>OW026366.1:81090589-83670589 GCA_932273885.2 Leucozona laternaria | reverse complement strand
GGTGATTCTAAGTAACGCCTTTGAGAAAGGTTGTCCACTGAAACATACTGGGAAGGGAAAAAAGAAACCACCCTGGTGGACTGTAGAACTCGGCAATTTGAGAAAAGAAACGAGAAGACTTTTCAATGCTGCCAAAAATACCAGAAACGATAATGACAGGGATATTTATAAAACCAGTCAGCGAAAATTTAAAGCAGAAACGCAACGAGCGAAACGAAACTCATGGAGAACTTTTTGCAGTGAAATCGAAGGTACAAACGAATCGGCCAGGCTAAGAAAAATTCTTTCCAAAGATTCGATCCCTCTGGGATCTCTTAAGACGCCCACTGGGTGCTGGACCGAATCCTGCAATGAGACTCTTGAACACTTGATAAATACTCACTTCCCGGGCTGCGGGTCAAATGACAGCAACCCGGAAACAGAGTCCTACACGGATCACATTGTACCATCGGATATTATAACGGATGAAAAGATCAGATGGGCAATCCATTCCTTTTCTCCGTATAAATCCCCTGGCCTTGACGGCATCTTTCCAGTGATGCTACAGAAAAGCGAACCCCTAATTATACCGCACCTGAAAAATAAATTCCTTAATAGTTTAAAATGGGGATATGTTCCCTTGTCATGGCGCGAAGTCAAGGTGGTTTTTATTCCAAAAGCTGGCAAGCCCAGCCACACAGAAGCAAAAGACTTCAGGCCAATCAGCCTGACATCTTTTATTCTTAAAACGTTTGAAAGACTGATAGACCTACATATTCCAGGCACTCTGAAACTGGTTGAACTATTCCCAGCACAGCACGCCTACACAAAGGGGAAGAGTGCAGAAACGGCTCTTCACAGCGTCGTTAGCACGATAGAAAAAACACTAAGCGACAAAGAGTATACCCTTGCTGCGTTTCTTGATATTGAAGGTGCTTTCAGTAACGTGAAAAATGAAGCAGTAAAAGCAGCTCTAGTAGACAATAAGGTTGATAATTCGATAATAGGTTGGGTTATGTGCATGTTAAAAAACAGGCAAATTAACTCGGAACTAGCAGGTATACAAATGAGAGTAACCACATCCAGAGGTACCCCACAAGGGGGGGTCCTGTCACCACTCCTTTGGGTGCTAGTTATGAACACAATCCTACTCGATCTGAAAAACTGTGGAGTAAGGGTAGTAGCCTACGCTGACGACCTTGCGTTAGTAGCGACAGGAAAATTCTTATCCACTATCAGCGAACAGATCGAATATGCCCTTTCTAAGGTTAATAGATGGACTAAGAAATGTGGGCTGATGGTCAACCCGTCAAAAACAGAACTAGTCCTTTTTACAAATAAAACGAAAATACCAAGCTTCAGAATTCCTTCAATTGAAGGCACACCTCTGAAGATTTCAGATAAGGCAAAGTATCTTGGTGTGATTCTAGATAGGAAACTAAGCTGGAGTCTTAACACTAAGGAACGAGCCAAAAAAGGAATGATTGCATTCTATTCTTGTAACAGAATCTTTGGGAAATCCTGGGGACCGAGTCCAAAAGTTATCAGGTGGATGTATTTGGCAATAATTAGACCAATACTAACATATGGTAATTTGGTCTGGTGGAATGCAATTGAAAAAAGCACAAACCTCAAAACTCTGACAAAAGTACAGAGACTTGCGTGCATTGGCATAACAGGGACCATGAAATCCAATCCAACTGCAGGGTTGGGGGCGATACTCCACCTGAAACCCCTAGATCTTTTCGTACAAGAATCCGCAGCATAAAGCGCCCTAAGCCAGACTAATTCCTGGAAAAACAGCACAAAAGGACATGCTCAGATTCTTCAAAATATTCGAGTGATAGTATCATTACAGACTATAAAACACCCGAATTTGACTTTCATAAACCATTTAAAACTGCCTTTCCACGCAGAGAAGAATGGTTGAACAACCAACCCTACACCAGTGAATCCGCAATAGCGATCTATACTGATGGCTCCAAAATGGACACGGGTGTTCTTGCAGGCTTTTTCTCAGAATCTCTTGAGCTAAACAACTCACTTAGGCTCCCAGATTATAGTAGTGTCTTCCAAGCGGAGGTCCTGGCAGTGACAACAGCTGCTAGACAGGTATCAATGATGGCGATACCACGGGCTGATATCACCTTTTACATTGATAGCCAAGCGGCAATAAAAGCGATTGCTGCCAATGTGATTAAATCGAAGCTTGTTTCTTGCTGCCGCGAAGAGCTTAAGGTTCTTGGCGCGCAGCACAATATTAGACTCTGCTGGGTCCCGGGACACAGCGGGATACCGGGTAACGAAAATGCCGATGAGTTGGCAAGACAGGGATCAGCGCTTGACGCTAATCAAGCAGAGCTGGTCAACATCCCGCCCTGTAACCTTAAACAGAAAATTTCAGAATTAATTCTAGAGAAATCCAATGAAAGGTGGAATCTACTTGACACCTGTGATACTACTAGGAAAATATGGCCTTGCTTTAATAAACAGAGAACAGAAAAAATTATGCAACTTAGTAAGAAGTCCCTTCGCTCTCTTACGAGCATAATCACCGGACATAATTTACTAAAATATCATACATTTAAAATGAAACTTAGTACAGATGACATATGTAGGGGATGTGGTGATGGAGAGGTGCATGAAGACACATCGCACTTTCTCTGTCATTGCCCTGCACTCTGCCACCAAAGAAGGAAATTTCTTGGTAGTTACTTCTTTGATAATCTAGAAGATCTATCAAATATTTCGGAAATTAAAATATTGAACTTCGTCAATGCCTCAAAATGGCTTGACTGATTAAAGAACACATAGGTTTTTATCACAATAGAGTGATTACACTCATGGGTAGCACAATGGATCTACATTGATCTAAGTGTGACAATAACAACACCAATTGTCAGCCCAACAACCTAACCTAACCTAACCTATTCTTTGAGCTATTTCGATGAAATTTAAACAGAATATCATCATCATCATCATCGTCGGCTCGACAACCGGGGACCGGTCCTGGCCTCCTTCAACAAGTCTCTCCACCCATCCCAGTCTCGAGCCGCCGCCATCCAGTTGCGCACCCCAAGGCTCCGGGCGTCCTGGTCTACGCCATCTCTCCAGCGCAAGCATGGTCTACCACGCTGTCGTCTACCATAGAATGTACCACAAAGAACTTTCCGAGCAGGTTCCTCTTCGCTCATGCGAGCTAGGTGCCCTGCCCACCGGAGTCTAGCGAGCTTAATATAGCTGAGGTAAAAATATATAAATATTTGTAAGATACACAAATTGATGTATATACATTTAATGTACTTTAATTATCAATATTTGTTTGTGCAGAAAAAGATTCTTTAAGTTATTTCATGCTTTTGTTAGAATACTTTAAACACCTTCAAAAAAAAAATTCAATCCATTGAACAAGATAAAATTTCTTATTGCATTTATATTTTTTTTTATGAATAATGAAACCAAAATATTCAAACAAAACAAGATTCTCCCATCCAATACTTTCTTTTTTTCGACCAAACAACAACCGCACACAGTTTGAGCGTAAAATCTTAAGAAAAACTCAAAGATTGTGACTAACAATTGCTTGATTTCGTTCACGTTTTTTTTCGTGTGTATACTTTGAGTAGGTACATATCGTTCCAAAATCATTTGAACGAGTTGATGGTCAAGTGATAATGAGTGGTAATGGGATATTTCTTTTCTTAATTATTTGGGAAGTATTATTGCATGTATTTTTTTTGTTTTGGTTTGAATTGAGTGCACAAAAGGGTTGCACGAGTTGGAGGATGTTGGAAAATGAGAAAAAACTGCGGAACTTTATCAAATCAGGAGAAAAGTAAATGTATTTTGTGGGTGGTTAGGTATAAGATTGATGCAGAAATGATAATAACATTATCTTAAAGTAAGGCGTTCATAAACGAAATAAACAAGAGGACGCCTCGCCACTGACATATTGCTTTTTAACATACAAAAGCTGTTAAAATGTGCCTTTTTTAGCCAAAATACCGAAGCACAATTTTCTTTTATAGACATACATACATATATTACTAGAGAATTTGAAAAAAAAAAAAATACGAAAAGTAAGTCCAATTCAAAAAATAAGGTCCTGCTTGCATCCGTTTTACCTGCACATAGTGCTCTTTCGGTGTCTGTTTCGAACTTTTCCCGCGATGATCAAATCGACAAACGTTGTGATTCTCTAAAAAACGATATTAAATCAATTTTTAACTCTTATCTTTCTACCAATTCTGTTGCATCCATTAATGAAAATCTGATCTTTCTCCGCTCTGATCTTGAATGTCACTTTCAAAGCACTTCTAATATTATTATACCTGGTCTCCGTCAACCCCTTGCCTTACTCGAAAATAACGTGGGTGCAATCAACTTAATAAGTAATGATCTCGTGGAAACTCGACTGAGCATCGCCCAAATATCAGATGATATCAAGACGACATCCTGCAAAATCGATGAGATGCCGGCTCAACTCCAAACCAACACCACTGTCTACAACACATCACTGCTGGCTGAAATTTTGGATACCACCCCATACACACCTCTACCTGTCTGTCCACCACCTTTACAAGCTATTGAAGCTTCCTCACCACCTGCACCTGCTAGCCAACAACCTCCACTTCAGACCATCTCAACCGCATCGCCATCACCACCTCATCTTGCCGGCCAACATCCTCTGCTATCTGTACCTATTTCAACGACTCAAGCATCTCTTTCTTCGAATTCATCCGCAGTTATGCCAAATCTTATGAAGTTTGGGACTTCCTGGTCTGTCAAGGAGTGGAACTTTAGACTGTCCAAGCTCAATAGCGCGAACAAGAGCTCGTTTTTTCTAACAAATGCTCCTCCCATTGCTGATGAATACTGGGTTAGATCTTACTTCTTTCGAATGTTTGCTATGGTCATCGAATGCCAACGTACCTCCGCTTGCCGCTTCAAAATCACTATCCCATCGAAATACGAATGGCTATTTTCCTGCCCTAATGGAACAATTCAAATTGGTGACATGAGTTTATCCAAATGGCTAGAAAAAACGACATCATCCACGAAACGTATGACTATGACCAAGAATTTAAAATCTAGAAAAAACAAAACTCCTCAACCTGAACCGAACTGGAGCTTTAAATCGGGTATCCTCCCTAACTTTTCACACTCTATCTTCCATAATCCCTCTTTTCCTAATAGAAATGAATTTAGCCACCATACTCAAAATTATCCTACAGCCTCCCCTTCTCCTTCTCCTGAATTACCTCATTCTATTCCCCGTAACCCCTATATGCTGTCTCAAAATCATCCTATCACTCCAAAGGCTCAACGGAAACGTGTATCTTTCGACATTCCTATTGCAACAGACGCCCCATCTTGAAAGCCTCATAACTCTTATTACCCAAATTTTATCCGTTCACACGTATTCAATCCCGATTCATCCACTCCTCCTGTATCCAACTCTTCCTCCCTTCCCACCACATTCAATGCCTCCCTTTCTGAAAGTCTTTCTGGATCCTCACCAACTATGCCTCCTCCAATTTTCGACCCAATGGTCCCTCCCAATGTTAAATTAACTTCCAAATTTGCTGACCCTACGCCAACGATAACTGACCTAGATGGACGATATATTATGGCTAGACTTCAAGATCAGAAACTCTTTGAAAACGTTCTTCTATACCTCGCATATCTCCATGATAAATCAGATTCCGTGTGAATTGATGGCAAGACCAAGACTAACCTCATTGTTTCTATCCAAAAAGAAGGCCTTCCAACTGACCTAAAAAGAATCTACACCCGGTTTCATGAAAGCTTTAACATCTCACCCATCACAGTAACAAACGACCTCCCACATAAGCTACAAACGAACATCTTACCTTCAAAATACTCGTAAAAATTTCAAAAACTACTTTCGCTCCTAACAGAAATCTAGAAATTGAATCTGCTCCAAGTTTCTTATCCCTCTACTACCAGAATGTCAGAGGTCTTCGAACTAAAACTATGAACGTTTATCTTAACTCCCAGAAACTACCATACGAAATCTTTGCCCTAACCGAAACTAATCTTTGTCCAAGCTTCCTAGATGGCGAATGATTCACTTCCGATTTTTTCGTCTTTCGTGCTGATGGTCAGGACTTTGACGATGCCCTTTCCGGCCGCGGGGTTCTTCTTGCCGTACACCATCGTCTGGACTTAACTCTTATCAAAATATCTAACGCTCCTTCCTGCGAATTTGTATGTGTTAAAATATCTATACCTAATCGGAGTGTTTTTATATTATGTTGTTATATTCGTCCTTCTCAACCCGTCCAAGTATATCAGTTGGCTGTTGATGCTTTGGACTCGCTGTTAGACGTTGCTGAACCAGATGATGATTTCATAATTGTTGGAGATTTCAACCTCCCCAACCTGTGTTGGGTTCCATCCGAGGACGAATCATCATTTGTACCTTCCAATCCCTACCAGGAAAAAGAATCTCTTATAACTGACCGTTTTTTTGACTGTGGTCTTTTTCAAATTAGTGACGTCACCAACAATTTAGGTAGGCAACTGGATCTCATTTTCTCATCTGAACCCTTTAACTCAGTTGTTACCAAAAGTACCCATCTTCTCTCTACCCTTGATCTCTACCATCCCCCTCTCGCTCTGGCCTTTACATATGCTCATGAATTTATAACGAATGATTCCGAGAACTCTCTTTCTTTCAACTTTCGAAAAGCTGACTTCGTCCAATTAAACCGTCTTATCAATAATATTGATTTTAGCCTTTTCTTAAACACTAAAATTCCCATCGACATCGCTGTCTCTTTCTTTTACTCAGCCTTTTTAACTGCCTCATTCAATGTGTTCCATATGCGCCTCGTAAAAACTGCTCATATTCTCCACCATGGTATAATAAGGAATTGCGAACACTTCGTAACGCCAGAAACAAGCTATGGAAAACTTATCTAAAATCTAGGTCTGCTTCAGACTTTTCCTTCTACCAGCAAGCTTCCTTTAACTTCTGCATTCTCTGTGATTCACTCTACCATAATTATCTAGATAGAATGCAGGTTCGTCTGATCTCGGATCCTAAACGTTTTTACCAATTCATTAATATTAAGAAAAAATCTGATGGCTTCCCTTATACACTCAAATATTTAAATACTTCTTCTGGGGACCCTAAAATAATCAGTAACCTTTTTGCCTCTTTCTTCAGCCAATCATACATTGACAATACATACGAACCCGACCGCGAGTTCTTTAGTTACTTGAAGAACTGCCCTCAAACCTCTCTAGTCTCTATTGACTTTGAGAATGATATTGTTACCAATCTGTCACCGAACTATATACCTTAAACTCAATGCCCTTGGGTTCCCTCCTTTTCATTTCATGGCTGAGATCGTACCTAGAGCAACGTCAATACAGGGTTCTCTTCACGTTCTCAATCTCTGATCCCATTAACGCCACTTCTGGCGTTCCTCAAGGCAGTTACCTGGGCCCTCTTATCTTTGTCCTTACAATAAACGATGTTGTAAGTATAATTAATGACTCTTATCTGTCTATTTACGCAGATGATATGAAAATCATTAAGGTCATTTCTTCCCCCACTGACCTTTACTTGCTCCAAAACGACCTAAACTTATTCCAAACTTGGTGCGATACAAATTTCTTAGAACTCAACGTTGCTAAATGTCAATCAATAACCTTCTCCCGTAAACGGTTACCCTCAACCCACAGAACTTATTACTTTCGTAATGAAGCCATTCCTATTGTGTGTTCCATTCGAGACCTTGAGATTATTTGTGACACTGAGCTTAACTTCCGCCCTCATATCGATCAAATAATTAACAAGGCCAATTCCTCTCTCGGCTTCATAAAACGTTGGTGTAAAGAATTCTCTAACCTTTACGTCACTAAGTCCCTTTACATTACTTTTGTTAGGCCCCTCCTTGAATACGCTAGCCAAGTTTGGTCGCCATATCAGAACTCTCACTCCCAAAGAATTGAGTCCGTGCAACGTAGATTTCTTGGGTTCGCCCTCCGCGGCCTTCTGTGGTCCGATAATATCATCTTGCCTCCCTATGAAGATCGATTAAAATTGATATACTTGCAAACTCTAAAAAACGGCGAGAAGTAGCTGATATACTCTTCAAGTACCAACTTTTAACGGGGACAATCGATTCACCCATTCTGTTGGAAATGATCCCGATCTATACTAACCCGCGTAACCTCAGATCCACCTCACCATAGAACAAACTATGGCTTCTTTGAACCGTTATCAAGAATGTTGCGTTTGGCAAATACCTCACTGTACACCCTTGACTTTCGCATTAGTATATCCTCGCTTAGAAACTCACTCTACAACTCCTAATAGGATCGCCCCATGCGCTCCACCTAACACACCTCATATAATACCAATCTCCCATATCCGTGCTTCCTCCCTAAGTCCTTCAAGTTTTGTTTTTTAAGTTTTTTCTTTAATAAAACTGGTGGGTGGGCCTACAATAATACAATAAAAAATACAATTAACAAGCCTAGTGTACACATATCCTTTGTTTGGAGGTCTATGACCTATAAAAAAATTAAAATTTAAAATATTTCAGTTCATAAGTATTTGTTTTTATTTTTTCAGAGCAATATTTTTTCGTTTATAATTCTGCCTCAGCTATAACCTGTGTCAATTTCATCGCAATCGCTCAAAGATTAAGAAAGTGACATTTTTTGGACCCATCTTGTGCTGAAAATATTTTTTTCGTTTATAATTCTTCCTCAGCTATAACACGTGTCAATTTCATTGGAATTGCTCAAAGAATAAGAAAGTGACATTTTTTGGAACCACCCTGTGCCGAAAATATTTTTTTCGTTTGTAATTCTGCCTCAGTTATATTCTGTGTCAATTTCCTCGAAATCTCTCAAAGAATAAGAAAGTGACATTTTTTGGAGACACCCTGTGCTGAAAATATTTTTTTCTTTTATAATTTTGCCTCAGCTATATTCTTTGTCAATTTCATCGAAATCTCTCAAAGAATAAGAAAATGACATTTTTTTAAATATTTTTTTTCGTTTACAATTCTGCCTCAGCTATATTCTGTGTCAATTTCATCGAAATCGCTCAAAGAATAAGAAAGTTTAAGGGGTGTGCCTTTTAACTTCAAAAGGCTTGAGATTCTTTCTTTATTTAATAATAACACAATAATTGATTATATTGAACATAAAACTGGGGGAGCTTTATTTCGAACGTCCGACTTACTCGCCTGCTTACAATCAACTGATTTGTGTATCTTAAAACTAAAGTATCATAAAATATACAACGAATACACAGATTATAACATACTTGGATAATGATAAATATCTTAGTATTAGTACAAATATCGCACCAGCAGCCCGTGTCAAAATACTTATACAAACTATATAAGGTTCAACCCTTTTTTTCGCTTACAAAAGTGACATTTTTTGGAGGCAACCTTTGCTGAAAATATTTTGTTCGTTTATAATTTTGCCTCAGCTATATTTGTGTCAATTTCATCGAAATCGCACAAAGAATAAGAAAATGACATTTTTTGGAGCCACCCTGTGATGAAAATATTTTTTTCAGGATCAAAAAATTTTTTATAAAAAAATATAATAAAAAAACGCAATGAATACCCCAGTAAAAGTTGCCGTTGCTAGAGGACCCTCAAAGGGCAAGGGACATTTAAAAAAAGATATTTTCTTTTCATCTAATTTGCATAAGTTACCAATAGTGAAAATAAGCTGTCCTCAAGCAAATAAAAAAAATACTTAAATCTTTTATTAGACACTGGTGCTAGTGTCTCAATTTTACAGTGCCCTTAAATCAAATATTATTATTAATAATAAAAGTAAATTAAACCTTAATTGTATTAGTACAGGGAATACAATACACACGATGGGATCTTGTACCTTAAGCAGGGGGGTTGCAGGGGGGCAGCATGCCCCCCCTTACATATCTCACTATTTATACGCCGTAGTGCTGGGTGCTAGCATTGTATATATGTAAGCAACAAAAAAAAATAAAATCTCATACAAAAGTAGTTTTAGTAATTATCAATTTTCTCAAAAACTAGAAGACATAAATCAATTCGGTATATTGGTGATCCACTTCCAATTCAGATAAGACAAAATTTCCACATCATTAATCAAAGTTCGAACATACCATATGACGGTATTTAAGGTAACGATTTCTTAAGAGCAAATCATGCAAAAATTGATTATGATAATAATACTCGATGTATTAGAGAAACCAACTGCTTAGAAATATATCCAAGTTCAATGTATTACTTAAGTTCTAGAAGTGAAACACTAGTAGAAATTTATGTAAATAATCCACAAATCCGTGAAGGAATATTACCTGAAACTGATAATTGTGAAGGTGTTTACTTATCTAGCCCCATCACAAAAGTAAATAATTCCCATAAAGCTTATGCCTCAATTCTGAATACCACCAACAAAATTTGTGCAGTGAAGCAATTTTCTTTAAACCTCGAACCTCTAACTAAGGGTGCATTTGCTTTTAGTGTAGGAAAAAATTCAATTTCATATTCAAATCGATTAGAAACATCAAGAAAAAATGTACGTGGGCACATCTAAATGACGAAGAAAGAGATTAAGGGCCAGTTTTACAGTCGACACCTACCGAAATAAGTGGCACTTAAGTTTCCCATATTAGGAATTTAAGCTGAATTTCACAGCTAGCGTAAGTGGAACTTAAGTCACCAACATCGGAGACTTAAGTGCCACTTATTCAGGTAACAGTGAACGGTGATATTGGGAATAAATCTTTCACATTCCCCACTTTAGTGTCACTTTTCTCACTGTGAAACTGGGCCTCAGTTTTCGCCTTATGCGAAGAATTTAATGATATTTTTTATTTAGATGGCGAATTTTTAACATGTACTGATGCTACTACACATTCAATAAATACTGGAAATAATGCGCCTATTGCTGCAAAAACATATAGGTATCCAGAAGTTCACAAAACTGAAGTGAATTATCAAATTTCTAAAATGCTTAAGCAAGGTGTCATTAGACCTTCCGTATCATCATGGTCAGCCCATTTGCGGATTGTGCCCAAGAAGCCCGGTGCTGCAGGTGAGAAAATATGGAGGGTAGTCATAGACTACCGAAAACTTAATAATGTCACGGTAGGAGATTCTTATCCATTACCGAATATAAGTGAGATCCTTGACCAACTTGGTCATGTCAAGTATTACACTACATAAGACCTGGCGTCTGGATTCCATCAAATCCAGATAAACCCTAATGACAAAAAAAAAAACTTCATTTTCCACACCAACAGGACACTACGAATTTGTTCGTATGCCCTTTGGCCTAAAAAATGGGCCAGCCTGCTTTCAAAGACTTATGAATACGATTCTAACAGGCTCACAGGGACTTCAATTGTTTGTCTACTTAGACGACATTGTAGTATACGCAAGTTCGATCTCTGATCATTATTTAAATTTAAGAAATATATTTGAAAGACTCACAACAAATAATCTCAAATTACAAAATGAGAAATGCGAATTCCTAGGAAAGGAAGTCATTTATCTAGGTCATATTATAAGCGACAAAGGTGTTATACCTGATCCAAAACAAATTAAAGTAGTAAAAAACTTCCCATTCCAAAGGATATTAAATAAATTAAATCATTCTAAGGTCTAGCTGGTTACTACAGACGCTTTATTCCTAATTTTTCGTTACTTACTAAACCCTTAACCAAGCTCTTCAGAAAGATATTTCGTACCAATGGACTCAAGAACACGAAAATGTCAAATTCTACAGTAGGTATACCCAGATTTTTCTAAAGAATTTATTCTTACTACCGATGCGTCCAATTTTGCGATTGGTTCAGTACTTAGCCAAATGCAAGATGAAAAATCTGACATTCCTATAGCTTATGCTTGCAGAACTCTTAATCATACTGAATCAAATTTCAGTACTACCGAACGCGAATTACTTGCTATAATCTGGTCTGTCGAACATTTCCGTCCAAATCTCTATGGTCGACAATTTAAGATTGTTACCGATCATCGACCACTTTCATGGTTATTCAATGTAAAGGATCCAGGCTCTAAATTAATATGATGGAGACTCAAACTCGAGGAGTACGATTATCAAATTCAATTCAAACCAGGGGTGGAATCGGAAAGGTCACAATAAACAAATTCGGTCTGCGTAATGCGATTGTCACATGATTGTGATAATCATATTTTTGCCACTTTTTCTTGTGACAGCTATTTTCGTGTCATTTTCATGTAAAATTGACAAGGTTTCAAGAAAAACGAATTCATTTGTACCTGTGCAATTACTGTTAAGACTTGAGAATGTTGAAAATGAAAATCGCATATATAATAGTAATGTCCGGCTCTTAACGATAAACTTAAGAAGCAAATTTGATATTTTCGACGTACCAAATCCAAAGTAAGTACACACACACTAATTTGTACTTTTTATAATTGGCAATTACAAATTAAATAGATTCTTAAAAAACTTTCCACGAAAGATACATTTATGTATGTATGTATATTTTTCGGCATTTGGATTTGCCAGCTGGAGTTCGGTTAACTCACATTCCTCCTTTCCTCCAGCTGGCACTAACTTTTAAAATTCTTGGGGGTGTGGTGACCGGTGCCGAACCTGAAAGTTTTGCCGCCCCAGGCAAAAGTTCTTATTTTGCCGCCTCAAATAAAAATAGAAGATAACGACAACATTACAATGAAAGGTTTTCGACAAAATAGACGTTTACAAAATTTTGAAACTAAAATGCTGGTCTGCGTGGTTTTATTTTTGCACATCTTGTAGCGAGTTCTTCCTCTTCAATGCGATTAAGCATGTCTTTTTCAATTGAAATAGTTTCAAGACCGGTTAGGTTAGATAGGTTTTCATAAGCTTAAGTTTCGAGAAGCTAGCTTCACCTGATGCAACACTTGCAGGAAACGTTAATAGTATCTTAATGCCGTTAATAAATTTGGAAACAATTCAAGTAAGAAATATCGAGCTAAAAAGTTTAAAATTGACAAAAGTTTCAAATTAACAGCAGAACAAGTTCGTTTGAATATATTAATTTCATTCAAGAGATCTTTAGCTATAATATAATATCCTTTTGAACTTTGTCGTCAATTGTTTCCGTAAATATTGTGTTAAGTCCCGCGTGGGATTTTGCCAAGTTTAGGCAAGGCGCTGGCAAGTTTTCGGTAAGAAAATCCAGAAGAGGAAACATGACAGACCCCTGCCTACTTAATAAAATACTCGTGAGGCGCTTGCTTGTCTCACTAATAAAATAATTATTTAAAAATTAATAAAAGCTGGACTTTGTGTTCCCAGTTAGTGTTCCCAGTTCAAAATTCCAAATCCAGTCAAATCTGACTTGTTGACTGGATTTGTTTCTTACGAATCCAGTCAAAAAAACAGGCAAATATAAGGACATTTTTTTCCAGTAAAAAAAACAGTCAAATATGAAAATACATTAGTCGCCCTCGATAATTTGAACTAATTAAAACAAGGCTTTTTCGGAATTTTTTGGAACATTTTTCAGTTCTTACAAACTGATTGAAACAACTTTCGTATTCATTTATAACAACGCAAAATTATTTCCTAAAGCACAGTTTAAACATTTATTAAGTTTAGAAAAAATGAAAAATAAAATAATGATCATAAAACATCATTACAAAAGCATGGCAATGTAAAATGTTTCTACACAACTCGCAGGACACACTGTCTGGCCTGCAGTTGCATTAAAAACCTTGTAATACATCTAGACAAACAACGGTTTATTAGTTCTTCATATCTCATGCAAAACTAACAAGAGAAAAAAGACAAATATAAAACCTTTAACAAAAGAAATTCACATTTTAGAGTTCGAAAACTTCAGAAGTTCACATTATTGAGATGACAATGTAAAGTTTTGCCGGTTCACATTTTAGAGGAATTCACATTATCGAGGGGCTACTGTACCAATTTTTTTTCTAACGAAAACAAAAATATATCTTATTAATATTGGATAGAACAACCAGCAAGCAGAAGTTCAAAACAAAATTTAACACAAAAAAACTGCCATTGGTATTTTGCTGTACTGTTTGTTGTTGTCAACTCAGAAATGGATGTGTTCGTTGATTTCACTGCATAATTACTCGTTTACACTTGGTTAACATTGACCTGGAAGTGTATTAAACCACCTTTTTTTTAAGTTCAGGTGCAAATTGAATTATTAAATCCAGTCAAAAAACCAGTAAAAAAACAGTTGACTCGATTTGTTTTTCATTTCCAGCTAACGGCAATAAGATCCAGTCAAATCTGAATGGAAACCAGTCAAAATGGCAAAACTGGTCCTGAAGCTGTAGTGACAAACTAAATGTCATTGTTGATTTATTGTGCACATTTTTAAATTAATACATTGAATCGCTGAGTGGAATCATATAATATTTTTTTATATTAATAAATACAAATGTTCCGATTATCTAAACTCGATTCATATTAATCGCTACGTTATAGAATTACAACTAAAAGTCGTAACTTAAATATTTATGTTCTACCTTAACGCTTTTGTTCTACTTAAACGCTTATTTTCTCCTTTTTCCTCAGTGTAAACTGTTGGTTTTAGCAAACGGGTTTAATGTCATTTTTAAACAACTCTTAGTTGTAAATAAGTTTGTAAATCTGTTTAAATAAATGAAACAATTGTATTCATTAATGCTTTAATGAAAATTGTTAAAAACGTTTTCATTTTGTGCCGAAATTTTACCAATTTTTGATTAAACTTTGGTATTATTTGTGGTTCCAGCTGTTTTAATATCAAAGGTCTAATCAAATACAGTTATCTAAAGTAAAAGATATGAAATAAATCTAGCTAAGGCAGCGCTAAGTAAGATTTTCCTGCCGAGGCAAAAAGGTTCATAACTGGCGCGGGCCTAGAGAATGCCAATATTAACCCTTGCTTTCTCCTTGTTTGGGGTTGTTCGCCGTCTTTTTGCTTATTATTTGCAATAATGCAAGGAAATCCCAAATTTTGTCTGAGAAATTGATACCCCAAAAAGTCCATTGATTTTGATTGAAGCATTTTCTAAAGGATATTTATTTTGCATAAAAACTCGTTCCAAATTACTGCTGACAATACAAACTTGAATTTGTGTACGCGTTTACCAAGTTTAGTTGCTTTAAAAATTTAAATTTCATTGAATTCCGAACTTTTTGGAATTTCAATTAAAGCATCTGTAATAATCCTTTGTAATGGGTGATTTTTTAAGAGGTTTAGAACTTTTTAAAAAAAAAAAAACACAAAAAATTCGAAAAAATGAATGAAATATTTATTTGAATCGATAGTTTGAACCTTGCAATTTAATGTTTAAAGATAATTTCATGCAAATGTTGACCGCGGCTGCGTCTCAGGTAGCCCATCCGCTGAGTCCAATTTTGGCATACTCTTTCACACATATCGGCCGGTATCTCACGAATGAATGCATGGATGTTGGCTTCCAGTGCGTCAATCGAAGCGGGCTTGTCCCTATAGACATTAGCCTTGACATACCCCCACAAAAAATAATCTAATGGTGTCAAATCGCACGATCTAGGCGGCCAATTGACCGGCCCGAAACGTGAAATTAACTGTTCACCAAACTCGCCTCGCAATTGCGCCATTGTTTCGCGTGCTGTGTGGCATGTGGCACCGTCTTGTTGAAACCACATATCATGCAAGTCAAGAACTTCCATTTCGGTCAAAAAAAAGTTTGTTATCATCGCTCGGTAGCGTTCACCATTGACAGTAACGCTGCGATTCGCATCATCTTTGAAGAAATAGGCTCAATAATGCCGCCGGCCCATAAACCGCACCAAACAGTGGCTTTTTCGGGATGCATTGGTAGCTGTTGCAATGCTTCTGGCTGATCTTCACTCCAAATGCGGCAATTTTGCTTATTTACGTACCCATTCAACCAAAAATGAGCCTCATCGCTGAATACAAGCAGCGCGCGATGAACATTTCGAACCGAGCACGAATTTTGATAGTAAAATTCAATAATTTGTAAGCGTTGTTCATTTGTAAGACGATCCATGGTTAAATTGCAAACCAAACTGAAGCTGTTTGACAGTGACACAAGGTACTAAACACACGTCAGCTGTCAAAACCAGTGTTGCCAAAACCAAACCAGCTTAAAAATCACCCTTTAGAACGGACAACAAAGAAGAAAGAAAAAAGTATACGGAATTAGTTATTGAAGTAGTGTGTAAGGATGTGTAACTTTTTTTTTTCGTTTTGAAATCATTGTACTGATTTTGCCGCCCTAATCGAGTGCTGCCGTAGGCAATTGCCTGTTTTGCCTATATGCCAGGTTCGGCACCGGTGGTGGGTACCAAAGGCAAGCTGGTGCGGACTGTAGAGCTTCAATGGGCCAAGGCACGGTGTGAGCTGTGAGGTGACTTCCTCAACTTCTAAGCAATTTGGAAACTATATGTGGCCTTTAAAAAAAAATTTACCCCATAAATAAATTAAAAAAATTGATTTATGACAACTGTCAGTACTTGTCTCTCAAAGTAATGCCAAGTTTGAATAATTTTTTGTGATCACTTTATGCAGACGGAAAAATTAATTCGATCACATTTGATTATCATAAATGTGACAATTACTGATCACATTAGCCGATTCCACCCCAGGTCGAATGAACTCAAATGCTGATTGCCTTTCCAGAATCCCTACAACTAGTTCTTCGATATTTTATTATGAAAATAAAGAAACATTTAATGATTACGTAAATTTCCATTATAATTCAGTTTTACCAAAAATATTTGATTTCAATGAATGTAATAACAATATTCTTGACTCAAAATCAACCATAGCATATATCACTGCCTTAGATATCGATAATGAAAATACTTATAACGGGTGATTTTTTGGCTGGTTTGGTTTTGGCAACACTGGTTTTGACAGCTGACGTGTGTTTAGTACCTTGTGTCACTGTCAAACAGCTTCAGTTTGGTTTGCAATTTAACCATGGATCGTCTTACAAATGAACAACGCTTGCAAATTATTGAATTTTACTATCAAAATTCGTGCTCGGTTCGAAATGTTCATCGCGCGCTGCTTGTGTTCAGCGATGAGGCTCATTTTTGGTGGAATGGGTACGTAAATAAGCAAAATTGCTGCATTTGGAGTGAAGATCAGCCAGAAGCATTGCAACAGCTACCAATGCATCCCGAAAAAGCCACTGTTTGGTGCGGTTTATGGGCCGGCGGCATTATTGGGCCATATTTCTTCAAAGATGATGCGAATCGCTACCGAGCGATGATAACAAACTTTTTTTTGCCCGAAATGGAAGTTCTTGACTTGCATGATATGTGGTTTCAACAAGACGGTGCCACATGCCACACAGCACGCGAAACAATGGCGCAATTGCGAGGCGAGTTTGGTGAACAGTTAATTTCACGTTTCGGGCCGGTCAATTGGCCGCCTAGATCGTGCGATTTGACACCATTAGATTATTTTTTGTGGGGGTATGTCAAGGCTAATGTCTATAGGGACAAGCCCGCTTCGATTGACGCACTGGAAGCCAACATCCATGCATTCATTCGTGAGATACCGGCCGATATGTGTGAAAGAGTATGCCAAAATTGGACTCAGCGGATGGGCTACCTGAGACGCAGCCGCGGTCAACATTTGCATGAAATTATCTTTAAACATTAAATTGCAAGGTTCAAACTATCGATTCAAATAAATATTTCATTCATTTTTTCGAATTTTTTGTGTTTTTTTTTTAAAAAAGTTCTAAACCTCTTAAAAAATCACCCATTACATAAAAAAATACTTAAATACTCCACATAAGTTATTTTCCAATTTCAAAACAAATTCAGAAAATGAACAAATGTTTTTCCATTGTTTTATAAAACAAATTTTTTTTTGATAAACCACTGTATTCAGATTTCTTCTATACTATACAAAATCTTAGAATCGAACTCGAAAGACAAAAAATAAATATAATCTCCATACCCAATCCGGTTGATCAATATAACTATTTTAAATATGAAAAATGCAGAGATATAATTCTTTATGTTTTCCGTAACTCAAAAATTAAAATAACTATTTAAATGAACATCATAGTAAATCCAAAGCCAAAACAAATTCCCGAAATTCTAAAAGACAATCATGATAGTCCGACCTCAGGTCATTGTGGATTTCATAGAATGCTTAAAAGAATTAATAATAGGTACAATTGGAAACGTATGCGAAAGGATACCAAGAGATTTATTAAATCTTGTGATTCATGTAATAAAAACAAAACAGCAAAAATTAAGAAAATCTCCAATGGAAATTACCAGTACTAGTTCACAGCCCTTTGAAAAACTAGCAATAGATATCGTAGGCCCCCTTCCGTTAACAGAAGATGGCCACAAATATATCTTGACAATGCAAGATGATTTAACCAAGTTTTCATACGCGATTCCAATACCTGTACACGATGCAAACACAGTTGCTGATAAATTAGTTATATTTTTATCACAGTTTGAAATTCCTAAATCTATTCTTTCCGATCAAGGAACCGAAATCAATTCAAATTTGATTAAAGATGTCCAAAAATTTTTAAAATATAGCATTTATAACAACTGCGTACCATCCTCAAAGTAATGGTGCATTAGAGAGATCTCATTCAACTTTTAAGGACTATCTAAAACATTACATAAATCCAACCCAAACTGATTGGGACAGATATGTTCCGATAGCAATGTTTGCGTATAACACGCATGTTCATTCTTCTTCTAAGTACACTCCATATGAGTTAATTTTTGGCCAAAAATCAATACTCCCAACCTCTATAACTTCAAACCCAGATTTAAAATATACTTATGACTCATGCTACGATCAATTAAAATTTCGTTTAAACAAAACCCATCAGATTGCTAGAGAAAATTTAAATGATTCTAAACTTAAATCTAAATCACAATATGATACAAAAGCCAGCCCTATTTATTTTAAATTTAACGATAAAGTTTATTTACAAAACATAAACAATCAAACAAAAACAGGTCAGTCTCGCAAATTAACAAAAAAATACACTGGTCCGTATAAAATAGTTAAATTACATTCAAAACAAAACTATTCAATTAAAATTGGATATAAAATTATAAAAGTTCACTCAAATAGATTGAGACCTTTTTCAGATCCACCATGAAGTTATTCAATACACTCATCATCTACATACTGGAATTCACGAATGCATATGTGGCAAAATACCATTAATACAATTAATATAAATAGCTGTATCTTTTACGAGAAACTTGGAACAGTCCAATTTTATAGCGACAATTGTGAACGTGTGTCAAGTTAGCACTTCACTTTTAGAAATGAAATAAACTAAGTACACAGTTAATTGTAGCTTTTTAGTAGTAAATTAGTTGTGGAAAAAAAAAATTTGTAGCTCTACTATTTAGTAAAAAAATGGTATGTAGTGCTAACTTGATATCAAGTTAGCATTACACTTTCAGAAAATAAAAAAACTAATAACACAGTTAATTGTAGTTTTTTTTGTTGTAAATTTGTTGTGGAAAGAAAAAAATTCTAAAAATTTTTTTGACGAAGTTTTCAAACAAAAACTAGGTAGGTAGTGCTAAGTTGACACTCTGAGTCCAGGCATTACAAAAGCAAATTGGAAAATCTAAAGATGGCATTAATTGTAGCTTTTTTGTTGTAAATTAGTTGTGGAGAGAAAAAAATTCTAAAAAAATTTTTGACGAAGTTTTCAAACAAAAACTAGGTAGGTAGTGCTAAGTTGACACTCTGAGTCCAGGCATTAGAAAAGAAATTAGAAAATCTAAAGATGGCATTAATTGTAGTTTTTTTGTTGTAAATTAGTTGTGGAGAGAAAAAAATTCTAAAATTTTTTTTGACGAAGTTTTCAAACAAAAACTAGGTAGGTAGTGCTAAGTTGACACTCTGAGTCCAGGCATTAGAAAAGCAAATTAGTAAATCTAAAGACCGCATTAATTGAAGCTTTTTTGTTGTAAATTACTTGTGGAGAGAAAAAAATTCTAAAAAAATTTTTGACGCAGTTTTCAAACAAAAACTAAGTAGGTAGTGCTAAGTTGACACTCTGAGTCCAGGCATTATAAAAGCAAATTAGAAAATCTAAAGACGGCATTAATTGTAGCTTTTTTGTTGTAAATTAGTTGTGGAGAGACAAAAATTCTAAAAATTTTTTTGACGAAGTTTTTAAACAAAAACTAGGTAGGTAGTGCTAAGTTGACACTCTGAGTCCGGCATTAGAAAAGCAAATTGGAAAATCTAAAGATGGCATTAATTGTAGCTTTTTTGTTGTAAATTAGTTGTAGAGAGAAGAAAATTCTAAAAATTTTTTTGACGAAGTTTTCAAACAAAAACTAGGTAGGTAGTGCTAAGTTGACACTCTGAGTCCAGGCATTAGAAAAGCAAATTGGAAAATCTAAAGATGGCATTAATTGTAGCTTTTTTGTTGTAAATTAGTTGTGGAGAGAAAAAAATTCTAAAAAAATTTTTGATGAAGTTTTCAAACAAAAACTAAGTAGGTAGTACTAAGTTGACACTCTGAGTCCAGGCATTAGAAAAGCAAATTAGAAAATCTAAAGACGGCATTAATTGTAGCTTTTTTGTTGTAAATTAGTTGTGGAGAGAAAAAAATACTAAAAAAATTTTTTACGAAGTTTTCAAACAAAAACTAGGTAGGTAGTGCAAAGTTGACACTCTGAGTCCAGTCATTAGAAAGGCAAATTGGAAAATCTAAAGATGGCATTAATTGTAGCTTTTTTGTTGTAAATTAGCTGTGGAGAGAAAAAAATTCTAAAATTTTTTTTGACGAAGTTTTCAAACAAAAACTAGGTAGGTAGTGCTAAGTTGACACTCTGAGTCCAGGCATTAGAAAAGCAAATTAGAAAATCTAAAGATGGCATTAATTGTAGCTTTTTTATTGTAAATTAGTTGTGGAGAGAAAAAAATTCTAAAAAATTTGTCGACGAAGTTTTCAAACAAAACCTAGTTAGGTAGTGCTAAGTTGACCATCTGAGTCCAGGCATTAGATAAGCAAATTGGAAAATCTAAAGACGGCATTAATTGTAGCTTTTTTGTTGTAAATTAATTGTGGAGAGAAAAAAATTCAAAAAAAATTTTTGACGAAGTTTTCAAACAAAAACTAGGCAGGTAGTGCTAAGTTGACACTCTGAGTCCAGGCATTAGAAAATTAAATTAGAAAATGTTAAGACGAGTTGTCAAAAAGTGTCGTACGTTCTTTTTTTACGTGTCCACAATGGCCGCATTCGGGCAACTATCCGATAGGCTATCCACCTATCCCAAAAATTTTCAGATTGCTTGAGTTGTTGTTGCATCAGCTGACATCAGATATTTTTCAACAAGGGATTACAACAACACAAACCTATCCGGATAGCTTAAGATAGTTACCCGAACGTGCTCAATGAAGCTGTATAGCTTTCTGACCACAGATTAGCCACATGAAGATGAGAATCCCCGGCAGCCATTTTAATTTGCCTAGCTTGAACTGTCAGATTGCAGATAAAAAATGAGAATGTGTGTATAAAAACCTTACACATAGACAGAAGGGATCTCACACACCTGGTTAAATTGTTGTTGCAATTCACATCTATTCATCGACGCGGGAAGAAATTACAAATAAATAAATAAATTACAACAATGTAAACAAATGGGTCTTAGAGGGTGAAACGTACGAAACATTCTCATCTTCATGTGGCTATTCTGTGTTTCTGACATTCTGACTGCAGAAGCACTGATATTTATAACTTTAGAAACTGAAAAGAACTTGAAGCGCATTTCAACCCCATATAAACACTCATCGTGTTGAAATGGGCTTCAATGGGAATCAATTTTGAATTGTCATAAATGCTGCACGCAAAAGTTAAAAGCTGGTGAACTCTTGCAGCTGCGGCTACGTAAAGTTGTGTTCGCAACATTGGGGCGTATTCATATTCGATGATTACAACACAAAGAAAAATCGGAATTGGAAAAATCGGGCAATGTAAATGCGGGCTAACGAAACAGGAACACAGTGAAAATAGTCCACCAGACGTCAGTGGCTAAAAAGCAAAAAAAAAAAAAAACAATAGTTTGACTATAGATCTCTCCCACCAAATGTCAGAAGCGTCAGTGTAAAATTTGTAAAAAAAAAAATAACAATCTGACAGCACTCCCTGGTTGGAAAACAAAACCAAATATCAAAGGTACGAAGGCGAGCCAAAAAAGTTGTGTGTTTAAAATAGTGATGAATATGTATTAAAATTAGTTTTTTTTGTTGTCAAACACTTGAAAAAATGTTCACTAAAGTGTTTAGACACTACTGAATAGGTAATTCGACCGCAAATCTAAGTTTTCACTTCCAAATACAAAAAATAATCAAATGACCGCCTTTTTAACACTGGCAAGAGCATGTAAATATTTTCCAACCAGTTTTTGTTTTTAAATGTCAAATTAGAAAGAAAAAAGACAAATCTTCGAAGAGCTCTATTGTCAGGGAAAACAAAAAAACATGTAATTGTGCATTTATGACCTTTGTTTGTTTCCCTTGCATCTTTTTATGTCAAAGTTTTTTTTTTTCTTACTTGAGAACTGTCAAAGTTAGAAAGAGAAAAGATAAGGATAGTTTCTGGAAAAGCGTAATTTGGAACTTCCACCAAACTTCAGTACCAAACAAGCAAAAAAAAATCAATAGTATGACAGAAAAGTATGTAGGGAAAATAAAAAACATGTGATTGTGATTGTGATTGGTCGTTTGTTTGTTTTCCCTACATATTTGTATGTCAAAATTAGAAAGAGAAAAGACAAAGATAGTTTCTGGAAAAGCCTTATTTGGTTGAAAGAAACGACATTGGGGACTAGCGACGCCATTACAGAAAAAAAAATGGAGTTTCCATACAAACTTTCGATAACAAGTATACAATTCATGCCGGTAACTCAGTTTTTCTCCGTGCTGAAGTGAAGCTCCGAGAATTCTCCGCGCTTAGCTAAGCCCGAAGGGGATTAGTTTTTGTTGCATTTAAAATGTAAATTGCAGGACAGGACCTCGTTTCTTTCGACCAATTTCCTCGGGGCTCACTTCAGCACGGAGGAAAACTGAGTTACCGGCATGAATTGTATACTTGTTATCGAAAGTTTGTATGGAAACTCCATTTTTTTTTTCTGTAATGGCGTCGCTAGTCCCCAATGTCTTTTCTTTTAACCAAATAAGGCTTTTCCAGAAACTATCTTTGTCTTTTCTCTTTCTAATTTTGACATACAAATATGTAGGGAAAACAAACAAACGACCAATCACAATCACATGTTTTTTATTTTCCCTACATATTTTTCTGTCATACTATTGATTTTTTTTTGCTTGTTTGGTACTGAGGTCTGGTGGAAGTTCCAAATTAGGCTTTTCCAGAAACTATCCTTGTCTTTTCTCTTTCTAACTTTGACACTTCTCAAGTAAGAAAAAAAAACTTTGACATAAAAAGATGCAAGGGAAACAAACAAAGGTCATAAATGCACAATTACATGTTTTTTGTTTTCCCTGACAATAGAGCTCTTCCAAGATTTGTCTTTTCTCTTTCTAATTTGACATTTAAAAACAAAAACTGGTTGGAAAATATTTACATGCTCTTGCCAGTGTTAAAAAGGCGGTCATTTGATTATTTTTTGTGTTTGGAAGTGAAAACTTAGATTTGCGGTCGAATTACCTATTCAGTAGTGTCTAAACACTTTAGTGAACATTTTTTCAAGTGTTTGACAGAAAAAAAAACTAATTTTAATACATATTCATCACTATTTTAAACACACAAATATTTTGGCTCGCCTTCGTACCTTTGATATTTGGTTTTGTTTTCCAACCAGGGAGTGCTGTCAGATTGTTATTTTTTTTTTTACAAATTTTACACTGACGCTTCTGACATTTGGTGGCAGAGATCTATAGTCAAACCATTGTTTTTTTTTTTTGCTTTTTAGCCACTGACGTCTGGTGGAAGTTCCCAAGTCCCCGGGGTTTGCAAAAAACACGGCTAGCACTATTTTCACTGTGTTCCTGTTTCGTTAGCCCGCATTTACATTGCCCGATTTTTCCAATTCCGATTTTTCTTTGTTGTTGTAATCATCGAATATGAATACGCCCCAATGTTGCGAACACAACGTTACGTAGCCGCAGCTGCAAGAGTTCACCAGCTTTTAACTTTTGTGTGCAACATTTATGACAATTCAAAATTGATGCCCATTGAAGCCCATTTCAACACGATGAGTGTTTATATGGGGTTGAAATGCGCTTCAAGCTCTTTTCAGTTTCTAAAGTTATAAATATCAGTGCTTCTGCAGTCAGAATGTCAGAAACACAGATTAGCCACATGAAGATGAGAATGTTTCGTACGTTTCACACTCTAAGACCCATTTGTTTACATTGTTGTATTTGTAATTTCTTCCCGCGTCGATGAATAGATGTGAATTGCAACAACAATTTAACCAGGTGTGTGAGATCCCTTCTGTCTATGGGTAAGGTTTTTATACACACATTCTCATTTTTTATCTGCAATCTGACAGTTCAAGCTAGGCAAATTAAAATGGCTGCCGGGGATTCTCATCTTCATGTGGCTAATCTGTGGTCAGAAAGCTATACAGCTTCATTGGGCACGTTCGGGTAACTATCTGAAGCTATCCGGATAGGTTTGTGTTGTTGTAATCACAGATTAGCCACATGAAGATGAGAATCCCCGACAGCCATTTTAATTTGCCTACAAGCTTGAACTGGCAGTTAACAGATAAAAAATGAGAATGTGTGTATAAAAATCTAACACATAGACAGTAGGGATCTTCACAGACCTGGTTAAATTGTTGTTGCAATTCACATCTATTCATCGACGCGGGAAAAAATTACAAATACAACAATGTAAAGAAATGGGTTTTGGAGGGTGAAACGTACGAAACATTCTCATCTTCATATCGCTAATCTGTGGTTGTAATCCCTTGTTGAAAAATATCTGATGTCAGCTGATGCAACAACAACTCAAGCAATCTGAAAATTTTTGGGATAGGTGGATAGCCTATTGGATAGTTGCCCGAATGCGGCCATTGTGGACACGTAAAAAAAGAACGTACGACACTTTTTGACAACTCGTCTTAACATTTTCTAATTTAATTTTCTAATGCCTGGACTCAGATGGTCAACTTAGCACTACCTGCCTAGTTTTTGTTTGAAAACTTCGTCAAAAAAATTTTTAGAATTTTTTTCTCTCCACAACTAATTTAAAACAAAAAAGCTACAATTAATGCCGTCTTTAGATTTTCCAATTTGCTTTTCTAATGCCTGGACTCAGAGTGTCAACTTAGCACTACCTACCTAGGTTTTGTTTGAAAACTTCGTCAACAAATTTTTTAGAATTTTTTTCTCTCCACAACTAATTTACAACAAAAAAGCTACAATTAATGCCATCTTTAGATTTTCTAATTTGCTTTTCTAATGCCTGGACTCAGAGTGTCAACTTAGCACTACCTACCTAGTTTTTGTTTGAAAACTTCGTCAAAAAAATTTTTAGAATTTTTTCTCTCCACATTTAATTTACAACAAAAAAGCTACAATTAATGCCATCTTTAGATTTTCCAATTTGCTTTTCTAATGCCTGGACTCAGAGTGTCAACTTAGCACTACCTACCTAGTTTTTGTTTGAAAACTTCGTCAAAAAAATTTTTAGAATTTTTTTCTCTCCACAAATAATTTACAACAAAAAAGCTACAATTAATGCCGTCTTTAGATTCTCCAATTTGCTTTTCCAATGCCGGACTCAGAGTGTCAACTTAGCACTACCTACCTAGTTTTTGTTTGAAAACTTCGTCAAAAAATTTTTTAGAATTTTTTTTCTCCCCACAACTAATTTACAACAAAAAAGCTACAATTAATGCCGTCTTTAGATTTTCTAATTTGCTTTTCTAAAGCCTGGACTCAGAGTGTCAACTTAGCACTACCAACTTAGTTTTTGTTTGAAAACTTCGTCAAAAATATTTTTAGAATATTTTCCTCTCCACAACTAATTTACAACAAAAAAGCTACAATTAATGCCATCTTTAGATTTTCTAATTTGCTTTTGTAATGCCTGGACTGAGAGTGTCAAGTTAGCACTGCCTACCTAGTTTTTGTTTGAAAACTTCGTCAAAAAAATTTTTAGAATTTTTTTCTCTCCACAACTAATTTACAACAAAAAAGCTACAATTAATGCCATCTTTAGATTTTCCAATTTGCTTTTCAAATGCCTGGACTCAGAGTGTCAACTTAGCACTACCTACCTAGTTTTTGTTTGAAAACTTCGTCAAAAAAATGTTTAGAATTTTTTTCTCTCCACAACTAATTTACAACAAAAAAGCTACAATTAATGCCATCTTTAGATTTTTTAATTTCCTTTTCTAATGCCTGGACTCAGAGTGTCAACTTAGCACTACCTACCTGGGTTTTGTTTGAAAACTTCGTCAACAAATGTTTTAGAATTTTTTTCATAAAAAAGCTACAATTAATGCCGTCTTTAGATTTTCTAATGCCTGGACTCAGAGTGTCAACTTAGCACTACCTACCTAGTTTTTGTTTAAAAACTTCGTCAACAAAATTTTTAGAATTTTTTTCTCTGCACAACTAATTTACAACAAAAAAGCTACAATAAATGCCATCTTTAGATTTTCCAATTTGCTTTTCTAATGCCTGGACTCAGAGTGTCAACTTAGCACTACCTACCTAGTTTTTGTTTGAAAACTTCGTCAAAAAAATTTTTAGAAGTATTTTCTCTCCACAACTAATCTACAACAAAAAAGCTTCAATTAATGCCATCTTTAGATTTTCCAATTTGCTTTTCTAATGCCTGGACTCAGAGTGTCAAGTTAGCACTACCTACCTAGTTTTTGTTTGAAAACTTCGTCAAAAAAAATTTTAGAATTTTTTTCTCTCCACAACTAATTTACTACAAAAAAGCTACAATTAATTGTGTACTTTGTTTTATAAATTTCCTAAAGTGTAGTGCTAACTTGATATCAAGTGAGCACTACATACCATTTTTTTTTTTTAATACAAGGATTCTTATGGCAAAAAATTTTTTAGAATTTTTTTCTTTCCACAACAAATTTACAACAAAAAAACTACAATTAACTGTGTTATTAGTTTTTTTTATTTTCTGAAAGTGTAATGCTAACTTGATATCAAGTTAGCACTACATACCATTTTTTTTATTAAATAGTAGAGCTACCAATTTTTATTTTCCACAACTAATTTACTACTAAAAAGCTACAGTTAACTGTGTACTTAGTTTATTTAATTTCTAAAAGTGTAGTGCTAACTTGACACTAGAGTTGTGCAAAACAGTTCCAAAGGCGGAACGAACATGGAACGGTTCTTTTTCCGGTCGGAACTAGTTCCTGGAACCATGTCCGCGGAACTATTAAGATTTGATATTAAGTGGCATGATCAGTCATACCTAGAGCTATAGAGTATGTGCACATCTCGGTGAAAATTTACTATAGCCAGATTTTAAAGACTTTTAAGTAACTTTTTTTTTTTGGTTTTAATTTTTATTTAAACAAATAAATATTGTTATTTTGAACACACAAAAATAATAAAAATAAAATAAATATGTACACAAAAAAAAATAGGAATTCAGTAAGATTTAAAATATAACTTAAACAACAAAAATTATATTTTTATCACAAAAAAATTAACATACAAAAATTCAGTCTTGAGTCAACATTTTAAAGTATTTTTCTTCAATATAACTAATATTACATAAAAAAAATTAACATAAAAATAGGAATTCAGTCTTGTTAAGTGTTTTAGCTCAGTAAAAAAATAGTTACTTAAAACTAAAAAAATATAGTTAAATATCCTATTAAATATTCACATCAGGCTGTTAAATTGCAACTTATAAAAAGCAATTGTGAGACTTTTTTTGCTGACAAACGACTTCGTCTGTCGGTTTGAATCAGCCCAGCCTTCGAAAAAATTCGCTCACAAGGTACCGAAGTGGCGACTAAATTAAGCCTTTTCAGCATGTACCTGTAAAGGATTGGGTACACGTTTTTCCTTGCGTCCCACCACATCAAAGGATCTCCACACCTGTTTAGCAGGGGTTCATTTAAATACTGGTTGAGCTCTACGATGCCAGCAGCTGTTGTGTTCTGGGGAACTAGGCTTTCCATCTCAGAATCAAACACATCCCAAAAACGTCTTCTTTTATCTCGAGCTGCAGATGAAGTTGATGGGAGTACTTCTTCCACAACAGAAGTTGAGGCAGTTCTAGGTGGCTGTGTTGTCTGATCCAGGTCCAGAGATGCAACTTTATGCTTAAGGCTGTCAAATGCCGTTTTGAAATTGTGCTCCTCTCGAAAGCCTTTGCTTTTGAATCTGGGATCCAAAATTGTGGATTCAGCATAGAGAAAATTTTTTTCCAGGTTGTTGAATCGCTTTTGGCATTGCTCGTTTAGCGTCACCAACAATTTTCGTACGCAACTAGGTGTTTCGTTTTCCACACCAAGAGAGTGTGTGTCCAACTCATTCAAATACTGAGTTATCTGCCTCTTCAATATTCGACAGAACACAATAACTTTTGAAAGACTGACATTCTTTTCACTCGATATTTCGACGGTGACGTCATCGAATATTTGCAGAATTGGAACCACTTTCTCGATAACAATCCAGTCTTCTTTATTTAATGATAGCTCAATTTTTACTAAAGCTAATGTAGCAATAACGGCATTTTTAACTTTTAAAAGCCGATCCAACATGTCGAAGGTTGAGTTCCACCTGGTCGGAACGTCCTGTTTTAGTTTTAGGACGGGTAAATCCATTTGCTTTTGGATTTCTTGTAGTTTATACAAGCCCTGAGTGCTTCTTTTAAAGAACTCGACTATGCTCTTCACTTTTTGAATATATTCGGCAATTTCTTTTAAGCCTGCTTGCACTGTCAAGTTCAATGAATGAGCAAAACACCCAATGGATCTCCAATTCCCTAGCTGCACTGCCGCAATGACATTTGAAGCATTATCGCTGACAACTGCCCCAACTTTGTTCTCAATTTTCCATTTGGAAATTTGTTCTTTTAGGAAGTTGCATATATTTCCACTTGTATGGCGCTCTCCGAACTCAATGCAACCAAGCAGGTTGGAGCAGAGTTTTGCATTTTTAACGTCAATATAGTGCGCTGTGACTGCAATGAAGCTCAAGTTGTTGATTGACGTCCATGCATCCGTCGTGAGGCATATTGCAGGCACGTTTTCAAGTTTTAAATGCACTTCTTCTTCCAATTTTAAACAAAGCTGGGGTAGTAGCTTCTCGGACAATGTCTTTCGTGTTGGCAACTTATACGAAGGGCACAACAGAGCCACGAATTTGCCGAATTCCTGTTCCTCTACTAAACGAAGTGGATGATATTCCTTCGCTATCATCGTTATTAGTTGGTTGTCTATTTTTACCTTTTTTTGTTGCGAAAGAGGTCTTGTGCTTTCAGCAAACGCATATATTTTTTGCTGAACTTGTCGAAGGTTCGATGTTTGTGGCTCAGGTACACTTACAGCAGGTGTGTCATTGAGCACGACTTCAGTTTCTGATGGACGTGGATCATTTTCATTTGATGTTGGTGCTAGTACTGCCTGGCGCTCTACAGGACTTAATGAGATTCCAGTGTGCCTTCTTTTCACGTGCCTACTCAAATTGCCCAAACTCCCAGAAGTAAATGCAATAATTTGGCTGCAATATTTGCATTTCGCTTTCTGGGAATCAACTTCTGCAAAATGGTCCCAAAGGATGCTTGTTTTTCTTTTGCGCGAAGCCATTGCATAGAGAATATTTGGTTCAAGGCTAAAAATTCGTAAGATATTGGAATTTTATTTTTCATATCTGCATAAAAATGGTTTGACACAGATACACTTCGTTATATTCAAATAAAAAGAAAAACAGGATTGAAAACTGCCTAATGACAATTAATCATGTAACAACAAATCGAAATTAAAATTCTATTCAAAATCTGTTTCAAACCAAAGTTTAATGTCGTTTTCAATTGGTCACTCGGAAGGTACTCCGAAGGCCTTCCAATGGATAAGTCATGTTCAATTGGCTGTTTGGAGTGCTTTTTCCAAGTGTTTTTTCAACACCTGAATTTATTTTGGAGGGATGTGATTGTTCACCAATGCATACACAATCTCTTCATCTGACTGCTCTTCAAGGCAAACTGCAGTTTTTATTTTGTTTTTGTGCGTGCGCAAAAAGTTGATAAAAATTTATTGAACTTTAAAAAAAATACACTTGAGTTGTTGAAGGGCAAATTATTTGTGCCTTTTTCAAAAGTTTTTGCTTCGCTTTACACATATGTAAATATAAACATGGATGTTTTGCATGTTCATTTGGATTCAAAATTCACTCCTCTTCGTAGTGAAACCAATTGAAAACGACATAAGAAACCGTTCTGAGTTAAAGAAATAAAATTACATACCAATAATCCACCTGAATACTTTTCCGAAATTGCAGATCAAAATCAAATGACAATAATTCACATTCACAACAGCAAAACAACTAAAAAAAAACATTCAACAGTTGAACAGAAGAAAAAATCATAAAAATAAAATTACCAATTACCTTCCTGAACACGATTCCAAATTTTCAGTTTAATTCACAACAGCAAAACAACTAACAAACCATGCCAATCAACAGATGCAAAGAAAATAAGATTTCAAAAAACAAAATTACCAATCATCCACTTGAATACGATTCCGTAATTCCTATTCACATTTACATTACAACCCACTCAGGACCTCACCTCTGAAAACAGCAAAACTGATTAAAAAAAACCACCATTCATTATCATTAGATGAACACAAACACAAGAGAAAATAAAAACATGCAACTGTTTCAAAATTTCACAAAAAAAAAATCCATACTGTAAATTATCTGAATCTGATACCTTTACCTACCAAAGAGCAAAGAAGGAACAAAAATGCAGTGTACCCATACCCAATCCGAGTATTCTTATTGGAGATGGTGTATATTTTCTTACCGAACATGTTTCCTATTCCTATCCTAATAAGAAAGAATCGAAATACAATGACAACAAAAGACATGGAACTATTTAGGGAACTATGTCTATGAGCATGATAAAGAGATCGCATCGGACCGATTTACCTACATTCAGCCGGATATGAAGGAACTACAACAAATGAACTATACTCCATACCTAGTAATAAGAGTGGAACTACGAAGAAATGTTTGTGCTTGAAGAAGATGTGGAAAATGGAACTTAAATCGGAACTATTTGCATGATGAGAGGTCGGACCGATTAACATATATCTCGTTCCTGTATGCATCTGCTATACTCTATGCTGTCTTTTTAATCGGTGCGTACTGCGTGTAGGTAAAGGGCAGTCAACAAGACAATACAAACACACACAATATTTGGCTTTACCCACCCTGGTGTTGGTGTGGAGTGTAGTTGTGCTTTGTGCAACTCATTCTCATTCTTGTATGATTGGCTTTGGCTGGGCATTTCGCAAGATATGCGTGTGTATTTCAATTTGTAACTAAACAGAGACACATGGTCGCTCTCGTCTTGTTTTGTATCTACGTAGTCGGAACTATGGACATGTTTGAATTCAGTTTGTGGAACGAGTGGAAATGTATCCGAGAAAGGACATAGTTCCTGGAACTATTTAGGTCCGGAACTACACAACTCTACTTGACACACGTAAAACATTTCATCTGTCTACTGTTCTCTAGTTACTGGAAACAATCGCTGACTCATCTTCATTTGAAGTGTAGTAAATAAAACCAAAATTTAATAATATACATTCCTTAATGTAACTATATTCTTTACAAATGTTAACTTAAAGAAAACAAACTATAACTTAGTGTAAGTCTTTCCTGCCTTTTGTGTTCATATGTTCTAATTGCTCATTTTATTATGTAAATAAAAGATCCCCTGAAGAAGATGGCAACAACCGTCGAAACGTCGGGAAATCAAATGGAATTGTTTCATTAATTATCATCACGACCAAAAAAGCCGATTGAGAACATATATTTTATATAAGGAATTCTCAAACATCGTATTAAAGTTTAGTCGACTCAAACTGGATGAACCTTCTGGATCTGTAATCCTTTGGGGCTGGTTGCACTTTTTCATTTGCATCAAAATTCTACTGCAACAAATTTGGAGAACTGGCATCGGACGAGGAGTTGCCTGAAAGTATGAGAGAAAAATGGTTTCAGTGGACAGAGTTGCTGCCTAAATTTACGGAGGTCAGAGTTCCCAGATGTTATTCCCCACTTTTAGGCAAATCAGATGTAAGCGTTCAACTACACACCATTGTTGACGCCAGTGAGAATGCATATGCAGCCGTATCTTGTCTTCGTGTCCAATGGGAATATAAAATTGACGTTACCATAGTTTGTGCTAAGGCAAAAGTTGCTCCTCAACTTAATATTTCTGTGCCATGCTGAAACTCCAGGCTGCGGTCCTGGGAGCTCGCTTGGTCGGGTTCACCGCTACATCACATAAATTTCAAATAAATGAAAGATTCTTATGGACCGACTCAAAAACAGTCCTCTAATGGTTTCAATGGTTGCACGGAGATCCTCGCAGTTTTCAACAATTCGTGATGTTTCGTTTTGCCGAGATACTTGATACGTCTCAAGTGTCTGAATGGATGTGGCTTTCTACGAAACTTAATATAGCTGACAAAGGCACCAAACATAAGTCAACACCAGAGTTTAACATCGAAAGTGAATGGTTCAGTGGGCCAACATTTTTAAAGAAGCCACAAACAGACTGGCCAAATCGACCGGTAATCGAAAATACAACTGAAGAGATTCGACCTTATTTCCGTCACATGACCGAGGTGCCAAGCTGTGATTTCATTCATACCTCCTGTTTCAGTCTATGGCTAGATATGTATCCTTTCTTAGCTTATTCGATACTTTTTATAAAAAAATTAAGTTTAAAGGTAAAAGAAAACAACTTCGCCATATTGGTCTTACCTTCGAAATCATCAGGCATGCACAATCAGCACTCTACCGACAAGCTCAAGCTGCAGTCTATTCAGAAAAAATATTCATATGAGAGAGAAAACAGGGAAAAACCCTACCTAAAAGCAGATCACTATTGAAACTTTCACCATTTTTGGACGAGCATGGCGTGTTCCGAATGAGTCGACGTATTTTATTGGCCAACTGTGTCGACCAAAGTTGCCAAACTCCGATAATCCTTCCTAAGTGTCATCGAATTACATTCCTCATTGTTGCTTCATATCATCGCAGACCGTGCTGAATGAAGTCAGACAGAAACTCTACATTCCCAGTCTAAGGACTGTACTAAAGTCTGATCGGAAAAGATGCGAACTATGTAAAATCCTGTGCACATTGAGCTAGCTCACAGTTTATCTGCGGACTCTTTTATTATTTCGATTATGGAATTGGAACGAGTAACTTGCGAGTTTACATCAGCCAACACAGAATGGATATTTAACCCACCTGCTGTTCCTCATATGGGCGGGGTCTGGGAAAGACTTGTTCGCTCAATAAAAGATGTATTGTATCGTATTCTTCCAAGTAACAGAGTTAGAGAAGAGAGTCTACGATGCGTACTAGCTGAGGTCGAGTTAAGGATAAATTCGAGACCTCTCACTCATGTATATCTGGAGTCATCTGACGACGAACGCTGACACCAAATCACTTTCTCCTAGGTTCCTCAAATAGATCCAAGCTACCATGTGATCCTAGTGTAATTGGCGTGAGAAAAAATTGGAAGCGCTCTCATATTATAGCCGACCAGTTTTGGGACAAATGGATATAGGCTTATTTACCCATCTACGCTTTGTTATTAAAAATAAAAAAATTGTTATAGCCGGCCTCGGGGATAACTTTTAGAGAAAATAATTTCATATTTGTTATCGACAATTAATGCCCTTTAAATCCACATATATTTTATTTTTATCCGCTGTGGGTTTTTTTTTGCATTCTCCTTTGTTTCGTTTCTTTTTTTCAAGTTCTCGTTGTCGAGAACAAACATTAATTGCGAACAGAGAGATGTGTATGACTCAATAAAGTGTTTTATGGAAAAAAATTATTTCTCGATGTAACATTACCTCAAATATAGACGAATATCGGTTTTTGTGGGACTTTTTGTGAAATTTAAACTAAAAAATTGTTATTGCACTGCAGTATAATGAGGTTATTAAAAAGAGGGGTAATTCAATTCAGATCTGCAAAATTGATTTAAGTTTAATAAAAATATCATTTTTTTGCTCAGGTGAAGGCCGAAATTGATAAAATCGGTATTTTGACCGATTTGGATCAACAACAAATAGATTTTTTTTACCATTGTTTTGACATAACAATAATTTGTTCCTTTTATCTCAATTAATTTATTTCAGTTCTTATTGGTCGGGTAGAAAAATATGTTTGACCAAAAAATATCCAGCTTGCTAAATTTTTAACTTGTCACAGGTCTGACGCTTTTAAGTAGTTTCAAAAAAACACTTAAGTCAAAACAAGAAGAAACAGATGCTTGGTAACTTTGCCACTTTCTATCTTTCTATAGGCAATAACTACAGATAGTCTGACCTAAGAAAACATTTAAAATTTCAAGCTGAAAATTTGTTGTCCGAACAATTTTTCACTTCGATCAAAAATATTGAAACAAATCGATATAAAAATGAAAGCGGCACAATTTTGTTAATGCTTCAGACTTTGAGGAATAATAAAATGGAAAGTCCAGCCTGTTAAATATTATTGTGATGTTACCCACACTTATTGTCTAGACATTAGCATAGGAGTGCTTAAGCAATTGGTCAGGGCAAGTCAGGAACATTTATTTTATATAAATTAATGACAACTCTGAAGCAAAACGAAACGTTTTCACCAAACTAAAAGTTAAACAGCAAATAGACATCACGTTTGTTCGTTGAGCCCTGATGTCACTCTGGGGTCGCCCAAAAGCGTATTTTGAAAAACCGGAACTCACTCTGTTGAAAAAAATCTGTGTTTTTTGAGACCTGGGGTCTCCCTGAACTTGTCCTGAAGTAGACATTATGTATGTCACATTCCTATCAAAAAATATCGAATTCCTTTCAACAAAAGAATCGATTCTGTTCCGATTTTTTTCTACACAAAATCGATTCTTCTCTGTCAAAACAAATCTTGCATTTTTAGGAAGATTTCACACAGATTAACACACACACCATGAAACAACTAAACAAACATATAGCACTTTCCTGCTTTCATTTTGATTTTGTTGTGCGCATCTACGTCATCGACGCACAAATTGCCCGACATTTTGGTACTTTTAATAACATAAATGTTTGCTTAGAATCGAAATAACAAGTGAATTGCTTTTAAGAAACGATTTTTAATATTTAATTATTAAATTTGAGTCGAAAAACATTTGTTTTATTAATATTAGAAAACGAAATTTGAGTGCGTCAATGACGTCATTCTGTGTCGAGATGCGCAATGTGCTATCTTGTTTAGTTGTATCACGCACATACACTATAAAGATTTCACATTTATAATACGTCAAATTGAAATTCGGGGAATTTTGGGAAGGCAAAAAATAATTCAAAATATTCAATATTCAACAATATTTTCAGTCAATCTAACTACAAAAATAATAAATTGCAGCTGTCTCACAATCGACGAAAAAAATCGATTCTTTTACGAATTCCTTTCAATTGACAGAAATCGACTCGGTTTGGAAAAAAATCGTTTCGATTCGAAAAAATTCGATTTCTTTGTTGAAAGTAATAGGACAGAAGAAAAAAATTCGATTTCTTTGTTGAAAGGAATTCGACAAAAGAAATCGAATTTTTTCTAAACCGAATCCATGAATTCGTAAAAGAATCGATTCTTTTTCGTGTGATTGTGTGTGTTACTAGACGGCTGCAATTAATAATTTTTGTACTTATATTTACTGAAAATATTTGGTTTAATTATGTAGGGTCCATTGCAATAAAAAAAAAAATAATTTGCCTTCCCAAAACTCCCCGACTTTCAATTTGACGTAATGAAATGGAAATCTTTATAGTTAGTGTTTGTGTTTAGCAAGATTTGTTTTGACAGAAAGGAATCGATTTAGTGTAGAAAAAAATGGGAACAGAATTGATTCTTTTGTTGAAAGGAATTCGACAGTAGATTTTTTGCTGTTGAGTAAATAAACTGCCAAAGTGACATGAGATGTGATGTGAAGCATTTGTTATGTTGTGGATTTTCGTACTGCAGGTTATTGTTTATTTTTGAAAAATATAATTGATAGAATAAACAAATTTAATTTTCTGCTAATACAAACAAATGGAAAATAGAAACGTTAGAAGTGGTTTTTAAAATTTTTAAGAGACATGTAAAAAAAATTTTAAGATTAAATTATTTAAGCACAGAACTTTTTTTCTTGCTTTAAATGTCAACAGCATTTGAGTATTAATTGACAACCGAAAAACCTATGTTTTTTGACAGTTCTTGGGGTTGTCAAGAAAACCTTGGTCAACCCTAGTTAAAGTTCAACGAACGAAGCTATCATCTCTAGGTTTATTAAATGTTTCCACCTGTGCAATAGAAGTACAACGAAACAAATTTAATAACATTGATAAAGGTAGCTCTACTGCTACAGAATTTAAAAGCATTTCGGTGAACATCTTTTTCGAAAAATGTCATCAAACAAGCTTGTGTTTTGTAAAAGGACTTGGTTCCATGCAATTTTTATCCGTTCAATGATATTTTTTTGTCAAAATAAATTTTGTTTGGAATTAAAGAAAGTAGAAACCCCTGTTAAAACTTTAGGAAACCTTAATTTAATCTTTTTGCATCATAGCTTAAGCCACTACATATGTCATCTCATAAGCAACGAAGGAAAAAAAATACTTCTCCACGCATATTGCAGATTTAAAACTTTATATACTTACTCAGATATAAAGGGATCTTCTAAAAGACTTACTGCTGTGGGCCGATCTAATACATTAACTTCAAAGCAGCGAAGAATAAATTTTTGTGCGATAGGTGAAAGTTCTGGGGGTATAGTTGGGTGTTTTTTGTAGAATCCTACTTTGAATAAAGCTGCTTCTGGTGAACCGAGTTCAATAAATGGTGGCTTTCCTGTTGCCATTTCTACATTTGTACAACCAAAAGACCAAATATCAGCCGCGGGTCCATATCCTCTCAGACCTTGATCGATTACTTCTGGAGCCATGTACTGCAAAGTTCCCGTAAAAGTTTCAACTATTGGATTCAGCCCCGCAAGTCTTTTCGATGTTCCAAAGTCGGAAATTTTTACAACTCCACTATAAGTATTAACAAGAACGTTATCACCTTTTATATCCCTATGGACAATTTTCTGTTCGTGTAAATATTGAAGGCCTTCAAGAATCTGCTTCGAGTAAAATGCCATCGTTGATTCACTATCTTTAAGAGGTCCCCATTTTTCTCGAAGAAGATCCGAGAGAGATCCCCCAGGAACTTGTTCCATAAAAATTTTAAAATATCCGTCTTCTGATAGAGAACCTAAATACTTTGTAAAAAGAACAAATGAATTTTTTTCAATTTTGATTCTTATATTAACGTCAACTAACTTGAACAATATTTCTGTGGCGAAGCTGGGAATGCAGTTTAATTTCTTCATGTAACGGTTGAACATCCTGAGAATTTTTTTCAGGTATTTCTTTTATGGCTATCCGCACTTGGGTTTGGAGGTCTCGTGCAGCATAAACAACTCCGTAGGTTCCTTTCCCCAATTCAATTTTTCTGTTTTGGTCATCGAGGTCATATTCGTACTGTGATTATTATTAGCAATTATTATGGAAGCAATTAAATGAAAAGAGTTGATATTACCTCAATTTGTGTTTCATTAACTGATAGATTTACAAAAACTTCTTGATCCGACGCCATTTCTAATACAAGTTCATAAAATTTTTGTCGGCAACTCGTTGTAGGGAAATATATTTGGAAATCATCGGAATTATGATGAACATACAAATAAGCACATCTATCATCGCGTTTATATAAGCTTACGGATTTGATTTGACTGGCGGTGAAAACAAAATCATGTAGTTTTTTGCACGAGTTAGTCAAATGTCTTAAACATAAATTAACAATCAGTATTGACTTTTCATCTGCACCCATATTTATGGTTATATAACTTGGCATATTAATTTTTTGTGGCTCAAATACCTATAAAAATACATAAAAGAAGAAAGAAATCATAAATTACCTTATATTTTAATGATTTGTTAAGGAAACATTAATTGATATAGGTGATTAAAAGTTGATTTTAATGATCTTCCGACTTTAATAAGGATGCTTAAAATTTATTATTTTATGGCGGTCATGTTGTTATAAAACAACATTTGTCAATTTGTGAACATAATTCATAGACCAAGAGCAAACAGCAAACTGTTGGGTGTAAAAGTTAACCAAAAATTAAGCATATGAGTCGAAAGCTGCGGTAAAGCTTAGGCATCAAATGAATGACTTGCAGTCCCTGTTCGCGACTTTAAGTAGTAATGCCAGTAAAAAATGACACAGCTACAAGAAACAAAAACTATCACTCTATTAATAGCATTTTTTTTTTAAATAATCTTTCAACCACAAAAAGAATTTTCGATATCGGATACCTCTTTGCGTATAAAAATAAATACAATTTTATCCACTCAAAATTACCTTTTAAACATAAAAAGAATTTTTGAAATCGGATACCACTTTTCGTTTAAAAATAATTTTACCCTATAAAAACCTAATTTTTGGAAAAAATATTACTAGAGCCATTCACGCAAAATAATCTCTCAAACCAAAAAGAATTTCTTAAATCAGACAATTTTTTATTTTTACCTTATATACAGGGTGTCCCGTAATGAGTGGATAATACTGCAGCTGGTGATAGCTGGCCTTATGACTGCTCAGAAAAAAAATATAAAAAAAATATTTTTCTTGTGGTCTCCATGGTATAATTTATTTTCGAAAAATGTTAAAAAATTCAGGGTCTCCTAAAATACCTAATTACAACGGCCACCCATAAAGGATTCTTGTTATTTTTGTATTTTAATAATATTCTTGAATAACCGTTCTAAATGATGGGTAGTAAATTTTAACACCAGCTGATGCATTTTTTGTGTTATAATTTTTTAAAATAATTTTTTTATTCAAAAATAATTCAATATTTTTTTTCACCAAAGTTTGAAAATTAATAAAGAGAAAAAAATGTATGAGAACATAAGTGGCAAATTTGATAAAAATTGGCCTGTTTAATGTACTTTCCAAAATGGTATAACACATGTTTGTGTCTACAACCATGCCCAATAAAATTGGCATTTAATCTACTAAAGTAGTTTTTTAACATTTTATCAGATGAAATTAAGTTACAAAGTTAAGTAAACACTACGACGACGAATGAAATAAATTTTAATTTTTATTGCATTTAAAAATAACCGTTATTGAATAAAGGCACTAACACATAACACATTAAATTGACTATTAATCTACTAGAGAAGATTTTTAACACTTTCTCAAATAAAAATTGACTTGTAATAAAATAGGCATTAAAATGCATATAAAAGTATTATTTGCAAATATTGTCAATTCTCTGTCATTACGTAACGTATAACGTTGTTATACTGGTTTCGTCACTTAAACGAATTTTTGAATTTGATTAAATTAATACTGATTAAGAATGTCACAGTATACGCCGCTGGAGTATGCGAATATGCATTTAATATACGGGGAATGTAGAGGAAGCGCTAACGCAGCTGCAGCTCTCTATAGAGAGCGATATCCAAATGCGCGACATCCGGACTATCGAGTGTTCATCAGAGTCCACCAATGTTTTTCAGAAGGACGAATGCCTGGTAATGGACTGGGCGGTACTAGCGGAGGACGTTTGCCGCGAGAAGAAATTGATCGTATTGTGCTGAATGAAATTGAAGCAGATTCAACTACATCACACGGGTGATTGCAAGACGAACAGGGATAGGCCGTCTGGGCCCAATTTTGTGGCCACCACGTTTGCCAGACCTAAATCCTTTGGACTTTTTCTACTGGGGATGTCTGAAAGAAATGGTTTATACTAAACCAATTACATCCATTACGGAATTGCGTCGTCGTGTTCAAGACGCTGTGATGAAAATAAATGAGCGCCAATATGCTTGTTTTATTGAGAGGTCCTTCATTAGAAGATGCAGAGCCTGTATCACAGTGAATGGGGGACAGTTTGAACATTTAATATAAATTTATTTAAATTACAAATATATCATAATTTTTAATACTGTTGTTTTTATTTATCGCATTTCCCATACCTAAATCAAAACCTTTTTGAAAGTGCATACTATTATTTTAGTTAGTAAATTTAGCAGACATAATAGTGACACTGGTATATCTATTGACTTTTCCTTCCAACTCAATTTTTGTTGTCATCAAACATCAAAATAAATATTTAATCATTTTTTTATTAAAAAATTAATTAAAAAAATTATTAAAGAAAAATCCAGCAACTAGTGTTAAATGTTAGTGCCTTTATTTAATAACGGTTATTTTTAAATGCAATAAAAATTAAAATTTATTTCATTCGTCGTCGTAGTGTTTACTTAACTTTGTAACTTAATTTCATCTGATAAAATGTTAAAAAACTACTTTAGTAGATTAAATGCCAATTTTATTGGTCATGGTTGTAGACACAAACATGTGTTATACCATTTTGGAAAGTACATTAAACAGGCCAATTTTTATCAAATTTGCCACTTATGTTCTCATACATTTTTTTCTCTTTATTAATTTTCAAACTTTGGTGAAAAAAAATATTGAATTATTTTTGAATAAAAAAATTATTTTAAAAAATTATAACACAAAAAATGCATCAGCTGGTGTTAAAATTTACTACCCATCATTTAGAACGGTTATTCAAGAATATTATTAAAATACAAAAATAACAAGAATCCTTTATGGGTGGCCGTTGTAATTAGGTATTTTAGGAGACCCTGAATTTTTTAACATTTTTCGAAAATAAATTATACCATGGAGACCACAAGAAAAATATTTTTTTTATATTTTTTTTCTGAGCAGTCATAAGGCCAGCTATCACCAGCTGCAGTATTATCCACTCATTACGGAACACCCTGTATATATCCTTAAAACTATTTCCTACGAATAACCATTTAAACGCAGGTAGAGTTTTAGAGGATAATTCGATGTGATTATTCTTTCTGTTGTTTATTTTGAAGAGGATTAATGTAAATATATATAGAAAAGGATACAAGTACCTATAACTATTATATTTATTGTAAGTCCCCATATTATTGGATGATCTTTTACATTTTTGACGTATGGTTGTAAATAAACTATATTTGTAAATTTCAATAATACATCACTTGATTCTAGATATTTAATAACTGAGATTTCCGACTCCTTGTTTATCTTAATATGTCTATTTAAGTTTACTTCAAAATTCTTAAATTCTATATCTTTAATTATTACAGCGTCGGAGAACTGTACCAATTGTGTACCATGATATACATTATCGTTTATAATTACTTCTCATGTAGTTACAATGTGAATATGGTTTATATACCTAACTTATTTTCTGATTTCTTTTCTCATTTTGATGTACCTTTATTTAAGATTTCTGTTAAACAATTAGGTTTAAGAGCTTGTTTGCAGTATTTGTAGGAAAAGGCCACATAGTTGTTCGCACATGACGCGCACGACCGCGCAATTAACCTGAACCATTGCGTTCGAACCATAAGTAAATTTCAGAGCTGCTACTTTCGGAATTTGAGAACACAATGTTTCAAGCCGTGCCGTACCGATTGTGATTTCCGATTACTTCATCCATTCAATTCCAATTCACAAAATGAAACCCAAATCGCCATCCTCGTGTCGTAGTTCGGTCAACCCAAAGTAAAATCCTTTACCTTTCGAGTCGTCGTCCACTAAAGTTTTGCCTGTCCGTCGTGGGGTATGTTACACGAAACATACGGAAAATAAAATAAACAGAATCTGAAAACCCGAACGAGAGATCGGTTTCTCTTGTTTTTACATATTTCGTACGATTCGCCACAAGACCAAAAGAGAGTGAAGGGCGTGATGAAGCTCTGATGATGGAAAAAGGGAAAGTTTTCGACTTTCCGATAAGGGCCATTACAACTTTTTATTGGAGCATTAGTAATGGCGTTGGAGTATTTCGAAGATTTGATTTTCGGAACATTATAAAGGGAGGGTTATGAAATAGCTCCGGGGGCACGACCACCTAAGTATGAAGTGAAGGGGAAAACGAACAAAAATTGTATAATCGGTAATCTAAATTCGGGCCCTACATCTTTAAAGATGGAAATAGTTTCAGTCGAACATTTACTCAGATTTAGGCGTTAAAAAAAAGGTAACACCGTCCTTCAGCGTGTACCAAGATACCCCCCATCGACTAGCTAAGCATGGCAACTAACAGGCCTTCAGTTACAAACGCGGTTGGACACCCCTCCCGACCTCTCCTAAAGGTGAAGAAAGTCGTGAGGGGAAACTTTTGGGGGTGAATTGAGTACTTTTGAATCAAAATCGGTTTCTTGTTTTAAGAATTTTTTTTTTAAGCCCAATCGATCGAGGCAAAAAGTTTTTAAAAATTAAAATTGAACGTAATAGACTAAGCACCACTAAAAGGAGTCTGATGTTCGGTATGGCAGCCGTGAAATAGCTATAACTTCAGCCTATAATGACTTGGTGGTAGCTCACTCAGGTGGTTGTTATTTCATTCAAACCTTCAATATTAATATGATCGTGCGAAAGCTTTGCAGCCTTAATGCAAGTGTGTTACCACACAAAAAACACTTTTCAATATGAAATCAATTCTTGATCAGAGTCAAATCTTTCACACAATCTCCCTCCTTATATGTCCAACGAATTGTTGGCCTATGAATCGAGTACGGAGAAAAAAAAAAAGAAACCGAATGTGCAACAACCAGCCTGTGTGTAGCTAATAAAAATGCTAGTTGATTCAAATGCAATAGTCAAACAATAAAACCTACTTTGGATTGGACATGGTCACGTGACCTCGGTAGCGCAGTGTGTAGTGCACTTGGAAGACGCTTGGTTTATATTCAACTCTCAGCTGAGGCAAAAAGTTTTTCAAATTAATATTGAACGTAATAGACTAGCTAAGCACCACTAATTGTAAAAGGAGTCTTATCGGTCTGGCAGCCGTGAAATAGCATAACGCTATATTGAATTGGTGGTAGTTCACTCAGGTGGTTGTTGTTTCATTAAAACCTTTAAAAGTCTCATTTACTTTTTCCTCTTCTTTAAAATCAGAATACATAGTTTTTTATAAATTTTAACTTTTTCAGCGAGTTAATTATTATGTATTTAATTTGGAAGACGTTTGTTTATTTTTAGTTTTTTGTCTTGATTAATTTCTTTAAGTGTTTTAATTCCATTCACACGAGCACGGGGATGGAAATTGAATTGCAGAGGAAGATTGCAATTAAACTGTTGGTTTTTGTTTTAAGTTTAGCAGATAGGTGCGAATGTATGTAGAGCTGTGACCTATTTCACTAAACACTTTTCACTTTGCAACTTTTCACTTTTACTTTGCAAATTTCGTTTCACCAAACGCAAAATTTGCAAAGAGGAAATTATTGGAGTGATAAGTCGAAGAGTTTTCCTCTTTGCAAAATACGTTTCACCAAACGCAAATTTGCAAAGTGAAAAGTTCTGTTCTGCAAAGTGAAAAGTTTTCTTAGTTTGCAAAGTATTTGTTCTTTTCGTTTCACCAAACAAACAAACTTTGCAAATTTGATTCAGAATTTTGAAAAGCTTTTCAGTAATAGGTATGCAAAGAGAAATTTGTATTTGCAAATAAGTTTTGAAAAATTGAAATAATAATACACAAATGAACCGTTTTGAAGAATTTTTGGAAAATGAAGAAGTAAATAGAAGTGACCAAAGGGTAGTGAAAATAATTTTTTGACAAAAGAGAGTTTTCGATTCATACAACCATCGAATTTGTTTTGTCTAAAATCGGACACACGTTTCAATTCAACAGTCAAAAGGAATATGTGTTAACGTCCCTTGCAACAAATTTTGAGTACACCACATTGGGTGAGAATGGAACCCAATATCACGGTGTTGCATCTATGCCCGAAATAAGCAAAGCTACCGTCTGTAGAGTAGTTCATCGAGTGTCGAATGTAATCATAGTAGATGAATTTCTCCCAAACACCATCTGCTGGACACAAAATTCCTTAGAAATAGCCTTGCAATTTTTTTTTTGTCAATATGCATGGAAAGCACCTTTAATATAATAATTGTTTGTGGCCCAGATCGGTCTTTATATGCTGTAAACGTAAGTTGGCCAAGTAGGGTGCATGATGCAAGAGTGGTGAGGATTTCTTGTTTGGCAGCCAATTTCAATTCGGGATATCAACCATTCCCTAATGCAGGGATCTTAGGAGATAGTGCTTATGCTTTGAGAAAATGGTTAATAAACACCACTAAGGACAAATCTGGAAGATCCAGTGGAACAGAGATTTAATTTGGCTCATACAAGGACCATTCAAATCATTGATGAACATACACTTCGTGAACATAGGACAACAAGGTTCTTACTAACATTTTTGTCAAAGTTAAATTATATATTGAATCGTAGTAAAAAGGCTTTTCTCTTTTGTGATTGCCACTATCCGTATCTTTCTATCTCTTACGGTTTCAGAAATAACTAAAGAAAAAGGAGAGAAAAGGGTTCTATCTACACATATTCCATGTACTTAAGAAAATCAAACAGAGTAGTAGATAGAACATTGTTACGATGTAGACAGAACCTTGTTGCTCCAAAGCATCTCATTGCTAGAATCAAGCACGATGGAAAATATAAACATACAGTGGTGTCAAAAACATTCCGGATTTTTTTGGTAAACTGCATTGATAGTTGGTTTGTGTTATAAAAATGAAAAAATCAAATGTTTGCAATTTTTTCCCATTTTTATTGAACAATTTTATTATTTGAAACAAAAACCATGGAACTTTATCCGTCAAAACAAACAAAATTCAAAAAATTAAAGTTGATTCAAAATTTTAATGTGACAAACTAACCGGATTTTATTTTTTTGCAATTAACTTTTATTATTTATTTAATATTTTGTCCAGTAACCCCTGTTTATTTATCACAGCTCGGCATCGACGAGGCATTGACTGGATTAAATTCTCGAAAACAGAAGCAGGAATATTCTCCCATTCATTTTTCAAAGCTGCAAAAAGAGAAGTTGTTGACGTGTGCTTTTTTTTCCCAACCCGCCTTTTTAAAATGGCCACAAGTTTTCTATTGGGTATAAATCGGGTGATTGAGATGGCCATTCTAAGACACGAATATTTTTAGTTCCAAACCACTCTTTTAGCAGCTTTGAAGAATGTTTGGGGTCATTATCCTGCCGGAAAACCCAACGCAGAGGCATTTCTTCCTCTGCGTATGGAAGCATGACTGACTCCAAAATGTCCCTATATTGGAAACGGTCCATAATTCCTGTGATTTGGTGTATAGGACCGCAGCCTGCGCCTGAAAAAAAGGGTCTTTAAGCACGAAATTCTTTATGCGCCTATCAGTTTTAATTGTTGTTTTGCGAGGGCGTCCACCAAAATGATCTGCTTCTATTGATTTTCTAGTTTTAAATTTTTTAATGATGTCGCAAACCGTTGACGTTGGAATTTTTAAGATTTCAGCGATTACTTTTTGTTTTATACCGGCTTGGAACTTTTCTATTATTTCGTATCGAATCGCGTTGCTATAACGTGTTTTAGCCATTTTATGCACTATCTTTGTATATAGAATCTATAGTACAATCATGGCGACGAACGACCGACGCGCTACCATAGGGCGACACATAAAGCAAATGTTGCCAACAGTTGTTGCAAGGGAAAGTGGAGGCTTTGAATTCTCCAACAAAGTAGAATAGTTTTTTAATACAAAAATGAGAGCCCACTAAATTTATGAAAGTTAGAGGGAGGCAGGAAGTAACAATTTTGTGCGTTTTTGTTTTATGAATGGGATTTGGTTTTGTTGCAGAGGAAGGGGTTCTTTTTGCTTTTATCATTTTTTATAGAAAGGGGAAAATGTTTTTTTTTTTGGGTATAGGAAGAACGAAAATAAATATTGTTCAAAAGAAGGCTTGATTTTTTGCCTTTTGCCTGTGACGTAGTGTGGGAATAGAGGAAATGTATAATATGCATGCAAATTATTCAAACTCGATTAACACTAAGAATAATTATGTTGTTGTAAATGAATACTATTTGACTGAATTGTATAGCGAAGGTTGTTATACGCTTTTGTAGGTAGGTTTTCCGTTGAGATTTAAGTTAAGTAAATACATAGGTATAAATATATTAGAAAGGCTCTATTTAAGGTTTTTTTGTGATATCAGGTTAAATCAGGTTAGTTTTGATTATGTATGTAGTTATTTATTTATATCTAGGTAGGTATATAGGTAGGTATTGACAGATGATTGTTCGTTATTCAAAAACTAACCATCAGATTGAGCTGAAACTTAGACAATGCAATTGTTGATGAATCAGAAGTTCACGTAAATAATTTGTTTAAACTTTTCTATAAATTTAGCTGAACATCGAAATATAAAAATTAGTTAAAAACTGAAGAAAATATAATCCGTTTGAGCTGAAACTTGAGAGGTTTTAAATTTGCCATTATACCTACCTGAATATCATCTGATGAATTTATTACGTGCAGTTTTTCATTTAATTTTTAAATTCATGTGGCCCTAGGTTTTTTATTCAGACAAATTTATAGTTTAGACTTTAATGCCCGATTTCATAAAGGACTTTTAAATATTTAAAAGCCCATTTAGAGTTAAAATGGGATTTTTTGGTTTCACCAAGTGCTTTTAAATTTAAAATGCTTGTAAGTGCCCTTATAAACTAAAAGCCCATTTTCGTCTCAATAAATTTTTAAAGTGTGATTTGTGAAGTCTAATATGTCAGATGTCAGCCGACGAGTAAGAAAATTATAGATGATATTTCGCCTTCACTTTTTTATTTAATTTCTTGCAAATATAAATTGTGAATAGGTCGAAACAAAAATATAGTTTGGTGTAAATAATAATCTTTTAAGGCTCTCCCAAGCCAACGCGAATACTTCCGAACGACGACAAGGCTTTCGCCTTTCTTAATTTTTTACATGGAGATAAATGAGAGCACCCACATTGGCGCGATGTGAATCTTCAAACATTGTTCACTCATCGCATATTCGTTCCGAATGTTTCGCGTTGGTTTCGGAAAGCCTTCACAATTTGTTTGTTTTTAGAATAATTGATTGTACATCTGAGGGTGACGACCAACATATAGTAAGACGTCCAAGAATATTCCGAGTTCATATTGGAATTGGAATCCGTTCTTCAAATATACTTTTTTTCGTAGCATTTTTTTCTACATATATGTAATGCTTTTTCACGTGCATTTCGAATGTGAGAGGGAAACAACCTATTTCCATATCCAGGGATGTGAGGCAAACCCAATTTTAACTAAAATTTCCCTAAAATTTCATTTTTTTTAAATGGTGAAACTGGAAATATTTAAAGGTCTGATAAAATTTAAGAGGACTTTAGATAAAAAGGATTTTAGTGTATTTTTATGAAATCGGGCATAAGAGGAGAAAAGTATCCTAATTAAATTAAAATTAATGTGTTTTTTCTTGAAAATTAATTATCAATGTTCTGGAAATTTAAAACAAGACTATTATTTTTCTGCATTCGGCTTTAATTTAATAAAAACATGCTGATAACACAAGTTAGAAATACTTAATTAATTTAAATTTTGTAAGAAATCGGTTTGAAATGCTAAGCATAACAAATGTGGTAATCATGTCTTACTTTTTCTTATAAGTTTGACCTTTTTTTTTAGTAAAATTGGGGATATAGGTTAGTTTGATTCTTATAGTAACGACTAAGTGAGTGTTTGAGTGGGAGTGGGATTATTTGCTTGCGAATAAGTTTAAGAGTTCATTTTGAAATAATAAATTTTATTTATGCTCACAAAAACTCCTTTTTTAACTTAATTTTATTTAAAAAAATAGTTTTAGGAGTATTGAAATTGTTTTTTTTTTAAATTAAAACACCAAATTTGTTGTTTTTTTTGGAATTTTTTAAAAATATAAACTATTTTTTTCGGAAAAAATGTACTTAATTTTTTTTGAAAATATTTTGTAGGTGTATTTCAATGGGTTTTCAAAATTGATTAGCCAAATTTAATTTTATTTTTTAATTTTTGAAAAATTGTCTGCTGATGAAAGCAAATTTTTTCCAAAAAAAACATTGATTTTTTCAAATCTTGCTAAATTGGCTATATGTATTCCTATTTTCATTTCAATTTTTTTTTTCAATCTCAATACCTGCATACATAAATAGGTACCTACTTAAAAAAAATTATTTTTTTTAATTTTTGTCTAAATTGTATAATTAGTCAGGTATCTACAAAATATTTTTTTTGATAGAAAGGTACCTTTTTTACCCATAAAAAGGTAGATACCTAGGTTGTATTTTTTTTTTTGAAAAAGAAAGCTAGGTAGGTTGTAGGTACCTATAAGGTATTTGATTTGGTTTGAAAAACAATTTTTAATAGGTGGGTGGTTGGTTAATATTTAAAATTTACGTACATGCCTACCTACCTACCAAATACATTCATATCTATGTATGCAGGTTAGGTACCTATCTACATTTCTTTCAAATGTTTAAAAATTAAATGTTTTAACCCTCTGCATACACACCCACCCACCCACCTACATCCCTCCATTGATATTTACATAATGTACCTATACCTATACCTTTATACCTACCTAAACGTTAAAAAACAAATTATACCTACCTACCGAATACCTACATAATTATTATTATTTTTGTTATTCAAATTCCAATTACCTATCTTCTTTTTGAATAACAAACATAATAAAATACCTACTGTGAAAAAAGCCTACCAAAAATCTATTAAATATATGTAGCTATGCCTATGTACCTACTATACTTGAAAATTGGGTATACCTACCTATGCACCTTAATTCAAAATGTAGCAACGTTGTATTCCACTAATCTATAGTGAAATTTAACACGTTGCTTTGAAAATCAACGAAAATCAAAACTGAAAATTTAAAAACAAATTCAATATTGTATTGAAAAATAAAATCATGAAGTAATTATATATAAACATATGCCTATAGCCTGGCAATAGAAAAAAAACTAATTCTTATACATTCAAATACCTACCTACTCAAGTTTTCCTTGTAAAACATAATAAACAATAGAATACCTACATACAAATGTAAACATATAGCGATTTTTCTCCTATATTCTGGTCGTTGTCATTGCAAAAATGTCTCATTTAGTTATCTCCTTTACTCCTTTTATTGTTATCAGAACAATTAAATACAACCCTCTCCTTCTATTTTTTTTCTTTTACTTCTTACTTTTTCCTTCTGTCTCAAGTCTCCACTGCCAACTAATCGACGAGCCCAGCGCCGCGTAACGGCCACATATAAAGAAGAAAAAATCAGTCTCGTGGTAGTACTATAGGTTCTAAAGGGTTTTCCAATAAGAGGTGTTATTTTGAATAGCCCGCTATTTCGGTAGCTGTCACTTTTGAAGCTGTCATTTTTTGACATTTGACAAGTAGAAACTACGCCATTAATAAAAATGGAACGATACACGCTTCAACAACGCATTGAAATTATTAAAATTCACTATAAAAATGGTGAAAATTTGGCAGAGACGGTTCGTAAAACTAAAACATTTTTGGGTCCTCGTGAAGCACCTTTTCGGACCGCAATACAGAAATTGGTGGACAAATTCGAGCTGTTGGGACAAGTTAGTGATATGAAGAATAAAACCCGTGCACGTCGCTCAAGAACAACTGAGAATATTGCTGTTGTAGCCCAAAGTGTTGAAGAAAACCCAGGTTTGTCCATTCCTCGTCGTTCTTTGGAATTAGGCATTCCACAAACGTCATTACACCGTATTTTGCATAAAGACTTGGGTCTTAAGGCTTATAAAGTTCAGTTAACACAAGAACTCAAGCCGGCTGATCATCAACAACGTCGTGTCTTTGCTAATTGGGTCCTTGAAATGCATGAAAATGATCCGGAATTTCATCGAAAATTCATCTTGACTGATGAGGCCCATTTCCACCTCGGAGGCTACGTCAACAAGCAAAACTGTCGCATCTGGGGCTCGGAAAACCCAAGAGTTATTGTTGAAAAGCCTCTCCATCCTCAACGCGTGACTGTTTGGTGCGGTTTATGGTCCGGCGGGGTCATTGGACCTTACTTTTTCGAAAATGAGGCTGGAGCAACAGTTACGGTCAATGGATTGCGCTATCGAGAGATGATTAATGATTTTTTATGGCCGGAATTGGATGGTATTGATCTGGACAACGTTTACTTTCAACAAGACGGCGCTACGTGCCACACAAGCAATGAAACCATCGATCTTTTACGAGAAAAGTTTCCGGACCGTGTTATCTCTCGAAGAGGTGATCACAATTGGCCACCGAGATCTTGTGATTTAACACCTTGCGACTTCTTCCTTTGGGGCCACGTGAAATATAAGGTCTACGCCAACAGCCCAGCGTCGATTCAAGACCTCAAAGATGGAATTCGTGAGGCTATCGAGGACATAGGGCAGCCACTTTGCGATTTGGTTATGGAAAACCCTTTATATACAAAGGCACTTTATAGTTTCAACTTACACAGCTCTCAACTTGTAAAAACGTTTTACTCTACGGCTTGAGTCAAAAAACTCGAAAAAACCGTTACTTTAACATCGAGACTCGTAATCTTCTTGAAATCCGGTTAGTTTTGCACAGGCATGTTACTGAGTAACTTTATAAAATAATTTTATTTATTGTTCTTGTCATCATAGCATTAAATTTTTAAGGTTATTATTAACTTGTCTCATACTCTCAACAAATTATTAAAAAACTTATGGAAAGTTGTTAGTTTTCTACTTGGTACTAAGAAAATCATTACTATGGGAAAAAATCCGGAATGTTTTTGGCAGCACTATATATATCTAAGCCGCAACACAATGTTCTATCAGTAAGTACTAACCTTGTCCTAAGTCCAAGTTTCCTAGTTTTGCTTTGCAACTTTGCAAAATATGAATTCAAATGGAAAGTTCTATTTTAAATTGGTGAAACACTTTTACTTTTCACTTTTCAAAAATATTCTGATGAATTGAAAAGTGCAAAGTCTTTTCACTTTGCAAATTTTGTGAAACACTTCGCACTTTTACTTTGCAGGAAATTATTTTTTTGCAAAGCTGAAAAGTGAAAAGTGTTTGGTGAAATAGGCCCCTGTTTTTTTTTATTTTTTTAATATAGTAGAGAATATTGCAACTGAAAAGAAATAATTCTCATTATTAAAATTATTAAGGATGCTGTTATCCCTTTATTATATGTACATATTTATTAAATTATTTTATATCACTTCTGGTTATATTTCTCTTAATCAAACAAGCAAAAAGAGGTACTTGTTGGTAGGAAATGCGATTCGATTTTTTATTAAAAATTCATCTCTCTGTTAATTTTGCTCAGAAATAAAATAATAAAAAAAACCATCGATAGTATCGATACTATCGACAGTTTTTTCGAAAAATATCGATACTATCAATAGTGAAATTTTTGAATGTTTATCCAACACTATCGTCTAATACATCTATTACCATGATTTCTTAAGGTTTAATCTGAATAACTTCTCTTATTTCACTTTCGTTAAAAATAATGGCGCAAATTTTTAATTAGTCCTCGTTTAAGGAAAAAAACCGACTCTAGTAAACGCAGTCGTTTAGTTGCGAGGCCTTGTCTAACCTTTTCTTAATTTTAAACACTTTAAACAACTCTTCTAACTAATGAAGGTTGTAAGGTTTTAAGCGCATTTGTAAGGTTTTTTTTATGATTTGTGGTAGAGCATTCGACTGCAGATCGAGAGGTCCCCGGTTCAATTCCGGGTGTCCCCTTTGAAAATTAATTTTGTTTGTAATTTTTTTTCTTTTTTTAACTCCCCTATAGCTATTTTACCTTTCCAGCTAAGATGACGGGCGATTTTGTGAGCAGAAAATGATTTGCCGCGATATGGTAATCCAACACTTTGTACAATACAAGTTTGTATTGTATATTGTTTGGTGTAGTAGTCTATTGAAGATGGAGTCTATTGGGTGGAGATGGTGTTGTTTTGTCGTGGTAATGGTTACTGGGTGCATGCACCACAAATTAAAGCTAAGACAGTTTTCGTGATTGTTGATTTACATGCTTAAAATCTTCATCAAACATTTTTCTTTAAATTTTTGTTATGAAATTACAAACGTTGAATGGATAAAGTATACTTTAAAAAAGAAAGAGAAGCATTTAGCTGCTTTTAAAGTTAGACGAGTGCTTTAGCGTTAAAGTATACTTTATATCGTTTAAAATTATCAAAGCGTCGACTCTCATTCTAAAACTCATTTTAAGAGTCGGCGTCGAATTTAAAAATGACTTAAAGTAGGTTTTAAATGTTTAAAATTTTGCGTCATATTAAAAATCTTATTTTTACTTAAATGTATGGTGTTTATTACTTCCATGAGTTCAATGATTATTTATGATCGATCAACAAGTAGCTATACGTTCCTCATTGGGTTGGCTACGAAATCCCGCATCACAAAATCCCGCGTAACGAAATCCCGCATAACGAAATCCCGCAAAACGAAATCCCGCAGAACGAAATCCCGAGTAACGAAATCTTGCATCACAAAATCCCGCATAACGAAATCCCGCAAAATCAATACTTTTACAATACTTTTTCAATACTATTGTATTTATTATAAATGAAAAATATGATTAACTTATATGAGAAGATGGTCTTTATTCAACGACTGTCTAAACGGTAATGATCATATATTATATTCTAACATAACATTGATTTATAGAATATCTTAGTATATGTGTAAGTATACAACATCTCCTTTTTTAATAATAAAAATAACTATTAAGTTTAGCATTAAGGTACATAAGTTTGTAACAAAATATATATATAAGTTTAAATAAAAATTCTTAAACAAAATTCAAAAGCAAATAATTGGTATAATACAAAATTAAAATGAAATGAGTATCATTTACATATATTTAATTATGTATGATAGTATGTAAGTTTATCAGGTGGTATTACCTTCCTTCCAAAACGAGTCATATATTCATCCGAGAAATTTTTACTACAACTTGATTCGCGCTCATTTTCCGAATTTAATTGAGTATAATTTTCTGTTGGATTAGTTTTTTCGACACTGGGTTTAGTATTCGAATCGTTGTTCATAATATGTTGGCGATTACGGCGACTTAACGTTCCGTCTTCACCCTTAACTATAAATGAACGAGGTTGTTGACATTTTTCTACTACCCTTCCTGGAATCCAAACAGACGTAGGAATCTTTTTGTAATGTTTTTTCACCAGGTTCAATTGGTTTTAAGTCTCGAGCGTTTTTGTCATAGTATCTTTTCATTTCTTGGGTTTTTTGTTGAATTAAATATTGATAGTTGTTCACATCAACTAATGTTGGTTTTAAATTTTTTGATGATGCGGGAATTTTCGTTCTTAATTTTCTAGACATGAGAAGTTCAGATGGAGAAGGCAAAACACCTTTAGAAGTTGTTCTGTAATGAAGCAGAGCGACATATGGATCGGAATTAGATTCTTTACATTTATACAAAAGTTGTTTAATTGTTTGAATGGATCTTTCGGCTAGGCCATTTGAACGTGGCAAGTAAGGTGACGATGTAACATGATCAATATTCCACTCTTCACAAAATGTCTTGAACTCTTTCGAGTTATATGGTGGACCATTATCGGAAACCATAATGGCTGGCACACCATGACGAGCAAATATCGACTTGAATTTAGCAATTACAAAATTACTGGAATTTCCGGAATTTAAAAGTTCAATTTCTATAAATTTCGAAAAATAATCTACCACCAAAAGATAAAGTTTTTTGTTGAATTCAAAAATATCAGTTCCAACTTTATACCAAGGTATATTAATAATTTCATGTGGATGTAAAGTCTCTTTTTGATTTGAATTTCTGTAGCGCATACAACTTTCGCAATTGGTTACAACGTTGAAAATGTCATTTTTTATGTTAGGCCAAAAAACAATATCTTTTGCTAGATTTTTGCAGCGCTGAATGCCCATATGACCTTCATGTATGAGCTTTAAAATGTTTGGACGAAGTGAAGTTGGAATTACTATTCGATTGTTTTTAAAAATAATGTCGTCTATGACATGTAAATCATCTTTAATTTTAAAATATGGCATTGCATTTTGGTCAATTGATTTTTTATTTAAAGGCCAACCTGACTGAATATAATTTTTTAATTTGCTAAGAGCAAAGTCATTCAATGAAGCCTCCCGTATTTGTTGTAATCTTGAAGAAGATACCGAAAGATTTGAAATTAAAAGATCACAATGAAGAGTTAAATCTTTATCAAATTCGGTAAGTGACGTTTCAGGTAAAGCTGCCCTAGAAAGAGTGTCCGCTGTGAACATCTCTTTACCAGGTTTGAAAATAACTGACAGATCATATGCTTGAAGCCTTAGCATAAATCGTTGAAGTCTTGCAGGAACCTTATGTAACGGCTTATCAAATAGTGGCACTAGAGGCTTGTGATCTGTTTCAACAATCACATGTCTTCCGAAAACATATTGGTGATACTTGATGCACCCAAACAAAATTGCAAAGAGCTCCTTTTCAATTTGGGCGTAGTTTTGCTGACTGATGGTTAAAGTTGCAGAAGCAAAAGCTATCGGACGGTTTTCATGGCATATGACAGCACCTACTGCACCTTTAGAAGCATCAACTGATAATGTAAGAGGTTTATTAGGGTCATAAAAAGTTAATACTGGTGCATTCGAAATGGTTTCTTTTAATTTAAGAAATTCTTTTTCGTGTACGTCGTTCCAATGCCACTGAATTTCTTTTTTTAAAAGCTGTCGAAGATTATAATTTTCAAAAGATAAATTTTTGACAAATGAACCGAGATAATTGACCATTCCAAGGAATCGTTGCAAATCTGAGACAGATAGTGGTCTAGGCATACTGCGAATTGCTTTAATTTTAGCATCATCTGGCTTGATTCCATTTTTATTAAAAACTTGACCTATAAATTTTAATTCACTGACACATATTTTCGATTTAGACTGGTTGAATTTAAGACCTATTGAACGCGCTCGTTCTAATACTTTGTATAAAATTTCATTATGTTTCTCCAAAGTATCGGCAAATATTAAAAAATCGTCAATATAAATCATCACGCCTTCAATGTCTGAAAAGTTATTGACCATTTGGGCATGAAAAATTTCAGGTGCCGACTTGACACCGTATGGCATTCTCAAAAATCTATACCTCCCGAATGGAGTTATAAAAGTACATGCCTTTGATGATTCCTCATCGAGTGGTATGATCCAAAAACCTGAATTGGCATCGAGAGACGTAAAATATGTTGCTCCACTTAGTTTAGCTTTAAAATTATCTAAACTGGGGAACTGAAAATGCGATCGCAGAATCGCCTTGTTAAGATTTCTGGGATCAAGGCATAACCTCAATTTTCCATTAGGTTTCTTAACTAAAACGATTGAATTAACCCAATTTGTTGGTTCATCGACCCTGATAATGACATTCAATTTTTCCATTCGTGAAAGTTCTTCTTTAAGCGGATCTAACAAACTAAAAGGAATTTTTCGCGGACAGTCAATAACTGGAATTGCATCGGAACTTATTTGCAGATGACACTCATTTTTTAACAAACCAAGACCTTGAAACACATCACTAAATTTAGAAATAATTCTAGAAATATTTAAATTACTACTTAACTTTGAAATATAATTTTTTGAATCGTTATTGCAAGAATTTAAAGATTTAATTTCATCTACCTTTTTGATTAAATTAAGTTGAATAGAAGACTGAAGACCAATAATAGCTTGACATTTTATATCCAGGACGTAAAAAAGAATTTTATAATGATGTCCTCGGTGATGACAGCTTAAATTACAATATCCAATGACCGGCAGAATTTCTTTGTTGAATGTCATGATTTTAGTAGATGATTTATGAATTTCAATTCCATTGCAAATTTTCTCGAATTGTTGTTTTGAAATTATGTTAGCTTGAGCACCTGTGTCTATTTGACATGGAACTAAAGAACCGTTGATATGAATAGACACTATCCAGCGATCTGATTCCGTTGACTTTGATACTTCATTAGCTTGTCGTATGTTTAACATTCCAAGAAATAACGGAGAATTTTCTATGGAGAGCTCTTCGGAGTCAATGTCTACGTTGCGTATGTATGCATTTTTGTTGCTGTTATTTTTGCACATTTTAGCGAAATGGTTCATTCGTTTACAATTGTTACACTTCACTCCCAGAGCTGGACATTTGCTTCGATGAATTTCTCCACACTTATGGCAGCGCTTTTGATTTGATGAACGGGATTGCGATTTTTTGTATACTTGGCCTTGCACATGTGACGTCATTTGGCTGTTATGTGGAGCATGTATACGTTTATTGGAGACTGATGATGTATTTGTATGCTGATAATACTGTGGCTTTGAAGATGAACGGTTAAAAGCTGCGATGACGTTATTGTTGCTTGCTAGCTGCAGTTGTTGAGCTTGTTCTTTTGTTGCTCCCATTGTTTTGGCGATTTCTAATGCCTTCTCAAATTTGATGCCACCTTCATTAAGTAACCGTTCCTTGATGTTAGAAAAATTACTGTTAAGACCGCAGACAAAAATATCACGGACTAAATCTTCTCTTAGGTCTTTAAAATCGCACGATAGACTAAGGTTTTTTAAAACTGTTATATATTCGTCAATGGACTCACCATCTCGTTGTACCCTTGTAAAGAATTTATGGCGTTCCATGACAATGTTAACTTTGGGAAGAAAATAGGCTTTTTGCACCAAAGTGTCATATTTAACGCAGTCAAGTTCTTCGTTGAAAGAGTTGAAAATTTCCAAACTATCTGGTCCCATATAATGAAGTAGAAGTGCGACTTTTCGTTTATCTCCTTGGTCTTCCAAATTGGATGCTCTAAGAAAAATTTTGAATTGATTTAGCCAATTCTTCCACGTGGCTGGAAGGTTCGTAGATTTCAGGTTGAGGGGCGAAATGGATGCCGAAATGTTGTTCACAATTGCATATGCGTTTGCCGATGGTTTAGTTTCGGTCATTTTTTTTTTTTTTATATTTAGGTTATACTATTTTTGTTTGAAACCGTCAAGAAAAATATAATAATAATTAAATCACTTATATTAATTACCCCACATCTGACACCATATTGTATTTATTATAAATGAAAAATATGATTAACTTATATGAGAAGATGGTCTTTATTCAACGACTGTCTAATTGGTAATGATCATATATTATATTCTAACATAACATTGATTTATAGAATATCTTAGTATATGTGTAAGTATACAACAAATACAAAGCGACAGCGCATGAAAAAAATTCATTCCCATACATTTAGGTGACACCAAATGATGAGAAGCACGGAGAACGAAGTTTCCTACTATTTTATTTTTTTCGCAGTACGTAAAAGACCGCCCTGGATTAAGCCACTCCCCCTTTCAGTATGTTTTATATCACACTAAAACGTGGAATCAACAAAAATGACGAAAACAAATTCGCCGACGAAAAAAAGTATTTAAGCAGATGTGGTTCCGAAATTAATTTCAGTTCTTATTAGAACTCGGTTGAGGCTAGACCTCATAAAGATATATTTTCTAAACTTATTTCATTTTGGTTGGTTAGGTGGTTGTGGGTTTGGTGGGTGTTAATAGGATTGGTGTGGTAGGGGAAGGGTTGTGGTTTTGGGGAAGGGCTGGGTTGGTTAGGGGGATGAGCAGGGTTGGTTAGGGTGATGAGTTGGGTTGGTTGGTGGATGAGTTGGGTTGGTTTAGGGATGAGTTGGGTTGGTTTAGGGATGAGTTGGGTTGGTTTAGGGATGAGTTTGGTTGTTTGGGGATGAGTTGGGTTGTTTGGGGACGAGTTGGACTGTTCGGGGGATGAGTTTGGTTGTTTGGGGATGAGTTGGGTTGTTTGGGGACGAGTTGGGTTGGTTGCGGACGAAAAATTTCAAAGAGATTTAGTCTTAAAAGTAAAAGCATTCAGAGACTAAATTATTCTGATAATTTTTTAAATTACTGCCCCATGGATCGTTTTCTTGGTTCAAAACAAAATTGGTACTGAATTCTTTTTTTAAGTTTCAAGCCTTTTTTTCGTACGTTGGTAAAGATCAAACGTAAAAATAAGCTTACTTCGATTTGTTTGTAATTTCTTATTTTTGTGGTTCAAGACAATGTCAAGACCCCATCAATTAAAAAATTATATAATTTTATCGTGTATTGTAGTAATTTAATTTTCTATTTTTAAAAGTTTTTTTTGGATGGAAAAATGACTGAAATAACCGGTTTTTTATAGTTCGTTATTGTTGATTCTCATCGTTTTAACCTAATCGAAAAATTATTATAGGCAAATAAAAAAAAACAGTGGTCAGATAGTGAAAAAGTGATTTAAAGTGTTTCAAAAGATAGTGAAAAAGTGATTATAAAGTTATCAACAATCAGAAAAAAATAAAAATAAAATGGATATCGCACAGGTAAGGAATTTTCCAAATTTTTTTTTTGCATAGAGTGAAATAAAGTGTTAAGTTAAAAAGACCTATGTGCGTCGAATGTGTAAAAGTGGAATATATTAATATATAAGTCCCGAAATTGTGTCGGTGCATCTCGTTTAGTGTTTTTATTTATCTCGTTTTGAAAAAAATTAACAAAATTGTAGTTTTTGATTTTGTTAAACTAAAATTGTGTTGTTCTTATTGGTTCTTTTTTCTAAAAACAAAATACATGAAGTGTACCCAATACCCATCGGTGAAATAAAATAATTGTGCGTACCCAATACCCATCGGTGAAATAAAATAATTGTGCGTTAAAAGTGTTGTACGGGAATGTCTGATGTCCAAAAATTTTGTCAATGTGACAGTGTTTTTGAGTAACTAAAATTGTGTTAGGATCGTATTGTTTTATTAAAAGAAATAAAAAAAATATAATTTTCTTAGGTTTTGTTGAATTTGTTTTTTTATTCTATTTTTTTTCTTTTATTTATAGATAATTCAATCAAATAAATGCCAGAACAAACTGGAAAAAGATGGCTTTCTCTATCATTTAGAGAAAAAAAGGCAGGACAAAAATTATTAGTGCTGTGCGGAGCGCAAACCTCTCAATTGCAAGGCCAGACTCCACACCGTTGAAGAGAACAACGTTACAATCATCGTAAAAAGGACAAATGACCATAGCCATGCTCCAATGGCCTTTCAAAAAGAAATCTGCAAGGCAAACAGCCGTTTGAAAGCCAAAGCAAAGGAAGCTCTTCCTCCAAGCACAATAATCAGGAACACAATAGTGAGGGTGGAACCAGTGTGCCGTCCAAGCCTACCGTCAAAAGCCGCCCAAAAGATGAAGATTCATCGGGTGCGAGCCAGCCTTACCAGGGAACCGGAAAGCCTGGAAGAAATATGTATCCCCAAACACTTGCGACACATAGATGGCGAACTATTCGTCCTCTCCGAAGCAGTGCATTCGGGGGGTATCAACATATTGCTAGGCACAAGGAGTACCGTGAAACTCCTTTCGGAAGCTAAGTGCTGGCTCGTGGACGGCACATTTGCAGTAGTTCCCACCATAATGGGGCAACTGTTTTCGCTCCATGGCTACTTGGACGGTATCGTAGTCCCCCTTGTCTTTTGCTTGATGAGCAAGAAATCCAAGGAAGCATATTACGAATTTTGGATGCAATTGCTTGAGTTTGCCTGCCAAAACAATATCCATCTGAGGCCAGATGTAATCATCTCAGACTTCGAAATGGCCATTATCAACTCCGCTAAAGAGTTTTTTCAACAGGCCGAGATGCACGGATGCCTGTTCCATTTCGGGCAGATAATTTACAGGAAAATTCAGAACCTTGGAGTATCAAGAAAATATGGCCACGAAGAAGGATTTGCTAAAGAAGTCCGAATGTTGAAGGCACTGGCTTTTGTGCCACCTGAAGATGTCGGCAGCTACTTCAGGGCTCTGTATGGTTCTCTTCAACACCCTGAGACCAAAGTGCTGGCAAAGTGGTTCAAAAAGAAATATGTGGGTACCGGCACGGCAACACCGCGGTACAGCCCAGCATTTTGGACCACAGGAGCCTCTGCAAGCCACACCCACTTTCCCAGGACCCAAAATAACGTGGAGGCATGGCACAGGCGTTTAAAGGTAGTTGTTGGCCAAACTCACGCTGGCCTTTACAAGCTCATTGGCGACCTGGCGAAGGAGACAATAGTTGCCAAGTTGGCTGTTGATAAAGTTCGCGGAGAAGACCCACCAATCACAAAGGCAATGAAGAGAAATGAAAAGCTGCAGAAGGTGTTGAGTAGAAGGGCAACAACTGATAAGATAACCTTATCAAATATTGCTCAAAACTGCACCCTCGCGTAAACGGTATGATTACCAAAAACCCGGACGTATCCCAATCCGGCCTTTTCAGGACGACCAAAAAATCACAAAGAGATTTTAACAGTTTTGATTAAAAATAACATTTTTCTTGCACAAAAGTACCTTGCCTGTATGATGATGTGTATGGGGGGGGCATTCTACCCCCATTCTTATAATTTATGTTGTCAATTGGTGTGCTTGCAGTGTATCCAATCATTAAACTGCCCCCCTTACCCCCCTGCTTGGGACGATTGAAGGGTGGCACTCCCTAGATCACAAATATGTTATTTTTAATTCTATTAGGTGCCTAGTTTAACCAAAAACCACGTTTGAAGATGTCAACTTTGGGGGGTCTACGAAGCTCCGTTTATCCGCAAATCGCGTTTAAAGATAAAAATTGTTTTTTCTTACAATTTATGTTGTCAATTGGTGTACTTGCAGTGTATCTAATCAATAAACGTGAATATGGGGGGGCAGCTGCCCCCCTTACCCCCCTGCTTGGGGCGATTGATAGGTAGCACTCCCTAGATCACAAATATGTAATTTTTAATTCCCTTAGATGCCTAGTTTAGCCAGAAATCACGTTTGAAGATGTCAACTTTGGGGGGTCTACGAAGCTCCGTTTAGCCGCAAATCGCGTTTAAAGATAAAAATTGTTTTTTCTTGTAATTTATGTTGTCAATTGGTGTGCTTGCAGTTTATATTTAGTAAACAGAACTTCGGGTGGCCCGCTCCGCGGGTCTTAAGGATTTTAACTCCCTTTTTCGGGGAAACACCCGCTCACGCGACTCCGTTGCTCCGCTTAGGGTATGTTCAGTCGCCAGGCAGGCGCCTATACCAACAGTTTTCTTGTTTAACAGTACCTTGGGTGGCCCGCTGCGCGGGTTCTAAGGATCTTAACTCCTTTTTTCGGGGGCACACCCGCTTTCGCAACTCCCTTGCTCCGCTTAGGGTATGTTCAGTTGCCAGGCAGCCGCCTATACCAACAGTTTTCTTATTTAACAGTACCTTGAGTGGCCCGCTGCGCGGGTTCTAAAGATCTTAACTACCTTTTTCGGGGGCTTACCCGCTCACGCAACTCCGTTGCTCCGCTTAGGGTATGTTCAGTCGCCAGGCAGGCGCCAATGTAACAGTTTTCTTGTACAAAAGTACCTTGCCTTCCCCGCTTCGCGTCCTAGCAACTCAAAAAATGCTTATTCGTAATCTAGGAAGTGGTACCTATCCATTGATGCATCGCATTATATGAAAAATCGACTTTATCTTTAAACTCGATTTGCGGCTAAACTAGACGTCCTAGAGGCATCAAAGTTGACACCTTTAAACTTGATTTACGGCTAAACTAAGCGTTCTATCGACTTCAAAAATGCATATTCGTGATCTAGATAGTGCCAGTTGGTGAAAAAAGTTTTCTCCAAAACTTTCAAAAAAATCTTTGAATTTATCCTATATATACAATACCAACAACTGTTTTGTAAATATAAAGAAATAAAAGAACTTTGTTAAGCTATAAATCGTTTCAGCAGCATTCTTTGCTTAATGGTAGAGAATTGCTGTTTTCATTTTCCACCAATACACTATCGTTGGCACCAAAATCAACTTCAACATAATTTTATTTTGTTTTACGCTTAAAAGCCATTTTAAGCAAATAATTGTTAAAAAAACGCTTAAAATATTTTTGAAGCGTTTTTGCATTTTTTTTGGAAAAATTCAAAAATAATTGAATTATTCCTAAAAAACGCTTAAAATCCATTTTAAGCTTACTTTTTTTTTACTTTTTAAGGCCTATTTTTGTACATTTTTCATGATTTTTTTCTAGCTTAAAATGCCTTTTTAGCGTTGTTTTTAATTTTTTCCGTGGCCCCGCCCATTTATTTGGATTGTCCAAAAATATTTTCAAAAAACTCGAATTTTTTTAAAAAAATATTGATATTTTTCAAAAATACTAAACAATACTTTTCAAAATGTATTAGAAATCCCGCAAAAGAGAGGTAGCAAAATCCCGCAAACGAAATGCGGGATTTCGTTACTCGACCAATTTTCGTGACGTCACAATCTCCAAAAAAATCATTTTCAATTTGCGGGATTTCGTTATGCGGGATTTTGTGATGCGGGATTTCGTAACGTTCCCTCCTCATTGTCTTTATAATTAGTGTTCGCTATTTCCTTAATGGCCCTAATATCTGTGAGTTAACTCCATACTGTTTATAGATAGATAGATTATTTATTGTAGCTGAATTATTATACATTTTTTCATTAAACCTATATTGCACAATTTACAGAGACATGGTATAAAGCTACCTTACTACTGAAAAATTTATAACAATGTTTTTAAATATAAAAGTTCGTAATAAATAATTGGTAGAAGGAAAAGCTACAGAAAAAAACCTTTTTTCAAAAGATGAGATGGAGAGAAGGGGAGGTAGAAACTAACCTCGATCACATCGCTGACTTTTTACAATCGTTTTTTTTTATAAATAATATTTGATAATATAACCATATACCTATGTATAACAAAGAACAAAATGTGTGTATCACACAATTTTATAAATAAATAAATTAATGAACTACTTGTTCAAACAAACATAAATGTAAAGAAATAAGTGAACAATCAAATGAATTTATAATATATAAATGAATTATTGAACAAACTATTTAATAAAAAAAAATAAATAAATGGATAAATAAATAAATAAATAGATAAATAAATAAATAAATAAATAGATAATAATAATTAAAGAGAATATCGCACAAGAAAAAATAAATAAATAGGTAATTAAATAAATAAATAAATAATAATAAATAAGGAGAATACCACAGAAGATCATCATGTCATAGATAAATAAATATATAAATAAATAAATATATCACAGAAGAAAATATATAAATAATTTAGTATGTAATTTTTTACAAATACGTAATTTAAACTATGTAAATATATTTCTATAATCATAAAGTTAGATTTGAGATGAGGTAGTTATCAGATGAACTAACGGGTGATTTTTTAAGAGGTTTAGAACTTTTTTTAAAAAAAAAAACACAAAAAATTCGAAAAAATGAATGAAATATTTATTTGAATCGATAGTTTGAACTTTGCAATTAAATGTTTAAAGATAATTTCATGCAAATGTTGACCGCGGCTGCGTCTCAGGTAGCCCATCCGCTGAGTCCAATTTTGGCATACTCTTTCACACATATCGGCCGGTATCTCACGAATGAATGCATGGATGTTGGCTTCCAGTGCGTCAATCGAAGCGGGCTTGTCCCTATAGACATTAGCCTTGACATACCCCCACAAAAAATAATCTAATGGTGTCAAATCGCACGATCTAGGCGGCCAATTGACCGGCCCGAAACGTGAAATTAACTGTTCACCAAACTCGCCTCGCAATTGCGCCATTGTTTCGCGTGCTGTGTGGCATGTGGCACCGTCTTGTTGAAACCACATTTCATGCAAGTCAAGAACTTCCATTTCGGGCAAAAAAAAGTTTGTTATCATCGTTCGGTAGCGTTCACCATTGACAGTAACGCTGCGATTCGCATCATCTTTGAAGAAATATGGCCCAATAATGCCGCCGGCCCATAAACCGCACCAAACAGTGGCTTTTTCGGGATGCATTGGTAGCTGTTGCAATGCTTCTGGCTGATCTTTACTCCAAATGCGGCAATTTTGCTTATTTACGTACCCATTCAACCAAAAATGAGCCTCATCGCTGAACACAATTTTTCGATAAAAAAGCGGATCCTCGGCCAGCTTTCCAAGAGCCCATTCACCAAAAATTCGGCGTTGTGGTAGGTCGGCTGGCTTTAGTTCTTGCACCAGCTGTATCTTAAAAGGCTTTACGCCCAAATCCTTCCGCAAAATTTTCCACGTAGTGCTGTAACAAAGGCCTAACTGCTGGGAACGGCGCCGAATCGACATTTCGCGGTCTTCTGTCACACTAGCTGATACCGCCGCAATATTTTCTTCACTACGCACAGTACGTAAACGTGTTGGTGGTTTAATGTCCAACAAAGTAAATTTGGTGCGAAATTTGGTCACAATCTTCCGAATAGACTGCTCAGAAGGTCGAGAATGCCGATCATAAAATGGAAGCAGCGCGCGATGAACATTTTGATAGTAAAATTCAATAATTTGCAAGCGTTGTTCATTTGTAAGACGATCCATGGTTAAATTGCAAACCAAACTGAAGCTGTTTGACAGTGACACAAGGTACTAAACACACGTCAGCTGTCAAAACCAGTGTTGCCAAAACCAAACCAGCTAAAAAATCACATGAAATGTCGTATCTATTGCATAGATTAATTATTCTACTAGAAATTCTTTCAACGTTTGTCAATCTGTGTAGTTCCTCAGTCGAATAGTGCCACGGCAAATTAAGCATCATTTTCAAAATTTTGTTTTGCATTCTTTGTAACCTAAGAATATGAGTTTTTGCACATTTTCCCCAAACAGGTGATCCGTACAATATTATGCTTTGAAAAATTACTTTATATATAATTAACTTAATTTCCTCACTAAGCTTTGAATTTCTATTTATAAATGGATAAAGCATTTTTATTTTCACGTTAACTTTATTAATTGTTGTTGGATATGTAATCCAAAAGTTAATGTTTTGTCAAGATGCACACCTAAGTATCTGGCGTTAGAATTCCACTCTGTCTGCGATCCTTAATTCTTAACCTTCCGCTGGGTAGAAAGCAAGCTTTTCTTTTAATTGTGAAAAAGACGGCTTGAGTCTTTCCAGGATTCACTTTTATTTTAAATTTAGTGAAATAGTTCTCAATATCATCCCAGGCAGATTGCAAAATAGTTTCAATAACTAAAGTATTTGAATCCGCTGAATAAATACAGGTGTCATCTGCAAAGATGGCGGTTTCGCAGTCTCTGAGCTTCGGAAAATTAGAAGTATATATGTTATACAAGAGTGGTCCAAAAACAGATCCTTGGGGAACTCCAGCAAGGATTTCTTTCGAATCTGAGCATGCAGCATTAATGAAAAAATTAAATGTTCGCGCAGTTAAGAATGAGAATATAATTTTGTTTATATAATGAGGAAAATTCAAAATTCTTAATTTATGAATCAGACCTTTATGCCATCCCGTGTCGAAAGCCTTCTCGACATCAAGTAAAACTAATCCTGTACTTTTCCCTAAAACGAAGTTATTTTTAATGGCGCCAAATTTTAAACATTTAAAACCTACTCTAAATCATTTTTAAATTCGACGCCGACTTCGAGTTTTAGAATGAGAGTCGACGCTTTGATAATTTTAAACGATATAAACTATACCTTAACACTAAAGCACTCGTCTAACTTTAAAAGCAGCAAAATGCTTGTCTATCTTTTTTAAAGTATACTTTATCTATTCAACGTTTGTAATTTCATATCAAAAATTTAAAGAAAAATGTTTTTTGAAGATGAAAATTTTGAGCTTGTAAATCAACAATCACGAAAGCTGTCTTAGCTTTTGTGGTGTATGCACCCAGTAACCATTACCAGTACAAAACAACACAGTCTCCACCCCCCGATTCAATAGACTGCTACACCAAACAATATACAATACAAACTTGTATTCGGTCGACCGCCCCAACAAAAACAAAAAAGAATGTGGTACATAGTGTTGGATTACCATATCGCGGCAAATCATTTTCTGCTCACAAAATCGCCCGTCATCTTAGCTGGAAAGGTGAAACAGCTATGGGGAAGTTCAAAAAGAAAAAAAAATACAAACAAATTTAATTTTCAAAGGGGACACCCGGAATTGAACCGGGGACCTCTCGATCTGCAGTCGAATGCTCTACCACAAATCATAAAAAAAACCCTACAAATGCGCTAAAAACCCTACAAATGCGCTTAAAACACTTCATTAGTTAGAAGAGTTTTTTAAAGTGTTTAAGAAATTGAAATTAAGAAAAGGTTAGACAAGGGTTCGCAACTAAACGACTGCGTTAACTAGAGTCAGTTTTATTCCTTAAACGAGGACTGTTTAAAAATTTGCGCCAATGTCTTTAGTTATCCTATGCATCTGATGGACAGTACTTATCGCAACTTATCGAAACCAGGTGACTGATATTTTTATACCCGATCATCAAGAGTTAGCTCATTTTCTTGAATATCAACTATTTGTGAACTTAAAGTATCACAGGACTGTTGAACAGCAACTTCAAGTTCATTGTATCCTCCTATGTTGCCTCTGAAAAAGCATCTGCTTTTTCAGAGTTTGATAGCATAACTGTACTTCCTATTTTAAACGCAGGAATAACACAATTTTTCTTTTTAATAACCTAAGCGACATTCCAGAAGGGTTTGCTTGCCTTACCCATACTCCGAAGTTTATTGTTCCAGGATTTATTTCTGTACTCTGATATTAATGTTTTGATTTTATTATTTAATATTATAATATATAGTTCTCAGCCACAAAGATCTGTACTTATTTCTGGTTTTATAAGACTAATAATGTTAGGAGGTAGTATATTTTGTGCTTCGCAAGTTAGTTTTTGTTTCGGTACGGATTGTTCTATGCTTTCAAGAATAACATTCGTAATATTTTCTACTGCTACATCTATTTCGTCGCATGTAACTTCTGTTGGAACAAGTTCCGGTGTTTCTTCTAGTTTGACGCGAATAGTTCTCTTATATCTTTTCCAATTAGCGTCTTTAAAAACGTATACAAAATTATTATTTCCGACAGGTGATCTATAAATACTACACACCACTGGGAGATGGTTAGAATTCAGGTCATTTAAGACCATAGGTTGGCTTACGAGTTCGGGCATATTTGTTAAAAATAGATCTATGATTGACGGTTTTGATCTGTTATTAGGAGGAATACAGGATATAAGATGGAGGATGAGGTGGATATAAGATGCTAAAGGGATGTCTAGAATTTAAATCTGATAGAATGTTGCCCCATGCATTCGCCCTAACGCACCCCCAACTTCTATGTCTGCAATTGAAATCACCTCCAATTAAAAAAAAAATCATTAATTCTAACCAATTTTAACAAATCATTTATAAGATCACATCTTTTACTTGGTGAGGTGTTACCTCCCAGGAAATAGACTGAAATTATTTTTACTGAACGACCGTTTTCAAATGGTATTTCAATACCAATATTTTCAATTAGTTTCGTATTGACTACAGAAAGTACGTTGTGCTTAATTGATCGTTTAACAACTACGGCAACTACTCCTTCCCTTCCCTCTTCTCTATCCAACCGATAACATTTATAATTTTTATTTGAAATATTAATATTTTTATCTAGCCATGTTTCATTAACTAGACTTACATCAATATTATGCTAACATGGAAAAGCAAAAAATTCTAAAGATTTAAATCGAATGCCTCTAGCATTCCAACAGTTTATTTTTAAGTTTACATTCATCATTATTTTCCTGCGTATACATAAATACTTAATTGCTAATTGTGCAATACAATTGAATTGATCTGCTTTTGATTTGCATTGACCGAGAAGTGTGATCATCTCAGCTGTCAGAGAGTTAATTTCTTCCATAGAGAAAAGAAGTAAGCTGCTTGTGTTGTTTTGTTGACGATCGAAATCGGTTTTGCTGGTGGTTCTACTCTACCACACGTTTGGGAAGGTGCCACCTTCATTTACATTTTTCACTGCTGCAGTTGGCTCCGAGCTTTTGTGTGGTTTAAGAAGCGTTGGAAAGTCATCATTACTAGGGATAAATGAATGTGGTTGTTGAATACTGTTTTGCTTAGTCGACATAAAGCTTGAACGTTGTTTATTTCTTGATGAAAGTCTTTCTCTTATTTCAAAGAAGCTTTTCCTGCTAATGCACGCTGGTTCATTGGAATTGTGTGTTTCGTTGCAATTTGCACATTTAATGAAAATAGATTTGCATTCGTTCGTTCCATGATTCTCTGAACAGTTTGCACAGTGCGTTTTGATGTTACAGTTTTTCTCACCATGGCCATATATTTGGCAATTATAACACTGTGTTATTTTGTTTCGTGGCCTTCGGGCAAAGTCCCATTTAACTTGGGTTCTAAAGATTGAACGTGTGTTTTGCTTTAATTCATTTAATCTCACAGAACCGATATCAAGATAGACCAAATAAAAAATGTCTATGAATTGAGCATATTATTTTTTAATAATTTCAACATTTTGACATTTAAGTCCAATTGAGATAAGTTCATTTTTTAAGACATCAGTGTTAAGTTCATGCAGTCCATATAACATCACTTTAAAAGATCTCATGGCTGGGAGATCATGGGTATAGAATTGACAATTTTTCCTCTTTAATGTCTCTCTAAGGCTTTCACGTGTTTCCAGACCTTCTCAATTTATTTTAATTCCAATGGACATTTTCTTAATGCTTTAGTCTGATAGCTTGAGATCAGTAAATAATTTATGCACATCTTCACTCGTTCTTTGAAGAACGCACACAGATGGAATTTTAGATTGTTTTTTTTTTTATACTTTTGGAGTAGGGTCTATAATTTCATCGCATTCGATATCACTATTATCTGAACCCGGTAAAGATTGTAGGGGAATGAATTTATTGTTTCTATTAGGTTCCTTAGAACTCATTTTTAGGGTTTTCACGTGTGAAGACGAGATGTCTTCAACACTAGGTGAACGATTTCGTTTACCGATTTTGGATTTGTTTTACTTTAGTATATACCGCGCAGAAAATATACACGTCTAACGCATGCGAACCGCTGATTGGTACTGCCCATACTGTTTATTATTTGAATTAATTAATTCTATCAGTTTTGTTTCTATGTTGACTTTATCATCGTGGTCTGGTGACCCAGATATCCACGTCCACACCTTCCCTATTTCATAAATTCCTCTCTTGCTACGGGATATGGAGAGTTGGTTGACTAACTTGAGTGCATAACCATGTTTAAATTTTAGCTTTTTGGTACTGTGCTTGGTATCTATATATAATATTAAGAACCTCCCTATAATATCTTATATGGATAGTATGAAATATTTCTAGCTGAGAGTTAAACATAGACCAAGCGTCTTCAGAGCCAAGCGCACTACACACTGCGCTACCGAAGTCACATCATGTCCAACCCAAAGTAGGTTTTATTCTGTGACCATTGCAATTGAAACAACTAGCATTTTTATTAGCTACACACAGGCTGGTTGTTGTACATTCGGTTTCTTTCTTTTTTGGACTTGGTCCAAGACGATACCGAGACGAGAATAAGCTTACGAGACCGAGAGGAATATGAAATCTTAAAGTAGCCTGAATGAAATAACTACTTTTTTGGTAAAATTAAGTTCATTTTTAGTGTCATCGAAATTTCTTAGGTTAGTAAAAATATTTTTTAATTAAGGTAGTTTAAGAGGACATAGCTTACAGAAGAAAGAAGATATTAGACCAGTGGGACTCATACAAAAAAAAGGTTCTTATTATACCTGAAAAGCCGTTGTGACTCAAAAAGACTACCCTACTAGAGATAAGGGGTCTCTTATTAAACTGTCACACGACTTTTATTTACTAGATTCGTCCGTGATCCTATCAGTTTCAGTAGTTTATCACAGCTTACTCAAACCGCCGCCGTTTACTTACCGAGAGTATATACGATGTACGGATTCATACTGTAATAACGAGAATTGGAAGAACGCACAAGACCCGTTCCTGATCCAGAGATACCAGATAATTTCAAAATCTACTTAAAATGATAAAGTTGTAAATTAAACAGGATTTTGATTAAAATTAACTTCGTTAGATCAATCAGGTAGACCAGCGAGCAAAGTTTCATACTTTGATACAAATTACATCAAGTTCCCCTATATGTACTTTTTTCTGAATATTTCGGGCTACAGCAAATAAACCAAGATTTAAGTATGTCAAACTTAAGGCAGCTTCCCAACTCCAAAACCTTATTTATAAATATTTTCCATCGATTGTCTAACTAAGACACTGCAGTTGGATACCCAAAGCAGTTCTAAAGTGAGTATACGTGCAACGCCAAATGTAAGTCTAGGAACGAATTGGAAAATTTTTCTTGAAATTAATGAAATGTTCTTTGAACGTGTCCACGAAAGTTCACGACATTGAAGGATTAAAGGGATATTAGTATATCAATAACAAAATATGTTTAGACAATTCTTACAGTGTGTTTATAAATAAGGAGATGTCCAACTATTGACAAGTTGTTCAAAAGTTCTCTAGGGAAATCTTATAAATACGACTGATTATCTTTTGCTCTGGATCCGCCACTGCTCTCAGCTGAGGCAAAAAGTTTTTCAAATTAAAATTGAACGTAAAAGACTAAGCACCACTAATTTTAAAAGGAGTCTGATCGGTCTGGCAGTCGTGAAACAGCTGTAACTCCAGCCTATAATGACTTGGTGGCACTTCACTCAGGTGGTTGTTGTTTCATTCAAACCTTCAATAGTCTCATTTACTTTTTTCTCTTCCTTTAAACCTTGTATATAAACTCTATACTAATCCCATGGAACACATTTTTTACTTGCGAATATAGGTACTATCTGGCAAGTTATGTATTCGTACAAAAAATCGAACTCGCGATTTTGATCAAACTTGACATTACGATGATAGCGAAGACGAAAAAAGTGGGTTTCGCAAAAACGTCTGTCTGTCTGTCGGTTCGACTACAGCCTAAACGGATGGGTTGATTTTCTTTAAACTTGGTACCTAGCGTTTTTTGGACATTCGCCCCCCCCCCCCCCCCCCCCCGTTTTTTTCTCTTTTTTTTAGGACCAAAACTAACAGTAGCTGTCATACAAAATTTCTTGGCGAAAAAGGAAAAACTTATATTTCTCCAAACCAGCACTACCGAATTTAATTTTAAGAACTCAATAAATTTAAATAGTTATAAGTTGCCGTTTAACAAAAAAAAATTATTCCGAAATATGGTTATTAATGGTACCTCCCAAAGAACCATTTTTTTGATTTTCGCTTTTCTCGAAAACGGTTACACTGATTCTGATCAATTTTTTTATGAAGAATTATTGACACATTCTAAGTAATATTGTGTACCAAAATTTTGAAAAACACTATTTTTTAGATTTTTAAAAAAGTTTTAAATTTTTTTTTTGAAAACTCATATCAAAAACGACTCTGTCGATTTTTATTAAACTTGGTAAATAGCAGTTTTTTAACTTTATCTAGAAGATTTTTGACAAAAATTATTCTACTCCCCAAAAATAACGGTGCCTTCCACACAAATGTTAAAATCCGTTAAGAAAAATATTTTTTTCTCAAAAACAACTGTTACGATTTTGATAAAAGTTTTTTGTGTGTTAAGATTAGTACGATCTACCATTTAAAATTTTATATTTTACGTTTATTAACAGTACCTCTCATAGAACGGTTTCATTGATTTTAGACTATCTCAATATCTGATCAACCGAATAAAATCAGATTTTTTATACAGAAGCTTGTAACAAATATAAATAAAAGTGCGTAGCAAAATTTTCTATAAATAATTTTTGGATTGTTGAAAAAAAATTCAAAATAATTTTTTGAAAATTCGATATTTCGAAAACGGGTAGCAGATTTTTTTGTACAGTTCAATTTTTAACTTAACATTTACAAATTCTTAAAATTGGAGTACCAATTTTTTTCTCAAAAATATTAACGAAATTTTATATATAAAAAATTAATTATTTTTAAAACCGCTACTACGATTTTCAAAAATTTTGTCTTATAAATTAAGATTAATATAAGAAATCAAATGGTGTACATCGCGTTGGGTTAAAACAGATTTAAAGTCTTTTAATCAATTTCTTTCTAATTTTGTTGATATAAAACAATTAACCAGTTTAAATAATATAACTTCCTTTTATGCATATTGCATATTTGCAGCACTAGTATAAATTGTTAATTTTTGTATACTTCCATAATAACACCTGCAACTAATCTAAGATTTGGCAAATGGATAAAATATAGACTCCCATAGCTAGTTTATTTCAGACTATAGAACCACAATGTGATCGCACATAAGAGCAAGTTCGTACGACCCAGTCGTGCATATTTTTTATATTGCGATACATTTTTGAAAAGGTAGAACTTTCCAGAATTTTTAACTCGCTAGGATGCTTGGTTCAGCAGTAAATCGCTGTTAAAGAAATAAAAAGCATATACCAAACGCGCTTGCCACAAACCTACCACTTCTTTGCGGACCATAAAATGGAATATTTTGAAAGTTTGATTTATGCATCTTGGGATACATGGTTGGAAAGGAAGTATTTTCAGTATTCACGTTGTGTCATTTTTAGGTCGCTAGGATGCTTGGTTCAGCTGAAAATCCCTGTTAAAAAAAGTACAAAATAGGGAAAAATTCATTTTTTTAAATGTTTCAACTTCTTTAACGTCCAAAACATAGGATCTTCAATTTTTTTATATTGCGATACATTTTTGAAAGGAAGCACTTTCCAGAATTTAGGCTGTGTCTTTTTTAGCTCGCTATGATGCTTGGTTCAGCAGTAAACCGCTGTTAAAGAAATAAAAAGCATTTACCAAACGCGCTTGCCACAAACCTACCACTTCTTCACGGACCATACAATGGAATATTTTGAAAGTTTCATTTATGCATCTTGCTATACATGGTTGGAAAGGTTGTATTTTCAGAATTCACGTTGTGTCATTTTTAGGTCGCTATGATGCTTGGTTCAGCTTAAAATCGCTGTGAAAAAAGTACAAAATGGGGAATTTAAATGTTACAACTTCTTTAACGTCCAAAAAATAGGATCTTCAATTTTTTTATATTGCGATACATTTTTGAAAATGTAGGACTTTCCAGAATTTAGGCTGTGTCTTTTTGAACTCCCTAGGATGCTTGGTTCAGCAGTAAATCGCTGTTAAAGAAATAAAAAGCATTTACGAAACGCGCTTGCCACACTACCACTTCTTTACGGACCATAAAATGGAATATTTTGAAAGTTTGATTTATGCATCTTGTGATACATGGTTGGAAAGGTAGTATTTTCAGAATTCACGTTGTGTCATTTTAAGGTCGCTAGGATGCTTGGTTCAGCTGAAAATCGCTGTTAAAAAAGTACAAAATGGGGCTAAATTCAATTTTTTTTAAATGTTACAACTTCTTTAACGTCCAAAAAATAGGATCTTCAATTTTTTACATTGCGATGCATTTTCGAAAAGGTAGCACTTTCCAGAATTTAGGCTGTGTCTTTTTTAACTGGCTAGGATGCTTGGTTCAGCAGTAAATCGCTGTTAAAGAAATAAAAAGCATTTACCAAACGCGCTTGCCACAAACCTACCACTTCTTTAAGTATGATTTATGCATCTTGCGATACATGGTTGGAAAGATAGTATTTTCAGAATTCACGCTGTGTCATTTTTAGGTCGCTAGGATTCTTGGTTCAGCTGAAAATCGCTGTTAAAAAAGTACAAAATGGGGAAAAATTCAATTTTTTTTAAATGTTACAACTTCTTTAACGTCCAAAAAATAATATCTTCAATTTTTTTACTTGCGATATATAGGTACTATATGGCATGTTATGCATTCCTACAAAAAATTGAACTCGAGATTTTGATCAAATTCGACATTACGATGACAGGGAAGACGAAAAAAGTGGGTCTCGCAAAAACGTCCGTCTGTCTGTCTTTCTGTCGGTTCGACTACAGCCTAAACGGATGGGTCGATTTTCTTTAAAATTGGTACCTAGCGTTTTTTGGACATTCCCCCCACCCGTCTTTTTCTCTTTTTTTTTAGGACCAAAACTAACAGTAGCTGTCATCCAAAATTTCTTGGCGAAAAAGGAAAAACTTATATTTCTCAAAACCAGCGCTACCGAATTTGTTTTTAAGAACTCAATAAATTTAAATAGTTATGTTGTTTTGATTTTCGCTTTTCTCGAAAACGGTTAAACTGATTCTGATCAATTTTTTTATGAAGTATTATTGACACATTCTTAATAATATTGTGTACCAAAATTTTCAAAAAAACTATTTTTAAGATTTTTCAAAAAAAGTTTTAAATTTTTTTTTGAAAACTCAATATTTCAAAAGCGACTCTGTCGATTTTTATTAAACTTGGTAAATAGCAGTTTTTCAACTTTTTCTAGAAGATTTTCGACAAAAATTATTCTAATCCTCAAAAATAACGGTGCCTCCAACACAAATGTTAAAATACGTTAAGAAAAATATTTTTGTTCTCAAAAACAACTCCTACGATTTTGATAAAAGTTTTTTTGTGTGTTAAAATTAGTACGATTTACCATTTAAAATTTTTAAATTTTATATTTTATGTTTATTAACAGTACCTCTCATAGAACGGTTTCATTGATTTTAGACCATCTCAATATCTGATCAACCGAATAAAATTAGATTTTTTATATAGAAGCTTGTAACAAATATAAATAAAAGTGCGTAGCAAAATTTTCTTAAAATAATTTTTTTAGTTTTTGAAAAAAAAAAATCAAAATTATCTTTTGAAAATTCGATATTTCGAAAACGGGTAGCAAATTTTTTTGTACAGTTCAATTTTTAACTTAACATTAACAAATACTTAAAATTGGCGTACCAATTCAATTTTTTTTTAAATGTTACAACTTCTTTAACGTCCAAAAAATAGGATCTTCAATTTTTTTATATTGCGATACATTTTTGAAAATGTAGCACTTTCCAGAATTTAGGCTGTGTCTTTTTTAACTCGCTAGGATGCTTGGTTCAGCAGTAAATCGCTGTTAAAGAAATAAAAAGCATTTACGAAACGCGCTTGCCACACTACCACTTCTTTACGGACCATAAAATGGAATATTTTGAAAGTTTGATTTATGCATCTTGTGATACATGGTTGGAAAGGTAGTATTTTCAGAATTCACGTTGTGTCATTTTTAGGTCGCTAGGATGCTTGGTTCAGCTGAAAATCGCTGTTAAAAAAGTACAAAATGGGGAAAAATTCAATTTTTTTAAATGTTACAACTTCTTTAACGTCCAAAAAATAGGATCTTCAATTTTTTACATTGCGATACATTTTTGAAAAGGTAGCGCTTTCCAGAATTTAGGCTGTGTCTTTTTTAACTCGCTAGGATGCTTGGTTCAGCAGTAAATCACTGTTAAAGAAATAAAAAGCATTTACGAAACGCGCTTGCCACACTACCACTTCTTTACGGACCATAAAATGGAATATTTTGAAAGTTTGATTTATGCATCTTGCGATACATGGTTCGAAAGGAAGTATTTTCAGAATTCATTCTGTGTCAATTTTAGGTCGCTAGGATGCTTGGTTCAGCTGAAAATCGCTGTTAAAAAAGTACAAAATGGGGAAAAATTTAATTTTTTTAAATGTTACAACTTCTTTAACGTCCAAAAAATAGGATCTTCAATTTTTTACTTGCGATATATAGGTACTATATGGCATGTTATGCATTCCTACAAAAAATCGAACTCGAGCTTTTGATCAAACTCGACATTACGATTATAGGGAAGACGAAAAAAGTGGGTCTCGCAAAAACGTCCGTCTGTCTGTCTTTCTGTCGGTTCGACTACAGCCTAAACGGATGGGTCGATTTTCTTTAAACTTGGTACCTAGCTTTTTTTGGACATTCCCCCCACCCGTTTTTTTCTCATTTTTTTAGGACCAAAACTAACAGTAGCTGTCATCCAAAATTTCTTGGCGAAAAAGGAAAAACTTATATTTCTCAAGACCAGCGCTACAGAATTTGTTTTTAAGAACTCAATAAATTCAAATAGTTATGTTGTTTTGATTTTCGCTTTTCTCGAAAACGGTTAAACTGATTCTGATCAATTTTTTTATGAAGAATTATTGACACATTCTTAATAATATTGTGTACCAAAATTTTCAAAAAAACTATTTTTAAGATTTTTCAAAAAAAGTTTTAATTTTTTTTTTTTAAAACTCAATATTTCAAAAACGACTCTGTCGATTTTTATTAAACTTGGTAAATAGCAGTTATTTAACTTTATCTAGAAGATTTTCGACAAAAATTATTCTAATCCTCAAAAATAACGCTGCCTCCCACACAAATGTTAAATACGTTAAGAAAAATATTTTTTTCTCAAAAACAACTCCTACGATTTTGATCAAAGTTTTTTTGTGTGTTAAAATTAGTACGATCTACCATTTAAAATTTTTAAATTTTATATTTTATGTTTATTAACAGTACCTCTCATAGAACGGTTTCATTGATTTTAGACTATCTCAATATCTGATCAACCGAATAAAATTAGATTTTTTATACAGAAGCTTGTAACAAATATAAATAAAAGTGCGTAGCAAAATTTTCTATAAATAATTTTTGGATTGTTGAAAAAAAATTCAAAATAATTTTTTGAAAATTCGATATTTCGAAAACGGGTAGCAGATTTTTTTGTACAGTTCAATTTTTAACTTAACATTTACAAATTCTTAAAATTGGAGTACCAATTTTTTTCTCAAAAATATTAACGAAATTTTATATATAAAAAATTAATTATTTTTAAAACCGCTACTACGATTTTCAAAAATTTTGTCTTATAAATTAAGATTAATATAAGAAATCAAATGGTGTACATCGCGTTGGGTTAAAACAGATTTAAAGTCTTTTAATCAATTTCTTTCTAATTTTGTTGATATAAAACAATCAACCAGTTTAAATAATATAACTTCCTTTTATGCATATTGCATATTTGCAGCACTAGTATAAATTGTTAATTTTTGTATACTTCCATAATAACACCTGCAACTAATCTAAGATTTGGCAAATGGATAAAATATAGACTCCCATAGCTAGTTTATTTCAGACTATAGAACCACAATGTGATCGCACATAAGAGCAAGTTCGTACGACCCAGTCGTGCATATTTTTTATATTGCGATACATTTTTGAAAAGGTAGAACTTTCCAGAATTTTTAACTCGCTAGGATGCTTGGTTCAGCAGTAAATCGCTGTTAAAGAAATAAAAAGCATATACCAAACGCGCTTGCCACAAACCTACCACTTCTTTGCGGACCATAAAATCGAATATTTTGAAAGTTTGATTTATGCATCTTGGGATACATGGTTGGAAAGGAAGTATTTTCAGTATTCACGTTGTGTCATTTTTAGGTCGCTAGGATGCTTGGTTCAGCTGAAAATCCCTGTTAAAAAAAGTACAAAATAGGGAAAAATTCATTTTTTTTAAATGTTTCAACTTCTTTAACGTCCAAAACATAGGATCTTCAATTTTTTTATATTGCGATACATTTTTGAAAGGAAGCACTTTCCAGAATTTAGGCTGTGTCTTTTTTAGCTCGCTAGGATGCTTGGTTCAGCAGTAAACCGCTGTTAAAGAAATAAAAAGCATTTACCAAACGCGCTTGCCACAAACCTACCACTTCTTCACGGACCATACAATGGAATATTTTGAAAGTTTCATTTATGCATCTTGCTATACATGGTTGGAAAGGTTGTATTTTCAGAATTCACGTTGTGTCATTTTTAGGTCGCTATGATGCTTGGTTCAGCTTAAAATCGCTGTGAAAAAAGTACAAAATGGGGAATTTAAATGTTACAACTTCTTTAACGTCCAAAAAATAGGATCTTCAATTTTTTTATATTGCGATACATTTTTGAAAGGAAGCACTTTCCAGAATTTAGGCTGTCTTTTTTAGCTCGCTAGGATGCTTGGTTCAGCAGTAAACCGCTGTTAAAGAAATAAAAAGCATTTACCAAACGCGCTTGCCACAAACCTACCACTTCTTTAAGTATGATTTATGCATCTTGCGATACATGGTTGGAAAGATAGTATTTTCAGAATTCACGCTGTGTCATTTTTAGGTCGCTAGGATTCTTGGTTCAGCTGAAAATCGCTGTTAAAAAAGTACAAAATGGGGAAAAATTCAATTTTTTTTAAATGTTACAACTTCTTTAACGTCCAAAAAATAATATCTTCAATTTTTTTACTTGCGATATATAGGTACTATATGGCATGTTATGCATTCCTACAAAAAATTGAACTCGAGATTTTGATCAAATTCGACATTACGATGACAGGGAAGACGAAAAAAGTGGGTCTCGCAAAAACGTCCGTCTGTCTGTCTTTCTGTCGGTTCGACTACAGCCTAAACGGATGGGTCGATTTTCTTTAAACTTGGTACCTAGCGTTTTTTGGACATTCCCCCCACCCGTCTTTTTCTCTTTTTTTTTAGGACCAAAACTAACAGTAGCTGTCATCCAAAATTTCTTGGCGAAAAAGGAAAAACTTATATTTCTCAAAACCAGCGCTACCGAATTTGTTTTTAAGAACTCAATAAATTTAAATAGTTATGTTGTTTTGATTTTCGCTTTTCTCGAAAACGGTTAAACTGATTCTGATCAATTTTTTTATGAAGTATTATTGACACATTCTTAATAATATTGTGTACCAAAATTTTCAAAAAAACTATTTTTAAGATTTTTCAAAAAAAGTTTTAAATTTTTTTTTTGAAAACTCAATATTTCAAAAGCGACTCTGTCGATTTTTATTAAACTTGGTAAATAGCAGTTTTTCAACTTTTTCTAGAAGATTTTCGACAAAAATTATTCTAATCCTCAAAAATAACGGTGCCTCCAACACAAATGTTAAAATACGTTAAGAAAAATATTTTTGTTCTCAAAAACAACTCCTACGATTTTGATAAAAGTTTTTTTGTGTGTTAAAATTAGTACGATTTACCATTTAAAATTTTTAAATTTTATATTTTATGTTTATTAACAGTACCTCTCATAGAACGGTTTCATTGATTTTAGACCATCTCAATATCTGATCAACCGAATAAAATTAGATTTTTTATATAGAAGCTTGTAACAAATATAAATAAAAGTGCGTAGCAAAATTTTCTTAAAATAATTTTTTTAATTTTTGAAAAAAAAAATCAAAATTATCTTTTGAAAATTCGATATTTCGAAAACGGGTAGCAGATTTTTTTGTACAGTTCAATTTTTAACTTAACATTAACAAATACTTAAAATTGGCGTACCAATTCAATTTTTTTTTAAATGTTACAACTTCTTTAACGTCCAAAAAATAGGATCTTCAATTTTTTTATATTGCGATACATTTTTGAAAATGTAGCACTTTCCAGAATTTAGGCTGTGTCTTTTTTAACTCGCTAGGATGCTTGGTTCAGCAGTAAATCGCTGTTAAAGAAATAAAAAGCATTTACGAAACGCGCTTGCCACACTACCACTTCTTTACGGACCATAAAATGGAATATTTTGAAAGTTTGATTTATGCATCTTGTGATACATGGTTGGAAAGGTAGTATTTTCAGAATTCACGTTGTGTCATTTTTAGGTCGCTAGGATGCTTGGTTCAGCTGAAAATCGCTGTTAAAAAAGTACAAAATGGGGAAAAATTCAATTTTTTTAAATGTTACAACTTCTTTAACGCCCAAAAAATAGGATCTTCAATTTTTTACATTGCGATACATTTTTGAAAAGGTAGCGCTTTCCAGAATTTAGGCTGTGTCTTTTTTAACTCGCTAGGATGCTTGGTTCAGCAGTAAATCACTGTTAAAGAAATAAAAAGCATTTACGAAACGCGCTTGCCACACTACCACTTCTTTACGGACCATAAAATGGAATATTTTGAAAGTTTGATTTATGCATCTTGCGATACATGGTTCGAAAGGAAGTATTTTCAGAATTCATTCTGTGTCAATTTTAGGTCGCTAGGATGCTTGGTTCAGCTGAAAATCGCTGTTAAAAAAGTACAAAATGGGGAAAAATTTAATTTTTTTAAATGTTACAACTTCTTTAACGTCCAAAAAATAGGATCTTCAATTTTTTACTTGCGATATATAGGTACTATATGGCATGTTATGCATTCCTACAAAAAATCGAACTCGAGCTTTTGATCAAACTCGACATTACGATTATAGGGAAGACGAAAAAAGTGGGTCTCGCAAAAACGTCCGCTTTTGATCAAACTCGACATTACGATTATAGGGAAGACGAAAAAAGTGGGTCTCGCAAAAACGTCCGTCTGTCTGTCTTTCTGTCGGTTCGACTACAGCCTAAACGGATGGGTCGATTTTCTTTAAACTTGGTACCTAGCTTTTTTTGGACATTCCCCCCACCCGTTTTTTTCTCTTTTTTTTAGGACCAAAACTAACAGTAGCTGTCATCCAAAATTTCTTGGCGAAAAAGGAAAAACTTATATTTCTCAAAACCAGCGTTACAGAATTTGTTTTTAAGAACTCAATAAATTCAAATAGTTATGTTGTTTTGATTTTCGCTTTTCTCGAAAACGGTTAAACTGATTCTGATCAATTTTTTTATGAAGAATTATTGACACATTCTTAATAATATTGTGTACCAAAATTTTCAAAAAAACTATTTTTAAGATTTTTCAAAAAAAGTTTTAAATTTTTTTTTTGAAAACTCAATATTTCAAAAACGACTCTGTCGATTTTTATTAAACTTGGTAAATAGCAGTTATTTAACTTTATCTAGAAGATTTTTGACAAAAATTATTCTAATCCTCAAAAATAACGCTGCCTCACAAATTCTTAAAATTGGAGTACCAATTTTTTTCTCAAAAATATTAACGAAATTTTATATATAAAAAATTAATTATTTTTAAAACCGCTACTACGATTTTCAAAAATTTTGTCTTATAAATTAAGATTTATATAAGAAACCAAATGGTGTACATCGCGTTGGGTTAAAACAGATTTAAAGTCTTTTAATCAATTTCTTTCTAATTTTGTTGATATAAAACAATTTACCAGTTTAAATAATATAACTTCCTTTTATGCATATTGCATATTTGCAGCACTAGGATAAATTGTTAATTTTTGTATACCTCCATAATAACACCTGCAACTAATCTAAGATTTTGCAAATGGATAAAATATAGACTCCCATAGCTAGTTTATTTCAGACTATAGAACCACAATGTGATCGCACATAAGAGCAAGTTCGTACGACCCAGTCGTGCATATTTTTTATATTGCGATACATTTTTGAAAAGGTAGAACTTTCCAGAATTTTTAACTCGCTAGGATGCTTGGTTCAGCAGTAAATCGCTGTTAAAGAAATAAAAAGCATTTACCAAACGCGCTTGCCACAAACCTACCACTTCTTTGCGGACCATAAAATGGAATATTTTGAAAGTTTGATTTATGCATCTTGGGATACATGGTTGGAAAGAAAGTATTTTCAGTATTCACGTTGTGTCATTTTTAGGTCGCTAGGATGCTTGGTTCAGCTGAAAATCCCTGTTAAAAAAAGTACAAAATAGGGAAAAATTCATTTTTTTAAATGTTTCAACTTCTTTAACGTCCAAAACATAGGATCTTCAATTTTTTTATATTGCGATACACACACAAACCTACCACTTCTTCACGGACCATACAATGGAATATTTTGAAAGTTTCATTTATGCATCTTGCTATACATGGTTGGAAAGGATGTATTTTCAGAATTCACGTTATGTCATTTTAAGGTCGCTAGGATGCTTGGTTCAGCTGAAAGTCGCTGTTAAAAAAGTACAAAATGGGGCTAAATTCAATTTTTTTTAAATGTTACAACTTCTTTAACGTCCAAAAAATAGGATCTTCAATTTTTTACATTGCGATACATTTTCGAAAAGGTAGCACTTTCCAGAATTTAGGCTGTGTCTTTTTTAACTGGCTAGGATGCTTGGTTCAGCAGTAAATCGCTGTTAAAGAAATAAAAAGCATTTACCAAACGCGCTTGCCACAAACCTACCACTTCTTTAAGTATGATTTATGCATCTTGCGATACATGGTTGGAAAGATAGTATTTTCAGAATTCACGCTGTGTCATTTTTAGGTCGCTAGGATTCTTGGTTCAGCTGAAAATCGCTGTTAAAAAAGTACAAAATGGGGAAAAATTCAATTTTTTTTAAATGTTACAACTTCTTTAACGTCCAAAAAATAATATCTTCAATTTTTTTACTTGCGATATATAGGTACTATATGGCATGTTATGCATTCCTACAAAAAATTGAACTCGAGATTTTGATCAAATTCGACATTACGATGACAGGATGGGTCGATTTTCTTTAAACTTGGTACCTAGCGTTTTTTGGACATTCCCCCCACCCGTCTTTTTCTCTTTTTTTTTAGGACCAAAACTAACAGTAGCTGTCATCCAAAATTTCTTGGCGAAAAAGGAAAAACTTATATTTCTCAAAACCAGCGCTACCGAATTTGTTTTTAAGAACTCAATAAATTTAAATAGTTATGTTGTTTTGATTTTCGCTTTTCTCGAAAACGGTTAAACTGATTCTGATCAATTTTTTTATGAAGTATTATTGACACATTCTTAATAATATTGTGTACCAAAATTTTCAAAAAAACTATTTTTAAGATTTTTCAAAAAAAGTTTTAAATTTTTTTTTTGAAAACTCAATATTTCAAAAGCGACTCTGTCGATTTTTATTAAACTTGGTAAATAGCAGTTTTTCAACTTTTTCTAGAAGATTTTCGACAAAAATTATTCTAATCCTCAAAAATAACGGTGCCTCCAACACAAATGTTAAAATACGTTAAGAAAAATATTTTTGTTCTCAAAAACAACTCCTACGATTTTGATAAAAGTTTTTTTGTGTGTTAAAATTAGTACGATTTACCATTTAAAATTTTTAAATTTTATATTTTATGTTTATTAACAGTACCTCTCATAGAACGGTTTCATTGATTTTAGACCATCTCAATATCTGATCAACCGAATAAAATTAGATTTTTTATATAGAAGCTTGTAACAAATATAAATAAAAGTGCGTAGCAAAATTTTCTTAAAATAATTTTTTTAGTTTTTGAAAAAAAAAAATCAAAATTATCTTTTGAAAATTCGATATTTCGAAAACGGGTAGCAGATTTTTTTGTACAGTTCAATTTTTAACTTAACATTAACAAATACTTAAAATTGGCGTACCAATTCAATTTTTTTTTAAATGTTACAACTTCTTTAACGTCCAAAAAATAGGATCTTCAATTTTTTTATATTGCGATACATTTTTGAAAATGTAGCACTTTCCAGAATTTAGGCTGTGTCTTTTTTAACTCGCTAGGATGCTTGGTTCAGCAGTAAATCGCTGTTAAAGAAATAAAAAGCATTTACGAAACGCGCTTGCCACACTACCACTTCTTTACGGACCATAAAATGGAATATTTTGAAAGTTTGATTTATGCATCTTGTGATACATGGTTGGAAAGGTAGTATTTTCAGAATTCACGTTGTGTCATTTTTAGGTCGCTAGGATGCTTGGTTCAGCTGAAAATCGCTGTTAAAAAAGTACAAAATGGGGAAAAATTCAATTTTTTTAAATGTTACAACTTCTTTAACGTCCAAAAAATAGGATCTTCAATTTTTTACATTGCGATACATTTTTGAAAAGGTAGCGCTTTCCAGAATTTAGGCTGTGTCTTTTTTAACTCGCTAGGATGCTTGGTTCAGCAGTAAATCACTGTTAAAGAAATAAAAAGCATTTACGAAACGCGCTTGCCACACTACCACTTCTTTACGGACCATAAAATGGAATATTTTGAAAGTTTGATTTATGCATCTTGCGATACATGGTTCGAAAGGAAGTATTTTCAGAATTCATTCTGTGTCAATTTTAGGTCGCTAGGATGCTTGGTTCAGCTGAAAATCGCTGTTAAAAAAGTACAAAATGGGGAAAAATTTAATTTTTTTAAATGTTACAACTTCTTTAACGTCCAAAAAATAGGATCTTCAATTTTTTACTTGCGATATATAGGTACTATATGGCATGTTATGCATTCATACAAAAAATCGAACTCGAGCTTTTGATCAAACTCGACATTACGATTATAGGGAAGACGAAAAAAGTGGGTCTCGCAAAAACGTCCGTCTGTCTGTCTTTCTGTCGGTTCGACTACAGCCTAAACGGATGGGTCGATTTTCTTTAAACTTGGTACCTTGCTTTTTTTGGACATTCCCCCCACCCGTTTTTTTCTCATTTTTTTAGGACCAAAACTAACAGTAGCTGTCATCCAAAATTTCTTGGCGAAAAAGGAAAAACTTATATTTCTCAAGACCAGCGCTACAGAATTTGTTTTTAAGAACTCAATAAATTCAAATAGTTATGTTGTTTTGATTTTCGCTTTTCTCGAAAACGGTTAAACTGATTCTGATCAATTTTTTTATGAAGAATTATTGACACATTCTTAATAATATTGTGTACCAAAATTTTCAAAAAAACTATTTTTAAGATTTTTCAAAAAAAGTTTTAAATTTTTTTTTTGAAAACTCAATATTTCAAAAACGACTCTGTCGATTTTTATTAAACTTGGTAAATAGCAGTTATTTAACTTTATCTAGAAGATTTTTGACAAAAATTATTCTAATCCTCAAAAATAACGCTGCCTCCCACACAAATGTTAAATACGTTAAGAAAAATATTTTTTTCTCAAAAACAACTCCTACGATTTTGATCAAAGTTTTTTTGTGTGTTAAAATTAGTACGATCTACCATTTAAAATTTTTAAATTTTATATTTTATGTTTATTAACAGTACCTCTCATAGAACGGTTTCATTGATTTTAGACTATCTCAATATCTGATCAACCGAATAAAATTAGATTTTTTATACAGAAGCTTGTAACAAATATAAATAAAAGTGCGTAGCAAAATTTTCTATAAATAATTTTTGGATTGTTGAAAAAAAATTCAAAATAATTTTTTGAAAATTCGATATTTCGAAAACGGGTAGCAGATTTTTTTGTACAGTTCAATTTTTAACTTAACATTTACAAATTCTTAAAATTGGAGTACCAATTTTTTTCTCAAAAATATTAACGAAATTTTATATATAAAAAATTAATTATTTTTAAAACCGCTACTACGATTTTCAAAAATTTTGTCTTATAAATTAAGATTAATATAAGAAATCAAATGGTGTACATCGCGTTGGGTTAAAACAGATTTAAAGTCTTTTAATCAATTTCTTTCTAATTTTGTTGATATAAAACAATCAACCAGTTTAAATAATATAACTTCCTTTTATGCATATTGCATATTTGCAGCACTAGTATAAATTGTTAATTTTTGTATACTTCCATAATAACACCTGCAACTAATCTAAGATTTGGCAAATGGATAAAATATAGACTCCCATAGCTAGTTTATTTCAGACTATAGAACCACAATGTGATCGCACATAAGAGCAAGTTCGTACGACCCAGTCGTGCATATTTTTTATATTGCGATACATTTTTGAAAAGGTAGAACTTTCCAGAATTTTTAACTCGCTAGGATGCTTGGTTCAGCAGTAAATCGCTGTTAAAGAAATAAAAAGCATATACCAAACGCGCTTGCCACAAACCTACCACTTCTTTGCGGACCATAAAATGGAATATTTTGAAAGTTTGATTTATGCATCTTGGGATACATGGTTGGAAAGGAAGTATTTTCAGTATTCACGTTGTGTCATTTTTAGGTCGCTAGGATGCTTGGTTCAGCTGAAAATCCCTGTTAAAAAAAGTACAAAATAGGGAAAAATTCATTTTTTTTAAATGTTTCAACTTCTTTAACGTCCAAAACATAGGATCTTCAATTTTTTTATATTGCGATACATTTTTGAAAGGAAGCACTTTCCAGAATTTAGGCTGTGTCTTTTTTAGCTCGCTAGGATGCTTGGTTCAGCAGTAAACCGCTGTTAAAGAAATAAAAAGCATTTACCAAACGCGCTTGCCACAAACCTACCACTTCTTCACGGACCATACAATGGAATATTTTGAAAGTTTCATTTATGCATCTTGCTATACATGGTTGGAAAGGTTGTATTTTCAGAATTCACGTTGTGTCATTTTTAGGTCGCTATGATGCTTGGTTCAGCTTAAAATCGCTGTGAAAAAAGTACAAAATGGGGAATTTAAATGTTACAACTTCTTTAACGTCCAAAAAATAGGATCTTCAATTTTTTTATATTGCGATACATTTTTGAAAGGAAGCACTTTCCAGAATTTAGGCTGTGTCTTTTTTAGCTCGCTAGGATGCTTGGTTCAGCAGTAAACCGCTGTTAAAGAAATAAAAAGCATTTACCAAACGCGCTTGCCACAAACCTACCACTTCTTTAAGTATGATTTATGCATCTTGCGATACATGGTTGGAAAGATAGTATTTTCAGAATTCACGCTGTGTCATTTTTAGGTCGCTAGGATTCTTGGTTCAGCTGAAAATCGCTGTTAAAAAAGTACAAAATGGGGAAAAATTCAATTTTTTTTAAATGTTACAACTTCTTTAACGTCCAAAAAATAATATCTTCAATTTTTTTACTTGCGATATATAGGTACTATATGGCATGTTATGCATTCCTACAAAAAATTGAACTCGAGATTTTGATCAAATTCGACATTACGATGACAGGGAAGACGAAAAAAGTGGGTCTCGCAAAAACGTCCGTCTGTCTGTCTTTCTGTCGGTTCGACTACAGCCTAAACGGATGGGTCGATTTTCTTTAAACTTGGTACCTAGCGTTTTTTGGACATTCCCCCCACCCGTCTTTTTCTCTTTTTTTTTAGGACCAAAACTAACAGTAGCTGTCATCCAAAATTTCTTGGCGAAAAAGGAAAAACTTATATTTCTCAAAACCAGCGCTACCGAATTTGTTTTTAAGAACTCAATAAATTTAAATAGTTATGTTGTTTTGATTTTCGCTTTTCTCGAAAACGGTTAAACTGATTCTGATCAATTTTTTTATGAAGTATTATTGACACATTCTTAATAATATTGTGTACCAAAATTTTCAAAAAAACTATTTTTAAGATTTTTCAAAAAAAGTTTTAAATTTTTTTTTTGAAAACTCAATATTTCAAAAGCGACTCTGTCGATTTTTATTAAACTTGGTAAATAGCAGTTTTTCAACTTTTTCTAGAAGATTTTCGACAAAAATTATTCTAATCCGCAAAAATAACGGTGCCTCCAACACAAATGTTAAAATACGTTAAGAAAAATATTTTTGTTCTCAAAAACAACTCCTACGATTTTGATAAAAGTTTTTTTGTGTGTTAAAATTAGTACGATTTACCATTTAAAATTTTTAAATTTTATATTTTATGTTTATTAACAGTACCTCTCATAGAACGGTTTCATTGATTTTAGACCATCTCAATATCTGATCAACCGAATAAAATTAGATTTTTTATATAGAAGCTTGTAACAAATATAAATAAAAGTGCGTAGCAAAATTTTCTTAAAATAATTTTTTTAATTTTTGAAAAAAAAAATCAAAATTATCTTTTGAAAATTCGATATTTCGAAAACGGGTAGCAGATTTTTTTGTACAGTTCAATTTTTAACTTAACATTAACAAATACTTAAAATTGGCGTACCAATTCAATTTTTTTTTAAATGTTACAACTTCTTTAACGTCCAAAAAATAGGATCTTCAATTTTTTTATATTGCGATACATTTTTGAAAATGTAGCACTTTCCAGAATTTAGGCTGTGTCTTTTTTAACTCGCTAGGATGCTTGGTTCAGCAGTAAATCGCTGTTAAAGAAATAAAAAGCATTTACGAAACGCGCTTGCCACACTACCACTTCTTTACGGACCATAAAATGGAATATTTTGAAAGTTTGATTTATGCATCTTGTGATACATGGTTGGAAAGGTAGTATTTTCAGAATTCACGTTGTGTCATTTTTAGGTCGCTAGGATGCTTGGTTCAGCTGAAAATCGCTGTTAAAAAAGTACAAAATGGGGAAAAATTCAATTTTTTTAAATGTTACAACTTCTTTAACGTCCAAAAAATAGGATCTTCAATTTTTTACATTGCGATACATTTTTGAAAAGGTAGCGCTTTCCAGAATTTAGGCTGTGTCTTTTTTAACTCGCTAGGATGCTTGGTTCAGCAGTAAATCACTGTTAAAGAAATAAAAAGCATTTACGAAACGCGCTTGCCACACTACCACTTCTTTACGGACCATAAAATGGAATATTTTGAAAGTTTGATTTATGCATCTTGCGATACATGGTTCGAAAGGAAGTATTTTCAGAATTCATTCTGTGTCAATTTTAGGTCGCTAGGATGCTTGGTTCAGCTGAAAATCGCTGTTAAAAAAGTACAAAATGGGGAAAAATTTAATTTTTTTAAATGTTACAACTTCTTTAACGTCCAAAAAATAGGATCTTCAATTTTTTACTTGCGATATATAGGTACTATATGGCATGTTATGCATTCCTACAAAAAATCGAACTCGAGCTTTTGATCAAACTCGACATTACGATTATAGGGAAGACGAAAAAAGTGGGTCTCGCAAAAACGTCCGCTTTTGATCAAACTCGACATTACGATTATAGGGAAGACGAAAAAAGTGGGTCTCGCAAAAACGTCCGTCTGTCTGTCTTTCTGTCGGTTCGACTACAGCCTAAACGGATGGGTCGATTTTCTTTAAACTTGGTACCTAGCTTTTTTTGGACATTCCCCCCACCCGTTTTTTTCTCTTTTTTTTAGGACCAAAACTAACAGTAGCTGTCATCCAAAATTTCTTGGCGAAAAAGGAAAAACTTATATTTCTCAAAACCAGCGTTACAGAATTTGTTTTTAAGAACTCAATAAATTCAAATAGTTATGTTGTTTTGATTTTCGCTTTTCTCGAAAACGGTTAAACTGATTCTGATCAATTTTTTTATGAAGAATTATTGACACATTCTTAATAATATTGTGTACCAAAATTTTCAAAAAAACTATTTTTAAGATTTTTCAAAAAAAGTTTTAAATTTTTTTTTTGAAAACTCAATATTTAAAAAACGACTCTGTCGATTTTTATTAAACTTGGTAAATAGCAGTTATTTAACTTTATCTAGAAGATTTTTGACAAAAATTATTCTAATCCTCAAAAATAACGCTGCCTCACAAATTCTTAAAATTGGAGTACCAATTTTTTTCTCAAAAATATTAACGAAATTTTATATATAAAAAATTAATTATTTTTAAAACCGCTACTACGATTTTCAAAAATTTTGTCTTATAAATTAAGATTTATATAAGAAACCAAATGGTGTACATCGCGTTGGGTTAAAACAGATTTAAAGTCTTTTAATCAATTTCTTTCTAATTTTGTTGATATAAAACAATTTACCAGTTTAAATAATATAACTTCCTTTTATGCATATTGCATATTTGCAGCACTAGGATAAATTGTTAATTTTTGTATACCTCCATAATAACACCTGCAACTAATCTAAGATTTTGCAAATGGATAAAATATAGACTCCCATAGCTAGTTTATTTCAGACTATAGAACCACAATGTGATCGCACATAAGAGCAAGTTCGTACGACCCAGTCGTGCATATTTTTTATATTGCGATACATTTTTGAAAAGGTAGAACTTTCCAGAATTTTTAACTCGCTAGGATGCTTGGTTCAGCAGTAAATCGCTGTTAAAGAAATAAAAAGCATTTACCAAACGCGCTTGCCACAAACCTACCACTTCTTTGCGGACCATAAAATGGAATATTTTGAAAGTTTGATTTATGCATCTTGGGATACATGGTTGGAAAGGAAGTATTTTCAGTATTCACGTTGTGTCATTTTTAGGTCGCTAGGATGCTTGGTTCAGCTGAAAATCCCTGTTAAAAAAAGTACAAAATAGGGAAAAATTCATTTTTTTAAATGTTTCAACTTCTTTAACGTCCAAAACATAGGATCTTCAATTTTTTTATATTGCGATACACACACAAACCTACCACTTCTTCACGGACCATACAATGGAATATTTTGAAAGTTTCATTTATGCATCTTGCTATACATGGTTGGAAAGGATGTATTTTCAGAATTCACGTTATGTCATTTTAAGGTCGCTAGGATGCTTGGTTCAGCTGAAAGTCGCTGTTAAAAAAGTACAAAATGGGGCTAAATTCAATTTTTTTTAAATGTTACAACTTCTTTAACGTCCAAAAAATAGGATCTTCAATTTTTTACATTGCGATACATTTTCGAAAAGGTAGCACTTTCCAGAATTTAGGCTGTGTCTTTTTTAACTGGCTAGGATGCTTGGTTCAGCAGTAAATCGCTGTTAAAGAAATAAAAAGCATTTACCAAACGCGCTTGCCACAAACCTACCACTTCTTTAAGTATGATTTATGCATCTTGCGATACATGGTTGGAAAGATAGTATTTTCAGAATTCACGCTGTGTCATTTTTAGGTCGCTAGGATTCTTGGTTCAGCTGAAAATCGCTGTTAAAAAAGTACAAAATGGGGAAAAATTCAATTTTTTTTAAATGTTACAACTTCTTTAACGTCCAAAAAAATAATATCTTCAATTTTTTTACTTGCGATATATAGGTACTATATGGCATGTTATGCATTCCTACAAAAAATTGAACTCGAGATTTTGATCAAATTCGACATTACGATGACAGGATGGGTCGATTTTCTTTAAACTTGGTACCTAGCGTTTTTTGGACATTCCCCCCACCCGTCTTTTTCTCTTTTTTTTTAGGACCAAAACTAACAGTAGCTGTCATCCAAAATTTCTTGGCGAAAAAGGAAAAACTTATATTTCTCAAAACCAGCGCTACCGAATTTGTTTTTAAGAACTCAATAAATTTAAATAGTTATGTTGTTTTGATTTTCGCTTTTCTCGAAAACAGTTAAACTGATTCTGATCAATTTTTTTATGAAGTATTATTGACACATTCTTAATTTTCAAAAAAACTATTTTTAAGATTTTTCAAAAAAAGTTTTAAATTTTTTTTTTGAAAACTGAATATTTCAAAAGCGACTCTGTCGATTTTTATTAAACTTGGTAAATAGCAGTTTTTCAACTTTTTCTAGAAGATTTTCGACAAAAATTATTCTAATCCTCAAAAATAACGCTGCCTCCCACACAAATGTTAAATACGTTAAGAAAAATATTTTTTTTCTCAAAAACAACTCCTACGATTTTGATAAAAGTTTTTTTGTGTGTTAAAATTAGTACGATTTACCATTTAAAATTTTTAAATTTTATATTTTATGTTTATTAACAGTACCTCTCATAGAACGGTTTCATTGATTTTAGACTATCTCAATATCTGATCAACCGAATAAAATTAGATTTTTTATACAGAAGCTTGTAACAAATATAAATAAAAGTGCGTAGCAAAATTTTCTATAAATAATTTTTGGATTGTTGAAAAAAAATTCAAAATAATTTTTTGAAAATTCGATATTTCGAAAACGGGTAGCAGATTTTTTTGTACAGTTCAATTTTTAACTTAACATTTACAAATTCTTAAAATTGGAGTACCAATTTTTTTCTCAAAAATATTAACGAAATTTTATATATAAAAAATTAATTATTTTTAAAACCGCTACTACGATTTTCAAAAATTTTGTCTTATAAATTAAGATTAATATAAGAAATCAAATGGTGTACATCGCGTTGGGTTAAAACAGATTTAAAGTCTTTTAATCAATTTCTTTCTAATTTTGTTGATATAAAACAATTAACCAGTTTAAATAATATAACTTCCTTTTATGCATATTGCATATTTGCAGCACTAGTATAAATTGTTAATTTTTGTATACTTCCATAATAACACCTGCAACTAATCTAAGATTTGGCAAATGGATAAAATATAGACTCCCATAGCTAGTTTATTTCAGACTATAGAACCACAATGTGATCGCACATAAGAGCAAGTTCGTACGACCCAGTCGTGCATATTTTTTATATTGCGATACATTTTTGAAAAGGTAGAACTTTCCAGAATTTTTAACTCGCTAGGATGCTTGGTTCAGCAGTAAATCGCTGTTAAAGAAATAAAAAGCATATACCAAACGCGCTTGCCACAAACCTACCACTTCTTTGCGGACCATAAAATGGAATATTTTGAAAGTTTGATTTATGCATCTTGGGATACATGGTTGGAAAGGAAGTATTTTCAGTATTCACGTTGTGTCATTTTTAGGTCGCTAGGATGCTTGGTTCAGCTGAAAATCCCTGTTAAAAAAAGTACAAAATAGGGAAAAATTCATTTTTTTAAATGTTTCAACTTCTTTAACGTCCAAAACATAGGATCTTCAATTTTTTTATATTGCGATACATTTTTGAAAGGAAGCACTTTCCAGAATTTAGGCTGTGTCTTTTTTAGCTCGCTAGGATGCTTGGTTCAGCAGTAAACCGCTGTTAAAGAAATAAAAAGCATTTACCAAACGCGCTTGCCACAAACCTACCACTTCTTCACGGACCATACAATGGAATATTTTGAAAGTTTCATTTATGCATCTTGCTATACATGGTTGGAAAGGTTGTATTTTCAGAATTCACGTTGTGTCATTTTTAGGTCGCTATGATGCTTGGTTCAGCTTAAAATCGCTGTGAAAAAAGTACAAAATGGGGAATTTAAATGTTACAACTTCTTTAACGTCCAAAAAATAGGATCTTCAATTTTTTTATATTGGGATACATTTTTGAAAGGAAGAACTTTCCAGAATTTAGGCTGTGTCTTTTTTAGCTCGCTAGGATGCTTGGTTCAGCAGTAAACCGCTGTTAAAGAAATAAAAAGCATTTACCAAACGCGCTTGCCACAAACCTACCACTTCTTTAAGTATGATTTATGCATCTTGCGATACATGGTTGGAAAGATAGTATTTTCAGAATTCACGCTGTGTCATTTTTAGGTCGCTAGGATTCTTGGTTCAGCTGAAAATCGCTGTTAAAAAAGTACAAAATGGGGAAAAATTCAATTTTTTTTAAATGTTACAACTTCTTTAACGTCCAAAAAATAATATCTTCAATTTTTTTACTTGCGATATATAGGTACTATATGGCATGTTATGCATTCCTACAAAAAATTGAACTCGAGATTTTGATCAAATTCGACATTACGATGACAGGATGGGTCGATTTTCTTTAAACTTGGTACCTAGCGTTTTTTGGACATTCCCCCCACCCGTCTTTTTCTCTTTTTTTTTAGGACCAAAACTAACAGTAGCTGTCCAAAATTTCTTGGCGAAAAAGGAAAAACTTATATTTCTCAAAACCAGCGCTACCGAATTTGTTTTTAAGAACTCAATAAATTTAAATAGTTATGTTGTTTTGATTTTCGCTTTTCTCGAAAACGGTTAAACTGATTCTGATCAATTTTTTTATGAAGTATTATTGACACATTCTTAATAATATTGTGTACCAAAATTTTCAAAAAAACTATTTTTAAGATTTTTCAAAAAAAGTTTTAAATTTTTTTTTTGAAAACTCAATATTTCAAAAGCGACTCTGTCGATTTTTATTAAACTTGGTAAATAGCAGTTTTTCAACTTTTTCTAGAAGATTTTCGACAAAAATTATTCTAATCCTCAAAAATAACGGTGCCTCCAACACAAATGTTAAAATACGTTAAGAAAAATATTTTTGTTCTCAAAAACAACTCCTACGATTTTGATAAGTTTTTTTGTGTGTTAAAATTAGTACGATTTACCATTTAAAATTTTTAAATTTTATATTTTATGTTTATTAACAGTACCTCTCATAGAACGGTTTCATTGATTTTAGACCATCTCAATATCTGATCAACCGAATAAAATTAGATTTTTTATATAGAAGCTTGTAACAAATATAAATAAAAGTGCGTAGCAAAATTTTCTTAAAATAATTTTTTTAATTTTTGAAAAAAAAAAATCAAAATTATCTTTTGAAAATTCGATATTTCGAAAACGGGTAGCAGATTTTTTTGTACAGTTCAATTTTTAACTTAACATTAACAAATACTTAAAATTGGCGTACCAATTCAATTTTTTTTTAAATGTTACAACTTCTTTAACGTCCAAAAAATAGGATCTTCAATTTTTTTATATTGCGATACATTTTTGAAAATGTAGCACTTTCCAGAATTTAGGCTGTGTCTTTTTTAACTCGCTAGGATGCTTGGTTCAGCAGTAAATCGCTGTTAAAGAAATAAATAGCATTTACGAAACGCGCTTGCCACACTACCACTTCTTTACGGACCATAAAATGGAATATTTTGAAAGTTTGATTTATGCATCTTGTGATACATGGTTGGAAAGGTAGTATTTTCAGAATTCACGTTGTGTCATTTTTAGGTCGCTAGGATGCTTGGTTCAGCTGAAAATCGCTGTTAAAAAAGTACAAAATGGGGAAAAATTCAATTTTTTTAAATGTTACAACTTCTTTAACGTCCAAAAAATAGGATCTTCAATTTTTTACGTTGCGATACATTTTTGAAAAGGTAGCGCTTTCCAGAATTTAGGCTGTGTCTTTTTTAACTCGCTAGGATGCTTGGTTCAGCAGTAAATCACTGTTAAAGAAATAAAAAGCATTTACGAAACGCGCTTGCCACACTACCACTTCTTTACGGACCATAAAATGGAATATTTTGAAAGTTTGATTTATGCATCTTGCGATACATGGTTCGAAAGGAAGTATTTTCAGAATTCATTCTGTGTCAATTTTAGGTCGCTAGGATGCTTGGTTCAGCTGAAAATCGCTGTTAAAAAAGTACAAAATGGGGAAAAATTTAATTTTTTTAAATGTTGCAACTTCTTTAACGTCCAAAAAATAGGATCTTCAATTTTTTACTTGCGATATATAGGTACTATATGGCATGTTATGCATTCCTACAAAAAATCGAACTCGAGCTTTTGATCAAACTCGACATTACGATTATAGGGAAGACGAAAAAAGTGGGTCTCGCAAAAACGTCCGTCTGTCTGTCTTTCTGTCGGTTCGACTACAGCCTAAACGGATGGGTCGATTTTCTTTAAACTTGGTACCTAGCTTTTTTTGGACATTCCCCCCACCCGTTTTTTTCTCTTTTTTTTAGGACCAAAACTAACAGTAGCTGTCATCCAAAATTTCTTGGCGAAAAAGGAAAAACTTATATTTCTCAAAACCAGCGCTACAGAATTTGGTTTTAAGAACTCAATAAATTCAAATAGTTATGTTGTTTTGATTTTCGCTTTTCTCGAAAACGGTTAAACTGATTCTGATCAATTTTTTTATGAAGAATTATTGACACATTCTTAATAATATTGTGTACCAAAATTTTCAAAAAAACTATTTTTAAGATTTTTAAAAAAAATTTTTAAATTTTTTTTTTTAAAACTCAATATTTCAAAAACGACTCTGTCGATTTTTATTAAACTTGGTAAATAGCAGTTATTTAACTTTATCTAGAAGATTTTTGACAAAAATTATTCTAATCCTCAAAAATAACGCTGCCTCCCACACAAATGTTAAATACGTTAAGAAAAATATTTTTTTTCTCAAAAACAACTCCTACGATTTTGATAAAAGTTTTTTTGTGTGTTAAAATTAGTACGATCTACCATTTAAAATTTTTAAATTTTATATTTTATGTTTATTAACAGTACCTCTCATAGAACGGTTTCATTGATTTTAGACTATCTCAATATCTGATCAACCGAATAAAATTAGATTTTTTATACAGAAGCTTGTAACAAATATAAATAAAAGTGCGTAGCAAAATTTTCTATAAATAATTTTTGGATTGTTGAAAAAAAATTCAAAATAATTTTTTGAAAATTCGATATTTCGAAAACGGGTAGCAGATTTTTTTGTACAGTTCAATTTTTAACTTAACATTTACAAATTCTTAAAATTGGAGTACCAATTTTTTTCTCAAAAATATTAACGAAATTTTATATATAAAAAATTAATTATTTTTAAAACCGCTACTACGATTTTCAAAAATTTTGTCTTATAAATTAAGATTTATATAAGAAACCAAATGGTGTACATCGCGTTGGGTTAAAACAGATTTAAAGTCTTTTAATCAATTTCTTTCTAATTTTGTTGATATAAAACAATTTACCAGTTTAAATAATATAACTTCCTTTTATGCATATTGCATATTTGCAGCACTAGGATAAATTGTTAATTTTTGTATACCTCCATAATAACACCTGCAACTAATCTAAGATTTTGCAAATGGATAAAATATAGACTCCCATAGCTAGTTTATTTCAGACTATAGAACCACAATGTGATCGCACATAAGAGCAAGTTCGTACGACCCAGTCGTGCATATTTTTTATATTGCGATACATTTTTGAAAAGGTAGAACTTCCCAGAATTTTTAACTCGCTAGGATGCTTGGTTCAGCAGTAAATCGCTGTTAAAGAAATAAAAAGCATTTACCAAACGCGCTTGCCACAAACCTACCACTTCTTTGCGGACCATAAAATGGAATATTTTGAAAGTTTGATTTATGCATCTTGGGATACATGGTTGGAAAGGAAGTATTTTCAGTATTCACGTTGTGTCATTTTTAGGTCGCTAGGATGCTTGGTTCAGCTGAAAATCCCTGTTAAAAAAAATACAAAATAGGGAAAAATTCGTTTTTTTAAATGTTTCAACTTCTTTAACGTCCAAAACATAGGATCTTCAATTTTTTTATATTGCGATACATTTTTGAAAGGAAGCACTTTCCAGAATTTAGGCTGTGTCTTTTTTAGCTCGCTAGGATGCTTGGTTCAGCAGTAAACCGCTGTTAAAGAAATAAAAAGCATTTACCAAACGCGCTTGCCACAAACCTACCACTTCTTCACGGACCATACAATGGAATATTTTGAAAGTTTCATTTATGCATCTTGCTATACATGGTTGGAAAGGTTGTATTTTCAGAATTCACGTTGTGTCATTTTTAGGTCGCTATGATGCTTGGTTCAGCTTAAAATCGCTGTGAAAAAAGTACAAAATGGGGAATTTAAATGTTACAACTTCTTTAACGTCCAAAAAATAGGATCTTCAATTTTTTTATATTGCGATACATTTTTGAAAATGTAGCACTTTCCAGAATTTAGGCTGTGTCTTTTTGAACTCGCTAGGATGCTTGGTTCAGCAGTAAATCGCTGTTAAAGAAATAAAAAGCATTAACGAAACGCGCTTGCCACACTACCACTTCTTTACGGACCATAAAATGGAATATTTTGAAAGTTTGATTTATGCATCTTGTGATACATGGTTGGAAAGGTAGTATTTTCAGAATTCACGTTGTGTCTTTTTAAGGTCGCTAGGATGCTTGGTTCAGCTGAAAATCGCTGTTAAAAAAGTACAAAATGGGGCTAAATTCAATTTTTTTTAAATGTTACAACTTCTTTAACGTCCAAAAAATAGGATCTTCAATTTTTACATTGCGATACATTTTTGAAAAGGTAGCACTTTCCAGAATTTAGGCTGTGTCTTTTTTAACTGGCTAGGATGCTTGGTTCAGCAGTAAATCGCTGTTAAAGAAATAAAAAGCATTTACCAAACGCGCTTGCCACAAACCTACCACTTCTTTAAGTATGATTTATGCATCTTGCGATACATGGTTGGAAAGATAGTATTTTCAGAATTCACGCTGTGTCATTTTTAGGTCGCTAGGATTCTTGGTTCAGCTGAAAATCGCTGTTAAAAAAGTACAAAATGGGGAAAAATTCAATTTTTTTTAAATGTTACAACTTCTTTAACGTCCAAAAAATAATATCTTCAATTTTTTTACTTGCGATATATAAGTACTATATGGCATGTTATGCATTCTTTAAAAAAATTGAACTCGAGATTTTGATCAAACTCGACATTACGATGACAGGGAAGACGAAAAAAGTGGGTCTCGCAAAAACGTCCGTCTGTCTGTCTTTCTGTCGGTTCGACTACACCCTAAACGGATGGGTCGATTTTCTTTAAACTTGGTACCTAGCGTTTTTTGGACATTCCCCCCACCCGTCTTTTTCTCTTTTTTTTTAGGACCAAAACTAACAGTAGCTGTCATCCAAAATTTCTTGGCGAAAAAGGAAAAACTTATATTTCTCAAAACCAGCGCTACCGAATTTGTTTTTAAGAACTCAATAAATTTAAATAGTTATGTTGTTTTGATTTTCGCTTTTCTCGAAAACGGTTAAACTGATTCTGATCAATTTTTTTATGAAGTATTATTGACACATTCTTAATAATATTGTGTACCAAAATTTTCAAAAAAACTATTTTTAAGATTTTTCAAAAAAAGTTTTAAATTTTTTTTTTGAAAACTCAATATTTCAAAAGCGACTCTGTCGATTTTTATTAAACTTGGTAAATAGCAGTTTTTCAACTTTTTCTAGAAGATTTTCGACAAAAATTATTCTAATCCTCAAAAATAACGGTGCCTCCAACACAAATGTTAAAATACGTTAAGAAAAATATTTTTGTTCTCAAAAACAACTCCTACGATTTTGATAAAAGTTTTTTTGTGTGTTAAAATTAGTACGATTTACCATTTAAAATTTTTAAATTTTATATTTTATGTTTATTAACAGTACCTCTCATAGAACGGTTTCATTGATTTTAGACCATCTCAATATCTGATCAACCGAATAAAATTAGATTTTTTATATAGAAGCTTGTAACAAATATAAATAAAAGTGCGTAGCAAAATTTTCTTAAAATAATTTTTTTAATTTTTGAAAAAAAAAAATCAAAATTATCTTTTGAAAATTCGATATTTCGAAAACGGGTAGCAGATTTTTTTGTACAGTTCAATTTTTAACTTAACATTAACAAATACTTAAAATTGGCGTACCAATTCAATTTTTTTTTAAATGTTACAACTTCTTTAACGTCCAAAAAATAGGATCTTCAATTTTTTTATATTGCGATACATTTTTGAAAATGTAGCACTTTCCAGAATTTAGGCTGTGTCTTTTTTAACTCGCTAGGATGCTTGGTTCAGCAGTAAATCGCTGTTAAAGAAATAAAAAGCATTTACGAAACGCGCTTGCCACACTACCACTTCTTTACGGACCATAAAATGGAATATTTTGAAAGTTTGATTTATGCATCTTGTGATACATGGTTGGAAAGGTAGTATTTTCAGAATTCACGTTGTGTCATTTTTAGGTCGCTAGGATGCTTGGTTCAGCTGAAAATCGCTGTTAAAAAAGTACAAAATGGGGAAAAATTCAAATTTTTTAAATGTTACAACTTCTTTAACGTCCAAAAAATAGGATCTTCAATTTTTTACATTGCGATACATTTTTGAAAAGGTAGCGCTTTCCAGAATTTAGGCTGTGTCTTTTTTAACTCGCTAGGATGCTTGGTTCAGCAGTAAATCACTGTTAAAGAAATAAAAAGCATTTACGAAACGCGCTTGCCACACTACCACTTCTTTACGGACCATAAAATGGAATATTTTGAAAGTTTGATTTATGCATCTTGCGATACATGGTTCGAAAGGAAGTATTTTCAGAATTCATTCTGTGTCAATTTTAGGTCGCTAGGATGCTTGGTTCAGCTGAAAATCGCTGTTAAAAAAGTACAAAATGGGGAAAAATTTAATTTTTTTAAATGTTACAACTTCTTTAACGTCCAAAAAATAGGATCTTCAATTTTTTACTTGCGATATATAGGTACTATATGGCATGTTATGCATTCATACAAAAAATCGAACTCGAGCTTTTGATCAAACTCGACATTACGATTATAGGGAAGACGAAAAAAGTGGGTCTCGCAAAAACGTCCGTCTGTCTGTCTTTCTGTCGGTTCGACTACAGCCTAAACGGATGGGTCGATTTTCTTTAAACTTGGTACCTAGCTTTTTTTGGACATTCCCCCACCCGTTTTTTTCTCTTTTTTTTAGGACCAAAACTAACAGTAGCTGTCATCCAAAATTTCTTGGCGAAAAAGGAAAAACTTATATTTCTCAAAACCAGCGCTACAGAATTTGTTTTTAAGAACTCAATAAATTCAAATAGTTATGTTGTTTTGATTTTCGCTTTTCTCGAAAACGGTTAAACTGATTCTGATCAATTTTTTTATGAAGAATTATTGACACATTCTTAATAATATTGTGTAGCAAAATTTTCAAAAAAACTATTTTTAAGATTTTTCAAAAAAAGTTTTAAATTTTTTTTTTGAAAACTCAATATTTCAAAAACGACTCTGTCGATTTTTATTAAACTTGGTAAATAGCAGTTATTTAACTTTATCTAGAAGATTTTTGACAAAAATTATTCTAATCCTCAAAAATAACGCTGCCTCCCACACAAATGTTAAATACGTTAAGAAAAATATTTTTTTTCTCAAAAACAACTCCTACGATTTTGATAAAAGTTTTTTTGTGTGTTAAAATTAGTACGATCTACCATTTAAAATTTTTAAATTTTATATTTTATGTTTATTAACAGTACCTCTCATAGAACGGTTTCATTGATTTTAGACTATCTCAATACCTGATCAACCGAATAAAATTAGATTTTTTATACAGAAGCTTGTAACAAATATAAATAAAAGTGCGTAGCAAAATTTTCTATAAATAATTTTTGGATTGTTGAAAAAAAATTCAAAATAATTTTTTGAAAATTCGATATTTCGAAAACGGGTAGCAGATTTTTTTGTACAGTTCAATTTTTAACTTAACATTTACAAATTCTTAAAATTGGAGTACCAATTTTTTTCTCAAAAATATTAACGAAATTTTATATATAAAAAATTAATTATTTTTAAAACCGCTACTACGATTTTCAAAAATTTTGTCTTATAAATTAAGATTTATATAAGAAACCAAATGGTGTACATCGCGTTGGGTTAAAACAGATTTAAAGTCTTTTAATCAATTTCTTTCTAATTTTGTTGATATAAAACAATTTACCAGTTTAAATAATATAACTTCCTTTTATGCATATTGCATATTTGCAGCACTAGGATAAATTGTTAATTTTTGTATACCTCCATAATAACACCTGCAACTAATCTAAGATTTTGCAAATGGATAAAATATAGACTCCCATAGCTAGTTTATTTCAGACTATAGAACCACAATGTGATCGCACATAAGAGCAAGTTCGTACGACCCAGTCGTGCATATTTTTTATATTGCGATACATTTTTGAAAAGGTAGAACTTTCCAGAATTTTTAACTCGCTAGGATGCTTGGTTCAGCAGTAAATCGCTGTTAAAGAAATAAAAAGCATTTACCAAACGCGCTTGCACAAACCTACCACTTCTTTGCGGACCATAAAATGGAATATTTTGAAAGTTTGATTTATGCATCTTGGGATACATGGTTGGCAAGGAAGTATTTTCAGAATTCACGTTGTGTCATTTTTAGGTCGCTAGGATGCTTGGTTCAGCTGAAAATCCCTGTTAAAAAAAGTACAAAATAGGGAAAAATTCATTTTTTTAAATGTTTCAACTTCTTTAACGTCCAAAACATAGGATCTTCAATTTTCTTATATTGCGCTACATTTTTGAAAGGAAGCACTTTCCAGAATTTAGGCTGTGTCTTTTTTAGCTCGCTAGGATGCTTGGTTCAGCAGTAAACCGCTGTTAAAGAAATAAAAAGCATTTACCAAACGCGCTTGCCACAAACCTACCACTTCTTCACGGACCATACAATGGAATATTTTGAAGGTTTGATTTATGCATCTTGCTATACATGGTTGGAAAGGTTGTATTTTCAGAATTCACGTTGTGTCATTTTTAGGTCGCTAGGATGCTTCGTTCAGCTTAAAATCGCTGTGAAAAAAGTACAAAATGGGGAATTTAAATGTTACAACTTCTTTAACGTCCAAAAAATAGGATCTTCAATTTTTTTATATTGCGATACATTTTTGAAAATGTAGCACTTTCCAGAATTTAGGCTGTGTCTTTTTTAACTCGCTAGGATGCTTGGTTCAGCAGTCAATCGCTGTTAAAGAAATAAAAAGCATTTACGAAACGCGCTTGCCACACTACCACTTCTTTACGGACCATAAAATGGAATATTTTGAAAGTTTGATTTATGCATCTTGCGATACATGGTTGGAAAGGTAGTATTTTCAGAATTCACGCTGTGTCATTTTTAGGTTGCTAGGATTCTTGGTTCAGCTGAAAATCGCTGTTAAAAAAGTACAAAATGGGGAAAAATTCAATTTTTTTTAAATGTTACAACTTCTTTAACGTCCAAAAAATAATATCTTCAATTTTTTTACTTGCGATATATAGGTACTATATGGCATGTTATGCATTCCTACAAAAAATCGAACTCGAGATTTTGATCAAACTCGACATTACGATGATAGGGAAGACGAAAAAAGTGGGTCTCGCAAAAACGTCCGTCTGTCTGTCCGTTCGACTACAGCCTAAACGGATGGGTCGATTTTCTTTAAACTTGGTACCTAGCGTTTTTAGGACATTCCCCCTTACCGTTTTTCTCTCTTTTTTTAGGACCAAAACTAACATTAGCTGTCATACAAAATTTCTTGGCCAAAAAGGAAAAACATATTTTTCTCAAATTCAGCGCTACGGATTTTTTTTTAAGAACTCAATAAATTTAAATAGTTATAAGTTGCCGTTTAATAAAAAAAATTGTTCCGAAAAATGGTTATTAATGGTACCTCATAAAGAACCATTTTTTTGATTTTTGCTTTTCTCGAAAACGGTTAAACTGATTCTGATCATTTTTTTTATGAAGAATTATTGACGTAATCTAAATAATATTTTCAAAAAAACTATTTTTAAGATTTTTAAAAAAAGTTTTAAATTTTTTTTTTGAAAACTCAATATTTCAAAAACGACTCTGTCTAGTTTTATTAAACTTGGTTAATAGCAGTTTTTTTACTTTATCTAGAAGATTTTTGACAAACATTATTCTAATCCCCAAAAATAACTGTGCCTCCCACACAAATGTTAAAATCCGTTAAGAAAAATATTTTTTTTTCTCAAAAACGACTCCTACGATTTTGACAAAATTTTGTTTGTGTATTAAAATTAGTACGGTCTACCGTTTAAAATTTTAAAATTTTATATTTTACGTTTATTAACAGTGCCACTCATAGAACGGTTTCTTTGATTTTCGACTATCTCAATATCTGATTAATTGAATAAAACTAGATTTTTCATACAGAAGCTTATAACAAATATAAATAAAAATACATATCAAATTTTTTTTTAAAATGATTTTTGGATTTTTAAAAAAGAATTAAAAATAATTTTTTGAAAATTCAATATTTCGAAAACGGGTAGCAGATTTTTTTATAAAGTTCAATTTTTAAGTCAACATTAATAAATACTTAAAATTTGCGTAACAATTTTTTTTCTCAAAAATATGAATGAAATTTTATATATAAAAAATTTATTATATTTAAAACCGCTCCTACGATTTTTAAAATTTTGTTCTCATAAATAAGGATTTATATAAGAAATCAGATGGTGTACATCGGGGTGGGTTAAAACAGATTCAAAGTATTTTATTCAATTTCTTTCTAATTTTGTTGATTTAAAACAATTGTCCAGTTTTAAATAATATAATTTCCTTTTATGCATATTGCATATGTGCAACACTGGGCTATATTGTTAATTTTTCTATACTCACATAGTACCACCTGCAACTAAACTAAGATTTGGCAAATGGATAAAATAAAGGCGCCCATAGCTAATTTATTTCAGCTATAGAACCACAATGTGATCGCACATATGAGGAAGTTCGTGCGACCCAGTCGTGCGTATTTTTTACTTGGGCCTCGGTTGTGCTGGTGGCGTTGTAGTCAACAAAATTGACGTTGCAGACTGAGAGCATTCTATATATATTTAACTGTGAGCAGAGTTAAGAGAGCAAACGAGAAAGGGAAGGTTAAGGTTATATTATTTTCAATTCTATATTAATAAAGGAAGTAAGGGATATAATTGAATCAGCTGTTCGCGTCATGGCAACGACAACAATTAGGAGGAGAAAATTAAATTTTTTGTCATTTTCTTGACGTTTCTTTTTGAAGAATAGATTTTTTGCTTCCTATGAGCTATAGACATGTATACATATGTTTATACATTATGCTTTTTATTTTTCAGCACGATTTGAATTCGTTTTTAGATTTTCAGTTTTGTTGATTTTCAAAGCAACGTTGTTAAATTTCACAATACCTTGTGTAATACAACGTTGCTTTATTTTGAATTATGCTGTATAGGTATGCCCACTTTTAGAGTATAGTAGCTATGTATACATATACCTATTGTATTTCTGTTAGGCTTTTCTCATCGTATGTAGGTATTTTATTATTATTGTTATTCCAAAGGAAAATTGGAATTTTGAATAACAAAAATAATAATTATGTATGTGGGTACATAAATAAAGGGTTTTTCAACAGGGACGCTTCAAAAGTAGAGCAACAGGGACGCCATATTTCTTGCCGCTCTTTTGACATTTCTCTTCAGTAAGTGTATATTTTTAATCCATCAGATTATTATATACCAACACCTTTTTCGTATTTGTCATACAACAGCTTCTCTGTTTAATAAATAACAACAGCAACAGCTTCTCTGTATGCTTTATTTTCTAATCATATTAAAGTAAATTTCTCACGATAGTCAGCATTCTGCATTCAGGCTTAGAGCGTGCCTGGCAGAAATGTATCTTGTTTCTTTTATTTTCTGTATTTATTTCTTTTTGTATAAACGTAATTTTAGTAAAGTAAGCAAAAATTGTCCAAATGTAATTTTAGTAAATTAAGCAAAAATTGTGTATAAATAGTATTCTAAGACAATAAAAATTATAAATCACGATCAGACTCTCAGTGTGTATATTCGGTTTGTTGCTTCCCCCTACCCAAGGTAAGGAGCAATAGTTCTTCAGATCAATCATCAGTACATTTTGCTTCCCCCTACCAAAGGTAAGGAACAATAGTGCATCACATTATACAAGGGTACAAAGAACCTTTTGTATATTTGCGGTCTGGTCAAGGTTTATGCACCTTGTCCAGCTAGCCGTGGCTGAATGGCTTCGTCAATAAACAAAATATGCGGTATTGGTCAGGCAGCAATCCACACGTACGCCATGAGTCATCATTGCATTGATTAAGATATTGAGTTTTTAGAATATTTTTTTCAAACAAGTTTTTTTTGTTAAACTTTTAGGTACCTAGAATAAATACTTATGTAGGGATGTAGGTAGGTAGGTTTTTATCGCAGGTAGGGATTTTATTATTTTTGTTATTCAAAAGGAAGAAAATTGGAATTTTGAATAACAAAAATAATAATTATTTAGGTATTAGGTAGGTAGGTATAATCATTTTAATAATTTGTTTTTTAACTTTAAGGTAGGTAGGTAGGTATGTAGGTGGGTTCATAAATATTAATGTACCTGTGTAGGTTCGTGGGTATGAACAGGGTGGTAGGTATACCTACCTATTAAGATATTGAATTTTTAAACATTTAATAGAAATATATGTAGGTAGGTACATTATGTATGTATTTGGTAGGTAGGTAGAGGTTTGTCAGTTTTAAATATTAACTACCTACCCACCCATGCACCTATTAACGATTATTTTCAAAGAAAATCAAATAGGTACCTTATAATTACATACTGTAGTGTAATAAGAATAACCATTCATTAATTAATTCATTCAAACGTAAACAAAAATAATCATGTAAACAAATCCACACAATAAAATAAATTCTGCAATACAACCAATTGTATTGATACATAACACCTATTTTCGTTGTCCCCTTTGACCAACGAAGCTGAGAGCATTGACATCGCTTTGATGACGATGCATTATGAATGACACAGAATGTATTTTACTACACTACTCCAGAAAGCAAATTATAATGAGTAATAGAATTGTCCCCAATAGTTTGTAAGAATATATCGATAATTTTTATATTATATTATATTATGCCCCGCCCACTTTCCCCTCCCAACCGCCGCGCGAGGAGGACCTTTTAATTATTTTTTTATTATAATAAATAATTGTACTATGATAATCTGATTTTGTTTTAAATTTGTATGTATTATATGTGTATTGAATTGAGTTTTTTGGGAAAAAATAAATAAGAGGTTTAAGAGTGTAAGAGCTTTGTTTTGGCTAAAAAGCCATTTTGTTCATTAATGTGTTATTAGTTCTCATACGTTGTCTGATTTTAAATATTTTATCACTTCTCTTTTAAAATTTTGTAAAGTATTTAATGATTTAATTTTACTTGGTAGATTATTATATAACTGTAGTCCTTTAAACATCATTGTGTTCTGCGCGCGCGAAGTTGCTTTATATTGTAGTCTAAAATTTTGAGCGCTTCTTAGATTATAGGGCTGAGAATCACTGATATATTTTACGTTATTGCATAAATAGCTTGGAAGCATATCATTTTTCATTTTAAACACAAATAATAAGACATTTAATTTAATAAGCTGTGTAATATTTAGCCAGTTAAGCCTTTCTAACATATCTTTTATGTGAGTAAGCCGTGCACATTTTAAAATAATCCTCATTGCCTTATTTTGTAGTCGAGCTATATCTCCTTGGGAAGTTAAAAATAAAATGGTGGAACAATATTGAAAATGAGGCTTCACAATGGCATTATATATTTTGATCGCTGCAGTAATTGAGAGTTTTTTCCTAATTCGTCCCAGAAAATATAATTTTTTCGACAATTTCTTGCACACATAGTCTGTATTAGCTTTTAAGGAAATTTTATCATCAATAACTACTCCTAAATACTTAAACTCATTCACACGCTCAATATTCTCTCCATTTATTTGCCCAACATTCTGTTCCATACTATTTATACACATATACTTGGTTTTCTTTATATTAAGCTTTAATTTATTAATAACGAGCCATTCACATATGGATTGTGAGTCCATATTGATTTTTTCAGTACATTCTTTCATACATTTTCCCGAAATAAAAAGAAGGGCATCATCCGCAAACATACACAATCTACAATTTTTAACAGCCAAATTTATATCATTGATGTATAATAAGAACAGTAAAACTCCCATCACAAAACCCTGAGGCACACCTGTTTTAACTTCATTCGCACTAGATACATTATTGTTTACTGAGGTACGTTGTGTTCGAGCATTTAAATATGACTCAAACCATTTCAATTCATTATTTTTGATTCCATATTTGGAGAGCTTTTTAATAAGTATCCCGCGGTCTACAGTCTCAAAAGCTCTCTTGAAATCCAAGAAAACTGCAATTACAAAATTTTTGCTGTCCATTTCATTCTTCCAACTCTCTATCACAAAATTCAAAGCCGTTTCACACGAATAACCCTTTCGAAAACCCGACTGTTGTTCCATTATTAAATTATTATTTTCCAAATAGTTCCTAAATTATTTTTCCACAAGTTTTTCCAGCACTTTTTCATAAATAGGTAGCATATTGACCGGTCTGTATTCTTCACATAACTTTGTATTTTGAATTTTTTGGATTTTAATAAGTATCCCGCGGTCTACAGTCTCAAAAGCTCTCTTGAAATCCAAGAAAACTGCAATTACAAAATTTTTGCTGTCCATTTCATTCTTCCAACTCTCTATCACAAAATTCAAAGCCGTTTCACACGAATAACCCTTTCGAAAACCCGACTGTTGTTCCATTATTAAATTATTATTTTCCAAATAGTTCCTAAATTATTTTTCCACAAGTTTTTCCAGCACTTTTTCATAAATAGGTAGCATATTGACCGGTCTGTATTCTTCACATAACTTTGTATTTTGAATTTTTTGGATTGGTATTACCAAAGTCTCCTTCCATTTACTTGGAAAACAGCCAGTCAGCATGGATTTATTAAAAGTTTCCCTTAATATCGGACCAATTATTTCAAAACCGTCTAAAATCATATTCGCACTCATAAATTTATAGTCTTTCTTTTTACCCATAGTCTTTAAAATTTCAATTATGTCTCTATTATTAATAGTCTGAAAGTTTAAAACAGTATTAGTTTCAATAATTTCATCAACATATGTTTTTTTAGGTATTTCTGCAATAATGTCTTCCACACTTTTCACGAAATATTTATTAAATTCACTTGCCATTGCTTGATCATCATAAATCATACTGCCGCTGAATTCTACATTTTTGATTTCACAATGATTTGTATTTAAAACTAGTTTTTTAATATTTTTCCAGAGTTTTTGTGAATTTGATGATGTGTCTATTTGTTTTTGAATGAAACTGTCTTTCGCGAATCTAAGCTCTTTTTTGTACAAATTTTGCTAATTTCCCATTAAACCACTCACATTTACCAACATTCACACTTTTATCAACAACCATTTCTTCTACAATTCCATTCAAGACATCGCATAACATATCTGCTAATTCATCCACACTACTGTTCACAACATCAATTCCAACAAGATCACTGTTCAAAAGCTTTGAGAAAAAAAAATCTTTATTATAGTTCAACGTTTTGTATTTTGCATTTTTATTTGATTGTAAATTGTTTTTTAAAGTAATGTCAAATCGAATGGTTTCGTGATCACTTATTTTTAGTTTAGAATTAGTTCTTGCCGTAATTTGCTTTGAATTTGATGTAACATAATCTATAAGTGTCGAAGAACTGTCCGTTATTCTGGTCGGTTGATCATTAATAACGCACAAATTATTTTCAACACATATAGAATGCATTCTGCTTCTGTAAGTTCTGTCACTAAACCAATCGATATTAAAATCACCAACGATAATAAAATCTCTATCGACATTCACTTGTTCTAATAAGTTGGAAAACATTGTACAAAATTCGGATTTTGAAAAACTTGGTGATCTATAAACTAGAAGTATTTTAACCATAGTGTATTGATCTCCAACATTTATTTCTAGGCAATCCGATCCCACATTGTTTTTGACCTCGTCAATAATTTCAAAATTCAGCTCCTTATTTATATAAATTAATACACCGCCAGTATAGGAAGACACACTTTTAATTTGAGCTAAGTTGTAATCATTCAACATTAATTCAGTATCGTTTATATTATCCGTCACATGTGTTTCACTTAAGCATATTAAATGTGGTCTTTCATTACTAGCCAACAACTCAATTTCATCAAAATTATTAACAAGGCCTTGAACATTCAAATACACACACTTCATTATACTTAGTTGCTAATATTTAATTTTTTCCCTTTCAATCTTCAGTTTTCTCTGCAAAACTGGACAATTGGCATCCCTGGAATCATGATTCACATCTATATTGTTTTCAATGTTGTTAAGCCTCTCTTTCATCAAAACACAGTTTATACAACGGAGACATTCACTCTTACATTCCTTTGTTATATGATTCTCTCCACAGTTTGCACAAATTTCTTTTTCACTCTTACAATTACCCGCACTGTGATTAAAACCGCAACATTTGAAGCATCTCTTAACATTTATGTTTTCATAACAAATACACTCATCCCATTCTATATACACGTTTTTTATTTTCATTAAATTTGCAAATGCTTCACCGTCAACATCTACAATAGCATTATAAATACTTTTATTTTTTGCTGATTGAAAAACTTTCAGACATTTAATTTCTTTAAAATTTATAGCTTTATTTTGCGCTTTAAGAGCCATTTCCACTTGATCTTCTTTTAATTGTTCTCTCATTCCATGAATCAATACTTTCGGATTTCTCATATCACTCACTTTAATATCATAATTGTCATTTAATTTTTCCATTATTTCTTTTGATATAATGCTTCTCTCTTTTTCATTTTCACATTGAATTGTAACCGCTCCATCTTTTTTATTCGTAATTTTGTTCACTTTTACCGATAATTTTGATGGATTAATTTTGTCCTTTACTTCTTTTATTGTTTTTTCACTTTCTTGATGCTTTTTCGGTTTTATGTAAATAGGCGCTCTTAGCATTGATGCGTATGATTTTTCTTCTTTTTTGCTCTCACTCTCTTTAACCTCACTAACAGCTTCTTTCACACATTTCTTTAAATTATTAACGTTATTTTTATTTATGATTTCACTAACACTCTTTTCCATTTTTTCTACACTTTGTTCGAAAATTTGCTTAAATAAATCTTTTGTAGAATTAATTGATGCTAAAATGTTGGAATAATTTTCTTTTAACACAGCCATAGATCCAATGCAGTGATCACACACAAATTTAATGTTTACATTACTTTGCAACTTGTCAATATCATATTTAGACAAACCGCTGCACTTTTCATGTATTCCTTTGCCACAAAGACCGCCGCACCGCACAAGTCGCTCATTTCGAGTCCCTTTTGAGCATTTAATGCACGACGAATCCATTTTTTTATAATTTTAATTATTTATAATCAAAAATAATTTTATTTAACACTCTTTTAATAGTATTTAATATTTTTTAATTTAATTTTAACTTTTTCTTATCAGACAAAAGTAAAAACACAACCGTTCTCTCTGAGATCTCTCTCTTTTTATTTTTAAGTATAAATAGTTGTGAATTTTGAATAATAAAATCATTCTTGATCATACTTTACACGTTGACTTGAGTCATTTATATGGGCACCTTTTGCCACTTCTATTATATATATAATATATTACTTCTAATATATTTATATAATATTTACTATCAGCGAGCTGCGCTTTAAATAGTATTATAGCGTGCTACGCTACATATAACCTAGGGAAAATAAATAAAACATAACATGGCGATCTTGCCAACCTGTTAGGTTAACGAAAAATACTTTTACCAACAGGAAGCAGACCAATAACTGATGCCATACAGCAAAGAGATTCTGGATACGCTGTTCGAAGAGCTAGACCAGCCATACTCCCCGGACAACTCAGAGGAACAGACTGATAAAAAAATTATATATTTTGAATAAAGATGGGACAGCCCAATTCAAAAGAAGTAATAAACAACAACCTAAGCAATAATGGCTCAAGCCAAATATTTAACTCTAATAACATAAATATTTATATATTAATAATATTAATAATTTTTTAATTTTTATAAAAAAAAAAAAAAAAAAAAATCCATTCATACTATAAAAAGTATGTTAAAAAACAAATAGTTAGAAACAGAATAAACCATTTATAAAGATAATTTTATAAGTTTTTTTTTATGATATGGATATATTAAATACTTCGTCAAAAATATTAAATAATTTAAAGAAAAATCCAAACAGGGAATATACTCAAGAATATATAAATAAAATCAAAAAGGGAATTTTCTTAGCAAATTCAATATTACCTGCAAAAGGAACAAAGCATATCAAGATATTAAATACTACGCTGATGCCCTATCAAGAATAAAAATTAATTCAGAGAAGTTAAAAGAGATGCTATCACAATACAATATTGACGTTTTAACAAGAGCAATGAAGAAGAATAAAGAAAAGATACCAAATGAGGAAGAAAATTGTGCAGCAGCCTTGGACTCTAACATGAAGACTAGCTACCTTCATATTTGGGACTGTACATCAATATCGGACATAAGGCGATTAAATAAGATAGAATTTAAAGAATGTAACGTTACAAAGAGAAATGAAATAATAATAGCAGCAAACACTGTATTTGTAGAATTTAGCGATAAATCTTTATCAGAGATAAAATTGATTCTGAGGAAGCTAATATTCAATATGAACAATGCAGGTGTTAAAAGACTAGCGCTAGCAAGAAACAGTCTTATATTTAATAAAGTATGCATACAAGAATTTAAAAATATATTTAATAAGCTGCAAGAAAAGAAGATATAATATCTAGATATAATATTATATACTCCTCCAAAACAGATAACAGATGAGAAAGAAATGCACAAGTTAATAGAAGAACACCATAATACGAAAATAGGAGGTCATTGCGGTATCAGAAGATGCGTGAATAAATTAAAACAACGATATGTTTGAAAGAATATGAACAAAATGGTTAAGAAATTTGTTAACAACTGCGGAACATGCAATGAAACAAAGATAACCAGATACACAAAAGAAAATATTGTAATTACAGATACACCCAGTATGTCATTTGAAACAATAATAATTGACACTGTAGGGCCATTCAGACCATCAAATGGTTATAGATACATATTAACAGTACAATGTGATTTAACGAAATTTGTAGAAGCATTCCCGATAGAAACTAAAGAAGCAATTACTGTAGCAAAAACAATAGTCGAAAAATTTATTCTTAAATACGGATGTTTTAAGAAACTAAAAACAGATAAAGGAACAGAATTTACTAATAAATTGCTAAAGAATATTTGTACACAACAATGGGATCCACAGAAAGAAATCATAGGGTATTTAATGAATATATTATGAGCGTAGAAGATAAAAATAACTGGGAAGAATGGTTACCATATTGTACTTATTGTTATAACTCAACACCACACAGTAGCACTTTATATTCACCATTTGAACTAGTATTTGGAAAGTTATGTACACTTCCATGTGAAGTAATAGAAAACAAAGATACAATTTATAACATCGATAATTACTTGAATGAATTTAAATGTAAATTAAGACATGCTCATGAACAAGCAAAAAGCAACTTAGTCAATGATAAATATAAAAAACAGAATTTTCAAAAAAATGTTAATAGATCAAATTTTATCGTAGGAGATCATGTATATTTAAAAACTCAAAATAAAAGAAAATTTGATAAACCATTTAGAGGACCATATAGAATAATTTCACAAAATGGTGTAAATAGTACAATATTAATAGACAATAAGGAATATACTATTCATAATAACAATCTAATTAAATCTAGAATTAAATATTATACATACAAATAAACACAAAAATGTTCACATACAAAAAAAAATAATATTTATTTAAGCATTTATAATTTTAAACAAATATCATTTTTATTAAAGGGGAGGGATGTAGTGTAATAAGAATAACCATTCATTAATTAATTCATTCAAACGTAAACAAAAATAATCATGTAAACAAATCCACACAATAAAATAAATTCTGCAATACAACCAATTGCATTGATACATAACACCTATTTTCGTTGTCCCCTTTGACCAACGAAGCTGAGAGCATTGACATCGCTTTGATGACGATGCATTATGAATGACACAGAATGTATTTTACTACACTACTCCAGAAAGCAAATTATAATGAGTAATAGAATTGTCCCCAATAGTTTGTTAGAATATATCGATAATTTTTAAGTATAAATAGTTGTGAATTTTGAATAATAAAATCATTCTTGATCATACTTTACACGTTGACTTGAGTCATTTATATGGGCACCTTTTGCCACTTCTATTATATATATATATTACTTCTAATATATTTATATAATACTATCAGCGAGCTGCGCTTTAAATAGTATTATAGCGTGCTACGCTACATATAACCTAGGGAAAATAAATAAAACATAACCTTTTATATTTACCTTTCTCTTTCGAAAAAAAAATAGTACCTACCTATCTATTGGTAGGTACATAGGTACCTACATAAGTTATTGAAAAAATTAAACAGAAATTTAGTTCATAGGTACTTATGCACCTAGGTATACAATTTTGAAAATAATTTAAAAATTAAATTGAATGATTTTTTCGAAAAAAATAGTTTTTATGAGTAGACAATTTTTAAAAATGTGAAAAAAATGAAAAATTTGGTGTTTTAGTTTGAAAAAATAATTTCAACACTTCTAAAAACTATTTTTTCAAAAAAATATGGCCGCATGAATTTTAACTGCTCAAAATAAATTCATCAGATGAAAAATTTGAAATTGTTTAAGTGAGAAGTATACATAGTTATGTATGTATACTTCATTAGAAATGCATTGTACAAGTTTAAGATCAATCAGATTATTATTTCACTAGTTTTTAACTTGTTTTTATATTTGTATGTTCAGCTCAATCTATAGCAAAGTTTAAAAAAAATATTTATATACGTGCACTTCTGATTCAACAACAAATACATTGTCTAAGATTCAGCTCAATCTGTTGGTTAGTTTTTGAATTTAACAACATAAACAAACAATAATCTGTGTATACCTACCTACATTCCTACCTACATAAACATACTTATACCTATTGTTTCATTGGCAGCACCTTCCACTTAGCTTTATCTATTATAATTGTTATACAACTACCTTACTTACTTTAATTGCAAATGAATAAAGAACATTCTCCACTAAACCTTGAACATGGTGGCAGCGGAAATTTAAGTTTCCCCAACAAGAAGAAATATACTTTACAAAGCATAAATATACATATATTAAAAACGACTTTAAAATAATAGAATTATTATTGTCCAAAAAAAAAAAAAGAGATAAAATACTTGAAATAAAACTAAAAGAGAAGAAATCTCTAATAACAGCTATATAAATAATTAATATTCCTATCGAGCATTACACCCATATTGCCGCAAAGCACGTGTCATGCCGCCGAAAGAAGGCGATAAGAAGCAGCAAGGTAATTCGACACCAATTTTGATGGCTGGTTCCAGTAGACAGATGACACTAAGTGCTCCGGAAGAATTTTCAATTATACCTTCGGACTGGGAGAGATGGATAAAGCGCTTTGAAAGGTACCGCATGGAAAATGGATTACACGAGACAAATGATCAATCTCAGGTAAATATCCTAATATATTGCATGGGTGAAAAAGCCGAAGAGATTTTTACTTCATTTACACCATCTCCGATAACTTATAGAGATACTAAGAACGAATTTGAAGAACATTTTATTCCAAAAAGAAATGTTATATATGAGCGTGCAAAATTTCTTAAGAGAAAGCAGGGCGATGAGAAGGGCGAAGAATTCATCACAGCACTGCATGCTCTCTCTATATATTGCGAATGGGGAGCATTGCACGATGATATGATTTTATTGACTCTCATAGTTGGAATGAAAGATGAAGCCCTGAGCGATAGGTTACAACTAGATTCTAGTCTTACTTTAAAGAAGGCTGTTACATCATTTAGACAGTTAGAAGAATTGAATCGGCAGAAAAAAGATCTTTCTTCAACATCACCTGTGGCAGTCAATAGAGTTAAACGTGTAGAGAATAAATCCAAATTTAGTAGAAGCGAAGCAGTTCAGGAAAGATATAACATAAATAAAACTCAGAAGTGCGTGCGATGTGGGTATGAGCGTCATGATTACGATAGGTGTCCAGCTAAAAATATAGTTTGTAAAAATTGCAAAAAAATAGGGCACTATGCAAAGCAGTGTCGAGAGGATAGTGATAATGAAGTAGACGATGATGAAGAGTATTTTGTTGGTGCTGTAACTAAGAGCTGGACAGTTAATTTATGACTCAATGGAGATCGTATTCAATTCAAGGTCGACACGGGTGCCGATGTCACGTTAGTACCAAGGCATGCAGTCAAAAATATGAAGGAAATAAAAGTAGAAAAAACAGCAGAAAAATTATTTAGCGTAAACCAGGCAATTGATGTTATAGGGAAGTCGACTGTGCTTTTACAATATGAAGGGAAAACAATTAAGGAAGTAATATACATAACCGCGGACAAAATAACGCCTTTATTGGGAACATCTGGAATAGAAAAATTAGGTCTAGTAAAAAAATTATTTGGAGTAACAAAACGGAATTGGTTTGAGGAATTTAAGGACGTGTTTGGAGGTTTGGGTAAATTTAAAGAGGAATACGAAATTGAACTAAAAGATAAAGTGACACCATTTGCTATTTCGACTCTTAGAGTTGTACCAATTCATCTGAGAGCAAAAGTTCAGCAAGAACTTATAAAAATGGAAAAAGACGGGATAATCACTTCGGTGGAAAAGGCTTTAGGCTGGTGCGCACCTATGGTTGTGGTTCCAAAAAAGGAAGGCATTCGAATTTGCGTCGATTTAACAGAACCAAATAAATGTGTCAAAAGACAGGTGCACCCTATACATGGAATTGTTCCTACTGGTTATCACAGCTATCGGGAGGCAAAGTTTTTGCAAAACTTGATGCAAATAGCGGATTTTGGCAGGTTCCATTATCGGAAACATCTCAAGAGTTGACGTCATTTATCACTCCATTCGGGACATTTAAGTTCTCGAGGTTGCCTTTCGGAATTACTTCTGCTCCGGAGTATTTCCAAAAAAGAATGTCAAAGTTGCTGTTAGGAGTTAAAAATTGTATAGTCCATGTTGACGATATTCTTCTTTGGGCTGAAAATGAACAGGAACTTGAGGAGTCAGTAGAAGTAGTGCTCATTAAACTAAGAAAAGGGGGTGTTACACTTAGCAGAGCAAAATTGGAGTTTGGTAAAACCAAAATACATATTTTAGGGCACATTATTTCGGAAGGGGCAATAAAATTTGACAGTGACAAAACAAAAGCTATCCAGGAAATGGCAGCACCAACCAATGTTAAGGAAGTGCAAAGATTTCTTGGATTGGTTAACTTCATTGGAAAATACATCCCTAATAAATCATCAATCGTAGAGCCAATTTCAAGCTTACTCTGTAAGAAAAATTCTTTCGTTTGGGGAAGTGCCCAGAAGAAAACTTTTAAAGAAATTAAAGAAAAATTGATTTCTCCCCCATGTCTGAAAATTTATGATCCTAGAAATGAGACAACTTTGTCGTGCGATGCTTCGTCACGAGGTTTAGGCGCTGTTCTTTTGCAAACGCATGGAAAAGATCAATTTCCTATTGCATATATATCAAGGACCTTAACTGAAGCTGAGGAAAATTATGCAAACATAGAAAGAGAAGCATTGGCAATTGCATGGGCATGCGACAAACTTAAAAATTATTTGATCGGCAGAAATTTTACTGTACAAACGGATCACACCCCTTCTACAAATTTTAAAAACTAAAAACTTAGATGATCTCACTCCAAGATTACAACGCATTTGTATGGGAATGATGAGGTATGACTACTCCATAAATTATATCCCTGGTAACAATCTAATTACACCCAATAGTCTTTCAAGAATGCCCATTGATAAAAGCTCTGGTTCCGAAGAATTGGAGGAGGAAATAGAAGCTTATATACATCAGATATCCTTACAGAATATTTATACCAAAGACGAAAATATCGTGCAACTTATTCAATCACAAATATTGGATACGGAATGTCAGGAAATAAAAAAATATGTAAGAACTGAATGGCCAGAAAAGATTAAACTGACTTCCGACATTAAAGATTATTATTCTGTTAAAAACGAACTCAGTGTAATTGATGATTTGCTATTAAGAAGTAATAATGGTTATTCCAAAGAATTTAAGGCCTATGATGCTAAATAAATTACATGCAGGACATTTAGGAATAACTAAAACCAGAATTAGAGCTAGGAGAACCATGTGGTGGCCAAGGATTTCACTTTAAGCTCAATGATGACATTGAGCTTAAAGTGAAGAGTTGCCCAGCGTGTGTCCAGAACTCAAGAAATAAACAAGAGCAAAAAGTTGCTATGGATTTATTTAAGTTAAAAAATAAATGGTTTATTGTTATAACTGATTGTTATTCCAGATATTTTGAAATTGAAGATTTGGTTCGCATGTGTATGAGAGATGTAATAAAAGTATGCAAAGCTACGTTCAGCCGACATGGAGTACCTCAAAGTATTTTCACTGATAGCGGGACACAATTTCAAAACCTCGACTCATCCGAGTTTCGACGCTTTGCTAAAGAATGGTCTTTCACTATTTTCTCGAGCAGCCCTCAATTCCATCAGGCGAATGGAGCCGCAGAAGCGGCTGTCAAGGTAGCCAAGAATATAATGAAGAAAAATCCAGGAAATGTTGAGCTCGCACTACTAGCGTACCGCAATACACCACTTTTTAATGAACTAAGCCCAGCAGAATTACTTTTTGGACGGAGACTTCGTGATAACCTTCCTGATGTAAATTTTACTGAGAAACCAGATTTCCGAAACCTGAAAAAAAAACAGAAATTTACAGAAACAAATATAAATCAAATTACGATAGACGACACAGAGCAAAAGAACTCGTGGAATTAAAGGAGGGAGAATTTGTTTGGGTAACCGATCTCAGGAGACATGGGAAAATTATTAAAAAAGTACAACATAGGTCCTATTTAGTCGAGACTGGTAAACGAGTTATTCGCAGAAATAAATTTCATTTGATTCAAGCTCCATATTTAAAATCTTTGCAGATGAAATCCCCTGCTGAGGTATACCGGGGTCTTGACGTCAATACACCAACATCTACATCGGAATCAAATCATACATCCACGAGTACTGCACAAACTGTGAAGATTCCTGCTCGTCGAGGTTCTAGTGATGCTCTAATAACCAGATCCGGGAAGAAAGTTTATGGAAATATTTGAGATGTAATATCAAAACATTTTGATCGATTGACTTTATATGCATATTTATTAATTTGAAAAATTCATTAATTTTAAATATTAAACTTAAATTTCACATAAATTCAAAAAGCCTAAATGGTATACATTGTATTAGTTCCAAAACAAGAAAGAAAAAAAAAAAAAACTATTTGAATCATTTTGAATTTTAGTTAATTAATGAAATATTAAACTTAAATTTGATATACACTTTAATATCTAAGGGGAGATGTTACATTGGCAGCACCTTCCACTTAGCTTTAACTATTATAATTGTTATACAACTACCTTACTTACTTTAATGTCAAATGAATAAAGAACATTCTCAACTAAATCTTGAACACCTATAGATATAAATAAATACTTACATAATGTATCATATCTAACTTGAGTTCACAAAATATCTTAAATAGAGCCAATATATGTTATGTATTTACTTAACTTAAATCTCAACGGAAAACCTACCTACAAAATTGCATAATATCCTTCGCTATAAAATTTAGTCAAAAAGTATTTATCAAAACAAAATTTTTTATGTTAGTGGTAACCGGTTTGAATAATTTACTTGCGTATCATACGTTTGTGCGAATTCTCAGTCATTCGTCACAGCAAGGGAAAAAATTTGTATTATCTGCATGCATTTTATACATTTGCTCTATTCCCAAACATACGTCACAGCATGGGAAAAAAATGTACCCTTCTTTTGAACAATATTTATTTTCGTTCTTTGTATACCCAAAAAAAAAAACAAACAAAAACAAACATTTTCCACTTTCGATAAAAAATGATAAAAGCAAAAAGAACAAAGTAGCTTTTTTCCTGCCCCCCTTGAACTCCGTTACATTTTGTATAGGTTCTTCTCTATCGTCAATTTTCCCTTAGCCTTCATAATAATTCTCTTATTTATCTCCTACTTTCAATTTAATTATTTCCTACTCTGCCTACTCTTAAAACTGGACACCTAAGTCTGCACAAATTTTAGTTAGGCCGCGGTTGCCCAGGTGGCGTCACGTTCGTTCCTCTTAATGGGATTACTATAGTTTTTATATAATGGGTGATTTTTTAAGAGGTTTAGAACTTTTAAAAAAAAAAAAACACAAAAAATTGAATGAAATATTTATTTGAATCGATAGTTTGAACCTTGCAATTTAATGTTTAAAGATAATTTCATGCAAATGTTGACCGCGGCTGCGTCTCAGGTAGCCCATCCGCTGAGTCCAATTTTGGCAAACTCTTTCACACATATCGGCCGGTATCTCACGAATGAATGCATGGATGTTGGCTTCCAGTGCGTCAATCGAAGCGGGCTTGTCCCTATAGACATTAGCCTTGACATACCCCCACAAAAAATAATCTAATGGTATCAAATCGCACGATCTAGGCGGCCAATTGACCGGCCCGAAACGTGAAATTAACTGTTCACCAAACTCGCCTCGCAATTGCGCCATTGTTTCGCGTGCTGTGTGGCATGTGGCACCGTCTTGTTGAAACCACATATCATGCAAGTCAAGAACTTCCATTTCGGGCAAAAAAAAGTTTGTTATCATCGCTCGGTAGCGTTCACCATTGACAGTAACGCTGCGATTCGCATCATCTTTGAAGAAATATGGCCCAATAATGCCGCCGGCCCATAAACCGCACCAAACAGTGGCTTTTTCGGGATGCATTGGTAGCTGTTGCAATGCTTCTGGCTGATCTTCACTCCAAATGCGGCAATTTTGCTTATTTACGTATCCATTCAACCAAAAATGAGCCTCATCGCTGAACACAAGCAGCGCGCGATGAACATTTCGAACCGAGCACGAATTTTGATAGTAAAATTCAATAATTTGCAAGCGTTGTTCATTTGTAAGACGATCCATGGTTAAATTGCAAACCAAACTGAAGCTGTTTGACAGTGACACAAGGTACTAAACACACGTCAGCTGTCAAAACCAGTGTTGCCAAAACCAAACCAGCTAAAAAATCACCCGTTACAATGCTTTAAATCAGAATAAATAGATTTTTATAAATTTCACCTTTTTCAGCGAATAAATTATTATGCATTTAATTTGGAAGACGTTTGTTTATTTTTTAGTTTTTTGTCTTGATTAATTTCTTTAAGTGTTTAACTAAAAATTAGTTTACTTCACTTTAAAAAACTACACTTGGTTCCATTCACACGAGCACGGGGATGGAAATTGAATTGCAGAGAAAGATTGCAATAGAACTGTTAGTTTTTGTTTTAAGTTTAGCAGATAGGTGCGAATGTATGTAGAGCTGTTTTTATTGATTTTTTTAAATATAGTAGAGAATATTGCAACTGAAAAGAAATAATTCTCATTATTAAAATTATTATTAAGGATGCTGTTAACACTTTATTATACATATTTATTTAATTATATTATATCACTAATGGTTATATTCCTCTTAATCAAAGAAGCAAAAAGAGGTACTTGTTGGTACGAAATGCAACTCGATTTTGTAAGTGTACTATTTTTTAACCATGAACGATTGAAAAAAGGAACACACAAGTACACTTGCGTATTAAAAATTCATCTCTCTGTTAATTTTGCTCAGAAATAAAATAATAAAAAAAAAAACTAAATAAAAAACTAAGCATCGATACTATCGATAGTTTTTGCGAAAAACATCGATACTATCGATCCCAAAATTTGTCGATGTTTATCCAACACTAGCGTCTACTACATCTATTTCCATGATTTCATTAGGTTCTATCTGAATAACTTCTCTTTTTTCATTTTCGTTAAAAATAATATGGCGCAAAATTTTAAACATTTTAAACCTACTCTAAATTATTTTTAAATTCGACGCCGACTCTAAAAATGAGTTTAAGAATGAGAGTCGACGATTTGATAATTTTAAACGATGTAAAGTATACTTTAACGCTAAAACACTCGTCTAACTTTAAAAGCAGCTAAATGCTTCTCTTTCTTTTTTAAAGTATACTTTATCCATTCAACGTTTGTAATTTCATAACAAAAATTTAAAGAAAAATGTTTGATGAAGATTTTAAGCATGTAAATCAACAATCACGAAAACTGTCTTAGCTTTAATTTGTGGTGCATGCACCCAGTAACCATTACCACTACAAAACAGCACCATCTCCACCCCCCGATTCAATAGACTACGACACCAAACAATATACAATACAAACTTGTATTCGGTCGAGCGCCCCAACAAGAACAAAAAAGAATGTGGTACATAGTGTTGGACTACCATATCGCTGCAAATCATTTTCTGCTCACAAAACTCCCGTCATCTTAGCTGGAAAGGGGAGTTAAAAAAAAAATTACAAACAAATTTAATTTTCAAAGGGGACACCTGGATTTGAACCGGGGACCTCTCGATCTGCAGTCGAATGCTCTACCACAAATCATAAAAAAAAACCTTACAAATGCGCTAAGAACCTTACAAATGCGCTAAAAACCTTCATTAGTTAGAAGAGTTGTTTAAAATGTTTAAAATTAAAAAAAGGTTAGACAAGGGCTCGCAACTAAACGAATGCGTTTACTAGAGTCGGTTTTATTCCTTAAAGGAGGACTGTTTAAAAATTATTAAACATCTTATTCTTACTTATATGTATGAGCGCAAATTTTTAAACAGTCTTCGTTTAAGGAATAAAACAGACTCTAGTTAACGAAGTCGTTTAGTTGCGAGCCCTTTTCTAACCTTTTCTTAATTTTAAACACTTTAAACAACTCTTCTAACTAATTAAGGTTTTTAGAGCATTTGTAAGGTTTTAAGCGCATTTGTAAGGTTTTTTTATGATTTGTGGTAGAGCATTCGACTGATGATCGAGAGGTCCCCGGTTCAAATCCGGGTGTCCCCTTTGAAAATTAAATTTGTTTGTAATTTTTTTTTCTTTTTTTAACTCCCCTATAGCTATTTCACCTTTCCAGCTAAGATGACGGGCGATTTTGTGAGCAGAAAATGATTTGATGCGATATGGTAGTCCAACACTATGTACCACATTCTGTTTTGTTTTTGTTGGGGCGGTCGACCGAATACAAGTTTGTATTGTATATTGTTTGGTGTAGTAGTCTATTGAATCGGGGGTGGTGATGGTGTTGTTTTGTCGTGGTAATAGTTACTGGGTGCATGCACCACAAATTAAAGCTACGACAGCTTTCGTGATTGTTGGTTTACAAGCTCAAAATCTTCGTCTTCAAAAAAAATTTTTCTTTAAATTTTTGCTATGAAATTACAAACGTTGAATGGCTAAAGTATACTTTAAAAAAGATAGAGAAACATTTTGCTGCTTTTAAAGTTAGACGATTGCTTTAGCGTTAAAGTATACTTTATATCGTTTAAAATTATCAAAGCGTCGACTCTCTTAAACTCATTTTTAGAGTCGGCGTCGAATTTAAAAATGATTTAGAGTAGGTTTTAAATGTTTAAAATTTTGCGGCATGGGGTTTATTACTTCCATGTAGAGATGAGCCAAAAATCACGAACTGCGACTTATTCACAGCTAATGAAAATTCACATTCACAACATGTTAACAACTTGCGAATAGACTGTGACTGGCTAAACTGTGAATGAAAAAATCTCTAATCGCTAGTCACAACGCAACATCATACACCACAAAACTGCGAATTGTTAAACCGTGAATGTGAAATGAATACTCACTATTCACTACTATTCAAAATTTACTGCGTTGATATTGCTAATGCTATCCAAACAAATCGAAGAATTAAAGGAGCTACATTCCCAAAATTGTGAGTTGATGAATTGCTTGTGTTTGTGTCCTTGTGAAAGCAGTAGATACAGGCATAATCGCATAATGCAATTGTTTGAATTTGAAGTGGAATGGAATTCGCTTCCTGAGACGATAAGTAGGTAAGGTAGAAAAAGGCTTGTCAGCTCGCAAAAAGAATGTATATATACCTGTCTGATTGGGAAATAGAAAAATGCGATCGGTAGGTGCAGTGTATGTAGGGCCAATTTTGTTGTATCAATATTTTGTATGATACATTCATGGTGGGTTTATATTTTCCATGGTTGCAATGTGTGTTTTTCAAGGGAAAGTAACGAAATCCCGCCGCACAAAAACCCCGAATCACGAAATCCCACCGAAAATAAAAATAAAAATCCCGGCGACAGATATTTTTGGAAATATTTGGCGGGATTTTTATTTTATTTTAGTACTGTTAATATAATATTTTATTTTGATTTATTTTTAAACAAATGGAAAGTATTTAAGGAACTGTTGGTTCGGGTAAAATTCAGTTCTTGTTTTGTTAGAACTCCGAGGAGGTAAGACCTCCTCCATCTTTAGAGAGATAAGATGATTTCAATGGTTTGGCCAATTATTTTTGGATATTTGACCAAAATATTTTTTCAACAAATTTTTTGTTTCAATAATTTTTTTTTTTTCAACAATTTTTTTTTTCAGCAAATTTTTTTTTCAACAAATATTTTTTCAATAATTTTTTTTTGAAGAAATTTTGATTTTTCATACATTTTTTCTGGACTGTTGTCGAAAATATTTTTTGACAAAAATTTGTCACCCAATGTACTTTTAATAAAAAAACTGTTTACATTGGCGCCTGCCAGGCGATTTAACATACGGAGCGATGGAGTCACGTGAGCGGGTGTGTCCCCGAAAAAGGTAGTTAAAATCTTTAATACCCGCGGAGCGGGCCACCCAAAGTACTGTTTAATAAACATAAATTGCAAGCACACCAATTGACAACATACATTATAAGAAAAAACAATTTTTATCTTTAAACGCGATTTGCGGCTTAACGGAGCTTCGTAGACCCCCCAAAGTTGACATCTTCAAACGTAATTTCTTGCTAAACTAGACATCTTATGTGGTTTTCGTTTCAACCATTTCAGATTTGGGTATCAGATCTTAAATTTTACTGGCAAAAGGAACAGAAAACTTTCAGTATGTTTTGCAATTGAGTGCCACTTTTGAAATAACACTGATAAATGTCACTTTTCTTTGATGAGTGTGCAAGTGCGTGTGAAACTCTGTGTAAATCTTGCTAAAAATCGAGATCTGAGAAATCGACTTCAGATCTACAAAAATTCGATTTTTTGGTCGAAAGGAAAGGAAAAACTTGTAAAAAATCAAAATTGAATATTCGTGATCTAAGGAGTGCCACCTTACGTATCACATGATTTTTAAAAAACATTTTTGAACCTTTTTTCTGTTATGGTCTTTTTGGAAACAAAGGCCAATCGTTTAATTAATTATTATTAGTAGTTCTTTTATTGATTTCCAAATATCGAATGAATCTTAAATATTTATATTTTTGACAAACTTAAAATATATTTTTAAACAGAGATATATGTATATTATTATCAAAACAAAGTAAAGTTAAGCTAACAGTAGATATTATATACTCTCACAACTCGGCCATCCTGACAATCTTGATCGAATCGATCAAGAAATTGATTTTATAGTTTAACGAAAAAAAATTTTAAAACTGTGAGAATCACGCCAATTAATCCAGGAACGCATATGCGAGGCTTCAATTGTGCCGTCATAAAGAATTTGAGTTAACTGACAATGGAAGTAGTTTATGTACTTTATGTGGACCACGAAATTTTGGAATAAACTTCTTATTTGTACCAGCTGTTGTATCAACATTTCGAATCAAAGTCTCCTTTCGAAAATGCGGTTTGTGTGCATTTGCATGATATTCAGAATTTTGTAATTGATGCAATTCAATATTATCCAAGGCTATCTTTCGTACTGTTATTAAATCATGTACAGTGGCTAAAGATCGTTTATCCTCTAAATATTCTGTAAGAGTGTTAACATCACGTCCACGTTGATTCACAAGGTATAATAATTGAAAAGGGGAAAAGCCAGTAGTAGAATGAATGCAGTTATTAAGAGCATACTCAACTCTTATCAAAAGATTTGACCAATTGGAATGTTGAATTGGTTCAAAAACTTTAACTAACATCGACTTTAGAATTCGGTTGACGCGCTCGACCTGTCCATTAGCTTGAGGTGAGGCTGTAGTTATTTTCACATGTTCAATATTGTTTTCAAGTAAATATGAACTAAATTCAAGTGACGAAAAGCACGAACCACGATCACTTATAACTCGACGAGGTCGACTATAGTACTCTGAATACTTACCTAGACAAGCACATACTTCTTTAGAACTTGTTGAATTGACTGTGTATAGTTTTACGTATTTTGTAAAAGCATCTACAATGTGTTTTCTCTTAGAAATAATTGACGTAAGGGGGCCAAAATGATCTACATGAATGGCATCGAATGGAATAGCCCTTTTTGGAATTTGATGTAGAGTGCGATTAGAGCAATGAGTTGGTATAGAATATGTTATACATTGAATGTAATTTTGTACATACTTTTCAATTTTATCTTTAATTTTTGGGAACCAATAATGCATTTTAATTTGGTCGAGACATTTCGTTACACCGATATGACAAATTTTTTCATCCTTATAATTTGTAATTCCATTTCTTTCGGGACATATAACAATAAATTTCGTCAAGAACATATTTTGGAACCTCTTCCTTTTCTAACCTTTCTCGTAGCTGAACAATATTATTGTCTCTGTTTTGAGTAATTTGTAATTGCATATCAATATCATCTGGATTAACTAGTGGGATAACTTGTTTTTCGTTTTTAGAAGTTTAAACACACGCTGCAGGACAACGGCTTAAAGCATCAACGTGACCCATCAAAACACCACTTCGATGTTGAATAGTGTAATCATAGTTCTCAAGTTCAAGTACACAACGAGCTATTCGAGCATTGATACTTTTACGGTTCAAAGTCATCGTAAGAGAGTTACAGTCCATTATAATCTTAAATGGAATACCTTCTAAATATACACGAAACTTTCGCAATGAATACATGATTGCCAGAATTTCCAATTCAAAGCTGTGAAATCGAGACTCAGAAGCCGTCTGTAAAATTGAATGGTTCTATTCCATTGCTACCCTAAGGCTTCTGGGTGGCTCGTCAGGCTAGGCCTTGAACGTTAACCCAAAAGCAATACTGCAATCTAAGGGCACCAAACGTTGGAAGGAAACCTTACCAAAATAAAAGCGAGTTGCAAATTAAAAACGTTGGTTCGGTTCTTTTTCCAAAGTAGAAGTGTTTTCTATTTAAACTGATCGGACTATTTATATGATTTCAAAATGCACTAGATTGTTCCATACTTCGATTCTTGACCCCTCTAATAATCAATGATCAGAGTCAGCATAATATGACGCAGACCTAGGGTGAACGACCGGCTATCCTAAGTGGCATGGTTTGCTCGGCTTCAATGCTTTGTTGACATATTTTGTCAGCCTAAGCCAATGACCGCTGATCGCGCACCATCAACCTAATCGTACCTTCTATGCACTCTGTATATTTGTGCCGCTTGTGTCATCAGGGCAATATGATAGTTTTTGGTTTCTTCATCGACTGTGAGTCGGATATGCTTAGTGCATGTGTATATTTTTTCATTACTCTGAAGTAACATTCAGATCAATGCTTTGCATTGTATTCTGAGTATTATGTATGTTGTATACATTGCTTAAGGCAATGCATTCTATGTCGAAATAATAAATTGTCAAGTATCGAAGTATGGTTCAATATGAACCGTTTATGAAGTTAATTTATGGAATAACGTGGTCGCTAGTGTGATCCCTTAACACCACCCTTACTGGGGAAAAAGGAGAAATCATGACACGTCTTGATTTCTTCTTGTACAATAGGTATATTCTTACTATTATAATTTTTTTTTTTACTTGCTCTATAGGGCAAGTATTGGTTTCGTGTAAAAACAAAATTCGAGGTTATAATCAAAACTAACACAACGATAATCGATAAGTCCGAAAAAGTTGGTTTCGTCATCCCGTCCGTCGCGGTCGGTCTGTGCGTCTGTACGTCTGTGCGTCTGTGCGTCGGTGCTTCGGTGCGTCCACTGTAATTTGAGCTAGAGACTACGGGTGGACCGATTTGCATGAAATTTGGTACAGAGCATTTTTATGTGATTCCCTAGAGGGGAAATTCGAATTTTTGTTTTACCTCATCTAAATAGAACGGGTAGCTGCCATACAAATATTTTGGTTTCTTCAAATTTTCTCGAAAATGGCTCTAACGATTTTGATAACACTTCGTACCTGTAATAACCAAGTCAATTGTAAGAAAGCTACATTTCAGGTTTTCCCCGAAAAATTCACATTACGGAATTAGGTATTCAACGTTTTTTAAGAAAATGGTCTTATTTTTTGGTTATTCGCGTATATCTTTGCCATGGTTAAATCGATTTTGTTATAATTTTGCGATCTGATGCTTCTCAATTATTTAAACAATAATGCATTTAAAAATTTTTGAAAACATTATATTAAAAAGAGAAAAAAAATCAAACGAAAAATCAATTTTTTAGTGCTTTTGACTCTTTTAATATTTACTCGTTAAATATATACATCATGCATCTTCAATGTTGGGTTACATACAGTATTTAACCACAAGAGCAAGTTTGTGCGATCAAGTCGTGCATATTTTTTTTAATTATTTACATTTTTTTTATTCTTACATGTTTATATATTCAATTTTTTTTTGTTTTGTTATGTTATTATTTCCTTTTATGTATATTGTGATAGTAAATGTATGATATAACTAATGTATAAAATATAATATAGATTTTTTTTTGTTACAATCATTCATTCATTCATACAAATAATTCTTAAACTAATTATTGAATACATTTTACTTCTTCTTCCCTTTTTTTTTTTAGTTACGTATTCTATTATATTCTATGAAGTGACTTATTTAATACATTTTACTTCTGTTTTATTCTAATTTTATATTAGGATACAACTATAACTTAATATTTATGCGCGTTTTATTAAAAATTATATGAAGAGGTTATTTTGTGCAAATATTACTATTTACGTTTTCGGAGGCACTTTATCCCCCTTTTTTTAATCATTCATTAAATAAAAGTTTAATATATGTAAAATGGTTTTAGTCTATTCCTGTGTATTGTCATTCTTTTGTTTTCATATTGGATATAACAGTTTACGCCGTTTACAAAACTTCATACACTCAAAAAATGTATTAGTAAAATGGCTACGAATGTCATTCGTAGCAGAAAAATTCGTGCATTTTACGAATATTCGTAAAATATACGAAGTATTTGTATCGTTAGATGTTTACGAATTCAATCGTGAAGTTTTACTAATACCTGTGGTAGTATCCACGAATTAATTCGTTTTATGTACCAATTATACTCGTAAACAAAAATTTAACAATTAGTATGAGTGTATTGTACGAATTATTGTGTATATATAACTAATAACATTCGTTGATTTCTGGTACGAACAACTTCGTATTTTTTTCCATTGCATTCGTAGTATTTACTAATGCATTCGTACTATTTACGAAGTAAAACAAATATTAGTAGACAAAATTCATTCGTAGGTTGACCGTACGAATTATTCGTAGAATGAACGAAGCATTAGTTGAGTTTAAAAAAATACAAGCGGGTATTTCCGTTATTTCTTTTATTAAACTTAATTCATTTTAAAATTAGTTGAAACGTGCTATTGTGAAGTGCGCATGTATAAAAAAAATTTGTCTTTCTGTGAAAATAAATATTAAAGTACATATTATTTAGAAAAAAGTATTAAACAAAACATAATATATTGAGTAAAATGATGGTTAACAAATTACATGTGAGAAATAATTAATATACAATTTCACCAAGTGTTAAGTTTGCATGACATTCAGTGTAAGTAGACATTTTTTTCAAAAAATTATGATTGTTAAATATTTTATATATTTTTAGCGGCCTTCGAACCAAATAACTTAAAAACCTTTGATGAAATTATGGAGTAATGTCGCTGTCAAAAAATTACATGAATTTTTATTTATTATTAATCTATTTAAAGGGTTTTCCAATAAGAGGTGTTATTTTGATATTCAAAGAAAAATGGCATTTTTTGAGATAAATGATCGGATGTTTATTTCATTATAAAGAGGAAGGTATGCCGTTAATAATGAAACACAACATCAGCCAAATGGCCGCCACGACCACGCTTACAGGACCATATCCTTTTCATGAAATTTTCCATAACCAAATCGCAAAGTGGCTGCCCTATGTCCTCGATAGCCTCACGAATTCCATCTTTGAGGTCTTGAATCGACGCTGGGCTGTTGGCGTAGACCTTATCTTTCACGTAGCCCCAAAGGAAGAAGTCGCAAGGTGTTAAATCACAAGATCTCGGTGGCCAATTGTGATCACCTCTTCGAGAGATAACACGGTCCGGAAACTTTTCCCGTAAAAGATCGATGGTTTCATTGCTTGTGTGGCACGTAACACCGTCTTGTTGAAAGTAAACGTTGTCCAGATCAATACCATCCAATTCCGGCCATAAAAAAATCATTAATCATCTCTCGATAGCGCAATCCATTGACCGTAACTGTTGCTCCAGCCTCATTTTCGAAAAAAGTAAGGTCCAATGACCCCGCCGGACCATAAACCGCACCAAACAGTCACGTGTTGAGGATGGAGAGGCTTTTCAACAATAACTCTTGGGTTTTCCGAGCCCCAGATGCGACAGTTTTGCTTGTTGACGTAGCCTCCGAGGTGGAAATGGGCCTCATCAGTCAAGATGATTTTTCGATGAAATTCCGGATCATTTTCATGCATTTCAAGGACCCAATCAGCAAAGACAAGACGTTGTTGATGATCAGCCGGCTTGAGTTCTTGTGTTAACTGAACTTTATAAGCCTTAAGACCCAAGTCTTTATGCAAAATACGGTGTAATGACGTTTGTGGAATGCCTAATTCCAAAGAACGACGAGGAATGGACAAACCTGGGTTTTCTTCAACACTTTGGGCTACAACAGCAATATTCTCAGTTGTTCTTGAGCGACGTGCATTGGTTTTATTCTTCACATCACTAACTTGTCCCAACAGCTCAAATTTGTCCACCAATTTCTGTATTGCGGTCCGACAAGGTGCTTCACGACGACCCAAAAATGTTTTAGTTTTACGAACCGTCTCTGCCAAATTTTCACCATTTTTATAGTGAATTTTAATAATTTCAATGCGTTGTTGAAGCGTGTATCGTTCCATTTTTATTAATGGCGTAGTTTCTACTTGTCAAATGTCAAAAAATGACAGCTTCAAAAGTGACAGCTACCGAAATAGCGGGCTATTCAAAATAACCCTCTTATTGGAAAACCCTTTATATATACGAATATGAAGTCAGTAAATTATTTTTATACTTTCAAAATACAGAGCATTTTTATGTTTTTAACGCTTGATTGTTTAGGTAATTTCAGAGAACAAATGCAATGGCGGTAAGTTCTACAATAGTATTTGTACAATATACGAATGGCAATGTAAAATGTACGAATGAATAGTAAGAGCATTGGTAAATATTACAATAACATTCGTATAATGTACGAATGGCACAGTATTATGTACGAATGGGTATAAGGGCCATGCGTAGCTTTACCAGTAGTATTCGTGCTTCGTGCAATGTACGTTTGCTTTTGTACGAATACGAATACAATATTAGTAAAATTTACCAAACTACGCCTATTCTTCTATTCTACGAATCATATTCGTGGCTGAAAACCATGAATAAAATTCGTAGAATGGACGCAGTTATTCGGACTATTTACACACGGAATTTTTTGAGTGTATGGTCCTATAAATATTTGATCTTATTTCTTTCTAGCCTCGTTTCTTAGAAAAACCAAACTTCCTTTTTCAAAACCACTACTCTTGGTTTGTCCCTCTTTATCATATCTATCTTTCTAACATTTTTCTTCTTTATAAGCGTTTCTCGAGCATCGCTATGGGCAACTTGTAATTTATGTTTGAGGTCAATCACGTAATCGTCATAATTGTACACCGGCTCCATTTGTGTTATTAGATTTTTGGGCAAGCTTCACTGTTTTCCGAATATTAGTTCAAACGGTGTGTAGCGCGTTTCTGAGTGTACGGATATGTTATAACAGAAAACGTAATATGGCAACCAAATGCTCCAGTCCGTGTGTTTTTCTGAGACGTTACTTCTGAGATATGCTCCTAAAACCTTATGAGAATTTTCTAAAGCTCCTATACTCTCATGATTGTAGATTGTAGTTGTTCTATTCTCAAAAGCTTACAGATACCCTTGAAAACCTGGTTTATGAACTCGGTTCCCTGATCAGATGCTATTTTACGTAGTACTTCGTATCTTAGAATAAAACTTTCTACTACAGCTTTAGCAACTGTGCTTGACTCTTTATTTGGGTTTGGTATAGCTTCGATAAACTTTGTCAGTTCATCTTGAATGGTAAGTATATATTTAGATCCATCTTCAGATTCTTCTAAAGGTCCTCCTAAGTCTATGAATATGTTGTCAAAACCTGATTCGGCTGTCGATGTGATAGTCATTGGTTGTTTTTTCGGTTGGATATATTTGTTTCGTTGATATACTGGGCAGTGCTTAACGTATGTCGTCACATCGTTTTGCATTCCTGTCCAGAAGTATTTTATCTTTATATTTTGGATCATGCGGTTTATACCTACATGTCCACTGGTTGGAAGTATTTGAAAGTCATTTAGAATTAATTTCTTCTTACAAGGATCGGTAATTTCAACAACATTATCTACAAGGTATACCTTTATATGACTTTCTTTAAACATTTTTCCTAATATATTTTTTAATTCATTAATTTTATGTTCTCGACGGCCGTCTGAGAGTTTATTTATTTCGTTTTTAGTAATATATTTTTTTTAACTGATTTGGTTCCTCAGAGTTTTTGCATATCCCTCGACAATATTTTGCCAAATAATGTCGATTGGTTTGTAGTGCTGTCCTTAGACTTTTTTAGGAGTAAACAATTCCTTCTGAGAATATTAACCAAATTCTTGTTTGGTCCTATAATTATATCGCCCTTGAAATTAACTAAATCTTCCGTAAAATTGTCAACTATTTTCAACTCAGTACTTTTTATTCCACTTTCGGGTGGTTTTAGAAGTTCTGTTATAATTTGTTCGTTAGTTTGTATGTTATTATCTTTAGGTGAACTTTCATCTTTATTATCTATTTTTGACTGGGCTCTTGTTACTACACAGATATATAATTGCTTTAATTCTTCAGAACCTACTTTTATGAGACTTAGCGCGTCAGCAGTACAGTTATCTTTCCCTGGTGAATATTCTACGTAAAAATTGTATTCTTCTAGTAATAGCCTGAATTTAGGTAATCTATTACTATTTTCTTTTAGTGAGAACAAATACACTAAAGGTCTGTGGTCTGTGAAAATATTGAACTTTCTTCCGAAAAGGTATGGCCAATAGTGTTTAACTGCCCACACTATTGCAAGTAATTCTTTCTCAATGGTACTATAGTTTTTCTCTGCTTTATTAAGAGTTTTGCTTGCGTAAGCAATTGGCCAGTGATCGGAATCAGACAAAACAGCTCCTAGAGCGAAACCTCAGGCGTCTGACCGTAGAATGAATTCTTCGTTAAAATTTGGAAATTGTAGAATTGTAGCAGGGCCGTAGCCAGGATTTTGTTTCGGAGGGGGCTTGCTTTCAGGTCTAACGAACAATTCTTTGAACAAAAAATATTAAACTATAATATTTTCCAACTCATAGATTTTTATTAGTTTTTAAATAAATGTATGTTAAGTAGGTACATAACTTACATATTAAAATTATTTTGTATACACCTTTTTTACTAATCCTGCTTTGTACTCCACTTAAGTGACCTGCTGTTTTTGCGGCTCCGTCATTACAATACCTTGGCCAATACAATTGCTCAAGATAATATCAAAATGTGGCGGTCAGCCATCAGCCGAATAGGGGGATTTACGAATTTTCTTATGGAACGTACGATCGCTCTATAGAGCTCGAGCTGCTCAGCAGCTAGCCGATGCCCTTTCAAAATATAAAGCTGACATAACAGCACTTCAAGAAATAAGATGGACAGGGAATGGTGTTCTACAGAAGAAAGATTATGACTTATACTACAGCTGTCATTCAAAACACCATGTGCTCGGGGTAGGCTTCCTAGTCGGCGAAAAAATGAAGTCTGCCATCATCGGCTTTAACGCGATAAGCGAAAGGCTATGCACCCTTCGCGTGCGAGGCAAATTTAAGAACATCAGCCTCATTAACGTTCACGGACCTACGGAGGAGTCCTCAGACGAAGAAAAAGAGACTTACTACGAACAAGTCGAGAAGGCCCTCAATGCCTGCCCAAGGTATGACGTAAAAATCATCCTTGGGGATTTGAATGCAAAAATAGGTCGGGAGCCGGTATTCAGGCATTACGCAGGCACCCATAGTTTGCATGAGAACACTAATGACAATGGACTTCGAGTCTTAGAATTGGCAGCATCGAAAAACATGGTCGTAGCGAGTACCAGGTTCCCGCGTAAAGATAGCCACCTGAGTATCACCTGATGGAGGCACTCATAACTAAATTGACCACGTGTTGATAGACCGTCGCCACTACTCGAACTTGATGACGGTACGAACGTACCGAGGTGCCAATATCGACTCGGATCACTATCTTGTTGGTATGGTTTTCCGAGGGCGGATTGCCTTGCGAAGACGTATTGCATCCGCCGATCAGGTTCGAATCAACACGGCTGCTCTGCGCAATGAAAACACCAGTAACACCTTTGGTAATGCGTTAGGACTCGCCCTAGAACTGGGTAGAGTAAGTCCTGGAGCCAGTATGCTGGGCGTAGATGAGAAGTGGACACGCCTTAAGAATACTGTCATTAGTACTGCCAACTCCATCTTAGGCAGCAGTCGTAGAAATCGGAACGACTGGTTTGATGATGAATGCAAGCTAGCGACTGAACGTAAGAATGTTGCGTACCGAGCAATGCAACAATCTCATAGAACGCGGGCAGGCGAAGACGAATATAAAGAGCTCAGAAGAATTGAAAAACGGCTTCACAGACAGAAAAAATCGGCCTGGGAGAAGAGCATAATCTGTGAAATAGAGAAAAGCCGAGAGCGAGGTCCGCACCAGGCGCGGAAGTTCTACCAATCCGTCCGAAACATGACGCAGTATACACCACGCTGCACATACTGCAAGGACGGAGAAGGAAATCTGATCACCGATCCTCAAAGCATACTGGAGCGATGTGAAGTGTACTTCAATGAATTGCTAAATGGTCAGCTCACTGCAGAAGTGGAGGCTCCACTACTTCAAGAAGAGTACCCTATGTTGCCGCCACCAAGCATAGAAGATGTTGAGAAGGCTAGAGGGCGGCTAAAGAAAAACAAAGCCCCGGGAGCCGATGGTATACCAGCCGAACTATTTCAACACGGATGGATGGCCAGCTTTACGTCAAGCAATTCATGAGATTATAGTGCACGTGTGGGAGCATGAAGAAATTCTAGAAGACTGGCGAAAAGGTATAATTTGCCCCATACATAAGAAGGGAGATCTCACAACGTGCAGCAATTATAGAGGTATCACGTTGTTGAGTACCGCCTATAAGATACTCTCCTCTATCCTACAAGACCGGATAACCCCATACGCTAAAACCATCATCGGACAATATCAGTGTGGTTTCATTCCAGGCAAATCAACAACTGATCAGATCTTTACCCTTAGGCAGGCGATGGAAAAATGTCTAGAATTTAACATCCCAACATACCACCTGTTTATAGACTTTAAGGCCGCCTACGATAGCATAGCCAGGGTAGAACTTTACAAAGCCATGAGAGAATTCGGCATCCCAAATAAATTGACACGACTATGTAGGTTGACCATGACCAACGTAACAAGCCAAGTAAAAATAGCCGGATTGCTATCCAAACCAATCAACATCTTTAATGGACTCCGACAAGGGGATGGTTTGGCCTGCTTCCTCTTCAACCTGGCGTTGGAGAAAGCAATCCGTGACTCTGGCACGGCAACAAGAGGGACCATCGTCAACAGGTCCAGCCAGATACTGGCTTACGCAGACGACATCGACATCATCGGAAGAACTGAGCAAGCTGTACATGATTCCTTCATCCAGATCGAGCAGGCGGCACAAAATCTGGGGCTGCACATTAGTGAAGGTAAAACAAAGTACATGGTGGCGTCGAATGCGAGAGGAACAGTTGGTCAAACAATCAAGGTAGCGGAGCACGAATTTGAAGTGGTGCAATCCTTTAAATACCTTGGGTCAATAGTAGCAGCCGATAACAATATAGAAGAAGAAATACGCGGGCGGCTTCTCCAATCCAACAGAGCCTACTATAGTCTGTCAAAGCTCTTCAAATCCAGAAATCTCACCATAACTTCAAAACTGCTGCTGTACAGGACCATGGTCCTGCCAGTACTCACATATGGATCCGAGACTTGGGTGCTTAGCAAAAGGCACTCCGACCTCTAAGCCGCGTTCGAGAGAAAAGTCTTAAGGAGAATTGTTGGCCCCATATGTGAGGAAGGACGATTCCGGAGACGGTACAATCATGAATTGTACGCAATCTACCTCGAAGCAGATATCGTGACAAAAATTAAGCTCGGTAGACTCCGGTGGGCAGGGCACCTAGCTCGCATGAGCGAAGAGGAACCTGCTCGGAAAGTTCTTTGTGGTACATTCTATGGTAGACGACAGCGTGGTAGACCATGCTTGCGCTGGAGAGATGGCGTAGACCAGGACGCCCGGAGCCTTGGGGTGCGCAACTGGATGGCGGCGGCTCGAGACCGGGATGGGTGGAGAGACTTGTTGAAGGAGGCCAGGGCCGGACCCCGGTTGTCGAGCCGACGATGATGATGAATATCAAGATGTAGTTCTTCACATCGCTGCAGTATGGTTTTGGTCAGGTTTCTAGAAGTTCGGTCGTGAACGAGAACAAAACTTACAAAACTTCCCGAAGCATACAACTTTTTGGGTCTGTTAAACAATAAACAGTCGACATATCGAAGGCACATGGAAAGTTGTTCAGTGCCAGAAACGTCAATTGTTTCGTCAGCGAGGACGTTGAAACTACTTGAATGTATAGCCCGTTTAGTGTATTTTTTTTTTATATTAAGCGCGCACTAAAGGGGTTGTGACTACCCTTAAAATGAATGAATTAAATGAATGAATGAGACAAAACGGAGCCCTGGGGCACACCAGCATTTATTTTGTATATGTCAGACTTGAAACCGTCCAATACAACTTGTATTGATCGCTCCGAAAGGTAATTTCTAAGACAACGAAGAAGAGATTCATCAATACCAAATGCACGCATTTTCGATAAGAGAGCTTGATGCCAAACTCTTTCAAATGCTTTTAAAATATCAAGTGCAATAATCTTACTTTCGCCAAAACGATGAAAAGATTTGTGCCACTGTTCGGTGAGATATACCATCAGATCACCAGTCACGGTCATTTAGAAGCTTTCGTTCTTCAAGATATTTCTTTAGCTGATGATTAATCAGCGTTTCCATGACCTTGGGAAGAGGGGACGTAAGTGCAATTGGTCGATAGTTAGAGGGGGAAGAAGACACGCCCTTTTTAGGGACAGGCTGGACAAATGCTGTTTTCCATCCACTCGGAAAGAGACCAGTAGAGTAGGACAGATGGAAAAGCTTACGCAGTGTTTTGCCAGCGTTGAAGAACACCTCTTCAGAACAATGGGAGGGATACTATCCGGGCCTCGGATTTGTGAATGTCCAGATCTTTCGGAACTCTAGCAACTGCACAACAACTGCGAAAGAAGATTTGTCCCATAAAACTGTTTACGCTCTCAAGTACAGGTGGAGTCATATCTTCTTCTGGCAGCGTCGAATTGACAGCAAACTGTGCTGCAAGCAAATTGGCTTTATCGAGTGAGCTAACAAAAGGAGTATCCTTGGAGACGAGCGTTGGAACCGAGGACGAGGTGGTATTTCGTATGTTTTTTACAAATGACCAAAAAATTTTACTAAATTTGGGACATTGTAGTATTTTTTGCCGTAATTTTTGATCATGTAAAAATTTGGTTCGTCGAATATGAACGTTACAGGTCTTTCTAGCTTGTTGAAACTTTTTCCGGTTTTCCTCAGTAGGGTTGGCTTTATAACAACGGAAGCTTACTTCTCCGACCCTAATAACCTCTTTACAGCTCGAATCAAACTATGCGTTTTCTTGGGGTTTGATAGATTTTACAGTATTCGGGATAAAATTTCTCATTCCACAAAGAATTAAGTTTGTAACCATAGAATTAAGTTTGTAACTCATTAAGTTTGTTCCTGAAGAAAACATTAAGTATATTTCGGTTGAGACATCTGAGTTTTCAGATTTCTGAATTTTTGGAGCTTCTGATTGGCCAGCTGCCATAAAAACATAGATCACTTTTAGTGACTTTTAGTTACGTTTCAACTGAATTTTAACACAAAAATCCTCATCTCAAAATTCAGAATAAAGTGATTGTGGTGAGGGAAATGTGGAAGTACTATACGTAGAAATTGAACTTTATGATTTTCGCAGTGGTTGGTGGTTGATTTGTGATGATTAATTTTCATCACGAACAAATTAATACATTTTTAGTCTTGCTGTATTTTGCTGCTTATTGAGTTCATCACCAGAACTACTGACGCTTAATTTTTAGTTTAAGAATATAATTAAAGTTCTATTTTATTTCGTTTTAATGTAAATATTTTAAGTAAATGCTAGCATTTGACACAACAACTTTCAACTGAAAATTCAGATCTTTTGTGCGTTCAACAACATAAATTCAGATCTGAAATTTCAGATTTTGTGATTGAACGTGCCCAATATCAGAACATGTCTCCAGCATTTCATTTTGTATAGCTGAGCTCAAATATAGCCTGTGTTTTTATAGCTGGTAATGACGTGATTCTTTAAATTCTTGTCCCCAGATTCAATTTGCTGCACAAAATAAAATAGTCTGAATAATGGGCCTTATTACAGCTCTATTTTCAGCTATTGCTTTTGCATTGGGTAACAGCATCTTTTTGTTTTCCAGCAGCAAAGGTTTCCAGTCACCCATATCACTAATTAGATTCATTTATGGTTTTTATTATTCTGAGATCATATAATATTTGTTATTTTTATTTTGCAATATTTTGGCTTCTTCTTCCTAATATAAACGAAGATAATAATTGAAGTACTTAACTGATCCCAAATCAAATAAATTATATGGACCTTGACAGTATTTTTAATTTTATAAATTTGAATTGATATTAAAAATCCTTACTTTGTATTAAATTTGTTTAGATACAAATCATTTCGGGAGGGGCTTCAGTCCCCCAAGTCGTCGTAGTAATCTTTGAAGTACGTACAAATGTTCTGCAATGTTTTTGGTAGCAATTGTTATGTCTTCATCAATAAATGTGCGTAATATATTGTCAATAAACCGCTGAAATACTGCAGGTGCATTTTTTAACCCAAAGGGCATTTTCAAATATTCATATTGGGCATCTGGAGTAACAAATGCTGTATATGGAATTGAACTTTCTGAGACTTTAACATGATGAAACCCACTCTATAGATCTAGAGTTGTAAATTAAGCTTTGCCTAACTAACTCGTACCATGATCCTATTTAAAGGTCTTTACACATTCGTTTCTCGCCTGATTTTTTAGAAACCAAAACAATTGGAAATGCGTAGGGAGAATTACTAGGTCGTATTTGTTTGTTTTTCAATAGGTCTTGAATGGTAGCTCTGAGAATACGTCGATCTTCATAAGATAGTCTTTGTGGTGCTGAACTTATTGGAATGTCGGAAGTCAAGTGAATTTTCATTTCATAGTTCTGCTGATTAGAGGTCGGAATATTTGAAAGGTCTAGGTAATCAGTCTCAATTATTTTCTGAATCTTTTTTCCGATATCAATACATTCAGAATTCATTGAATCTACCTCAATTGCAAAAATGTCTGGAATAAAATGATGGATACCTAAAAAAGCATTTGAATATTTAACATGATTTTTAACATTAACTTTCGGAAGTTTACATACATCAAAAGAAGTACCTAAGAGGTTCAAATTCTCATTGTCAATGGAACTATATACACAATGTACCACTTTATTTGATATTTTAATTTTATTTTTATTCGAATCATCTTAAATTTCAACATTTGTTTTTGAAATTTTGTTAAAAGTTAAATCAATTATCATAAATTTTATTTGAAATACATTTAGAAAGTCACGACCTAATAAAAGCGGATATGGAATAATTGAAACAGGAACAACGCAGATATTAATTTGGTTTATCAACTTCCGAAACGAAATTGAAATTTGAATTTTTCCAAATGTACATAATTTTAAATTTCCTAATCCTTTTTTAGCCAGTGCCTACGTTCTTTAACTCTCGCATCGATAAAATCAGTCGAAAACGTTAAAAATTGAAACAAATCGTATGGGTTTTGTTCCATTTTACATCGTTTCTCGACCAATTTTAACCATGTGAGAGTTACAGAACGTAGGCACAGAATATTGAGTGCATTCATTTATTAGATTATTTGGAACAGCAGGTTTTCTCAAGAAAGTATTATATGTATGCACAGAACCATTAATGGGAAAGGTAACACTTACATCATTTATCTCGGAAATAGGATCGTTCCCTTCTCTATTTACATTTTTGGTGTTCTTTAACTGGAACTCATCCACTAAGGCCACTTGATTCTTAGTTTTCTTTGATACTGCTTTCGGACAATCCTTTGAAATATGTGCTTTTGAACCACATTGGAAACATGAACCTATCTCTCTTCTCGGGTGAGGACATAAACTTGAAATATGTATTTGAGCAAGGTCTTATTTGCTTCACTGGATTCTCGTTGAATACGCGATTGGCTATAACGATGTGATAATTGTTTAAGATGTTGTAAATTACAAGCTGGATACAACATAGCAATATTCACAGAATTATCTTGAAATCCCTCTTTTATAAATTGAACGACTTGCAATTAATCTATATTCGCTCGTGCAGCCAACTCTTGCATTTTAAGTATGTATCTCATTACAGAAAGCTTCGATGAACGGAAAGTGGTTTTGCGTAACTTATCAATCACTTCTATGCCCAAAGTTTGACAAAAAATTGTTTCGGAATTGTATATAATTTGTAGAATCATCCACTCGAAGTAACAAATCAGCAGCAGAATCCGTTTTCATTAAACGTCGAATTGACTTGAATCGAAAAACTTCGTCACCACTTACCGAATCACAGGCACGGTCGAAATTGTCTAGCCATTTATGGGCATCATAAGCTTCATCACCAGCAAATGGAATGATGAAATGTTCAATATCTGCGAATTGTGGGCTACCAAGAATATTCACAGTGGAAGCCAGTTCTTGTTGCAATTGTTGTAAACGACAATTTCCAAAACTCTCAGTTGTGCATTAATACCAGCTTCCTCTTGTAAAAAACATATTTGCCGATTCATTGATGCATTTTGAAATTCAACTTGCGGTACTTGATTGTTATTTTCAAGTCTTGGTTGGCTGTTTGAATGACCAATAGCATTATCTTCAATGTTTATTGAATTTTCTAAGCTATCAGAATTGTTTTCTTCTTGATTCATCTCATTAACTTTTGCGGTGTACAGATTCCGCAACTGCGTCAATATAGCTGTTTATGAAAAATCAACGTTTTTCTCCAGGAGCCAAGCTTGAGTTCAGATTTGTTCATTTTTTTCTGTTTACTTTCTTATCCAGGATTTTCCGAAATATCCCACCTCTGATGTTGTTATGGTCTTTTTGGAAATAAAGGCCAATCGTTTAATTAATTATTATTAGTAGTTCTTTTATTGATTTCCAAATATCGAATGAATCTTAAATATTTATAGTTTTGACAAACTTAAAATATATATTTAAACAGAGATATAAATATAATATAGTCCAGTCAACGAAGACTCAAAATCATAAAATAAATGGAAAAAATCATGTAGTCTGGATTATTATTTTAACGGGTAGGGGTGACCCCCCGGTACAACATACCAAAATCCCCAGCCCAGGGCCGCGAGCTTTAGACAGAAGGGGGGATAAAGCTCCCCTTTTCTAGTATTTCACGAACATTTTGAAAACCAAGGGTATTAGCGGAAAAGTATATACTACAAAATCAAAGTATATTAAATAAGCTACAAAAAAAGTCTTATTCATATTTTCGATAGGAACAATACTAAGGGAGATGCAGGGGTAGAAATATCAATAAATCTGAAAAATAATGTTATTGCGTTACAAATTTAGTCTTTATTGATCAATCGACAAAGAAATATTAGAAAAAGTAAATGCATGTTTATTCATGATAATTCCATTAGCGTGATGAGAGAGATGGTATTTAGTAAAAGAAGGTGGTGGGGGTTAAAATATCCTTATTTAATTTATTTGATACAGTGTTTTTTGTGAAATGAAAAACACTGTATTTACAAGGGTAAGAACCTTACAGCTTATCTCGAAGTTATTGACCAATGCTATGTGAAATAATTTTGGGGGTTATTCTTAAAAAAAAACATTCAGGAGAGGGGGGGCTATTTGCCACCGTTTATAAGGGAGAGATCATTTTCTAAAACATTGGTTTAAAGTGCATATGCAATCATTTAAAAACAACGGATACAATTACAATACTATACTATAGCTTTTGGAAAATCCAAAAACCCTATTCTATTATTTTATTGTTAAACTAAGTTATTTTAGTCAACAGTTCAAAAAAAAATGATTTTGAATTAAAAATTTTGAAAAAAATAAAAAAAAATTTAATTTATACTGATTTTTTTCAAATGAAAACTACTACTTTCTAAAAAAAATTCTTTCTTTTCACTAAATTCTGCAGTAAATTCAAACCGTCAATTTTCTAACGAAAGAAAAATGAAAGCAAAAAATTATGAAGTCTGGGTTGTTGTTTAACCCCCCCCCCCCCCTCTTGACTAAAGCTCGCGGGCCTGGGCTGGGGACTTTTGGTATGGTGTATCTAGGGATTACCCCTACCGTTTTAAACTGTGTTTTTCATTTGACAAAAAACACTACATCAAATAAATAAAATAAGGATATTTTAACCCCCACCACCTTCTTTTAATAAATACCATCTCTTTCCTCACGTTAATGGAATTATCATGAATGAACATGCATTTACTTTTTCTAATATTTCTGGGTCGATTGATCAATAAAGACTAAATTTGTAACGCAATAACATTATTTTTTCAGATTTATTGATATTTCTATCCCTGCATCTCTCTTAGTATTGCTCCTAGCGAAAATATGAATTAGACATTTTTTGTAGCTTATTTAATATACTTTTATTTTGTAGTGTATACTTTTCCGCTAATACCCTCGGTTTTCAAAATATTCGTGAAATACTAGAAAAGGGGAGCTTTATCCCCCCTCCTGTCTGAAGCTCGCGGCCCTGGGCTGGGACTTTTGGTATGTTGTACCTGGGGGTAACCCCTACCCTTTAAAATAATAACCCAGACTACATGATTTTTCGCATTTATTTTTCCTTTGTTGACTATACTATTACTATCAAAACAAAGTAAAGTTAAAGTTACAGTAGATACTAATGGGTGATTTTTTAAGAGGTTTAGAACTTTTTTTAAAAAAAAAAACGCAAAAAATTCGAAAAAATGAATGAAATATTTATTTGAATCGATAGTTTGAACCTTGCAATTTAATGTTTAAAGATAATTTCATGCAAATGTTGACCGCGGCTGCGTCTCAGGTAGCCCATCCGCTGAGTCCAATTTTGGCATACTCTTTCACACATATCGGCCGGTATCTCACGAATGAATGCATGGATGTTGGCTTCCAGTGCGTCAATCGAAGCGGGCTTGTGCCTATAGACATTAGCCTTGACATACCCCCACAAAAAATAATCTAATGGTGTCAAATCGCACGATCTAGGCGGCCAATTGACCGGCCCGAAACGTGAAATTAACTGTTCACGAAACTCGCCTCGCAATTGCGCCATTGTTTCGCGTGCTGTGTGGCATGTGGCACCGTCTTGTTGAAACCACATATCATGCAAGTCAAGAACTTCCATTTCGGGCAAAAAAAAGTTTGTTATCATCGCTCGGTAGCGTTCACCATTGACAGTAACGCTGCGATTCGCATCATCTTTGAAGAAATATGGCCCAATAATGCCGCCGGCCCATAAACCGCACCAAACAGTGGCTTTTTCGGGATGCATTGGTAGCTGTTGCAATGCTTCTGGCTGATCTTCACTCCAAATGCGGCAATTTTGCTTATTTACGTACCCATTCAACCAAAAATGAGCCTCATCGCTGAACACAATTTTTCGATAAAAAAGCGGATCCTCGGCCAGCTTTCCAAGAGCCCATTCACCAAAAATTCGGCGTTGTGCCAGGTCGGCTGGCTTTAGTTCTTGCACCAGCTGTATCTTAAAAGGCTTTACGCCCAAATCCTTCCGCAAAATTTTCCACGTAGTGCTGTAACAAAGGCCTAACTGCTGGGAACGGCGCCGAATCGACATTTCGCGGTCTTCTGTCACACTAGCTGATACGGCCGCAATATTTTCTTCACTACGCACAGTACGTAAACGTGTTGGTGGTTTAATGTCCAACAAAGTAAATTTGGTGCGAAATTTGGTCACAATCTTCCGAATAGACTGCTCAGAAGGTCGAGAATGCCGATCATAAAATGGAAGCAGCGCGCGATGAACATTTCGAACCGAGCACGAATTTTGATAGTAAAATTCAATAATTTGCAAGCGTTGTTCATTTGTAAGACGATCCATGGTTAAATTGCAAACCAAACTGAAGCTGTTTGACAGTGTACTAAACACACGTCAGCTGTCAAAACCAGTGTTGCCAAAACCAAATCACCCTTTATATAATAAAGATACAAAAAAAAGTTGAGTTTCTTAATAAAGTTTATTTTGGTAGAACTTCAGCGTTCTCCCCGTGTAAGATACAAACTGCCTCGATTGTGAAATTGTCTAGAGTTTAAATAGTATGTGAACAGTACGTGAATGAATTGCTTAGAATTGCATTCTTGAAGGTGCACTAAGTGTATGTAACTTTAGAGATAGAGAATTGGCTAAGACAATTCTCTATAAAGAAATTTGAGAGTTTTGTTTGTTTTCAAAGAATTGTTGATGACAATTCTTTGGAAATTGAAATTGAAATTAAATTTGACAATGTTTTCTTTCTTATTCTACTTTACACAGTTGTAGAATTTTTTTCATTTTTTGAAAGAGAAAAAGGGTCTTTTAAATTTGTTAATTGTATTTTTGTTTTTACTGCATTTCTTTTTTCTTTTAGTTTAGTACAAAATACAAATAAAATTCCAATGATAATTATTATTACAGACAAACTAAAAAAACTTGTTCTGACATTACTTTCAAATTGTATGTACTCGATTTTATCTCTATTTTTTATATTTTCCATTTGAAGATTTCTTAAAGATATTTCATTAATAATGTTTTTAGTGAAATTAACATGTACAATTGGAGCAATAACATTATTTGTGAAATTTCACTCTCTGTTTTCAAATTTTTTATTTTTAAATTACAATTTGCGAATTTAATTATGTTGTTGTTTTTTATAAACATTTTTTCTGAATAACAATTTTGAGTTATTTCTGTAAATTCTATATTTTTGGTAATGACAAGCCCTTCTGTAATTTCTTCTATAATAATCATTTTATTAGTTTTTAGATTACTAAAATTACTCTCTTTAAAAGCGTTTCTAATGCATTCGTTTTTGTGTTCACGTAATTTTTTGACTTGCAATTGGTTATTAGCTTCGTATTTCCCTGTAATATAACTTCTTCTATTGGATAATCTAGTTCTTGAAATTGGTCATTAGGGAATGGAATGACTAAAGCTTTTTCAAAGATAAGGGAAGAGAAATTAGGAACAAAAATTACTAAAATTAAAGTTTCTGAAGAGTACAAAACGCTTGTTTTCATGTACGACAAGTGCTCTAATGTAATGTTGTAGGCATCTTTCTCTTGTTCACTAAGAATAGTCTGGTTGCTAGTAAAACGTTGTAAGTTTTTCTAATTGCCTATTTATGAGATTTATATCAGCGTACAGTTGAAATGTCAGTTGAAATTTTTCCGGAAACGAAATAACTGTGTTTATTTTAGTAGTTATCTGGTCGAGATAGTTTTTCAAATTTGATTGTTGGTGGTTAACATGATCGACAACAATTCTTAAGTTTTTAATCAAATCATTATTGATTTGGACTTGAGCATTTGATTGTTCTATTAGAAATTTGCTATTTGAATCTGTGTTCCTTAAGTGGTTATAAATTTCTTCAGCGTCATCGCTGTCCATATTCCCAAATAAAAATTTTAAGGCTTTGCCTTCAGTATTTATAAGATCCCGCTTAAGTCTTTTGTCTTTATAAATAGATGGAATAATAAGGCCCAACTTGTCTTTAGCCAGTATTATTTCTTGATACAAAAAATCGTAATCGCTACTTCCAGACTTATTTAAAACATTTAAATTTTTTTCTAAATTTTGTAATATATTCTTGTGTTCCGTCAGATAACAAATATGTAAAATTTTACTGTAGTCCTTGACAATTTGTACATTTTGTTGTTTCAAGATGGTGATGCCATATTCCGTGTTGATTGGTGTTACAGTTACTACCTGCGTTTTTATTTTTTGAGCCAAAAATACCAGTAAAATTGCCCGTATAATCCACATTCTGCAATGTAAATTAATTATTTTGGTAAGCATTTTTTCGTTTGATTTGATTTCGTGAATATTTTGTATATCTTTTATTACTAGTATCAATGACGTTATTATCTTCTACTCTAAACTGATTTAATTTTTTATATTTAGGTTTAATCTTGGCAATTTCCCTATTTCTAACTATGTTGTTGGTCAACTCTTGTATAACTTGTAACTTGTATCCTTTGATTGATTTTTTCTAGTAATAAGATTGATTTTGTCTTGCTTATATTTTTTGAATAAAATTTCAATATCCCTACGGTCATAATTTTTGGTTATAAAATCGATAGGTCTTAACTTTGCTGTTGTATGGATCGTGTTATTGTAAATTGTTATGACGTTATGTATTTTGTCATCTAAACTCTGAGTTTTATTTATTTTATCTATTTCCATTATTCTCAGATGTTCATTCAAAATACCGTGCAGTCTTTCAATATCTGCATTACCGGTTTTCAGTTGTCCTATGAATAACGATGTTATTTTATTTTAAGAAAAGTTCCACCGCACTATGCAACATTAATCTTTCGTTGTCAAATATAATTTTACGCATTTTCCCTAAGAATACATTATATTTCTGCATGGAAACCAAATATCCATGTGAACAATTTCATTAAATTTAGTAGCAGTTTCACTGATATCAAAAGGTATTTTAACTGGATGCCTGTCATATTTAGCAAGTTGACATGTTTCGCAGTTATTTATAAACTTTGTAACGAGTTTAGAGAGATTTGGATAGAAGTATTGCTGCTTCAATTCAAGAAACACTTCGTTTATACCGCGATGGTTCTTATTAAGATATTCACTTTTTATAATATTAAGTATTTCGTTTTTATCCGAAATATCAATTAATCTAGTATTAGATTCAATTAGTGTTAAAGTAGTATTTGGAAAATATTTTACGTAATTATCTTGAAATTTAAGAAAAATTTTATCTTCTTCACAGTAAATACACATTATTCCTTTATCTATTATGACCCGCTTCATTATTTCTAGCAAGTTTGAATCTTTCCCAAGTGTTACATGATTTTGACATTTTTGATTTATAATTTTTGTCACTACTTTCTCTTTCTCACCATACTTTAAGTATATTTGATTTCTATAAAGATTTATACATTTTTCGGTTATACCTATGTAATTAATAGAGTCTTCAGTTCCGCTATGAATTGTATTATCAGTAGACATGACTTCAACGTCCATGCTAGTATTATCGCCATCGTTATAAAAGATTTCTTTAAAACTTTTATTATCTTGTTGCTTTCGGTATTAATATACCTACTTAGTCCATCCGCTACGATGTTTTCTTTGCCTTTTAAATAATTAATTTCGGAATCATACTCGTTTAACACTATCTTCCATCTCTGAAGCTTCATATTTGGTTCCTTCAGATTGTGAAGCCATACCAGTGGCTTATGGTCAGTACGTATTAGAAATTTCCTACCGTAAAGATAAGTACGGAAGTACTTAACAGACCAAAGTATCGCCAGGAGTTCTTGTTCGATAGTAGCGTATTTCTGTTCATGATCGTTGAGTGTGCGAGATGCATAGCACACTGGATGACCATTTTGACTTAAGACTGCTCCGATCGCAAATTTTGATGCGTCGGTTGTAAGCACGAATGGTTTCGTGAAATCATTTGATTTTAAAATAGGATCACTTATGAGTAAATGCTAAAGTTTTTCAAATGCTACAATATATTCCTTATCTTTTAAATTGATTTTCATATTTTTTTTTTTTCAAATACTTAACCATAGGATAGACCACTTTTGCGTAGTCCTTTATGAATTACCACTGATACCTAGAAATTGTTTTATCTCTTTGGTATTAGTGGGAATTTTCATTTCGCTAATAGCTTTTATTTTGTTGCTGTCTGGCTTTGTCCCATTATTTGTTATAATGTGCCCTAAAAAATTTGTAGACAGATCGGCAAAGCTACATTTTTCAGTTTGAATTTTAAAATTTGACACCCTTAATTTAGTCAAAACTTTCTTAGTGGAAAGTAGATGCTCTTCAAAACTAGTCGAAAATATTAATATGTCGTCCAAATAAGCGACTCATATTTTATTAATTAGTTCCTTGAGGACTTCCTTAACTAGCCGCTGGAAGGTGGCTGGGGCAATTTTAAGCCCAAACGGCATTCTTGTAAATTCAAAATGCCCATGTCTAGTTGAGAACGCAGTTTTCGCTTGGTCTCTTGGATCTACTTGTATTTGTTGGAATCCTTTTACAAGATCTAAGGCGGTAAAATAGTTACATTTACCCAATTTGTCGAAAAGTTCTTCCATATTAGGAAGAGGGAACTTGTCGTCTATCGTTTGTTCATTTAATTTACGATAATCAACGACTAACCTCCATTTTGTATTGCCATCACCGCTTTTTTTCGGCACCACCCAAAGTGGAGAGTTGAATGGACTATTGCTAGGTTTTATTATTCCTTGATGAAGCATTTCTTCAACTTGTTTGTCTACTTCTTCGCGAAATGCCTCGGGATACCTATACAATTTGCTATAGACTGGTGATTCGTTTTTCAGTATAATCCTATGTTTAGTTAGATTTGTACATGTCAAAGTATCTCCCTCCTTAAAAAATAGATCTTTAAATGAATTGATTAAATTTTTGAGTTTGAAGGTGTCCTCAGAATTAAGGTGAGAGGCAAAAGTGTCATTAAAATGCTTTTGTTCTTCATTGAATAGTAATTCTAAAAAATTTCCAAATAAGATTCTTCATCTGTATTTAAAAATATTGGAATATTAGATTCTTTTGTGATTAGCGATCTATTTTTGTAATCTATAACGGCTTCTAAGACAACTAAAATGTTATTTCCTATAATGCCATCGAAATATTCATGAAAACTGAATTCTAAAAACTTTATTAAGAAGTTTTGTCTTTTGAATTCTTTAAAGAGAGGAAATCTATATTGGACATTTCTTTGAACATTTCGATTTAAAACTCTTAGTGTGCGCGTATCGTCATTTATTTTCCATTTTGGATTGCAAATATTAGGGTTTATAATACTAAATTCGGTACCTGAATCTATAATAAACCTAAGTTTTCTGACTCGAGTGTCAATTACTATATAGGGTAGTTGTTTAGGCCTGATATATGAAAATTTGGTTGATTTTCCTCCACATTTACTGATATATCCATAGGTTCAGGATAAGAATTACCAATGTTCTGGGAGTTCCCTGAATTATAACCCCCACTTTGTTTACTGCGTGAAGTTCCTGAGTTAGTATTAGTTTGATTATGTTGTCTATTTCTAAAATTATTCCTCGAATTATTTGAGTTTTGATTCGTTTGTCTAGAATTTTCATAGTTATAAGAATTGGTTTACAAAATTCTTGTTCTGCCTGTATTCGTTTTTTAGAAATGAATTAGTATTTTGATTTTGTTGCCCAGGTTTATAATAGTTAGTTGTTGAAAAATAGTTTTTGATTATATTTTTTTTATGGGTATAATTCAAATAACCGTTTGTTCTAATGATTTCATATGCGTCTTGCAAATTTAAAGGATCTCTGCTTACAATTACACTCCGAACAGGTTCTGGTAATCCGTATTTAAAGGTATGGAGAGCAATTCTTTGATCGCTTGCAACTTCGTTTCTTAAGTTTGTTCCTATCAAATGAGCACAGTTTAATCTACAAAGCAGATCATTTAATTTTTTATAAAAATTATCTATAGTTGTTTCGCACCGACAAGCCCTTATTTTATCTATAATTTCATCGACTGATTCTTTTTCCCCATGAGATTTGATCAGAACAAGCTTAAATTCTTCCCATGTGGTTAAATGGCTATGTATCAAGAGAGTTTTTCTAGCGTTACCAATTATTTTGTCTTTAATGGTTGACATTATTAATTGCTTGTAGATATTATCGAAGGTATTAAAAATTGGTAAAGATATTTCTACCTGGCTGATGAAATTTGCTAAGGCATCCCTATCGCCGTCAAATGGTGTCATTCGACTTAGAGTATCACTAACTAATTTAAATCTTGCATTTATTTCTAGCTGCTCCATTTTGTTGAATTAGAACAAAAAACAGACTAATAGTACAGTCATTTGGTAATTTTACCTGGAAAGTTTTCCAGGAGTTTTGAAAATTGGCAATTTTATAGATTTCGACATGCTCTCTCAAAATTTCAACTTTGCCACCTCGTATCTTTGCCGCTCGAGTTAAGTATTGGTCCTAAACCATACTTATTATTATTATCAAATTGCTGCCATCGTAAATTGCTTCACAATAAATGACATCGTTATAAATATTTCTCACAATCATTATTGCTTGGGTATGCTATATGTTCCCACTAGGAAGTGAATGCATTGGTTCGGTTAAGAATAAAAAAAAAAAAGAAAAAAAGAATAAAGTAAACAAAAGAATATCGATTCATATGTATATTCGATATCGATATTCTTCTGATATAGTTTTCGCCTCCTCCGACAGCTATTTTGTAGTTTAGTTTTTAAGAAGAACTCAAAGAAGCAATACGGTGCAGCCCCGCATTGAGACAGCGGCCGTATCTTCCAAGATAACAAAAAAATTCAGAATAATAAACACGGAATATACAATAGAAAAATATCTCTTGTTTTATTTTAAAAAAATATTCCGCGATTCGGGAATTTTTCTGGCGCAGTCGGTAGGATCAGGTATAAATATCCTGATCCTGTAAACGAACAATACTATAAAGACAGTGAAAGTGAATTTTTTTTTTTTTCTTTCTTCACAACTAAAGACAGTGAAAATAAAACTAAGAAACAAATATAATATCCACTTATATAAATATGGCAGAACAAGATGTGACAAACCGGGAGTTGTTGAATAGCCTAATGGCTATAGTGGAGAGAATCCCACCAGCGAGCATAGGAAGTAACGTAATGAGAGAAATTCGTTATTTACCTGAATTTGAAGGTGAGAGCAAAAACCTGACTAACTTCCTAGTCATGGTAGAGAACCACCTTGCCAATTCAGCGGGAGATCATCAACAAACGTGGAGGATAATCCAGCAGGCAAAGATCAAAGGCAAGGCGATGGATCTTCTCCTAGTGAACAACGTCACGACATGGAACGAAGCAAAGGAACTGCTTAAACAACATTATCGACCCATCGTCAACAGCACTGATCTCACGAGAGAGATTTTGAACATGAAAGTAAGTTCAATTTACGACCTAGTCAATAAGAGTAAAATTAATACTTATGTTATTTTTGCAACAAACAAAGAACAAGAAAAAACACTTTTATATAACATAATTATAAATAAACTTAGGGATATAACTATAGGTAACTTAGCCAGGGAACTTAGAGATAAATTTGATATGCTAGAAATTAAAAGAATTCTCTTCTCGTATATAGGCTACGATAATGGTAATCTAACTATCAATAACAATAATAATCAAGTAAGAAACTATAGATATAACCACTTTAACAACCAAAATACGGACACTTATAGAAGACAAGATTTTAGTCATAATGCTAGTGAGCAAAGAGGTTCACGACAGGTTAGGCAAAATGACAATCGGAACGAGACAAGACCCTCAGGTATTAGTAGACAAAATAATTCAAGGCCACAACCAATGGATACTAATAATGTCTTCACAGATCAAGAACCTATCCGACAGGAACTTAATGCAGTAGAACCGCCGGTTTTTCTGAATTGAGCCTCGGATCAATAATGATGGTACCAGTAGCAATAGAAAATCAAAGACACTATATTTTAATTGATACTGGTAGCGCAATGACAATCGTAAATACGAACAAACTAGACATGACAAAATACAAAATATTGGATACAAAACTAACGAAAATACAAACTATCAACAGTAGCTCAACGCAAGACACAAATATATACCAGATTCCCTTTCCAAAAGAATTTGGGTATGCAAATAATACCTACATCAAAGCATATGGTCATAAATTAGAACACAAAAATTATACCATGTTATTCGGCATGGATGTTTTAGAAAAAATTATAAAGACCATTGATATAGAACAAAAAATTATAATCCTGAAGAATCAAACAATCGTAAAAATCGAAAAATCTTTGGAACACTCTTGTAATTACTTAGAAGAGGACAGTCCTGACTTCGGCAGACTTAATCGCGAAGAACAGACAGCACTGACCTCCCTTCTAGTAGAATTCGAGAGCATTCAGTACAAAGAAGGGGACACATTAACTCATACTTCAGGAATAGAACATGAAATTCGTCTTCGTGAAGACAAACCATTGCATGCTAAATTATATAGATTACCAAAGAAACATGAAGAAGAGGTAGCCCGACAGGTTAAAGAGATGGAAAGACAAGGTATAATTCGGAGAAGTATGAGTAGATATGCTTCACCCATAGTAGTAGTGTCCAAAAAGCCCGATAAGGATGGACAAGTACAATACCGTATATGTGTTGACTATAGGGCTTTAAATAAAATAACTGAGGATGATAGATTCCCTTTACCAAATATCGAAACCTTGTTTGATAAATTAGGGAAAGCAGTATATTTTTCGACTCTTGATCTAGCTAAGGGTTACCATCAAATTATGATGCATCCGAATGACATTGCGAAAACTGCATTCATAACTCCACAAGGACTTTACGAATATTTTCGTATGCCTTTTGGACTTAAAAATGCACCAGCAACGTTCCAACGGTTAATGAACCACATACTAAGAGATTATATAAATAAAACTTGCGTCGTATATTTAGACGACATTTTGATATTTTCTGCATCGCTGAAAGAACATATGAAAAATCTAAAAGACATTTTCAGAATCTTAAGGAACAATAATTTAAAATTACAAATAGGTAAATGTTCATTCCTTAAGAAAGAAACTGAATTCCTAGGGCATATCCTGACGGAAGAAGGATTAAAACCTAATCCTAGAAAAATAAGTGTGATTAAAAATCTTCCACTTCCTCATACGGAAAAACAACTTAGAAGTTTTCTAGGGGCTTCCGGATATTATCGGAAGTTCATTCAAGATTATGCAAAAATAGCACAACCAATGACTAGATATCTTAAAAAAGGAACGAAAATAAATACTAATGATCCCGAATACGTGAGTGCTTTCGAGACTCTTAAATTAAACTTAATAACTTACCCAATTTTAAAATTTCCACAATACGAAAAACCTTTCCATTTATATACAGACGCTAGTAATTACGCAATAGGAGCTGTTTTAACACAGAACAAACAACCAGTTTGTTATATTTCAAGGACTCTTAACGAGCATGAGAGAAATTATTCCGTTACAGATAAGGAATTTCTATCAATTGTGTGGAGTGTATCGAAGTTAAGACCCTATTTGTGGGGAAACAAATTCAAAATAACCACCGATCACCTCCCTATCAAATATCTGAACAAAAAATATAATGGTGCAGAGTTCTCTCAGCGTATTCAACGGTGGTTACTCAAATTACAAGAGTTCGACTATGATATTGAATATCTGAAAGGACCAGAAAATAAAGTTGCTGATTTTCTTAGTAGAATCGAAGGTCAAAATACTGAAGTAAACCAAATTTCAGACAACGCAACAATTCATTCTGGAATTGAAGAACAGTTAGATCACATACCCATCAAGGAAGGCATTGTTAATATATACAAGCAACAAATTATTTTATGTTATGACAAAGAATCGAAAATAGAAACACTTCATGGAAAAAGAATTATGTATATTAGAGCATCCGACCCTCTGGATTCGATAACAGACCAGTTAAAAGAAATTGTTCCGGGAATAATTGGAATATATTCTGAAGTTAGAGAGTCAGACTATAATAAAATTCAACAGGTAATCATACATTTATACTCAGGAAATACTAAAATTAAATTCATTAAACTAACACGAAGAGTAAGAGACTTAAGGACGGAGGAGGAAGCTAGAAAACAAATATCCATATATCATATAAAAGAAAGTCAACACTCAGGCATAATTGAAACTTATAACACTCTAAAACAACAAATTTATTTTCCCAAATTAACACGAATAATTACACAAATTATAAATAACTGTGACACATGCCAAACGGCTAAGTATGAACGGAAACCTATTAACAACAAATTTAAAATAACAGAAACACCTAATAATCCTAATGATATAATCCACATAGACATTTATCACCTTCACAAACACATATTTCTAACCGTGATTGATAAACTCACCAAAAAAGGATATGTCTATAGATTAGAAAGTAAAAATCATATACATAAAACAGATGCTATCACGGAACACTTTACTAGAGAAGGGACACCTACAAAAATTGTTACAGACAACGAGTTTAATACAATATACATTAAAGATTTTCTTAGGGAACGTCAGGTACAAGTACACTTTACTAAACCTAATTCACATACAGGGAATGCAGATATAGAAAGATTACATAGTACAATAGCAGAAATTCTACTTTCAATGAAACAGGAAGAGTCAGTTACCGTGAAAATGTTTAAGGCTTTCCAAATTTATAATAAAAGACATCATTCAACAATTAACATGTCTCCAGAACAAGCACAAAATACAGACATAGAAAACCTAGTACGAGAACTCAAGAAAAAAAAAGAAAAAAGTATTAATAAGAAAAACCAGACAAGAGAAGATTATATAGAAACAAGACAGGAAGGCTATATAAAAAATTATAAACATGTTAGACACAAGAACGAGCCTAACTTTAGATATAAGAATCTTGATAGAGTACATACTAAGAACATTAAACGACCAAGAAAATTCGCAGGTACTCCCGTTGATGCTCTTACTCCTACCTATGATGCTGATGACCAACCTGGTACAAGCCACATTGGTAATAACGCCAATCGAAAGTAAGAATGGGTTCACAATAATTAACATGGGAGAAGGAGAAATAATCAACCAAACCCAGACTGTTATCCACATCGTCAACACAAATAATTTAATAGATACCCTTCAGGAAATAAAAAAATATGAGATTGTAAATCAAGATCAAGAATTAAAAAAAGAATGTTCTACAATATTCACAAAAATATTAAGTATTATGCCCCCCAAGACACGTACAAGACGAGGACTCATAAATGTAAAAGGAATGGGTCAGAAATGGTTATTTGGTACCATGGACGACGCAGATAGGGAAGAAATAGACGAACATTTAAGAGTAATAGAGACTAACGACAAAAATGCTATTCAGGAACTTAATAAACAGATTAAAATTAATACACAACTAGCGGAAAATATGAAAAACATTAGAGACTTAGTTTTGAAGGACAGACAAGAAATAGAAATGTATCAAAACGAAAGTCAAAAATTACAAAAATCAATACTAAATCGATTACAAAGAACCGAAGTATTAACTAGATTACTGATGTTTGAAAAGTTAATTGACAACCTACTAGATACTATAGCTGCTTCCAAAATGGGGATAACACACCCTAGTTTACTGACTAAAGATGAATTGGTTATGACAGACATGAACTTTAGCAAACTGAAAAATATTAAAACAGGAGTAATGAAATATACAAATGGAGCCATTATTATAGCCTTGAAAATACCCGAAGAAATAATAACACTTCCTATTAAAATAATTTTACCTGTAACGAACCAAGAAAAAGAAGAAATCGATTTAGAACCATTTTTTGTAATTGCATATAAAAGTAAAGAATACATATTTAATAATGAAAAAAATAATGTCAATGATTTAAGAGAAAGAAACGATTGTATTATTAAAAAGAATTGTCTAATGAAAATAAACAAAAATTTTGAAATAATTAACCTAAATCAGAGAACGTTTATTGTTAAAAATGCTGACAATACAACTGTACAAAATAATTGCGATGCCAGAGAATTAACTTTAACAGGAAATTATATTGTTAATATCCATAATTGTAATATTAAAATAAATGATGCTATTCTCAAAAATAAAGAAACAAATTATACATTTCAACTGTATTATGAAGAAATAATTAAAGAAAATGTAACAATGAATACTATATTTAAAAAAATTGAAAAATGGCAAGAAATTGAAAACAGACATACAATAGAACTATTAAAATACAACAAGATAAAAACATATGTTATATCTGGTACATCCATGTTTATTGTAATAATTGCAATAATTTTTAAAGCATATATAGTTTGTAAGAAAGTCGGAGGAACAGGCAAAATAAAAATAAAAATTCAAAATACAACAAATAAAAAAGGTGAAAAACTTAATGATCAGAGTAATTTCCAGGAGAAAATTGAATCTAAGGAAGGAGGAGTTAAGTATTGGTCCTAAACCATACTTATTATTATTATCAAATTGCTGCCATCGTAAATTGCTTCACAATAAATGACATCGTTAATTATGCATTTTATTGTTTCACAATAAATAACCTAGTGAAGAATTTACGATTGCGGCAAACTAAAATCAAACCGATGCATTCGGTTAACCTGTTGAGAAATTGAAGGCACACTTGAAAAATTAAGCAATATTAATTGTGGGTCATAATTTCTCACAATCATTATTGCTTGGGTATGCTATATGTTCCCACTAGGAAGTGAATGCATTGGTTCGGTTAGGAATAAAAAAAAAAAAAGAAAAAAAGAATAAAGTAAACAAAAGAATATCGATTCATATGTATATTCGATATCGATATTCTTCTGATATAGTTTTCGCCTCCTCCGACAGCTATTTTGTAGTTTAGTTTTTAAGAAGAACTCAAAGAAGCAATACGGTGCAGCCCCGCATTGAGACAGCGGCCGTATCTTCCAAGATAACAAAAAAATTCAGAATAATAAACACGGAATATACAATAGAAAAATATCTCTTGTTTTATTTTAAAAAAATATTCCGCGATTCGGGAATTTTTCTCTCGCGCCGCCATATTGGAAAAATGGCGCCTAAAAGCAGTTTTTTGGTAATAACTCCTTTCCGACACATTTTACAGCGAAAACACAGATATACAAAATGAAACTAGAGAAAATTTGCTACAATTTATGTCTTAACCTTTTTTTCTAAAATTCATAGTTTCGGCGTGCGAGTGCAGCAAAGTGTAGTTTAACACACGTTCCGGCAGTAAAACTCATTTCCACACCAACTTGAAGTAGTGGAAGCGGCCCGGGGGCACTTGTCCTCCCCTGGCTCTGAGCAACGACTTTTTACATATAACACTTTATCAGTTCTTAACAGGAAATTTTGACTAATTGGTAATTTTTTTCACTTTTTTCGTCAAATTCCATAACTTGCCCTCCTCTGACTCTGGACCTTGCTCGAATAAATCACTAAGTTCTATCGTTTTGCCCCCCTTGAAGACAATGAAAATCGTTTACTTATCACAAAAATGGATTTAATTTTTCATTTCATGTTGAAAAATTGTTTACATAACTCTTTAACTGTAAACCTTTAAGTCATACAAAAAAATATTGAAAAAACTGAGTGGTGATATGCTGTTGGGACGATATAAGAAATAATTCCTTTATTCCGGGACAGTTATTTGCGATGAATATATATTCCCAGCATCTTTCTGTTCTATGAAACACGATGGACAGCAAAATACAAAAGTCTACGAGTATTCAGGTAAAACATAGTCGTTGTAATGGAAGCACTGCACTGTGTTACAAAACAAGTAGCCCTTCAACTTTGTTACTGGTGTTCGAATTCGACTTTTTTAGTCTGCTTGTTCATAATGGCCCTTTACTCGTCGGTACTTGAGCCAGTCAGTCAGTCAGGGATTTGACCAGAATTAATTAAGTGTTAAAGATCAGATCATTTTCTTGAACAAGCATTTTGAAGAAGATGGGAAGAATGCTGACAATTCTTTCAAAACGCTTTAAGAAATAAATGAAAAATGTTTGAGTGAATCAGTCATTGAATTGAGCTACCAATACCTTGTAAAGAAACAAACTCACCGATCCAATATTCTTTTGTACTTATCCAAAAATTATTTTAGAATATCAACTTTCGTTACTCACTTGGATTCTCTGATAATGTCCCTTAAAGAGCGGTTTTCAGACAAAACTAAATCCGAATATGCAATATTTCAGTGATCTCCTATATAATACAGGGTGTCCGCCGGGAATCATCCAATTTCAATTTGACTGTCCAAAAAAAAACTGACAAATATGGATCCTTTCTGGATAATTTTTCTGCCGAGTCCATCATGTCCACAATACTATAAATTTTGACCAAAGTTAATATACCAATACATGTGATGTGTTGAAAAATGCGGAAGAATTTTATTGGTTTTTGCAGCACTACCTATAGGCCTTTCCATTCAGGCCAATATGAACAGCAGAGCGATCTTTCAGTACATTAAGAAAAACAAAAACTTGGCTAGGCTCAAAAATTAGCGATGAAAGTCTTGATGCGTTGTGAATGATGAACATTCACAAAAACCTAGTAAAAGAAGATTTGGAGTCTTATAGTAAAATTTTATACCGTTGTGGTACACAACAACGAAAACTGCAATTCCTGTTTTCAACGAATAAAAATAAAAAAATTGTTTTGTCTTGTAATGAGCATTACTATAGTATTTATTATTTACATAAAAGAAAAAAGGTGAGTAGGTTTAATTTAAATGAATTTTCAAGAAAATACAACATCGCCTTAAAATGGCTTGCGACGCTCGTACGCCGAAGCTATTGATTTTAGAAAAATAGGTTACCTATAACATAAATTGTAGGAAATTTTCTATAGTTTTATTTTGTGCATATGTATTTTTACTGTAAAATGTGTCTGAAAGGAATTATTAGCAAAAAACTGCTTTTAGGCGCCATTTTTCCAATATGGAGGCGCAGATACGAGGTGGCAAAGTTGAAATTCTGAAAGAGCATGTCGAAATCTATTAAATTGACAATCTTCAAAACTCCCGGAAAACTTTGCAGGTAACCCCTATTTTTTCAACCAAATGACTGGACTATAATTAAAAATTACAGAAACAGAAAACGATGTAACACACGAACTGCTAATTATTTTTTTTTTAATATTGCAATTTTTGAATTTTTTGAGAAGTGCTTGTTACAATACTCATATTATTATTGTTTAAGGTTTAGAATTGTAAAAGTTTGTCAATTTTTATTTGCCCTTTTTTTTTGATAGAATTAAAAAAAAAATTGTATAAATTAATTAACAAAAAAAATTAATTTTATAGATAAAATAAAAAATTAACTATAATTTAAACTTATCTTTCAGATAATCTTTCTTCTTGATAGTATTTTTGGATTTGGATTTTCCTCCGATGATGATTCTCTTCAGATATTGTATAAAAGTCCAGTGTATCTTCGTTGTTTTATGTATTGATAAGGTTCTTTCGATATAGCTCCTCCCGCATCACTTTAGAAAGACGTAACACTTATTTTCTTTACACCTATTTGTTTACCGGTGTAATTATTTATGTGCCATCGTTGTCTAATGGTATGGTTCAGATTATTTAGGAAGTGTTTTTTTTTTTGTTTTTTTTTTTTATTCTGACTCGTCCGCGTTTGTGATTTTGATTCGTAAGACGTGAAACTTATTTCATTTATTTTGGTTTACTAATTTACATATATATAGGTAGTTTTTTGTAATTTGTTTATGATTTTGTATAAGGTTCTTAATAAAATTTTTTTTCGAAGACCACAATTACTGTCACTCTTTTAACAAGGAAACAGAAATAATATATTTCGATTTTGGTTTCTCGATTAAAAAGAAAATATTCACTTTTTTAATGAATTTTTTTTTTTGTATACACGAATGTTGCTTCCGCAAATAAACGAAATGTCCACGACAGATTAGTTCACGATTTTCAAATAAAGGGTTTTCCAATAAGAGGTGTTATTTTGATATTCAAAGAAAAATGGCATTTTTTGAGATAAATGATCGGATGTTTATTTCATTACAAAGAGGAAGGTATGCCGTTAATAATGGAACACAACATCAGCCAAATGGCCGCCACGATCACGCTTACAGGACCATATCCTTTTCATGAAATTTTCCATAACCAAATCGCAAAGTGGCTGCCCTATGTCCTCGATAGCCTCACGAATTCCATCTTTGAGGTCTTGAATCGACGCTGGGCTGTTGGCGTAGACCTTATCTTTCACGTGGCCCCAAAGGAAGAAGTCGCAAGGTGTTAAATCACAAGATCTCGGTGACCAATTGTGATCACCTCTTCGAGAGATAACACGGTCCGGAAACTTTTCCCGTAAAAGATCGATGGTTTCATTGCTTGTGTGGCACGTAGTGCCGTCTTGTTGAAAGTAAACGTTGTCCAGATCAATACCATCCAATTCCGGCCATAAAAAATCATTAATCATCTCTCGATAGCGCAATCCATTGACCGTAACTGTTGCTCCAGCCTCATTTTCGAAAAAGTAAGGTCCAATGACCCCGCCGGACCATAAACCGCGCCAAACAATCACGCGTTGAGGATAGAGAGGCTTTTCAACAATAACTCTTGGGTTTTCCGAGCCCCAGATGCGACAGTTTTGCTTGTTGACGTAGCCTCCGAGGTGGAAATGGGCCTCATCAGTCAAGATGATTTTTCGATGAAATTCCGGATCATTTTCATGCATTTCAAGGACCCAATCAGCAAAGACACGACGTTGTTGATGATCAGCCGGCTTGAGTTCTTGTGTTAACTGAACTTTATAAGCCTTAAGACCCAAGTCTTTATGCAAAATACGGTATAATGACGTTTGTGGAATGCCTAATTCCAAAGAACGACGAGGAATGGACAAACCTGGGTTTTCTTCAACACTTTGGGCTACAACAGCAATATTCTCAGTTGTTCTTGAGCGACGTGCACGGGTTTTATTCTTCACATCATTAACTTGTCCCAACAGCTCGAATTTGTCCACCAATTTCTGTATTGCGGTCTGACAAGGTGCTTCACGACGACCCAAAAATGTTTTAGTTTTACGATCCGTCTCTGCCAAATTTTCACCTTTTTATAGTGAATTTTAATAATTTCAATGCGTTGTTGAAGCGTGTATCGTTCCATTTTTATTAATGGCGTAGTTTCTTCTTGTCAAATGTCAAAAAATGACAGCTTCAAAAGTGACAGCTACCGAAAACCTCTTATTGGAAAACCCTTTACTACAACATATCGAACCCAAGGTTCGACCAGGCAGGATGTTCGGGCATCAACCGATAACCTAGCAAAATTGCAACCGCAACACATCGTAATCCTTACAGCGTACTTGTTACTTCCCGCAACCCACTACCAGTCAAATCATCATACAGTAGATTTAATATGATTTGGAATTCATTTAGTCTACGTGCCATCGAAAAACGACTCATTTTGGTGCCATCTCATTACCCAGCAAAAGAAGGTATACATATACCTACCTATAGCTACGTACTGTATCGTCACCTTGTTGCACTTTTCCTACTCCTTGGGAAATGGGTATTCAACCCTTCCTTACTTATATTATTATTATAATTATTGTTATTATTATTATTATTTGGTTTTAAAGCGCACTTGAAAACCGCAAACAATTAATTAAACAAAAAAAAGTATCCACCTTGCGCGCGACGATAAAAGAAATAAGTGATTTGACAGACGGTCAAAACACCAAGAAGAAAAGAGCTAAAGAGAATAAAAAAAGTGCACACAAGCAGCACGATAAAAAAAACTGCCAACCACGACTGCTCAGCTGGGGTGGGTTCTCTCTGCGGAAGAATTATGCCAACGAGAATAAATTTAATAATCGTTTTAATCAATTGATTAAAACGAAAGAATTATTTTCTTACATGTACAGTGGGGCACTTGTAAGAAAAAGCGGGCGCGAGGAATTTTAATTCGACTAAATTAGCAAAATTCCAAATCTAATTTTAAGAAAAGTACAACCAATAACGAAGTGAAAAAAAAACAACATTTTGAATGTAAAGAAATAAAACACAGAGTTTGTATGCCCAGATGGGGACTTTAAAATAGATTATATTTGGGAAACCGTGGGCGAACCCTGGATTAAAACCCAAATTTTTTTCCAATTTAACAAAACAAAACAGGAATAAATTTTTAACAGGCTTACGGGAATCGTTAAGCCGAGCAATTAAAAAAAAAGGTAATGGGCCGTTAACGAAGTTTAAAAAAAAGAACAAAAGAATACCGTGTCCCAAAACTAGTTGGGATAAAAAGACGAAACTTACACAACACGTCTATCGGAAATTTCAACCCTCTATCGACAATAATAAGAGAAGTTTAATCAACACTCTACTTATCTTTTTTTTCGCCTCCTCTATCTCCTCGAACTTTGTTTGTTCCTCCTAACTTTCTCGAACCTCGAATCTCCTTTTCTTAAAATTTTCCTCGATCCTTTTCTCCAAAATTTTTCCACCACAACTTTTCCTCGATTTGTTTTCCTCGACATTTCACAAATTAATCTTCTCGCTTGGCTAGCTCTCCTAAGAGTGATTTTCCAAACTTAACCCATTTCCTCCTTCGACCATTCGAATCACACACACATTCACATATTCAGCCATTCGCTTTCGTGATCATCCGTCACGGGATGCCGGCTTCCTGGAAAGCTACGTGCTCTCCTAGAAAGCCGACGTTGTTGAATCTCAACGAAACTTTACAACCACTCTCACAAACACGGATTCAACAAGTTGTTGGATGTCTTTCCAAAGCTTGCCGAATCTTAATGGCGAGTTCAGACCCATCCCAAACTAAACATTTCGTGAAAAATGAAAAAGAATTAAAACCGAGAAAAAGCCTTCTCTAGGCATTCTCCTAGTTAACACAATTTACACGCGGGTGATTCGAAGCACGAAACAAAACCATTCAGAAACTATTCTTTCGAGATGAGAGAGAGAAAGGCACATTTCAAAATCGCGAACCCTACTTTTCTAGTTAAAAATTCCGATAGACTTTTTGTGTTTAAAATTAATAAAGATAAGAAATTTTACAAATTCAAAAACGTTAACTACCCATTTCATTACAACAATAAAGTTACGTTAATTTAATTTAAGTTTAGATAAAAGGAAGAGTCAACCTGACTCGTTACTTCTTCAGCTCGTCCGCTGGCATCATGAGACCACCCGTCTGCATGGTTAAGTCTCCTGGATTTGGAACACCTGCTTTTGTCGCTTGTGCAAAATGCTGGCTAAGTACACCAATGGTTGATGGTACCACGGTTGCCCTCAACGTCACCAGTATTTTGCAGCAGCAACGAAAAATAAAAGGGGAATGAAGGAATTGAAGGCTGGTCATTGCTGCGGTAAATTTTAACGTAACAACCTAGTCGACGGTAGATACATATCACACCAGTGGCCTATTTCACCAAATTACAATTACAATCACAAACTTGTACTTGTAATCTGCAATTAAAAATTTGTAAACTAAATTTCTGTTTCACAAACAACAAACATAATTACAAAAAATTTGTAAAAAAGAGTAAGAAAAGTAGAGGAAATTGTAGTTGTGATTTACAAATAATAAAAAATCGGTTTCACCACTTTTTTGCCAGACTTGTAAAAAACAATTGTTTCTCACAAATTTGTGAGAGTCTGCTGAGTAGGTATGAAGCGTTAAGTGCACTATATAGCCTTCAATATTTTCCAAAAATACATCAACCACGATTGCACAAACACGATGGACACATCTGAACACCGTGTAGATTTATGCCGAATTCCTTTCAACAAAAGAATCGATTCTGTTCAAATTTTTTTCTAAACAAAATCGATTCTTTTCTGTCAAAACAAATCTTGGCGTTTTTAGCAAAAAAAAAAATAATACATTTCGCGAGTGAAAGACGTTATAAAAACTCAGTGCAAGTGAAATATTTTCAATAACAATTTTCTTTAAAAATATATGTGCAAGTAGAAGTTCAAACAAATAAAATGCACCAACAAATTGTCCCGGTATTATTAAAGTTATTAATTTAATTCTATTGCTAAAACATTGTTCTCACAACAAAAACAAAAAAACTTAATAGTTTTGTAAAAAATTTCTTGACGTTTTGCGCCAATTGCAGCGTCAAGTAACACAAACACAATCACACAAAAAAAACGATTCTTTTACGAAATTCGAATTCCTTTCAATTGACAGAAAAAGTTCGATTCTGTTTAGAAGAAAATTGATTTCTTTGTTGAAAGAAATTCGCCATTAGATATACCGTGCATGTCGGAGAGCTCATTATAAAATATCAACATTTCCATTGTATGTTAATAAAAACATTTTTTCAGACTCATTACCAATCGTGTTTCAATTATTCTTATTATTTAATCTACCCTTATACGGTGTATGCAAAACTTTTCATTAAAAGCAAATGAATCTGCAAATATGCGACCGATAGATTCTTAAGCTTTTTATCGCAAAATATTCACTTGTATTAATATCGGTATACTACTATGCCTTCGCCATAAATACATTTTTAAGTTCGGAAAGATATTTTTATTGAAAAATTACAAATTGTTAATAAAATTACACATGAACTTTTTTCTGTAAGAATTTTTCTACAAATTAACAAATTTGTAAAGTTTTTTTATTTGGTGAAACAGAAACTTATAAAAAAACTTGAATTTTCACAAATTTGTACTTGTAAACTACAAACAAAAATTACTCTTGGTGAAACGAAAATAAAGATATTCCCACAAATTTCCCTTTGTAAATCACAACTACAATTTTGTAATACAAATATTTTGTGCAACAGAATAAATCGATTTCTTAACAAAATTTGTAAGAAATCGCTTGTAAATTACAATTTGTAAGTTGGTGAAATAGGCCACAGGCACACATCATCGTACATGACAACCGCCTCGCATACAATAGATATACAGCATACAATGGGTATGGCTATGGATGATTTGGCGATCTTGTCGCCCACTCGTCGAGTGAACTATGACATTTGATATGTTGGTAATGGATAAATATAGCAGTGCTTGAGGGTTCTACTGCAGTTCTTGGAATTATAAACAGACGAAGCCCATACGACGTCTAACTTTAGGATGATGATGACTCTCTCACAGATTTTGGCGATTGCTGCTGGGGTCGGCACATTCTTTTGGTGTGGCGATGGATAGCCAAGGCATAGGCTTGGTATCAGATTCTGGGCTCCTTCAACTTGTGGGCGTTATGGTGACGATGCATCTTTGAACACTGGCTGGTGGCTGGACGCCACTACTTAGACTTGGTCGATTCAATGGTTTTTCAGTTCTCGTTTAGTGAATTTGGTCCTTAGTGCTCGTGGAGCTGAGTGGTCTTTTATCTTTGTATTTTATTTAAAGTGTATTCACCATTATTATTATCAATTAAAATAATTGAATATATTATATTAAACTAAACTTGGTATTCAGCAAAGTGCCCTATACAATCTCTCTGGAAGTTTTCAGATCGTTCTTTATGGACTTGATCCCCTTGTTCGGAGAATAATTACCCGACAATGACATTTATGGAGTCTAGTCTTCTCGTTTGAACTGCCGAATGAGCATCCAGAGATGTTAATGATGTTCCTATAGCGCTTCCGCTACTTCATAGAGGTAAGTTTGATATCAGCATTTAATCGCAGCACCTCGAGATACTGTCGAGATCCTGTTCAACAACTGCGTCAACTGCTATTTTCCGAAAAGATGGAAGATGGCGAAAATAATACCAATATCTATATCTTCTTCCTTCTAAACAGCACCAGTAAAATCCTTGAGGGACTTATTCTTCAGAGGTTCAGGACATTCTGCAACCGCATCATTCCAGATATTCTGTTTGTATTTTGGGAGAAACACTCCACTTTACATCCACTTTTGAGGTTCCAGAACGACGTTGTTAATACCCTCAATAATTATCAGGTTACTGTTGGGTGCTTCCTGGATATAGAGAAAGCGTTTGACAGCATATAGATAAAGGGATTAATACACAAGCCAAAGCTAACCATTTTTAATTTTCCAGGTACACTTAAAAAAAAAATAATTTTCTGTTTTCTCAATTCCAGATCTTTCTTCGTCCAGATAGAAAACAGTCAGTCAACAACCAAAAGCATCAGAGCAGAAGTTGCGCAAGGATCAAAGCTAGGACCGTATCTCTACAATATCTTCACGTCGGACCAGCCGCAATCCAACAAATATATGAATTTGTTTTATGCGGACGATTCGCTAACGTATGCCAAATCTATGTATTCAGTTATTGCAGCCCGAAGAGAAGAAGAGCATGTGAGACGCCTGTGGGAATTCTACACAAGATGGGGCATAAAAGTCAACTCAACTAAGTCTGAGCTGGTTTGCTTCAGAAGACCCGCGGGACATCGGAACACACTGTCAGCCACAAGATGCCGCAGCGTTACCATCAATCTGCCTGACGGATCACAGCTAACAACCAAACCAACTGTGAAATATCTGGTTATCAACTCCGAGGAGAGGTTACGTTTCAACCCGCACGTGACTGCTACCTTAAAAAAGGCGAATTTCGCCTTTCACCGAATCCACCCCTTAATGCGGAAAAGGAATGGACCCAGCCAGAAGAGAAAGTTGCTTCTCTATAGGCAACTTCTCAGACCGATTACCACGTATTATTTTCCTGCATGGTTTAATACATCCAAAATCAGCACGAGAAAGTTTGGAACGTTTGAGAGGATCTGCGGATCTGCATGGGACTTCACTTTGACCAACGGCGAGGAAAGCACTTCAGCAACAAACGTCTTTACGAGGCATCCGGAATAATATCCCTGGGCAAACACATCACCGGTGCTGCCAAAATACTGACGAGCAACATTACCAACCATCCAAACCCACTAGTGAGAAGTATCACAAGCGAAGAGAGATACCCTGGACCACGATACCTTGATGTCACAGCACTACTGGACGAAGGAATTATTTCTATCAACGATGACAAGACAATCCAATTCTACGAGGATGCAGCGTCAAACAACCACCGTGGCTAGAAGCCACCATGACCCCATTTCACCACAAAGACAACCGGATATGAACAGCCCGAGATTAATCATCCAGTATTTAGCTAATAGTATAAGACAATCAATGACAATTTTTTTAATAATTTTTATAAATAAAAAAAAAACAATGTGTAATATTGGTGCTAAATAAAATTAAAATATCAATGTAATATACTTTATGTAAAATTAAGAACCAATTGTATATATTTCAGTTCAATAAAAATATTATTGTTACATATTATTACTATGTGTTTATCTACATTGTTCCTTGGGGAAACCGTAGCAACAATTCTACCCACTTCACACGATGTTTCTACAGGCCAGCATACCCCTAACAAGATTTGATTTTTGAATTGACACATTTTTAATGATGTCAATGGCGGGGGTATGTTAAGTTACCTATATTTATATGCACATATGACTGTAGAGATGTATTGTAAATATTTTAAATATATGTAATAAGATCAAAGTGGCGAAGCTGTGTCGCGTCGACCCAATTCATATAACAATAAATGATATTACAGATTGTGTTTTATGACATACTTCTGTGAGCGTTATGTTCTATGAACGTTGAACAAGGGATGCTTCGCATCGTGCGTCGTTATCCACTTTACAACCCTTATTGTTAGTTTAGGATATAAGAAACTAGGGATAAGATAGATTAAGAAAATGTATTTGTAATCTAGGTATAAGAAATAGTTGTAATGTAGTTTAGTTTATTGAAAATAAAGCAGAATACTTTGCACCACGAAGCAGTGCGGTTGTGTTTTGTATTTTGTTCCTAAACTTCATACGGGTGTTCAGATTTTCAAAACCAAAAACCTAAATTTTCAATGACGAATTTCAACAGTAGCTATAAATGGCTAATGGACTTAAAGTAAAGTATGAAAAATCGACATATTTTTACTTTGAACCAAACTTTAATAATAATGACATTTTTTTAAATGATAGTTCTTAAATAGAAAGTTTTTTAAAGAGTACCAAAAATCAATATGATTATTCAAAGATCTGAACCAATTTTCAGCTATTTGTCTAGGTTTGCACATTTTGTTTGTGACTAAACTAAACAAGGTTATAAGGGGAGCATTAGTGTTAAATTGAAATTGAAATAACTACCATTTGTTTTTTTTGATTGGGGCTTATGAACTTAATTGATTTGATATAATTGTGTTAGTAGAAGTTAATTACAAGGGCCTTATATATATTCAAATTATAAAAAACCACACTCACCAAAATTGGAAAACGAACATTATTGGGTGCTTCAGAGCTAGTGGCTGCTAAGAAAAAGTCAATCCAGAACTGAAAAACCTGTTCTTTCATATCACTTGTATGTTCATCTGACTTTTTTCGAAATCGATGAATTAAGGCAATGTTTCCAATTGTTGATTTCAGATACCAGTTAGGCGGTTTCAGCTTAAACATACACTCCGCAGCTTGAATCGCTTTTGTGTAATCTTCAGCTAATACAGATATTTCAAAAAATGTTGCTACGTCCCAATATTCGTTCAGCGTTGAAAGGCTTCCTTTTTTTCCGATTAAATTGTTCAATGTCATTGCTATATGTTGCAATTCCTCGGTATTGCTAAATTCTTTTCCATCAATAACCAACAGCGTAGCTAGATTAATTCCAGCATACTCATTGGGTTGAACTTCAAAACTTTGTCTATACCATTTGATCGCGTTTTTTAAACTGTTAATATCACTATAGTCTGATTCTACAAAAATGTCTTTATAAATTCTACCACAAAGGCAAAGCATATCTGGAAATTCGTTTTCTTTTTTTTCCAACGCTTTTAAAGACGATGCCAATGCTTTTTCTCGATCTCCTTTTTTGTTTCTTCTGTTCAGGGCAAAAGCGTAGAGAAAACTCATATTTCCGGTCTCAACGTACTTGCGTGTGTTTGGGATACTTTTTAAATCATTTACTAATCGCACCATAGAGTCGTAGTCTTGAACGTCGCGTAAAGAACACATAAAGCTGTGAACAACTTCGCCGGATAAAACATGTGGATCGTCCAGCCTTTTACGCATTTTTGATAAGATTTCTGTTAGTTTTGTAGTGTTAGACGCATATTCTTCTCGAACACCCCTTAGATCAGCTAAAAACTTTTCTCTCATGTGTGCCCTTAAAAAAAATAAAAATTCAGCACATAATAATAATATTATATAAGTAAACAGAAAAAGAACTGTATAGATTTTTTGGAAGTAAATAATATTTTTTTTTAATATATAACCCAGGCAGAATGTTCTTTTACTACTTAAAAAAAAATGCACGACTGGGTCGCACGAACTTGCTCTTATGCGCGATCACATTACGGTCCTATCTAGAGTCTATATTTTATCCATTTGCCAAATCTAAGTTTAGTTGCAGGTGGTATTATGTGAGTATACAAAAATTAACTTAGTGTTGCAAATATGCAATATGCATAAAAGGAAATTATATTATTTAAACTGGTAAATTGTTTTAAATCAACAAAATTAGAAAGAAGTTGATTAAAAGACTTTAAATCTGTTTTAACCCAACGCGATGTACACCATTTGATTGCTTATATATATCTTAATTTATAAGAAAAAAATTTTGAAAATCATAGGAGCGGTTTTAAAAATAATTAATTTTTTATATATACAATTTCGTTAACATTAAAATTTTAAATGGTAGATCGTACTAGTTTTAACACACAAACAAACTTTTATCAAAATCGTAACAGTTGTTTTTGAGAAAAAAATATTTTTCTTTACGGATTTTAACATTTGTGTGGGAGGCACCGTTATTTTTGGGGATTAGAATAATTTTTGTCAAAAATCTTCTAGATAAAGTTAAAAAACTGCTATTTACCAAGTTTAATAAAACTAGACATAGTCGTTTTTGAAATATTGAGTTTTCAAAAAAAAAATTTAAAACTTTTTTTAAAAATCTTAAAAACAGTTTTTTTGAAAATTTTGGTACTCAATATTATTAAGAATGTGTCAATAATTCTTCATAACAAAATTGATCAGAATCAGTTTAACCGTTTCCGAGAAAAGCGAAAATCAAAAAAATGGTTCTCTGGGAGGTACCATTAATAACCATTTTTCGGAACATTTTTTTTTTATTAAACGGCAACTTATAACTATTTAAATTTATTGATTTCTTAAAAACAAATTCGGTAAAGCTGGTTTTGAGAAATATAAGTCTTTCCTTTTTCGCCAAGAAATGTTGTATGACAGCTGCTGTTAGTTTTGGTCCTAAAAAAAAGAGAAAAAAACGGGTGGGGGGAATGTCCAAAAAAGGCTAGGTACCAAGTTTAAAGAAAATCGACCTGTCGGATGTAGTCGAACCGACAGACAGACAGACAGGCAGACGGAAGTTTTTGCGAGACCCACTTTTTTCGTCTTCGCTATCATCGTAATGTCAAGTTTGATCAAAATCTCGAGTTCGATTTTTTGTAGGGATGCATAACTTGCCATATAGTACCTATATATCGCAAGTAAAAATCCAAGAGAAGATTTTTTAACGCTTATTTTTATGTTGACATCAAGAATGCTGCTTTAAAAAAAATTATTCAAGGTCTAATGTTGAAGATATCGATTTTTCACAAATTTAAGATATAACTTATAAAAGTGAATGCCATTAAAAAGTAGATCATGAGATTCTCTACAAAAAAAAAATTGTGTGAGTGCCGGGACTCACGGTTAATATGTGTAAACATCAACGTGCGCGTATCCAAAACGGACTTGTTTTTGCTTGAAGGGGATCTTAAGATTTATTTCACTGAACGCACCCATCCTAGCATGCAGATCGTAACGTTGCACACCGTAACGTTTCACGACGTAACGTTGCACACGAACGTTCACGTTTTATTTTCACTCTACCGCCAGCATAGATGTTTACACATCAAAAAGATATTGACACGTTTTTCCTACGACTGTTCTGTTAGAAGACACCAATATTTCAAAAATAGTAAAATGGCGGAAATAACGGTCAGTACACATTTTAAAAAATGGACAAAAATAAAAACTACCACTTTTGGTCTTAAATAGCGGAGATGTCGAAAAATATTTTTTTATTGCTTTAGAAAAAAATGTTCCCTCAAAAAAAAATTATGGCACTTTTTTACGTGCGAGAGATAAATTAGAAGATATTACATTCAGAGATAAAATAGATATTTTTGTTAAAAAATAATTAAAAAATAGTTGAAGAGGATAAAAGTAGCTGTGAAATATGTTGGAAACGCTTGAACTAGCGCATGTATATTTTTTTTTTGAACATACATTTTAAAAACCAACAGCCGCTGTTTGAGGATAGTTGCAATGAATAGTAGTGTCTTCGAACCATTTAATCTTTCAGTTTCCGGGCTGACTACACTCAATATTGTGGATGGTATTAAAATGGATTGATGTGAGATGAGCGTCTTTGTCTGACTCTCATTTGTCAAAGTTTGGACTTTCGTTCTATCGCTTTAAAATGGACACTCAATGTTCCAAGTGTAAAGTTTCAACCTCCGAAATAGATTTAATTCACTGCGGATTTTGTCACTCGGTTTTCCATATGAGTTGTGCTAGATTGAGTGAATCCCAGCATTCCACGCTTACATCGAATAATATTTGAATTTGGAGGTGCGATACGTGCAAAACCTTTCCTTCATTAAATTGCATATAAAAAATCAAAGACTTTTATTGTTTCTTTGCTGATCATAAGCTTGAATTTGAAAAGCTCATCACTGAACAGCCAAGTGCAAGTGCATCTAAACCCCCCCGCATTACCCGCTATAATGCCAAAAAGCTCCTGGTTGGAACTCAAAACAGTCAATTGTCTCCATCACCAATCTTGCTTAAAACTAAAAAAAACTCCCTCATCATCTCTTGCTGGAAAAGTGATAGTGTTAAAGATCGCTCTCTAATTGAAAAACCGGTTAAACGTGCTGCAAAAATTAAAATCGATCCCAATTCTTCTCTGCAGAGTCGAGTAATTGATAAATCTGCTTGTAGTGTTGCAGTTGGTGAAGGTAATAGCATGATTGTAAAAGGTGTCCCAATTGCTGATGTGGCTTCATCTTCCTTGTCTGCTGGCTCAGATAACACTGGTGAGAATTCATAAATCAGTGCAAATCGAAAGTAATGTGAAAGATTTTGCAGTTATAAATGACAATTATGTTGGGGAGAAAGCTCCAGATGATTCCTCTGCAAACGAGAACAAAACAAGAAATGGCGAGAATGCTATTATTGTTATTGTTGATGATACTGCTTGTGTTGCTGGTGTTGCTAGTGTTACTAGTGTTGCTAATCTTGCTGATATGGTTGGTGTTGCTGATACTGCTGGTGTTGCTGATACTGCTGGTGTTGCTGGCGTTGCTGGTGTTGCTAGTGTTGCTTATCTTGCTGATATGGTTGGTGTTGCTCGTGTTGCTGTTTCTAATAAAAATGTTGAAGATTACCCCCAGGCTCGCTTTAATAAGGCCACGTCAATTATTAATAATAATAATTTAATATTATTAAAAAAATGTAGATATGGACCTACTAAAGGAGGTTAATTTTAAAGTTGGTATTCCGGCTGAGTCATTTGATGCAGTGTTCAACGCAGACTTTTCGCCAAAAGGATTACGCGTGAGACCCTTCCAACATTTTCCAAAAAACGGGACAAATCAGACAGTGGAAACACGAAAATGACATACCGATTGGTGAATACAGTCTTTAATCATAATGCTGTTAAAGATCCAAACTCCATGTTTTCGCATTCCGCTATAATTAATTCCACATCCTCCGATGCTATCGAAGTTTACTACCAGAATGTTGGACGAATGCACGCAAAATACGGAGAACCATGTTACTCTGCCTCAAAATCCATTTGGTGCTATTTACAAAATGGTGAGTCTGACAAAGAGAGAGAGAGACATAAATATGCACACCAAAACAGAGACTTAATTTCGTTTCCTTCTGCATCATGGAAGTGTTTCCGGGAAGTGTTTTAGAGCCAATTTAGACTGAAAATTGAATATTATTTCACATATATTTTGAAAAATTCCGACAAAAATGTTAGTACCAAAAACGTAATTTTTCAGTCTAAATTACGGACAGAAAAAACATCGTCCGGAATCACTTCCAACGCCATTTTGGGATATCGATCTCTCATTATAAAAATGATGTCCAGGGTTACCGTCCGATATAAAAGCCAGGTTTCGAGCTCATAAGCCCTTTTTTAATTGGGATACTGTTCGGTCGGTTCACTCTTGCCGTGGCGTGGGGCAATAAAAACTTTTTTTACGGGATTATAAATTAAAAACTAATAAAAATCAATGTTTGAAACTGATAAAATCTAAAAAGAAAATAAACCCTAACTAAAATAACCAACACAAAAAACCTACATGGCAATTGCCATATTATTTAAATAAAAGAAGAATAATGGAATTTGCTTTAACAAATCGTTGCCGCGTAATCCGAAAGAAATAACGTAATCGGCAATTAAACGGGTATAAAAACAAAAACCACGTACAAATACTTAACCTTCTGTCGTTTTGTAGCTATATTTGTCAACAAAAAGAAAAGCAGAAACAGAGAAAAACGAAAAGCTTTGCCGGTGTGACTTAAAAAACCAATTATTTTGATAGTGAACTTAAATCTATGCAAAATTTAATGTTTCGGGGTGCAGACTTTCCGAAACAAAAAAAATCAAGCGTGAAAAGTTAAAAAAAACCAAAAAAAAAAAGATAAGAAAACCACTCTGTCAAAAAAAGTGAGCCCTAAGACCTGAAAAGTTATTATTTACAACCTTACCCTGGTGAAGAAAAAACATGTAAAAGAAAAAAAAAATTATGAATAGAAACACCTATCTTCATAGCAAGTACAATTCGCGACATTAATCTTAAATTCCGTGTATTAAGGGTGGTACCTAACCAATTCAGTGAGCATTTATTTACATTTACACAAACAAAATATATATATAAAAATACATCTCATACTAAACAGGTGATTACTGAACAAAATCAGATAGAGCCTTTGGAGCGGTGCACCCCATCAAAGGACAATTATTGCAAAACCAACGGCATCGGTAAGTTCTAATAGTTATTTGAATTTATATAAAAAAAATATATATATATTTAAACACAGATAATTCAACGAAATTCAACTGATTCACTTAATAAGTTGTAGTGTTGTAACGATTCGCAGTTTTTTTTTTTTTTTGAATTTTAACTAAATATTAAAGGTTTTTGCATTAGCTAAGCTGATGGCAAAAAAAAATTGCGAAGAAAGAAACAACCAAACGTTACAACGGCTGTTACTGTTACTGACGGCTATTGGTTCATATCCAAAAATAAAAAAATTGTTAATCAAGAAAAAAAAACAAGAAGCCTTTAACGAATAATTAATAATAGCAAAATTATTGGTTTATAATCTGCAATGAAATTTTCGTCGTTTTCCTTTTCGAGAATTATTTGTTAATATTCCGCTCCTCGTGCATAATTATGGGAAGTTTAGAATCTTTGGGAATTTCAACATTTGGGACGGATAAACCAATGGAACGTAATTAAGTCTATAGTCGTGGGTGGATGTGACAGCGTAAGTGATGTGGTGAGATGAAAAAAAAGATGGAGATTTCTGTAAACGGAGTTTTGAGGACACGAAGGGGTAGAGAAGATAAAGATTTGGTGAAGATGAAGTCAAGATGAAACATATAATATATATATAATGTTTAGTTGAGATATAGTGATCTTGTGATATTCCTCGTGTTTTGAGATGGTGTTAGGGGCTATTATTTTTTGAGGACATAAAAGCCATGGTCGGTATCCTTGCAGATACGTTTGGGTGGGTTTTTTCCTCAGAGAGGCAATTCTATCGGGTCCTCTCCTCACAAGAACGATTTTTTTATAAATACTTAGGGCCAGTTTCACAGTCAGAAAAGCGACAAGAATGTGAAAGATTAATTCCCAATATCACAGCGCACTGTTACCTGAATAAGTGGCACTTAAGACTCCGATGTTGGCGACTTAAGTTCCACTTACGCTGGCTATGAAATTTAGCTTAAATTCCTCATATGGGAAACTTGAGTGCCACTTGTTCCGGTAAGAAGTGTCGTCTGTGAAACTGGCCCTTAACCTATCAGGACGAATTCGGGTTCCTTACATGGAACCCTTTTTCATTAAAATTTTTCCGACATGTAAGCCGCAACAAACACCCAGTACCGCGACAGCAAGGAACCACCCCGCCGACGAGCTAGGACGCGCGATTGCTAGCATGCCACGCTGTCGCGGCCTGGACACCCATTCCTTTCTGCTGCCATGATTGGTCCCTAGTACCTGGGAGCTATGGGTTGTAATGGTAGTAAAGGAAGGAGTGGTTTTGGGCTCTTCCTCTTTGATTGAAAAGTTCCTATTATGTGTTTCGTATTTCAGTTCAAAGAGTTATAAAGGGTTTTCCAATAAGAGGTGTTATTTTGAATAGCCCGCTATTTCGGTAGCTGTCACTTTTGAAGCTGTCATTTTTTGACATTTGACAAGTAGAAACTACGCCATTAATAAAAATGGAACGATACACGCTTCAACAACGCATTGAAATTATTAAAATTCACTATAAAAAGGGTGAAAATTTGGCAGAGACGGTTCGTAAAACTAAAACATTTTTGGGTCGTCGTGAAGCACCTTGTCGGACCGCAATACAGAAATTGCTGGACAAATTCGAGCTGTTGGGACAAGTTAGTGATGTTAAGAATAAAACCCGTGCACGTCGCTCAAGAACAACTGAGAATATTGCTGTTGTAGCCCAAAGTGTTAAAGAAAACCCAGGTTTGTCCATTCCTCGTCGTTCTTTGGAATTAGACATTCCACAAACGGCATTACACCGTATTTTGCATAAAGATTTGGGGCTTAAGGCTTATAAAGTTCAGTTAACACAAGAACTCAAGCCGGCTGATCATCAACAACGTCGTTTCTTTGCTGATTGGGTCCTTGAAATGCATGAAAATGATCCGGAATTTCATCGAAAAATCATCTTGACTGATGAGGCCCATTTCCACCTCGGAGGCTACGTCAACAAGCAAAACTGTCGCATCTGGGGCTCGGAAAACCCAAGAGTTATTGTTGAAAAGCCTCTCCATCCTCAACGCGTGACTGTTTGGTGCGGTTTATGGTCCGGCGGGGTCATTGGACCTTACTTTTTCGAAAATGAGGCTGGAGCAACAGTTACGGTCAATGGATTCCGCTATCGAGAGATGATTAATGATTTTTTATGGCCGGAATTGGATGGTATTGATCTGGACAACGTTTACTTTCAACAAGACGGCGCTACGTGCCACACAAGCAATGAAACCATCGATCTTTTACGGGAAAAGTTTCCGTACCGTTTTATCTCTCGAAGAGGTGATCACAATTGGCCACCGAGATCTTGTGATTTAACACCTTGCGACTTTTTCCTTTGGGGCCACGTGAAAGATAAGGTCTACGCCAACAGCCCAGCGTCGATTCAAGACCTCAAAGATGGAATTCGTGACGCTATCGAGGACATAGGGCAGCCACTTTGCGATTTGGTTATGGAAAATTTCATGAAAAGGATATGGTCCTGTAAGCGTGGTCGTGGCGGCCATTTGGCTGATGTTGTGTTCCATTATTAACGGCATACCTTCCTCTTTATAATGAAATAAACATCCGATCATTTATCTCAAAAAATGCGTTACGAATAGTTGTGAAGAAAAATTACTACGTATGTAACTGAGACTGACAATAGACTACCATATTTAGACACTGTCATCATCCGAGAAGAAAGTGGTTTAAAAATGGATTGGTTTCAAAAACCAACTTCATCGGGAAGACTGATAAATTATGCATCTCAACACCCAAAAAACAAGATTTTCAACACCGCCAACAATCTCATTAATAGAGTTTTATCAATCAGCGACGAGAAATTCCATCAGCAAAACATAATTATAGTCAAAGATAATTTAAAGAAAAATTCATTTCCCGAAAAATTAATAAAATCCTTAGTAAAACAACAACAACAAAAACAACACCGAAAACAACAACAACCAGAACAACAAAACTTTAAATACAAATCCTTCACATACATACAACAAATAGCAGATAGGTTCAAATAAGCAAAACTTTTTGACACAGAAAAATACAAATTAGCGATGAAATCTACTAACACGACGTCACAAATATACACTAAACTTAAAATAAAAACGGACATTATGGACCATTCTGACCTTGTTTACAAAATAAATTGTAAATGAAATCCTAACGAAGAATGCAACCAAACTTATATAGGAACTACGAAACAAAAATTAAAAAAGAGACTTATAGAGCATAAATCAGACATACAAAATAACGCACCACAGAAGACAGCACTGGCAGCACATTGTCTCTCACACGGCCACACTCCTAACTATGAAGAGATCCAAGTACTTCAGAGAGAGGAGAACCAAAACAAGAGGTTTTTAATCGAAACTCTTCACATCATCAACACATGCAACACGATGAATAGAAAAACAGACATGGACAACGTCTGTCCGCAATATAAACATTTGTTGGAGAAGAGGTGGCGATACCAAGATCTATGAAAGATGTTTACAAGCTTTTGACTATATTTTTTGTTACTTGTGAGTCTTGCTTTAAAGTGTTAAGTTCAACTTTTGTTTGTTTTAGAACCATTGGGTTTTCTTCTGAAAATGTATTAATGTAATAATTAATGTAAGTTATTTATCGCCTTATGTTTTTTGCAAACATTTTATCTTATGTACTAATCAATGCAAATATAGATACCACTTTTTTCACCTGAAGATGTCCATAGTCATGGACGAAACGTTGTGAACGGGAAAAAACTTGTTTCATTTATGACCTGAAGCCTATATACCAACCAACAAATACATATTCAACAAAAGGTCACATATTATATATACACAATGAATATAGTAGATTCTCACTTATTATGATTCAAAATATGAAAAAATATTTTGGCTCAAAAACATTTTTAATTTTTTTATTTTGGTTCTCTCTGTCTTTTTTCTTTTATTTTCAGTTTTTTTGTCATTGACATTTCTTATTTTTTGTATGGGACAAAATAAATTATCTTTTGCCTTTTTTATAAAATTAAAAGATATTTATTTAATTCTGTGGTAAACACAATACAACGCACTTATTTTAAAGTAATTTTCTCTTTTGGTCTTAGCAATAATACAATTGTTACGGTAAAATTTACCGCAACAATGACCAGCCTTCAATTCCTTCATTCCCTTTTTATTTTCGTGGCTGCTGCAAATACTGGTGCCGTTGAGGGCAACCGTGGTATACCATCAACCATTGGTGTACTTAGCTAGCATTTCGCAAAAGCGACAAAAACAGGTTTTCGAATGATTTGAAAAATCGAGAGAAACAGGCGGTTCCAAAATCTACGATTACCAATCATGTAGACGGGCGAAAATAATGCCAGCGGATGAGCTGAAGAGGTAAAGAGTCAGGCAGACTCTTACCTACTCTAAAATCATCGATACATCACAAGATCCTAAAATTAACGTAAATTAATTATTGTTTTGAAATGGGTAGTTAACGTTTTTGAGTTTGAAAAATTTCTTATCTTTATTAATTTTAAACACAAAAAGTCTATCGGAATTTTTAACTAGAAAAGTAGGGTTCGCGATTTTGAAATGTGACTGGTTTTGTTTCATGCTTCAAATCATCCGTGTGTAAATTGTGTTAACTAGGAAATGCCTAGCGAAGGCTTTTTCTTGGTTTTAATTCTTTTTGATTTTTCTCGAAACATTTAGTTTGGGGTGCGTCTGAACTCGCCATAAAGATTCGGCAAGTTTTGCAAAGACATCCAACAATTTGTGGAATCCGTGTTTGTGAGAGTGGTTGTAAAGTTTCGTTGAGATTCAACAACGGAGGCTTTCTAGGAGAGCACGTAACTTTCCAGGAAGCCAGGATCACGTGACCGATGATCACGAAAACAAATGGCTAAATGTATGCATGTGTATGTGTTTGAAATGGTCGAGGGAGGAATTGGTTTTAGCTTGGAAAGTCCACTCTTAGGAGAGCTAACCAAGCGACAAGAAAGCGACCAAGAAAGAAGGATATCGAGGAAAAGTTTTGTTGAAAAATTTAAGGAGAAAAATTAAGATAAAAACAGGTGATACGAGGGGCGAGGAAATCAAGGAGGGACAAACAAAGTTCAAGAAGGAACAGGCGAGTAATAGAGGCAAGGAAGTCTTTAGAAAAGATAAGTAGAGTGGGTCATTTTATTTCTGTTGATATTCTCATTAGTGTGAAAATTCCGATCGGATTTGCAAGTTTCTCAGTTTGGATACGGTATCCTCTTCTTAGGCGAGTTAATGGCCTATTTTCTTTTTTTATCGGCTAAACGGTTCTCGGTTAGACTTTGATAATTCATCCTATTGTATCCTTTTGTTTAAAAAAAGAAATGGGTTTTGATCCTGGATTTCTACCCAAAGGTTTTCCAAATAACATCTGTTTTAAAGTCCTCATCTGGGCATACAAACTCAGTATTTTATTTCTTTAAATTCAACTTGTTGTTTTTCACTCCATTATTGGTTTTACTTCTCTTAGAATTAGATTTGGTCGTGGTTGGCAGCTTTTTTTTATCGTGCTGCTTGTGTGCACTTTTTTTATAACTCTCTTTCGCTCTTTTCTCGTGGTTGTTTTGACCATCTGTCAAATCATTTATTTCTTTTATCGTCGCGCGCAAGGTGGATGCCTATTTGTTTGTATTTTTAAAGTAAAAAAAATACAAAATAATAACCGCAAAGTCCATATATTTTAAAGAAATAAAAAAAGTTTATTTTTATAAAAAGTTCCACCTTAGGTGGCTTTGCATATTTTAACTCAATACATATATCAAAAAGAAATTAAAGAAAACAAATCCCTTATTGATACATTCGGATGCATTTCGACGATTCATATGAATGCGGGTCATGCTGGATGCTAGACCAATACCGAATTAAACAAATTACAACAATAGTAAAAACGTTATTTAATAAGGTTTTAATTTGATTCTTGTTTCCGAAGACTCACAAGGACTCTACTAACCTGAAAATGCTCCCCATAGTTTCAAACTGTAATGAACCAACGGAAAAAATTGCAAAATGGTTAGTGAGAAAATTCGATGAATATCCGAAACCAAAGGGCTTATATGTTGAAAACACTTTTGAATTTTGCGAAAAAAAATGAAAGGCATAAAAATAAAAGAAAATGAGTCACTAGTGTCTTTTGATGTGAAATCCCTATTCCCAAGCATACCGATTTCAGAAACACTAATTTTTCTTAAAAATTGGTTAATGAAACATGAACCAACCAGGAGAAACGAAATTTATTTATAAATTTAACAAAGTTATGCATGGATCAAAACAACTGCCAATTTGATGGAAAATTCTACCAAATTACAAAAGGCACATGCATGGGAAATGCACTATCACCTTTCATTGCTTATTTATTCATGTCAAATTTTGAAATAAAAATGAAAGAAGAAGGAATATTACCAAAAACATGGTGGAGATACGTAGACGACGCACAGTGTGTTATTTTGCAAATCTAGCGGAACTTTAATCGTGGTGCGTTTGATATTATTTTTTTTTTATGTTTATCTGTTCAATTATGTCAAATATGTAATCGTGTGAGTTTTTTTAAGCTTACCAGTATTATATATTCAACTTAATGAAACCTAAATGAAAATACCACACTTACATCCTTTAGTTAGTCAATTCTTTGATTCAAATAATCCGTATTCAAAAACGTTTAGAATTATTTACTAAATTTTACTTTAAAGGTAAAAGGTATGAAGATTAAAAAATTACGAAGCAAGGATATTTTACGTTTTTTGGACATTTTATAGTTTTGTATTCAAAATTTAAGACTTTTAGTTTGAATGATATCTGAGTGTGTGAAGTTAGCCCCCCTTTTTTTGAATTTGTTATTTTTGAAAATTGTTCCAGGTTGTTCCCGATTTGTTCCGCATTGTTCCAAATTTTTTGCAAAAATATTCAAAAATAGGGGTTTTAGACCCAAAAAACGGTTTTTGACCTAGCCCCCCTTTTTTCGAAAATTGAAATTTTGAAAATTGTTCTAGAATGGTCTAGTTGTTCTGAACATTGTTCCAAGTTTTTGGACCTCTAAATTCAAAAATTCAAAAGTTATGGCCAAAATTCGAAAAAAATCTAGCCCCCTTTTTTTCGAAAATCACACTTTTTAATTTTTTTTAGGTTTAAAAAAGTGTTCCTAACATTGTTCCAAAAAATTGTAGTCGTAAAATGTCTACTTTTAAAGATAAAGCTTTCTAAACTTTTTTATCAAAAACGCAAAAAACCGGTCTCCAATTTTTTTTTTTTTTTGTTTCAAACACATAATTCATATTTCTTGATGATAAATACAGATGTATGGAAAATTTTGTGTCTCTATATTTATACAATCACCCTTAAATCGAATTTAAAAAAAAAAATCTAAAAGTTTTTGAACTTTGTAAGAACTCCATTTAGTGCCCCTTTATCATTAATCGACAATCTATATTTTGTTTCAAGTTCCAAACCGATCAACCCAAATTGTTCCAAAGATTCATCAAAAAATATTGAAAATTAAATAGATTTTAAGCCGAAAAAACACTTTAAATGAAAATATCCTATTATCCTTGCTCTGGCCCCCCCTTTTAGAAATTCAAAATTCAAAAACTTGTTCCAGGTTGTTCTAGGGCTCTTCTTAATTGTTCCAGAACTTCGTTTCTTAATATTGATTTTTACTATGAAAAATTTCAAAAAAATCGCCCCCACCCCCCTGCTCCAAAATCAAAAATCTAAAAGTTGTTCCAAGTTCAAAATTGCTCAAACCCAATTGTTCCAAAGATTCATCCAAAAATATTGAATATTGAAGATTTTAAGCCGAAAAAACACTTTAAATGAAAATATCCTATTATCCTTGCTCTGGCCCCCCCTTTTAGAAATTCAAAATTCAAAAACTTGTTCCAGGTTGTTCTAGGGCTCTTCTAAATTGTTCCAGAACTTCGTTTCTTAATATTGATTTTTACTATGAAAAATTTCAAAAAAATCGCCCCCACCCCCCTGCTCCAAAATCAAAAATCTAAAAGTTGTTCCAAGTTCAAAATTGCTCAAACCCAATTGTTCCAAAGATTCATCCAAAAATATTGAATATTGAAGATTTTAAGCCGAAAAAACACTTTAAATGAAAATATCCTATTATCCTTGCTCTGGCCCCCCCTTTTAGAAATTCAAAAACTTGTTCCAGGTTGTTCTCTCTTCACATCATCAACACATGCAACACGATGAATAGAAAAACAGACATGGACAACGTCTGTTCGCAATATAAACATTTGTTGGAGAAGAGGTGGCGATACCAAGATCTATGAAACATGTTTACAAGCTTTTGACTATATTTTTTGTTACTTGTGAGTCTTGCTTTAAAGTGTTAAGTTCAACTTTTGTTTGTTTTAGAACCATTGGGTTTTTTTCTGAAAATGTATTAATGTAATAATTAATGTAAGTTATTTATCGCCTTATGTTTTTTGCAAACATTTTATCTTATGTACTAATCAATGCAAATATAGATACCACTTTTTTCACCTGAAGATGTCCATAGTCATGGACGAAACGTTGTGAACGGGAAAAAACTTGTTTCATTTATGACCTGAAGCCTATATACCAACCAACAAATACATATTCAACAAAAGGTCACATATTATATATACACAATGAATATAGTAGATTCTCACTTATTATGATTCAAAATATGAAAAAATATTTTGGCTCAAAAACATTTTTAATTTTTTTATTTTGGTTCTCTCTGTCTTTTTTCTTTTATTTTCAGTTTTTTTGTCATTGACATTTCTTATTTTTATATGGGACAAAATAAATTATCTTTTGCCTTTTTTATAAAATTAAAAGATATTTATTTAATTCTGTGGTAAACACAATACAACGCACTTATTTTAAAGTAATTTTCTCTTTTGGTCTTAGCAATAATACAATTGTTACGGTAAAATTTACCGCAACAATGAACAGCCTTCAATTCCTTCATTCCCTTTTTATTTTCGTGGCTGCTGCAAATACTGGTGCCGTTGAGGGCAACCGTGGTATACCATCAACCATTGGTGTACTTAGCTAGCATTTCGCAAAAGCGACAAAAACAGGTTTTCGAATGATTTGAAAAATCGAGAGAAACAGGCGGTTCCAAAATCTACGATTACCAATCATGTAGACGGGCGAAAATAATGCCAGCGGATGAGCTGAAGAGGTAAAGAGTCAGGCGGACTCTTACCTACTCTAAAATCATCGATACATCACAAGATCCTAAAATTAACGTAAATTAATTATTGTTTTGAAATGGGTAGTTAACGTTTTTGAGTTTGAAAAATTTCTTACCTTTATTAATTTTAAACACAAAAAGTCTATCGGAATTTTTAACTAGAAAAGTAGGGTTCGCGATTTTGAAATGTGACTGGTTTTGTTTCATGCTTCAAATCATCCGTGTGTAAATTGTGTTAACTAGGAAATGCCTAGCGAAGGCTTTTTCTTGGTTTTAATTCTTTTTGATTTTTCTCGAAACATTTAGTTTGGGGTGCGTCTGAACTCGCCATAAAGATTCGGCAAGTTTTGCAAAGACATCCAACAATTTGTGGAATCCGTGTTTGTGAGAGTGGTTGTAAAGTTTCGTTGAGATTCAACATCGGAGGCTTTCTAGGAGAGCACGTAACTTTCCAGGAAGCCAGGATCACGTGACCGATGATCACGAAAACAAATGGCTAAATGTATGCATGTGTATGTGTTTGAAATGGTCGAGGGAGGAATTGGTTTTAGCTTGGAAAGTCCACTCTTAGGAGAGCTAACCAAGCGACAAGAAAGCGACCAAGAAAGAAGGATATCGAGGAAAAGTTTTGTTGAAAAATTTAAGGAGAAAAATATCGAGGAAAATTAAGATAAAAAAAGGTGATACGAGGGGCGAGGAAATCAAGGAGGGACAAACAAAGTTCAAGAAGGAACAGGCGAGTAATAGAGGCAAGGAAGTCTTTAGAAAAGATAAGTAGAGTGGGTCATTTTATTTCTGTTGATATTCTCATTAGTGTGAAAATTCCGATCGGATTTGCAAGTTTCTCAGTTTGGATACGGTATCCTCTTCTTAGGCGAGTTAATGGCCTATTTTCTTTTTTTATCGGCTAAACGGTTCTCGGTTAGCCTTTGATAATTCATCCTATTGTATCCTTTTGTTTAAAAAAAAAATGGGTTTTAATCCTGGGTTTCTACCCAAAGGTTTTCCAAATAACATCTGTTTTAAAGTCCTCATCTGGGCATACAAACTCAGTATTTTATTTCTTTAAATTCAACTTGTTGTTTTTCACTCCATTATTGGTTTTACTTCTCTTAGAATTAGATTTGGTCGTGGTTGGCAGCTTTTTTTTATCGTGCTGCTTGTGTGCACTTTTTTTATAACTCTCTTTCGCTCTTTTCTCGTGGTTGTTTTGACCATCTGTCAAATCATTTATTTCTTTTATCGTCGTGCGCAAGGTGGATGCCTATTTGTTTGTATTTTTAAAGTAAAAAAACTACAAAATAATAACCGCAAAGTCCATATATTTTAAAGAAATAAAAAAAGTTTATTTTTATAAAAAGTTCCACCTTAGGTGGCTTTGCATATTTTAACTCAATACATATATCAAAAAGAAATCAAAGAAAACAAATCCCTTATTGATACATTCGGATGCATTTCGACGATTCATATGAATGCGTGTCATGCTGGATGCTAGACCAATACCGAATTAAACAAATTACAACAATAGTAAAAACGTTATTTAATAAGGTTTTAATTTGATTCTTGTTTACCGAAGACTCACAAGGACTCTACTAACCTGAAAATGCTCCCCATAGTTTCAAACTGTAATGAACCAACGGAAAAAATTGCAAAATGGTTAGTGAGAAAATTCGATGAATATCCGAAACCAAAGGGCTTATATGTTGAAAACACTTTTGAATTTTGCGAAAAAAAATGAAAGGCATAAAAATAAAAGAAAATGAGTCACTAGTGTCTTTTGATGTGAAATCCCTATTCCCAAGCATACCGATTTCAGAAACACTAATTTTTCTTAAAAATTGGTTAATGAAACATGAACCAACCAGGAGAAACGAAATTTATTTATAAATTTAACAAAGTTATGCATGGATCAAAACAACTGCCAATTTGATGCAAAAATTCTACCAAATTACAAAAGGCACATGCATGGGAAATGCACTATCACCTTTCATTGCTTATTTATTCATGTCAAATTTTGAAATAAAAATGAAAGAAGAAGGAATATTACCAAAAACATGGTGGAGATACGTAGACGACGCACAGTGTGTTATTTTGCAAATCTAGCGGAACTTTAATCGTGGTGCGTTTGATATTATTTTTTTTTTATGTTTATCTGTTCAATTATGTCAAATATGTAATCGTGTGAGTTTTTTTAAGCTTACCAGTATTATATATTCAACTTAATGAAACCTAAATGAAAATACCACACTTACATCCTTTAGTTAGTCAATTCTTTGATTCAAATAATCCGTATTCAAAAACGTTTAGAATTATTTACTAAATTTTACTTTAAAGGTAAAAGGTATGAAGATTAAAAAATTACGAAGCAAGGATATTTTACGTTTTTTGGACATTTTATAGTTTTGTATTCAAAATTTAAGACTTTTAGTTTGAATGATATCTGAGTGTGTGAAGTTAGCCCCCCTTTTTTTGAATTGTTATTTTTGAAAATTGTTCCAGGTTGTTCCCGATTTGTTCCGCATTGTTCCAAATTTTTTTTCAAAAATATTCAAAAATAGGGGTTTTAGACCCAAAAAACGGTTTTTGACCTAGCCCCCCTTTTTTCGAAAATTGAAATTTTGAAAATTGTTCTAGAATGGTCTAGTTGTTCTGAACATTGTTCCAAGTTTTTGGACCTCTAAATTCAAAAATTCAAAAGTTATGGCCAAAATTCGAAAAAAATCTAGCCCCCTTTTTTCGAAAATCACACTTTTTAATTTTTTTTAGGTTTAAAAAAGTGTTCCTAACATTGTTCCAAAAAATTGAAGTCGTAAAATGTCTACTTTTAAAGATAAAGCTTTCTAAACTTTTTTATCAAAAACGCAAAAAACCGGTCTCCAATTTTTTTTTTTTTTTTCAAACACATAATTCATATTTCTTGATGATAAATACAGGTGTATGGAAAATTTTGTGTCTCTATATTTATATAATCACCCTTAAATCGAATTTAAAAAAAAAATCTAAAAGTTTTTGAACTTTGTAAGAACTCCATTTAGTGCCCCTTTATCAATAATCGAAAATCTATATTTTGTTTCAAGTTCCAAACCGATCAACCCAAATTGTTCCAAAGATTCATCAAAAAATATTGAAAATTAAATAGATTTTAAGCCGAAAAAACACTTTAAATGAAAATATCCTATTATCCTTGCTCTGGCCCCCCCTTTTAGAAATTCAAAATTCAAAAACTTGTTCCAGGTTGTTCTAGGGCTCTTCTTAATTGTTCCAGAACTTCGTTTCTTAATATTGATTTTTACTATGAAAAATTTCAAAAAAATCGCCCCCACCCCCCTGCTCCAAAATCAAAAATCTAAAAGTTGTTCCAAGTTCAAAATTGCTCAAACCCAATTGTTCCAAAGATTCATCCAAAAATATTGAATATTGAAGATTTTAAGCCGAAAAAACACTTTAAATGAAAATATCCTATTATCCTTGCTCTGGCCCCCCCTTTTAGAAATTCAAAAACTTGTTCCAGGTTGTTCTAGGGCTCTTCTAAATTGTTCCAGAACTTCGTTTCTTAATATTGAGTTTTACTATGAAAAATTTCAAAAAAATCGCCCCCACCCCCCCTGCTCCAAAATCAAAAATCTAAAAGTTGTTCCAAGTTCAAAATCGCTCAAACCCAATTGTTCCAAAGATTCATCCAAAAATATTGAATATTGAAGATTTTAAGCCGAAAAAACACTTTAAATGAAAATATCCTATTATCCTTGCTCTGGCCCCCCTTTTAGAAATTCAAAATTCAAAAACTTGTTCCAGGTTGTTCTAGGGCTCTTCTAAATTGTTCCAGAACTTCGTTTCTTAATATTGATTTTTAATATGAAAAATTTCAAAAAAATCGCCCCACCCCCCTGCTCCAAAATCAAAAATCTAAAAGTTGTTCCAAGTTCAAAATTGCTCAAACCCAATTGTTCCAAAGATTCATCAAAAAATATTGAATATTGAAGATTTTAAGCCGAAAAAACACTTTAAATGAAAATATCCTATTATCCTTGCTCTGGCCCCCTCTTTTAGAAATTCAAAATTCAAAAACTTGTTCCAGGTTGTTCTAGGGCTCTTCTAAATTGTTCCAGAACTTCGTTTCTTAATATTGATTTTTACTATGAAAAATTTCAAAAAAATCGCCCCACCCCCCCTGCTCCAAAATCAAAAATCTAAAAGTTGTTCCGAGTTCAAAATTGCTCAAACCCAATTGTTCCAAAGATTCATCCAAAAATATTGAATATTGAAGATTTTAAGCCGAAAAAACACTTTAAATGAAAATATCCTATTATCCTTGCTCTGGCCCCCCCTTTTAGAAATTCAAAATTCAAAAACTTGTTCCAGGTTGTTCTAGGGCTCTTCTAAATTGTTCCAGAACTTCGTTTCTTAATATTGATTTTTACTATGAAAAATTTCAGAAAAATCGCCCCACCCCCCCCTGCTCCAAAATCAAAAATCTAAAAGTTGTTCCAAGTTCAAAATTGCTCAAACCCAATTGTTCCAAAGATTCATCCAAAAATATTGAATATTGAAGATTTTACGCCGAAAAAACACTTTAAATGAAAATATCCTATTATCCTTGCTCTGGCCCCCCCTTTTAGAAATTCAAAATTCAAAAACTTGTTCCATGTTGTTCTAGGGCTCTTCTAAATTGTTCCAGAACTTCGTTTCTTAATATTGATTTTTACTATGAAAAATTTCAAAAAAATCGCCCCCACCCCCCCCTGCTCTAAAATCAAAAATCTAAAAGTTGTTCCAAGTTCAAAATTGCTCAAACCAAATTGTTCCAAAGATTCATCCAAAAATATTGAATATTGAAGATTTTAAGCCGAAAAAACACTTTAAATGAAAAATATCCTATTATCCTTGCTCTGGCCCCCCCTTTTAGAAATTCAAAATTCAAAAACTTGTTCCAGGTTGTTCTAGGGCTCTTCTAAATTGTTCCAGAACTTCGTTTCTTAATATTGAGTTTTACTATGAAAAATTTCAAAAAAATCGCCCCCACCCCCCCTGCTCCAAAATCAAAAATCTAAAAGTTGTTCCAAGTTCAAAATTGCTCAAACCCAATTGTTCCAAAGATTCATCAAAAAATATTGAATATTGAAGATTTTAAGTCGAAAAAACACTTTAAATGAAAATATCCTATTATCCTTGCTCTGGCCGCCCCTTTTAGAAATTCAAAATTCAAAAACTTGTTCCAGGTTGTTCTAGTGCTCTTCTAAATTGTTCCAGAAGTTCGTTTCTTAATATTGATTTTAACTATGAACAAATTTCAAAAACCTCTTTGAAATTTTTCATAGTAAAAATCAATATTAAGAAACGAACTTCTGGAACAATTTAGAAGAGATCTAGAAAAACCTGGAACAAGTTTTTGAATTTTGAATTTCTAAAAGGGGGGGCCAGAGCAAGGATAATAGGATATTTTCATTTAAAGTGTTTTTTCGGCTTAAAATCTTCAATATTCAATATTTTTGGATGAATCTTTGGAACAACTGGGTTTGAGCAATTTTGAACTTGGAACAACGTTTAGATTTTTGATTTTGGAGCAGGGGGGGATGGGGGCGATTTTTTTGAAATTTTTCATAGTAAAAATCAATATTAAGAAACAAAGTTCTGGAACAATTTAGAAGAGCCCTAGAACAACCTGGAACAAGTTTTTGAATTTTGAATTTCTAAAAGGGGGGGCCAGAGCAAGGATAATAGGATATTTTCACTATCAAGAAACGAAGTTCTGGAACAATTTAGAAGTTTTTGAATTTCTAAAAGGGGGGGCCAGAGCAAGGATAATAGGATATTTTCATTTAAAGTGTTTTTTCGGCTTAAAATCTTCAATATTCAATATTTTTGGATGAATCTTTGGAACAATTGGGTTTGAGCAATTTTGAACTTGGAACAACTTTTAGATTTTTGATTTTGGAGCAGGGGGGGTGGGGGCGATTTTTTTGAAATTTTTCATAGTAAAACTCAATATTAAGAAACGAAGTTCTGGAACAATTTAGAAGAGCCCTAGAACAACCTGGAACAAGTTTTTGAATTTCTAAAAGGGGGGGCCAGAGCAAGGATAATAGGATATTTTCATTAAAAGTGTTTCTCGGCTTAAAATCTTCAATATTCAATATTTTTGGATGAATCTTTGGAACAATTGGGTTTGAGCAATTTTGAACTTGGAACAACTTTTAGATTTTTGATTTTGGAGCAGGGGGGGTGGGGGCGATTTTTTTGAAATTTTTCATAGTAAAACTCAATATTAAGAAACGAAGTTCTGGAACAATTTAGAAGAGCCCTAGAACAACCTGGAACAAGTTTTTGAATTTCTAAAAGGGGGGGCCAGAGCAAGGATAATAGGATATTTTCATTAAAAGTGTTTCTCGGCTTAAAATCTTCAATATTCAATATTTTTGGATGAATATTTGGAACGATTGGGTTTGAGCAATTTTGAACTTGGAACAACTTTTAGATTTTTGATTTTGGAACAGGGGGGGTGGGGGCGATTTTTTTTAAATTTTTCATAGTAAAAATCAATATTAAGAAACGAAGTTCTGGAACAATTTAGAAGAGCCCTAGAACAACCTGGAACAAGTTTTTGAATTTTGAATTTCTAAAAGGGGGGGCCAGAGCAAGGATAATAGGATTATTTTCATTTAAAGTGTTTTTTCGGCTTAAAATCTTCAATATTCAATATTTTTGGATGAATCTTTGGAACAATTGGGTTTGAGCAATTTTGAACTCGGAACAACTTTTAGATTTTTGATTTTGGAGCAGGGGGGGTGGGGCGATTTTTTTGAAATTTTTCATAGTAAAAATCAATATTAAGAAACGAAGTTCTGGAACAATTTAAAAGAGCCCTAGAACAACCTGGAACAAGTTTTTGAATTTTGAATTTCTAAAAGGGGGGGCCAGAGCAAGGATAATAGGATTATTTTCATTTAAAGTGTTTTTTCGGCTTAAAATCTTCAATATTCAATATTTTTGGATGAATCTTTGGAACAATTGGGTTTGAGCAATTTTGAACTTGGAACAACTTTTAGATTTTTGATTTTGGAGCAGGGGGGGTGGGGGCGATTTTTTTGAAATTTTTCATAGTAAAAATCAATATTAAGAAACGAAGTTCTGGAACAATTTAGAAGAGCCCTAGAACAACCTGGAACAAGTTTTTGAATTTTGAATTTCTAAAAGGGGGGGCCAGAGCAAGGATAATAGGATATTTTCATTTAAAGTGTTTTTTCGCCTTAAAATCTTCAATATTCAATATTTTCGGATGAATCTTTGGAACAATTGGGTTTGAGCAATTTTGAACTTGGAACAACTTTTAGATTTTTGATTTTTGAGCAGGGGGGGTGGAGGCGATTTTTTTGAAATTTTTCATAGTAAAATCAATATTAAGAAACGAAGTTCTGGAAAATTAAGAAGAGCCCTAGAACAACCTGGAACAAGTTTTTGAATTTTGAATTTCTAAAAGGGGGGGCCAGAGCAAGGATAATAGGATTATTTTCATTTAAAGTGTTTTTTCGGCTTAAAATCTTCAATATTCAATATTTTTGGATGAATCTTTGGAACAATTGGGTTTGAGCAATTTTGAACTTGGAACAACTTTTAGATTTTTGATTTTGGAGCAGGGGGGGTGGGGCGATTTTTTTGAAATTTTTCATAGTAAAAATCAATATTAAGAAACGAAGTTCTGGAACAATTTAAAAGAGCCCTAGAACAACCTGGAACAAGTTTTTGAATTTTGAATTTCTAAAAGGGGGGGCCAGAGCAAGGATAATAGGATATTTTAAGTGTTTTTGACGGCTTAAAATCAATTTAATTTTCAATATTTTTTGATGAATCTTTGGAACAATTTGGGTTGATCGGTTTGGAACTTGAAACAAAATATAGATTGTCGATTAATGATAAAGGGGCACTAAATGGAGTTCTTACAAAGTTCAAAAACTTTTAGATTTTTTTTTTTAAAATTCGATTTAAGGGTGATTGTATAAATATAGACACAAAATTTTCCCTACACATGTATTTATCATCAAGAAATATGAATTATGTGTTTGAAAAAAAAAAAATTGGAGACCGGTTTTTTGCGTTTTTGATAAAAAAGTTTAGAAAGCTTTATCTTTAAAAGTAGACATTTTACGACTTCAATTTTTTGGAACAATGTTAGGAACACTTTTTTAAACCTAAAAAAAAATTCAAAAGTGTGATTTTCGAAAAAAGGGGGGCTAGATTTTTTTCGAATTTTGGCCATAACTTTTGAATTTTTGAATATAGAGGTCCAAAAACTTGGAACAATGTTCAGAACAACTAGAACATTCTAGAACAATTTTCAAAATTTCAATTTTCGAAAAAGGGGGGCTAGGTCAAAAACCGTTTTTTGGGTCTAAAACCCCCATTTTTGAATATTTTTGAAAAAAAATTTGGAACAATGCGGAACAAATCGGGAACAACCTGGAACAATTTTCAAAAATAACAAATTCAAAAAAAGGGGGGCTAACTTCACACACTCATGATATCTAAACATTTGGTTTTGTGTCTTAAGGAACCTAGAAAGAACCACTTTCTTCTTCATCAGAACTGGTTACATTTTGGACTTCTACGGGAGCCTTTAACAGAGCAATACTTTCCTTTGGTAGAGGGTTCCTTTTTCTATGTTGCATTGTACTTCTGCTCTACAGAAAAGGATCCGAGGAAAGTAAAACTCTGTTAAGCACATCACGATTTGAATTTTGCCTTGATGACTTCCGACTGAAATGCTCTCGGAAACGCCTATACTCTTTATTACTAGCTTCCTGGGCCTCTTCGGACAGCTGTCCAAGTGGCAATATGCAAGCCTCGATTATTTGTTTTGAGTGCACGAGTAGCTTATGTGTGCTTGCAGGCATATAGTACCAGGCATAATGGGAAAGATAAATATACTTCGTTTCATTGGCATAACTTCCAAACTTTTCTGCATCAATCTCGCATTCACTCGATATCACTCCAAGTAAAATTCTGAAATGATTGATCAGATCAATATTAAGACCAGTTATTTCCGCACTTGTTTCAGCGTTTCTAAAGAACTTTCTAGCAGTGTTGCCATCATTGGTATTTCCAGCAATTTTCTTCGGCATATCGACCAAAAGGCCCATTCCTTCCCCAAATCGTGATTGTAAGAGGCTTTTTCTGCTTGCAACTAATTTTTTTTTCTTCTTTGGATCTTGCTTGCCACTTTTTTTAAATCTAGCTTATAGGAGATGTGTAGCAGCTATTCAAAAGTTCTTATCCAAGAATGCAATGGGGAAATGCAAGTTGAACATTCTTTCATCCGGCTTCTTTAAAGCACTTCTTTCATGTTTGTTGGGTCGAGTTTATTTATTTGTTCCTGCATTTGTTGTTGTTCGGTGTTGATGAGCTCTTTATTTTCTTTTTTAAAAATGAATCTAACGAGCCTGCAGTATCTAGTCGAGTTTGGCCTTGGATTTTGCCATAAGATTTTTTTGAGAAAAATCATCAACTAAACGCAGTGGGACAAAAGTTACGGAAAATAAATTGTCGTCGCTGTATTCTGCATAATTCATACTCATTTTGTACCGACTTTGTGCTGAGCTGCCATCACAGCCCCATTTTCATATAAGGCGCAAGGATGAATAAGAATGTTAAAGGCTCAGCTAAGTCATTTTGTGCTTTAATGATGCGTTTTACTGTTATGTCAAGCAAAGCTTGTAATTTAACCTCAGCAGATACATCGGTTACATTAAACGCTTCTTCTCCAGGGTAGCAAACTTTCTTTGCTTCTTGGACTAAATTATAAGCCGGGTACATATTCACATACAGATTTTTAAGCTGCTGACGCATATTTTTGTACTAACCAGTACTTAATTACGATTAGTAAAAGTGCTTCTTCTGGAGTGATGACTTTGTTACCCTCATGTTGGCTTAATCTAGCTTTTTTAAGATAAGTAGCTCTAACAGGAGAACTACTTACAAGCTCCTTCAGAAGATTTGCTGCATCTCTTTTACCAGATGATCGCAAGGTTACTTCGGTAGCAAGAGCGATTTCGCTTGGCGTTCTAGTGCTGACTAGTTCTCTTATTTTTCGCTTTTGCACTATGGGGGCGCATTCATCGAATGACTTCGAAGGTCGTCCACGGTTTGATTTAGTGCTTGATGATGGAACCAGATCATAAAACTCTTTTGGCACCTGAATTTCTTCTTTCAACCATATCCCATTTTGTGTTTTGAACCTTTGTATACTTCGCACACTACGTTTACATTTCGCTGAAATTTTGCAATTTATGGAGCTCACATAATTTTGCAGCACTCGGGGGACATTGTCCACATCCACAAAACCAAACTCTTGCATTATATAAACGGAAATTGTATTATTGCGGTCCTCCTTCTTGGAACTTCTCCAAAGGTCAAAAACTGCTTGATTTTTCATTTTACTATATAACCCTATTCCAAAAAAAAATTGTATGGGATGAGCACTCAGGAGCAAAAACTGTAAATGGATTCAGGCACATAAAACACAGGAAAAGGTTTTAAACACAATAACACGATGGATACAATCGGATACTTTTTTAAAACGCTTCACAAAGTCACAAAACGCAAACAAAACCCCAGGGCAAAGGACTTCAGACAAACCGAAGCTCTATTAAATTTTTTAAGTTCATAAAAAAAACTTTCTTACCTTGAACACTTGATAGATATCAAAAAATAATAATAAAATACATTTTTTGAATTTACTTTTTCACTTAAGCACGCAACAATCAATTTGAGTCGAAAAATGCAACTGACTTATATATTTACTTGCTATAACTAAGCTGTTGTTTGTGATGCTGTTGAACGGTAAATAATTTTTTTTTTTTTTGATTTTTTTTGTTAACATGTTATTGCTAGCTGAGGATGACTAACGTCGAAATGCATCCAAACTTTATTTAATGTATCAATAAGTGACTTGTTTTCTTTTATTTCTTTTTATATTATTAAAATTGGCCAAGTCACCTGAGGTGGAACTTTTTATAAAAATATATTTTTTTTATTTCTTTAAACTATTTTTTCTTGATTATTGATTATTTATTCGCGGTTTTCAAGTTCGCTTTGTTAATAATCTTATTACTTTAAACGAGCTTTTCTTGTATATATGTATATATGTACATACGTATATAAAATGTCTCTATGAGTTAACGCGAGATTATGTGTGGAGAATTATCTTCGACAATTCCAACACTTCCAGCTGTATTTCGCTGACGCTATGTCTGGCAATTATCAACAGCCAGAATACCCGCATTCCATCACGTAGATGCGGATGTTAAACTAAACGAGCAGGGACCCGTTCCGTGCGTGTTATAATAATAATAATATCGAGCCAGTAATCTTAAGTAGCCCCCGTGCTCATATTAATAAAATAATCGCGCAGATGGGTGTTCTGGTAAAAATTAGAAAACCGAACAGTTAGAACTCATAATTAGTAAAATAATAATAACCAGTGCTCATAATTAGTAAAATAATCGCGCAGATTGGTGTGCCGGTAAGAGATAGAAAACCGAACAATTACAACTCGAAACCAGAATAAAGTGCAAATAATATAAAACTATAAGCAAGGAGTCAAAGAGGGATCCATTAGTAACCCGTCATAGGTAAAAAGGAAGACATCCCATTGGGCAGCAACTTGATAGTTTGGTGTTTAATGTGAGTTAATATTTAAGCCATTTTTTATTAAAAGAAAACCTATTATAGGCAAAATTAAGTTGGAAAAATTTAAAAATATATTAATTAAAATTGGATTAATAGAAACATTATATATAAAATCTATACCATATATCACTGAAGAGGAAAAATTAATATAACAGTAATCGTAATAGTTATTTACTATCAAAATGGTTGTAACAAGAACAGGTGCCGGTGATCCCCAAAATCCTAATCAAACTCAAGGATAATCTCAAGTTTCTCTTGTTCCAATTACCATTAATCCTACTACTTCCCAATTAACATTTCCTTGCCAAAACCCTCCCATACAAGGGAGACAGTTGGGCTTTACTCAGAGCATTCATACAACACATGCTCTCCCCAGTAATGGTCAAGACCACAATTGCTCTTTTCATTCAAGTGCATCTAATACTAACCCCTCGCAGGTGACAGAATTAAGATCCACTCCCTAAATAGATATGCTCGTTTCTTCGATCGTAAGCCGAGTATTCGAGCAGCAAGGGAAGCAAGTATTAGAAAACATAATAAATCCTACTGCACCACGATTCTCTGCCGTGGATCAAATAATCCTTCCGCAATACCAACATGATGCAGATGATCTGGAAAAAATTCCCGACATCGTAAGATGTCTTCGAAACTTTTCAGGAGAAACTTGCGAGTTCTCTTCCTGAAAAAAAAATCGTGGAAAGAGTCGTTTTAGGCCTAGCTATGAGCTATGCTGACAAAAGAGACATCTCGACACTCGAGTACCAAATGTCAGGCTTAGTCCAAGGGAATCTATCCATTCAGCAATTTTATCAAACTGTAACGTCACATCTTACCTTAGTAACTAATAATATATCATGTATGGACATCTGGAGTCAATGAGGTTATTGACTTAATCTTATCGTGACAAAGCCCTAGACACATTTATTACGGGACTGAAGGGTAACTTGTCAGATCTCCTAGCCATGAAAGAACCCACGGACTTGCCCACGGCTCTATATCTGTGTCAAAAATACGAAAACCAACATTTTAGGTCCCAATATGTAAATAAAAATAACCATGGGGCAATAAAGAAAAATTTCGCTCCACAAGCCGCACATACGCGACCACAGAATCCACCCCCGCTAAAAGATTATAGCCAACATTTTAGATCCCAATATGTTCAAAATACCCATGGGGCAATAAAGAAAAATTTCGCTCCCAAGCCGCACAAAAGAAGGCAATACTTTCAATTTAAAAATCAATGCAATTAAAAAAATCAAAAAAAAATTAGCTGAATTCAACCAAATATGAAAACAAATAGTTCAATGTGAATGTATTCATTTATCTTTATTTAGTAAAAAATTATGATTGTGGTCTAATATCTATCTCACAATATCAAGGCTGGCGGCATTCCTTAAATGGTGTGCCAAGTATAAAGGGTATCCTTTAAAGGGTCAATTTTACAAAAAATAGACAAACAGATACACACAGAATGACAACAACGAAAGCAAATTGGCTATACTCGATCTCCTAACTGAATGTATTATTTCACTGCTGTCAAGTTACATACGTCATGTTGAAAAATAGGAAGCCAATGCCAACCGATATTTTTTATTTTTTTATTTTATTATTTCGATTAGAAAATGCTCTTTGCGGTTGCCCTTTCGGATAAGTATAACTATCCCATAAGGGATATCAATGAATGGGTTATAAAGTGACATATTTTTCAACAGCCGTGATGGTAGTGTCCCGGAATAATAGTTTTAGTTTTTTTAGGAATTTAAATTTAAATTTTAAATAAAATTTATTTTGAAAAAAAAATGTCAGGCTTTTTTAACAAAAGTCGGCTTTTCTCTCCTAACCGTCCGGCTTTTAAATTTTTGTTGATTGTAACCCTACCCACACCTCAAAATATCAAAACGACAAGATACCAACCTAACTACCATATTGATCCATCTGACTATCTGAGGATGAGCTCAACCAATACTACCAAAATCTAAGTTTAAGCGACGAACGTGCGTTTCGTAATACATAATAAGGGCGCAGAAAGGAGTACAAACTTGTGAGGTATACAAGTAGATCAAATGTTCGAAGATTATGTTGAAAACATAACCGACAAATCAGGAAACCCTGAAGAACTAGAACATATCGACATAAATTTTTTAGGCTAAACGACTCTCCCTAACCTTATTTCGAGTGTAAGTCGAAGAGTTGTGATATATACAAATTTCTGATAGACACTGGATCGTCGAAGAATTACATACAAACATCTCTTGTTCAAAATCAAAAATCTTTTTTTGCAAAATCGATAGCAGGAAATATCGAAATAACACATTATACATTGATTAATTTATTTAATATCAAAGAAATAAGCCTCAAATTCTTTCTTTTACCCACTTTACAAACATTTCATGGCGATAGTCTTAAGGAACTATCTGCCATAATGGCATAACAAAAAATAATTTCATGACAATTCTTAACTCTGTTAAAGTTAAAATTAAACAATTACGTTCCCCAATGGTAAATAGCATTAGCATCAAAACCGCTCACATGACGAAAACACAACAAAATCTTCTGAATTCAGCCGTTCAAGATTTTTCGAACCTATTTTGTGAACCTGATGAGAAATTAACCTACACCACAAGGGTTATAGGAGAAATCCGCACATCAACTGACTCACCCTGTTACAGCAAATATTATCCCTTCCCCATGGCATTGAAATCTGAAGTCGAAAAACAGATTCAACAAGTTTTGGAGGATGGAATTATCAGACGATCAAGGTCTCCATACAATTCTCCTGTATGGATCGTACCGAAAAAAACGGACTCTACAGGAAAAAAGCAATACACACTGAGGGAAAAACGTATGCACTGAGCACAGAGACTTTTTTGTAAAAACTATTTACGGAAGTTTGTATGGGATTGTCATGAAAGCTGTCTTCACTGAGTAAAGTTTACGTGTACTGGTTAAAAGTCAATTTATGTACCGTCAAAAGAAAAAAGAAAATTATCACCGTTCTTGTACTGAATACAGAGATTATGTATTCATTACAAATCTATTGAACAGCTACAGTCCAATCTGTAAAGATTACATACATTTTTGAAACCCCCTTAATATCCAAATACAACAAATTTATTCATCACAGCCAGCATTTGCTGAGTACAAGCAACGTAGATTGAGTGTATATTGATGTGTACTGACAACAGCCGATATATATTCAAAACATATCTGTGTAAAAATAATTGAAACCTGCCAGTCACCCAAATGCGAACAAATTATCCATCACAGCTAGTTATGTGCTGAGTACATGCAACGTGCCATGAGTATATTAAATATAGACAATAATGTATTCTATGGAACAAGTAAAGTTGAAGATATAATGATTACATAAATATTTAAAAACCGCTATATCCATCCGCAGATAATAATGTACTCATCACATCAGATTATGTGCTGCGTACAACCAACGTGTGCTGAGTCTATATTGAGGGAAATATTTATGCACTCAGCACATAAATAAATCTACTCATCGCATATTTGTCTGCACTTATAACTTTTGTACCTATTACATATTGAAATCTTTACTGAAAACATACTTTTAATGTCAGAGATGTAGCCAATAAATAATACTGTGGACTCATTACATTAATATGTGTCAAATACCTGAAATGAGTTCATGATAATGTAGTGACTACAGTACTTTATATAGTGACTACACCATTATTTAAAACCCGCTAGCTATCCGCATGAAAAAATGTAATCAATACAGCTAGATTTGCGCTGGGTACAAGCAACGTACATTGACTATATAGTGACGTATATTGAATACAGACGATGTTAACTCAATACATACCTATCTGCAGGGAAAACATTTAAATCCGCCCGCCATGCAAACGGACAAAATGTGTTCATCGCAACAAGTTGTGTGCTGCGTACAACAAACGTGTGCTGAGTATTGAGAGAAAAATGTATGCAATCAGCACATAAATACATCTTCTCATCGCATATTTTTCTGCACACATAACTTTTGTACCTATGACATGTCGATATCTTAACTGAATACATGTTTTCATAGGCAGTGATGTAACCAATAAATAATTCTGTCAAAACATTACATAAATATGTGCCAGTTAACTCCAATAAGTTCATGATCATGTAATGAATAGAGTTTTGTATGCATTGACTACATAAACATTGAAGACCGGCTACCTATAGGCATGAAAAAATGTATTCAGCACAGCAAGAAATGCACTGAGCACAAGCTACGTGTATTCATACTATATTCGCTTCGTCCATAAGTTAGAGGATGAAATAATTCGAACAAGACAAGGACCGCGAGAGTCAGTCAAAGATTTCATACGTACTATGGAATACCTTATCCGACAGCATCCGAAATTGACAATAGAGCAGAATGTAGACAGGATTTATGACAGCCTCCGAACCGAGTATCGGTTACACATTCGCCGGAAGGATTTCCAGTCTCTTGAAGAATTAACCAAGCTGACCGAAGAGCTAGAATTCGTAAAAGCAGAAGAACCAAATCAAAGACCGGCGGTAACTTCAAATTTATATCCTCTCACCAGGAACCAACGTCCAGTCGGAACACCGTCTCTAGAGGCACTATCCCCAAATAACCCAATTCCGTATGACCGTTATACTCATTGCTGGCACTGTAAGCAACGAGGCCACACAAAACAGAACTGCAATAGACCATTCCGACTCTTCTGTTCCTTCTGTGGAGAACATGGGCGACTAAGTAAAGACTGTTCGTGCCATCAACACCGAAGACCACAACAGAATTGGAATAATGGAACCGCTGCTATAACGCACTCTAGACCAGACCATCCCAACCCGTCCTTTGTACTTGTAATACCAGAAGAAAACCATCAAGTAGCTGTTTTGACAGCTGATGATTCAAGTATTCCAGCTTCCAGCAATTATGACCCACTGAACTACAAGAGAAGAATTATCGCACAACCATGTTCTCTAGTCAATACATATAACCGCTGGTGGATACGTTACAAGCAGAAGATAAAATACCGAAAACACAGCCCAAGTTCTGTTCCCGCGGACATACCTAGAATTGAGGAGCTACCACCATGTCCAAAAAAATTCAACAAGGAGGTAAAGCCGGTACTATCGACACACCAGGTAGCAATACCCTGGACAGATCCTAGGTACTTCGTCCAAATAAACATTGGGTGGCAGAATTTCAATGCTCTCATTGACACCGGCTCCACTAAATCATTCATTGGACCCGCAATCAGAAACAAACTCCAGAGTCTCAACATTCCTGTCCGCTATGAAAGTATTGATATCAAACTCGCGAATGGAGACCCAGTGACTACAAGGGAACACTGTTGCATAACGTGCAATCTAGGCAAAACCCAAATTCGCGGTGAAGTAACTTTTTTAAAAGATCTGGCTCAAGACGCAATCCTTGGCGTGGACATCTTGGACCGAGCTAAATTCACCATGAACATGGCAGGGAGACCTTTGATAAATAGTAAATCCCAGCAACCAGGCAAAGAGAAGCTTTGTACCCTGGTCAGCAACGACCGAATAGCCCACAGCAAAAATCAGTACTAGTAAACTTCGAAGCTGAAGAGTTACCAACAGTTGAAAGAATGAAAGGACTGTCAAAGGGCACTGCACACCGTATCAGATTGATAAATGACCAGCCATTTGAACGAAGATATTACCATCGCAACCAAATTAAGCAAAATTTAACTAACGAAGAGGTAGATGAGTTGTTGAAAGATGTTTTAATAAACAAAAAAAAATATAGATATAACAAAAAAAATAAAAAAACATATATAATTACATAGGAAACAAATATCATAAAAAGAAAACAGAAAATATAGGTACTAAAATAGAATTAAAAAGAAAAAAATATCATAAAAAGAAAACAAGAAAAAAAATTAGAATAAGAAAAAAATTAAAATAAAACAAAGAAAACAAAAAAAAAACAATAAAATATACCATAAAAAAAAAAATAAAAAAATTTAATAATAAGTAAACTGAAAAAAAACACAAAAAAAAATGTCTTATTTACAGACAACCCCGATTTCCCCATCACAAAGGGAAGCACCGATGGACTGGGTCAAGTCCCACCCCCAATGATGTTTTACCATCCTTATGGCTGATTTCCAATGACGAGTTGGCGTTAGTGATGCGTTCGTATACGTTTACAAGCATTACGGACGCGTCGACATGACAGATGACTTTAAGAGAATCAGCTGATTAAAAAGAATTGCAGTGTCATTCTGCAAATCAAATGTTAAGGTCTTTAAATTTAAAATGAACAACAATAAATCAGTTGTCGAGAGTAGAAATAGTTGCTAAGGCAGTCTTTGCTGTTTCAGCCTATGAAGAGGTTTAAGACGAAAAACCAAAACGGCGTTGGCTAGGTTCCGGAGTTCCATCTTAGAATAGATGAAGAATTATTTGCCTTAAATTTTGATAAAATGAAAGCAAAAGACCCGGAACATTTTTTTTTTTCAAACCAACAAGGATGTGTCGTCAACCCTTCTAATTATGCTCCTTCACTAAAATAATACATTTCTCTTCAAAAGAAATCTTATAAGACAATTTTTATTCTATAACTTCAAATTTATGTACAAATATTTCAAAATCTAATTATATTCTTACCTCTTGAAAACAAATTCAAATTTTTTTGAACACACACAAGATACATATTAACTAACATTACTGTCAAAACGCACGCAGAAGTAGATATTTTTCAACTTTTGCGTTGAGGTCGCTTATGTTACGTTAGTTTGTGTACCTGCTAATAGATGCCAAATCGTAACATTATTGTCCAACGCGTCATTCTAAACACTATACATAAATTTCTATGTCTGAACTTTCGCGTTGACAGAAGAATCTTTCAAAGAGACGCCCAACGCGGCATTGGAAATCAGCCATTATACTACCGCGCGTCTTGCGGGTAGCACCGATCCACCGATGGACTGGGTTAAATCCCACTCTCAATGATGCTGTAGCATGCTTATACTACCGCGGCTCTTGCGGGTAGCACCGATGGACACCGATGGACTGGGTCAAATCCCACTCTCAATGGTGCTGTAGCATCCCTATACTACCGCGCCTCTTGCGGGTAGCACCGATGGACTGGGTCAAATCCCGCTCCCGATGATGCTTTGGCATCCTTATACTATCGCGCCTCTTGCGGGTAGCACCGATGGACACCGATGGATAGGATCATGCCATATAAAATGATCACCGAACCATATATCTAGTTTTTAAAGACGAGAAGGTTCTCGTCTCCGAAAGGAGGAGGGGAATGTAATGATCACCGTTAACAACGACTCTAGAAAGAGCCAATCATAAGAATAAGAAAATATTAATAATACCTTTTGTTTATGAAATTATAATTCACACTCGGTTCAAACCGAATTATATATAAGAAACCGTGGATGAACACCAGAAAATCGAGCTCTGCCACAGTAGAAATCAGTACCAATCCCGAGTACTTGGTGAGTCTCCATTTTGAAGGACTAAGGTTCCAGAAGCGACAGTGGAAGCCCAGGTTTTAAGTAGTAAGAGTGGCGTCTGCTATCTCAGATTGTAATTTAGTGACGTCTGCTATCTCAGATTGTAATTTAGTGACGTCTGCTATCTCAGATTGTAATTTAGTGACGTCTGCTATCTCAGATTGTAATTTAGTGACGTCTGCTATCTCAGGTTGTAATTTAGTGACGTCTGCTATCTCAGATTGTAATTTAGTGACGTCTGCTATCTCAGATTGTAATTTAGTGACGTCTGCTATCTCAGATTGTAATTTAGTGACGTCTGCTATCTCAGACTATATTGCTAAAAATTTGAATTGTATAAATCTAGGTTATAAGGTTATATAAATGAAAATAACTATAGGCATATATATATTGAATTGTATAACAGTACATATAGTTATAGGACAATAAGAATTGTATAGAAATTGTAAGAACCAGCGATTGGTGAATAAAAACAACCTCAAATACACTAAACTTTGTTGCTTCTTTGGTAAAACCCTGGACCCGACGAGCATACCTCAGCCTATGACAAAAAGCATCTCACAGGCTTCCTAGTCAGCGAAAAAATGAAGTCTGCCATCATCGGCTTTAACGCTATAAGCGAAAGGCTATGCACCCTCGCGTGAGTTAACACACCCTATAAAATACCCTTAGAAATTTAAGATAATATAAAAATATATGTTAATCTAAAGAATAACGAAGATACATATTGTTGCACACGCTACCAATGCCAAACACATTAAATAAGGATGTAAATAAAGAAAGGCATATGGTCACGTACACAACAAGTATGATAATTACTTAATTGTATGTTCAGGTTCATATATAAGAAACGATAAGAATATATAGGTTCAGTTTAGAAAATAAGAAAGGATACCTAAGTATAAATATCACTGAAGTAACCGAAATGTGGCACTTCAGATTCAGGACTATGTGTGTGTAGTTTGTAAGTCAAGATCATTAATAAAAGATCTTTTTAACAAATATTAAAACTCTGTTTTATTATTAATTGGCGATCTTGCCAGGAGTTAAATAAACTGTTTAACTTCTCGGAGACCAACTGGAAGGAAGACTGAGGACTTACATAGTAATATAAAATACAACAAATAATTTCACAAACCAATATCTTGATTCAGTAGGACTAACTGGAATTGTTAAATTGGCAAAAGTGAAATAAAAGTGGAACAAGCGATAAAATAGTTCAGTGTTCTTAAAAGTGATCAGTGCACAACAAAGTAATTATCAATTGAGGATCAATCTTAATGCAACTAGTAATTAACACAAAATTCAGTGAACAAACCTAGCATAGCAGAAGTTCCGAATAAAATTAATTCAGTGCCTTAATAATCTGACGATCAAAATAAATTCAAAATGAATGCACAACAAGTAGCAGAAATTTTAGCTAATCTCGAAGCTCTAAAAATTCAAAACTCTGAACTAAAAAATGCGTTCATTCAACAAGAAAAGTTAAATAATGATTTACTCAAAGACATATCAGCCTTAAGGCAAGCATCACATATTATTCCTGAAGAAAAGATTCTTACGGAAGTAAAAACTAATTACACAAGTGCTAACGATATTCAGTTAGATGCTTTTAAAAGCATACCAGTGTTTGACGGTGAAAGTGCTAATTATCAATTATGGCGAGACGAGTCAACACGATTAATAGCTGAAATTGAACAATTCAACACACATCCTAAATATACGACAGCATTAACGATTGTGAAAAGTAAAGTTCAAGGAAGTGCTGCCACATTATTAACAAATCATAAAGTGATTTTTTATTTCGAAGCCATCAAGGCAAGATTAGATTATACTTATGCTAATCAGGAACCGCTTCACATTTTAGAAGACAAACTAAAATTTCTCAAGCAAGGAAAATCAACCTTAAGTGAATTTCACGACAAAGTAAACTGTGCATTAAATCAAATATTATCAAAATTAATATGAGTGGAAGAACAAAATCAGCTATAGAATACAAAACTACGGAGGTAAACGAAGCTGCCACACGCACATTCATCGCAGGTATAACAGATCCCTTCATACAAGGATTATTATACAATGCTCATCATCTTGTGTTAGAAAGTGCATTTGCTGCCGCAAGACGCATTGAACATGATGCCACGAATCAAGGATTAAAATTTCTGACTTCAAATAGAATAAATCCTGAGTCATCAAAACGCCACGAACGACAAGATTTTCATGAGAGATGCACTAACATACAAAGTAATGCCCCTCATAATAATCAAAATTATCAGAATTTCCAAAGAAATTCGAATCAACAACGATTGTTTAATAATCAGGGAAGAAACAATTGCAACGATGGGAGCAACAATCCATTCCGAAGAGATAATCATCCGATGGAAGTAGGAAATCGAGCTAATGCTGTAGCGACACATCATTCACCACATAATCAACGGCCGAACTACAATCAACAGACTCAACAATCACAACAAGAAAAGCGAGATCGAGAGCCTAGTGGGAGTTTCCAGAATCAAAAGCAACAAAGAGTGAATAATAGTCGAGCAGAAACAGATATGGTAAATAATAATTTAAGACAAGATTCTTTAAACTAATAGACGGGTTGCTTTGCCTTACATTAACCAGTACTATATCAAGTAAAAAATATAAAATTTTAATCGATACGGGAGCAACCCACAACTATATAGATATGAAATGTGATTCAAGTGCAACTATAAAAATTAAACCGGTAAAAATGCGAACTATGCACGGCTTTTCTCTCATAGATTCAAAAAAAGAAATTAAATTAATGAACCAGAAAATTACGTTTTATGAATTAAAAAATATAGAAACATTCGACATGATTCTTGGTTTAGAAGGTTTGAGGAAATTAAATGCGGAAATTGACTTAATCAACATGACTTTAATCACCATGTGTAGTGAGGAGCCAGTTAATCATAAGTGCAATTATTTAATAGAAGAGAATATAGAGGATAGATATAAAGAAGAAATAGACGAATTAATTCGTGGTAATACAAGCATAGGTCCACTACCTTTTACGAATTCTACTCAGTGTACAATACGTACAAAAAATAATGAGCCTGTCTATGTAAAACAGTATCCATATCCTATTGCAGACAATCAATTTGTCAACAAAGAGATACAAAAACTCTTGAAGGAAGGCATAATACAGAGAAGCAATTCTCCATATAATAGTCCTATCTGGACAGTGCCAAAGAAAGGAATAGATGAGAATGGAAGACCAAAACGCCGTATGGTAGTAGATTTCCAAAAATTAAATTCTCAGACTATCGCTGATAAATATCCTATCCCGGACGTTAATATGACGATCCAAAATTTAGGAAAAGCTTCATATTTTTCCACTCTCGATTTAGAATCGGGTTTCCACCAAATCCTCATCTGTAAGGACGATAGAGAAAAAACCGCATTCGCAATCAACGGGGCGAAATACGAATTTGTACGTATGCCCTTTGGTCTCAAAAATGCTCCGAGCGTCTTTCAACGATGCGTAGACGACATTCTTCGAGATTATATTGGAAAATTTGTACATGTTTACATCGATGATGTGTTGATATATTCTTCCTCAGCCGAAGAACACATGGAACACATTCGAATAGTATTCAATGCACTTAATAAAGCTACTTTAAAGATTTCGAATGAGTAATCAAAATTATTTCTAATTCAAGTAGAATACCTTGGCCATATAATTAAAAATAGTAAAATATGTACAAATCCTGAGAAAATTAGAGCTATAGAGGAATATCCTATACCTTCTCATGTTAAAGAACTTAGAGGATTTTTAGGCTTGACGGGATATTACCGTAAGTTTATAAAAAATTATGCTGACATAGTGAAACCCTTAACAATTTACCTCAGAGGCGAAAATGGGAATGTCAAAGCAAAAGAAAGCAAGGCAGTAAAAGTAAATCTCGACAAAATTGCCATAGTAGCAATAAATAGATTGAAAGACGCTTTGAAGGAACAAGTTGAATTATTTCAACCGGATTTTGATAAATCTTTTGAACTAACTACTGATGCATCTAACGTAGCTATTGGAGCCGTTCTTAGTCAAAACAAAAATCCGATATTTTTCCTTAGTAGAACTCTCACAGATACTGAAGAAAGTTACAGTACAAACGAGAAGGAATTGTTAGCAATTGTATGGGCGCTGCAAAAATTAAGAAATTATATATATGGAATCGCAGATTTGACCATATATACCGATCATCAAAGTTTAATCTATAGTATTTCGGATAAAAATCCCAACACAAAATTAAAACGATGGAAAAATATCATCGAAGATTACGGAGCAGTATTAAAATACATGCCAGGTAAAGAAAATGTCGTAGCCGACGCCCTAAGCCGTCCAGCAATTAACACAAGTACTATTGAGACTGTACATTCCCAAGGAAGTTCAGATAATGAATTCATAAAGACTATAAATAGACCTTTTAATACATACAGTATACAAATCGAGTTAAAATACTCAAAAACCGAGTCAGGTATCGAAACAAAGAATATTTTTGAAAACAGGATACGGCATGTAGTCACTTTTAAAAATAACGATGAAGCAATTTCCTTGTGCAAGGAAATAATTCAACCAAAAAAAATAATCGCGTTATATACTACGCCGGAAATCATATTCAGGCTACAAAAAGCAATAAAATCCTTTTTCCCGACGACAAGATTTATATACACGCCAATAAATCTAAGTGATATCACTGAACGTGACGATCAACTGCGCATTATAGCAGAAACCCATGATCGAGCACATAGAAGCTATCGCAACAATATACTCGAAATAAACGAGAAATATTATTGGCCAGGTATAACAAAGAATGCTAAGGCATATAATAAAAAATGCGCAGCATGTCTTTTTGGTAGATACGACCGCAACCCACCGAAAGAGCCACTACAAAAATCGAATATACCGACATGTGAAGGTGAATACATCCATATGGATATATATTTCAATGACAATCTTATGTTTCTCACAGCTAAAGATAAATATAGCAAGTACATGATTGTAAGGCAAATAGAAAATAGATTGCAACTGTATAAGAAAGTTGAAGAAGTATTGACCAACATCTTTACACAATGTAAAAGACTTATGACAGATAATGAGAATTGTTTCAATACAGTCACATTAAAACAAATTTGTGAAAAACTAAAGATTGAAAAAATCACAACGCCAGTATACAGAAGTACAGCAAACGGACAAGTAGAGCGTTCCCACAACACTCTCAGTGAATTAAGTAGAATATTAATGATTCAAAATTGCACGAATTTCGAAGAAGAAGTATTCGACAGTGTACAAAAATTAAATAATTCAATTCACACGGTAACGGGATTTAGACCTTCAGAATTATTCTTTAATCAGTTAAAATTCAATAATAGTGAACAAATTATTAAAAAATTAGAGTGTGCATCTAAAAAGGTTTTAGTACGTTTAAACAAAAATTCCACGCATAAGGAATATAAAAAGGGTGATATAATATTCACCATAATTAAAGGACTTCGAAAGAAATCGAACGCTCGGCACATAAAATATATAGAAGAAAAGGATCAAGGTGATACCATTTTAACAACAACTAATGTCGTAGTTCACAAAAATAATATTAAAAACAATTATTTTCAGGAAGATGAAAACATTTGCATTCCTAATATTACTCGTGAATGTAATCGCCCTTATAACCGCGAAGATAAAAATAAAAAACCTTCAGGACGAGAAAATAATAGTAACCCAAACAGATAGTGTGTATATTTATGAAGCCACGAATAGAATTTACCATTTAAATAACTTAACAAAAGTCTTAAATATATTCCATGAAATACTAAACAAAAATAATGAAAGGAGTCAACAAGAACTCACTTTAATTAGGAAGATTAAAAATCTCGAGAATCAGTTAAATTTTTTGGGCAAACTAATCAAATATGCTTATGGAAATCCAGATCACGATGACCTTGTAGCAATTGAAACAAGTCTTAACGACATTATAAACAACAATAACAAACAACGAGTAATTAACTCCCAATTTGACAAAATTATTAGAGATATGAATCCACAAAATATGAAAGAACAAGTCCTACTAACGGAAATTTATGAAGAACTGTTAAATATTGTTAGAACAATAAATGCTGCAAAGGTAAATGAATTTCTTTCAGAAACTCTTAATATTGAAGATATTCACAAAATAATATCACAGGAACATGAAGATATTCCTATTATAAATATTTTAGAATATTCAAACATTACTCTTGTAAAAACTAAAGATTATTTAGTAACAGTATACAAATATCCAATTATTAAATAAAAATGCGAAAATTATAAAATCACGCCTATTTCATTTAGACATGGAAAAATTATAATAGATAAAATGATCGCAAAATGTAACGAATCTTTTATCAGAATTAACAATTGTATGAACTATTTGAATAGTTATATATGTAAAATTAATAAAGATACAGATAATAATTGCACTTTAGCAATGTTAAATAACAATCCAGCAAATTATAAAGTTTCACAAGAATACGATCAACCTATCGTTAGAATAGAATCAAACATTATATTGTTAAATAACGATCATATTTTAAATAATACAATTATTACAGGGAAAAACCTGATTACATTTGAAGATTCCATAAATATTGATGGAAAAACATATACAAACATAAATAACGAAATAAAAAATATTTTAATGAATAAACATAATGAAACATTAATCATAGATGAAATTGTAAATTCCAATTCAATGTACTCATTTGATAACATAGATTCATTAAGAAAATATACAATTCCTTTTGAAGAAGAACCCGTATGGTCTACCTTAAAACTTTTTTTCATTATATTCATGTTCTTTGCATTAAGTATTTTATCAATCAAATTTATAAAATTAATTTTGAAATGGAAAAAATTAAACAATGATGAAAATTTCCAAAAATTATATGATTTAGAATTACAGAAACTAAAATGTAAAATATAACTTTGATATATTGTAAAAAAACGAGGACGTTTTTATTCAGGGGGGGAGAGAGTTAACACACCCTATAAAATACCCTTAGAAATTTAAGATAATATAAAAATATATGTTAATCTAAAGAATAACGAAGATACATATTGTTGCACACGCTACCAATGCCAAACACATTAAATAAGGATGTAAATAAAGAAAGGCATATGGTCACGTACACAACAAGTATGATAATTACTTAATTGTATGTTCAGGTTCATATATAAGAAACGATAAGAATATATATGTTCAGTTTAGAAAATAAGAAATGATACCTAAGTATAAATATCACTGAAGTAACCGAAATGTGGCACTTCAGATTCAGGACTATGTGTGTGTAGTTTGTAAGTCAAGATCATTAATAAAGGATCTTTTTAACAAATATTAAAACTCTGTTTTATTATTAATTCGTGCGAGGCAAATTTAAGAACATTAGCCTCATTAACGTTCACGGACCTACGGAGGAGTCCTCAGACGAAGAAAAAGAACAAGTCGAGAGGGCCCTCAATGCCTGTCCAAGGTATGACGTAAAAATCATTCTTGGGGTTTTGAATGCAAAACTAGGTCGGGAGCCGGTATTCAGGCACCCGTAGTTTGCATGAGAACACTAATGACAATGGACTTCGAGTCTTAGAATTGGCAGCATCGACAAACATGGTCGTTGCGAGTACCAGGTTCCCGCGTAAAGATATATACAAAGCCACCTAAGTATCACCTGATGGAGTCACTCGTAACCAAATTGACCACGTGGTGATAGACCGTCGCCACTACTCGAACTTGATGACGGTACGAATGTACCGATGTGCCAATATCGACTCGGATCACTATCTTGTTGGTATGGTTTTCCGAGGGCGGATTGCCTTGCGAAGACGTATTGCATCCGCCGATCAGATTCGAATCAACACAGCTGCTCTGCGCAATGAAAACACCAGTAACAGCTTTGGTAATGCGTTAGGACTCGCCCTAGAACTGGGTAGAGTAAGTCCTGGAGCCAGTATGCTGGACGTAGATGAGAAGTGGAGACGCCTTAAGAATACTGTCATTAGTACTGCCAACTCCATCTTAGGCAGCAGTCGTAGAAATCGGAACGACTGGTTTGATGATGAATGCAAGCTAGCGACTGAACGTAAGAATGTTGCGTACCGAGCAATGCAACAATCTCATAGAACGCGGGCACGCGAAGACGAATATAAAGAACTCAGAAGAATTGAAAAACGGCTTCACAGACAGAAAAAATCAGCCTGGGAGAAGAACATAATCTGTGAAATAGAGAAAAGCCGAGAGCGAGGTCCGCACCAGGCGCGGAAGTTCTACCAATCCGTCCGAAACATGACGCAGTACACACCACGCTCCACATACTGCACGGACGGAGAGGGAAATCTGATCACCGATTCTCAAAGCATACTGGAGCGATGGGAAGTGTACTTCAATGAATTGCTAAATGGTCAGCTCACTGCAGAAGTGGAGGCTCCACTACTTCAAGAAGAGTACCCTATGTTGCCGCCACCAAGCATAGAAGAGGTTGAGAAGGCTATAGGCCGGCTAAAGAAAAACAAAGCCCCGGGAGCCGATGATATACCAGCCGAACTATTTCAACACGGTGGGCCAGCTTTACGTCAAGCAATTCATGAGATTATAGTGCACGTGTGGGAGCATGAAGAAATTCTAGAAGACTGGCGAAAAGGTATAATTTGTCCTATATAAAGAAGGGAGATGTCACAACGTGCAGCAATTATAGAGGTATCACGTTGTTGAGTACCCCCTATAAGATACTCTCCTCTATCCTACAAGACCGGATAACCCCATACGCTAAAACCATCATCGGACAATATCAGTGTGGTTTCATTCCAGGCAAATCAACAACTGATCAGATCTTTACCCTTAGGCAGGCGATGGAAAAATGTCTAGAATTTAACATCCCAACATACCATCTGTTTACAGACTTTAAGGCCGCCTACGATAGCATAGCCAGGGTAGAACTTTACAAAGCCATGAGAGAATTCGGCATCCCAAATAAATTGACACGACTATGTAGGTTGACCTTGACCAACGTAACAAGCCAAGTAAAAATAGCCGGATTGCTATCCAAACCAATCAACATCTTTAATGGACTCCGACAAGGGGATGGTTTGGCCTGCCTCCTCTTCAACCTGGCGTTGGAGAAAGCAATCCGTGACTCTGGCACGGCAACAAGAGGGATCATCGTCTACAGGTCGACATCATCGGAAGAACCGAGCAAGCTGTACATGATTCCTTCATCCAGATCGAGCAGGCGGCACAAAATCTGGGGCTGCACATTAGTGAAGGTAAAACAAAGTACATGGTGGCGTCGGATGCGAGAGGAACAGTTGGTCAAACAATGAATTTGAAGTGGTGCAATCCTTTAAATACCTTGGGTCAATAGTAGCAGCCGATAACAATATAGAAGAAGAAATACGCGAGCGGCTTCTCAAATCCAACAAAGCCTACTATAATCTGTCAAAGCTCTTCAAATCCAGAAATCTCACCATAACTTCAAAACTGCTGCTGAACAGGACCATGGGCCTGCCAGTACTCACATCTGGATCCGAGACTTGGTTGCTTAGCAAAAGGCACTCCGACCTCTTGGCCGCGTTCGAGAGAAAAGTCTTAAGGAGAATTTTTGGCCCCATATGTGAGGAAGGACGATTCCGGAGACGGTACATCATGAATTGTAAGCAATCTACCTTGAAGCAGATATCCTGACAAACATTAAGCTCGGTAGACTCCGGTCGGCAGGGCACCTAGCTCGTATGAGCGAAGAGGAACCTGCTCGGAAATTTCTTTGTGGTACATTCTACGGTAGACGACAGCGTGGTAGACCATGCTTGCGCTGGAGAGATGGCGTAGACCAGGACGCCCGGAGCCTTGGGGTGCGCAACTGGATGGAGGCGGCTCGAGACCGGGATGGGTGGAGAGACTTGTTGAAGGAGGCCAGGACCGGACCCCGGTTGTCGAGCCATTGATGATGATGAGTCACTACATTATCATGAACTCATTTCAGGTATTTGACACATAGTAATGTAATGAGTCCACAGTATTATTTATTGGCTACATCTCTGACATTAAAAGTATGTTTTCAGTAAAGATTTCCATATGTAATAGGTACAAAAGTTATGCGTGCAGAAAAGTATGGGATGAGTAAATGCATTTATGTGCTGAGTGCATACATTTTTCCCTCAGTGCAGAATGGTGATCGATTCCCAACTAACAATTTAACTTGTGTAAGGGTTTATCGAAACTTTTTTGAGTTTAGCAAAATTACTTGTATAAGGCCTTAGAGAAATGCATTTGGCCCACCTGAAAAGCTCGAAAGGCTTTTAAACAATCATGTACAGGTTGACCAGAGATACTAAATGTCTTTCCTAAAAGCCTTATAGAAACAAACAATAATAATCAGTATAACAAATGTGGCAGGTTATTACTTTTCTAGGCAAACAATTAACAAGTCTTTGCTGCAGGCTACGGTTTGTGTCAGGAAGCACTGGGAAAGTTTAAGACGACTTGCCGCTATGAGCTTCTATTTGTTACAGATTGAGACCTTTCAGAATACTTATAAGACCTCATACAAGCTTATTAGAAGCACAATATAAATAAAATGAAAAATAAATTAAATTCATTTATATTAATTTTTATTTCTTCGTTTTCTTCTATTGTTTTCAATCAAGCTGATATAAATTTTTGAAATTTAATGTATAATTATTATTAATAATAGAAAAACATTTTACTTACATGATGATGAAGATATTTTTGGGATCACGCCAACCTGCTATATGCTAACTGAGTACCAAATTGGAACCAGTTGAAACCGCAAATAGCTTCCCAAGAACTTCGTTGAGGCTTCCTAGATAAGATTAACTACATAGTTCAAAAATACGGTGACCATCGGCCTTTTATTTGCAAGTGATTGTATTTTTGTAAGTTTTGTTAATCACCCATTCTTTTACATAATTCGATGAATAAGTTGCAGCGATCAGGCTGCGGGTCCGGGAATCAGACTAACTTTGGTCATATTTAATATTACCGAGTTCACACATCAGATGACTTTAGTATTTATGGTAACGCGTATCATCTGCTGTTGGTTAATCTTTGTTTGTATATAAGAATAAAGTGTTATTTAAGTGCAAATCAGTGTGATTTGGAATGAAAATACATACATGAACCGAATAGTTGCTATAAAATTCAAATTTACTTTTTTCTTTTGTTAACTGTTTTGACTTTTGATAAAAAATTTAGCGATCCGGTTTGGTTGTTCACAAACACATCGGATATTTAAGTATCTCAGACCATCTGAGTGTAAACCGAACTTGACAATTCACACACAATTGATACTGTACGAAAAGAGCAGAAACTTTATCTGGTAATCTGGTGCAAATATCTATCGATTTTGCTCGCCGAAACTGCAGAACGGAAAACACAACGATAATTTTCGTTTATGATTTCATTAATCCTATAGTACGCTGCTGATGAGAAACGAAATTTTTCTCCCGTTCTCAACAAATTAGTTTACGATTTCTTTACGTGGCAATGATTTACCGATGAACCAAAAAACATAATGGGGCATATTCATAGTCACTTTTAAACTCCAGTTTATCTTAGACTGCGGTTTATTCAATGTTATTTAGATAGGATAAACCCAGGGCTAAGATAAACTGGAGTTTTAAAGTGACTATGAATATGCCCCAATGTGGTCACCGCATTCATGAATTCTTGATTTCATTGGCTTTCAAGTTCTAACATATGCGAAGTATTTACTTTTCATGCAAAGCCGTAGTTTGTATTAAAAAGCAAACGCTTTTTCCAGCAATAATGAGCTTGCCATGAAAAACAAAAGACTATAGGCTGTTAATCTATAGCTTACCATGAGAAGCCAAATTGGACCATATAACACTAAAAATAGGTTCTTCTAATAGGTTTAAAAGAAGCTGTGTACGAAACCATAGCTTCGAAAATGCTCAACTTTGATACAAAAATTAAATACAAGCCCTATAGAAATAATAACTTCAAGAAATTGAAAAATTGGACCTTATAGAGGAAAAAATGTTAGTTGGGTTATAGAAAGCTTAACAGTGTAACTATATCTGATCGTTATCCCATTCCTAATACAAATAGGTGAAAACAAATTCTTCTCAAAAGTGGCTTTCACCAAATTCCTATGAAGGAATCTGACGTAGAAAAGACCGCTTTTTCCATAAATAACGGCAAATTTGAATTCAGTTAAAGAATGCGCCGTCCATCTTTCAAAGGGCTCTCGATGACATCTTGAGGGAACACATAGGTAAAACTTGCTATGTCTATATCGACGATATAGTAATATTGAGCAAGACAGAGAGGGAACACGCTCGAGACATAACATAAATTTTTAGAACACTCTTTCAGGCCAATATGAAGGTGCAATTGGATAAATGCCAATTTTACAAAACACAAGTTAAGTTTTTGGGATCTATTGTCTCATCTGAAGGCATAAAGATCAATCCCGGAAAAGTGGAATCAGTAAGTAACTTCCCATTACCACAGACTCTAAAGGACCTTCGCTCATTCCTTGGGTTGTCAGGCTATTATCGCCGCTTCTTCAAGTATTACGCCAAGCTTGCGAAACCCCTAACCGCCCTTCTTAGAGGGGAGGAAGGACGTATGTCGAAAACACAGTCTGTTAAAAAACAAATTTCTCTCGACCCTGTCGCCATTGACACATTTGAAAAAATTAAAAGAGTCCTCACTTCCGAAGACATAGTTCTTTCTTACCCAAATTTTAACAAAGCCTTTGAACTCACTACGGATGCTTCTAACTTTGCCCTAGGTGCCGTTTTGTTCCAAGATGGCAGACCAATCACGTTTATCTCACGTACACTAGGTCAAACAGAGGAAAAATACGCAGCTAATGAAAAGGAGATGCTAGCTATTATATGGGCTCTGAACTCCTTGCGCAACTACCTAACCTATACGGGTCTGCGCACATACAAATTTTCGCCGACCATCAACCCCTTACGTATGATCTCAGCAGCAAAAATAACAACAGTTAGATGAAGCGATGGAAGGCAATCCTCGAAGAGTATAGCCATGAACTATATTACAAAACAGGGAAAACGAACATTATGGCAGATGCATTGTCACGTTCTCCTCAAATAAATTCCCAAGTAAACTCTCTCACAACAACGGTACATAGCGATGAAAGCTCATCACAAAATCTTATACCAAGTGTCGAAACACCAATAAATGTTTTCAAGAACCAAATTTTCTTGCAAGTAGGTCAAACTTCTTCTAAGAACTTTCAAATAATTTTTCCCACATATCACAGACATACCATAACAGAGCCAGAATTTACCGAAGAAAACCTAAAACAGATCCTCAAAAAAATACTAAACCCTTCAATAATAAATTGTATTAAAACTTCCGAACCCATAATGGGTATTAAACAAATCATATACCCCTCACATTTTAGCAACTTCAGAATTCAGAACTATTATTTTCCAGGCATGATAAGCAAAATCAGAAGGATTACTAAAAGTTGTACCGTTTGTATTGAAAAGAAATACGACCGTCATCCTTCTAAGCCTGAAATTCAACCAACGCCTATACCCAAATTCCCAGGTCCAATTTTACACATAGATCTTTACTTTACCGATGTTAAAATAATTCTAATAGCAATAGACAAATTTTCAAAATATGCCCTAGCAAAAATTTTTAAAGTCTAGATCTAGCGAAGACGTAAAACAGCCTTTAAGAGAACTTATACTAGCAGTTGGTGTTCCCGAAATCGTAGTAGACAATGAAAAATCTTTAAGTTCTAGCTCTGTCTCTTTCATTCTTGAAAACCTTTTCAAAATTAAAATACTCAAGGTTCCCCCTTATACTAGCTCAGCGGACACGTGGAAAGATTTCATTCCACGTTATCCGAGCTAATGCGCTGCCTCAAGTCAAAAAAACTTCACAGTACATTCTCTGAACTATTAGACATGACAATGTATGAATACAATAGGTCCATACACTCAACAATTAAAAAGAAACCAATAGACGTTTTCTTTGGAAAAGAATCATTAAATAGTCCAGAACAGCTTAGAAATACTTAGAAGAGAGAACGCTGAAAAAATCAAAAATAATCAATTCGCAGATTTAAACTACCATAACAAGAACAGAACTCCTCCAAAAACCTATTCCGCAGGAGATGTTATCTTTGTTAAAATAAATAATCGAATAGGCAATAAACTTTCCCCGAAATATAAGAAAGAAGTAGTTTCCGTAAACAGAACCTCAACTATTACTACAGTATCCGGTATGGTGGTCCATAAGTCTCTAATTAAAAATTAAAATCCATTTTAGGCTCTGCATCGCGCCAATCTTCGCCGATGTCAAGATGCTTGATTACTCAAATGCTCAATTAATTGCAATCGACACTGGAACCGCCAAGTTACAGGCTGGCACGTTCAAACTGGTACATGTAATCGATATCAAGGAGTATCAACAGGCGCTTAACGAATTAAGTATTAGGATGTCACAAATTAAACCTCATCCCAATTCCATACTTCCTATCCTATCCAGTGACCTTAAACAGATCCAGCTGCACTTAGATAGACTCATTCCCAAGATCAAAAGGAAAAGATCATTAGATTTTCTGGGTTCTGCCTGGAAATGGATCGCGGAAACTCCGGACCGTCATGATTTCAAAATCATAAAAGACAAAGTAAATAATGTTCTGGTAAATAATAATAAACAAAGAATTATAAATAATTTAATCAATACAAGAATAAAAGAGTAACAATGTTAAACAAGCAATAAAATCCAATGAGAAATTGAATCTAGAATACACGATAGAATTAAAATTTAAGTTAGAAGCACTAAAAGAAGAGTTAACTAATATAGAATACGCTATGCAATGGGCCAAAGCCAGCATAATAAACACTTACATTTTATCCAATCTAGAAATGAGTTTAATAAAAGAAATATTCAATAAAGAGAATATGCCTTACAATAATGTCATCGCAGCAATAGAGTTTTCAGAGGTCAAAATAGCCTCAAATAATAAATCAATAGGTACTTTATATTTTAAGTTTGTTAACTACAGAAAAAGAATTATTTAACAAAATCCTCTTAAAACCCATCAAAAAAGGAAAAACAATTGTAAAAACAGATTTTAACGAAATATTAAAATGTAAAACAAATATATACGGAATATACAAAAAATTCATTAGCAATATGTAAACAAAACGATGTTATAGATATAAGCCAAGATAAATGTATTAATAATCTTTTATCCCATAAACCCCATAAGTGCATTGAAATCAACAACCAACATATTCCCACCGTAGAAGAACTTACCCCCGGATTGGTTTTACTGAATCAATACTATGATAAAGTTTACATTGACGAAAAAGAAGTCCTCCTCAATGGAACATATTTGATCCAGTTCCACAACGCTACCATTAAAGCCCAGCAGTACACATTTCAAGAAACAGAGGTCACAGAACACCAGCCACTTCCAGCAGTGCTACAGCCATCAGCTGTTAAACAACAAATCGAAGAATTGCTCTCTCTAGAAATTTTTAAAGAGATCGAAGGTAAAAACACAAAATACATCCATGAGTTAAAGACAGCCAACGAAAGGAAATCTATGGTAATGCTATTGATGCAGCAACTCTAACAGTCTTTCATTTTTTTCTTTGGAAGAAAGAAATAATACCATGTAGCACCTGGAAGAAAAAAATTACTATCGAGGAAGTATCCTTAGACGAGGCAAATATGGGACCAGAAACATCGAATAACAGCACGTGTAAACATATCCCAACAATTCGAACATTAGGGGTAGAAGACCCTAACCAACACCTAAAACCAATATAATCGAACGATTGCGTTCGGTTTTAAAGGGCGGAGGAGTTAACGCGGGATTATGTGTGGAGAATTATCTTCGACAATTCCCACACTTCCAGCTGTATTTTGCTGACGCTATGTCTGGCAATTATCAACAGCCAGAAAAAACCCGCATTCCATCACGTAGATGCGGATGTAAAACTAAACCACCTGTGGGAACATCGCGACAACAGCAGCGACACATGCACTGGGGTTAGAGTTGAATTTAATTGTATTATTTATATTATTTAGTCAGTTCTTATTCTACAGTCAATAAAAGAGGTTCTCACCTCGAATAAGCTTTTTTTTAAAATAAAGTTAGTAAAAGGAGTTTTATTTAATGTATATATGTCTATATGTATATATATATACAGGGTGTCCCGTAATGAGTGGATAATACTGCAGCTGGTGATAGCAGGCCTTATGACTGCTCAGAAAAAAAATATAAAAAAAATATTTTTCTTGTGGTCTCCATGGTATAATTTATTTTCGAAAAATGTTAAAAAATTCAGGGTCTCCTAAAATACCTAATTACAACGGCCACCCATAAAGGATTCTTGTTATTTTTGTATTTTTAAAATATTCTTGAATAACCGTTCTAAATGATGGGTAGTAAATTTTAACACCAGCTGATGCATTTTTTGTGTTATAATTTTTTAAAATTATTTTTTTATTCAAAAATAATTCAATATTTTTTTTCACCAAAGTTTGAAAATTAATAAAGAGAAAAAAATGTATGACAACATAAGTGACAAATTTGATAAAAATTGGCCTGTTTAATGTACTTTCCAAAATGGTATAACACATGTTTGTGTCTACAACCATGACCAATAAAATTGGCATTTAATCTACTAAAGTAATTATTTAACATTTTATCAGATGAAATTAAGTTACAAAGTTAAGTAAACACTACGACGACAAATGAAAAAAATTTTAATTTTTATTGCATTTAAAAATAACCGTTATTAAATAAAGTCACTAACATTTAACACTAGTTGCTGGATTTTTTTAAATAATTTTTTTAATTAATTTTTTAATAAAAAAATGATTAAATATTTATTTTGATGTTTGATGACAACAAAAATTGAGTTGGAAGGAAAATTCAATAGATATACCAGTGTCACTATTATGTCTGCTAAATTCACTAACTAAAATAATATAATGCACTTTCAAAAAGATTTTGATTTAGGTATGGGAAATGCGATAAATAAAAACAACAGTATTAAAAATTATGATATATTTGTAATTTAAATACATTTATATTAAATGTTCAAACTGTCCCCCATTCACTGTGATACAGGCTCTGCATCTTCTAATGAAGGACCTCTCAATAAAACGAGCATATTGGAGCTCATTTATTTTCATCACAGCGTCTTGAACACGACGACGCAATTCCGTAATGGATGTAATTGGTTTAGTATAAACCATTTCTTTCAGACATCCCCAGTAGAAAAAGTCCAAAGGATTTAGGTCTGGCGAACGTGGTGGCCACAAAATTGGGCCCAGACGGCCTATCCACCTGTTGGGATACGTTTGATTCAAGTACCTCCTTACATCTACAGCATAATGAGCAGGACATCCATCAAATATATCATAATTTTTAGCATTTAAATGCAATAAAAATTAAAATTTATTTCATTCGTCGTCGTAGTGTTTACTTAACTTTGTAACTTAATTTCATCTGATAAAATGTTAAAAAAACTACTTTAGTAGATTAAATGCCAATTTTATTGGTCATGGTTGTAGACACAAACATGTGTTATACCATTTTGGAAAGTACATTAACAAGGCCAATTTTTATCAAATTTGCCACTTATGTTGTCATACATTTTTTTCTCTTTATTAATTTTCAAACTTTGGTGAAAAAAAATATTGAATTATTTTTGAATAAAAAAATAATTTTAAAAAATTATAACACAAAAAATGCATCAGCTGGTGTTAAAATTTACTACCCATCATTTAGAACGGTTATTCAAGAATATTATTAAAATACAAAAATAACAAGAATCCTTTATGGGTGGCCGTTGTAATTAGGTATTTTAGGAGACCCTGAATTTTTTAACATTTTTCGAAAATAAATTATACCATGGAGACCACAAGAAAAATATTTTTTTTATATTTTTTTTCTGAGCAGTCATAAGGCCTGCTATCACCAGCTGCAGTATTATCCACTCATTACGGACACCCTGTATATATAATTGGTTTCTGGAAAACGGCTCTAAAGATTTTGATGAAATTTTGCCAGTTTGCTCTAATGCACGAGAAAAAAATAGTTTTATATTAGAACTTTGATGAGATTTAATAAAGACACATTTTTCGTTTTCGGAGTTCAGCACTGGACTGAATTTTATTATTGTCAGTTATAGTCATGAAAGAAGAATAAAGAATATTATAGACAAAGATAAATGTGCAGTGTCTGCACAATTAAGAAGAAAATATAAAAATGAGTATGTGTGGCGACCGCATATTTAGTATGGGATATTGGAGTTGGAGGATGTGCATAGTATGCATAAAAGAATAAAGATAAACAAAGACATATGTGCAGTTGTAATGAAGCATTACATATCTCCACCTAAACAACACCAACAACCTATAATAACTATCTACATACAATTATGAAATTAATAAATAATTTCATAACCGAGCCACTGACAGCCACCACTGTTAATTCAGGCATATTTGGCACACACCCAAATCAGGGAATAAACCGTCCGCAACCAATAAGCAGGTGTCGATGCCAAGAAAGCCCGACACCGACTAGCAAAGATAAAGCATTATACAATACCATAACCATCTTATCACAACAACACTACTAGTAGCTGTGGGGAAATAAAGAACAACCAACAGCACAACGCATACACATTATGAAACAGACTCACAACAACAAAATGAATAGGTGTGGTAAATTCCGATCAAGAGGAGCTTAACAAGTCGTACGAACCGAGCAGAGGACCACGAAAAGGTAACGATCAAAGCACATCGATGGTGAATTGTGATAGATTAAAGGTGGTGAAAACTAACCAAACCAATGCAGTACCAGATGATGGTTTGGTTATCATTTAAAAATGTCTTCCCCTGTAACCTGCAAACCCCTCATGTAATAACATGAATAGAGGTACTCCTAATTGCATAGAGCAAAGGTAGGGGAGTGACGGGCAAGGAAAGAAATGGAGAAGTTGTATGAAATATTACATTTCATATGGTTATAGTTGACATTTGCTTTTAACCAAATGGGTAACGAGAGGAAGCCATGCAACACACAAAAGACAGCTTAATACAGTTCAACTTTAAGTTATAAGCCCGTAATAGAGCCTAGTAAAGGTTCAGTAGTTTAAGTAGAATAAGCAAGTTGTGTTAAATTACTTTTTCAAAGACTTCCCCCCACCAGAGGTAAGGGGTCTCGATTAAGTAAGAACATATAACTTAAGCCGGTTAATAGCCGTTGATAAACCGGTTAAAAGCCGTTGATAAACCGGTTAAACAGCCGTTGATAAACTGGTTAATAGCCGTTGATAAGCCGGTTAATAGCCGTTGATAAGCCGGTTAATAGCCGTTGATAAGCCGGTTAAAAGCCGTTGATAAGCCGGTTAAAAGCCGTTGATAAACCGGTTAAAGGCCGTTGATAAGCCGGTTGAAAGCCGTTGATAAGCCGGTTAATAGCCGTTGATAAACCGGTTAAAAGCCGTTGATAAGCCGGTTAAAAGCCGTTGATAAGCCGGTTAATAGCCGTTGATAAACCGGTTAAAAGCCGTTGATAAGCCGGTTAATAGCCGTTGATAAGCCGGTTAATAGCCGTTGATAAACCGGTTGATAGCCGTTGATAAGCCGGTTAAAAGCCGTTGATAAGCCGGTTAAAAGCCGTTGATAAGGCGGTCAGAAGCCGTCGATAAGCCGGTTAAAGACCATCGATAGACCATAGTAGACGAACCAGAGAAATCCAGATTGAAGACGTACGTTGCGAGAAAGAAGACCCCCAAGGAGAAACCTGCAAAGCCGTTATTCAACAGGAACCGAGCCGAGCGACAAGGAGTCATCAGAAAAGAACCTATTATTTAACTTTATAATTTAAGACTTAATGAATTAATATTAATATAGGAGTCTCAATAAAGAAAAGACCTTTTCACTAAAGTTTTTTATGTACCTCCTTTAGTTAAACCCTGGACCCGACGAGTATACCTCAGCCTTAGAACCCAAGGTACATTACAAATTGGCGCCCGAGCAGGGACTTTTAAGGTCCATTCCAGAAGAGTTAAACTCCTAACCGAACCGAAACCTGAAGATTGAAAAGCCAATCTTAACCGAACTGAAAACCTGAAGATTGAAAAGCCAATCTTAACCGAACCGAAACCTGAAGATTGAAAAGCCAATCTTAACCGAGCCGAATCCTGAAGATTGAGAAGCCAATCTTAACCGAACCGAAAACCTGAAGATTGATAAGCCAATCTTAACCGAACCGAATCCTGAAGATTGAGAAGCCAATCTTAACCGAACCGAAAACCTGAATATTGAAAAGCCAATCTTAGCCGAACCGAAACCTGAAGATTGAAAAGCCAATCTTAACCGAACCGAATCCTGAAGATTGAGAAGCCAATCTTAACCGAACCGAAAACCTGAAGATTGAGAAGCCAATCTTAACCGAACCGAATCCTGAAGATTGAGAAGCCAATCTTAACCGAACCGAAAACCTGAAGATTGAGAGGCCAATCTTAACCGAACCGAAAACCTGAAGATTGAAAAGCCAATCTTAACCGAACCGAATCCTGAAGATTGAGAAGCCAATCTTAACCGAACCGAAAACCTGAAGATTGAGAAGCCAATCTTAACCGAACCGAAACCTGAAGATTGAAAAGCCAATCTTAACCGAACCGAAAACCTGAAGATTGAAAAGCCAATCTTAACCGAACCGAATCCTGAAGATTGAAAAAGCCAATCTTAAACCGTGCCGAAACCTGAAGATTGAAAAACCAATCTTAATCGAACTGAAACCCGAAGATTGAAGGGTGAAAATCCGGACTTAACCAAACCATACCGAAATTTTAGATCGATACAGATCCCAACCAAAACAGAAACTCTAGCCCGAAATCGAAAGGACAGATAGGAAAATGTCGGAATCCGAAGAAAGTTTCGATGTCTCCGCCAGTTTAGGAAGCATGTACCTCCTTAAAAAGCAAGAGCTTGTAGAGCTCATGTCCCGCTGTAAACTCAGTACCGAAGGCACCGTAGCGGCACTAAGGGCACGATTCAGTGTCTATATCAAAGAATCAAGGATACGGAAATCAACCCAAAATCTTTGCGAGGAAATGGAGAAATGCACGAACGAAAGAGAATATCGGGAGGAACTCACCATTCCCACAGGCATAAGCCCTGGAGGCACGGCGCAAGAGGTTGGTCCAACCGAAGTTGGAAAATTACCCCAGCCAGCGACTACGTACACGAATCATTACTACTCAGTACCAACCAGCCAAGCCCAGGGGTCTGCAAATTTTAAGAATACGATTACATACCCAAAGACCACTCCAGCGTACCCCGCCTCTGTATACTTGGCCATAGCGGAATACGATAAAATGACCAGAGACCCAGCTTATCGAGAATGGTACCACCCCGCCCCCGACATTCAAAGCCAGGAATCTTGCGCGCCAGCATGCTCAACTGTACCTTTACGACCGGAGCAAGGTCGAGGAGCAATAGATACGACGTCTTATCTACCAGCAGGCCTACCCTCAGGTAAATTTACACTTAGCCGAGAGGCAGAAGTTATGAACGTGGTAAGGAAATGGGGACTTAGATTCGACTCCTCAGGAAATGCACTCGAGTTTATCAAACGCATTGAAGAACTCACCGAATGCTATAGAATCCAAAACCAAGAAATGCTGCGCACCTTCCCCGAAATTTTCAAAGGCCCCGCATTGGAATGGTATCGTATCAATCGGGATAAATTTAGAACTTGGTCCGAATTTTACCACGCCTTTTTAGGATATTTCCTCCCTCCTCGATTTGTAAATAAACTAGAAGATGAAATATCGAAAAGAAGGCAAGGCCCACACGAAAGGGCTAGAGACTTCATTAGAGCGACTCAATACCTTATTCACCAACACCCATCGATGCGCATGGAGGACAACGTCGATAGAATTTACGATCGCCTTCGACCCGAATACCACTTATATATCCGCCGCCGAGACTTCCGGACCTTGGAGGAACTAATAAATCTGGCAACAGAGTATGAATGCATACAAAACGAAAACCGAAATTCTACATCAGCTAACTTTAGGTCAACACCCAGAGTCCAACAGCCGCGAAGACAAGAAGATAGAGACTACCGACATACCCCACCACCAGAACGATACGATCGCATGACTCACTGCTGGAACTGTAAGCAGAGGGGACACTCGAAGGCAAACTGTAGGCGACCCTTTCGGTTATTCTGCTCGTTCTGTGGCGAAGATGGAAGGTTAACCAAAGACTGCCCCTGTCAGCCACGTCAGGTTTCAGCAATCAACACTCTGTCAACCACCGAATTAGTAAAAATAGTAGACGTTAACCAAAAGGTCAGCCCCAACTTCGAAACAACAGAAAGCCCGCAAGAAAAGCAAAATAATAACTCCACACAGTGCGAAAACCCTACACATTCGAATACAAACGAACAAACGAGTATAAACACAAAGGTAGAACAAAACGACGAACAAAACGACGAACAAAACGACGAACAGAACGACGAAAAAAACGACGAACGATACGACGAACAAAATGACGCAGCCGAAATATGGACCGACCCGCGATGTTTCTTGTCAATAAAACTGAATCACCAAACGATAAACGCCTTATTAGATACCGGAGCAACTCAATCATTCATTAATACTAAAACCAGAGATTTACTACGAAGGCTCAAAACCCCGGTAAGATACCAACGGCATACCGTACGTTTAGCCAATGATAGCCAGATAATTAGCCGTGAGCACTACACCGTCATCCTACAGATAGGGAACCAGTCAATACAAGATGAAGTAACATACTTAAAACAGTTGCCACAAGAGGCAATCATTGGCATGGACGCACTCCGAAAAATGAACTGCTCTATAAAATTAGATGGGAAAGAACTAATCCTTGATAAACCACCTCCGACAAAAGAAAAACAAGATCAGCTATGTGCACTAGGAGGGACACCCTTGTCGCCTGAACAACAAAAACACCTGACCGAACTACTCGAACGGGAACTGCCGACGTTCGAGCAACTCCCTAGCACCACGAACGCCGCCGTGCACCATATCAGTTTGAAAACTAATCAACCTTTTAGACAAAGATACTACCCACGTAACCCAGCCATGCAGAAGATTATAGATGAAGAATTAAACGAACTACTGCGAGACGGAAAGATTGAACCATCCAACAGCCCATATAGCTCACCGATAGTGTTAGTAAAAAAGAAGAATGGGACTTGGAGAGTATGCGTAGACTATCGGCATCTAAACGAACTATCGATAATGGATGCGTACCCACTCCCGCAAATCTTTGCGATCCTCGACAAACTCAAGCAAGCCAGCTACATATCAACAATTCAGTTAAAACAAGGTTATTGGCAAATACCTTTAGATCAAGAATCAAGACCCGCCACCGCTTTTACAGTCCCAGGACACGGATTATATCAATGGAAAGTATTACCGTGCGGACTGAATTCGTCAGCTGCGACCTTTCAGAGAATGCTGGATTCCGTTTTAGGACCGGACATGGACCCGTACGCATTTGCCTACCTCGACGATATTATAATAAACAGCAAAACCTTCGATGAGCATCTCGTACACCTCCAAGAAGTGTTTAAGAGATTACAGAAGGCACACCTGAGAGCAATGCATGAATATTTCAGACCCAAAATATGTCTCATTGTTAATCCGGGGGTATTAATCAAACCCCCCGCAACCCGAACCCGAATGCATAATGGGGTACAACGACACCCAGCATTAACCGTCCCACTTAAAGGGAAACTGCTCTGGAGCACCAAACGCCCACGGTCACAGTAGCAGCAGCAGCAACAAATCGAAGAAGACACGTCACATTCCGACCAATTACACCCAAGTGAAGATTACAGCAAACAAAAAAAAAACTCAACAAACAGCAAGAATTAAATAAAAAAAAAAAAAAACAAAAAAAAAAAAAAAAACGTGAATTAAAAACCAAGAAATAGAACAATATGAATTAGAAACAATATGAAACACGAATTAAGAAAAAAAAAAATAAACATGAATAAAACAAAAAAAAGAAAAAAAAGCCATAAATAAATGAAACAAAGAAAAAAAAACAAACACATTTATTAAGTTTTAATTATTTTCTTCCAGAGACACGGCAGCCACCGTAGCAAAAAGGGGTAAGCATTTCCCGTAGGTATAGAGATAAACTAGATATACAATTAAACCTACGAAAGGACCATAACCATCTTATCACAACAACACTACTAGTAGCTGTGGGGAAATAAAGAACAACCAACAGCACAACGCATACACATTATGAAACAGACTCACAACAACAACATGAATAGGTGTGGTGAATTCCGATCAAGAGGAGCTTAACAAGTCGTACGAACCGAGCAGAGGACAACGAAAAGGTAACGATCAAAGCACATCGATGGTGAATTGTGATAGATTAAAGGTGGTGAAAACTAACCAAACCAATGCAGTACCAGATGATGGTTTGGTTATCATTGAAACATGTCTTCCCCTGTAACCTGCAAACCCCTCATGTAATAACATGAATAGAGGTACTCCTAATTGCATAGAGCAAAGGTAGGGGAGTGACGGGCAAGGAAAGAAATGGAGAAGTTGTATGAAATATTACATTTCATATGGTTATAGTTGACATTTGCTTTTAACCAAATAGGTAACGAGAGGAAGCCATGCAACACACAAAAGACAGCTTAATACAGTTCAACTTTTAGTTATAAGCCCGTAATAGAGCCTAGTAAAGGTTCAGTAGTTTAAGTAGAATAAGCAAGTTGTGTTAAATTACTTTTTCAAAGACTTCCCCCCACCAGAGGTAAGGGGTCTCGATTAAGTAAGAACATATAACTTAAGCCGGTTAATAGCCGTTGATAAACCGGTTAAAAGCCGTTGATAAACCGGTTAAACAGCCGTTGATAAACCGGTTAATAGCCGTTGATAAGCCGGTTAATAGCCGTTGATAAGCCGGTTAAAAGCCGTTGATAAGCCGGTTAAAAGCCGTTGATAAACCGGTTAGTAGCCGTTGATAAGCCGGTTAATAGCCGTTGATAAAACGGTTAATAGCCGTTGATAAGCCGGTTAAAAGCCGTTGATAAGCCGGTTAAAAGCCGTTGATAAGGCGGTCAAAAGCCGTCGATAAGCCGGTTAAAGACCATCGATAGACCATAGTAGACGAACCAGAGAAATCCAGATTGAAGACGTACGTTGCGAGAAAGAAGACCCCCAAGGAGAAACCTGCAAAGCCGTTATTCAACAGGAACCGAGCCGAGCGACAAGGAGTCATCAGAAAAGAACCTATTATTTAACTTTATAATTTAAGACTTAATGAATTAATATTAATATAGGAGTCTCAATAAAGAAAAGACCTTTTCACTAAAGTTTTTTATGTACCTCCTTTAGTTAAACCCTGGACCCGACGAGTATACCTCAGCCTGAGAACCCAAGGTATATCACACAGTGAAGACCACACATAAGTATTGTTTAAAAGAAAATAACTAGGGTATCAGAGGATGTAAACATAACACCTCCCCCTTTAGAAAGGAAATTGTAAAAAATTAGAAGGAAATAGTGAAATTACATATTTTATGATCTCTTAATATTAGTATTGATACTTAATGTAATTTTTACAATTTCTGAATATTTCGTTTCATATAATATCTTTGAATTGTATTTACATATTTTATAAAATATTGTTGTTTGAGTTTAAGTTTTATAACAAACAACACAATTGTTATTATTAAACATGATCTTCTAGATCATACATAATACATACATGAATAAAATTTATATGAAAGTATAATTTAAATGAATTTAATTTAATTTTGGTGGGGGCAGTACCCCCATTTATTCGGCTTAATTACAAGCTAATGCTTAATCTAGCTTAAGAACTATGAAACTTATAGCTACGTTTTGTGGTTAGTGAGGAGGATGATTCAGGAGACGGAGTTTTAGACAAGGGGTGCTGAGATTAAAATCGAAGTTGCTTGCGTATAAGTTAGCACTCCGCAGCATACGGGAGATTGGTTCATTAGAGCCATAAGACGTACGGTGGGGAGGTATATAGAAAAGAAGGGGATTTCGTATGTTACGAGGGTTGGTATTAAAAAAGATAAGGGTTGTAAAGAGTAATGCAGTCAACTGAACCTGTAAGAAGTCGATGAATGAAGAGAATTTCATGAATTTTTCTTCGTTCTTCTAGTGAGTTAAGGTGGATAAGTTTAAGGCGGTTCTGATAGGGAGGAAGGATCAAGGGATTATTCCAGGACAGACCTCGAAGAGCAAAACGAAGGAAACGACGTTGAATGCTCTCGATTCTGGCAATGTGAATTTGTTGGTAAGGGGACCATACTTGACAGGCATATTCGAGCAAAGGACGGACAAGTGTTATATAGAGGGACCGGGTCACGTATGGGTTGGAGAATTCCTTGGACCAACGTTTAACGAACCCAAGTGCTGAATTGGCCTTAAGAATTATGTCGTCATAATGGGAGATGAAATTAAGCTCCTGATCGCATAATATACCAAGGTCACGTATAGATTCGACTACAGATAGGGGCTGATCGTGAAGGAGATAAGAACGGGGAGAAGACTTAAAACGTTTTCGAGAAAAAGTTATTGAATGGCATTTGGCAATATTTAAATATAAGCAGTTTTTGAGACACCAAACTGAAAAATTATCGAGATCGAGTTGGATAAGAGCAGAGTCTCGTGAAGAAGAGATGGTCTTGAAGAATTTGGTATTGTCGGCGTAGAGAGAAATTTGAGAATATTTAATAACCAATTCAATATCGTTAATTGTAAGAATAAAAAGAAGAGGACCTAAGTGACTGCCTTGGGGGACTCCGGACGTGGCTAAGAAAGGGCAAGAGGAAGAAGATCTAAAACGAACACTATAGTAACGGTTTTCCAGATGGGACGAGATCCATCTCAATAAAATGGGTTCAAAACCGAAGGTGGATAGTTTGAAAAGTATAAGTCTATGGGAGATTTTATCGAAGGCCTTACTAAAATCGGTGGATATGACATCGACTTCCTTTCCATGCTCTAAAGCTGACAGGATAAAAGACACAAATTCAACAAGATTAGTGGTTGTTGATCGGCATTTGAGAAAGCCATGTTGTCTAGGGGAAATGAGAGACTTACAGCGAAAACTCAAAGTTTCATACAAAATGCTTTCGAAGAGTTTGGGTATACATGAGAGTTTAGCAATAGGACGATAATTGTTAACATCACCTTTCGGACCCTTTTTGTGTATTGGTATTATAAAAGAAGTTTTCCAAACCTCAGGAAATTCTCCTTGAGTAAGGGATAAATTGAAGATTTTTGAGAGAGGAAGAGAAATCGATGAGGAACATTTCTTTAAGAGAATAGCTGGGAGGCCGTCTGGACCTGGGGAGAATTCATCAATGAGTTGGTTTAATTTGTTCTCCACGAGAAATGGGTTGACGGTGCGAGGGAGAATTGGCCCAAGTGAGTAATTTGGTAAGTAGTTGAAATAAGCAGAGTCAGGTACAAAAGTGTCATCTGTGAAAGATTGTTTGAAAAACGATGCAAAAAAGTTGGCGATAGTTTGTGGATCATTTGATGTTTCATTGTTGAAAGAGAGAGAGGTCGGGTAGCCATCGGATTTTTTTTGTAATTGACAAATTGAAAAAAGACTTAGGGTCGTTAATAAGGTTAGTTTGTGTCTCAATTATATAACGCTGGTATAAAGAGCTATAAAGCTCATTAAATTGGAGGTATATACCATAATAGTTAGAATAATCAGTGGAAGATTGAGTAAGAAGAAAGGTTGACCATAACTTGTTTCTTTTGTTTCTCAGAGAACGGAGCCTTCGATTATACCAAGGGGGGAGGTAGTTAAAGTTTTGTGACGAGAGAATGGAACAAATAGAGAAATAGAATAATATATTTCCCTGTAAAAAATGTCTAAAGCCTCTTTTACTGATAGGTTATCAAAGTTAAATGGAACTTCGTTGAGGTATTGATTAATATGGCGGAAGTTTGCTTTATGGAAATCGTACGACCATAATTCTGTAAGGGGAGTGCATATTAGAGGGGAGTTGTGGAAAAATGAGAGAAGAAGGGGGGATGGTAGTTAACAATGGTAGATAAAGAAAGTTGACAAGATGAGACTGACGAATTAAAAGAATCTGTTGTGAAAATAAGGTCTAGATGCCTACCCATGTGATTTGGGATGCCATTAACTTGACAGAGGCTGGAATCTGCTAAGCGGTCTAGGAAAAGACATTCCTTAGAAGAGGTGGGATTGGAAGCAACAAAGAAAGATTTATCGTCTGATGAAATCCATTTGAGGTTAGGAAGGTTGAAGTCACCGAAAAGAAGGATTTCATCATTAGGGTCACATAATTCTAAAATGTGATCAATTGTATTAATGGCAAGTTCATATGATTCAATGGGTTGTGATGGCAGTATGTAGCAGCAGATAATGCGACTTACGGGGTAATGTTAACTTTATTGAAACATAGTCTAGACATGGGGAAGAAGAAATTGCTATAAGGGATGAGTCGATTGAGTTTTGGACAGCTAGTAGCACACCACGACAAGGAGTATCAATAGTTCGGTTGAGATCATCGTCGCGATAAACATTAAAAGAAGATGGAAACAATTCTTGGTTTTTGATGCTGGGGGTCAGATTGGTTTCAGTCAGAGCGTAAATTTCAAAAGGTAAAGCATGAGTTTGTTGCAAGACCGCTTTGGTTTTTGAACGAAGACCTCTTACATTCTGATAATAGAAGGTAAGAGGGAGATTCTGATGTGAAGATGTGGGGGAAGTTTGGGATATATTAGGATCGAAAAAACCTATCATGTTCGGCTCTGCTACGCTGTAGGTATGATATCCGCTTGGAATGAATATAATTTCCGAAAGCATCAAGATCACTCTCTACTCTTTGCGGAGACATATTTAAAAATTCATTATATTTGATGTAGAGATTTTTGAGGCTGCTTACGTCAGTAGGAAGACCTTCCTGTTGGATGGAGACCATTACACTTGTGTTTGTTTTACCTTCGTAACAAACAGAATCTGATTTGTCGTGGAGATAAGCTAGGAAAATTCGAATGTTCTCGTATGTTTTCTTATCTCTTAGCCTAGATAGAGCATAGCGACATTCAGTGGAATCAGAATTCAGTGTTTGCTGTGTCATTTTTACAGTTGGGGGCAGAAGGAGATCGATAAAGGATTGATTGGGAACTGATGGAGAAGAAACACAACTTGACCTTGGAGAGGATTTGTGGCAAGGGGTTGTAAATGTATGCGAAGAGTGGTTAGATGCAGAACTAGAAGTTGTATTAGAAAGAGATGTTGGGGAGGGGTTAAGAATGTGGGAAGACTGAAAATTGGGATACTTGGATCCAGAACTGAGGTCAAAATGTGTATTTGTTGGGGGTGATTTGGTTGGTGGTGGAAAAATAGTAGGTGTAAGATTAAATGAAACTCGTTGACCTTAAGGTTTTGAAGGAGTAGCGACATTAGGGAGATTTTGTGGAAAAGGGGGGTGATTAGGTTTGGAAGGGGTAGCGACATTAGGGAGATTTTGTGGAAAGGAGGGGTGGTTAAAACTTGGGAAAAGGTTTGTCTTATAGCTCCAGTTTGTACCAGGTGTGGAAAAGTTAAAGGGTTTTTTGTTAATTCTAGATATTGGATTGTTGAGGTTAGACGATAGGGGGATGGAACTGTTGATGTTTACGCAGTCTGGTATGAAGTTAAAAGAACCACGTTTAGCTGGGGGCTTATCAGGAAACGGAGGGGACTTTCGCTTGAGGGATGGAGTGGACTTACTTTGGAAGTAAGTGTTATTATACTTAAATTTAGTGAGATTTCTCTTCCATTTGAACAGCGTCATGTCGTCGAGTTGAAATGATCCCGATGATTGGTGAAATATCCAGTCGTACCTTGAAGGAAACTGGATTTTAAAACATCTATATGAAATCCGATGGCATTTAGTTAGAAGAATGGAGTATCTGCGCCGAAAATAGGACTTTACCCAGGATTCATTTGCAAAGTAGGGAGTGTTCTTCAGGCAAAAGTAGGAATCATTAGCAGATTCAAGCTTCCTTAATCTTTGATTCAAATCAGACAGGCTCCATAGGTGACCGAGTTTAACAATTGTTTCTGAGGGGGCACTTTTAGGAGGTTCATGACTAAGTTTGGGGGGTGAAGAAGGCACAGTGACTGTTGGTTGGACATGCGGTACCGCACGATTAGAGGGAGAAGAACTTTCAACTGCATTTTGGATGAGTCTAGGAAGCACGGTATTCGTTTCAGTGGTACGGATTTCTTCAAAAACAGACAAATTATTAAACACCGTTACGGGTACAGGAGTGGGGTATCTAGGTTCATCCAAGATGTCATTAATTTGCAGCCGTAATTCCCGCGAATTCTTATTCAAGTGGCTCATGTCCCGCTGAATTTCCATCGTCCGTTGACCATTGCTAATAACGTCAAACCCGATGGATACCAGCTCAGCAGAGACTCTGGATAGCAAAGATTTGGCACTTTGGAGTTCATCACAAATCCCGAGGAGCAAGGGTTGGTCCGGTGAAGAAAACGTGGATACAGTCTTAGAGGAGTTACTTTGGAAGTGGACCTCAACGTCTGTTTGAAGGGATTTAAAATTAGTGGATATATTATTATTGAGCACAACAAACGAATCATTAGTAGAGTCTGACAGTTTTTGAAGGGAGTTGAGACGTTTATCAATGTCTGAAAGCTTAGAAAGACATTGAGAATTATTTTGTTGACACTGTTGGTGAAGTTCTTCAACACTTTTTACAATGACATCAAATTTTTTGGACAAATTTTGAATTTTGTTAAGACAGTCATTGTTGTTGTTAGCAATTGAATCACTTAGGCATTTGATGGCAAGCATAATATGGGAGTGGGATATGCCTTTACACTCATCACAGTAAAAGAAAAAGTTTTTTTTGAAATCTTTTAGGTAGGTGAGTGGTCTCTTACTTAGGCCAACACATGAGGGGTGAAAAGAATTACCACAAATACCGCTGCAACATATCCACTCAGCACAGCATTCAATGTTGACGCAAATGGGGTTTCCGCACTTAGATGACATAGCTTTGATTTGTTTTTTTTTTTATTTTTTTATTATTAAACACAGGTAAGCACAAATTATTAATTTGAAATTGACTGCGGTGGCGAAAGAGTTTCAGGGTAGGATTTTGATTTGTTTTATTTGTTTTTATTATTTTTTTTTTATTTTTAAATACAGGTAAGCACAAATTATTAATTTGAATTAACTGCGGTGGCGAAAGAGTTTGAGGGTAGAAAATAGGTCACAGGTATCGCGATTAAAAGTGCGGGGGTAAGCGAATAATGGGAAATTGGAAAATAGAATTAATTATTAATCAAGAGGGAAATTGGTTACGAAGAGCGATTTGAAACACGTCTGAGCTTGGCGGCGACCAGCTAGCGAAAAAAAAAGTATACAATTTGAATTAATTTTCCTAAATTGTGACGTATTCAATACGCATAAGCTTAAAGTTATCTTACAATGTTTTTTCTTTGTTTTTATCCGAATATTATAGCTTTATTATTAATAAAATTAATCTTGTGAAATTTCTTGTTGACTTCTTGAGGTTGAGCGTCTTATTGGAGTTCGAGTAGATTAGATTAGATAGATTTTTATTGTTCGATAAATTGGTTACAATTTTAACAAAACTATTCATTTTTTTTATAAAGCGTGGCGTTTCTGCCGTCTGCCTGGTTGACAAAACATAATAATATTACTTTTATCTCAATAAAAGGATATAATTTTTGTATTAAAATTTGTCATCAAAACAAATTAATTAATTACTCTACATTGTTTATACAATCAAAAGCTCTCACTAACGATTCGCTCCCTATGGTCAAAGCCAGTTTACAATATTGGTATAATTTTTTGACTTCAACTTCATTTACAAATGTAATAACTTGGTTATCTGTTAAAAATCATTTCCAAGTGTGTTCCTCCTGATGTCTTTTATGATTGGACATTTTCCCATGAAGTGGAACGTATCTTCTCTTTCATTTAAGCTGCACAAGGAACATATAATGGGTAAGTCTTCTCTATGTGGAATGAAGTTTAAGTGGATGAGTTCTCCACGTAACTTGACCATCATCGAAATTTCATTGATGCCGTTCTCATCCCGAAAATAATTCTTATACTCCAGATTGTGATTTAATCTGCAATAAAGTGATCTGTTCAGGGATCCTGTTGCGCTGCTTAAAAATCTGCCTCTGCACTTCATGTGCACTGCAGAGATAAGCTGATAAAGCAATTTTTTCCAGTTATCAAAGTCGAATTCATGTAGATTGAGGTCAATCTCACAGTCTCTAGCTAAATCCATCCATTCTCCAAACCAACTTGTTTTCGATTGTATGGCTTGAAGTGCGGCTATCTTGGGAAGCCGGTGACTTTCCATCTTCATTACTTTCAGAACATAGTCTATTTGCAATTTAAGCGTTCGAATAAAAAGAGGCGATAAACCCGTTTCTAACATAACCGTGTAATTGGGCATATTTGATGGTAGTCGAAAGATTCGCTTAATGTAGTAGCTTCTCCACAGTTTCGTATTGTTTCGCACCCCAGACCTGTGCTGCATAAAACAAAATAGATTCTGAGACCGATTCGAATACTTTGAATTTGCCGCTATGTGCAATGTTTTTGATATAAAAACATCTATTCCATGATGCGCTGACTGCACTCTTTGCCTTTATCAGTTTCTCCTTCAAATGTCTTTCCATATTCAAATTTCTTGTGAAGAAAACTCCCAGGTATTTAAACTCATTAACTATATCAATGATTACACCGTTAAAGTACCATTTTTTATTTGGGCATTGCATGAGTTGCAATGATTCAGGTGTGGATGCCATAAGAACCATGTCATCTGCAAAAAGGAGTGCTTTTATGGTGATACCTGCATATTCGACGCCACAGGGTAAGCTTTCAACTAGGTCATCAATAAACAATGCAAACAGACTTGGGCTCATTGTACAGACTTGTCTGACTCCAGATTCTGTTCTAAACCAATCCGACATCTCTTCACCATTCCAAACTGCCGCCATTGTGTCCACATAAAGGTTCTGTGTAATTTTTCCAAACTTCTTTCACATTCCGAGACCATAAAGCTTGTAAATAAGTACTTGTCTGTTCACCGTATCAAATGCGGACTTAAAGTCTACGAAAAACGTGTACAACTTTTTCCCTTTGGTGACAAATGAATCTGCAATGCTTTTCAAAACGAAGATGTGGTCAATCGTCGAATAACTTGGTCTAAAACCAGCTTGAAACGCCTTCAATAGTTTTTTATCGTCAATCCATTTGTTAAGCCGTCTTTGCAGGATTAAAGTGAAGATTTTGTAAGAAACATTAAGAAAGGATATGCCCCTGTAATTAGACAGAACTGATAAGCTTCCTTTTTTATGAATTGGAAAAATTATGGCTTCTCTGAATTCTCGAGAAATCACCCCAGTTTCCGATACATTGTTCTATATAACTGTTAAGCTGCCAATCAACTCCATTGTGCCATACTTATAAAACTCGGCTGATATTCCATTCGACCTTGCTGCTTTTCCATCTTTAAGCTTTGCTACTGCTGATAATACCTCTTGCTGAGTTATTTCATCATCCAAAACATCATTAGAAAAACAAGAAGACGCATCCGTAGGATTCAACAAGTTCTTAAGGTGTCCCGCCAAAATGTTGGAGCTTAAGTTACAATTAATGATAAAATGTTTTCCATTCAGATGCTTCACTAGGTTCCAAAATTCTTTAGAGCTTTGATGAAGTGATAGCCGCTTGGATTCTGCTTCAAAAAATTCAGATTTTTTCCGTTTACACAATGTCTTGTACTCACTGTTTGCTTGCAAGTATTCGTTTTTAAAATTACCATTTCTTGAATTCTTATATGCTTTCAGCCAGCCAAAAGACAAATCTCTGGCTTTTTTGCAGTCTACATCAAACCAAGGAGCAACAAAGCCCCCCCTAATGTTCCTATTGATGTAAGCGACCGGGTAAGACCCTTTGATGGGTTCATCTAGCTGGCTAACGTTGAAATGCGGTTGCGTTTGAAGAGAGCTCCTAAGCTGTGTTTTGTATTCAGTTGCCCTTGATTGTTTCCATTTAAGCTCAGGCAAAACCCTCATAATCCTGGTTTCTTCGGATTCCAACGTCGTAAGTCCAAAAGTCACTACTACGGGAAAGTGATCGGAATATGGAACATGTTCAACTTTGAAATCAATGATGTGTTCATTCCATTCACCTCCACCGAGACTATAGTCTATAACAGAGCTGCCTTGTTTACCAACAAATGTAAGTTCGCCTTCCGTGTCTGACAAGCTTGTTCCATTATGAAATCTTAACCCATAGGAGTCACAAAAGTCAATAAGTTTTAAACCTCTTGAATTGCACACTGTATCTTTTGAACTTCGCTCAATACCAGCAATAATATTTTCATTTCCGGCTTCATTTCCTATCCTCGCATTCAAGTCACCTAGCACCAGCATATTAGACGTTTTACCTTGCGCCATTAATCCTTCCAACTTCTCGAAATCAATGTCCCATTGGTTGCAGTTGATGTAAGTCGGTATTAATCGATAACTCTTATTATTGAATTTGAGATTAAGGTATGTAACGCCTTCAAATACTCCTAATTCACAATCCATAACCTTAATATCCTTCTTGAAACCAAAAAAACAACCGCCACTGGCTCTTCCTCGTGATTGTACTCTGATAACTGGTATCCACTTAAAATTATAATTAATAAATTTATTTTCAAAATTAATAAAGCTATTTTCGGTTAAAAAAGTTTCGTAAAGAAAAACCAATTCGAATTGATTTACAAATTTATAAAAGTCCATAAATACATTCTTGTTACTTAATCCTGCAACATTATGAGAAAGAATTTTATCCTTCAAAAATTTAAGACTGTTGGCTTTTTCGGAAATATTATTATCAAAACAATTTTTAATATGGAAGACGGCATCACAATTAAAAACGACTCGTGTAAACACCTTCTACAGTTTTGAGAACTTCTGTTGGTATCTTGCCTTGTGTTTCCACCATTAGATGTTTTTTCATTGAGCGCTGTCAGATCATAAATGTCATTGTCACCAGTCAATCGCTGAAGCAACAACAAACCCTCTCTATCATCGGAAATCAATTTGCCAAATTTGTCGAAATGAAATTTTTTTTCGTCTGTTTGCAGAGTTTCTCCTCGTTTTTGTATTTGTATGCCCTTATTTTTGGTAATTATGTCGGTCCTTGCTCGAAGTACACGGAATACATCTTCTCTATCAGACATTTCAATTATTATATTTGCGATCTTACCGCCGGAACTGATCTGTCTCGCTGCAGCTATTTTGGAAGTGTTGTTTGTATCGAGTAGGTCCAAGCAAATAGCTTTAGCCTGTTCCACTGAGTCCTCAGTTCTACCAGACTCTGAAGGTTGCAAATGCACAATCAGATTCTTTTCATTTGTTTTTTTTTCGAGCATCTCTACTTGCCTTGCAAGCAAAACATATCGAGGCTCCATTTTGTTCAATTGAGTTTCTAATGTCTTGCTGATTTGCTTCAAAGAAGAAATTTCCACACAGATCCCTTCAATATCCGTCTTTGTCGTTACGTCCTTCAGCTTGACATCTAACAATTTTGCCATAGAATTTTGGAAAATTTTTTCTAACTCCGCGAATGGCAAGTTACCTACAGCTGTGGTGTTAATTCCCTGATTATGTGTTAATGCGGTAGACTTTGGTGACGTTTCTACATACGATCGTTTAGTTGGGTTGGAATCGGTATTGGCAGGCGACCACACCCGTGAGTTCCCGTACATTGTAGCACTTTTTTCGTTTTTTATCTAACCTTAAGCAGTTTATGAAGAAACTCACCCAGTATTTTTTTATGCAGAGACACGTACAAAGCCCAGCTTATTTTTAATAAAATTACTTCGTATTTTATCGCTGGTAAATTAATTAAAAAAATTATATTTTGATGGAGCTCTCTAATAATCACTACCTTTTCTTATGCGGACGGGGTTCGAGTATGTGGAGCGATATGTATACTAGGGTGTCCCGACAAATTTTTTTTGGATTTTCCGAACAAAAGACCTCTCAAAACTTGCGTAATTGGACTTAGATTACAAAAATATATAAAAAAAAATATTAAAATTTGTCTAGGGGGTTGTACCGACCCTCAAAATTTTGACAAATTGATATTTTTATGCTTTTTTTCCCTTCCTTAATTTCGGTTCCTGAGCTACTATTTATTATAAAATATTAACTTTTTGATCTTATTAGGTTTAGAACATATTTGAAGTTTTGATTTGCATGCAACAATACGTTTCCAGCGGTTTCAAATTTATAAGGCTTTAAGCTAAAAATACCCCCAATAGGTGACCAATATTGATTTTTTTTAATTTTTTATCATCATTTTCCTGGAACTTAAAACCACTGCTCTATAAATCTGACACAATTTGAATTAAAGTTTCTATACCTATCCGATTTTGAAGAAAAATTTGTTTATAAATTTGAGGCCTACCTGCACAAATGACTTAATTTATTGATGTCCTTTAAGGATATGGGTTTTTACCTGTTTCCTACCTGTAAAATACACAACTCAATCCGGTAATAAAGTCGGATTTAAAACTGAAGGCTGTTTTCTACCTGACAAATATCTACACAATTCAATCCGGTAATAAAGTCGGATTTAAAGCGCAAGGATTTGAAAAGTGGGCGTTTTGTGGACAAATATGGGAAAAACGACATATGTGGTTTATTGAGGAAACGTAGAGGTTTTTCATTCACCATTTGTTTATGACTAAATGAGTTGTTGAACTCCATAATTTGTAGACCTGATCTTATAAAAAAGCCACACTTCGAAGTCCTTAGTATTCATTAGAGATCCTCAACGGGTTGTGTAAAGTGCGTTGTAACAGTTTTAAAAGCAATTTTTGTGATTTTTTTAAAATAATGAGTTCAAGACGTAGTGGGACTACTTGTGCTATATTGGGATCATACAAAAAACTTGACGATCGGCAGCTACCAAATACAACAGATGTCATTAAATTCATTTTGTTTGTAAGGAACGAACTAAAACTTAAATTCAACGGAAAGGATCCTTCCCATTCAGAAATAACTATATGCGATTGTTTTTGAAGAAATCGACAATATTTGGGCTAAAGCTTCGATTCCAATTGTAACTAAGGAAAGAGTTATTCAATTACTTAAATCCTGTTTCGAAAGGTACAATATTGTGAAGCGATACCCCAAAAGCAAACAAAATGCTAGTTTCGAAATCAAACTGGTGTTTTTTAGAGTCATCTGAGAAGCTTTTCGACGTTGCTGCTTGTAAATGCACTTCATTTGAAACTTATTGTTCGTGTTTAAAACCAAAGAAAGTTCCCATCCATGAGAGAAGTTTTTTGTTGGATCAAAGAAATGAAAGGAAAATGGTTATAAGCGGGGTTGACAAGAAAGAAACAAATATCTTGAAGAAACGACAGCAGAGGCAAATTGAAGAGTCAAAGAGGGAAGCAAAAAAATGGTCTACGCAGGAAACGGATATTGTCTCAGGAAACTGCAATGAAGAGTTGGTGCGTGAATCTTCCCCAGAAACACATTCGGTAACAGAGGCATCCCCAACAAACCCCCCTTTGACAGAGGCATCATCGACTTCAAGAGCTTATCGCAATAGATTGATGTTGCCAACAGTTGCCAAGGTATGTGATCGATACGGTTTATCGACGCGATCTGCTGCTGCTGTCGCTTCTGCTGTTTTGGCTGATGTCGGCTTGGTTTCTTCCAAAGATTCAACTCTTGTTATAGACAAAAATAAGATCCACCGATCGAAGTAACAGAGGCATCACAGAGTGTAACTGACCCTACTTCTAGAGATGGCTTTATTAAAAACAAGTTGAAATCTCGTGCAGAAATGCCAAATTTTGGACACAAAAATAAGTTTAAATTCTAAGGTTATGTCATTAATTAAAAATTATTTCTTGCTTATTTTGTTTTTATGTGATTTGTTTAAATAATATTAATAATAAAATACGTTTAAAACTTAATTTTTTTTATAGTTTTATTCAAACGGTTAAAGTATGTAAAAACATGAAATTTAAAAATCTTCAAAGCCCGGTACTACCCCCAAGATAACTTGTTCTTTCAGTTTTTTTGACGTTTTCTTTATCTGTGTAAAATTACGCAAATTTTGATACCCCTTTTGATAGTGTAGCTCGAAAAAAAATTTTTCTCATACATCGACGGGACACCCTAATGTATACTCTGTCCAACAAAAATAGGCAGTACACGTCCTATGGGAAAGCTTTTTCAAAATCAGTAGCGTGCCATATTTTTGCACCATATTAAATTGAACTAACTCCTCCACAAAAAGTTCTTGCCCGCCCGTGAATTTCCAATAGTATCTGACACAGACCCAACGTCCTATTCATTCTAATTCGTTCAGTTTTTTTTTCCTTGAGTTTCTGTTAAGGTGCTTTTGATTTTTGAGCTTTAAGAAAGAGCTTTTAATGATGAGTGTTATCGTGTACACTACGACAACCCTGTGAAAGCTTTAATGAAGAAAAGATTTATGCAATCCACTGCCAATTTTTGTTGGACAGAGTATAGTCGTGGAGTGTATTATTGTGTATGGAATAGAAATTTCATCCGAAGATCCACTATCATGTGGATTTGATGATTTTGTTTTATAATTATTGTATTGGAAGTGTGTCGACAACACATAAGCTGGATTAGTTTGAAACATGCGCAGCAGGATAAGCAGTAGAGTATAAGAACGAATTGCATTGCCATTCTAAACCATCCATTGTTAGCTTTTTGAATGTGATCATTGAAAATTTTATCCATATTTACTTCAATTTTGTTAAGTTGACTCGATGCTGTTTTAAATTCATCAAGGCGGATATTGGACAGATGTATTGGGGATAGAAATAGTTTTGACTTATTTTTGGATTTTAATTTGGCTGTCGAAAATTGGTACGTCTGGAAAGATATGGTTGTATTCAGTCGATAATTTTGTAGTTGCAATAAGTTGATGAGATGCGGAGTATGCTCGGCAATCAGGTTGTAGTTTAAACAATCCTATTCCTTTTATTATATCATCTTTAATGTTTTCATCTTTGCAGCTAATGGTGATAAGTTCTTCATGAGGGCTCACGAATATCCAATTGTTATTTTTCAGAGGGTGCCAAATTGAAATATATCCTTTTAATATGTTCGTATTGCATTGTTCTGGTATATTTTTATTTAGTGTTGTAATTAGTAGTGTTTCGCAGGTTGGTAAAGTTGTAAGACGAATAGACTTATCATAATAAATATTTTTACAATTTGTTTCTTTGTCTTCGATTGTAGTATATGATAGCTTATTTACAGATATTGCTAAATAATTGGCTGAAGGATTGATACAAATAAAGGAGTTATTTCTTGAGCGGGATATACATTGTTCAAATGCTTGTCATGCATGTGAGAGTGTATTAGTAAAAATGAAACACGTATACATTGTGTGTATGCTTGAAGCTAAATAAAAATGTTTTGATTTTTGTTCAATCAGATAGCCCGCATACCATAATGAATATTTGAGAATGATTGCTTGATCATGCATAGGCACATTTTCGCATAGAAATTTAATTAAAAATAAATGATTAAAGACTCATGCATGAAATGTGTATATGCAACGTCAAAAAAAAATTATTAATACACTCTCTTATTAAACGGCAAAATCCGTCGCGCTAAATTTGAGAAAAATATGTTTTTCCTTTTTGGCCAAGAAATTTTGTATGACAGCTAATGTTAGTTTTGGTCCTAAAAAAAGAGAAAAAAACGGGGAGGGGGAATGTCCTAAAAACCGCTAGGTACCAAGTTTAAAGAAAATCGACCCATCCGTTTAGGCTGTAGTCGAACGGACAGACAGACGGACGTTTTTGCGAGACCCACTTTTTTCGTCTTCCCTATCATCGTAATGTCGAGTTGGATCGAAATCTCGAGTTCGATTTTTTGTACGAATGCATAACTTGCCATATAGTACCTAAATATCGCAAGTACAAATGGAAAAAAAAAAGCTTAGACTAATTTTTCTCAAAATTGTGAAACGATGCGCTGAATTGGCTTTTTGTGGTCAATGCAAATATCAATTTTGAATCGACCACAAAAAACCGAATTGATTTATGTCTTCTAGTTTTTGAGAAAATTGATAATTACTAAAACTACTTTTGTATGAGATTTTAGTTACAATGCTAGCACCCAGCATTACGGCGTATAAATAGTGAGATTTGTTTGGGGTATGTGCGAGGTAAAGAATATGGATTCAAATTTCTTTTGCATTTAAAGAATCTGGATTTACTCTTTTAATTTGTCTTATATCAGGTTTTTCAATAAGGGCACTACAAAAGTTTTTTTAAATAAAACAAAAACGGTTTTAGATATCAATGAAATTCTTTATTCCTGTGAAAGTACGTTTGATGCCATTATGTATGGAACTCGATTTCTTTTGCATGGCCACCACGGGCACGCTTGCAGAAGTCCAGACGCTGAACCCAATTTTCGACGGTTTTCAAGCATAAATCGGCCGATACTGCTGCAATTTCAAGTTCGATATTCGTACGAAGTTCATCAATCGTCGCTGGCTTGTTGGCATAGACCATAGAACTATAAGCCATTCAGCCAGAAATGAGCCTCATCGCTGAAGATGATTTTTCGATGAAAATCCGAATCATTTGCAAGTTGTTGCTCAGCCCAATTCACGAACATACGACGCTTGTGGTGTCAAGCGGCTTCAGTTCTTGCGTCAATTTAATATTGTAAGGATGTAGGCCAAGATCTTTTCGCAAAATTCACCACAACGACGTCACAGAGATACCCAACGCTTGAGAACGACGTGTGAGAGACACATTTGGGCTTTCTGCAACTGAAGCCTCAGCGGCAGCAATATTCTCGACACTACGGGCACTTCTTTGTCTCACTGGCACGGGAACATTTTGTACTATGCCTGTGGATTCAAATTCTTCCACTAGACGCTCAATTGTTGATCTGCTAGGACGATTATGACGACCATAAATTGGACGTAGCGCTCTTAACGTTGAGGCCACTGACTCCGAATTTCGGTAGTAAATTTTAATAATTTCGACTCATTGTTGGCTCGTATATCTTTCCTTCATGAAATGGCAAACTTTATTGAAGAGAAATGTCAAAAGAGGGGCAAGAAATATGGCGTCGTTTGCTGTTCCTGTTGATCTGCTCTTGTAGCGTCTCTGTTGAAAAACCCGTTATATTCCAAGTCAACAGCTGATTTGCAAAGTTGCACATTTAAAATTTTCAGACATGAAAATGTATTGCATTATAAAAAATTCACATTATTTAATACTGTACGACTGCAGCAAATACATACATTTCTTAATATGTATGTTTGTGTCTTACATACCTATATAATGCAATTGTAATGTTCAAAATATGTACATACCTAGATCATATAAAAATAAATGAATAAACATCCGAATTTCGTACCGTTATTTTTTTTATGCAAATGTGGTACAGGTTATTGTTTACAAAGGTCATTCATTATTCAACCTTTGTAGATTGAAATGTTTTTTTTTGTGTGAATACAAAATGGCGGCTAAGCATCCACAACTTCATGAGAAACTAAATAAGTTTTCAATATTTTGTTCGTTCGGGGATTTGGTGTCGACTAACGAAAAAAGCATTGCTTTTTTGGAAGAGATTGTTCTAATTCCCACTAAAACGTCAACTCCCCTACTTTGTTGCAACTTACCAATGAAAGTGAAAAAATTTCAAAACATTAAGTTCGGTTGGATGTGGCGATGCTCAAAAAAAAGCTCTAAAAAAAAAGGTGACACAAATTGTAGGAATACAATCAACCCATCTATCGGCACATTTTTCCATGGGCCTCAATGTCGGCTAGAGATTCGCGAAGTGCTTGCGATAATTATCTCTTTTGTGATTAAAATACCTGTGAATACAGTTTTTCAGGTAAGTTAGTTAAATCTTAAGCTACAACTTAAGGATTTTTTTTTTAAATATTATTTTATATCATTATTTTAGAATAAGCATTTAATCGCTTGGCGCTATCACGACAGTAAAAGTAAAAAGCTTAGTAAATCTACTAACTATAATAGATTACTTTAACTATTGTCGTGAAATAGCCGAAATAATAGCGTCTCACGTTGATGTTAACATTGGCGGCGAAGAAAAAACTGTTCAAATCGCCGAGACTTTTCTTACAAAAAGGAAATACCACAGAGATCGTGTAACCGAACAGATGACAATCGTAGTGTTGGGATTGTTTTGCAAAGAAGATAAGATAGGGCAGTAGGTAATGCGGTACCACCGCGTGGGAACTTTTTTTACGACCTTTTTAATGGTTTTTTGGTGGCTGTTTGTTAATTGCTTTTTTATTGCGTTTTAATTGTTTTGTTTTCCTTTGACGGCACGAGGCGGCTGGTTTTTGACGATTTGTTTCGGGGGTGGGTGAAAAAAAAATATATTGACGTTGGTTGTGGTGTAATTTGAGATGGGATTATGGGATGTTGATCATGAATGTGAGAGGGATCTTTTGTGGGGGTTCTTATGTGTTCGTATATTGAGGATCGGTATTAGATGATATATATGTCAAGTGGATTTCTTGCACTGCTGTCGGTTTATGTCTTTCAAGTGTTGTTGTAGTTAGATACATATTTTTGTGTATATTCCTGTTTGTCGTCATCAGATATGCTGACTTCTTAGATGAGGGCATCGACCTAGTCCGATAGTCCAGCATCTAGGTTGAGGGTTAAGTATTGAAGTTGATATTGTGTGCGGAGTGTACTTGTGAGAAGTGTGTGTAGTTTGTTCGCTATTAGAGTTTTGATTTTTATGATAAGGTTGCTGGGTGACAATGAGGTGTGAGTATAGTTCTAGTGTTTGTTTCTATATTTGTATTTTATGGTGTGTGCTGGGGTTATGTGGTGTTTGATGTTTAAAATAGGAGGTTGGGGGTTGCTTGTACGCTGACGCGCGCGCGTAGGTGTGCTGCCTGTGTATTTGGAGTGAAAGGTTGCTATTTTTTGAATAGAATGAGTACGAATATTTCTTAAATAAAAGAAAAGTGAAATCATTTTAATAAAATAAAGTTTTTTATTTTGAAAATATTCAGAAAATATGGTTTTTATTTATTTTCTTTTGAAACAGGTATCCATGAATTGTGATCGGATGCAAAACCAAGCCATTTTACAAGTAATCGATCTTTTTTCCTTCGAAGCGCTTTTTCGATGAGACATGTATCGGGAAACTTTGTTTTTTGTAATTCCAGCTCATAAAACCCTCCTTTGATAGGGCGCCCCTGATAGTCTTCTAATAGATATGTAACTGGATTTGTATGTTGAACTTTGGCTATTTTGAAGATCTCTGTTGTCCAATTCGGTGTGTATCCGTTATCAAATACATGTTTGTATTTACTAATTCTGACAAATTCTCCCACCTTGAACTTTGGAGCAATATGAATTTTGATGTGATCATATATTGTTTATAGTATTTGCTTTTCATTTGCAGCATTGACTTTGGACGGCTTCATTTTAATAGTACGATGTTTTGAATTGTTGTACTTTTTAGTTAGTGTATCTATTATATCAATCCAGCAATATGAACCATTAAATCGTTCGACAATCGAAGCTTTAAGAGATGTAAATGTCGAATAATGATTGATTTGATGTTTTTTCATAAGATTTTGAAAAGTAGTGTTGAAAAATTCTTTCCCGTCATCTGTTTGTAAATTGTTTGGAATGCGACCTTTTTTTAATATGTTTTTCATAGCTTCAGTGACACTCGATCCGGTTTTATTTTTAATGGGAGCTGTCCAAGCAAATTTAGAAAATGCATCAATTACAGTTAGAAGATATCGATTATTTTTATTATCTGCTGAATACGCCCCCATTTCGACAAGGTCAGCCTGCCTTGATAATGACTCGCCTCTTTTTGAAATTTCTCCTTGCTGACTTATGTAGTTCTTCGACAACGTCTCTTTTACTCAACATTGTACAGAATGATTAAAACAACAAAACATTTTGCCTTCTTATTAGTTTATTCATTTAAAATGTTCTTATAAAAATTCACAATTCTCTTAATTTTATAAATTTTAACCTTAATTTGATAACATGCGCAAGTATCTGGTCCTTCACTGCACAAATTTGGTGAAGAGTTTGAAGGGCAGCTCAGGAAATGAAACCCCTTCTGAGACCTAGTATAATCATTTTCTTTAAATCTCTTTACAAAAGAAATACACTGCATAGCTTCGGAAAAGTGTGCCTCATGTATGATGTGTTGATTGGATTTTAAAAATGATAGAAATTCATCAGCGACTAAATTAATTTTTGAAGGAGACATGTTTTTCATTTGAATTGTGAATGCAAACTGAATTTAACAAACAGAATGTTAAAGACATTGTTTTTAAAATATTTATTTTAGTCTTTTATACAACGCCATCAATTTGTTAATTCTTATCAACATATTTTCAACCATGTAGCACGCACATGTGTCTGGTCCTTCTTTGCATAAATTTGAAGACCAAGGACAGTTAACAAAATGACAGCCATAACCAGTCGTTGTCGAGGATACATTAATAAATCGTTTCAAGAAGACTATACAGTTCAAAAGCTCCTCATGATGTTCGTCTAGTAAGATGTTCTTATTTTCTTTAACGAACTTTAAGATTTCATCGAATATCAATGTAGGCTTTATTTTGGACATCACGAATTAATGACTGATCACATCGGTATTTAGGTAAAGACTAAATTATGTTTAAGTAGATATGACATGTTTATCTTTATTTAAGTATTTTTCAATTTCAATTTGAAAGTATTGTCTAACTTGTTCAATTTTTTCGTCTACATAATTTTTAGTAGTGGCGTCTCCTTTTTCTTGTAGTTCTTGAATGTTTTGTAAACGTTTCCAGTTTAAGTTATAATTGCCGTTTTTCGTAATAAGAAATCCCTAGCCAGGAGCCCCAGACAATCCTCGTTCACCCTGTGCACCCGGTGGTCCTTGCTCGATCTATTCGAAAAACGTCCAAATTTATCAATACTCATGTTTTTTTTTAATTTTTTATACAATAATATTTGATTCTTTCAGCTCTTCAATGATTGAAACAATTTCGTTAGAGTGATTATTATGCCCGGATTGATGTGAAGCAATGAGAAGTCTCATTCGATCGACAAGCTCATTGGGATCATCCCAGAATATATAGTCTTTTTTCATTTTTGATAACTGCATCAATCCACTTCCTATAGTTGTAGGTGACAAATTAGGGCTATTATGTGTGCTATTTCCAAATAATTTACGTATTATATTTTTGTATTTATAACCACGATTGCCACGAACTTGTTTTTTCGAGTCATAAGAAACCCTATGTGCATTGGTATCATATAATATCGTCTTGTAATTTTGTAAATCTTCATCATTGTAGATGGATTTATCAGGTATTTTCTGAAATATTAGCTCATATAATCCATTTGTTCCTTCAAAGTTCTTATTTTTAATTTGTAAATCTTTTCCTTGAACATTAAATTCGGCATTTCCAATGAAAAACTTTCCTTTTTTTTAATGTATGCCATATACGTTATCAATTAAGTTGGAATTATTTACAAATAAATCTAAATACGTTTTTGGCAAATCTTGAAATTCTTCTTGAAATAATAACTGTTTTGCAAAGTCACGGTATCTGAGATTTTGATTTGAAGTTTTTGGTGTTTCTTTGTGATGTTTTTGAGTAACAGCTCCTGTAGAAGTAATGAAAGAACTAACGGAAGTGTTAGGAGGAGTGATAAATTCTTCGTTCAAGATGTGCTTTATTTTCTTTATTGGACTTTCAAATACATTTTGTTCGTATGCTTCGTCCTGTTTAATTTTTGATTTTTTCACTAGTTCGTTTAGAGGTTTAGTAATTGGTTTTAGGGTTTCTTCTATTTGAGTTTCGTAAGCTTCTCTACCATTTCTCAGAGCTTTGTATTTATTTCTTAGATCATTGGTGGTTTTGATAAGCTCTTTTGTTAATTTCACATCAGTGTTCATCATATTGATGACGTTTTTTACAGAGACAATCGGTTAATAAGTGTCGTATTCCTTGAACAAATCTTTCTAGAGGATTTAAATCTAGGTTGATATTGATCTTCTTTGATGAAGAATGATGGTCTCCAAACTGTACAGAATCAGTTTTTAAAACTATTTTGTGTTCACTTAACTTTTCTGAACTGCTCTCATAGAACATTTCTATACATATGACAGAATATAGTTACGTGATCAGTTTTTAAAGCAGATGCAAAGTATTGCTCCTGAACTGGTTTGAACTGTTTCTAATCTGTTTAGTAACTGGTTTGAACCGCTTTTAAATGCCTCCATATCGTTCTTAACTGCTTCCGCAACTGGTTTGAACCGTTTATTAACTGGTTTGAACCGCTTTTAAATGCCTCCATATCGTTCTTAACTGCTTCCGCAACTGGTTTGAACCGTTTATTAACTGGTTTGAACAGTTTATTAACTGGTTTGAACCATTTATTAACTGGTTTGAACCGTTTATTAACTGGTTTGAACCGTTTATTAACTGGTTTGAACCGCTTTTAAATGCCTCCGTATCGTTCTTAACTGCTTCCTGAACTGACTTGAACTGTTTTATTCCCACCAAACTGCTCTAAACTGAATGAATGATAATGCAATCTGCTTATAGCTTTAGAAAACAATCAAATCTTCTTCTATAACGTCCTTCATTGAAGGGACTATCCTTGTTAATTAACAAAAACCCGTAGTTGGTGTTCCAACATTCTGCACATACTTTTTGAAAGGTATTAAAGGTCATATCCGTATTGACATGATCATTATAAATGTGTTTCAAATTCATATCATCCTGTTTGAAGACTATGAGAAAATTAGCATTGTCTCGAATTAAATGTTTTGGTATTCTTGTATATGTTTGACACAAATAAAAACTGTCGATATGATGATGCCGACCCATACTAAAGTAATTCCGGATAGTGTCTTGCTTTTCGCAGGCAATATCATCAAATATAAATATAGAATTTCGCTTAGCCTTTTCAGGGGGAATAACATCAGTGTTGTTGGAAAAAGTAAAGAATCCCATGTTTTTTATTGGTTTGATTGCACTTCGAAGAAACTCATACTTTGGTTGGTGTAGAGATTTAGAATAAATGTGAATATTTTCGAATCTCAATCCATTCGAATGTTGTAGCAAACTCATCATAACATTTGTTTTACCACAATTTTAGGGGCCTGTGATTATTCCTCTTATACTATTTGGTAAAAGTTTACTATGCTTTGTTGTTACAACTCTTTTACCCATATCCATGTTTTTTATTGGTAACTGGTGTACTTGTTTAATGAACCGCATGGTGATAAGAACTAAAGAATTTCATATATATACAAAGTTTATATTTGAAACGACGTCATTGCATTACCAACCACCGTAAAATAATGTACACATTATCTGTATAAAATGATTGATTTTTCAAAAAAGTTACACAGTCGACGAGCTTACGCTAAAGGAAAAGGTTTGATAAATTCTGTTATTAACAAACTACCTCTTGAGCTACATCTTCCTGGTTATCAGTACTGTGGACCTGGAACAAAACTTCAAAAACGTTTAGCTAGAGGTGATCCTGGAATCAATTTGCTTGATCAAGCATGCAAAGAACACGATATATCTTATTCTAAAATAAAAAATACCTCTGATCGACACCACGTAGATAAGATTTTATATGAAAAAGCCTGGCAGCGAGCGAAATCAAAAGACGCAAATATAGCTGAGCGAGCAAACGCACTACTAGTTACTAATCTTATGAAAGCAAAAGTAAAATTAGGTATGGGTTGTTCAAAAAGTAAACGAAAAACATTTAAAAGTGGAAGAGGAGTAGGAGTTAGAGGAGGAACTAAAAAACTTTCCTTTAGAGAAGTAATAAAAGATATTGGAGAAGTTATTCAACGCAATTTTGGGAAAGTTCTCCCCTCGTTCCAGCTGAAGAAAGCTATTCGAATAGCATTATCATCTGCTAAGAAAATATTTAAGAAGAACGCCAATAGCATAAAGACACCTAGAGTTATTTCTGTACCAAAAACCGGTGGAGCAATTCCATTTCTTCTTCCTATATTTGCTGGACTTTCAGCTCTTGGAGCTTTATCAGGGGGAGCTGCAGGTGTTTATAAAGCTGTAAATAATGTTGTTGTTGCTAAAAAAGATCTAGAGGAAAAAAAGCGTCATAATAAAAAAATGGAATCGATTGCAGTTGGACATGGCTTACATATAAAACCATATAGAAAGGGACTTGGACTATATTTGCAACCAGAGGCAAAAAACTTTTAAATTCGCTACCCGATCGTGCATTGAACGAATTGGATTTGAGAAATTTCGCAAATACTTTTATTCCACATTTTCGAGGAGTTTTTATGCGTGATAAATTACCAATAGGTAAACCCTTAAGAAACGAGTGTGGAATTGTTAATCTTGATTCTGCAAATGGTCCTGGAACACATTGGGTAGCGTATTACAAAAAAGGGCGTCAAATTGAATATTTTGACAGCTTCGGAAATCTTCAACCACCAGTTGATGTAATTAATTATTTAGGAAAAAATATTAAATATAATTATATAAAGTATCAAGATTATGACTCTGTTAATTGTGGTCATTTATGTTTGAGATTCTTATACGATTCTTATTTTGAATAAATAAAAGGTTTTATTTAAAAATTATTTCATTGGCATTCTTATCTTCATGGCGTTGACACTAACATTAAGTGGGGATACTTCCCATCTAACAGCAGAATATTTTCCACCTTTGAACTTGGATCAGGACTATGTTTGTGGATTAATTGATTTCCAAACATACAACTCCATACCAAATGTTGACGAACGAAACAATATGTTTCATGTAGGAAATCTTGACATTGAAATTCCTGTAGGATCTTATGAAATAGACGATATTGCTTCATATATTACCGATCAAATATTATTACTAAATTCCACCACTACAGTTAGAATAAAAGCAAATAATAATTTATTAAAAGCAACAGTTGAAAGTAATGAGGAAATATTTTTTGATAGGCCTAGAACTATCGGAAAATTACTGGGTTTTACTAAACGAGTTCTTAAACCGGGTGTATCACATTTCTCAGATTTACCTGTTGATATAAACAAAGTAAATGTGATACGCATCGAATGTAATATCATTGTTGGTTCGTATTTAAACAATAATCCGGTGCATACAATTCACGAATTTTCACCAGAAGCTGCAGCTGGGTATAAAATCATAGAAGTTCCAAAAAATGTTATCTATTTACCAGTGAATGTCAAACGTATAACTTCTCTGACGTTAAGTTCGTAGACCAGGAAGGTGACTTGATAAATTTTAGAGGGGAAACAATAACTGTACGATTGCATTTAACCCCAAAATCTTCATAATGTTGGTCTATAATAATTATATATCCGAAGCTAAGCACGGCCATTCGATTAGTTCTGCTCGAACCCCAAACCTGACAAGACCAAAACTCTCCCCCGAAAATAAAGCTTATTTACTAACACTTGGATTTGCCCTAAAGTAAAAAACGAAATATGAGTGAAATATTAAATATTTACAACCGACCTAGCCATGATAACAGTATCACGAAATTCGAGTATCATAGTTACTCACCTTTTCTTCAATCCTTCAATCAAAGCGATGAAATACGTATCCCCATACAACAGCAAGACTTGTGCATTTTACCCAGTGAAAGCTTCATTTACATAGAAGGAGGTCTTACAAAATCCGATGGATCACCCTCATCTACAGTTAAATTATGTAATAATGCAATGGCATTTCTGTTCGAAGAAATACATTATGAACTTAATGGAATGAATATCGAGAGCAATAAAAATGTCGGGATCACAACAACACTAAAAAATTTTATATCATTGAATGAGAATGAAAGCAAGTGTTTGGAAAATGCTTCATGGTCTGGATGTGACAACATTGCCCTTTCATCGGGTACGTTTAACTTTTGTGTTCCATTAAAAAGTCTATTAGGATTTGCGGAAGATTACAAACAGATCATAAAAAATGCTAGACATGAATTGATTTTAATTTGAACTCGATCAAATGAGAATGCTTACTATTCTACAGAAAATGAAGACTTAAAGCTTTCAATTTTTAAAATGCAGTTAAGAGTACCTCATATTACCGTAGCTGATTCAGATAAGCTAATATTATTAAAACAAATCCAATCAAAACCAATTCAAATTCACTTTCGAAACTGGGAATTATTCGAATACCCCTCACTTCCTACAGTCACTGACCATATATGGACAGTTAAAACTTCAAGTCAACTGGAGAAGCCTAGATATATTATTATTGCTCTACAAACTGGACGGAAAAATCAAAAAAATAAAGACGTAAGCAAATTTGATCATTGTGATGTCAGTAATGTCAAGGTGCATTTGAACTCGGAGTCATACCCTCGTGAAGATTTAAATTTAAAGTTTAAGCTGGATCGTTATGCAATTTTATATGATATGTACACCAAATTTCAACAATCCTATTACCAAAAGCAATCACTACCACTTTTAACTAGGGAAGAATTTAAGGATATCGCTCCAATCACAGTAATTGATTGTTCCCGTCAAAATGAAACAATTAAAACCGGACCTGTTGACGTAAAAATTCCACTCAAAACTTCAATCCCTATTCCACCTTCAACGTCAATGTATTGCTTAAGTTTACATGATCGAGTAATTGAATATAATGCATTAACTGGAGAAGCTCACAAAATCATTTAATTACATGCCACCATAATATAAAACAATCATTTGGAAAAGTAAAGAAAATATAACCACATCACAAAATGGATAATAGCTATATTGTGGACTTTCAAGGCTTCAAAGGGTTAAACAACGTATTCATCTTGAAGGAGATAGCCATATTCCATGATGGACACAATCATCATTTCATTGTTTCACCTCCATATGACTTTAGTTTACTACTCACTTCACTTAAAAAACAAGCTCATTGGTTATTTTTTAACCATCACGGGTTAACATGGAATGGAGGGCTTACGGATTTTCATCAAGTAAAGACATTTCTTCGAGAAAAAATTAAAATTGGAACTGTTTACGTCAAAGGGACTGAAAAAACAAAGTGGCTAAAAAAACTACTTAATAATGATAACGTAGAAGTAATTAACCTTGAAGATGTCTGCAAAACATGCCCCCAAATTTCAAAGCTTAAACAAATTTATTCTGATGCTGATATCATGAAATGTATGTACCATGAAAAATGTTGTGCACTTCAAAATGTTCATCTTTTAAATAAGTTTATAAGTGATTCCAAGCAAATGTAAACTTTTCTTTTTATCAGAAATAAAACCAAAAACATTGTAATATAAATTATTTTTATTTCATAAGGTAATTTTTTTTTATGTTTTTCAATAGTTTTTTATAAGGTAGAAGAAGAATTTGTTGAGTCATAGCGTTGTCTTTTGAATCCATATGGAACAGAACTGTGATCGTCGAGGAAGCGACGTTTTTCCGCTTTCGGATTATAAGTTTTTGATTCTGTTACAGAAACCACTTGATGTTCCCGCGTTCGTCGAATGCTATTATATTTTAATAGTATACTTTCATTATCTTGAGAACAATGATTTAATACAGCTTGTTTAATAGTATCAAAATTAACTTTTTGGGATGATTCGTAATTTAGAAAGATACCCTTTACTTTACAGACAATGTGTTCAGTATTATCTTTTGTGCTAAAGACTTTAAAGGCATAGTTTTTGGGGCCTCCACTTACAAATTCAGTTATAAAACTTCCATTTCCGTAGCCTTCTAGTTCATCAGTCATATCACCAATAAATTCTCCAGTTGGTGGTTCAAATTCTCCCTGTCGACTTACGTATACCACAGAATTAGTGTCGTTATATAGAACTCTTTCTTCTAATTTTTCTAAATAACTGTATAATTTAAGACGAGCAAGTGTAGTTGTATAGGCAGCAACACAAACGTTAACCGTTGATAGAGGTTCCATTTCATCTTCTTTTATTTCAAAATTAATCACAACGTTTTCTTCATTAACCGGAAGAATATGCAAAACATCTACAGAAGGATGTGTAAGCAATAGAAACAAATCCGAAGGGTCATTTAAAATACATGTTTGTTGTTGATTTTCACGCTGTCCAAATTTCCCCCAAAATGAATTTAAAATTAATTTTGCTAATGACCTCTTTCCTGGGTTGCTACAAATTTCTGATGATTCCAATTTAATATTTTCTTTATTGAGAAATTCAGAAATGTATTTTTCTTTTTCTTGAGCAGATATACATTTGCTTGGGCATCCCGATGCTTCTTGTTTCATCTTTAAAAATTTATTCATCATCGAAGTGAAAAGACCTTCAGATTTTGTATCTGGATTGTATTCAATTACTTCGTACTCCCATATTTCGTAAATATAAAGTAATTTGTAGCCTTTTTCAATTGCTTTCAAAACTTCATCAACTACCCAGGTTCCTAGTAGGGATCTTTGGTCATCAGAGTGAGTGCAAAATTGATTTTGATTTTTTTCGCTACTGCAACTTCTACATAAAGAAAACATAAGCTTGTTATTTTGTTTCATAGGTAGGACTGGATGCAATAGATGTTCTGGGGGTAGAATTTTACATTTAACAAGACCGTTCATATGTTCCAATTTCAAGTCAGAGCAATTAATGTGAACTTTTGGATGTCCGATAGGAAATTTTCCATTTTTACAAACCCATGGATATAAAGAACATACGTCAATATATTGAATTTTTTCCCCTTCTTTACACTCATAGTAATTAACCGAATTCCCCGTTCGACCGCCATAGAAAGAATCACGTGGATTTAAGGGGGAGTTAAGTATCAATGCATGTGTATTTAAAAAAATTAAATCTTCTTTATTGAACGAGTGCAATTGTCTTTGGAATTCGCAGGACAACATTTCAATGACTTCGTAATTGAATTTTCTTAGTCGCTCTGATTTGGCCTGTGTTCTCTCGTATCTGCGATTTAAAGTATCATTGGGGTCTTCGAAGAGAGGATCATCACGTTTGTGTTTCAAACAGAGCGGGTGACCGTGATAGTAGCAACCGTGATATTCAAAGATTTGTCTCGTTTCTTCACAAAATCCGTCAACTCTTACACCGTTGATAACTGCTTCTCTTCCTTTTGATGCATTTTGTATGTCAATATTACGTTTTATTTCCTCCCAAATCAGCCACTTTATTGCATCAGTTGATTGATTATCCACACCTCTGTACCCATTTTTAGGTATTAAGCCAATAGTGTTTGGAAGAAGAAAGTTACGTCTAAACACAAGATTACATGCTGACGCTATAGTTGTTGCTTCCAAAAATGGTTCAACATTACTCTGATTGAGAAACAATGTTCTAAATGTCAAACATGCCTCGGTCAAAATTTCAACATCGCTTATGCAATATTCCACAAGTTCACGTTGCATGTCAAAATAATTGTTTTGATGTTCGGCATACCATTTTAAAAAGACATTGCGGTCTTCTACCCTCATTGTATCTGGTGAGTAAAATTCTATTGCGGGCAGTTTTCCAGTATAGTTTTTATTTTCCTTAGTATTGAAGTAGTGAGGAAAATAACCTTTCTTTAAAGCTGGTGGAAGATCAAACGCTTTCGGAAGTTTTGATAATGCCATAGGAAAGTAATTTAATGAGTCTATAAATTTTACATTTCCTATTTGCATTAAAATAATTTTTGTTCCACGCATGATCAATTCAGGAGTCAGTTTTGTTTTTTCCAAAATGTAATTCAAAATGAATTGATGATCATATGCTTCACCATTATGAGCTATGACGATTACTTTTTTAAATTTTTTTCTAATATCTAATATGTAATTTAAAAATTTGGGTACCACATCTTGCTGGTCTTCTTTTTCTCTAATTACATTTAGTGAATATTTGCACTTTTGACAAAAATATAAGTTTGGAATATGTAGGCACTGATCACATTTTTGTTTAAACACACACAAATTTGGTTCATGTAGTTTTGCTTCTCCTACTATCACTTTCTCTTGGCGGCTTTCTAAATCATAAAATATGTACAAACAGTCTTTATAATTGGGTGTTCTCCTGTCCGGAAGAATGTAGCAATGATGGGTTTTGTCTACATGTTTGCTGCACTGCTTGCAAAAGTATTCATTACAAATATGCTGTCGAGTTGCTTCGTGTGTTTTTAGACACAATAGGCATCTTTTCATCTGGTGACATATAGACTTTTTTCCAATAGTACCGCTCATTTGATGATTGTCAAAACATTCTTTTCCTCTGAAGATTCGATTGCAGTCTTCACATAAAATCTCATTTGGGGTTTTGGTGCAACTAGGTGTTTGTTGGCATTGGGGACAGGATCTTACACATTTATGGTGGTTTTTTGCATCATATGGTATATGACACTTTTGGCAATAATAACTGCAACAAAACGCGGATGTCAATGATGTTATTACACAGTAATGTTTATTATGGTACAGCAAATTAATTTTTTTCTCTCCTTCACATTCATCTGCAACAGAAACTCCTTCAAAAATAATGTTCCTACTTTTTGCTCCGTGTTCATAGACTGTTATTTTATAGTCCTTTAAGTGATTTTGAAAAAGTTTTAACTCTGCAACCCCGCAACCTTCAGAAGGTATATTGATCTGAACATCATTGATTAGTTTTAACGCTCTTTGCGTTTGAATCTTTCTGATGTCTTTTCTCAACTTTTGTATGTCATTTTCTTTGTCGGCATATGCTTTAGCTACAACTAACGCTCGAGGCAAACATAAATTATCCACATTATTTATTTGCATGATTCCTTTGCGTTTATTGCACTCTTCCTCGAATGTATTAAACATATGAGAAGGTTTTTTCCCTTCTCCTACTGGCATTTTTACCGAGGTAACTGACATACAGAAATTATCGGTGCTTAAACCTTCCGAGTTACTTTGAAATATTTTGGATATCATATCCCAAACATCTCTAAATTTCAACTCTGAGAGGTTTTTAAAATTAATCCATCCGTGACCTCTTTCGGTAAATCCCTTTCCACAGAAAGTAATTCCAACTTTATCTGTTAAATCAAGTCCTGCTACAGCGAATTTAATCATGTCGTGAATTGCCTCTTTAACCCACGAAGATGGTTCTTCATTCTTTGGTATGGGCTTGATTTTTAATTCAATTTTTCTTCCCTTTATTTTGAATCGCTTGACTCGAGTATCAATATCGCTCAAAACTTCAATTCGCTGAAAATTTAAAAGAAAAGAACAATGTCTTTAACCAAGCGAATACACAGAAAATAAATAAATAAAAACAGTATAATTTGTATTTTATAAAAATGTTGATGCTGTTGTTGTTGTTGTAGTTGTTGTTGTTGATGTTGTTGCTGCTGTTGTTGTGGTTGTTCCTTCTCATTAAAGTCCAGACTAAATGACTGCCCGTGAGGCCCCAACACCTCCAGCGAGCAGTTAGTCAAGTGGTTCACGTCTTCATCATCAAGTTTAGAAACAAGCCGTTTTGGCAGATACACCACACAGTCCTGGAGCTCCACCAAAATTTGCTCCCCAAACCGTGTAGTGCATCTATTGGCGTACATTATTGGGAATTTCTTTTAGAAAGTTAGTTTCGAAATGTTGCAAATCGGCTTCCTCTCTTCGGATTGCTTCAATGCATTTTTAATCTTCTTCAAGAAAGACATTTTGTTTTAATTATTTAAGTAAGAAGTTTGAATGTTCCAGATTCAGTAACACGAACGAACTGTTTTGAAACTGAAAGACCAGCGTGGTTTTATACTCTCGAAAGAATTTTTCTAAAACTATGTATATATCATTCTGGTCATTGGGGGAACGGCTTGTTTTGTTGATGATGACCGCGGTTATAAAAACAAATTGTTAGCTCTCCTTTTTCTTTAGAGATCGTGCCTTTTCTTTAAATTCTTTTGTCAAGTGTCGAATTCTCCAACTAATGCCTTCGATTTTTTTTTTTGATTTTTTTTCATATCGGTAGTAAGTGTCTTCTGAGTTTTATTTACAACATTTTTACAATGATTTTTACGATGAGGATATTTGTAGATGAAATTAAAAAGTGTTGAGAATATCGGTTGACTGCACTTATTTGCTGCTGAATTTGTCTTTTTTTTCATTTGAAAGTGCCCAAATGTACTCCCTTAATTGTTTGCTTTTTTTTTGTATGTGCTTTCCTTAATAATAATAATGTTAAGATTTTACGATGAAAACAATTATAGATGAAATTAAAAAATTGAGGATATCGATTTACTTGATTTAATTGGATAATTTCTTATTCATATTAAGATTTGAGGTACTTAGTTTATTAGATAATTTTACTTCGAGTCATTTAAAATATTTTTAATTGGATTTTCATTATGTTAAGTTAGGTATTGATTGTAGTCCTATTTTTGAAAGTGATAAAATATACTCCCCCGATTGATTGCTTCCCTATGGTGTACTTTCCAGAAATTAAAATAGCTCTTTGTGTAAAAGTCTTTGTCTTTGTCTTTGATTTTTTTTTTTTTTTGGTGTTGCCACGTGCCTTTCACTTATTTAAAATTTTGGTATAGGCATACATATTATGTTCTAAAGATAGATAATTGAAAAATATATTTCCAATTCCTAATTTAATTTCTTTTCTTTTTTATGATTCTATTTGTACATTAATGGTATATATTCAATCTTTATTAGTTTCAATTAACTATACTACCTCTATTACTTACGAAGATGGTTCTTCATTCTTTGGTATGGGCTTGATTTTAAATTCAATTTTTCTTCCCTTTATTTTGAATCGCTTGACTCGAGTATCAATATCGCTCAAAACTTCAATTCGCTGAAAATTTAAAAGAAAAGAACAATGTCTTTAACCAAGCGAATACACAGAAAATAAATAAATAAAAACAGTATAATTTGTATTTTATAAAAATGTATATATGTATTCATTTTCATTTTTTTTTTTTATTTAAATTCGTTATAGAATAAACGCTTTTGCGAGTTTATAAAATATGAGGGTGAAGAAATTAACCCACTCACATCTGGCTCATCTCGATCCTGATTTTGATGTTCTTGTTGCTGTTCTTGTTGCTCTTGTTGATGCTGTTGTTGTTGTTGTAGTTGTTGTTGTTGATGTTGTTGCTGCTGTTGTTGTGGTTGTTCCTTCTCATGAAAGTCCAGACTAAATGACTGCCCGTGAGGCCCCAACACCTCCAGCGAGCAGTTAGTCAAGTGGTTCACGTCTTCATCATCAAGTTTAGAAACAAGCCGTTTTGGCAGATACACCACACAGTCCTGGAGCTCCACCAAAATTTGCTCCCCAAACCGTGTAGTGCATCTATTGGCGTACATTATTGGCAATTTCTTTTTGAAAGTTAGTTTCGAAATGCTGCAAATCGGCTTCCTCTCTTCGGATTGCTTCAATGCATTTTTAATCTTCTTAAAGAAAGACATTTTGTTTTAATTATTTAAGTAAGAAGTTTGAATGTTCCAGATTCAGTAACACGAACGAACTGTTTTGAAACTGAAAGACCAGCGTGGTTTTATACTCTCGAAAGAATTTTTCTAAAACTATGTATATATCATTCTGGTCATTGGGGGAACGGCTTGTTTTGTTGATGATGACCGCGGTTATAAAAACAAATTGTTAGCTCTCCTTTTTCTTTAGAGATCGTGCCTTTTCTTTAAATTCTTTTGTCAAGTGTCGAATTCTCCAACTAATGCCTTCGATTTTTTTTTGATTTTTTTTCATATCGGTAGTAAGTGTCTTCTGAGTTTTATTTACAACATTTTTACAATGATTTTTACGATGAGGATATTTGTAGATGAAATTAAAAAGTGTTGAGAACATCGGTTGACTGCACTTATTTGCGCTGAATTTGTCTTTTTTTTCATTTGAAAGTGCCCAAATTTACTCCCTTAATTGTTTGCTTTTTTTTTTGTATGTGCTTTCCTTAATAATAATAATGTTAAGATTTTACGATGAAAACAATTATAGATGAAGTTAAAAAAATGAGGATATCGATTTACTTGATTTAATTGGATATTTTCTTCTTCATATTAAGATTTGAGGTACTTAGTTTATTAGATAATTTTACTTCGAGTCATTTAAAATATTTTTAATTGGATTTTCATTATGTTAAGTTAGGTATTGATTGTAGTCCTATTTTTGAAAGTGATAAAATATACTCCCCCGATTGATTGCTTCCCTATGGTGTACTTTCCAGAAATTAAAATAGCTCTTTGTGTAAAAGTCTTTGTCTTTGTCTTTGATTTTTTTTTTTTTTTGTGTTGCCACGTGCCTTTCACTTATTTAAAATTTTGGTATAGGCATACATATTATGTTCTAAAGATAGATAATTGAAAAATATATTTCCAATTCCTAATTTAATTTCTTTTCTTTTTTATGATTCTATTTGTACATTAATGGTATATATTCAATCTTTATTAGTTTCAATTAACTATACTACCTCTATTACTTACGAAGATGGTTCTTCATTCTTTGGTATGGGCTTGATTTTAATTTCAATTTTTCTTCCCTTTATTTTGAATCGCTTGACTCGAGTATCAATATCGCTCAAAACTTCAATTCGCTGAAAATTTAAAAGAAAAGAACAATGTCTTTAACCAAGCGAATACACAGAAAATAAATAAATAAAAACAGTATAATTTGTATTTTATAAAAATGTATATATGTATTTATTTTCATTTTTTTTTTTTTTATTTAAACTCGTTATAGAATAAACGCTTTTGCGAGTTTATAAAATATGAGGGTGAAGAAATTAACCCACTCACATCTGGCTCATCTCCATCCTGATTTTGATGTTCTTGTTGCTGTTCTTGTTGCTCTTGTTGATGCTGTTGTTGTGGTAGTTGTTGTTGTTGATGTTGTTGCTGCTGTTGTTGTGGTTGTTCCTTCTCATGAAAGTCCAGACTAAATGACTGCCCGTGAGGCCCCAACACCTCCAGCGAGCAGTTAGTCAAGTGGTTCACGTCTTCATCATCAAGTTTAGAAACAAGCCGTTTTGGCAGATACACCACACAGTCCTGGAGCTCCACCAAAATTTGCTGCCCAAACCGTGTAGTGCATCTATTGGCGTACATTATTGGCAATTTCTTTTTGAAAGTTAGTTTCGAAATGCTGCAAATCGGCTTCCTCTCTTCGGATTGCTTCAATGCATTTTCAATCTTCTTCAAGAAAGACATTTTGTTTTAATTATTTAAGTAAGAAGTTTGAATGTTCCAGATTCAGTAACACGAACGAACTGTTTTGAAACTGAAAGACCAGCGTGGTTTTATACTCTCGAAAGAATTTTTCTAAAACTATGTATATATCATTCTGGTCATTGGGGGAACGGCTTGTTTTGTTGATGATGACCGCGGTTATAAAAACAAATTGTTAGCTCTCCTTTTTCTTTAGAGATCGTGCCTTTTCTTTAAATTCTTTTGTCAAGTGTCGAATTCTCCAACTAATGCCTTCGATTTTTTTTTGATTTTTTTTCATATCGGTAGTAAGTGTCTTCTGAGTTTTATTTACAACATTTTTACAATGATTTTTACGATGAGGATATTTGTAGATGAAATTAAAAAGTTTTGAGAATATCGGTTGACTGCACTTATTTGCTGCTGAATTTGTCTTTTTTTTCATTTGAAAGTGCCCAAGTGTACTCCCTTAATTGTTTGCGTTTTTTTTTATGTGCTTTCCTTAATAATAATAATGTTAAGATTTTACGATGAAAACAATTATAGATGAAATTAAAAAATTGAGGATATCGATTTACTTGATTTAATTGGATATTTTCTTCTTCATATTAAGATTTGAGGTACTTAGTTTATTAGATAATTTTACTTCGAGTCATTTAAAATATTTTTAATTGGATTTTCATTATGTTAGAAATTAAAATAGCTCTTTGTGTAAAAGTCTTTGTCTTTGTCTTTGATTTTTTTTTTTTTTGGTGTTGCCACGTGCCTTTCACTTATTTAAAATTTTGGTATAGGCATACATATTATGTTCTAAAGATAGATAATTGAAAAATATATTTCCAATTCCTAATTTAATTTCTTTTCTTTTTTATGATTCTATTTGTACATTAATGGTATATATTCAATCTTTATTAGTTTCAATTAACTATACTACCTCTATTACTAATTACAACCACACCACTGTCGTTACGAAACCTTACACTCCCAATTACACAGGCAGCACACCTACGCGCGCGCGTCAGCGTACAAGCAACCCCCAACCTCTTATTTTAAACATCAAACACCACATAACCCCAGCACACACCATAAAATACAAATATAGAAACAAACACTAGAACTATACTCACACCTCATTGTCACCCAGCAACCTTATCATAAAAATCAAAACTCTAATAGCGAACAAACTACACACACTTCTCACAAGTACACTCCGCACACAATATCAACTTCAATATTCAACCCTCAACCTAGATGCTGGACTATCGGACTAGGTCGATGCCCTCATCTAAGAAGTCAGCATATCTGATGACGACAAACAGGAATATACTCAAAAATATGTATCTAACTACAACAACACTTGAAAGACATCAACCGACAGCAGTGCATGAAATCCACTTGACATATATATCATCTAATACCGATCCTCAATATACGAACACATAAGAACCCCCACAAAAGATCCCTCTCACATTCATGATCAACATCCCATAATCCCATCTCAAATTACACCACAACCAACGTCAATATATTTTTTCTTCACCCACCCCCGAAACAAATCGTCAAAAACCAGCCGCCTCGTGCCGTCAAAGGAAAACAAAACAATTAAAACGCAATAAAAAAGCAATTAACAAACAGCCACCAAAAAACCATTAAAAAGGTCGTAAAAAAAGTTCCCACGCGGTGGTACCGCATTACCTACTTAGGGCGCTTCTTTAAAGTGAATTAAAAATGTAAGGAAGATTTGTGGCCTTATATCCCTAAATACGCCAACCCCAACACCAGTCGTATTTGTACAGATAGCGCACGCCATTACATGGGTGTCGAGAAAATGTTCCCTAGTTCTACGACTCATGAAGTTACGAACCACAGCAAAGGCGAATATGTTGACAAGACCGATGCAACAAACACTATAAATGATTTGGAAAACCAGAACAAGCTTCTAAAAAAAACTATTTTATGCCGGAAAACAACGCACCACCTTCAACAATATATGGCACTTTTCTTTTATAGAAAATACTGCCTTGAACAAAAATATAAAGACGACTTGGGCTCTCAAATCATGGAATTTTTACTAGACGTTAAAAAAGTATACCCAGGTCTTATCGATGGTGAAGAAAGTATGGGTTTGCAACTAAAGGACTTCGACCCTCCCACTGTTCACAGTGAGCACTTAGAGGGTGTTTTACCGCCAAAGCAACCTCGGCTTTTCACCATCAACGACGAACTCAATGAACTCGACAGTAACACCAGTACGGACGATGACTTCATTGACGAGACTTACATACCTCTTTAATACATTGAACATTGACCTTACTATTTTTAACTAACTCCTGACATACTCACAAACTGACCGACTGGGACGCGGAATGCAATACAATTCTACCTCCTGGTGGTGCATTCTGCGTAACGCTAAATGAATTGCTGTACCTAACTTACATACAAAGATGAACCTAATCAACGTAAATACCAAAAAACAAAAATCTCATAAAAAAGTAGTTTTAGTAATTTTCAATTTTCTCAAAAACTGGAAGACATAAATCGTTTCGGTTTTTTGTGTTCGATTCAGAATTAATATTTTCACTTACTTTTATTAGCTAACTAAGCGCATCATTTCACAATTTTGAGAAAAATTGGTATAAACTTTTAAAAATTTTAAGTTTGCCTGCGAATTTTTTAAAAACTATCGGCTAAAATATTTTAATTTAAATGCAGGATTAAAGCACTTTTCCACAAAGAAGGAAAAATTGGGCATTTTAAAGATTCATTAAAAAGAACACATAGAGGATGGGATAAGGAAGATACGATTCCTAGCTTTTAAAAACGGTATATTAATTTACTGTAAGTGCTGCCGTTGTTTTTTAATAATTATTTTTTCATTTTAAGTCATTTATTTCTAAAATTGCCCCTATCTCCTAAACGGGGCGAGGTAAACACCCACCTCCCCCCACCCATTGTAAAAAATGCAAAAATGTTGTTTTTATAATATGTACTTGATCCTTAATAATGTGTTTCATTGAAGAATCGTCGCTTTCAAGGTTATTAATTGCATTCATATAATTCTGAGCGTCATCGGCATCTGGCGTACCGAATAACCAATTGGGGGCATTACTTCCCCCATTGAATATTCCTCTCTTGGATCTTTTCTTTTTTAATAGTTGAGTCAATGTTTCCTCCTTAAGAATGAGGCTATTTTTTTGTAGAGAAATTAAGTGATTGATTACAATTATTTATAAATGTAGACTCGCGAAACCATTTTGTTTGTTCTGTACGCACTAGTACATATTCTAGTTTATAATACATCTTATGTACATTTTTACATAAGTTTGTTGTTTTATATTGGAATTGGATACGTCTAGATATACACTTGTTTCATATACATCGCTATAAAATTGGACTGTTCCAAGTTTCTCGTAAAAGATACACCTACTTATATTAATTGGTTTAATGGTATTTTTCCACATCTGTATTTCTGAATTTTAGTATGTATATGATGAGTATATTGATTAACTTCATGGTGGATCAAAAAAAGTTTTCAATCTATTTGAGTTAACTTTTATAATTTTATTTCCAATTTTAATTGAATAGTTTTGTTTTGAATGTAATTTAACTATTTTATACCGACCAGTGAATTTTTTTGTTAATTTGCGAGACTGACCTGTTTTTGTTTGATTGTTTGCAAGTAAATTTTATCGTTAAATTTTAAATTAATAGGGCTGGCTTTTGTATCATATTGTGATTTAGATTTAAGTTTAGAATCATTTAAATTTTCTCTAGCAATCTGATGGGTTTTGTTTAAACGAAATCTGGTTTTGAAGTTATAGAGGTTGGGAGTATTGCTTTATGGCCAAAAATTAACTCATATGGAGTGTACTTAGAAGAAGAATGAACATGCGTGTTATACGCAAACGTTGATATTGGAACATATTTGTCCCAATCAGTTTGGGTTGGATTTATGTAATGTTTTAGATAGTCCTTAAAAGTTGAATGAGATCTCTCTAATGCACCATTACTTTGAGGATGGTACGCAGTTGTTATAAATGCTATATTTTAAAAATTTTTGGACATCTTTAATCAAATTTGAATTGATTTCGGTTCCTTGATCGGAAAGAATAGATTTAGGAATTTCAAACTGTGATAAAAATATAACTAATTTATCAGCAACTGTGTTTGCATCGTGTACAGGTATTGGAATCGCGTATGAAAACTTGGTTAAATCATCTTGCATTGTCAAGATATATTTGTGGCCATCTTCTGTTAACGGAAGGGGGCCTACGATATCTATTGCTAGTTTTTCAAAGGGCTGTGAACTAGTACTGGTAATTTCCATTGGAGATTTTCTTAATTTTTGCTGTTTTGTTTTTATTACATGAATCACAAGATTTAATAAATCTCTTGGTATCCTTTCGCATACGTTTCCAATTGTACCTATTATTAATTCTTTTAAGCATTCTATGAAATCCACAATGACCTGAGGTCGGACTATCATGATTGTCTTTTAGAATTTCGGGAATTTGTTTTGGCTTTGGATTTACTATGATGTTCATTTAAATAGTTATTTTAATTTTTGAGTTACGGAAAACATAAAGAATTATATCTCTGCATTTTTCATATTTAAAATAGTTATATTGATCAACCGGATTGGGTATGGAGATTATATTTATTTTTTGTCTTTCGAGTTCGATTCTAAGATTTTGTATAGTATAGAAGAAATCTGAATACAGTGGTTTATCAAAAAAAAATTTGTTTTATAAAACAATGGAAAAACATTTGTTCATTTTCTGAATTTGTTTTGAAATTGGAAAATAACTTATGTGGAGTATTTAAGTATTTTTTTATGTAATGGGTGATTTTTTAAGAGGTTTAGAACTTTTTTAAAAAAAAAACACAAAAAATTCGAAAAAATGAATGAAATATTTATTTGAATCGATAGTTTGAACCTTGCAATTTAATGTTTAAAGATAATTTCATGCAAATGTTGACCGCGGCTGCGTCTCAGGTAGCCCATCCGCTGAGTCCAATTTTGGCATACTCTTTCACACATATCGGCCGGTATCTCACGAATGAATGCATGGATGTTGGCTTCCAGTGCGTCAATCGAAGCGGGCTTGTCCCTATAGACATTAGCCTTGACATACCCCCACAAAAAATAATCTAATGGTGTCAAATCGCACGATCTAGGCGGCCAATTGACCGGCCCGAAACGTGAAATTAACTGTTCACCAAACTCGCCTCGCAATTGCGCCATTGTTTCGCGTGCTGTGTGGCATGTGGCACCGTCTTGTTGAAACCACATATCATGCAAGTCAAGAACTTCCATTTCGGGCAAAAAAAAGTTTGTTATCATCGCTCGGTAGCGATTCGCATCATCTTTGAAGAAATATGGCCCAATAATGCCGCCGGCCCATAAACCGCACCAAACAGTGGCTTTTTCGGGATGCATTGGTAGCTGTTGCAATGCTTCTGGCTGATCTTCACTCCAAATGCAGCAATTTTGCTTATTTACGTACCCATTCCACCAAAAATGAGCCTCATCGCTGAACACAAGCAGCGCGCGATGAACATTTCGAACCGAGCACGAATTTTGATAGTAAAATTCAATAATTTGCAAGCGTTGTTCATTTGTAAGACGATCCATGGTTAAATTGCAAACCAAACTGAAGCTGTTTGACAGTGACACAAGGTACTAAACACACGTCAGCTGTCAAAACCAGTGTTGCCAAAACCAAACCAGCCAAAAAATCACCCGTTATAAGTATTTTCATTATCGATATCTAAGGCAGTGATATATGCTATGGTTGATTTTGAGTCAAGAATATTGTTATTACATTCATTGAAATCAAATATTTTTGGTAAAACTGAATTATAATGGAAATTTACGTAATCATTAAATGTTTCTTTAATTTCATAATAAAATATCGAAGAACTAGTTGTATGGATTCTGGAAAGGCAATCAGCATTTGAGTTCATTCGATCTGGTTTGAATTGAATCTTATTAATTTAGAGCCTGGATCCTTTACATTGAATAACCATGTAAGTGGTCGATGATCGATAACAATCTTAAATTATCGACCATAGAGATACAGATTATAGCACGTAATTCGCGTTCGTAGTACTGAAATTTGATTCAGTATGATCAAGAGTTCTGCTAGCATAAGCTATAGGAATGTCAGATTTTTTCATCTTGCATTTGGCTAAGTACTGATCCAATCGCAAAATTTGACGCATCGTTAGTAAGAATAAATTCTTTGGAAAAATCTTGGTATTGTAGAATTGGACTAGAGGTAAGTTTGAGTTTTAAAACTTCGAAAGCATTTTCTTGTTCTTGAGTCTATTGATACGAAATATCTTTTTTTAAGAGCTTGGTTAAGGGTTTAGTAAGTAATGAAAAATTAGGAATAAAGCGTCTGTAGTAACCAGCTAGACCTTAGAATGATTTAATTGATCTAATATCCTTTGGAATGGGAAAGTTTTTGACTACTTCTATTTTTTTGTATCAGGTTTAACACCTTTGTCGGTTGTAATATGACGTAGATAAACGACTTCCTTTCTTAGGAATTCGCATTTCTCAATTTGTATTTTGAGAATATTTGTGGTTAGTATTTTAAATACCTATATTTCTTACTTTTAAATTATGATCATAGATCGAAATTGCATATATTACAATGTCGTCGACAAAACATTGAAATCCCTGTTCGCGGCATACAATTATTTTGGCCGCAATGAAGAAAATCACCTTTTTCCAAAAACTGGGTACACCTGCGGGGCAACACACATAAAAAAGCACCCTCGTTCTCAAATTTCGTCCCTCAAAAAAATCTTGTTGTTTCTTTCTTTTTATTATAATATTATAAATAATATAATATTTCTTTTAGTTTTTAGGCTTTAATTTAAGTTAAGTTAAGTTACTTTAAGTTAGATTTAATTTGAAGAACAAAAATTTAATGTTGCCGAATGGGCTAAAGACAAATTAAGAATGAATTGTCAATGTCTTCGTCGTTGACAGCTCACCAAATAACCGGTATATACGAGATACTAACCCCCTTGGCGGGATGCGCCAAGAAAGCTAGAAACAAGAGCTCATTATTTGTGAAAGATATTACAAAGTGTTATTTGAAAAAGTTATGAAGGAGATTCAAAAGATTTTAAAATTTAAGTTGAAAAAAAATATGAAAAAAAAGGTTGAGTATAAAATTCTTTAAGAAATTGAAAGGCATGTATATAATATATGAGCGGTGCCAAACCTGGAAGTTTTGCCGCCCGCAAAAATTCTTATTTTCCCGCCTCAAATAAAAAAAGAAGATAACGACAACATCAACATTTGTATAGGTTTTTATTTAATAACAATCAAAGGCTTTCGACAAAATACACGTTTACAAAATTTTGAAACTAAAATGCTGCTCTGCGCGATTTCATTTTTGCACATCTTGTAGCGAGTTCTTCTTCTTCAATGCGATTAAGCATGTCTTTTTCAATTGAAATAGTTTCAAGAACGGTTAATCTTTCTTGGGTCATTGTTGAGCGAAGATAGGTTTTTAAAGACTTAAGTTTCGAAAAGCTAGCTTCACCTGATGCAACACTCACTGGAAACGTTAATAGTATCTTAATTCCGTTAATAAATTTGAATACAATTCAATAAGTAAGAAATGTCAAGCTAAATAGTTTAAAATTGACAAAAGTTTGAAATTAACAGCCGAAGAAGTTCGTTTAAATATATTTATTTCATTCAAGATATCTTATAATATCCTTTTGAACTTTGTTGTCAATTATTTCTGTTAATATTGCGTCAAGTCCCGCGTGGAAAAATGCCAAGTTTAGGCAAGGCGCTGGCAAATTTTCGGTAAGAAAATCCAGAAGAGAAAAACAAGACAGGCATGACAGAAGAATTAATAAAAGCAGGACTTTGTGTCCTGATGCTGTAATGACAAACTAAATGTCATTGTTGATTTATTGTGCACATTTCTTAATTAACACATTGAATCGGTGAGTGAAATCGTATAGTAATTTTTTATATTAATAAATACAAATGTTTCGTTTATTTAAACTCGGCTGATATAAATCGCTAAGTTATAGAATTACAACTAAAATTTGTTTATAAATGACATTTTGATCTGTTTTATGATACGTAACTTAAATATTTATGTTCTACCTTAACGCTTATGTTCTACTTAAGCGCTTATTTTCTCCTTTTTCCTCAGTGTAAACTGTCACATAAGCTCTTATTTTGAACTTAAAACTTTAAGTTTCGTTTTAGCAAACGGGTCTAAATGTCATTTATAAACAACTCTTAGTTGTAAATAAGTTTGTAAATGAGTTTAAATAAATGAAACATCAATTATTAATAACGATTGTTAAAAACGTTTTAATTTTCTGCCGCAATTTCACCAATTTTTAATTAAAGTTGGTATTATTTTTGGTTCCAGCTGTTTTATTATCAAAGGTCTAATCAAATACAGTTATCTAAAGCAAAAAATATGAAATCAATCTAGCTAAGGCAGTGCTTAGTAAGATTTTCCTGCCGAGGCAAAAAGGTTCATAACTGGCGAGGGCATAGAGAATGCCAATAGTAACCCTTGCTTCCCCCTTGTTAGGGATCGTTCGCAGTATTTTTCCTCCTTCTTTGAAATATTGCAAATAAATCCCAAATGTTGGCTGAGAAATTTATACTCCGCAAAACATCCGCATCGAGAGAAGATAGCGTAACATCGATAACGTTATTAGCTTTAAATTTCAATTTTGGATCGATTGTTTCAAGAGATTGTTCAGATTGAAAACGGCGGCTACGTAGGCTCATCAAATTGAACACAATGAAATCCGCTTGAATATTATTATTCGTAGCAATATTTACAGCGTTCTTGTATAGTGTTTCGAACAAAGATTCCTTAGAACGGTTTATCTGAAAGTACCAACTGTCGTAATTTATATAAATGCTCCAAACAGTTCAAAATGTCCATTGATTTTGATTGAAGCATTTTCTAAAGAGTATTTATTTTGCATAAAAACTCGTTCCAAATTAATGTTGACAATACAAACTTGAATTTGTGTACACGTTTTCCAAATTTAGTTGCTTTAAGAATTTAAATTTCATCGAATTCCGAACTTTTTGGAAGTTCAATTAAATCATCTGTAATAATCTTTCATAGAAGAAAAAAGTAAACGGAATTAGTAATTGAAGTAGACGGATGTGTAACTTTTTTGTCGTTTTAAAATAATTGTACTGTTTTTGCTGCCCTAATCGAGTGCTGCTGTATATTTGTAAATATAGATACTTTATTTTATTTTAGAGGTAAAAGACACACTTTGACAATCGGTCGAATAATTTCTGTTTTGGGTTCTTAATGTCACCAACGTCACGTCAGCACCGGGGTGTACATTTATAACACGCCCTAAGTGCTATGTGTCGATGGTAAATTTTAATTTTTGATAACGACTAGGTCATTTATCTTGACATCCTCCCCAGGTGATTGCCATTTGCTTCTTTGATGAAGTTCTTTAAGATATTCGTCCTTACATCGACGACAGAATTGCTGTTGAAGGCACCGAATTCCTTCCCAGTAATTAATAAGAGACAAATTGGCATCAGCCAAATTAGGCTCGGGAAATGCTAAAAGAGGACCACCGCACAAGAAATGCCCGGGGGTTGAGGCCAATAGAACAGAGATCATTGGACATTGAAGAGATTGGGCGAGAGTTTAAGCAAGCTTCCAGCTAAGACTGTGGAAAATTCTACGAAAGTGAACTTTGTACCGGTCCCAAGTTTTATCAAATGACTTTCGAAACTTTTAATTACGAATGGGCCTGCAAAGTCGACTGCTGTAAAAGTCAAAAGGGGAGAAAAAATTACATCTTTCGGGGGTATAGCAGCCATTAATTGTTAGCTGAATTCCTTTTTTTGATGATACAAGTTTTATACTGTCGTATATGAGGCAGGATAAGAGGATGTCATTATTTGTAAGACAGATCGGATTGAGATAGTCGGCCGTTGACTCTGAGAAGATGATTTGAGTTTAGGAATGGGTTCAAAGAAATTAACAAGTTTACACTTTCATTAAAAGTGAGTGTTCTTTAGGATACGAGGCAATTTGAGATAGCAGTATTAAACGATTTCTAACGAATTCCATTTCTAGAGCTGAAATGTTGTGTGAGTTGCATTGGTGATTTTTTCTTTTAGGGACTGAAGAATAAATTAAATGTACAACAGACTGCCTGCGCTATGCGCGGTAATGTCGAGAAATATTTTGTTCGAGAAGTGAGTTCGATATATGTTTCATTCCATGACGAATGAAAGAGAGATATTGGTAAGCACCTATGCGCAGGCAACTTGAGTCGATTTATTTAAAAGTGGAATCGGCCAATGTGAGACCTGTGAAACCTTTAGGGTCAACAATTGAGAAGGAAGAACTTGGAAGATAATTTGTGAGGGTTTTTAGAACAATGGATTTAGCTAAAAGAGTTATTTGAGGGGCGTTCAAAGACGTGATCGAAAAATAGCAAAGCTTCTTAGATGTTATTGACAGAATTCCACTTATTCCAGAAACCGTCGTGTTGCTTTCAACGTAATATAAATGAAGTCGATTTTGAACCGTCGTGTTGCTTTCAACGTAAGATAAATGAAGTCGATTTTGAACAGCTGCGGAAATAAAAGACATTTCAGAGCCAGGGTTAATTAGTGCCCTTACAACGTGCCCTGTTCCTTTTTCTACAATAATAACTAGTGCAGTTGCGAGAAGAATCCTGTTATCAGAGGTCACTATGTAATTTTGATAGTTTGTTTAAGGAACGGATGGCTGCGCAGAAGCCGAAATTTGGGAATCTTGAATGTCTAGTGCTTGAGAAGTGGACTTCTTGCAATAAGTGCAAGAGTACTTGCTAGATCAAGAAGATTTTTGGTGACTGGTGCCTAGGCAATTATTGCACTGCGTACTGCTGGCGTACTGCTTCGATTCGAGAAGGAACAGCCATTGCTGAGAATTTTCGGCATTCATATATAGAACTTGATGACGGTACGAACGTACCGAGGTGCCAATATCGACTCGGATCACTATCTTGTTGGTATGGTTTTCCGAGGGCGGATTGCCTTGCGAAGACGTACTGCATCCGCCGATCAGGTTCGAATCAACACGGCTGCTCTGCGCAATGAAAACACCAGTAACAATTTTGGTAATGCGTTAGGACTCGCCCTAGAACTGGGTAGAGTAAGTCCTGGAGACAGTATGCTGGGCGTAGATGAGAAGTGGACACGCCTTAAGAATACTGTCATTAGTACTGCCAACTCCATCTTAGGCAGCAGTAATAGAAATCGGAACGACTGGTTTGATGATGAATGCAAGCTAGCGACTAAACGTAAGAATGTTGCGTACCGAGCAATGCAACAATCTCATAGAACGCGGGCACGCGAAGACGAATATAAAGAGCTCAGAAGAATTGAAAAACGGCTTCACAGACAGAAAAAATCAGCCTGGGAGAAGAACATAATCTGTGAAATAGAGAAAAGCCGAGAGCGAGGTCCGCACCAGGCGCGGAAGTTCTACCAATCCGTCCGAAACATGACGCAGTACACACCACGCTGCACATACTGCAAGGACGGAGAGGGAAATCTGATCACCGATCCTCAAAGCATACTGGAGCGATGGGAAGTGTACTTCAATGAATTGCTAAATGGTCAGCTCACTGCAGAAGTGGAGGCTCCACTACTTCAAGAAGAGTACCCTATGTTGCCGCCACCAAGCATAGAAGAGGTTGTGAAGGCTATAGGCCGGCTAAAGAAAAACAAAGCCCCGGGAGCCGATGGTATACCAGCCGAACTATTTCAACACGGTGGGCCAGCTTTACGTCAAGCAATTCATGAGATTATAGTGCACGTGTGGGAGCATGAAGAAATTCCAGAAGACTGGCGAAAAGGTATAATTTGCCCCATACATAAGAAGGGAGATGTCACAACGTGCAGCAATTATAGAGGTATCACGTTGTTGAGTACCGCCTATAAGATACTCTCCTCTATCCTACAAGACCGGATAACCCCATACGCTAAAACCATCATCGGACAGTGATGGTTTCATTCCAGGCAAATCAACAACTGATCAGATCTTTACCCTTAGGCAGGCGATGGAAAAATGTCTAGAATTTAACATCCCAACATACCACCTGTTTATAGACTTTAAGGCCGCCTACGATAGCATAGCCAGGGTAGAACTTTACAAAGCCATGACAGAATTCGGCATCCCAAATAAATTGACACGACTATGTAGGTTGACCATGACCAACGTAACAAGCCAAGTAAAAATAGCCGGATTGCTATCCAAACCAATCAACATCTTTAATGGACTCCGACAAGGGGATGGTTTGGCCTGCCTCCTCTTCAACCTGGCGTTGGAGAAAGGTCCAGCCAGATACTGGCTTACGCAGACGACATCGACATCATCGGAAGAACTGAGCAAGCTGTACATGATTCCTTCATCCAGATCGAGCAGGCGGCACAAAATCTGGGGCTGCACATTAGTGAAGGTAAAACAAAGTACATGGTGGCGTCGAATGCGAGAGGAACAGTTGGTCAAACAATCAAGGTAGCGGAGCACGAATTTGAAGTGGTGCAATCCTTTAAATACCTTGGGTCAATAGTAGCAGCCGATAACAATATAGAAGAAGAAATACGCGGGCGGCTTCTCCAATCCAACAGAGCCTACTATAGTCTGTCAAAGCTCTTCAAATCCAGAAATCTCACCATAACTTCAAAACTGCTGCTGTACAGGACCATGGTCCTGCCAGTACTCACATATGGATCCGAGACTTGGGTGCTTAGCAAAAGGCACTCCGACCTCTTAGCCGCGTTCGAGAGAAAAGTCTTAAGGAGAATTGTTGGCTCCATATGTGAGGAAGGACGATTCCGGAGACGGTACAATCATGAATTGTACGCAATCTACCTTGAAGCAGATATCGTGACAAAAATTAAGCTCGGTAGACTCCGGTGGGCAGGGCACCTAGCTCGCATGAGCGAAGAGGAACCTGCTCGGAAAGTTCTTTGTGGTACATTCTATGGTAGATGACAGCGTGGTAGACCATGCTTGCGCTGGAGAGATGGCGTAGACCAGGACGCCCGGAGCCTTGGGGTGCGCAACTGGATGGCGGCGGCTCGAGACCGGGATGGGTGGAGAGACTTGTTGAAGGATGCCAGGACCGGACCCCGGTTGTCGAGCCGACGATGATGATGATATATAGAATGATCTGCTGAGCAGATTTTACACTTGAATCCCCGCCTTTGCAAGAAACGTATTGACTTTATGCGGCTTTTGATTGGAGGGTTTTCGTTGAACTTGGTGATAAAATTGTTTTGATGAAGTTGTGTCTGAAATAGACTCTAGGATTTGAAATCGAGAACTGAGGAATTTGTCCAACTGTTTCCATGTGGGAACTTTTGTGGGATCCTCTAGGGATTGTTCCCAGAGGGCCAATGTTGTTTTGGGCAGTTTATTGGAACATGCAAACACGAGGAAAGGATCCCAGTTTTCGGTAGTAACGTTATGTGCTTGGAGCGCTGCTAATGAGTCATTTATTTTGCATTGAAGTGCTCTTATTGATTTGGCGGATTCTTCAAGTGCCGTAGGTAAATTAAAAATATTTTTGACTTGATTGTTAACAACGATACGCGTATTTTCATACACCGCGCATAATGCTTCCCAAGCTAAAACAAAACTAGCATTGGTTAACGGAAACTGATTGACAGTCCTCGATGCATCGCATCTTGTTTTACAACGCAGGTGGTACAGTTTTTCAACTTCAGATAGCTAAGAATGTTGGAATATACCGCATTGAACACATCCCGAAATGCTATCCAGGAGAGGAAGTCTCCATGAAATAGGTCTGTATCGCATGGTGGCAATTTTAAGCAATGAGAAGGCCCGGCTTTCTGAGTATTATTCAATGAAGGAACACTCTTATTATCTAAAGGAACAACAGGTTTGAGTTTGTTTTGTAAATCCAAAAACAAATCTAAGCAGCTAATATAGGTTTCGTTGCTGTTTCTATACTTGAATTCTATAACGTCCATGTCTAAGGGTTCTTGCTTAGTCGAAGGTCGAAATCGAGCACATTCAGCATACTTAAGCTTAACCTCTTGCCACAAATCTTTTAACTCAATTTTTCTTGCTTCTAACGTCGGCGTCGTTCTAGTGTGATTCTGTTCAGGAACCTCTTTGACGGATGCGTGAAATTTCACAAGCAAGTCTGCAGCGAAAATGAGGTCGTCTAGAATTGACATGACTGGGAAAGTATCGAGAAAAAATAGTATAGGCTGTGAAGAAAAATCACTCCGCAAAAAACTTTTTTTTTCAATGGACAAAAAAAAATCAATGAGAGAGTACTAAAGAATCTCTTCAAGCCAAAAAACATATTTGGAAAAAGTTGTTGAAAAACTTTTCCAAAGGATGAAAAAATTCAATGAGAGATTACTAACGAATCTCTAAGAGCAAGATATTTCGAAAAAAGTTGATAAAACTTTTTCCAAAAAGAGGAAAAATTCAATGACAGATTACTAAAGAATCTCTTCAAGCAAAAAAATATTTGGAAAAAGTTGTTGAAGACACTTTTCCAAAGGATGAAAAAATTCAATGAGAGATTACTAACGAACCTCTAAGAGAAAGATATTTCGAAAAAAAATTTTCCAAAAAGAGGAAAAATTCAATTAGAGTTTACTAAAGAATCTCTTCAAGCCAAACAAAATTTTTGGAAAAAGTTGTTGAAAAACTTTTCCAAAGGATGAAGAAATCGTAAGTGAGAGTGAATGTGAACTAATCGATCTTATAAGGATTGATTTTTGCTTTAGATCATATTCGACGTGCGATTAACTTTTTGTTTTTGATATGATTTCCGATTGCTTATCAAAAAAAAAATATACTTTTTGGAACGCAATAATTTTTGTCAAATGGAATTCAATATATTGACGAAGATAGGAGAAAACAAAATTATTCACTTAGTAGCCCAAGAATTTCGAAACAACACAAATACTTTTCATAATTAAAACCTTGGAAAAATAATCAAAAAATTTAAAGCGAAAATTTCAAAGTAGGTATTAAGAAAAATATTTATAGAAAAAATTATACTTGTCCAAGGAATGAGAGAATTCACTTGGAGAATCCCAAAGAATATCTCAAGGGATGATTACAAAATTTGGAAAAGTGATCAAAATCTTTTCCCATTGAATCAAAAATAACCTGGGTAATTAAGGAATCTCTCAAGAGATTATTAAAAAAAAGTTCCGGAAATTAATCAAAAAACTTCCCAAATGGAATACAAATTTGAAGATTCCAAAGGAATCTGTCAAGGAACGATTGGAAGATATAATGTGAGAAGATTCAAATGAGATTGCAAAAGAATCTCTTGAAATTTTGAAAAATACTTTTCGAAATGAGGTGATTCTTAGAATTGCCTGTGGATTCGCCGAGGACCGGTAACAAAACACTGTGAATGTGTAATTTAATTGGTATTCAAAAAACACAAATGGTTTAATTTAAAAAAAAAAATATAAAAATCTTAAGGAAAGTACTTGTTGAAAAGATAAATCCGGAGCAAAGTTTTTCTTTAATAAAAATTGATGCCAATGAACAGTTTAAAAAAGAGAACTGTGTCTATGAAAAGAACACGTTATGAAAAAGAAAACGGTAAAATGCCAGCAATAACTGTTGTCGCTGGATGGCCGAAAAAACGAAAAAAACTAGAGAAGCAATTTAATTGACCCAGAAAAAACACGAAGAAAAGAAACTAAAAAACGCAATCGAAGCGAGAGTGTAACGTAATAGGTATGACGTTAAAAATTTTAAACTTTGATATATATAGGTATATATATTAAGTATGTATACCAGAAAAAATTGAAAATCAATTATTTAAAAAACTTAACACTCACCTGTACAGAGTATTTTAAAAAATTGAATTTTAAAAAAATTTGTTGATTGTTGAGATTGAAATGACCCGTTTTCAAACCGTGCTTCCTTTACGTTCAAAGGGAAGAGTTGTTCGGGGAGAATTTGAGAAAAAACAATTTTAAGTTTTTCTTATTATATTTTTACTAGCTCTAAGGCCCGCTGTCTCAATGCTTATGGCTTCGACCTTAGAGGTTTCGATGGTGAACAAATTCTGTTATTTTCCTGATCATCCTACGCCTATTTATTCTACTGTTTTTGGCATAATTACCATCCCTACCATTCAACCACATGAAAATGATGTTCAGCATATTTCATATGAAATCGTAATTTTCATACAACCTCATATGAAAATGCATCCTCGTCATAATTATCAATATCCATTGTCATTGCACCAAAATCAATAGTCTTCAATATGAAGCATATTCAATCGATACACTTATCCATAGAGGTACCAGATACTCACAGGCAGTGCAGCGGCCTAATTATATTTGAAGTGCGATATGAAGTACATTGAACTTAAAAACAATGCATGCGCATGTTGGTCAACCTTACTTTGCTTTACTTAGAACCTTTGTATTGGCCCATGTGTTCTGTACAGCTATAGGCGTAGCTACAGTTCAGATCACAGATTAGCCATATGAATATGAGAATGTTTCGTACGTTTCACCCTCCAAAACCCATTTGTTTACATTGTTGTATTTGTAATTTCATCCCGTGTCGATGAATAGATGTGAATTGCAACAACAATTTAACCAGGTGTGTGAAGATCCCTACTGTCTATGTGTGAGGTTTTTTACACACATTCTCATTTTTTATCTGATAACTGCCAGTTCAAGCTTGTAGGCGAATTAAAATGGCTGCCGGGGATTCTCATCTTCATGTGGCTAATCTGTGGTTCAGATACGGAACAGGCGGCAATTAATTAATTGCCGTAGGTATTAGGTTTCACTAAGTGGGCTCTGGAAGATGACACATTACTGAGTCGCAATGTTTGGATCGGTTGCGCGAATGACAACGAAGTGATATTATACAAGATCGTGTGTGGTGACTTGGGAATGGAAATTGATGTTTAATGTTGTTATAGGATTCGCATGTAGTGGATCACTACATCCCGCTCCCCTTGAAGAAAGGAAATTATACCTTGACGAGGTAAATTTTCTGCTAAGTTGCAATAGGATGAAGAGGTCACATATTTTGATTGTATGTTAAAAATTTTATAATTATAATTTTTTTTTTTCTTACAATATTTAATGGTATATTTTTTTATTTAATGTACGTAGTATTTACGTAGTATTTATATAGTATTCTGAAATTTTATTAAAAAATTTAGTTATGTTCAATAATATTTAGTAGGTAAAGGGTTTTCCAATAAGAGGTGTTATTTTGAATAGCCCGCTATTTCGGTAGCTGTCACTTTTGAAGCTGTCATTTTTTGACATTTGACAAGTAGAAACTACGCCATTAATAAAAATGGAACGATACACGCTTCAACAACGCATTGAAATTATTAAAATTCACTATAAAAATGCTGAAAATTTGGCAGCGACGGTTCGTAAAACTAAAACATTTTTGGGTCGTCGTAAAGCACCTTGCCGGACCGCAATACAGAAATTGGTGGACAAATTCGAGCTGTTGGGACAAGTTAGTGATGTGAAGAATAAAACCCGTGCACGTCGCTCAAGAACAACTGAGAATATTGCTGTTGTAGCCCAAAGTGTTGAAGAAAACCCAGGTTTGTCCATTCCTCGTCGTTCTTTGGAATTAGGCATTCCACAAACGTCATTACACCGTATTTTGCATAAAGACTTGGGTCTTAAGGCTTATAAAGTTCAGTTAACACAAGAACTCAAGCCGGCTGATCATCAACAACGTCGTGTCTTTGCTGATTGGGTCCTTGAAATGCATGAAAATGATCCGGAATTTCATCGAAAAATCATCTTGACTGATGAGGCCCATTTCCACCTCGGAGGCTACGTCAACAAGCAAAACTGTCGCATCTGGGGCTCGGAAAACCCAAGAGTTATTTTTGAAAAGCCTCTCCATCCTCAGCGCGTGACTGTTTGGTGCGGTTTATGGTCCGGCGGGGTCATTGGACCTTACTTTTTCGAAAATGAGGCTGGAGCAACGGTCAATGGATTGCGCTATCGAGAGATGATTAATGATTTTTTATGGCCGGAATTGGATGGTATTGATCTGGACAACGTTTACTTTCAACAAGACGGCGCTACGTGCCACACAAGCAATGAAACCATCGATCTTTTACGGGAAAAGTTTCCGGACCGTGTTATCTCTCGAAGAGGTGATCACAATTGGCCACCGAGATCTTGTGATTTAACACCTTGCGACTTCTTCCTTTGGGGCCACGTGAAAGATAAGGTCTACGCCAACAGCCCAGCGTCGATTCAAGACCTCAAAGATGGAATTCGTGAGGCTATCGAGGACATAGGGCAGCCACTTTGCGATTTGGTTATGGAAAATTTCATGAAAAGGATATGGTCCTGTAAGCGTGGTCGTGGCGGCCATTTGGCTGATGTTGTGTTCCATTATTAACGGCATACCTTCCTCTTTATAATGAAATAAACATCCGATTATTTATCTCAAAAAATGCCATTTTTCTTTGAATATCAAAATAACACCTGTTATTGGAAAACCCTGTATTTATAATTAATTTGTAAATAAGAATTTCTAATTTTATAGAACTATTTTTTTTTTTTTGTTTTAATTAGCTTGTCAGATTATATGTATGTATGTATGTATGTATATATATTTTTTTTTTTTTTTTTACTATAATTTTTGTTTTGAATTTCACATAGGTGTATAATATATATTTTGGTTATTTGGGATATGGGCGTAAGACAAATTTTGGGGAAGTTTCGGGTTCTGAATAAAATTGTGTTTCCACTATGGTTTCTTCAGTTGGGGATTTTTCAAAATGTTTGTCATGGCATTGTATATCAGTTTGCATTTTGTCGTTTTCTTTAATTGTTTCTGATTTAGTTTCCGAAACAATGGGTTTCAGGTTAATTTTGCATTTGAAAATGTAGACAAGAACAATTAATAAGGCAGCGGCCAAAGTGTAGATAAGAGTGTTATGATGTATGTCATGCTTATTTAAGGGTTGTAATTTCTTCTTTTCTTCCTTTTTTAAGTAATCAATCTGTTGTGCTAGTTCTATGAGACTATTATCGTCTTCATACTTTAGTAATTTGATTTGTTTTTTATTTGCTAACTTTGGTGGAAGAGAGGAATTTAATAGACTTATATTTATTGGGGGAATAAATGAATTTTTTAGAATAGTATTTTCTAAATTTTGAAAATTGTTAGTTCTTTACTAAGTAGGTAGCATTTTCCAGTAAATTCTATTAATCCAGTTCCCTGGAATTTATGGGTAGTTAATTGTCTGTCGCAAACCTCGTCCAAAACATATTCATCTTTTGCTGATAATAACCATTTACCAGATTGAGATAGTTGTATCCAGACAATAGATAAATGCGATTCTTTGATTTCACATGAGGAAGGTTGAGTTTCTCTTCGCAATAATTGTACTTCGCAATGGTCTTGGTTAGAATTGAAGTCGTAAAGGGGGTGTGTAATAGGGCACAATAATGAGTCAATTTGAGTGGTACATTTATTAAGTTCTAAAATTGAAAGGTCGTAAAAATATTTCTTATCGAAACCTTCTATGATGAAATTGATTTTAGGCTGAATATAGAGGAATTTATATTGAACTTTGGTAGGAAAATGTAGAATTTTATATAATTGGTAATTTTCTGTGAAGGGTAAAGGAAATTTGATTTCATAAATGATTCTTTTAGATTGGATTGAAGATGTAACAGTGCTGATTCTGTATAAAGGTAAAATGTCTTTTTGTTTTATAGAAATTGGGAGTTTTGTATTACTTGGGATTTCTTAAAGCATTGTTGTTAAAATTGTTTCTAATTGTTCGGGAGTTATTATTGCAGGATGTGGCTTTCCATGTCTTACTTCGGTTACGGAGTCGATGACTTCGTTTAATAGGTTTTGGTGGTGTAGGACAGCTAAAGATGTGTAAGAAATGAGCGATTCTATATCGTTTACAATTTTTTCCTCTTGGTTAAAGATAGTACAGTCATCCATTAGTTTAAGTATTTCTGTAAATTTATCATTTAGTATGTTTATTTGTTTTTTTTTTCGGCTTGTCGAGTTCTGTTAAAAATGTTAATAGTTGTTCCCAAAATGTATGTCTGATTTTGTATGAGAGTCAATAAATGGTTTCTACTTGTTGGTCGTAGTATGCCGCGTCTTCTTCAGATAAGGTGCCAAAAAGTGATTTGCTTAATATGCCAACGGCGCACAGTGGCCCGTTTAGGCAAAAGTGCTTGCGAAATTAATTTTTCGGGTGGTGTTATAACGCAAAACGTTTACATTTTTTGAATTAACAAATGTTTGGAGCTCTAGTAATCGAAAAAATTATTTCATTTGTATGAATGGTTTGGCTTGTAGAGCGAGTCAAAGTTGACAAATTTTTATGGTGAGAAAAAAAACAATTATTTTAATTTTTTTTTTTAATTTTGAGTGTAAAAACTAGGAAAAAGGTGTAAATAAAACTTATTTTTGTTATTTTTACTTGATAGATGTGTTAATTTCTATAATCAGAAATGAAAAAAAAAAATTATAAATTTTTTTAAACTGCTAAATTTATGTTTTTTGAAACACCCATTTTTGCACGCTTTTTCGACTTAACATTGAGTAGAAAAAAAAGGTTCAAACATAATCAAGCCAAGCTGGACGGATAGTAAATCCTTATATATCTCTTCATATAAAACCAAAAACTCAGCTGCATAAATTTGCATAGAGCTGAGCTAGAGCGATTTGATTTGATGAAGTCAGTAATTTTTTCTGAGTTTTTTTTTGTCAGGTGCAGAAAAAAAATCATGAAAAATATTTTTTCTTTGTTTTGCAGGTATGAGTGTTGGTTTGAAATAAAATTGTTTTGTAATTTAGAAGGAAAAAACTACCTGAGTTTTTTAAAACGGTTTTATAGCTTATTTCTTGTGACCCCCCCTGATAAAACTTTTAAGTATGAATGTTTTTGATTTCGGGTATGATTAATTATATTGTCAGGTAGTTTGGTGGATAAGAGTTTTTAACTGGATTAGAATTTCTTTTAATATTTAAATCTTATAGGTAAACAGATAACCTTATTAGAATGTCAGAAAATTGAATATTTTAAGTGCAGGTATTTAGTTTTATGGTATAAAAAGATGAAACATTGCGATGAAATTATCATTGAAAACTTGAAAGAGCGATCGAGCAGTCGTATAAGGAAAAATTATTTAAAATGGATATACCATACAATATTTTGTTTGAACTTTTTGTCAAAGTTGAGAGTCTTGAAGAGTTCTTTTTTGCCTAATAAGTGAATACCAACTATCCGGTGAAAATTTACCGGAAAATGAAACAAAATTAAAAAGTTTTTATTACAACATTAATAAAAAATGGGTCGCATCCCATAGATCGAGATTAAATTTCATAAACAAAAATGAGGAATGGCTTTCTTCATCTCTCCATATCAAAACCGGACAAACAGAAGTAATGTGTGATCTTCCAACAAGACCATCAAGAGCAAGGCCAAGGAAGTCACTCAATGAGTGCGCAACATTCACCAAAAAAAAAGCTAATCAATGGAACAGAGGAGATAAGTACTGAAAATCTCTCTGATGCATTAGTGATAAGATATCATAAAGTTCATGAAAAGGCGAAGAGTGATGTGATCAAGGCAATTGCTACTGCAAGTCCACTTCGAGTCAAAAGAGTCAAGGAAAGCATTCCTACTCCACAAAAGGATCCCATAAAATATACTAATGAGAATGCATTAGCTTTGTTTATGGACTTGGGTCTATCAAAAGAAAAGTATAAAATCCTGAGAACTTCGTTGAGGAAACACAATATAGATGTTCTGCCATCCTACAACACAATTACGGTTACCAAAAAAGAAGCAGTTCCAGAAAACAGCGAAATCACGGAAATATCAGCTAAAGTCAAACTTCAAGACATGATGGACCATACTGCAAGGTGGCTTTTAGAAAGCAAAACGGAGGAACAAATAAATGCACTCCCAAGAAGTCTGACCTTACAGAGTAAATGGGGCTGCGATGGATCATCTGGCCAAGGTGCATACAAGCAAAAAATTAATACAACAGATGGTGAAACAGACGCAAACATGTTCATGGCATCAGTTGTTCCACTCAGGCTTAATAGTGCAAATTGTGAACATTGGAGGAACCCTCGCCCATCATCAACTCATTTCTGCCGACCCATAATGTTCCAATATGCTAAGGAAACTAGTGACCTCATAAAAACAACAGTCAACGATATAAAAAGGCAAATAGCAGATATTCAACCAACAATATATAAATTTAATGAGGATACAATTATATTTGTGAATCACGAGTTCTTTTTAACTATGATTGACGGAAAAGTTTTAAACGAATTAACTGAAACAAAGTCTAAGCGGTCATGTCCGATATGTAAAAGGACCCAAAAAAGCTTCAATAACCAGGATGAATTAAATATCGACGAACATAACTACGAATATGGAATCTCTCCATTGCATGCTAGAATCAGGTGCATGGAATTTATTTTGAAACTGGCTAATACACTTCGACAAGAGGGAGAGGAATTTGATGAATCTTTTGGGATCAAAGAGGCAGAAAAGGCGTTTTCACAATGAGCATGGACTTGATAGATAAACCAAAGCAAGGATTTGGAAATAGCAATGATGGAAACACTTCAAGGAGATTTTTTGAACAATCTGAGGCAACCGCTCGAATAACTGGAGTCAATGAACAGGTTATAACCAGGATCAAAATAATACTTAATGTTTTGAATTGCAGCGAAGAAGTAAATATAGTTAAATTTGGAGAGTACACCAAAAAAACCGCAGAGTTATTGAAACAAAAGTACCCTGAAAAACAACTCACACCTACTCTTCATAAAATTTTGGTTCATAGTCAAAATATCACCGAATACCAATCTCTACCACTTGGAGAATTGTCAGAAGAACCCCAGAAGTCCAAAAATAAAGACTACAAGAAGTACAGATACCAAAATACGTGCAAAGTTTCAAGAATTCGGCAGAATGTATCATCCAGAATGATCATCCGATCCACTTATTTCTTCCTTAAGGCATGTACGAAACCAAAAAGATCTGAAAGCACAATACTCAGCGGAAAATATAAGTTTATTACGCATTACCCTGGACTTAGATGATAGTTTCCAAGAAATTTAATTTTTGTATGTACATTTTTGTTCCTTTTATCTTGTTTCTCTACTTTTTGAATTGTAATCTGTCAATAAATACTTTATAAATGTACTCTCTTATAAAAAAAAAATTAAAAAATAATTATTAAAAAAAAACTGATTTTTACCCCACTGTTTCACTCAAATTGGTTTGTTTTCTTTTTTCCCCTTTCTTTTTTTTTAAGTTACACTCAAATTACTTCATAAATTGACTTTCGACTTTTTTAGAATCAAATACCAATTATGTTAACCACCTTAACTAAAACTTCTTATTTCAGCAGCAGATTCTGAAACACCCTGTAAATATTTTTTCTTAAAATTCCGAAATTTTATAGCCTTGGAAATTTCCTTCAAGATTTGGCGATATCTTTATTCGTTTAAGAGATATGACTTTTGCAACCAAAAAAGTCAATACGGGCCACTGTGCGGCGGTGTTCGAGAGTTTCAATTGATTCCGTTAAAGTTCTATCGCCTATCATTTTTAAAGCTCTCTTTTGAATTCTATCTAATAGACTCAAGTGGGTTGTTGGAGCACCTGCCCAAAAATGAGAATTGTATTCCATTTTTGGACGAATGAAGGCTTTATAGATTTCAGCCAGATCAGAGGGGGAGAAAAATTTCTTGCATCGACGGAGAAAACCTAGACACTTAGCAGCGTTTTTGGCAACATCGAATATGTGATCATTCCACAAAAGGTGATCTGTGATGCACATACCGAGAACTGAAAGTTTTTCAGTTTCCTCGATGCAAGTGTCGCTCATGGATAGCGGCATTGGGGGTGGGGTTCGCTTTAACGACAGAAGGCAGCATTGTGTTTTTGAAGCATTAAATTCTACGCGATTCTTATTTCCTAATTTCACAATGCTATCGAGGTCAGAATTTAATGAGCTTATCATACGCTGCCGTTGAAGTTCCACATCCGAAGGACAAGGGTGTGAATCTAGAAACGAATATGAAAAGCTGAGGGTACTGTCGTCAGCAAAACAGTTTAAAGGATTAGAAGTTTCAGACAAGAGATCATTAATGAATATTAGGAGAAGAGTCGGAGACAAAACGGAGCCCTGGGGCACACCAGCGTTTATTATATGAGTTTCAGACTTGAAACCGTCCAATACAACTTGTATTGATCGGTCCGAAAGGTAATTTCTAATCCAACGAAGAAGAGATTCATCGATACCAAATGCACGCATTTTCGATAAGAGCTTGTTGCCAAACTCTATCAAATGCTTTGGAAATATCAAGTGCAATTATCTTACTTTCGCCAAAACGATGTAAAGATTTGTGCCACTGTTCGGTGAGATATACCATCAAATCACCTATTGCTCCGAAAGCCATATTGCCGGTCATTAAGAAGCTTTCGTTCCTCAAGATATTTCTTAAGCTGGTGGTTAATCCATGACCTTGGAAAGAAGGGAAATAAGTGCAAATTAACGATAGTCAGAGGAGGAAGAAGATTCGCCTTTTTTAGGGACAGGCTGGACAAATGCTGTTTTCTATCCACTCGGAAAGAGACCAGTAGAGTAGGACAGATAGAAAAGCTTACGCAGTGGTTTTGCCAGCGTTGAAGAACACCTCTTCAGAACAATAGGAGGGATTCTATCCGGGCGAGCGGATTTGTGAATGTCAAGATCCTTCAACACTCTTGCAACTGTACGAGTACGAAAGAAAATTGGTTCCATGAAAACGTTTACGTTCTCAAGTACAGGAGGAGTCATATCATTTTCTGGCAGCGTCGAATTAACAGCAAACTGTGCTGCAAGCAAATTGGCTTTATCAAGTGAGCTGACAAAAGGAGTGTCGTTGAAGACGAGCGTTGGAACCGAACACGAATTAGTATTTCGTATATTTTTTACAAATGACCAAACATTTTTACTGCCTTTGGGACATTGCAGTATTTTTTGCCTCAATTTTTGATCATGCAAAAATTTTGTTCGTCGAATATGACCGTTGCAGGTCTTTCTAGCTTGTTTGAACTTATTCCGATTTTCCTCAAGTGGGTTGGCTTTGTAACCTCGAAAACTTACTTCTCTGACCCTGATAGCCTCTTTACAGCTCAAATCAAACCATGCGTTTTCTTTCGGTTTGATAGATTTTTCCCTGTTCGGGATAAAATTTCTCATTCCAAGAAGAGTTAACTTTGTAATCATATCTGCACTGGAGTCTAAGTCACTATCGAGGAAGCATAGTGACGAGTTAAAGTTTTTGAAGAAATCGTTGAGGCCGTCCCAGTTGGCTTTCTCGTATTGCCAAACGGTTCTCTTGGTTTTTTTTTCTTTAACTGGACTTTGTTGACACGAGAAATTGGCAGATATGACACAATGGTCTGATGTGCCTAGAGGCGATAATACACTGATAGTGTATTTACCAGGGTCAGAAGTAAGAAACAAGTCTAGTGTTGGCGGATTGACCTGCAACGTCAGGAATCCGAGTGGGCTCGTCAACAAGCTGAGTCAGGTTGCTTAACACCGCAAAGATCTCGGCATACCTTCCTTCGGGTGTTGTGTGAAGCCACGAAGAATTGTGTACATTGAAATCGCCCGTAACAACGATTTCACTGTGCGGATAGTAGGAAACAATTCTCTGGATGGAGTCGGATAGCGCATCGAATTCGTTTGAAGTCGAATTACTATCCAAACTAGGGCTGCGTTAAATAAAACATGTATGAATGATGTGCTTATGTACGGTGAATTTAAACCACATGAAATTAAAGTTTGTATTCAAACAAGGGCCATATTGCGGTTGAAGCGGATAAGCTACATCGTCACGAACATAAATTGCGAGACCATGGTGTGAGAAAAATAAAGGCACTAAGCTATAACCTTGCAGACTGAATTCCGAGTAGTCAGAATTTTCACCTACCTGAGTTTCACTTAGTGCAAAAACTGCTGGCCTGTTTTTCACAGTATGGATGTATGCAGCACAGAAATTCTTCCTTAGCCCTCGAATGTTGCCATAATTGACCCTAAATTCACCCAGCATTACGATAAAACAAACACAAAAAAAACACAAATCAGACAATTAACTATGCAGTTATCGGGTAATATTGGGCCCCAAAATAGCATCACAATACAAAACACTATTAGTGTTATGCCTTAATAGTGGAATGTATTGATCAGCTCCTGGATACCCAAAAACCAATAACAGCAATGTATCTGATATTGCCTTAGCTCAATCGATTACAATAATACAATTGGATGACCAACATATTTGATGCAATGGTTAAGCTAAAGCAACTGCGGGAAGTGTGGGAAGGAGGTAATGGAAAATTACCGCTCGCTGTGCTGTGATGGCTTATTGCTTGATGCAGCATCAGGTTGTTTCCCTGCATGGGTGAGCTTTATTGTTGTTGTTTTTAGCACACGCACTGACACTCGCACTTTAGATTTGATTTTTTTTTTGATAGGTATTATGTAGTCCTGTGAAGTTAGCAAAAGAATTGTTTAAAATTTAATAAAAAATGCGAGTTCCCGGTAGCAAACAAAGAGTTCTAGAGTTCCTCATACTTTTTTTCAATAGTTCTGGCGAATTAAGTGTTAAAATTCGAAAAAAAAGTTTTTTTTGCTAACAAGGACTTTTTTGAGAAAAAGAGTTCTGATCATGTTTTTCAACTTAAAATCAAGAGTTCTAGAGTTCCTGATGGGTTTGAGAAAGAGTTCTGCGAAATTGAAATAGTTAGGGCTATTTAAGGTGCCCATTGACTTAGAACCAAACATTTTGAAAATCCAAAAAAATCAAAAAAAGGAGTTCTGATTAGAGTTCCCGATAGCAAACAAAGAGTTCTGAACATTTTCCTAATAACTTTTTTTTCTAAAACTAATTGTTCAAAAGTTATTCGCAAATTGAGGTGCCCATTGACTTAGAACCAAACATTTTGAAAATCCAAAAAAATCAAAAAAAGGAGTTCTGATTAGAGTTCCCGATAGCAAACAAAGAGTTCTGAACATTTTCCTAATAACTTTTTTTTCTAAAACTAATTGTTCAAAAGTTATTCGCAAATTGAGGTGCCCATTGACTTAGAACCAAAAATTTTGAAAATCCAAAAAAATCAAAAAAAAGGAGTTCTGATTAGAGTTCCCGATAGCAAACAAAGAGTTCTGAACATTTTCCTAATAACTTTTTTTTCTAAAACTAATTGTTCAAAAGTTATTCGCAAATTGAGGTGCCCATTGACTTAGAACCAAAAATTTTGAAAATCCAAAAAAATCAAAAAAAAGGAGTTCTGATTAGAGTTCCCGATAGCAAACAAAGAGTTCTGAACATTTTCCTAATAACTTTTTTTTCTAAAACTAATTGTTCAAAAGTTATTCGCAAATTGAGGTGCCCATTGACTTAGAACCAAAAATTTTGAAAATCCAAAAAAATCAAAAAAAAGGAGTTCTGATTAGAGTTCCCGATAGCAAACAAAGAGTTCTGAACATTTTCCTAATAACTTTTTTTTCTAAAACTAATTTTTCAAAAGTTATTCGCAAATTACTTGCCATTTATAGGTAGGTACTATATGGCAAGTTATGGATTCGTACAAAAAATCGAATTCGAGATTTTGATCAAAAAGTGGGTCTTGCAAAAACAACCGCCTGTTTATTTTTTTTAAACTCGGTAACTAGCGTTTTTTGGATATTCTAATTTTATTTTCGAAAAAAACGACTTAAATACAAAAACAAATAAAAATTGAATAAAAAAGTAGTTTGGGTAGGTTTCAATTTGCTCATAAACTAGAAGACATAAAACCATCTAGATTTCAGTGTTCGATTAAGAATTTATAGGGACATCATGCATGAAATAATTAAAGCCAATTCAGTACTTAATTTCATAACTTTGAATAAAACGCACTTTTAAAACACCATCGTAGTGCTGGGTACTATAGCACTTTCTGTTCTTTCTGTTTTTTTGTGTTCGATACACATGAGCATTGACCACGAAAAAAATTTAGTTTTTTATCAAAGTTTTGAGTTTGAATGCAAATTTTTTGAAAACTATTAATAAAAATAATATAATTTAAATGAAGGATTAAAGAAAGGATTAAGAATGCTCATGTGTAGCGAACACAAAAAACAGAAAGAACAGAAAGTGCTATAGTACCCAGCACTACGATGGTGTTTTAAAAGTGCGTTTTATTCAAAGTTATGAAATTAAGTACTGAATTGGCTTTAATTATTTCATGCATGATGCCCCTATAAATTCTTAATCGAACACTGAAATCTAGATGGTTTTATGTCTTCTAGTTTATGAGCAAATTGAAACCTACCCAAACTACTTTTTTATTCAATTTTTATTTGTTTTTGTATTTAAGTCGTTTTTTTCGAAAATAAAATTAGAATATCCAAAAAACGCTAGTTACCGAGTTTAAAAAAAATAAACAGGCGGTTGTTTTTGCGAGACCCACTTTTTGATCAAAATCTCGAATTCGATTTTTTTTACGAATCCATAACTTGCCATATAGTACCTACCTATAAATCGCAAGTAATTTGCGAATAACTTTTGAAAAATTAGTTTTAGAAAAAAAAGTTATTAGGAAAATGTTCAGAACTCTTTGTTTGCTATCGGGAACTCTAATCAGAACTCCTTTTTTTTGATTTTTTTGGATTTTTTTGGATTTTCAAAATTTTTGGTTCTAAGTCAATGGGCACCTTAAATAGCCCTAACTATCTCAATTTTGCAGAACTCTTTCTCAAACCCATCAGGAACTCTAGAACTCTTGATTTTAAGTTGAAAAACATGATCAGAACTCTTTTTCTCAAAAAAGTCCTTGCTGCGTGAAGTTAGCAAAAAAAAATTTTTTTCGAATTTTAACACTTAATTCGCCAGAACTATTGAAAAAAAGTATGAGGAACTCTAGAACTCTTTGTTTGCTACCGGGAACTCTCATTTTTTATTAAATTTTAAACAATTCTTTTGCTAACTTCACAGGACTGTATTATGTGATTTATTTTTGTTTTTCGCGACGGAATTGGTGGATTTAAATATTTTATTGGGGAACTTGGATTTGATTTTGTTTATAATTTTTTTCTTTTGTTTTATTTCGGGGGCAGATGGGACAATATTTTATTTTAATTATGATTTTTAATAGATAAGTATGCAACGAACGACGGGGTATTTACCATTCTCACACACGTGTGGTTGCGATGGGATGCAACTCAGTGTATATGCAGAAACCTTCAATCACAAATACGAATAAATCTCAACCTTTTGAAAGGTTCCTTAATAATTGTTGTTTGTTGTTATTTTCAATAAAAATCACTCAATAACCTTTATTGTAAAAAAAAAAATTTCGGTCAAGGTCTGAGAAAACTTTATTTTGATTTTCTATGTTTCGGTCAACTAGTGAGTTTCATCGCTGAGAGAAAAAAATAAACCTTTTTTGCAAATTTATCAATCAGAATGTCTTTTAGTATGACCGTATACGGAAATGCAGTTAACTAGGCTTTTTAGTCATCGTTGAATACTTGTCAGTAAAAATTGAGTGATTTTGTGCAATATAGGGACAAAAATACATTCTCGAAATATTCGACATTTTCCTTCGCACTATCCATTTTTGATCTATTTTCAGCGAAAAAGATTTACATTTTCCATTTATTTTTTCATAAAAATCTCAACCATTGATATATTTTTAAAAACAACAAATAACTCTCAACCGATAGGTATCCTAAATTTTTTGTTTTTTTTTTTTTTTTTGATAAATGTCAATATTCTTTTTAAAGGAATGTAATAATAACTCTAAGAGAGAAACCAATTGAAAATAAAGGTTAACAGTTATTTCTGATCTCTGCCCCCAATAATTTTTTCTGACAACAGGATATCATTTGTACACAATAGCCAATTTTAATTTTAAGAAATGATCCATATAGATAATCAAAAAATTGTATTATAACAACACGAGATCCTGCTCTCTATCGGGGTCACGTTTCATGAATTAAAAATCAAGTCTTTACTCTTGCGGGTAGATGGCTTCTCATTGTTAGGTAATGTGAAATGTAGTGTTAAGAAAAACGACAACAAATACATGAAAAATAAACCAGCGTAAGGAAAAAAGAGATAGGTTGTCATTAAGATCCGTATCGTTTATTTTCATGGTATGATCTTCATATATGGAACATTAGCGATAATAAAATGCGGCCGATAGCGTCTAAGCAATCACAATCTTTACAACACATGCATGTATACAGGTGTGTTGATGTTTTATAAATTGCGAAATTTGATTACATTATGTAGAGGGCTATACATTAGTTAAAAGCGTTGTTTAACGTGTTTAAAAATTATGAAGTAGTTAGGCTCGCAACTAAACGACTGCGTTAATTAGAGCCAGTTTTAACAACGTTTAATGTAAAAATGTGCTTTTAGCACTTTTGACATTTCTTTACATTTTGAGAGACCCAGGCGTACGTTTAATTATATTTGAGCTTGAAAATAATTGGATATTCTAATATAAATACGAACAAAATATTTCAAAACATACTTAGATTGAATTTCAACATCTTCAAGGATCCGTCGTAATCTTGAGGAAAGTGATGATAGTTTTAAATCTCCAGTTTCTTTATGAAAAGTTGTCACGTAACAAAAGCCCTGTTCGCAAAGTTTGTAAGGTAGAAAAGTGTAATTCCCGCATGATATCTGAAAATGTAAGAAATTAATTATTTATTTATTCATAAAGGACAGGCATTGATGAATTTATTCCTAGGCTTGTGGAGCCAAGGCGTATGGTGGCAAAAACCAAGGGACAACCAAATATAAAAGGCGCTAAAATGTAAGAATAATTCCAATTAAAAATGTATTTGTTTTGTTATGATTTTTTTTTATTTTTATATATTTTAAGTTGAGGAAATGAAACTCTGGCTATTCAAATAATTAAATTCTTTATTACACAAATAGTTCTTACTCTAAGCTGAGGTGAAATGAAAAAGAGCGTTTAATCAATCTCTTAAACGGATGTAGGTCGGAAATACTGCCTTTAGTATCAATACTAAGATGTACCAACTGAAATAACTTAAAGGCATTGTCATATACATATTTGATAAATTTTTAGTACAATTTATATATAAGAATAAACTTCGATATTTACTTTCTTTTGATACAAATTTCTCCCAAAAAAATTACATTCAATTATTGATATTTTTAATTCGTTCACATCTTCTTTACTCTGATGGCCAGTTCCATCTTGTACGATCTCTTTGTTTGTAATTTGTTGGAAGAGAAATTTTAACATTAATATTACTTTTCTTACAAAAAATCTCCATTTACCTAAGGGGTCAATAACCCTTGGCAATGGATCCAACTTTGGGTTATGCTTATCATTCAAATTTGATTTTCTTATTTCGTTTGTATGAAAAAGTTTGATAACATTATTAACTTTAATTAACATGGTTTTATTACTTTAATTCTAGGAACCATTTAAATAAGATCTTATCACCTGTTTTATAGAAATATTAAAAAAAATTCTTCTCATTTTTATGCAATGCCTTTGACTCATTAATTTTTACAATTATTTTTCTTTTTTAATTTACATTTACCATCAATAAAATGATTTTGTTTTTTATTATTCACAATATCTTACTTAGTTTTAGATTTGTTAGAGAAAATCAATTTCGCAAACTTAATAACAAGGTAAATACAAGAATTTTGGATATATCTCCCTCCGTTTAGGCGGGAGGGGCGATTTTCTAAAAAAATGACTTGAAATTAAAAAAAAAACTTATAAAAACGGCAACAATAACAATACAAAATTATAGGTTTTCTGAAAGAGAGAAACTTGTTCTTTTATCAATCGTTTCAACCTAGTAATTTGTTTTAATACAGGGTGTCCGCCGGGAAGGTATACTTCTTTGTTTTGACGCCATTTTGGTAAACATAAGTCTTGACAGTTCATATTTGGCAGTCTTGAAGTAGACACGTGGCAAATTTATTATATATCTATATTATATATATTCGATTAGATATATTCGATAATCCAACGTGTTTCAATCGTTAAAACATTTTATCAAAATCAATCATCGATTACTGTGACGATGAGAAAGTTACGTGAAATTTTTTGAGAGAAACAACGTGCCAACAAAACGCACTATTTATCATGTAGTGAATGATTTCGAAGAAAGAGGGTCTGAAGGTGATAGGCCCAAGCATGGGCCACAACGTACTGCAAGATCGGCTGAAAACATTACTGCTGCTCAAGGAAGTGTTCAAAACAATCCATCAACCTCAATTCGACGCCGTGCTCAGGAGCTTGGTCTTCAAAGAACAACTTTGGCCACAATTTTGCACAAGGACTTGCATTTGTTTCCATTTAAGATTGATTTGACACAAGAGCTTCTTCCACAAGACCATTTACGCCGCCGGACATATGCCAATAGGATGTTACAGCTAGCCCATGACAACCCTGATTTTCATGAAAAAATCATAATGAGTCACATGGCACATTTTCATTTGAATGGATATGTGAATAAACAGAATAGTGGGTTCTGGGCAATGGAAAACCCTCAAATTATTCTTCAGTCACCTTTGCATCCATTAAAAGTTACAGTATGGTGTGCAATTTGGTCAGGACATATCATTGGACCTTACTTCTTTGAAAACGAAAACGGCGTAACGGTAACTGTGAATAGAGAGCGATATCGTGATATGATTGAAAACTTTTTAACGCCACAACTGCATGCTTTGGGCTTGATTAACATGTGGTATCAACAAGACGGTGCCAAATCGCAAACAGCCAGGATTACAGAAGTACTGCGAGACCTCTTTCTACAACAAGTTATTTCAAGAAATGGTTATGTTGATTGGCCTCCACGGTCGCCTAATTTGACTTCTCCGGACTGGAGGATATCTGAAAAGCAAGGTTTGCAAACAAACCAGAAACGCTTGAGCAACTCAAACAAAATATTCGTGAGGAAATTAATGAAATATCGGGTGAAATGTGTGGGAATGTAATGAAAAATATGCTCAAAAGGGCTCGCATTTGTAAGACTATCAGAGCCGGACATTTACCTGATATTGTATTCCATACATAATTGCCGACATTAAATAAAACATTTATCAATATAAGATCCATTCTCTTTCATTTAATCAAAAATTATAAACAAACAAAGTAGTATACCTTCCCGGCGGACACCCTGTAGTTTTTGAAAAAAATTCTTTCAAACTAAAAATTTATCTAAAAAAATTAAATGAAAATGTTATTGTTTTTTTTATTCAAAGTTGTGAAATAAAGTACTAAATTGGCTTTAGTTATTTGATGTTCCTATAAATTTTTAATCGAATAGTGAAAACTAGTCTTCTAGTTTATGATAAAATTGAAAATTACTAAGACTTTTTTTTATTAAATTTTTATTTTTTTGGTAAAATCCTTTTTTATTCAGGTTGCCAACAACACCTATTGTATATACAGTTGAAATGACTGGAACTCCAATTTAAACTCCTAACCCTACATCTAAAGGGGAAAATTGGCCGACTGTCATTTGAACTAACATGAGTCGTCAAATTATTTCTTCATTTATTGCCACAGAGATGGTAAGAAAAAAAACTGAAATTGATTTCATGAAATAATTTCTTTCATGAAAGGGAATGGCCATTTTACAATGGAGTCTTGGCCCAGAGTGTACACGAACGAGTTTGGTATTAAATTAAAGGTGACGTAAAGCCTGATACATGAGTAAAATATTTTCAACATCGTTCATGGGAAAGTCGAGATATTCAGGCTTGAAGTTGCCGATTGCAAAATAAGGATTGCAGATTTTGTCCCAAACAATTGTCCATAACGGGCGAAATAATTGACGTAGAAAAATGATATTGATATCAAATGCAAGGTATTTTTCATGTCTTTATAAAGTTATGGATATGCTTAACACATTTTGAGATATTGAGATTTGACTCCTAGAAAAACCACTTTTTTTGCGCTGTCTTGGCCACACCGATATTTCAAAAAATTCAATGATGATTTTTTAGCTCTAGTGAAAAGATTATTTTACTACCATTAATTTTATATAAAATAAGTGGTACTTAATCACATAAATATCTACTAATTCACAAAAAATTATTCTAAAGGCATCTTAGTATGCCTGTGGACCAGGAAAGATAGATTATAGTGTACGAAATATGCACAACTTGAACGCACGAACTTTCTCTTGTGGTTAACAACTGTGTGCAACCACACATTGAAGATGCATGATGTATACTCGTTTGTGTACACTCTGGGCCAGAAATGGGCAATTTCCTTTGTGGTCTGCATTGAAAATTTCCATTGCATACCCGATTTTAAGAAATGAACTATTGCGTGTGAAGGCGTAGGGTAAGGGTGTAGCTACGACGATGGTTTTTTTTCGCTTGTACAATTCTAAATGTTTGTTATTTGACAAAAGATATTTCAACTTTTCAAAAGCTTTCTGACCAACTAAACTCACTTCCTTTCCTCAACAAACCATTTAACCCTTTTAAATGACCAGGGCCCTCATCACTTAAAACGAAAACGATCGAACTACATATATCGTTTTGAAGATAGCTATCATTATTTTTTTCTACAGATACGATAGAGATAGCAATGGTGGAAATAATGTCGTCCGATCGTTTTTGTTTAACGTGATGAGGGCCCAGATAAGTTCGGAATAAACTTATTATAATAATAAAGCATCCAAAGATACGACTGCAGCTGTTGCTCATTTTTTGGTGCTGGAGCATCTACAACTGCCTTTATTTTTCATCAGACAGACTGTGAAATAAATTTCCCACTAAACAACAAATTTACACTTTTTTGGATGAATTTGGACATAAGGTTAAAAAATTTACTTGCAATCCCCTGATCTACACCTCCAACTAAAATGTCGTCTATAAAACAAAAAGCATGTGATAAACATTTCAAAATTTCATCCATGACTGATTGTTTAGCTGATGGAGTATTCTTTAAGGCCGCTGGGCATCACACAACTCTTAAAAGCAAAAAATCTAATACAAAATCTTAATACAAAAATCAGGTACCAGAACATCCAACCAACTTCTGCTAATAGCGGCTTGAAATATCGATTATTTTCAATGACAATTAGCTCCAATTCGTACATTTTATCGCGACACTCTACTTAGACTTTGATATTCCATTTCCATGTTAATTTCTGACCTGTAACTAAACATAAATCTGAACCACACAAATGATCTGATCAATTAGTTTGGTTTTTGACCACGTTCCTGTTGTTTTGTGTCTGAATAAAGTTGACGTGTGGGTGTGCCCAAAACACTTGAATTTTTTGACATTAGGATTGCAGCTAATTCCATTTGAGAAGTCATATGCTATTATTGTATTGGTAGTTGCATGTGTTAAATTCAGTGTTAAATCAATCGACATTTTCAATTCTTGTGCTTCTGTGAACAAAAATCGAAAGTACCAAAGAGTAGCCGATCGTCATCTCTTGAAAATCCTAGCGAACACTATTCTAACTTATAATCCCTTAAGATATATGCTATCACGTCCAATTCCAAAACGCAAACAAAAAAAACAAGAACAAAAGAAAACACCAAAACCTAACGCATAAACCATAAAGTAGTTACAGCTAAAACAAAAAATAGGAAATTACCACTCACGAAACAACGCACGGACAAAAAGTGTGAATAATCTCTAGAGTAAAAAGATTTTTAGTCAAAATTTAATCACTAAAATTAAAGCCAGTTTGTGGTCAATTTATTATACTGTTTCAATTTGATGGAAAAAATAATAGAAGCAAAGGCTTACAAAATGTTCTTCCCATCATTTCGTTTTGTTCTTACTAATCCATTTAATAATCCCTTTATTTAATACATTATTCAAAATTAATCTGTGTATTTTTAATTTACGTCCTCTTCCGAATAAACTTTTTATTTTGAATGAACGACGGAGAAGAATCTTGTTTCTATTATTTTTTCCATCACTGTATATAAAAATGAAAAAATGTTTGTATGCGGCAAATAGACTCGAAAACTACTGAACCAATTTAGTTGAAATTTTAAACGTTTGTTCCTAATAGCACCGGGATGGTTTAGAAAGTGGTTTGAGTAAAATCCGCCCACTGAAACGGACATTGTCAATAAAATTTATTTTTCAATACTTTATTATAAAAAAAAAATAAAAGAAAAATGTATGTGACAAAAAAAATTAATAGGAAATACATGTATGTATGTCAATTGAAGAAAAAATTTAAATAAAGTAAATTAAAAAAAAAAATGGTAAATATTCAAAGAAAATTTGAAATATAAATATGGATTATAAAACAAAAGACTGTGAGAAGTGGTATGTGAAGTGCATATAAGTAGTGCAATTAAAGAAAATCAAACTAAAACAAAATAAGAGGTATAGGTATATGAAACTATTCAAAGAAAATTTTAAATATATAAATATGGATTATATATTTAAAGGAATACAAAAAAGACTAAGAAATGTTATTGGCATTGTGCATATGTATATGAAAATAGTTCAATTATAGAAAATTTAAAAAAAAAGGTACATATGTAGTATATGTATGAAAGTATTCAAAGAAAATGTATAATATATAAATATGGATTGTACAATTAAAGGAATACACAAAAGACTGTATGATGTGGTATGTGAAGTGCATATAAGTAGTGCAATAAAAGAAAATCAAAAAAAAATTTAAAGGGGTATATATGAAATTTAAAGAAAATTTGTAATATACAAATTTTGATTTTATAATTAAAGGAAAGCAAAAAAATGTCACCAAAAAGACAAAATATAGGAAGAAATACACGCAAAAAAAAAAATTGAGAATACAATTAAATAATGAAAATGAAGAATTACACGAACAAAGTATTGAATCAATGCTCGTAAGAAATATACAGTCACGTTCAAATGAAACAAACGCACAAAAAGAAACAAGAATTGAAAATGAACGTAGAAAAAGAAAACGAGCAAGAGAGTTTAACGGATGAAAATCGTGAAATACAAAATTTGAATATTCGGATAAATATGCAGACAAATCATGGAAATAATTTATCAGAATTCAATCAAATTGCATTCGAATACAATCGTGAAATAAATTATAGTAATAATGAATTTGAAGTTATTGGAAACATGGACAAAATTTGTGCATATTGTAATGCATTAAGATTTAAAAATGAAAGTGTTGGAATGTGCTGCTCAAATGGAAAAATTAAATTGCAAGAATTAAACACTCCACCAGAACCATTATTAACATTGGTTTCAGGTAAGTGAGTTATTAAATTGTTTGTCTGAGTTTTTGAATTAAAAAATACATAAGTATGTATATGTAAATTATGGTCGTCCATTGAATTCAGGTGTTACAACAGAGTCAAATGATTTTTTAAATGAGAAATGAGAACAATTTCAATGACATTTATAAAAAAAAGTAACATTTTGTTTGATTTTACACTACTTAAGTAGAAAAAATAAACTTCATATGACAAAAAAAATAGTTTCCATAATCATACATATATATCAATTGTATACATGTATTGAAAAGGTTATAGAAAATGGTATCATTTCATCGAACACCACAAGATTTAAGAAGCAATAACAGTCATTTTCTTATTAAGTGATTTACGTAAAACTTTACCTGCTATACCCCAGTCCCCAGTCAACAACAGCAGATGAACATGTCTTAAATCATCAAGTTTATGGGTTTAAGAACATCAATTAATATTACCCAAAAATATGCGTGTACAGTTACATAATTATTCTGCCACCGGACATTTCATAAATCGATTGTTATATATTGATAAAATGCCATTAGATGTATAAACAAAATTCATATACGGCGGTAACATAAATAAAATAGAAAAGGGCAATTCTTTATTCCCCGTGCGAAGCCGCGGCGGGCCAGCTAGTCGTAAATAAAAATACTATAATTAAAATACTATCATTAAGGCATTTGTTCGATTTGTGAAAAAATTTATCAGTTTTTACATTGAAACTTTGAAAAAAAAACTAAAAACAATTTGAGTTAAGGTTTGTTTGCACTTACTTAATGGACTTAATAATTAAAAAAAAATATATATATTAAAGATACAAAAAAACTTTTCATCAATTATTTATTTCCTTTCCCGTCTTAACACCTTTACGTCACATACGCGCAACAATAAAATAAATAACTAACTTTTTTATATATAAACTAATTTATACTTTATTTTGCTTTTTAATTGTTCGTACAATTGTTTCAGCACCGTCCCGGTGTCATCATCAGCGAATTAAAGACTAATGTAAACGTGAAAAAAGAGTAATGATAATGTAATTTTGAAGAAAAGAGTATAAAACAATGAGAGTAATTACAAGTAGGTATACATGAAATAATTTAACTTGCTATGTGAGTATTTTAAAAGAGACTAAACTTTGATTAGAACCATTGAATAAATATAAATAGAAGGTGACACCTGGAGAAAACTCCGCTAAGGTTTTGGGTGGTCGCTGCTGTCGCATAAAAAAATATGCCAGGTTTGTGAATTCAATAAAATAAACTTCCTTAATTATTACACCCATTCATGTATTTGAATGGGAATTTTTCACTAATGCTATGGTAACGAATGTTGTTTTATTTTGTATTCATATTTTTGTACATTTCTATGGAAACGGATGTGACTGTGTTAGGTCTGAAATTTTGAATTTTTATTGGATTATTTATGTATGTATGTATGTTTTAATTTATTTATGAGGATGAAAATCATTTTCGTTATGATTTCAATTCTTTACTGAAATCAAAACAGGAACTAACTACCTACATATGTATGTACATTTTATATTGATTTTCATTTAAATCTGCATATCTATACTCTGATAACTTAAGTTCTTCTGATTTAATCTTTAAGGTAAAGGTCTCAAAATGCAAGAAATATAACAAGATACATTTTGGTAGGTAAGACAATATTTTGTGGGTCAGTATATGAGGGAAAGAGAGAGGTTGGGTACCCATAATTTGCAAACGCCGAGGGTTGAAGAAAACTACCTATGTACATACATATTGTAATTTTTAACAATCCTTTTGATAAGTTTATAAACCAAGAACCGAGGCATAGTGACTTGCAAATATGCATAAATCAATCCTGTGCGTGTCTGCCATATCATTGAAAAATATGAAGGTATGTACTTTACAGATCTTCAATGTCAAGGTCTCAAAACACTACAAATGTTAACGAATTAGTATTTTTAAAAAGAGAAAAGCTACAAAAAATATAGACTAAATGCAATGACATGTTTTTAGTTTGCATGGTAAATGCATTTTGTAAAATAAAGGGACAAAATATAATTTTTAAAGCTAAATAAAATATATAAGTTACTTAATGCAAGATGAATCGCAAAAGATTCGTCAAAAATATGAATTGTGTTTACCGACGTAAGACAGGGAAAATACCATATGGAGGAGTGCGATTTTTTTCCGTTTGCCAAAAAACACATTTCCAAAAATGCGTGTTAAATTAAGAGTATTTTTGACAAAAGTTTTTAGTCCAAGAAGTCTGTTATTAAAGTTGCATTTTCAATAAAATTTGTAGACATAACAGTTGTAGAGAGAACAATACAAAAAAAATTGTATTTCTGTCAAATTTTCCAAAATATTCTCGAAGCTTCGGTATCTATAAATCAGTTCAATGATAATGAGAAAGTAAAAAATCAATTTTTCTATTTTGAATCAATAATTCAACAAGTCCAATTAAATAGTGCTAAGTCTTCTACTTGGCTGATGTATTTCAGTAGTATATAGAATTTGTATTATAAAAACCTTCATATAAAATCAATGGTTTTTAAACTGTTGTAGGGCGATTATGTCATATTTCGAATATGGAAGTCTATATTAAATAAAGTGTTAAAAGGCCCATAGATACCATCAAGTCCCAAAAAATTGTTCGATTGCTTTTCGAAATATGTATTGAGTTTAAGGAAAATTACTTTTTTTTAAATTTCAAAAATATTAGCGCCAATAAGCCTAAACAGTGACTGTTCATATCCGTACCATTTTCACATTTGTTATTAAAGTGACATTTGCATTTCCGAAAAAATAAAACGAAAATCAGAAAAAATGTTCTATGAGTTACTAATTTATAACAAAATGTGTAGGGGAAATTTAAAAAAAAACACTAGGTGCCAAGCTTAAAGAAAAACGACTAAGCTATTTAAGCTACCTATCATTTTTATGTCAAGTTTGATCATAAGCTACCAGATTTTAGAATACAGAATATTTTAATTTTGAATGAATTCACCTCCATTACAGATCCTAGACATAGTTTTGCTGTATTTCTATTTAATAAATATAACTAAACACTTTTTTTAAAGTTTCATGTCTTAGATTATTCTGTAAATTAATTGTTAATTTTTAAGGACACAAAAAAGGTCTTAGTCTTAAGGCTTTTTTTTATTATAAGTGAATGAAATGTTATCCCTAAAACCAATATTAATTATTTTGCTCATAAATAAATTAATATTATTAAGGAAAAACACATTGTACATTTTTTTTAATGAAAAAGAAAATTTATCTAACTATCTGTTCAATTGTTTTTGTATGATTCATTCTAAAAGTATTTGATTTTGTGTTCACGCGTTATTCGTTGCGTTACTTTAAGCAATTGTTCGAACACATAATTTAATTTTGTAGCGAATTCATCAAAAACGGATAAAAATGGTTTATTGTGACTATACCGGTAGTAGAAATACAAAAGGTTCGGGCATTCCCAGATTTTTGGTACCAAATGACCATCGTCGTGATATATGGTTAGTCAATTCTGGTAACAGTTTTTCGGAAAAACTTATTTCGAATGAAAAAATGTTTATTTGTGCTGATCATTTTGAAAAACATTTTGTGAGCCTTTCCCCTTCCTGCTCGCGAACATCAAAAAGCGCTGTTCCCTTTTCATTTAAGCAGAATAAGGAAGTGTGTTGACGACGAAACTTTCGATGACATCAAATGTGAAAACAAACACAATTACGAACAGTCCCAACCACGGCAGCCAACTGACAGAACACAAATTAACGAAAAAGGGCAACATCAATTTTATAACACGTCCAAATAAATGTTAAAGATTTTAAGTACAATAAATATAACAAAATATCGATGGTTTTTTTTTTTTTTTTTTTTTTTTTTTCCCCCTCATGGTTTTCGCCTTGTTGTGGCGAGGGGGCTTACGTCTAACTATTCAGCAATCCAGCTGCGGAGTAAGACAACTAAGAAAACCAACAAAAGCAGAGATGTCAATCTAAAAGAATGGATACAAGTTTACAGAAGGAAAAAAATCGAACGGGGATATACGTTCAAGAGTCGGCGGAAGTCACGGCTGCCGGCGAGGGCTTGGCTTCGCAAGAAGCTAAGTCGCCAGGACGAAAGTAAACTCCAAAGAAGAAAAACGAGAGCTAAAAAGACAACCGGTCATTCTCTCAGTAGATCTCCTTCCCGACATAGATAGTTTAACTATCAAAGGTACGGAGACCTCGGACAGACCTCCTTCCATAGGTAGTCAAACCGAGGACGAGCTACTGATGGAACCGAGTCAAGAAGAGACTATGCTGAAGTCTGCTGCACCCCTCAAAGCTTCGAGGCAACGCAGCAACTACAGATCCTCCAAAAGATTCGTGGAAAAGACCGAGTTGAAAGACCCTGCGACGCTCAGTTCGAGAGATAAAGCTCTCCTAAAAAAGCACAGAAAGCTAGTTAGGAACTTTGAGCGGCAGCTGGCAGAGACTGCCACTGGACCCAGGGGAACAACAGGGCAAGTGAATGCCGAAGAGTCGGAGAGCAAAGGAGTAGATGCTGCCAAATCTAGGTATGTCCCTAAAAAGGCAAACCGTGAACAGGCTGGCAATAACTCGACCGCTCGGAACGACAAGAGAAAAGTTCAGGCGACTTCCAGCAAGAAACAGCTAGCCAACGCTAGGAAATACCAAGCACCGGCAAGCACCTCTTCTGGAATGAAACCAGGAACGTCCAAGAGACAAAGATCGGAGGAGACAGTCAAGCAACACGGTGCTAAGAAACAGAAAACCAACAGCTTCGACACCACCCCGATTGACCTACAAATTGCCATTATAAGCCGTGACGACCCAGATGGGAAAATCTCGGCAAAAAAACTGGCTTCTTGTGGAAAATGAGATCCTCAAAGCTTTGATGGAAGCATTAGAGAACGATAGTTCTGAAGACTATATCTTTGATGGTGCCGGATGGCGGCGAGGAGTTAAAGTGGTCTGCTGCGGTGACCAGAAATCACGGGAGTTCCTGAACCGTACAATCGCCAACATTGGCGAACTATGGGAAGGTTCCTCCCTTGAGGTTCTACCCGCCGCAGCTCTACCACTCCGCCAGCAGTTTAGCATATGGATCCCCCCTCCTGCAGAACATGAGGACGCAGCCATTCTTAAGCTGTTGGCGAAGCAGAACAAAGAGCTTCCCATTTTAGAATGGAAGCTCCAACACTCAAGGAAGAGTCATGGAGGCGAAGGGAAGGACCTCTTGTTTGTGGCAGACAAGAAATCTGACCTTCTGCTGAGAGAAAGAAAAGACGTGTTGAGGTATGGTCTCGGAACCGTAAAGGTTAAGAGGCATGAAGGCAAAGGGGAGTCAAAAGCTGCAAGTGGTGCAAATAAACCTGCACCACGCTAAAGCAGCAACGTACTACCTTACGCTCTACATGTCTCACGAGAACGTGGATGTGGCCTTGATCCAGGAACCATGGTTAGGCAAAAACCGAATCCGAGGGTTGAGGTCAAAACACTACAACCTTTTCAATTCCACGTCAGATGAAGGTGATATTAGAAGTTGTATCCTAGTGAAAAAATCAATTAACGCTTTCTTCCTATCTAGGTATAGCAACAAGGACAACACGGCAATCAGCGTCGAATCGAATGAAGGAAACTTCATTTTAGCGTCGACGTACATGCCGTACGAGGAGGAGAGCCCACCATCAAAAACTGTCCGCGATCTTGTGGTCCATGCCACAGCAAGCGATACACCTTTGGTGGTAGGATGTGATGCCAACGCTCACCACACTCAATGGGGCTCAAAGGATATCAATAAAAGGGGTGAGTCAATTTTTGAATATATTCTCTGTTCTAATTTATCGTTATGTAATAGGGGCAATCACCCCACCTTTCGAAACAAAAACAGGGAGGAAATCATAGATTTGACTCTTATTAACAATAATAGTAAAATTTCAGTTGAAGACTGGAGAGTCTCACCTAAAGAATCTTTTTCGGATCACTTTAGGATACTCTTCTCTATAGACAGGAACTTTACTGAAAAGAAACCCTACAGGAACCCAACTAGAACGAATTGGACAGAGTACGAAAAATGGCTGAAAGACTGTATTGATCCACCAGAGGACAATTCAAGTCTAAGTACTTCAACCATTGACACAGTTGTCCAAAACTTGTCAAGCAAAATTAGAATGTCTTTTGAAAAACACTGCCCTTTATCTCGTTCCAATAACTCCACTAAACCACCCTGGTGGAATGGTGTACTAAAGAAACGTAGAACAGAGGTTAGAAAACTTTTCAATAAAGCTAAACAGAGTAAATTAGAAGAGGACTTAAAGTCTTATAGAGCCGCACTTAACACTTACACCAAAGAGTTAAGGAAGGCCAAAAAGGACTCGTGGGCTAAACATTGTGAATCCATTGAAAAAACAAGCGAGGCGGCAAGGCTCCGTAGAACCCTGGCCCTTAATCCCACGATCCCGGGGTACATAAAACACCCTGATGGATCATGGTCGAACTCGAGCCTAGAAACGCTTGAACTCTTCATGGAAACTCATTTCCCCGGTTGTAAAAACCCAGAAAGTTCTGATTGCTTGCAATCGAGCACGCTGGACTTTACTCACACGGAATCAAATTTAGAACTAAATCAGGTTATTACTGAGCAGAAGATTATCTGGGCAATAAACTCGTTCAAACCCTATAAATCAGCGGGACCAGACGAGATTTTTCCAGCTCTTCTTCAAAATGCTCTCAAAGTAATAACTCCGTGGCTTAGGGTAATCTTCATAAGTTGTATCAAACTTAGATACGTCACTAATAGCTGGAAAAAGGTCAAGGTAGTCTTTATCCCAAAAGCAGGGAAACCGACTCACCCGACCGCTCAGGATTATAGACCAATAAGTCTCTCTTCGTTTCTCCTTAAGACACTAGAGAGGATAATTGATCTACATGTTAGAGAACTTCTCAACGAAAACAATTTGTGCAACTACCAACACGCTTACCTTAAAGGTAAATCAGTGGAGACTGGTTTGCATGAAGTAGTTTCACATATAGAGAAAAGTCTTGAACATAAAGAATATACCCTGGCAGCATTTCTTGATATCGAGGGTGCGTTTAATAACGTTAAAACGGAATCGATCAAGACTGCCTTAGTTGAAGTTGGGGTTGAATCTGTCATTGTCGATTGGATCTTCACCATGTTAAATGGCGGAATTATCAACTCTCAAATAGGAGTTAGCACTATTGAGAAAACAGTTACTAGAGGCACACCACAGGGAGGAGTCATCTCACCCCTGCTCTGGATCCTCGTAGTCAACAAAATTCTCACAAAGTTCAAAGATCAGGGCATTAAAATAGTAGCATATGCAGATGACATAGTGGTTTTGGTATCAGGCAAGTTTCTTACCATCATCGAAAACATTATGGAAAATGCATTAAAGGATTTATCTTCTTGGGCAACTAAGAACGGTCTCGGGGTCAACCCCACCAAGACAGAGCTAGTTTTGTTCACGAAGAAAAGGAAACTGGAGGGCTTCAACCCTCCCAAACTAAATGGCATTCCTCTAAAACCTTCTAAGGAAGCTAAATTTCTAGGAGTAATCCTTGACTCCAAGCTTACATGGAAGCGTAATACTGAGGAAAGAATGAAAAAAGCACTATGTGCATTCTACACATGCAAAAAGACCTTCGGTGTGCGTTGGGGTATGCGACCGCAAGTCATCCAATGGATGTACACAGCGATTGTCAGACCCATTCTTACCTATGGCTCTATTGTATGGTGGAAGGCGGTGGAAAAATCAAGCTATCTCAAGAACCTGAATAAGGTACAGAGACTAGCCTGTGTAGGAATAACAGGGGCTCAAAGAACCACACCACAAGCTGGGTTGGAAATGATCTTGGACCTCCCGGCTCTGGATGAGTTCATAAAGTGCACGGCAGCCAAAACTGCAATTCGTTTAAGAGAACTGAGTTTTTGGAGGCACAGCACTTGTGGCCACGGGTCAATCTTACAAAGATATGACACGATTCCAGGACTGAGGGAGACTACCGATTACATCCCCCCTTTACTAGATTTCGATAGGAAATTTTCTATTTTCATACCAGAAAGACAGGGTTGGGATCCCAATTCACTTATAAGTAAACAGGGTATCCCTTTCTACACTGACGGTTCAAAAATGGAATCAGGAACAGGTGCTGGAGTGTTTTGCCAATCTCTTAACATCAGAGCGTCATATACACTCCCGGCTGACTGTAGTGTCTTTCAGGCCGAGATCTTTGCCATTAGAAAAGCAGCTGAATTGGCACATCACGAAAAGCTAAGCTCTTCGGAGATTACTTTTTTCGTGGACAGCCAGGCTGCTATCAAAGCCTTAGCCAGTGAGACCATAAGATCAAAAGCAGTTTTAAACTGTAGGAAGGAATTAAACAAAATCTGCCACACTAACCAGGTAAAGCTCTGCTGGGTTCCCGGACATAGCAATATAGAAGGGAATGATATAGTAGATGAACTAGCCAGGAAAGGGTCAGAAGCAGACACAAGTAGTAGCGACCATTCAGTTAGGGCACCACTCGCCCGATTGGGGTACTCAAGAGGAAGATAGACCTTAAACTAAAAGAGAAAATCAATATCTCCTGGAAATCCAGGAACGACTGTGTAATCTCTAGAAGTTTATGGCCTAACACAAATGAAAAGGAAACTCGGTATATTCTATCTCTGAGTAAAAAGAACATTAAAATCTTGATAGGTGTACTAACAGGTCATTGCGCCATTGGCACAATGGCTAACAGAATAGGGGCATTTGCACCCGATTTTTGTAGGAGCTGTCAGGATGAGGAGGAAATGGAGACCATTAAACACCTGCTCTGCGACTGTCCGAACCTCCAAACCAGCCGACTCCGTCATTTCGGAAACAGGTTTGTTGGAGAACTGGATGATCTAGCACAGGTCTCAATGGCAAGCATGAGGAAATTTATAGATAGCACAGGCTGGTTCGTTAACGAGCCAGTCTACGCTAATCGACAGAATTGAGGAGCATCGATGCTAAATTTTTACTCTTACAGGCGATCACAATGGACCAATAGGCCCCCGTGTACGCAACAGCTTCATGCTGTGCACACCCCTTATAACCTAACCTAACCTAACCTATCGATGGTTTAGAATTTTTCTTTGTGGTCACCACATTAGTTTTTAAAATTGTTGCCTCGATTTGTACCTACCTTAACACGAAATATATTTTCGTATCCATTCGTTTCTGCAGTCGAAGAGACGCCACCGACGCCATTTTGTTGAGTTCTTTGAATTTTGAATTTTATTTATTAAAGCAATATGGACGACAAATCATTTGGAATAGACAAGCCAAATGAAAACTCAGAGGAGGAGCTGGACAAAACTATGGTGGAGATGGATACACCATCACCATCGCATACACAGGTATGCATGTCTAGTGAACAGTTCACTTCACTTATTGCAGGGATAAATACATTGCGAAGTTCAGTTGAAGAGTTGCGTAATGAAACATCTCGAAGCCAAAATCAATTGCAACAACTTCAAGTGAAAGTGAATGCCAACAATATCATTAAAACTCAAAATCCAATCTCTCAGCAGCTGTCGTCTGCCGCCCCTACGGAGTTGCCTGCCTTTACCGATATGACATCACCTCTGCCATCGGAAAAACAGCTAGAGTCATTGCTGCCAGCGTCTTCATCACTTTTGCCTCCACCAGTGTCTCAGCAGGTACCAGTTGTGTCTCCTACCGAGCAATTACTTCAAAACACCAAAACGTAACCATTGTTGTCTTCTGAAATAATACATCCAATGCCGCCAAAACCTTTTGTGTCCAATGCAACATATAAAGCTCAACAAATGTCTATGCCAAACCAGCTACAGCAACACTTCCGAGTGTACCAACTTTTGATCATTTTACAACAATGCCACCAGAACAAACAACCTCCATTGCCAGACGTGTTACAACATTTGTCGATGATGCTGCCGCCAATCTATATCCTTTGCCTCCATTTAGTGGCGATTCTGAAGAATGGCCACTATTTTTTGCCAACTATAAGGATACCACCATTGAATTTGGATATAGCGATCGTCAAAATGTCGTGCGTTTACAAAGGGCGTTGAAGGGTAATGCCAAGGAATCAGTTTCATCCATGCTCCTATATGCGGACAACTTGCCCCAGATTATTGAGGAACTTCATTTTAACTTTGGACGTCCAGATCTACTTATTGATGCGCAGTTAACTAAGGTGCAACAATTTACACCCATTACTGAAAATCACCTAGAACAGATCCTCCCACTGTCAAACCGAGTTCGATTCGAATCCGCAAACTGTGCACAACAACTAGCAAATCCAACTTCACTTCGTGAACTCATAAATAAATTGCCACCGTCAAAACAATATGAATGGGCGAAACATGCCGCCACAATTTTACCATTCCCAACTTTAGATACATTCGCAGATTGGATAAAAGATCTTGCGCGAGTTGTAAGCCTAATGCCTATTAAAAACATCAACAATTTCGCAGTCAGTCAGCCATCACCGATACTTAATCGCCAAAACGTAAATGCAAGTCACAGCCGTCTAACTACATCATCTGAATTTTCCCGAAGAGTATTGCATAATAGTGAGCCTGAGCGGGTGCAAAACTTGTGTATACAATGTAGTCAACAACATAGGCTAAGCGAATGCCAACAATTTAACGCTCTCGACGTGAACGATAAATAGAATCTAGTCAAACAAAATCGTCTTTGCTTCTCTTGCTTTCACAAGGGGCATAATTTGACCAACTGTCTTCGCAGGAAGCCTTGTGGTATCAATGGATGCACTCGATTACACCATCAGACGTTGCACCAAGAATTAAGACCTTCAACAAGTAAGCCTCAACAAGTTTTAAACTGTCGCCAGGAATCACAGTGCAGTCAGTTGTTCAAGATTATCCCCGTAGTACTATCAGGGCCACTCGGGAGTATTAATGCCCATGCCATGTTTGATGAAGGATCGTCTGTTACGTTATTAGAAGAAAACATTGCTACTACTTTGGGACTGAGAGGACACAGCCTTCCATTGACTCTGCAATGGTACGGTGACAAAACAACAACAGAAAACTCCAAAAAGGTAAAGTTTTATATTAAGGGACAGAATAACGATGCCGAAACTTATACCTTAAGTGACGTATACACAGTCCTTAATCTAAATTTACCAATCCAATCATTTCAAAAAGAGGATTATGACCACATGAAGGATATACCAATCGTCAACTATAAGAATGCAAAGCCAGTGCTTCTTATTGGCCTAGATAATTGCTACCTAGGAGTTCATAAGGATATCATCGAGAACGGCCCAGAAAAGCCCATGGCAGCTAAGACAAAATTAGGTTGGGTAGCATATGGACCAATTAACGCAGTTCTGGATGCTCAGCCACGGGAACTTCACGTTCGCCGCTCCGAAGCACTACAAAAAATTGAGAGACTAGTAGAAGAATATTTCCTCATTGAAAATTTTGGTGTGAAGGAAAATGTGGTTTTGAAATCTGATGATGATATTCGATCAAAACAAATTCTTATTGAAACGACAAAAAAGATAGGACAACACTATGAAACCGGTCTTTTATGGCGTAAAGATAACCCCGAGCTACCAACTTTATCGAGTTTCACTATGGCAAAGCAGCGCCTGTTTAATATTGAAGCCAAAATGAATAAGAACCAAGCATATGCCGACTCTTATAGAGCTGAAATGAACAAATACATCATCAAGGGGTACGCAAAGCTCCTTTCACGTCTGTGAAGTTGGCATAACAATTTTCACCTAGGCTAACGGGACCATAACAGGAATTTGCAGTTTTTTTGCATTTTTTTTGCATTTCCATTCCGGATTTTGCAGTTCACCAAATAGTGGGTGTAATCCCATGTACTGCTAACTTCACTGTGAAGTTGGCAGTACATGGGGTTTTTTCAACAACCACGCATGCTAGAACCTTGCAGTTAGGCTCCAAATTTGCAGTTTAATTTGCAGTTCCAGAAAAAAATTACCCAAAATTTTGAAGTCCTCAATTGAAAAAAATTTCATACTGTACTGCCAACTTCACTGTGAAGTTAGCAGTACATGGGGTTTTTTAATCAACCAGACAAGCTATCACTTTCAAATAGGGCTCTAAATTTGCAGTTTAATTTGCAGTTCCAGAAAAAAATTACCCAAAACTTTGAAGTCCTCATATACAAAAATTAATCAAAAAAATCAAATTATACCGCCGACTTCACTGTGAAGTTGGCAGTACATGCTGTTTTTTCAACAGCCACGTAAGCTACGAACTTGAAGTAAGTGTCCAAATTTGCAGTTTTTCTTGCAGTTCAAGAAAAAAATTATCCAAAATTTTGAAGTCGTCAAATAAAAAAAAAATTCATAACAAACACCTAACTTCACTGTGAAGTTAGCAGAACATGGGGTTTTTAAAGCAACCACACAAGCTATCGCTTTGAAATATGTTCCCAAATTTGCAGTTTTTCTTGCAAATCCAGAAAAAAATTACTCAAAATTTTGAAGTCCTCATTTAAAAAAAAAAATCAAGAAATTCATATTGCACGTCCGACTTCAATGTAAAGTTATCATATGAAAGTCCTTTTCTCAGCAACCACACAAGCTATAAACTTCAAATAAGTTTCCAAATTTGCAGTTTTTCTTGCAGTTCAAGAAAAAAATTACCCAAAATTTTGAAGTCGTCAAATAAAAAAAAAAAATTCATACTAAACACCTAACTTCACTGTGAAGTTAGCAGTACATGGGGGGGGGGGGGGGGGCAAGCTATCACTTTATATGTAATTTGATTTTTTTGATTAATTTTTTTATATGAGGACTGTTGGGTCATTTTTTTCTGGAACTGCAAATTAAACTGCAAATTTGGAGCCCTATTTGAAAGTGATAGCTTGTCTGGTTGATTAAAACACCCCATCATGTACTGCTTAGTTCACAAAGAATTAAGGAGTTTTGTATGAATTTTTTTTTTAATTGACGACTTCAAAATTTTGCGTAATTTTTTTCTAAAACTGCAAAAAAATTCCAAATTTAGACACTTATTTCAAGTTTATAGCTTGTGTGGTTGCTGAGAAAAGGACTTTCATATGATAACTTTACATTGAAGTCGGACGTGCAATATGAATTTCTTGATTTTTTTTTTTAAATGAGGACTTCAAAATTTTGAGTAATTTTTTTCTGGAATTGCAAGAAAAACTGCTAATTTGGGTACATATTTTAAAGCGATAGCTTGTGTGGTTGCTTTAAAAACCCCATGTACTGCTAACTTCACAGTGAAGTTAGGTGTTTAGTATGAATTTTTTTTTTTATTTGACGACTTCAAAATTTTGGGTAATTTTTTTCTTGAGCTGCAAGAAAAACTGCAAATTTGGACACTTATTTGAAGTTTATAGCTTGTGTGGTTGTTGAAAAAACAGCATGTACTGCCAACTTCACAGTGAAGTCGGCGGTATAATTTGATTTTTTTGATTAATTTTTTTATATGAGGACTTCAAAGTTTTGGGTAATTTTTTTCTGGAACTGCAAATTAAACTGCAAATTTGGAGCCCTATTTGAAAGTGATAGCTTGTCTGGTTGATTAAAAAACCCCATGTACTGCTAACTTCACAGTGGAGTTGGCAGTACAGTATGAATTTTTTTTCAATTGAGGACTTCAAAATTTTGGGTAATTTTTTTCTGGAACTGCAAATTAAACTGCAAATTTGGAGCCTAACTGCAAGGTTCTAGCATGCGTGGTTGTTGAAAAAACCCCATGTACTGCCAACTTCACAGTGAAGTTAACAGTACATGGGATTACACCCACTATTTGGTGAACTGCAAAATCCGGAATGGAAATGCAAAAAAAATACAAAAAAACTGCAAATTCCTGTTATGGTCCCGTTAGCCTAGGTGAAAATTGTTATGCCAACTTCACAGACGTGTTCCTTTCGCCAATAGAAGCTGGAGCTGAAAGCTTGACGACCTGGTATCTTCCACATTTTGGGGTAGTCAATCTCAATAAACCGAACAAAACACGCATAGTCTTTGATGCCGCAGCTACGACGTCAGGTATATCACTAAATTCGAATCTTTTGAAAGGACCAGAACACGCGCAGCCTCTTGTAGTCATCATTCATAAATTTCGTCAAGGAATTGTAGCTGTTGCAGGTGATATTCAGGAGATGTTTTCTCAGGTCAAAATTAGAACTGCTGACCAGAACTCACAACGTTTCTTATGGCGGGACGGAGACTCCAGTAACACTATTCAAATATATTCAATGACTTCAATGATTTTTGGTGCTATTTGCTCCCCTTGCTGCGCGGAATATGTGAAAAATGTCAACGCCACCGGACATTCTACTGTCATGCCGAGAGGAGCAAAGGCTGTGATTGAGAGCACTTATGTCGATGACCTAGTTTCAAGCTTCGATTCTGAACGAGAAGCAAAAAAAGTAACTTTAGGAGCAGTAACAATTAATAATGAGGCTGGATTTCGGTTGAGAAATTTTGTGTCAAATTGTAAACAACTTCAAAGAAGATTGAACACAGACAATATACCATTAGAAGAACAGGTTATTATGGAACGTCAAAGTACCACAGATAAAGTTTTAGGAATGTTTTGGAATACCAACAATGACACATTCGAGTTCCAGTTTAAATTCCACAAAATTCCAAGAGATGTTCTTGAAATGAAACGACCGCCAACAAAAAGGGAAATGCTGGGAATAATAATGGCTATATTTGATCCCTTTGGTTTTCTGGCAAATTTTATGATATTTGTCAAACTGTTGATGCAGTCAACTTGGAAAGAACAAATAGGTTGGGATGATTGCTTGCCGTATCAACTATGTATTCAATGGAATGCTTGGTGGAAGGAATTCGAAGAGATAAAGAACTTTTCGGTCAAACGATGTTACTCACCTTTGTTACCTACTGCTGATGAAATTCAATTGCATATATTTGTGGATTCAAGTTCATTTGCATATGTAGCTGTTGGGTATTTCCGAATCAAGAGAGGAATCGAAATTCAAATAGCTTTTGTCGCTGCCAAAACTAGATGTGCCCCACAAAAAGGAATGACAATTCCTCGTCTTGAGCTGCAAGCAGCAGTTCTGGGTAACCGTCTTGCTACATCTATACAGAATTGTCACGACTTTCGATTGAACCGAGTCATATTTTGGAGTGATTCGAAAACTACGGTGCTCTGGATTCGTTCAACAACCAGAAGATATAAACAATTTGTTGCTTGTAGAGTAGCTGAAATTCTTAGCAGTACAACACCATCGCAATGGAGATGGTTGCCAACAGAACTAAACGCTGCTGATGATGCGACTCGTGCTCGCTTACCTCCAAACTTTGATCCATTGTCTAAATGGATTATGGGACCAGATTTTCTACTTCATGACGAACAATCCTGGCCAGAAGAAGCAAATATCTTGGGTTCCGAAAATTGTGTCATAGAAGAACTGCCAGCCCGAGTCATATTGTTGAAAAACACAGGTGAGGCCTTTATCAATTATGCTAATTTCTTATTCTATTTAAAGATGCTCCGATTCGTCGCATGGATATATCGGTTTCTCAACAACGCTCGTATAAAGAAAGAAAACAAGTTTAATCGACGAAAAGGGGAACTTACAGCTCCCGAGCTTACAGCTGCAGAAAAGTTCATATGTGGTCAAGTGCAACAAGAGGTCTTTGTGAATGAGATCGCCAACTTACGTGCTTTGAAAACAGTGAACAAATCAAGCAGTATCTATCAACTTACACCATATCTGGATGAAGATGGATTATTAAGAGTCAAGGGGAGAATTGATGCCGCCTATTGTCTTCCCTTTTATGCAAGACGCCCGATAATTATACCTAAAGATCATCTAGTGTCACAACTCATTATGTCTCATTTTCACGAAAAGTATCATCATCAAAACGATCGTTTAACAATCAACGAGATGCGGCAGAGATTCTGGTTGCCACACGCTCGTGTCGTTTTGAAAGCTGTTAAGAAGAAATGTCCTCAATGCATAATCTCTAAAGCCACGCCAGCTCCACCGTTGATGGGCCAACTGCCACCAGATCGTCTTACTCCATATATCCGTCTATTTAGCTACAGTGGAATTGACTATTGTGGACCATTCCATGTTGCCATTGGAAGACGAAGAGAAAAACGTTGGGTCGCACTGTTCACGTGCCTCACAACGCGTGCTGTGGACCTAGAAGTTGCGGAGGACTTGTCAACAGATTCCTTTTTTCTGTGTCTGAGGAATTTCATAAACCGTCGTGGGACCCCAGTTAAAATTCGTAGTGATAATGGCACTAATTTTATCGGTGCCCAAATGGAGTTAAAAAAGAAGAATCGACTTTTTGACCTAGACCGCATTCAGCAGAATATTTCAGCAGCGAACATCGAGTGGGTGTTCAACTGCCCGGCAACCCCAAGTGCTGGTGGTTGCTGGGAACGTCTTATTCAATGTGTCAAACGAATTTTGTATAAAGTCTCAAGGGAGGAAGCACCAAGGTTGGAGACACTTCGAAGTGTGTTGATAGAGGCTGAAAATATCATCAACAGTCGGCCTTTAACGGATCTACCGCTTACTACGGAAGAAGATGAACCATTGAGGCCGAACCATTTCCTTCTTGGCGGTCTCAACTCAACTCAAACACCAGGCACAGAAGAAGATCGAGTTTGTTTACGAAAGCAGTGGAGAATCGCACAAAATCTTAAAGATAGATGGTGGAAAAGATGGACGTTAGAATATTTGCCTCATCTACTGCTACGTTCAAAATGGAATCAAGACGTTGCTCCATTACAACAAGGACAACTAGTCATCATTTGCGATGAAACTCAAGCACGAAGCCAGTGGCAGAAGGGAGTCATTACGCAAGTTTTTACAGCTCCAGATGGTCAAGTTCGTAGTGCAGAAGTCCGTACTACCAAAGGAATACTACGTCGACCTGCCATAAAGCTAGCCGCTTTGAAATTCAGTGAATCCCTATAGGAATTCACGGGGGTTGGAATGTTGACGACGAAACTTTCGATGACATCAAATGTGAAAACAAACACAATTACGAACAGTCCCAACCACGGCAGCCAACTGACAGAACACAAATTAACGAAAAAGGGCAACATCACTTTTAAAACACGTCCAAATAAATGTAAAAGATTTTAAGTACAATAAATATAACAAAATATCGATGGTTTAGAATTTTTCTTTGTGGTCACCACAAAGTGTGTGTAAAGAGTGAATGTTAAAGTGTTTTAAATCATAAAAAAACTTCTGATAATGACATTAAAAAAAGGCAAGTCAAATGCAGGTAAGTTTTAACCTTTATGAATAAGTCAAAGTTGAATGTTACATTAGCCGTGTTTTATTATCTACGGGTCTGGATCAGGATCATCGCATGAAAATAAAACGAACGTTGGTTTATTTTTCATGTATTTGTTGTCTTTTTTTCTGTACACGACATTTCAAACTATCTTACCATGAGAGGCCATCTACCCGTAAGAGTAAGAACTAATTTTCGGATCTTTAAAATAAATCAGATAGAGAGCAGGACCCCGAATTGGCGTTAGGCGAAAACGCCCAAATCGATATGGAAATATCGCCCAAAAAAATTCTAAACAATTGTTGTTTTTTTTCTCAATTTGGCAGTTATTTCCAACTTTTTAATTATGTTTTAAGGAAAGAACGCCTAAAATAAAAATCTTGTCAGCAGTTGTACCGAAACAACTCCGTTTTAAATCAAATCAACTTTGGAATTATTACCCAAAAAAAATCCAGAAAAAGGATATTTCCTTATTTTCCAAATCTTAGGAAATAACGTCCAAGGGCCAGGAAAGAACGCCCAAATCAAAATCTTGTCAGCAGTTGTACCGACACAACTCCGTTTTAAATCAAATCAACTTTATTTCACTTTAATAAAATAAACAGTGAGGTATATGTATGGGGGGCCATGCTACCCCCCTGCAATCCCCATGCAACCACCCTGCTTGGCACACTATAGGATTTGGGGTAGGTGCGAGGCTGGGTGTATGCAATGCTTCTTTAAATCCAGATTCCTTAAATGCAAAAGAGACTTTGCATACACTCCGCCTCGCACCTACCTCAAATCCTATAGGCAGCAGCCGCGATTTTTTTAAGATTATCTTATATAATACATACCTACAAGCAGCACTTTGGAGCTTGAGCACTGTTTTTTTTATGTCACCCAAGGCTTCCAGTTCCTTGAACAAGCCTTCTGGGTTGCCATGAATGTGCTCAAAGTTTTTTTGATTTTTAGCAAGTAGTTTGCGATGTTTGTCAACAAGTTTCATTGAAATTTCACCTTGGAAATGTCAACCAAAATTGAGGAAATAACGCGCTATTAAATATATCTATGTTATATCAGAGCACACTTGTGCGTCCCCACAAACACTTGACTTCAAGTTCAATTAATATAAACAATGAACGAATCAAAGCATAAACAATGTATCAAAGATTCATTGTTTATACCCAAGATGATGCGATCATAAGAAATACCATAACTTACATATCAGCACTTTTTGCCTTCAGTAACTTGTGCGAGATTATCGAATGGATATCAAATCTATTTCACAACAAAGAATTATTTGAATCATCGCATCATCCGCAGTCAAACTAAGATCTGCTGCGTTAGCATTTAATAACTATAAAAAGGGATCATTGGATCTCATTAAGTGCAGTATTAAGAAATTGTCTCTATGTATAGCTGAAGATTTCCCCCGACCCGAGGTAAGGGATCTGAAGCTTGAATAAAAAACTTTTAACAAATATTAAAAACTGATGTTTTATTTGTTGGCCTATTCTTGACAACAGGACTTAAACAAGAAAAAAACGTATGGGAGGGGGGTCTCTTTTCCCCCGTTTTGGCGGGAGGGGCAATTTTCTAAAAAAATGACTTTAAACAGAAAAAAAATTATTAAAAAATAACGGTTATACCTATGGAGTCATGCTATAGCATTTTGAAAAGCAAGAAATCGATTCTTTAATTTTATTTTTAAATAAAGTTGTTCGAGTGAATTTTTTTTGAAAAATTAATTTTCAAAGTCAAAATTTAAAAAAAAAATTATTTATTTTTTTAAAAATTTAGTTTTCTAAATTTTACGTAATTAAGTGTTACTTTTTTGTCTAACATCCAATGCTCTTATTAATTTTTGATCAAATACAAAAAACCGGATGTCGTAATACTTTGCAGTTTTTGAGAAAATCAAAAATAACAAAAACCACTTTTTTCTAAGAAAAACCATTTATTTTATTTTCTTCTTTATTCGATTCTTAGCTCAATTTACTAATGAAACGATTAACTTTCTGTTTACTCTTTTTTTACTTGCGATATAGGTACTATATGGGAAGTTATGGATTCGTACAAAAAATCGAACTCGAGATTTTGATCAAACTTTACATTACGATGATAGAGAAGTCAAAAGAAGTGGGTCTCGCAAAAACGTCCGTCTGTCTATCTGTCTGTCTGTCGGTTCGACTATAGCCTAAACGGATGGGTCGATTTTCTTTAAACTTGGTACCTAGCGTTTTTTGGACATTCCTCCACCCGTTTTTCTCTCTTTTTTTTTAGGACCAAAATTAACAGTAGCTGTCATACAAAATTTTTTGGCCAGAAAGGAAAAACTTATTTTTCTCAAATCCAGCGCTACCGAATTTGTTTTTAAGAACTCAATAAATTTAAATAGTTATAAGTTGCCGTTTAATAAAAAAAATGGTTCCGAAAAATGGTTATTAATTGTACCTCCCAAAGAACCATTTTTTTTGATTTTCGCTTTTCTCGAAAACGGTTAAACTGATTCTAATCAATTTCTTTATGAAGAAGTATTGATACATTCTAAATAATATTGTGTACCAAAATTTTCAAACAAAATATTTTTTAGATTTTTAAAAAAAGTTTTAATATTTTTTTTTGAAAACTCAATATTTCAAAAACGACTTGGTCGATTTTTATTAAACTTGGTAAATAGCAGTTTTTTAACTTTATCTAGAAGATTTTGACAAAAATTATTCTAATACCCAAAAATAACGGTGCCTCCCATACAAATGTTAAAAAACCGTTAAGAAAAATATTTTGTTTCTCAAAAACGACTCCTACGATTTTCATAAAAGTTTTTTTGTGTGTTAAAATTAGTACGATCTACCATTAAAAAATTTTAAAGTTTATATTTTACGTTTATTAACAGTACCTCTCATACAACGGTATCTTTGATTTTCGACTATCTCAACATCTGATCAACCGAATAAAATTAGATTTTTTTATACAGAAGCTTGTAACAAATATAAATAAAAGTGCGCATCAAAATTTTCTAAAAAATGATTTTTGGATTTGTTAAAAAAAAAATCAAAATTATTTTTTGAAAATTCGATATTTCGAAAACTGTTAGCCGATTTTTTTGTGAAGTTCAATTTTTAACGCAACATTAATAAATGCTTTAAATTGGCGTACCAATTATTTTTAAAACCGCTCCTACGATTTTCAAATTTTTTTTCTCATAAATAAAGATTTATATAAGGAATCAGATGGTGTACATCGCGTTGGGTTAAAACAGATTTAAAGTATTTTAAACAATTTCTTTCTAATTTTGTTGATTTAAAACAATTTACCAGTTTAAATAATATAATTTCCTTTTATGCATATTGCATATTTGCAACACTAGGCTATATATTGTTAATTTTTGTATTCTCACATAATACCACCTGCAACTAAACTAAGTTTTGGCAAATGGATAAAATATATACTCCTATAGCTAATTTATTTCAGACTATAGAACCACAATGTGATCGCGCATAAGAGCAAGTTCGTGCGACCCAGTCGTGCATATTTTTTGTTATTATCAGTCTGATTGTTATCCAATAAAGTGATAAAGTACTGGATTAACCATATTTCACACCTGCGTGAGAGCATCGGGTTAAAATTGACCTGCCATTTTTTTGTATTACGGTGGGGTCGGCTTGGCGACGGGGTCTTACTGTTGAGGTCAATAATAAAACGTCGCGTAATTTTTTAAACTAAAATAAGAATGTGCGCTACCTAAAGACAAATAAATTGCAAGAACGTTTTGTTGTACAAATATTACGAAATCCGGTTTTTTTTATTTGATCAAAAATTAATAAGAGCATTGAATGTTAGATACAAAAATAATACTTAATTACGTAAAATTTTGAAAAAAATAGACCCCCCCTTCCCATACGATTTTATTCTTGTCTAAATCCAACCTACACGCTCTAGCGTGTAAAAAAAAAAAAAGGTAGTTTTCGTAATTTTAAATCTTCGCCAGAATTATCCATCAATACAATCGGAAAGGTTTAAAAAAAACTTGTTTTTTTTAAATCCACACAGTACTTCTGCTGCATGTTTAAGAAAACAGCCAACCCCGTTAATAAGGACTAAATCATTTGAAGAAGAGGAAGATTTAATTGTTAACAGATCCTTGACGCAAAGATGTTATTCAGACGTGCTTAAGCATTTCGAAGGAGAAGCTAGTGAAGTGAAACAAACGCAATTTCCGTCACCAGTGCGTTTTACGGATTCTTTAGTTGAGTCCGAAATTAAACAGTTTACTAATGTAATTGATGTTGAACTCCTCAAATCACCAAAGGCAAACAAAATTAAATCTAGCACTGTTTTAAAAAATACATGTTATAATATTATTGACGAGGTTTTGGAAACAAAAAACAAAAGTGTACGTACTTTTGTCAAAACCCAAATAAGTCACAAGGAAAGAACAAAATGGGATTCTGATGAAAAAGACCTATTCCTGAAGTTTCACTACAAGTCACCATCTTTTTATAAATTTTTACAAAAAGAAGGATTTTCACTGCCTTCATACCACTTTAACTAGGTGGTATGATATGTTACCGTTTGTTACGGGAATTTCAAAGAACATCCGTCAAATGCTTAAGGAAAAATTAAAAGACCTACCACTGACCCATAGGAAGTGTGTCCTTGTCTTCGATGAGATGAGCACCAAAGTGGAGTTGGAATATAATTCCAAGGAAGACATAATTTACGGTTTTGAGGATTTGGGAGAATTGGGGAGGAATAAGAAAATGGCAAATCATTGTCTTCTCCTTATGCTCCGAGGACTTAATCAATCCTGGAAACAGGTATGTACCTTTGTATTAATAATATGGCTATACTGGCAGCACAGCGGATATAGGCCACACTAAATGTGGTATAGACAAAATATAAATTACACTAGGTATAGAACATACCTTTCTCTAGGGGCGATGTTCCTTAGTTTTTTGTTTTTTTTAACCATGAAACTTAAAAAGAAATACATATGTTCTATCTAGTGTAATTTTTATTTATCATTTATTTTTTTTTTATAATTTTCTATACCACATTTAATGTGGCCTATATCCTCTCCTAAAAAAAATATTAATTTTCAAAAATTAAAGTCATTTTTAAAAATATAATGAGATACAATTTGAAAAAAGTAATGGATATCATCCCTAGAAAAAATTGCGCCCAACATTTTGGTGTTTAAACTTTCCCAATATCATTGATACTTATCGAGGTATCCTCTCCTAAAAGAAAATAATACATTTTATAGTAAGGGTCCTTCCCAATGTGGGACATCATTTAGGGCTTTGATTTTAGAATTTATACCAGTTCTTCTTACTGCGTTTAAATGAAATGTGTACCCAAGCAACACATAAACTCTTGAAGTGTTCTCCAAACAATTTTATCAGCTCTTAACAAACTGTTAGTTCAATCTTCTTAATACCACTACACTTTATGATCTGTTACTTTGCTCTAGAAAAGTGTTGTTTGTTTTAACTATTACAAAAACGTTTTTTAAACATCTTGAATATCTTCATGGCAAATGTGTTTATATTGACTCTCTGTAGATCCTCTTTACAACCTTTTTAAAAGGAGTATGTTTAAATTGCGCAAGAGTACTCTTTCAAATACATTTCGAAGATATTTTGCAGATGTTATTCCTAAAATGTCTTTATGAAGGCTTAAAATTGTGTCTTTAAGTAGAATTAATATTCTCTTTTGTTTGAAAAAAATTTTTTTGTGTCATCTGACATTTGTGAATTGCGCTTTTTTTTATTTTCGTATTTATTGTACATATGTAGGTACTATTAATTTGAAAATTGAAAAAGAGTTTAGGGAGCTGCAAGAGACTTAACACCAAAAATTGTTCATCAATTATTTTAGTACGCGAATGAACATAGTAATAGATAATTGCTTATAGTTTTTTTTTTCTTTAACTCTTTGTTGACACTCAGTTGACACTTTCATTGTCTCTCTCTTCTTTCAAGTTCATTCGTTTGATATCTTATCATGAAGTCGTTAAGAGGTTTCTGACTCTAGAAAAATGTGATTATAACACAGATGTTTTGACGACATCTTAAGAAACTCTTTAAACGGTAGTTAGTTTATACAAAGTTACACATATTTTTTGTAAAGGGTGACATAGTTAAACGTATATTTTTAATACAGTTTTTGTATGTTTTATTATTTATTTCAATAAAAAATTTTAATGTGCAGTTGTACATAGGTAGACATATTATGTAGGTAGTGAAATTTTTCTTAAAAACTGCGGTGTTTGGACAGATTTGGATCAAAAAAATATTGTTTATACCATTGGATAACCCCCGTCTGTCTGTCCAAACCAGGGTAATAGGGAATTAAGCTAATTTTTCAACCATCTGTTACTGTCATAAAACTGACGATGAAAATATGGCAAAGCGAAAATATAAGGCAATATTTTTTCTTAAAAAAAAATAACTGCTACATTTTCATTTTTAATGTGAAATTTTAATCATGCAACGTCAGGCCTTTTTAAGGCCTCAATGTTAACCAAACGCTCATTTTATTAATATGAGAATAATTTATCCAAGTAGTACCTACATTTCATGAGGCACCATGTAGGAAGGAATATCTTGATACATGCCCAACAAAATACGTTCGCCATATTTATTTCGTTCAATTGCGAAAAAAATATTTATTAAATACATAATATTGAATAAAGTACAGTTACATGTATTATGCCTGCACTTTTATTTGTTTAGTAACACTGTGGGAGATAATAATTCATAAAAACATTTATTTTCTTTTGTTGTCAGTGAATTTTGTATTATTTTTCTTGATTTTAACTTGTAAATACTTTTTTATTTCAAGGCGCGTTTATTCTATGTGGGGAAGAGTATGCGATTTTTAAGTAAATCTTTTCTTGCAATACAAAATACACATCGTTAAGGACTTTATAAAATTAATTGTAAATCTAACCCTACATGAACATAAAGAATTGTCATGGCTTTACTTTTTAGTTTAAAATCATTCTATTTCATTTAAATTGTTATAAAATTGTATTTGTGTAAAAGAGAAAGAAATTATTCGTTATATTATTTTCTCCCTCCAAGTTTACACTTTTGACTACAAAAAAAATCTTCAAAACCGCTTGAGAGCATCTTTAAAGATGCGTCAAAAAAATGATCTCTATAAACTCTTACAAATACTTTATTTAGAACTCTTCGCTCCATACAATAGGCTCCTCCCCTTTAGGCCTTTTTGGGTCTTAACGACCTCTTCAAGATTGTGTAAAGAGTTGAAAGATCTTCGAACATAGCTTTTAGAGATATCTTGAAGACTCAATTGTGTTGCTTGGGTATGTTGTTTGAATCTTCATATTAACGATTTCTAAGCCTGTTTCATTTTTCTTGACCATGCTAATTTTTGACTTTCCTGTCAATCACATTTCTCTTTATATACGTAATAAACATGTCGTTTTATTAGTTTTATGTTTTATAATGAACGTACTAGTAATGCACAAAAATTCATGAACACGAAAAAGTAAAAATTTGTTGGAAACCAACAGAAATATGATTTGATACATATATATGTAGGTTATGAGACATCTGTTATGATTTCCTTACAGCAATAGTTTTAAAAAGGTTCAGAAGTAAATTTAAGAAGTTACCCAATTAAGCTTTTTTTGAGTTGGTATACTGGACTATAAATCGATAGGAAATATAACATCTCAACATAAAAAGTGTTAAACTCGACCCTTAACGTGAAATCAATGCTTAACGAAAAGTATTTTATCTCAAAAGGTTATTGGATACTACAATGGAAATGTCCAAGGGGCCCAACTTGCTGAAATTCTGCAAAACACCATGGAATTGCTGATAAAAGAAGATATTGAAATTCTGTGCATTTCTTGCGACCAAGGAGCTCCCAACAGAATGGCATACAAGAAACTGGGTGTTACCACTGACAAACCGTACTAAATTTATATAACTTATTTTAATTTGAAATTATTTTTTTAATAACAATCTTTTTATTTTTGTGGGCTACATCTACATAGGTACTGTATTGTATTAGAGCGGAAAATATTTGGCATCTATGATATTGTGCATCTTTTTAAAAGTATCCGAAACAATCTACTCGCTTCAGATATAGTCGTTGATGGGGAAGTCGTTTCTTGGACGATATTAAAAAAACTTTATTATTCTGAAAATAGTTTAATAAGATCTATGCACAAGCTGACAAAAGCGCACATTGAACCTGATAGTTTTCAAAAAATGAGTGCCAAATTGACAACACAGGTTTTTAGTCATAATGTGTCCTCAGCTCTTTTTGCTGCTGCATCAACTAATATTTTCAATGATGCGGAAAAGGTTGTAGTGATTAGCACGGCTAACTTTTTTTTTAGGCTAAATAAATTGTTTGACAATTTAAATAGCAAGACAAAATTTTCAAACAATCCCGACAAATGTGCTTTATCTGATAGCCAGGTGGATATAATTTCAAATATGAAAGATGCCGTGAAATGGATTGAGATGTGGAAGCGGCAGAAAAAGGGCAATATCTTTTGCTTTAAAGGTTTATGTCAGACGATAAATGGAATATTGGAATTGTGGGACCACATAAAAAATAAAGATCAACAATTTTTAGTAACATCACATCTCAATACTGATTGTCTTGATAATACAATTTCTGTGATCAGAAATAACAGAGGTAGCTACGAAAAAAATCCCTCTTCTTTTCACTTCAAGTTATGAAACTTCTGTTGCTTCTATTATTTTGAATATGGCAGATGTAGAAAGTATGTTAAATTAATTGCACTATCTGACAATTATTTTAATTCAATTTAATTTTGATATTATCAAAGGTTTTTTGGATCCTGAAGAAAAGACAAACTTCTCTGAAAATAATGAGAAATCAGAAAATAGTATTCCGACTAATATCATCACTTTAACTGCGAGTATGCAAACATTTTTCATTATACTAATTCAATCATGTTTTTTAAGACATTTGTCCTTTAATATTTATTCAGTATTATTTATTGTTAAGGTTTTGTAGAAAACTGTTCTGATATCGATTCAAATATCGAAGATGATGAAGAAAATAATGCATGTGAACTTGATGATTCTGATTCAGAGGAAGAGTCAGTTCAAAACATATCAGAAATGGCAACAACTTATTTCAGTGGATATATCGCAAAATCATTACTCAAAAAAACAGAATGTAATAATTGCAAAAATTTTATGGTTAAAACAAATAATCAAATTAAAACGTACAAAATTTATGAAGAACTAATAAAATGTCGAGAATATGAAAAGACAACAAACGGAGGCCTCGTAATTCCTACATATCAGTTCGTGAAGATGGTAGAAAATATTATCAGATGTTTTGAAAACAATTTTGATGATATCTGCTTTCAAAAAAATATATCAAGTTTGTGCTATAAAATATGCCAAGGTGAAGTTCAAATTCCATGTTCTTCAGTTGAACATAAGAAACTTTTCATAGAATATACAATGCGAATACTGTTGCGTACGAAAATTAAAATAATAAATTCGAGGGCCAAGTGCTCAAAAAAAAAAACTGAAAAAATTAGACATATTGAGACATATATAAAATTCAATTTATAACAAATTTCACCTTTTTTCCAGGTAAGATATATTATACGGCTAATATAACTTTAATTTGATTTTGATTTTTTATTATAGAAGAGGGCGAAGATTTTGTATAACGAACAAAATTCATTAACAAATAATCCATGGAGTAGGCCTACAGGGCCTACCATGTAAAAAAAAAACGCGCCATGCATTCTACCTTAAAGGTGGTGTGGAAATAAATGCAACCTATGCCAATATTTCCAAACTTTTCTAATCAGTATATCTTTTCTTTACTCAGTTTACTATGCATGAACGATTTGTACTGCTTTTTTTCTGAAAATATGTTTTAAAATTTTGTACATAATTAATATTTAAAATACTAACAGTTTCTCTTCTATTTAAGAATAAATTTAAAATTTTATAATATGTACATATGTAAGAAATAATTTAAAAATAAAACCATTTAAAATTTTGTTTTTTTAACAACTATGTTTTATGCATACAATTATTCATAAAATACTAAATCCACTTAACATAAATAGAAGTACGTGCGACTCAGTCAATTTTTTTTCATACAGGATTTCATCTATAAATTATCTACCTACTTACATAATTCTTTTTAATATCTTTTTTTCTTATACAGATGCATTTTTGCAGTCAATATATCTAAAAACCTATTAAATTTAGCTTTACCCCTTGCACACTTGTACATATGTAAGTTTTTGTTAATACATTACTTTTCTTTAATACACAACATACACATTACACAACAATGTTACTTAAAGATCTTGACATAACATATAGGTACATTCACTTGATTTTCGCTAGTGTGTAGTGCTAAATCTCTAAAATATATTAAAATTTTCATACCTAAAAACAAAAATATATTTCTCAGAAATGATAGAAAAAATAAAACAGTCAAAATCAAGAAATTTTTCAAGCCTTTAACTGCTGAAATTGTATTCTTTTTCTAATTTTTCAAATAAAATACTCAACTATCATCAGCTAGTTTGTTCCATATTTCGATATGAAAAATATAATCTTCAGCGTAGTTTAAAAAAATATCGTCATGTAAACAAAAAACAACCAATACTGCTAAAGCAATGTATACAGATACATTTTTCCCACGGCTTATAGTGAAAATTGTAAACAAATTTCAAAACAAACAAAATATTGACATCGTTGTCATGGATACCGATACAAAAAGGAACAATTTATTAAATCAAATATCCCTATTCAATTGGTTTGTGTAGACACAAATTCGACAACTTTTATTTCGTTACTCCCAAATGCCGCCGAGGAGAGATGGTCGCTTTGAGTAATTGGGTGTCACTTCTATTTATATTTATTCAATGTTAGAACATTACATAAACAAATTTTAAAGTGTGTGGAAAAGTGGCGAGAAAGCTGGACCTCCATCTCTGTTGACATTGTTGTTATTTTGGTGAATGTGTATTGATTCCAATACATTGAGACGGCGTCTATTTGATTCCGGTTCCAATGATTTAAAATTTGATCCATCAATTGTATGTTTTTCAGAGAGTATGTGGTCAGCTATCCCGCTTGCGTATGCTTCTCTATTTTTTATATGACGTAGGTGTTCATTCGTTCTTGTTTTTAGGCAGCGAATAGTTTGACCCACATATACTTTGCCGCAATCAGCTGTGCCGCACTCTGCAATATATACACCACTGTTTTCGTCGTCTGGTATGGGGTCTTTTGTTGAGCGAAGCATATTCTTAATTTTTGTTGAACTCCTCGGAATTAAATCGATACTAAAGGGTTTTCCAAAAAGAGGTGTTATTTTCAATAGCCCGCTATTTCGGTAGCTGTCACTTTTGAAGCTGTCATTTTTTGACATTTGACAAGTAGAAACTACGCCATTAATAAAAATGGAACGATGCACGCTTCAACAACGCATTGAAATTATTAAAATTCACTATAAAAATGGTGAAAATTTGGCAGAGACGGTTCGTAAAACTAAAACATTTTTGGGTCGTCGTGAAGCACCTTGTCGGACCGCAATACAGAAATTCGAGCTGTTGGGACAAGTTAGTGGTGTGAAGAATAAAACCCGTGCACGTCGCTCAAGAACAACTGAGAATATTGCTGTTGTAGCCCAAAGTGTTGAAGAAAACCCAGGTTTGTCCATTCCTCGTCGTTCTTTGGAATTAGGCATTCCACAAACGTCATTACACCGTATTTTGCATAAAGACTTGGGTCTTAAGGCTTATAAAGTTCAGTTAACACAAGAACTCAAGCCGGCTGATCATCAACAACGTCTTGTCTTTGCTGATTGGGTCCTTGAAATGCATGAAAATGATCCGGAATTTCATCGAAAAATCATCTTGACTGATGAGGCCCATTTCCACCTCGGAGGCTACGTCAACAAGCAAAACTGTCGCATCTGGGGCTCGGAAAACCCAAGAGTTATTGTTGAAAAGCCTCTCCATCCTCAACACGTGACTGTTTGGTGCGGTTTATGGTCCGGCGGGGTCATTGGACCTTACTTTTTTCGAAAATGAGGCTGGAGCAACAGTTACGGTCAATGGATTGCGCTATCGAGAGATGATTAATGATTTTTTATGGCCGGAATTGGATGGTATTGATCTGGACAACGTTTACTTTCAACAAGACGGCGCTACGTGCCACACAAGCAATGAAACCATCGATCTTTTACGGGAAAAGTTTCCGGACCGTGTTATCTCTCGAAGAGGTGATCACAATTGGCCACCGAGATCTTGTGATTTAACACCTTGCGACTTCTTCCTTTGGGGCCACTTGAAAGATAAGGTCTACGCCAACAGCCCAGCGTCGATTCAAGACCTCGAAGATGGAATTCGTGAGGCTATCGAGGACATAGGGCAGCCACTTTGCGATTTGGTTATGGAAAATTTCATGAAAAGGATATGGTCCTGTAAGAGTGGTCGTGGCGGCCATTTGGCTGATGTTGTGTTCCATTATTAACGGCATACCTTCCTCTTTATAATGAAATAAACATCCGATCATTTATCCGGTTCCAATAATTTAAAATTTGATGCATCAATTGTATGTTTTTCAGAGAGTATGTGGTCAGCTATCCCGCTTGCGTATGCTTCTCTATTTTTTATATGACGTAGGTGTTCATTCGTTCTTGTTTTTAGGCAGCGAATAGTTTGACTCACATATACTTTGCCGCAATCAGCTGTGCCGCACTCTGCAATATATACACCACTGTTTTCGTCGTCTGGTATGGGGTCTTTTGTTGAGCGAAGCATATTCTTAATTTTTGTTGAACTCCTCGGAATTAAATCGATACTAAAGGGTTTTCCAATAAGAGGTGTTATTTTCAATAGCCCGCTATTTCGGTAGCTGTCACTTTTGAAGCTGTCATTTTTTGACATTTGACAAGTAGAAACTACGCCATTAATAAAAATGGAACGATGCACGCTTCAACAACGCATTGAAATTATTAAAATTCACTATAAAAATGGTGAAAATTTGGCAGAGACGGTTCGTAAAACTAAAACATTTTTGGGTCGTCGTGAAGCACCTTGTCGGACTGCAATACAGAAATTGGTGGACAAATTCGAGCTGTTGGGACAAGTTAGTGGTGTGAAGAATAAAACCCGTGCACGTCGCTCAAGAACAACTGAGAATATTGCTGTTGTAGCCCAAAGTGTTGAAGAAAACCCAGGTTTGTCCATTCCTCGTCGTTCTTTGGAATTAGGCATTCCACAAACGTCATTACACCGTATTTTGCATAAAGACTTGGGTCTTAAGGCTTATAAAGTTCAGTTAACACAAGAACTCAAGCCGGCTGATCATCAACAACGTCTTGTCTTTGCTGATTGGGTCCTTGAAATGCATGAAAATGATCCGGAATTTCATCGAAAAATCATCTTGACTGATGAGGGCCATTTCCACCTCGGAGGCTACGTCAACAAGCAAAACTGTCGCATCTGGGGCTCGGAAAACCCAAGAGTTATTGTTGAAAAGCCTCTCCATCCTCAACACGTGACTGTTTGGTGCGGTTTATGGTCCGGCGGGGTCATTGGACCTTACTTTTTTCGAAAATGAGGCTGGAGCAACAGTTACGGTCAATGGATTGCGCTATCGAGAGATGATTAATGATTTTTTATGGCCGGAATTGGATGGTATTGATCTGGACAACGTTTACTTTCAACAAGACGGCGCTACGTGCCACACAAGCAATGAAACCATCGATCTTTTACGGGAAAAGTTTCCGGACCGTGTTATCTCTCGAAGAGGTGATCACAATTGGCCACCGAGATCTTGTGATTTAACACCTTGCGACTTCTTCCTTTGGGGCCACGTGAAAGATAAGGTCTACGCCAACAGCCCAGCGTCGATTCAAGACCTCAAAGATGGAATTCGTGAGGCTATCGAGGACATAGGGCAGCCACTTTGCGATTTGGTTATGGAAAATTTCATGAAAAGGATATGGTCCTGTAAGAGTGGTCGTGGCGGCCATTTGGCTGATGTTGTGTTCCATTATTAACGGCATACCTTCCTCTTTATAATGAAATAAACATCCGATCATTTATCTCAAAAAATGCCATTTTTCTTTGAATATCAAAATAACACCTCTTATTGGAAAACCCTTTATGGTGGCCCAAGGACCCCTCCTGGGCAAGGCGCCTGCTTACCGGCTCCAGAGAGAAAGATATGACTCTTACTCAGTATCCCAATCAGTTCAACAAGGGGCAGTTAACTACGAATTTCAACGTAGTCCACGATTTCATAGGACTCAAAGCCGATCTAGTTTATGTAGATATACTCTCCAGTTAAGAGGTGTAGTCGACCAAACGACTCAGTTTCTGGACAGGTCGTCGGCACTCGTCGGCCTGGGTTTGCAGAGTTGCATTGCGGACAAGACCATCACTGCCCGGGTGAACTAAAATAACTCGAATAAATCTTCAATGTGTGGGAGGAAGATTTTCATATCGTACCAGAACGATGTCACCAAGTTGAATCTCTGGTTCACGCTTTTCTTATTTGCTTCGAGTTTGTAAGGAGACCAAGTAAGTGCTTAGCTTGCCAAAAATATTTGGATGAAATTCGATTGCTAAACGTTGGTTCTTTGATTTCAGTGGTAGTAATAATGTTACTTTTGATTTTTCTTTAGCTTTTCTGTGTTTGTTTATTGTTTTCATAATGTCATTTTTAGCATAGCCGCTAATGTCTCCGATGAGCAAAATGCGGCGAAGTTCCACGTCAAAAACAGAGGGTTTTAATGGAACATTGCACAATCTGTATGCCATGGAATTGAATGCGGCGCGTTTGTGTGAGTCATGGTGGTTTGAATCACTAGTTATAACACAGCCTATTGGTCGTTTAAATTCCAGGATATGGAATATGATTATTCATGAATAAGCTCTTCGGGAATGGCGTATAACTTCCGGTAATTCTTTTTTCAACTTCAAGAATAACAAGGAATATATTTTTTAAAAGTTATAATAATTTGAATTAACATGAAATTATTATAAGAGACGCAAATTGGTTTAGAGTGAAAAAATCGCTACTTTCGAGTCTAGAAAATCAATAAAAAACTTGAATATTAAGAAATAAAAGGTATCTACAATACAGAGTTATGAATCCTAATTTATGCTTGAAATATCCAATATATAGCATTTTAACTGAAAAATAACTTTACTCGAAACAAAGAGATGTTATTTATCATTTGCGAATATATACCTACTCCTGGACTCGGATGCTTTTTTTTGCAAAACTCTACTGATCAAATTTTTTGATCGGAATTGAGAAATGGGTCGTTTTGGAGTATGTATACTAATAAAATGGCGCGGCTTAAAGTGCTGTACATCAGCTAATATCTCATGTATTTTGTAGCCAGCCCAGAACTCGAGACCAGAAATCGCCCCTGGTTTGTAATGCTCTTCTTGTTTGACCTATATTTCGGTTGCATTGAGTGCAAGTAATTTCGTAAATTCCACTTAGTTGTTCGAACAGTGTTTTGTCTTTCGTGGATCCAAGAGAGACTTTTTCATTTGTTGTTGTTAGAAAAAACCATTTGCATGTTTGATAACTCAAAAATGTTTTTAGCTTGTTGGTCGCAGTAGGTGCGAAGGGGACAGAAACTCTTTGTGCTTGTGACGATAAAGCGATCAAATTTTGTGAAAAGAGAGTACTTTCGATGTTTTTTTATGATTTTTTTTTTAATGTTTGTGGATGAGCTGGTCTATTAAGGTTGTATTAAAACCATTTACATTTGCTATATGTTTAATTTGATCATATTCCCGCTTATAGTTTTCAACTGAGAATGGAAGGCGGCAGAGCCTATGCACCATAGAGTGAAAAGAAGCTGTTTTTCGTTTGTACGGACAAAAATATTCGTTAGTAATAAACCTATCGGTTGAAGTTGATTTTCGATGGACTGCAAAACTAACTTTGTTGTTTTGGCGTTTTATTTCCAGATCAAGAAAAGCTAGAGTATGTTCGATTGGATGCTCTTTTTCAAATGTGAATTTTATACTCAGATAACGATTGTTTATAAGTTCTAGTATTTGTCCAACATCAGCCTCTTTCACAATCGCGAATGTGTCGTCCGCGTATCTAAACCAAATGTGGGGTAAGACTCCTTCTATCAATAATTCCGACTCAAAATTGCTCATGAATGATTCCGCAACGTACGGTGAAAGGCTATTACCCATGCTACAACCGAAGTCGCTGGAGTAGTAAGCATCGCGAAATCTAAAGCAATTGTGTTTCATGCACAATCCAATGGCCTTCATTTAAGTGTTGAACTAATCATTTGATAAGTTGAATTTATTTAGGTGTTTTTAATTGATTCAACCGCGATGTTTATTGGAACAGACGAAAATAGAGCTGTCACATCAAAAGGAGATCATTATTTCGTCGTCCTCAATGACGATGTGGATGACGATTCTCTACAAAATCAGTATTTTTAACGGAGTAGCCTTCGAATGGTCCAAACTTTTTTAATTTTAAGCATTTTAATTTTTTTTTGGGCCCAATTAATTTTTCCGGACCTATTTAATAAAATAATGGAATAAAATAGTAGTAAATTATTCATTAGTGCTTTTGTAATTTAATCCATTTTGTATAACATTAAAAAATTTTAAATAACTTCAAATCTATCTTAGAAATTTGTTTTATCAATTCTTGAGGCATAACAAAATTGCCACAAGTGGTATTTTATTTTTCAGAAAACCTTTCAAGCTTATAAGTGAGTTTATAACTTCATTGCTGACTCAATTGCGATTCACGTTCTGCACATGCACTGCTATGAGGTAGATAAACTAAAAATATTAATCGCGAAAGAGCAAATATTTTTATATACAAAATTTTCTTGTCCTTGACTGTCCCCGAATTAAACCGAATCTAATTGAACCTCTCTCTAAATCTATTTCTTCTATTATATTATGATGATCTAAGACCAGGACATCCTTAGAACATTAAAAGAAATTAGGAAATTTTTTAAAAGAATCTCATTAAATTGAATTAATATAGTTATAGATATTTGAAACTGTTTAGTGGGCTCTAGGTCAGTTTCAAATATCTATAACGATAAAAAAAACATCATTTATTGAATTAATATAGTTTTAAAATCATTTATATTTTTTCAAATAATTTTAATAGAATTTCATAGTTACTTCAGTTTATGAATCTTACGATTTTGGGGCCATTTCGTGATGGCCCGGGGTACGGGGCCAAAAAAAGAATTTTGGGGCCAAATGGCCCGATTGGGCACTTTAGCACAACGCTGTAAGTCAAACAAGAAGAGGATTACAAACCAGGTTCAATGAACACCTTCGGGCAGTAAAATGTAAGAAACTTGACAATGCCGTCGCCTCCCACGCATATGATGTTAGCCACGAAGAACCGCACAACAAATTCGGCATTGAAAATTTTCGCCTTTTAAAATCCATACACAAACCTTCAAAGCTGGATGCCTATGAATCTCTTTATATACATATAAATGACAACCTAATGAATCCAGAACCAGGAGCAATTCAATCGCCTTTGTTTGATTGTTTAAAATCAGCATACAATAATGTTCATGTAATTTATTTAAATGTAGTGTTACTGTTTAATTGTTTTTGTTTAAATTTTCTTTTGCACTGTACTTCTATACCTTTTTTAGTGTATAATTGACGCTCGCCGAAGATGGTTCCTCAGTTGTGAACCGAAATGCATACAATAGATAAAATATTAAATAATTTCTTTCAAATGTAAACGAAGTATTTTTATTTACGATCGGTCTATAAGGAATCAAATTGAAACATTTTCGAATTTCGCCTGCTCTTGCGATGTTGTTGTTTTGTTATTGTTGGTGGTAGTTGGGGTAGGTCGCAATTTCAATATTCACTATTCCATTGTCTTGTAATTTAGCTGGCTTTAATTGTGGTGTTGTTGGGGGATGGTAAGCAATATCCACTACCCATAGGCATTCCACTAAGTTCGTTCTTATGTTAGGATGGGTAGTAATAACCAAAGATCGCTTCAGTGTTCGCGTATCCATCATGATTTCTGAAAAGAAAGAAATTGATTAAATGATTAAAAATATGATGGATTGCCCCTGGAGAGTGCTCTCTGAACTACCCCACTATAGGTAAGATCTGGAAACCCTCTCTCGTGGCAAAGTTTTGACTTATTCTTCACCAGATGCGTGCCGAGGATTAGGGATGATCGAAGAACGAAAGGTGTATCTAGAATATGTAGAAAAAAGGGATAATTAAAGAAAGTATGTACATATATGTAAACAATACAAAAAAACTCACCAACAGTCGATGATTCATATGGCCGCTTAAAAGCTCACACTGGCCAGAATCTGAAAGTTTTAACCCAGAGCTTTCATTTGATTTTGGGTCAGTTAAATTTGAAATTTATGTGGGGATTATGCAATAGTTAGATTAAGTGATTATAGGACATATTTATATGCGATTTTATTATTATAGAATTGTATTAGGTTATATGTAGGTATATCAATAGACTTTGGAAATGAGTGGACTGTAGAAGTAAAGCTCCGTACTTCCAGCCTGCAAACTGCAATGATATTATGTAAGAAAGAATCAAAATATAGGTCATAAGTAGGTAATGCGGTACTAATAGTGCCCATACACACAACACTTGTGTGCACACCGGTGTCATGACATTTCCCCATACACATCACACCAATGGTGACACCGACACAAAAAATGAAAAACGTTTGATTTTTGGTGTCGGTGTCTCGATTGGTGTGGACACAAGTGTTGTGTCTATGGGCCTTATTAGACGTGGGAACTTTTTTTACGAACTTTTTAATGGTTTTTTGGTGGCTGTTTGTTTATTGCTTTTTTATTGCGTTTTAATTGTTTTGTTTTCCCTTGATGGCACGAGGCGGCTGGTTTTTGACCATTTGTTTTTGGGGTGGGTGACAAAAAATATGCTGACGTTGGTTGTGGTGTAATTTGAGATGGGATTATGGGATGCTGATCATGAATGTGAAAGAGATCTTTTGTGGAGTTCTTATGTGTTCGTAAATTGAGGATCGGTAGTAGATGATATTTGTATGCCTAGTGCATTTCTTGCACTGTTGTCGGTTGATGTGTTTCAAGTGCTGGTGTAGCTAGATACATATTTTTGTGTATATTCCTGTTTGTTATCAGATATGCTGACTTCTTAGATGAGGGCATCGACCTAGTCCGATAGAATTAGATGGTAATTGAGGGTAGAAGTTGATTTATTGTGGTGTGTACTTGTGAGAAGTGTGTGTAGTTTGTTGGCTATTAGAGTTTGTATTTTAATGAAAATGATGATAAGGATGCTGGGTGACAATGAGGTGTGAGTATAGTTCTATACTCTGTCCAACAAAAATAGGCAGTACATGTCTTACATGTCCCCATACGCTAAAACCATCATCGGACAATATCAGTGTGGTTTCATTCCAGGCAAATCAACAACTGATCAGATCTTTACCCTAAGGCAGGCGATGGAAAAATGTCTAGAATTTAACATCCCAACATACCATCTGCTTATAGACTTTAAGGCCGCCTACGATAGCATAGCCAGGGTAGAACTTTACAAAGCCATGAGAGAATTCGGCATCCCAAATAAATTGACACGACTATGTAGGTTGACCATGACCAACGTAACAAGCCAAGTAAAAATAGCCGGATTGCTATCCAAACCAATCAACATCTTTAATGGACTCCGACAAGGGGATGGTTTGGCCTGCCTCCTCTTCAACCTGGCGTTGGAGAAAGCAATCCGTGACTCTGGCACGGCAACAAGAGGGACCATCCTCGACAGGTCCAGCCAGATACTGGCTTACGCAGACGACATCGACATCATCGGAAGAACCGAGCAAGCTGTACATGATTCCTTCATCCAGATCGAGCAGGCGGCACAAAATCTGCGGCTGCACATTAGTGAAGGTAAAACAAAGTACATGGTGGCGTCGAATGCGAGAGGAACAGTTGGTCAAACAATCAAGGTAGCGGAGCACGAATTTGAAGTGGTGCAATCCTTTAAATACCTTGGGTCAATAGTAGCAGCCGATAACAATATAGAAGAAGAAATACGCGGGCGGCTTCTCAAGTCCAACAGAGCCTATTATAGTCTGTCAAAGCTCTTCAAATCCAGAAATCTCACCATAACTTCAAAACTGCTGCTGTACAGGACCATGGTCCTGCCAGTACTCACATATGGATCCGAGACTTGGGTGCTTAGCAAAAGGCACTCCGACCTTTTAGCCGCGTTCGAGAGAAAAGTCTTAAGGAGAATTGTTGGCCCCATATGTGAGGAAGGACGATTCCGGAGACGGTACAATCATGAATTGTACGCAATCTACCTTGAAGCAGATATCGTGACAAAAATTAAGCTCGGTAGACTCCGGTGGGCAGGGCACCTAGCTCGCATGAGCGAAGAGGAACCTGCTCGGAAAGTTCTTTGTGGTACATTCTATGGTAGACGACAGCGTGGTAGACCATGCTGGCGCTGGAGAGATGGCGTAACTGGATGGCGGCGGCTCGAGACCGGGATGGGTGGAGAGACTTGTTGAAGGAGGCCAGGACCGGACCCCGGTTGTCGAGCCGACGATGATGATGATGACATGTCTTATGGGAAAGCTTTTTCAAAATCAGTAGCGTTCCATATTTTTGCACCATATTAAATTGAAATAACTCCTCCACAAAAAGTGTTTGCCCGCCCGTGAATTTCCAATAGCATCTGACACAGACCCAACGTCCTATTCAAGGCACATCTGAGTGTGCACTGAATTGCTGTGGCCAATGGCGATTGGCTGCTGCTTGATGTACATTCAGAGTTACCCGTGTCCATTTGGTAATTCGTTCAGCTTTTTTTCCTTGAGTTTCTGTAAGGTGCTTTTGATTTTCGAGCTTTAAGAAAAAGCTTTTTATGATGAGTGTTATCGTGTATACTACGACAACCCTGTGAAAGCTTTAATGAAGAGAAGATTTATGCAATCCAATGTAGCCAGAATGAGAGGCAAACGTCCTATCTTGTCTACACTGACAATTTTCGTTGGACAGAGTATAGTGTTTGTTTCTTTATTTGTATTTTATGGTGTGTGCTGGGTTATGTGGTGTTTGATGTTTAAAATGGGAGGTTGGGGGTTGCTTGTGCGCTCACGCGCGCGCGTTGGTGTGCTGCCTGTGCCTTTGGAGTGTATGGTTGCTATTTTTGAATAGAATGAGTAGGAATATTTCTTAAAGGTTTTTTATTTTGAAAATATACCTACAGAAAATATGGTTTTTATTTATTTTCTTTTGAAACAGGTATCCATGAATTGTGATCGGATGCAAAACCAAGCCATTTTATACGTAATCGATCTTTTTTCCTTCGAAGCACTTTTTCGATGAGATATGTATTGGGAAGCTTTGTTTTTTGTAATTCCAGCTTGGCTATTTTGAAGATTTCTGTTGTCCATTCGTTGTGTATCCTTCATTAAATACATGTTTGTATTTACTAATTCTGACAAATTCTTCCACCTTGAACTTTGGAAGCAATATAAATTTTGATGTGATCATATATTGTTGATAGTATTTTCTTTTCATTTGCAGTGTATCTATTATATCAATCCAGCAATATGAACCATTAGCACTGAACTCTTTCCACATAAGGGTTTTCAAAGTGCGATTTAATCGTTCGACAATCGAAGGTTTAAGAGATGTAAATGTCGAATAATGATTGATTTGATGTTTTTTCAGAAGACTTTGTAAAGTAGATAAATAGATAAACAAATAAAAATAATAGTAAATTGGTTGGAATGCGACCTTTTTTTAATATGTTTTTCATAGCGGCAGTGACACTATATACGCCCCCATTTCGACTAGATCAGCCTGCCATAAATCATCAAGTCCCTTGATAATGACTCGCCTCTTTTTGAAATTTTTCCTTGCTGACTTATGTAGTTCTTCGACAACGTCTCTTTTACTCTTCATTGTACAGAATGATTAAAACTTCTTATTAGTTTATTCATTTAAAATGTTCTTATAAATATTCACAATTCTCTTTATTTTATAAATTTTAATTACATTATGAACTGAGAAGGTAAGACTGGACTGGAGAAGTAAAGCTCCGTACTTCCAGTCTGCAACCTGCAATGATATTATGTAAGAAAGAATCAAAATATAGGTCATAAGTAGGTAATGCGGTACTAATAGTGCCCATACACACAACACTTGTGTGCACACCGGTGTCATGACACTTCCCCATACACATCACACCAATGGTGACACCGACGATGGGTGTGGACACAAGTGTTGTGTCTATGGGCCTTATTAGACGTGGGAACTTTTTTTACGAACTTTTTAATGGTTTTTTGGTGGCTGTTTGTTTATTGCTTTTTTATTGCGTTTTAATTGTTTTGTTTTCCTTTGATGGCACGAGGCGGCTGGTTTTTGACCATTTGTTTTTGGGGTGGGTGACAAAAAATATGCTGACGTTGGTTGTGGTGTAATTTGAGATGGGATTATGGGATGCTGATCATGAATGTGAAAGAGATCTTTTGTGGAGTTCTTATGTGTTCGTAAATTGAGGATCGGTAGTAGATGATATTTGTATGCCTAGTGCATTTCTTGCACTGTTGTCGGTTGATGTGTTTCAAGTGCTGGTGTAGCTAGATACATATTTTTGTGTATATTCCTGTTTGTTATCAGATATGCTGACTTCTTAGATGAGGGCATCGACCTAGTCCGATAGAATTAGATGGTAATTGAGGGTAGAAGTTGATATATTGTGGTGTGTACTTGTGAGAAGTGTGTGTAGTTTGTTGGCTATTAGAGTTTGTATTTTAATGAAAATGATGATAAGGATGCTGGGTGACAATGAGGTGTGAGTATAGTTCTATACTCTGTCCAACAAAAATAGGCAGTACATGTCTTACATGTCCCCATACGCTAAAACCATCATCGGACAATATCAGTGTGGTTTCATTCCAGGCAAATCAACAACTGATCAGATCTTTACCCTAAGGCAGGCGATGGAAAAATGTCTAGAATTTAACATCCCAACATACCATCTGCTTATAGACTTTAAGGCCGCCTACGATAGCATAGCCAGGGTAGAACTTTACAAAGCCATGAGAGAATTCGGCATCCCAAATAAATTGACACGACTATGTAGGTTGACCATGACCAACGTAACAAGCCAAGTAAAAATAGCCGGATTGCTATCCAAACCAATCAACATCTTTAATGGACTCCGACAAGGGGATGGTTTGGCCTGCCTCCTCTTCAACCTGGCGTTGGAGAAAGCAATCCGTGACTCTGGCACGGCAACAAGAGGGGCCATCGTCAACAGGTCCAGCCAGATACTGGCTTACGCAGACGACATCGACATCATCGGAAGAACCGAGCAAGCTGTACATGATTCCTTCATCCAGATCGAGCAGGCGGCACAAAATCTGGGGCTGCACATTAGTGAAGGTAAAACAAAGTACATGGTGGCGTCGAATGCGAGAGGAACAGTTGGTCAAACAATCAAGGTAGCGGAGCACGAATTTGAAGTGGTGCAATCCTTTAAATACCTTGGGTCAATAGTAGCAGCCGATAACAATATAGAAGAAGAAATACGCGGGCGGCTTCTCAAATCCAACAGAGCCTATTATAGTCTGTCAAAGCTCTTCAAATCCAGAAATCTCACCATAACTTCAAAACTGCTGCTGTACAGGACCATGGTCCTGCCAGTACTCACATATGGATCCGAGACTTGGGTGCTTAGCAAAAGGCACTCCGACCTTTTAGCCGCGTTCGAGAGAAAAGTCTTAAGGAGAATTGTTGGCCCCATATGTGAGGAAGGACGATTCCGGAGACGGTACAATCATGAATTGTACGCAATCTACCTTGAAGCAGATATCGTGACAAAAATTAAGCTCGGTAGACTCCGGTGGGCAGGGCACCTAGCTCGCATGAGCGAAGAGGAACCTGCTCGGAAAGTTCTTTGTGGTACATTCTATGGTAGACGACAGCGTGGTAGACCATGCTTGCGCTGGAGAGATGGCGTAGACCAGGACGCCCGGAGCCTTGGGGTGCGCAACTGGATGGCGGCGGCTCGAGACCGGGATGGGTGGAGAGACTTGTTGAAGGAGGCCAGGACCGGACCCCGGTTGTCGAGCCGACGATGATGATGATGACATGTCTTATGGGAAAGCTTTTTCAAAATCAGTAGCGTTCCATATTTTTGCACCATATTAAATTGAAATAACTCCTCCACAAAAAGTGTTTGCCCGCCCGTGAATTTCCAATAGCATCTGACACAGACCCAACGTCCTATTCAAGGCACATCTGAGTGTGCACTGAATTGCTGTGGCCAATGGCGATTGGCTGCTGCTTGATGTACATTCAGAGTTACCCGTGTCCATTTGGTTAATTCGTTCAGCTTTTTTTCCTTGAGTTTCTGTAAGGTGCTTTTGATTTTCGAGCTTTAAGAAAAAGCTTTTTATGATGAGTGTTATCGTGTACACTACGACAACCCTGTGAAAGCTTTAATGAAGAGAAGATTTATGCAATCCAATGTAGCCAGGATGAGAGGCAAACGTCCTATCTTGCCTACACTGACAATTTTCGTTGGACAGAGTATAGTGTTTGTTTCTTTATTTGTATTTTATGGTGTGTGCTGGGTTATGTGGTGTTTGATGTTTAAAATAGGAGGTTGGGGGTTGCTTGTGCGCTCACGCGCGCGCGTTGGTGTGCTGCCTGTGCCTTTGGAGTGTATGGTTGCTATTTTTGAATAGAATGAGTAGGAATATTTCTTAAAGGTTTTTTATTTTGAAAATATACCTACAGAAAATATGGTTTTTATTTATTTTCTTTTGAAACAGGTATCCATGAATTGTGATCGGATGCAAAACCAAGCCATTTTATACGTAATCGATCTTTTTTCCTTCGAAGCACTTTTTCGATGAGATATGTATTGGGAAGCTTTGTTTTTTGTAATTCCAGCTTGGCTATTTTGAAGATTTCTGTTGTCCATTCGTTGTGTATCCTTCATTAAATACATGTTTGTATTTACTAATTCTGACAAATTCTTCCACCTTGAACTTTGGAAGCAATATAAATTTTGATGTGATCATATATTGTTGATAGTATTTTCTTTTCATTTGCAGTGTATCTATTATATCAATCCAGCAATATGAACCATTAGCACTGAACTCTTTCCACATAAGGGTTTTCAAAGTGCGATTTAATCGTTCGACAATCGAAGGTTTAAGAGATGTAAATGTCGAATAATGATTGATTTGATGTTTTTTCAGAAGACTTTGTAAAGTAGATAAATAGATAAATAAATAAAAATAATAGTAAATTGGTTGGAATGCGACCTTTTTTTAATATGTTTTTCATAGCGGCAGTGACCGCCCCCATTTCGACTAGATCAGCCTGCCATAAATCATCAAGTCCCTTGATAATGACTCGCCTCTTTTTGAAATTTTTCCTTGCTGACTTATGTAGTTCTTCGACAACGTCTCTTTTACTCTTCATTGTACAGAATGATTAAAACTTCTTATTAGTTTATTCTTATTAGTTTATTCATTTAAAATGTTCTTATAAATATTCACAATTCTCTTTATTTTATAAATTTTAATTACATTATGAACTGAGAAGGTAAGACTGGACTGGAGAAGTAAAGCTCCGTACTTCCAGTCTGCAAACTGCAATGATATTATGTAAGAAAGAATCAAAATATAGGTCATAAGTAGGTAATGCGGTACTAATAGTGCCCATACACACAACACTTGTGTGCACACCGGTGTCATGACACTTCCCCATACACATCACACCAATGGTGACACCGACACAAAAAATGAAAAACGTTTGATTTTTGGTGTCGGTGTCTCGATGGGTGTGGACACAAGTGTTGTGTCTATGGGCCTTATTAGACGTGGGAACTTTTTTTACGAACTTTTTAATGGTTTTTTGGTGGCTGTTTGTTTATTGCTTTTTTATTGCGTTTTAATTGTTTTGTTTTCCTTTGATGGCACGAGGCGGCTGGTTTTTGACCATTTGTTTTTGGGGTGGGTGACAAAAAATATGCTGACGTTGGTTGTGGTGTAATTTGAGATGGGATTATGGGATGCTGATCATGAATGTGAAAGAGATCTTTTGTGGAGTTCTTATGTGTTCGTAAATTGAGGATCGGTAGTAGATGATATTTGTATGCCTAGTGCATTTCTTGCACTGTTGGCGGTTGATGTGTTTCAAGTGCTGGTGTAGCTAGATACATATTTTTGTGTATATTCCTGTTTGTTATCAGATATGCTGACTTCTTAGATGAGGGCATCGACCTAGTCCGATAGAATTAGATGGTAATTGAGGGTAGAAGTTGATTTATTGTGGTGTGTACTTGTGAGAAGTGTGTGTAGTTTGTTGGCTATTAGAGTTTGTATTTTAATGAAAATGATGATAAGGATGCTGGGTGACAATGAGGTGTGAGTATAGTTCTATACTCTGTCCAACAAAAATAGGCAGTACATGTCTTACATGTCCCCATACGCTAAAACCATCATCGGACAATATCAGTGTGGTTTCATTCCAGGCAAATCAACAACTGATCAGATCTTTACCCTAAGGCAGGCGATGGAAAAATGTCTAGAATTTAACATCCCAACATACCATCTGCTTATAGACTTTAAGGCCGCCTACGATAGCATAGCCAGGGTAGAACTTTACAAAGCCATGAGAGAATTCGGCATCCCAAATAAATTGACACGACTATGTAGGTTGACCATGGCCAACGTAACAAGCCAAGTAAAAATAGCCGGATTGCTATCCAAACCAATCAACATCTTTAATGGACTCCGACAAGGGGATGGTTTGGCCTGCCTCCTCTTCAACCTGGCGTTGGAGAAAGCAATCCGTGACTCTGGCACGGCAACAAGAGGGGCCATCGTCAACAGGTCCAGCCAGATACTGGCTTACGCAGACGACATCGACATCATCGGAAGAACCGAACAAGCTGTACATGATTCCTTCATCCAGATCGAGCAGGCGGCACAAAATCTGCGGCTGCACATTAGTGAAGGTAAAACAAAGTACATGGTGGCGTCGAATGCGAGAGGAACAGTTGGTCAAACAATCAAGGTAGCGGAGCAAGAATTTGAAGTGGTGCAATCCTTTAAATACCTTGGGTCAATAGTAGCAGCCGATAACAATATAGAAGAAGAAATACGCGGGCGGCTTCTCAAATCCAACAGAGCCTATTATAGTCTGTCAAAGCTCTTCAAATCCAGAAATCTCACCATAACTTCAAAACTGCTGCTGTACAGGACCATGGTCCTGCCAGTACTCACATATGGATCCGAGACTTGGGTGCTTAGCAAAAGGCACTCCGACCTTTTAGCCGCGTTCGAGAGAAAAGTCTTAAGGAGAATTGTTGGCCCCATATGTGAGGAAGGACGATTCCGGAGACGGTACAATCATGAATTGTACGCAATCTACCTTGAAGCAGATATCGTGACAAAAATTAAGCTCGGTAGACTCCGGTGGGCAGGGCACCTAGCTCGCATGAGCGAAGAGGAACCTGCTCGGAAAGTTCTTTGTGGTACATTCTATGGTAGACGACAGCGTGGTAGACCATGCTGGCGCTGGAGAGATGGCGTAGACCAGGACGCCCGGAGCCTTGGGGTGCGCAACTGGATGGCGGCGGCTCGAGACCGGGATGGGTGGAGAGACTTGTTGAAGGAGGCCAGGACCGGACCCCGGTTGTCGAGCCGACGATGATGATGATGACATGTCTTATGGGAAAGCTTTTTCAAAATCAGTAGCGTTCCATATTTTTGCACCATATTAAATTGAAATAACTCCTCCACAAAAAGTGTTTGCCCGCCCGTGAATTTCCAATAGCATCTGACACAGACCCAACGTCCTATTCAAGGCATATCTGAGTGTGCAGTGAATTGCTGTGGCCAATGGCGATTGGCTGCTGCTTGATGTACATTCAGAGTTACCCGTGTCCATTTGGTAATTCGTTCAGCTTTTTTTCCTTGAGTTTCTGTAAGGTGCTTTTGATTTTCGAGCTTTAAGAAAAAGCTTTTTATGATGAGTGTTATCGTGTACACTACGGCAACCCTGTGAAAGCTTTAATGAAGAGAAGATTTATGCAATCCAATGTAGCCAGAATGAGAGGCAAACGTCCTATCTTGCCTACACTGACAATTTTCGTTGGACAGAGTATAGTGTTTGTTTCTTTATTTGTATTTTATGGTGTGTGCTGGGTTATATGGTGTTTGATGTTTAAAATAGGAGGTTGGGGGTTGCTTGTGCGCTCACGAGCGCGTTGGTGTGCTGCCTGTGCCTTTGGAGTGTATGGTTGCTATTTTTGAATAGAATGAGTAGGAATATTTCTTAAAGGTTTTTTATTTTGAAAATATACCTACAGAAAATATGGTTTTTATTTATTTTCTTTTGAAACAGGTATCCATGAATTGTGATCGGATGCAAAACCAAGCCATTTTATACGTAATCGATCTTTTTTCCTTCGAAGCACTTTTTCGATGAGATATGTATTGGGAAGCTTTGTTTTTTGTAATTCCAGCTTGGCTATTTTGAAGATTTCTGTTGTCCATTCGTTGTGTATCCTTCATTAAATACATGTTTGTATTTACTAATTCTGACAAATTCTTCCACCTTGAACTTTGGAAGCAATATAAATTTTGATGTGATCATATATTGTTGATAGTATTTTCTTTTCATTTGCAGTGTATCTATTATATCAATCCAGCAATATGAACCATTAGCACTGAACTCTTTCCACATAAGGGTTTTCAAAGTGCGATTTAATCGTTCGACAATCGAAGGTTTAAGAGATGTAAATGTCGAATAATGATTGATTTGATGTTTTTTCAGAAGACTTTGTAAAGTAGATAAATAGATAAATAAATAAAAATAATAGTAAATTGGTTGGAATGCGACCTTTTTTTAATATGTTTTTCATAGCGGCAGTGACACTATATACGCCCCCATTTCGACTAGATCAGCCTGCCATAAATCATCAAGTCCCTTGATAATGACTCGCCTCTTTTTGAAATTTTTCCTTGCTGACTTATGTAGTTCTTCGACAACGTCTCTTTTACTCTTCATTGTACAGAATGATTAAAACTTCTTATTAGTTTATTCTTATTAGTTTATTCATTTAAAATGTTCTTATAAATATTCACAATTCTCTTTATTTTATAAATTTTTACCTTATATTGATATATTGATATATATATATGTATATATATACATAATATAAGTAAAATATTGTCAAAATCGTTAATGGGAAAGTTGAGATATTCGGGTTTGAAGTTGACGTTTGCCAAATAAGGATTTCAGATTTTGTTCCAAATAATTGTTCATAACGGGCGAAATAATTGACGTAAAAATTAATAATTGAAATAAAAATGATATTGGTATCAAATGAAAGGTATTTTTCTTGTCTATATTGCCAAAGTTATTTTAATATGTTAAACAGATTTTGAGATATTGAGTTTTAACTTCTAAAAAAGCCACTATTTTTTTGCGGTCTTTGTCACACCGCTATTTCAAAAAACTTATTGATGACATATAGCTCCAGTGAAAAGCTTATTTTATTGCCTTTAATTGCATGTAAAATAAATTGTACTTTATCACATAAATACCTTATAATAAACAAAACATTCCCCAAAAGGCACTAAATTATTATGTGATGACAATATAAATATAATATGGTATTTAAGTTTTTCAAGACTCGAACACAATATTACGCCACATGCTCACTTCTTGGACGATATTTTATTGATGTGTGATTCGGATAAAAACCGTTAAAAATAGTATTTCCTTTTTATATCCACTATTATTTATTTTAAAACCCGTCCGTCGCTCTGTGCATATGTGCGTCCACTGTAATTTGAGCTAGAGCCCAAACGGATGAACCGATTTTCTTCAATCTTGGTACAGAGCATTTTTATGTGATTCCCTAGAGGATAAATTCGAATTTTGGATTTAGCTCATCTAGAACGGTAAGCTGCCATACAAATATTTTATTTTTTTTTTTTAATTTTCTCTAAAACGGCTCTTACGATTTTGATTAAACTTCGTACCTGTAATAACTAAGTCAATTGTTAGAAAACTGCGTCACGTTTTTTCTAAAAAAAATCGCATAACAGAATTTGGTATTTTACGGTTTTTAGAAAATAGACTTATTTTTAGGTTATTCAAGTACAACTTTTTGATGGTTCGACCGATTTTGTTATAATTTTTCAATCTGGTACCTCTCAATAGTATGAATAATATTGCATTTAAACATTTTGAAAAATATTGATTTATAAACAACAAAATATCAAACAAAAAAACTATTTTTTAGTGGGTACTTTTGACTCTCTTAATATTTTATCGGTAAATGTATACACTATACATCTTCAACGTGTGGTTACACACAGTTGTTAACCACAAAAGAAGTTCGTGCGATCAAGTCGTGCAAATTTTGTACCCTATAATCTGTCTTTCCTGGTCCATAATAAGATGCCTTTAGAAAATTTTTTTGTTTATTATTAGGTATTTATATAATAAGTACACTTCATTTTATATGAAATTAAAGGTAATAAAATAAGCTTTCCACTAGAGCTAAAAAAAGTATATGTTATTACTGATTTTTTTTGAAATATCTGTGTGGCAGAGCCCGTGCAAAAAAAGTTGTTTTTCTAGAAGTTAAAACTCAATATCTCAAAATGTGTTAAGTATATCAAAATAACTTTGATATTTTTTCAAGACAAGAAAAATATCTTCAATTGAATTTTTGAACAACAACAAAAACTTAACGGTGCTACCACCAATTGTTTACGAATTAATTTATAATTCGTTTATTCTGGCTAGAGATACAGCTGTTTCAAGGGGTGCCAAGCCACCTATCATCAGTCTCCTCTTATTAGTGGTGCTGAGCTTTAATCCAATTTTATTATGAAAAACTTTCTACATGCCCATCATAGGGATCGAACCCACGATATCAGATTTGCTCAGTCTTAGAAGCCGTATGCACTACACATTCCGCCGCCTGAGACCACTGACGTCACATATCGAAAATGGGATGTTATTGTTTATCAAATGCATTTGGAGCATCAGCATTTTTCTAAGCGCCTTTAGGTATGCTGTCTTGTTCCGCCTCCATTTTTCTCCATACCTTGTTTCGATAGACTACAATTCGTAGTACGTATCAAAGGGGGAGAGGTTGGAAAATCGGTAACAGACCAGACTATAAAGTTATTATTATTATTTATTGTACTATTCATACTAGAATGTCAGTTTATTAGACTTGACCATTCTTTATTCCGTCAATGTCATTGAATTTTTGAACAATAACAACAACTTAAAGGTGCTACCACCAATTGTTTACGAATTAATTTATAATTCGTTTATTTTGGCTAGAGATACAGCTATTTCAAGGGGTGCCAAGCCACCTATCATCAGTCTCCTCTTATTAGTGGTGCTGAGCTTTAATCCAATTTTATTATGAAAAACTTTCTACATGCCCATCATAGGGATCGAACCCACGATATCAGATTTGCTCAGTCTTAGAAGCCGTATGCACTACACATTCCGCCGCCCGCCTGAGACCACTGACGTCACAGATCGAAAATGGGTTGTTTTTGTTTATCAAATGCATTTGGAGCATCAGCATTTTTCTAAGCGCCTTTAAGTATGCTGTCTTGTTCCGCCTCCATTTTCTCCATACCTTGTTTCGATAGACTACAATTCGTAGTACGTATCAAAGGGGGAGAGGTTGGAAGATCGGTAACAGACCAGACTATTTAGTTATTATTATTTATTGTATTATTCATACTAGAATGTCAGTTTATTAGACTTGACCATTCTTTATTCCGTCAATTTCATTGAATTTTTGAACAACAACAACAAGTTAAAGGTGCTACCACCAATTGTTTACGAATTATAAAATAAAAGTGTTGTCAGAGCTTAAATATTGAGAGTGAAAATTAAAACAAGAAAGTGAAAAAAGCGTTGTCAGAGCTTAAATACTGACAGAGTGAAAATTAAAATAAAAAGTGAAAAGCGTCGTCAAAGCTAAAATACTGACCAAGTGAAAAATATAACAATCAAAGAACAAGTAAAAACAAAAATGTCGTCACATCACTTGAAGTTTATTGAGAAACAAGTAGAAATTCTCAACTTCCTTGAAAAGTTAGAAAAGGAAGCAGAAAGCGTAACAACGCGAAACAAGAATCTAAAATTCTGACTCAAACAGAAAAAAATCTTCTCGCATTCAGGGAAAACGAGAAGTTGCTACATCAGTTTGGAGCTATTGATGTTCCCTACTTCAAAGAACAATTTAAACAATTAAAAAAAACTGCTGGAAAACAAAGATCTTGAAAGCGAGGAACAAAACAGAAACGAAGCAGCTTCATCGAAAAAACTAGAAGAAATAAAAACATTAAGACACCAACTAACCATTGGACTGGACAAACAGCAAGAAAAAATAAATGACTTAATGATAAAGACGACACTGGCAGAAATTACAAACAAATCCCTGCCCAGATAACAGAAGAACAAGGAGCTTTACTAGACGTATCAAAAATACACATTATAATGGAAAACTTGAGAAAAACAATTAATTGAAGATGCAAAATTAGAGACGACTCTCTATCCTCATAACAGAATGATATGGATTGGAAAAGTTAAGCGATGGAATGAACGTTTGCAAATACAGCTGTCTAAAATGAACTAAATCGAAGAAGAGGCTTTCAGAGAAGACAACTACATAATCGAGTTGGAAGATGAAATGGAATTGCGTCTAGACAACTTGGCAGAAAAAAATAAGGGCACAGAATATAATATACTACGGACAAATGTATCAACAAGAAGTCCTAAAATCGAACTTCCAAAATTCGATGTGAAAATTGAAGAGTGGAAAATATTCTCTGATCTGTTCATGGATGTGGTTCACAACAATAGTGATTTTCCAGATTCAGTGAAACTAAATCATTTGAGATCATGCATCTCTGGAGAAGCTCGAACATCAATTGCTATCCTCATACAAGGATCTTCAGCAAACTACAAAGAAGCGTGGAAGACTCTCACCAGAAGATTCGAGAATAAGAGGATTAATTTTTCTACACGAATGAACCACTTACTCGACATGCCAATGATGAACGCTACATCAGTTAACAGTGTAAAGATGCTTCATGATACAGCAAATGAATGCATTTACATCATAAAAACGACATTAGGAATAGTAAAAAATGAAAACGATGAAATATTTGCTCACCTTCTTCTGCGGGAGGAGGGCTTAAAATTATACGAGCAACAAGTAAAAAAACCAGTCAAATACAAAAGCTAGAAGATGTTATTGAATTCCTGGAACAATTATTTCAAACGCTTGAGCCACAACAACAAACAATGACTTGAAACAAGGAATTCGAAAAACAAAGGGTTAACTTTCAACGAAACAGAAGAGAATGGAGCTGTGAATTTTGTAAGCAGAATGGTCATCGAATCTATTATTGTGAACGATTCTTAGACACCACGATTCCCAATCGACTCGCATATGTACAAAATAAGCAAATATGTAATAAAGGGTTTTCCAATAAGAGGTGTTATTTTGAATAGCCCGCTATTTCGGTAGCTGTCACTTTTGAAGCTGTCATTTTTTGACATTTGACAAGTAGAAACTACGCCATTAATAAAAATGGAACGATACACGCTTCAACAACGCATTGAAATTATTAAAATTCACTATAAAAATGGTGAAAATTTGGCAGAGACGGTTCGTAAAACTAAAACATTTTTGGGTCGTCGTGAAGCACCTTGTCGGACCGCAATACAGAAATTGGTGGACAAATTCGAGCTGTTGGGACAAGTTAGTGATGTGAAGAATAAAACCCGTGCACGTCGCTCAAGAACAACTGAGAATATTGCTGTTGTAGCCCAAAGTGTTGAAGAAAACCCAGGTTTGTCCATTCCTCGTCGTTCTTTGGAATTAGGCATTCCACAAACGTCATTATACCGTATTTTGCATAAAGACTTGGGTCTTAAGGCTTATAAAGTTCAGTTAACACAAGAACTCAAGCCGGCTGATCATCAACAACGTCGTGTCTTTGCTGATTGGGTCCTTGAAATGCATGAAAATGATCCGGAATTTCATCGAAAAATCATCTTGACTGATGAGGCCCATTTCCACCTCGGAGGCTACGTCAACAAGCAAAACTGTCGCATCTGGGGCTCGGAAAACCCAAGAGTTATTTTTGAAAAGCCTCTCCATCCTCAGCGCGTGACTGTTTGGTGCGGTTTATGGTCCGGCGGGGTCATTGGACCTTACTTTTTCGAAAATGAGGCTGGAGCAACAGTTACGGTCAATGGATTGCGCTATCGAGAGATGATTAATGATTTTTTATGGCCAGAATTGGATGGTATTGATCTGGACAACGTTTACTTTCAACAAGACGGCGCTACGTGCCACACAAGCAATGAAACCATCGATCTTTTACGGGAAAAGTTTCCGGACCGTGTTATCTCTCGAAGAGGTGATCACAATTGGCCACCGAGATCTTGTGATTTAACACCTTGCGACTTCTTCCTTTGGGGCCACGTGAAAGATAAGGTCTACGCCAACAGCCCAGCGTCGATTCAAGACCTCAAAAATGGAATTCGTGAGGCTATCGAGGACATAGGGCAGCCACTTTGCGATTTGGTTATGGAAAATTTCATGAAAAGGATATGGTCCTGTAAGCGTGGTCGTGGCGGCCATTTGGCTGATGTTGTGTTCCATTATTAACGGCATACCTTCCTCTTTATAATGAAATAAACATCCGATCATTTATCTCAAAAAATGCCATTTTTCTTTGAATATCAAAATAAAACCTCTTATTGGAAAACCCTTTATCTTTTATAATAATATTTAATTTTAATACATAATTTCCTTTCCTATACTAACACTGAAAACATTGAACTCACCCTGAAAAACATTCATTCTATTAACGCCGAAACTGCTCGAAATCATTCTTCGCATGCGTCAGTAGTAATTTATATACCCCTTTTCCCTTGGGTAAAAAGAGACAAATCGACTAATGCCTGCGCAGAAGAAAACGACATCATATGACTTAATCACATAAATGAAAAAATGTCAAAAGCAAAACAAACATCATGGCCGAGGAATGTTCTAATTTACAATCGTAAGTATTATTTTGCAAATTTTAATACTTAATACTGAATTTAATTATCTTTTTATTGTTCTATTTTCTTTTTTAGATGACGGAAATCATTTTAAGCTATGTAAATTAGGTTTGTTTTTTTGTTAATTTTTTTGTTTATTAATCTTATTCTTTCTTCTATTTTAGCAAAAATTCAACAAAAAAATACAAAAAAAAGGAAAGATACATCCTATGTTTATAATGGGTTGCAACCACAAATGTTTATTTTGCCCCAACTACTGGTCACCGTCGCTAAGCTGGCTTATGTCGATGCTGCGGCCACGTCAGCGAGGTAAGCATCCTGGTGGGAGCTACCGTGCTCAGAAGCTGGCCACGTTACAGGCTCGCTTAAAGTGACTGAGCGGTCGTGAGGTCACTTGAAGCGTAAAAAAAGTGGACATAATTATACAGGTTAGTGTCCTTTATTTTCACTTTAGCTGGTCTCGTGGTGTGTGGCTGAGCCTACTACCTGAGATATCATGCTTTAAGTAGCGTCGGGCATAAATATTAACTAACATTAGCGATATCTCACTAATGGTATCTAGTTCTATTAATTTTTTATTATTGCACTCTACTGATTAAGTTTGTTTGTGTTTTAAAAGCTAAATTGAAGAAAAATAAACTATAGTTAGCAGAAAAAATCATGTAATTTTAATGTTATCTAAGTTATTATCACAGATAAGATCAGGTACTACACTTAATAACTAATAACACAGCCAAACTAGATTAAAGTATCTTAAAAAGAAAAAAAAGGTACTTTGACTATCTAACCATGTGAATATCACAGGAAAATCAGGTATTTGAACTAAAGAACTAATAGCACAACTAACTCAGGTACTTCAGCTTAATAACTAATATCACAGATCATATCCAAAATACTATCTTTGAAAGAAAATCAGGTACGTTAACAAAAAAAAAAACCCCAGATCATAAAAAGCTATGCTAATAAACTAAATAAAAATATCACAGATAATAAGTGTAAAGAAATACACTCTGAATAAATAAACTATACTATTTACTATGAATAACTAAACAATCACCCCAATTATGAAATTCGAACTTCGTATCGTATCTCAAAAAGTATTCGTATCGTATTGTATTTGACTTAATTACTACGACTAATTAGTCCATTCAACGAAGACTCAAAATCATGCAAAAAATCATGTAGTCTGGATTATTATTTTAACGGGTAGGGGTGACCCCCGGTATAACATACCAAAAGCCCACAGCCCAGGGCAGCGAGCTTAAGACAGGAGAGGGGGGTAAAGCTCCCCTTTTCTAGTATTTCACGAATATTTTGAAAACCAAGGGTATCAGCGGAAAAGTATACACTACAAAATTTAAGTATATTAAATAAGCTACAAGAAAAGTCTTACTCATATTTTCGCTAGGAGGAATACTTAGGGAGATGCGGGTGTAAAAATATCAATAAATCTGAAAAATCATGTTATTGCGTTACAAATTTAGTCTTTATTGATCAATCGACCCAGAAATATTAGAAAAAGTAAATGCACGTTCATTCATGATAATTCCGTTAACGTGATGAGAGAGATGGTATTTAGTAAAAGAAGGTGGTGGGGGTTAAAATATCCTTATTTAACTTATTTGATACAGTGTTTTTTGTCAAATGAAAAACACTTTTTTTTCAAGGGTAAGAACCTTACAGCTTATTTCCAAGTTATTGACCAATACTATGTAAAATAATTTTTGGGGTTATTCTAAGAAAAAAATCACTTAGAAGAGAGATTTGCCCCCGTTTATAAGGGAGAAATCATTTTCTAAAACATTGGTTTAAAGTGCATATGCAATCATTTAAAAAAACGGAAACAATTACAAAACTATACTATAGCTTTTTGAAAATCCAAAATCCTATTCTATTATTTTATTGTTAAACTAAGTTATCTTAGTCAACAGTTTAAAAAAAATGATTTTGAATTAAAAATTTTGAAAAACATATTACTACTTATAATATGAGGAAGTGGGTAAGCAAACTTTTTCGTACGTGCGTTTAACTTTGTTGAGTCCAGACACAACCTGTTTTTCCAAACTTTTCTAACTAAAACAACTAGAGAACTCCAAGCACTGTTGCTCTCCTCTATTACCCCCATCTCCAGCATTCTGTCCAGCTCAGCGTATAAGAGCTTTAGTACTACTGGAGAAATGGGATAATGCCTTTGTTTTATGGGAATATGTTCGTCATCCACTTCTATAACATGCTCTTCAAGGTTGGTTTTACCCAACCCGAGTATGGCAAAGGAGGGAAATAGTAACTTGATGCCCTCCAGCTGTTCAGTCTGTTCTGGTGACAGGTCACGAAAAATTGATTGTTCTTTGGCCGTAACTACTGGAGCGCTAAGCTCGCTAACAATATTCGGAGCAATTTTAAAAGAACTCCAAAAATCTACACCCAGATATAGTGGTTGTAAAAGACCAGGAACAACAAAGATATCCAACACTTGGGTTTTACCACCCCACGAGACATTCGTCTTAAAACGACCCTCTATTTTCTGATGGTTTCCATCAGCTGTTTTTACATCGTTGCTCATTTTCTTCATTTTTATGTTTTTCTTAGCAATAAACTCTATTGCACCTTTCTCTAAACATGTAACGAACGCTCCACTATCAAGTAAACCTAACATTTCCTCTTCCTCTAACTGCACTTTCACGTATGGCCTATTGTCATCTGTTATCTTCAGTATTGTCGCTTCTATTTTGTGTTTAGTTTGTTTTAATATTGCATGTTTTTCGATAAGCCTTAAAATCTTCAAATAATTCCTTCTTTTACTTTTTACGAAGTCGATTTCCTCACCAAAAATTCTTCTTCTAGCTTCATCATATTCGATCTTCCTCTGGTGAAGACTCTTAGGAGGATTTCGTTCTTCATTCTAGTGAGTAATTTCTTTTTCATGTTCTAAATTTCTATTTAATATTTTTATTCTTTCAGGTTTTTCGATTGATTCTCCGGGAGTGGTTTTAAAGTCGGCGGTTGACTCCCGGTTGCACTGCCAACCTTCTCGTTCCCCTGACAAGCAGCACACCTAAACGACACACTACGTAGAGGGACAATCACTTGACGATTGTCGCGAATCTCTAGGGACTTCTCTTCTCTCTTCTTGTTCTTTATTCTTAATTTTATCATTTCTGAATGTCTTTCTCTCTGGTCTTTTACCCTCAATAGCTGCGACATCCAAATCTTCTTCTTCAGATTCACTATATCTATCTAATCTTCGAGATATATCTTCGTCCACTACTTCGTGAACGACTCTTTTAATTCTTGAATCTTTAAAATTTAAATGGTCATCAGCTCTATTACATGCTCTCTTAATTCTCTTATAACGGGTGATTTTTTAAGAGGTTTAGAACTTTTTTAAAAAAAAAAACACAAAAAAATCGAAAAAATGAATGAAATATTTATTTGAATCGATAGTTTGAACCTTGCAATTTAATGTTTAAAGATAATTTCATGCAAATGTTGACCGCGGCTGCGTCTCAGGTAGCCCATCCGCTGAGTCCAATTTTGGCATACTCTTTCACACATATCGGCCGGTATCTCACGAATGAATGCATGGATGTTGGCTTCCAGTGCGTCAATCGAAGCGGGCTTGTCCCTATAGACATTAGCCTTCACATACCCCCACAAAAAATAATCTAATGGTGTCAAATCGCACGATCTAGGCGGCCAATTGACCGGCCCGAAACGTGAAATTAACTGTTCACCAAACTCGCCTCGCAATTGCGCCATTGTTTCGCATGCTGTGTGGCATGTGGCACTGTCTTGTTGAAACCACATATCATGCAAGTCAAGAACTTCCATTTGGGCAAAAAAAAGTTTGTTATCATCGCTCGGTAGCGTTCACCATTGACAGTAACGCTGCGATTCGCATCATCTTTGAAGAAATAGGCCCAATAATGCCGCCGGCCCATAAACCGCACCAAACAGTGGCTTTTTCGGGATGCATTGGTAGCTGTTGCAATGCTTCTGGCTGATCTTCACTCCAAATGCGGCAATTTTGCTTATTTACGTACCCATTCAACCAAAAATGAGCCTCATCGCTGAACACAAGCAGCGCGCGATGAACATTTCGAACCGAGCACGAATTTTGATAGTAAAATTCAATAATTTGCAAGCGTTGTTCATTTGTAAGACGATCCATGGTTAAATTGCAAACCAAACTGAAGCTGTTTGACAGTGACACAAGGTACTAAACACACGTCAGCTGTCAAAACCAGTGTTGCCAAAACCAAACCAGCTAAAAAATCACCCATTACTTGTAATAGAACAACCAAAAATCATACTAATTCGATCTATCAAGTTTTTCCTAACCATCGAAATAAGGTCACTTTCGTTAGGCCTTGATTACATTTGCAGAACCAGCCCTCTTATGTCTGCATAAAACTCATCAAATGTCTCATGGGATTGTTGTTTTCTATCCATGATTGCCCTTAGGATTTCATGGTCACGCTTGATATTCTTGAATTGTCGAAGAAGTTCGGTCTTCAAATCGTAATAATTAAAAAAAAGATCATCCCCTTGATTCTCTTCTAAGAATTGCCAATACCATCTTTCTGTCATCAGAGCCTGTGACCAAAAGATGAAAATGAGCGAAGAGCTGGTCGTCACTCAGTCCACTTTTCTTTTGTAGTCTCCACTCGAAAAATAAAACTTTCAACCGACATGCTTTTTGACGTACCATCAAATTTAATCCCTCTAAAGGAGGACTGGCTAATTGATGGTTGCAAAGTCGATTGACTATTTGAGGCGTGTTTAGTCCAAGTCTGTATCTCTCTGACCTGTCATGGACTGCTCCAAACTACTGAACTTCGAATTCACTTCTTTCATATTCTTGTCGAACAGCTTGTACATTTTTGACAAACCGTCCGCAAGAATACTCAGCGTTTTAGTTTGGCTTTCCCTGACAGACAGAGAAGCCACTTTTTGCATCCGTTCGTACAAGTCAAGTTCGGTCAAAGATACGTTGAGAGTTTTGTTGTTATTTGTTGTGTCTTTTTGAGTTCTGTCTCGGTTCTCACTATCTGTTTGTTTTCGATCTCGTTCTTTTTGTAATCGTTCTTGTTCAAGTTCGTAGTTTTGTCGAGCAAGTCGTTCCCGTTCTGTACGTAGTTGTTCTTGTTCTAATTCAAAGTTTAGTAGAGTATGCTGTTCTTGTCCTCTATTATTGTGATCATTATCATTATTGTGATCATTATCATTATTGTCTTCTTGTTCTTCGTAACCTCCTGTATCTTCATTCTGTCTTCCTGTCGCGTTTCGTGAGTAAGTATTTGGTAAGGTGTTGTCTGTTTCTTCCATTCTCGCCGTTCCAAGTAATTCCATGCTTCGTATAGCAATTTTTTTAGAAAAAGGCGACGGTGAACGGATTAGTAAACTCCTTAGTTCCTTAAAATTGGATGAAAACCTAACAAAGGAGGAACAGAAGTCGGTAGATGAGTTATGCACCAGGTTTAATGATGTCTTTTTACTAAAGGGTGATCCTTTGAGCTACACCCCCGTATTGGCAGACAATATTTCCACCAAATCAGACCAAGCACCAATTAATACTAAACAATATAGAACGCCAGAGATTCATAAAATAGAAATTGAAAAGCAAGCGCAAGAGATGCTTGACCAAAATATAATTTCGGAAAGCAAATCACCATGAAATTTCCCTCTTTTGGTCGTTCCTAAGAAACCAGGAACTGACGGACAAAAAAGGTGGAGAGTTGTAGTCGATTTCCGCAAATTGAACAAGGTGACAGTTAAAGACGTTTTTCCCCTGCCGAAAATAGAAGATATTCTTGACCAGTTAGGAAATTGTAGGTACTTTACTACTCTTGATTTGGCTAATGGAAACCACCAAGTGCTCATAGACAAAAAAGATCAAGATAAAACAGCCTTCAGCACAAGACTTGGTCACTACGAATTTAACCGAATGCCTTTTGGGCTCTCAGGAGCACCCTCCACTTTTCAAAGAATAATATCTTGACGGATGCTAGATCCGTCGAAGTTTGTCGGGCAATTTTCGAAATGTGCAATGGACAGCGAGGAGTCCCGAAAGCTGTACAGTCAATTGAACTCTCTAAGCGAGATGATGACAAAACATTGCGCGTATTGCAACACAAAGTTTCTGTAATTTCGTCAAATAACGAAAAACTAAGTAGGCCAATAGTGGAACTCGCAACTGAAATGGAAAACATTACAACAGGAGTCCAAAATTTCAGCAATGCCAATAAAAAAAACTTCCACAACATAACCGGTGAAATCAATTTCCTGCAAACCAAAGCAGATATAAGTGATTTCTTATCCTTCCTTACTTCAAAGGTAGTAGGTTGCACCCATTTACATAAATTAAACGCTCACAATATCAGCGAAGTTCTACAGCAGACTGCCGCAAGTGGTAGAGAAATATTCGGAGATCGATGTATTTTTCATCAGGCAGCCAAAACATCTGTTTTTCCGCATGAGATCAGCATATTCATCAAAAAACTATACCATTGCCAGAATGACTCAACTGCGACTTCCAAAAAGTGTATCCCGTAATTTCCGTCTACAATAAGGACTGTGATTTGGTAATCGATAATAGTTTTGAATACATTGCTGAATCAGAAAACACAAGACCCACGAGTATTTTGAAAAATGTATTCCTGTGTCAGACGAAGACTTTACGATCTACTTTTGCAGCTTTGTGTCACCTCTTCTTACATCTAGAGCAAAGCATTGTCTGTTTGAACTCCTGCAGCACGCAGTTTCTTCGTCTATCTCTTGCAAGTATGTGGCAATCCCCGCAAACGATGGCATCATGATTAAAATGGCAGCACCTAACCATTGGTATTACATGGTATTAGAATTTTCAAAACCCTGTAATTTTCAACGGCAATGTCTTCAAGCAACCCTACATGGTGCAGGGGTTTTTGAATTGGTACAACCATGCGAGGCCAGTACCAAAGAAATAAAAATTTTCTACCATCGCATCGAAGTTATATCATGAAATCAGAGTGCAAGCAGCCGCTAGTGAATCACTCAGACCTCCTAGAAATCCTCAAAACACCTTTTCATCCGATAAAATTTTTTCCAACTTTCGAACCGTTGACCGTTAAAACGGGTGACCGTAATAACATTGCGAGGAACATCCTTGAGGGCAAGCGTTCTATTCAAGAATTGGAAATGCACTTAAAAGTAATGGATCGTTATTCAATGCTCAAACCCTAAAGGGTTGGAATTTAAATGTCGAGTAAGTAATCAGAACTTTACTGAGACATTGTGAAACAAACCCTTACCGCCGTAATATTCACGCCGCGCCGTTTAAAACTCTGTTTAAAAGTCCTTAAACCTACTACATTTAACCGAAGTAAACCGATAGAATTTAAACGACAAAATCTCGTTTAAATTGGTAATATTCACCCCGTTTTAACAAAATATGACATTCGGTTTACGTCGGTTTAAATTTGTGATTTAAACTGAACGTCGGATAGCATCGCAAGTACGAGTATGGCTTTTGAGCACATGTTTGCTGCAAAAGAATAAAATAAGAATTCAACTCGGGCCCAACGCTGTATTCAATTCAAAACTGATCTATTGTGGGACCTTGTGTTGACCAGCGACGCCAATACTATAACACCGTACGGTCACATACGCTGGTGGGAGGAAATCGTTCAATTTTCAATGCAACACCAGACGTGACAGTGACCAGTGAGTTGTATTTATATTCTTGTGTTTGTCTTTTCCCAATATTTTTCTTCTTTCCCTCTCTCAGCAACGAACGGATCTCGAATTGCGGGACGATGCTACAACATAAAAAGAGACCTAAAAAACTTGCCGATCACTATCTGATGGCTACTGTTTTGGAGACCGGTGGTGGTGCCGTCTTCAAAACACTCCGCTTACTTACCGCTAGAGTGAATATTTTGCACTGACTGAATAAACCGATAAAACTTTGAATATAAGATTAAACCATTTAAACCGTACGTAAACGACACGAAAATGGCTCGTTTAAGTTGGAGTTGGTTTATCGTAGTTAAACCGATCATTTGGTATAAAATTTTGGTTAACGTCAGTTTAAGTGAGTGAATGTTACCGATTAGTCGGTTTAAAGTACTTAGAACTTTAATTAGAAGGTTGACTATTCAGATATTGTGAAACGTAAGTGAAGTTTATAATTGACTAATCAGTTCCAAGTTGGCCCTTAATATATTATTATATTTTGTGAATTTGAAAAACTTGGTAAGCCATTTCAGATACTACTAAAAGATTTAAATCTTGCTCAATCATGTAAATATTAACAAATACAAAATAAAAACAATTAAAAATACAAACAACTCGAGAAATCTACAATATGAAACAATTTTGTGGTTGGATTTAAATTCAAAAGGGGTCAGGTTTCTGCAAAGAGCTTAAGCTTGGCAAACTAAGCTACAGTTGGTGCAGACTAAAAACTGCACAAAATCATTTTGTATTGCCATCACATTTACTTTGGGTTTATTATCAAGTCGGTAGAGTGGGTCTTTAATGTGAACTGAAATTTAATGGACCAAATTGCGCTTGAAAGTGAAAAAAAAAACAAATATTAATAGTTCATACTCACTTTTAAACACAGAGTCTGTTTAGATTGAACATCATTATATGTAAGAATATTGCCTTTCATGCCAAAGCTTTCTCTTACTCCTAAATGATAAAATAAGGAACTTTGTGTTGCTTGGATACTTAAATCGACAACAACGACATCAGCGTTATAGAAAGTCTCGAGAACGTTAGTTTCCCCAAAATCAAGTCTTTCAAACTGTGAACAAATTTGATAAAAATTAATAATCAATACAGTAAAATATAAAATATGAAATAATAAAATTAACTGTTATAATACAATACAAATACAATTGAAAATACAATATGATGAAATATGAGTTTGTCCTTAAGAAAAATATTTTCTATTTCCTTCGAGAAATAAAAACAACTGCAGAATGAATATTTCAATTATTTTATCAGTCAACATAATTAGTGTTTGACATACAAAATATGATCTTGCTAGAGATTATTTAAATAAAGTTTTTAATACTTTCCAACATTCCCACTAAAACTCAATTTAACATAATTTAAAATATATTGCAAACTTTGGCTTTTTGATACTAAGAAGAGCCTTCGTTAAAATATAACCTTTTAATCTTATCTTTTTTTTTTTTAGATGATCCACCAATCTATTTCTCTGGGATTCATTTTTCCAAAGAATGAATATGGCATCGACATACACAATTAAAATCTCTTCAGGAATATCATTAATAACATATAGGCACTGGTCTGTCTTCAACTGCTTGAGTCCGAAAATCTGAAGTACCTCGCTTAGTTTCTTGTTCCAAGTTCTTGAGGTTGCTTTAGCCCTCCTTGCTTTAAACTCCTATACATGCGTTCTGCTTTACCATTTTGTTGCGGGTTATATGGTGCCGATATTTGGTGAACTGAATATAATAGAATAGATGATATTAAGGCCACACACCGTAGACAAAAAAATCGCGTTAGGTCGCAAAAAATTGCACCGCACTGATTTTTTGGGAAGTTGTTAGGATAGATACCAACAGTGTTAAACCAAGTTTGCAGCTTCGAAAGACTTGTGCTAACTGCGTGGTGCTCGAAAAACCAAGAAATTTTCGGACTTTTTTCAGTTTTTGGCTTATAACTTTTGAAAACAGCATCCTAGAAAAAAGTTACTTGGTACCTTTTTAAAATATGTAAAATTTGCTATTATTTTGGTGCAACCTGAGCTATGTAGCTTGAATAGGTCTGGAAATACAGCATTTCAAAAATTGACAATCTTTCTTAAAAAGTTCGAAATCGTAGTTTTAGACGTCTGTGGAGTAGAGTATCGGCCTAAAATACTAATCCTATGAGGCAAGTTACTCAGCGATAATTGTAGATTTGGAAGGCCTAGGTTCGTCAGACGGCTCTTCTTGGGGCTCCGAAGTCCCCATATCGCTTTTTCAGATGACCTTCGATAGTTCTGACATCAGGTTTCTAGTCATCTTTGAAGTGTTTGTGATGGGGTCACTCAGAGAAACCTGGCATTCCTCTCTGGTTTCTGCCAGGTATGCATAGATACATTTTATGCCCTCTAGAAGCTGAAATGGCTCAGGATGGCCTCTTTTAACCCCACTTAATCGCGCCATGGAGAATAATTTATGGTGGCACTGAAGGTGGTACTTGCACTCCACAGCAACCAATTCATATATACATGAAAAACGCTGTATGATATGTTGTCCCTATTCACCAGCACGACCAGATTTTTCCAGAATACAATCTTTCTCTACTGTTTCTACTGTACGGACAACATTCCTTCGAGAAACAGGTAATTTTTGCTGGGCCTTGAGAAATTCCTCGGTGATTTTTTCGCCACAAAGAAAAAAAAATCTCCCCCAGTACGTGATGCCTAGAACCCGAGCTCTCCCTATTCCTTTTTTAAGTTGATGCTTCAAGAAATTCATCTCCTCCACGGCGGACAGATGCTTTAATATTTCTTCCCAGTGTACCTCTTCCAACATACGTCATCTACGGGGACTTCATTCAATTTACTCAAGAACTGTTTGTTCTGAAGAAGCCCACGTTTCTCATGCACTTTGATTAGCGTCTGAATACCCCTTTTTCACTGTTATGGTCCCTTCGCTAAGTGCACCACGACACATGAAACAAAAACCCTGCGGGTTGGAGTCCGACATTTCGTAAAAAGAAAACAAAAACAAAAAAACAACAATTTAAGCCTCGCGAAAGTTTACAAGAACAATGAATCAAAAACTGTAACAAACCTCAAAACGAACACCACGTGAAACACAAAGCAATATTAAAAATAATTTGAATTGGATGCTCCATTGCTCGAAAAAACCGATTTCTTTAATTATTTAATTTTTTCCTGATAATAAGGGTACTATTTGTTAAACTAAAGATATGTTGCTGTTCTACAATTATCGCTAAGTAACTTGCCTCATAGGATTAGTATTTTAGGCCGATACTCTACTCCGAACACGTCTAAAACCACGATTTCGAACTTTTTAAGAAAAATTGTCAATTTTTGAAATGCTGTATTTCTAGACCTGTTCAAGCTACATAGCTACGGTTGCACCGAAATAATAGCAAATTTTGCATACTTTAAAAGTGTACCAAGTAACTTTTTTCTAGGATGCTGTTTTCAAAATTTATAAGCCAAAAACCACGCAGTTAGCACAAGTCTTTCGAAGCTGCAAACTTGGTTTTAAACTCTTAGTATCTATCCTAACAACTTCCCAAAAGATCAGTGCAGTGCAATTTTTTGCGACCTACGATGTCTTATATGGCTGGGCTAATTCTCGATCAGTTAGGTAGAGCGAAATATTTCTCATGCTTAGACTTATCGTCTGCATTCCATCAAATCCAATTAAGTTCGGAATCTAGAAACATTACTTCGTTCACAGCAGAGGGAGGTACTTATCATTTCAAAAGCCTTCTATTTGGATTAAAGTTGGAACCAAACGGGAGACCGACTAATGCTTGCAAACAACATCTCTGCACGACACATCCTCGCAAGCAACATCTTCTGAAAGCAACATCTCTGCACGACACATCCTCGCAAGCAACATCTTCTCAAAGCAACATCTCTGCCGCGACACATCCTTGCAAACAAAATCTTTCCAAAGCAAAATCTCCTCAACGACACAAATCCGCAAGCAACATCTTCTCAAAGCAACATCTCTGCTGCGACACATCCTCGCAAACATAGGCTGAATTCGTAATTGCAGGCTTTGTTGCCCATGTCCTGCCTAAAATATGCTCAAATACGTTTATGAACACAATCACAACTGCATATGTGCAGTCATCATAATTTGTTAAAAATGAGTTCATAATAGCAAACGTTGACAAAATGAGAAATATAAATTATTTGTCAAAAGCTTTTGATTTGATTTGTAGTACATACAAACATTTAAAAAATGGCTATCAACAAAAATATTTTAAAACTTATCGTTCTGAGCTTTGCGGAAAAAAAAACGTTTTTGAAAACATGGGACAAAAATTGGCAGAAATCAGAAAATTAAAAAACCGAAGAAAAAACAAATGTTTTTGAATATGAAAACCATTAGAACGATGTTCATAAGGCATATTCCAAAAAATAAATATTTCCTTAAAACGATCAAGGAATTTCCGGTTGACAATTTACAAAACCATTTTCGGATGACCAGGTCTACATTTCAAGTAGGTAAGCCTCTTTGTATTCATAACTGTTTCTTACAGAAATTACACAGAACCTCCAACAGTTTGTTCTGAACGAATTTAAGCCATTTTGGAAAAACTCAAATTGCGGACGGCCGAAAATAGATATGAAGCTGGCAGTCTACCTCACTATTTGGAAGCTTGCAAATAATTGCTCTTTTAGGGAAATAAGCTGGTTATTCAATATTGCTAAAGGATCAACTTTCAAATACTTTATTCAAACAACGAGATTGTTGTTTAAGCTAAGAAAAAAGTATATTCAATGGCCAGATTCAACAGATGATCAACTAAACCTAATGGATAATTTTGCATGCTTAAGAACCAATCCGTTTCCTAATGTTCTTGGATGTATAGTCTGTAGACGGAACCCAAATTCCGATCATAGCCCCCAAATCAGACCCCACCAGTTACTTTAATCGTAAAGGAACATTTTCAATTAATATACAGGTAGTCAAGGTAAAAAATAATTAAATATAAAAATCACACAAGGATTTTATCTCTTCAGGGCATTTTGGGCAATTTGGTAATATTCTAGGTGATTCCGCATATCCCTTAAACTCGTATCCTAGTGTGCCATATCGAGATAATGAATACCTCACAATTTTACAAAGAAGAAGAACCTACAATTTTGTTAGTCCAACCCGAGTTTGTATTGAACAAGCTTTTGGAAGATTAATGTCGATGTTTCGGATTCTCAAATTAATAGATATAAAAAACTTGGAATATGCCAAATACATAACACTAGCTTCTGTTGTTTTGTATAATATTATCATTTAACAAGAGAAGAGTTTAGTACCGTACTCATATCCACAGAATCGAACGTGTGTCAAGTTAGCACTCCACTTTTAGAAATTAAATGAACTAAGTACAGCAGTGCTAACTTGATATCAAGTTAGCACTACACTTTGGGAAATTTGAAAAACAAAGTACGCAATTAATTGTAGCTATTTTGTTATAAATTAGTTGTGGAGAGAAAAAAATTCTAAAAAATTTTTTGACGAAGTTTTCAAACAAAAACTAGGTAGGTAGTACTAAGTTGACACTTTCAGTCCAGGCATTGGGAAGGGAAATTAGAAAATCTAAAGGTGGCATTAATTGTACCTTTTTTGTTGTAAATTAGTTGTGGAGAGCAAAAATTCTAAAATTTTTTTTGACGAAGTTTTCAAACAAAAACTAGGTAGGTAGTGCTAAGTTGACACTCTCAGTCCAGGCATTAGAAAAGGAAATTAGAAAATCTAAAGATGGCATTAATTGTAGCTTTTTTGTTGTAAATTAGTTGTGGAGAGAAAAAAATTATAAACATTTTTATGACGAAGTTTTCAAACAAAAACTAGGTAGGTAGTGCTAAGTTGACACTCTCAGTCCAGACATTAGTAAAGGAAATTAGAAAATCCAAAGATGGCATTAACTGAAGCTTTTTGTTGTAAATTAGTTGTGGAGAGAAAAAAATTATAAAATTTTTTTTTGACGAAGTTTTCAAACAAAAACTAGGTAGGTAGTGCTAAGTTGACACTCTCAGTCCAGGCATTAGAAAAGGAAATTAGAAAATCTAAAGATGGCATTAATTGTAGCTTTTTTGTTGTAAATTAGTTGTGGAGAGAAAAAAATTCTAAAAATTTAGTTGACGAAGTTTTCAAACAAAAACTAGGTAGGTAGTGCTGAGTTGACACTCTCAGTCCAGGCATTAGAAAAGGAAATTAGAAAATCTAAAGATGGCATTAATTGAAGCTTTTTTATTGTAAATTAGTTGTGGAGAGAAAAAAATTCTAAAAATTTTGTTGACGAAGTTTTCAAACAAAAACTAGGTAGGTAGTGCTAAGTTGACACTCTCAGTCCAGGCATTAGAAAAGGAAATTAGAAAATCTAAAGATGGCATTAATTGTAGCTTTTTTGTTGTAAATTAGTTGTGGAGAGAAAAAAATTCTAAAAATTTAGTTGACGAAGTTTTCAAACAAAAACTAGGTAGGTAGTGCTGAGTTGACACTCTCAGTCCAGGCATTAGAAAAGGAAATTAGAAAATCTAAAGATGGCATTAATTGAAGCTTTTTTATTGTAAATTAGTTGTGGAGAGAAAAAAATTCTAAAAATTTTGTTGACGAAGTTTTCAAGCAAAAACTAGGTAGGTAGTGCTAAGTTGACACTCTCAGTCCAGGCATTAGAAAAGGAAATTAGAAAATCTAAAGATGGCATTAATTGTAGCTTTTTTGTTGTAAATTAGTTGTGGAGAGAAAAAAATTTAAAAAAAAATTTTGAGGAAGTTTTCAAACAAAAACTAAGTAGGTAGTGCTAAGTTGACACAATCAGTCCAGGCATTAGAAAAGGAAATTAGAAAATCTAAAGATGGCATTAATTGAAGCTTTTTTGTTATAAATTAGTTGTGGAGAGAAAAAAATTCTAAAAATTTTGTTGACGAAGTTTTCAAACAAAAACTAGGTAGGTAGTGCTAAGTTGACACTCTCAGTCCAGGCATTAGAAAAGGAAATTAGAAAATCTAAAGATGGCATTAATTGTAGCTTTTTTGTTGTAAATTAGTTGTGGAGAGAAAAAAATTCTAAAAATTTAGTTGACGAAGTTTTCAAACAAAAACTAGGTAGGTAGTGCTAAGTTGACACTCTCAGTCCAGGCATTAGAAGAGGAAATTAGAAAATCTAAAGCTGGCATTAATTGTAGCTTTTTTGTTGTAAATTAGTTGTGGATAGAATTCTAAAAATTTTTTTGACGAAGTGTTCAAACAAAAACTAGGTAGGTAGTGCTAAGTTGACACTCTCAGTCCAGGGATTAGAAAAGGAAATTAGAAAATCTAAAGATGGCATTAATTGTAGCTTTTTTGTTGTAAATTAGTTGTGGAGAGAAAAAAATTTAAAAAAAAATTTTGAGGAAGTTTTCAAACAAAAACTAAGTAGGTAGTGCTAAGTTGACACAATCAGTCCAGGCATTAGAAAAGGAAATTAGAAAATCTAAAGATGGCATTAATTGAAGCTTTTTTGTTATAAATTAGTTGTGGAGAGAAAAAAATTCTAAAAATTTTGTTGACGAAGTTTTCAAACAAAAACTAGGTAGGTAGTGCTAAGTTGACACTCTCAGTCCAGGCATTAGAAAAGGAAATTAGAAAATCTAAAGATGGCATTAATTGTAGCTTTTTTGTTGTAAATTAGTTGTGGAGAGAAAAAAATTCTAAAAATTTAGTTGACGAAGTTTTCAAACAAAAACTAGGTAGGTAGTGCTGAGTTGACACTCTCAGTCCAGGCATTAGAAAAGGAAATTAGAAAATCTAAAGATGGCATTAATTGAAGCTTTTTTATTGTAAATTAGTTGTGGAGAGAAAAAAATTCTAAAAATTTTGTTGACGAAGTTTTCAAGCAAAAACTAGGTAGGTAGTGCTAAGTTGACACTCTCAGTCCAGGCATTAGAAAAGGAAATTAGAAAATCTAAAGATGGCATTAATTGTAGCTTTTTTGTTGTAAATTAGTTGTGCAGAGAAAAAAATTCTAAAAATTTTGTTGACGAAGTTTTCAAACAAAAACTAGGTAGGTAGTGCTAAGTTGACACTCTCAGTCCAGGCATTAGAAAAGGAAATTAGAAAATCTAAAGATGGAATTAATTGAAGCTTTTTTATTGTAAATTAGTTGTGGAGAGAAAAAAATTAAAAAAATTTTGTTGACGAAGTTTTCAAGCAAAAACTAGGTAGGTAGTGCTAAGTTGACACTCTCAGTCCAGGCATTAGAAAAGGAAATTAGAAAATCTAAAGATGGCATTAATTGTAGCTTTTTTGTTGTAAATTAGTTGTGGAGAGAAAAAAATTCTAAACATTTTTTTGACGAAGTTTTCAAACAAAAACTAGGTAGGTAGTGCTAATTTGACACTCTCAGTCCAGGCATTGGAAAGGGAAATTAGAAAATCTAAAGATGGCACTATATGTAGCTTTTTGTTGTAGATTAGTTGTGGAGAGAAAAAAATTCTACAATTTTTTTTGACGAAGTTTTCAAACAAAAACTAGGTAGGTAGTGCTTAGTTGACACTCTCAGTCCAGGCATTAGAAAAGGAAATTAGAAAATCTAAAGATGGCATTAATTGAAGCTTTTTTATTATAAATTAGTTGTGGAGAGAAAAAAATTCTAAAAATTTTGCTGACGAAGTTTTCAAACAAAAACTAGGTAGGTAGTGCTAAGTTGACACTCTCAGTCCAGGCATTAGAAAATCTAAAGATGGAATTAATTGAAGCTTTTTTGTTGTAAATTAGTTGTGGAGAGAAAAAAATTCTAAAAATTTTGTTGACGAAGTTTTCAAGCAAAAACTAGGTAGGTAGTGCTAAGTTGACACTCTCAGTCCAGGCATTAGAAAATCTAAAGATGGCATTATTTCTAGCTTTTTTGTTGTAAATTAGTTGTGGAGAGAAAAAAACTCTAAAAATTTTTTTGACGAAGTTTTCAAACAAAAACTAGGTAGGTAGTACTAAGTTGACACTCTCAGTCCAGGCATTGGAAAGGGAAATTAGAAAATCTAAAGGAGGTATTAAGTGTAGCTTTTTTGTTGTAAATTAGTTGTGGAGAGAAAAAAATTAAAAAAATTTTTTTGAGGAAGTTTTCAAACAAAAACTAGGTAGGTAGTGCTAAGTTGACACTCTCAGTCCAGGCATTAGAAAAGGAAATTAGAAAATCTAAAGATGGCATTAATTGAAGCTTTTTTATTATGAATTAGTTGTGGAGAGAAAAAAATTCTAAAAATTTTGTTGACGAAGTTTTCAAACAAAAACTAGGTAGGTAGTGCTAAGTTGACACTCTCAGTCCAGGCATTAGAAAATCTAAAGATGGAATTAATTGAAGCTTTTTTGTTGTAAATTAGTTGTGGAGAGAAAAAAATTCTAAAAATTTTGTTGACGAAGATTTCAAGCAAAAACTAGGTAGGTAGTGCTAAGTTGACACTCTCAGTCCAGGCATTAGAAAATCTAAAGATGGCATTATTTCTAGCTTTTTTGTTGTAAATTAGTTGTGGAGAGAAAAAATTTCTAAAAAATTTTTTGACGAAGTTTTCAAACAAAAACTAGGTAGGTAGTACTAAGTTGACACTCTCAGTCCAGGCATTGGAAAGGGAAATTAGAAAATCTAAAGGTGGTATTAATTGTAGCTTTTTTGTTGTAAATTAGTTGTGGAGAGAAAAAAATTCTAAAAATTTTTTTGACGAAGTTTTCAAACAAAAACTAGGTAGGTAGTGCTAAGTTGACACTCTCAGTCCAGGCATTAGAAAAGGAAATTAGAAAATCTAAAGATGACATTAATTGTAGCTTTTTTGTTGTAAATTAGTTGTGGAGAGAAAAAAATTCTAAACATTTTTTTTGACGAAGTTTTCAATCAACAACTAGGTAGGTAGTGCTAAGTTGACACTATCAGTCCAGGCATTAGAAAAGGAAATTCGAAAATCTAAAGATGGCATTAATTGTACCTTTTTTTTGTAAATTAGCTGTGGAGAAAAAAATTCTAAAATTTTTTTGAAGAAAAACAAACAAAAACTAGGTAGGTAGTGCTAAGTTGACACTCTCAGTCCAGGCATTAGAAGAGGAAATTAGAAAATCTAAAGATGGCATTAATTGTAGCTTTTTTGTTGTAAATTAGTTGTGGAGAAAAAAATTCTAAAAAATTTTTGACGAAGTTTTCAAACAAAAACTAGGTAGGTAGTGCTAAGTTGACACTTTCAATCCAGGCATTAGAAAAGGAAATTAGAAAATCCAAAGATGGCATTAATTGTAGCTTTTTTGTTGTAAATTAGTTGTGGAGAGAAAAAAATTAAAAAAAATTTGTTGACGAAGTTTTCAAACAAAAACTAGGTAGGTAGTGCTAAGTTGACACACTCAGTCCAGGCATTAGAAAAGGATATTAGAAAATCTAAAGATGGCATTAATTGTAGCTTTTTTGTTGCAAATTTGATGTGGAGAGAAAAAAATTCTAAAAATTTTTTTGACGAAGTTTTCAAACAAAAACTAGGTAGGTAGTGCTAAGTTGACACTCTCAGTCCAGGCATTAGAAAAGGAAATTAGAAAATCTAAAGATGGCATTAATTGAAGTTTTTTTGTTATAAATTAATTGTGGAGAAAAAAATTCTAAAATTTTTTTTGACGAAGTTTTCAAAGAAAAACTAGGTAGGTAGTGCTAAGTTGACACTCTCAGTCCAGGCATTAGAAAATCTAAAGATGGCATTAATTGTAGCTTTTTTGTTGTAAATTAGTTGTGGAGAAAAAAAAATTCTAAAAATTTTTTTGACGAAGTTTTCAAACAAAAACTAGGTATGTAGGTAGTGCTAAGTTGACACTCTCAGTCCAGGCATTAGAAGAGGAAATTAGAAAATCTAAAGATGGCATTAATTGTAGCTTTTTTGTTGTAAATTAGTTGTGAAGAGAAAAAAATTCTAAACATTTTGTTGACGAAGTTTTCAAACAAAAACTAGGTATGTAGGTAGTGCTAAGTTGACACTCTCAGTCCAGGCATTAGAAAAGGAAATTAGAAAATCTAAAGATGGCATTAATTGTAGCTTTTTTGTTGTAAATTAGTTGTGGAGAGAAAAAAATTCTAAAAAGTTTTTTGACGAAGTTTTCAAACAAAAACTAGGTAGGTAGTGATAAGTCGGCACTCTCAGTCCAGGCATTAGAAAAGGAAATTAGAAAATCTAAAGATGGCATTAATTGTAGGCTTTTTGTTGTAAATTAGTTGTGAAGAGAAAAAAATTCTAAACATTTTTTTGACGAAGTTTTCAAACAAAAACTAGGTATGTAGGTAGTGCTAAGTTGACACCCTCAGTCCAGGCATTAGAAAAGGAAATTGGAAAATCTAAAGATGGCATTAATTGAAGTTTTTTTGTTGTAAATTAGTTGTGGAGAGAAAAAAATTCTAAAAATTTTGTTGACGAAGTTTTCAAACAAAAACTAGGTAGGTAGTGCTAAGTTGACACTCTCAGTCCAGGCATTAGAAAAGGAAATTAAAAAATCCAAAGATGGCATTAATTGTAGCTTTTTTGTTGTAAATTAGTTGTAGAGAGAAAAAAATTCTAAAAACATTTTTGACTAAGTTTTCAATCAAAAACTAGGTAGGTAGTGCTAAGTTGACACTCTCAGTCCAGGCATTAGAAAAGGAAATTAGAAAATCTAAAAATGGCATTAATTGTAGCTTTTTTGTTGTAAATTAGATGTGGAGAGAAAAAAATTCTAAAAATTTTTTTGACGAAGTTTTCAAACAAAAACTAGGTAGGTAGTGCTAAGTTGACACTCTCAGTCCAGGCATTAGAAAAGGAAATTAGAAAATCTAAAGATGGCATTAATTAAAGCTTTTTTGTTATAAATTAATTGTGGAGAAAAAAAAATTCTAAAAATTTTGTTGACGATGTTTTCAAACAAAAACTAGGTAGGTAGTGCTAAGTTGACACTCTCAGTCCAGGCATTAGAATTCAAATGATTCGACTAGATTTATCCCTCGATTTCACACGTCTTCAGTTTCCCATACGACTTGCTTTTGCAATTACGATTAATAAGGCGCAAGGCCAATCTTTACGAGTATGCGGTATCAATTTCGCATAGCATGCGGTTAAAAGTGTGAATTTAAGCTATATTTTTACAAATTAAGCCATTCATAACGTGAAGTAGGTTAAAACCAATAAAGAAGTATTCTATCACAAAAAGTAGCTTAAATAATTATTTAATATTTTTTTGTTATTTTTATGCGAAGCTTAGGTTTGTCTACCAGTGAGAAGCCGGACAGGCCAACTAGTCAGTTTACAAAATGTTTTTTAAATTATGCGAATGTATGAAAAATTAATATTACGGACAAATTACGGATGTAAGCATTTATTTTTGAAAACGAAACTTAACTTGTCTGTACGTTTTTCTTACCTGAACTCTTTGAAAATTTACATTGAGAGCAGCACAGATTTGCTTAACTTCTAGTAAAGCACAATTTCGACCTTCCAAATTATCGCCAAGTTGGGTATCAATTACACAAGCAACATCCATTATTTTTGAAGAAATTATATGAAAGTCAACACCTTTTTCAACAAGAATTCAATTTCGCATTTATTTTAATTGTTTTCGCTTAGTTAGCTAATTTATATTTGAGCGATTATTTTTAAAGTGATCTATTTTGTTTATGAATTATGACCACAGATTAGCCACATGAAGATGAGAATCCACGGCAGCCATTTTAATTTGCCTACAAGCTTGAACTGGCAGTTATCAGATAAAAAATGAGAATGGGTGTAAAAAAAACCTCACACATAGACAGTCGGGGTCTTCACATACCTGGTTAAATTGTTGTTGCAATTCACATCTATTCATCGACGCGGGAAAAAATTACAAATACAAAAATGTAAACAAATGGGGTTTGGATGGTGAAACGTACGAAACATTCTCATCTTCGTGTAGCTAATCTGTTTGAACGCGCGTTCGCACCTGTCAAAGTTAAAATACCTGAAATTTCGTTAAAGTGAATACAATGGAGATGCAGCCGCGAACGCGACTCTGGGAGTTAAATAAGTTTTAATAAGCACGCGCGTGCGAACGCGCGATCGAACGCGCGTCTATTGTGTTCAGCCAGTTATACATGGGCGCGTTCAAGGCATTACGTTTTACATCCTTAATGCCTGATTACATGGGTCGTTTTCCTGAAGAGCGGATCGCGTGATACAGGTAGATTTTAGGTGCGTAAAAAAGAGAAGCTGGAATCTACCTTCTCTTTTTTACGCACATAAAATCTACCTGTCTCACGCGACGCTCTCTTCAGTAAAACGACCCATGTAATCACGCACTTTGAGCGATAGCGACAAACCACAGATAAGCCACATGAAGATGAGAATCCCCGGCAGCCATTTTAATTTGCCTACATGCTTGAACTGTCAGATATCAGATAATCAATGAGACTGTGTGTATAAAAACCTCACACATAGAAAGTAGGGATCTTCAGACACCGATTAAATTGTTGCTGCAATTCACATCTATTCATAGACGCGGGAAGAAATTACAAATACAAGAATGTAAACAAATGGTCTTTGGAGGGTGAAACGTACGAAACATTGGGCCTTACTAATAATCAAACGCTAATGTCGACTATTAGTTAACCGGAAGGTTAAAACAAAGTGCTAAGATTTAACAAAATGCTACCTATAAACAATTTAACCCTTTCACTAACTAGTGTCCAGACTTTCCTTGAATCTATTACAAAATCTACTACAAATTAGAAAATAAATTGAATGAACTGTCAGAATTTCCACGAAAGTCTGTTAAAGTTCCAACCGGAGGCAACCAACTAATTTATTTTTATTTTAGTTTATTTATTTATGAATTCAGATAATTAAGTCGTTTGCTGAAGGAACAATTAAAACCCAAGTTGGTTTTATATTATTTCTATCAGCAGGTCCAGTAATTTTAAATTAAAATTAAAAAACAATCACAGTGATATTTTAATATTGTAGTCAGATTTTCTTATTTTTTGTTTTGGGGCGTAGGTAAAACAAGTAGGTAGGTACAATATTTTATAAAGAAGGCGAAGTTTTACTTTTCGGGAACGCTCTTGCCAGCTACCGAAAAAACATCGTAAGTCCATCGCTCTGCTTAGTTGCGTCCTCCCTTGTCGCCACATTCACACCTCAGATGCCCGCTCTTGCCACAGCTGTAGCAAGTCTTGGTTACTTGGAAATGTGACTCGCTCTGTTGCATTTGTAACACGATAAAATGAAGTTGGACGAGCTACGGCTATCGTACATCTGTTCGGGACAGTTGCGGGCCCAGTGGTCGAGTTTGTTGCATTTGTAGCATGTTGGGTTATCCATTTGGGTGCAGGATTTGGAAATGTGATCAATTCCATTGCGACGACTCCTCGGGGCATGCATGAGTGTAATGCCGGGTTTGGTTGCATTTGTAGCATTTCTCCGGGTTGCCTCCATTCCTCCGCCACCGCCCGGAGCCCGGAATTACATGTCACGTGCATAATGGCCGGGACGATTGCATTTGTAGCAAGCGATGATGAAATTGTTGATTGATGTTTTGTTTGTTAAGTTTTTTTTGGATAACTTTATTTTCTGTAACACTGTCACATAAATAAAAAAAAACAACAAGGCAGGAACTGTCATAATTTGCTCTATTCCTTCAAAGTTAAGTATTGCCGTATTATTTTTGTACAGAATGTATTAAAGTACTAATAGTACGTCAATTGATTTAAGTGTTGGAGCAATTTTTTTTTAAATTAATAACACCATATTTTTTAACAAGGAAATATATTTCTTATACTTTATTTTAATATTTTTCATTCGAGGAAAATCTTAAACTTAAAATATTTTCAAATAAAAATAAGTTAACTGGCATATTTTGTCTGAGTATTTAATTATTTTTTTTTTTTAGGTTTTCTATTGTTAAACAGTAAGGGCCAGTTTTTCACAGTGTGTTATCTGTTATCCATGATTATTTCCACTTGTATCAAAAAATCCATAGCTTGAGTTGTCAATCATGGATTAAGCCAATCAGCTGATTTCGGTTGATTTACACCATTTAACCAGGATTTTGAAAATTGTATCAAAAACTCGACCTATTGTGAACAACTGGCTCTAAGGGTATCTGAAGATTGAAACCAACCCATGAATATACCTATACATATTGAAAACGACCTGCTAACATGGGAGTAGAATTAAGTATTAAATACAAATTTCGGTACCATAAAACAGCACTAGGGCAGCACTTTTCATTTAGTGTTCGACTTTAAACATGGATTTCCGTGTATTAAATTTCGACATATTAGCCGTGTTTTTTTTGCAAGTCCATATGGATTTGTCGAAAAAAACGACATCGGGACTAATAGTTTTACACGTAAATACAACAACAACTTAAATCCATATGGACATAGCTAAGTCCAGATAATTATCGGGACTTACGTACTGTAAGTAAGAAGTTCCTAAGTCCCGATGTCGTTTTTTTCGACAAATCCATATGGACTTGCAAAAAAACACGCCTATTGCTAACGACTAAACTGGAGATTAAAGTCGTTATTGGTATGCGGATTTTCTAAAATCTGAAGATTTTCTTTTAACCTCAACACTAAATTTGATTATTAGTAAGGCCCATTCTCATCTTCATATGTCTAATCTGTGCGACAAACCCTTAGTGGCTGATTACATGGGTCTTTTTACTGAAGGTCATTTTACTGAACTTGTGATTACACGGTGAAGAAAAATCCTTTCATTTCAATCTACCCTTCCCTATCTCTCATCCTTAAAATTAATATATGTTTCACGTTCATGCTGAATCCGAAAATATCAAATGAAACTCCCAGCCTAAAGCCCTAGAGCTAGTGCTGTTAGTTTTTAAGATTAATCTGTACATTTATGTTTTGGATTAATAAATAATAATAATAATAAAATCAAATGAAACTGGCGCATCGGTGAAATTTTGTTGGAATCTACCTTCTCTTTTTTACGCACATAAAATCTACCTATCTCACCGATGCGCTCTTCAGTAAAATGACCCATGTAATCAGGCACTTAGAGGATGAGATGCTTTCATGTACTTTCTGCACTAAAATTCACAGCATGTCAAATTTTGAGGAGTGGGGATGAAATTCTCTCAGAGAAAAGAAAAACTGCGAAATAGTACACGAACGCTTTGAACAAAGAATTCTTACGTGTTTTTTAACGTCAAAAAATATTTGAAAAAATAAATTAAAAACCACAAAGATTTGAAAAGCTTTCTTAAATAAAATAAAATTGGACATTAATTGGCACTTCTGGGAAGTAAGAAAAATAGAATATAACATTTAAACTGACTTTTGACAGAACTCATATTTCTGCCCGAAGAATTTCTTTGGGCTGAAATTCACAGGAAGGGGAAACAATTTGATCAAATTGCTGCAAATTTTCTACGTAGAAGAACACGATTTGACTTTAATTTGTTGAAATTCGTAAACATTTACAGTTTTGGGGAGTACGCGAACGAACCTATTGAGTGCTTGTTTTTATTCGAATGCGTACCTTTCATAGGGGTCACTGTTTGAAGTTTTTCTGCACATTGGAGAAAAAAAATAAAAAAGAAGATATTGAAAGCCCGCCAAAAATCCTCTTATCAAACCCTCCTAGTGGGTGCCGGGCGGTAATGATCACCACAGTTTTATCTTGTGCGTTGTCAAGATGGTGATCAGCTAAGGTCAGGTCGAATTACTGAGCTGTTCCTTTACTCCTGAATAGTTCAACCCTCAGTAATGCGATTTGGCCATGGTGGTGTGAGCGATTTTCATAATCCGTGCCGAAGAAATGGAAGGCTTCGGGGTAAACCAGTCACTAACGAGCTCTTTCGAACGCCTTGGCAGGGTCCGTCACACTCTTGCCTTACCCCGGTATATCGGCTCTACCGGGGCTGACCTTTTCTTTCCGACCTACTCGTGGGAACCAAATTTCAAGTTTTGCACAAACTAGACGATCTTAACATGACAGACTTTTTACCATCCGACGACTTAGAGGATGAACTTTTTGCCTCCAGCCAGGAGACCCTTAAGGGGAGCTCATGTAGCACTGGTAGTGCTTGTGGGCAACCCAAAACTTCAGGAAGCATAGGCAGTACCAGCCATAGTACCGCTCCCCACTAACATTTCAGCTTCGGTTAGGTTTAACTGAAAATGCTTTCTAACTTCTATAAGAAATCTGTAAAACTTCGTTAAACATAAAAAGGAGAACATTATAGAGGCTCAAATAACCTTTTTTAAACTTCTAAAGTGACTTCGGTACATCTTCATGACATGGTACCATGCGCAGTTCTTAAAAAAGTTTGAGATTCTATAACAAGTGTTTGTAAGATCTAAAAGAAATCTTATCGAGCGCTATACACAGTTTTATAGAAACTTAAGTTTTGACAGATAGTCTCGTAAATGATTCTATAAAGGTAAAAACGCAAGTTTAATAGAGGTGTTATTTGTTATTTTAGTGGTTTTAATACACCTATTAGAAGCAGATAATACAGCTCTTAACAAGGTAGGTATACAAATAAAAAAAAAATATTTATTTTATTTCCAATTTTTTCGAAGTGGTTTTTTCTGTATTTAATCTATTTTTTACCTGAAAGTATGTATCACATAGGATTATTTATTAATTAATGTATTGGAAATAATTATAAAACACAAATATTTTTCTTACCTCGATCGAACTCGGAACCTCCTGCATAAAAGTCCATCGTTTTAGCCACTGCGCCATCTTAGATATAATTTGGAGGATGCAAGATCATACTTTTCCTTTTGAGAACTCCAAAGAGCTTCCTTATATATAAGAGGTGTTATTTTGAATAGCCCGCTATTTCGGTAGCTGTCACTTTTGAAGCAGTCATTTCTTGACATTTGACAAGTAGAAACTACGCCATTAATAAAAATGGAACGATACACGCTTCAACAACGCATTGAAATTATTAAAATTCACTATAAAAATGGTGAAAATTTGGCAGAGACGGTTCGTAAAACTAAAACATTTTTGGGTCGTCGTGAAGCACCTTGTCGGACCGCAATACAGAAATTGGTGGACAAATTCGAGCTGTTGGGACAAGTTAGTGATGTGAAGAATAAAACCCGTGCACGTCGCTCAAGAACAACTGAGAATATTGCTGTTGTAGCCCAAAGTGTTGAAGAAAACCCAGGTTTGTCCATTCCTCGTCGTTCTTTGGAATTAGGCATTCCACAAACGTCATTACACCATATTTTGCATAAAGACTTGGGTCTTAAGGCTTATAAAGTTCAGTTAACACAAGAACTCAAGCCGGCTGATCATCAACAACGTCGTGTCTTTGCTGATTGGGTCCTTGAAATGTATGAAAATGATCCGGAATTTCATCGAAAAATCATCTTGACTGATGAGGCCCATTTCCACCTCGGAGGCTACGTCAACAAGCAAAACTGTCGCATCTGGGGCTCGGAAAACCCAAGAGTTATTGTTGAAAAGCCTCTCCATCCTCAACGCGTGACTGTTTGGTGCGGTTTATGGTCCGGCGGGGTCATTGGACCTTACTTTTTCGAAAATGAGGCTGGAGCAACAGTCAACGGTCAATGGATTGCGCTATCGAGAGATGATTAATGATTTTTTATGGCCGGAATTGGATGGTATTGATCTGGACAACGTTTACTTTCAACAAGACGGTGCTACGTACCACACAAGCAATGAAACCATCGATCTTTTACGGGAAAAGTTTCCGGACCGTGTTATCTCTCGAAGAGGTGATCACAATTGGCCACCGAGATCTTGTGATTTAACACCTTGCGACTTCTTCCTTTGGGGCCACGTGAAAGATAAGGTCTACGCCAACAGCCCAGCGTCGATTCAAGACCTCAAAGATGGAATTCGTGAGGCTATCGGGGACATAGGGCAGCCACTTTGCGATTTGGTTATGGAAAATTTCATGAAAAGGATATGGTCCTGTAAGCGTGGTCGTGGCGGCCATTTGGCTGACGTTGTGTTCCATTATTAACGGCATACCTTCCTCTTTATAATGAAATAAACATCCGATCATTTATCTCAAAATTTTTCTTTGAATATCAAAATAACACCTCTTATTGGAAAACCCTTTATAAGCCCAAGCCTCGATGAAATCAGTATCGATTAATCAATAGGCGTGTTTTTTTGCAAGTCCACATGGATTTGTCGAAAAAAACTATATCGGGACTCAGGAACTTCTTACTTACAGTGCGTAAGTCCCGATAATTATCTGAACTTAGCTAAATCCATATGGATTTAAGTTGTTGTTGTAATTACGTGTAAAACTATTAGTTCCGATGTTGTTTTTTTCGACGAATCCATATGGACTTGAAAAAAAAACACGCCTAATGCACATTTAAATTGCTATTACCCTGAGGCCACACGGGCAAGTACTGGCAAGCAAGTTAAGTTCATACATTACCTCTGTCAAATTCGTATCTGTGTACTGGCTGTGTCGTAGGCGGCAAGTTGCTTGCAAGTGGGTCGTTCTTTTTATCTACTATAGTAAACAACTTTGGTTGATCTTTCAAACAAAATGGATTCAAAAGAAAAGAAAATTATGGACAGCGAAACCTTAACTAAAATTCATGTACCAAAAAAAAATTAAATTTTTTGCAGCCAAATATTCTACAGACGTTAAAATACAGTTTGTTAGCTATCCCTCTGTCAAGCACAAACTTTCAAATTCCATTGAAGGATTACTACGATGTCAATGGATTTAAAACCCTCTAAAAATCCGAAATTTTTTTTTTTTTTTTGCTCCGCAAAAATGCATTTTCAGGGCAATCGGTTGACATTTGGAACGAAATATTTTCTATACGATCAAATACAATTTGTTCCCTATCTGTCAAGTACAAAACTTTGAAATTCCATTGGAGGATGTCTACAATGTCAATGGATTAAAAAACCTCTAAAAATCCGAAAAAAAACTGAAATTTTATTTTTCGAAAAGGGCAATTTTAGAGCTTTTTGGTGATTTGTAACGAAATATTCGCAAACGTCAAATATACTCTCAAGCAATTTCAAGTTTCATGTGAAAGTGAATTTTAACATTTAAAAAATGCAATCAAATTCCAAACTAAATTTTTTCTGAATATCTGCAAGACGTTTTATTTTACTTTTATCACACGTTTGGAAGCGTCGCATTCTTGCACACTTTCAATTTGACGTTTTGTTTTATTAATGGGATTTTTTGATTGGTAAATAAATCAATTTATTTTTGATCGGGAACTGTCAAAACACCGAATTGCCCCATGAAAATAAATTGATTTTCAAACAAAATTCCAAATCTATATTTTTCGGCAGGTTTATCCCGTTTTTACCAAAAGCAATACAATTTTTATCTGTCAGCTTGACAAATAATGCGATTTTTAATTGTTACAACACATCCATAATCATCAGCTACAATACTTTAAATTTTTTTCATCGATTATTTGTTGGTATCTTTAAAGTATAACCTGGCTTATATAAAGTATGTACAGTAAAGTGTGGTGCGCGGTGTAAGCATAAGCAAAAAGTTCTGCAACGTCACATAGATTTATGCTGACAAGTTCATGAGAGGTTAAAATATAAATCACAGATTAGCCATATGAAGATTAGAATGTTTCGTACGTTTCCATCTCCAAAATCCATTTTACCGATGAATAATAATTTCGTCGATGAATAGATGTGAATTTGCAACAACAATTGAATCTGTGGTCCGTTGTTTTTCTCTTAAAAGTTAACTATTGTTAACTTTGGTCGTTCCTAAATTCTCAAATTGTAACATTGTGTTACATTCTGACGTCTGCAAATCGTTCCTAAATTCAAGGTTGAGGTGTCAGAATGTTACACTTTGGACGGTGTTCACATTGGACTGACTCCTCCGATTTTTTTGACGTCTCTGTGCTTTAGCTCACTTCCACTTCATGGTGAGAAAGAGATGGCCAGGAAAGGCAGGATTTTTTAAATTATTTAAAAATCAGTGGATTTTTTTTGACGTCTTCTTTTGTGACATCTGTTTTCTCTGTCTGTGATATATCTTTGGCACTTAAATCTTACAGAATCCAATTTTTTTTCAATTGGAAACATATTTATTAAAGAAGATTTACATTTTGAAAGTGAAAAAATTGTAATTAATCTTTCAAACTGCACAGATTTCTGCTTTGTTTTAACGACTGCTAAACGTCAAAGTAAGTCCGATGTGTTCACATTAGTTTTTGTCTGAACAAAACAAATTGGATTCACGTCAAAAAAAATCGGATGAGTCAGTCCAATGTGAACACCGTCTTGTAATAATTTCCAACTCATCTCGATGATATGAATTGAAATGTTAATCTGTCAAAAGCAGCTGAATTTGGAAATGTTTTCAATTTGTGGTTATATTTTTTTTTACTTTTCGTTCTTGGAGTTGAAACTATTTCAATTCTTGGATTTCCTTTTACAATTTAATAGATTTTTATTTTCGATTTTGATTTTTGGAAAAGTTTTCTGTCCTTCTATGATTAAACTTCTTTTTTTTTGATATTTTCTTTCGTTTATATTTCGAAAGATATTTAACAAGTGAATTTGTGTCCATTTTGAAATTAACAAAATCTTATATTTCGCTGGAAGATTCGCTTTTATTTGTTGCGGTCGCCTCGCATCCACTCGAACCTGCAAAAGAGAAAAAAACAATTTTATTATATATCTATACGATAAATAATAAAAGACGCAAATAATACTTACCCAATTAACCGTTTCCTATTTTGTTGTCTGCCTGTTGTGTTGTTGCTGCCGGTTGTTGAATTTGAATGTCAAATGGTGAATCTGAATGACAAAGGAAAACGAAATTGAGATAAACAACATACCAATTTTCAAAACACCAAAGATAATGGCCGAGTTCAACGCACATCTGAATATTCAGAATTCTGAATTTTTGAAGCTCTTGATCAAAAACACTCTATATGAAGATACCAATCTCGGCTGTCATCCGAGTTTGCCAACAAGCTCATATAGGGGAAATTCAGGAGAAACACGCACCCATATGCAGTAAGCGTACATCCACCACGCTTTATTTGCACACACATGCAGTAAGCGTACATTCACCACCAAAATGTCGGTTATTTACGAGTTTCAATGGGTATGTTCAAAAAGTATAATAAAAGGAGCAACGAGTTATCAAGTGCTAACCCAACCTTATAAGGATAAAGGTAGAACCGCACTAGGCGGAACTGCACTTCAGCGACACCGTGCGCACTTTCGCACGAAACTGAACGAAACTTCACGTCGCGACACGGTTGGTCAGATTACCAACTTTGTCGCATAGTGTCGCGTCGTGAAGTGCAGTTGTCGCTTAGTGCGATATAGCTCATACAATTTCCCACAAATAAGTCGTGAAGTTCAGTTCCGCTGAAGTGCAGTTCCGCCGAGTGCGGTCCTAGCTTAAGTTTCTGGAAACAAATTGAACGTGAAAATTTATAATCAATTTAAGTATATTCGATTGTCTTTTTTCATTATTTGTTTTCTTTCTACGATTGTTTGGTATTGTATTTCGCTCTCGAATTATTGAAACAGACTGTGAACATGACAAAAAAAAAACGAATGAGAAATCAGCGAATCAACGCAACTGTTGTAAGACTTTAGGCGTGTTTTTTTGCAGAAGTGAATAGACATGCCAATTATAACAGATTTTGTTTATAAAATTACTGTTTATGCGGCCCCGCAGAGCCAGGGTCCTCCGCCGGTGGGCATAATTCAAGCACCTAAAGTTTTTTTTTAAGTAGTGCGAAGCGCGTAAACGTACTCCCGCTTTTAATGGCCAAAAATTGTTATAACTGTTATAAATTGGCATGTCTCTAGTCTCGTCCTTTTTGCAAACCTAGAGGAAATTGATCGAAAAAAACTATGTCGCGTTGGGGCTAAGGAATTTACATGTTAAACGCAACAACAACTAATCCCCTCCAGGCATAGCTAAGAGCACATAATTTTCGGGGGTAAACTGTTCTCACGGCGTGAATTGCATATGTACTTCTAATCAATAGTTTTTATGGAAACTCCATTGTTTTCTGTGATGGCGTCGATAGATAGTCCCCAATATCATTTCTTTTTAACCAAATCCCTCCGGGCTTGCAAAAAAAAAAACCGGCTTTTAAGAGCATTAAGGCTCTCCAAAACCAAAGCGAATACTTCAGAACGACGACGAAACTTTCGCCTGTCTTAATTTATTTACATGGAGATTAATCGAACATTATTCAGTCGTCGCATATTCGCGCGAATGTTTCGCGTTGGTTTGGGACAGCCTTTATGCTATGTATATGCGAAACCAATAGAAAACTATCGATGACCGAAATTTCAATGTATAAATTCTAACTTATCACGTTATTTATTTTATTACAGACTTTTCTGTTAAATGCCAAAGATTTAAAAATCATTGTGTAACAGCGAACTACTTACAGGATGAGTTTTCAAAGAAAATTTAAAAGAAGTTTCATCACGTGAAATTCGTAGTGTAATAGCAGACTTAGCACAATTAAATTGGTGTTTTTTTCAACACATCCCGATATCCCACCTAACATCCGCCATTTTCATGTTGAAAAGCTGGTGAGTTGAAATTTTTTTAAAGATGGCTGCGTTATTTGCACATACAAAATGGTTGTTCTGGGAAAACAGAACAATCCCACCCCGTTAAATTGTTGTTGCAATTCACATCTATTCATGGACACAAAACGAAATTACAAAAACAACAATGTAAACAAATGGGTTTTGGAGGGTGATACGTACGAAAGATTGGTATCTTCATATAGAGTGTTTTTGCTCTTGATTGGCCAGCTGTCAGAAGTCATCTGAATTTTCGGAACTTTTTCTGACAGCTGGCCAAAATTCAGAATTCTGAATATTCAGATGTGCGTTGAACTCGGCCAATGAAGTTGTTGCAGGTCAGGTAGTGTATATTTTAGAAACTACCTTCCCTACTTTTGTAGATTTGACATTTTTGACTTGTCAAAGAAGAAAAAAAAAATAATAAAGGATTCTTCTAATTTTAATTTTGATTTACCAAAGTGAATGACTATTCTGCAGGGAAACAGTATATTCATTTATTATTAATTAATTGATAAGTTTAAAAATAATTCACAGGTTGTGGCCAAGACAAGATAGACAGCAGAGAGAAAAATGTCTGGCTTAAACAATTGCTGCCTCCAACAATTGGCTGGCGTTGCTGGACAAAAATCCTTGAAATCTTACTTAAAGATCATCCTGAATTCATAAAAAAATATGAAAACTTTATGGTTAGAAGATTTTACTACCAGATCCAGATTCACTATGGTGTCCACCTCAAGATTGCAAGTAAGCCGACCGTCATGACCCTCAAGAACTCCCATTTAAAATATCGATTACCCTACGCAGTTATAACATCTAGTTGTACCCTCATATACGCTGCTATGATTGGTATTCAATTAAATAAATGTATTTTTTTAACATTTTTAATCGTTATTTGTTTTTTTGTACAGGAATACCCGTTTGGGTTGGACAGAAACTTCATGCCAGGTATAAGACAGCTACAAAACACAAAAGAAATGGTTCAGTGTTGATTGGTTTGGCAGCATCAACCAATTACTGAAATGAAGACCAAACGAAAAACCACTAACGACTCAGAGAGGCGCACAAATCGCTGGGTTATGATCGGGGTCTGGAACCAGCTTGGATTCTAGGCACCACAGACTCATCCGGTGAGATGATATTCCTCATGAGATCTAGTGCTATTTTTTTCTCTTGGGAAGCGAGCGAGTTCTTCGACATCAAATATGGAGTTATACAAAACAAAAAGTTACATCTGTGCAAATGATATAATATATGTAGACGCGCTACATTAATATCAAAATTCATCTTTTTATTTTTAAGAAAATCTTTTTATTTTTAAGAAAAAGACTGTCAGGTATTTTAATAATGAACTCTCCTTGCAATAGTGTGTCGATAAATAAAACAATAAGTGTAAGATCTGAAAGAGCAGTTTTTTTCTATAATTGTTTTTTTTTTGTTCATACCTATTTACTTTTGGTTGCTTTATCTGTGCGAAATCGGTGAGAATCGAGGATTCGCTTATTGCAATGTAAGATTCCAAACATAATCAGCCTAATTGTGAGTTTTGCCCAAACAACATTCCACCCGGAATGACTGTCATTTCACTTTTCTGGTTTTCACCCGAAAAATGTTAAATGTTCGAAAAATTCCCCTTAGGCTCTTCCAAACCAACGCGAATACTTCCGATCGACAACGAAACTTTCGCCTGTCTTACTATAGCCAATTTTTAAGCCATTAAGAAGTAAAATGTTAATTTATTTTTCGGAGGCGAATGGAAACAGCTTCATGTACATAGAAATCAACATTACCGTTGAAGCGAAACTCACAATAGCTTTTCAAATTCCGGGCGAAAAAAAATTTGAAGTTGAAATATTTTTCGGGTGCAACTCACACAAGGGCTGAATCTAAATAAAATATACGTTTAAAATTGTCCGAAATGGTCTTTGAAAATGGAATCGTTATCATTTTTGATTTTTATTTATTTATTGAACGCTGTACATTAACGTGAACTTAAAATATATAGGGCCATATTTATAGTCACTTTTAAACTCCAGTTTATCTTAGACCTGGGTTTATCCTATCTAAATAACATTGAATAAACCCCAGTCTAAGATAAACTGGAGTTTAAAAGTGACTATGAATATGCACCATAATATTTGATTACCATCCTATTTAATCCTACAGTAGGTAAGTGCATGCACTGATAAGATACAAATTTCATACAATTGTTTCATGCGATGTAATTCGCGGCAATGTACATTCAGATCGTGCATACGATCAAATGATTCATCGCAAAAGGTAGAGCCGAGTGCATAGGAAAAATACATCTGAGTCCATAAATGTCTATTACATCCTTTTCGTCAGGTTGAATCCAAACATGATGCTGGGAATCCACGTGAGTTTCAATGCACACTCAAAAACCTTGAAGATAAGTGATGAGAAGTTTAAAATTCATGCACAGAAATAAATAAATTTTCTTACTTTATAATAAGACTCTCAATTTTAGCAACAAGATCAGCACGAATGTTGGGCAAAAGTGTTGTTTCATCATCGCGAAATATTAAAGCCATAAGAGAGGCGAAACCATGAATGTTTGGCATAAGTCGTTTGAGGTGCTGTTAGTGAACTTCTATCTACAGATTCAGAAACACCGGCAGCGACAGCGACCGAATTAATTGAATCCCGTTGGGCATTAATACCCTTCCATGCACCAACATGAGTTGCAGAAAAGATTTTCGCTTTCAGTGGAATTGGACGTTGGTAGCTGAACAGCTTACTTGAGGGCTCGAATCGCTTGGCTCTGGTAGTGTTTGCTTGTGTGATTACAAGCTCAATGTCTTTCTCATCAACTTCATATTCTTCGGCACTTGATGTCACCGAAGTTGTGGTTACGGTGTCTGATGCACAGCGGCCGATTCTGAGGCCTTGAATTTCTCGGCAGCTTCCACTTGAGCTTGCTGTGAAAGGACTTCGTTTTCTGCTTCTCCGAAAATGATGTATGTGCAATCTGGGGGTTCTTGTAAACTCAAGGAGGTTGATGACAAACAAAATGTTCTTGGACATGCGAATGGTGATACCGGTTTACTCCTTGAATGTGCCTCAGAGCTCAGACCCACCTTCAGCAATATTTTTCAATGCTTGGCCTATGACACCAAATCAATTGGCAATCCTGTTGCTCCTCCTCCGAGTTGAGTTGCTTCAGCTCTCGCGTCCTCCAACGGCCCGAACTCCTGACGAAACCTGAAAAGTAATAATAGAAATGAGAAATATTCCAATTAATCATTTTAAAGAACGAATAAAAAAAAGCAAAATAAAGAATAAAATAGATAATTATTAAACTTACTTTTTAATAACCAAATTGCGGTCTGATTTGTTGCTTCTTCTTCTTGATGTTTGTTTTGCTGCTGCTGGTCGGATGTGATGTTGAATCACGAAGAGAAACGAAGTTGAGACAAACAACTTATGAACAACACAAACGGAAGATTATTTGGAACTTCCACCAGACGTCAGTGCCAAAAAAGCAAAAAAAAAATCAATAGTTTGACAGTAAAATATGCAGGTAAAACAAAAACATGTGATTTGATTTGGCGCAAAATATTGTAAGAGAAAAGTTTAAAAGCCGAACGTTGTTCTCAAAAAAACGTTGTGAAATATTATCTTATTAATATTATTATTAATTTCACAATAAGTTTTTGCTAAAATCTCAGAAAAACACAGCCAAACTTCGCAATAAAATGACGTTTCATTTTCATTGGTAAAGGTAGTTCAATCATTGAAATAATAGCCGTGTTTTTTTTGCAAGTCCATATGGATTTGTCGAAAAAAACGACATCGGGACTAATAGTTTTACACGTAAATATTTACAACAACAACTTAAATCCATAAAGACTTAGCTAACTCCAGATAATTATCGGGACTTACGATGTCGTTTTTTCGACAAATCCATATGGACTTGCAAAAAAACACGCCTTATAAATGGTGTTAATTTAAGCCAAATCAGTCGATAAATAAGGGTTAAAAATATACTCATATTTTCTCTTAAAATGTCTTATGTGGATTTCGTTTCGACCAAAGAAATCGATTTTTTTTGATTTGTGACAAGTTTTTCCTTTCGACCAAAAAAATCGATTTTTTGTCGATCTGAAGTCGATTTTGCAGATCTCGATTTATAGCAAGATTTACACAGATTTTCACACGCACTTGCACACACATCAAAGAAAAGTGACTTTTACCAATGTTGTTTTAAAAAAGGCACTCAAACAAAATAAAATCACGTTTTGTGTTCGTTTTGCCAGTAAGATTTAAGATCTGACACCAAAATCTGAATTGGTTGAAACGAAAGCCACATTAAAGAAATATGTGCGTTTTGGCATGGCAGTGTATTTATCACATCGGTGTGAATATTTGGTTATTTTTAGATAGAAAATCAAACTTCTTCTTTGGATCTAATGGCATCAAAGTATACATACCAAGGTAAAAGGTGTTTTACTTATGGGGTTTTCCATTTGCAAATTCAGATTTCAATTTAAAAATTGATTTTTTTCGTGGCGAATGGAACACGATTTCAAATTGATTTATTTTTGTCATTGTATTTGTGTAGTTTAATTTCTCTGTCAATATTTCGATACAAATTTCGTCCCTTTTAGAAGAAAAAGATGAGCTTGATGAAGTTTCCGATTCATTTTCAACTTTTCCATTTAAAATCAAATATTTCTCACATATTTCAACACAAATTTCATTCCCGAAATATCTATGTACATTAATCCAATCAAACAACACATTCGCCAACTGACAGCTGAAAATTATTTTTGTGTAAGTACAGGAAGGGGTAAAGGCTTTCCCAAACCAACGCGAAACATTCGTGAGAATATGCCAAGATTGAATAATGTACGAAGATTCGCTTTGCGCCAGTGTGGGTGCTCCCATTAATATCCATGTAAATAAATTAAGAGAGGCGAAATTTTCGTCGTTGTTCCGAAGTATTCGCATTGGTTTGGGAGAGCCTTAAATCTGCCGAAAAAATTAGATCTGTAAAATTGATTTTAAATCAAAAATAAATCAATTTATTTTGCCCAATGGAACGCAAAAATGGTCAAAATTTGCTTTTCGACAGATCCAAATCAAAAATAAATTGATTTATCTTACCAATGGAAACCTCCATTAATCACATCCAGAACGCAACCAAATATAGTTTGAATATAACCCTTCCCTCACTTCTGACAGCGATTTCATTGCACTGTCGGTGTAAACTTCTTCACCGTTAAAAATAAAATGATTGGAGTTAAAAAAAAAATGCTGATTCTACAATACTTTAAAAATTCCAAAAATCTTAGGCCTCTTCAGAATGCGTTTGAAATGCCTAATTGTTACGAGCTTTCTGAATCCATTAACATCGAGGGCATCTTTCGCTAGAATTCAATCCTTTATGGCTTGATACATAGGGGACGAACTATATTTCCGGGTTTATAGACCATTTTTAGTGCAAAGTATTTCCAAAAAGCCCTGTAACAGCGTTTTCCCCGAGGTAAATTTAATGCTTGAAATGAAAAACGGCTATTGATAGCGATTTATTGCATTTTCAAAGTAAATTTCTGCGTTACCAAAGAAGCACCCTATAAGTATCAAATAGGTAGTTCGACAACCATTTCACACTACCTGACCTGCTCTGGTGGTAAACCGGCGGAGGTAAAGTGGCGGTGGTAAACTGTCTCGTGGTAAACTGTCCCGTGGTAAACCGGCGGTGGTAAACCGGCGGTGGTAAACCAGCGGTGGTAAACTGTCCCGTGGTAAACTGGCGGTGGTAAACAGTCATGTACCGCAAAAAAAGAAGAGAACAAAAAAATAAGACTTAGCGGGTGTAGTCATTTTTTCTTGTGATTTTTTTGAAAACTTACCAAAGACATATAAAAAGGTAGATTTCAATGTGTGGTTAATTGCGTTTTTGTTCTTTGGTCAAAAATTAATTCGTGCAGTTATTTGAGTTTTTTTTGTGGATAAAAATAGGTAATAAAACCTTACTGTTTTTTTTTCCGATTTAAGATAAATAAAAATTATTGTCACGTGTGTGCCTGGAGGGTTAAAAGACTCGGAGAAAGATTAAATAAATATTCCAAATTAGAAAAGGATTAGCGAGGTGAGATGTACGAAAATTGTTTTTATTGAAGAATGTGTGCTTAAGCGTAGTATATTTATACAGTACCCATGTTCTATAACTTTGGCGATAACTTTTCGCGTCGTTAAAAAATGAAACGGAAAATTCCACCTTTAACGACTCTAGAAAATTATGGTGTTCTGTAAGTCGAAGCGATACTTTCAATTTTCGATGTGTTTTGACTGGAACTTCCATTGGAAGACGATAAGTTGAACTGTCATATTGACATTTCAAAAGCAAAACAATTGAACTTGAAATTAAAAATAATAATCCAAATCCAAAACAAGAACAGAAAATATTATATACCTATTATTATCAATTTCATTTGTAATTCAGTGATGTTTGCCTTATTTCTCCTATCGGAAGCGCAAGACCGTAGAAACAAAATGCGTATACAACGCCGTAATCTCCGTGACACGACTAACCCATTTGATTTGCCCGAGGAGCGTTTTCGAGAGCTCTACCGGCTTAGTCGCGATGCTGCACATAATTCTGCTACAAGAGATGCGCCCTCACATGAAAGAGGGGCAGCGGATAACATTTATTCCCATTCCCATCCGTCTATGTGCTGCATTGCACTTCTATGCTTCGGGGTCTTATCACAGAGACATCGGCCAAGATTTTTCGGCGGCAATGAGCCGAACGATGGTTTCGAGAATTGTGGCTGAAGTCTCGACAGTACTTCAAAACCATTTTTCACCCAAATGGATAACGTTCCCAAAAGAGGACGAATACGATGCCATTAAGCAAAGGTAATTTTATTATAAACAAAAATAATTCACCTCATAAATTTTACATCAAACTAGTTTCTTTGAAGCGACTGGATTTCCAGGGGTGATTGGAGCAGTTGATTGCACCCATGTGAGGATAAAAAAGCCGGAGAATGAAATCGAAGCTTGTTACCTCAATAGAAAGGGGTATCATTCTAAGAATGTCCAGTTGGTACATTGAACATATTTACAAAAAAATATAATAGGTAATGATTAACTAATTTCAGGTGTGCAACTTCAATCTCCGAATATTTGGGGTCCACGCTCGTTTTGGAGGTGCGTCTCATGATTCCTTTATATGGGAACAATCACATATAAAATCAATTCTCCAACAACGTTATGAAGCTCATGAGCAAAGAGAACATAGCTCTTGGCTGTTAGGCATGTATTTATTACAATAAATAGAATAAATATATATTGTTTTAATTAATTTTTTTAATATAATTTAATTTAATTCTATTTGATTATATTTTATATTGTTTTTTTTTTTTTAATTTGTTTATTCAACATAGGTGACTCTGGCTACCCTTTGCGTCCCTGGCTGATGACACCATATCGAGCTTCGGCAGATGTCGATGAAAGAGCCTTTAATACAATCCATGCACAAACACGCAATTGTGTTGAACGCCTTAATGGAGTATTAAAATCTGTTTTTAGGTGTCTCAAATTGGGGTTATTTTACTCGCCTCAAGCCGCAGGAAAGATAGTAAATGCATGCTGTGTACTCCACAATTTTCGAATTAAACACGGAATTATAGACGATGTCAACATAGAAGACATAGAGCAGGATGAAGAAAATATATTTAATAATTCGGATAACAATTCGGTGCACCAACGTGCAGCTATATTACTTCGTGATCGCCTTAAAACGAATATTTTAAGATAAAATAATAATATTTAAATTGAACTACCGAAAGAAGTGGTTTTTAAGGTGCGGTTGTACGAGTAAATACATATATTATATTTTCCAAAAAAAAAACTGAAGATCCACAATTTCTTCAAAACATTTTTCCGTTTTCTTTGATGGTGTTAAACAATGTTGAAAATCAATGAAATTTGTTCCTTTAATTATTTGTTGACTTTGATCATTCAGTGTGGAAAAACGTGGATAGTGTCAAAAAAATCGACCAAGCCATTTTTGTTGTTTATTTTTTGTTATGCATAAAATCAACAAAAGTCTCCAAAAAAAAAAAACTGATAAGGTTCGCTTAAAGAGCTTATATCTTGAGTTTTATTAATCGGATCGTCAAGATAAAAGTCTTTACACTTAGGAAAAATGACAGTGCATCATTTGTCATTTAAAAAAAAAGAATTTAAGTGATAATTGTTCTGATCAAAAATTGTAAAAATCGCCATTTTCAAACCCTCACCCCCACCACCGGCGCCAAAAAAAAACCTGCCAGACTTTTGTTTTCCATATCACGACGCACACACCTACAAACCCTCATACTCAATTTTTGGTTATATTTCCAAATCAAAAATATGCTGTCAGCTCTTAGACTATAATAAGTAAGCTTTTGGAAACAGAAAAAGCAAATGTACCAATATTTTGTTCATAAATGAAAATAAAAGTGCAAGTAAAGACATACATTAATGACTTATTTTTATTTTGTATTTAAAAAAAAAAATAGTTTAATATATAGCATTAAAAAAAAAACTTAAAATGATATTTCGCACGAAATAAGTAGGTAAAACACAAAAAAATTAAAAAATACTTATAAAAAAAACAAATCATCAGGAAACCGCACCACGAACATTTTTTTTTGTATAATTGAATGTGGTAACTTACAATTTGAAAAATAAAAATGATACGAATCTACGAGGAATCATTTGAAATAATTTTTTCGCAAAAAAAAATTGCCTTGAGGCAAATTTTTTTTCTTAAAAATGCCTTTTAATTAATTTTCCCTATGCAAATTCGTTTTCCGTACAGAATTTTCATCAGGAAAATTATTAAATGCTTTTTTATGAACAAATATTTGATTCGAGGAATATTTTTTTACAAGAAAATTATTTCAAGTGATTCCTCATAGATTCGTTTCATTTTTATTTTTCAAATTGTGAGTTAACACATTCAATTATACAAAACAAAATTTTTCCTGATGTCCCTTTAAAGTAACGTAGTAAATAAACATTTAAGTTTTTGTTAAAATATCAAATATTTCTTTGATAAAAGTCAATATTTCATCGAGCTTTTGATTGACGGAGCTTTGCACGGCCCTTACCTCCTCCAATGCATTTGCGTATCCAATATTTTGGGTCTTTCTGACCTTTGAAGGTCTAGGGCTGCAATCAATTTCATGTTCATTCTTTAGTTCAATTTCTAAATTTTAAACATACAAAATTAGATTAGAATTCAATTTAAGTATGAGCTTATGAATAAATTGTACTTACATCGTAGTCATAGTCATATTGTTCTACCCCCGTTCCCAATTCTGGGGTTGAACCATACCCGTCAATTGCATCAATGGTGATGATGGATAAAACTTTTTCTTCGAAATCATTCATTGGTCGAGGTCCATCTACTATGCTCCCACCACCAGTTCTATTAAGGAACGTCTTGTGCTCACTCGCTCGTTTTTTGACGGACGATTTGATGTCTGTCCAGCACTAAAACAAACAAAAATATATATATAACTGCTCTAACAAGGTCAATACAAAAATTGTTGCTTCACTATTTTTTTTTTTTTTCATACCTTTTTCCATTGTTCCACAGATCTTATGTTTGGGCCTTGAGCATTTAGCTGTGCACCCAACAACTCCCATGTCTCAACGTTATTTTGTCGCGAGCTTATGCTGGTGAATTGGCCTCTTGCAAAAGGCTTGTTTTCTGCCATGAAATCTACCAGCATATTCTTTTGACTGCCCGTAACTCTGAAGGATCTCTGAAATTATAAAAATTAAATTAAATAATATTAAAAAAGATGATATTATTATTTTATTTCCATTTTTTACTTTAGTCATTTTTATTACTCGCCTGCTTCTTTGTAAGGGATAAGATTTGACGTTTAACATGAGTAAATTAGCGACGTTCTTTCTTGCAGAACACCATTTTATCGCAAACTTCCAATATCCCATTCCAATTAGTTCCGTTCGATAAAATTATCGCATGTCAAGCTTATAGAACCTGATTGATGCGGTAAAATGATTTTCGTTCCAATTTTAAGCGTTTCTCGATGAATTTTATCGGTTCGATAGTTACAGAACATGGGCACAGGCTACTATACATCACGTATAAAATTTCTGGCGGTTCCAGCTGGCCAGCGGAGCGCTGGGCCGCCACACTAAAAATTTTTCATTGTCGTTTGTGACTAGTGATTAAAAGTGGAATCCTTACAAATTTTTCAACGATTGGATTCTGCTGCATGGACACTGCAGTTTTGTAACAAATTTTTGGAAGTCCGGTACTCGTGCTGAAAATTTGAATATCCACGAGGTTACCAATTTGTCATCCTGTCTTCGTGAGGAGGCCTTCTTAGGCTCCACCAAAACCGTTATAACAAGAAAAAAAGACCATTCTTTGGTTTCTTGGACCACAAAGCCGATAACGAACTCCTGGATTATTGGATTAAACCGGAATTGCCTAGGATATTCCACCTCCAGAACCCCTTTCCTAAAAGGGTACCAGGTGATTCTAAGAGATCCAAAGAATAGTGTCAATATTTTTTTTCCGTCGATTTATTTAACAAAACACCGCCGGCGTTTTCATCAGTTTTTATTTAAAATTGAATAGAAAAATTCTGGGTGTTATTAAACCTGTTTTAAATTTCATAAAAGGAAAAAGAAAAGAAGTCGAATTAAGGACTTTCTATCCAGTTTCCATTCCGTTTTCGTTCCCGTTATTATCGTGTTCCTGAGTATCGTTAATTGTAAAGCTGTAACGAGACGTGAAGTTTTTTTTTTCAATCAAATTTTTGCTTTATTTTTATAACTTTTTTTGAATCTATACTTTTTTTCTTATTATTATACTTTTACTTATTGATCATATTATCTCACTTTTTTTTCAATTTCAGTTTCTTATTTATTAAATAACGTTTTGCAATTTGTAAGTGAGAAAGTGTTGATTTTCAAGGCATATTATTGGTATTACCCTTTTTTTTTGTGTTGTTTTTGTCGCGTTATATCCCAAACCTCCATAGAGCTCTTAGAAGGCAGGTACTTGTTTTGCTGTGCTGGTAGTCCTGCGAGTTAAGACTACTTTTGGGTTTCTATGATAGTCCTTTTGAGAAGCAAATCTACTCACGTTGTTTTTCCATTTTTTTTTTGTTATTTTTTCAGTTGTCTGTAAAGATATCAAGTTTTGTTTTGTAACGGGGCAATAGGATGAGGACCTGGGAGTGGAACTTGGAAATAGGAAACGGAAGGGATTCGGGATGGAAAATTGGTCTAGGGCCGGAAGCGGCAAAATGAGTCGTCAGCTCCTCTCAAGAGCTCTCGGACGGAAAGCGGCAGGAATTAGGTAGGGATAGGAACGGAAGGGGTCCAATGTTCAGCGGAAGGAGCAGAGGCATGCTGGCAGCGCACGGCTTAGCTCGCCGGAATTAGGGGGGGATCGTGCTCCTCCACCGAACCTCATCTCGCTACAAAAACTTAATTTCATGCCTTATCTCACTATAACCCCTCTTTCTTTAGCTACCACTCTGAGCACCGGTTAGGTTTAATTTCCGATGGGCCTCCCCTCACCACTCCTGGAACCTGGTGGCCAATGGTGCTTCAGATTCCCCTTGAAAGCTTACCGCTGCTGCAATATCACACCTCACCGTTCATTCTGGCTCGTCCTCGACATCCCCTGAAAGTTTCCAAAACCTAGGCGAACATATTTACGACTTTCGCTGAGTGGACGAAAACTTCATGGTTTGGCGTGGCATACAAAAGTTTGTTTATTTCAAGTATATAATGGACTTTAATATTTAATTTGTTTTTATTTTTCTAAAAAGGAATATTAAATATTAAGGTGAGGTTGATACCAAGAAAAATCGACATAAAAACCAAGAAAGCTTGACAGACCAAAAAAAAGATAAATATGTAATAAGAATATTGAATTTGATTTGCAAATAACAACAAACTAACCTATTAATAAAAACTTTGCAAAATTATTCAGAAATGAAAATTACAGAAAGGGAATCAAAACAGTGAAAAAAAGCAAGTAAAAGCTTCGATGGACCCTTTTGGTCGCATTTGGTGTGGTATGTCTTCGATTGCTTTGCAACTCAAGAGACACCCAGCACCTCTCTACCACTCGCCGACACAAAATTTCGGATCGAGCCCAGTCTCACCCGTTGCCAGCTAATACGAAGACCAACTGTCTCTAACCCGTAACCCCTAAAGAGCGCTCTGTAGAAGGTCAGACACTATCTGTGCTATTTTTCGTCGCGTAGAATTCGGAGGAAACCAGCTTCAACCCGTCGGCCTAGTGCTTCGACGAAGTCTCCTACCCCTTTTCACTCTTTTAACCACTTTGTACAATAAAAATATTACTATGGAATAAAATGCGCTGCCAGCATGCCACTGCCCCTTCCGCTGAACATTGGACCCCTTTCCGTTCCTATCCCTACCTAATTCCTGCCGCTTTCCGTCCGAGAGCTCTTGAGAGGAGCTGAATACTCATTTTGCCGCTTCCGGCCCTAGACCAATTTTCCATCCCGAATCTCTTCCGTTTCCTATTTCCAAGTTCCACTCCCAGGTCCTCATCCTATTGCCCCGTTACAAATGGCGCCCATACGTAAGAGTTAGATTTTTTTTTGTGTATGTCAAACGTGAGTTGTCCAGTTTTTTTTCTGGTTTTTTTTTTTCGGTGGCATCCTCGAGGCAAATTGTTAGTCTTGATCAGGAAAGCAAATGAGCATACCGGTTCAAATGCGACAACAAGTTTTGAGGTTGCTAGCGGAAGTGCCTAGAAGGGAACCACTCTTTATGTGTAATTGCACCCCTCGGATAAAACCTTTTGTAAGTCTTTGAATAGAAAGGTGTTAGACGAATCTATCGAAACGCGAAAAGAGGTAGAATTTGAGTACTAGTGCAAGAAAGTCCTGTCGAGTTTACGTTAGTTGATGCGGTCGGAGTCGAGAAGAAACGTAAGTCTTGATCGGGATAGCTCGTAAGAAAGCCCGATCAATCGCGACGTAAATTTTCGATTCTGACGGCAACAACGAACGTAACATTTATGTGTTTATGTTTTTCAAGAAGTTTAGCTGCCAAACTCTGAGAATGTCAATTTGAGAAGAAGAGCTGCTGTAGTGTCGCATCTCCAGGGAGAGATCAAAAACACCACCGTTAGATGCTGTCCAAAACATCCCCGCAAAATATGATAGAGAAAGATATAGAAATTACGATATTTTCAAACAGCATAGTAATTTTGGTAAAAGAAAAGTTGATGAAAATATGAAAGAAGTAAAACGAAAATTAGCTTACAATAAATTAGTTAAGATTAGGTTGGTCCGTAAGGTCGAATAAGGGAAAAGTTATCAACATCTTTCTGGGCTTAAACTTTCAGTTCAAGTATCATCAGAGTTTATTAGAGTATTATATGTTTACAATTTAATGGTTGATCTTCGCAAGTAAAGAGTTAGTTAGATTTAGGACATAAGTAATAGGTTAGTATTAGTTTACATGGTGAAGGTATTATAAAAAAAAAGAAAAAAAAATGTATTAATAGAGTTAGGTCTTAGTTAAGAATTAAGTAATTATTACAACAAAATAATAAATCAGGCAAATTCGATAGTAATAACTGTCAAATTTTTGTAAATCTTCCGAAACCGACATCAATTTTGCTGCAGCAGAAACCAGGCTTTCGTTGGTAGTTTAAGGGTATGATTGCTGAGGAAGAGGAAGAGGTAAATAATATAATTAAAGTCTCTTACCAGAAAAGTCATACCACCACGCGTTCCCAATACTCGTGGATTTTAGAAAAAATTTGTACCATGCCCATAGAACATTCACCACCACGTCAACCCGAGGATCCGATTCCATCCGGAACCCACCAAGGGCCTCCAGTGGGAGCGCCGCACTTTATCCGTTCCCTCCACCTCCACTTCCGACACCAGGCAGTCAAGACAGCTTGTCGGATTCTGAGACATCGCCAGTCTATAGTAGTATCACCGATGGAGGCGCGGTTGGAGGAGCGGCAGAAGTAGGCAACGTCAGCGGAACATCGGCTAGTGCGGAAGTGGCTAGCGATTCAGATAGGGTGAACAAGAATCCTGTGGTGACAAATCCATTGATAGATTTTAACACAGTAGAAACCAATCTTCAAACAGGTAGTGCTTCCCTATCCGCAGAGCTGATTTTGGCCATCAACCGGGCCGTAGGCGATGCATGTCAGCAGTATACCACCTCGCTTAGACGGGAATTAGCAGAATCGCTGAAATTTGAAATGGAAAAAAATTTCAGTGAATTAAATGATAGGGGAAATCAAACTAATCACTCAGCGGTTGAACTAGTAGACAGGGGCCGAACACCGTTAGTAAACGAGATAGCAGGGGAAACGTCAAGTAGTTGGGTAGAAAGAGAAACACGTTGTCCATCGCGATTAGATCCAACATCGAGGCCGTTCGTACCTGTGGGAAATGCGAACGAAGATACCCAATCGATCCCACAATATTTAAATAGATCTGAGAGTGGTGGTGGCCAGGCGAACGATAATCATGATTCATACTGGAGAATGCGAAATCCCTCAGGCGGGTATGTTCAAAATCCGCGCGCTAGTTGGCCAAAACCTGTTAGAAATCCGATAAAGATAGATAAGTGGGGTTTAAAATTTAACGGTAAATTAGATGTTCTCACCGTGGAAGATTTTGTTTTCCGATTGGAAACGCTTCAGAGTCAGTATGCCTGCCCTTGGACCGAAATTCTGAGAGATTTCCATCTTTTACTAGCGGGGGCGGCTCATGACTGGTACTGGCAGTTTCACCGGTCTCATTATCGTCCCGACTGGCCAATTCTCCGCGATGCACTAATGCGCCAGTTTCGTAATTCGAAGTCCGATTATGAAATTATAAGGGACATGATGGAACGTGAACAAGGTGCCAGAGAGTCCAGCGACGATTTCTTTGCGGCGGTGAACAAGCTGAGAGCCCAACTCAGGGTGCCGATTCCGGAGGTAGATCTGGTTCGGACTCTGAAGCGCAACTTGAACGAGAGGGTCGGTTGTCTGGTATACCCTCAACCTATTTTTACCTTAGATCAGCTGAGGGTAGCGTGTAAGGATGTGGAATATTCGTTTCCGCACAAAGAACGAGATGCTCTAAAGCATCAAAGACCAGCTCGATATTCAGCGAACGAGCTGGAATTTGAAGATCCACATCTCGACGTCGAAGCTCTAGGGGCATTTCAGTACAAAGGTACTCGTCCAAAGACTTCTCCTTCAGGTAGTGATTCAAGTTCTCTGACGTGTTGGAACTGTAAGATACGCGGCCACACGTTCATGGATTGTCCGTCCACAACTAGGAATATTTTTTGTTATAGGTGCGGGCAAGAGGGAATTATAAGCCCGAAATGCCGAAATTGTAACCCGGGAAACAAGGTCCGGAACACGACGTCGACGGGGGAGTCGTGTTCCACTCAGACACCCCAGTGGAAAACCAAGGAAACTTAAGTGTTGCAAACGAGATTCCAAGAATTCAAATTTTAACCCGTGAAAAGGAAACCTGCGAAGAAGAAAAGAGTAAACGATATCAGATTAAGCCATTACATGTTAGGTTGAGGGAGTATAAATTAGCAAGGGATAAAATATTCAATGTAAATAGAGGAAAAATAACTAAGAGGATTATGAAAGCTAGAATTCGTTATAAGTTAAGAAAAGAAACAAGGAAAAATATTTCGTCGACGGTCTTAAACTTAAACACCGATCCAAGGCCATATGCCAAGGTTATGATTGCCGGAAAAGAGATGCTTGGGTTGCTTGATAGTGGAGCCAGCATCAGTATATTAGGAAAAAGATGTATGGAGTTGGTGAATTCCAGTAATATGTCGATTAAACCATATCAGGCCGGTGTTAAAACCGCCGATGGGAAAAATCAGGCAATCACCGGAAAAATTCAGGTACCTATAATTTATAAAACTATAGAACATACGGTTACGCTTTATCTTGTACCCAGCTTAGAGCAAGAATTATACTTGGGAATCGACTTTTGGAGGTCGTTCAAAATTGCTCCGGATATCGTCAGTTTGGTTTCGATTAGAGAAGAAGAAGCAGAGCTAGAAAACGCACACCAACTTACTTCGGAGCAACGTTCTAAGTTGGAGTCGGTCAAGCGGAGGTTTCTTGATTATGACCGCTTCGGCCTCGGAAGAACGACGTTGATGGAACATGTCATCGATACAGGAGACGCGGAGCCTGTCAAGCAGCGTCACTACCCCGTGTCTCCAGCGATACAAGCCTTATTATACAAGGAAATAGACCGAATGCTTCAGCTCGGCGTTATAGAGGAGAGTGAGAGTCCTTGGTGCTCGCCTGTAGTTCTTATAAAAAAACCAGCCATAGACGGTACTATCAAGTATCGTTTCTGTCTGGATTCGCGTAAGGTCAACGCGTTAAGCAAAAAGGACGCTAGCCCCCTTCCTCATATCGAAGGGCTCATCAGTCGTATACCCAATACCTACTTTATTAGTAGCGTAGATCTCAAGGAAGCTTTTTGGCAAATTCCGCTGGAAAAACGGAGTAGAGAAAAAACTGCGTTTGCGGTACCGGGGAGACCCTTATACCAGTTTAAGGTAATGCCATTTGGGTTGTGTAACGCAGCTCAAAGGCTTTGCCGATTAATGGATAAAGTAATTCCTGCACGACTCAGGGACAACGTTTTTGTGTATTTAGACGACTTGTTAATAATCGCGCCCGATTTTGAGACTCACCTCAACATGCTGGGCGAAGTAGCCGAGTGTTTGAGAAAGGCAAATCTCACCATCAACCTTAATAAGTCAAAGTTTTGCTTTAAAGAGCTAAAATATCTGGGCTTTATCGTTGGTGGTGGGAAGTTGAAGACTGACCCGGCGAAGGTCGAAGCGGTAGTAAATTTTCCCATGCCGAAAAATGCCAGACAAGTCCGCCCGGCTAGCTCAGTCGGTAGAGCATGAGACTCTTAATCTCAGGGTCGTGGGTTCGGGCCCCACGTTGGGCGCCATTTGTAACGGGGCAATAGGATGAGGACCTGGGAGTGGAACTTGGAAATAGGAAACGGAAGGGATTCGGGATGGAAAATTGGTCTAGGGCCGGAAGCGGCAAAATGAGTCTTCAGCTCCTCTCAAGAGCTCTCGGACGGAAAGCGGCAGGAATTAGGTAGGGATAGGAACGGAAAGGGGTCCAATGTTCAGCGGAAGGGGCAGTGGCATGCTGGCAGCGCACGGCTTAGCTCGCCGGAATTAGGGGGGGATCTTGCTCCTCCACCGAACCTCACCTCGCTACAAAAACTTAATTTCATGCCTTATCTCACTATAATCCCTCTTTCTTTAGCTACCACTCCGAGTACCGGTTAGGTTTAATTACCGATGGGCCTTCCCTAACCACTCCTGGAACCTGGTGGCCAATGGTGCTTCAGATTCCCCTTGAAAGCTTACCGCTGCTGCAATATCACACCTCACCGTTCATTCTGGCTCGTCCTCGACATCCCCTGAAAGTTTCCAAAACCTAGTCGAACATATTTACGACTTTCGCTGAGTGGACGAAAACTTCATGGTTTGCGTGGCGTACAAAAGTTTGTTTATTTCAAGTATATAATGGACTTTACTATTTAATTTGTTTTTATTTTTCTAAAAAGGAATATTAAATATTAAGGTGAGAAAGATACCAAGAAAAATCAACATAAAAACCAAGAAAGCTTGACAGACCAAAAAAAAACATAAATAAGTAATAAGAATATTGAATTCGATTTGCAAATAACAACGGACTAACCTATTAATAAAACTTTGCAAAATTATTCAGAAATAAAAATTACAGAAAGGGAATCAAAACAGTGAAAAAAAGCAAGTAAAAGCTCCGATGGACCCTTTTGGTCGCATTTGGTGTGGTATGTCTTCGATTGTTTTGCAACTCAAGAGACACCCAGCACCTCTCTACCACTCGCCGACACAAAATTTCGGATCGAGCCCAGTCTCACCCGTTGCCAGCTAATACGAAGACCAACTGTCTCTAACCCGTAACCCCTAAAGAGCGCTCTGTAGAAGGTCAGACACTATCTGTGCTATTTTTCGTCGCGTAGAATTCGGAGGGAACCAGCTTCAACCCGTCGGCCTAGTGCTTCGACGAAGTCTCCTACCCCTTTTCACTCTTTTAACCACTTTGTACAATTAAAATAATAATATAGAATAAAACAAAGATATTACGAAATAAAAAGTTTGAAATTGCCAACGCCCAAAAAAAAACACCCCTAAAAGCAAGCAATCGCTTAGACTGCTCGGAAGGAAATCTCCAATAGTTGTATTTGTTCGGCTCTTTCTGTTATTTCGGTTTTAATATTGGATTGGCTATATTCCACGTTCTATGTTATTTGTTCTTTTCGGTTGGTGTATTTGTTTATACTTTTTCTACGTTTTGTTGTCGGGGTTGGTGTATCGGATATTTCGAAATTATGGTTATATAATTTATAATTCGTATAAAGGATAGGGCTCGGATGCATTTAATGCGTTCGGAATAAATGACATGGGTACTTATCGTATCGGTCCAGATGGGTGATATTTCCTCTCCCGGCTCTTCGTAACCCCCAGGAATGGATCTGGTTCGCCAGGGATAGTCCTTTTTGGGACTATTTAGATTGGATGACACCGCCAAAAAAACTACGGCGGCGCCGACTTCGTTCTTGTTGATGACCGCCCACCTTTTGCACCGACCCCTAAATTACTAACGTTCAATTACTATTTATAAGAAAAGAAACCATGACTATCACTCACCCCTTAACAAACTCACAGGATTTATTATTTAAGTTTTATCGACACACGCACACCCGTTGGCAACAATAATTAATTAATTTTAACACTACAAAAAAACAATACTTTTTATTATACTAACCTATTTCTTTTAAACTTTATTATCCTACAACCTTTTAGCTTAGTTCCTTAACGCACGGCCTGGACCAAACCCTCCGACAAGTAATTCCGAACTGAACCTCTTTTTTCGTTTCCGATTATCGCCACCGCTAACTCTCATAAAAAAAAACCTCTATAACTTTGTTTAGTGAGGTATATGAGTTCCGTTTGGGGTTCGCACCGCCAATCTGGAGGAGCCCTCACTTTTGGTACTCCCCTTTCCGACTAGCCGTATGAAATAAACCTACCATGGTGTGTCCACTCCCCAAACGGTCATCCCATATCCGAACCAAATATTCTTCCTCATTTCCTTGGCTCTAAACACATCCCTGTACTTCGAATTTTTCTCAGCTGTCATTTATTCTCCGAATTCAACAAACCTAAATCAAAACAAGTTTCGCTGCGGCATTTCTATTTAATTTTCAGCCGAATGTATGTTTTCTAAAGTATGTATGTTTATTAAAGTAAATCTCCAAAATGGTGATAAACCCCCTGGCCCATAGACGATCCACCACCCTAAAATATCGCCCCAGAGGAACCTAAGAAGAAGCAAAAAAAAAAGGAAGCAGAATAACACGGCAGACTTCCGAAGGCCTTAAACCACCATCCCCGCTGCCTAGCACAGAGCTGACCAGCAATGACCTTCTCGGAGTTCTCCTGCCTTCAATTTGCTTCATTCGCCTCTGCACCGTCGCCGTATGTGAACAACTGCATAGAAGGTAATGAGCGGCCTCCAAGGTCAGGTAAGCAAAGCATTTTCCTCTTCGGTGATAAGCTGCTTTACGTTTGTTTACTTTCGTACCTATTTTAATAGGGAATTGGAAACCCAACGTAATTTTTGCTTCTCGGAGGCGGTCGTAACAAACCTCCGGATTTGTTAGCAATCCGATTGCTACCAAGACGGTGACAGGCTGCCTCGCTAGAAATAGGGACGTTGGGGAATGAACCCACTTAAAACAAGCCGGGCATTTACCGTAGTCACTTGCTTTTGCGCCTTCAATCTTTAGACTTTTTTTGTTGAGTGTCTCCCTACACGTTTATGCTAAAACTTAACAACAATTCTTTGTTTATCGCCGATGGAATCAGGGATTTCTCTTTTCTCAACTTTATTGACTTCCGAAATCGATTTTCCAAATGGAAAATGAACGAGTCTCTTAAACTGATCAAGAATCCTGTGCGGTATTTTGTTTCCTTTCCTTTGGTATAGAATAAGATTTACATTTTAATACAAACACAATGCACGACAAAGATATCACAGTTAGTTAGGTTTTATTGCACGTAAGGTTATTGCTCTAGAAATAAATCGATTGATAGCGAAGATGCAGTGATCGATAGGTACCCGCGGCATGTCTGGATCCTATTTTGAAGTTCTTTCACGGATTGGATTCCGATATATTTTGGTTAGCGCAAAGGACAGGTTCAAACATAAAAGTATACGTCTCGAGACGATACCCAAAATCCCACAAAATTTTTGAACCTATGGCAGGTACCTAGCTCAGGTAAATAAAAAAAATAATATTTCTAAGGCCTGTAAACCTTTCTTCACGGAACAAAAACGAACCTATAGGTGATGAACAAAATAATTTTATTACAATGAAACTAACCTGCCCGCGCGGAGCAAAAATAACTTAATACACTGATATATAAATTAACTGAATAAATAACGATAAAAACAACTATGTTACAGTGATTAAACCTGAAACCTGATACGATAACATAAATTTACCTACTTACTAGGAAACCTTAAACCTAAATAAATACTATTGTATGACTGAAAAAAAAAAAAATTAATAAATAAATAAAACTCTAATATATACCTCTGATAAAAGAATAATAAATAAATAAATAACTAAAATAAAGTAAACAAATAACTTCGGCCTAAACTAAGATCACACACCAACAATAATGCATAGTTCGTTTCCCTTTTTTTTCATTTCTTGCTTTCGTTTTAGAATCAAAGTAATCCTTACGATTAGTAAATCTGGTTATACTAAGAGAGAAACAACAAACTGAAACCACATGAATATTCAAAAACTTTGTAAACGCGCGTAAAAGACATTGAACTACGACCAACAGATTCAAAGAATACATAAATATCACAGATTATGGTGGTGTTATTGCTTTATATCTTTGGTATGGAATATTCCGATCTTCTTACCGGCCAAATTTTCTAGTTCATAACTATTTTTCCCTACGGCTTTGACTATTCTGCACTTGACAAATTTCGGACATAACTTCGCGGATAAATACTTAGACGTGTCGCTTAGGACGAAGTTGCGTCTATAAACCTCCTGCCCTGGAACATATTTTACATTGCGCGTCCGCATATTGTATACCTTATCACTTTTCTCTTTTGCCTTTAAGATGCCTTCTTTAATTTTCTCTCGTATACACTGTAATCTGTTTTGCCTAGGAAGAGTCATCAGCTCTCCATCGTCAACCACACTAAGCTTCTGAGTCAGTCCATATCCGCTACCATGAGTCATCATATTTATACCAAATAGGGCAAAATACGGGGTAACACCGGTAGCCGAATGAACCGAACTCCTCAGCGCACCAGCGATATCACTAAGGTGAATATCCCAGTCGCGCTGATCGTCTTTAAGATATGAGCGTATGGCAGCTAATAGCGTTCGGTTGACCTTTTCTGAGGCGTTGGACTGTGGAAAATAATTTGCCGTTCGGAAATGTCGAATGCCATACCTTTGCAACAGGTTCTGAAAATCTTTAGCCAAGAACTGTTTGCCATTATCCGAATGGATGATCTGTGGCACGCCAAAAGTGTTAAAAATATCGTTTCTAAGAAATTTAACTATACTACTCGTATTGGCAGATCTTAATGGTTCCAAGAAAACATATTTAGACAAATGCTCTAACACTACGAAAACATAGGCGTTTCCCGCTTTAGATCTGGGATACGGGCCCAAGAAATCAACATATAACTTCTGAAACGGACGGTCTATACCAAAGGTATTATTAATCGGTGGACGAAGAATCTGACTTGAGGATTTGCACTGTTTACATATATCACACTTCGAGATATATTGCCTTAATTGTATGGTCATGTTTGGCCAGTAAAAATACTGCCGAATACGGTGTAGAGTTTTCGCTATTCCACCATGCGCAGCTTGTGGTGGATCATGCGCCTTAGCAATAATTTCCTCCGTTAACCCTGAGGGTACCCACAATCGCCAATTGTGCTCAAGTAACTCATTTTCTCCGGTCGGAATTGAACGTTTGTATACAAAGTTGTCCTCTATTTTCAGATCTGGCAATTCGTCTTTATGCGCTTCTATAGTTCCTACCAAATCCCTATATTCCTCTGACTGAAACTCAGCCGAATTCAAATCTATCAGCGGCGCAAGATCTCCGACTTCCATACTCTCCACGTGTGCCCGAGAGAGGGTGTCCGGCACGACATTTAGCGTTCCCTTTCGATGCTCTATGTCGAAGGCATAGGCTTGCAAGTCCAAACTCCACCGGGCAAGCCTCCCACTTAAGTCTTTCATGGTCATCAACCATTTGAGGCTGGAATGATCGGTGATGACCGTAAAGTCCATACCCTCGACATAGGGCCTGAACTTTTTAATTGCCATAACTGCTGCCATGCACTCCCTCTCAGTCACACTATAGTTTCTTTGACAGGTGTTCAATTTTTGGGAGAAGTAAGAACAGTACTGCTCCAATTCCAGTGTCAGAAGCATCGCACTGGATATAGAATCGTTTCTTAAAGTCGGGATGAGAGAGAACCGGCGCCGAAGTCAGAACTCTTTCCAACTCTTCAAACGCCGCTATTGCTTCATCCGTCATCCTAAATTTGGCATCTTTCTTTTTAAGCATATCCGTTAGGGGTGCGGTCAAGGCGGAAAAATCCTTGATAAACCGCCTATACCACCCCGCTAGACCAAGCAGCCGGCGGACTTGTCTGGCATTTTTCGGCATGGAAAAATTTACTACCGCTTCGACCTTCGCCGGGTCAGTCTTCAACTTCCCACCACCAACGATAAAGCCCAGATATTTTAGCTCTTTAAAGCAAAACTTTAACTTATTAAGGTTGATGGTGAGATTTGCCTTTCTCAAACACTCGGCTACTTCGCCCAGCATGTTGAGGTGAGTCTCAAAATCGGGCGCGATTATTAACAAGTCGTCTAAATACACAAAAACGTTGTCCCTGAGTCGTGCAGGAATTACTTTATCCATTAATCGGCAAAGCCTTTGAGCTGCGTTACACAACCCAAATGGCATTACCTTAAACTGGTATAAGGGTCTCCCCGGTACCGCAAACGCAGTTTTTTCTCTACTCCGTTTTTCCAGCGGAATTTGCCAAAAAGCTTCCTTGAGATCTACGCTACTAATAAAGTAGGTATTGGGTAGACGACTGATGAGCCCTTCGATATGAGGAAGGGGGCTAGCGTCCTGTTTGCTTAACGCGTTGACCTTACGCGAATCCAGACAGAAACGATACTTGATAGTACCGTCTATGGCTGGTTTTTTTATAAGAACTACAGGCGAGCACCAAGGACTCTCACTCTCCTCTATAACGCCGAGCTGAAGCATTCGGTCTATTTCCTTGTATAATAAGGCTTGTATCGCTGGAGACACGGGGTAGTGACGCTGCTTGACAGGCTCCGCGTCTCCTGTATCGATGACATGTTCCATCAACGTCGTTCTTCCGAGGCCGAAGCGGTCATAATCAAGAAACCTCCGCTTGACCGACTCCAACTTAGAACGTTGCTCCGAAGTAAGTTGGTGTGCGTTTTCTAGCTCTGCTTCTTCTTCTCTAATCGAAACCAAACTGACGATATCCGGAGCAATTTTGAACGACCTCCAAAAGTCGATTCCCAAGTATAATTCTTGCTCTAAGCTGGGTACAAGATAAAGCGTAACCGTATGTTCTATATTTTTATAAATTATAGGTACCTGAATTTTTCCGGTGATTGCCTGATTTTTCCCATCGGCGGTCTTAGCACCGGCCTGATATGGTATAATCGACATATTACTGGAATTCACCAACTCCATACATCTTTTTCCTAATATACTGATGCTGGCTCCACTATCAAGCAACCCAAGCATCTCTTTTCCGGCAATCATAACCTTGGCATATGGCCTTGGATCGGTGTTTAAGTTTAAGACCGTCGACGAAATATTTTTCCTTGTTTCTTTTCTTAACTTATAACGAATTCTAGCTTTCATAATCCTCTTAGTTATTTTTCCTCTATTTACATTGAATATTTTATCCCTTGCTAATTTATACTCCCTCAACCTAACATGTAATGGCTTAATCTGATATCGTTTACTCTTTTCTTCTTCGCAGGTTTCCTTTTCACGGGTTAAAATTTGAATTCTTGGAATCTCGTTTGCAAGACTTAAGTTTCCTTGGTTTTCCACTGGGGTGTCTGAGTGGAACACGACTCCCCCGTCGACGTCGTGTTCCGGACCTTGTTTCCCGGGTTACAATTTTGGCATTTCGGGCTTATAATTCCCTCTTGCCCGCACCTATAACAAAAAATATTCCTAGTTGTGGACGGACAATCCATGAACGTGTGGCCGCGTATCTTACAGTTCCAACACGTCAGAGAACTTGAATCACTACCTGAAGGAGAAGTCTTTGGACGAGTACCTTTGTACTGGAATGCCCCTAGAGCTTCGACGTCGAGATGTGGATCTTCAAATTCCAGCTCGTTCGCTGAATATCGAGCTGGTCTTTGATGCTTTAGAGCATCTCGTTCTTTGTGCGGAAACGAATATTCCACATCCTTACACGCTACCCTCAGCTGATCTAAGGTAAAAATAGGTTGAGGGTATACCAGACGACCGACCCTCTCGTTCAAGTTGCGCTTCAGAATCCGAACCAGATCTACCTCCGGAATCGGCACCCTGAGTTGGGCTCTCAGCTTGTTCACCGCCGCAAAGAAATCGTCGCTGGACTCTCTGGCACCTTGTTCACGTTCCATCATGTCCCTTATAATTTCATAATCGGACTTCGAATTACGAAACTGGCGCATTAGTGCGTCGCGGAGAATTGGCCAGTCGGGACGATAATGAGACCGGTGAAACTGCCAGTACCAGTCATGAGCCGCCCCCGCTAGTAAAAGATGGGAATCTCTCAGAATTTCGGTCCAAGGGCAGGCATACTGACTCTGAAGCGTTTCCAATCGGAAAACAAAATCTTCCACGGTGAGAACATCTAGTTTACCGTTAAATTTTAAACCCCACTTATCTATCTTTATCGGATTTCTAACAGGTGTTGGCCAAAACTGGCGCGCGGATTTTGAACATACCCGCCTGAGGGATTTCGCATTCTCCAGTACGAATCATGATTATCGTTCGCCTGGCCACCACCACTCTCAGATCTATTTAAATATTGTGGGATCGATTGGGTATCTTCGTTCGCATTTCCCACAGGTACGAACGGCCTCGATGTTGGATCTAATCGCGATGGACAACGTGTTTCTCTTTCTACCCGACTACTTGACGTTTCCCCTGCTATCTCGTTTACTAACGGTGTTCGGCCCCTGTCTACTAGGGCAACCGCTGAGTGATTAGTTTGATTTCCCCTATCTTTTAATTCACTGAGATTTTTTTGCATTTCAAATTTCAGCGATTCTGCTAATTCCCGTCTAAGCGAGGTGGTATACTGCTGACATGCATCGCCTACGGCCCGGTTGATGGCCAAAATCAGCTCTGCGGATAGGGAAGTACTACCTGTTTGAAGATTGGTTTCTACTGTGTTAAAATCTATCAATGGATTTGTCACCACAGGATTCTTGTTCACCCTATCTGAATCGCTAGCCACTTCCGCACTAGCCGATGTTCCGCTGACGTTGCCTACTTCTGCCGCTCCTCCAACCGCGCCTCCATCGGTGATACTACTATAGACTGGCGAATTTGCCTGATTTATTATTTTGTTGTATTAATTACTTAATTCTTAACTAAGACCTAACTCTATTAATACATTTTTTTTTCTTTTTTTTTTTATAATACCTTCACCATGTAAACTAATACTAATCTATTACTTATGTCCTAAATCTAACTAACTCTTTACTTGCGACGATCAACCATTAAATTGTAAACATATAACACTCTAATAAACTCTGATGATACTTGAACTGAAAGTTTAAGCCCAGAAAGATGTTGATAACTTTTCCCTTATTCGACCTTACGGACCAACCTAATCTTAACTAATTTATTGTAAGCTAATTTTTGTTTTACTTCTTTCATATTTTCATCAACTTTTCTTTTACCAAAATTACTATGCTGTTTGAAAATATCGTAATTTCTATGTCTTTCTCTATCATATTTTGCGGGGATGTTTTGGACAGCATCTAACGGTGGTGTTTTTTATCTCTCCCTGGAGATGCGACACTACAGCAGCTCTTCTTCTCAAATTGACATTCTCAGAGTTTGGCAGCTAAACTTCTTGAAAAACATAAACACATAAATGTTACGTTAGTTGTTGCCGTCAGAATCGAAAATTTACGTCGCGATTGATCGGGCTTTCTTACGAGCTATCCCGATCAAGACTTACGTTTCTTCTCGACTCCGACCGCATCAACTAACGTAAACTCGACAGGACTTTCTTGCACTAGTACTCAAATTCTACCTCTTTTCGCGTTTCGATAGATTCGTCTAACACCTTTCTATTCAAAGACTTACAAAAGGTTTTATCCGAGGGGTGCAATTACACATAAAGAGTGGTTCCCTTCTAGGCACTTCCGCTAGCAACCCCAAAACTTGTTGTCGCATTTGAACCGGTATGCTCATTTGCTTTCCTGATCAAGACTAACAATTTGCCTCGAGGATGCCACCGAAAAAAAAACCCAGAAAAAAAACTGGACAACTCACGTTTGACATACACAAAAAAAAAATCTAACTCTTACGTATGGGCGCCATTTGTAACGGGGCAATAGGATGAGGACCTGGGAGTGGAACTTGGAAATAGGAAACGGAAGAGATTCGGGATGGAAAATTGGTCTAGGGCCGGAAGCGGCAAAATGAGTATTCAGCTCCTCTCAAGAGCTCTCGGACGGAAAGCGGCAGGAATTAGGTAGGGATAGGAACGGAAAGGGGTCCAATGTTCAGCGGAAGGGGCAGTGGCATGCTGGCAGCGCATTTTATTCCATAGTATTATTTTTATTGTACAAAGTGGTTAAAAGAGTGAAAAGGGGTAGGAGACTTCGTCGAAGCACTAGGCCGACGGGTTGAAGCTGGTTTCCTCCGAATTCTACGCGACGAAAAATAGCACGGATAGTGTCTGACCTTCTACAGAGCGCTCTTTAGGGGTTACGGGTTAGAGACAGTTGGTCTTCGTATTAGCTGGCAACGGGTGAGACTGGGCTCGATCCGAAATTTTGTGTCGGCGAGTGGTAGAGAGGTGCTGGGTGTCTCTTGAGTTGCAAAGCAATCGAAGACATACCACACCAAATGCGACCAAAAGGGTCCATCGGAGCTTTTACTTGCTTTTTTTCACTGTTTTGATTCCCTTTCTGTAATTTTTATTTCTGAATAATTTTGCAAAGTTTTATTAATAGGTTAGTCCGTTGTTATTTGCAAATCGAATTCAATATTCTTATTACTTATTTATGTTTTTTTTTGGTCTGTCAAGCTTTCTTGGTTTTTATGTTGATTTTTCTTGGTATCTTTCTCACCTTAATATTTAATATTCCTTTTTAGAAAAATAAAAACAAATTAAATAGTAAAGTCCATTATATACTTGAAATAAACAAACTTTTGTATGCCACGTCAAACCATGAAGTTTTCGTCCACTCAGCGAAAGTCGTAAATATGTTCGACTAGGTTTTGGAAACTTTCAGGGGATGTCGAAGACGAGCCAGAATGAACGGTGAGGTGTGATATTGCAGCAGCGGTAAGCTTTCAAGGGGAATCTGAAGCACCATTGGCCACCAGGTTCCAGGAGTGGTGAGGGAAGGCCCATCGGTAATTAAACCTAACCGGTACTCGGAGTGGTAGCTAAAGAAAGAGGGAATATAGTGAGATAAGGCATGAAATTAAGTTTTTGTAGCGAGGTGAGGTTCGGTGGAGGAGCAAGATCCCCCCCTAATTCCGGCGAGCTAAGCCGTGCGCTGCCAGCATGCCACTGCCCCTTCCGCTGAATATTGGACCCCTTTCCGTTCCTATCCCTACCTAATTCCTGCCGCTTTCCGTCCGAGAGCTCTTGAGAGGAGCTGAAGACTCATTTTGCCGCTTCCGGCCCTAGACCAATTTTCCATCCCGAATCCCTTCCGTTTCCTATTTCCAAGTTCCACTCCCAGGTCCTCATCCTATTGCCCCGTTACAGTTCATATAGTTTTGCTTTGTTGGAGTTTAATAATTTAGTTTTTTTTTGTCAATATTTAAAGTCATTAATCTAATGCTAAATTTATATTTATTGGGTAATAAAACTTCACAAAACGTCTCATTTGGATGAAAATATGCGTTTCTTTGATTTCTCTCAAGAAATCATGATTATATAAACGAAAATTTTCAGGGGTGTGGATAGTAGCTAAGCTACTGCGGTGAAGATGGTGTGACCGGAACGTGGCCATCGTCCTTTGTGGGGGAATCCAAACAGGGCCAACGGATTCCCACGGCTGGGTGGGTTTGGCAACGCTGCATCAACACCAGCAGTGCCTTGAAGGGTGATCGTCTATCCACCGTCAATTTCTTTGATTTTTTTTTCCTAGGCCTGATTTGTGTTCTTGTTGCAGGTGAGGTTAAGTTTCGGGGGCAAGATCCCCTCCCATTCCGGCAAGTTAAGCTGAGCACCGCAAGCAGGCCGTGTTCCCCGGAACTTAGCACTCAAATCCCTTTTCCCACCTATTCCTTTCCGAATTTCCTGACCTTTCCTGAATTGTCCAACCATTCCACTTTACCGACTCTCCTATGATTCCTCTTTCCTCGCAACAGATAATATTAAAAAAACAACAAAAATAGTCTAACCTTCTGGATTTGGAGAGACCTGATTTGTGCTCTCTTGTGGTCTTTCTTGGTCTTCTGCATTCCTCTTCAGATCCAATTGACGTGCTCTCTGAGGCATAATTCTACGTCTCATAGCAAGCGATCTAAAGTAGTGACCTGACTTTTTTATTTGTTTCCATGAAGTGGACATTGTAATATTTATATTTTAAGAAACAAGAAACAAGATTTTTCAAACTCGGCTAAACTAAATTCTGACAAGATTCACCGTCTATATATCTATATGTGAATTGATTTTTCTTTAAAGGTTCGATAAATAAAATCTGGCAGGTCTCACCGAAGTACTCGATTAAGCTTCTATAAAAAATTTATAGAAACCTTATTAATATCTTTTTACAGCAACCTCTATCAAATCTTCTATGGAGCTTTTATAAAGTGACAGCTTCTTTAACCTTCTATTATATCATTTATAGAGCCTTATAAGAGTGTCAGTTAGTCTTTCTTTTCTTATTTCCAAACGGCTTAACGGAAGTAGTAATCGAACTCATGACATCTATAAGAATTTCTTTTCCACAGAAGGGCGTATAGAGGCTTTATATAAGGTTAAGCCTGAAAATATCAATATTTCTAAGCTAAAAGAAGCTGAAATGTTAGTTGGGCTGTGCCTCCTAAACCGACCAATACAAACCCGATACCCCCATGTAGCAATGCGAGCTATAGCGACGCTAAACGGGGAAGCAAAATACATTCGGCGAACGCCTCTCTCAAGGTGCAATTCAGGAAAGCTTCCTTTATTCTTGACAAGATTGCCAGAAATGAGGAAGCTGGAAAGGTCCATGAGAGGGACGTCGCCGACAAGCTAGAGTACCAGAAGATTTTTGAGGAATACAACAGTCTTCTGGCCACCAAAGAAAAGGCCGTCAAGCGAAACAGATCTCGAGACGAGACCAATCAACCTCCTAAGAAGAGTAAGCTTGACGGTCCTAAGAAAAGCGTCAAAGTACCACCTCCCAAGGCAGTGCAACCGCATATGTTTAGTGAAGTTGTCTGAGACGACCTGCAAGTATCGGTTGTGGATGAGCTCTCCTCAGATAACAGAAGTCTGTTAGCTGTGTGGAACTCCATCGAGGCCAAGCTTTCAGAGATGATGTTTTTATAAACACTGTCAGCAAACGTTCGAATGTGGTGAGATACTCAGGGGATATAGGGTAATCAAGTGTGCGGACAGGTTCTCTAGGGATTTCCTTAGTACCAGCATTGCTAAGATCTGCAATGACTGGGAGGGCTTGCGGCTCAAGCTTATCCCAGCTTAGGACATCCCTCGGCAGCCAAAGGCCCGCATTTGATTGCCCCTCATGGCTGTTAAGCCAAGCGGACAAGAGCTGATCCGCGGTCTTCAGAGGCTAAATCCGTTGATTCCTATGCACGACTGGGCTGTTATTAAGGCAGAGGAACCCCAGAAGAACAGCGGATCTTATCTTCTGAGGATCAGCGAATAAAGCCGAGGGGCTTTAGAGAAGGCCGATTTTAAGCTTAGATTCAACATTAGAAATATTAAAATTAAGATTCTGCAAAGTCAGGGAGCAAACCCCGACAAAGCTGACTACAAAGTCGAGATCGACGATGTTGCTGGCGAAGTCGAGGTCCCCAGCGAGCCGCCGGGTCCTGACTAAGCAGAATCGAAAGCAAATTAAAAAAACGAGCTGCGAGTCATCAAGATTAATCTGAAGCACTCTAAGTGTGCTTCGGATAATCTGAGAGTTTTCCTGAAGGAGGAAAATGTTGATATTGGCCTAATTCAGGAACCGTGGGTTAATGGCCTCAGAGTCAGAGGCCTCCAAGACAGCCAGTATGATGTTTTTTACAAAACCGAAAACCATGACCAAGGTAAGCCTAGAACTTGTATTTTAGCTAAAAACACTTAAAAGCTTTTTTGTGTCCTAACTTTATCACTCTCTTTCAAACAAAATGGATTGAAAAAAATCAAAATACATTTGGAACGAATATTAAAGAAAAATGCAAAAATTGTTAACAAACTTTAATAATTGAAATTATGGCCACCGAAACAAAAGAGGGAATAACATATACTTTAACTAAAATTCATGTACCAAAAAAAACTACAGACGTCAAAATACAGTTTAATATACTATGTTTCCACCGAACACTAAGCCGAGATTTGATAAGATTTGCCATAATCTTCTTCAAATCTCGAAGATTTACAATACAAATTTATTTCGTAAATCTATAAGATTTCAAATAAATCTTATTAAATCTTCATAGGGCAAATAGTTTTACAAGTGGAACAAACCCATGTCGCGCTGAACGCATTCATTGGAAAATCCAACCCTTTTTGTTTATTTTGCAAAACATGAAACTTTCTGTCTCACTTCATCTTCGTACGAAAAATGATTTAACATTTGCATATTGAGAGGTACTGTCAAAGTAAATCTATTTTTTAATGTTTTTGTGTGGTGGAAACACTACATAGATTTATTTAATCTCAATTGAGATAAACCTTCGGTGGAAACATAGTGTTAGCTATCAGTCTAATAAGCACACAACTTTCAAATTCCATTGAAGGTTGTATACGATGTCAATGGATTAAAAAACCTCTAAAAATTCGAAATTTTTTCAATTTTTTTTCTGCTCCGGAAAAATGCATTTTCAGGGCAATCGGTTGACATTTGGAATGCTTGCCAGTACTGGCTCGTGTGGCCTCCGGGTAACCTCTTGATTGGATGCGATGCGAATGCTCGCCATACTCTCTGGGGTAGTCCTGAGATCAATGAACGGGGTGAGTCCCTCTTTGATTTTATTATTGAAAATAATTTAACGGTTTTGAAACAGAGGCAATACTCCCACCTTCGTTTTTCCGAGATCGGATAGTTATAAGGGGTGGGAGGATGTTCTTGATGTTACTATATAGCTAACAGCAATTTTAATCCATTGGTGGAAAATTGGAGGGCTTCCCTTGGGAACTCGTTTTCGGATCACAGGTGGATTATTTTCAATATAAATTTCGAGACTGAAACCCCCCCTCCGTACAGAAATCCCAAAAGAATTGACTGGAAGAAGTTCAGACAAATTATTAATTCTAAACTGCGCATTATACCGCATCCAGATTCGGTTATAGATCTTGAGACAAAGGTGAAAACCTTTGAAGCATCGATGAAAACTGCTTTTAAGATCTCTTGCTCAGTAAAACATAGCCGTAAAACCCTTCCCCCCTGGTGGAATGAAGATCTGTCCAACCTCAGAAAAAAGACAAGGACAATCTTCAATATTTGCAACAAACACAACTTTTACCAACCATATAAAGATTGTCTTAGACTCTACAAGAGAGCGCTCGCTTCAGCCAAGCAAAGGTTGGAGAGAATAATGCCAATCTATCGAAAGTATAAGGGAATCCGCAAGGCTAGGTTAAGTTCTATCGAAGGAGCACTGCAATCCTTCGTTTTTGAAGAGGCCTGATGGTTCTTTGACAGTTTTTCCGACTGCCTCCAGCTCAATCATGTACCCGAGACGTGGAGACATGTAAGAGTTGTTTTTATACCGAAGGTCGGCAAGTGAGGACATGAGTCCGCGAAGGACTTCCGACCAATAAGCCTTACCTCCTTCGTACTAAAGACTTTGGAGCGCATTCTTGATATCCATATTAGAAACATCCTAGAGGAATGGCCTCTTGAGAACCCTCAACACGCATATCTTAACGGGAAGTCCACAGAGACGGCTCTTCATGAGGTAGTGCGTACAATCGAGAAAACAATACACTATAAGGAATATACCCAAGCCACCTTCTTAGATTTAGAAGGGGCTTTCAACAATGTCCTAAACGAATCCACTCTGGAATCACTCGTTGACTTTGGTGTAGAGGACTGCAACAGGGAGTGGATAATATCCATGCTCAGCGAAAGGAGGATTCAAGCTACTTTAGGTGATAATGAATCGATGAAACACGTCAATAGAGGTACATGACAGGGTGGAGTTCTATCTCCACTTCTCTGGATCCTAGTCGTGAACAAAATTCTCGTTAAGTTGGAGAGATGCGGGGTGAAGGCAGAGTTGCGTATGCGGATGATTTGGTGATTTTGGTTTCAGGAAAGTTCCCAGCTGTGATCAGTGAGATCACAGAGATGGCTTTGAGGAAGGTTAGTAACTGGGCCACGAGTTGTGGACTTGGTGTTAACCAAAGTAAAACTGAACTGATGCTTTTTACCACCAAAACAAAAATACCTCCCTTCACGCTGCCCCGACTCAACGGCGAAGTTCTCTCACTTTCTTTCAACGCGAAATACCTGGGCGTTATTCTTGACCCCAAGGTAAATTGGAAACTGAATATTGAAGAACGGGTTAAGAAGGCCTGTAGTAAGACATTTGGAAAAAATGGGGCCTCCAATCGAAGGTGATACTGTGGATGTACACAGCCATGGTAAGACCGGTCCTTACGTATAGCTCTATTGTCTGGTGGCCCGCACTTAGCAAAGCGTATAACATAAACAAACTCAAGAAGGTTCAAAGAACAGCTAGCGTTGGCACCACAGGGGCCCTAAGCTCCTGCCCGACGGATGCCTTAGGCGTCTTTCTGCACCTCTTACCTCTTGATTTACATATTAAATATTTAGTATCCTGCAGCGCGTTAAGACTTAAGGCTTAACTACATAAGCCCAAAAAGTGAAAAAGTACAAAAGTGAAAATTTTCAAACTCATTTTGGAATAGTTTTTCTCACTGGAAAACTTTTAAAAATGATGCCGAAGGATTAAATTTTGGTTTAAAAAAAAATTTGTATATTCTTTTTCACATAACAACTGCGCTAGCGGGAAAAAAAATATTTTTACTTTTGTACAAAAGTACTACTTGGCTTATGTAGTTAAGCCTTTAAGGAGTCAAATTGTTGGATTGCTAAACCATATGGTCACAGCAATATCACAAGTTTGATTCCTAATGATATGCTTTCAATGCAGACCGACTCCTGCTTTGGATCTTAGAAAGGTTTTTAAGGTCATATTTCCATCCAGAAAAGATTGAAAGGATTGCAATGTCGTGAAGAGAGACTTCGACACTACTATTTTTACTGATGGTTCGAAGATGGAGTGTGGTGTTGGTTCAGGATTTTTTTCCGAATCCTTGAACAACTCTAGGTCTTTTCGGCTACCTGACTTCGAAACCGTATTTCAAGCTCAATTACTAGCAATCTGGGAAGCATGCAAGATACTCAAACAAGATCGTAACCAAAACCGGAACACTGTTATCCTGACAGACAGTCAGGCAGCTGTGAAAGCAATTGATTCGGCTATAACATCATCTAAATTGGTCCAGCAATGTCGAGATGAACTAATTAGCCTTAATGTCAACCTCAGGGTCACCCTTATCTGGGTTCCAGGTCATTGTGGTATTAAGGGAAACGAGCGGGCTGGAAAACTGGCTAGGCAAGAATCAGCCCTTCATAGCTCACTTGCGGAGAGAGTTAAGGGCCGCCATCTCTACCTACCTACCTAGATATTGAAATCTTTAAAATAATAAACAAACACATTCATGCCGATTTTAGAATTCGCAATAATGGATTCGCGGTGATTCGCAGTGCTGTGTTTTCTTTTCTTTTCATGGCAAATGAGTAAAGAGGAACGAGTGCACTGCACTGCGAATCCAGAATTGTGAATTCCATAATCGGCATGAATAATTTCAAAAATTACTTCAAGTTATGTCGTTTTCGTTTGGATTTCGGAACTGTTCCATTCCTATAGAAAATGAGAAATTTGGAGTAAAAGGAGTGAAAAAGGAGTAGCTCCGAACGTCCACTCGAAAACGACATTAGAACAATTTAGAGAGAAAATAAGCAAATTATCACTTTGATAGCAGCTGTACGATATTCTAAGACTTTATCTAAACCGAAATAGTGCCCCCTATCAAGGGCCCAGGCGTTACAATGCATTATAGGGATAGAAACGAGCACTCCATATTATATATCCTCTAAGGACACGCCACGATAAACAGATACAAGGTATGCTCATAAGATACACACAAGTCGCAATCTTTGGCATTTTTATGACGTCATAATCATCTTTGGGTGTTATTTTCTTTTTAAAATGAAGGTTATAATTTAGAATTCAGGACGGTGTTCACATTGGGCTCACTCCGTGCGACTCACCCGTGACATCTCTTTCTTTTATCTCACTCCACCTCACTATATGAGAAAGTGAAGCAGGATTTTTTGATTTTTTTGAAAAAATCCTGCCTCACTAGACTATTTCTTTTTCATCATGAGGTGGAGTGAGATAAAACAAAGAAATGTCAATTTGAGTCGCGCGGAGTGAGTCCAATGTGAACACCGTCCAGTATTTAAAGATATTCATGCCGATTATGGAATTCCCAATTCTGGATTGATTACTGAAGAGCGCATCGCTTGAGACAGGTAGATTTTATGTGCGTAAAAAGAGAAGGTGGAATCTACCTTAGAGGATATAGATATAATATGGTGTCACAAATGTATAAATGTAAAGATTATGAACGCATACACTTTGCATCTTACTATACATAACACACACACACTCATTACATAATACACAAAAGTATATTCTTTCAATAAAGCCAGTCACTATTACGAATATAAACAGTTAAGTTGTATATTTTACCACATGGTGTCAGAAGTAAATTTAATAAAAACAAAACAGTATTAAACAAGGAAATGGTAGTGATTTAAACTCGTAAAACAACAAAAAATATTAAAGAAAAGCAAAAATTGCAAATTAATTTGTTTGAGTGTAGAGTTTTTTTTTACTATTTTCTTTTTATACCCCGTCTCTGCTGACAATGTCTGGAATAAAACCTCCAAAGCCGCTTGTGATCAACAGCGACATTGATATGTCGCAGCAATGGACCGAATAGCTGGAATTATATGTAAATTATTTCACAGCGAATAAATTGTCTAAAGAAGAGGAAGTAATACAGACGGCAAACTTCAAGGCTTGTGTTGGTATTGAAGCTTTAAGAGTAATAAATAATATGAATCTCACCGAAGCACAGAAGGCCGATTTATCGGTACTAAAAACTAAACTGACGGATCACTTTGCACCATCAAAAAACGAAACCTACTAGAGATGCCAATTCCATCGCATTAAACAACAATCGAATGAAGATTTCGAAGATTTTTTACAAAAATAGCAGTCCCAGGTTAAAAAAATGCAGCTATGGAGCAAACGGCGATGAATTTGTGATGGACCAGAATGTCGTTGGCATATACTCTGACTCAACACGACAGAAGCTGTGGACAGAAGACCAGTAGAGCTGCAGAAAGAGCATCGAAACAAATAATAGAACTACAGTCGATTGGCATGGACCAAAATGTGAATGCCCTGCATAAGGAAAAAACAATTGTAAGCGGTGTGGCAGAAACCACGGTCCAAAGCAGTGCCCAGCCTACGGCCAAGTGTGCAAAAAATGCAACGGCATGGGACATTGGGCTGTAGTGTGTAGGGCGAAGAAGAGCAATACATCGAGTAGAGAGACAAAAAATTCGGACAAATCGAAATATAACAAAAATAAAAGATTTCTGAAGCAAGTGAACGCTTTAGATAACGCAGATTTATCCGATTCAGATGATTACAAAATCAGTATAGTCACCAAGGAATCAAGAGTGAACAACATTGCGGCAGATGACAAATGGTCTGAAATTTTGAAGATTGGGAACAAGAAAATAGCAGTCAAGTTTGATACTGGAGCAGAATGCAATGTGCTGCCAGAAAACGAAGCGGTAAGATTAAAACTTGCAATCGAAAAATCAAACACTAAAAGAATCGTCACATACAACAACACCAGTATTCAGGTAATTGGTGAAGCAAACACGAGCTGCGAAACAAAAAATCTTCAAAAATGGTCACTTTCAAAATCGCGGCTGAAGACTTGACGCCGATAGTGGGTCGTACATCATGCGAAAGACTAGGACTTATCGCTCGCATACATGAGACTTTGGAAGATGATGAAAAAATTTGGTGTTGTAAAAATTTTACATACGTTATCAATCTCATCGAAGATCCAAAATTCAAAATAAAACCACCACGTCGTATTGCTCATGCTCTGCGAAATAAAGTCAAAGATGAATTAAACAACATGGTTCAAATGAAAGTCATTCGACCAGTGAGTCATCCAACACCAGCAGTAAGTCCAATAGTCATCGTCACATAAGAAGATAAAATTCGATTATGCATGGATCCGACTGACCTTAATAAAAACATCAAGCGTCGGCATTATCCTCTCCAGACAGTTGAAGAAATTGCTGCTTGTGTACAAAAATCAAAAATATTTACCAAATTGGATTGCCAAAAAGGATTCTGGCAAGGATTCTGACAAATACCTGTGACGGAAAGAACATCGGAATACTTAACATTCTCAACACCGTGGGGCAGATGGGAGTGACTCTAGACATGCCAATTATAACAGTTTTGGTTTATAAAAGTACTGTTTATGCGGCCCCGCAGGGCCAGGGCCCTCCACCGGTGGGCATACTTTAGGCATCCAGAGATTTTTTTCAAGTCGCGCGAAGCGCGTTAACGTACACCCACTTTTAATGGCGAAAAACTGTTATAACTGTTATAAATTGGCATGTCTCTAGTCTCGTCCGGGGCAGATACCAATTCCTAAGACTTCCGTTTGGAATATCATCCGCTCCAGAGATATTTTCTGAAATAATGAACAACACATTCGAAAATATAGCAGGCTGCAAAGTTGCTATGGATGACATATTTTTGTATGCAGAAAATGTTGATCAGTTACGAGGAACAATAACAAAAGTAGTCGATATATTTACAGCAAAAGGTATCGAAGCCGATACCGAAAAGGTGGGAGCGAATAAGAATCTGCGTGAACCGACAAGCGTTAAAGAACTTCAAAGATGCTTAGGAATGGTTACATATTTAGCTAAATTCATTTCCAATTTATCTTTTATCACTGAACCACTACGAAAATTGCTCAACAAAGACACTGAATGGTACTGGGACATTGAAAAAAAAAACGCATTCGAAAAGGTTAAGAAAACTTTAAGTTCAACCCCCGTGCTAAAGTTCATAAACGTGAACCAACCAGTGAAACTGTCAGTGGATGCAAGCTCAAAAGCACTGGGAGCATGCTTGTTTGCAAAATGACCAGCCAGTGGCGTATGCTACACGCTAACACCTACTCAACAAAATTACCCTCAGATAGAAAAAGAGGCGATGGCGACAAAATTTTGTTGTAGGTGGCTTGATGATGAATTTTAATATTCGGATTGATTTCTTTGAGTGTGGTGAACTGGCATGCGGGCTGTTTGCTCGGCTTGAGCTCGCCGGAAATGGGTGGGAACTTGTTCAACCACAACCCAATCGCACCTACCACAATAAACACATATCATGCCAAAAGGTAAACAAAAAAATAACAATTTAACTCAATAGAAGATTGCATTGAATGAAAACCGGACGGACGTGTACCATTAGAGGGCGCTATTGGTGTTATTACAGCATGACCCTATACCCACCCTACCATAGAAGTCAACATGGGCGTTTAGTTTAATGTTTATAACTCCCCCTTTTTACTTCGCTTACCCGTTCTTCCAGATCAGTTCATTCTCACCGATTTGTCTTAGTCGCTGTCCACTTCCCCTGAAAATAAACGTCTAATAAGCCATCAAGCTATGTGCTTGAATAAAAGAACCAAATTCAACCATTTTGGTGCAAACTGTAATCATATTTATTGTTTGGAATTAACATAAAAATAAAAGTTGAATCAAGATTTACTAAACAAAAAAAAATAAAGTTTATGGGAATTTTTCGGTTCGGCGGTTCTGACCTAGCTTCCACTTTCTAAGGCCCCAGTTATAGCTATCATTGAAAACCATCATTGAAAACTTTAATGATTGGTTTTGAGACATTTAGGAAGTGAAGTCCGAAATGATTTTGATACAAAAATAAGGCTGATGGCTTAAATTATAATTCTTGTGAAAAAAAAAAAAATTATTCGGGCCCAAACTTCGCCATAAAATGAAGTTTAATTTTTCAATGATCATTGGTAAGGTAGTTCATTCATTGAAATAATAAAAGTCATTTTATGTGGACGGTTGGGCCAAAACGAATTTTTTTTGGCAAAAATTAATAATTAAGTCACCGCCTTCATATTGGCATCAAAATATGCACTGATTTAGCTATTTGAGTCCCTCAAAACCAATCATTAAAGTTTTCAATGATGGTTTTCAATGATAGCTATAACTGGGGCCTAAGTTACATCAATCTGACACAATACAAAAAGGTACTTCGTGTTATTTCACACCCTATCAGCTAACCCTGCCTGAATCGAGCTCAACTAAGGTAAGAGTATCTGATATGAACAAAAAAAAAAGAACATTTACCAAAAAAAGGAAACTAGATTATTGTTCCGTAGAAATAAAAAAAAATTCCTATACACTTGTACAAATAACAAGAACAAACAAATTAAATACCCTAACCAAAATAATTAACAATAATAAAAAAAATATTGCACCGAGCAAAAAAAAAAAAAAATATATGAATTAATTCAGGAACTCCGGAACCAAGGATCTCACGTGTATGATATATATATGTATGTATATTTCTAACCATATAAGTACATAAATAGTTCTTGGGAACGTATATATACGAGGGTGCATATATAATTATTTGTAATGCACTTTATTTAGACACGTTATCTGACGATGGATAATTAATGATTTTTACCTTAAAATTTAAATATTTAACAATATAAAAAAAAGATCAAAAATCAAATTTTAATTGTTTAAATTCTTGGATGAATTCTCTTCGTAGGTTGAAATTGGGAGGGCGATCACGACTTCTTGGTATGGTAGTCGGTGATCGCCAAACTGCATTAAACCCTATTAGTCTAAGAGCTGACAGCATATTTTTGGTTTGGAAATATAACCAAAAATTGAGTATGGGGGTTTGTAGGTGTATGCGTCGTGATATAGAAAACAAAAGTCTGGTAGGTTTTTTTTGGCGCCGTTGGTGGGGGTGAGGGTTTGAAAATGGCGATTTTTACAATTTTTTATCAGAAGAATTATCACTTAAATTCTTTTTTTTAAATGACAAATGATGCACTGTCATTTTTCCTAAGTGTAAAGACTTTTATCTTGACGATCCGATTAATAGAACTCAAGACATAAGCTCTTTAAGCGAACTTATCAGCTTTTTTTTGGAGACTTTTGTTGATTTTATGCATAACAAAAAATAAACAACAAAAATCTCCAAAAAAAAGCTGATAAGGTTCGCTTAAAGAGCTTATATCTTGAGTTCTATTAATCGGATCGTCAAGATAAAAGTCTTTACACTTAGGAAAAATGACAGTGCATCATTTGTCTTTTAAAAAATAAAGAATTTAAGTGATAATTCTTCTGATAAAAAATTGTAAAAATCGCCATTTTCAAACCCTCACCCCCACCACCGGCGCCAAAAAAAACCTGCCAGACTTTTGTTTTCTATATCACGACGCATACACCTAAAAACCCTCATACTCAATTTTTGGTTATATTTCCAAACCAAAAATATGCTGGCAGCTCTTAGACTATACATATATCAAAAGAACAAAAAAAAAACTCTATCAAATTTCGCACAATTATTCGTATGTACCTATATGTATATAACTTTCAATTTTAATTTCTTTTCTTTCTTTCTTTGAAATTTATACGTTTTCATTTCATTTTATTTTATCATTTTAACTTATGTCGTTTTCGATTGGATTTTCGGTAAATTGTACTCCTTTTCAATTCCAATCGAATATGAAAACACTGACTTTCCAAAATTTACACACACACTACCAAAGCTGCCATTTAACAAAATGGCTTCTTCAAGTATTTATCACTTTTGACAAGTAATCCAACGAAAAACTTTATATGTATGTGTGTGTTCCTCATCTACTCCAAAATGAAATTGGGGACAGAAGAACACTCCGAAAACATTACTCGGAACAGCCAATCGAAGGCTTTTGGAGTAGTAGGAGTGAAAAAGGAGTGTATAAGGAGTACTCCGTACATCCAAACGAAAACGACAATACTGCCTAAATCTATATACATATGTGTATATCTACTTTATTTTTGTTTTACTTTAAAATTTTTAATAATTTTTTTTTTCATTTCACTCACCAATTATTAATAAAAATACCAAATTTTGTAATTGTGGCGATTATCCACCCGTATACAGGTTGTTGTTGTTGAAGGTAACGTAGGTGCACCACTATCAATCTTTGCTTGACTGTACTTGTACTTCTGCAAGTTAATTTTTTTTTTGTTTTTTTAATTGTCCCTTTTTTTTTAAGTTAGTACATTTATATATATTTTGTTTGACTTACTTAAATATTTTTAATTTAGATTTTATGATATCTGTTATTTCTATTCATATGTTTCTTTTCTTTAATTTTAGTTTAAGAGGTAAGTTGGTGCACTTTTTATTTTTGAATATTTTTTTAAATATTCTTGGTGTAATAATAAACTTAGGTTGCCGTCTAAATGGTTATAGAATACAATTTCTCATTTCATATTCTATCCGTTCCAGGAACCCTCTCAATTCGACGGATTAATCATAAATACCATTTCAACCACCAATCAAAAATGTTCATATTCTCATCAGACAACGGAAATAACAACAAAAAAACCCAAAATAATATATTTCTTAACAATGTTAAGAAATAGAACGACACCTTTGCCCGAGTGGCACAATGTAACAAAATTGCAACAAAAAGGGTAACAAACGGGTTACACTACAGTTTTTTTAAAAACAACTCAGTTACATATAAGTTTCTTAGAGGTTTTCTGAAAAACCCCATAAATTGTGAGTAACATAAAAGTATATGCTCCAAAGTATTGTGACTAAAAATTTAAAGATATAATTATGAGTTACAAGCTAGCTACACAAAAGTTTCAATGCAGACCATTTTGAAACTAAGCTTATTCGTAACTAAAATTGCCACCATTTAGTAACTTTCTTTTTTGTGTTACTTCTAAGTAACTCGATTGTAACTTTAAACATACAAGTTTCAGAAAACTCATTGGTTATTCATATGTAACACTGGACGATCCTTTCAAAGTGAAAATTTCATTAGTTGCAGATGAAATGGAACCTAAAAAAATGAAAAGTGATTTTGGAAATTTGTGGAAAAAAGTCAAAAGAAATGGAAGCTTTTGGAAAAAGAAAAAAGATATTTTTGCCAATTACAAAATTATTTATTTATATATTTAAAAGGAGATCCATACACTTCTGAATTGCAGCGCCATGCTTCTCTAAACCTATCTGAAGCATGTCAATTTTGTTTTTAAGACGTTCGAGAGTTTCTGTGATTATTTGAAAACTTTTCTCATCTGTCTCTGCATGTGTCGAGTCTGCGGCAAACAAAGATTCTGGTTCTTGACTTGGATCAATTACTTCCCCAGCTTCGTTCATATAAATTATGTGTTGGATCGAAGTGTTAAGGTTCCCTTGTTCTGCTGATTCTGGTATTAAGTTTTGCTGTTCTTCTGCTACGTTTTGCGGTTAGTAGGTTTAGATATAGGTGAATACACAATTTTTTCCTTGAAATAATGGATTGAAAACTTTGTAAACTTTGTGTTAAGATTAACTTACCCGTGGTTTTGGAGTACCTGTAGATGATGTCAAAAGATTGAATGTCAAGCTCTTAAATTTGGTTTTGAAGCCGGAGTTTTTCGTGTTGACCGGGTCACGTTGTCTTCAGAATCAGTAACATATTGCTGATTTTCAGCAATTTTTTCCGAATCTTCCCGGGACATATTTTCAGCGACTATTTTACAAGACAGTCACCGACTAACCATCGAACCGAAAGAATCGTTCATAGTCTCTTGTGTGATTTTTTCTTGTGTGTTGCTTCGCGCATACCGGTATCTCCCGTTATACCATTTATTCTTCTTTCTAATCTCTTTCTGTTTGCGACTAGTTTTTTTTTTTTCCTTAGAAAAAACAATACACGTGAGTGCTATCTAACGTGCTAAAAATGGCCCACGGGCTAGGTGGCTCCCGTTTCAGGGGGCTACCGCTTGACGTAGATTCAGTTTTTTCTCAACCAAATAAAAAACACAAACCCAGCATCTCTCCCCTGTACGATTATCCTGATCTTCCAACTGTAACAAACACAAAAGATCCAAAGTTCATTGTGATCTCTCCCCAATTTCCTAAAGAAAAACCCATTACGACCCTCAATCCTTTCTTACTAAAAAAATCCATAGACAATATAAGCAAAGAATATGAACAAATTACTCAATTGCGTGATGGAAACCTTCTCATTTTGGTTAAATCACAAAAAGCTGTTGAAACATTCCTTAAAGTTAACGATCTTGCAAGCTCTTGCCCAGTTATTGTAAAACTTCATGACAAATTAAACGAGTCAAAGGGAATAGCCTATGCCCCTTGTTTGATAAACGTCTCTGAGTCTGAAATTATCGCAGAAATGAAATCACAAGGTGTGACAGATATTTACAAATTCACAAAATTCGAAGGTGAAGGTGAAAAAAGAAAACCAATAGCAACCGGCCTAATGGTTTTTACTTTTAACCTGTTTCATGTTCCAAAATCAGTAGACATTGGTTTTTATAAAGCTAAAGTCACTCAATACATACCAAACCCCATGCGCTGTCGCAATTGCCAACTTCTCGGCCACACAACTAAACGATGCACGGGAAGTGCTAAATGCGATTCATGCAGTTTCCCACCCCATATTCCCGAACCTTGTGACAAAATTATGTGTGCAAATTGCTCACTTGACCATCCTTCATCTTCTAAAACCTGCCCCGCTTATTAAGAAGCCAAAGAAGTCCTGACAATAAAGACACAGAAAAAATGTACAATGGCTGAAGCTAAAAAAATCTATAAGGAACATATTACAATCCCTGCTCAATTCTCATCCTCATCAGTATCATTTGCAGAAAAAACAAAAGATATTCCAAATAAGACAACCTCAAATCTTCAAACTCGCAAAACAATCGATGTACAAACTCTAACTAACAACACAACAAAAACAAATACCAGCAATATTCCTAAAACAAATAATACAACCTCAATAAGCAATAATCCCCAAAAAAATAAATCTCAAAACACCCCTTCATACACAAATACAAACAACATTCCTCCAACATCTCCCAAAGATGTTAACAATCAAACCCCATTTCCAACAAAACAATTAAAACCAACCGAGCCTTTTTCTTCATCCAACGCCTCAAAAAATTCGCAAACTACTACAAACAACGCCGTTTCCAAACAAACCAGTTCATCTGAAATATCCAATGCTATATGCACCAACACACAAACAATTTCCCCATTATCAAAAGTAACCCAAGCATTACTAGACGATAATAATTACTATATAAAAAATCCTGATCCTCATGATGTGGACATGCAATAACAATACTAACATCGAATTACCACCTGACTCCGCTGATCGGGAATTGAATCGGCCGGACTCTTTAGAGAGCCCTGCCGCTTCAACATCCGACCCGCGGAGTCGGGAACCTGAACACCCTAACCACGACAACCCCATGTTTTTACAAAATAATTCAAAATCCACCTACACAACAAGAGACACCATTAAAATCCTTCAATGGAATATTAATGGTTTTATAAATAACTATAGTGAATTGAGTATTCTTATTAAAGAATATCTCCCAAATATAATCTCCCTTCAAGAAACTCACTGTGCAGCTGAATTTAAGCCAAATATACCCAAAATGTATATAGGGTACTTTTACAACCTAACACAAAATGTAAGAGCTAAACAAGGAATAGCTATTTTAATTAAAAAAGGTATACCCCATAGACAAATTATTATTAACTCACATATTCTTACCCTAGCTGTCGAAATTCAACATGCGTATAAGTTTACAATATTATCAATTTATATACACCCTAAACAACCGTTTTCAATTAACGATCTCGAAAATATAATGGATCAAATAAACACTCCAGTCATCTTAACTGGGGATGTTAACTCTTGGAGTGTTCTTTGGGGCTCCTCCTTAACAAACAGTAGAGGGGCGATCTTAGAAAGGTTTTTTTCGAACTCTAACCTCATAATTCTTAATGATGGTTCCCCTACTCATTTTTCCACTCATCAAAGCTTCACGCATGTAGACATTACTACCTGTTCCCCGGAATTGTACCCAAAAATCTCATGGGCGGCTCTCGAAAATCTTCACAGCAGTGATAATTTTCCCATAATAACGACACTAACATCTAGTCAAACTGTCCAAAAATATCATGCTACTCCCAAATTTAAAACTGATCAAGCAAACTGGTCTCTATTCCAAGGCCATATCACACAAAATTTATCATTATCGTTTTGCGGCAAACCACGCGATACCCCAAACTTCTCCAAAAGCTCAAACTCGTACAGTATCTTGGTGGAATCCTGAACGTCAACATTTGCGTAAAGTAAAAAACAGAACATGGAAACTGTTTAAAAAGTATCCTAACCAGCAAAACCTAATATTATTCAAAAAATCAAACGCTCAATTTCGTAGAGAAATTAAAGTCTCTAAAGCAAAAAGACTGAATGAAATTACTTCCTCAATAAACCCAACATCCTCCCCATCAAAAATATGGCAAGAGATCCGATGCCTTACAGGCACCTACACACCTCATTCCATTACATGCATCACAGATCAAAATAAACAAATTACTTCACCTTGCGAAATAAGCAACCTTTTCGCCAAAACATGGTCAACTCTTTCCAAAGATGAAGTCTTCTCTACTGATTTCAAAATTAATAAAACATCGGCACTAAATTTGATTTTTAATAATAATTATTTATCACCACAATCCAAACATATCGAAATTGCCATCTCAGAAATCGAGCTAGAAAGTTGTCTTTCCAAGTTGAAAGGCAAAACACCCAGTAGAGATCGCATTTCATACCCAATGCTAAAAAACCTTCCACCAACAGCTAAATCCAGGCTTATAAAACTTTACAATAATATTCTAGACACAAGTATCATTCCACAAAGCTGGAAACTCGCAACTATACTGCCCTTCCCTAAGCCAAAAAAATTAAATAACAGTTTTAACGGGTATCGTCCAATATCACTCATCCCATGTGCTTCGAAAATATTGGAAAAAATTGTAGCGAAAAGACTGCTCTGGTTCTTGGAATCCAGAAACCTTATAAGCTCAAATCAAGTCGCTTTCAAAGCTAAAAAAGGCTGCGAGGACGCCCTCTTACACCTTGACTTTTATATAACTAAAGCACTATCGGCCCGCAACCATAGGATTGGTATCCACCAAATCCTTAACAAAATCGTATCTTGGGGTGTTGGCCCCAAGATATTTAACTACATTAAATCATTCTTGACAAATAGGAAAATTTGCGTCAAAACAAACAATTGCTTCTCGGACTATTATCCTCTTTACAACGGCATCCCCCAAGGATCACCGTTGTCAGTTGTACTGTTCTTGATTGCTTTTGATGAAATCAGTACCATAATATCAAAATACTCGCAACTCGATCACTGCATTTACGCAGATGACGTTTATATCTTATGCAGGCATAACAGCTTAGATGAACACCAAAATCTTTTTTCAAAAGTCCTTACAGACATTTTGACATGGTCTACCACTTCCGGTGCCAAATTATCAATTGACAAATGCAAAACATTACACGTTTGCCGTAAAACATCTTGTAAAAAATGTAACTTTAAATTTAATAATGTTAATATAGAAAATGTAAACAAGTTAAGTATTTTAGGCGTCATATTTAGCGATAGATATAACTTTAAAAATCATTGTATTGAACTAAAAAAAAGCCTAGCTGCTAGGGCTAACATTGTTATTTATTTATCATGCAAAAAATCAAATGCTCATTTAAATACCCTCTGTAACATAACCAGATCGTTAGTATTAAGTAAGATTGACTATGGCCTCCTGATATATGGTAACTCTCCTAAAACAACAATTAACATCATCAAAGCCCCGTACCATCAAGCAGCGCGGAGGAGTTTAAACGCTTTTCCTACAACTCCGATACGCAACATAAAGGCAGAAGCAGGACTTCCTCTAGTAGAAGAACGTATCCTCGAAAGCAGAGCTAAGCTTTACGTAAAAATTTCATTTATACAAGGGTCAATCATTAACCGTGACGTCACATCGATATTGCAAGCAAAGTCTTCTAAACGAATTCCATCAGCTTTATTAATCGCAATAACAACTGCAAATTCAATGGAACTTCCAGTTATAAAGAACTCAAAATATTACCCGATCTTCCCACCTTGGTGCATATTAAAATCATCCTTTATCATGGACTTGGCAGATAATATAAAAAACAGTACTTCCAACAACATGTACCAGGCATTATTCCATGATATCACAACCAGCTTAAGGTCAAACGGATGGAAATTTGTTTTCACCGACGGCTCTAAAACCCAACACAGCACCTCATTTGCATCAACTCACGAAGATGGTTCATTAATATCCATTGGCTTATTAGATAACGCAGCTTCAATTTTCACCGCCGAGGCAACAGCGATCCTAGAAACCGTAACAATAACAGCAAAATTACCCGGTAACTTCGTCATATGCTCTGACAGTCGATCAGTCCTTAACGCAGTTCAAAATCCTAACAACACCACGGTTGTCATAAACAAAATAAGAGATCACCTCATAAGGCAACCGACAAAATCAAAACTGATGTGGATACCTGGACACGTTGGGATCTCCGGCAACGAACAAGCTGACAAAGCGGCAAATGATGCTCATGTTTCGCCAATCAAATTGGCTGCAAATCTTACTAGACGCGATCTAATACGTGAAGTTAAGAACAAGCTTAGACAACAACAACTAAACGACTGGCACAATTATCAACACATTTACAAATCCATCAATATTAATAAAATAAAACCTTGCTATCCTGTCACCACCTCAAAGCAGATGAATACAATCATCGTGAGACTAAGGCTGGGACATACAGCAATCACTCATCAACATCTTCTAAAAAAGACAAATCCACCCTCTTGCAATCACTGCCAAGCGATAATAGACATAGGACACATTCTTGGATTAGGAGCTTGCAAATCTTTGACTTCCAACACCAGCGTTTGCAACCCCCCCTCATTTACGGACAAAATCTTAAGAAACTTAGACCCAGAGAATATTAAAATTATATACAACTTTATTAAATTGCACAATATTGTAATCTAATCATCCAAAACTAAGAGCATTTAAATTTTATTCATTATTTTTAATTTCAAATAATTCATGTACATAATAACACAAGTCTTTTTTTTTAACTTAAGAGTCAGAAGCTCTAAGCAGCTAGTGCTCAAACTTATATTAACATTAAATTTTAAATTTTTAATTTGATGTTAATAAATTATAATAATAATAATAATATTTTACAAGAAATTGCTTTCCACTCTGTCACGTCTGGAACAGATTCTGTATCTTTTGACAACGTGACCCATCATTTTGGGGGCCCACCACCCATTTATTTGGAACAACCTCTAACACCGGAAGGCTATTGATGGATTTTTTAAATTGAATTACAGAGAACGCCATTGCAATGTGATTCAGTTTTTTATTAACTTTTTTTAACCCTTAACACTGTTGTCCCGAAATAAAAACCTTGTTCAACTATCAATACTTTACTTTTGTTTGTTAATTTGTCGGAATAACCCGCCACTTCGCAACAACTTAGTAACAAATCAGTAACAATAGAGTTTTTAATGTTTTTGTAACAAGAAAGTTACAAAATACCTGTTTGTGACTTCGTAGAAGCAATTGAAGGTTACAATTAAGCAACAAATCAAACACAATAGAGTTTTTAATGTTTTTGTTACAAAATAGCTGCTTGTGACTTTGCAGAAGAAATTGAAGGTAACAATCAAGTAACAAATAAGTCACAATAGAATGTTTAATGTTTTTGTAACAAACAAAATTACAAAATACCTGTTTGTAACTTCGAAGAAGAAATTTAAGGTAACTATTTAGTAGCAAATCAGTCCCTAAGGGGTTTTTAATGTTTCAATTACGGAGGGGTTCCAAAAAGTCTATTTGTGACTTCGCTTATGAGATTTATAAGGTATTCATGTTCTAATTCCGGCGAATTCAAAATTCAATGTTGAAATTTATTAATAATTATATATTAGAACATTTTATCGGTACAAAATATTAATTATATGGCGATAAAACTTATGTTTTACACTGGAGGTTATTTTTTTGTTTAATTGTTTGTTTCAAAATGATAGTGCTTTGTATCCGTTTATATATGTATGGCTTGACAGATGGGCGATGAACTATTTTTGAGAAAAACAGTGTAATTCGTTCCAAATCTGACCCAGTTGCCCTTAAATCATATTTTTCCGCAGCAGTAAAAAAACTTAAAATTTCATTGCTTTTTTAGTCCATCGTTGAAACTAGGTTTACATTTGTATTCATTTTCAATTATTCTGTTTGTTGTTTGGGGTTTTGGTCTTTGCTTCCGGTTCGACTGTAACAACAGAACAAACAGTACATTCAGGTTCAGCCCGAGTCGATGCCAAACCAAATACCGAGTAAGTATACTGAAACCGAACCCAAGACAATTTTCTTGCTCTGCAACACAAACCGAACCGAATTACAGTTGTAAGTTGTAAGAAAGGAGCTAACTCGGTTGCCGGTTTGAACAAAATTCAACTCGGTTAGCACTAAGTTCGGTTTGACTCGGTTTAATAAACCGAGTTAACACATCACTAGACAAAATAGTACAGTTGTAAGTTAAGTTAATACTTTCAGAATGCAACATTCGTTTAAACTTAAGACACAGCTCTGATATCATAAAAGCACAAGTAACAGTATGGTTACTAAGAGATCACAAGTAGAGCACGGACCGTCAGCCATTTGTTTCATAAAATTATAAATATTTTTTTTTTTAATAAATAATTATTTATTCAAACTTTTGATTTAATGCATTTTAAAAGAAGTTATTTCATTATAAAATGTTAAAATTATTGCAAAAATAAACAAAATATTTAATTTCAAAGCTTAGAAAAAAAAATGTATTTTTTTTAATTGTTCAAAAATTGTTTAATTTTTAATATTTTCAGAGCGCTTTAATTTTAGAGGGGGTAGAAAGTTATATTTTCTGATACAACTGCGAGCGTTATAAAAATTTAGCTTCGAGAAAGCCGAAAATCGATAGTTAAATGTTTAAATTGCTCTAACCCAAAAATAACTAAAATAGTAGTGAACCTAAAATATGTATGAGTTCTAAATTGATCAAATTTCCATTCCTTCACGTTTTTCCATTTTGTTTCTCGTTTTTAATACAAAGAAGTTGTTTTTATTTTTAATAATATTGAAATCTTGGTACGTTCTATTGCAATTAAGTTACAAAAAACAACATATTAATCTTAGTAACAATGAAATATCCGTTAACTGTACTGTTACATTATTTTGAATAATTAGAGACAATTCAGTTTCAGCGTTACTATTTTGTGACACTTAATAATAACATATTAGTTTTAATGTAACAACTTTGCAACAAGAATTTAGTTACAAAACTAGCCGATTTTTTCGCTTTTTGGTAACAAAGAAGTCGCAACGACTTAATTGTAATCTTATTGTAACAGCCAGTCAGTAACATAGAAGTCGCCACGACTTAATTGTGACTAAGTGTGCCACTCGGGTGAGCGCCATCTAACTATCATCCCTAAAACAAACACACCAAAAGATCGGCCATCATCGTTTTCGGGCAGTATCAAAAGAGCACAAGCACATAACCCAAACATGAGACAACTATTACAATATACAAATGCAAAAGAAAAACTATTATCACATCAAATCAACAAAAAAAAGTATGGCCGCAGGTTTGGTTGTCGACACACCAAAACAAATCAATTACCTACGAACAAAAAAGGAAGAAAAAGGCACAAAAAAAGTATACAGCGAAAACTTTTATTGGTAAGTAAACGATTATAAATAATATAAATGTGTAAACAATAACAAGAAATACTTTATTCAGCCATATATACAAAAAAAAAAATCAAAATGAGCGTCAACAAGCACCAATTTGAACAACAACAGTAGGGTGAGTAAAACAATCATCAAAAAAAAAAAACTTTTGATTATGAATTTACTGACTATTTTATTTCTTTTACCATTTAGATACCACAGCAACAAAATGATCAACGGTTCAGATGTTACAAGGTAAACAAAGAAAGGAAATATGCATATCAGGCCAAATGTGTAAATATTCATTTCTTTACTTTTCAGACAGGCGGGTGTCCATAACAAAACACTTTTCGCGAAGGAGAACCTGTCGACTTCAAGAACAGTGGAAGGATCACCAACATTTATCGGTAATAATATGTGAATTTATAATTTCCACTCATTCATCCTTCATCCAACCTCAACTTGACTCGTTAATAAAAGGTATAATAATGTTAAGGAGTATTTTTAATTATGTGTATACCCTTTGACAAATTTTATTTAACATCGAATTAAATCAGATTGTAAATCTAGGTATTGGTAACAACAAACAAAAATAAAGGGAGTGTTTAATTTGACAACAGGTTTTATGGTATTTATCCACCTACTTACTAAGGGTAGTTTGTAGTGGTTCGCTGTAGGTATATTTATTTACTATGGTTGATCATAATTAATAAGTGACGTGGGGAAGAACCCTCGCAAGCCGGGCATTGTGCATTTATAGTGTGGTTTATCATTATTTCTTCGCGAATCGTTTCTCTTTATAACTGGCGTATTCAGTTATTGGTACTTATCGCTTATGTGGAATAGGGTTGATTAAAGAAAGTGTCGTAAGGTAAAGTGGAATGGAGTGTTATTCATGCATTAGACTAAATAAAAAGTTCAAGATAAAATAATTGACAATCTATTAATAATAATGAAATAATTAAATACTGAAATTGGAATGTTTAAATAACACATATAAATAAGAAAAAATAATAAATAAACAAAAGTAAATTAACAAATCAAAGACTTCGATAGGCAAATTTATTAACGATGGAATAAATAAACAAAATAAATGAATAACAGATATTCATATACGTAATCAAACAAGCTAAACAAATAGATAACTCAACAAAATAAATAAATGTTTTACCGATCAAATAAATAAATAACAAGTAAATAAATTAACAAATAAACAGCTAAATTAGGTAAATAAAAAAAATAAATTAACAAACAAAAAAAAAAATTAAATAAATAAGTCACCAACGAAATAAATTAAACAAAAAAGGTTAACAAATAAATATGTTAGATAGATAAATAATTTAAGAAATAAATAAATAATTGAACAGGTAAATAAATAATTTAACATGTAAATAAATAATTTAATAAATGGAACAAATAATTAATTAACTAAATGAAAACAAAATAGATTAATAAAGTGAAATATGATAAATAAATGAATAAGTACTAAACTAAACTAAAACTGATATTGCAACCTTAGCCTAAAAATAAATTAACAAGAATATCACAGAGTCTGAAAGACTTCACTGTTTTAATAAATAATTAATAAACTAACATAAAATAAATTAATTTGGCAACAATTAAATAATTAATATATAAATAAATACGAAAATTATAATTCAATAAAAAAGAATATGATGAATTACAAACTCAAATTCACAGTTTCAAAAAAAATAAATAGTCTGAACGCCTGAGCTAAATAGCCTGCCAGGAATTTTGAAGATAATATACAAAAAAAAAAAAAAAAATGATAAATAAACAAATATGTATTTGGATAACCTAATATTGCCATAACAATAAACAAAAAAAAAAGAAAGATAAGTTGAAAGTAATTCATTGTTTAATGTCTTTAGCATGAAAAACTCCGATAGCTTTGCCGGATAAGTTTTCTAGTTCGTATAGATTTTTGCCGATAGGTTTTACAACACGACATTTGACAAATTTGGGACATAATTTCGCACTGAGGTTGTTCGGCACAAAATGAACGGCCGACCGAATGTTATAGAACTTACGCTATTCTAAATGGTCTATGCACATAGACAGCAGCACCAACAGCAACTCCTCACAGCACCAGCAGCAGCAGCAGGTACCAAAAAACCGCAACCGACAAAAAAAAGACCAAGAACAATCTGGAACCTTTTCCCCTTTGGTTTTCATCAACAAAAACTCGTAGAATTTAAGTTATTTTTTTTGCTTTTCTTTAATAATTTAAGTAAATTTACGTACAAATTTTTCCTTTCCTTTTATTTAATTTGATTTAGTTTAATTAAAAAGTGCCGAAAGGGCCAAGATAAAAAAAAGAAATATGAGAGGCCAACTTTGGGCGAGGAGAAACGTTTTAAGAATGACAAGAATATTGAATGTCAAATCAAAATGGGCTCCACAGATGAAGACACCCAATAACCGGTATTATTAAATACCGGGTTATTAGGCGCGTTCATCTGTCGAGCTTTCATTATGTTTTGAGGGATCTGTTCGCGCATATTGCGAATGTCCGCACTCCGGATCGAGTCCGCGTTGGGCTGGCTCGATCCTTAAGCGACAGACAGCCGCAATACGCGTCAACATTACTGCCCCCCTTGGCGAGATGCGCCAAAATTAAGCAAAAAGTTATCTATAATTTGAAATTAACAGTTATTAATGAAAATATCATGACAAGCAATTGAAAAAGTTAAGTGGAAAAACTATGAAGAGAAGAAAAAAGGTTAAGTATACAATTCTTTGAAAATTGAAAGGCATGTTACTAAAAAATAGAGATACTTGTAAGTTATTTTAAGGGCAAAAGACACAGTTTGACAATTGGTCGGCTAATTTCCCCATTTTGGGTGCTTAGAGTCGCCACTCTCACTCCTGCATCGACACCGGGGTGTACATTCACAACACGCCCTAAGCGCCACTCAGTAGATGGTAAATTTTCATTTTTGATCACGACTAAGTCATTTACCTTGATGTCTTCTTGTGGAGATTGCCATTTGTGTCTTTGATGGAGTTCTTTTAGATATTCGTCCTTCCAGCGACGACAGAACTGCTGTTGTAGGCACCTAACTTTTTCCCATCGATTAATTAAAGACAAATTGGCATCGGCTAAATCAGGTTCCGGAAATGCTAAAAGAGGACCTCCGCGTAAAAAATGCCCGGGCATTAAATCCAATAAATCAGAAGGATTATTGGACATTGATGATATTGGACGTGAATTTAAGCACGCTTCAATGCGAGCTAAGACTGTAGAAAATTCTTCAAAAGTGAACTTTGAACTGGCCCCCAGTTTCTTCAAATGACTTTTGAAACTTTTGACACCACCCTCCCATAGGCCACCCATATGAGGTGCACCAGGAGGAATAAAATTCCAGTTGAGACCTTGAAAACCATAAATATCAGTAGTTTTCTGAGGAAGGGAAGCAAGACATTTTTTGAGATCCTTTCGTAAGATAGCATCAGCCCCTACAAAATTGGTACCGTTATCAGATTACACTTCTTTTGGCAAGCCGCGGCGTGCCGTGAATCTTGCAAACGCACACAGAAAGGCTTCGGATGATAAGTCACTTACTGCCTCCAAGTGAATCGCCTTTGTGGAAAAACAAACGAATACACAAACATACCCTTTGGTCATGCGACAGTTTCGTGCATTAAAACTTTTAATAACAAATGGGCCTGCGTAATCGATTCCTGTAAAAGTGAAAGGGGGAGAAAAAGTGCATCTGTCAGGAGGTAAAGCAGCCATCAATTGCTTGCTCAATACCCTTTTAACAATGGTACAAGTTTTGCATTTCCGTATACAGGTTTTTATGAGATTTTTAAGTTTTGGAATCCAATAAGTTTGGCGAATGAGCCGAAGCATTAGTGCATTACCACCATGTTGAAAAACGATCGAGAATGTCTTCTGGGGCATTCTGAACTACCAAGGAGACGACTGCTTTTTTTTCAAGATCTTCGACACATGGAGCAATTGGAAGTAGTTCAGGCCACTGAGAGATTGGTTGGCAAAGCCATGAGGGACCTTTCCACCAAAACGTGGTAAGCCTCAATTCTGAAGGCATTAAACCACGAGTAGCTAAATCTGCTGGATTATCAGCTGATTTGACATGCCTCCAGGTGACGTTACCAACATTATCCAAAATTTCGCTAGTGCGATTAGCGACAAATGTTTTCCATACGCATGGCGGTTTTTTAAGCCAAGCCAACACGATGGATGAATCAGTCCATAAAAAGGTTTGGTATGAATGTACAGGGAAATTTGAAATATAAAATTTGATCAATTTAGAGAGAAGAAGTGCTCCACACAACTCAAGGCATGGTAAAGACACTGATTTGATGGGGGCAACTTTCGATTTTGCACAGAGCAAGTGCGATGTGAGAGTTCCGTCAGATTGACGTAAGCGTATATATAACGTGGCAGCATATGCTTTTTCTGAAGAGTCGCAGAAGCCTTGAAATTGGACTTCTGACGAGGGAGAGTATTCTACCCAGCGGGAGCCAACCAACCGGCGGGATCAAATATCCGGGCAATTTGAGAAAAAACTTCGCGTTTTGTGGGATTTACCGATACAACAATTTGTTGAATCGAAAAATAAAAATCATCACTTTTGGCTTTCCACCTTATTCCTAAAGTCTTCGTGTTGCTGTCTGTATCCAGCTTCAAAAAATTCTCATTCAATACGTGTTCACGAGGCAGATGCTCAAGTAAACAAGGAGTATTCGAGGTCCACTTTCGAAGTGGAAACCCTGCTGAATCTAGGAGTTTAATAAGCTCCGATTGCGCTCTTTGAGCGGAGTGAATGCTATGAGCGCCGGACAGAACGTCATCGACGTACAAATCTGATTGGAGAATTTTTGAAGCAAGCTGGAATTCTGTTTGGCCAACCTCTGCCAATTGGAGGAGAGTGCGGATAGCTAAATAGGGGGCACAATTAACGCCGAAGGTGACGGTCAGAAGTTCAAAATCTTCGATATCCAAATGGGGAGAAGTACGAAAAAGAATTCGTTGGAAAGAAGTGTCCCGAGGATCAATTAAAATTTGTCGGTACATTTTTTCTATGTCCGCATTGAACACGAATTTATAAAATCTCCAACGAATGATTAAGGAGGGTAAGTCTTGTTGTAAGATCGGCCAGGGGTATAATATATCATTGAGGCTGGAGCCACTAGAGGACGCATTGGAGGCATTGAAAACAACTCGTACTTTCGTTGAGGTACTCTCTGGCTTTATGACCGCGTGGTGCGGTAAATAGAAGGATTTTACTTGGTTATTCACAACCTTTTCTTGAGGAGTAACCTTTCGCATATGATTTAGGGACAAATACTCAGATATAACTTTTGAATACTGAGCTTTAAGATCTGATTTTGAATCTAAAGATTTTTCAGTTCTTGAAAATTGTTTAAGAGCTATAAATCTGGAGTAGCCTAGACAGTTCTTTGAGGTTTGAATGGAAGACGGACAACGAACCTGCCATCAGCGCGTCTGAAAGTAGTTTTTTTGTAAAGTTCTTCGCAGTAACAGTCCTCCTTTGAACGAATGGCAGTAGAAGGCAATTCTTCTAAATCCCAGAATTTTCGTATTTGAGAATCTAAATTGCTAGAAAAACAGTCGGATGTTATAGTAGTGTTAAACGACTGAAACGAATCTGGGACTGGTCCCGACAATATCCAACCAAAAATAGTGTTTTGTGCGACCAGAGAGTTAGAGATCACTTTGACACCGTTGCGAATAATAGATGGATAAAGATCAGCACCTATCAAAAGATCTACCTGATTCGATTTGTTAAAAGAGGTATCAGCTAATTTGAGGCCAACAAAGAGGTTGGGATTTATAATGGAAAATGAAGAACTTGGTAAATTATTCATGAGTGTTTTAAGCACAATGGCTTGAGCTGAAATCGTTACTTGAGGACTTTCAAAGGAAGTAAGTGCGAACGAGCACAGTTTTTTGGAAGTGATTGAGAGATTTCCGCTTATACCTGAAACGGTAGTGGTTTTTTCAACGAATGGCAAATCCAATCGTTTTTGTACGGATTCCGAGATGAAGGATATTTCAGAACCTGGGTCGATGAGAGCTCTTACCACATGTTCTGTTTCCGTTCCTACTATACCAACTAGAGCAGTAGCCAACAAAATTCTTTTTTGAGAAGTCACCATATAGTTTTGGTGGGATGATTGAGGTACAAATGGCTGCGAAGAAGCAGACATTTGAGAATCCTTTTCAGCTTGAGTTTGAGGAGTGGACTGTATATTTGAAATTCTTCCATTGTTGGAAGAAGGATGTTGCCCAGAAGGATTTGTTGGAAGGTGTAGAAGTGTATGGTGACGTTTCTTGCAATAGCTGCACGAATACTTACTAGAACATGAGGATTTTTGATGACTGGTGCCTAAACAATTGTTGCACATTTTGTGTTGACGCACTGTTGCGATACGATTCGAGACAGACATTGCAGTAAACTTAGGGCATTCATATATAGAATGATCTGCGGAGCAGATTTTACACCTAGATCCTCCCGCCTTTGCAAGGAACGTGTTCACCTTATTTGGCTTCTGGGGTACGTTTTTTCGAGAAATTTGTTGACTGGCTTGAAACGGTTTTGAGAAAGTTGTGTCCGAAATGGACTCAAGAGTTTGAAAACGGGAGCTGAGAAATTTGTCCAACTGTTTCCATGTTGGAACTTTAGTAGGGTCGTCTAGAGATTGTTCCCAAAGGGCTAGTGTGTTTTTGGGCAATTTGTTGGAGCACGCAAAAACGAGGATGGGATCCCAATTTTCAGTGCTAGGTTAGGTTAGGTTAGGTTGTAAGGGGTGTGCACAGCATGAAGCTGTTGCGTACACGGGGGCCTACTGGTCCATTGTGATCCCCTGTAAAAGTAAAAATTTAGCATCGATGCTCCTCAATTCTGTCGATTAGCGTAGACTGGCTCGTTAACGAACCAGCCTGTGCTATCTATAAATTTCCTCATGCTTGCCATTGAGACCTGTGCTAGATCATCCAGTTCTCCAACAAACCTGTTTCCGAAATGACGGAGTCGGCTGGTTTGGAGGTTCGGACAGTCGCAGAGCAGGTGTTTAATGGTCTCCATTTCCTCCTCATCCTGACAGCTCCTACAAAAATCGGGTGCAAATGCCCCTATTCTGTTAGCCATTGTGCCAATGGCGCAATGACCTGTTAGTACACCTATCAAGATTTGAATGTTCTTTTTACTCAGCGATAGAATATACCGAGTTTCCTTTTCATTTGTGTTAGGCCATAAACTTCTAGAGATTATACAATCGTTCCTGGATTTCCAGGAGATATTGATTTTCTCTTTTAGTTTAAGGTCTATCTTCCTCTTGAGTACCCCAATCGGGACGAGTGGTCCCCTAACTGAATGGTCGCTACTACTTGTGTCTGCTTCTGACCCTTTCCTGGCTAGTTCATCTACTATATCATTCCCTTCTATATTGCTATGTCCGGGAATCCAGCAGAGCTTTACCTGGTTAGTGTGGCAGATTTTGTTTAATTCCTTCCTACAGTTTAAAACTGCTTTTGATCTTATGGTCTCACTGGCTAAGGCTTTGATAGCAGCCTGGCTGTCCACGAAAAAAGTAATCTCCGAAGAGCTTAGCTTTTCGTGATGTGCCAATTCAGCTGCTTTTCCAATGGCAAAGATCCCGGCCTGAAAGACACTACAGTCAGCCCGGAGTGTATATGACGCTCTGATGTAGAGAGATTGGCAAAACACTCCAGCACCTGTTCCTGATTCCATTTTTGAACCGTCAGTGTAGAAAGGGATACCCTGTTTACTTATAAGTGAATTGGGATCCCAACCCTGTCTTTCTGGTATGAAAATAGAAAATTTCCTATCGAAATCTAGTAAAGGGGGGATGTAATCGGTGGTCTCCCTCAGTCCTGGAATCGTGTCATATCTTTGTAAGATTGACCCGTGGCCATAAGTGCTGTGCCTCCAAAAACTCAGTTCTCTTAAACGAATTGCAGTTTTGGCTGCCGTGCACTTTATGAACTCATCCAGAGCCGGGAGGTCCAAGACCATTTCCAATCCAGCTTGTGGTGTGGTTCTTTGAGCCCCTGTTATTCCTACACAGGCTAGTCTCTGTACCTTATTCAGGTTCTTGAGATAGCTTGATTTTTCCACCGCCTTCCACCATACAATAGAGCCATAGGTAAGAATGGGTCTGACAATCGCTGTGTACATCCATTGGATGACTTGCGGTCGCATACCCCAACGTACACCGAAGGTCTTTTTGCATGTGTAGAATGCACATAGTGCTTTTTTCATTCTTTCCTCAGTATTACGCTTCCATGTAAGCTTGGAGTCAAGGATTACTCCTAGAAATTTAGCTTCCTTAGAAGGTTTTAGAGGAATGCCATTTAGTTTGGGAGGGTTGAAGCCCTCCAGTTTCCTTTTCTTCGTGAACAAAACTAGCTCTGTCTTGGTGGGGTTGACCCCGAGACCGTTCTTAGTTGCCCAAGAAGATAAATCCTTTAATGCATTTTCCATAATGTTTTCGATGATGGTAAGAAACTTGCCTGATACCAAAACCACTATGTCATCTGCATATGCTACTATTTTAATGCCCTGATCTTTGAACTTTGTGAGAATTTTGTTGACTACGAGGATCCAGAGCAGGGGTGAGATGACTCCTCCCTGTGGTGTGCCTCTAGTAACTGTTTTCTCAATAGTGCTAACTCCTATTTGAGAGTTGATAATTCTGCCATTTAACATGGTGAAGATCCAATCGACAATGACAGATTCAACCCCAACTTCAACTAAGGCAGTCTTGATCGATTCCGTTTTAACGTTATTAAACGCACCCTCGATATCAAGAAATGCTGCCAGGGTATATTCTTTATGTTCAAGACTTTTCTCTATATGTGAAACTACTTCATGCAAACCAGTCTCCACTGATTTACCTTTAAGGTAAGCGTGTTGGTAGTTGCACAAATTGTTTTCGTTGAGAAGTTCTCTAACATGTAGATCAATTATCCTCTCTAGTGTCTTAAGGAGAAACGAAGAGAGACTTATTGGTCTATAATCCTGAGCGGTCGAGTGAGTCGGTTTCCCTGCTTTTGGGATAAAGACTACCTTGACCTTTTTCCAGCTATTAGGGACGTATCTAAATTTGATACAACTTATGAAGATTACCCTAAGCCACGGAGTTATTACTTTGAGAGCATTTTGAAGAAGAGCTGGAAAAATCTCGTCTGGTCCCGCTGATTTATAGGGTTCGACCGAGTTTATTGCCCAGATAATCTTCTGCTCAGTAATAACCTGATTTAGTTCTAAATTTGATTCCGTGTGAGTAAAATCCAGCGTGCTCGATTGCAAGCAATCAGAACTTTCTGGGTTTTTACAACCGGGGAAATGAGTTACCATGAAGAGTTCAAGCGTTTCTAGGCTCGAGTTCGACCATGATCCATCAGGGTGTTTTATGTACCCCGGGATCGTGGGATTAAGGGCCAGGGTTCTACGGAGCCTTGCCGCCTCGCTTGTTTTTTCAATGGATTCACAATGTTTAGCCCACGAATCCTTTTTGGCCTTCCTTAACTCTTTGGTGTAAGTGTTAAGTGCGGCTCTATAAGACTTTAAGTCCTCTTCTAATTTACTCAGTTTAGCTTTATTGAAAAGTTTTCTAACCTCTGTTCTACGTTTCTTTAGTACACCATTCCACCAGGGTGGTTTAGTGGAGTTATTGGAACGAGATAAAGGGCAGTGTTTTTCAAAAGACATTCTCATTTTGCTGGACAAGTTTTGGACAACAGTGTCAATGGTTGAAATACTTAGACTTGTATTGTCCTCTGGTGGATCGATACAGTCTTTCAGCCATTTTTCGTACTCTGTCCAATTCGTCCTAGTTGGGTTCCTGTAAGGTTTCTTTTCGGTAAAGTTCCTGTCTATAGAGAAGAGTATCCTAAAGTGATCCGAAAAAGATTCTTTAGGTGAGACTCTCCAGTCTTCAACTGAAAATTTACTATTATTGTTAATAGGAGTCAAATCTATGATTTCCTCCCTGTTTTTGTTTCGAAAGGTAGGGTGATTGCCCCTATTACATAACGATAAATTAGAACAGAGAATATATTCAAAAATTGACTCACCCCTTTTATTGATATCCTTTGAGCCCCATTGGGTGTGGTGAGCGTTGGCATCACATCCTACCACCAAAGGTGTATCGCTTGCTTTGGCATGGACCACAAGATCGCGGACAGTTTTTGATGGTGGGCTCTCCTCCTCGTACGGCATGTACGTCGACGCTAAAATGAAGTTTCCTTCATTCGATTCGACGCTGATTGCCGTGTTGTCCTTGTTGCTGTACCTAGATAGGAAGAAAGCGTTAATTGATTTTTTCACTAGGATACAACTTCTTATATCACCTTCATCTGACGTGGAATGGAAAAGGTTTTAGTGTTTTGACCTCAACCCAGGGATGCGGTTTTTGCCTAACCATGGTTCCTGGATCAAGGCCACATCCACGTTCTCGTGAGACATGTAGAGCGTAAGGTCGTACGTTGCTGCTTTAGCGTGGTGCAGGTTTATTTGCACCACTTGCAGCTTTTGACTCCCCTTTGCCTTCATGCCTCTTAACCTTTACGGTTCCGAGACCATACCTCAACACGTCTTTTCTTTCTCTTAGTAGAAGGTCAGATTTCTTGTCTGGCACAAACAAGATGTCCTTCCCTTCGCCTCCATGACTCTTTCTTGAGTGTTGGACTTTCCATTCTAAAATGGGAAGCTCTTTGTTCTGCTTCGCCAACAGCTTAAGAATGGCTACGTCCTCATGTTCTGCAGGAGGGGGGATCCATATGCTAAACTGCTGGCGGAGTGGTAGAGCTGCGGCGGGTAGAACCTCAAGGGAGGAACCTTCCCATAGTTCGCCAATGTTGGCGATTGTACGGTTCAGGAACTCCCGTGATTTCTGGTCACCGCAGCAGACCACTTTAACTCCTCGCCGCCATCCGGCACCATCAAATATATAGTCTTCAGAACTATCGTTCTCTGATGCTGCCATCATAGCTTTGAGGATCTCATTTTCCACAAGAAGCCAGTTTTTTGCCGAGATTTTCCCATCTGGGTCGTCACGGCTTATAATGGCAATTTGTAGGTCAATCGGGGTGGTGTCGAAGCTGTTGGTTTTCTGTTTCTTAGCACCGTCTTGCTTGACTGTCTCCTCCGATCTTTGTCTCGTGGTTCCTGGTTTCATTCCAGAAGAGGTGCTTGCCGGTGCTTGGTCTTTCCTAGCGTTGGCTAGCTGTTTCTTGCTGGAAGTCACCTGAACTTTTCCCTTGTCGTTCCGAGCGGTCGAGTTATTGCCAGCCTGTTCACGGTTTGCCTTTTTAGGGACAGACCTAGATTTGGCAGCATCTACTCCTTTGCTCTCCGACTCTTCGGCATTCACTTGCCCTGTTGTTCCCCTGGGTCCAGTGGCAGTCTCTGCCAGCTGCCGCTCAAAGTTCCTAACTAGCTTTCTGTGCTTTTTTAGGAGAGCTTTATCTCTCGAACTGAGCGTCGTAGGGTCTTTCAACTCGGTCTTTTCCACGAATCTTTTGGAGGATCTGTAGTTGCTGCGTTGCCTCGAAGCTTTGAGGGGTGCAGCAGACTTCAGCATAGTCTCTTCTTGACTCGGTTCCATCAGTAGCTCGTCCTCGGTTTGACTACCTATGGAAGGAGGTCTGTCCGAGGTCTCCGTACCTTTGATAGTTAAACTATCTATGTCGGGAAGGAGATCTACTGAGAGAATGACCGGTTGTCTTTTTAGCTCTCGTTTTTCTTCTTTGAAGTTCACTTTTGTCACTGGCGACTTAGCTTCCTGCGAAGCCAAGCCCTCGCCGGCAGCCGTGACTTCCGCCGACTCTTGAACGTATATCCCCGTTCGATTTTTTTCTTTCTGTAAACTTTTTTCCATTCTTTTAGATTGACATCTCTGCTTTTGTTGGTTTTCTTAGTTGTCTTACTCCGCAGCTGGATTGCTGAAGAGTTAGACGTAAGCCCCCTCGCCACAACAAGGCGAAAACCATGAGGGGGTTTCAGTGCTAACATTATGAACTTTTAGTGCTGCTAAAGAGTCATTGATCTTACATTGAAGTGTCCGAATGGATTTGGCGGATTCATCGAGTGCCGTAGGCAAATTAAAAAGATTTTTAACCTGATTGTTGACTAGGATGCGCGTATTCTCATACGCAGCGCGCAATACTTCCCATGCTAATGAAAAACTAGCGTTGGTCAAAGGGAACTGATTGACAGTCCTTGATGCGTCACCCCTCGTTTTGCAACGAAGATGGAACAGTTTCTCAACTTCACCCAACTTTGGATGTTGTATATAAACTGCCTCAAACATGTCACGAAATGCTGGCCAAGAGAGGTAATCTCCGTGAAAGATAACTGTATCGCATGGTGGGAGTTTAATACAGTGAGAAGCCAACAATTTCTGAGGAGGATCATCAAGAGAGGCAGAATTCTTAATATTGCACGGACTAGCAGTCTTTAATTTGTTTTGAAGTTCTAAAAATAAAGCCATACAACTGATATAAGTTTCGTTACTGTTTCTATATTTGGATTCTATGACGTCCATGTCCAGGGGTTCTTCCTTCGAAGAAGGTCGAAATCGGGCACAAGTCTTTCAACTCAGCCTTTCTTGCCTCTAACGTCATGTTTGTGTGATTTTGTTCAGGGACTTCTTTGGCGGATGCATGGAATTTTACCAGCATATCCGCAGCAAAAATTAAGTCGTCTAAAATCGACATGTTTGGGCCAGTAAATCAGCGAAAGAAAGGACAGGACTTCGAGAACGCAATGTGAAAAGTCAACAGTCAGATGGCAGAGCAACAATGGCTCAAAAAGAACGAAACGGCAGTTGAAAACGAGAACAATTTTCAGAAGTTTGGAAAAAACATAACAAATTTTCCAATAGATAGAACGCAAAAAACTGTACGATTCAAGACGGAATCTTATTAAAAAAAACGTTATGTACCTTCAAAGAAGTTTGGAAAAATTCAAAAACTTTTTTCAAAATAGCAAAAAACTTGAAGATTCGAATCCGAATTTTCAAACGAAAAAGTGATTGAAAACGAAAAAAGTTCTCAATCGAGATTGAAAAAAAGTGAAAAAAAATCAACAATTTTTTCCAGGAAAATGGAAAAAAAAAACTTTAAGATTAAGAATCTTAATATCAAAACTTATTGAAAAGGTGATGAGTTTAGAAAGTTGGAAAAAACTCAACAACTTTTCCAAAATAGCAAAAAGCACTTAAGATTCGAATTAGAATCTTTAAACGAAAATTTGATTGAAAGCGTAAAGGTTTCAATCGAGATTGAGAAAAAAAAAAAAAAAAACAATAAAATTTTCAAAATATAAACTTGAACAGACTCACACACGAAATCCCAAATGGTGGTAATGAAAACGTTAAATGTTTACAAATGAGTTTTGGAAAACTTCGAAAATTCAATTAAACTTTTTCCAAGCGAGAAAAAATTAAAAAATAGAAATAAGTTCAAAAAAAAATTTAATAAAGCGGAAGAGTTTCAAACAATATTGAAAAGTCACTAAAATTTTCCAAAAAATATAAAAGCTTTGAGATTCACTAACGGAATCTGATCTAGAAAACTTATTGAAAACGTGTAATGTTTTCAAATGAGTCTGGAAAAGTTGGAAAAGGTCAACAATTTTTCCAGAATGGCCAAAAAAAAAAAAACTTAAAGATTCGAGTAAGAATCTTCAAACGAACTGATTTAAAGCGAATAATAAAAAATTTTCAAATTCTTAACTTTGATTGAAATTGAATTGAAAAAAAAAAATTAATTAAGACTCACACGGAATCCTAACTGAAAACGTAATGAAAACGTTAAATGTTTTCAAATGAGTTTGGAAAAGTTCGAAAATTCAATAAAACTTTGTCCAAAGTTCAAAAAGACGTGACTTAAAGCGAAGAGTTTCAAACAATATTGAAAAAAGTCAGTAAAAACTTTTCAAACTATAAAAAAAACTTTAAGATTCTCGAACGGATTTTCAATAAGAAAACTTATTGAAAAACGGTAAGTGGTTTCGTTTTTCAAATGAGTGGAAAAAACTGTAATAATTCAAATACCTCTTCCAAAAGAGGACTTAATGATTCGGAATCCGAATCTTTACGAGAAAATAATTGAAAACGAGTGTTTTTAATCGCGAATTATAAGAAACTTTCGAAGTTGAACGATAAAATGTCAAAAGTCTAACTGAGGACCAGTTACAAAAAAACCAAAATAAATTTCACTTATTTCGTTAAGATTTGATAAATGTACCATAGAACCCGACAAAATATAACTGTATTCAAATAACAGTTAACAAAACGAACTGTCGAGAAGTAATAACCACCGTTTGATTTAAAAAAAAAACGGTATGCAAAACGGTGAAAGAAAAAGTTTGCCTTATGTTCAGCAATTGCTGTGATATCTGAAAGCACGGATATCCAAAAAAAATAACTCGAATAAATTTCAAGATTGAGATTCTCAGAAGAATTTTTACAAATTAAATATGGCTTGTTGCAATTTATATCGCACAAAATGAACAATGCAAATGACTAAGAAAGAAAAGCGTAAGCGAGACACTAATACCGCGAGAGAAAGAGAACGAGCGTGACGCCAAGTTTGCCGTTGAAATTTAAAAAAAAACTGTTTGGTTGCATATAAAGGGTTTTCCAATAAGAGGTGTTATTTTGAATAGCCCGCTATTTCGGTAGCTGTCACTTTTGAAGCTGTCATTTTTTGACATTTGACAAGTAGAAACTACGCCATTAATAAAAATGGAACGATACACGCTTCAACAACGCATTGAAATTATTAAAATTCACTATAAAAATGTTGAAAATTTGGCAGAGACGGTTCGTAAAACTAAAACATTTTTGGGTCGTCGTGAAGCACCTTGTCGGACCGCAATACAGAAATTGGTGGACAAATTCGAGCTGTTGGGACAAGTTAGTGACGTGCACGTCACTCAAGAACAACTAAGAATATTGCTGTTATAGCCCAAAGTGTTGAAGAAAACCCAGGTTTGTCCATTCCTCGTCGTTCTTTGGAATTAGGGATTCCACAAACGTCATTACACCGTATTTTGCATAAAGACTTGGGTCTTAAGGCTTATAAAGTTCAGTTAACACAAGAACTCAAGCCGGCTGATCATCAACAACGTCGTGTCTTTGCTGATTGGGTCCTTGAAATGCATGAAAATGATCCGGAATTTCATCGAAAAATCATCTTGACTGATGAGGCCCATTTCCACCTCGGAGGCTACGCCAACAAGCAAAACTGTCGCATCTGGGGCTCGGAAAACCCAAGAGTTATTGTTGAAAAGCCTCTCCATCCTCAACGCGTGACTGTTTGGTGCGGTTTATGGTCCGGCGGGGTCATTGGACCTTACTTTTTCGAAAATGAGGCTGGAGCAACAGTTACGGTCAATGGATTGCGCTATCGAGAGATGATTAATGATTTTTATGGCCGGAATGGGATGATATTGATCTGGACAACGTTTACTTTCAACAAAACGCCGCTACGTGCCACACAAGCAATCAAACCATCGATCTTTTACGGGAAAAGTTTCCGGACCGTGTTATCTCTCGAAGAGGTGATCACAATTGGCCACCGAGATCTTGTGATTTAACACCTTGCGACTTCTTCCTTTGGGGCCACGTGAAAGATAAGGTCTACGCCAACAGCCCAGCGTCGATTCAAGACATCAAAGATGGAATTCGTGAGGCTATCGAGGACATAGGGCAGCCACTTTGCGATTTGGTTATGGAAAATTTCATGAAAAGGATATGGTCCCGTAAGCGTGGTCGTGGTGGCCATTTGGATGAGTTGTGTTTCATTATTAACGGCATACCTTCCTCTTTATAATGAAATAAACATTTGATCATTTATCTCAAAAAATGCTATTTTTCTTTAAATATCAAAATAACACCTCTTATTGGAAAGCCCTTTACTTATGTATGTTAAGGTGTTGAAATATAGGAAAAATGCCAATCAAATAATCAAAAAATTTTATACTCACCTGTACAATAATTTTGATATTAGATTTCTGGAACAATGATGACTTCTTTGGCAGCTTCTTAGGTTGAATTCTTCTTATTTTACAGATGGTCTTCCTTCCTCGTTGCACCAATCGAAGCAATGGTGTTTGTCGCACCAATCGAGGCAATGGTCGACTTTAAATATTTTTGATATTGCTTGGCCACGAGCAATAAATTTTGCCTAAAAGGCTTCGGCTTAGTAGCAACTTTTCCGCTTTTAAGTTTCGGTAGCGGTTGGAGTTGCAAATAAAACGCAGCGTCCCTGTAGTAATGTGACCGCAAAAAACTGGTCACCAAGTTATCGGCGTGGTCTGGATACTCCGTGGCAATAAAAATGGTAGCACACAAAATCGCTACGTACAGATACCACCCAATGATCCTCACAAAAAATTACGAGGGCGTCGTATGATGGCGGCAATGCTGGTGTTATAAAGTTTCGTTGGATTTACCACGAATAACGGGGTCAGCGATGAAATGTGGCGAGTTGCACAAATAACGGCTGTAGCGTGCTGTATATGGCTTGCAATTTGGCGTGACAAAAACCACGTGTGGACGCCAAAAATATCTCCATCCAATATCCAGGTTCGATGGACCAAATGTTCGGCACAAAATGAACGGCCGACCGAATGTTATAGAACTTACGCTATTCTAAATGGTCTATGCACATAGGCAGCAGCACCAACAGCAACTCCTCACAGCACCAGCAGCAGCAGCACGTACCAAAAAACCGCAACCGACAAAAAAAAGACCAAGAACAATCTGGAACCTTTTCCCCTTTGGTTTTCATCAACAAAAACTCGTAGAATTTAAGTTATTTTTTTTGCTTTTCTTTTCTTTAATAATTTAAGTAAATTTACGTACAAATTTTTCCTTGTATTTAATTTGATTTAGTTTAATTAAAAAGTGCCGAAAGGGCCAAGATAAAAAAAAGAAATATGAGAGGCCAACTTTGGGCGAGGAGAAACGTTTTAAGAATGACAAGAATATTGAATGTCAAATCAAAATGGGCTTCACAGATGAAGACACCCAATAACCGGTATTATTAAATACCGGGTTATTAGGCGCGTTCATCTGTCGAGCTTTCATTATGTTTTGAGGGATCTGTTCGCGCATATTGCGAATGTCCGCACTCCGGATCGAGTCCGCGTTGGGCTGGCTCGATCCTTAAGCGACAGACAGCCGCAATACGCGTCAACAGAGGTATTTCGAACTGTCACTTAAGATGAAATTTCTTCGGAATACCTCTTGCCCAGGTAGAAATCGTATATTTCGTGTACGCGTGTTATATTTTTGTGCGCTTTTTTCGTTAGCTTTAGCAATACTGTCTTTAATTTTAGTTCGCATACATTGTAATCGAGTGTGTCTTGCAAGAGTCATGAATTGGCCATCTTCTAAGGAGTTTAATTTTTGAGCTAGCTCATAACAACTCCCGTGAGTCATCATATTTAGCCCAAAAAGTGCAAAATATGGTGACACGCCGGTTGAACTTTGAACTGCACTTCTAAGTGCACAAGCTATATCACTCAAGTGAAGATCCCAATCTCGCTGGTCTTCTTTAAGATATGAACGAATTGCAGCCAGGAGAGTGCGATTCACTCTCTCTGATGCATTTGACTGAGGAGAATAGCTTGCAGTTTTGAAATGTCTAATGCCATATGTTTTCAACAGGTTTTGGAAATCTTTAGATAGGAACTGTTTTCCATTATCGGAGTGGATTAATTGGGGCACTCCGAACATGGTGAAGATATTTTCTTGTAAATATTTAATTATATTTGAGGTATTAGCATTTCTTAAAGATTTTAGAAAGACAAACTTTGTCAAGTGATCAAGAACGACAAATAAATAACTGTTACCGGATTTAGAACGTGGATAAGGACCTAAAAAATCAACGTATAATTTTTGAAAGGGACGATCAACGTTATAAACACTAGACATAGGTGGACGTAAGACTTGATTGGAAGGTTTGCATTGAATACAAGTATCACATTTAGCAATATACTCGCGTATTTGGACCGTCATGTTTGGCCAATAGAAATATTCGCGGATTCTTTGAATAGTTTTTCCTACTCCTCCATGAGCAATCTGTGGAGGATTATGAGCACGAACAATAATTTTTTTAGTTAGCCCTGTAGGTACCCACAATCTCCAAGAGTGTTCTACATTATACGGATCATCGTGGGAGGGGAAACCACGTTTATACAAAAAGTTATCTTCGATTTTCAAATCAGGCAAACGGTCTTGATTGTCTTTAACCGTTTTAAGTAAACTTAGATACTCCTCGCTTTCAAATTCTTTCGAACTCAAATCTATTAAAGGTGCTACATTATTGATATTTATGCTCTCTACTTCCATACATACTCTGGATAAGGCATCAGGTACAACATTCAAAGTACCTTTTTGATGTTCGATTTCGAAAGAGAAAGCTTGTAGTTGAAGACTCCAACGAGCAAGTTTGCCGCTCAGGTCTTTTAGACCCATGAGCCATTTAAAACTAGAATGGTCTGTTATGACCGTGAACGGCATTCCCTCCACATAGGGTTGAACTGCTAAAACTGCGGCGAGATATTCCTTTTCGGTAACGCTATAATTTTTTTGACACTTATTAAGTTTTTGCGAAAAGTAAGAGATAGGTGACTCTTCCTCGGTGTCATTCCTCTGAAAAAGTACCGCCCCTACACCTGTGTCAGACGCATCACACTGGATGAAAAATCGCTTTGCGAAATCCGGATGCGAAAATACTGGGGCGGTTATTATTGCCCTCTTCAACTTTTCAAAGGCCTCCAGAGCTTCTTCCGTCATTTTAAACTTCTTGTTGGACTTTTTCAGAGTATCGGTGATTGGAGCCGTCAAAGACGAAAATTCCCGTATAAACCTACGGTACCACCCTGCCAGACCTAGCAGCCTGCGAACCTGTTTTGTTGTTTTCGGAACCGGGAAATTTTCGATCGCCTCAACTTTAGCAGGATTCGTCTTGATATTCCCACCACCAACGACGAAGCCCAAGTACTTCAATTCTTTGAAACAGAATTTAGACTTCGTTACGTTGATGGTGAGGCCAGCTTTGTTCAGGTGCGCAGCAACCTCGTCCAACAGAGCGATATGTGTCTCGAAATCCGGAGCGATGACGAGCAGATCATCGAGGTACACGAAGACACGATCCCGTAACCTTGAGGGAATGACCTTGTCCATTAACTGACAAAGCCTCTGGGCTGCATTGCACAGTCCAAAAGGCATGACAGTGAAATGGTACAAGGGCCGTCCCGGTATTGTGAACGCAGTCTTCTCCCTGCTTTGCTCATCTAGCGGTGTTTGCCAGAATGCGTCTTTGAGATCGATACTACTTATAAAAATAGTATCACGAAGACGACTGAAGATGCCCTCAAGACACAGACGATTTTTGCCGGGTTTCTGTATCAGTACCACTGGCGAACTCCACGGGCTTTCGCTCTCTTCAATAACTCCAAGGCCCAGCATTCTATCTATCTCGGCATACATAAGAGCTTGTACCGCTGGAGAGACAGGATAATGACGTTGTTTCACTGGAACCGCATCTCCGGTTTCGATGACATGCTCGACAAGCGTCGTTTTTCCGAGACCGTACTTAGTATGACACCGGAACTTTTGTCTGACAGTGTCCAAACGTGTCTGTTGCCCTGGAGACAGTTGGTGAGTATCTAAAGTATCCTCAATATCCGTTGCTTTAATTTCACTGATTATTCCAGGTGCAAGTTTGAATGCCTTCCAGAAATCGACACCGAGGTAAAGTTCCTGACCCAAGCTTGGTACTAGGTAAAAAGTAATCTTGTTTTGCATGTTTTTGTATTGTACGCCAATGTTTATTTTTCCAATTATTGTTTGAGCTTTCCCATCTGCGGTCTTAACGCTAGATGCAAATGGAAAAATTTGAACGTTTAAATCCTTAAGGAAATCTCTACAACCTTTGCCCAGAATGCTGATACTTGCACCACTGTCAAGTAGGCCCAGTATTTCTTTTTCAGCAATTTTTATTTTGACATATGGCCTAGGATCTCCAGAAACATCTATTATGGTAGATAATAGATTATGTCTTAATTGTTTTCTATTCTTATATCTATCTCTAGCTTTAGTAATTTTATTTTTGATAGTACCATTGAAAATTCTTTCTTTGGCATTGTTATATTCTTGGATTCTTATATGTAACGGTTTAACATAACTAAATTTAAATTTTTTATCATTTAATACTTCATTATCTTCCTCTTTATTTCTTTTTAAAATTTTAACTTCAAGTTTTTCAACATTGTTCAAAATTTTGTTATCTATAGAGCTTGTTGATTCGTTGTATCGGGGACCTGTGTAGAACGTGATTCCCCCGTTGAAATCACGCTCTTCTTTCTGTTTTCCGGTCTACACCTGGGACAGTTGGAGCAGATAACGTTTTCTTCTCCACATCGAAAACAAAAAATGTTTTGTTTGGGAGATGGGCACTCCCAATATAAGTGTCCATTGACCTTGCAGTTCCAGCAATTCAGAACTTTATTCGCTGGCCTGGGTCTGTTATTATTAATATAATTCACAGCTGCAAGATGTTCTTCATATTGAATAGGATTTTCTTCGTAAAATTGAATTTCGTTTGCACTCATTTTCGGAGGTTGCCTATATTGCCTACCCGTATAATTTCCTTTAGTGGGAAATGCATTTTCAGCTTCTTTGCATGCAAACCTCAATTGATCTAAAGAAAATATTGCCATCGGATAAACTAATTTGCCAATTTTATCATTCAAATTCTTTTTGAGCATTTTTATGAGTTCAAACTCAGGAATTGGTATCTTTAGTTGGGATTTGATTTTTGAAATTGCGGTGAAGAAATTCTCGCAAGTTTCAAAAGCACCTTGTTTACGATCTCCCAATTCTCGCATAATTTCATACTCAGATTTGGCATTTCTGAAATGCAGCAATAATGCTTCACGCAACATTGGCCAATCTGGTCTATAATTCGATCTTTGAAACTCCCAGTACCAATCTTGAGCTGTGCCTGAAAGCGTAAGGTGAAACTGTCTTAGAATTTCAGGCCAAGGACACGTATATTGGATTTGGAGAGTTTCCAAACGGAAGATAAAATCTTCGACGGTTAAATTTTCAGGTTTTCCGTCGAATTTCAGACCCCATCGGTCTATTTTTATCACGTCTCGATAACCTCTATTAAAATTTGAATTCATATCATAATATGAATTTTGTGGGCTTTGATAATAGCCATCAGAATATCTAACATTTGGTTGGTGTAACTCAGAATTAGAACTGAGATTATTATTTGGATTGTGGATTGGTTTGAAACTACTTATGGGTTGTGGTATTTGATAGGACGGATTGTTTTGGATATTTTGGACTGTAGGTAAAGAAAATTGTGGTTGTTGTTGGTTAGAAAATTGTATTTGTTGTTGTTGTTGCTGATTAGGAATTTGTAATTGGTGTTGCTGCTGGTTAGGAAATTGCAATTGCTGTTTTTGTTGTTGCGCTTGTTTTGGCGGCTGTTGTTTTGGATGCCTTTGAGGCAAGGGTTTTCGGAAAGAAGTCTTATTAATGGGCGAGTTGTCGAATTGATTTCGCCTAAAAATTCTATGAAATTTTCTTTCATTACTTTCTTGACACTCTCAGAAATTTCCGATTTCATAGACTCGGCGTATGACGAAAACACGTTGACAATCGCTAAGTTCACGTAAGCCCTGATATCATTTGGTACTAATTCTCCATTATTTATGTTTCTATCTGTTATGTTCCTGTCTTCAAAAACTTCTTGATTACGAACATTAAGAATACTATTGTTTAGGTCTGCTGCGCCTAAATTACTAAGGCTACTGAAAGAAGGAGCAGTTATTGAAGTCGTAGAATAATTTGAGTGTTCACCACCCATTGAAACATTTAACAAATGCATTTGTTCTTGATTGATGATTCGAATGGGTGTGTGATGAACACCAGGACCAGGTTGAGTATTGAAATTAATCATGTTGTCACTTGGTGAATTTGATTTTGCTTGACCCAATAACAACGCCTCTCCTCGAACAGGATTTTCAGGCAAACTTTCCCCTGCAGGCCGTAATAAATCTGATTGGCTGTCGGATTGTGGAACAGGATTGGTAGAAACCGATGGGATATTATCTGTTTCAACTTCTGGTTGAGATGGAGAGTTTCGAACTAAAGGACTTAAGCTGTATAGCAACCGATCTTGCTCGCTAGGATTCAGTCTATTCGACGATCTAGTGCCTTTTTTTTTTGTAGCACCTGTTTTTTTACTTGGAGGGTTTTCGTCTCTTTCGATAACCATTTTCGTAACTTTATTTTATATTTTGAAAAATTTTAAATTAGATTTTAAGTGTTTGAAGATTTTAGAAAATTAAGAAATAGGTATAAGTTTTTAAATATTAGATGTAAGCGTATATTTTGAAAAGATTTATGATTTGTATGTATATGTATTTTTAGTAAACCTAACAAACATTTCGAAAATTATGTTTTTATGTGTTTTAAGCTTTCTTCAAAACCCAAACATTTTTATGAAATTATACTATAATATGATATATAATATAAATATTATAAGTATGCTTTATTTTAATAAATTTGAATCTTTTCATAAATTTAAAAATTTAGTTTTATTCAAGTTTTGTAAAGTATTTGCGCATATGTCACTGCGGGGATGTTTCGGTAACTTTTTCGGTGGAAGTGGTTTCGACGAAGTATGAACTGAGCTGATTAAGGTAGAATTTTTTTTTTTTTTTTTTTATTTTTTTATGACGCTAGGAGACTTCGGACGGACTGTTGAAAAAAAAATTTCCCTCTAAATGGTAAATAGGTATACAAAATCTTTAACATAGGACGAAATAATTGCTATCTGGTCGCTCCCGCAATTCTAGACAAGCCTGAGACTTTTGCTAGAAGACCTGAAACTGACAGATAAGCATAACATAGGAAAGTAAAAAGGAATGAACGAGAGAAATTGTGCAACAGTAGTGACATATTGTCAACAAACATGGCCACAATTCTTTGAATAGAAAAAACGTGACAAATGAATGAAAAATAAAAAAAAATAGAGAGATAGAAAAGTAAAATGTTAACTCTTAAGGATGGGTTAACACGAACAAAACATGGTTTGATTATAATCGTCATCATTATCTTGTTACCTCGTCGCTAGTGAAAAGGTATGTTTGAAACTTTTCTTGTTCACGACATACGAGTTGCCGAGTGAAGACAGTCATAATTAGAAGAAAAACAAAAACGAAGACTCACGTTGCGGGCGCCATTTGTTGTAGGTGGCTTGATGATGAATTTTAATATTCGGATTGATTTCTTTGAGTGTGGTGAACTGGTATGCGGGCTGTTTGCTCGGCTTGAGCTCACCGGAAATGGGTGGGAACTTGTTCAACCACAACCCAATCGCACCTACCACAATAAACACATATCATGCCAAAAGGTAAACAAAAAAATAACAATTTAACTCAATAGAAGATTGCATTAAATGAAAACCGGACGGACGTTTACCATTAGAGGGCGCTATTGGTGTTATTACAGCACGACCCTATACCCACCCTACCATGGGAGTCAACATGGGCGTTTAGTTTAATGTTTATAACTCCCCCTTTTTATTTCGCTTACCCGTTCTTCCAGATCAGTTCATTCTCACCGATTTGTCTTAGTCGCTGTCCACATCCCCTGAAAATAAACGTCTAATAAGCCATCAAGCTATGTGCTTGAATAAAAGAACCGAGTTCAACCATTTTGGTGCAAACTATAATCATGTTTATTGTTTGTAATTAACATAAAAATAAAAGTTGAATCAAGATTTACTAAACAAAAAAACATGAAGTTTATAAGAATTTTTCGGTTCGGCGGTTCTGACCTAGCTTCCACTTTCTAAGTTACATCAATCTGACACAATACAAAAAGGTACTTCGTGTTATTTCACACCCTATCAGCTAACCCTGCCTGAATCGAGCTCAACTAAGGTAAGAGTATCTGATATGAACAAAAAAAAAAAGAACATTTACCAAAAAAAAAGGAAACTAGATTATTGTTCCGTAGAAATAAAAAAAAATTCCTATACACTTGTACAAATAACAAGAACAAACAAATTTAATACCCTAACCAAAATAATTAACAATAATAAAAAAAATATTGCACCGAGCAAAAAAAAAAATAATATATGAATTAATTCAGGAACTCCGGAACCAAGGATCTCACGTGTATGATATATATATGTATGTATATTTCTAACCATATATGTACATATATAGTTCTTGGGAACGTATATCTACGAGGGTGCATATATAATTATTTGTAATGCACTTTATTTAGACACGTTATCTGACGATGGATAATTAATGATTTTTACCTTAAAATTTAAATATTTAACAATATAAAAAAAAAGATCAAAAATCAAATTTTAATTGTTTAAATTCTTGGATGAATCCTCTTCGTAGGTTGAAATTGGGAGGGCGATCACGACTTCTTGTTATGGTAGTCGGTGATCGCCAAACTGCATTAAACCCTATATCAAAAGAACAAAAAAAAACTATCAAATTTCGCACAATTATTCGTATGTACCTATATGTATATAACTTTCAATTTTAATTTCTTTTCTTTCTTTCTTTGAAATTTATACGTTTTCATTTCATTTTATTTTATCATTTTAACTTTCTACCTAAATCTATATACATATGTATATCTACTTTATTTTTGTTTTACTTTAAAATTTTTAATAATTTTTTTTTTTCATTTCACTCACCAATTATTAATAAAAAATACCAAATTTTGTAATTATGGCGATTATCCACCCGTATACAGGTTGTTGTTGAAGGTAACGTAGGTGCACCACTATCAATCTTTGCTTGACTGTACTTGTACTTCTGCAAGTTAATTTTTTTTTTGTTTTTTTAATTGTCCCTTTTTTTTTAAGTTAGTACATTTATATATATTTTTTTTGACTTACTTAAATATTTTTAATTTAGATTTTATGATATCTGTTATTTCTATTCATATGTTTCTTTTCTTTAATTTTAGTTTAAGAGGTAAGTTGGTGCACTTTTTATTTTTGAATATTTTTTTAAATATTCTTGGTGTAAAAATAAACTTAGGTTGCCGTCTAAAGCGCGCGGCAGTTTCTACAACTATGGTTATAGAATACAATTTCTCATTTCATATTCTATCCGTTCCACGAACCCTCTCAATTCAACGGATTAATCATACCATTTCAACCACCAATCAAAAATGTTCATATTCTCATCAGACAACGGAAATAACAACAAAAACACCCAAAATAATATATTTCTTAACAATGTTAAGAAAAAGAACGATACCTCTGAGCGCCATCTAACTATCATCCCTAAAACAAACACACCAAAAGATCGGCCATCATCGTTTTCGGGCAGTATCAAAAGAGCACAAGCACATAACCCAAACATGAGACAACTATTACAATATACAAATGCAAAAGAAAAACTATTATCACATCAAATCAACAAAAAAAAGTATGGCCGCAAGGTTTGGTTGTCGACACACCAAAACAAATCAATGACCTACGCACAAAAAAGGAAGAAAAAGACACAAAAAAGTATACAGCGAAAACTTTTATTGGTGAGTAAACGAATATAAACAATATAAATGTGTAAACAATAACAAGAAATACTTTATTCAGCCATATATACAAAAAAAAAATCAAAAGCAACGTCAACAAGCACCAATTTGAACAACAACAGTAGGGTGAGTAAAACAATCATCAACAAAAAAATCTTTTGATTATGAATTAACTGACTATTTTATTTCTTTTACCATTTAGATACCACAGCAACAAAATGATCAACGGTTCAGATGTTACAAGGTAAACAAAGAAAGGAAATATGCATATCAGGCCAAATGTGTAAATATTCATTTCTTTACTTTTCAGACAGGCGGGTGTCCATAACAAAACACTTTTCGCGAAGGAGAACCTGTCGACTTCAAGAACAGTGGAAGGATCACCAACATATCGGTAATAATATGTGAATTTATAATTTCCACTCATTCATCCTTCATCCAACCTCAACTTTACTCGTTAATAAAAGGTATAATAATGTTAAGGAGTATTTTTAATTATGTGTATACCCTTTGACAAATTTTATTTAACATCGAATTAAATCAGATTGTAAATCTAGGTATTGGTAACAACAAAAAAAAATAAATGGAGTGTTTAATTTGACAACAGGTTTTATGGTATTTATCCACCTATTTACTAAGGGTAGTTTGTAGTGGTTCGCTGTAGGTATATTTATTTACTATGGTTGATCATAATTAATAAGTGACGTGGGGAAGAACCCTCGCAAGCCGGGCATTATGCATTTATAGTGTGGTTTATCATTATTTCTTCGCGAATCGTTTCTCTTTATAACTGGCGTATTCAGTTATTGGTACTTATCGCTTATGTGGAATAGGGTTGATTAAAGAAAGTGTCGTAAGGTAAAGTGGAACGGAGTGTTATTCATGCATTAGACTTAATAAAAAGTTCAAGATAAAATAATTGATAATCTATTAATAATAATGAAATAATTAAATACTGAAATTGGAATGTTTAAATAACACATATAAATAAGAAAAAATAATAAATAAACAAAAGTAAATTAACAAATCAAAGACTTCGATAGGCAAATTTATTAACGATGGAATAAATAAACAAAATAAATGAATAACAGATATTCATATACGTAATCAAACAAGCTAAACAAATAGATAACTCAACAAAATAAATAAATGTTTTACCGATCAAATAAATAAATAACAAATAAATAAATTAACAAATAAACAGCTAAATTAGGTAAATAAAAAAAATAAATTAACAAACAAAAAAAAAAAATTAAATAAATAAGTTACCAACGAAATAAATTAAACAAAAAAGGTTAACAAATAAATATGTTAGATGGATAAATAATTTTGGTGCAAACTATAATCATGTTTATTGTTTGTAATTAACATAAAAATAAAAGTTGAATCAAGATTTACTAAACAAAAAAACATGAAGTTTATAAGAATTTTTCGGTTCGGCGGTTCTGACCTAGCTTCCACTTTCTAAGTTACATCAATCTGACACAATACAAAAAGGTACTTCGTGTTATTTCACACCCTATCAGCTAACCCTGCCTGAATCGAGCTCAACTAAGGTAAGAGTATCTGATATGAACAAAAAAAAAAGAACATTTACCAAAAAAAAAGGAAACTAGATTATTGTTCCGTAGAAATAAAAAAAAATTCCTATACACTTGTACAAATAACAAGAACAAACAAATTAAATACCCTAACCAAAATAATTAACAATAATAAAAAAAATATTGCACCGAGCAAAAAAAAAAATAATATATGAATTAATTCAGGAACTCCGGAACCAAGGATCTCACGTGTATGATATATATATGTATGTATATTTCTAACCATATATGTACATATATAGTTCTTGGGAACGTATATCTACGAGGGTGCATATATAATTATTTGTAATGCACTTTATTTAGACACGTTATCTGACGATGGATAATTAATGATTTTTACCTTAAAATTTAAATATTTAACAATATAAAAAAAAAGATCAAAAATCAAATTTTAATTGTTTAAATTCTTGGATGAATCCTCTTCGTAGGTTGAAATTGGGAGGGCGATCACGACTTCTTGGTATGGTAGTCGGTGATCGCCGAACTGCATTAAACCCTATATCAAAAGAACAAAAAAAAACTCTATCAAATTTCGCAAAATTATTCGTATGTACCTATATGTATATAACTTTCAATTTTAATTTCTTTTCTTTCTTTCTTTGAAATTTATACGTTTTCATTTCATTTTATTTTATCATTTTAACTTTCTACCTAAATCTATATACATATGTATATCTACTTTATTTTTGTTTTACTTTAAAATTTTTAATAATTTTTTTTTTTCATTTCACTCACCAATTATTAATAAAAAATACCAAATTTTGTAATTATGGCGATTATCCACCCGTATACAGGTTGTTGTTGAAGGTAACGTAGGTGCACCACTATCAATCTTTGCTTGACTGTACTTGTACTTCTGCAAGTTAATTTTTTGTTTGTTTTTTTAATTGTCCCTTTTTTTTTTAAGTTAGTACATTTATATATATTTTTTTTGACTTACTTAAATATTTTTAATTTAGATTTTATGATATCTGTTATTTCTATTCATATGTTTCTTTTCTTTAATTTTAGTTTAAAAGGTAAGTTGGTGCACTTTTTATTTTTGAATATTTTTTTAAATATTCTTGGTGTAAAAATAAACTTAGGTTGCCGTCTAAAGCGCGCGGCAGTTTCTACAACTATGGTTATAGAATACAATTTCTCATTTCATATTCTATCCGTTCCACGAACCCTCTCAATTCAACGGATTAATCATACCATTTCAACCACCAATCAAAAATGTTCATATTCTCATCAGACAACGGAAATAACAACAAAAACACCCAAAATAATATATTTCTTAACAATGTTAAGAAAAAGAACGACACCTCTGAGCGCCATCTAACTATCATCCCTAAAACAAACACACCAAAAGATCGGCCATCATCGTTTTCGGGCAGTATCAAAAGAGCACAAGCACATAACCCAAACATGAGACAACTATTACAATATACAAATGCAAAAGAAAAACTATTATCACATCAAATCAACAAAAAAAAGTATGGCCGCAAGGTTTGGTTGTCGACACACCAAAACAAATCAATTACCTACGCACAAAAAAGGAAGAAAAAGACACAAAAAAGTATACAGCGAAAACTTTTATTGGTGAGTAAACGAATATAAACAATATAAATGTGTAAACAATAACAAGAAATACTTTATTCAGCCATATATACAAAAAAAAAATCAAAAGCAACGTCAACAAGCACCAATTTGAACAACAACAGTAGGGTGAGTAAAACAATCATCAACAAAAAAATCTTTTGATTATGAATTAACTGACTATTTTATTTCTTTTACCATTTAGATACCACAGCAACAAAATGATCAACGGTTCAGATGTTACAAGGTAAACAAAGAAAGGAAATATGCATATCAGGCCAAATGTGTAAATATTCATTTCTTTACTTTTCAGACAGGCGGGTGTCCATAACAAAACACTTTTCGCGAAGGAGAACCTGTCGACTTCAAGAACAGTGGAAGGATCACCAACATATCGGTAATAATATGTGAATTTATAATTTCCACTCATTCATCCTTCATCCAACCTCAACTTTACTCGTTAATAAAAGGTATAATAATGTTAAGGAGTATTTTTAATTATGTGTATACCCTTTGACAAATTTTATTTAACATCGAATTAAATCAGATTGTAAATCTAGGTATTGGTAACAACAAAAAAAAATAAATGGAGTGTTTAATTTGACAACAGGTTTTATGGTATTTATCCACCTATTTACTAATGGCGAATTCCTTTCAACAAAAAATTCGAATTTTTTCTTAACAGAATCGAATTTTTTCTAAACAAAATCGATTCTTTTCTGTCAAAACAAATCTTGCGTTTTTAGCAAGATTTCACACTGATTTGCACACACACTATGAAGACTTGACATTTCTAATACGTCATAAATTGAAAGTCGCGGAATTTTTGGAAGACGAGTTGTTTATTTTTTGGTTGGAACGAATTCTACATAATTTAATAAAATATTCAACAATATATTCAGTCAATACAGCTATAAAAATAATTTATTGTGCGTTGTTCATTATCAAACACAAATTTGACAAAAAATAGCTTTCGCGAGTGAAAGACGTGTTAAAACCTTTCAGTGCAAGTGATGAAAACTTTTCAATAATAATTTTCTTTAAAAATATATGTGCAAATAGAAGTTCAAACAAATAAAATGCACCGTATAAGCTGGCTAATATCTTTTATTTATTAATTTAATTCTATTGGTAAAACATTTTTCTCACAACAAAAACAAACAACCTTAATAGTTTTGTGAATAATTTCTTGACGTTTTGCGTCAATTGCAGCTATAAAGTCACAAACACAATCACACCAAAAAAAATCGATTCTTTTACGAAATACGAATTCCTTTCAATTGACAGAAAAAATTCGATTCTGTTTAGAAAAAATTCGATTTCTTTTTTGAAAGGAATTCGCCATAAGGGTAGTTTGTAGTGGTTCGCTGTAGGTATATTTATTTACTATGGTTGATCATAATTAATAAGTGACGTGGGGAAGAACCCTCGCAAGCCGGGCATTATGCATTTATAGTGTGGTTTATCATTATTTCTTCGCGAATCGTTTCTCTTTATAACTGGCGTATTCAGTTATTGGTACTTATCGCTTATGTGGTATAGGGTTGATTAAAGAAAGTGTCGTAAGGTAAAGTGGAACGGAGTGTTATTCATGCATTAGACTTAATAAAAAGTTCAAGATAAAATAATTGACAATCTATTAATAATAATGAAATAATTAAATACTGAAATTGGAATGTTTAAATAACACATATAAATAAGAAAAAATAATAAATAAACAAAAGTAAATTAACAAATCAAAGACTTCGATAGGCAAATTTATTAACGATGGAATAAATAAACAAAATAAATGAATAACAGATATTCATATACGTAATCAAACAAGCTAAACAAATAGATAACTCAACAAAATAAGTAAATGTTTTACCGATCAAATAAATAAATAACAAATAAATAAATTAACAAATAAACAGCTAAATTAGGTAAATAAAAAAAATAAATTAACAAACAAAAAAAAAAAAATTAAATAAATAAGTTACCAACGAAATAAATTAAACAAAAAAGGTTAACAAATAAATATGTTAGATAGATAAATAATTTAAGAAATAAATAAATAATTGAACAGGTAAATAAAAAATTTAACATGTAAATAAATAATTTAATAAATGGAACAAATAATTAATTAACTAAATGAAAACAAAATAGATTAATAAAGTGAAATATGATAAATAAATGAATAAGTACTAAACTAAACTAAAACTGATATTGCAACCTTAGCCTAAAAATAAATTAACAAGAATATCACAGAGTCTGAAGGACTTCACTGTTTTAATAAATAATTAATAAACTAACATAAAATAAATTAATTTGGCAACAATTAAATAATTAATATATAAATAAATACGAAAATTATAATACAATAAAAAAGAATATGATGAATTATAAACTCAAATTCACAGTTTCAAAAAAAAATAAATAGTCTGAACGCCTGAGCTAAATAGCCTAACAGGAATTTTGAAGATAATATACAAAAAAAAAAAAACATGATAAATAAACAAATATGTATTTGGATAACCTAATATTGCCATAACAATAAACAAAAAAAAAATAAAGATAAGTTGAAAGTAATTCATTGTTTAATGTCTTTAGCATGAAAAACTCCGATAGCTTTGCCGGATAAGTTTTCTAGTTCGTATAGATTTTTGCCGATAGGTTTTACAACTCGACATTTGACAAATTTGGGACATAATTTCGCACTGAGGTATTTCGAACTGTCACTTAAGATGAAATTTCTTCGGAATACCTCTTGCCCAGGTAGAAATCGTATATTTCGTGTACGCGTGTTATATTTTTGTGCGCTTTTTTCGTTAGCTTTAGCAATACTGTCTTTAATTTTATTTCGCATACATTGTAATCGAGTGTGTCTTGCAAGAGTCATGAATTGGCCATCTTCTAAGGAGTTTAATTTTTGAGCTAGCTCATAACAACTCCCGTGAGTCATCATATTTAGCCCAAAAAGTGCAAAATATGGTGACACGCCGGTTGAACTTTGAACTGCACTTCTAAGTCCACAAGCTATATCACTCAAGTGAAGATCCCAATCTCGCTGGTCTTCTTTAAGATATGAACGAATTGCAGCCAGGAGAGTGCGATTCACTCTCTCTGATGCATTTGACTGAGGAGAATAGCTTGCAGTTTTGAAATGTCTAATGCCATATGTTTTCAACAGGTTTTGGAAATCTTTAGATAGGAACTGTTTTCCATTATCGGAGTGGATTAATTGGGGCACTCCGAACATGGTGAAGATATTTTCTTGTAAATATTTAATTATATTTGAGGTATTAGCATTTCTTAAAGATTTTAGAAAGACAAACTTTGTCAAGTGATCAAGAACGACAAATAAATAACTGTTACCGAATTTAGAACGTGGATAAGGACCTAAAAAATCAACGTATAATTTTTGAAAGGGACGATCAACGTTATAAACACTAGACATAGGTGGACGTAAGACTTGATTGGAAGGTTTGCATTGAATACAAGTATCACATTTAGCAATATACTCGCGTATTTGGACCGTCATGTTTGGCCAATAGAAATATTCGCGGATTCTTTGAATAGTTTTTCCTACTCCTCCATGAGCAATCTGTGGAGGATTATGAGCACGAACAATAATTTTTTTAGTTAGCCCTGTAGGTACCCACAATCTCCAAGAGTGTTCTACATTATACGGATCATCGTGGGAGGGGAAACCACGTTTATACAAAAAGTTATCTTCGATTTTCAAATCAGGCAAACGGTCTTGATTGTCTTTAACCGTTTTAAGTAAACTTAGATACTCCTCGCTTTCAAATTCTTTCGAACTCAAATCTATTAAAGGTGCTACATTATTGATATTTATGCTCTCTACTTCCATACATACTCTGGATAAGGCATCAGGTACAACATTCAAAGTACCTTTTTGATATTCGATTTCGAAAGAGAAAGCTTGTAGTTGAAGACTCCAACGAGCAAGTTTGCCGCTCAGGTCTTTTAGACCCATGAGCCATTTCAAACTAGAATGGTCTGTTATGACCGTGAACGGCATTCCCTCCACATAGGGTTGAACTGCTAAAACTGCGGCGAGATATTCCTTTTCGGTAACGCTATAATTTGTTTGACACTTATTAAGTTTTTGCGAAAAGTAAGAGATAGGTGACTCTTCCTCGGTGTCATTCCTCTGAAAAAGTACCGCCCCTACACCTGTGTCAGACGCATCACACTGGATGAAAAATCGCTTTGCGAAATCCGGATGCGACAATACTGGGGCGGTTATTATTGCCCTCTTCAACTTTTCAAAGGCCTCCAGAGCTTCTTCCGTCATTTTAAACTTCTTGTTGGACTTTTTCAGAGTATCGGTGATTGGAGCCGTCAAAGACGAAAATTCCCGTATAAACCTACGGTACCACCCTGCCAGACCTAGCAGCCTGCGAACCTGTTTTGTTGTTTTCGGAACTGGGAAATTTTCGATCGCCTCAACTTTAGCAGGATTCGTCTTGATATTCCCACCACCAACGACGAAGCCCAAGTACTTCAATTCTTTGAAACAGAATTTAGACTTCGTTACGTTGATGGTGAGGCCAGCTTTGTTCAGGTGCGCAGCAACCTCGTCCAACAGAGCGATATGTGTCTCGAAATCCGGAGCGATGACGAGCAGATCATCGAGGTACACGAAGACACGATCCCGTAACCTTGAGGGAATGACCTTGTCCATTAACTGACAAAGCCTCTGGGCTGCATTGCACAGTCCAAAAGGCATGACAGTGAAATGGTACAAGGGCCGTCCCGGTATTGTGAACGCAGTCTTCTCCCTGCTTTGCTCATCTAGCGGTATTTGCCAGAATGCGTCTTTGAGATCGATACTACTTATAAAAATAGTATCACGAAGACGACTGAAGATGCCCTCAAGACACAGACGATTTTTGCCGGGTTTCTGTATCAGTACCACTGGCGAACTCCACGGGCTTTCGCTCTCTTCAATAACTCCAAGGCCCAGCATTCTATCTATCTCGGCATACATAAGAGCTTGTACCGCTGGAGAGACAGGATAATGACGTTGTTTCACTGGAACCGCATCTCCGGTTTCGATGACATGCTCGACAAGCGTCGTTTTTCCGAGACAGTACTTAGTATGACACCGGAACTTTTGTCTGACAGTGTCCAAACGTGTCTGTTGCCCTGGAGACAGTTGGTGAGTATCTAAAGTATCCTCAATATCCGTTGCTTTAATTTCACTGATTATTCCAGGTGCAAGTTTGAATGCCTTCCAGAAATCGACACCGAGGTAAAGTTCCTGACCCAAGCTTGGTACTAGGTAAAAAGTAATCTTGTTTTGCATGTTTTTGTATTGTACGCCAATGTTTATTTTTCCAATTATTGTTTGAGCTTTCCCATCTGCGGTCTTAACGCTAGATGTAAATGGAAAAATTTGAACGTTTAAATCCTTAAGGAAATCTCTACAACCTTTGCCCAGAATGCTGATACTTGCACCACTGTCAAGTAGGCCCAGTATTTCTTTTTCAGCAATTTTTATTTTGACATAAGGCCTAGGATCTCCAGAAACATCTATTATGGTAGATAATAGATTATGTCTTAATTGTTTTCTATTCTTATATCTATCTCTAGCTTTAGTAATTTTATTTTTGATAGTACCATTGAAAATTCTTTCTTTGGCATTGTTATATTCTTGGATTCTTATATGTAACGGTTTAACATAACTAAATTTAAATTTTTTATCATTTAATACTTCATTATCTTCCTCTTTATTTCTTTTTAAAATTTTAACTTCAAGTTTTTCAACATTGTTCAAAATTTTGTTATCTATAGAGCTTGTTGATTCGTTGTATCGGGGACCTGTGCAGAACGTGATTCCCCCGTTGAAATCACGCTCTTCTTTCTGTTTTCCGGTCTACACCTGGGACAGTTGGAGCAGATAACGTTTTCTTCTCCACATCGAAAACAAAAAATGTTTTGTTTGGGAGATGGGCACTCCCAATATAAGTGTCCATTGACCTTGCAGTTCCAGCAATTCAGAACTTTATTCGCTGGCCTGGGTCTGTTATTATTAATATAATTCACAGCTGCAAGATGTTCTTCATATTGAATAGGATTTTCTTCGTAAAATTGAATTTCATTTGCCATCATTTTCGGAGGTTGCCTATATTGCCTACCCGTATAATTTCCTTTAGTGGGAAATGCATTTTCAGCTTCTTTGCATGCAAACCTCAATTGATCTAAAGAAAATATTGCCATCGGATAAACTAATTTGCCAATTTTATCATTCAAATTCTTTTTGAGCATTTTTATGAGTTCAAACTCAGGAATTGGTATCTTTAGTTGGGATTTGATTTTTGAAATTGCGGTGAAGAAATTCTCGCAAGTTTCAAAAGCACCTTGTTTACGATCTCCCAATTCTCGCATAATTTCATACTCAGATTTGGCATTTCTGAAATGCAGCAATAATGCTTCACGCAACATTGGCCAATCTGGTCTATAATTCGATCTTTGAAACTCCCAGTACCAATCTTGAGCTGTGCCTGAAAGCGTAAGGTGAAACTGTCTTAGAATTTCAGGCCAAGGACACGTATATTGGATTTGGAGAGTTTCCAAACGGAAGATAAAATCTTCGACGGTTAAATTTTCAGGTTTTCCGTCGAATTTCAGACCCCATCGGTCTATTTTTATCACGTCTCGATAACCTCTATTAAAATTTGAATTCATATCATAATATGAATTTTGTGGGCTTTGATAATAGCCATCAGAATATCTAACATTTGGTTGGTGTAACTCAGAATTAGAACTGAGATTATTATTTGGATTGTGGATTGGTTTGAAACTACTTATGGGTTGTGGTATTTGATAGGACGGATTGTTTTGGATATTTTGGACTGTAGGTAAAGAAAATTGTGGTTGTTGTTGGTTAGAAAATTGTATTTGTTGTTGTTGTTGCTGATTAGGAATTTGTAATTGGTGTTGCTGCTGGTTAGGAAATTGCAATTGCTGTTTTTGTTGTTGCGCTTGTTTTGGCAGCTGTTGTTTTGGATGCCTTTCAGGCAAGGGTTTTCGGAAAGAAGTCTTATTAATGGGCGAGTTGTCGAATTGATTTCGCCTAAAAATTCTATGAAGTTTTCTTTCATTACTTTCTTGACACTCTCAGAAATTTCCGATTTCATAGACTCGGCGTATGACGAAAACACGTTGACAATCGCTAAGTTCACGTAAGCCCTGATATCATTTGGTACTAATTCTCCATTATTTATGTTTCTATCTGTTATGTTCCTGTCTTCAAAAACTTCTTGATTACGAACAGTAAGAATACTATTGTTTAGGTCTGCTGCGCCTAAATTACTAAGGCTACTGAAAGAAGGAGCAGTTATTGAAGTCGTAGAATAATTTGAGTGTTCACCACCCATTGAAACATTTAACAAATGCATTTGTTCTTGATTGATGATTCGAATGGGTGTGTGATGAACACCAGGACCAGGTTGAGTATTGAAATTAATCATGTTGTCACTTGGTGAATTTGGTTTTGCTTGACCCAATAACAACGCCTCTCCTCGAACAGGATTTTCAGGCAAACTTTCCCCTGCAGGCCGTAATAAATCTGATTGGCTGTCGGATTGTGTAACAGGATTGGTAGAAACCGATGGGATATTATCTGTTTCAACTTCTGGTTGAGATGGAGAGTTTCGAACTAAAGGACTTAAGCTGTATAGCAACCGATCTTGCTCGCTAGGATTCAGTCTATTCGACGATCTAGTGCCTTTTTTTTTTTGTAGCACCTGTTTTTTTACTTGGAGGGTTTTCGTCTCTTTCGATAACCATTTTCGTAACTTTATTTTATATTTTGAAAAATTTTAAATTAGATTTTAAGTGTTTGAAGATTTTAGAAAATTAAGAAATAGGTATAAGTTTTTAAATATTAGATGTAAGCGTATATTTTGAAAAGATTTATGATTTGTATGTATATGTATTTTTAGTAAACCTAACAAACATTTCGAAAATTATGTTTTTATGTGTTTTAAACTTTCTTCAAAACCCAAACATTTTTATGAAATTATACTATAATATGATATATAATATAAATATTATAAGTATGCTTTATTTTAATAAATTTGAATCTTTTCCTAAATTTAAAAATTTAGTTTTATTCAAGTTTTGTAAAGTATTTGCGCATATGTCACTGCGGGGATGTTTCGGTAACTTTTTCGGTGGAAGTGGTTTCGACGAAGTATGAACTGAGCTGATAAAGGTAGAATTTTTTTTTTTTTTTTTTTATTTTTTTATGACGCTAGGAGACTTCGGACGGACTATTGAAAAAAAAATTTCCCTCTAAATGGTAAATAGGTATACAAAATCTTTAACATAGGACGAAATAATTGCTATCTGGTCGCTCCCGCAATTCTAGACAAGCCTGAGACTTTTGCTAGAAGACCTGAAACTGACAGATAAGCATAACATAGGAAAGTAAAAAGGAATGAACGAGAGAAATTGTGCAACAGTAGTGACATATTGTCAACAAACATGGCCACAATTCTTTGAATAGAAAAAACGTGACAAATGAATGAAAAATAAAAAAAAATAGAGAGATAGAAAAGTAAAATGTTAACTCTTAAGGATGGGTTAACACGAACAAAACATGGTTTGATTATAATCGTCATCATTATCTTGTTACCTCGTCGCTAGTGAAAAGGTATGTTTGAAACTTTTCTTGTTCACGACATACGAGTTGCCGAGTGAAGACAGTCATAATTAGAAGAAAAACAAAAACGAAGACTCACGTTGCGGGCGCCATTTGTTGTAGGTGGCTTGATGATGAATTTTAATATTCGGATTGATTTCTTTGAGTGTGGTGAACTGGTATGCGGGCTGTTTGCTCGGCTTGAGCTCACCGGAAATGGGTGGGAACTTGTTCAACCACAACCCAATCGCACCTACCACAATAAACACATATCATGCCAAAAGGTAAACAAAAAAATAACAATTTAACTCAATAGAAGATTGCATTAAATGAAAACCGGACGGACGTTTACCATTAGAGGGCGCTATTGGTGTTATTACAGCACGACCCTATACCCACCCTACCATGGGAGTCAACATGGGCGTTTAGTTTAATGTTTATAACTCCCCCTTTTTATTTCGCTTACCCGTTCTTCCAGATCAGTTCATTCTCACCGATTTGCCTTAGTCGCTGTCCACATCCCCTGAAAATAAACGTCTAATAAGCCATCAAGCTATGTGCTTGAATAAAAGAACCGAATTCAACCATTTTGGTGCAAACTATAATCATGTTTATTGTTTGTAATTAACATAAAAATAAAAGTTGAATCAAGATTTACTAAACAAAAAAACATGAAGTTTATAAGAATTTTTCGGTTCGGCGGTTCTGACCTAGCTTCCACTTTCTAAGTTACATCAATCTGACACAATACAAAAAGGTACTTCGTGTTATTTCACACCCTATCAGCTAACCCTGCCTGAATCGAGCTCAACTAAGGTAAGAGTATCTGATATGAACAAAAAAAAAAGAACATTTACCAAAAAAAAAGGAAACTAGATTATTGTTCCGTAGAAATAAAAAAAAATTCCTATACACTTGTACAAATAACAAGAACAAACAAATTAAATACCCTAACCAAAATAATTAACAATAATAAAAAAAATATTGCACCGAGCAAAAAAAAAAATAATATATGAATTAATTCAGGAACTCCGGAACCAAGGATCTCACGTGTATGATATATATATGTATGTATATTTCTAACCATGTATGTACATATATAGTTCTTGGGAACGTATATCTACGAGGGTGCATATATAATTATTTGTAATGCACTTTATTTAGACACGTTATCTGACGATGGATAATTAATGATTTTTACCTTAAAATTTAAATATTTAACAATATAAAAAAAAAGATCAAAAATCAAATTTTAATTGTTTAAATTCTTGGATGAATCCTCTTCGTAGGTTGAAATTGGGAGGGCGATCACGACTTCTTGGTATGGTAGTCGGTGATCGCCAAACTGCATTAAACCCTATATCAAAAGAACAAAAAAAAACTATCAAATTTCGCACAATTATTCGTATGTACCTATATGTATATAACTTTCAATTTTAATTTCTTTTCTTTCTTTCTTTGAAATTTATACGTTTTCATTTCATTTTATTTTATCATTTTAACTTTCTACCTAAATCTATATACATATGTATATCTACTTTATTTTTGTTTTACTTTAAAATTTTTAATAATTTTTTTTTTTCATTTCACTCACCAATTATTAATAAAAATACCAAATTTTGTAATTATGGCGATTATCCACCCGTATACAGGTTGTTGTTGAAGGTAACGTAGGTGCACCACTATCAATCTTTGCTTGACTGTACTTGTACTTCTGCAAGTTAATTTTTTTTTTGTTTTTTTAATTGTCCCTTTTTTTTTTAAGTTAGTACATTTATATATATTTTTTTTGACTTACTTAAATATTTTTAATTTAGATTTTATGATATCTGTTATTTCTATTCATATGTTTCTTTTCTTTAATTTTAGTTTAAGAGGTAAGTTGGTGCACTTTTTATTTTTGAATATTTTTTTAAATATTCTTGGTGTAAAAATAAACTTAGGTTGCCGTCTAAAGCGCGCGGCAGTTTCTACAACTATGGTTATAGAATACAATTTCTCATTTCATATTCTATCCGTTCCACGAACCCTCTCAATTCAACGGATTAATCATACCATTTCAACCACCAATCAAAAATGTTCATATTCTCATCAGACAACGGAAATAACAACAAAAACACCCAAAATAATATATTTCTTAACAATGTTAAGAAAAAGAACGACACCTCTGAGCGCCATCTAACTATCATCCCTAAAACAAACACACCAAAAGATCGGCCATCATCGTTTTCGGGCAGTATCAAAAGAGCACAAGCACATAACCCAAACATGAGACAACTATTACAATATACAAATGCAAAAGAAAAACTATTATCACATCAAATCAACAAAAAAAAGTATGGCCGCAAGGTTTGGTTGTCGACACACCAAAACAAATCAATTACCTACGCACAAAAAAGGAAGAAAAAGACACAAAAAAGTATACAGCGAAAACTTTTATTGGTGAGTAAACGAATATAAACAATATAAATGTGTAAACAATAACAAGAAATACTTTATTCAGCCATATATACAAAAAAAAAATCAAAAGCAACGTCAACAAGCACCAATTTGAACAACAACAGTAGGGTGAGTAAAACAATCATCAACAAAAAAATCTTTTGATTATGAATTAACTGACTATTTTATTTCTTTTACCATTTAGATACCACAGCAACAAAATGATCAACGGTTCAGATGTTACAAGGTAAACAAAGAAAGGAAATATGCATATCAGGCCAAATGTGTAAATATTCATTTCTTTACTTTTCAGACAGGCGGGTGTCCATAACAAAACACTTTTCGCGAAGGAGAACCTGTCGACTTCAAGAACAGTGGAAGGATCACCAACATATCGGTAATAATATGTGAATTTATAATTTCCACTCATTCATCCTTCATCCAACCTCAACTTTACTCGTTAATAAAAGGTATAATAATGTTAAGGAGTATTTTTAATTATGTGTATACCCTTTGACAAATTTTATTTAACATCGAATTAAATCAGATTGTAAATCTAGGTATTGGTAACAACAAAAAAAATAAATGGAGTGTTTAATTTGACAACAGGTTTTATGGTATTTATCCACCTATTTACTAAGGGTAGTTTGTAGTGGTTCGCTGTAGGTATATTTATTTACTATGGTTGATCATAATTAATAAGTGACGTGGGGAAGAACCCTCGCAAGCCGGGCATTATGCATTTATAGTGTGGTTTATCATTATTTCTTCGCGAATCGTTTCTCTTTATAACTGGCGTATTCAGTTATTGGTACTTATCGCTTATGTGGAATAGGGTTGATTAAAGAAAGTGTCGTAAGGTAAAGTGGAACGGAGTGTTATTCATGCATTAGACTTAATAAAAAGTTCAAGATAAAATAATTGACAATCTATTAATAATAATGAAATAATTAAATACTGAAATTGGAATGTTTAAATAGCACATATAAATAAGAAAAAATAATAAATAAACAAAAGTAAATTAACAAATCAAAGACTTCGATAGGCAAATTTATTAACGATGGAATAAATAAACAAAATAAATGAATAACAGATATTCATATACGTAATCAAACAAGCTAAACAAATAGATAACTCAACAAAATAAATAAATGTTTTACCGATCAAATAAATAAATAACAAATAAATAAATTAACAAATAAACAGCTAAATTAGGTAAATAAAAAAAATAAATTAACAAACAAAAAAAAAAATTAAATAAATAAGTTACCAACGAAATAAATTAAACAAAAAAGGTTAACAAATAAATATGTTAGATAGATAAATAATTTAAGAAATAAATAAATAATTGAACAGGTAAATAAAAAATTTAACATGTAAATAAATAATTTAATAAATGGAACAAATAATTAATTAACTAAATGAAAACAAAATAGATTAATAAAGTGAAATATGATAAATAAATGAATAAGTACTAAACTAAACTAAAACTGATATTGCAACCTTAGCCTAAAAATAAATTAACAAGAATATCACAGAGTCTGAAGGACTTCACTGTTTTAATAAATAATTAATAAACTAACATAAAATAAATTAATTTGGCAACAATTAAATAATTAATATATAAATAAATACGAAAATTATAATACAATAAAAAAGAATATGATGAATTATAAACTCAAATTCACAGTTTCAAAAAAAAATAAATAGTCTGAACGCCTGAGCTAAATAGCCTAACAGGAATTTTGAAGATAATATACAAAAAAAAAAAAACATGATAAATAAACAAATATGTATTTGGATAACCTAATATTGCCATAACAATAAACAAAAAAAAAATAAAGATAAGTTGAAAGTAATTCATTGTTTAATGTCTTTAGCATGAAAAACTCCGATAGCTTTGCCGGATAAGTTTTCTAGTTCGTATAGATTTTTGCCGATAGGTTTTACAACTCGACATTTGACAAATTTGGGACATAATTTCGCACTGAGGTATTTCGAACTGTCACTTAAGATGAAATTTCTTCGGAATACCTCTTGCCCAGGTAGAAATCGTATATTTCGTGTACGCGTGTTATATTTGTGTCCGCTTTTTCGTTAGCTTTAGCAATACTGTCTTTAATTTTATTTCGCATACATTGTAATCGAGTGTGTCTGGCAAGAGTCATGAATTGGCCATCTTCTAAGGAGTTTAATTTTTGAGCTTGCTCATAACAACTCCCGTGAGTCATCATATTTAGCCCAAAAAGTGCAAAATATGGTGACACGCCGGTTGAACTGTGAACTGCACTTCTAAGTGCACAAGCTATATCACTCAAGTGAAGATCCCAATCTCGCTGGTCTTCTTTAAGATATGAACGAATTGCAGCCAGGAGAGTGCGATTCACTCTCTCTGATGCATTTGACTGAGGAGAATAGCTTGCAGTTTTGAAATGTCTAATGCCATATGTTTTCAACAGGTTTTGGAAATCTTTAGATAGGAACTGTTTTCCATTATCGGAGTGGATTAATTGGGGCACTCCGAACATGGTGAAGATATTTTCTTGTAAATATTTAATTATATTTGAGGTATTAGCATTTCTTAAAGATTTTAGAAAGACAAACTTTGTCAAGTGATCAAGAACGACAAATAAATAACTGTTACCGGATTTAGAACGTGGATAAGGACCTAAAAAATCAACGTATAATTTTTGAAAGGGACGATCAACGTTATAAACACTAGACATAGGTGGACGTAAGACTTGATTGGAAGGTTTGCATTGAATACAAGTATCACATTTAGCAATATACTCGCGTATTTGGACCGTCATGTTTGGCCAATAGAAATATTAGCGGATTCTTTGTGTTCATCACTCAAATTATTTTAAATTTTTAAATTGAATTAAAGTAAATTAAAACTAATGCTAAATAAATAAAATTAAAGTTAAATTTCCTATCATTGTGAACTAACGTAAACAAAATAACGAATTGCTCACCTCTATTGACACTTCTTGTCAAACGTATTAAATAATGTAAAAATGTAATTTAACCTTCACGAAGAAGAAGGTTATTCTTTCGAGAACCTTGCCACACGACACTACACATATATATACGATCATTAAAATCTACATTATATATAAAATTTAAAAGTTGAGTTTTCTTTATTTTTTACGATTAAAAAGGTTGTACTTAACCAACGCGACACAAAACATTGGTCCTTCGAGCCCTAAAATAATAACAAAAGTGTTTGTATGAGATTTTCCCTTTTTTCGACATTTAATTAAAAGTGAAAATTATAAGTATAAAAGTACATACAGATATATATAGATATATATACATTTCTTATTTAATATACTGTTTAAATAATTCTAAATCATTTAATTAAATTAAAAAGTCGTAAAATAACTTAAAAAAAAAAACATTTGTGCTGTGCAAATCGGGATTCCCGCGACGTGCAACCCACCGCAACACCACACCACCATTCCATGGAAGGCACACAAAGTAAGTCCTCGTTTTTTAAAGTATTTTTTTTGCTCTTTTTTTATTACATTTGATAAATAAAAGTCCACCATGTCGTTTGGGGAGCTTCAAAATGAAGTTTTAGCGCAAATAGAGCGCGATTTTTCAAATTTTAAAAAGACAGGCCAAGCTCGTCGCACTGTCAATTATTTGAAAACTCGTCTAGAGCTTTTAGAAGCAAATTTGGCCAATGCCCAAAGATACCATGAGGAAATTGTTAGTGGGGGGAAGCTCGAAGAGACATTCAAAAAGGAAGATTTAATGGCTGTGTTTGACCAAATTCGTGATACATATGTGGATTATCGAAGCGAATTGAGGGATGCACTCGACAAGATTACTCCATCTCCGCTGTCTTCGCCCACTCTTCCTGCAAATCCTCCTCTAATGCCTCCAACAACAACACAAGTTCAACAAACAAATTTTCTAAAGCTTCCGCCAATTAAACCTCCGACGTTCTCAGGTTCTTATACAGCATAGCGTTCCTACCACGACATTTTCATTTCTCTCGTGCATAAGAACCCAAATTTGAACGAGATTCAAAAAATGCATTTTTTGAAAGATAGTTTGACTGGAGATGCCGAACGTCTTTTGCACCATTTAGATTTGAGCACAGGGAGCTATCAAAAGGCGTGGGATTTACTGATTGAGAAATATGATCATAAGAGGGTTTTAGTTAATTCATACCTCAAGGTTCTCTTTGGTCAGACCGCACAAACCAAAGAGTCTGCAGAAAGTTTAAAAAACTTATTAGACACCACAAACGAAGTCGTTCATGCCCTGGAAAATTAAGAATTACCAGTGGAACATTGGGACACAATATTAATATATATCCTTTTTCAGAAATTACCTAGTAAAACGCAACAACTATGGGAAGAAAAGCTAGGCAATGAAAAAAAACTGCCGACCTTTTCCGATTTTACTAGTTTCCTAAAATCCCGTTTCAGGACTTTAGAAGCCATTGTACAGCAAGGAAGTTCAGCCTCAACCTCACAACCCAAGCCAGTGACGAAACCATCCGTTTCAGCCAAAACATTTCATGCGAAAACGCAACATAAATCACAAACAACTTCACAACAATACGTTTGTGAAATTTGTAAGCAAGAGCAACACTCTTTGAGGAAATGTCCGCAGTTTTTAGCCATGGATTCTGCTCAGAAACAACAGGCTGTTCGTCAGATTCATGTTTGTGAGAATTGCCTTGCTTATAGTCACACAACACGAAATTGCCTGAGTAATCGTACCTGTTACTTTTGCAATCAAAAACATCATTCACTTTTGCACATTAATTCACAACACACACAAAATTTAATTGCTCATACAAACACTTCAACACAAAACTCGGCTTTCAACACACCAACCCAATTGCAACAAATTACCCAGCCGCGAAATGAACAGGTAGCTGTGAACCCAAACACTCCTGCTTTCCAGCCAATAGGTAATAACACACCAAATAGCAGCACTCGACACAATTTTTTTGCATCACACGATACACAAATTTTGCTTGCAACAGCGATCGTGAGGGTACACTCTGGAGAGGGAAAATTTGCGGATCTACGAGCCCTAATTGACCCGGGTTCAGATGCTACTTTTATATCCGAACCTGCAGCAAGGCTACTCAACCTCCCACGACACACTACACATGTTAATGTATCAGGGTTAGGGAAGGTCAGTAACGGCACCAGTCAAAACTACGTTGACCTTATGTTTCCTTCCAAAGTTTCGACGTTTGAAGGAACAACTAAAGCGTTTATTCTCAAGTCGTTGACTGGCCTTCTTCCGGCCCACAAAATGATACTTCACACTTGGGAACATCTTGCTAATTTACAGTTAGCAGACCCCAACTTTGGTATTCCAGCTCCAATCGACATACTCTTCGGTGCAGATGTTTATCCAGAGATTGTTTTACCTGAAATAATCCGTAATGAGCATGAAATCGCACCTATTGCTCAAAATACTCATTTTGGGTGGATTGTTTTAGGTAAAATTCCAGAGGTAGTTCCAAAAACCATTCGCAGTTTTTTTCAACATGCCGATCTCGACACTCAACTCCGAAAATTTTGGGAAATTGAGGAAACTCCATTCGTGACTCAGCCATCAGAAGAAGATGTCACCTGCGAAAAGCATTTTTTGAAAACTACCAGCCGTCTGCCAGATGGACGATATGAAGTTGGACTTCCGTTCAAAGGAGGAGTTTATCCTGAACTCGGATCCAGCGTCGAGAATGCAATGAGGCGTTTTTCATCTCTCGAACGACGATTTGAAAAAGAGCCAGAGCTGAAGGTGAGCTACAGCAAATGCATTATGGAGTATCTTAGCTTACAACACATGGAGGAAGTTAATCTGAATGACCCAATTTTGAAATCACCCTTTCATTACTTCCTTCCCCATCATGCCGTGTTCAAAGAATCTAGTTCCACCACAAAACTTAGAGTAGTCTTTGACGCAGCAGCAAAAACCTATGATGGGACATCTCTGAATCAACACCTAATGATCGGTCCTAAAATGCAAAAAATATAGTTGATATCATCTTAAAATGGCGAATATATTAATTCACCATAACTGCCGACATTGAGAAGATGTATCGCCAGATTTTTGTACAAGAAGCTGATCGGTATTATCAGCTGATCCTTTGGAGAGAAAACCCAGATCAACCTATCAAGATGTTTAAACTTAAGACTGTCACTTTTGGTACTGCTTGTGCACCTTACTTGGCCATACGTGTCCTTCACAAAGCCGCTGAGGACGAATCTGAAAGATATCCAAAAGGAGCGATAGCAGTCAAGGAGGAGATGTATGTTGATGATTTCATCAGTGGAGGCGATTCCATCGACGAAGCCTTGATGAAACGTGAACAAACACGCAATCAGCTAACATCAGTTGGGCTCAAGCTTCGAAAGTGGACCTCGAACTGCAAAGATCTTCTTCAAGACTTGCCCAAAGAAGATTATGAAATATGTTTTGAAGTCCCCTTTGAATCCACCGATCATGTCAAAACTTTAGGAATAAGATGGCATCCTGAAGAAGACATATTTTCATTCCAGAACTTTCAACACGACACCGAAGACGTAACCAAGAGAACAATGTTATCAGCAATCGCTAAACTGTTCGACCCACTTGGTTGGATTGCACCATGCGTGATCAAAGCCAAGATCATGATGCAAAAACTATGGTGCAGAGGAACTGACTGGGATCAACCGATTCCATCAGATCTAAAAGAAGAATGGCAAGCCTTTCGGAGAGAATTGCCTACGATTCAACACATCAAAATCCCAAGGTGGATAAAAACACACAACACACAAAAATTAGTGGAACTGCATGGCTTCAGTGACGCATCCGAGAAGGCTTATGGTGCAGTAGTCTTCATGCGTGTACTTGACAGCACCGATAATATCCACATGCACCTACTAATTTCCAAAACCAAGGTAGCTCCACTTAAAACGATCAGTCTACCACGACTTGAGCTTTGTGCAGCTGCTCTTCTCGCATCTCTACTCAACTACACTAAAGAAGTGCTCAATGTATCCAATGCGAAAATGTACGCCTGGTCAGATTCGATGATAACCTTGGCGTGGATCAGAGCACAACCTTCCAAATGGAAAACATTTGTTGGCAACAGGGTTGCGGAAATTCAACGCCTCACAAGCTGCGATATGTGGAAACACATTCCAACGGATCACAACCCAGCTGATCTAGCATCCAGAGGCATCGCCCCTTCGATGTTAGAAGCACAAGAACTATGGTGGATAGGGCCATCATTTTTGCGGGAAAAGTGGCACTATGAAGTACCCGAGCAACCATCTGCATTCGACACCGAGGAAGAAAAACGAGCTGTAAAAAAGCAATGTACCTTAACCAACTCTAATGCAGCAGATGATGACATCAATATAAGCATTTTGAGATGTTCACGACTCTCAAAGGTCATCAAGGTAATTGCCTTCTGTTGTCGCTTTCGAACAAATGCCCTAGCGAAAAGAAGAGAAATGTCAAGGACTTCAGGAGAGCCAAATCCCGATGAACTAAAATGTGCATCCTTGTTGGTGCATAAAGCAGTACAAAGACTCATGTTCGCCGAAGAATTAAGTGAATACGAGAATAAAAACACAATTCCAAAATCACTACTTTCACTTAACGCTTTCATCAATGGCGATGGAATACTACGCGTCGGTGGCCGATTACAAAACACACTACTGTCATACAATCAACAGCACCCGATTATTCTGAAACCCAACCACCATTTCACTGAACTTGTGATTCGAGATGCTCACAATAAAACACTGCATGGAGGAAATCAACTTACTACAGCTTATATTCGTATGTCTTACTGGATTATAAGCATTAAACAACAAGTTAAAAGATATATCCATAAATGTCCAATATGCTTCAGACACCAAAAGAAGAATCTACAACAGCTCATGGGAAGCCTTCCAGCACCACGAGTACGAATGGCCAGACCATTCACCAACACTGGCGTAGATTACGCCGGACCCATTGAAATAAAAGCATGGAAAGGAAGAGGAGCTAAATCATACAAAGGATACTTTGCAATTTTCATTTGTCTAGCTACAAAGGCCATTCACCTTGAAACCGTGTCAGATTTGACAACGCAAGCATTTTTGGCTGCCTTCCGTCGATTCACAGCACGGCGAGGCATTTGTGCTCAAATTTACAGTGACTGCGGCACAAACTTTGTAGGTGCTAATCGAGAATTAGCTCGAATGCTGGAACAAGCGAAGCATGATTGGAAGGAAATTGCTGGAATTCTAGCCAACTCAGGAACTAACTGGAACTTCATTCCACCTGCTTCTCCCCACTTCGGTGGTCTATGGGAAGCTGGGGTGAAATCAACCAAACATCACCTAAAAAGAACCGTAAGAGACGAAAGGTTAACCTTCGAGGAGCTCTACACGCTTCTTACCCAAATTGAAGCATGCTTGAACTCCAGGCCTCTATGCCCTCTATCGGACAACATCGATGACCTCGACGTCTTAACTCCAGGACACTTCCTAATTGGTGAACCTTTATTATCCATACCTCAAAGAAGCATACCAACTTCAGGACCTGTGAGTTATCTCGACAGATGGACAAGAACTCAAGCGTTCGTCGACTCATTCTGGCGTAAGTGGAACGGAGAATACCTTTCACGGCTACAACAGCGGCCTAAATGGACGAGAAAAGAAGCCGAACCCAAAATCGGAGCACTTGTCCTGGTCAAAGATGAAAGGCTTCCACCAAACCAATGGTTACTTGCCAGAATTACCGAAACACATCCCGGAGCCGATGAACTCATTCGCGTCGTAACCCTGAAAACGAAAACCGGTATCATAAAACGCCCTATAACCAAAATTTGCTATCTTCCTAGCAACAAATCCACCGATGAGGAAACGATAATCTAAATAAATCTCCTCACAAAAAAAAAATGATAACTTACTGAAACGAAACATAATATAACACAACACATTTTAATAACAACACAATTTATTCACAACACAACATATAGTCCACTTTTCAAAATTGAAAACATGAATTCAAAAATAAAACGAAATTAATATAAACCATGAAATGTCAATGAAAATAAAATAAAAAAAAATTATTAAAAAAAAAAAAAATACATAATAATTAAATTTATTAATTAATTTATTATAAAAACACGATTTATTATGAATATCTAAAGAAATATTTACTTAACACAAATAAAATAATTTAAACTCAACACAACACAAAAAAAAACTTCACTGATCTATTTTGTGAAATAGCAAAACCCCGTCGGCATTACAAATATCCAATTCCCGTCGGATCAAATTGCCGACGGCATTTCACATTTTACAAAAGGATAATTCCACACTGCACAACACTTGTAGTAAACAAAATATACACCACACTTTAACACAACACATCAGTAATTTAACACTTTAATTAAAATTAAATCAATAAATTCACTCCACTACACTTCACGTATGAAAACAAAATTATTTATTTTATTAAAATAAAGCAAAGCGATGACGTCATTAAATATTTTGGCAAACGTCGGCCATTTGCAAATTATTTGCACTCCAAATAAAAAAGGGACTCAATCACTTTCGATCACTCACTCGTACACACACAAACACTTACTTATAATATACCGGCAACCGATTCGCAAAAAAAAAACCGAAACCGAACCGATAAAAAAAAGATAACCCAAGCACACGCACACACACAAAAATACCATAAATGGGAAAATAAATTAAAATGTAAAATTTAAATCAAATGAAATATAAAATGATATTAAATTAATAAAAAAAAAAAAAACAATAATAAAAGAAAAACACTCATCAAATAAATCCACCCGCGCTTTATGCGGGTACAACAGCAGCAGCAACAACAGCATCCACAATCACAACACTATCACAACACATCATCACATCAAATAAAATTATTTTTTTTTTAATTTTAATCATTATTGGCTATTAAACACTAATCACAATAATTTTCACAATAATTTATGCCAATATTAAAACAAACAAATTGGTAACCGCACTACCAATAATTACTTATTTAAAACCGAATTAAACAAACAAAAAAAAATGACCTCCACGAGAGGTGCACCGACCGACGACCGTCGTGAATGAAATACCGAACATTTTTAATAATATTTGGTAATTACTATGGCAAATTCATTAACTTACAATTTACAACCGCAAAACCAACAACAACAACCTCATTGTATGAAGTTACTCAATGGGTTATCTAACTGTTCCGAAAGCTTTTTGGAATTTCTGCAAAGAGGAGAATGCTAGTGATGTATAGTCTATATCTATTTGTTTTGCCCTTGAATTTGTTTTTTGTTTTTTTTTATAATGTTCTTCTACGAATACTTAAGTTTTTTTTTTTCTTTACATGCACCCAAGAGCAAGAACACAAACATAATTTTGGAGGTGCCGTATTTAAGCAATTGTAATGAAGGTGTTCACCAGGGCCGGCTCCCATACAAAAGGGCCTTTCGAACTGCGTTCACCGGGGCGGAGAATGTTCATCACTCAAATTATTTTAAATTTTTAAATTGAATTAAAGTAAATTAAAACTAATGCTAAATAAATAAAATTAAAGTTAAATTTCCTATCATTGTGAACTAACGTAAACAAAATAACGAATTGCTCACCTCTATTGACACTTCTTGTGAAACGTATTAAATAATGTAAAAATGTAATTTAACCTTCACGAAGAAGAAGGTTATTCTTTCGAGAACCTTGCCACACGACACTACACATATATATACGATCATTAAAATCTACATTATATATAAAATTTAAAAGTTGAGTTTTCTTTATTTTTTACGATTAAAAAGGTTGTACTTAACCAACGCGACACAAAACACTTTGAATAGTTTTTCCTACTCCTCCATGAGCAACCTGTGGAGGATTATGAGCATGAACAATAATTTTTTTAGGTAGCCCTGTAGGTACCCACAATCTCCAAGAGTGTTCTACATTATACGGATCATCGTGGGAGGGGAAACCACGTTTATACAAAAAGTTATCTTCGATTTTCAAATCAGGCAAACGGTCTTGATTGTCTTTAACCGTTTTAAGTAAACTTAGATACTCCTCGCTTTCAAATTCTTTCGAACTCAAATCTATTAAAGGTGCTACATTATTGATATTTATGCTCTCTACTTCCATACATACTCTGGATAAGGCATCAGGTACAACATTCAAAGTACCTTTTCGATGTTCGATGTCGAAAGAGAAAGCTTGTAGTTGAAGACTCCAACGAGCAAGTTTGCCGCTCAGGTCTTTTAGACCCATGAGCCATTTCAAACTAGAATGGTCTGTTATGACCGTGAACGGCATTCCCTCCACATAGGGTCTAAATTTTTGAACTGCTAAAACTGCGGCGAGAAATTCCTTTTCGGTAACGCTATAATTTTTTTGACACTTATTAAGTTTTTGCGAAAAGTAAGAGATAGGTGACTCTTCCTCGGTGTCATTCCTCTGTAAAAGCACCGCCCCTACACCTGTGTCAGACGCATCACACTGGATGAAAAATCGCCTTGCGAAATCCGGATGCGACAATACTGGGGCGGTTGTTAGGGCCTTCTTCAACTTTTCAAAGGCCTCCAGAGCTTCTTCCGTCATTTTAAACTTCTTATTGGACTTTTTCAGAGTATCGGTGATTGGAGCCGTCAAAGACGAAAATTCCCGTATAAACCTACGGTACCACCCTGTCAGACCTAGCAGCCTGCCTCAACTTTAGCAGGATTCGTCTTGATATTCCCACCACCAACGACGAAGCCCAAGTACTTCAATTCTTTGAAACAGAATTTAGACTTCGTTACGTTGATGGTGAGGCCAGCTTTGTTCATGTGCGCAGCAACCTCGTCCAACAGAGCGATATGTGTCTCGAAATCCGGAGCGATGACGAGCAGATCATCGAGGTACACGAAGACACGATCCCGTAACCTTGAGGGAATGACCTTGTCCATTAACTGACAAAGCCTCTGGGCTGCATTGCACAGTCCAAAAGGCATGACAGTGAAATGGTACAAGGGCCGTCCCGGTATTGTGAACGCAGTCTTCTCCCTGCTTTGCTCATCTAGCGGTATTTGCCAGAATGCATCTTTGAGATCGATTAGGTTAGGTTAGGTTAGGTAGTAAGGGGTGTGCACAGCATGAAGCCGTTGCGTACACGGGGGCCTACTGGTCCATTGTGATCCCCTGTAAAAGCAAAAAATTTTTGCATCGATGCTCCTCAATTCTGTTGATTAGCGTAGACTGGCTCGTTAACGAACCAGCCTGTGCTATCTATAAATTTCCTCATGCTTGCCATTGAGACCTGTGCTAGATCATCCAGTTCTCCAACGAACCTGTTTCCGAAATGACGGAGTCGGCTGGTTTGGAGGTTCGGACAGTCGCAGAACAGGTGTTTAATGGTCTCCATTTCCTCCTCATCCTGACAGCTCCTACAAAAATCGGGTGCAAATGCCCCTATTCTATTAGCCATTATGCCAATGGTGCAATGACCTGTTAGTACACCTATCAAGATTTTAATGTTCTTTTTACTCAGCGATAAAATATACCGAGTTTCCTTTTCATTTGTGTTAGGCCATAAACTTCTAGAGATTACACAATCGTTCCTGGATTTCCAGGAGATATTGATTTTCTCTTTTAGTTTAAGGTCTATCTTCCTCTTGAGTACCCCAATCGGGACGAGTGGTCCCCTAACTGAATGGTCGCTACTACTTGTGTCTGCTTCTGACCCTTTCCTGGCTAGTTCATCTACTATATCATTCCCTTCTATATTGCTATGTCCGGGAACCCAGCAGAGGTTTACCTGGTTAGTGTGGCAGATTTTGTTTAATTCCTTCCTACAGTTTAAAACTGCTTTTGATCTTATGGTCTCACTGGCTAAGGCTTTGATAGCAGCCTGGCTGTCCACGAAAAAAGTAATCTCCGAAGAGCTTAGCTTTTCGTGATGTGCCAATTCAGCTGCTTTTCCAATGGCAAAAATCTCGGCCTGAAAGACACTACAGTCAGCCGGGAGTGTATATGACGCTCTGATGTTGAGAGATTGGCAAAACACTCCAGCACCTGTTCCCGATTCCATTTTTGAACCGTCAGTGTAGAAAGGGATACCCTGTTTACTTATAAGTGAATTGGGATCCCAACCCTGTCTTTCTGGTATGAAAATAGAAAATTTCCTATCGAAATCTAGTAAAGGGGGGATGTAATCGGTGGTCTCCCTCAGTCCTGGAATCGTGTCATATCTTTGTAAGATTGACCCGTGGCCATAAGTGCTGTGCCTCCAAAAACTCAGTTCTCTTAAACGAATTGCAGTTTTGGCTGCCGTGCACTTTATGAACTCATCCAGAGCCGGGAGGTCCAAGATCATTTCCAATCCAGCTTGTGGTGTGGTTCTTTGAGCCCCTGTTATTCCTACACAGGCCAGTCTCTGTACCTTATTGAGGTTCTTGAGATAGCTTGATTTTTCCACCGCCTTCCACCATACAATAGAGCCATAGGTAAGAATGGGTCTGACAATCGCTGTGTACATCCATTGGATGACTTGCGGTCGCATACCCCAACGTACACCGAAGATCTTTTTGCATGTGTAGAATGCACATAGTGCTTTTTTCATTCTTTCATCAGTATTACGCTTCCATGTAAGCTTGGAGTCAAGGATTACTCCTAGAAATTTAGCTTCCTTAGAAGGTATTAGAGGAATGCCATTTAGTTTGGGAGGGTTGAAGCCCTCCAGTTTCCTTTTCTTCGTGAACAAAACTAGCTCTGTCTTGGTGGGGTTGACCCCGAGACCGTTCTTAGTTGCCCAAGAAGATAAATCCTTTAATGCATTTTCCATAATGTTTTCGATGATGGTAAGAAACTTGCCTGATACCAAAACCACTATGTCATCTGCATATGCTACTATTTTAATGCCCTGATCTTTGAACTTTGTGAGAATTTTGTTGACTACGAGGATCCAGAGCAGGGGTGAGATGACTCCTCCCTGTGGTGTGCCTCTTGTAACTGTTTTCTTAATAGTGCTAACTCCTATTTGAGAGTTGATAATTCTGCCATTTAACATGGTGAAGATCCAATCGACCATGACAGATTCAAAACCAACTTCAACTAAGGCAGTCTTGATCGATTCCGTTTTAACGTTATTAAACGCACCCTCGATATCAAGAAATGCTGCCAGGGTATATTCTTTATGTTCAAGACTTTTCTCTATATGTGAAACTACTTCGTGCAAAGCAGTCTCCACTGATTTACCTTTAAGGTAAGCGTGTTGGTAGTTGCACAAATTGTTTTCGTTGAGAAGTTCTCTTACATGTAGATCAATTATCCTCTCTAGTGTCTTAAGGAGAAAAGAAGAGAGACTTATTGGTCTATAATCCTGAGCGGTCGAGTGAGTCGGTTTCCCTGCTTTTGGGATAAAGACTACCTTGACCTTTTTCCAGTTATTAGGGACGTATCTAAGTTTGATACAACTTATTTTTCGTACTCTGTCCAATTCGTCCTAGTTGGGTTCCTGTAAGGTTTCTTTTCGGTAAAGTTCCTGTCTATAGAGAAGAGTATCCTAAAGTGATCCGAAAAAGATTCTTTAGGTGAGACTCTCCAGTCTTCAACGGAAAATTTACTATTATTGTTAATAAGAGTCAAATCTATGATTTCCTCCCTGTTTTTGTTTCGAAAGGTAGGGTGATTGCCCCTATTACATAACGATAAATTAGAACAGAGAATATATTCAAAAATTGACTCACCCCTTTTATTGATATCCTTTGAGCCCCATTGGGTGTGGTGAGCGTTGGCATCACATCCTACCACCAAAGGTGTATCGCTTGCTTTGGCATGGACCACAAGATCGCGGACAGTTTTTGATGGTGGGCTCTCCTCCTCGTACGGCATGTACGTCGACGCTAAAATGAAGTTTCCTTCATTCGATTCGACGCTGATTGCCGTGTTGTCCTTGTTGCTGTACCTAGATAGGAAGAAAGCGTTAATTGATTTTTTCACTAGGATACAACTTCTAATATCACCTTCATCTGACGTGGAATGGAAAAGATTGTAGTATTTTGACCTCAACCCACGGATTCGGTTTTTGCCTAACCATGGTTCCTGGATCATGGCCACATCCACGTTCTCGTGAGACATGTAGAGCGTAAGGTCGTACGTTGCTGCTTAAGCGTGGTGCAGGTTTATTTGCACCACTTGCAGCTTTTGACTCCCCTTTGCCTTCATGCCTCTTAACCTTTACGGTTCCGAGACCATACCTCAACACGTCTTTCCTTTCTCTCAGCAGAAGGTCAGATTTCTTGTCTGCCACAAACAAGAGGTCCTTCCCTTCGCCTCCATGACTCTTTCTTGAGTGTTGGAGCTTCCATTCCAAAATGGGAAGCTCTTTGTTCTGCTTCGCCAACAGCTTAAGAATGGCTGCGTCCTCATGTTCTGCAGGAGGGGGGATCCATATGCTAAGCTGCTGGCGGAGTGGTAGAGCTGCGGCGGCGGGTAGAACCTCAAGGGAGGAACCTTCCCATAGTTCGCCAATGTTGGCGATTGTACGGTTCAGGAACTCCCGTGATTTCTGGTCACCGCAGCAGACCACTTTAACTCCTCGCCGCCATCCGGCACCATCAAAGATATAGTCTTCAGAACTATCGTTCTCTGATGCTGCCATCATAGCTTTGAGGATCTCATTTTCCACAAGAAGCCAGTTTTTTGCCGAGATTTTCCCATCTGGGTCGTCACGGCTTATAATGGCAATTTGTAGGTCAATCGGGGTGGTGTCGAAGCTGTTGGGTTTTTGTTTCTTGGCACCGTCTTGCTTGACTGTCTCCTCCGATCTTTGTCTCTTGGACGTTCCTGGTTTCATTCCAGAAGAGGTGCTTGCCGGTGCTTGGTCTTTCCTAGCGTTGGCTAGCTGTTTCTTGCTGGAAGTCGCCTGAACTTTTCCCTTGTCGTTCCGAGCGGTCGAGTTATTGCCAGCCTGTTCACGGTTTGCCTTTTTAGGGACCGACCTAGATTTGGCAGCATCTACTCCTTTGCTCTCCGACTCTTCGGCATTCACTTGCCCTGTTGTTCCCCTGGGTCCAGTGGCAGTCTCTGCCAGCTGCCGCTCAAAGTTCCTAACTAGCTTTCTATGCTTTTTTAGGAGAGCTTTATCTCTCGAACTGAGCGTCGCAGGGTCTTTCAACTCGGTCTTTTCCACGAATCTTTTAGAGGATCTGTAGTTGCTGCGTGCCTCGAAGCTTTGAGGGGTGCAGCAGACTTCAGCATAGTCTCTTCTTGACTCGGTTCCATCACTAGCTCGTCCTCGGTTTGACTACCTATGGAAGGAGGTCTGTCCGAGGTCTCCGTACCTTTGATAGTTAAACTATCTAAGTCGGGAAGGAGATCTACTGAGAGAATGACCGGTTGTCTTTTTAGCTCTCGTTTTTCTTCTCTGAAGTTTACTTTTGTCACTGGCGACTTAGCCTCTTGCGAAGCCGAGCCCTCGCCGGCAGCCGTGACTTTTGCCGACTCTTGAACGTATATCCCCGTTCGATTTTTTTCCTTTCGTAAACTTTGGTCCATTATGTTAGATAGACATCTCTGCTTTTGTTGGTTTTCTTAGTTGTCTTACTCCGCAGCTGGATTGCTGGAGAGTTAGACGTAAGCCCCCTCGCCACAACAAGGCGAAAACCGTGAGGGGGTTTGAGATCGATACTACTTATAAAAATAGTATCACGAAGACGACTGAAGATGCCCTCAAGACACAGACGATTTTTGCCGGGTTTCTGTATCAGTACCACTGGCGAACTCCACGGGCTTTCGCTCTCTTCAATAACTCCAAGGCCCAGCATTCTATCTATCTCGGCATACAGCTTGTACCGCTGGAGAGACAGGATAATGACGTTGTTTCACTGGAACCGCATCTCCGGTTTCGATGACATGCTCGACAATCGTCGTTTTTCCGAGACCGTACTTAGTATGACACCGGAACTTTTGTCTGACAGTGTCCAAACGTGTCTGTTGCCCTGGAGACAGTTGGTGAGTATCTAAAGTATCCTCAATATCCGTTGCTTTAATTTCACTGATTATTCCAGGTGCAAGTTTGAATGCCTTCCAGAAATCGACACCGAGGTAAAGTTCCTGACCCAAGCTTGGTACTAGGTAAAAAGTAATCTTGTTTTGCATGTTTTTGTATTGTACGCCAATGTTTATTTTTCCAATTCTTGTTTGAGCTTTCCCATCTGCGGTCTTAACGCTAGATGCAAATGGAAAAATTTGAACGTTTAAATCCTTAAGGAAATCTCTACAACCTTTGCCCAGAATGCTGATACTTGCACCACTGTCAAGTAGGCCCAGTATTTCTTTTTCAGCAATTTTTATTTTGACATATGGCCTAGGATCTCCAGAAACATCTATTATGGTAGATAATAGATTATGTCTTAATTGTTTTCTATTCTTATATCTATCTCTAGCTTTAGTAATTTTATTTTTGATAGTACCATTGAAAATTCTTTCTTTGGCATTGTTATATTCTTGGATTCTTATATGTAACGGTTTAACATAACTAAATTTAAATTTTTTATCATTTAATACTTCATTATCTTCCTCTTTATTTCTTTTTAAAATTTTAACTTCAAGTTTTTCAACATTGTTCAAAATGTTGTTATCTATAGAGCTTGTTGATTCGTTGTATCGGGGACCTGTGTAGAACGTGATTCCCCCGTTGAAATCACGCTCTTCTTTCTGTTTTCCGGTCTACACCTGGGACAGTTGGAGCAGATAACGTTTTCTTCTCCACATCGAAAACAAAAAATGTTTTGTTTGGGAGATGGGCACTCCCAATATAAGTGTCCATTGACCTTGCAGTTCCAGCAATTCAGAACTTTATTCGCTGGCCTGGGTCTGTTATTATTAATATAATTCACAGCTGCAAGATGTTCTTCATATTGAATAGGATTTTCTTCGTAAAATTGAATTTCATTTGCCATCATTTTCGGAGGTTGCCTATATTGCCTACCCGTATAATTTTCTTTAGTGGGAAATGCATTTTCAGCTTCTTTGCATGCAAACCTCAATTGATCTAAAGAAAATATTGCCATCGGATAAACTAATTTGCCAATTTTATCATTCAAATTCTTTTTGAGCATTTTTATGAGTTCAAACTCAGGAATTGGTATCTTTAGTTGGGATTTGATTTTTGAAATTGCGGTGAAGAAATTCTCGCAAGTTTCAACATCACCTTGTTTACGATCTCACAATTCTCGCATAATTTCATACTCAGATTTGGCATTTCTGAAATGCAGCAATAATGCTTCACGCAACATTGGCCAATCTGGTCTATAATTCGATCTTTGAAACTCCCAGTACCAATCTTGAGCTGTGCCTGAAAGCGTAAGGTGAAACTGTCTTAGAATTTCAGGCCAAGGACACGTACATTGGATTTGGAGAGTTTCCAAACGGAAGATAAAATCTTCGACGGTTAAATTTTCAGGTTTTCCGTCGAATTTCAGACCCCATCGGTCTATTTTTATCACGTCTCGATAACCTCTATTAAAATTTGAATTCATATCATAATATGAATTTTGTGGGCTTTGATAATAGCCATCAGAATATCTAACATTTGGTTGGTGTAACTCAGAATTAGAACTGAGATTATTATTTGGATTGTGGATTGGTTTGAAACTACTTATGGGTTGTGGTTTTTGATAGGACGGATTGTTTTGGATATTTTGGACTGTAGGTAAAGAAAATTGCGGTTGTTGTTGGTTAGAAAATTGTATTTGTTGTTGTTGTTGCTGATTAGGAATTTGTAATTGATGTTGCTGCTGGTTAGGAAATTGCAATTGCTGTTTTTGTTGTTGCGCTTGTTTTGGCGGCTGTTGTTTTGGATGCCTTTGAGGCAAGGGTTTTCGGAAAGAAGTCTTATTAATGGGCGAGTTGTCGAATTGATTTCGCCTAAAAATTCTATGAAATTTTCTTTCATTACTTTCTTGACACTCTCAGAAATTTCCGATTTCATAGACTCGGCGTATGACGAAAACACGTTGACAATCGCTAAGTTCACGTAAGCCCTGATATCATTTGGTACTAATTCTCCATTATTTATGTTTCTATCTGTTATGTTCCTGTCTTCAAAAACTTCTTGATTACGAACAGTAAGAATACTATTGTTTAGGTCTGCTGCGCCTAAATTACTAAGGCTACTCAAAGAAGGAGCAGTTATTGAAGTCGTAGAATAATTTGAGTGTTCACCACCCATTGAAACATTTAACAAATGCATTTGTTCTTGATTGATGATTCGAATGGGTGTGTGATGAACACCAGGACCAGGTTGAGTATTGAAATTAATCATGTTGTCACTTGGTGAATTTGGTTTTGCTTGGCCCAATAACAACGCCTCTCCTCGAACAGGATTTTCAGGCAAACTTTCCCCTGCAGGCCGTAATAAATCTGATTGGCTGTCGGATTGTGGAACAGGATTGGTAGAAACCGATGGGATATTATCTGTTTCAACTTCTGGTTGAGATGGAGAGTTTCGAACTAAAGGACTTAAGCTGTATAGCAACCGATCTTGCTCGCTAGGATTCAGTCTATTCGACGATCTAGTGCCTTTTTTTTTTTGTAGCACCTGTTTTTTTACTTGGAGGGTTTTCGTCTCTTTCGATAACCATTTTCGTAACTTTATTTTATATTTTGAAAAATTTTAAATTAGATTTTAAGTGTTTGAAGATTTTAGAAAATTAAGAAATAGGTATAAGTTTTTAAATATTAGATGTAAGCGTATATTTTGAAAAGATTTAAGATTTGTATGTATATGTATTTTTAGTAAACCTAACAAACATTTCGAAAATTATGTTTTTATGTGTTTTAAACTTTCTTCAAAACCCAAACATTTTTATGAAATTATACTATAATATGATATATAATATAAATATTATAAGTATGCTTTATTTTAATAAATTTGAATCTTTTCCTAAATTTAAAAATTTAGTTTTATTCAAGTTTTGTAAAGTATTTGTGCATATGTCACTGCGGGGATGTTTCGGCAACTTTTTCGGTGGAAGTGGTTTTGACGAAGTATGAACTGAGCTGAAAAAGGTAGAATTTTTTTTTTTTTTTTATTTTTTTATGACGCTAGGAGACTTCGGACGGACTGTTTAAAAAAAAAAATCCCTCTAAATGGTAAAAAGGTATACAAAATATTTAACATAGGACGAAGTAATCGCTATCTGGTCGCTCCCGCAATTCTAGACAAGCCTGAGACTTTTGCTAGAAGACCTGAAACTGACAGATAAGCAAAACATAGGAAAGTAAAGAGGAATGAACGAGAGAAATTGTGCAACAGTAGTGACATATTGTCAACTAACATGGCCACAATTCTTTGAATAGAAAAAACGTGACAAATGAATGAAAAATAAAAAAAAATAGAGAGATAGAAAAGTAAAATGTTAACACTTAAGGATGGGTTAACACGAACAAAACATGGTTTGATTATAATCGTCATCATTATCTTGTTACCTCGTCGCTAGTGAAAAGGTATGTTTGAAACTTTCCTTGTTCACGACATACGAGTTGCCGAGTGAAGACAGTCATAATTAGAAGAAAAACAAAAAGACTCACGTTGCGGGCGCCATTTGTTGTAGGTGGCTTGATGATGAATTTTAATATTCGGATTGATTTCTTTGAGTGTGGTGAACTGGCATACGGGCTGTTTGCTCGGCTTGAGCTCGCCGGAAATGGGTGGGAACTTGTTCAACCACAACCCAATCGCACCTACCACAATAAACACATATCATGACAAAAGGTAAACAAAAAAATAACAATTTAACTCAATAGAAGATTGCATTAAATGAAAACCGGACGGACGTTTACCATTAGAGGGCGCTATTGGTGTTATTACAGCACGACCCTATACCCACCCTACCATGGGAGTCAACATGGGCGTTTAGTTTAATGTTTATAACTCCCCCTTTTTACTTCGCTTACCCGTTCTTCCAGATCAGTTCATTCTCACCGATTTGTCTTAGTCGCTGTCCACATCCCCTGAAAATAAACGTCTAATAAGCCATCAAGCTATGTGCTTGAATAAAAGAACCGAATTCCACCATTTTGGTGCAAACTATAATCATGTTTATTGTTTGTAATTAACATAAAAATAAAAGTTGAATCAAGATTTACTAAACAAAAAAACATGAAGTTTATAAGAATTTTTCGGTTCGGCGGTTCTGACCTAGCTTCCACTTTCTAAGTTACATCAATCTGACACAATACAAAAAGGTACTTCGTGTTATTTCACACCCTATCAGCTAACCCTGCCTGAATCGAGCTCAACTAAGGTAAGAGTATCTGATATGAACAAAAAAAAAAAGAACATTTACCAAAAAAAAAGGAAATTAGGTTATTGTTCCGTAGAAATAAAAAAAATTCCTATACACTTGTACAAATAACAAGAACAAACAAATTAAATACCCTAACCAAAATATTTAACAATAATAAAAAAAATATTGCACCGAGCAAAAAAAAAAATAATATATGAATTAATTCAGGAACTCCGGAACCAAGGATCTCACGTGTATGATATATATATGTATGTATATTTCTAACCATATATGTACATATATAGTTCTTGGGAACGTATATATACGAGGGTGCATATATAATTATTTGTAATGCACTTTATTTAGACACGTTATCTGACGATGGATAATTAATGATTTTTACCTTAAAATTTAAATATTTAACAATATAAAAAAAAAGATCAAAAATCAAATTTTAATTGTTTAAATTCTTGGATGAATCCTCTTCGTAGGTTGAAATTGGGAGGGCGATCACGACTTCTTGGTATGGTAGTCGGTGATCGCCGAACTGCATTAAACCCTATATCAAAAGAACAAAAAAAAAACTCTATCAAATTTCGCACAATTATTCGTATGTACCTATATGTATATAACTTTCAATTTTAATTTCTTTTCTTTCTTTCTTTCTTTGAAATTTATACGTTTTCATTTCATTTTATTTTATCATTTTAACTTTCTAGCTAAATCTATATACATTTATGTATATCTACTTTATTTTTGTTTTACTTTAAAATTTTTAATAATTTTTTTTTTTCATTTCACTCACCAATTATTAATAAAAATACCAAATTTTGTAATTATGGCGATTATCCACCCGTATACAGGTTGTTGTTGTTGAAGGTAACGTAGGTGCACCACTATCAATCTTTGCTTGACTGTACTTGTACTTCTGCAAGTTAATTTTTTTTTTGTTTTTTTAATTGTCCCTTTTTTTTTTTAAGTTAGTTTTTTTTGACTTACTTAAATATTTTTAATTTAGATTTTATGATATCTGTTATTTCTATTCATATGTTTCTTTTCTTTAATTTTAGTTTAAGAGGTAAGTTGGTGCACTTTTTATTTTTGAATATTTTTTTAAATATTCTTGGTGTAAAAATAAACTTAGGTTGCCGTCTAAAGCGTGCAGCAGTTTCTACAACTATGGTTATAGAATACAATTTCTCATTTCATATTCTATCCGTTCCACGAACCCTCTCAATTCAACGGATTAATCATAGCATTTCAACCACCAATCAAAAATGTTCATATTCTCATCAGACAACGGAAATAACAACAAAAACACCCAAAATAATACATTTCTTAACAATGTTAAGAAATAGAACGACACCTTTGAGCGCCATCTAACTATCATCCCTAAAACAAACACACCAAAAGATCGGCCATCATCGTTTTAGGGCAGTATCAAAAGAGCACAAGCACATAACCCAAACATGAGACAACTATTACAATATACAAATGCAAAAGAAAAACTATTATCACCACAGATTAGCCACATGAAGATGAGAATCCCCGGCAGCCATTTTAATTTGCCTACAAGCTTGAACTGGCAGTTATCAGATAAAAAATGAGAATGTGTGCATAAAAACCTCACACATATACAGTAGGGATCTTCACACACCTGGTTAAATTGTTGTTGCAATTCACATCTATTCATCGACGCGGGAAGAAATTACAAATACAACAATGTAAACAAATGGGTTTTGGAGGGTGAAACGTACGAAACATTCTCATCTTCATGTGGCTAATCTGTGATTATCACATCAAATCAACAAAAAAAAGTATGGCCGCAAGGTTTGGTTGTCGACACACCAAAACAAATCAATTACCTACGAACAAAAAAGGAAGAAAAAGGCACAAAAAAGTATACAGCGAAAACTTTTATTGTTGAGTAAACGAATATAAACAATATAAATGTGTAAACAATAACAAGAAATACTTTATTCAGCCATATATACAAAAAAAAAATCAAAATCAGCGTCAACAAGCACCAATTTGAACAACAACAGTAGGGTGAGTAAAACAATCATCAAAAAAAAAAATCTTTTGATTATGAATTTACTGACTATTTTATTTCTTTTACCATTTAGAAACCACAGCAACAAAATGATCAACGGTTCAGATGTTACAAGGTAAACAAAGAAAGGAAATATGCATATCAGGCCAAATGTGTAAATATTCATTTCTTTACTTTTCAGACAGGCGGGTGTCCATAACAATTTGCATGCACGAAATTCCATGAGTACGTGTATGGTAAACAGATCGAAGTCGAGTCAGATCACAGATTAGCTACATGAAGATGAGAATCCCCGGCAGCCATTTTAATTTGCCTTAAAGCTTGAGCTGTCAGATATCAGATAAAAAATGAGAATGTGTGTATAAAAACCTCACACACAGACAGTAGGGATCTTCAGACACCGGTTAAATTGTTGTTGCAATTCACATCTATTCATCGACGCGGGAAGAAATTACAAATACAACAATGTAAACAAATGGGTTTTGGAGGGTGAAACGTACGAAACATTCTCATCTTCATATGGCTTATCTGTGAGTCAGATCATAAACCATAGATCATAAGAAAATGTTGATCAGTTAAGAGCAACAACAACAAAAGTAGTCGATCGTTTGAAGGCAGCCGGTTTCACGCTAAACAAGAAAAAATGTGAGTATGAAAAGAAAAAAGCTAAATTTCTTGGGCATATATTTACAGCAAAAGGTATCGAAGCCGATACTGAAAAGGTGGAAGCGATTAAAAATCTGCGTGAACCGACAAGCGTTAAAGAACTTCAAAGATGCTTAGGAATGGTTACATATTTGGCTAAATTCATTCCCAATTTATCTTTTATAACTGAACCACTACGGAAATTGCTCAACAAAGACACTGAATGGTACTGGGACATTGAACAAAAAAACGCATTCGAAAAGGTTAAGAAAACTTTAAGTTCAACCCCCGTGCTAAAGTTCATTAACGTGAACCAACCAGTGAAACTGTCAGTGGATGCAAGCTCAAAAGCACTGGGAGCATGCTTGTTTGCAAAATGACCAGCCAGTGGCGTATGCTACACACTAACACCTACTCAACAAAATAACCCTCAGATAGAAAAAGAGGCGATAGCGATAAAATTTGCATGCAACAAATTCCATGAGTACGTGTATGGTAAACAGATCGAAGTCGAGTCAGATCATAAACCACTCGAAACCATCTTTAAGAAACCGCTACACTCAGATTGCAACGGATTCTATGCGATGTCATCCAATATTCTCCAATCGTTACCTACAAAAAAGGCACTCAGATTCCAATAGCAGATGCACTTAGCCAAGATTGCAACCCAATTGACGCAGGCAATGACTAAGAGTACTCAGTCAACATCGTTCTTTCATTCACCGATGAGGCAAGGGATAGATTTATCAAGTCAACATCCGAAGATCTCGAGTTGCAGTTGTTGAAACAGGTTGTCTTGAGAGGATGGCCTGAGAACGACGAAATGTTACCGGAAGCTGTCAAAAAATATACTAACTTCAAAGACGAAATAACCTTTGAACAAGGTCTATTAATCAAAGGACATAAGGTAATTGTACCAAAATGAGAAATTAATAAAATCGTTACTGATCTACACTAAATATCAGATGACACAAGTTGAAATGGGTATTCTGGAACATTTCGTTCCAATTGTGGTTCTCGAACGTTACTTCCTTGTGTCTGCTGACACACGGAGCATCTCTGGACGTATTCGCGAATGCTACGGATTTGACCAAACCAGTAAAGCGATTGTCGGGCTCTGGCTACCGAGTTACTAGTTACTATTGATCTTCCATCAGAAAAAATTGATTCTGAAGAACATGCAACGACAAAGCAAATCAACGATAAGGCACCCACTATACCAACTACACCATTAAACGAAAAACCAAATCAGTCGACTATAGCAGCTACAACATCCACTTCTACTACTAGTCCACATAATCAAGATCAGATACAGCAGTCTTTACATCCAGTAACCACAACCACACGCAGCGGAAGAGTTATCAAACCTTTAAAACGCTTAAATGATTTTTATTATTATTAATTTTTATTTCTTGGTTCTTTTACTTTCCTACATATGGCTACTATATGTACCAACTTGAATAGATATATTAATATTCCATTATCCAGGGACTCATCCCCAACTTAAAATATAATTCAAAACAGTTTTGTACTTCATTTAACAAAGATTAAGTTTCTCATTTGATGTTCTGGTTAATATTACCAATGAAATAATTTGTACTTTTAATTGAAATTTTATCTTATTAAATACAGACACCAAAATTTTACAGTGGAGATATTGAAGAAGGAATCGAGAACAGGTAATAGGAGCGAGAGGATTGTATTAAATTGATTCTGACACGTGTGTCAAGTTAGCACTACACTTTTAGAAATTAAATAAACTAAGTACACAGTTAATTGTAGCTTTTTAGTAGTAAATTAGTTGTGGAAAAAAAAAATTTGTAGCTCTACTATTTAATAAAAAAAAATGGTATGTAGTGCTAACTTGATATCAAGTTAGCATTACACTTTCAGAAAATAGAAAAAACTAATAACACAGTTAATTGTAGTTTTTTTGTTGTAAATTTGGTGTGGAAAGAAAAAAATTCTAAAAATTTTTTTGCCATAAGAATCCTTGTATTAAAAAAAAAACATGGTATGTAGTGCTCACTTGATATCAAGTTAGCACTACACTTTAGGAAATTTAAAAAACAAAGTACACAATTAATTGTAGCTTTTTTGTAGTATATTAGTTGTGGAGAGAAAAAAATTCTAAAAATTTTTTTGACGAAGTTTTCAAACAAAAACTAGGTAGGTAGTGCTAACTTGAGACTCTCAGTCCAGGCATTACAAAAGGAAATTAGAAAATCTAAAGATGGCATTAATTGTAGATTTTTTGTTGTAAATTAGTTGTCGCGAGAAAAAAAATTCTAAAAAATTTGTTGACGAAGTTTTCAAACAAAAACTAGGTAGGTAGTGCTAAGTTGACACTCTGAGTCCAGGCATTAGAAAAGCAAATTGGAAAATCTAAAGATGGCATTAATTGTAGCTTTTTTGTTGTAAATTAGTTGTGGAGAGAAAAAAATTCTAAAAAATTTTTTGACGAAGTTTTCAAACAAAAACTAGGTACGTAGTGCTAAGTTGACGCTCTGAGTCCAGGCATTAGAAAATCAAATTAGAAAATCTAAAGATGGCATTAATTGTAGCTTTTTTGTTGTTTAGTTGTGGAGAGAAAAAAATTCTAAAAAATTTTTTGACGAAGTTTTCAAACAAAAACTAGGTAGGTAGTGCTAAGTTGACACTCTGAGTCCAGGCATTAGAAAAGCAAATTGGAAAATCTAAAGATGGCATTAATTGTAGCTTTTTTGTTGTAAATTAGTTGTGGAGAGAACTCTCTCCACAACTAAACAACAAAAAAGCTACAACAAAATAACTACAATTAACCGTGTTATTAGTTTTTTTATTTTCTGAAAGTGTAATGCTAACTTGATATCAAGTTAGCACTACAAAACATTTTTTATTAAATAGTAGAGCTACAAATTTTTTTTTTTCCACAACTAATTTACTACTAAAAAGCTACAATTAACTGTGTACTTAGTTTATTTAATTTCTAAAAGTGTAGTGCTAACTTGACACACGTGATTCTGACAACAATAAAGCGACTAAAGGAGAGATCAGAAACTTTGTTTTGCGTCATGGCAACGACAAGAATATGGGCGAGAAAATAGAAAAAAATTCCTGTGTGTATGTGTAAGCTTATGCAAGAATTTTAATTTCAGCATTGTTTTTATGAATCAACGAATACATTTTTTTGCTTCAAGACATACCTATATATTTATACAGGTATATTTCATGCAAGATTTGAGTATTTGTTTTTGATTTTGAATTTTGTTGCAAAATTATGTATCAAAGCAGCGTTGCAGGTATTCAATATCTACATAATACTATGATGGAATATTGTCAGGCAAGGTTGCCATATTTTTGGTTGTAGGCTTGTAGGTATACTGTCCATTTATAACTAAATTCATTATTATTATTTTTTTCATTCTCCTTGGATAGCAAACCTACAAGGTGATTCGCATAAGGTGTGATAAAAAGCTAGGGCGTGTAGGTTTTGGCGGGACAAAAACAAAATGGAAATGGAGGCCTATTCTCCCCGTTTAGGGGAAAGGGGCAATTTTCTAAAAACAAAATATGACTTAAAACCAGAACATAAATTATTACAAAAACAACGTTAACATTTAAAATATCATGTTATACTTCAATATAGGTAACGTAAATTTTGAATAAAATTAGTTTGGACAAAATTTTTTTCATTTTTACTTGCAAATAGGTACTATATGGCAAGTTATAAATTCGTACAAAAAATCGAACTCGAGATTTTGATCAAACTTGACATTACGATGATAGCGAAGACGAAAAAAGTGGGTCTCGCAAAAACGTCCGTTTATCTGTTCGACTAAGTGGCCTAAACGATGGGTCGATTTTCTTTAGACTTGGTACCTAGCGTTTTTTGGACATTGCCCCCATCCGTTTTTTTCTCTTTTTTTTAGGACCAAAACTAACAGTAGCTGTCATTCAAAATTTCTTGGCCAAAAAGGAAAAACTTATTTTTCTCCAAATCGCCTACACAGATTTTTTTTTAAGAACTCAATAAATTTATATAGTCATAAGTTGCCGTTTATTAAAAAAAATGTTCCGAAAAATGGTTATTAATGGTACCTCCCAAAGAACCATTTTTTTGATTTTCGCTTTTCTCGAAAACGGTTCAACTGATTTTGATCAATTTTTTCATGAAAAATTATTGACACATTCTAAATAATATTTTGTACCAAAATTTTCAAAAAGATATTTATTGGATTTTAAAAAAAGTTTCAAATTTTTTTTGAAAATTCAATATTTCAAAAACGACTTACGATTTTTATAAAACTTGGTAAAAAGCAGTTTTTTAACTTTATCTAGAAGATTTTTGACAAAAATTATTCTAATACCTAAAAATAACGGTGCCTCCCATACAAATGTTTAAAAACAATTAAGAAAAATATTTTTTTTCTGAAAAACGACTCCTACGATTTTGATAAAAATGTTTGTGTGTTTTGAAATTAGTATTTTTAAATTTTATATTTTACGTTTATTAAAAGTACCTCTCATAGAACGTTTTTTTTTGTATTTTCGACTATCTCAATATCTGATCAATCCAAAAAAAATAGATTCTTGTACAGAAGGTTGTAAAATGGTTTTTGGATTTAAAAAAAAAATTCAAAATAATTTTTTGAAAATTCGATATTTCGAAAACGGGTAGCAGATTTTCTTGTGAAGTTCTCAACATTAATAAATACTTAAAATTGGCGTACCAATTTTTTTCTCAAAAATGTAAACGAAATTTTATATATTCAAAAGTCATTATTTTTAAAACCGCTTCTACCTTGCTCAAAATTTTTTTCTCATAAATTAAGATTTATATAAGAAATCAGATGGTGTACATCGTATTAGGATTCAAAGTACTTTAGTCAATTTCTTTATAATTTTGTTGATTTAAAACAATTTACCAGTTTAAATAATATTGTTAATTTTTGTATACTCACATAATAGCACCTGCATCTAAACTAAGTTTTGGCAAATGAATAAAATATAGACTCCCATAGCTAATTTATTTCAGCTATTTAACCACAATGTGATCGCACATAAGAGCAAGTTCGTGCGACCCTGTCGTGCATATTTTTTTTTATAATTTTGAGAGAAAATTAATTTTTCAAAATTAAATAACTTGATTTAGAAACAAAATTAAAAAATGGATTTCTAACTTTAAAAAAAAGATATAGGTACCTAATATGGCATTGTAAGCGTTATTGAATTCGAGTCCGTCTGTTTGTTTATCTGTACACTACAGCCTAAACGGATGGGTCGATTATCTTTAAACTTAGCACCTAGCTTTTTTTGACACTCCACTCGAAATATTTCATCATTATTTTTGAGGACCAAGAAAAATGATAAGTAGGTATCATTTTTTTTTATTTTCGCTTTTCTCGAAAACGATTCAATTTATTTGTACCTATCAATTTTTTTATGAGGAATGATTTATATATTTTAAATAATATTAGGTACCGACATTTTCAAAAAAAGTAATTTTTGGATTAAAAAAAAAAGTTTGAAAATATTTCTTGAAAACTGAATAAGTATACCTACCTATTTCAAAAACGACTTGGCCGATTTTTAATAAACTTGGCAAAAACCGTTTTTTAAAATTATCTAGAAGGTTTTAATAAAAAATATTCTTAACCAAAAATAACGGTATGTATCCCCGTATAGGAGGGGGGTATATTCCCCTCTCGTTTAAAGAGGGGACATTTTCTAAAAAATTGACTTCAACAGAATAAAATATTTAAAAACAATGGTTACACTCACAACGCCATGATATACCTTTTTTGTAAAGCCAGAAATCTTTCATTTTATTTTGAACTAAAATAATATAGATTTGTACTTATAACACAACAGGATACAATACAAATAAATTAAAATGGTTGCATGATTTATTTGGCATTATATGCTTGCGGCGTGATGTACAAGTCTGGAGTATTTTTGTTAGAACCGTCAAGGAGTCTTTTGCCTTCCGTTTAACCAGGAGTGAAATTTCCAAAAAATTTACTTAAAACCGAAAAAAAATTATTAAAAAACAACGGTTCCACTTACAATACCATGATACACCTTTTTGTAAATCCAGAAATCTCTTATTTATTGTGTTATTAAATAGTTGTTTTAGAGAATAATTTTTGAAAAAATTAATTTTCAAACTCAGTTTTGAAAAAAAAATGAAAAAAATTTGTTCAAACTAAGTTTGTTCAAAATTTCACGTTATTAGGTAGTATTTTTGATTTTAATATTTGATGCCCTTATTAATTTTTAGTCAAACATTAAAAACAGGATGCTATAATCTCTTTTAGTTCTTTAGAAAATTGAAAATAACACAAATAAAATTCCCTTAATTTGACTCCAATCCGTTGCTTTTAAGATCCTATTTCTACTACGTAGGTAGTAAGGCAGATTAAGTTATTTTCAATTTTCTCAAAAAGTACAAGACATTTGAGCATCCGGTTTTCTGTTTGTGCCTAAAAATTAATAAGACCATTTAATTTTGAAAACAAAATTAGTACTTAATACGTAAAATTTTGAAAAAAAATAGTTTGAAATTTAGTTTAATTTTTTTTTCTGCAAAATTTTGAGTTCGAAAACTAATTTTTCAAAAACTATTCCTTAAAACAGTTTTTTTTGAAAACGAAATAAAAGAAGAGATTTCTGGCTTTACAAAAAAGTATAGCATGGCATTGTGAGTGAAACAATAACATTTAATATTTTTATTTCTGTTTTTAGTCAACTTTTTTGAAAATAGCCTCTCCTGGTTAAACGGAGGGGGATAGGCCCCCTTTCCCATACGATTTTTTTCTTGTCTTGACCCAACCTACACGCTCTTCGATTTTTCAAAAACGGGTTTATATTTATACGATTTTAATAAATCTACCTACCAAATTATATGTACCTCCAAAAAAATAGCAGATTCTTCATACCTCCATTCATATTTTTTCTATCCCTCAAATTTCAACGTAAGCAAAACAAATACAAATATTATACAGTTCATATATATACATACATAATAAAGCACAAAATATCAGTACCTACTATAGGAATATATATGCATTCGATATTTCAAAAACCTCTAAAAAACTACCACATTCATTCATACATCCATGCATATTTTTTCTATCCCACAAATTTCAACGTTAGCAAAAAAAAAAAACAATACACAGTTCACATACATACATATAAGAAAGCAAAAAAAATCTAGTATCCCTTGAGCTCTCCTTTTACTATAATTCCTATATTCTATACCAAATTCAGTTTTTTTTTTCTCCCTCGAACTCTCATCAATTTAGTATACCTACAGTATTCCCGTTCATCTATTATTACCTCACCCCCCTTCGACGGAAAATTTTGGTAGTGGGGAGTCTCTCCAAAAAAAAAGTATGCTGGGTATCACTGATCTCTATTATACACTGGATACACTGATCTCTATAATACATTGGATAGTGGATTCCCTTTATGTATAACAGTTTTTTTTTACTCCAATTGAAGATGACATTTTGAAGGTATACTGGTGCCAAGCGCACCTTTTAACGTCTGTCTTTACAAGAAAAAAAGTAATTTGCGTACATTTTTCGGTTCACTGGTTGAACACAGTACGCGCGTTCACATGAGCGTAATTATTAAAACTTGTGTCGAATTTCTTTCAACCATTTTAAGGCATTTAAGTTGTTGTTGTATTTACGTGCAAAACTATTAGTCCCGATGTCGTTTTTTTCGACAAATCCATATGGACTTGCTAAAAAACACGGCATTAGATGGCTTATTTTTGCATGTGATAGTGAGTTCTGTTTGACAAGAATTTGAACACAAAAAATAATACTCCTATAAATTCACAACAAATATTTCAAACTGCATTTAATTTACCATGTTCCTTGGATAAGATTAAATACAAATTTATTTTAGTGAATAGATACAAAACAAAAAAAAATTGTGCGTTTATCCAAACAACAAAAATTACAATTCAGTGTTAGTTACAATTTGTGCAAATTCGCAAGAAATATCACCTCCTATTTAACTCCCAGAATCGCGGTTGCGGCTACAGATCCATTTTTCAGACACAAAACTTAATGTGAACACACCCGACTCATTTTGACGTGCAGCAGTCGTTAAAACAAAACAAAAATCTTTTCTCGTTGAAGGATTAATTAGAAACTTTTCACTTACAAAATATAAATCTTATTAGGAAAATGCTTCCAATTAAAAAAATTGGATTCCGTAGGATTTAAGTGCCAAAGATAAGGAACAGACAGAGAGAACAAATATCACACAAGAAAACGTCAAAAAAAATCAACAATCTTAAGCAAAATACTAAAAAATCCTTACTTTCTTCGCAATCATTTTCTCACCATGAAGTGTGAGTGAGATAAAGTACAGAGAAGCCAAAAAAAAGTCGAAGGAGACAGTCCAATGTGAACACCTTTCTATAACGAGATTTTACGTATTTTAACATTGTAAGATAAGGACGCGCGCCATGAATCGCGTGTATTGTGTTCAGCCACTTTGACGAAAAACAGCTATACTGTTATACAAACCTGGTGCCAAGCGCACCGTATAACAATCTTCAATTGGAGTCATTTTATTTGTATGAATACGCTATCCAGTGTATTATAGAGATCAGTGGTATTTTAACATTGTAAGATAAAGACGCGCGCCATGACTCGCGTATATTGTGTTCAGCCACTTTGACAAAACAAAGTTATACTGTTATACAAGCCTGGTGCCAAGCGCAATCTTCAATTGGAGTCATTTTGTTTGTATGAATACGCTATCCAGTGTATTAAAGAGATCAGTGACTGGATAGTGTATTCCCTATAACATTTTCTCTGACTCCAATTGAAGATGACAAGTATGCAGGTAACTCAACACTTTGACGTCTGCCATTCACAAAAAAAAAAAAACTTTGAAATAAGTATTTTACTGTGAAAACAAAATTAAACTGGAATGTATTTCTTTAAGAACAAAATAACCAAAGTTATTGTTTATGTTTTTATTCTAATAAATTGCTTATTTAATAGTGATAGTGAAAATAAATAAAGAGTTTAACTATTTTTCTTAATACAAAAAAGTGTTCAGTAAAGATTTAACATAATTTAGATCAACAATATTCTAATGCACCTAGCTAGTAAGAATTTGTTGGCAATTATTTTGAATCAATTCCATTATTCGGAAGTGTAATGTGTAACAACAGATTTACAATTATTCGTCCTTACACACACAAGTGATATAAAGTTATTTATTTACTAAAATAGGAGCAGACAAAAATAAGCAGCAATACAATGAAATGCATATATAGGTATGAAGCAAATGCCTTGCAATTCTTGTTTTATGTTTTTTTTTCTAATGGATCTTTGGTGTGACAAGTGTCTTGCCGCTTTCTGTTACCAAAAAACTTTACTAGACTCATAAAATTAATGTGTCGTGTGGTGCATTTCTCAGTATCAAAAATCACTATTTTTATAAGGAAGTTTATGTTCCCTTAATTTAGAAGCGCCGCAGTCGATTTAAGCGAATAAGCTAAATTTCAGAGTATCAGAGTATCGCCCCAATTGATAAGGCTTCTTTGAAAAGGATAGGAACTTAAATGTTATATTTTTTTTCGAAATTTCAATATTTTGAAAATTCTCAAAAGAATTGTTTTAACTATGCAACGATAAATTTGAAAAATAAAATTTTATATATATTTGTTTTCTTTTTTAAGCGATTAAAACTGAAAAAAATGGTACTACGCTGCAAATATTGCAAAAAAGAAGGAGGAAGTGAAGCTACGAGCCAAGGCAGAACACTTCATGGGTGAGTTTTATTTCATTGATTATATCATAGAGTACCTATATACCTAGAGAACCGACTTAAGGGGTCCATTCTCTTCCATCTTACAAGCTGTACTGAGAGGAAATACCCTTTTGGCTTGCATGTATTAGTTGTCCCCGTGCATTTCAAATGGGAGCTCAATTTTCAAAAAGGGTACGCGCTCAGATTCAAACGTGGTGGATTATTGCACTCAGATATTTAAAATTAGAATTCGTTAAATTAAAAAAGATGAAATAAAATTATTTTTTAGTTTAATATGTTTTTGCCCAACTTCTACCATGAAATATAGACCAATTTAGCTCAAGGTGAATATTTTGACAGAACAACAAAAACTAAGGAAAAAATATTATTCAATTGAATAAAACGGACCGTGATTAATGTTTGATGCTTGCAAATTCCAATTTTCTATATTCTTTTGCTATTACTTACTTATAAATTATCAATCTTACTTAGTAAAACTAATTAAAAGTTGAAGAATACTTTTTTTTTTTACAGATTGTAAGTTTTAAAGAAAATGTCCCAAATTAATAGGTGTTGTGGTCCCAGGTGTTATGAAAGTTAAGGCGACAGTTGCAGCTACCGTGGAAAAACTAGCATTGAAAATTGTAATTGTTACCTTTGAGAAGTTTAGAAAGCATTATAAGTGATTATTTTACCAACATAAAGCTTGAATTAAAACTAATCAAGCCCAAACATCCAGTATCCACATAAAATAACTTAATTTTTCAATTATCGTAGATAAATCCCAGAAATATTAGTGATTTTTGTATCGGAATGAATTTTGTTTTACTAAAATAATAATTCAATCCATCACCTATATTTTGGTATCAAAATAATAATTGATTTTACTGTATAAACTTTTCAAAATGTTCAATGATGATTTTCATAAAAAGATATAACTGGCGCCATATGCATGTTCCCGCTCGATGCAATTGCCCCTGAAGATAACCTACTTATTTTTGAGGAATAACAAAAGCCCGTATGAGATTTACCATAAACGGAGAAAATTCCTCAAAAATATATATTTTTCTTTTAGTTTGACACGTATGTAAGTGTGTTAATTTCCGGGGGTTGTTGAAATCTTCTATGAAAAACAACTACTACCTGCTAATGGAACAACTATATGCGCCTTCGCAGGACGTAACGATGTTCTAACAAGGGAATAATGTTGATGATTTATTTTTAGGGAAATTGCTACAAAATGGTCGTTTGCTTATTTTGTTTTAGAGTCTGTCTGTGAGGTATGTATGCAACCCCCCTGCTTGGGGTAGGTGCAGGGTTAGTTTTATGCAGTTTTTTTGGATTCAATGAAACCTCGCTGTATATATACCTCACTGCTTAGGTATGAGAACTAATTTCGCGTACGCGAAGCTACGTGCCTTTAGACAGTTTCTGTGTGTTATCCTTACCGAAGCAGCATTATTACAAAAAACAAAGATAGCATTTGGTTTAAAATAAATGATTAGTTTTAAATGTATTCCATTTTTATTAATTCCTCCTCGTTTTTGAAAATATATGAATGTAGGTATATAAATATGAAATAAAAAAGAATTAAGGCCCTCCCAAACAAACGCGAATACTTCCGAACGAAAACAATTCTTTCGCCTGTCTTAATTTATTTACATGGAGATAAATGAGAATACCCACTGGCGCGATTCGAATCTTTGAACATTTCGGATTTCGGTCGTTGCATATTCCCTGAGAATGCTTCGCACCGGTTTGGGTGTATCTTCACTATTATATAAAAGTGTACTTTTGTTTGTTTGTCAGTTTGGCTGTATATTTTCCCAAAACTAACAAACAATCAAAAAAACACTTGAAATAATAGATACAATTATAATTTCACTTACCTGGAATGTTATAGGCTGCATCTAAAAAGGAAAATATTTATTTAATACTGATTATTCATAAAATCAAAAACTTACCTTAAAAAAAAACGTATGAAATCCGAAATGTGAAATTCAAATTAATTTCAGAAATTTCTGACGTTTCTCTTTCTCCTGAACGATAACAGCGCCAAGTGTTTAACATTGCAAACAACTTACTGCGTGAACACAATAGGCGCAAGTTTGAACGCGCGTTCGTGCGCGCTTGATTATAAAAACTTATTTAAAGGTAAGACCGCACTCGACGGAACTGCACTGCAGCGGAACTGCACTGCACGACGCGGCAAAACATTATTTGTATGAAATTGCATTAGCGGAACTGCACGGCGTGGCCCTAAGCGGCACAGTTGATAATCTGGGCAACTATGTCGCGTAGCGCCGCGCCGTGCAGTTCCTATGTCGCAAGTGCGGTATAGCAAGCGTCAAGTCGGTTGAAATATTACAAAATTTTAGCAGAACCTCGCATTTTGTACAGGACAACATTTATTTTTTTTTAATGTGTAGAGTGGGTCAGTGTGAGTATACCGTTTGGTTTTCGGGGTTGAAAACCCCCTCATTTGGCTGCCATCTTGGAATAGGTGCTGTAAAATGTGTTTTCGCGATATCTTGAGAACCTATGGTTCTCAAGATTTAGCCAAAAAACAATTTACATCACTTTTTCCAAGATGGCGGCCAAATGAGGGGGTTTTCAACCCCGAAAACCAAATGGTATACTCACACTGACCCACCCTACATATTTAACCTGTACAAAATGCAAGGTCAATGTAACATTTCAAATGCATAACTTGACGCGTACTGTCGCGTTGCTTCATATAAGTGCGGTATATCAAAAAAGTGGTGTATAGTGCTGCGCAGTTGCGCGCAAGTCCGCTGAAGTGCAGTTCCGTCGAGTGCGATCTTACCTCAACTCTCAGAGTCGCGTTTGCGGCTGCGTCTCCATTGTATTCACTTTAAGGCTCTCCCAAACCAACGCGAAACATTCGGCGCGACAACGAAACTTCCGCCTGCCTTAATTTAATTACATGGAGATTAATGGGAGCACCCACACTGGTGCGATGCGAATCTTCGAACATTATTCAGTCGTCGCATATTCGCGCGAATGTTTCGCGTTGGTTTGGGACAGCCTTAAATGAGATTTTATGTATTTTAACTTTGACAGGTTAGACTGCTTTTAAACCATGCAATTTCCTCTTGCGATTTTTAAGCACGTGGGCGAGGGACGTATGTGGTGGCCGGGGTAGATGAAATTGCTGAGGTTGAACAAATTGCAGAGTTATCGCTCATTCTTCTTTGTGCTTTTCCGTTTTGTTCGAATGTGTTTTATTTTCATTCGTCGTCCACTCAGATAACTTCGCTTAATCAAGTAGAGTAAAGAGTGCAGTGAGATGATACTTCTTCACTTGCACAAACTAAACTTTCCATTAAAAATCGCTGTCGTGTAAAAGGTATTTGCAATTAGAAGGAAACCAAAGGAGAAACGAAGATTAAAAATCGCTGTAGTGTAAAAGCAGTCTTAGAACGCGCTTCTATTGTGTTCAGGCAGTTAACGTGCGCTTACACGCGCTCATATAAGACCCTGTTTAGACTGTGATTGCTTACTACGCCATGACGATGGTTTTGTGGGTGAGATGGGTGAGGAGAACAGACTTCCTCACCGATCTCGCCAAACAAAACTATTGTCATAACGTAGTGAGCAGTCACAGTCTAAACAGTTTCTAATGGTGTGTTCATTCATTCGTAGCTACATATGGTCGTTTATCCGAAAGGAGCATTCAGTAAAACAGGTAGGTTTTATACCCGTAAACAAATATTGTCAGATTCAGCATGAAAGGTTTTTTTTGTGTGAGTGAGAGAAAGTTGGCTTTCAAGGGTAAGAGATAGGGAAAGGTAGACTAAACTGAACGGATTTTTTTCTTCATCATGTAGGCATAATGATGGGAAAAAGGTTTCAGTACAGACTTAAGTGATTGTGCCTTTTCACTACGCAAAACTAAGTTTTTCACACAAGTCTTCAAAGATGGGACTGAAATTTTCAGATTTTTAAAGTACACCACAAACAAATATGGCCGAGTTGAAATAGACAGAATCAGAATGTGTATTTTGAAGTAAAAAATTTCCTTTTTTTCTCTATCACTCATAACGAATTTGGTGATGTTTCTAACAGATGCGTGTCAAATCATTATCGAAATAGATAGGATGACTATATGAAAATCACCCCGTCCATAATATCGCATATATCGCCCTCTCTGTCTCGATATTGACAACGCACTTCAATTGTGTCGCACTTTGATTTCGATGGATTTTTGACTACTGAAAATTAAAGTTTATCCTAAAGTTTAGTATACAGTTCTTTTGAACGAACAAAAAATTGATGGTGAGAAAGAAATTTTTTTTCCGAAAAAAAACATTCATAGATTTTTTTGCACAAAACAATGTCACTGACATTGTTTTGCGGGAAAAAAATCGTGGTGAGTATAATATTTTTTTCCAGGGTTAAGTGCACAGTTCAATAAAAATATTTTTCAGTAGACAATTTTTTTGTTGGCAAAAATCACTCCCATAAGAATGGCATGTAGTTTTTTTTTCGTTGAAGAACTGTATACTTAGCTTAAGCTGAAAAACTGCTTCTGATGTGTTAACTCCGGTTCAATAAAAAAAACATGCAATAGGTGCCTTCGTACAAGAATTGTGTTTGATCAGTCATTTCAGATTGACAAAAATAGGCGTTTTCCTTTGGAGGTGGCGGAGTACTTACGAGTACTTTGCTAGCCATTTTGAATGGAACGTACAAAATTAATTTTCCTACAAATCTCATCTACTAGCGATGAGATAACATAGATGAAGGTAATAGATTTTAGTTTTCATCTACTCACAAGTACTTCGCCACCTCCAAAGGAAAACGCCTAATGTTGTCGCACAATATCTCAAGAGAATGTTTTTGTTTTTACTTTTTGCCATTTTTTTTCACAATGTCTTGAATGCATTTAGACGAGTGAACACATTTTATAATATCTAATAATGCTATATAAATATTTCTGCCATTAAGTACTTATTTTTTGTCATTAAATATGATTATGCGTATTAAACTAAAATATGGGAGAAATATTTTTATTTTGACACTCGTCCAAAGATTCGTTGCACTTAAGTCAACATCGCATCGATTTGATTGCGTTGTATATGAATTTGGGTGCTAAAAGCTGCATAACCAATTTACATGAAAGTCAAAATAAACATTTTGTGCAACCGAAAGGCAACCAAAGACAGAAACAATTAATATAATTTAAAATTTGCAACGTATAAATAACCTATAAAGTGTTGACGGCCAGTTCGTATTACCCTTCTTTTTGATGGATAACACAGTATTCGCGTTTTGATCCATTTTATTTGCTTTTTTGCTTGTGAAATATTAAGATTGTCGCCATTATCATTCAATTTCAACACAACTCCAAGCCGATCGTTCAACTCATGGGTCGAAAATCAACTGTTGAGAAATATTGGCGCTGTACACGAATAAGAGAACTCAAGAACAAAAGAAACGTTTCTCCGATTCTCCGTCTCATCAATCATTTATGTGGATTGTATGTTTGCAAGTGGAAGACAATTTCTCCTTAATTAGGTGTGTTCCTTTGGGCTCCAGTATCTACTGCCAAGTACTTCTGGCTGCAGTCAACTACTTCTACTCTGTGGTCGAAGTAGTTCAAAGTAGTTCATTAATCTAGTTACAGAATGTTTCCAAACATGAAAAAGACATCACCAATCAAAAGAAATTACGTAATAAATTGTTGCTGTTGACATTTTTCTAGTTAAAAGTAAAATACAAAAACAAACAACCGAAATTAAATTGATATTGAGGTTAGATTTTACTTTTGGCAAAATGAAAGCATTCCATTCATCATCTACTGGGAAGTACTAAAAAGTACTTTGGAAGGCCCAATGGAACACGGCTATTGTATAAGATGGAGAATAGGCGTGTTCATTATTTATTTTGCATTTGACCTCAAGGGTATGTGTGTAGTTCCAGTAGATCTGGCTTACAGAATTTTTAACTCGCAATGTTTTCTATGATGTAAACTCTCAACAAATGTTGTTTTCCTTTGTTGTGATAACCCTACTGAGTCCAGCAAATGAGCTGCTTCGAAAAATTAGGACTCGTTTAAATTTTCGAAAGAAAGATACTTTTTACAAAAGTTACAAATACAATTAAAATGCTCCCAATAAAAGCAAAAGTAAATAGAATCCTACTGGGGAAGAGTTTGTAACATTTTTTCGAGTACCGAATGAAATCGTCCATTTTATTTTTACTTTTCATTTATAGCAATCTTCATTTATTTATTTTTTTTTGTTCCAATTATTCTGACAGCTACTGCAGATGGTTTTTTTGGTATTTTCTTACTATACTATACATAAAATCTCAAAAATAACACGGCTATTGAATGCAGAAAAATTGGTATTTTTGTATGTTCTAAATAAACTGTAAGAATTTTTATAGGGGGTCAAAAGTCTTCCAAAACAGTTTTAAGTATAGCTGAATTTTGCTGTATAGATTCATTTTGGTTTTCTAAAAAAAATATTCACCAATATGAGTGGTGCCGATAATTTTACAGGGGGTGAAAAACCGATTACTTTGATATAAGAAATATTGCAGGCTTATTTAAAGCTTAGAAAAAGGAACTAATGACTTTTTTTATAAACGCCAGATATTTCAGTTCAAAGATTGAACGTAAAAACTGAATTATGTCAGAAGTTCTCCGGGACAATTAAAAAGAATTTTTAACGTCATGAAACTCCATACAAATATGCAATGTCGTTTTTAAAGAGAAGAAGGTGAAGTATTATGAAACCGAAAAATTTATTTTAGTACAATACAATGAAATTCTCAAAACATTTGTTTAAAATTTTCTGTATACATAGTTACTCAAGAAGAATATCATTTTTAAATATTTTAAAACATTTCATTGCAATGCAACCAATAATGGTGGGATATTTTAAATATTTTTTTAATCACATACATTTTTCTCCACCCAAAATGTTGCAAAATGTTTGGTCCATTAAGATTTATATTTTTGTATTATCTTATTTCACATTTCTCTACACGACGAAAATAGTTTAAATTTGTTCTAATTGTGACAATGCCTGACAATAAATCGACCAATTTTCTCCAAACAACTATCTATCTACCAACCGTGTGAACTGGCAATATAAAACATTATGAATTTGCACCCGTCCTTAAGAAAAAAATGTACACCATATACTTGAACGCGCCTAAATTTCAACACTGGATTACTCATGAGATAGAAGATGCCGTTCCTATGTAACAAGACAAGAAAAACCAATTACCACCACCTATCGTTTTCACAAAGAAGGGGAAGTGGCGTCCTCTACCCAGTTAGGTTGTGGATTGTAATTTAATTAAAATTCTGAAACGAAATGTGTCTACTCTAAGTGCCTGATTACATGGGCCTTTTTACTGAAGGTCATTTTACTGAACTCGTGATTACACGGTGAAGAAAAATCCTTTCATTTCAATCTACACTTCCCTGTCTCACACCCTTAAAATCCACATATATCCCACTCACACGTTTCATGCTGAATCCGAAAATATTAAATGAAACTGGTGCATCGGTGAAATTTGGGAATCTACCTTCTCTTTTTTGCGCACATAAAATCTACCGGTCTCACCGATGCGCTCTTCAGTAAAATGAACCATGTAATCAGGCACTAACGTTGTGACTTGCATTTGTTTTTAATCTTTTAAAGATAAAGTAAATGAGTGAAAAATGAGTTTAAAATAAATAAAATAAATAAGTGAATGAAAATAAAGACTGAAAAATCAAAGGATACCTACAAATTCGAAGAACAAAATTGGTAAGTGAAATATTTTCTACCATTTGCAAATTCTTTTATATTAAGTGCGGAACAAATATAAAAGTTGAAATCCTTCTATATTAAGTGCGCAACAAATTTAAAAGTTGAAATTTAGCTGGTAGGTGCACATGGGTACACATGGTGTACAAAAATGTATCAAAAGCGTACATGGATATAAGATTTTTAGAAAACAAAACGGTGAAAGAATTTTTTTCTAAAATTCCCAGTTTGTATATTAGATGTCTTACATATGATGTATTGTCCAAAACTTTGAATTCGTTGTTTTTAAAGAAACGTCGCCCGTTTAGAGTTCTTCAACTATTCATATATTTGCCTCGAAAAAGCAATGGCTGCAACAGGTTAGTTAGGTTATGTTTTTTGAATAGTCTGTTAAAAATAAAAATAAATTATTTTTCGAAACTTGCTTTACTGAAAACACTTGAAAATGTGAATTTCTTTTATTTGATCTTGGATCTGAACCAACAAATTTGTTAAAAGTTCCGGATGCATATACCACCAAAAACCACAACGATAGCCAGAACAACGGCAAAAATCTCAAGAACGATCCCAGCAACTTGAACGATGCAAACAACCAGTACGAAGCCAACAACAACAAGAAAAGCAGCAACAAAGCGGACCATCAATAAAATATTCACAAAAGGACCTAACGGACATTTCAAATTGCTCTTCTGTGAATTTCGAAGAAGATTTATTTTCAGAAGGAAATATAGAAGGAAATACACAAGGTGATTTGGAAGGGCAAGAAACGAGCGAAACACAATACCTAGAAACACCAGACGAAGAAGAAATACAAGACGAGGAGAAAGAAGATTAAATGATACAATAAAAATGCATCATAAAATACAAACAAAATATAAATTCCTATTTTAAAATAAAATGTAAAATACTATCAAAAAAAAAAAAAAATGTGTGATGCGTCGGTTTTTTTATTTTGGAAATTTTTATTGAGTTCTAATCATCTTTTGGCTGCTTCTGCTATTCGGCTTATGGATAAGTTTAACCAAAAAAGACCCGGGCAACGCCGGGTTTTTTCAGCTAGTATTGTATAAATACGCATACATATACCTGCATATAAACATATAAATATATTTTCTTTAATTGATTTGTTTATAATTCTTTCGATCGGAAAAATATGCGATTAGCCACTTTCGCCCAATGTTAGCCGATTCGACATTGCCACATTGCTTCCGTAGTACTTTAGGTACATCGAATCGGATATATTGAGCTCTTCCTCATCATCGACGATGCACACCTAGTCGAACTTGATATTTTCAGAACGTTCTGTTCTGCCACGCAGCCGAGGTGATCGTTCTTGCGTTATTGCTGTTAATTCAATAGGGCGTCGAAAGAATCGGGATTATATTGGGTAACATACGCAGAGCGCTTTCAGTATTTTATTCTGCTCGATCTGTGGCATTAAAGTATTTGTATTCAAGGCTACCATTGTTGAACCACTTGGAACTTTCACTACTGCTGTACGGAGTTCAAGAAGTATGGTTTTACTGCGACAAAGAAGTAGTTCGGTTCAGTGTCAAGGTGTTTTGGCAAATACAGCTGATCCTGTTCTATTAGGCCTTTGATTGTGGATGATTTAAAAACTTTTTCGCCAATATTAGGGCTGGGGTCGACATTCACATAGGCAAAGGTGTCGTCGCCGTCAATTTGCTTGCGGGGATGTTTGTTTGTCAATCGTTCCTCGGCATTGGTTTTAGTAAATTCTAAAGAGTGGTGGCTTATTGACTAAAAATTGAAACTGCTTTCCGTCACGTCCAAGAAGCAACTCAGATAATATATTTCGTTACTGCGGAATTTGATTTCTTTGAGAATGTTTTCTTTAGCGCAGCATTCCCTGCAAAGTTGTTATCCTTCGCAGGTCTCGAATGATTTTACTTTTCAGATGATCCATACGTTGGATTGATAGATTTTATATAATTTTTTGTATTTTTTTGTATTTGTATTTGGTCTTTTCTCCTGTGTATCGAAGGAAGAAATTAGTTTTGTGAAAAAGTTTAGGAGTTAGAATTACAATTTAATTCGCTTAGGCAAATCAATTAAATCAATACATGTTTTTCCGTTGAGAATTGAAAATGTATGATTGGGGTATATAATTCTAGAGCAGCGTTTTTTGGTGAATATATTTCTTTTTCGTTTCGTACGAGTTTTTCTGTCACTGCTGCTTTTTGGGTGACAAAAGGAAAATTTCTTGTTGACCTCCTGCTTCCAACGAAAATATAACGTTGGATGATCCAATCCATAATCTGATTGGTGTGAATATGTCACCGCATGGACATGAATTTTTGTTTCTCCATTGGATTTTAATAGACATGTTCATTATGAATTTACTGATGGCGAAGGCGACCGCAACCCCAAAAATCGACAACAGGAGTAGAAAGGAACACTTTAATGTTTTATTCATCGGTCGTGTAGATGCTGACTAGTGACTAGTCAGTAATCGTTGGGCAAATTATGCCTCTCCCAGTGATTGTAGATAAGATAACCCTATAGAGAACCACAAACGTGGAAAATCACGTGAAGGTTGGTATTTGTCTTGGGTCTTGGATACAAATTAAGAGGGACGTATTTGTGATCTCAGCAAAAAAAGTATAATTCGAAACCGGTTTAGAGGGCAGACTCGAGAGCCTGCGATGCAAGCATGCTGGAGTAAAACATCAAATTTTATTGGCCAACAATATGGATGGTCCTACCAAGAGGGATGTGAATCGAAACAACGAATGCAAGTATAAAATTATGCCCTAAATTAAAAAATGAAGATTTAATACTAGCCAATATTTGATTTTCATGTCTTGTTCATGTGCAAAACTTCGTGATTTGGCCAGAGTGCCTGTGCTCCCGGTATAAGAGACTTGCGTTTCTTCAATTTATTGACCAAGCCACGAACTTAATCAGATTTTTTATCGATAAACAAGACTATACTTTTCTGAAAGCTTTATGCGTTCAAATTGAATCCGATCTCAGATTTCCACCATCATCTTCTAGTTTTCGAGATATACATATGTTTATAATGCAAAAATATCGGTATTGGGATTGACGAGCTAAAGTCGCTAAGGGATTTAATTAAAATAATTTTTGTTTGCAAGGGAAAAAACAAAATTTAATTACATTTATTAGTAAATTGAAGTTATTTAGTAAAAATTAATTTAAAAAATTTCAATAAACTTGTGTTTTAATAAACAAAGAATTATGCATTCATTACGTACTTTATCTCACTGTATTTTAGTTAAATTATTATGAGCATTTAACTAATTTCTTAATATTGTACAATATTAAAAGTTTTTTTTTTAATATTTTTTTTTGTTTTAGAGCATTCCGAAGACGATGGAAACTGAGGAAAATATGATTTGTAAGTACACATATTTAAGAGTAAATTCTTTAACTTTAAATACAGTTTTGCATTTATTTGGCACTACAATAAGCAGTTTTGTAATTCATTTATATATTTAGAAAAATTACTGCTCATCATATCCGTTTCGATGATTTTCTGATGTTACTCTTATTTCCTATTATAGTTTGCAAGTTAACTCTTATATTATTTCATTTTATTTTTATTTTAGTGTCGACCGACTGGGAAATATCTTTTGAAGATGAGCCAACACATTCCACACCGACACATAGCACACCAAAAGGAAGACATCGTTGTGTTCTCAAATGCACAAATTTTGAAGTGCTTCATAGATGTCCGCAGGATGATACAAGGTATTGAACTTGCAAAATAAGAGCGGACCGACTTTTTGGAATATGTATGATTGACTGGTCAGCAATTATTCATTATTGAGTACGTTATGCCCCAAACGTTTTTGATGATTACGAGTATGTTGTAAATTCTTTGGGCGAGACTACTTCAATGCCAATTTATAAAAGTTTTCGCGGCCCCGGGGAATGGCCCTGGACCAGTGCGCCACATTAATAGTAATTTTATAAACAAAATTGTAATCTAGAGTCTCTTCCAAATGTTTTATCTCGAAAATGGTGAACTATATTTTAACTTAAACCCATTTTTGAGAACCTGTAATCCTTACAAAATTTTATTGTAAATTAACATTTGGGGCATCATGTACACTTACATTTTGGCAACGGTCAATTGAACTTGTTAAATATAAATTTGGAACTCCTTAATTAAGCAAAATTAACTCTGGGTCTAAATATTTTTTACAACAAACAATATAACCTTTTTTATCAAGTAAAATATCGTACTTACGAAATTTTGTTTGCTTATATAGCTTTCGTGATTCCCTGCACATTCCCTGCCACTTGGTAGAAGGTAAAGGATAGTAAAACAAGTCCTAGTAATAGTCTAGAATAGTTTTCAAATAAGCTTTAATTTTAAACATTTAATAATTTTCATAGAAGTTTAAGAAATAAATAAAAATATAACAAGTTCGTCAATTTTATTAAATATAAGATAATAAAATACGAAATTAATTAAAACATACAAAATGTTGTCTTAAGACACATTATATTTTAAAAATACTCTTAAGAAATGAAAACTTTAGAATAAGTCATTTTCCCTCAATAAAAAGTTTCAAAATAACATTTTAATCTGTTTTCAGTGTTCTTTTAAAAACATAATTGATAAAAGGTGTCTTTTTGCCTATTTAGTTTCTTTTCTTTTATAATATTTTTTTTTCTTAAAAACTTAGGAGAGAAATATGGAGGGTAAATTTGAATCTGGCACAATTGAAAAAAAGTCACAGGGTATGCAACAAACATTTTTTAAATGTTCATGGACACAAGAAACATCTTCCACAGTGGGTTGTGCCAGATTCTGTTGTCCAAGATGTTCCTGCCCTAAATTCATTCGTTCCTGCAGAAGCTCCTGGGCTCGAAGATATTGGTTACCACACCATATCTTTTGGGACTCAGGAATGCACAACACAGACGTGTTCTGCTTTGACGAACAACACTCCGAGAAAGGTAAACTTAAAAAAACAAAATTTAGAATTGAAGGAAAAGATTATTAAAATGCAAAACGATTATGAGGAAGCTATTCGTTCTAGGGATTGTGAGCTTTTGTCTCTGAGAAAGGAGATTGAAAATTTGAGAAGTAAGGTAGAATCCGTTCGTGTAGAGTCACAAAAATTGCCAACAGATATTAAAAATATAGTAGGAAATAGTTTAAGGAATTTCGATAGGCCTCCTCAGGGACGTAGGTATAGTAGTGAGATAAAAATGTTGGCACTTTCAATTCTTTTTATTTCTCCTGTTGCACATAGGTTTTTAAAGCCGTTGTTGGATCTTCCATCCGTAACAACTCTTAGAGATTTTATTTCAACTTGGCCGAAAACTCCCGGTAATATAGATTTTAATGTAAAAAGCTTAGTACTTAAAATGAGTGAGAGTCAGCTACCAGATATTTATAAATACTGTTCGATTTCAGCTGACGAAATGTCCTTGAAAACTCATTTTGACTATAATAGGAAAACGGATTTAGTTGTAGGTGTAGAAGATTTTGGCGATGACGAATCTCACTCAGCTTTCCCTGCAGGTAGTGTTTCAGTTATAATGGCTCAAGGCATCGCAAAGAGGTGGAAACATCCTCTAGCCTATTATTTTGTCAGGAGTAGTTGTCCCCCTTCCATTTTAAAGAAACTTTTATTTAAGGCTATTACTGCGTTGCAAGACAATAATTTATGCCCAGTGCAGTTCGTATGTGACCAGGGCTCGAACTTTAGGGGCTTGGCTAGGGTGCTAGATATCAGTCCCGAGAAACCATATTTTGAGGCCAATAGTTGTAAAATATTATTTTTTTATGATGTTCCACATCTCCTTAAAAGTGCTCGGAATTGTTTGCTTCAAAATGATATCATTTTTTCAGGCCAAGAGAGAGCTACTTGGAACGACCTGTAGAGGAAAAATCCAACTTGAAGGTTGTCAGCTTTAAATAATTGTGAACGTTTTCACTTTGTCATGTGCGCTGAACACATTCAATTTACTTTCGTTCGGTCGGATAATAAAACGCAGTTTCTTTCGTCTTAAATTTAAACCCCGTTATTTTAAGAATTACCTTTTCCACTTTTTCCTTTTGTTAATCTTTCGATATTGTGCTTAAGCGTCGAAACCGTGCTGGGGAGCAAACTCCCACAAAAACACTTTTGTTCTTAAGTAATAATTAAATAATAACTTTAATATACCTTATAATAAAGTAAATTAGAATTTAAAAGTGTAGTCTGTTTCTTTTGGTTCTACCAATACGGACTACTACATTGGTGACCCCGAGCAGTGGACACAATAACTACCTACTGGTAAAAAAAACAACGTGTTTGTCCGCAAAATTGGCACGAGGAGACAATTATCTTATGGATTTGGTTGGGCACGAGGTCTGGCGGATTTTCGCAGATTTTTGCTACCAAAACTAAAGCGTTTACTAGTCAGCGTTCCAACGTCACATCAATTATCTGCTGAGACAAACACACGCAAAATATAAATAAATAGCAAAATTGTATTTTCCAACTGCATTCATGCGCCACAAACAACAACGTGCAACTAAAACCTGCTGTCATTTGCGTAGCCGAAAGTAAAACGTGGCAACTGAAATTTGCTGTCGCTCCGTTATCCACAGCCAAAAAAAAAAAATTCGTCGCTGCTCCGTTAGAAGCACCGGCCTGACAAAATTTTCACCTAACCGCCAACACATACCAACACATATAAAATACCGCAAGCTGAAGTCATTTTATCTGATAGAAACAGCACCACGTGTTTCCTCAAGCAAATCGGAATCGCGCAGTCATAAGTGCACGAGAACATACATTGGAAACTATACATCGGTGCTTCACAACATCTCAACTCCACAAGCTGTACCATCGCCATCAGCGCTAAATACCTGCAAGGACCTCTGCGCTCAACCTGAAAAGCTGTCAATAAAATACTACAGCTCATCTAGAAAACCCGGTCAACGTAGATACACACATCAGAAGAAACAAAAGCATACAAATCAAGATTCATAAATTAACTTAAAACGTGTAACAGGTGAAATTTTGTAACCCAGCACAGTTTTTTTTTTGTTTCCCATTTTGTTAATATACATGATATGCACATGCCTACATAAATGTATACATAGCTAAAAAAACAATTCTTAATGCTTAGACAAAATTTACTGCGATTTACATTTTTTTTTTTTTACCGCTTTACATAATCTTTCGCCTGCAATCGAAGATTAATAATTCAGTTTGATATAAATAGATTTTTCCAAATTCAAATAACTTTCTGCTTGTATATACACATATATGGTCAAAATCAAATGTGAAATGATAGATAATAACGAGCAGCATACCCCCGCTCTTGGTGGTGCATCAAATGAACCCTTGAATCAGTCGGGTGCCCTCGGGAGCAATCAAAATTCCAATATTGAATCAATAAAAGTTCGACTTCCTACTTTTTGGAATAAAAATCCGGTTACTTGGTTCATTCAGGCCGAAGCACAATTCACAGTATTCAGAATCACCAGTGCTGAAACAAAATACTGTCTTACAGTTGCTGCTCTTCCACCAGACACCTGTGAAACAGTTATAGATATTTTGGCAGATCCACCTGTCGCCGACAAGTATGGAACATTAAAAGCGGCACTCATAAAACGACATTCTGTATCTGAGACTAAACGTATCGAGGCTCTGGTGGAAAAAGCAGACATAGGAGATCGAAAACCATCAGAGGGTCTACGATCAATGAAAATGCTGGCTGGAAACACATTCAGTGATGAGGTCGTAAAAAACCTCTGGATGCGGCGCATGCCACAACACATAAATATAGCATTGCTTTCAGTGGGCGATAGGGACATTTCCGAACTGTCACAACTCGGAGATAAGATCTACGAAGCGTCTCAAAACGCAAACATTTTCAGCGTTTCTTCAACTCAAGTTTGTAATCAGTCGAGTTGCAGTAATTCAGACATCATAACTCTTGAAAATAGACTTGCCAAGATAGAAACCATGATTGAAGAATTTACGATTCGACCTTCATTTCAATCTCGTTCACGCTCACGAAACAATTACAATTCTAACACTAGATTTAAGAGAAATCACTCACAAGGTCGCTCAAACTCCCGATCTAACGCCAATACCTGTTGGTTTCACCGAAGCGAGGAAATGCCATAAGCCGTGTAGTTTTTTCAACAAACCCCAATCTCAAAACCGTTCGGACACCCCAAATCAGTAAGTCCTGCTGTGAGTGCGGCAAGCATGCAGGACCATAGTAGTCGCTGCTTATTCATAAAAGATAGAACGAGCAACTTGATTTTTCTCATAGATACCGGTGCTGATCTATCAGTCTTACCACACAAACCTAATACATTTCGATCGCTTCAAGATCCATTGTTCTTGTTATCAGCCGCAAATGGGACAACAATTCCTACATTTGGATCTAAATTGCTTAAAGTTGACATAGGCTTAAGACGAAATCTAGTCCATCCTTTTATTTTAGCATCAGTTAGACGTCCTATAATAGGTGCATACTTTTTAGCTAAGTTTGGTCTGATTGTTGACATGAAGAATAAAAGGATACTATTACCTCTACACGCAAATGCTTCGATAACAAGAACAAGTGATCCCACACCAATACAATTTGAAATTAACAATGAATACGGACAAATTTTAAAAAGCTTTCCTGCCATAACACAAGAACCCAACTATTTCAGCCCCGTCAAACACACTGTAGTACATCACATTCTAACGAAAGGTCAGCTTCCAGCGACTCAAGAAAGGCGACTGGATGCGGAACGGTTTAAAGCTGCAAAAACAGAATTCGAGCACATGCTTCGACTAGGCATCATCCGACCATCCTCTTCACCTACTTGCTCACCCCTTCACTTAGTGAAAAAGAGGAATCGAGATTGGAGGCCATGCGGTGATTATCGCTGGCTCAACTCCATTACAATTCCGGACCGACATCCAATTCGACACATCCAAGACTTTACGATGAATGCAGACGGCTGCACAAGGTTTTCAAAAATTGATATAGTCAGAGCGTACCATTTATTTCCAGTGGCGTCGGAAGACATTTACAAGACAGCCGTAACAACTCCTTTCGGAATGTTCGAATGGAACAGATTACCTTTCGGTCTTCGTAATGCCGCACAAACTTTTCAGCGGTTTATAAACGAAGTTTGTTTTGGCCTCGACTTTGTATTTGGCTATATCGATGACTTGTTAATTGCAAGCAAGGATGAAACAGACCATAAAATGCATCTCAAAATACTTTTCAAGCGTCTCGAAGAATATGGAGTAAACATTAATCTATCCAAATGCACTTTTGGTACCACCACGTTAGATTTTTTGAGCCATAACATTAGTAAAGATGGCATTTTTCCAAGCAAAGATCGAGTTGAAGCCATTATTAATTTTCCTAAGCCCGCTTCCATTAAACAAGTCCAGAGATTCATAGGAATGATAAATTACTATCATCGCTTTATTCCAAAAATTGCTCAGATACTGGCACCACTTCACGCGCACCTGGCTTCTCAAGCTAAAATCAAAATATCAAAAAAAGTTTTCTCCTGGCCTGATCATCTTAACAGTACGTTCCAAGAAGCTAAGAACGCCCTCACAAACATTACGCTTTTAGCTCATCCAAAAGCCAATGGTGAATATAGTATAGCTACTGACGCATCTAACAACGCTGTTGGTGCGGTTCTTCAGCAAAAGAGAAAGGGATCTTGGGAACCCTTAGCATTTTTTTCAAAAAAGCTGACGAGATCTGAAATAAATTTTTCGGCTTTTGATCGCGAATTATTGGCAATCTACTTGGCAATAAAACATTTCAGGTATTTTGTAGAAGGCCGAGAAGTGACAATTCTCACCGATCACAAACCGCTCACGTATGCTTTAACCACTAAAACCGAAAGGAGTCCCCGACAAACCAGGCATTTAGATTTTATATCACAATTTACCAGTGACATCCAGCACATCAATGGTAAGGACAATCTTGTCGCGGACGCACTCTCTCGCATAGGCGAGCCTGAGATTTCCACCATAAAAAACAAAAATCTAGATATGACAACAATTGCTAAACTACAAACAAAAGATGAGGAATTACAGAAATTGCTTAAAGAAGGATCTAAGAAAAAAACTTCATTTTCGTTAAAAGAGTTTAAATTTCCTGACTTAAACAATTTCTGTGAGACCTCAACTTTAAAGAATAGACCATACATACCCTCAGATCTTCGTCCAACAGTATTCAAAATTTTACACGGACTTTCCCATCCTAGTATTCACGCAACTCGCAAAATTATCTCTGATCGATACTTCTGGCCAAACATGAATATACACGTTAATAAATGGTCGAGAGCTTGCATGGGATGTCAAAAATCGAAGATCCAAAGATATACGAAGTCAGCTCATGGTCATTTCGAATTGCCAACGGGGCGTTTCGATCATGTTCATCTTGATCTTGTAGGACCACTTCCCCCAGCTGACGGGTTTTCTTACATTCTGACAGCCATTGACAGATTCACACGCTGGCCAGAAGCGTATCCTATCAAAGACATAACAGCAACCACTGTTGCCAAAACATTCATTGAAAACTTCGTTTCAAGATTTGGAACCCCATTAAAAATCACCACCGATCAGGGTACACAATTTGAATCAAAATTATTCAGTGAACTATCGAAATTGCTTGGAGTTCACAAAATTCACACGACGGCCTATCACCCACAATCTAACGGCCTAGTCGAGCGCTTCCACCGTCAACTAAAGAGTTCTCTCAGAGCAAGATGTAACACCGTCAATTGGAGTTCGGAACTGCCAATCATTCTTTTGGGCATCCGGTGTGCAATCAAAGAAGATCTAAACTGCTCCGCTGCAGAATTAGTTTATGGCCAAAATCTTAGGTTACCGGGAGAAATCTTTGTGAGCAACAGCACACAAAACACTTCACCAGAAGATCTCATCGAAAAATTACGCAGCACGATGAGAAATCTAGTACCCAAACAGACACGTAAGAGTGAGCAAAATATTTTTATTCCCAAAAATCTGAACGATTGTGAAAATGTCTTCGTCAGGGTGGACAGGATTAGAACTGGTTTAACACCGCCTTATGAGGGCCCCTATAAAGTTGTTCGCCGTATGCGAAAATTTTTCATCATTGACATAAAAAACGAAAATGTTTCGATATCAGTAGACAGACTCAAGCCTGCATACAGTGTTTTGTGCTCCGATCTAATTAACATATCAAAGGACGAAGAAACAAGGAATTACCCAGGGGACACTCTACTGGAGGAGGGTGATGTAGAGGAAAAATCCAACTTGAAGGTTGTCAGCTTTAAATAATTGTGAACGTTTTCACTTTGTCATGTGCGCTGAACACATTCAATTTACTTTCGTTCGGTCGGATAATAAAACGCAGTTTCTTTCGTCTTAAATTTAAACCCCGTTATTTTAAGAATTACCTTTTCCACTTTTTCCTTTTGTTAATCTTTCGATATTGTGCTTAAGCGTCGAAACCGTGCTGGGGAGCAAACTCCCACAAAAACACTTTTTGTTCTTAAGTAATAATTAAATAATAACTTTAATATACCTTATAATAAAGTAAATTAGAATTTAAAAGTGTAGTCTGTTTCTTTTGGTTCTACCAATACGGACTACTACATTGGTGACCCCGAGCAGTGGACACAATAACTACCTACTGGTAAAAAAAACAACGTGTTTGTCCGCAAAATTGGCACGAGGAGACAATTATCTTATGGATTTGGTTGGGCACGAGGTCTGGCGGATTTTCGCTGATTTTTGCTACCAAAACTGACAAAATTTTCACCTAACCGCCAACACATACCAACACATATAAAATACCGCAAGCTGAAGTCATTTTATCTGATAGAAACAGCACCACGTGTTTCCTCAAGCAAATCGGAATCGCGCAGTCATAAGTGCACGAGAACATACATTGGAAACTATACATCGGTGCTTCACAACATCTCAACTGCACAAGCTGTACCATCGCCATCAGCGCTAAATACCTGCAAGGACCTCTGCGCTCAACCTGAAAAGCTGTCAATAAAATACTACAGCTCATCTAGAAAACCCGGTCAACGTAGATACACACATCAGAAGAAACAAAAGCATACAAATCAAGATTTATAAATTAACTTAAAACGTGTAACAGGTGAGATTTTGTAACCCAGCACAATTTTTTTTTTTTGTTTCCCATTTTGTTAATATACATGATATGCACATGCCTACTTAAATGTATACATAGATAAAAAAAACAATTCTTAATGCTTAGACAAAATTTACTGCGATTTACATTTTTTTTTTTTTTTACCGCTTTACATAATCTTTCGCCTGCAATCGAAGATTAATAATTCAGTTTGATATAAATAGATTTTTCCAAATTCAAATAACTTTCTGCTTGTATTTATATACACATATATGGTCAAAATCAAATGTGAAATGATAGATAATAACGAGCAGCATACCCCCGCTCTTGGTGGTGCATCAAATGAACCCTTGAATCAGTCGGGTGCCCTCGGGAGCAATCAAAATTCCAATATTGAATCAATAAAAGTTCGACTTCCTACTTTTTGGAATAAAAATCCGGTTACTTGGTTCATTCAGGCCGAAGCACAATTCACAGTATTCAGAATCACCAGTGCTGAAACAAAATACTGTCTTACAGTTGCTGCTCTTCCACCAGACACCTGTGAAACAGTTATAGATATTTTGGCAGATCCACCTGTCGCCGACAAGTATGGAACATTAAAAGCGGCACTCATAAAACGACATTCTGTATCTGAGACTAAACGTCTAGAGGCTCTGGTGGAAAAAGCAGACATAGGAGATCGAAAACCATCAGAGGTTCTACGATCAATGAAAATGCTGGCTGGCAGTGATGAGGTCGTAAAAAACCTCTGGATGCGGCGCATGCCACAACACATAAATATAGCATTGCTTTCAGTGGGCGATAGGGACATTTCCGAACTGTCGCAACTCGGAGATAAGATCTACGAAGCGTCTCAAAACGCAAACATTTTCAGCGTTTCTTCAACTCAAGTTTGTAATCAGTCGAGTTGCAGTAATTCAGACATCATAACTCTTGAAAATAGACTTGCCAAAATAGAAACCATGATTGAAGAATTTACGATTCGCCCTTCATTTCAATCTCGTTCACGCTCACGAAACAATTTCAATTCTAACACTAGATTTAAGAGAAATCGCTCAAACTCCCGATCTAACGCCAATACCTGTTGGTTTCACCGAAGCGAGGAAATGCCAAAACCCGTGTAGTTTTTTCAACAAACCCCAATCTCAAAACCGTTCGGACACCCCAAATCAGTAAGTCCTGCTTTGAGTGCGGCAAGCATGCAGGACCATAGTAGTCGCCGCTTATTCATAAAAGATAGAACGAGCAACTTGATTTTTCTCATAGATACCGGTGCTGATCTATCAGTCTTACCACACAAACCTAATACATTTCGATCGCTTCAAGATCCATTGTTCTTGTTATCAGCCGCAAATGGGACAACAATTCCTACATTTGGATCTAAATTGCTTAAAGTTGACATAGGCTTAAGACGAAATCTAGTCCATCCTTTTATTTTAGCATCAGTTAGACGTCCTATAATAGGTGCAGACTTTTTAGCTAAGTGGATACTATTACCTCTACACGCAAATGCTTCGATAACAAGAACAAGTGATCCCACACCAATACAATTTGAAATTAACAATGAATACGGACAAATTTTAAAAAGCTTTCCTGTCATAACACAAGAACCCAACTATTTCAGCCCCGTCAAACACACTGTAGAACATCACATTCTAACGAAAGGTCAGCTTCCAGCGACTCAAGCAAGGCATCATCCGACCATCCTCTTCACCTACTTGCTCACCCCTTCACTTAGTGAAAAAGAGGAATCAAGATTGGAGGCCATGCGGTGATTATCGCTGGCTCAACTCCATTACAATTCCGGACCGACATCCAATTCGACACATCCAAGACTTTACGATGAATGCAGACGGCTGCACAAGGTTTTCAAAAATTGATATAGTCAGAGCGTACCATTTATTTCCAGTGGCGTCGGAAGACATTTACAAGACAGCCATAACAACTCCTTTCGGAATGTTCGAATGGAACAGATTACCTTTCGGTCTTCGTAATGCCGCACAAACTTTTCAGCGGTTTATAAACGAAGTTTGTTTTGGCCTCGACTTTGTATTTGGCTATATCGATGACTTGTTAATTGCGAGCAAGGATGAAACAGACCATAAAATGCATCTCAAAATACTTTTCAAGCGTCTCGAAGAATATGGAGTAAACATTAATCTATTCAAATGCACTTTTGGTACCACCACGTTAGATTTTTTGAGCCATAACATTAGTAAAGATGGCATTTTTCCAAGCAAAGATCGAGTTGAAGCCATTATTAATTTTCCTAAGCCCGCTTCCATTAAACAAGTCCAGAGATTCATAGGAATGATAAATTACTATCATCGCTTTATTCCAAAAATTGCTCAGATACTGGCACCACTTCACGCGCACCTGGCTTCTCAAGCTAAAATCAAAATGTCAAAAAAAGTTTTCTCCTGGCCTGATCATCTTAACAGTACGTTCCAAGAAGCTAAGAACGCCCTCACAAACATTACGCTTTTAGCTCATCCAAAAGCCAATGGTGAATATAGTATAGCTACTGACGCATCTAACAACGCTGTTGGTGCGGTTCTTCAGCAAAAGAGAAAGGGATCTTGGGAACCCTTAGCATTTTTTTCAAAAAAGCTGACGAGATCTGAAATAAATTTTTCGGCTTTTGATCGCGAATTATTGGCAATCTACTTGGCAATAAAACATTTCAGGTATTTTGTAGAAGGCCGAGAAGTGACAATTCTCACCGATCACAAACCGCTCACGTATGCTTTAACCACTAAAACCGAAAGGAGTCCCCGACAAACCAGGCATTTAGATTTTATATCACAATTTACCAGTGACATCCAGCACATCAATGGTAAGGACAATCTTGTCGCGGACGCACTCTCTCGCATAGGCGAGCCTGAGATTTCCACCATAAAAAACACAAATCTAGATATGACAACAATTGCTAAACTACAAACAAAAGATGAGGAATTACAGAAATTGCATAAAGAAGGATCTAAGAAAAAAACTTCATTTTCGTTAAAAGAGTTTAAATTTCCTGACTTAAACATTTTCTGTGAGACCTCAACTTTAAAGAATAGACCATATATACCCTCAGATCTTCGTCCAACAGTATTCAAAATTTTACACGGACTTTCCCATCCTAGTATTCACGCAACTCGCAAAATTATCTCTGATCGATACTTCTGGCCAAACATGAATATACACGTTTATAAATGGTCGAGAGCTTGCGTGGGATGTCAAAAATCGAAGATCCAAAGACATACGAAGTCAGCTCATGATCATTTCGAATTGCCAACGGGGCGTTTCGATCATGTTCATCTTGATCTTGTGGGACCACTTCCCCCAGCTGACGGGTTTTCTTACATTCTGACAGCCATTGACAGATTCACACGCTGGCCAGAAGCGTATCCTATCAGAGACATAACAGCAACCACTGTTGCCAAAACATTCATTGAAAACTTCGTTTCAAGATTTGGAACCCCATTAAAAATCACCACCGATCAGGGTACACAATTTGAATCAAAATTATTCAGTGAACTATCGAAATTGCTTGGAGTTCACAAAATTCACACGACGCCCTATCACCCACAATCTAACGGCCTAGTCGAGCGCTTCCACCGTCAACTAAAGAGTTCTCTCAGAGCAAGATGTAACACCGTCAATTGGAGTTCGGAACTGCCAATCATTCTTTTGGGCATCCGGTGTGCAATCAAAGAAGATCTAAACTGCTCCGCTGCAGAATTAGTTTATGGCCAAAATCTTAGGTTACCGGGAGAAATCTTTGTGAGCAACAGCACACAAAACACTTCACCAGAAGATCTCATCGAAAAATTACGCAGCACGATGAGAAATCTAGTACCCAAACAGACACGTAAGAGTGAGCAAAATATTTTTATTCCCAAAAATCTGAACGATTGTGAAAATGTCTTCGTCAGGGTGGACAGGATTAGAACTGGTTTAACACCGCCTTATGAGGGCCCCTATAAAGTTGTTTGCCGAAAATTTTTCATCATTGACATAAAAAACAAAAATGTTTCGATATCAGTAGACAGACTCAAGCCTGCATACAGTGTTTTGTGCTCCGATCTAATTAACATATCAAAGGACGAAGAAACAAGGAATAACCCAGGGGCACTCTACTGGAGGAGGGTGATGTAGAGGAAAAATCCAACTTGAAGGTTGTCAGCTTTAAATAATTGTGAACGTTTTCACTTTGTCATGTGCGCTGAACACATTCAATTTACTTTCGTTCGGTAGGATAATAAAACGCAGTTTCTTTCGTCTTAAATTTAAACCCCGTTATTTTAAGAATTACCTTTTCCACTTTTTCCTTTTGTTAATCTTTCGATATTGTGCTTAAGCGTCGACACCGTGCTGGGGAGCAAACTCCCACAAAAACATTTTTTGTTCTTAAGTAATAATTAAATAATAACTTTAATATACCTTATAATAAAGTAAATTAGAATTTAAAAGTGTAGTCTGTTTCTTTTGGTTCTACCAATACGGACTACTACATTGGTGACCCCGAGCAGTGGACACAATAACTACCTACTGGTAAAAAAAACAACGTGTTTGTCCGCAAAATTGGCACGAGGAGACAATTATCTTATGGATTTGGTTGGGCACGAGGTCTGGCGGATTTTCGCAGATTTTTGCTACCAAAACTAAAGCGTTTACTAGTCAGCGTTCCAACGTCACATCAATTATCTGCTGAGACAAACACACGCAAAATATAAATAAATAGCAAAATTGTATTTTCCAACTGCATTCATGCGCCACAAACAACAACGTGCAACTAAAACCTGCTGTCATTTGCGTAGCCGAAAGTAAAACGTGGCAACTGAAATTTGCTGTCGCTCCGTTATCCACAGCCAAAAAAAAAAAATTCGTCGCTGCTCCATTAGAAGCACCGGCCTGACAAAATTTTCACCTAACCGCCAACACATACCAACACATATAAAATACCGCAAGCTGAAGTCATTTTATCTGATAGAAACAGCACCACGTGTTTCCTCAAGCAAATCGGAATCGCGCAGTCATAAGTGCACGAGAACATACATTGGAAACTATACATCGGTGCTTCACAACATCTCAACTCCACAAGCTGTACCATCGCCATCAGCGCTAAATACCTGCAAGGACCTCTGCGCTCAACCTGAAAAGCTGTCAATAAAATACTACAGCTCATCTAGAAAACCCGGTCAACGTAGATACACACATCAGAAGAAACAAAAGCATACAAATCAAGATTCATAAATTAACTTAAAACGTGTAACAGGTGAGATTTTGTAACCCAGCACAGTTTTTTTTTTGTTTCCCATTTTGTTAATAGTACATGATATGCACATGCCTACATAAATGTATACATAGATAAAAAAACAATTCTTAATGCTTAGACAAAATTTACTGCGATTTACATTTTTTTTTTTTACCGCTTTACATAATCTTTCGCCTGCAATCGAAGATTAATAATTCAGTTTGATATAAATAGATTTTTCCAAATTCAAATAACTTTCTGCTTGTATATACACATATATGGTCAAAATCAAATGTGAAATGATAGATAATAACGAGCAGCATACCCCCGCTCTTGGTGGTGCATCAAATGAACCCTTGAATCAGTCGGGTGCCCTCGGGAGCAATCAAAATTCCAATATTGAATCAATAAAAGTTCGACTTCCTACTTTTTGGAATAAAAATCCGGTTACTTGGTTCATTCAGGCCGAAGCACAATTCACAGTATTCAGAATCACCAGTGCTGAAACAAAATACTATCTTACAGTTGCTGCTCTTCCACCAGACACCTGTGAAACAGTTATAGATATTTTGGCAGATCCACCTGTCGCCGACAAGTATGGAACATTAAAAGCGGCACTCATAAAACGACATTCTGTATCTGAGACTAAACGTCTCGAGGCTCTGGTGGAAAAAGCAGACATAGGAGATCGAAAACCATCAGAGGTTCTACGATCAATGAAAATGCTGGCTGGAAACACATTCAGTGATGAGGTCGTAAAAAACCTCTGGATGCGGCGCATGCCACAACACATAAATATAGCATTGCTTTCAGTGGGCGATAGGGACATTTCCGAACTGTCGCAACTCGGAGATAAGATCTACGAAGCGTCTCAAAACGCAAACATTTTCAACGTTTCTTCAACTCAAGTTTGTAATCAGTCGAGTTGCAGTAATTCAGACATCATAACTCTTGAAAATAGACTTGCCAAAATAGAAACCATGATTGAAGAATCTACGATTCGCCCTTCATTTCAATCTCGTTCACGCTCACGAAACAATTTCAATTCTAACACTAGATTTAAGAGAAATCGCTCAAACTCCCGATCTAACGCCAATACCTGTGGGTTTCACCGAAGCGAGGAAATGCCAAAACCCGTGTAGTTTTTTCAACAAACCCCAATCTCAAAACCGTTCGGACACCCCAAATCAGTAAGTCCTGCTTTGAGTGCGGCAAGCATGCAGGACCATAGTAGTCGCCGCTTATTCATAAAAGATAGAACGAGCAACTTGATTTTTCTCATAGATACCGGTACTGATCTATCAGTCTTACCACACAAACCTAATACATTTCGATCGCTTCAAGATCCATTGTTCTTGTTATCAGCCGCAAATGGGACAACAATTCCTACATTTGGATCTAAATTGCTTAAAGTTGACATAGGCTTAAGACGAAATCTGGTCCATCCTTTTATTTTAGCATCAGTTAGACGTCCTATAATAGGTGCAGACTTTTTAGCTAAGTGGATACTATTACCTCTACACGCAAATGCTTCGATAACAAGAACAAGTGATCCCACACCAATACAATTTGAAATTAACAATGAATACGGACTGTCGCAACTCGGAGATAAGATCTACGAAGCGTCTCAAAACGCAAACATTTTCAGCGTTTCTTCAACTCAAGTTTGTAATCAGTCGAGTTGCAGTAATTCAGACATCATAACTCTTGAAAATAGACTTGCCAAAATAGAAACCATGATTGAAGAATTTACGATTCGCCCTTCATTTCAATCTCGTTCACGCTCACGAAACAATTTCAATTCTAACACTAGATTTAAGAGAAATCGCTCAAACTCCCGATCTAACGCCAATACCTGTTGGTTTCACCGAAGCGAGGAAATGCCAAAACCCGTGTAGTTTTTTCAACAAACCCCAATCTCAAAACCGTTCGGACACCCCAAATCAGTAAGTCCTGCTGTGAGTGCGGCAAGCATGCAGGACCATAGTAGTCGCCGCTTATTCATAAAAGATAGAACGAGCAACTTGATTTTTCTCATAGATACCGGTGCTGATCTATCAGTCTTACCCGACCCGTCAAACACACTGTAGTACATCACATTCTAACGAAAGGTCAGCTTCCAGCGACTCAAGCAAGGCATCATCCGACCATCCTCTTCACCTACTTGCTCACCCCTTCACTTAGTGAAAAAGAGGAATCAAGATTGGAGGCCATGCGGTGATTATCGCTGGCTCAACTCCATTACAATTCCGGACCGACATCCAATTCGACACATCCAAGACTTTACGATGAATGCAGACGGCTGCACAAGGTTTTCAAAAATTGATATAGTCAGAGCGTACCATTTATTTCCAGTGGCGTCGGAAGACATTTACAAGACAGCCATAACAACTCCTTTCGGAATGTTCGAATGGAACAGATTACCTTTCGGTCTTCGTAATGCCGCACAAACTTTTCAGCGGTTTATAAACGAGGTTTGTTTTGGCCTCGACTTTGTATTTGGCTATATCGATAACTTGTTAATTGCGAGCAAGGATGAAACAGACCATAAAATGCATCTCAAAATACTTTTCAAGCGTCTCGAAGAATATGGAGTAAACATTAATCTATTCAAATGCACTTTTGGTACCACCACGTTAGATTTTTTGAGCCATAACATTAGTAAAGATGGCATTTTTCCAAGCAAAGATCGAGTTGAAGCCATTATTAATTTTCCTAAGCCCGCTTCCATTAAACAAGTCCAGAGATTCATAGGAATGATAAATTACTATCATCGCTTTATTCCAAAAATTGCTCAGATACTGGCACCACTTCACGCGCACCTGGCTTCTCAAGCTAAAATCAAAATATCAAAAAAAGTTTTCTCCTGGCCTGATCATCTTAACAGTACGTTCCAAGAAGCTAAGAACGCCCTCACAAACATTACGCTTTTAGCTCATCCAAAAGCCAATGGTGAATATAGTATAGCTACTGACGCATCTAACAACGCTGTTGGTGCGGTTCTTCAGCAAAAGAGAAAGGGATCTTGGGAACCCTTAGCATTTTTTTCAAAAAAGCTGACGAGATCTGAAATACATTTTTCGGCTTTTGATCGCGAATTATTGGCAATCTACTTGGCAATAAAACATTTCAGGTATTTTGTAGAAGGCCGAGAAGTGACAATTCTCACCGATCACAAACCGCTCACGTATGCTTTAACCACTAAAACCGAAAGGAGTCCCCGACAAACCAGGCATTTAGATTTTATATCACAATTTACCAGTGACATCCAGCACATCAATGGTAAGGACAATCTTGTGGCGGACGCACTCTCTCGCATAGGCGAGCCTGAGATTTCCACCATAAAAAACATAAATCTAGATATGACAACAATTGCTAAACTACAAACAAAAGATGAGGAATTACAGAAATTGCATAAAGAAGGATCTAAGAAAAAAACTTCATTTTCGTTAAAAGAGTTTAAATTTCCTGACTTAAACATTTTCTGTGAGACCTCAACTTTAAAGAATAGACCATATATACCCTTAGATCTTCGTCCAACAGTATTCAAAATTTTACACGGACTTTCCCATCCTAGTATTCACGCAACTCGCAAAATTATCTCTGATCGATACTTCTGGCCAAACATGAATATACACGTTTATAAATGGTCGAGAGCTTGCGTGGGATGTCAAAAATCGAAGATCCAAAGACATACGAAGTCAGCTCATGATCATTTCGAATTGCCAACGGGGCGTTTCGATCATGTTCATCTTGATCTTGTAGGAGCACTTCCCCCAGCTGACGGGTTTTCTTACATTCTGACAGCCATTGACAGATTCACACGCTGGCCAGAAGCGTATCCTATCAGAGACATAACAGCAACCACTGTTGCCAAAACATTCATTGAAAACTTCGTTTCAAGATTTGGAACCCCATTAAAAATCACCACCGATCAGGGTACACAATTTGAATCAAAATTATTCAGTGAACTATCGAAATTGCTTGGAGTTCACAAAATTCACACGACGCCCTATCACCCACAATCTAACGGCCTAGTCGAGCGCTTCCACCGTCAACTAAAGAGTTCTCTCAGAGCAAGATGTAACACCGTCCATTGGAGTTCGGAACTGCCAATCATTCTTTTGGGCATCCGGTGTGCAATCAAAGAAGATCTAAACTGCTCCGCTGCAGAATTAGTTTATGGCCAAAATCTTAGGTTACCGGGAGAAATCTTTGTGAGCAACAGCACACAAAACACTTCACCAGAAGATCTCATCGAAAAATTACGCAGCACGATGAGAAATCTAGTACCCAAACAGACACGTAAGAGTGAGCAAAATATTTTTATTCCCAAAAATCTGAACGATTGTGAAAATGTCTTCGTCAGGGTGGACAGAATTAGAACTGGTTTAACACCGCCTTATGAGGGCCCCTATAAAGTTGTTTGCCGTATGCGAAAATTTTTCATCATTGACATAAAAAACAAAAATGTTTCGATATCAGTAGACAGACTCAAGCCTGCATACAGTGTTTTGTGCTCCGATCTAATTAACATATCAAAGGACGAAGAAACAAGGAATTACTTAGGGAACACTCTACTGGAGGAGGGTGATGTAGAGGAAAAATCCAACTTGAAGGTTGTCAGCTTTAAATAATTGTGAACGTTTTCACTTTGTCATGTGCGCTGAACACATTCAATTTACTTTCGTTCGGTCGGATAATAAAACGCAGTTTCTTTCGTCTTAAATTTAAACCCCGTTATTTTAAGAATTACCTTTTCCACTTTTTCCTTTTGTTAATCTTTCGATATTGTGCTTAAGCGTCGACACCGTGCTGGGGAGCAAACTCCCACAAAAACATTTTTTGTTCTTAAGTAATAATTAAATAATAACTTTAATATACCTTATAATAAAGTAAATTAGAATTTAAAAGTGTAGTCTGTTTCTTTTGGTTCTACCAATACGGACTACTACATTGGTGACCCCGAGCAGTGGACACAATAACTACCTACTGGTAAAAAAAACAACGTGTTTGTCCGCAAAATTGGCACGAGGACACAATTATCTTATGGATTTGGTTGGGCACGAGGTCTGGCGGATTTTCGCTGATTTTTGCTACCAAAACTAAAGCGTTTACTAGTCAGCGTTCCAACGTCACATCAATTATCTGCTGAGACAAACACACGCAAAATATAAATAAATAGCAAAATTGTATTTTCCAACTGCATTCATGCGCCACAAACAACAACGTGCAACTAAACCCTGCTGTCATTTGCGTAGCCGAAAGTAAAACGTGGCAACTGAAATTTGCTGTCGCTCCGTTATCCACAGCCAAAAAAAAAAATTCGTCGCTGCTCCGTTAGAAGCACCGGCCTGACAAAATTTTCACCTAACCGCCAACACATACCAACACATATAAAATACCGCAAGCTGAAGTCATTTTATCTGATAGAAACAGCACCACGTGTTTCCTCAAGCAAATCGGAATCGCGCAGTCATAAGTGCACGAGAACATACATTGGAAACTATACATCGGTGCTTCACAACATCTCAACTCCACAAGCTGTACCATCGCCATCAGCGCTAAATACCTGCAAGGACCTCTGCGTTCAACCTGAAAAGCTGTCAATAAAATACTACAGCTCATCTAGAAAACCCGGTCAACGTAGATACACACATCAGAAGAAACAAAAGTATACAAATCAAGATTCATAAATTAACTTAAAACGTGTAACAGGTGAGATTTTGTAACCCAGCACAGTTTTTTTTTTGTTTCCCATTTTGTTAATATACATGATATGCACATGCCTACATAAATGTATACATAGCTAAAAAAACAATTCTTAATGCTTAGACAAAATTTACTGCGATTTACATTTTTTTTTTTTTTACCGCTTTACATAATCTTTCGCCTGCAATCGAAGATTAATAATTCAGTTTGATATAAATAGATTTTTCCAAATTCAAATAACTTTCTGCTTGTATATACACATATATGGTCAAAATCAAATGTGAAATGATAGATAATAACGAGCAGCATACCCCCGCTCTTGGTGGTGCATCAAATGAACCCTTGAATCAGTCGGGTGCCCTCGGGAGCAATCAAAATTCCAATATTGAATCAATAAAAGTTCGACTTCCTACTTTTTGGAATAAAAATCCGGTTACTTGGTTCATTCAGGCCGAAGCACAATTCACAGTATTCAGAATCACCAGTGCTGAAACAAAATACTGTCTTACAGTTGCTGCTCTTCCACCAGACACCTGTGAAACAGTTATAGATGTTTTGGCAGATCCACCTGTCGCCGACAAGTATGGAACATTAAAAGCGGCACTCATAAAACGACATTCTGTATCTGAGACTAAACGTATCGAGGCTCTGGTGGAAAAAGCAGACATAGGAGATCGAAAACCATCAGAGGGTCTACGATCAATGAAAATGCTGGCTGGAAACACATTCAGTGATGAGGTCGTAAAAAACCTCTGGATGCGGCGCATGCCACAACACATAAATAAAGCATTGCTTTCAGTGGGCGATAGGGACATTTCCGAACTGTCACAACTCGGAGATAAGATCTACGAAGCGTCTCAAAACGCAAACATTTTCAGCGTTTCTTCAACTCAAGTTTGTAATCAGTCGAGTTGCAGTAATTCAGACATCATAACTCTTGAAAATAGACTTGCCAAAATAGAAACCATGATTGAAGAATTTACGATTTGCCCTTCATTTCAATCTCGTTCACGCTCACGAAACAATTACAATTCTAACACTAGATTTAAGAGAAATCACTCACAAGGTCGCTCAAACTCCCGATCTAACGCCAATACCTGTTGGTTTCACCGAGAGAGGAAATGCCAAAAGCCGTATAGTTTTTTCAACAAACCCCAATCTCAAAACCGTTCGGACACCCCAAATCAGTAAGTCCTGCTGTGAGTGCGGCAAGCATGCAGGACCATAGTAGTCGCCGCTTATTCATAAAAGATAGAACGAGCAACTTGATTTTTCTCATAGATACCGTTGCTGATCTATCAGTCTTACCACACAAACCTAATACATTTCGATCGCTTCAAGATCCATTGTTCTTGTTATCAGCCGCAAATGGGACAACAATTCCTACATTTGGATCTAAATTGCTTAAAGTTGACATAGGCTTAAGACGAAATCTAGTCCATCCTTTTATTTTAGCATCAGTTAGACGTCCTATAATAGGTGCAGACTTTTTAGCTAAGTTTGGTCTGATTGTTGACATGAAGAATAAAAGGATACTATTACCTCTACACGCAAATGTTTCGATAACAAGAACAAGTGATCCCACACCAATACAATTTGAAATTAACAATGAATACGGACAAATTTTAAAAAGCTTTCCTGCCATAACACAAGAACCCAACTATTTCAGCCCCGTCAAACACACTGTAGTACATCACATTCTAACGAAAGGTCAGCTTCCAGCGACTCAAGCAAGGCGACTGGATGCGGAACGGTTTAAAGCTGCAAAAACAGAATTCGAGCACATGCTTCGACTAGGCATCATCCGACCATCCTCTTCACCTACTTGCTCACCCCTTCACTTAGTGAAAAAGAGGAATCAAGATTGGAGGCCATGCGGTGATTATCGCTGGCTCAACTCCATTACAATTCCGGACCGACATCCAATTCGACACATCCAAGACTTTACGATGAATGCAGACGGCTGCACAAGGTTTTCAAAAATTGATATAGTCAGAGCGTACCATTTATTTCCAGTGGCGTCGGAAGACATTTACAAGACAGCCATAACAACTCCTTTCGGAATGTTCGAATGGAACAGATTACCCTTCGGTCTTCGTAATGCCGCACAAACTTTTCAGCGGTTTATAAACGAAGTTTGTTTTGGCCTCGACTTTGTATTTGGCTATATCGATGACTTGTTAATTGCGAGCAAGGATGAAACAGACCATAAAATGCATCTCAAAATACTTTTCAAGCGTCTCGAAAAATATGGAGTAAACATTAATCTATCCAAATGCACTTTTGGTACCACCACGTTAGATTTTTTGAGCCATAACATTAGTAAAGATGGCATTTTTCCAAGCAATGATCGAATTGAAGCCATTATTAATTTTCCTAAGCCCGCTTCCATTAAACAAGTCCAGAGATTCATAGGAATGATAAATTACTATCATCGCTTTATTCCAAAAATTGCTCAGATACTGGCACCACTTCACGCGCACCTGGCTTCTCAAGCTAAAATCAAAATATCAAAAAAAGTTTTCTCCTGGCCTGATCATCTTAACAGTACGTTCCAAGAAGCTAAGAACGCCCTCACAAACATTACGCTTTTAGCTCATCCAAAAGCCAATGGTGAATATAGTATAGCTACTGACGCATCTAACAACGCTGTTGGTGCGGTTCTTCAGCAAAAGAGAAAGGGATCTTGGGAACCCTTAGCATTTTTTTCAAAAAAACTGACGAGATCTGAAATAAATTTTTCGGCTTTTGATCGCGAATTATTGGCAATCTACTTGGCAATAAAACATTTCAGGTATTTTGTAGAAGGCCGAGAAGTGACAATTCTCACCGATCACAAACCGCTCACGTATGCTTTAACCACTAAAACCGAAAGGAGTCCCCGACAAACCAGGCATTTAGATTTTATATCACAATTTACCAGTGACATCCAGCACATCAATGGTAAGGACAATCTTGTGGCGGACGCACTCTCTCGCATAGGCGAGCCTGATATTTCCACCATAAAAAACGTAAATCTAGATATGACAACAATTGCTAAACTACAAACAAAAGATGAGGAATTACAGAAATTGCTTAAAGAAGGATCTAAGAAAAAAACTTCATTTTCGTTAAAAGAGTTTAAATTTCCTGACTTAAACATTTTCTGTGAGACCTCAACTTTAAAGAATAGACCATACATACCCTCAGATCTTCGTCCAACAGTATTCAAAATTTTACACGGACTTTCCCATCCTAGTATTCACGCAACTCGCAAAATTATCTCTGATCGATACTTCTGGCCAAACATGAATATACACGTTAATAAATGGTCGAGAGCTTGCGTGGGATGTCAAAAATCGAAGATCCAAATACATACGAAGTCAGCTCATGGTCATTTCGAATTGCCAACGGGGCGTTTGCCGTTCGCCGTATGCGAAAATTTTTCATCATTGACATAAAAAACGAAGATGTTTCGATATCAGTAGACAGACTCAAGCCTGCATACAGTGTTTTGTGCTCCGATCTAATTAACATATCAAAGGACGAAGAAACAAGGAATTACCCAGGGGGCACTCTACTGGAGGAGGGTGATGTAGAGGAAAAATCCAACTTGAAGGTTGTCAGCTTTAAATAATTGTGAACGTTTTCACTTTGTCATGTGGGCTGAACACATTCAATTTACTTTCGTTCGGTCGGATAATAAAACGCAGTTTCTTTCGTCTTAAATTTAAACCCCGTTATTTTAAGAATTACCTTTTCCACTTTTTCCTTTTGTTAATCTTTCGATATTGTGCTTAAGCGTCGACACCGTGCTGGGGAGCAAACTCCCACAAAAACATTTTTTGTTCTTAAGTAATAATTAAATAATAACTTTAATATACCTTATAATAAAGTAAATTAGAATTTAAAAGTGTAGTCTGTTTCTTTTGGTTCTACCAATACGGACTACTACATTGGTGACCCCGAGCAGTGGACACAATAACTACCTACTGGTAAAAAAAACAACGTGTTTGTCCGCAAAATTGGCACGAGGAGACAATTATCTTATGGATTTGGTTGGGCACGAGGTCTGGCGGATTTTCGCTGATTTTTGCTACCAAAACTGACAAAATTTTCACCTAACCGCCAACACATACCAACACATATAAAATACCGCAAGCTGAAGTCATTTTATCTGATAGAAACAGCACCACGTGTTTCCTCAAGCAAATCGGAATCGCGCAGTCATAAGTGCACGAGAACATACATTGGAAACTATACATCGGTGCTTCACAACATCTCAACTCCACAAGCTGTACCATCGCCATCAGCGCTAAATACCTGCAAGGACATCTGCACTCAACCTGAAAAGCTGTCAATAAAATACTACAGCTCATCTAGAAAACCCGGTCAACGTAGATACACACATCAGAAGAAACAAAAGCATACAAATCAAGATTCATAAATTAACTTAAAACGTGTAACAGGTGAGATTTTGTAACCCAGCACAGTTTTTTTTTTTTGTCTCCCATTTTGTTAATATACATGATATGCACATGTCTACATAAATGTATACATAGATAAAAAAACAATTCTTCTTTTTTTTTTACCGCTTTACATAATCTTTCGCCTGCAATCGAAGATTAATAATTCAGTTTGATATAAATAGATTTTTCCAAATTCAAATAACTTTCTGCTTGTATATACACATATATGGTCAAAATCAAATGTGAAATGATAGATAATAACGAGCAGCATACCCCCGCTCTTGGTGGTGCATCAAATGAACCCTTGAATCAGTCGGGTGCCCTCGGGAGCAATCAAAATTCCAATATTGAATCAATAAAAGTTCGACTTCCTACTTTTTGGAATAAAAATCCGGTTACTTGGTTCATTCAGGCCGAAGCACAATTCACAGTATTCAGAATCACCAGTGCTGAAACAAAATACTGTCTTACAGTTGCTGCTCTTCCACCAGACACCTGTGAAACAGTTATAGATACTTTGGCAGATCCACCTGTCGCCGACAAGTATGGAACATTAAAAGCGGCACTCATAAAACGACATTCTGTATCTGAGACTAAACATATCGAGGCTCTGGTGGAAAAAGCAGACATAGGAGATCGAAAACCATCAGAGGGTTTACGATCAATGAAAATGCTGGCTGGAAACACATTCAGTGATGAGGTCGTAAAAAACCTCTGGATGCGGCGCATGCCACAACACATAAATATAGCATTGCTTTCAGTGGGCGATAGGGACATTTCCGAACTGTCACAACTCGGAGATAAGGTCTACGAAGCGTCTCAAAACGCAAACATTTTCAGCGTTTCTTCAACTCAAGTTTGTAATCAGTCGAGTTGCAGTAATTCAGACATCATAACTCTTGAAAATAGACTTGCCAAAATAGAAACCATGATTGAAGAATTTACGATTTGCCCTTCATTTCAATCTCGTTCACGCTCACGAAACAATTACAATTCTAACACTAGATTTAAGAGAAATCACTCACAAGGTCGCTCAAACTCCCGATCTAACGCCAATACCTGTTGGTTTCACCGAAGCGAGGAAATGACAAAAGCCGTATGGTTTTTCAACAAACCCCAATCTCAAAACCGTTCGGACACCCCAAATCAGTAAGTCCTGCTGTGAGTGCGGCAAGCATGCAGGACCATAGTAGTCGCCGCTTATTCATAAAAGATAGAACGAGCAACTTGATTTTTCTCATAGATACCGGTGCTGATCTATCAGTCTGTTGACGACAAGATTTTTATTATAAAAAATTAGTACAAAATATGTTTTCCGAAAGAAATAAAAAATGCAACCACTTTGTTAGAAATTTGAAAGATTGTAATTTTATTGGGTCTTAAGACCTAGTGTATAGTCGATTTGTACACTTATTCAATTAATTCTTTGACGTTTAAATCTGCTGAATTTGTGGATTGCATTTGGTTATGTATAATGGGTCGTTCTCACATTATTCGTGAGATTTATACGTGTACTTTCGTACATTCTCCCGCCTCGCAACGAAAAAGGCTATTTCCATCCTTAAAGTTTGGCCTTGTAGGTTTACACACGACGATACGAAAATAGCAGCTTGGTATCACTGTTGCTGTCTACATATCCGAACCCTGCAGGATCGGCTAATGGCTCGCCATCTGTTTATGTCGTCATCTTCTTATCTCATTTACAATGTACATGAAAAGAGACAAACTATTAATAAATGTTATTTGACATATAAGACAAACACAACAGACAAGGTCAACAATAAAATGTAAGAAAAACATGGTAATGGTAGTTGAGTGTTGAATTTCCCATTATCGTATTTTATGTATCTCTCGTTCCCGCTAATCGTGTCAGTGAATAAGTTATAGTAAAACTATAGTAAGTACAGTCTATAGCTATACCGATGTAGTTATCGTGTTCGTGTACTTGTTGCTATGTTGTCGTAGGTTCGTGTTCGTTTAGTTTTATCGATTTCGGTTGTGCGTTTTAATTATTAATTAATTAATTTCGGTGGATTAATTCAGGTAAGTGATTGTTGAGTGTTTTATTAAAAATGATGAAATTTTAAATATTCGTGTTTACGGAGTGAGCACGCGCGCATTCGATAAATAATTTTCGCGATCGCGGTGTGTGCATGAATTGTGTGAGTGCCTTTTTTTATTATTTATTATTTTTGCTTTATTTAATTATATATTTCATTTATGATTGGCTTTCGATGCCTATAAATTAACTTTCAATTATAGTTATATAGAAAGTATATGGCGTAATTTTTTGATTCCTTGGCGTCTATATACAAGTTATGTATTGGTATATAACAGCCGAGAAGTAAAGTTTCCAGTTGGAATGTATTCGACTTCCAATTTTAATTTATCGGGAAGTTTGTTTACTTTTAATTTGAGTGAAAGTGAAAAGTGAAGATAATACTCAAAACAAATTAATTCGAGTATTTTAAAGTTGAAATAATTCTGAGTGGATTTCAGTGGTTTTGTTTATATTTCAGATTGTGATGAAAATATGAGTGACTTGAACTTGATGAAGTAATTATAAATATAATATAATATAATTATTTTGTTGTTGTGAAATTTGTGATACAAATTATATTTTCAATTAAACCAGTGCGGTGTATTAATTGAGTAATTTTTTTTTTGTTAAATTCGTGAATTGTCTTCGGCGAATTATTTCGATAAATTTTCATCGATAGTAGTTAGTGTTTTTTTTTTTGTTTTGAATTGGATTTGTGTAAAGTGGTTTGAATTAATTTTTAAAATCGTTGATTTGTTTTTATTCATTGGTTTTTTAATATTAAATTATTTGTTTTATAAATATTTTGTTCGGAATTTTGGTTTTGCCGACGGGTTTGACATTTGAATGTGCATTTTTTTTTTTTTTTAGAATCTTGTGACATATTTGTGGATAGTGTTTGCTGAATTCCAAATGTGTTTTGTTTACATGAAATATTTATTAAATTGTGAATTTATGATAAAATTAATTTTGTTTTATTTCGTAAATAATTATTAATTTTGCATGCGTTGCTACAGTGCGAATTTTAATTTTGTGAATTTTTCATTATATGCCTTGTAGCAGTATAATTAAATTAAATAATTTTATTGAAAATAATTTGTAATTTCTGCAAGTGGTGTTGCTGCTGAACAGAAAGTTTTTTTTTGGTTTTGAATAAATGATGAAAATGTTATTTGTGTTTCATTGAATAAATGATTTAAATGTTATTTTGTGTTTCATTTATCATAAATATAATATATATTTGATTACGTTATTATTTAATTGTTATTATATGAATTTTACAATAAATTGAAAAATATTTTTTTTTTGAAAAAATGATTTGTTTTATTTTGATAATGTGTGATGTTTATTCCTTTGATTGACGATCGATTTTTGAATTGAATTTGGAATTCAATTTCGATAATCTAATTATAGGTGCGATGACACTGTTTGTAATTTGACTAAATTTTTGATTTTGATTGATTATACGATGTGGGTTTTCTCGAATTTTGATTATTTAAACGATTGCGGTTTTTTCGAGAGATTGATTCGATGGTAGTAAGCAAATTTTTGCTATCGGGCGTTTCATCTGTCCGGTTTTTGTTTTTACCGTCACAACTCTCACAAGTCTGTCTGCTCCAGTATGTGTGCCTTCAATTCTTGCGAGATTCCAGTACGTCGGTGGTAAGCGTTCGTCCTTAATGAGTACCAAGTCTCCTATTCTTGGCATCGGTTGGATTTGTGTCCATTTTGGGCGTTGTTGGAGGCGTGATAGGTATTCGGAATTCCACTTTTTCCAAAATCCTTCCGCGAGCGCTTGAACCCGCTTCCATCGGTCGAGATGCGTGGTATTAATACTGATTTCGCCTTGTGGTACTGCATGTAGCGATTCGCCGACTAGAAAGTGCGCGGGTGTTAGCGCGTTCAAATCATCGATGCTGTCAAAAAGAGGGCATAAGGGTCTCGAATTCAAACAAGCTTCTATCTGAGCTAGAAGCGTCGCGAGCTCCTCAAAGGTCAGCCTCTCGGTTCCCACAACTCGTTTCAAGTGGTGCTTGACTGATTTCACGCCTGCTTCCCATAACCCACCGAAGTGTGGAGAAGCAGGTGGAATAAAATGCCAATTAGTACCGTGATTTGCTAGTTCTTCCGCGATTTCCTTCCAGTTATGCTTTGCTTCCGTTAATAACTTGGCTAATTCATTATTGGCTCCAACGAAATTTGTACCGCAATCGCTATAAATTTGCTTACAGCCTCCTCTTCTGGCAGTGAACCGTCGAAAGGCTGCTAAAAATGCGGTGGTTGTCAGATCTGAGACCACTTCCAAATGTATAGCCTTAGTAGCCAAACATATAAAAATAGCAAAATACGCCTTCAAGATTTTTGCACCGCGTGCTTTCCAAGATTTTATCTCAATGGGTCCTGCATAGTCGACGCCGGTATGACTAAATGGTCGAGACATACGCACTCTAGCTGCAGGTAAATATCCCATTTGTTGCTGCATTTCGGATGCCTTTTGCCGGTAGCAAGAAGGGCATCTATACAGCTGATATTTTACACTGCGTCTTATTTGTCCGATCCAATATTTTTGTCGAATATATCCGATCATCTGTTGGATGCCGCCATGAAGGGTGTTTTTGTGCGCATCTCTTACAACCAAACTCGTAAAGTGATGGTTGCCTTGTAATAATATTGGGTGTTGAGCATCGTAGGAGAGGAGGGAGTTCTCTAAACGTCCTCCTACTCTTAGAATCCCGTCTTTATCTATGAATGCGTTTAACGAACGTAGAGTTTTGGGCATTTTAGAGTTCATGAGAATTTGCTCAATTTCAGTTCGAAACATCTCCCTTTGTGCTGTTTTGACTATGATTAGGTGAGCTGCTTCCAATTCTTTGGGGCTAAGTGGACCCTCCAATGGTCCCAGTTTAGGTCGGCATTTGAATGTGAATCGACAACAAGTAGCGACAACTCGAATAACTTTGAGTAAACTCGAAAAGTTGTATATACACTGTAATACACAGTCGTTGTCAATAACATGTATGCTGAGTACCTTTATTTTTCGCTTTTCTTCGTCAATGTCCACTTCAATGGGTTGATCTGGGAGATCAAAATCCCATTGACACCGCAGAAATTCCGGTCCATTCCACCATGCTTCGAGCGATTTCAATTCTGATGGATATACACCCCTGGACGCCAGATCGGCTGGGTTATGAAGCGTGGCGACATGTCCCCAGCAATCGATCGCTACTAACCGCTGAATCTCCGACACACGGTTGGAGACGAATGTGGTCCATTTGGCGGGAGTAGCTCGTATCCAGGCTAATGCAATCATCGAGTCCGTCCAAGCATACGTTTTTAAATGAGGAAGAGCTAGGACTTCCTTGGTGTACTGCAACAATTGTGCCAAAACGACTGCACCACATAGCTCTAGTCGAGGCAGAGTTATAGTTCGTTGGCTTGGTGCGACCTTTGTTTTGGACAAAAGCAGGTTTAAATGGATCTTGCCTTCGCTGTCTAAAACGCGGATGTATATTGCTGCACCGTAAGCCTTCGTTGAAGCATCACAAAACCCATGCAACTCGATCGCCTGGTTGGTCTTGCTCAGATGGGTCCACCGTGGAATTCGAAGTTGCTCGATCTGAGGAAGTTCTCGGTGAAAGGCTTCCCAGTCTTTCTTCAAATCGGCTGGAATTGGTTCGTCCCAATCAGAACCAACCTCCCACAATTGTTGCATCATTAGTTTTGCCGTGATGATGCATGGCGAAATCCAACCAAGGGGATCGAATAACTTGGCTATTGTTGACAACATCGATCTTTTTGTAGTTGCTTCTGTTGCAGGTTGCAGATTTTGATAAGAGAAGCAATCATCGATGGGAAACCACTTGATGCCGACCGTCTTAACGTGATTGTCCAAGTTAAAAGGAACCTCAAAATCCAGCTCACGATCCTGAACAGGAATATCTTCGATGATTTCCTTCATGTTACTCGTCCACTTCCTTAAGTTGAATCCCGCTGACGCCAAGAGTTGTTTTGCTTCGTCGCGTTTCCTCATTGCTTCTTCAATCGAATCTGCTCCACTTATCAGGTCATCCACGTACATGTCCTCACGGACAACCTTCGCCCCCTCCGGAAAATTTTTCTGCTCATCATCAGCTACTTTCTTTAAAATTTTAATAGCAAGGTATGGTGCACTTGCTGTGCCAAAAGTAACTGTATTCATTTTAAAAATTTTTACAGGTGATGTCTTCTGCTCTCTCCACATAATCAGCTGATAGTATCGGTCTGGGAAACTAACCAAAATTTGACGATACATCTTCTCGATATCTGCCGTAAAGGTGACTCGGTGAGTCCGCCATTTTAGAACAAGATCTATGATGCTCGACTGCAGTTTTGGACCCACCATTAAACAGTCGTTGAGGGATTTCCCATCCGAAGCTTTCGCTGCTGCATCAAATACTACTCTCAGCTTTGTAGTGGAACTAGCTTCCTTGAAAACCGCATGATGTGGTAAGAAATAATGAAATGGAGTATCTAACACCGCATCATTTGCATCAATTTCTTCCATGTGATGGAGTTCTTCATACTCCTTTATACACTTCGTGTAATCCGCACAAAGTTTCGAATCTGCGTCAAGCCTCTTCTCGAGAAGGAGAAATCGTCGAAAAGCACTTTGTCGACTCGATCCCATCGCTGAAAGCCCTTCACCTTTGAACGGCAGCTTCACTTCATAACGCCCGTCAGGTAATCGTCGTGTGTGCTGGTCAAAATGCTTGTCGCATGCGATATTCTCCTCGGTGTCATGTGTCTGGAACGGCGTTTCTTCCATGGTCCAAAACTTCTCCAGCTGTGATGTCAAATCCATGGTTTGGACGAAGCTTCGAATTTGCCGGGGAATTTCCGCTAGAACTTTCCCTAACACAATCCACCCTTGCTCTGTCTTTTGCGCAATCGGTCCGATGCCATCGTTTGGGCGTCTTATCTCAGGAAGGAGAATTTGGGCGCAAACGTCACTTCCTAAAAGTAAGTCGATCGGTGCAGGCTCGTAGAGATGGGGATCTGCTAACGAGAGACCTTTCAGGTGATTCCATTTGCCGGGTATCACTCGTTGGGTCGGGAGATGCCCAGTCAGCGACTTGAAAACCAAAGCCTGGACGGCAGTCTCAAACGTTGAGTGGCGGGACGCAAAACGTACTTCAACGGAGTGTTGCGTAGTGCCGCTGCTGACCAACCCTAACCCAGATACCTCGGCAATGGTGAGTCGCTTTTCCAGCTTCAACAGTTGCGCAGCAGCTTCGGTAATGAACGATGTTTCTGACCCTGTGTCGATCAAAGCACGTAAGAGGCGTATCTTACCATCTGTGGATCTTGCTTTGACAACTGCTGTCGCTAGAAGCACCTGATGTGCAAAACTGCGATCACCATGCGACGCGTGGTAATTAAAAGTTTGTCCATTTGACTGGAGCTGTTGTTGTTGTTGTGCCATTGGCTGGAACTCAGGCGCGTTTGGATTCACGGACGCCTGAAACGCGTTCGTAACAGGATTCTTCGACTGCTGTAAAGTACTTGCCACAGGCTGTTGTTGTGCTTGTGTGTTGCTCGTTTGTTGGTTGTTCACATGCAATAGCGAATGGTGTCTTTGCTGGCAAAAATGGCAAGAGCTGAAGCTGAGACATGCTTGAAGAAGGTGGCCGTAAGAGAGACAATTTTCGCATACTTGGAGCCTGCGAACAGTATCTCTACGCCCCGCGATGTCCAAGTTCAGGAAACGTTGGCACCTTCTCAAGGAATGTTTGCCCTGGTTGCATAGTTTGCATGCTAACTGCTCGACACTGCTAGCTTTAGCTGCTGGTTTTGATGGCTGCTTAACGACCTGCTTCGCATGTAATACCTTTGTCTTGGCTGCTTGTACACGTGGCCTTGTGTTGACTGGTGCCTCTTCTTTGGTCCGGAATGCTGCCCCATGCTCTTGCTGACTAACAACCTCGAGAGTACGGAAACGGGTCTCCAAAAACTCGGTAAATTCACTAAATTTTGGTAAATCTTTCCTGTTTCCTAATCTTTCTTCCCATAGCTTTTGACAAGAACTAGGAAGTTTCTGGCAAAGAAACCAAATCAGGACGGTGTCCCAACTAGCAACCGGTACATCCATGTTCTCAAGAGCTAGAAAACACTCTCTTGAGGTGTATAAAAGATCTTTCAACCCTGCTGCCGTTTCACGAGTCAAAGAGGATTGACCAAAAAGCGTCTGCATTTGGATGTGGACCAGAATGCGCTTGTGGTCATACCGCTCTTTCAAAAGATCCCATGCCGATTCGTAATTCGCTGCTTCCACGGACAAGTTTTGCAAAAAACGCTGTGCATCGCCCTGCAAACATGATTGCAAAAAATGCAATTTGTCTGTCATCCAGGCTTTTGTTGTTGTGCACAAGAGCCTGAAATCTGTCGTGGAAAGCACGCCATGTGACATAAGCACCGTCAAACTTTGGGAGATCGATTCGAGGAAGTCGAATACCCGAATGCGACGTCGGTGCAGCTGTAGAAAGGTGTGGAGCACCTGTATTTGTCGACGCCATACTGTTTGGCGAGGACTTTTCAATGACGTCCACCAATTCTGCACGGTATTCTAAATAAATTTCGTTTATTTGCTCATAAACCACTAATAATTCGTCCATTTTTAGAGTTTCCTCCAGCAAACCTGCCCCAACGATGGCCTCATGATAGGATTTTGCAGTCTGCAAATCTTCCTCCAACTTTGATAAGCGCCCTGAAGTGTAAACTCTCCCCTTACGCTCTTTTGGCGCCTTTTTAAAATTGGTGAGATCCTTAATAATTTTATTTAAGATGCCTTTTTGCAGCTCACCAAATTTATAATTTTTATTATCTGCCATTTTGTTATAAGATTGTATTTTTCTTTTATATTAAACAGAATGAATATTGAACGAGTTTACAAACATGTAACAAGCAAAACTTACTGCTTATACTGCTCCTGCTGCTGTCTATGATGCTGCAAAGTTGTTTGCTGGAGCCTCCACTGATGTTGGAAATTTTGTTTAATTGTAATTTTAAGTATAATTTTAAGTTAATTTTAGTTACTTTAAGTAAATTATAAAATTGAAAACGAAAAAAAAAAAAAAAAATCACTGATTAAATTGAAATTGTTTGTGAAATTTAAGTCATGTGACTATATTAGATCAATCGTAGATTGGATCCTTTTTTTTTTTGATATTATGAGCACACACTGCACACACTTTATTATAATTGTTTATTCTTCAAAATTGTTCGAATTGTTCGTAAAAACTGATTCTTAAAAGGCTCGAAGGACCAATGTTGACGACAAGATTTTTATTATAAAAAATTAGTAAAAAATATGTTTTCCGAAAGAAATAAAAAATGCAACCACTTTGTTAGAAATTTGAAAGATTGTAATTTTATTGGGTCTTAAGACCTAGTGTATAGTCGATTTGTACACTTATTCAATTAATTCTTTGACGTTTAAATCTGCTGAATTTGTGGATTGCATTTGGTTATGTATAATGGGTCGTTCTCACATTATAAATTCGTCTAGATTTATACGTGTACTTTCGTACACAGTCTTACCACACAAACCTAATACATTTCGATCGCTTCAAGATCCATTGTTCTTGTTATCAGCCGCAAATGGGACAACAATTCCTACATTTGGATCTAAATTGCTTAAAGTTGACATAGGCTTAAGACGAAATCTAGTCCATCCTTTTATTTTAGCATCAGTTAGACGTCCTATAATAGGTGCAGACTTTTTAGCTAAGTTTGGTCTGATTGTTGACATGAAGAATAAAAGGATACTATTACCTCTACACGCAAATGCTTCGATAACAAGAACAAGTAATCCCACACCAATACAATTTGAAATTAACAATGAATACGGACAAATTTTAAAAAGCTTTCCTGTCATAACACAAGAACCCAACTATTTCAGCCCCGTCAAACACACTGTAGTACATCACATTCTAACGAAAGGTCAGCTTCCAGCGACTCAAGCAAGGCATCATCCGACCATCCTCTTCACCTACTTGCTCACCCCTTCACTTAGTGAAAAAGAGGAATCAAGATTGGAGGCCATGCGGTGATTATCGCTGGCTCAACTCCATTACAATTCCGGACCGACATCCAATTCGACACATCCAAGACTTTACGATGAATGCAGACGGCTGCACAAGGTTTTCAAAAATTGATATAGTCAGAGCGTACCATTTATTTCCAGTGGCGTCGGAAGACATTTACAAGACAGCCATAACAACTCCTTTCGGAATGTTCGAATGGAACAGATTACCTTTCGGTCTTCGTAATGCCGCACAAACTTTTCAGCGGTTTATAAACGAAGTTTGTTTTGGCCTCGACTTTGTATTTGGCTATATCGATGACTTGTTAATTGCGAGCAAGGATGAAACAGACCATAAAATGCATCTCAAAATACTTTTCAAGCGTCTCGAAAAATATGGAGTAAACATTAATCTATCCAAATGCACTTTTGGTACCACCACGTTAGATTTTTTGAGCCATAACATTAGTAAAGATGGCATTTTTCCAAGCAATGATCGAATTGAAGCCATTATTAATTTTCCTAAGCCCGCTTCCATTAAACAAGTCCAGAGATTCATAGGAATGATAAATTACTATCATCGCTTTATTCCAAAAATTGCTCAGATACTGGCACCACTTCACGCGCACCTGGCTTCTCAAGCTAAAATCAAAATATCAAAAAAAGTTTTCTCCTGGCCTGATCATCTTAACAGTACGTTCCAAGAAGCTAAGAACGCCCTCACAAACATTACGCTTTCAGCTCATCCAAAAGCCAATGGTGAATATAGTAAAGCTACTGACGCATCTAACAACGCTGTTGGTGCGGTTCTTCAGCAAAAGAGAAAGGGATCTTGGGAACCCTTAGCATTTTTTTCAAAAAAGCTGACGAGATCTGAAATAAATTTTTCGGCTTTTGATCGCGAATTATTGGCAATCTACTTGGCAATAAAATATTTCAGGTATTTTTTAGAAGGCCGAGAAGTGACAATTCTCACCGATCACAAACCGCTCACGTATGCTTTAACCACTAAAACCGAAAGGAGTCCCCGACAAACCAGGCATTTAGATTTTATATCACAATTTACCAGTGACATCCAGCACATCAATGGTAAGGACAATCTTGTCGCGGACGCACTCTCTCGCATAGGCGAGCCTGAGATTTCCACCATAAAAAACATAAATCTAGATATGACAACAATTGCTAAACTACAAACAAAAGATGAGGAATTACAGAAATTGCTTTAAGAAGGATCTAAGAAAAAAACTTCATTTTCGTTAAAAGAGTTTAAATTTCCTGATTTAAACATTTTCTGTGAGACCTCAACTTTAAAGAATAGACCATATATACCCTCAGATCTTCGTCCAACAGTATTCAAAATTTTACACGGACTTTCCCATCCTAGTATTCACGCAACTCGCAAAATTATCTCTGATCGGTACTTCTGGCCAAACATGAATATACACGTTAATAAATGGTCGAGAGCTTACGTGGGATGTCAAAAATCGAAGATCCAAAGACATACGAAGTCAGCTCATGGTCATTTCGAATTGCCAACGGGGCGTTTCGATCATGTTGGATCATTTGGAACCCCATTAAAAATCACCACCGATCAGGGTACACAATTTGAATCAAAATTATTCAGTGAACTATCGAAATTGCTTGGAGTTCACAAAATTCACACGACGCCCTATCACCCACAATCTAACGGGCTAGTCGAGCGCTTCCACCGTCAACTAAAGAGTTCTCTCAGAGCAAGATGTAACACCGTCAATTGGAGTTCGGAACTGCCAATCATTCTTTTGGGCATCCGGTGTGCAATCAAAGAAGATCTAAACTGCTCCGCTGCAGAATTAGTTTATGGTATTAGGTTACCGGGAGAAATCTTTGTGAGCAACAGCACACAAAACACTTCACCAGAAGATCTCATCGAAAAATTACGCAGCACGATGAGAAATCTAGTACCCAAACAGACACGTAATAGTGAGCAAAATATTTGTATTCCCAAAAATCTGAACGATTGTGAAAATGTCTTCGTCAGGGTGGACAGGATTAGAACTGGTTTAACACCGCCTTATGAGGGCCCCTATAAAGTTGTTTGCCGTATGCGAAAATTTTTCATCATTGACATAAAAAACAAAAATGTTTCGATATCAGTAGACAGACTCAAGCCTGCATACAGTGTTTTGTGCTCCGATCTAATTAACATATCAAAGGACGAAGAAACAAGGAATTACCCAGGGGGCACTCTACTGGAGGAGGGTGATGTAGAGGAAAAATCCAACTTGAAGGTTGTCAGCTTTAAATAATTGTGAACGTTTTCACTTTGTCATGTGCGCTGAACACATTCAATTTACTTTCGTTCGGTGGGATAATAAAACGCAGTTTCTTTCGTCTTAAATTTAAACCCCGTTATTTTAAGAATTACCTTTTCCACTTTTTCCTTTTGTTAATCTTTCGATATTGTGCTTAAGCGTCGACACCGTGCTGGGGAGCAAACTCCCACAAAAACATTTTTTGTTCTTAAGTAATAATTAAATAATAACTTTAATATACCTTATAATAAAGTAAATTAGAATTTAAAAGTGTAGTCTGTTTCTTTTGGTTCTACCAATACGGACTACTACATTGGTGACCCCGAGCAGTGGACACAATAACTACCTACTGGTAAAAAAAACAACGTGTTTGTCCGCAAAATTGGCACGAGGACACAATTATCTTATGGATTTGGTTGGGCACGAGGTCTGGCGGATTTTCGCTGATTTTTGCTACCAAAACTAAAGCGTTTACTAGTCAGCGTTCCAACGTCACATCAATTATCTGCTGAGACAAACACACGCAAAATATAAATAAATAGCAAAATTGTATTTTCCAACTGCATTCATGCGCCACAAACAACAACGTGCAACTAAACCCTGCTGTCATTTGCGTAGCCGAAAGTAAAACGTGGCAACTGAAATTTGCTGTCGCTCCGTTATCCACAGCCAAAAAAAAAAATTCGTCGCTGCTCCGTTAGAAGCACCGGCCTGACAAAATTTTCACCTAACCGCCAACACATACCAACACATATAAAATACCGCAAGCTGAAGTCATTTTATCTGATAGAAACAGCACCACGTGTTTCCTCAAGCAAATCGGAATCGCGCAGTCATAAGTGCACGAGAACATACATTGGAAACTATACATCGGTGCTTCACAACATCTCAACTCCACAAGCTGTACCATCGCCATCAGCGCTAAATACCTGCAAGGACCTCTGCGTTCAACCTGAAAAGCTGTCAATAAAATACTACAGCTCATCTAGAAAACCCGGTCAACGTAGATACACACATCAGAAGAAACAAAAGTATACAAATCAAGATTCATAAATTAACTTAAAACGTGTAACAGGTGAGATTTTGTAACCCAGCACAGTTTTTTTTTTTTTGTTTCCCATTTTGTTAATATACATGATATGCACATGCCTACATAAATGTATACATAGATAAAAAAACAATTCTTAATGCTTAGACAAAATTTACTGCGATTTACATTTTTTTTTTTTTACCGCTTTACATAATCTTTCGCCTGCAATCGAAGATTAATAATTCAGTTTGATATAAATAGATTTCTCCAAATTCAAATAACTTTCTGCTTGTATATACACATATATGGTCAAAATCAAATGTGAAATGATAGATAATAACGAGCAGCATACCCCCGCTCTTGGTGGTGCATCAAATGAACCCTTGAATCAGTCGGGTGCCCTCGGGAGCAATCAAAATTCCAATATTGAATCAATAAAAGTTCGACTTCCTACTTTTTGGAATAAAAATCCGGTTACTTGGTTCATTAAGGCCGAAGCACAATTCACAGTATTCAGAATCACCAGTGCTGAAACAAAATACTGTCTTACAGTTGCTGCTCTTCCACCAGACACCTGTGAAACAGTTATAGATATTTTGGCAGATCCACCTGTCGCCGACAAGTATGGAACATTAAAAGCGGCACTCATAAAACGACATTCTGTATCTGAGACTAAACGTCTCGAGGCTCTGGTGGAAAAAGCAGACATAGGAGATCGAAAACCATCAGAGGTTCTACGATCAATGAAAATGCTGGCTGGCAGTGATGAGGTCGTAAAAAACCTCTGGATGCGGCGCATGCCACAACACATAAATATAGCATTGCTTTCAGTGGGCGATAGGGACATTTCCGAACTGTCGCAACTCGGAGATAAGATCTACGAAGCGTCTCAAAACGCAAACATTTTCAGCGTTTCTTCAACTCAAGTTTGTAATCAGTCGAGTTGCAGTAATTCAGACATCATAACTCTTGAAAATAGACTTGCCAAAATAGAAACCATGATTGAAGAACTTACGATTCGCCCTTCATTTCAATCTCGTTCACGCTCACGAAACAATTTCAATTCTAACACTAGATTTAAGAGAAATCGCTCAAACTCCCGATCTAACGCCAATACCTGTTGGTTTAACCGAAGCGAGGAAGTGCCAAAAGCCGTGTAGTTTTTTCAACAAACTCCAATCTCAAAACCGTTCGGACACCCCAAATCAGTAAGTCCTGCTGTGGGTGCGGCAAGCATGCAGGACCATAGTAGTCGCCGCTTATTCATAAAAGATAGAACGCGCAACTTGATTTTTCTCATAGATACCGGTGCTGATCTATCAGTCTTACCACACAAACCTAATACATTTCGATCGCTTCAAGATCCATTGTTCTTGTTATCAGCCGCAAATGGGACAACAATTCCTACATTTGGATCTAAATTGCTTAAAGTTGACATAGGCTTAAGACGAAATCTAGTCCATCCTTTTATTTTAGCATCAGTTAGACGTCCTATAATAGGTGCAGACTTTTTAGCTAAGTTTGGTCTGATTGTTGACATGAAGAATAAAAGGATACTATTACCTCTACACGCAAATGCTTCGATAACAAGAACAAGTGATCCCACACCAATACAATTTGAAATTAACAATGAATACGGACAAATTTTAAAAAGCTTTCCTGTCATAACACAATAACCCAACTATTTCAGCCCCGTCAAACACACTGTAGTACATCACATTCTAACGAAAGGTCAGCTTCCAGCGACTCAAGCAAGGCATCATCCGACCATCCTCTTCACCTACTTGCTCACCCCTTCACTTAGTGAAAAAGAGGAATCAAGATTGGAGGCCATGCGGTGATTATCGCTGGCTCAACTCCATTACAATTCCGGACCGACATCCAATTGCAGACGGCTGCACAAGGTTTTCAAAAATTGATATAGTCAGAGCGTACCATTTATTTCCAGTGGCGTCGGAAGACATTTACAAGACAGCCATAACAACTCCTTTCGGAATGTTCGAATGGAACAGATTACCTTTCGGTCTTCGTAATGCCGCACAAACTTTTCAGCGGTTTATAAACGAAGTTTGTTTTGGCCTCGACTTTGTATTTGGCTATATCGATGACTTGTTAATTGCGAGCAAGGATGAAACAGACCATAAAATGCATCTCAAAATACTTTTCAAGCGTCTCGAAGAATATGGAGTAAACATTAATCTATCCAAATGCACTTTTGGTACCACCACGTTAGATTTTTTGAGCCATAACATTAGTAAAGATGGCATTTTTCCAAGCAAAGATCGAGTTGAAGCCATTATTAATTTTCCTAAGCCCGCTTCCATTAAACAAGTCCAGAGATTCATAGGAATGATAAATTACTATCATCGCTTTATTCCAAAAATTGCTCAGATACTGGCACCACTTCACGCGCACCTGGCTTCTCAAGCTAAAATCAAAATATCAAAAAAAGTTTTCTCCTGGCCTGATCATCTTAACAGTACGTTCCAAGAAGCTAAGAACGCCCTCACAAACATTACGCTTTTAGCTCATCCAAAAGCCAATGGTGAATATAGTATAGCTACTGACGCATCTAACAACGCTGTTGGTGCGGTTCTTCAGCAAAAGAGAAAGGGATCTTGGGAACCCTTAGCATTTTTTTCAAAAAAGCTGACGAGATCTGAAATAAATTTTTCGGCTTTTGATCGCGAATTATTGGCAATCTACTTGGCAATAAAACATTTCAGGTATTTTGTAGAAGGCCGAGAAGTGACAACTCTCACCGATCACAAACCGCTCACGTATGCTTTAACCACTAAAACCGAAAGGAGTCCCCGACAAACCAGGCATTTAGATTTTATATCACAATTTACCAGTGACATCCAGCACATCAATGGTAAGGACAATCTTGTGGCGGACGCACTCTCTCGCATAGGCGAGCCTGAGATTTCCACCATAAAAAACATAAATCTAGATATGACAACAATTGCTAAACTACAAACAAAAGATGAGGAATTACAGAAATTGCTTAAAGAAGGATCTAAGAAAAAAACTTCATTTTCGTTAAAAGAGTTTAAATTTCCTGACTTAAACATTTTCTGTGAGACCTCAACTTTAAAGAATAGACCATATATATAACCCTCAGATCTTCGTCCAACAGTATTCAAAATTTTACACGGACTTTCCCATTCTAGTATTCACGCAACTCGCAAAATTATCTCTGATCGATAATTCTGGCCAAACATGAATATACACGTTAATAAATGGTCGAGAGCTTGCGTGGGATGTCAAAAATCGAAGATCCAAAGACATACGAAGTCAGCTCATGATCATTTCGAATTGCCAACGGGGCGTTTCGATCATGTTCATCTTGATCTTGTAGGACCACTTCCCCCAGCTGACGGGTTTTCTTACATTCTGACAGCCATTGACAGATTCACACGCTGGCCAGAAGCGTATCCTATCAGAGACATAACAGCAACCACTGTTGCCAAAACATTCATTGAAAACTTCGTTTCAAGATTTGGAACCCCATTAAAAATCACCACCGATCAGGGTACACAATTTGAATCAAAATTATTCAGTGAACTATTGAAATTGCTTGCAGTTCACAAAATTCACACGACGCCCTATCACCCACAATCTAACGGCCTAGTCGAGCGCTTCCACCGTCAACTAAAGAGTTCTCTCAGAGCAAGATGTAACACCGTCAATTGGAGTTCGGAACTGCCAATCATTCTTTTGGGCATCCGGTGTGCAATCAAAGAAGATCTAAACTGCTCCGCTGCAGAATTAGTTTATGGCCAAAATCTTAGGTTACCGGGAGAAATCTTTGTGAGCAACAGCACACAAAACACTTCACCAGAAGATCTCATCGAAAAATTACGCAGCACGATGAGAAATCTAGTACCCAAACAGACACGTAATAGTGAGCAAAATATTTGTATTCCCAAAAATCTGAACGATTGTGAAAATGTCTTCGTCAGGGTGGACAGGATTAGAACTGGAACAGGATTAGAACTGGCCCGCCTTATGAGGGCCCCTATAAAGTTGTTTGCCGTATGCGAAAATTTTTCATCATTGACATAAAAAACAAAAATGTTTCGATATCAGTAGACAGACTCAAGCCTGCATACAGTGTTTTGTGCTCCGATCTAATTAACATATCAAAGGACGAAGAAACAAGGAATTACCCAGGGGGCACTCTACTGGAGGAGGGTGATGTAGAGGAAAAATCCAACTTGAAGGTTGTCAGCTTTAAATAATTGTGAACGTTTTCACTTTGTCATGTGGGCTGAACACATTCAATTTACTTTCGTTCGGTCGGATAATAAAACGCAGTTTCTTTCGTCTTAAATTTAAACCCCGTTATTTTAAGAATTACCTTTTCCACTTTTTCCTTTTGTTAATCTTTCGATATTGTGCTTAAGCGTCGACACCGTGCTGGGGAGCAAACTCCCACAAAAACATTTTTTGTTCTTGAGTAATAATTAAATAATAACTTTAATATATGTACCTTATAATAAAGTAAATTAGAATTTAAAAGTGTAGTCTGTTTCTTTTGGTTCTACCAATACGGACTACTACATTGGTGACCCCGAGCAGTGGACACAATAACTACCTACTGGTAAAAAAAACAACGTGTTTGTCCGCAAAATTGGGACGAGGACACAATTATCTTATGGATTTGGTTGGGCACGAGGTCTGGCGGATTTTCGCTGATTTTTGCTACCAAAACTAAAGCGTTTACTAGTCAGCGTTCCAACGTCACATCAATTATCTGCTGAGACAAACACACGCAAAATATAAATAAATAGCAAAATTGTATTTTCCAACTGCATTCATGCGCCACAAACAACAACGTGCAACTAAACCCTGCTGTCATTTGCGTAGCCGAAAGTAAAACGTGGCAACTGAAATTTGCTGTCGCTCCGTTATCCACAGCCAAAAAAAAAAATTCGTCGCTGCTCCGTTAGAAGCACCGGCCTGACAAAATTTTCACCTAACCGCCAACACATACCAACACATATAAAATACCGCAAGCTGAAGTCATTTTATCTGATAGAAACAGCACCACGTGTTTCCTCAAGCAAATCGGAATCGCGCAGTCATAAGTGCACGAGAACGTACATTGGAAACTATACATCGGTGCTTCACAACATCTCAACTCCACAAGCTGTACCATCGCCATCAGCGCTAAATACCTGCAAGGACCTCTGCGCTCAACCTGAAAAGCTGTCAATAAAATACTACAGCTCATCTAGAAAACCCGGTCAACGTAGATACACACATCAGAAGAAACAAAAGTATACAAATCAAGATTCATAAATTAACTTAAAACGTGTAACAGGTGAGATTTTGTAACCCAGCACAGTTTTTTTTTTTGTTTCCCATTTTGTTAATATACATGATATGCACATGCCTACATAAATGTATACATAGATAAAAAAACAATTCTTAATGCTTAGACAAAATTTACTGCGATTTACATTTTTTTTTTTTACCGCTTTACATAATCTTTCGCCTGCAATCGAAGATTAATAATTCAGTTTGATATAAATAGATTTCTCCAAATTCAAATAACTTTCTGCTTGTATATACACATATATGGTCAAAATCAAATGTGAAATGATAGATAATAACGAGCAGCATACTCCCGCTCTTGGTGGTGCATCAAATGAACCCTTGAATCAGTCGGGTGCCCTCGGGAGCAATCAAAATTCCAATATTGAATCAATAAAAGTTCGACTTCCTACTTTTTGGAATAAAAATCCGGTTACTTGGTTCATTAAGGCCGAAGCACAATTCACAGTATTCAGAATCACCAGTGCTGAAACAAAATACTGTCTTACAGTTGCTGCTCTTCCACCAGACACCTGTGAAACAGTTATAGATATTTTGGCAGATCCACCTGTCGCCGACAAGTATGGAACATTAAAAGCGGCACTCATAAAACGACATTCTGTATCTGAGACTAAACGTCTCGAGGCTCTGGTGGAAAAAGCAGACATAGGAGATCGAAAACCATCAGAGGTTCTACGATCAATGAAAATGCTGGCTGGCAGTGATGAGGTCGTAAAAAACCTCTGGATGCGGCGCATGCCACAACACATAAATATAGCATTGCTTTCAGTGGGCGATAGGGACATTTCCGAACTGTCGCAACTCGGAGATAAGATCTACGAAGCGTCTCAAAACGCAAACATTTTCAGCGTTTCTTCAACTCAAGTTTGTAATCAGTCGAGTTGCAGTAATTCAGACATCATAACTCTTGAAAATAGACTTGCCAAAATAGAAACCATGATTGAAGAATTTACGATTCGCCCTTCATTTCAATCTCGTTCACGCTCACGAAACAATTTCAATTCTAACACTAGATTTAAGAGAAATCGCTCAAACTCCCGATCTAACGCCAATACCTGTTGGTTTCACCGAAGCGAGGAAATGCCAAAACCCGTATAGTTTTTTCAACAAACCCCAATCTCAAAACCGTTCGGACACCCCAAATCAGTAAGTCCTGCTGTGAGTGCGGCAAGCATGCAGGACCATAGTAGTCGCCGCTTATTCATAAAAGATAGAACGAGCAACTTGATTTTTCTCATAGATACCGGTGCTGATCTATCAGTCTTACCCGCCCCGTCAAACACACTGTAGTACATCACATTCTAACGAAAGGTCAGCTTCCAGCGACTCAAGCAAGGCATCATCCGACCATCCTCTTCACCTACTTGCTCACCCCTTCACTTAGTGAAAAAGAGGAATCAAGATTGGAGGCCATGCGGTGATTATCGCTGGCTCAACTCCATTACAATTCCGGACCGACATCCAATTCGACACATCCAAGACTTTACGATGAATGCAGACGGCTGCACAAGGTTTTCAAAAATTGATATAGTCAGAGCGTACCATTTATTTCCAGTGGCGTCGGAAGACATTTACAAGACAGCCATAACAACTCCTTTTGGAATGTTCGAATGGAACAGATTACCTTTCGGTCTTCGTAATGCCGCACAAACTTTTCAGCGGTTTATAAACGAAGTTTGTTTTGGCCTCGACTTTGTTTTTGGCTATATCGATGACTTGTTAATTGCGAGCAAGGATGAAACAGACCATAAAATGCATCTCAAAATACTTTTCAAGCATCTCGAAGAATATGGAGTAAACATTAATCTATCCAAATGCACTTTTGGTACCACCACGTTAGATTTTTTGAGCCATAACATTAGTAAAGATGGCATTTTTCCAAGCAAAGATCGAGTTGAAGCCATCATTAATTTTCCTAAGCCCGCTTCCATTAAACAAGTCCAGAGATTCATAGCAATGATAAATTACTATCATCGCTTTATTCCAAAAATTGCTCAGATACTGGCACCACTTCACGCGCACCTGGCTTCTCAAGCTAAAATCAAAATATCAAAAAAAGTTTTCTCCTGGCCTGATCATCTTAACAGTACGTTCCAAGAAGCTAAGAACGCCCTCACAAACATTACGCTTTTAGCTCATCCAAAAGCCAATGGTGAATATAGTAAAGCTACTGACGCATCTAACAACGCTGTTGGTGCGGTTCTTCAGCAAAAGAGAAAGGGATCTTGGGAACCCTTAGCATTTTTTTCAAAAAAGCTGACGAGATCTGAAATAAATTTTTCGGCTTTTGATCGCGAATTATTGGCAATCTACTTGGCAATAAAACATTTCAGGTATTTTGTAGAAGGCCGAGAAGTGACAATTCTCACCGATCACAAACCGCTCACGTATGCTTTAACCACTAAAACCGAAAGGAGTCCCCGACAAACCAGGCATTTAGATTTTATATCACAATTTACCAGTGACATCCAGCACATCAATGGTAAGGACAATCTTGTCGCGGACGCACTCTCTCGCATAGGCGAGCCTGAGATTTCCACCATAAAAAACATAAATCTAGATATGACAACAATTGCTAAACTACAAACAAAAGATGAGGAATTACAGAAATTGCTTAAAGAAGGATCTAAGAAAAAAACTACATTTTCGTTAAAAGAGTTTAAATTTCCTGATTTAAACATTTTCTGTGAGACCTCAACTTTAAAGAATAGACCATATATACCCTCAGATCTTCGTCCAACAGTATTCAAAATTTTACACGGACTTTCCCATCCTAGTATTCACGCAACTCGCAAAATTATCTCTGATCGATACTTCTGGCCAAACATGAATATACACGTTAATAAATGGTCGAGAGCTTACGTGGGATGTCAAAAATCGAAGATCCAAAGACATACGAAGTCAGCTCATGGTCATTTCGAATTGCCAACGGGGCGTTTCGATCATGTTCATCTTGATCTTGTAGGACCACTTCCCCCAGCTGACGGGTTTTCTTACATTCTGACAGCCATTGACAGATTCACACGCTGGCCAGAAGCGTATCCTATCAGAGACATAACAGCAACCACTGTTGCCAAAACATTCATTGAAAACTTCGTTTCAAGATTTGGAACCCCATTAAAAATCACCACCGATCAGGGTACACAATTTGAATCAAAATTATTCAGTGAACTATCGAAATTGCTTGGAGTTCACAAAATTCACACGACGCCCTATCACCCACAATCTAACGGCCTAGTCGAGTGCTTCCACCGTCAACTAAAGAGTTCTCTCAGAGCAAGATGTAACACCGTCAATTGGAGTTCGGAACTGCCAATCATTCTTTTGGGCATCCGGTGTGCAATCGAAGAAGATCGAAACTGCTCCGCTGCAGAATTAGTTTATGGCCAAAATCTTAGGTTACCGGGAGAAATCTTTGTGAGCAACAGCACACAAAACACTTCACCAGAAGATCTCATCGAAAAATTACGCAGCACGATGAGAAATCTAGTACCCAAACAGACACGTAAGAGTGAGCAAAATATTTTTATTCCCAAAAAATCTGAACGATTGTGAAAATGTCTTCGTCAGGGTGGACAGGATTAGAACTGGTTTAACACCGCCTTATGAGGGCCCCTATAAAGTTGTTTGCCGTATGCGAAAATTTTTCATCATTGACATAAAAAACAAAAATGTTTCGATATCAGTAGACAGACTCAAGCCTGCATACAGTGTTTTGTGCTCCGATCTAATTAACATATCAAAGGACGAAGAAACAAGGAATTACCCAGGGGGCACTCTACTGGAGGAGGGTGATGTAGAGGAAAAATCCAACTTGAAGGTTGTCAGCTTTAAATAATTGTGAACGTTTTCACTTTGTCATGTGCGCTGAACACATTCAATTTACTTTCGTTCGGTCGGATAATAAAACGCAGTTTCTTTCGTCTTAAATTTAAACCCCGTTATTTTAAGAATTACCTTTTCCACTTTTTCCTTTTGTTAATCTTTCGATATTGTGCTTAAGCGTCGACACCGTGCTGGGGAGCAAACTCCCACAAAAACATTTTTTGTTCTTGAGTAATAATTAAATAATAACTTTAATATATGTACCTTATAATAAAGTAAATTAGAATTTAAAAGTGTAGTCTGTTTCTTTTGGTTCTACCAATACGGACTACTACATTGGTGACCCCGAGCAGTGGACACAATAACTACCTACTGGTAAAAAAAACAACGTGTTTGTCCGCAAAATTGGCACGAGGACACAATTATCTTATGGATTTGGTTGGGCACGAGGTCTGGCGGATTTTCGCTGATTTTTGCTACCAAAACTAAAGCGTTTACTAGTCAGCGTTCCAACGTCACATCAATTATCTGCTGAGACAAACACACGCAAAATATAAATAAATAGCAAAATTGTATTTTCCAACTGCATTCATGCGCCACAAACAACAACGTGCAACTAAACCCTGCTGTCATTTGCGTAGCCGAAAGTAAAACGTGGCAACTGAAATTTGCTGTCGCTCCGTTATCCACAGCCAAAAAAAAAAATTCGTCGCTGCTCCGTTAGAAGCACCGGCCTGACAAAATTTTCACCTAACCGCCAACACATACCAACACATATAAAATACCGCAAGCTGAAGTCATTTTATCTGATAGAAACAGCACCACGTGTTTCCTCAAGCAAATCGGAATCGCGCAGTCATAAGTGCACGAGAACATACATTGGAAACTATACATCGGTGCTTCACAACATCTCAACTCCACAAGCTGTACCATCGCCATCAGCGCTAAATACCTGCAAGGACCTCTGCGTTCAACCTGAAAAGCTGTCAATAAAATACTACAGCTCATCTAGAAAACCCGGTCAACGTAGATACACACATCAGAAGAAACAAAAGTATACAAATCAAGATTCATAAATTAACTTAAAACGTGTAACAGGTGAGATTTTGTAACCCAGCACAGTTTTTTTTTTTTTGTTTCCCATTTTGTTAATATACATGATATGCACATGCCTACATAAATGTATACATAGATAAAAAAACAATTCTTAATGCTTAGACAAAATTTACTGCGATTTACATTTTTTTTTTTTTACCGCTTTACATAATCTTTCGCCTGCAATCGAAGATTAATAATTCAGTTTGATATAAATAGATTTCTCCAAATTCAAATAACTTTCTGCTTGTATATACACATATATGGTCAAAATCAAATGTGAAATGATAGATAATAACGAGCAGCATACCCCCGCTCTTGGTGGTGCATCAAATGAACCCTTGAATCAGTCGGGTGCCCTCGGGAGCAATCAAAATTCCAATATTGAATCAATAAAAGTTCGACTTCCTACTTTTTGGAATAAAAATCCGGTTACTTGGTTCATTAAGGCCGAAGCACAATTCACAGTATTCAGAATCACCAGTGCTGAAACAAAATACTGTCTTACAGTTGCTGCTCTTCCACCAGACACCTGTGAAACAGTTATAGATATTTTGGCAGATCCACCTGTCGCCGACAAGTATGGAACATTAAAAGCGGCACTCATAAAACGACATTCTGTATCTGAGACTAAACGTCTCGAGGCTCTGGTGGAAAAAGCAGACATAGGAGATCGAAAACCATCAGAGGTTCTACGATCAATGAAAATGCTGGCTGGCAGTGATGAGGTCGTAAAAAACCTCTGGATGCGGCGCATGCCACAACACATAAATATAGCATTGCTTTCAGTGGGCGATAGGGACATTTCCGAACTGTCGCAACTCGGAGATAAGATCTACGAAGCGTCTCAAAACGCAAACATTTTCAGCGTTTCTTCAACTCAAGTTTGTAATCAGTCGAGTTGCAGTAATTCAGACATCATAACTCTTGAAAATAGACTTGCCAAAATAGAAACCATGATTGAAGAACTTACGATTCGCCCTTCATTTCAATCTCGTTCACGCTCACGAAACAATTTCAATTCTAACACTAGATTTAAGAGAAATCGCTCAAACTCCCGATCTAACGCCAATACCTGTTGGTTTCACCGAAGCGAGGAAATGCCAAAACCCGTATAGTTTTTTCAACAAACCCCAATCTCAAAACCGTTCGGACACCCCAAATCAGTAAGTCCTGCTGTGAGTGCGGCAAGCATGCAGGACCATAGTAGTCGCCGCTTATTCATAAAAGATAGAACGAGCAACTTGATTTTTCTCATAGATACCGGTGCTGATCTATCAGTCTTACCCGCCCCGTCAAACACACTGTAGTACATCACATTCTAACGAAAGGTCAGCTTCCAGCGACTCAAGCAAGGCATCATCCGACCATCCTCTTCACCTACTTGCTCACCCCTTCACTTAGTGAAAAAGAGGAATCAAGATTGGAGGCCATGCGGTGATTATCGCTGGCTCAACTCCATTACAATTCCGGACCGACATCCAATTCGACACATCCAAGACTTTACGATGAATGCAGACGGCTGCACAAGGTTTTCAAAAATTGATATAGTCAGAGCGTACCATTTATTTCCAGTGGCGTCGGAAGACATTTACAAGACAGCCATAACAACTCCTTTTGGAATGTTCGAATGGAACAGATTACCTTTCGGTCTTCGTAATGCCGCACAAACTTTTCAGCGGTTTGTAAACGAAGTTTGTTTTGGCCTCGACTTTGTTTTTGGCTATATCGATGACTTGTTAATTGCGAGCAAGGATGAAACAGACCATAAAATGCATCTCAAAATACTTTTCAAGCATCTCGAAGAATATGGAGTAAACATTAATCTATCCAAATGCACTTTTGGTACCACCACGTTAGATTTTTTGAGCCATAACATTAGTAAAGATGGCATTTTTCCAAGCAAAGATCGAGTTGAAGCCATCATTAATTTTCCTAAGCCCGCTTCCATTAAACAAGTCCAGAGATTCATAGCAATGATAAATTGCTATCATCGCTTTATTCCAAAAATTGCTCAGATACTGGCACCACTTCACGCGCACCTGGCTTCTCAAGCTAAAATCAAAATATCAAAAAAAGTTTTCTCCTGGCCTGATCATCTTAACAGTACGTTCCAAGAAGCTAAGAACGCCCTCACAAACATTACGCTTTTAGCTCATCCAAAAGCCAATGGTGAATATAGTAAAGCTACTGACGCATCTAACAACAATGTTGGTGCGGTTCTTCAGCAAAAGAGAAAGGGATCTTGGGAACCCTTAGCATTTTTTTCAAAAAAGCTGACGAGATCTGAAATAAATTTTTCGGCTTTTGATCGCGAATTATTGGCAATCTACTTGGCAATAAAACGTTTCAGGTATTTTGTAGAAGGCCGAGAAGTGACAATTCTCACCGATCACAAACCGCTCACGTATGCTTTAACCACTAAAACCGAAAGGAGTCCCCGACAAACCAGGCATTTAGATTTTATATCACAATTTACCAGTGACATCCAGCACATCAATGGTAAGGACAATCTTGTCGCGGACGCGCTCTCTCGCATAGGCGAGCCTGAGATTTCCACCATAAAAAACATAAATCTAGATATGACAACAATTGCTAAACTACAAACAAAAGATGAGGAATTACAGAAATTGCTTAAAGAAGGATCTAAGAAAAAAACTTCATTTTCGTTAAAAGAGTTTAAATTTCCTGATTTAAACATTTTCTGTGAGACCTCAACTTTAAAGAATAGACCATATATACCCTCAGATCTTCGTCCAACAGTATTCAAAATTTTACACGGACTTTCCCATCCTAGTATTCACGCAACTCGCAAAATTATCTCTGATCGATACTTCTGGCCAAACATGAATATACACGTTAATAAATGGTCGAGAGCTTACGTGGGATGTCAAAAATCGAAGATCCAAAGACATACGAAGTCAGCTCATGGTCATTTCAAATTGCCAACGGGGCGTTTCGATCATGTTCATCTTGATCTTGTAGGACCACTTCCCCCAGCTGACGGGTTTTCTTACATTCTGACAGCCATTGACAGATTCACACGCTGGCCAGAAGCGTATCCTATCAGAGACATAACAGCAACCACTGTTGCCAAAACATTCATTGAAAACTTCGTTTCAAGATTTGGAACCCCATTAAAAATCACCACCGATCAGGGTACACAATTTGAATCAAAATTATTCAGTGAACTATCGAAATTGCTTGGAGTTCACAAAATTCACACGACGCCCTATCACCCACAATCTAACGGCCTAGTCGAGCGCTTCCACCGTCAACTAAAGAGTTCTCTCAGAGCAAGATGTAACACCGTCAATTGGAGTTCGGAACTGCCAATCATTCTTTTGGGCATCCGGTGTGCAATCGAAGAAGATCGAAACTGCTCCGCTGCAGAATTAGTTTATGGCCAAAATCTTAGGTTACCGGGAGAAATCTTTGTGAGCAACAGCACACAAAACACTTCACCAGAAGATCTCATCGAAAAATTACGCAGCACGGTGAGAAATCTAGTACCCAAACAGACACGTAAGAGTGAGCAAAATATTTTTATTCCCAAAAAATCTGAACGATTGTGAAAATGTCTTCGTCAGGGTGGACAGGATTAGAACTGGTTTAACACCGCCTTATGAGGGCCCCTATAAAGTTGTTTGCCGTATGCGAAAATTTTTCATCATTGACATAAAAAACAAAAATGTTTCGATATCAGTAGACAGACTCAAGCCTGCATACAGTGTTTTGTGCTCCGATCTAATTAACATATCAAAGGACGAAGAAACAAGGAATTACCCAGGGGGCACTCTACTGGAGGAGGGTGATGTAGAGGAAAAATCCAACTTGAAGGTTGTCAGCTTTAAATAATTGTGAACGTTTTCACTTTGTCATGTGCGCTGAACACATTCAATTTACTTTCGTTCGGTCGGATAATAAAACGCAGTTTCTTTCGTCTTAAATTTAAACCCCGTTATTTTAAGAATTACCTTTTCCACTTTTTCCTTTTGTTAATCTTTCGATATTGTGCTTAAGCGTCGACACCGTGCTGGGGAGCAAACTCCCACAAAAACATTTTTTGTTCTTAAGTAATAATTAAATAATAACTTTAATATACCTTATAATAAAGTAAATTAGAATTTAAAAGTGTAGTCTGTTTCTTTTGGTTCTACCAATACGGACTACTACATTGGTGACCCCGAGCAGTGGACACAATAACTACCTACTGGTAAAAAAAACAACGTGTTTGTCCGCAAAATTGGCACGAGGAGACAATTATCTTATGGATTTGGTTGGGCACGAGGTCTGGCGGATTTTCGCTGATTTTTGCTACCAAAACTGACAAAATTTTCACCTAACCGCCAACACATACCAACACATATAAAATACCGCAATGTGAAGTCATTTTATCTGATAGAAACAGCACCACGTGTTTCCTCAAGCAAATCGGAATCGCGCAGTCATAAGTGCACGAGAACATACATTGGAAACTATACATCGGTGCTTCACAACATCTCAACTCCACAAGCTGTACCATCGCCATCAGCGCTAAATACCTGCAAGGACCTCTGCGCTCAACCTGAAAAGCTGTCAATAAAATACTACAGCTCATCTAGAAAACCCGGTCAACGTAGATACACACATCAGAAGAAACAAAAGCATACAAATCAAGATTCATAAATTAACTTAAAACGTGTAACAGGTGAGATTTTGTAACCCAGCACAGTTTTTTTTTTTGTTTCCCATTTTGTTAATATACATGATATGCACATGCCTACATAAATGTATACATAGATAAAAAAAACAATTCTTAATGCTTAGACAAAATTTACTGCGATTTACATTTTTTTTTTTTTTACCGCTTTACATAATCTTTCGCCTGCAATCGAAGATTAATAATTCAGTTTGATATAAATAGATTTTTCCAAATTCAAATAACTTTCTGCTTGTATATACACATATATGGTCAAAATCAAATGTGAAATGATAGATAATAACGAGCAGCATACCCCCGCTCTTGGTGGTGCATCAAATGAACCCTTGAATCAGTCGGGTGCCCTCGGGAGCAATCGAAATTCCAATATTGAATCAATTAAAGTTCGATTTCCTACTTTTTGGAATAAAAATCCGGTTACTTGGTTCATTCAGGCCGAAGCACAATTCACAGTATTCAGAATCACCAGTGCTGAAACAAAATACTGTCTTACAGTTGCTGCTCTTCCACCAGACACCTGTGAAACAGTTATAGATATTTTGGCAGATCCACCTGTCGCCGACAAGTATGGAACATTAAAAGCGGCACTCATAAAACGACATTCTGTATCTGAGACTAAACGTCTCGAGGCTCTGGTGGAAAAAGCAGACATAGGAGATCGAAAACCATCAGAGGTTCTACGATCAATGAAAATGCTGGCTGGCAGTGATGAGGTCGTAAAAAACCTCTGGATGCGGCGCATGCCACAACACATAAATATAGCATTGCTTTCAGTGGGCGATAGGGACATTTCCGAACTGTCACAACTCGGAGATAAGATCTACGAAGCGTCTCAAAACGGAAACATTTTCAGCGTTTCTTCAACTCAAGTTTGTAATCAGTCGAGTTGCAGTAATTCAGACATCATAACTCTTGAAAATAGACTTGCCAAAATAGAAACCATGATTGAAGAACTTACGATTCGCCCTTCATTTCAATCTCGTTCACGCTGACGAAACAATTTCAATTCTAACACTAGATTTAAGAGAAATCGCTCAAACTCCCGATCTAACGCCAATACCTGTTGGTTTAACCAAAGCGAGGAAATGCCAAAAGCCGTGTAGTTTTTTCAACAAACTCCAATCTCAAAACCGTTCGGACACCCCAAATCAGTAAGTCCTGCTGTGAGTGCGGCAAGCATGCAGGACCATAGTAGTCGCCGCTTATTCATAAAAGATAGAACGCGCAACTTGATTTTTCTCATAGATACCGGTGCTGATCTATCAGTCTTACCACACAAACCTAATACATTTCGATCGCTTCAAGATCCATTGTTCTTGTTATCAGCCGCAAATGGGACAACAATTCCTACATTTGGATCTAAATTGCTTAAAGTTGACATAGGCTTAAGACGAAATCTAGTCCATCCTTTTATTTTAGCATCAGTTAGACGTCCTATAATAGGTGCAGACTTTTTAGCTAAGTTTGGTCTGATTGTTGACATGAAGAATAAAAGGATACTATTACCTCTACACGCAAATGCTTCGATAACAAGAACAAGTGATCCCACACCAATACAATTTGAAATTAACAATGAATACGGACAAATTTTAAAAAGCTTTCCTGCCATAACACAATAACCCAACTATTTCAGCCCCGTCAAACACACTGTAGTACATCACATTCTAACGAAAGGTCAGCTTCCAGCGACTCAAGCAAGGCATCATCCGACCATCCTCTTCACCTACTTGCTCACCCCTTCACTTAGTGAAAAAGAGGAATCAAGATTGGAGGCCATGCGGTGATTATCGCTGGCTCAACTCCATTACAATTCCGGACCGACATCCAATTGCAGACGGCTGCACAAGGTTTTCAAAAATTGATATAGTCAGAGCGTACCATTTATTTCCAGTGGCGTCGGAAGACATTTACAAGACAGCCATAACAACTCCTTTCGGAATGTTCGAATGGAACAGATTACCTTTCGGTCTTCGTAATGCCGCACAAACTTTTCAGCGGTTTATAAACGAAGTTTGTTTTGGCCTCGACTTTGTTTTTGGCTATATCGATGACTTGTTAATTGCGAGCAAGGATGAAACAGACCATAAAATGCATCTCAAAATACTTTTCAAGCATCTCGAAGAATATGGAGTAAACATTAATCTATCCAAATGCACTTTTGGTACCACCACGTTAGATTTTTTGAGCCATAACATTAGTAAAGATGGCATTTTTCCAAGCAAAGATCGAGTTGAAGCCATCATTAATTTTCCTAAGCCCGCTTCCATTAAACAAGTCCAGAGATTCATAGCAATGATAAATTACTATCATCGCTTTATTCCAAAAATTGCTCAGATACTGGCACCACTTCACGCGCACCTGGCTTCTCAAGCTAAAATCAAAATATCAAAAAAAGTTTTCTCCTGGCCTGATCATCTTAACAGTACGTTCCAAGAAGCTAAGAACGCCCTCACAAACATTACGCTTTTAGCTCATCCAAAAGCCAATGGTGAATATAGTAAAGCTACTGACGCATCTAACAACAATGTTGGTGCGGTTCTTCAGCAAAAGAGAAAGGGATCTTGGGAACCCTTAGCATTTTTTTCAAAAAAGCTGACGAGATCTGAAATAAATTTTTCGGCTTTTGATCGCGAATTATTGGCAATCTACTTGGCAATAAAACATTTCAGGTATTTTGTAGAAGGCCGAGAAGTGACAATTCTCACCGATCACAAACCGCTCACGTATGCTTTAACCACTAAAACCGAAAGGAGTCCCCGACAAACCAGGCATTTAGATTTTATATCACAATTTACCAGTGACATCCAGCACATCAATGGTAAGGACAATCTTGTCGCGGACGCACTCTCTCGCATAGGCGAGCCTGAGATTTCCACCATAAAAAACATAAATCTAGATATGACAACAATTGCTAAACTACAAACAAAAGATGAGGAATTACAGAAATTGCTTAAAGAAGGATCTAAGAAAAAAACTTCATTTTCGTTAAAAGAGTTTAAATTTCCTGATTTAAACATTTTCTGTGAGACCTCAACTTTAAAGAATAGACCATATATACCCTCAGATCTTCGTCCAACAGTATTCAAAATTTTACACGGACTTTCCCATCCTAGTATTCACGCAACTCGCAAAATTATCTCTGATCGATACTTCTGGCCAAACATGAATATACACGTTAATAAATGGTCGAGAGCTTACGTGGGATGTCAAAAATCGAAGATCCAAAGACATACGAAGTCAGCTCATGGTCATTTCGAATTGCCAACGGGGCGTTTCGATCATGTTCATCTTGATCTTGTAGGACCACTTCCCCCAGCTGACGGGTTTTCTTACATTCTGACAGCCATTGACAGATTCACACGCTGGCCAGAAGCGTATCCTATCAGAGACATAACAGCAACCACTGTTGCCAAAACATTCATTGAAAACTTCGTTTCAAGATTTGGAACCCCATTAAAAATCACCACCGATCAGGGTACACAATTTGAATCAAAATTATTCAGTGAACTATTGAAATTGCTTGGAGTTCACAAAATTCACACGACGCCCTATCACCCACAATCTAACGGCCTAGTCGAGCGCTTCCACCGTCAACTAAAGAGTTCTCTCAGAGCAAGATGTAACACCGTCAATTGGAGTTCGGAACTGCCAATCATTCTTTTGGGCATCCGGTGTGCAATCGAAGAAGATCGAAACTGCTCCGCTGCAGAATTAGTTTATGGCCAAAATCTTAGGTTACCGGGAGAAATCTTTGTGAGCAACAGCACACAAAACACTTCACCAGAAGATCTCATCGAAAAATTACGCAGCACGATGAGAAATCTAGTACCCAAACAGACACGTAAGAGTGAGCAAAATATTTGTATTCCCAAAAAATCTGAACGATTGTGAAAATGTCTTCGTCAGGGTGGACAGGATTAGAACTGGTTTAACACCGCCTTATGAGGGCCCCTATAAAGTTGTTTGCCGTATGCGAAAATTTTTCATCATTGACATAAAAAACAAAAATGTTTCGATATCAGTAGACAGACTCAAGCCTGCATACAGTGTTTTGTGCTCCGATCTAATTAACATATCAAAGGACGAAGAAACAAGGAATTACCCAGGGGGCACTCTACTGGAGGAGGGTGATGTAGAGGAAAAATCCAACTTGAAGGTTGTCAGCTTTAAATAATTGTGAACGTTTTCACTTTGTCATGTGCGCTGAACACATTCAATTTACTTTCGTTCGGTCGGATAATAAAACGCAGTTTCTTTCGTCTTAAATTTAAACCCCGTTATTTTAAGAATTACCTTTTCCACTTTTTCCTTTTGTTAATCTTTCGATATTGTGCTTAAGCGTCGACACCGTGCTGGGGAGCAAACTCCCACAAAAACATTTTTTGTTCTTAAGTAATAATTAAATAATAACTTTAATATACCTTATAATAAAGTAAATTAGAATTTAAAAGTGTAGTCTGTTTCTTTTGGTTCTACCAATACGGACTACTACATTGGTGACCCCGAGCAGTGGACACAATAACTACCTACTGGTAAAAAAAACAACGTGTTTGTCCGCAAAATTGGCACGAGGAGACAATTATCTTATGGATTTGGTTGGGCACGAGGTCTGGCGGATTTTCGCTGATTTTTGCTACCAAAACTGACAAAATTTTCACCTAACCGCCAACACATACCAACACATATAAAATACCGCAATGTGAAGTCATTTTATCTGATAGAAACAGCACCACGTGTTTCCTCAAGCAAATCGGAATCGCGCAGTCATAAGTGCACGAGAACATACATTGGAAACTATACATCGGTGCTTCACAACATCTCAACTCCACAAGCTGTACCATCGCCATCAGCGCTAAATACCTGCAAGGACCTCTGCGCTCAACCTGAAAAGCTGTCAATAAAATACTACAGCTCATCTAGAAAACCCGGTCAACGTAGATACACACATCAGAAGAAACAAAAGCATACAAATCAAGATTCATAAATTAACTTAAAACGTGTAACAGGTGAGATTTTGTAACCCAGCACAGTTTTTTTTTTTTGTTTCCCATTTTGTTAATATACATGATATGCACATGCCTACATAAATGTATACATAGATAAAAAAAACAATTCTTAATGCTTAGACAAAATTTACTGCGATTTACATTTTTTTTTTTTTTACCGCTTTACATAATCTTTCGCCTGCAATCGAAGATTAATAATTCAGTTTGATATAAATAGATTTTTCCAAATTCAAATAACTTTCTGCTTGTATATACACATATATGGTCAAAATCAAATGTGAAATGATAGATAATAACGAGCAGCATACCCCCGCTCTTGGTGGTGCATCAAATGAACCCTTGAATCAGTCGGGTGCCCTCGGGAGCAATCGAAATTCCAATATTGAATCAATTAAAGTTCGACTTCCTACTTTTTGGAATAAAAATCCGGTTACTTGGTTCATTCAGGCCGAAGCACAATTCACAGTATTCAGAATCACCAGTGCTGAAACAAAATACTGTCTTACAGTTGCTGCTCTTCCACCAGACACCTGTGAAACAGTTATAGATATTTTGGCAGATCCACCTGTCGCCGACAAGTATGGAACATTAAAAGCGGCACTCATAAAACGACATTCTGTATCTGAGACTAAACGTCTCGAGGCTCTGGTGGAAAAAGCAGACATAGGAGATCGAAAACCATCAGAGGTTCTACGATCAATGAAAATGCTGGCTGGCAGTGATGAGGTCGTAAAAAACCTCTGGATGCGGCGCATGCCACAACACATAAATATAGCATTGCTTTCAGTGGGCGATAGGGACATTTCCGAACTGTCACAACTCGGAGATAAGATCTACGAAGCGTCTCAAAACGGAAACATTTTCAGCGTTTCTTCAACTCAAGTTTGTAATCAGTCGAGTTGCAGTAATTCAGACATCATAACTCTTGAAAATAGACTTGCCAAAATAGAAACCATGATTGAAGAACTTACGATTCGCCCTTCATTTCAATCTCGTTCACGCTGACGAAACAATTTCAATTCTAACACTAGATTTAAGAGAAATCGCTCAAACTCCCGATCTAACGCCAATACCTGTTGGTTTAACCAAAGCGAGGAAATGCCAAAAGCCGTGTAGTTTTTTCAACAAACTCCAATCTCAAAACCGTTCGGACACCCCAAATCAGTAAGTCCTGCTGTGAGTGCGGCAAGCATGCAGGACCATAGTAGTCGCCGCTTATTCATAAAAGATAGAACGCGCAACTTGATTTTTCTCATAGATACCGGTGCTGATCTATCAGTCTTACCACACAAACCTAATACATTTCGATCGCTTCAAGATCCATTGTTCTTGTTATCAGCCGCAAATGGGACAACAATTCCTACATTTGGATCTAAATTGCTTAAAGTTGACATAGGCTTAAGACGAAATCTAGTCCATCCTTTTATTTTAGCATCAGTTAGACGTCCTATAATAGGTGCAGACTTTTTAGCTAAGTTTGGTCTGATTGTTGACATGAAGAATAAAAGGATACTATTACCTCTACACGCAAATGCTTCGATAACAAGAACAAGTGATCCCACACCAATACAATTTGAAATTAACAATGAATACGGACAAATTTTAAAAAGCTTTCCTGCCATAACACAATAACCCAACTATTTCAGCCCGTCAAACACACTGTAGTACATCACATTCTAACGAAAGGTCAGCTTCCAGCGACTCAAGCAAGGCATCATCCGACCATCCTCTTCACCTACTTGCTCACCCCTTCACTTAGTGAAAAAGAGGAATCAAGATTGGAGGCCATGCGGTGATTATCGCTGGCTCAACTCCATTACAATTCCGGACCGACATCCAATTGCAGACGGCTGCACAAGGTTTTCAAAAATTGATATAGTCAGAGCGTACCATTTATTTCCAGTGGCGTCGGAAGACATTTACAAGACAGCCATAACAACTCCTTTCGGAATGTTCGAATGGAACAGATTACCTTTCGGTCTTCGTAATGCCGCACAAACTTTTCAGCGGTTTATAAACGAAGTTTGTTTTGGCCTCGACTTTGTTTTTGGCTATATCGATGACTTGTTAATTGCGAGCAAGGATGAAACAGACCATAAAATGCATCTCAAAATACTTTTCAAGCATCTCGAAGAATATGGAGTAAACATTAATCTATCCAAATGCACTTTTGGTACCACCACGTTAGATTTTTTGAGCCATAACATTAGTAAAGATGGCATTTTTCCAAGCAAAGATCGAGTTGAAGCCATCATTAATTTTCCTAAGCCCGCTTCCATTAAACAAGTCCAGAGATTCATAGCAATGATAAATTACTATCATCGCTTTATTCCAAAAATTGCTCAGATACTGGCACCACTTCACGCGCACCTGGCTTCTCAAGCTAAAATCAAAATATCAAAAAAAGTTTTCTCCTGGCCTGATCATCTTAACAGTACGTTCCAAGAAGCTAAGAACGCCCTCACAAACATTACGCTTTTAGCTCATCCAAAAGCCAATGGTGAATATAGTAAAGCTACTGACGCATCTAACAACGCTGTTGGTGCGGTTCTTCAGCAAAAGAGAAAGGGATCTTGGGAACCCTTAGCATTTTTTTCAAAAAAGCTGACGAGATCTGAAATAAATTTTTCGGCTTTTGATCGCGAATTATTGGCAATCTACTTGGCAATAAAACATTTCAGGTATTTTGTAGAAGGCCGAGAAGTGACAATTCTCACCGATCACAAACCGCTCACGTATGCTTTAACCACTAAAACCGAAAGGAGTCCCCGACAAACCAGGCATTTAGATTTTATATCACAATTTACCAGTGACATCCAGCACATCAATGGTAAGGACAATCTTGTCGCGGACGCACTCTCTCGCATAGGCGAGCCTGAGATTTCCACCATAAAAAACATAAATCTAGATATGACAACAATTGCTAAACTACAAACAAAGGATGAGGATTTACAGAAATTGCTTAAAGAAGGATCTAACAAAAAAACTTCATTTTCGTTAAAAGAGTTTAAATTTCCTGATTTAAACATTTTCTGTGAGACCTCAACTTTAAAGAATAGACCATATATACCCTCAGATCTTCGTCCAACAGTATTCAAAATTTTACACGGACTTTCCCATCCTAGTATTCACGCAACTCGCAAAATTATCTCTGATCGATACTTCTGGCCAAACATGAATATACACGTTAATAAATGGTCGAGAGCTTACGTGGGATGTCAAAAATCGAAGATCCAAAGACATATGAAGTCAGCTCATGGTCATTTCGAATTGCCAACGGGGCGTTTCGATCATGTTCATCTTGATCTTGTAGGACCACTTCCCCCTGCTGACGGGTTTTCTTACATTCTGACAGCCATTGACAGATTCACACGCTGGCCAGAAGCGTATCCTATCAGAGACATAACAGCAACCACTGTTGCCAAAACATTCATTGAAAACTTCGTTTCAAGATTTGGAACCCCATTAAAAATCACCACCGATCAGGGTACACAATTTGAATCAAAATTATTCAGTGAACTATCGAAATTGCTTGGAGTTCACAAAATTCACACGACGCCCTATCACCCACAATCTAACGGCCTAGTCGAGCGCTTCCACCGTCAACTAAAGAGTTCTCTCAGAGCAAGATGTAACACCGTCAATTGGAGTTCGGAACTGCCAATCATTCTTTTGGGCATCCGGTGTGCAATCAAAGAAGATCTAAACTGCTCCGCTGCAGAATTAGTTTATGGCCAAAATCTTAGGTTACCGGGAGAAATCTTTGTGAGCAACAGCACACAAAACACTTCACCAGAAGATCTCATCGAAAATTTACGCAGCACGATGAGAAATCTAGTACCCAAACAGACACGTAAGAGTGAGCAAAATATTTTTATTCCCAAAAAATCTGAACGATTGTGAAAATGTCTTCGTCAGGGTGGACAGGATTAGAACTGGTTTAACACCGCCTTATGAGGGCCCCTATAAAGTTGTTTGCCGTATGCGAAAATTTTTCATCATTGACATAAAAAACAAAAATGTTTCGATATCAGTAGACAGACTCAAGCCTGCATACAGTGTTTTGTGCTCCGATCTAATTAACATATCAAAGGACGAAGAAACAAGGAATTACCCAGGGGGCACTCTACTGGAGGAGGGTGATGTAGAGGAAAAATCCAACTTGAAGGTTGTCAGCTTTAAATAATTGTGAACGTTTTCACTTTGTCATGTGCGCTGAACACATTCAATTTACTTTCGTTCGGTCGGATAATAAAACGCAGTTTCTTTCGTCTTAAATTTAAACCCCGTTATTTTAAGAATTACCTTTTCCACTTTTTCCTTTTGTTAATCTTTCGATATTGTGCTTAAGCGTCGACACCGTGCTGGGGAGCAAACTCCCACAAAAACATTTTTTGTTCTTAAGTAATAATTAAATAATAACTTTAATATACCTTATAATAAAGTAAATTAGAATTTAAAAGTGTAGTCTGTTTCTTTTGGTTCTACCAATACGGACTACTACATTGGTGACCCCGAGCAGTGGACACAATAACTACCTACTGGTAAAAAAAACAACGTGTTTGTCCGCAAAATTGGCACGAGGAGACAATTATCTTATGGATTTGGTTGGTCACGAGGTCTGGCGGATTTTCGCTGATTTTGCTACCAAAACTGACAAAATTTTCACCTAACCGCCAACACATACCAACACATATAAAATACCGCAATGTGAAGTCATTTTATCTGATAGAAACAGCACCACGTGTTTCCTCAAGCAAATCGGAATCGCGCAGTAATAAGTGCACGAGAACATACATTGGAAACTATACATCGGTGCTTCACAACATCTCAACTCCACAAGCTGTACCATCGCCATCAGCGCTAAATACCTGCAAGGACCTCTGCGCTCAACCTGAAAAGCTGTCAATAAAATACTACAGCTCATCTAGAAAACCCGGTCAACGTAGATACACACATCAGAAGAAACAAAAGCATACAAATCAAGATTCATAAATTAACTTAAAACGTGTAACAGGTGAGATTTTGTAACCCAGCACAGTTTTTTTTTTTTTGTTTCCCATTTTGTTAATATACATGATATGCACATGCCTACATAAATGTATACATAGATAAAAAAAACAATTCTTAATGCTTAGACAAAATTTACTGCGATTTACATTTTTTTTTTTTTTACCGCTTTACATAATCTTTCGCCTGCAATCGAAGATTAATAATTCAGTTTGATATAAATAGATTTTTCCAAATTCAAATAACTTTCTGCTTGTATATACACATATATGGTCAAAATCAAATGTGAAATGATAGATAATAACGAGCAGCATACCCCCGCTCTTGGTGGTGCATCAAATGAACCCTTGAATCAGTCGGGTGCCCTCGGGAGCAATCGAAATTCCAATATTGAATCAATTAAAGTTCGACTTCCTACTTTTTGGAATAAAAATCCGGTTACTTGGTTCATTCAGGCCGAAGCACAATTCACAGTATTCAGAATCACCAGTGCTGAAACAAAATACTGTCTTACAGTTGCTGCTCTTCCACCAGACACCTGTGAAACAGTTATAGATATTTTGGCAGATCCACCTGTCGCCGACAAGTATGGAACATTAAAAGCGGCACTCATAAAACGACATTCTGTATCTGAGACTAAACGTCTCGAGGCTCTGGTGGAAAAAGCAGACATAGGAGATCGAAAACCATCAGAGGTTCTACGATCAATGAAAATGCTGGCTGGCAGTGATGAGGTCGTTAAAACCCTCTGGATGCGGCGCATGCCACAACACATAAATATAGCATTGCTTTCAGTGGGCGATAGGGACATTTCCGAACTGTCACAACTCGGAGATAAGATCTACGAAGCGTCTCAAAACGGAAACATTTTCAGCGTTTCTTCAACTCAAGTTTGTAATCAGTCGAGTTGCAGTAATTCAGACATCATAACTCTTGAAAATAGACTTGCCAAAATAGAAACCATGATTGAAGAACTTACGATTCGCCCTTCATTTCAATCTCGTTCACGCTGACGAAACAATTTCAATTCTAACACTAGATTTAAGAGAAATCGCTCAAACTCCCGATCTAACGCCAATACCTGTTGGTTTAACCAAAGCGAGGAAATGCCAAAAGCCGTGTAGTTTTTTCAATAAACTCCAATCTCAAAACCGTTCGGACACCCCAAATCAGTAAGTCCTGCTGTGAGTGCGGCAAGCATGCAGGACCATAGTAGTCGCCGCTTATTCATAAAAGATAGAACGCGCAACTTGATTTTTCTCATAGATACCGGTGCTGATCTATCAGTCTTACCACACAAACCTAATACATTTCGATCGCTTCAAGATCCATTGTTCTTGTTATCAGCCGCAAATGGGACAACAATTCCTACATTTGGATCTAAATTGCTTAAAGTTGACATAGGCTTAAGACGAAATCTAGTCCATCCTTTTATTTTAGCATCAGTTAGACGTCCTATAATAGGTGCAGACTTTTTAGCTAAGTTTGGTCTGATTGTTGACATGAAGAATAAAAGGATACTATTACCTCTACACGCAAATGCTTCGATAACAAGAACAAGTGATCCCACACCAATACAATTTGAAATTAACAATGAATACGGACAAATTTTAAAAAGCTTTCCTGCCATAACACAATAACCCAACTATTTCAGCCCCGTCAAACACACTGTAGTACATCACATTCTAACGAAAGGTCAGCTTCCAGCGACTCAAGCAAGGCATCATCCGACCATCCTCTTCACCTACTTGCTCACCCCTTCACTTAGTGAAAAAGAGGAATCAAGATTGGAGGCCATGCGGTGATTATCGCTGGCTCAACTCCATTACAATTCCGGACCGACATCCAATTGCAGACGGCTGCACAAGGTTTTCAAAAATTGATATAGTCAGAGCGTACCATTTATTTCCAGTGGCGTCGGAAGACATTTACAAGACAGCCATAACAACTCCTTTCGAAATGTTCGAATGGAACAGATTACCTTTCGGTCTTCGTAATGCCGCACAAACTTTTCAGCGGTTTATAAACGAAGTTTGTTTTGGCCTCGACTTTGTATTTGGCTATATCGATGACTTGTTAATTGCGAGCAAGGATGAAACAGACCATAAAATGCATCTCAAAATACTTTTCAAGCGTCTCGAAGAATATGGAGTAAACACTAATCTATCCAAATGCACTTTTGGTACCACCACGTTAGATTTTTTGAGCCATAACATTAGTAAAGATGGCATTTTTCCAAGCAAAGATCGAGTTGAAGCCATTATTAATTTTCCTAAGCCCGCTTCCATTAAACAAGTCCAGAGATTCATAGGAATGATAAATTACTATCATCGCTTTATTCCAAAAATTGCTCAGATACTGGCACCACTTCACGCGCACCTGGCTTCTCAAGCTAAAATCAAAATATCAAAAAAAGTTTTCTCCTGGCCTGATCATCTTAACAGTACGTTCCAAGAAGCTAAGAACGCCCTCACAAACATCACGCTTTAAGCTCATCCAAAAGCCAATGGTGAATATAGTATAGCTACTGACGCATCTAACAACGCTGTTGGTGCGGTTCTTCAGCAAAAGAGAAAGGGATCTTGGGAACCCTTAGCATTTTTTTCAAAAAAGCTGACGATATCTGAAATAAATTTTTCGGCTTTTGATCGCGAATTATTGGCAATCTACTTGGCAATAAAACATTTCAGGTATTTTGTAGAAGGCCGAGAAGTGACAATTCTCACCGATCACAAACCGCTCACGTATGCTTTAACCACTAAAACCGAAAGGAGTCCCCGACAAACCAGGCATTTAGATTTTATATCACAATTTACCAGTGACATCCAGCACATCAATGGTAAGGACAATCTTGTCGCGGACGCACTCTCTCGCATAGGCGAGCCTGAGATTTCCACCATAAAAAACATAAATCTAGATATGACAACAATTGCTAAACTACAAACAAAAGATGAGGAATTACAGAAATTGCTTAAAGAAGGATCTAAGAAAAAAACTTCATTTTCGTTAAAAGAGTTTAAATTTCCTGACTTAAACATTTTCTGTGAGACCTCAACTTTAAAGAATAGACCATATATACCCTCAGATCTTCGTCCAATAAATGGTCGAGAGCTTGCGTGGGATGTCAAAAATTGAAGATCCAAAGACATACGAAGTCAGCTCATGGTCATTTCGAATTGCCAACGGGGCGTTTCGATCATGTTCATCTTGATCTTGTAGGACCACTTCCCCCAGCTGACGGGTTTTCTTACATTCTGACAGCCATTGACAGATTCACACGCTGGCCAGAAGCGTATCCTATCAGAGACATAACAGCAACCACTGTTGCCAAAACATTCATTGAAAACTTCGTTTCAAGATTTGGAACCCCATTAAAAATCACCACCGATCAGGGTACACAATTTGAATCAAAATTATTCAGTGAACTATCGAAATTGCTTGGAGTTCATAAAATTCACACGACGCCCTATCACCCACAATCTAACAGCCTAGTCGAGCGCTTCCACCGTCAACTAAAGAGTTCTCTCAGAGCAAGATGTAACACCGTCAATTGGAGTTCGGAACTGCCAATCATTCTTTTGGGCATCCGGTGTGCAATCAAAGAAGATCTAAACTGCTCCGCTGCAGAATTAGTTTATGGCCAAAATCTTAGGTTACCGGGAGAAATCTTTGTGAGCAACAGCACACAAAACACTTCACCAGAAGATCTCATCGAAAAATTACGCAGCACGATGAGAAATCTAGTACCCAAACAGACACGTAAGAGTGAGCAAAATATTTTTATTCCCAAAAATCTGAACGATTGTGAAAATGTCTTCGTCAGGGTGGACAGGATTAGAACTGGTTTAACACCGCCTTATGAGGGCCCCTATAAAGTTGTTTGCCGTATGCAAAATTTTTCATCATTGACATAAAAAACAAAAATGTTTCGATATCAGTAGACAGACTCAAGCCTGCATACAGTGTTTTGTGCTCCGATCTAATTAACATATCAAAGGACGAAGAAACAAGGAATTACCCAGGGGGCACTCTACTGGAGGAGGGTGATGTAGAGGAAAAATCCAACTTGAAGGTTGTCAGCTTTAAATAATTGTGAACGTTTTCACTATGTCATGTGCGCTGAACACATTCAATTTACTTTCGTTCGGTCGGATAATAAAACGCAGTTTCTTCCGTCTTAAATTTAAACCCCGTTATTTTAAGAATTACCTTTTCCACTTTTTCCTTTTGTTAATCTTTCGATATTGTGCTTAAGCGTCGACACCGTGCTGGGGAGCAAACTCCCACAAAAACATTTTTTGTTCTTAAGTAATAATTAAATAATAACTTTAATATACCTTATAATAAAGTAAATTAGAATTTAAAAGTGTAGTCTGTTTCTTTTGGTTCTACCAATACGGACTACTACAGACCTTCTCTATTTGTATGATGTCGATTGTGCAAATAGGTATAAATTGTGTCCTAGGTTGACTGAAGCACATTTAAAGCCAAATAACCTGCAGAAAATGAAAGTTCGTCTTGCAACGCAGATTTTTAGCAATACTGTTTGTGGTGCATTTAAAACTCTTTTCCGGTTTGATCATAAAACAGAATCAATCTTAAATACTTCTAAGTTTCTAATATTCTTTGGAGATCTTTTTGATCTTTTTAATTCTTCAAGTAAAACAGCGCAACAGGAGAAACGGGAAGGATTTACAAATAGTGAGAACCAAAGACAATTTTTAATAAACGCCGAATTATTTCTTAGTTCTATTCGCGTTGTTACTACTGATCAAAAACACTCTATATGAAGATACCAATCTCGGCTGTCATCCGAGTTTGCCTACAAGCTCATATAGGGGAAATTCAGGAGAAACACGCACACGTTTGCAGTAAGTGTACATCCACCACGCTTTATTTGCACACACATGCAGCAAGCGTACATTCACCACCAAAATGTCGGTTATTTACGAGTTTCAATGGGTATGTTCAAAAAGTATAATAAAAGGAGCAACGAGTTATCAAGTGCTAACCCAACCTTATAAGGATAAAGGCTTAACTACATTCAACTCACTTTTGTACAAAAGTGAACCAAATGTTTTGTCTTTTTTTAACGCTCTACTCAATTCTATCTTCTTTCTCAAATTTTACAAAAGTAAAAGTTAAAGCGCTCTTAACTTTTACTTTTGTACAAAAGTAGAACACCAATACACATAAGCAATTAGTTTTAAAAACCACCCAAGGATGTCACTGTGGAGGGGGAAATTTTAAGGGAACAAACCATACCTAGATGTAGGTATATCACGACTTTGTTTTGGTTTCGTTAAATCTTTTATATAAATACAGCAAATTTAAATGCAAAGATGATAACGAATATAAATTGTATTTATTTCATATAAACATAAAGGGTCTCCCAAACCAACGCGAAACATTCGACGCGACAACGAAACTTCCGCCTGTCTTAATTTATTTACATGGAGATTAATGGGAGCACCCACACTGGCGCGATGCGAATCTTCGAACATTATTCAGTCGTCGCATATTCGCGCGAATGTTTCGCGTTGGTTTGGGAGACCCTTTAATCTTTGTAAATATATTGTTTAACCCGCTCCCAATCCTCAGACGCAATTTAGATTTATCACAACATTTACAGCAAGAAAACGAAGAGAATTATGTACCTAACACATACGTTTGGTGCCACCGTACTTCTCCAGGCGGATTTCCAGGAAGTCGCCCGTTCTGTCCATGTCATCATCGATGCCGCGCACCAGTTTGTCTTGGTAGCGAACTTCGTTTCCGATATCGATGGTCAACGACTTGAGAGCGCCGATTTTTTGTTGCAGTTCTTCAGCCGGCGGCCGAATTATTCTTTGAGGGAATCTTGATTCAGACGACTAGGGCCGGAGTTCTGAGGTATCCGTTGGCAGGAGTAGTTCGGTTGGTTGTTTTATGTGAACACAGTGTTACAATTTACAAATTGGATGTAACTCGCTGAAAATGCCTTTGGATTTATTAAGCAATTTTTTAAGATAGACGGACCAAGACCAGAGAAAGGTCATTTTGTTTTTTTTTTTTCTAAGAAATGACAGATGCTTTTACTTTGTTTTTTCTAAGAAATGACAGATACTTTTAAGTGCGAAACACAATTTTGGTAGTCTTTCTCGCAAAGGGATGTCGCTAGAGTATGTGTGTGATTTTTCCCATTTGTACATTTTGCGAAAAGTTTTGAATGTAGTTAAGCCTTAAGTTTGTGGAAACAAATTGAACGTGAAAATTTATAATCAATTTAAGTATATTCGATTCTCTTTTGTCATTATTTGTTTTGTTTCTACGATTGTTTGGTATTGTATTTCGCTCTCGAATTATTGAAACAGACTTTGAACATGACAAAAAAAACGAATGAGAAATCAAAGAATCAACGCAACTGTTGTAAGACAACTTTAGGCGTGTTTTTTTGCAGGAAGTGACTAGACATGCCAATTATAATAGTTTTTGTTTATAATATTACTGTTTATGCGGCCCTGCAGGGCCAGGGTCCTCCGCCGGTGGGCATAATTCAAGCACCAAGTGGGCATAATTCAAGCAAGTTTTTTTTGATGTGTAAACATCTATGCTGACGGTAGGGTGAAAAAAAAACGTGAACGTTCGTGTGCAACGTTACGTCGTGCAACGTTACGGTGTGCAACGTTACGATCTGCATACTAGGATGGGTGCGTTCAGTGAAAAAAATCTTAAGATCCCCTTCAAGCAAAAACAAGTCCGTTTTGTATCCGCGCACGTTGATGTTTACACATATTAACCGTGAGTCCCGGCACTCACACAATTTTTTTTTTAAGTAGTGCGAAGCGCGTAAACGTACGCCCGCTTTTAAAGGCCAAAAATTGTTATAACTGTTATAAATTGGCATGTCTCTAGTCTCGTTGCAAGCCTGGAGGAAATTGATCGAACAAAACTATGTCGCGACGGGGCTAAGGAATCTACATGTTAAATGCAACAACAACTAATCCCCTCGAGGCATAGCTAAGAGCACATAATTTTTGGGGCTAAAATGTTTTAACGGCGTGAATTGCATATGTACTTCTAATCAATAGCTTTTATGGAAACTCCATTTTTTTCTGTGATGGCGTCGATAGATAATCCCCAATATCATTTCTTTTCAACCAAATCCCTCCGGGCTTGCAAAAAAAAAACATGGCTTTTAAGAGCATTAAAGGCTCTCCAAAACCAAAGCGAATACTTCAGAACGATGACGAAACTTTGGCCTGTCTTAATTTATTTACATGCAGATTAATGGGAGCACCCACACTGGCGCGATGCGAATCTTCGAACATTATTCAGTCGTCGCATATTCGCGCGAATGTTTCGCGTTGGTTTGGGACAGCCTTTATGCAATGTATATGCGAAACCAATAGAAAACTATCGCTGACCGAAATTTCAATTTATAAATTCTAACTTATCACGTTATTTATTTTATTGCAGACATTTCTGTGAAATGCCAAAGATTTAAAAATCATTGTGTAACAGCGAACTACTCACAGGATGAATTTTCAAAGAAAAATTTAAAGAAGTTTCATCACGCGAAATTCGTAGTGTAATAGCAGACTTAGCACCATTAAATTGGTGTTTTTTTCAACACATACCGATATCCCACCTAACATCCGCCATTTTCATGGTGAAAAGCTGGTGAGTTGAAATTTTTTTAAAGATGGCTGCGTTATTTGCACATACAAAATGGTTGTTCTGGGAAAACAGAACAATCCCACCCCGTTAAATTGTTGTTGCAATTCACATCTATTCATGGACACAAAACGAAATTACAAAAACAACAATGTAAACAAATGGGTTTTGGAGGGTGATACGTACGAAAGATTGGCATCTTCATATAGAGTGTTTTTGCTACTGATTCTGAATGCAAAGATGTCACCAGAAAGTTTTCCTTTATAAAAGGCTGGCTTTTAAATGTACAGTCCTTGCGTTCACTCTGGGAACATCTGCATTCATCCGGTTTTGAGTTCTTACTCACTCGGCATTTGAATCAAGATTGTCTTGGAAATTTTTTTTTGGAAAATTAGATGCGCTGGTGGAAATAATACCCGCCCTACTTGTATTCGCTTTTTCAGAAGATTTGGGGTATCCAATACCTAAAAATAGTTAGAGGGGGCAATTGCAATATAGAAGAAGAGAATAGGTTAGTTGAAGTTTTTTCATCAAATAGAAATTTGAGAGGGAATATAGATTGGTTACGGGGTGAGCAAGAAGTTGATCCCGACAGCATTTCACAGATTGTGTTATCCAACGACATAAGTGGAGATGAATTCATTAACGAAAACAGCTTTGTTTATGTTTGTGGTTGGCTATATCGTAAATGTTATCAAAATCATTCTTGCGAACATCCGCTCCCAAAATTATCAGAGTGCGTCCAGTCTGTCCAGTCCGATAGCTTGTATTTTTGTTTTCAAAAAAAATACAGCAATTACAACCTTGTTGCTTCGCCCCCCGAGTTCGTTGAATACATAAGGCATCTCGACAACGTCTTTGTAAATAGAAAATGTTTCTAGGTTGTGTCATGTTAAAGGCATTGCAGAATACTTCTTTCAAACTCTTCAGTTTGATCCCTCTTATTCTTGCTGCAATAACATAGATCCATATTTTATATTAAGATTTTTTATTAGAGTTAGGATTCATTTTGTTATTAAAACAATAAATAAACGAATTCAAGAACCCAATTTCAGGAACAAAATGCTCACAATAATGCATTTATAAACTTTTCCTTTTTATATTTTTGTATTATTATTACATCTTATACCATAGCATCTATTAGTAGATTATCATAACACTCTATTTATTTATTTTGTAATTTATTATTTTTTATAATATATATTATACACATTATAAACTCTTAGAAAAGGTTATATATTATTATTAACAGTTTTTTTTTTAAGCACGGTGCAATAGGCCTACCAGGGAAACCGAACACCTTATTAAAAAATCGGTTAACGCGCCAAAAAGCATACCTCATGGGTGGTGCGGAAAAGCTTTGAATCTATAAGGAAAAACGAATCCGATTCTGGTTTAGAGGAGGACATGATGCCCTACAGATGGAACTGAATATGATCAGTGCTGTGAATGAAGAGCGGAATCAAAATTTTTATATTTTTAATTTTAAAAAAAAACTTGCTTTAAATTTTTCAAAACTATTAATGTTTATGATTAAATAAGGTGCGTGGCACAAATAAATATTTATATTCTTTTTAAATATATAACAATGATTTTTTTATTAATAAAGAGAAGACAATAAAACAAATTGAATGTATTCTTCGTTAGTTACAGAAGAACTGTTCACACAGGTATAGAGACCTTGTTATTTGGACGAGTCCAAAATAACAATTAAAAACTATTACTGCTAGGACTTTTTATTACGTATAGGGTGATTTTTTCATTAAAAATAAAAATCCTACCTATGGAAACGGGTCATTTGAATATGACTAATTCTATTTCGATGATTGTAGCATTTCGGAGTTTCAATGCTAGCAAAATACTTCGAAAATTTTGTTGATATATTTGTTTTCAGTCCTTCTTGAAACCATTTTAAATCAAGCAATAATTTCAAAAAAAAGTCATATAGAAGACGTTTCAACATTATTTTTGTCAAAAAAAAATATTTTGAAATGTCTGGTATAAGAAAAATTTTCGAAATATTTGTTAAAATTTAAAATGATTTTCAGAATTATTTAGGTAACTAATATTATGACTCAAAACCGCTTCAATCATCCCAATAAAGCAAGTAGTTTTGAAATGACAGCTTGGTTTATCAACCAATTTCAAGAGATTTCTACCAATTTTAAGAAATTTCTTGAAATTGTTACACACACCAGGCTGTCATTTCAAAAATAATTGCTTGATTTTGACGATTGAAATGGTTCTGAGTCACAATAGTAATTACCTAAATGATTCTGGAAACCATTTTGAATTTTAACAAAAATTTCAAAAAAAAGTCATACAGAAGACGTTTCAACATTTTTGTTGTCAAAAAAAAATCTTGAAACGTCTTTTATATGAAAAATTTTCGAAATATTTGTTTAAATTAATAACGGTTTTCAGGATAATTTAGGTAACTAATATTATGACTCAAAACCGCTTCAATCATCCCAATGAAGCAAATAGTTTTGAAATGACAGCTTGGTTTATCTACCAATTTCAAGAAATTTCTACCAATTTTAAGAAATTTGTTGAAATTGTTACATACACCAGGCTGTCATTTCAAAACTAATTGCTTGATTTTGACGATTGAAATGGTTCTGCGTCACAATAGTAATTACCTAAATGATTCTGGAAACCATTTTGAATTTTAACAAAAAATTCAAAAAAAAAGTCATATAGAAGACGTTTCATCATTTTTTTTATCAAAAAAAATCTTGAAACGTCTTTTATATGAAAATTTTTCGAAATATTTGTTTAAATTAAGAACGGTTTTCAGGATAATTTAGGTAACTAATATTATGACTCAAAACCGCTTCAATCATCCCAATGAAGCAAGTAGTTTTGAAATGACAGCTTGGTTTATCTACCAATTTCAAGAAATTTCTACCAATTTTAAGAAATTTCTTGAAATGTTTACATACACCAGGCCGTCATTTCAAAACTAATTGCTTGATTTTGATGATTGAAAAGGTTCTGAGTCACAATATTAGTTACCTAAATGATTCTGAAAACCATTTTAAATTTCAACAAAAATTTCAAAAAAAAGTCATATAGGATACGTTTCAACATTATTTTTATCCCAGAAAAAAATCTTGGATCGTCTGGTATATGAAAATTGGCATTTATTTCGCTGTTGTCGAGTTCCTGACCATCTTTTATGTTCTCTTTTATTTTATCTCAATGTCCTGTATTAAAAGTTAAAAATGTTTATAAATAAGACTTCCAGTTTGATAATTGTTCTTTATTGAATATTCATAAAATTTAGTCTAAAAGCTAAAAAGAACAAGAATATTGAATTCTTACACACTATTTTTTTTATAATTTAAAAACAACAAACTTAGAGTAATTGTGCCCGATTTAAATGTAACTATCTTACTACTTTTAATAAGTTTTTTAACATGGAGAGATTCTTCATAGTTTTTTAATTTGTTTTTGTTTACCTAAAGTTTTGTGACTTTGTCACTTCCTTTACGATTAGACGTTGTCGAGATTCTGGAAAAGCTTTTCATATTAATTTCCATTGAGGTCAAAGCACTGGATACCTTATAAAGGCTTCCCGATAAAATAACATACACTTCACAAAGTTCTGAGCTGCTTTTTGAAATTATGAAAGTATCTGCAAAAAAAATAAAGAGATCTAGGTTGGTGCAAGTGTTCTTAAGGTATCTATAGCTAATATTTTGATACATACCTGTTCGATCCTTCAGAAGTCTTTGCGAGTAAATGTTGAGTATAAAAATAACATCATCATATTTGAGACGGTTCTCCAGATTCGTATACGGGAATATCGAGAGGTTGGAATTCGTATATATTGTCGCATATGTGAGACTGCGTCTTACCACTTTTGGTTGTCCATTAATTCGTGCAAAGTTGTTTCAAATTCTGCACTCGTCATTGGCAGTCCCGGCGGAGGAGTGGGTATATGATCGCCTTCTGTCGATGTGGATGTATCTTAAGCGTCTTGTTCTGATTTATTAATAGAGCGCACCAGCCCCTCACGCTCCAAAATAAACAACTCTGAAATGTCCAGCATCTGCAAAAATTTTGAAGTTTTATTATATTTCTTTTACAAAAGAGAAGGAAGACGAATGCATGCCTTTTCGCTATGGAAATTTACGATTTTATGATTCCACTCAATTAATAACAACAACTGGAATATCAGCTTGTACAGGGCCCGACCTAAGTCCAACACTATTTCCACCGTAGCTGGGTCGAATGGCATGAAACTGGTGGAACTTTATTCTTCTGCAGGAGACATATGATCTGTTCTTCGGTAAACAATGACAGTTTGTAGGAAGTTTTCACCGAATAGAGACACTGGAATCGAGAAACATATTATTGAGGTTATAAAATTTAATATTTAAAAAAATAAAAATGCTTTTACCTCTAGAACCTGATCCTTGCGATCGAAAAATGTTTTCATATGTTCTTCGATCTCGAGAACATTAAACCGCAGTGTCTCATATAATCGGGGAGCAGTTCGCTGCGACTGGTTGCACCAAATCATAGGAGGATCCGCTTTGGAGCTTAATAAGTCAGTAAATTGAGAGATTTTATTGCCCAATTGTGCCCCAATCCCAGAGAAGGATTTCTTCGAATCTCTCGTGATGCTAATTGATTTGAGGGTGAGCTCTTTGATCATTTTGTGTAGCTGCAGCAATAAATCGGGTGCGTGGGTAGGTGGCACTGAGCAATTTGGGTTGTTTTACGACAACCAGTGTTTCCGCGCATGATATCCACTGGACAGTCATTGATTGCTGTCATGATTTCGCTTCGCATTGCTGATATGAATTTCTGAAATAAAGAACAAAATAGAAATTATTTCAATCAATGATTCTTCCTACTAAAACCCCATTTTTTGTTTAAAAAATAATACAATACTTTACCTGATATATTGGGTTATTCATTCGTTTTTCCTTTGTTGTAGTTGTAGCCTCCAAGTCGGTGCAAAGCTCATCCAGACTTGCATTTGCCAAGTATCCTTCATCGATATTGCAAGCGTTCCAAGCAGTCCAGTTGGGCTGTTTTGGAGCCCAAGGAATAAGGACAGAGTATGGGAATGGTTCAATTTTCGCTGTGCTTCCTTCTTTGAGACAAAATTTTATTCTTTCATTAATTAATTATAATTTATGAAAAAACAAATCCAAGGCAAAAGCACTAATGTGGTTTTCCAAACAACCAAAAAAATTGATTTTTATGGGGGTCAACTTGATCTTTTTCAGATTTTACGTTCCTAACAACCAAAAAAATTGATTTTTTTCGTGGTCTGTTTTTTTTTCTCGATTGATCTTTCAAATCTCGATTTATTGGCAGATTTACACATACTTTCACACACACTTGCACACAAACCAAATTGACATTTCTAAACGTCGTCCTCTCCTCGTCAGTTTAAATTCGTTTTGGCCTTTCGCTAGCATTGTTTACTTTTGATAAGGCATTTGTTTAATAAAATAAATACAAATAATGAAGTTTAATTAGTGAAATTTTTGTCTTTATTGTCCTCATTACCGTTAACCATTGACTTCTTGAGTTCGGAGTCAATTTGTGATTAAATTGGATAAATGTTTCATATGGAATGAAATGCATTGTGGAAACATGTGGGTTAATCCATTTTTTTTTGTGAAAATAAAATTATTTTTATTAAAATTCCATAGTAATCCTTATGTAGTGACCTTGTTTCATGTTCATTGTCTTCTTCCTCGCCATCGACCGATAGCTTCTCCTTTGATTTGGATTTTAGATGGACGGGATTCCTGTGGATATATGGATCCGACCGATGGCCAAATCATGTTATAAAGCAGTGATAGTATACCAACAAAATAAAATTCCTGCTATTGAACAAAAAATTCCCTAATTTGTATTCTATTTTTTTATTTCAATTTGATTGAACAAAATAATGTACAATATCACATTCATTTAAATGAAGTCAAGAAAAGAATGCGTAAATCTTTTCTTTCTTATATTTTGTCATAATTTCAAAATGGCCTCAGGATATTGATAATTTCAAGATTAAAAGTCAGTCCCACTTTTGAGTTTTTTCTTATGAAACAAATCAATAAAGGCTCCCAAACCGGCGCTAAACCTTCGCGCGAATATGCGACGACTGAAGAATGTTCAAAGATTTGCATAGCGCCAGTGTGGGTTCTCTCATTAATCTCCATTTCAATAAATTAAGACAGGTGAAAGTATTCGCGTAGTTGAAATTAATTATAATTTAAACACAAAAATGTTCTTTTATAATTTGAAAAAAAAACGTTTTGTAAGAATTTTTTCTTACGCATTTTTTCACCAGTTTCATCAAGAAAATAAAGCCAAATATTATAATATTTTTGTATTAAAGAAAAAACTGTTCCCTAGGAAAAAAATGCTTGTAGGAATTTTTCCCTACATATACTATCACTACTTACATCAGTAAACACAGACAAATCACCTACACCTTTACAAAAAAAAAGGATCAATCGCGATTCGTTCTAGTTACCACGTGTGGGCGTTATAATTCTCAAAGTCTCGCACAAAAGATACCTCCCAAAACAATCCGATGCCAAGACAAACAAAAAAAGATCTTTTCTGTGTGACGCTTTATTAAAAAGTGAAGTTTAAAAGGGTTAAAACGTACAATATAGTACAGTAATCGAAAACTATATACTAACATACAGCAAAGTATAATACGGGATTTATATACTTCGGGACAATCATACGATATCATGAGACAACACTATATTCATTGAATGTGTCCGTCTTATTTTAATATTCAGTTTCAGTTAAACAGATTACAGCGTGTTTAGCAAAACGGCACACGGTTAACTAATAAATTATTGCTTACAGATCGGCCATCCTGATCGTGAAATCGTCCCGATTACATTTCATTTTTATATTATTATAAAATAATAAAATATCGATTATAAATTCTTATGAACTCATTATTACATATCATTTTATTTCGCAATCGAACTTTCTTTGTCTTTTCTTTAAATTATGAATTATATAAACATATAAAATAGATTACGTATCATTATACAAAACAAACGTCAATTAACATATACATTGGAATGTAAGAAAAGTTAAATTTGAAAATTAAACATTTTTTTTTTTTTTAAATAAATCACGGTGTATCGATAGTAGAATTCATTGAAACATTGGTATGGGTTCATGCTATAGTCAATTTTACTTTAAAGATTCTACGTTTTCGTTTCCGGATCTGTCCACATCTTCATCAAGCTTCAAGTCCGCACCCGGTACAGCATAAAGTCTCATATTGTGCGGTGAACATACACCTTTATGAGGTAATTTAGTAAACTGCAAGCCGTCTATGTCGCCAATAACGTATCGGTCATTTCGCAGAACGCTTTTGACCTCATATGGGCCTCGATATTTGGCTAGTAATTTTTTATTTATACCTGGCGTGGTGACGACATTTTTGATCATAATATGATCACCTACATTATACTTTATCGGACTTTTATGATGATTATCATAGTAACTCTTATTTCGCACTTGTTCCCTTTCAATTTTTTCTTGAGCCTTTTTCCTTACATCTTCTATATTTATTCCTACAGATCCTACACTGTCAATAAGAAATTCCTTTACTTTGTCACAAAATTGTCCTTTTTGATCTCTTCCAAATAAAAGAGTGCTTGGAGTAAAACCAGTGCTTCGGTTCACGCTGTTATTGATTGCAAACTCAACTTTATGTAAATGTTTGTCCCATCCACCAGTGGTGAATTTTTCGCACTCTTTCGCAAGCATAGGAGTAATTACGCGGTTAAGCCGTTCGACTTGACCGTTAGATTGCGGGGAGTGGGTTGCCACCTTGACATGTTGAATATTATTATCTTTCAAAAATTCGGCAAATTCTTTCGAGGTAAAACAAGTTCCACGATCAGATACTATTCGGCAGGGCCTGGAAAAGTTTGCAAAATATGTTTCTTAGCAAGATATTGCTTCTTTACTTTGGGTGCTTTTAGCTGCGTACAACTTGGTAAACTTGGTAAAACCATCCACTACCACTAGAATATGTTTTTTGTTAGAAGAGGAATTAGGAAAAGGACCTAGATGGTCAACGTGAAGAGTATCAAAAGGTAACTTCCCTTTTGGAATAGGATGCAGAATTCCTTGAGATTTTCCTGATTCAGGAGAGAAAAATATACACTTGAGACACCCTTTAATAAAAGTTTTTATCTTCTCCTTCATCTTGGGAAACCAATAAATGCCAGACAGGTGTTCAAAACATTTGTCGACCCCCCAAATGACAAAGTCCTTCGTGATGTGTTCTGATAACCTGTTCCTCCATGTTTGATGGGACGTAGAAAAGAACCTTTTCTTTTGCCTTTCGATATATCAACCCGTCAACCATTTCAAAGTGAGGACTATCAGTTTTAATTAACTCTGAGGCAATTGAAATTATCTTTGGGTCAAGTTTCTGGGCAGCAGCTAGAATGAATTAAAAAGATTCATCATCAACCTGGAGGATATTAAAAGCTCTGCTAAGGCAATCGACATGTGACATTCGATCACCTTTTCTGTGTTCGACAGAATAATCATATGATTGCAACTCCAGCGCCCATCTTGAAATACGAGGATTCAAAGACTTTTTGTTCAACGTCTGAACAAGAGCTTGACAATCTGTCACAACCTTAAATGGGATTCCAAGTAAGTATATCCGAAATCGTTTTAAAGCATATATTATAGACAAAGTTTCCAGCTCGTAGCTGTGGTATTTACTTTCAGCACCTGTCGCCCGTTTCGAAAAATAAAAGACTGGATGAAATTTAGCATCACTTTGTTTCTGAAGCAGGACTGCTCCAAAACCAAGGGCACTCGCGTCGCAATGCAGCTCTGTAACATTATGCGGACTGTAAATTGAAAGAACCGGAGCTGAAATTAATTTGTCTTTCAACGATTTAAAGACTTCAATCTCCGTAGAGCCAAAAACAAACGGGATATCCTTTTTTAAAAGGTCATACAGAGGCTTTGCAATGTTTGCAAACTGATAAATGAATTTCCTGAAATAGGAACAAAGTCCCAAAAAACTATGAACATCTTTAGTACAGGTAGGTGGTGGAAACTTTTGGATAGCTTTTAGGTTTGCATCGTTCGGGCTGACACCAGCTTCAGTTATTCTGTAACCCAAATAAGTGATTTCCTTTTGTAAGAAAACACATTTATCTAAACGTAGCTGCAAACCTTTGTTAATGACTATATTGATAACTTCTTGAAGTATCTCGAGATGTTCTTCAATTGTTTCTGTTGCAATGAGAATGTCATCCAAATAAGTTAAAATTTTGGATTGGGAAATCATCTTGCCAAACAAATGTTTCATGTAACGCTCGAAAACAGAAGGGGCATTTCTTAGCCCAAACGGCATCCTAGTAAATTCATATTGACCAATAGGGGTAGTAAAAGATGTGTATTTCATCGAATCTTCTTCAAGTGGAACGTGATAAAACCCGTTCTTTAAATCGAGTGTTGTATAGTACTTTTTGTTTTTAAGACGGTCAATATTATCCTCAATCAGAGGTAGCGGGTAATTGTCACGCAAAGTTATTTTATTTAACTCTCTGAAATCTATACAAAGTCTAAACTCTTTATTTTTCTTTAATACAAGAACGATAGGTGACGCGTATTCCGAACTGGACTCTCTTATTATACCCTTGTTGAGCAGGTCATTCAAAATTTTTTCTAGCTCCAGTTTGTGTGCATAGGGCAATCTTCTAGGTGGGCAATGAAACGGAATATCTTTGGACAAAACTATCCTCATCTTAAATTGACTTTCGTCTAAACAAACTTTATCACTATTCGAATAAAAGGCTGGTTGCACTACCTCCTTTACACTTTTACGAATATTAAATGGTAGGTTAGGTTAGGTTAGGTAGTAAGGGGTGTGCACAGCATGAAGCCGTTGCGTACACGGGGGCCTACTGGTCCATTGTGATCCCCTGTAAAAGTAAAAATTTTTTGCATCGATGCTCCTCAATTCTGTTGATTAGCGTAGACTGGCTCGTTAACGAACCAGCCTGTGCTATCTATAAATTTCCTCATGCTTGCCATTGAGACCTGTGCTAGATCATCCAGTTCTCCAACGAACCTGTTTCCGAAATGACGGAGTCGGCTGGTTTGGAGGTTCGGACAGTCGCAGAGCAGGTGTTTAATGGTCTCCATTTCCTCCTCATCCTGACAGCTCCTACAAAAATCGGGTGCAAATGCCCCTATTCTATTAGCCATTATGCCAATGGCGCAATGACCTGTTAGAACACCTATCAAGATTTTAATGTTCTTTTTACTCAGCGATAAAATATACCGAGTTTCCTTTTCATTTGTGTTAGGCCATAAACTTCTAGAGATTACACAATCGTTCCTGGATTTCCAGAAGATATTGATTTTCTCTTTTAGTTTAAGGTCTATCTTCCTCTTGAGTACTCCAATCGGGACGAGTGGTCCCCTAACTGAATGGTCGCTACTACTTGTGTCTGCTTCTGACCCTTTCCTGGCTAGTTCATCTACTATATCATTCCCTTCTATATTGCTATGTCCGGGAACCCAGCAGAGCTTTACCTGGTTAGTGTGGCAGATTTTGTTTAATTCCTTCCTACAGTTTAAAACTGCTTTTGATCTTATGGTCTCACTGGCTAAGGCTTTGATAGCAGCCTGGCTGTCCACGAAAAAAGTAATCTCCGAAGAGCTTAGCTTTTCGTGATGTGCCAATTCAGCTGCTTTTCCAATGGCAAAAATCTCGGCCTGAAAGACACAACAGTCAGCCGGGAGTGTATATGACGCTCTGATGTTGAGAGATTGGCAAAACACTCCAGCACCTGTTCCCGATTCCATTTTTGAACCGTCAGTGTAGAAAGGGATACCCTGTTTACTTATAAGTGAATTGGGATCCCAACCCTGTCTTTCTGGTATGAAAATAGAAAATTTCCTATCGAAATCTAGTAAAGGGGGGATGTAATCGGTGGTCTCCCTCAGTCCTGGAATCGTGTCATATCTTTGTAAGATTGACCCGTGGCCATAAGTGCTGTGCCTCCAAAAACTCAGTTCTCTTAAACGAATTGCAGTTTTGGCTGCCGTGCACTTTATGAACTCATCCAGAGCCGGGAGGTCCAAGATCATTTCCAATCCAGCTTGTGGTGTGGTTCTTTGAGCCCCTGTTATTCCTACACAGGCTAGTCTCTGTACCTTATTCAGGTTCTTGAGATAGCTTGATTTTTCCACCGCCTTCCACCATACAATAGAGCCATAGGTAAGAATGGGTCTGACAATCGCTGTGTACATCCATTGGATGACTTGCGGTCGCATACCCCAACGTACACCGAAGGTCTTTTTGCATGTGTAGAATGCACATAGTGCTTTTTTCATTCTTTCCTCAGTATTACGCTTCCATGTAAGCTTGGAGTCAAGGATTACTCCTAGAAATTTAGCTTCCTTAGAAGGTATTAGAGGAATGCCATTTAGTTTGGGAGGGTTGAAGCCCTCCAGTTTCCTTTTCTTCGTGAACAGAACTAGCTCTGTCTTGGTGGGGTTGACCCCGAGACCGTTCTTAGTTGCCCAAGAAGATAAATCCTTTAATGCATTTTCCATAATGCTTTCGATGATGGTAAGAAACTTGCCTGATACCAAAACCACTATGTCATCTGCATATGCTACTATTTTAATGCCCTGATCTTTGAACTTTGTGAGAATTTTGTTGACTACGAGGATCCAGAGCAGGGGTGAGATGACTCCTCCCTGTGGTGTGCCTCTTGTAACTGTTTTCTCAATAGTGCTAACTCCTATTTGAGAGTTGATAATTCTGCCATTTAACATGGTGAAGATCCAATCGACCATGACAGATTCAACCCCAACTTCAACTAAGGCAGTCTTGATCGATTCCGTTTTAACGTTATTAAACGCACCCTCGATATCAAGAAATGCTGCCAGGGTATATTCTTTATGTTCAAGACTTTTCTCTATATGTGAAACTACTTCGTGCAAAGCAGTCTCCACTGATTTACCTTTAAGGTAAGCGTGTTGGTAGTTGCACAAATTGTTTTCGTTGAGAAGTTCTCTTACATGTAGATCAATTATCCTCTCTAGTGTCTTAAGGAGAAACGAAGAGAGACTTATTGGTCTATAATCCTGAGCGGTCGAGTGAGTCGGTTTCCCTGCTTTTGGGATAAAGACTACCTTGACCTTTTTCCAGTTATTAGGGACGTATCTAAGTTTGATACAACTTATGAAGATTACCCTAAGCCACGGAGTTATTACTTTGAGAGCATTTTGAAGAAGAGCTGGAAAAATCTCGTCTGGTCCCGCTGATTTATAGGGTTTGAACGAGTTTATTGCCCAGATAATCTTCTGCTCTGTAATAACCTGATTTAGTTCTAAATTTGATTCTGTGTGAGTAAAATCCAGCGTGCTCGATTGCAAGCAATCAGAGCTTTCTGGGTTTTTACAACCGGGGAAATGAGTTTCCATGAAGAGTTCAAGCGTTTCTAGGCTCGAGTTCGACCATAATCCATCAGGGTGTTTTATGTACCCCGGGATCGTGGGATTAAGGGCCAGGGTTCTACGGAGCCTTGCCGCCTCGCTTGTTTTTTCAATGGATTCACAATGTTTAGCCCACGAATCCTTTTTGGCCTTTCTTAACTCTTTGGTGTAAGTGTTAAGTGCGGCTCTATAAGACTTTAAGTCCTCTTCTAATTTACTCAGTTTAGCTTTATTGAAAAGTTTTCTAACCTCTGTTCTACGTTTCTTTAGTACACCATTCCACCAGGGTGGTTTAGTGGAGTTATTGGAACGAGATAAAGGGCAGTGTTTTTCAAAAGACATTCTCATTTTGCTGGACAAGTTTTGGACAACAGTGTCAATGGTTGAAATACTTAGACTTGTATTGTCCTCTGGTGGATCGATACAGTCTTTCAGCCATTTTTCGTACTCTGTCCAATTCGTCCTAGTTGGGTTCCTGTAAGGTTTCTTTTCGGTAAAGTTCCTGTCTATAGAGAAGAGTATCCTAAAGTGATCCGAAAAAGATTCTTTAGGTGAGACTCTCCAGTCTTCAACTGAAAATTTACTATTATTGTTAATAAGAGTCAAATCTATGATTTCCTCCCTGTTTTTGTTTCGAAAGGTAGGGTGATTGCCCCTATTACATAACGATAAATTAGAACAGAGAATATATTCAAAAATTGACTCACCCCTTTTATTGATATCCTTTGAGCCCCATTGGGTGTGGTGAGCGTTGGCATCACATCCTACCACCAAAGGTGTATCGCTTGCTTTGGCATGGACCACAAGATCGCGGACAGTTTTTGATGGTGGGCTCTCCTCCTCGTACGGCATGTACGTCGACGCTAAAATGAAGTTTCCTTCATTCGATTCGACGCTGATTGCCGTGTTGTCCTTGTTGCTGTACCTAGATAGGAAGAAAGCGTTAATTGATTTTTTCACTAGGATACAACTTCTAATATCACCTTCATCTGACGTGGAATGGAAAAGGTTGTAGTATTTTGACCTCAACCCACGGATTCGGTTTTTGCCTAACCATGGTTCCTGGATCAAGGCCACATCCACGTTCTCGTGAGACATGTAGAGCGTAAGGTCGTACGTTGCTGCTTTAGCGTGGTGCAGGTTTATTTGCACCACTTGCAGCTTTTGACTCCCCTTTGCCTTCATGCCTCTTAACCTTTACGGTTCCGAGACCATACCTCTACACGTCTTTCCTTTCTCTCAGCAGAAGGTCAGATTTCTTGTCTGCCACAAACAAGAGGTCCTTCCCTTCGCCTCCATGACTCTTTCTTGAGTGTTGGAGCTTCCATTCCAAAATGGGAAGCTCTTTGTTCTGCTTCGCCAGCAGCTTAAGAATGGCTGCGTCCTCATGTTCTGCAGGAGGGGGGATCCATATGCTAAGCTGCTGGCGGAGTGGTAGAGCTGCGGCGGGTAGAACCTCAAGGGAGGAACCTTCCCATAGTTCGCCAATGTTGGCGATTGTACGGTTCAGGAACTCCCGTGATTTCTAGTCACCGCAGCAGACCACTTTAACTCCTCGTCGCCATCCGGCACCATCAAAGATATAGTCTTCAGAACTATCGTTCTCTGATGCTGCCATCATAGCTTTGAGGATCTTATTTTCCACAAGAAGCCAGTTTTTTGCCGAGATTTTCCCATCTGGGTCGTCACGGCTTATAATGGCAATTTGTAGGTCAATCGGGGTGGTGTCGAAGCTGTTGGTTTTTTGTTTCTTGGCACCGTCTTGCTTGACTGTCTCCTCCGATCTTTGTCTCTGGGACGTTCCTGGTTTCATTCCAGAAGAGGTGCTTGCCGGTGCTTGGTCTTTCCTAGCGTTGGCTAGCTGTTTCTTGCTGGAAGTCGCCTGAACTTTTCCCTTGTCGTTCCGAGCGGTCGAGTTATTGCCAGCCTGTTCACGGTTTGCCTTTTTAGGGACAGACCTAGATTTGGCAGCATCTACTCCTTTGCTCTCCGACTCTTCGGCATTCACTTGCTCTGTTGTTCCCCTGGGTCCAGTGGCAGTCTCTGCCAGCTGACGCTCAAAGTTCCTAACTAGCTTTATATGCTTTTTTAGGAGAGCTTTATCTCTCGAACTGAGCGTCGCAGGGTCTTTCAACTCGGTCTTTTCCACGAATCTTTTAGAGGATCTGTAGTTGCTGCGTTGCCTCGAAGCTTTGAGGGGTGCAGCAGACTTCAGCATAGTCTCTTCTTGACTCGGTTCCATCAGTAGCTCGTCCTCGGTTTGACTACCTATGGAAGGAGGTCTGTCCGAGGTCTCCGTACCTTTGATAGTTAAACTATCTAAGTCGGGAAGGAGATCTACTGAGAGAATGACCGGTTGTCTTTTTAGCTCTCGTTTTTCTTCTCTGAAGTTTACTTTTGTCACTGGCGACTTAGCCTCTTGCGAGGCCAAGCCCTCGCCGGCAGCCGTGACTTCTGCCGACTCTTGAACGTATATCCCCGTTCGATTTTTTTCCTTTCGTAAACTTTGGTCCATTATGTTAGATTGACATCTCTGCTTTTGTTGGTTTTCTTAGTTGTCTTACTCCGCAGCTGGATTGCTGGAGAGTTAGACGTAAGCCCCCTCGCCACAACAAGGCGAAAACCGTGAGGGGGATATTAAATGGTATATCTTCATTGATTTGTAAATTAAGATCAAATTGTTTATCACTAATATCAATATTAAGTATTTCTTTAACAAAACTATCTTTTCAAATAATGTACTTACAGGTTCATGCAATTGACGACACTCATACTGACTTATGGACGACATAGACATGTTCGCATTAGGATTTACTTGTACTTGTGACGGACAAAGACTTGATGACGGCAACGACAAACTTGAAGCGTGATGATCCCGAACGTTGATGGACATTGATGACATTATATTTTCTTGATTTTCAGCTATTTGATTCGTGGATTTCTGCAACACCATACCAATCTTCTCAATGAAATCTCTACCGAGCACAACCGGATAACTCATTGAATGATTTTTAACTACAAGTAAATGTAAATTAGTTGGAAAATTATTATCAAAAAATACAAAAGAATTAACACTTCCCAAGACATAAAGAGGACTGCTGTTGACTCCACAATATGACTGGCTATTTGCTTCCAACGGTGTGATCATAAAAGGTGGTAGAAACTTCTCTTGAATGAAGCTTATTGGACTACCAGAGTCCAAAAGAGTTTTAAGGGTTATAGAACTTTCTGCATCGTTTTCCACGAACTGATAAAAGACATCCTTCTCAAAGTCGTCAGCTGCTGGGGATCGTTTTTTTATAAAGCTGCTATTTCCTTCTTTAGACATGTTGCTAATCGTCGCTGAATATTTGTTAATATTTGTGCCACTTTTATCTTGAAGTGTCAGAACAGGTTTATTGCTGGGACAATTCTTGGCAATGTGTCCATGGCAACCACACTTGAAACACGTGAACTCCTTTCTCTGATAAGAACCATTAGCAGGTGCTCCATTTGCGTCTCGTTCGGTAGGGCGATATTTTGTCCGGAATGGATTGTTTGAAATTATTTGAGGTTTGCTGCGATTATGAAGTTGAGATGTGCTAGGCTTTGCTTGAAAATTGTCACGGCTGTTGTTTTTGTACTTTTCGTACTTCCTTAGCGCGAGCTTCAGCTGTTCGATATTGTTCGCGTTGTACAGTATGCTCTTGTTGACTTCAGTGTCGGAAATACCTTTGATTATAAACTGGATAAGATCTTCTTCTTCAACAGGATTATGTGATGCGATTTCCTGCATTGACAGTACATACTGCTGTACGGTCTCATCACGTCGTCTTTTTCTCGAACTAAGTTCACGAAATATATCTGCTTTTGTGACTAAACACTTAAACTCACCAACCAGAGCATCCCTCAATTCATTCCAACCCCGTAACTTCAACGTTCTCACGAACAACCTCGCTGTACCACTTAGAAGTCGCTTTCCGAATATGAATTTCGTGCGATCATCTAAGTAAAGAATCTCCGCATACTCGTCGAAATGTTCGACCCAACGATCAATCGGAAAGTTATCATCTCCGCTGAATGGACACAACAAGTTTTCCATGTCCTTAAAACTTTGGGACACATGTGGCTTTTGACTGTGGTCTGCGTCTTCCACCTGCAACTGTAAGAGTTTACGCTTGAGAAAAATGATCTCCTCTTTCTTTTTGCATGTTTCTCTAAAACGATTGAGCTCCTCATCGATGTCGCCACTGTTCAAATGAAATTCACCATTCTGCTCATGCTCAGACTCAGGCTCCGCTGGGGTGTTGCTCGAATCGTCAGGCGTACATTCTTGAGTAAGCTTCTGGAGCTCTTCCACTGCATAACCTGCAACTGCGTCCTCAACACGTAATTTTAACACCGCTTTAGTGCCATTCGTTTGCATCTTCAAACAACGCAAAACATCTTTTAGTGTAGCAACAGTTGCTACTTCAAGAAACTGGTTAAATTCTTCGGACATATTTATCTATGCTATAAATATTCTCGAACGAGATTTACCACTTTGAACACAAATTTAACTGTCCAGATCCCACTTCTGAAAACTGTGGGCGCTATAATTCTCAAATTCTCGCACAAAAGATACCTCCCAAAACAATCCGATGCCAAGACAAACAAAAAAAGATCTTTTCTGTGTGACGCTTTATTAAAAAGTGAAGTTTAAAAGGGTTAAAACGTACAATATAGTACAGTAATCGAAAACTATATACTAACATACAGCAAAGTATAATACGGGATTTATATACTTCGGGACAATCATACGATATCATGAGACAACACTATATTCATTGAATGGGTCCGTCTTATTTTAATATTCAGTTTCAGTTAAACAGATTACAGCGTGTTTGGCAAAACGGCACACGGTTAACTAATATTATTGCTTACACACGATTGATCTGGAATCTGACCCCCAAATCTGAAATGGTTGACTGGAAAACCACATAAAATGAAATTTGAGAACTGTCACTTGAATATCACTTTTCATTTGACATAACAAAAACATCTCACATTTTTGAGCAAATGACGCCATTTTGTTCTTATATCCACCATGCACATGTTCACACGGATAGGGAAAAAAGCATTGGCCACGTTCGGGTGCCAATCCGATTAGCTAACCAAGATACCTTAGTATCCGATATGTTTTCGAACGACCAAAACCAGATAGGTTATATTTGCTGTTAAAAGACAAGGCAGCTAATTAAAGGGAAAACTATTGAGTTTTTAACGCGACGATTTGATTTTAATTTTATTGCAAATCCCTTCTGAATCATCAATTAAGTATTCAGTACCATTTAATATCACACTGGTATACATTTTAACCCTTATTTGTTATTTTATTCTTTAAACAAACAAAATCAGACGCGACACCAAAAAGCAAAATAAGTAGTCGGCTGTAGGTATAATCAGCTGTGATCAGCTGTTCCCCAAATTTCCATCGGATAGTTTAGTATCGCAAAAATTTTAGAATAGCTTGGGATTTGTTTCTGACAACAGCTGACCACCGCGAAGTCAGCCGACCGACTTTCGATTTTCAAAAAAAAAAAAATGCCAGGCGATGTATTTCTAATTGCTCATTACATATATGTAATAAAATAATTGCTCACTCAATCGGTTTTTTTTTAAAAATTAAAAACAAATTGCACTTTGTATGGGGATTTCAAACGGCCTTATTTTTTTATCCGAACCTCTAATTAATTAATTAATCAATAATTAAAATTTTTGGTAGAGGTATAAGATACAAATCAGAGAGTAATATTGAAAATTCATCGCCTCGACATAAAGAGGTAGCGTGGCTTATTGGATGAGTGAGCAAACGTTAAGCGACTTTCCCAGTATTTTCAAATAGATTCGTGAGTGGTTAAGTTTAACTTTAGCCAAGGTGTTTTTAATAGTGCCAATAGCACAGTGGAAGAGGTGGCGAACCGTCAGTCGATCTCGATCTGTGGAAGTGTGCACACGTTTTCGGCTTTCACAGTATTTACAAATAAAATCGTGAGTGACCAGTTCTAGTTTAGCCAAGCTCTTCTCAACAGTGCCAATAGCACAGAGGTAGTGGCGTCGGACCGCAGCGTAGAAGGTCTCGGGTTCGATCCCCGGTCGGGCCTAAAATTTATTGAGGCTTTTTTTCATAACCGAGAGGTGGAAAATTTTATTGAGTGGGAGAATCGACAGATGGAAGAAAATATAAGTGCAGGGGCATCGAAAGATGTCCCAGCAACAACATCAAAGCTGGCAACGGCACCATCAGCGGGAGCAGCTAAGGCTGCCGTAGCAACAGCTTCAAAGCCGACAACGGCACAGTCAACGGCAACGGCAGCATCGAATGTTGCCATAACAACAGCAGGAGAAGCTCCAACGGCACCCACAGCCGAGAGCAACAAGAAGAGGAGGAAGAAGATCATATGTACTCCTAACCTCGTTAAACGCCGCTCCACCAACACTTCAGCCAAGCTGCCAGCTGAAGTAAAGGAGACGGTGGAAACAACAGCGGCAGCAAAAAATCAACAACAGTTGAACACCCCGCCATCAGATGACGAAACGGAATATATGTCCGAGGGGGGAGAGGGACTGTATTCAATAGGCGACAGCAACCAATTTGTCGACCTTACATCACCAGAGGCGTCGTCAGAAGATGAACAACAAACGCCCAATGTCATTGATGAGCAAATTATCAGGGACAAAATTGTTGCAATTGAGGGGGCGATGGAGCGCCTCAAAAATCAATTGGCGCCACTGGTAATTGCTCTTAAGACTAAACAAGAAGCTCGTCGCGCAAAAGAAAAACAGGAGCGCGAGCAGAAAAATACACTACAGGCGTCACAAAAAAAAGTGCAACGCCAACAAATAAATGATGAACTGCCAAGCACATCAAAGCAGGCACAGCTAAACCAGCAACCAAAACAGCAACAACAGCAACCAAAGCAACCACGACAGAAGTTGCAATCTCAACAGCCACAGCAGCAAGAAGGGCAACAGAAACAAAATCAGCAGCAGCAGAAACAACAACAAAAACAGCAGCAGAATCAACAGCAGCAGAACCAACAGCAGCAGAACCAGCAACAACAGAGTCATCAGCAGCAGCCACAGCCGCCCAAAACCAAAAAAGAAAAGGTGCCACCAATTAACACCTATAAGATGGAGCTAGAGGACACCATAAATCTATGTAAGTCGGCCATAGGCAATAATTTTACAATAAAAAGAATAAATAAAGATAGGCATGCTATCAACTGCTTCACAGTAGAACAGCATAAAATTGTTAAAGATTTGTTAAAACAGTCCACTACAGAGTTCTTCAGCTTTACCCCCAAAATTGATAAATTGCAAACGGTCCTTCTGAAGGGCATAGATTCCTGCACGGAACCACAGGTGCTCTTAAATGAACTCCGCCAAAAAGCGAGCGACGATCTCGAGTTTATCGGGGTCAAGCCGTTCGCTACAGTCAGAGCCAGACGGGAGAAGCGGAGTTTACCGTTCTTCCTAGTACAGCTCTCGCCCAGCAGCAAACTGGATAGTTTGAGGAGTATCTCCATCCTAAACTACCAGGTTGTAACTTGGGATAGATTAAAGAGGCGCGGCGACATGCTTCAATGCATGCGCTGCCAAAGGTTCGGCCATGCTGCAGCAAACTGCGAAATGCAGTCACGCTGCGTCAAGTGTGGTGAGAACCACAAGGTAGAAGAGTGTAAGCTCGGACAGGAACGGGTTGAAGATAGGACCCAGCTTAGATGTGCACTCTGCCGAGGCGAAGGGCACCCCGCAAATTATCGGGGATGTCCAGCGTTTCAGCAGATTAAACAAAACAAAGCAGCTAGGCAGACAGAGGTAGAGAAACGCCCTCCTACAGTAACGCCCGTCAACCCCCAAATTTCCTATGCCCAAATGGCTTCAGGAAGGGGGAGTACGGTACAGCCTGCGCCAAAGGTAGCCCAACCGCCCCTCGTGCCTAAGGCACCGGACGCACAGGCCGAAATTAGAGGCATGTTGCTGGCAATTCAAGGCCAGTTAACAGGTCTCCATAAACAGATCAGGGAGCAGGCGACAAGAGTGGACTATCTCTACTCTGTTTTGCCTAGCTTAACGCAACTTAGAGGTTAAGGGCGCGCCGCCGGAGAGGCCCTTTAAGATCCTTGCTGTGAATGTAAATTCACTGATTAGGACCGAACGTAGAGCTAATCTTTTCCAATTGTTGAAAGACCAAAGTCCAGATGTGCTTATGGCTAGCGAAACTAAGCTAAACCAGAAACATAAATTGACTAATAACAACTACAATATCGTAAGAAGAGATCGGCCCAACTCCACTCAAGGGGGTGGTGTCGCAATCTTCATACGAAAAGGCATTGATCATAGGGTAATATATAGTAGCGATGTGCGAAGATTTCGGTTGCTTGAGGCGTGCATCATATGCATTCCTCTCCAACAGGGGAAGCGAATGTATGTGATCTCGGCTTACGCACCGGAATCACCTCAGCCAACTAATTTTATAACAGAGCTCGAAAAACTTTTCGATCGTCTTCGATTGAACTCGGAAGATAACTACTATCTGATGGCCGGTGATTTGAATGCCAAACACACAGATTGGGGAAATCAAATACAAAATCCTAGAGGTAGTCATCTATATAATTGGATGAGTCAATTCAGCGTTGAGTATGGGGTTGACCTGCTGGCTACAGATAGGCCATCGTTTCCAAGAAGCGGTGCCTTTCTGGATCTATTGCTGATAGACTCAAGACTGACAATTACTGACACTGTGGGTCAACAACGAAGGAACTGTTTACGGACCATCGAGTTCGACAGTGATCACTGCGGACTCGCTGCCGTAATACAGCTTCCGAACGAGCTTGTGGAGTTGGAGGAGTATGTACCGGTGCATACTTACAATTACAGTAAGATGCGCTGGCCACGCTTCACCAACGCAGTAGCAAGCGAAATTCGGTCGAATAATATATCCCCACCAAACGACAGGAACCTAACAAATACTGAAATCGACCAATACTTGGAACAAATGGACGAGACAATCCAACGAACAATGGAAAGAACAATACCGAAATACAAAGAACGTGACGCAACCGACATGTACCGTAACGCGACCATTGACGCACTACACAGACAAAAAAGCGGACTTCTGACAAGACTAAAACGCTTGTACCGACGGTTTACTGACCCACATGATCTGGAGATTAGGACACTGAAGTCGTCTATCAAAAACATCAACCAATTGATCAAGGAGAACTATCGGTTGTCCATTAATTTGTATTGGGACAACAAAATTCGGGCGGTTAATTCTAGCGACCCGAGTATGTTTCCACAAATTAACAAGATATTTAGAAGAAACGATCAAAACGAACTTCCGTGTCTTAAGCTCCAGAGGACGACAGAGAACAGAGACGTACTTCTGACAGCAGGCATAGATCCAGAGGAAGCCGTCTTGGACGATGACCTCTTTATCATCGAAGATCCTCGTGAGAAAGTGGAGGCTGTGGGGGCTGCTTTCCAGCAAGTGTACAAGGTTAATGCAAGCATTCGCCCGAACCATGACCTGGAAAACAGGGCCCTGCTTCACCACTTCTACCTTCGTAATGATATTACGCAATGGCGATCGGAGAATCCCGGTTTTACTGGGTTCAATGAAGAACACTTGGCAAACACCATCATCGCCGAGCGAAACGGGCCAAGTTCCCTGTTAATTTCGAAGGTCGAGCTCCAACTCATCTTCGACTCACTAAAGAAAAAGAAGTCAGCAGGAGTCGATGGTATATCCAACGTTGTACTACGACATCTACCTCGGGAAGCAGTAGACATTTATACCACACTGTTTAACAACGCTCTGAATAATGCATATTATCCAGTGCGGTGGAAGACAGCCGTGGTACATCCTCTCCCGAAAAAGGGAAAGGACAACTCCAATCCGGCGAATCTCCGGTCGATAAGTCTTCTTCCGAGTATCAGCAAGGTATTCGAAAAAGTTATCAATAGAGCTCTGTTTAAGTGGGCAGAGGACAACAATATCATACCGGAAAATCAGTTCGGATTTAAGGCGAGACATGACACCATTCATGCCGCGTCTAAACTCGTTTCTGATATTCAATGGAACAAATCCAAAAAGCAGTGTACGGGTGCCTGTCTGGTTGATTTGGAGAAGGCTTTCGACACCGTATGGCTAGAAGGTCTTTATCTAAAGCTGACCAGGCTTGGCATAAGTAAACCGCTATTGTATATGCTTTATGACATGCTCAATGGTAGAAAGTTTGTTGTCAAAAGTGGCAATGTAACTTCTACCGCAACATTCCATATTAAAAATGGTCTTCAACAGGGAGCGGTGAACTCGCCGATTCTATTCAGCATTTACACCAGCGATCTGATAGGTAGTTTAACTCAGGCAATTGCGTATGCCGATGATCTAATTGCGTACAGAACAGCCCCAAAAGTTGAGGTCATCAGAATTCTTTTGCAGCGTGACTTCGACAAGATTCAGCGATATTGCGATGACTGGAAGTTGAAAATCAACTTTCAGAAATCAGAAACTATTCTGTTTAGGACTCCGTTGCATGGAGCCACAAGGGATACGAGAAAGAACTGGCGCAAGCTGGTGATCGTGGGGCCAAATGGGCATCCACTGGCGAGTAAAAGTGTAGTAAAGTACCTTGGCATCTGGTTGGATCAGTATTTGTATTTCGACAGACATATAAGTGCTGCTCTGGCCAGGGCTAGGGGAGCTTTTGCCCTGACGAAACGGTTGTTTTATAGCAGCCGGCTTGACACCAGGGTGAAGGTGATTTGCTACATGGCCCTCATCCGGCCGATGATTGCCTATGGATGCCCGGTTTGGTTCAACGTTGCCCCATCTCAAATGGAAAAGATTCGGGTGTTTGAGAGGCAGTGCCTTAGACGCTGCCTTGGATTACACAGAACACCAGAGTCGGAGTACACACGATACTATTCCAACCAGGTTCTATACAACGGGGCCAACATAAACAGAATAGATAATTTTTTGTTTAAGCTGATTCGGGGTCACATTGCAAGAGCGATGTCTTCAACCAACAGCTTAATTTTTGGGGCTTACTACCCAAACGACGATTATTATGAAAGTGTACGTCTAAGCGGCTTCATTCCGCCCGATGCTTTCCTCTATTTAGACAGTCGAGGCCTGGTCCAGGATAGAGCGGCGATCCCGCTAATCTACCACGTCGGCCGTAGAACTGTAGATAGGCGACTCCTTTACAACCGAGACGTCCTCGCACAAGGTGGAGCTGAGCACCTTCGGTTCAGTAGGACTGTGTCCGATCGGGACCGTAGAGATAGGGTAAAGCAGGAGAACCAGTTCTGGTGGTTGAAAAATGATAATTAAAGTTGACTAAGCTTTCTTGTCTTGGCCGACTTACATAGGTTTAGGTGTATTAGTTTTAAGTAGGGACAGTCAGGGTGGCACAAAAAAAAAAAAAAAAAAAAAAAAAAAAAAAAAAAAAAAAAAAAAAAAAAAAAAAAAAACACAACAAAAAAAACATATAAATTAAAAACTTAACAAAAAAATAATAAAACAAAAAATGCTTGCTGTGGCTGTTCTAGTTTTTAAGTAGTTTTAAGTAGTTCTAAGTAGTTTAAGTAGCTTTAAGTAGTTTTAATTAGCTTTACTATAGTTTTATGTAGTTTGTAAGTTTTATATAAAAAAATAAAATGATAAATATACCAAGTTTTTTTTTTAAATTTCTTCTCGGTGAAAAATAAAACCATAGTGAATTTTAGTATTAATATAGTTCTTAGGCCGAAAGGCATTAGTATTAAGTTATCATAGTTTAACTTAGAGCGTCCGCATGGGGCCAGTAAGTTAGTTGTAAGTTATTGATAAGTAGGCTAGTTTTTATGAATTTTTGTCTAGCTTTAAGTTAGTTATAAGATTAATCGAAAATAAAAATGAATTACAAAAAAAAAAAAAAAAAAAAAAGGTGGCGAACCGCGGTGCGGAGGGTCACAAGTTCAAGTCCCGGTCGGGCATAAAAAATTTAGAAGCTTTTTTTCATAACAGAGAAGTAGAAAATTTTATTGAGTGGGAGAACCACCATATGGAAGAAGGAAAAAGTGCAGGGGCATCGAAAGGTGTCCCAGCAACAACAACAAAGCCGCCAACGGCATCATCAATGGGACCATCTAAAGAGGTCCCAACAACAACAACAAAACCGACAACGGCATCAGCTATGGGACCATTGAAAGGTGTCCAAGAATCAGCAGCAGAGCCAACAACGGCACCAACAGCGGGGACATCGAAAGATGCCCTAGCAACAACGGCAACGGCACCATCAGCCGATATGCCAACGAAGAGGAGGAAGAGGATTCAATATCTACCGAACCTTGTGAAGCGCCAGTCCACTACCACTTCAGTTAAGCTGCTAGCTGGAGCGAGGGAGATGGGGCCTACGGCGAAGGTATCGACAGCAGCAAATCAGCTAAGTTCTGACGAGGAAATACAGTATATGTCCGAGGGGGGCGAGGGACGTTATACAGAGGATAGTAATCTGTTCGTGGACCTTACCTCACCAGAGGCGTCCTCAGACGATGATAGAGAGGAGCAAAACATACAGGCCAAAATTGGTGCTGTCCAAGGAGAAATCGATCTCCTCAGAGCCCAGCTAACGCCCCTGATACTGGCTCTGAAAGAAAAGCAAGAAGCTCGCCGGGAGAAAGAACGGCTGGAGCAATTCAATAAAAAGGCGCTACAGCAGCAACAAAAAGTAGCGCAACAAATCGCAACCAATGCTGAGCAGCATCAGCCAACACCTAAGCAGCCTCAGCCTAACCAGCAAATAGACCAGCAACAACAACAGCAGGAACAAAAAACCAAAAAACAAAAGCATCAACAGCAAGTGATGCTCACACAACAGCCACAGCAGCAGAGACAACAGCAAAAAAAGCAGCAGCAGCAGAAACAACAACAACAGCAGCAGAATCAACAACAGCAGAATCAACAGCAGCAGAATCAACAGCAGCAGAGTCAACAGCAGCAGCCACAGCCGCCCAAAAACAAAAAAGAAAAAGTGCCACCCATAAACACTTATAAGATGGATCTTCAAGACACCATAGACATATGTAAGTCGGCCATAGGCCAAAACTTTACCATTAAGAGACTTAGTGAAAATAGACATGCTATCCACTGCTTTACAGTGGAACAGCATAAAATTATTAAAGAATTATTAAAAAAATCCACGACAGAGTTCTTTAGCTTTACCCCCAAAACTTATAAATTGCAAACGGTCCTTCTGAAGGGCATAGATTCCTGCACGGAACCACAGGTGCTCTTAAATGAGCTCCGCCAAAAAGCGAGCGACGATCTCGAGTTTATCGGGGTCAAGCCGTTCGCTACAGTCAGAGCCAGACGGGAGAAGCGGAAACTGCCGTTCTTCTTGGTGCAGCTCTCACCCAACAGCAAACTGGATAGTTTGAGGAGTATCTCCATCCTAAACTACCAGGTTGTAACTTGGGATAGATTAAAGAGACGTGGTGACATGCTTCAATGCATGCGCTGCCAAAGGTTCGGCCATGCTGCAGCAAACTGCGAAATGCAGTCACGCTGCGTCAAGTGTGGTGAGAACCACAAAGTAGAAGAGTGCAAGCTCGGACAGGAACGGGTCGAAGATAGGACCCAGCTTAGATGTGCACTTTGCCGTGGCGAAGGGCACCCCGCAAATTATCGGGGATGTCCGGCGTTCCAGCAAATCAAACAAAACAAAGCGGCTAGGCAGACAGAGGTAGAGAAACGCCCTTCAGTGCGTCCTCCTACAGTAACGCCCGTCAACCCCCAAATTTCCTATGCCCAAATGGCTTCAGGAAGGGGGAGTACGGTACAGCCTGCGCAAAAGGTAGCCCAACCGCCCCTCGTGCCAAAGGCACCGGACGCACAGGCCGAAATAAGAGGCATGTTGCTGGCAATTCAAGGCCAGTTAACAGGTCTTCATAAACAGATCAGGGAGCAGGCGACAAGAGTGGACTATCTCTATTCTGTTTTGCCTAGCTTAACGCAATTTAGAGGTTAAGGGCGCGCTGCCGGAGAGGCCCTTTAAGATCCTTGCTGTGAATGTAAATTCACTGATTAGGACCGAACGTAGAGCTAATCTTTTCCAATTGTTGAAAGACCAAAGTCCAGATGTGCTTATGGCTAGCGAAACTAAGCTAAACCAGAAACATAAATTGACTAATAACAACTACAATATCGTAAGAAGAGATCGGCCCAACTCCACTCAAGGGGGTGGTGTCGCAATCTTCATACGAAAAGGCATTGATCATAGGGTAATATATAGTAGCGATGTGCGAAGATTTCGGTTGCTTGAGGCGTGCATCATATGCATTCCTCTCCAACAGGGGAAGCGAATGTATGTGATCTCGGCTTACGCACCGGAATCACCTCAGCCAACTAATTTTATAACAGAGCTCGAAAAACTTTTCGATCGTCTTCGATTGAACTCGGAAGATAACTACTATCTGATGGCCGGTGATTTGAATGCCAAACACACAGATTGGGGAAATCAAATACAAAATCCTAGAGGTAGTCATCTATATAATTGGATGAGTCAATTCAGCGTTGAGTATGGGGTTGACCTGCTGGCTACAGATAGGCCATCGTTTCCAAGAAGCGGTGCCTTTCTGGATCTCTTGCTGATAGACTCAAGACTGACAATTACTGACACTGTGGGTCAGCAACGAAGGAACTGTTTACGCACCATCGAGTTCGACAGTGATCACTGCGGACTCGCTGCCGTAATACAGCTTCCGAACGAGCTTGTGGAGTTGGAGGAGTATGTACCGGTGCATACTTACAATTACAGTAAGATGCGCTGGCCACGCTTCACCAGCGCCATAGCAAGCGAAATTCGGTCGCAGAATATATCCCCACCAAACGACAGGAACCTTACAAATACTGAAATCGACCAATACTTGGAACAAATGGACGAGACAATCCAACGAACAATGGAAAGAACAATACCGAAATACAAAGAACGTGACGCAACTGACATGTACCGTAACGCGACCATTGACGCACTACACAGACAAAAAAGCGGACTTCTGACAAGATTAAAACGCTTGTACCGAAGGTTTACTGACCTACATGATCTGGAGATTAGGACACTGAAGTCGTCTATCAAAAACATCAACCAATTGATCAAGGAGAACTATCGGTTGTCCATTAATTTGTATTGGGACAACAAAATTCGGGCCGTTAATTCCAGCGACCCGAGTATGTTTCCGCAAATTAATAAGATATTTAGGAAAAACGATCAAAACGACCTTCCGTGTCTTAAGCTCCAGAGGACGACAGAGAACAGAGACGTACTTCTGACAGCAGGCATAGATCCAGAGGAAGCCGTCTTGGACGATGACCTCTTTATCATCGAAGATCCTCGTGAGAAAGTGGAGGCTGTGGGGGCTGCTTTCCAGCAAGTGTACAAGGTTAATGCATGCATTCGCCCGAACCATGACCTGGAAAACAGGGCCCTGCTTCACCACTTCTACCTTAGAAACGATATTACGCAATGGCGATCGGAGAACCTCGGTTTTACTGGGTTCAATGAAGAACACTTGGCAAACGCCATCATCGCCAAGCGAAACGGGCCAAGTTCCCTGTTAATTTCGAAGGTCGAGCTCCAACTCATCTTCGACTCACTAAAGAAAAAGAAGTCAGCAGGAGTCGATGGTATATCCAACGTTGTACTACGACATCTACCTCGGGAAGCAGTAGACATTTATACCACACTGTTTAACAACGCTCTGAATAATGCATATTATCCAGTGCGGTGGAAGACAGCCGTGGTACATCCTCTTCCGAAAAAGGGAAAGGACAACTCCAATCCGGCGAATCTCCGGTCAATAAGTCTTCTTCCGAGTATCAGCAAGGTATTCGAAAAAGTTATCAATAGAGCTCTGTTTAAGTGGGCAGAGGACAACAATATCATACCGGAAAATCAGTTCGGATTTAAGGCGAGACATGACACCATTCATGCCGCTTCTAAACTCGTTTCTGATATCCAATGGAACAAATCCAAAAAGCAGTGTACGGGTGCCTGTCTGGTTGATTTGGAGAAGGCTTTCGACACCGTATGGCTAGAAGGTCTTTATCTGAAGCTGACCAGGCTTGGCATAAGTAAACCGCTATTGTATATGCTTTATGACATGCTCAATGGTAGAAAGTTTGTTGTCAAAAGTGGCAATGTAACTTCTACCGCAACATTTCATATTAAAAATGGTCTTCAACAGGGAGCGGTGAACTCGCCGATTCTGTTCAGTATTTACACCAGCGATCTGATAGGTAGTTTAACTCAGGCAATTGCGTATGCCGATGATCTAATTGCGTACAGAACAGCCCCAAAAGTTGAGGTCATCAGAATTCTTTTGCAGCGTGACTTCGACAAGATTCAGCGATATTGCGATGACTGGAAGTTGAAAATCAACTTTCAGAAATCAGAAACTATTCTGTTTAGGACTCCGTTGCATGGAGCCACAAGGGATACGAGAAAGAACTGGCGCAAGCTGGTGATCGTGGGGCCAAATGGACATCCACTGGCGAGTAAAAGTGTAGTAAAGTACCTTGGCATCTGGTTGGATCAGTATTTGTATTTCGATAGACATATAAGTGCTGCTCTGGCCAGGGCTAGGGGAGCTTTTGCCCTGACAAAACGGTTGTTTTATAGCAGCCGGCTTGACACCAGGGTGAAGGTGATTTGCTACATGGCCCTCATCCGGCCGATGATTGCCTATGGATGCCCGGTTTGGTTCAACGTTGCCCCATCTCAAATGGAAAAGATTCGGGTGTTTGAGAGGCAGTGCCTTAGACGCTGCCTTGGATTACACAGAACACCAGAGTCGGAGTACACACGATACTATTCCAACCAGGTTCTATACAACGGGGCCAACATAAACAGAATAGATAATTTTTTGTTTAAGCTGATTCGGGGTCACATTGCAAGAGCGATGTCTTCAACCAACAGCTTAATTTTTGGGGCTTACTACCCTAACGACGATTATTATGAGAGTGTACGTCTAAGCGGCTTTATTCCGCCCGATGCTTTCCTCTATTTAGACAGTCGAGGCCTGGTCCAGGATAGAGCGGCGATTCCGCTAATCTACTACGTCGGCCGTAGAACTGTAGATAGGCGACTCCTTTACAACCGAGACGACCTCGCACAAGGTGGAGCTGAGCACCTTCGGTTCAGTAGGACTGTGTCCGATCGGGACCGTAGAGATAGAGTAAGGCAGGAGAACCAGTTCTGGTGGCTGAAAATTGAAAATGGCAACATGGCTATTTAAAGTTGACTAAGCTTTTTTGTCTTGGCCGACTTACATAGGTTTAGGTGTATTAGTTTTAAGTAGGGACAGTCAGGGTGGCACAAAAAAAAAAAAAAAAACACAAAAAACACAAAAAACAAAAAAAACAAAAAAAAAACACAAACAAAAAAAAAAATATAAAAAACAAAAACTTTACAAAAAAATAATAAAATCAAAAATTGCTTGCTGTGGCTGTTCTAGTTTTTAAGTAGTCTTAAGTAGTTCTAAGTAGTTTAAGTAGCTTTAAGTAGTTTTAATTAGCTTTATAATAGTTTTAAGTAGTTTGTAAGTTTTACATAAAATATAAAAAAAACGATCCGACAACCGAGTTTTTTTGTAAATTCTTCTCGGTAAGAAATAAAAACCTATAAGAATTTTAGTCTTAAGATAGTTAATAGGCCGAAAGGCATTAGTATTAAGTAATCATAGTTTAACTTAGAGCGCCCGCATGGGGCCAGTAAGTTAGTTGTAAGTTATTGATAAGTAGGCTAGTTTTTATAAATTTTTGTCTAGCTTTAAGATAGTTATAAGTTAAAATAAAACTAAAAATGAATTAAAAAAAAATAAAAAAAAAAAAAAAAAAAAAAAAGTTGGCGGCTGGGAAGCGAACATACACAGGTTCGAATCCGGCATGTGAATATTTTTTTTTTTTTAAATAAATTTGTTATGTTGTACGTGCACTAAAATTGTAATATCTCAGTATCAAAGACGAATTTTTAAATGCTTATAATTTTAAAAATTAGATCATTTTAGAATAAAAAAAATAATGCAAGGCGATGTATTTCTAATTGCTCATTACACATATGCAATAAAATAATTGCTCACTCCCTATATTTTTTTTTTAAATATAAACTAATTGCACTTGTATGGGAATTTCAAATGCCCAAATCTTTGTAACCGAGTCGAATTTCAAAATGATCACAGGCTAAAATAATTGCTCACCTTCGAATTTAAGTTGCTCACCCCATATTTTAATTTCTACACCATCCATTAATTAATAAATCGATAGTTAAAATTTTTGAAAATTTTGAAATGCTCATAATTTTGAAAATTAAATCATTTCAGAATAAAATAAAAAAAATGCCAGGCGATGTATATCTAATTGCTCAATACCCATATGCAATAAAATAATTGCTCACTCCCTCTATTTTAAAAAAAAAAAATATAAACAAATTGCACTTGTATGGGAATTTCAAACGCCCAAATCTTTGTAACCGAGTCGAATTTCAAAATTCTCACAGGCTAAAATAATTGCTCACCTTCCAATTTTAATTGCTCAGTCCATATTTTAATTTCCGCACCATCCATTAATTAATAAATCGATAATTAAAATTTTTGAAAATTTTGAAATGCTCATAATTTTAAAAATTAAATCATTTCAGAATAAAATAAAAAAAAAATGCCAGGCGATGTATATCTAATTGCTCAATACCCATATGCAATAAGATAATTGCTCACTCCCTCTATTTTTTTTTTAAAAAAATATAAACAAATTGCACTTGTTTGGGAATTTCAAACGCCCAAATCTTTGTAACCGAGTCGAATTTCAAAATTCTCACAGGCTAAAATAATTGCTCACCTTCCAATTTTAATTGCTCAGTCCATATTTTAATTTCCACACCATCCATTAATTAATAAATTAATAATTAAAATTTTCGGTAAAGGTATAAGATATAAAACGGAAACTAATATTAGATACACATTAACCGCATCCACTTATAAGGACCGTAGCTTGTTGGATGAGTTGTCAGTAAGTTATTGATTAGTAGGCTAGTTTTGATCAATTTTTGTCTAGCCTTAAGTTTTATAAGTAAAATTAAAATTAAAATAAATTAAAAAAAAAATAAAAAAAAAGGTTGCCGGCTGGAAAGCAAATACATATAGATAAGCAAGTTCGAATCCAGCAGCTTGCACTTTTTTTTTTTGTCAAACCATACTTATTTTTATGTTGTAATTGCACTAAAATGGTAAAATCTCAGCATCCAAAACTAATTTTGAGCAGCTCAAAATTTTTAAATTTAGCTCATTTCATAATTCAATTTGTTCAATCGAAATGAAATTTGTCACGTCTAATTAATTAGTAATTCAACCACCGAACAATTGCTAAAATCATACAAAAGTGCACATAATGTACATGCTCAGAAACAAAAATGAATTTTGAACTTGTCGTAATTTTTAAATTTAGTTCAATTCATTATTTAATTTGCTCAACCCAAATGAAATTTTTTCACTTCCAATTAATTAGTAATTCAACCACCGAACAATTACTAAAATCATATACAAAAGTGCACATACATGTCTGAATAAAATGAAGATTTCTAAGTAACCAAATTGAATTTTGAAAAAAAAAAAGCTTTAAAAAGTTGCCGTTTTACTGAGAATTTAGTGATCTATCTACAATTTTTCTTTTCCCTATCTCCCACCTTTAAAAACCATTCACTCACAATACTTCATTCTGAATCCTCGAATATTGTCATGGCACGCGTCATTACACGTCAAAGTGAAATTACAGTGAATTTCGTTAAAGTCGTGCTTTTGTGAACACGACTCCGGGAGTAAAATAAGTTTTAATAATCACGTGCGTGTCAACGCGCGTCCGGACGCTCGTCTGTTGTGTTCCACTTTGTAGTGTAAGTGCTGCCTAAAGCTGAAAATAAGTACCCCGTTTATATGCAGGATCGAGAGTTCGAGTTGGATTAGGGTCGGATTTTCGACCCAGGTTTTTCTTTCGAGCTCTCGATTTGAAGTTGAGTTGAAATGGTGTTGTGATTATTGAAGAATCGGCGCCATCAACAGGTAGGTTCCCTTCAATTCCAATTCACACATTCTTTGTTACTACATGCATCCTGTTTTTTTTTCGATACCTTTTTTCAGTTCCTGTTGATCCTGAAAACTTGAAATATTTACGATCTATAAGACAAACATGTATGTTTGTCGTTTATTCATTTTTGATTGTGAGGAATGTGTTTGTAAGTGTTTTTATTTAATTTTTTTTTTTTAAGGGAGCACCGGAACCACCCATGTCTCGTGTGTTGTGTTTTGGAGTGGTGTGTTGTGTTACCGAATCCCTACACATTCTGTGTTGCAAACTGTCATTTTTGCTTTCGTTATTTAACTATACTCTTTTCACGAGCAGTGCCATCTCTTTTACACACACAGAAAATGTTGCCTGTGGCACAGCTTGTTATGGCGCAATGAACAAGATGGATTCCACTCTACAACACATGGATTCCACTCCACAACACACCACACGAGACAAATCTGGTTCCGGCTTAAGTGCCTGATTACATTTGTATTTTTACTGAAGAGTGCATCGGTGAAACAGGTAGATTTTATGTGCGTAAAAAAGAGAAGGAAGATTCCACCCAAATTTCACAGATGCGCCAATTTCATTTAATATGGAGTTAAAGGGTGTGAGATAGGAAAGGGGAGATTGAAACGAAAGGATTTTTCTTCACCGTGTAATCACGAGTTCAGTAAAACGATTTTCAGTAAAAATACAAATGTAATCAGGCACTTATGTACGACTCGATTGGAGAAGTATGATTTCGTTTCTCTTTTGGTCTCCTTCTAATTGCAAATTGAAGAAGTATCATCTCTATGCACTCTTTACTCCAGTTGATTAAGCGAAGTTATCTGAGTGGATGAAGAATGAAAATAAAAGACACTCGCACAAAAAAGGATGAGCGATATCTCTGCAATTTGTTCAACCTCAGCAACTTTGTCTACCCCGGCCACCACATACGTCCCTCGCCCACGTGCTTAAAAATCGCAAGAAGAAATTGCACCGTTTAAAAGCAGTCTACGTATTTTTTGTTTGATTCGTTTTGGGTCCGTTTTATTTTCAACTTTCGCTGAGTATGGTGAGCTCTCTTTTTCACAATACATTATACATATGGTTTCGTTTTCAAGCATAATGGGATTATATGAGAGTCCGCGCACATAAACCGGCGCGCACTCCCATATAATCCTATTGTTCTCAAAATGGAAACCTAACTATTTAGTTGCATGTGCGCTCCTGGCCTAATTGTTTAATTAAAAATAAAACAAAATAATAGTGAAAAAGTCAAAACTACGATAATGTCGCTCTCGACAGTTTCCTGTTAAAATAGCTTGATTGAACACACTCTACTGTGTGTGTGAAGAAGAATGTCGAATCGTTGACCGCGGAGATTTCATTTTCCCCTTTTACTTCTTGCCCTTCTCAGCAACAAACTGAAAGTTGCTGGCAACTCAGTTTCCTCGTGTGAAAGGGGACAAATACTCCTTCAACTTATTGTGTCAAATGGGACAAATACAACCAATTGGTTTTCAATCTGAGGAGTAGATGGCCTTTCAGTTTAGCAAATGGCAATGAAGGAGTGAATATAATAGACAATAAGGAAAAATGAGATGGGAAGAAAACACTGTTTCGTGTTCTGTTCTGCTTCTGACCCGTTATTTCATATTTGCAAGTGGTAGTAGTAAGAGTAGGAGAGGAGATGGACATCGTTATTCGTCATGAAAACAAAAAAATACGTAGGTATTTGGAACATCCACCAGACTTCAGTGCCAAACAAGTAAAAAAAAAAACTGTAGTTTGACAGAAAAATATGTAGGGAAAACAAAAACATGTGATTGTGATTGGTCGATTGTTTGTTTTCCCTACATATTTTTATGTCAAAATTAGAAAGAGAAAAGACAAAGATAGTTTCTGGAAAAGCCTAATTGAGAAGACAACAAGGAATTATCAAAAATCTCATCAGATCATTGAAAGTTGTTTTCACAGCACTTATTTCGTGCCACAATTACCTGACCACATCTAAACGTTTCAAAAGAACGAATATTTCATATACCATCTTCATTCTTTGCGATGTTCAACAATCCATGAGATATTTATGTGAAAAATTTTGTGAGTGCTTTTTTCCAAAATCGACGAGCAGATAGTATTCTGCGTGGACCCATTGAGCGAAAAAAGTAATTGGTCTAGTTATCTATTTCAGTGGTTTGAACTGTGCTTTCTTCAAGTACCTAGTCGAAAAACCTTATGAAAGTATTTATATTTATAGACAACACAATGTTCTGTTATGACTATGAGCTACAGCTTGAGCTACATTATTACCGTTAAACACTATACTTACCTAGAAGGAGTATTGCACATATAAAGCGATAGTCTGAAAATGTGTGTTTATGCGCAATTGAATGTTGTAACGAACCAAATTCTATTTACTTTTTTAAAATCATTATAAATACTTTTGAATTATTTAATTACATTACCATTATATACTTAAAAAACTATTAAATTAAAAATTAATTAAATTATTAATAGTAAAAAGATTTGTGTTGCATTGTATAAATAATTCATTGACTCATTGTGACTTAACGAAAATTAACTACAAGAAAATAATTATAACAGTTTTGAAATTTGCATTATATAACTTTTAACAATGATTGCTCTCTCTGAGTAACAGTAAAACATATGTACAATAATGTGAACCAGAAAACAATAGAATGCATTTCAAGAGTCATTCGAATTCCAACCATCGAAGAATAAAGATCGCATCGAAATACATACAACATACAATCCTAGTTTTCTTTTAAAATTCGACAAACAAAAAACATCGTAAAGACATTTGAAGACCTTAGGGGCTCTTTTGGCTTACGATAGTTATTGTGTCAGTTAAGACTTATAACTCGAGGACATTTGAAGACGCGAATGCTGTCTCTTATGGACCGTCACATAAATTAAACCAAAAAGTTATATCAAAACCTGAGTGAAGAAGTTTCTCCACTACAATTGGCGCCCACCGTAAAAAAAAAAAAAAAAAAAAAAAAAAAGATCATCGTTTCATATATATATACAAATAAATAAATCTATATATATATATGTATGCTTGCTTTGCATTGTGCTTTCCACGCTACGAATTCTAACGCTGCTGCGGGTGTTGTTGAGAGTTGCTGTTAATCCTTATATACATACATATATACATATATATATATGTACGCATGTTTTGCGTTGTGCTTTCCACACTACGAATTCTAACGCTGCTGCGGGTGTTGTTGAGAGTTGCTGTTAATCCTTATATACATACATATATACATATATATATATGTACGCATGTTTTGCGTTGTGCTTTCCACACTACGATTTCTAAAGCTGCTGCAGGTGTTGTTGAGAGTTGCTGTTGTTGTTGAGAGTTGCTGTTGTTGTTGGGAATTGCTGTTTGCGGACCACGTTTTTCTATTTTCTCTCTGCTGTGAAATTAATTTCTTAATTTAATTTTTTTTTTTTAATTGATACAAAGCTGCTAGCTAAGCTATCGTTAATGCCACGAACAACAATTAATTCCAAAGCTGCTGGCATAATTGATGGGTTGCATTCACCACCCCAGCCACGTAAAAACCCTCAAAACTCAGAAAGTTTTAGTACTGAACCAAGGAATAATTCCGCAAATAATTTAAGCAACCAATATCAGACCCTTTCAAACGTTTCACAAGTTAGCGATTCCAATACAAACCCATCCTACGTCAATATGGCACAAGCGCCTGTAAGTATAAGCCTGACAGAAAGTCAATTTTCAACTTTATTAGGTAGCCTTAACGTTCGAGAAGCGCCTAAAAGTACGTTTAGTTCATGCAATGCTAGATTTAATGGCGGAAATAATAACTCGAAGGTTGAAGATTTTATCGAAACCATAATCGTTTATAAAAATGCTGTTAATATTACTGATCAGTATGCGCTTACTAGTTTTCCTCTTTTGCTAGAAGGATATGCTTCATCTTGGTGGCAAGGAGTCAAACAAGAAGCAAAGACGTTTGATGAAGCGATCGAGTTACTAAGAACTGCTTTTGCCCCTCCTAGACCAGATTGGAGAATATTTGCAGAAATTTTTCAGGATAAGCAGAAGCTAAATGAAAATACAGATGCTTTCATCTGTCGAAAAAGAAGATTATTTTCTCAATTAAAAGAAGATTTGAAAGAGAATACTATAATTAACATGATTTTTTCTCAATTAAACATTAAAATAAGGGAGCGAATATCTAGAGAAGATGTTCAAACATTCCAAGACCTTTTATACAAGGCTAGAGAAATTGAATTGTCTTTAAATGAAAAACAATAAAGTATGAAAAATACACCAGTTGATGTTTCAGAAAAATCTGGTTTGCGTTGTTCTTTTTGCCGAAAGAAAAATCATTCCGCTGAGGTTTGCTTCAAAAAGCTAGAAAAGGAAAAACAAACCGGAAGTAAGGAAAAAGAAGAAACCAAATTAAGCTGTTATGGTTGTGGTACTGCTGGATTTTACCGATCAAATTGCCCTAAATGCAATAAAAAATTGAAATCGGATAGTCCAAAACGATTAGATTTCAATTCGATTTACACAACACTGGTAGGTAGACATGTTCCGGTCGTTGATATCAATGTAAATGGCTTGAAAGGTCAAGCGTATTTTGACACGGCAGCTAGGACTAGCGTAGCTGGCTACCAGCTCTTTCAAAAACTGAAGAACAAAAATGAAAATTTTCAAAAAGTCTTTGCAGAAGTAACTCTTGCTGATGGAATCACAAGAAAGGAACTAGTTTATTCAACAATCGCTAGTATCGTCATTGGAAAACGATTCAAACAAATTCGTTTCATCTGTCTACCAAGTGCAAAAAACAACTGAACTCTTCTTGGCATCGATTTCCTTGAACAATCTGGAATAGTTCTTGACCTTGCTCAACGAACATGGTATTATAAAGACGATCCAAATCAAATTTTTGAGTTCAAACTCGATGAGACAAAACTCAACGATGCTGTTTCCTTAAGTGAAGCCAAAATTGAAAAGCTAACTAAGCCAGAGTCTCCTATGGAAGATTTTATTTCTTGGTTTGAACAAAAGAGTCAACCGGATGTTATGAAAACACCAAACCGGAACCAGTTGCCTTCAAATGACTATTCACCAGCTGGAATCAACAACATTTTTGAAAACGTTTTACCCGTCAATTTCACCACTCCTAAAGAAACAAATTTGTTCCCGCCAATGAAAAAGTTGAAACAGGATGAAATTGAAACATGTTTTATACCAATAAGCTTAAATTCAATTGATGTTAATATAAGGAATGATGAAGCTTTTCACCTTTCTGAATCGGAAAAGAAAATTTTAGATGATTTCCTACAAAATGAGAAAAGTCTTTTCGAAAATATTTCTACGCCGATTAAAGGGATTGAGCATGTAATAAAAACAAACTCAGAAGAACCAATAGCTACAACTCCTTACAGACTATCACCAACAATGAAATCTAAGCTACACGAAGAGCTCGACGAAATGCTTAAGACTGGAATTATTGAAGAAACCGAATCCGCTTGGGCCTCACCTGTCGTTTTAATACCTAAAAAAGATGGGAAAATACGTTTGTGTGTTGACTACAGACGGCTTAATAAGATAACGGTAACGGACACATATCCTTTGCCTCGAATAGATGACTTGCTACATGCTGCTAAATCAACACCATTCATGACAACCTTGGATTTAAAAGCAGGTTATTGGCAAATTAAAATTGCTGACAACGATAAGCCCAAAACAGCATTTACGTCACCTTTCGGAATATATGCTTTCAATCGAATGCCGTTTGGATTGAAGAACGCGCCAGCAACATTCCAAAGGATAATCGACAAATTCAGAAATGGACTTCCAAACATCCTGATCTTAGCATATCTAGATGATATTATTATCTGCTCTGAAAATTTTGAAACCCATATGAAAGACTTACAGCAAACGTTTGATAGACTTAAAACGTTCGGCTTTCATCTTAATAGAGAAAAATGTTATTTTTGCAAATCCGAAGTTAAATATCTAGGACACATCTTAACAATAGATGGTTTAAAAATCGATCCAGAGAAAACGGAAGCTATAACCAAACGCCCAAGCCCAAAGAATTTAAAGCAGCTCATGTCCTTTTTGCAAACTTGTTCTTGGTTTCGACGTTTCATACCAAACTTTGCCGAAGTATCTAAGCCACTATCAAACCTTACAAAAAAAAACCAAAAATGGAAATGGTCTAATGAAGAACAAGCTGCTTTTGAAGAGTTGAAAAAACTTTTAAGTACGCCACCTATTCTTCAACAAGTGAATGAAAATATGCCTTTTTTTCTATGGACAGATGCTAGCAACTATGCGTTAGGAGCTGTTTTGCTGCAGGGGGAGAAGTATTACAACCCTATCGAATACGCGAGTCGACTATTAATACCAGCAGAACGCAACTACTCCACGACAGAACGTGAAGCCTTAGCCGTTGTTTGGGCAGTTCAAAAATTCCGCGGATACATAGAAGGAGCGGAAATAACAATTTTAACAGACCACCAACCGTTAAAATGGTTGTTTAGTTTAAAGTCTCCAACCGGAAGACTAGCTCGTTGGTCTTTGTTATTGCAAACTTACAATATAAAATTTGAATACACTCCTGGTAAACAAAACGTTGTGGCAGATACACTGTCCCGTCCGCCTTGTTTTAAAAACCATACAAGTATAGAATGTGAATGTATGTCCTTTGAAATCGATTTTCCGACACAAGGAGCTAAAGAAGTACGTGATGCGCAACTTGAAGACCCGGTCGTAAGAAAAATCATTGATTCTTTCGAAGCAGATGACGAAAATGTTCAACTTCACACGAGTAGAGGTTATATGATGATTGATGGTATCCTATACCGTTATTGCTCAGAAGAAGATTCTGAAAACGGACAATTAGTTGCACCAAAATCAATGCATGATAGAATTTTATATAATTATCACGATGCACCGACAGCAGGTCATTATGGGATTGACAAAACAATCAATCGCATCACTCCGTTTTATTATTGGAAAGGGATGCGTTCAGACATAGCTAACTATGTGAAAGCATGTCCTGAATGTAAGAAATACAAACCAACCAACCTGAAACCTATAGGATTAATGAAAACTGTATGCAGTAACCAGCGCTTTGAAACCATTGCAGTTGACTTATTTGGGCCACTACCACGCTCAGAAGACGGTTATCAGTGGATCCTCATAGTAGAAGATCTGTGCAGCCGTTGGGTAGAGCTTTTCGCACTTAAAGTGGCATCTGCAGAAAACTGTGCCCTAAAACTTCTTGATGAAGTTATTCTTCGCTACGGAGTACCGAGGAGAATACATTCGGATAACGGTTCCCAATTTATTTCGGCGTTGATGCAAAAACTCACGTTCTGTTTGGGTATAAGACAAACCTTTACACCAATTTATCATCCCGAAGCAAATCCAGTAGAAAGAAAAAACCGAGATCTCAAAACACAGCTTTCAATATATGTTAAACAAAACCACAGTGAATGGTATTCTAAATTGCCAGCGATTCGTTTTGCAATGAATACAGCAAAATGCTCTAGCACAGGCTATACAGCAGCATACCTAACTTTTGGAAGGGAACTTAGAACTCCTTTTGAAGTACATACTGACTTGAGACAAGTTGTGCAATCCGAAAATTTTATACCCCAAATTACACCTCATTTACTTAAGCTTGCAGACACATTAAAATTGGCTGAAGAATCACAAGAACTAGCTCAAGACAAGAACAAAGCATACGTTGATCAAAAACGACGTCCTCAAAAGGAATTCAACATTGGTGATCGAGTCCTTGTGGAAACACACGCACAAAGCAAAGCAAAGCAAGGCATAACATCAAAGTTTGTACCACGCCGTGATGGCCCTTACATCATTTTAAAGAAGAAAGGATCTTCCTGCTATATCTTGGCAACTACAGATAAACCGGACCAACCCATTGGTTCACATCACGTTTCATCATTGACACCTTACAACAGTACAAACACCAATCCAATTTATCCAATTCGTCCTCGAGGCCGACCTCAAAAACAACAACCAATAAAAGAACCTAGCATGGCTCATACCGATCAGAGCATAGATGTTCCAGAAGACAACACTCATCATCAAAGTAAAGATGATCCAAAAATCAACAAAACAACAAGTGTCCTTGAAATACCACAGCAAGACAATCCGAATTTGCGAAGATCTACAAGAATGAGACGTAAACGAACATATTCTTAAAATCCTGTCGCATCATCGGGTCGTTATCAGCGACAGAGGGGGAGGTTGTAACGAACCAAATTCTATTTACTTTTTTAAAATCATTATAAATACTTTTGAATTATTTAATTACATTACCATTATATACTTAAAAAACTATTAAATTAAAAATTAATTAAATTATTAATAGTAAAAAGATTTGTGTTGCATTGTATAAATAATTCATTGACTCATTGTGACTTAACGAAAATTAACTACAAGAAAATAATTATAACAGTTTTGAAATTTGCATTATATAACTTTTAACAATGATTGCTCTCTCTGAGTAACAGTAAAACATATGTACAATAATGTGAACCAGAAAACAATAGAATGCATTTCAAGAGTCATTCGAATTCCAACCATCGAAGAATAAAGATCGCATCGAAATACATACAACATACAATCTTAGTTTTCTTTTAAAATTCGACAAACAAAAAACATCGTAAAGACATTTGAAGACCTTAGGGGCTCTTTTGGCTTACGATAGTTATTGTGTCAGTTAAGACTTATAACTCGAGGACATTTGAAGACGCGAATGCTGTCTCTTATGGACCGTCACATAAATTAAACCAAAAAGTTATATCAAAACCTGAGTGAAGAAGTTTCTCCACTACAATGTATATTTTGTATTATTTATTTAAAATTTATTTTGTAATTTGTTGTACATGTTAAATTACCAAAACATTTTGGCCATAAAATAAAAGGTATAATGAATATTTTATAAAATGTACTTTTTAAATAAATAATTTGAGGCAAATTCATTCACCTTCACCTGAATCCAAAGTTTTGATTACAGGTCTGCAAAGAATGTCTTAATTATAGCATTAGTGACTGATCGAGTGAGGTCCATCGTCTCGGGCTTATCTGCGTACACAAGCGACTTCACATTACCCCACAAAAAATAGTCCAGCGGTGTTAAATCGCACGATCTTGGAGGCCACGACGCGAGATAATGCGCTCACCCAAAGTTTCCTTCAATAAATTGATTGTTTCGTTGGCTGTATGGCATGTAGCGCCGTCTTGTTGGAACCAAAGGTCGTCCACATCAACATCCTCGAATTCTGGTATCTTTTTTCAGTAAAATGTGTAAAACTTCTCAAAACACCAAAGTGGAGAACGAATTTCTTAAAAATGGGGAAATACAAGAAAGATTACAAACGCATTGAACCACTTTTGTGTATACAATGTCAAATTTTTACTCCTCGTATCAACAATCACATGCAAAATGTTGGGTTAGCAATTTGCATTCAATTTAAAAAAAAAAATTACTTAAATTATACATTTTTTAAGCTATATTTTAAATATAGTTTAATTTCACATAGCAGACACCACAATTTCAAATAAAAAGGAAAAGATGCTTACAGCTGGCTGTTTTGACAGTCTACTCTTCTTGCACTCAGAAATGTATGTAGCACAAATTCGCAACTTATCCAATGGAGGGGAAATTATTTGCTCTCACGATGTGCTCTATCGTTGCAACTTTTTTGAGTTAACAAACAGGAATTTTTGACAAATTTGCAAATTTCTGAAAATGTGTGCAATTTTGAAAGGAATTTCACGTTACCAAAAAGACCTAATGTGGACCAATGATTCCCTCTGCCCATAGAGCACACCAAACAGTGACTTTTTGAGGATGTACCGGCGTCTCAACAATGGCTTGTGGATTATGATCACTCCAAATACCACCATTTTTCTTATTAACGCACCCAAAATGAGATTTATCGCTAAACAAAATTTTGTTGTTAAGATCGGGATCGGTGGCGATCTCGCTTTGGGCCCATTCACCGAACGTGCGACGCACTTGATGGTCGTTCGGCTTCAATTCTTGGTCAAAAAGACCAACTCCAAATAATCACTTTTAGCAACGCAAATCTTGCATGACTGCAGTATTTTTATATTTATGAATTCAGCCTACCTATATAATGTATATGGTATTCTCTTGTTTGAAATATAAAATTATGGATTTTCTCAACAGTCTGACTCTTTACACAACATATGCTTTGATGTTTTAATTAATTAATTTTATAAATATTCATAATTTATGAAGTGGAAACTCTTAATTGCGTCAATGCTTTTCCTTACTTATCTCTTTTTATTTCTGGGCAACAATACATAACAAGAGCTAAGGAAGTTATGTGGTGTATAAATATAAAAATAACATTACAGAGAAAATTGTTTTGCTTGTAAAATCCAAATAAATCTCATGCTTACCAGAATTTAATTGGAATTGAATATGAAAAATTAAGGCAATTCTTATAAATTTATGTATCCATTGTAAATATTTGTTAAAAAATTTGAAAGCACCAAACAAATTGATTCGTTAATCCTTAAGTCTTAGAAAATTATAATTCCAAACAATTTATTTTTTTTTGTTGTTAAATTTACTTTCGACTCGTAGTTAAAGCATTATTGCCTTTGTTATCAGTGTTCCCAAGAGTTGGAAAACTTTCACGCATGGAATGTAATTTAAAATGATTTGCAGCATCGGATGCCAGCAAAACTTGTTTACAGGTTGAGTAAACTTCTAGTTTAGCATGTTATTTCTTTTGGTCACCGGGTAAGGCTTTAAGTGCTGTGAATGAACTAGGTAGAGCTCCTGCAAACAGAATATATATAATATTAACGAAAAGTATATTTTCCGATATGAACTAATTACCTGTTGTTTATTGATGTCTGGCAAGAATGATAAGAGTCCAGGGAAAATCAGGACAAACCTATCTCTGAACGCAGCTTGACAATGCTCATAATAGGATTGAGCTTTGTAGATTCTTTCTCCGAATTTTTTAGATATTTGTCGAAATTCTTCTAAAGCCTCAGGCGATTTGATGGTAGGTATCTTTAAAATGCCCAAAAAGTTTCTGAATAGTAATTGATAAAAGATGTTTTTTTTTATTTAGCTTTTAAAATCATTTTTTTTAATCAAATGGAAATATTTATATAAACTCGCTATAATAGGTAGCTTTAACAATTTTTAAAATATTTTTTACTTTTTTTTTCTGCTGGTTACTTTAACGCGTTTGTATGTTGTTTACTTAAAACGGCTTTTGCCAGAAAGAAGAAATGCGAGACATCATTGAACGAGCACACCACAGATTAGCCACATGAAGATGAGAATGTTTCGTACGTTTCACCCTCCAAAACCCATTTGTTTACATTGTTGTATTTGTAATTTTTTCCCGAGTCGATGAAGAGATGTGAATTGCAACAACAATTTAACCAGGTCTGTCAAGATCCCTACTGTCTATGTGTGAGATTTTAATACACACATCCTCATTTTTTTATCTGATAACTGACAGTTCAAGCTTGTAGGTAAATTAAAATGGCTGTCGGGGATTCTCATCTTCATGTGGCTAATCTGTGGTTTACATGCAGACGAAGGCGTTTGTTTGAACACTTTTATTTTGGGAGAAGAAGTGCACACACACCTAATATTGGACAATTTTAATTTATTTATGACCAACGGATCAGTTCAAAAATGTAATCAAAATTGTGAATATAACCACTCTACCATTTTATGACAAAATCAAGTCACTTTGAAGGAACTATGAAAGGATTTCCTATAAAATGTGAGTCTGGCTAAAGGCACGTAATTTCGCGTACGCGAAATAGTTCTTCTACCCGCCGATAGGTGGCGCCACCGTCGACCAAACACGAAAACGTGTATGGTTTGTGTATTTGCTAAATAAGATGGCTGCGCCGAAGTAAAAGTGAGAGTGGTTTGTGTACTTGATAAATATGTTGCTGTATTGGATATCTTAATACCTCTATGCCAGAAAGATGAATGTGCAAAAATGAAAATGTTGAGAAATCATGTTTGAATGTTAATTGCTCTCGTAAAACGAGAAGGTTGGGTTTTTGAAAAAACATTATATTTGTAAATTATTTCCTTATTTTGCTCTTATAGCTGACATAGTTCTTATGTGGGCACCTCTTCCCTTCCCCGAGATTTGGCACATTCATCTTTCTGGCACAAAAAATTTAAAAAATATACCCATTTATCTTTCAATAAGAATGACTTTTCTAAAGGTAAATTAAACAAAAATACCAATTGAATTCAATTTACACACATGTGGTTATGTTTTATTTAAAAAAATGATAACTATAGCACATGATAAAAATTATTTACTAATCACTTAGTTCTCATTTCAGGAATCAGAATCTTCTGAAAAGTTGGGTTCTGGTAACGTACCACGAACCTCACTGCTGTTCTTTAGATTTTTATAAAAAGGATGAAAATTTTTTGGAATGGCTAACGTCTCACACATTCTCTTTAATTTTTGAACTTCGCCTCCGCGATAGGTAATGCGTCTGCGCATGAACAGCGGCGATATGTTTTTTTGTTTGGGAAGTTCAGTTACTAAAAAGCCTTACTACCTACCTCACTGTTTATATGCCGTAAACTTTGTATTTTTGTTTAGATACCTATAGAATTTATTTGGCCGGAAGTTATAGTTTCTTATTTTAAGCACAGATTAGCCATATGAAGATGAGAATGTTTCGTACGTTTCACCCTCCAAAACCCATTTGTTTACATTGTTGTATTTGTAATTTCATCCCTTGTCGATGAATAGATGTGAATTGCAACAACAATTTAACCAGGTATGTGAAGATCCCTACTGTCTATGTGTGAGGTTTCTTTACACACATTCTCATTTTTTATCTGATAACTGCCAGTTCAAGCTTATAGGCAAACCAAAATGGCTGCCGGGGATTCTCATCTTCATGTGGCTAATCTGTGATTTTAAGTTTTAATTTAGTTTAGTCGAATTATCCGCAAATCGAATGATTTATGATTAGTTTTGATTTGCGCCAATCCTACAGGGACGCAATTTTCGAATGAATGAACCTTTTTCTACCAATAGTATTATATGCCAGATCAACGAATGTGGTGCATTCATGGTAACTGCGTGAAATTTGGCACAGAGGTAGATTATAGTCTGGAATAGAACATTTTCTACTTTTTATTCAAGAAAAATTTACGGTTCCTGTGGGAAAGATTTGTTTTTGGTTTCACAGAGCTCTTTCAACTATCGTAAATAGACTAGCAGTAAGTACGTCTTTAGGGTTTTGTAAATCTCTGGTTTGGTGACCAGAGTTTTTTGTACAGAATCTCTGGTTATCGGCCCGAATATCAAGTGTTTATACTTAACCAGAGGTGATAAGAACGACACTAAGAATTAAGATTAGGTTAAGCAGGTACCTACTTATTTCTTAATGAAGATGTTTATTTGCAAGAAAAATTTGGTAACTTTTATGAATTTTAATACTTTTTACTTATTTTTGTTAACTGAAAGTATTTATTTACAAATGATAAGAACAAATTGTTGATTTGTTCCAAATTTTGTATTTATATTTCACGGAAGCGGAAACCCACTTTCATTGAGGATTTCTCAATATGCGATACAAGATAAAAGTGTGTCAAAAAAGAAAGAGACAGAATTGAATCAAGGAATTCTTATATAATATGAGTGCGTGGGTATGTGGGGGTGTATAGACAATTAGCATATAGTTAGTTTCCAGGATATTTTTGTATAAATCTAAACTTTGTAGTTATGAATGCAAAGATTTGGAAAGCAACACAACCACAAACTTTGTGCATCCGTTAGAAAAAGATAGCCTGTGTCGTTTTTTTCATTCTTTTGTGTCTGTACATTTTTGAAGCGTTTTTAAGACACGAAGAAAAAATAACATATACATAATCATATGTAGGTACATAACTGGAGTATATTTTGTGGTATTGGTGTACGTTTTGAACCTATTTCTTCTGTGGAAATCGAATTTGCATTCACATTTGGTTAAAGCTTAAGTCTGATACTGTATAGTTGAGAGCAAAAAATAAAATACAAATTAAGAAAAAAATGTCTGTTATGATAAGTGTTGGTATGGAGTTCAGCTCATAAGAGGAGCTAGAAAACGTTATTGAAAGTTATCAAAAGCTAGAGCAAAAAAAATTAAGTCGTTACCAAACCCGTTTATTACCTGGAAATGATATTTTGAAATATCATTCGTTAAATATAAATACAAATACCGCGAAATATAAATACAAAATTTGGAACAAATCAACAATTTGTTCTTATCATTTGTAAATAAATACTTTCAGTTAATAAAAATAAGTAAAAAGTATTAAAATTCATAACGTTTTTCGTGTTTGGTCGACGGTGGCGCCACCTATCGGCGGGTAGAAGAACTATGAGAGGAACTACGTGCCTTTAGACAGACTCTTAAAAAAATAAAGGAAACACACGAATATGAGATCTGCTCGCCTAAATTTATAACGATTTGAAGTTTTCTTTAGAAAAAAATAAGTCCTCTAAGTTTAACCTATAAGCTATAACAAGTAAATTTTATAGATAAAAAAAAAGTACCTGATTCCTAGTGATAGCCTCTGGCGGTTGTATGAAGCTATGAGTTGGTACAATGTTGTAACTCTTCCCCAACGAACTAGTGAAGGTTAGCCTATTGGGCAATTTGGCTACCGTGTTTAAGGTGACATTCTGGAAACCGGGACGAGGTTTTATTGGTGCGCTGAAACCAAGTGGTGTAGCCTATGTTCGATGTACGTATTCTCGCTCATTACTGTCAAGGTCAGAATTTTTAACATTTCCATTGACAAGAACTGGTGCTGGTTTAACCACGTTAGTGTTCGCATTCGTGGGCTTATTTTCGTTGTTGTTCTCTTTCTTTTGTTTATTTCCACTGGAAGACGCTGACGCTGATTTCTTTCCTTCCGAGCCAGAATTTTTGTTTTTTTATCTTTTTTGTTACTATTTTCCGTGTATGTGTTCGCGTTATTATTGCCACTATTCCCATTTTGCACATTGTATTTGGAATTTTTTGTTTAGAATTCTAATTCAAAAGTGGTGCTGGTGCCACCTTAGATCTCCGATTCCAGCTTCACGTTGGTGCTTTAGTGATTTTGTCCAGCTCGGTGCTGCAGGAGCAGATGTCTTACTGCCCATTGCGAGTTGCAAAACAACAAACAACTGTTTTTTTTGCTATCCAAGTAACAAAAAAATATAATTTAATAATGAAAAGAAGAAGGTATTCGGAATTCTTAAGACCCGGCAAGGAACACACCGGCGACGGTGTTCGCCTGATACAATTAATCGTCTTTAAAGATATGGAATCGAAGCTCTGCTATTTCTAATTAATTATAAACCGAGCAAAGCACATTTTTATTTATTTATTTGCATTATTATTCACTGAAATTGTGGAATTAAAAACTCTTGCATATTTGTTTTGTTTTTGCGCTACCAAAAAAACTTGATGAGAAATGTGAATTCTTCTTAGTGTGCGTGCAAATACGTGTAAATTTAAAGATTTCATTTGTCTAGAAAAATCGATTTTGTTTTCTAGTTCGAGTTTTTTTTCAATTTTTTGGTTGTAAGGAATTCGACGTTAGTCTCTTCGGCTTTCTTTTGCACAAGTTGAAGTTTATGAAAGCTGTTCGGATTCGCCACGGAAACGTAGTCGTCCATTAAAGAACGATGTTTAGCCGATACATTATTAAAGTTAATATTAGAATTGGATGCAACTTGATCTTCTCGGAAAGCAGCAAGTGTTGCTGCCTTTGATGAGCCCGGTAAAGAGGGAAATTCTTTTTTGTTTGAGTGATTGTGTTTTTTACTGGTGGTACCGGAACTTGTACTTGTACGATTTGAAACATGAATTTACATGCGATGATGGATTTTTCTTGATTACCGAACTAATTGAAGTTTGGTTGGGACGGCTTGTTGATGCACCAGCACCTTTTTATTAGAAGAGTTTTTTTTTTGTTTTTAATTAGAAAAAATAAATTCGAACTTACCGCCGCCACTTTCAGCGCCACCTAATGCTTCTCTTTTGTTCTGGCTAGACCTGCTGAGCCTAATTTAGTTTGAAGTCCTATCGGAATTGGTAAAAGACTTACAGCTGGAGTTCCATTACCCAAAGAGGGGAATTCTTGTCGTTTACCGAAGCTTGTTACCGTGAGTGGACGTGTGCTAGAGTGGTGTAGAGAATACCTTGCCAAATACCCCAGTATCTCAACATAATTTCAGAGAAGTAAGCTTCCGTTGTTATAAAGCCAACCCTACTGAGGAAAACCGGAAAAAGTTTCAACAAGCTAGAAAGACCTGCAACGTTCACATTCGACGAACCAAATTTTTACATGATCAAAAATTACGGCAAAAAATACTACAATGTCCCAAAGGTAGTAAAAATTTTTGGTCATTTGTAAAAAACGTACGAAATACCACCTCGTCCTCGGTTTCAACGCTCGTCTTCAATGATACTCCTTTTGTCAGCTCAATCGATAAAGCCAATTTGCTTGCAGCACAGTTTGCTGTTAATTCGACGTTGCCAGAAGAAGATATGACTCCACCTGTTCTTGAGAGCGCAAACGATTTTATGGGGCAAATCTTCTTTCGCACTCGTGCAGTTGCTAGAGTTCTGAAAGATCTCGACATTCACAAATCCGCTGGCCCGGATAGTATCCCTCCCATTGTTCTGAAGAGGTGTTCTTCAACGCTGGCAAAACCACTGCGTAAGCTTTTCCATCTGTCCTACTCTACTGCCCAACTAACAAACTCCCGGAGTTAAGCTCTTCAAATCTGAAAAAAGCTCCCATAAGATTCTTTAAAATCCTATTGTTATACTTAAGAATGAATCTCTTGTTATGAAACTCAAATTCGTCTCATAGCATTTTTATTGTAAGAGCTAAGCATTTTTTGAATTTGAAAGTACTTAAATCCTATATCTAAATCTATTTAAGTCTCATAAGTATCTCGTTATGAAATTAAAACTCTAAACGTCATTTTTAGTCTTTATAATCCCATAATAATACTTCAAGTTTTTTTCAAGATTCTAATAATGGGTGATTTTTTAAGAGGTTTAGAACTTTTTTTTTAAAAAAAAACACAAAAAATTCGAAAAAATGAATGAAATATTTATTTGAATCGATAGTTTGAACCTTGCAATTTAATGTTTAAAGATAATTTCATGCAAATGTTGACCGCTGCTGCGTCTCAGGTAGCCCATCCGCTGAGTCCAATTTTGGCATACTCTTTCACACATATCGGCCGGTATCTCACGAATGAATGCATGGATGTTGGCTTCCAGTGCGTCAATCGAAGCGGGCTTGTCCCTATAGACATTAGCCTTGACATACCCCCACAAAAAATAATCTAATGGTGTCAAATCGCACGATCTAGGCGGCCAATTGACCGGCCCGAAACGTGAAATTAACTGTTCACCAAACTCGCCTCGCAATTGCGCCATTGTTTCGCGTGCTGTGTGGCATGTGGCACCGTCTTGTTGAAACCACATATCATGCAAGTCAAGAACTTTCATTTTGGGCAAAAAAAAGTTTGTTATCATCGCTCGGTAGCGTTCACCATTGACAGTAACGCTGCGATTCGCATCATCTTTGAAGAAATAGGCCCAATAATGCCGCCGGCCCATAAACCGCACCAAACAGTGGCTTTTTCGGGATGCATTGGTAGCTGTTGCAATGCTTCTGGCTGATCTTCACTCCAAATGCGGCAATTTTGCTTATTTACGTACCCATTCAACCAAAAATGAGCCTCATCGCTGAACACAAGCAGCGCGCGATGAACATTTCGAACCGAGCACGAATTTTGATAATAAAATTCAATAATTTGCAAGCGTTGTTCATTTGTAAGACGATCCATGGTTAAATTGCAAACCAAACTGAAGCTGTTTGACAGTGACACAAGGTACTAAACACACGTCAGCTGTCAAAACCAGTGTTGCCAAAACCAAACCAGCTAAAAAATCACCCGTTAGGAGCTACGACTCCAGCTTTGAATATCAAACGAACAGATGTTGTAGTTGAACTGTACAGTGCGTTCTTTTTGTTCACAAAACTTGCTTCTGTTCCTGTTTCTATCGGATTGGTTATTTGATTGGTGGTGGAAGATGTAATTTTAGATTTCAAAGAAAAGTTTGATTGTTTTCTTTGCGAGCAAGTTTCTTTGGTCGATTTTTTGTTCTGTTTGTTTACCTAATTTGGGGGTAGTAGTGAATTTGATTATAAATATTATAACAATAATTTTTAGCACTGAAATATACTAAACAAAAAGCACTTAAGGTAGTTAATATTATTAGTATTATTAAAAAGAGAAAACAATCTGCCGAAAAATCGATCTCAAAAGCATTATTTTGATAGAATTGATCGAAACAACCTTATTAATTGTACTAATGGAAATCACCATGAGTATCACATAATGTTTATGGTATATATATATATATACTGTTGTTGCATCGGCTGTCATCAGCTTTGGAGTGATTTAAATAACATCAAGCTATATCCAGTTAACTTTGATTGTTACTTTATTCGAAAAATTATTAGGTTATAATTTAGTTCCATTGTTTCAAAATGTTAATCTAACACAATTATCGATTTTTTGCTTTCTCATTTAAATTTCTTAATAAAAGTTGGCAATAGCAATAAAAAGGAACGCCCCACAGACAAATGTGTTGCGTTTGAAAGTTACATGTCAAATTTAAGTCCCATAAGAGCATTTTAGCTCCCATAAGAAGTACTGTCTCTCAGAGAAAATTTATATTTACTGAGAGCGACACTTCTTACGGGAGCTCAAGCGTTGTAATGGGACTTCATCATCATCCAAAGATCTCATAGAGATGTTAAAACAAGAGTTAAAGTATCAATCAACAGCAGCCATGTTGCAATATGAACAAAATGTTTTCATTATATTTTGAGGGTTACCGTAGCTTAAAAAAAAAATATTCTAAATGAATTATCATATTTGGTTTTCCATTCTAACCAAAACGTCATATTCATCTTGTTTTCTCTTATTAGCTTATGATATTAGTTGTATAAAAAATGGATTTGTATAACTTAGTATACAGCTACTATACCAGAGAAGAATGAGCGGGGACATTCTTTTTTGTGTTATGTCATTATTTAAAATTTGTGACAGCAGTATATTAACACGACACAAGTAAAATGGCATCTTTAAAAATCAGTTGTTTTTGTCAGTTTTTAATGACAAATATATTGGAAAATTTCAGAAAATCTTAATAATGAAGAAGCGTCATATTTTGTACACCTCTAGATCCAATTTTTGTCATAAAAGCACGATAATGACAGTAATTGGAAAAAAATATGGTATGAATGATCGCATTTTGTGAATTGTATAAAAACATACTTTGGTGATTTTTGCACCTAAAAAAATATTAATGGTAACCCTATAATAAGATTATAATTAATAACAAAATATTTTAAATATGCATAATTTTGGAAGCGCGTTGTTATTTTTCGAAGCAAAATGTTTAAATTAGTAGATGCAATTTTAATTGCACCAAGAATTTAGCCTACATATGCCATGATCTTAACAAATATAATACGTCAATTAACTTGTGAGATAAATACTCGCACCAAAAAACACATTATTTTTTGACATGAGAGAATCACGAACACTCATAAAAACTATTCGCCTACCTTCTTCAAAAAAAGAAATTAAAAATGCGAAAGATATATGTTTTTTTAAGTTTACACACACTCGTTCTCTTTTTAACAACTTCTGTAGGAAGAGACGCACTCCCATAGGAAGAGTTCAGAGAGCTTCACTAGATTTACAAAGCGGCGTCTGTAATCGCATAAGAAAAATAAAACTCTTCCTATAGGATGAAGAGGCTCCCATAACTAGGCCATTTAAGGCTTTTAACAATCTTATAAGAATCTAGAAGAACTCCTCAAGAGTGTATTTAGCTCCCTAAAATAAGTCTCGTAGCGCTCTCGGAGCGTCTTATGAGAGGAAAAATGGTACTTGGGTGGTCTCTTTCTGAGTGGATGGAAAACAGCATTTGTCCAGCCTGTCCCTAAAAAAGGCGTGTCTTCTTCCCCCTCTAACTATCGACCAATTGCACTAACGTCCCTTCTTTCCAAGGTCATGGAAACGCTGATTAATCATCAGCTTAAGAAATATCTCCAAGAACGAAAGCTTCTAAATGACCGTCAGTATGGCTTTCGTAGCAATAGGTCCACTGGTGATCTGATGGTATATCTCACCGAACAGTGGAACAAATCTTTACACCGTTTTGGTGAAAGTAAGATTATTGCACTTGATATTTCAAAAGCGTTTGATAGAGTTTGGCATCAAGCTCTCTTATCGAAAATGCGTGCATTTGGTATTGATGAATCTCTTCTTCGTTGGATCAGAAATTACCTTTCGGACCGATCAATACACGTTGTATTGGACGGTTTCAAGTCTGATATCTACAATATAAATGCTGGTGTGCCCCAGGGCTCCGTTTTGTCTCCGACCCTCTTCCTAATATTCATAAATGATCTGTTATCTGAAACTTCTAATCCATTAAACTGTTTTGCTGACGACAGTACTCTCAGCTTTTCATATTCGTTTCTAGATTCACATCCATGTTCTTCAGATGTGGAACTTCAACGGCAGCGTATGATAAGCTCATTAAATTCTGATCTCGACAGCATTGTCCAATGGGGAATCAAAAACCGTGTAGAATTTAATGCTTCTAAAACTCAATGCTGTCTCCTGTCGTTAAAGCGGAACCCGCCCCCCATGCCGCTATCCATGAGCGGTACTTGCATAGAGGAAACTGAACAGCTTTCAGTACTCGGTATGTGTGTCACAGACCACCTTTTGTGGAACGACCACATGTTTGACATAGCCAAAAACGCTGCTAAGTGTTTAGGTTTTCTCCGTCGATGCAAGAAATTTTTCTCCCCTTCTGATCTGGCTGTGATCTACAAAGCCTTTATTCGTCCAAAACTTGAGTACAACTCCCATATTTGGGCAGGTGCACCAAAAACTCACTTGAGCCTATTGGATAGAATACAAAAGAGAGCTCTGAAAATGATAGGTGAAAGAACTATAACGGAAACATTTACATCTCTTGAGCACCGTCGCAATGTTTCATGTCTATCATTATTTTACCGCTATTTCTATAAACAGTGTTCTAGTGAAATAGCCAGTTGCATTCCTCCCCTTAAACAATTCAACCGTAATACTCGCGCTTCTAGGAATGCCCATCAGTTTACCCTTGAACCCAACTTCGGACGTATTGTTAAGTACAGAGATTCTTTCCTTAGTCGCACTACACGAATGTGGAATGCTCTACCCAGCCCGATTTTCCCCTCCCATTGTGATCTTCAGACATTTAAAACCAATGTGCATCGGTATCTCCTTTTCAATCCTCTCCAATCTACCTAATCGCTCGTGCTGTGTATATCATATTAAGGGTAGTCACAAACCCTTTAGTGCGCGCTAAATTAAAAAAAAAAAAAAAAAAAAAAATTCGCACATATTGGCGGAGCCCGTTGAGGATAAGCTACCTGTGTAGTTTCAGGTTGTTGTTCTATCTCGTTTTCATTGTATCTATAATAAGAAAATAATGAAATGATTTGATCGTAAACAAAAAAAAAACACACCTTGAGCGCAGGTTAGCAATATGGGGTTATGTTTGTCCTGAACGTCCCCTTGGTCCAAATTTTATTTCGAATTGAAGAGAAAGTGCTTGCTTAGCTTTTTGTTTGTTGAAATATTTTCCATGAACATTGGCAACATGGGTCTTATAGTCGACTTGTTAATGAAGGATTTGGATTGGTTCGACCATCGATTGATTCGATCGAAGTTTGTTTCCAACAGGTTATATAAGACTGAGTCATTGAATTTTTGGCTTGGGCGCTTCATTTGTGTTATCTTTCTTTCAGTTGCAGGAAGACATTTAATTTATAAACCGCAACTTGAGGTTAATCAGGTATCGATTTTTAATACCATTAGCTTAAAATAAGATTCTTACAAACATAAAGTAATCGTGACAAAGGTTATATACACAAGTGTGTTAAAGTTTAGATATATGAGTAATTTTTTATTTTGAAATATAAATTCAGTTTTTATCACCAGTTGAAAAATTCTTTCAGTTGCAGTTATAAATTTAATTTATAAATTTAACTTGAAGTTAATCAGGTATCAATTGTTAATATCATTAGCTTAAAATGAATTCTTACAAACATAAAGTAATCGTGACAAAGGTTAAAGTTTAGAAATATGAGTAATATTTTATTTAGAAATATGAATTCAGTTTTTATCACCAGTTGAAAAATTCTTTAAGTTAGAAATTTAATTTATAAATTTAACTTGAAGCTAATCTGGTATCGATTGTTAATATCATTAGCTTAAAATAAGATTCTTACAAACATAAAGTAACCGTGACAAAGGTTTATATACACAAGTGTGTTAAAGTTTAGATATATGAGTAATTTTTTTATTTAGAAATATAAATTCAGTTTTTATCACCAGTTGAAAAATTCTTTCAGTTGCAGTTAGAAATTTAATTTATAAATTTAACTTGAAGTTAATCAGGTATCGATTGTTAATATCATTAGCTTAAAATAAGATTCTTACAAACATAAAGTAATCGTGAAAAAGGTTAAAGTTTAGAAATATGAGTAATTTTTTATTTAGAAATATGAATTCAGTTTTTATCACCAGTTGAAAAATTCTTTAAGTTAGAAATTTAATTTATAAATTTAACTTGAAGCTAATCAGGTATCGATTGTTAATGTCATTAGCTTAAAATAAGATTCTTACAAACATAAAGTAATCGTGACAAAGGTTTATATACACAAGTGTGTTAAAGTTTAGATATATGAGTAATTTTTTATTTAGAAATATAAATTCAGTTTTTATCACCAGTTGAAAAATTCTTTCAGTTGCAGTTAGAAATTTAATTTATAAATTTAACTTGAAGTTAATCAGGTATCGATTGTTAATATCATTAGCTTAAAATAAGATTCTTACAAACATAAAGTAATCGTGACAAAGGTTAAAGTTTAGAAATATGAGTAATTTTTTATTTAGAAATATGAATTCAGTTTTTTATCACCAGTTGAAAAATTCTTTCAGTTGCAGTAATATTTAACTTATATGATGAAACTTTATGTTAATCGGATATCAATATTTAATATCATTGTTTTAAATAAGAGCTTGGCATAAAGTTGAGAAGCATGAGTTATAGAAATAAAGTACAATGACATATATTTATTGAATTCACCAATAGCATTGTATAAACTGCAATTAGAAACGGGAACCTTGAGAGTAGTCTGATTCGATAGTAACAATGTTATCTTAAAAAGTGCTCGGCACTAACCCTTTTTAAAGCAACAAACTCAATCGCTTTTCGATCCCCCTGTAACTTCGGTAACAATGAAGCCATAAACTACAAATATTTGCTAGCACAGGCACCTCACCAAATTTCAAATCCTCAGCAATAAGTGGAGTACTCTATGCCGAATTTTGTTAAGGCTGCAGTGCATTGAATTGATTGTTTTAAATTTTATATTCATGGATGTGGTATCCAATTTTCAGCTAAAAGAATGTTTACAAAAAGTTTCACTCCTTTCAAAAATTAAATCTAAATGTACGCCGTTTTAAATTGTATATCAATTATATTAAATGGAGTTATACCGAAACAACTCTAAAATGAAAAAATCATCAACAATTGAAGAACAAAAATTAATTGCAAAAAAGTAATAACAGTATGGATTTCGAATACCACGAAAACGGTCATCTATATTAGTAACGTTGAAATTTGCTCTTATAGACTGAAATGGGGTACAAATAAATAAAAAAATAAGTAGGAATTCTAAAAAAATTGAGGCTTTTGAAATAAGTGCTAAAATATTGAAAATAACGAGGAAACTGTAGAAAATGGAATATTAAAGCCAAATAATAAATTGAATTTAAATGGATCGATGTAAATGTAACTACGAAAATACCAAATGTTTACGTATTTACAAAAAAAAAACACATTAAATGAAAACCAAATGTTAACTGATTAGACAGAGTCACACTTAGCATATAGTAGTATGCTTATTTTTACTCTCATATTTTTTATCGTTTTTCTTTCAGTGCAAAGATCATTTCGCTCTTGCCAAGTTCCTTTTATAGAGCGGCAATAAGCCACATAGTGACCCATTGCACCCGGCATAAAAGGATTTATAAAACCAATTGCACCAGATAAAACAAACTTTTGATTGCAAATGTTTAAGTTTATTGGTAGTTCATTTAGATTTGTTTTGAAATTACCTGCGTCAATGTTGAATTTATTGGCATAAGAAGACTTTTGATAAGCATCTTGCGTATCAATAAACAAAAAATTTCCTAATTCAAACCTCATGACCGCCTTTTGGTCATTTTGACAAGAAAAGCAATATTTAAATTGCTCGCAAAAATCTAGACTCAGCTTCTCTTCCAAATTTGTATAGTTTGGAACCCAAGCTATTTCGGTATTCGGTAGTGAATGAATATATTTTTTTGTAACATTTTTTTTGTTCGTTTTACAACGAACTTGTATGTTGCCAGCTTCTTCAGAAGATTTATCTAAAGCAAATTCAATAGGGTTTATTAAAATTTTTTCACTTGTCTCTTCATACATTTCAAAACTGTATTTAGGGTCTGATGGATCGATTTCATAGGGATTTTTGGCAGCAGTTTTATTTTTCCACCTCTCCGTGACGTGTAAATGGTTAATGTTTGAAGCTTTTTTACATATTTTCGCATTCGTTGTAGTTAAATTGTTTATTTGTGCTCGAACTGTTTTTAAAACTTTTTCAATGTCTCTGCAGTGGGAGGCTATCAGAACATCAGCTCTCTCTGGGGATTTATTTCTTAATATATATTTTTTAAACTGTCCAAACAAAGTTTCAGATCTAGCTGATGTTGCAATTTCATTATTACTTTCGAAGTAGATTAGATTAGATTAATGTTTATTTAGCGTTAAAAAAAAGCTATTTTTACATTTTTAATACATTTAAACGAATAAATAAATATATAAATATACATAACTTAATAATTAGTTTTAACAAACTGTGATATTTTATTTTTGAATCTTGTCATATTGTTTTCATTTTTTACATCATTTGGCAGACTATTAAAAATTTGTATTCCTTTATAAAACAACATATTTTGCGTTCTATTATTTGAGAAAAATTGTACATTAAAATTGTTATTGCTTCTTAGATTATGTGACTGAACATCAGCTCTTCTTATTAATCTTCTTTGAAGATACATTGGCATTAAACGACTTTTAATTTTGTATATAAACAACAATGTGCAAAATGTTATTCTTTGTTTAATACTTAACCAATTTAACTTATTTGACGGTGTTCACATTGGACTGACTCATCCGATTTTTTTTGACGTGAATCCAATTTGTTTTGTTCAGACAAAAACTAATGTGAACACATCGGACTTACTTTGACGTTTAGCAGTCGTTAAAACAAAGCAGAAATCTGTGCAGTTTGAAAGATTAATTACAATTTTTTCACTTTCAAAATGTAAATCTTCTTTAATAAATATGTTTCCAATTGAAAAAAATTGGATTCTGTAAGATTTAAGTGCCAAAGATAAATCACAGACAGAGAAAACAGATGTCACAAAAGAAGACGTCAAAAAAAATCCACTGATTTTTAAATAATTTAAAAAATCCGGCCTTTCCTGGCCATCTCTTTCTCACCATGAAGTGGAAGTGAGCAAAAGCACAGAGACGTCAACAAAAATCGGAGGAGTCAGTCCAATGTGAACACCGTCTTTAACATGTTACTTATTGGCGTGTTTCTACTGCAATATAAAATTGACCGCATAGCTTTATTTTGTAATATTTGAAGTTTTTGAATCATACCGGTAGTCCCCAATAATAGTATCGTTGGACAATACTCAAAATAGGGTTTTATTATGGTATTATATATTTTAATTGCCATTGAAATACATAATTTCTTTCTGATTCTACGAAAGAAACCGATTTTCTGGGCCATCTTTTTACAAATATTTTCAAAATGTTGTTTGAAGTTTAAATTACTGTCTATTGTAATTCCTAAGTATTTAATTTCATAAACGCATTCAAATTCTTCAATACAATTAATTTCTCTATTTAATGGTAATATCATGACTTTTGTTTTTTCAGTATTAAGTTTCAATTTATTCATATTCAAATACATCTTTACATTATTTATATCTTCTTTTAATTTTTCTATCGCAACATTTACTTCAACATCATTGACATATAAAAGGCCATCATCGGCAAAAAAAAAATTATTTGGGAATTTCGTATTATCTTTTTAAAATCATTAATATACAATATATATAATAATGGGCCCAACATTGCCCCTTGTGGTACGCCTAACTCAACAGAAATACTATTTGATATTTCATTATTAAATTTTACCTTTTGTTTTCTTTTTTCTAAATATGATTGAAACCATAAATATTCCATTCCTCTTACCCCATAATTGTACAATTTTTTTAATAATATATCCCTGTCAACGGTTTCAAATGCACGCTTAAGATCAAGGAACACGGCAGCTATTTTCTTTTTTCCGTGCATCTTCTCTTTCCAATCAGCAACTAGAAAGTTTAATGCAGATTCACACGAATGTTTACTTCGAAAACCGGATTGTTCTTCCATTATAATATTATTATCTTCCAAGTATTCTTCGAACTGAATTTGTACCACTTTTTCTAATATTTTTTCATGTAAGGGTAGCATATTGACTGGTCTAAAATGTTCAGATTTATTCGAGTTAGCAATTTTTTGAACCGGAACTATCACAGATGTTTTCCAGTTGTCTGGGAAGATACCATTAATTAATGAATGATTTATTATTTTAAGTAAAGCTGGTCCTACGTAATTGAAGCTATCTTTCAACATTTCTTTATTCATAAAGTTATAGTCATTCTTATTTGGCAGTAGTTCTATAATTTTCAAAAGTTCATCAATATTATCTAATATTTTAAATTTAAAACACTGTGCACTTTGTTCACCATAATTTACCCAGGGTATATTTGGAATATCATTATTAATTTCTTTAACACTCGTAACGAAGTACTGGTTAAACTTATCTGCAATAACCTTATTATTGTCAATTTTAATTTGATCAAATACAATATTTTTAATTTCAGTTTGCACTTGACCTAGCACTAGATTTTTAATTGTCTTCCACATTGATTTTTGACTATCTGATTCATTAATTTTATTTTCAATGTACAATCGTTCAGTTTTACTTAAACTTTGTTTATATTTATTTCTTATTTTCTTATAATTCTGCCAATCTTCCAAAGAACCAGTAATTATAAACTTTGAATAGCTTTGAACTTTTTGAGACTTTTGCATTCGCAGATCGTCATTAAACCAATTTATTTGATTGTCACATTTTACACTCTTTTTTACGATGAATTTTCCTATTACACTTAAAATTTCTTTTTCAAAAATACTGCTCGTTTGATTATTCACTTGTGTTATTATGCTTATATTATTTATTTCACTTCTTCTTATATTTTGAACAAATTGAAAACTGTTATATTTTAAATATTTTATTATTTTTCGTTTATCACACTTTTCTTTTTGTTTAGTTGTTATTTTAAATGTAATCGTTTCGTGATCACTAATTTTCAATTCGTTATCAACTTTGACTATACAGTTTTTAGTATTAGTAACTACGTAATCTAAAAGTGTCTTACTTGTTAAAGTTATCCTTGTAGGTTTACTGACTAGTTGATTGCACATATTTTCCCGAAAAATACCCTCAAGTTCGCTTTTATAACGGGTGATTTTTTGGCTGGTTTGGTTTTGGCAACACTGGTTTTGACAGCTGACGTGTGTTTAGTACCTTGTGTCACTGTCAAACAGCTTCAGTTTGGTTTGCAATTTAACCATGGATCGTCTTACAAATGAACAACGCTTGCAAATTATTGAATTTTACTATCAAAATTCGTGCTCGGTTCAAAATGTTCATCGCGCGCTGCTTGTGTTCAGCGATGAGGCTCATTTTTGGTTGAATGGGTACGTAAATAAGCAAAATTGCCGCATTTGGAGTGAAGATCAGCCAGAAGCATTGCAACAGCTACCAATGCATCCCGAAAAAGCCACTGTTTGGTGCGGTTTATGGGCCGGCAGCATTATTGGGCCTATTTCTTCAAAGATGATGCGAATCGCAGCGTTACTGTCAATGGTGAACGCTACCGAGCGATGATAACAAACTTTTTTTTGCCCGAAATGGAAGTTCTTGACTTACATGATATGTGGTTTCAACAAGACGGTGCCACATGCCACACAGCACGCGAAACAATGGCGCAATTGCGAGGCGAGTTTGGTGAACAGTTAATTTCACGTTTCGGGCCGGTCAATTGGCCGCCTAGATCGTGCTATTTGACACCATTAGATTATTTTTTGTGGGGGTATGTCAAGGCTAATGTCTATAGGGACAAGCCCGCTTCGATTGACGCACTGGAAGCCAACATCCATGCATTCATTCGTGAGATACCGGCCGATATGTGTGAAAGAGTATGCCAAAATTGGACTCAGCGGATGGGCTACCTGAGACGCAGCCGCGGTCAACATTTGCATGAAATTATCTTTAAACATTAAATTGCAAGGTTCAAACTATCGATTCAAATAAATATTTCATTCATTTTTTCGAATTTTTTGTGTTTTTTTTTTTTAAAAAGTTCTAAACCTCTTAAAAAATCACCCATTATATGCTATTTACAAGCCAATCAATATTGAAATCACCTAGCATTATTAAGTTCTCTCTTCCTTCTAATTCATCCATCCACTCGTTCATTTTATCACAGAAAGTTCTAATTGATGTACTCGGTGAGCGATATAAACCAAAAAATAAAACTCTTTTATTTCCAATTTGTACTTCTATAATTAAAATCCAAACTTTCAATTCTAATTGGCTATTTTTCAAAACTTTAAATTCATAACATTTTTTTAAATACATAACTATTCCCCCCGTATAGGGCGATGTACTTTCACATTTTATTATATTGTAGTTTCTAATGTTCACTTCACTTTCTAGTACCCAACGTCCTAAATGAGTTTCAGTTAAAACAATTAAATCATATTTCTTTTCAATTATTAAATGTTTCATTTCATTAAAATTATTTGTGAGTCCTTGAATATTTAAAAGTACACAGTCAAAATATGACTTTGATTGCTAATAGGCAAATTTAGTGCGTTCTTGATTAATTTTTCTTAAATATACTGGACAATTCACATCTCGGGCATCATGATTAGCATTAATCTCCATACCAAGATTTTCTATTGTCAGTACACAATTTTTACATTTGAAAAATTCACTTTCACATTCTTCCGATTCGTGTTCTCCACTACACTTTGGGCAACATATGTTTTTTGTGCATTCTTTTGCCATATGATTGTATCCCCAACACTTGAAACATCTTCTTACATTTATTTTATCATAAACTGCACATTTATTCCACCCAACATTTAAACTTGGTTTTTCCACTTCTAAAATGTCCGTAAATAATTTGCTATCAGTTTCAATTATTGCATTATACTGCATTTTGTGTTGATATCTTTCGTAGCACTTTATGACTTTCATAGTACCTTCAATTTTATTTTGTTTTTTTAACACTTCTAATAAATTACTTTCATCAATTTCTTTATCGATCCCAATAATAACAATTTTAGGTGCAACTAAAGATGGTATGTTGACATTATATTTTTCTCCCAATTTTTCTTTCAATTGTGACTCAATCTTTTTAGTAGATTCTTCATTTCCACATTTTATTACAACCGATCCATTTCCACTTTTTGATACCCCACTGATCTGCAGTGCAAGATCAGCTGGATCAATGTTTTCTTTTATTATTTCTTTTGTTTTATCACTGTTTTGTTCCATATTGTCCTTTGGTTTTACAATAACCGGCGGTACATTTCTTATTGCAATATCTGCATATGTTTTTTTCTTTTCGGCTATGTTTGTCTCTTTTTCACTGAGAATTTTAACACTTTTAATTATTGTCTTTATCTCTTCTTCTTGTTTAGTCAAAGCCATTTTATTTTCATTAAACACTTTGAGCATATTATCCATTTTTTCCATTACACTTTTTTAATATATATGGTCGACAATTGTCACACACAAATAAAATATTGTTATTTTTAAGCATACCCAGCTCATATTTGCTCAATCCGGTGCATTTTTGACAAAAAACATTTCGGCAGAATGCTTGGCACATGACAAAGCTATCATTTCTACCTATATGTTTCTTGCACTCTTCACACATTAAAACAATTTCACTCATTGTGCACTCAATTGTTTTTTTTCCGCACTGAGGTCTATTTTATCCAACGGTTTTGGTGTTAATTTTATGGAATTTTATTTTTATTTTTCGTACTATTTTTATTTATTTAGCTGTCTTTTTCACTAAATTTCACTTTATAATGATTCTTATCAATGTTTTTGGTACAAATAATCTTTACAATAAACTCTCACGCAGATTATTTATTTACTTTCGACTTTTTACTTCTTTAGCACTCTGATACACGTCTGTTCAACTCGGCAATCCAGTAAGAGTTCATCAAATTCGTCCAACAAGGGAATTCGTGGCAGAGAAAACTAAATTTATCACTGAATGTTGGTAAATAATAGTCATTGTCCTGATAAACAAAATCAGAACTATTCCTTCTTTCTTCTGTAACTACTTTGTCTTTTAAATTTTTGATGAATTGTTGTATATCAACCCCCCCCCTGAGCATCGTTCATATTCTCTTCAACATCTTGAAAGACACAGCTATAACTATCTACAATCCCTGACACACTTGAATTTTCAAAACTATACGTTTCAATTCTTGATTTAAGATAATTGAAAGATTTTTGACACTCGTCATCAAATATTTTCTTATTAGAAATAATGAAAATATTCTCTGTCAATTCACAAAATTGATTCAAGTTTTTAGTTGTGGTTAAAAACCCCACACATCTTTTGAATACTTCCTGCACTTTTTTGGACTTATGATTGGCTAAACAAGGCCATCTGGTAACCATATGTATAAGGTGGGCTATGTCAGTTTTGAGTTGTGTGTTAAGATGTGTTTTTTTTTCAGGAGAAAAAGCAGACATTGGTTATTGTAAGTTTCAAAAGACATTGTGTTGAATGCCATACACGTTCCCTGCTGTAAAGCTCTTCCCATGTCAGTGACGACTTCTTTGGGTATTTTTGCCCCAGACTTCAGCCAGTCACGCAACCAAAAACAAAGGAAATCACTGTCATTTATTTCTGACAGTACCTGCGCTAAAGGAACGATAGTTCCTTCGATGTAAGTGCACATTATACTTAAAAAAATATGGCTACTTTTGCCGCTGGGTTGATCGATTCTATAAGCGATTGAGCCTGTTGCATCAAGGGAAAGCGGATTTCGTAGACGTTTTTGTATGTCATTGTGGATCTGGACCTGGTCCTTTGACCAGTAGGTTACAAAAAATTTATTGAATCCAATATTACGAATATATTGACTAGTCATTGGGTGGTTGGTTTTGATTTTTTCTAAAGATTCAAATAGATTTTCCCCCTTTATTAAACCCAATTGGTCGTACTTTCCCTCCTGGCCAGCTTTCTGAAGAACATTTAAGTTATATAAAAACGGCGATTCACTGTCTCCATAGCTCATGCTTTGGTCAGCTTCTTCGACTCTCCATTGTCTTGGAGTTGTGTGCTGAAGTTCCTTCTTGACTCTGAGTCTTTCAGAGTCTGCTAGTCGTCGTTTTTCGTTGTGCGCAATCCCTTTCGAATCATTTGTAAGGATGTTTAGTTCAAAATCTTCACCAGCATTCGGCTTAGAAAAACACCTTACAACCAAATAGTTGCCGCATTCATTGCACATTCCTTCTAGAAATAAGTAGTATTCGATTTGTCCAACACTTTGTCGCTTGAATTGGAAAGCACAGGGCAACTTCTTGCATTTATAAATAGCTTTCCCAATTAAACTTGCCCATCCGGCTTGCAAAACCTCGACTTTTCTTCCATTTTTATTAATCTTTTCAAAGGGTTTTATTGAGTTCCACTCATCTAAAAGTTTGTTGAAAAAAATCAATTTAAAAAAAATCATTTCGAAGTGTGCAAATTGATTAATGCATACTCTAAATATTTTTCCATTATGAATTTGGTAGTGTTAATATCGAAATATCTCTACATAAAACAAATGACGTATATCTGTCCATTAAAAAAAAGTGGGTTAATAGGTTTGTTCAACGAGGCTGTTCGGAACAGTGTGGAACAGAAAAGTTCAATTTTTTGCTGTTCAATGAGGAAATTTTTTGTTCTAAACCACAGATTAGCCACATGAAGATGAGAATCCCCGGCAGCCATTTTAATTTGCCTACAAGCTTGAACTGGCAGTTATCAGATAAAAAATGAGAATGTGTGTAAAAAAATCCTCACACATAGACAGTAGGGATCTTCACATACCTGGTTAAATTGTTGTTGCAATTCACATCTATTCACCGACGCGGGAAAAATTACAAATACAACAATGTAAACAAATGGGTTTTGGAGGGTGAAACGTGCGAAACATTCTCATATTCGTGTAGCTAATCTGTGTTCTAAACTGTTCTGTTTGCTGTTCAGTAAGGATTTTCTGCACTAGCTTCTTAGGTAGAACAACTTAGAAAAGATTTGTGCAAGTGTCAAAACCAGCGGTTGTAATTTTTTCAATGAAAATAGTTTGGTTTTTGGAATGATTTTTTTGAATCTCTATCTAATTCTTCTAAAAGTGAATTTTTTATCAACACTGATTATTTTTTAATAAAGTTATATTATTTTTAAGGCGTGTATTTGTCGATTTGAAACCTGCATACATGCTCGGAAAACTTGTTGTTGTTATTATTACTGACGGCTGAGGTAGCCATTTCCTGTTATAACTTCTTCTGACGTTTTACACGAAAGTGTTCTGTTCTGTTCTAACCTAACTTTTTTCATACTGAACAAAGCTAATATTTAAAAATTATTGCAATCAAAAAATTTAAAGTAAAGTTGAAAATGTTGGCATTAACAAAAACATTGAAGATGCATGCATTTATTTAATGCCGAATTCCTTTCAAAAAAAGAATCGAATTTTTTCTAAACAGAATCGATTTTTTTCTAAACAAAATCGATTCTTTTCTGTCAAAACAAATCTTGCATTTTAAGCAAGATTTCACACCGATTTGCACATATACTATAAAGATTTCACATTTCTAATACGTCAAATTGAAATCGACGAATTTTGGGAAGACAAATTGTTGTTTTTTTGGTTGCAATGGATTCTACATAATTAAACAAAATATTCAACAACATTTTCAGTGAATATAACTTTAGAAATAATTAATTGCAACTATCACGTAATACATACACAATCACCAAAAAAAAATTGATTCTTTTACGAATTCCTTTCATTTGTAAGAAAAAATTGGATTCTGTTTAGAAAAAAATTGATCCTTTTGTTGAAATGAATTCGGCATTAAATATTTGAAATCGAGCATAGGTTTAAAATTCATCATCTAGCGCTGGTTTCGAAATTTCAATGGAGTTGAATTTTTAATTTTGTGTTCATCACTGGTTTGTGTTATAAGATGTACTGTACTGCTTCGTTGTCCTTTGTCCATAGAAGTGGCATTCAATGCTGTAGCTTCTCTTCCAAGCCGATGAAGAAACAGACTTACCAATAGCTAATGTCGGATTCCTTTTAACAAAAGAATCGATTCTGTTCCGGTTTTTTTCTAAACAAAATCTATTCTTTTCTGTCAAAACAAATCTTGCATTAGGTCTGTTTGGTAACGTGAAATTTCGTGCGAATTTGTACAAATTTTCACAAATGATGTCAAAAACCATAGAAGAAAAAACCCAAGTTTGGGAAACTTGGTGAAAATTTCACGTTTTCAAGGCATATTTTTAACAAGATTTTACACTGATTCGTACACACACTAAGGGTATTCATGCAATGTTGGAAACTTTCCGACGTCGCAAATCGTAAAGTTTCCGACTCAGGTTTCATGAATGCCCCTTAAAACATTTTGCGTTAATAATGTTGTAAACCAATCAGCTGATTCAGCCACTGTCATAATCCTATTAAAAAAGTTTACCATCTCTTCGTTTACGATGTTAACGACACAAATTCTTGATGTTTACGGTTTGTTGGAAAAGATTTCTCATACAAAATTTGACAGTTCGTTTACGACATCGTAAACTTTCCAACGTTTACGATGGTTTTCCGACGTTGCATGAATACCTTTACTATATTCGTTTGGTAACTTGAAATTTTCACCAAGTTTCTAAAACTTGTTTTTTTTTGTATGGGGTTTGACAGCAAATTGTGAAAAATTTCACGTTACCAAACAGACCTTATAAAGATTTCACATTTCTAATACGTCAAATTGAATGTCGTGGAGTTTTGGGAAGGCAAATTGTTGCAACAAATTGTACATAATTTAACAAAATATTCAACAATATTTTCAGTCCATATTACTATTAAAATAACTAATTGCAGTTCTCAAGTAACACACACACAATCACACAAAAAATCGATTCTTTTACGAATCCCTTTATATTGACAAAAACAAATCGTTTCTGTTTAGAAAAAAATCGATTCGGTTTAGGAAACAATTCAAATTTTTTGTTGAAAGGAATTCGCCATAAGAGAGTAGTAATTCGCTAGCCGGTTCCATAAATCAGTTTCCTCGTGTGAAAGGGGACTAAGGTGCCTAATGGAAACCTGGGCCAAAAATAACTTTCTGACACGATTATATCAGAAGTGTTGTATACTTTTAGGTGAACAGCACTTTTGGTTTAGTTAATGCTTTTTGGTCATTGTTTTTAGGTATATCTACTTTTAATTTATTAAAATTGTTTATTGGTTTAACTTTTTAACGCGTTTTATCATTGATTATGACACACTGGATATTGTTTTATAAGAATACGACAAAATAACCTTTTTGCAATGCATATATTCACTAAATTAAATAGTTTTCATGAACCTACGGTGCAAACTTTAATTGTTTATAACTTTGTTAATAACAATTTCCGTGCAATAAAAATGTTTTCTTGTTTTATACGCTATTTCACAACAATTATAACAAAAAATTTTTTTTTCGCGTATGTGCCTAATGGAAACCTGACCCGAAAATTTCAGATCTTGTGAATGCAAAAATATTTCGATTTGCATTTACATTACTTTTAGTTTAAAAATGACATTGCATTACTATTCTATTTTTATAAATCCTGCAAGCAAAAATGCATTAAAAACATATTTCTACAACTGAACTCACCTGTCGCAATTGTTATCTTGAATTCAAGTTTTTTCGTGATTAATTCCCACTGAATAATTTCGGCGGTGTAATCGCTCGACTCACTATAGAAAGACTCTTCATTCACTTCTATTTTATCTTCACTTATTGTTTTTTTCTTTTTAAATTTGTCATTGTTATTCAATATTAGTTTTTTCTGCTTTAAATACGATGTGCGAATCCCATGCCTGTCACTATTTAACAAGTGAAACAGATTGATAGTAGATATTTTTTTCCCAAAACTTTTTGATATATCAGTCCACACTGAATCTTTTCTATTTTTTATTTTGTTTTTGGAGTCCAAGAGTTCAAAATCTATAATTTTGCTCTTCAATTCCTCAGGCGGTACACTAGGCTTTTGACCCGGCATTTTTGTATTGTAAAATAATCACACAATTGTAAATAAGATAATTTTAGAAGGCAAATTGAAATTAAATTATTTTGTAAGCTTGTTAAATAAAGACGTGTTTTTAAATATGTATATGAAAGTAATTTTCAATTTGGAGACTAGGAATTTTATTTCTAACGGTGATGTCTTCCCTGTTTCATTAAAAAGAATAATGAAGTGTGTTGGTGTTCTATATGTCTGTTAAATGCATAGAAAAGAGATAGACGTTTTCACCTCAGGTTCTTTCTCTTTTTAATGCATGATAAATGCCTTCTGTTCTGATACGCCACACTCCATCACCACACCTACTAGATCATATTTGAAAATAACGGGTAAGAACACGAAACAATGTTTTATTTCCATCTCTTTTTTCCTTATAATTGTGTGTAAGACTTTTTATATCTTCACTTTTCTACACTACTGACGCCATTTTGTAGGGATTTCTTACTACAAAGATTAATATTCTTACCGATTATATTCTCCAGTAGAATGTTCTTCTTATCATTTCGTGATTAAGGAAACGCAACACTAAATTAGTATTCTACAATGTTTATTGTTATACACTTAACTTAAAATAAAGAATTTTTATGAATCGAAATTTATTCTGCCGACACCAACTTTTCTTTTATTCCAGCCGTTAAAACAAATCTTTTTTGTCTCTCTTCTTTTCAGATTTTTCTAAGAGTGAGTGCGGCTGTCATTTAAATTCCCACAGTACTCCCCCCTTAGAATTACAAAATATTTGATTGGATATTTTTAAAAGGTATATTTTTTGAAACAGCTGATTGCTGATATTTTCAGAAGCAAGTTAATTTAAAGAAAAACATTAATATACTGAGAAAAAAAATCTAATTTAGGTAGTTAATTTAATTTAAATTTTACATTTTTTGTATTTTTATGACAATAGGTTTTCATTGGTTCATAGATTGTAATTGTGGATGTTGAATTCTTAGGCAAATTTAATAAATTAGTGTTTGTGCAATGATGAAGTTTGTTTGAAATTGCGTAGTCGTGTTCTCGTATATGAATTGGTGTTTGAATTGCTGTTGACTGCGTATTCTGGAATTGTTGAGAAGATGAAGCAGTTTTTTGAGTGTTTGTGTAACATTTCAGAAAACTTGGTTGAGTCTCAGTGGCCTGGTCAAGATAAACGCTTTCCAAATGAGCAGGTTTAAGTCTCTCGATAGAAACGTTGATGATTTTACCATTTTGTTTGATCTGGAACACTTTGTCGGAAATACGTTCGATGATTTGGTAAGGTCCAGTGTAAGGTCTTTCTAGTGAATGTGTGTTCTCACTACGTAAGAAGACATGTGAACATGTTGCGAGATCCTTGAAGCAAAATGGTTTTCGTTTATAGTTGTGAGTAGTTGGAACTGGCTTAAGCTCTCTCATCTGTTCTCTAAACTCCTCGAGAAAGGGTTGGGGATTCGGTGAAAAATCATTATGCGTAAAGAACTCGCCTGGAACTCGAATAGGTATACCGTAGAGATATTCTGCAGGTGAAGACTTCAATCCTTCGCGAATGCAAGTTCGTAGACCATATAACACTGTTGGAAGTGTATCGACCCAATTGAATCTGGAGTTGTGACACATTATTGCTGACTTTAGTGAACGATGCCATCGTTCGATAAGGCCATTAGAAGCTGGATGATATGCTGTTGTTCTGCGTCTTTCACAACCTGTGAACTTAAGAAGAGCTTTGAACAAGGTAGATTCAAATTGTGATCCTTGGTCAGTTGTTATGACCTTGGGTGTGCCGAATCTGCAAATCCATCCAGTGTAAAATATTTTGGCGACTGTATCAGCGGTTTGTTGTTTAATAGGAAACGCCTCAGCCCATCTCGAAAATCGATCAATGAATGTTACACAGAAACTAAAACCTTGACAAACTGGTAACGGTCCAATAATGTCTATGTGTACATGGTCAAAGCGGCCGTCGGGTGGTGAGATGACTTCAGGTAGTTTCTGAACATGACGACTTATTTTAGATTGTTGACAGTCCGTACATAAACGAGCCCAATTGACTATGTCGCGTTTCATATTAGGCCAAAAATATCGCTGTTGAATGATTCGGAGTGTGGCTTGGCCACCAGGATGAGACATACGATGAAAAGTATTGAACGTTTGTTGTCGAAAAGACACGGGTAGGTATGGTCGACAATTCCCGGTTGAGGTTTCCAAAATAAGTGGAGTCTTTTCGTTTCCCACAAGCATTTTGGTAAATTTGCACGAAGTTGTTTTTGATTTGAGTAACTCCTTAAGTTCATTGTCCTCAAGCTGTTTAGTAGAAAGATCTACGAAGTCGAAAGATGTTGGCATGTGAAGAGCGTCTACTCTCGAAAGCGCATCTGCTACAACGTTGTCTGCTCCGTTGACATGAATTATTTTAGTTGAAAATTGGGAAATATAGTCGAGTTGTCGTTGTTGCATAGGAGAAGCTTTGTCGGAACGTTGCATGAAGGCGTAGACCAACGGCTTGTGATCGGTATAGATGGAGAACTCGCAGGCTTCCAGAGAGTGTCGAAAATATTTGATGCTTTCGTAAATAGCTGTTAGTTCCCTATCGTAAGTGCTGAACTTTTGTTGAGATGGCGAGAACTTTCGAGAAAAGAAAGAGAGAGGCTCCCACATCGAGTCAGGTAAACGTTGTTCCAAAGCTGCACCCATGGCTAGATTTGAAGCATCTGTAACTAATCGGAGCTCTGCGTTAGGTTTAGGATGAGCCAGAAGAGTAGCTTTAGAAAGTTCATCCTTGCATTGCTGAAACGCTTCTTCGGCTTGAGAATTCCAATTGATAGGTGATGTATCGTTCTTTTTAGAGTTGACCAGGAACTTATTTAGTGGAGCTTGCATTGTTGCTGCTTGAGGTAAGCAACGATGATAAAATTTAATCATGCCCAAGAAACGTCGTAACTGCACTACAATCATCGGTTTAGGGAAATCTCTGATGGCTTGAACTTTTTCTGGCAGTGGAGAAATGCCCTTGCTGGAAATAAGGTAACCGAGGAACTTAACTTCTGGAGTCCCGAAAATGCATTTTTCAACATTATGAGTGTTAAGCCATGTTCCCTGAGGCGTTGAAAGACGGTTCTTAAATGTAATTGGTGTTCTGCTGGCGAGGCTGAAGCGATAAGTAGGTCGTCAATGTAGGTAGTTACAAAGTCTAGACCCCTCATAATGTCATCAACATATCTCTGGAATGTTTGTGCTGCTCCTCTAAGGCCAAATTGCATAACCAAACTCTCAAATAACCCGAAAGGAGTTATAAGGACAGTTTTAGGGATGTCCTCTTCTGCGACGGGTATTTGTTGGTATGCTCTTGTCAAGTCCAATGTAGAGAAAATATGTTTGCCATATAAGTTGTTGGTGAAATCTTGTATAAATGAGGAATTGAATATCTGTCAGGAACAGTAATTGAGTTAAGACGTCTGTAATCGCCACAAACTCGCCAGTCACCAGTCTTCTTTTTTACTAAATGAATCGGACTGGCCCATGGACTGTTTGACGGTCTAATCCATCCCAGTTTCATTAGATACTCAAATTCTTCTTTTGCGGCCTTATACTTCTCGGGGCTTAGCCTTCGAGGTCGTTCGTAAACTGGTTTGCCAGTTGTTGGAATATGATGAGCAACCCGCTGATTAGTAAAATTGCAGTGTTGAGCAATCCCAGTAATCTCAGGAAAATTTTTCAAGATGTTCGAGAATTGAGAAATTTCTTGAATAGTTGAAATTTTCAAAACGTGGACAGAATTGACGTGGCCTTTTGATGTAAGTTTGGTTGTTCCATCGATGAGCAGTTGTTTTTTGAGATCCACAAGAAGTCCGTAATAAGATAGGAGGTCAGCTCCTACTAAGGCATAAGGTACATCTGCTATGCAAAAGGTCCAATCTATTGGACGGCGAAGACCTAGATCCAATTTCATCCGTTTCGTCCCATAGGTTGCTATTTTTGAATTATTGGCGGCAAAAAGTTTGAGACTAGATTCTAATTTGGATCTGGTGAATGTTGGTGGTAATAAAGAAATCTCAAGGCCGGTATCGATGAGAAACTTAATACCTGTTGTGTTGTCAACAATTGTAAGGCGGTTTTGCTTGTCTCGGAAACCATCGTGCACCGCCTTGATGCAAGATGGTGTGTCTAGTTTTCCAGAGCGTTTGTTTTGGTACCCCGAGGGCAGGGTGCCTTACAATTTCGAGCAGCAGTCCTGAACCTTTTGTGGAAATAACACATGTTTGCCGCTTGGTTGGAATCTCTGTTAGTATTATTATTATTACTGTTACGCTTCTGCTGGTACGTACGATTTCTGGAATGACTTCTAGATCTTGATTGGAGGTTAGATCTTTGACTTGCTGAGTCAGAGCAACGATAGAAGCTTCTATAGATGATGGCTGTGGAACGAACTCCTCTCGAACAGCATACACCTGGTTGGGTCTTTGCAGGTCTACCAATTTGTCCGCCAAAATAGCAAGCTTGTCGATATTTTGTTCGGAATTTGCCACCAAAATCGCACGTACCTGGTCGGGCATCTGTTCGAGAAAAAGTGATTTAATGATGTTGTCGTTGCATTGGTTACCAGCGGTGTTCTTCATCACTTGGAGTAAGTGTGATGGTCTTTGATCATTCAATGCAGTTCCTTTTAAAAGTCTTCGCAGTTTGGACTCTTCAGCTTCAGCAAAGACTGTAAGGATTCTTTTTTTTAAAACTTCATACTTTTCCTGTGCCGGTGGAAGTTTGATGATGTCTGCAATGTGTGGCAGAATGGCTGGATCGGCATTTGCAACTAGATATTGGAATTTTGTCTGGTCTTGAGTAATTTGTGCAATACCGAAAGCGGCTTCTACCTGAGTGAGCCACAATTCAACATCGTCCTTCCAGAACGCCGGCAATTTAGCAATGCGCGACGCCAAAACTTGGTTAGTTGGTACCTCGTCGGGCATGTTGCGATATTGCGAATGTAAATAATTATTCTTGTAAATCGAAATGAATTATCGGATCGGAATTATGCTTAGAGATGTTGGTTTTCCTTTCAGATCACGTCGGGGTCACCAGTTGTAGGGATTTCTTACTACAAAGATTAATATTCTTACCGATTATATTCTCCAGTAGAATGTTCTTCTTATCATTTCGTGATTAAGGAAACGCAACACTAAATTAGTATTCTACAATATTTATTGTTATACACTTAACTTAAAATAAAGAATTTTTATGACTCGAAATTTATTCTGCCGACACCAACTTTTCTTTTATTCCAGCCGTTAAAACAAATCTTTTTTGTCTCTCTTCTTTTCAGATTTTTCTAAGAGTGAGTGCGGCTGTCATTTAAATTCCCACAATTTGCAAGCTATGCGGCCATCTACTCGCCAGAGTCAGCACTAATTTTTTGATTATTCGTCTCCTTTTAGTCCCCTTTCACACGAGGAAACTGAGTTGCCAGCAACATTCAGTTTGTCGGTGAGAAGGGCAAGAAGTAAGAGGGGAAAATGAAATCTCCCCGGTCAACGATTCGAGGAGATTTTTTTGACATTCCTCTTCACACACACTTCAAACCAAGCTATTTTAAAAGGAAACTACAGGAAGTTTCCACGATTTTGTTTCTTCGTGTGAAAGGTACAGGATATTTTTAAGGAAATTAAAAGAAAACGTCAAAAAAATATCCAGCAACTTGTTTCCTCGTGTGAAAGGGGACTTACATGCCGTCCCTACTGGGCATGAACGATGCTCGGATTATGAACATGTCAAAAAAAAATCCAATGTAGGCACAAAAATCCATGTCCGTGCCGCAACACGCTTAGATGATATATAATAGGCGTGTTTTTTTGTAAGTCCATATGGATTTGTCGAAAAAAGCGACATCGGGACCTAGGAACTTTTTACTTACAGTACGTAAGTCCCGATAATTATCTGGACTTAGCTAAGTCCATATGGATTTAAGTTGTTGTTGTATTTACGAGTAAAACTATTAGTCCAGATGTTGTTTTTTTTTGACAAATCCATACGGACTTGCAAAAAAAACACGGCTAATATGGAGTGGTTGTTTTATTCGAATGTGAAGGTTTCATAGGGGTCGCTGTTCAAGTTTCGGTAAGTTAAAGGCACTCAGTTTTCTCTTTCTCTCAGGATGTATATATATATATATATATCCTCTAAGAGTTTTCCTTAGAGGATATAAAATATGGAGTGCTCGTTTCTATCCCTAATGCATTGTAATGCCTGAAGCCTAGATAGGGGGCGCTTTCACTTTCACTTTCGGTAAGATAAAGTCTTAGGGAATTTTTTAGTTTTTTTCTTCAATGTGCTAGTTTTTTTCTCCAATGTGTCTCCAATGTGCAGAAAACTGAGTGCCTTTAACTTACCGAAACTTGATCAGCGATCCCTATGAAAGCTTCACATTCGAATAAAAACAAGCACTCCATATTATATATCCTCTAATGCTGAATTTACACGACTGACAAATTGGCATTTTTCTGTCACTATACTGCCAAAAGAATGAATTTTTCAATTGTTCTGTCATTTTTTTGACAGTTAAATGCCAGAATACTGCCAATTTGTCAGTCGTGTAAGTCCAGCATAAGGAGTTTTCTGCACATTGGAGGAAAAAACTAAAAAATCCCCTAAGGCCAGGCGCGCACATCCAACTAAACAGTTTGGTTTCGATTTTAAGCACTCGGGATTATATGAGACTCCGCCAGTTTATGTGCGCTGACTCTCATATAATCCCATAGTGCTCAAAATCGCAACCAAACTGTTTAGTTGCATGTGCGCGCCTGGCCTAAGACTTAATCATACTGAAAGTTAAACAGCGCCCCCTATCTAGGATTCAGGCCCTACAATGATTAGCCCCCTTTCACACGAGGAAACTGAGTTGTCAGCAGCATTCAGTTTGTCGGCGAGAAGTGCAAGAAGTAAGAGGGGAAAATGAAATCTCCCCGGTCAACGATTCGAGGAGATTTTTTTGACATTCCTCTTCACACACACACAGTAGTGTGTTCAACCAAGCTACTTCAAAAGGAAACTACAGAAATTTTCCACGATTCAAAAATGAATAAACGACAAACATACATGTTTGTCTTATAGATCGTAAATATTTCAAGTTTTCAGGATCAACAGGAACTGTAAAAAGGTATCGAAAAAAAACAGGATGCATGTAGTAACAAAGAATGTGTGAATTGGAATTGAAAGGAACCTACCTGTTGATGGCGCCGATTCTTCAATAATCACAACACCATTTCAACTCAACGTCAAATCGAGAGCTCGAAAGAAAAACCTGGGTCGAAAATCCGACCCTAATCCAACTCGAACTCTCGATCCTGCATATAAATGGGGTACTTATTTTCAGCTTTAGGCAGCACTTACACTACAAAGTGGAACACAACAGACGCGCGTCCGGACGCGCGTTGACACGCACGTGGTTATTAAAACTTATTTTACTCCCGGAGTCGTGTTCACAAAAGCACGACTTTAACGAAATTCACTGTAATTTCACTTTGACGTGTAATGACGCGTGCAATGACAATATTCGAGGATTCAGAATGAAGTATTGTGAGTGAATGGTTTTTAAAGGTGGGAGATAGGGAAAAGAAAGATTGTAGATAGATCACTAAATTCTCAGTAAAACGGCAACTTTTTAAAGCTTTTTTTTTTCAAAATTCAATTTGGTTACTTAGAAATCTTCATTTTATTCAGACATGTATGTGCACTTTTGTATATGATTTTAGTAATTGTTCGGTGGTTGAATTACTAATTAATTAGAAGTGAACAAATTTCATTTGGGTTGAGCAAATTAAATAATGAATTGAACTAAATTTAAAAATTACGACAAGTTCAAAATTCATTTTTGTTTCTGAGCATGTACATTATGTGCACTTTTGTATGATTTTAGCAATTGTTCGGTGGTTGAATTACTAATTAATTAGACGTGACAAATTTCATTTCGATTGAACAAATTGAATTATGAAATGAGCTAAATTTAAAAATTTTGAGCTGCTCAAAATTAGTTTTGGATGCTGAGATTTTACCATTTTAGTGCAATTACAACATAAAAATAAGTATGGTTTGACAAAAAAAAAAAAAGTGCAAGCTGCGGGATTGGAACTTGCTTACCTATATGTATTTACTTTCCAGCCGGCATCCTTTTTTTTTATTTTTTTTTTAATTTATTTTAATTTTTATTTTACTTATAAAACTTAAGGCTAGACAAAAATTGATCAAAACTAGCCTACTTATCAATAACTTACTGACAACTCATCCAACAAGCTACGGTCCTTATAAATGGATGCGGTTAATGTGTATCTAATATTAGTTTTAATTATTAATTTATTAATTAATGGATGGTGTGGAAATTAAAATATGGACTGAGCAATTAAAATTGGAAGGTGAGCAATTATTTTAGCCTGTGAGAATTTTGAAATTCGACTCGGTTAAAAAGATTTGGGCGTTTGAAATTCCCATACAAGTGCAATTTGTTTATATTTTTTTTTTTTTAAATAGAGGGAGTGAGCAATTATTTTATTGCATATGGGTATTGAGCAATTAGATATACATCGCCTGGCATTTTTTTTTTATTTTATTCTGAAATGATTTAATTTTTAAAATTATGAGCATTTCAAAATTTTCAAAAATTTTAAGTATCGATTTATTAATTAATGGATGGTGCGGAAATTAAAATATGGACTGAGCAATTAAAATTGGAAGGTGAGCAATTATTTTAGCCTGTGAGAATTTTGAAATTCGACTCGGTTACAAAGATTTGGGCGTTTGAAATTCCCATACAAGTGCAATTTGTTTATATTTTTTTTTTTAAAAAATAGAGGGAGTGAGCAATTATTTTATTGCATATGGGTATTGAGCAATTAGATATACATCGCCTGGCATTTTTTTTTTATTTTATTCTGAAATGATTTAATTTTTAAAATTATGAGCATTTCAAAATTTTCAAAAATTTTAACTATCGATTTATTAATTAATGGATGGTGCGGAAATTAAAATATGGACTGAGCAATTAAAATTGGAGGGTGAGCAATTATTTTAGCCTGTGAGAATTTTGAAATTCGACTCGGTTACAAAGATTTGGGCGTTTGAAATTCCCATACAAGTGCAATTTGTTTATATTTTTTTTTTAAAAAATGGAGGGAGTGAGCAATTATTTTATTGCATATGGGTATTGAGCAATTAGATATACATCGCCTGGCATTTTTTTTTTATTTTATTCTGAAATGATTTAATTTTTAAAATTATGAGCATTTCAAAATTTTCAAAAATTTTAACTATCGATTTATTAATTAATGGATGGTGCGGAAAGTAAAATATGGACTGAGCAATTAAAATTGGAAGGTGAGCAATTATTTTAGCCTGTGAGAATTTTGAAATTCGGCTCGGTTACAAAGATTTGGGCGTTTGAAATTCCCATACAAGCTTTGTATATAGAACCTATAGTACTACCACGAGACTGATTTTTTCTTCTTTATATGTGGCCGTTACGCGGCGCTGGGCTCGTCGATTAGTTGGCAGTGGAGACTTGAGACAGAAGGAAAAAGTAAGAATTAACAGACAAAAATAGAAGGAGAGGCTTGTATTTCATTGTTCTGACAACAATAAGGGGAGTAAAGGAGATAACTAAATCAGATATTTTTGCCATGACAACGACCAGAATATAGGAGAAAAATCGCTATATGTTTACATATGTACATATGTAGGTATTCTATCGTTTAATATTTTTTGCAAGGAAAACTTGAGTAGGTAGGTATTTGAATGTATAAGAATTAATTTGTTTCCTATTGCCAGGCTATAGGCATATGCTTATATATAATTACTTCATGATTTTATTTTTCAGCACAATTTGAATTTGGTTTTTAATTTTCAGTTTTGATTTTCGTTGATTTTCAAAGCAACGTTGTTAAATTTCACTATAGCTTAGTGGAATACAACGTTGCTACATTTTGAATTATGGTGCATAGGTAGGTATACCCAATTTTCAAGTATAGTAGGTACATACATAGGTATAGCTACATATATTTAATAGATTTTTGGTAGGCTTTTTTCACAGTAGGTATTTTATTATGTTTGTTATTCAAAAAGAAGATAGGTAATTTTAATTTTGAATAACAAAATTAATAATAATTATGTAGGTACTCGGTAGGTAGGTATAATTTGTTTTTTAAAGTTTAGGTAGGTATGAAAGTATAGGTATAGGTACATTATGTAAATATCAATGTAGGGATGTAGGTGGGTGGGTGGGTGTGTATGCACAGGGTGGTACCTATTAAAACATTTAATTTTTAAACATTTGAAAGAAATGTCGATAGGTACCTAACCTACATACATATATATGAATGTATTTGGTAGGTAGGTAGGTATGTACGTAAATTTTAAATATTAACCAACCACCCACCTATTAAAAATTATTTTTCAAACCAAATCAAATACCTTATAGGTACCTACAACCTACCTAGCTTTCTTTTTGGAAAAAAAATACAACCTAGGTATCTACCTATTTATGGGTAAAAAAGGTACCTTTCTTGACTAATTATACAATTGAGACAAAAATTTAAAAAATTATTTTTTTTTAAGTAGGTACCTATTTATGTATGTATGTAGGTATTGAGACTGAAAAAAAAAATTGAAATGAAAATAGGAATACATATAGCCAATTTAGCAAGATTTGAAAAAATCAATGTTTTTTTTGGAAAAAATTTGCTTTCATCAGCAGACAATTTTTCAAAAATTAAAAAAAAAAAATTAATTTGGCTAACCAATTTTGAAAATCCATTGAAATACACCTAAAAAATATTTTCAAAAAAAATTAAGTACATTTTTTTCCGAAAAAAATAGTTTATATTTTTAAAAAATTAAAAAAAAAACTAAAATTTGGTGTTTTAATTAAAAAAAAAAACAATTGCAATGCTCCTTAAAATTATTTTTTAAAAAAATTAAGGAAATTATTTCGAAAAAATTAGTTTTTTTCAATACAAATAATTTTGAAAAATTAAAAAAAGACAAAACTTTGGTGTTTATTTAAAAAAAAAACAATGTCAATACTCCTAAAAACTATTTTTTAATAATATTAAGTTAAAAAAGTTTTTGTGAGCATAAATAAAATTTATTATTTCAAAATGAACTCTTAAACTTATTCGCAAGTAAATAATCCCACTCAAACACCCACTTAGTCGTTACTATAAGAAACAAACCAACCTATATCCCCAATTTTACTAGAAAAAAAGGTCAAACTTATAAGAAAAAGTAAGACATGATTACCACATTTGTTAATTGTTTAGCATTCCAAACCGATTTCTTAAAAAATTTAACTTAATTAAGTATTTCCGAAGCCGAATGCAGAAAAATAAGTGTTTTGTTTTAACTTTCCAGAACATTGATAATTAATTTTCAAGAAAAAACACATTAATTTTAATTTAATTAGGATACTTTTCTCTTCTTAAAGTCTAAACTATAAATTTGTCTGAATAAAAAACCTAAGGCCACATGAATTTAAAAATTAAATGAAAAACTGCACGTAATATATTCATCAGATGATATTCAGGTATGATGGTAAACTTAAAACTTCTCAAGTTTCAGCTCAAACGGATTATTTTTTCTTCAGTTTTTAACTAATTTTTATATTTCGATTTTCAGCTCAATTTATAGAATGGTTATAGAAAACTTTAAACAAATTTACGTGAACTTGTGATTCATCAACAATTGCATTGTCTAAGTTTCAGCTCAATCTGATGGTTATTTTTTGAATTTTACAACATAACGAACAATGATCTGTCAATACCTACCTATATACCTACCTAGATATAAATAAATACCTACATAATCAAAACTAACCTGATTTAACCTGATATCACAAACAAACCTTAAATAGAGCCTTTCTAATATATTTATACCTATGTATTTACTTAACTTAAATCTCAACGGAAAACCTACCTACAAAAGCGTATAACATCCTTCGCTATACAATTCAGTCAAAAAGTATTCATTTACAACAACATTATTATTCTTAGTGGTAACCGAGTTTGAATAATTTGCATGCATATTATACATTTCCTCTATTCCCACACTACGTCACAGGCAAAAGGCAAAAGCCAAAAAATCAAGCCTTCTTTTGAACAATATTTATTTTCGTTCTTCCTATACCCAAAAAACAAACAAAAAAAACATTTTCCCCTTTCTATAAAAAATGATAAAAGCAAAAACAACCCCTTCCTCTGCAAAAAATCCAAATCCCATTCATAAAACAAAAAAGCACAAAATTGTTACTTCCTGCCTCCCTCTAACTTTCATAAATTTAGTGGGCTCTCATTTTTGTATTAAAAAACTATTCTACTTTGTTGGAGAATTCAAAGTCTCCACTTTCCTTTGCAACAATTGTTAGCAACATTAGCTTTATGTGTGGCCGTATGGTAGCGCGTCGGTCGTTCGTCATCATGATAGTACTATAGATTATATATACAATGATACAAGTGCAATTTGTTTATATTTTTTTTTAAAAAAATAGAGGGAGTGAGCAATTATTTTATTGCATATGGGTGTTGAGCAATTAGATATACATCGCCTGGCATTTTTTTTTTTATTTTATTCTGAAATGATTTAATTTTTAAAATTATGAGCATTTCAAAATTTTCAAAAATTTTAAGTATCGATTTATTAATTAATGGATGGTGCGGAAATTAAAATATGGACTGAGCAATTAAAATTGGAAGGTGAGCAATTATTTTAGCCTGTGAGAATTTTGAAATTCGACTCGGTTACAAAGATTTGGGCGTTTGAAATTCCCATACAAGTGCAATTTGCTTATATTTTTTTTTTAAAAAATAGAGGGAGTAAGCAATTATTTTATTGCATATGGGTATTGAGCAATTAGATATACATCGCCTGGCATTTTTTTTTTTATTTTATTCTGAAATGATTTAATTTTTAAAATTATGAGCATTTCAAAATTTTCAAAAATTTTAATTATCGATTTATTAATTAATGGATGGTGCGGAAATTAAAATATGGACTGAGCAATTAAAATTGGAAGGTGAGCAATTATTTTAGCCTGTGAAAATTTTGAAATTCGACTCGGTTACAAAGATTTGGGCGTTTGAAATTCCCATACAAGTGCAATTTGTTTATATTTTTTTTTTTAAAAAAATAAAAAAAAAAATATAAAAATATGGACTGAGCAATTAAAATTGGGAGGTGAGCAATTATTTTAGCCTGTGAGAATTTTGAAATTCGACTCGGTTACAAAGATTTGGGCGTTTGAAATTCCCATACAAGTGCAATTTGTTTATATTTTATTGCATATGGGTATTGAGCAATTAGATATACATCGCCTGGCATTTTTTTTTATTTTATTCTGAAATGATTTAATTTTTAAAATTATGAGCATTTCAAAATTTTCAAAAATTTTAATTATCGATTTATTAATTAATGGATGGTGCGGAAATTAAAATATGGACTGAGCAATTAAAATTGGAAGGTGAGCAATTATTTTAGCCTGTGAGCATTTTGAAATTCGACTGGGTTACAAAGATTTGGGCATTTGAAATTCCCATACAAGTGCAATTAGTTTATATTTAAAAAAAAAAAATATAGGGAGTGAGCAATTATTTTATTGCATATGTGTAATGAGCAATTAGAAATACATCGCCTTGCATTATTTTTTTTATTCTAAAATGATCTAAATTTTAAAATTATAAGCATTTAAAAATTCGTCTTTGATACTGAGATATTACAATTTTAGTGCACGCACAACATAACAAATTTATTTAAAAAAAAAAAAATATTCACATGTCGGATTCGAACCTGTGTATGTTCGCTTCCCAGCCGCCAACTCATCCAATAAGCGACGCTACCTCTTTATGTCGAGGCGATGAATTTTCAATATTACTCTCTGATTTGTATCTTATACCTCTACCAAAAATTTTAATTATTGATTAATTAATTAATTAGAGGTTCGGATAAAAAAATAGGGCCTGAGCAATTAAAATTGGAAGGTGAGCAATTATTTTAGCCTGTGAGCATTTTGAAATTCGACTCGGTTACAAAGATATGGGCGTTTGAAATCCCCATACAAAGTGCAATTTGTTTTTAATTTTAAAAAAAAAACCGATTGAGTGAGCAATTATTTTATTACATATATGTAATGAGCAATTCGAAATACATCGCCTGGCATTTTTTTTTTTTTGAAAATCGAAAGTCGGTTGGCTGAAATCACGGTGGGCAACAGCTGATTGGTTTATCAGCTGCATTTTTCTATGCGATTACAACAACACAAACCTATCCGGATAGCTTTGGATAGTTGCCCGAACGCGCCCATTGGCTTATTTATATATGGACTGCCAGGAGCCAACTTCACGTTGACGCCACTTTAAGCTATGCGTTACAAGCGCCGAGTTCAGTCCTATCGGAAAATACAGATACTACTGCTTGACATTTGTATCGAGGATTTTTTTGAAGGATTTTTTTCCATCTGATTTCATTTTTCATTGGGTACGTTCAGCAGACACAAGGGACTACATTTATGTAGTCAAGTGCTTTCATTGAACGCAAATTTTACAAAGGAAACTAGTTATTTTTTGAGATGTCATTAATACCAAAATTGAAACTTTACTTCCAACCTTTACCTTCCGTCGATAGTGCAGATAGTATTTATAATAATATTTTTATCTGAAAAACACCTCACACAAATGAATTACGAATTGTATATTATAATTTCTTCAATACATGCATTCTGTCTTTCCGACATCCTTCACGTTGTGTGACGCTGAACGTGACTGAGATTTTTCACTTCTTGTCTAGGAGCAAATAAAATTTTCTTTCACTTAAATCGATAACCATTACCGCTGTTTGTTGATTTCATTGGTTGCTATTGTTAATTAGTTTCGCAATGATACAACTTTGATTTCATACTTTTTATAATTAATAACAACAAACTAATAAATAAACATCATCGAAAAGAATTCTGAAACTGAATTGCAAAATAAAAACAAACAATAAATGTCAAACCAGTGCTAAGGGTTATTTGAAAAAAAATCCCTTAACCAAATCCGAAAATTTCCTTTTTTTTACAAACAACTTCTCGCTTAATTTTCAAAACTGTTAATTCATACAAATTTTAGTCATGTCGAAGTTCATAAAATAAAATAAAATTAGTAGAAACTCGCAGATTTGAAAAGTAAATGAGTGGAGGTAGTATTTTGCTTTACACTTTTTGCTAAGAATATTGAATATATTTAGTAGGCGTGTTTTTTGCAAGTCCATATGGATTTGTCGAAAAAACGACATCGGGACTTCTTACTTACAGTACGTAAGTCCCGATAATTATCATGACTTAGCTAAGTCCATATAGATTTAAGTTGTTGTTGTATTTACGTGTAAAACAATTAGTTCCGATGTTGTTTTTTCGACAAATCCACATGGACTTGCAAAAAAAAAAACGCCTAGTAGTTTTAAGTACACAGTTTAAGCGCGTTTTTTAGGGAATTCTAATCCTCTACAATTTCGGTTAAGATAAATTTTACTGATAAATTAAAAGTAAGGTTCGTTCCTTTACTCCAAATTTTTGGGCATTTTTGTACAATTTTATTGTTTTTTAATGAACTTTGACAGAACTTTGGACTGAAATGCACAAAAATCAGAATTTTAAAATAAAGGAATGAACCTATGAATAAGTTATAATTAAAAAAAATACGAACGTTTTCAAGAAAAATAAGATATCTAAAAAGCTGCTCGGAAGTTGCCTAGTGGGCGAGTCGTATTTATTAGATTTTTGACAAGTTAGACAGTTTATAATTATTTCGAAATAGTTGGAAAATACTTTATTTGATATATACAAAAAATATTGCAATATTGCAGGTTTAGACAATAGATTCCATTGTCTTAAGGTAGGTAAAAAGTTAGAAAACTTCAGACATTAAAAATGTTTTTTATAACTTGGACGGCCGTCTAAAGTAAGACGGCGTTTATAAATACGATTGTACGAATTTTTCCTTGAAATAATGTTTTAAAAATATCTTCCTTCACTACATCTCTTGAAATGGAGAAAATAAATTTCATTGAAAAATCTTTTATTTCGAATATGACTCTAAAATCAAAGGTTTTATAAAATAAATCAAAAAAGGATTTTTTTCAGTGCTCCCCCAACACTACGCCGATTGGTGACTTCCTATGACCATTAGATGGCCTTACCTTCTATGAATGAAATTTCATTCTAAGGCGAAGTATGTAACAGATGGCGCTAAAAATAGTGTTTATTATTGTCGGTAGGCCCGAACTTGTCGCTGATTTCGCTTTGAGAACTGGAACCATCATCTCCGCAGGTTATGTATGGAATTGACAACCAACTAGCAGTCCATATATAATAAGTCAATGGAAAAAAAAATAAACGAAGAGAGTTTTCACTTACTCACCTCAAGGCAAGAGGGGTACCGGTCGGTTCTCTAGGTAATATAGGTACTCTATGGATTATATTATGTACATGCTTACATACTCACAAAATTTAATTTTTTATATAACGGAAATCATGATATCATGAATCGCTGGTGGTTTTACTCCGACTACAATTAACATACAGAACAGTTTGCATCATCCAAATGAAGGTGATATATGTGTATACCACGCGCTCATTTCCAAACCACATGCTTCATTTGGATGATCACAAAAGTACCGAGTGTTTATTTTAGTCTTCCAAATGGTTCTTTATACCATTTTGAATTCAAACCGAAATTCCAAAAAAAAATTACATCTTCAACTAATTTCAAGGATTTCATGAAAAAATCATATGAAATTCCAGGCAAAAGAATTGGCAAATTGAACATATCCCATCGACTTACCTATTTCTTTTTTCAGATGCGATAAGTGCCAAATGACGCGAAAAGGTACTGCCTGAGTTACAGACCATAGATTAGGACGTCCAAAATTATTTAAATTGTTAATTTTGATACATAATGATTTTGCTTTTTAAGTGTCTCAAAACTTGAAATTAAAATTTAAAATGATGAGCTTCTATGAAAGCTATAACTTGTCACTAGTGTTATTTGTGTGTGTACCTAAAATATGATTCAATTTACTCTTTTGAATATAAATCTTATTGCGATAGATGAATATAATTTCTAATAACATATTTTTACAGATTTCCATTGGATGATGTTGCCTTGTTAGAAATTTGGCGGGTCCAACTCAAATTTCATTCCACCTTTTCTCCAAATAAATATACTAAAATATGCTCCGATCATTTAAAAAAAGATTGTTTCAGAGTAATTAGAAAGCGAAGGGTGCTAATTGCTGGGAGTATCCCTACGCTCTTTTCAGAGCGTAAGGATAGCTGCTTTTACTGCGGTGGAACAAAGGATTAAAAACCGGGTCTTTCCCTTAGAAAGTATTAATATTTCAACATTATTTTTGATTGAAACAAAAATTTCCACATTTTCATTTTATATAGGTTTCCTTTTGAGAAACCTGAACTGTTGGAAAAGTGGTTGCTCGCAATAGATGTCAATAACTTTGTCCCAAACAAGGACACCTTGATATGCAGCGACCACTTAAATCGATCCTGTTTTTGGGAAGTTAAAAACAGGAGTTTTTTAAATTTGAAAGTGAGTGCAGTTCCATCCATTTTCTTAAAAGGTACACAGACATTTATTTTTGAATAAATGAATCCATTAATTTTGTTTTGATCAATCAGTATGGTTATACGTATGTATATATTTTTCGAATGTTATTTCACAGAAATTGAGCTTACCAAACATTTTTTTTTTATTTTTTATAAAAAGAAATACAGGAAGCGACACAGGAATTTGCGAAGGAGGCAATCAATGAACTGAAAACAAATAATGAATCATCTGAAGAACCTGCAAAGGAAACTCCCGTTAACATCGATGTATTATAAATACAATGAAACAGGTTAAATTAACTTATAACTTTTTTCCATAAAATTTCGCTTTTCCATATAAAAATTTAATTGAAATAATTATAATGTAGTAGATGTGTCTTGCCAAAAAAATCTTAATTCCAGAATTTTTCATTTTATTTTAAGGTTTGCAAGAAACCACAGAAGAAAGAAATTACAAGTTTGAAGAGTCAATCTTACTTAACTCAGGTAACTTACATTGTTAAATTATTTTTATTTATGGAAAGTACAATCACTGAACTCCTTATCTATTCTTTTATAGAGATGTGTGAAGTCTATACGGTACGAAATGTTATTGATAATTTCATTCAATTTACCTACAATATTCTATTGTTTTCGTTTTTCTTTTTCTGAGTAAATGTAGTATTAGATATTAAAAGGTATGGCTTAACCGATTTGTTCGCCGGTTTTTGGCGCGTTTGTTTATCTCCATGGGGTGGGTGGGTGGTAGAGCAGAGGTAAAATTTTGTATTTATTTGACCAATATATTTTTCGGTGGATAGCTTATGAAATTTTAAGAATAATTTAACTTTTTTTCTAATTCCTCTTGGTATTACTTTTGAAAGAAATCAAAAATTTTAATTTTAGATAATTGCAATTATTTTAAAATTGAACCTTTTCGAATGCTCGCTGAAACAAAATTTAAATATTTATCTTCGACTTAAACGCTTATGTTCTACTTTTTTCTCAGCGTGGCAAAGCCACATCAGCTCTTATTTGCTTATAAGTTTTGTTTCATCAAATGGACATTATAAAGCGTTTATTTGCCTATGATACATATTCCAATTATGTATTGTGAATTCAAACCATGGGTTGAATTAAGGTGTTCTATAATTTGGAATGAAAATGGGAACTGCTGTTTTGAAAATAGGAATTGGTTTTTGAAAATGAAAACTTTTTATTTTGTATTTCGATTCACGGTATTTTTGCTTTGTTAACTACTGGAATAATCAAAATTGATTTGTATTAAGCGCTAAGAGTTGAAAATAAATTTGATATCTAATAGATTTCGATCGAAATACAGAACATTGGCAAATACCACGTAAAAAAAGTAATAACATCAGGTATACATTTTTGGAAAAACAAATTTCACGGATTTTTTTATTTAATTTATTGAACATATTCTCTTGGATTAATAAAATCATATTGAAATGAAAATTAAAGAGATATGTTCGCATTAGCTTCAACCATTAATATAATAAATATATTACAGTGACTCAATGTATTCAAGAAAAAATAGAAGAACAAAGAAGAATTGTAAATCATGATCACAGATATGAAACCACGCCGAGGAGTAACAAGAAAAAGTTTTCCTTCATTAAGCAAAAATTCAAGACAATCCAGAAGAAAAACAAAACTCAAAGGCGACATATCAATCGCTTAAATTTCAAAATTCGGTCCTTTAAAGATATAATAAAAGAACTTCACAAAAGGAATGCAATTCCAGAGTCGGGTTTAGCCTGCCTGGATTCTATAGCAAATTCTGATGTAGGCGAGCTTTTTAAAAGATTTTTACAAAATAAAAAGAATGTGGGAGATGACATGTGTGTTTTGAGCAAGAAAAAATTTAAAACTAAGTCATCCAGCAATGGATTGGGTATATGTAGGGACAAATATCCGCAAGCTCTGCGCTGTTTTTCAATGACCCTTCATTTTTACTCCCCTAAAGCGTATTATTTTGTACGACAGAAATTTTGTCGCGCTGTACCCGATCCAAGTACCTTACGATCGTGGTACTCGTCGATAGATGGAGAACCTGGTTTCACAACATAATGTTTTGAAGCGCTAAAGTTGAAAGTTGCTGAAGCTACTGAAGCAAATAAAAAAGTTATTTGCAGCTTAATGATCGACGAAATTGCAATCAAATCTGGGCTTCAAAATATTTCTGTTGGAAAAATCAGAGGGTATGTCGATTTTGGAACGGAAGCTGAGCTTTCAGATGAACTGCCGCTAGCCAAAGATGCTTTAGTTATCATGGTGGTGTCCTTGGATGGGTCATGGAAGCTACCCATAGGCTATTTTTTGGTAAACGGGATAGACTCAGCTACCAACGCAGAGCTTGTTAACAACAGCTTGCGTAAACTGCACGAGGTTGGTGTTGAGGTTGTGTCTGTGACCCTAGATGTCCCATCCAAGCATTTTGCTACCATGCGATTGCTAGGAGCTAATTTTGAAATCGACGACTGCCGTCCATATTTTCCCCACCCATCAACGCAAGGCAACGTGTTCGTAATTTTCGATCCATGTCACATGCTGAAACTTATGCGGAATTGCCTGGGTGAGTATAAGTTGTTAAAAGACGGTGATGGAAATGATATCAAGTGGGACTTCATAGAGGAGCTAGTCAAACTCCAAGCAAACGAAGGATTGAGAGCTGGCAATAAGCTTAAGTCGGCGCATATGAGCTACCATAAGCTTAAAATGATAGTTTACCTAGCAGCTCAAACCCTAAGTAGCAGCGTTGCGGACGCTATTGAATTCTGTGATAAGGACTTGAACTTAAAACAATTCAAAAATAGTGAAGGAACCGTTCGATTCATACGATGTATTGACCGTATTTTCGACTTTTTGAATTCTCTAAATCCTTTCGGAAAAGGCAAGGCACCTTTAAGAGTTCAAAACAAGTTGTTCTGGCGCCCACGTATAGAAAACGAACTTGACTATTTACAAAAAGTTACTAATGCTGATAAAGTTTTAATGACAAAAACGAGAAGGTACGTTCCTTTCGTTGGCCTTATCACTGCTTCAATGTCAGTCATGAACATTTTTGATGAATTTGTTAAACGCGAGGGGTCCCAAGTTAAATATATCCTTACATATAAATTCAGCCAAGACCACTTGGAACTTTTTTTTTGTGCGGTGAGAAGTTGTGGTGGTTGGTGTCCAAATCCAACAGCTGCACAGTTCATATCCGCTTACAAAAGATTGTTGATCCACCATGAAGTTAGGGCTGCTAACGGAAACGTCGCAGCAATGGACTCAACCGCCATTCTTTCCGTGCCTTGAACTCGCCCCCTAAAGGTTGACCTTTATGATCCAGCCATCTATGACAAAATGTCCAATGAAAGGGTTTCGAAGAAGTATGGACTAGACGACGATCAGCTATACCCGGAAGACATTGAAATGGTCGTCGGACTTCCAGAAAACCTTTCAAATTTTTCAAGGTCTTGTGTTGCCAACATAGGTGGCTGGGTCGTAAAAAAGCTAGTAGATACAAAAAAGTTAGCAGTGAAATGTGAGCTGTGTCAAGAAGCTCTTTTTTAGAGGGCGCAGAAGTCGGCGGAATTCGAAGAAAATGGGTTGATTGCAGCCAAAACTCGTGGTTGGTTTAATATTTCCAAGTGAGTCAGTAGTGAAAATTTGTGCTCAAACCGAAAACTTGTTTAGACACAGCTTGAATAAAATCAAGTGTTTGGTTCCAAATGAGAAAAATTTTAATGCTGTTTTGTGTAACAAAGTAATGACCGATTTGTTTCAACCACCTTGCTCCCTTTTCCCAACACTGAATGACCACCTTTTTGACGACGCAGCGGAAGAGCCCAGCCACGTTTTTCTTTTAGTAAAGAAAATTGTATGTCAGTACATTAAATTGAGAATGTATTCTGCGACAAAATTGGCTTCAGAAGCTTCCGTTGGAGAGAAGGTCCGGAGCCATTTAAATCGCCAAATTATTTGGAAAAGGCAGTAAAAGAATAAATCAGTTTGATTTGTATTCGTCCGTCCGTCTGCTCATATTTACTTTTTTAATAAATTTGTCCTACTTAGATGTCTGTCTTTCTATCTTTCCATTTATCTGTCAATCATATCTGTTTGTATATTCATTTTTGTTCCTTTCAAGTCTTTTCAGTACAACATACGCCCATATTAGTCAAGTAAAACAGTCATTTTTGTATAAATAAAGGAATCTGATGATGAAGGCTTGGCAAACTTCGAAATAGCTTATTTTGGTAGCTATATAAAGTCGCTATCATTCCAGCCATTTTAAGTGGAAATTAAATAATTTGGTTTCGTCGTCAATTTGTTGGTTTATCTCTTCCGAGCTAACTTACAAAGACTTTTCGATATTGTTTTATTCATGCATTTTTAACAAAATGAAAGAATGATAATTAATGTCAGTATTTCCTTTTATTTGACCAAGATATAAAATGAATTTTAAGTTATGAAATTACAGCAGATATATTGACGTAAATGACAATTGTATATCTATTATAAGGTTTTTACTCTTCAGCATTTAACTGTATACATGAAACACATATCTTCGCGCATTCTTTTTCTGAGGGATTAGCATTTTGTAAAAGCTCTCATCATTTTTATTACTTTCATCGTTAATCTTATATTTTCATTTAACTTTATAATTTTAGTAATTTCAAATTTCTAATACTAGTCTTATAAATATAAATTTCTAATGTTGTTTTCGTTTGGATTTCGGAACTGTTCCATTCCTATCTAAAATGGGAAATTTGGAGTAAAAGTAGTGAAAAAGGAATAGCTCCGAACGTCCACTCGAAAACGACATAATCTATTAATCTTTTTGTGCTACTATCTAACGGCTGATTTTTTAAGAGGTTTAGAACTTTTTTTAAAAAAAAAACACAAAAAATTCGAAAAAATGAATGAAATATTTATTTGAATCGATAGTTTGAACCTTGCAATTTAATGTTTAAAGATAATTTCATGCAAATGTTGACCGCAGCTGCGTCTCAGGTAGCCCATCCGCTGAGTCCAATTTTGGCATACTCTTTCACACATATCGGCCGGTATCTCACGAATGAATGCATGGATGTTGGCTTCCAGTGCGTCAATCGAAGCGGGCTTGTCCCTATAGACATTAGCCTTGACATACCCCCACAAAAAATAATCTAATGGTGTCAAATCGCACGATCTAGGCGGCCAATTGACCGGCCCGAAACGTGAAATTAACTGTTCACCAAACTCGCCTCGCAATTGCGCCATTGTTTCGCGTGCTGTGTGGCATGTGGCACCGTCTTGTTGAAACCACATATCATGCAAGTCAAGAACTTCCATTTCGGGCAAAAAAAAGTTTGTTATCATCGCTCGGTAGCGTTCACCATTGACAGTAACGCTGCGATTCGCATCATCTTTGAAGAAATAGGCCCAATAATGCCGCCGGCCATAAACCGCACCAAACAGTGGCTTTTTCGGGATGCATTGGTTGCTGTTGCAATGCTTTTGGCTGATCTTCACTCCAAATGCGGCAATTTTGCTTATTTACGTACCCATTCAACCAAAAATGAGCCTCATCGCTGAACACAAGCAGCGCGCGATGAACATTTCGAACCGAGCACGAATTTTGATAGTAAAATTCAATAATTTGCAAGCGTTGTTCATTTGTAAGACGATCCATGGTTAAATTGCAAACCAAACTGAAGCTGTTTGACAGTGACACAAGGTACTAAACACACGTCAGCTGTCAAAACCAGTGTTGCCAAAACCAAACCAGCTTAAAAATCACCCATTATATCTATATTCCATTATCTTGTTTTTCAATACTTAGCATTGTTCCGTAATTGCATTACTAATTTATTAATAACATATTAGAAGTAACTTATGTCGTTTTCGTTTGGATCTCGGACTGTTTCATTCCTATCGAAAATGGGAAATTTGGAGTGAAAAGAGTGAAAAAGGAGTAGCTCCGAACGTCCACTCGAAAACGACATTACATTAAATTTGTTTTATAAATTGGTTTTAAGGTTATGACTTTCACAAATTGTTTTTGTTTATAATATGTATGAAGTATTGGTTTTAAAAAGTTTTGACTTTAACAAATTATTTTTGTTTATATTATGTATGAAGTGTGACTGTTAATATTTGCATTGTTATCGTTGTTTTGTGCACTTAAATTAAAAAAATTGGCTTTTTGGCAACAAATTTTATAATACTAAGCATCATTATTATGAATGTTTTATTTCTATAATACTTTATGTACAAAATTCATTCTGTGATTTTTTATGCAAAGTGCTTTATGACAATATTTTTTTTCTTTTCAATAAGATTGTGTACATTGCTGTGATATTGAGATAACTAATATTATTTAATCGTGTGAATATTTATTGGTGTTGTATATAGCTATTTACTAACTGTTTTTTTCTTAATGTTTTGTTGTGATTTTTTTTTTCTACTTATATTTGTATGTACATATTATACTTTCATTTGAACCTTTTACCTAGACAAATAAAAATATTACAATATTTCTCAAAAATATTAATACAAAATTATTTAATTGATAGATTTTTAAGATTTATAGAACAATAGTTTACAGCACAATATGTAAGTAAATCTTCGAATTTGCATCATTGATGACATTTTTTCTCCGCGGCTGAAACGATTTAAAAATGTATATAGTAATTGGAAATAATAAAATTGATTTGAAAAACCCCAACAAAAGTTTTTTTATTAAATATAAAATTAAAATACATCAATCTTAGCATAGTATGAATACAATAAGAAGTTTGATTGGTTTTCAATGTACCTTACATGCATTTCACTTGAATATGTATTTGAATTTCAATAATATATATTTTGATTTGATGAAAACAACAATTTAAAAAAAATGCACATCTAAGAAAGAAACATTTTTTTTAAATAGATTGGATGCTATTTTTCTTGACTTGGGTGGCCATTTACTTGATAATAGCAATTCACAAGACTGTTCATTTTCCTTTGACTTTCGGAAAGCGAATTTTCAGCAGCTTTCTGAGCAATTCTGGTATTGAAAATATACCAGTTTCAGATGACATTGACGTTGCAATTTCATACTTTTATCAAGTATTGAAAAATTGTATCAATTTCATAATTCCTCAAAAAATTTCAAAATATTCAAGCTTTTCCCATCCCTGGTATACAAAAGAACTTAAGATTCTTCGTAACAAAAGAAACAGAGATTGGAAGATTTTCATAAAAAGTATGTCCCCTGAGGATAGAAATGTGAATATTTCCCTTTTTGATGAGTTTAAAACCCTCTCTAATAATCTATATACTGACTATGTCAATACTATGCAAATTTCTCTTAAGCTAGACCCAAAAAGCTTTTGGAAATTTGTTAATTTGAAAAAGATATCTGATGGCTTTCCAGTCAATTTTACCTATAACAATAATGTCTTAAATAGTACCCCAGAAATTTGTGATGCTTTTGCAAATAACTTTAGTCAATCTTTCATTGATACTCCTCTTACCGTAGACGAAGACTTCTTTTTCTACTCACGAGATTCTCCTCTATCCACCTTCAATAATATTACAATCACAATAGACAAAGTCTTATATTATCTGTCCTTACTTCATGATGATTACTCATCTGGACCAGATGGAATCCCTCCAATAATCTTGAAAAAATGTAAAACAATATTAGCTTCCCCTCTTCTACAACTTTTTTCTTTATCCCTAAGCTCGGGTAAATTTCCTTGTATATGGAAAAAATCCTTTATCACACCTGTTTTTAAAAAGGGTAGTAAATCTGAGATATGCAATTACAGGCCCATTGCTAAACTATCTTGTATTCCTAAGCTTTTTGAGCAGTTGGTCTGTGATGGTTTGACTTTTGTCTGTAAAAGTATTATTTGCAAACAACAACATGGTTTTATGAAAAAGCGATCTACGGTAACAAATTTACTTACATTTTTAAATAAGTGCTCTAACGCATTAGAACGAGGAAAAGAACTTGACTGTATCTATACGGACTACTCGATGGCTTTTGATCAACTTTCTCATGAAATTATTTTATATAAATTAAAAGTTTATGGGTTCCCCCCTGGACTAATCACTTGGATTTCATCCTATCTCCAAAATAGATCCTACCAAGTTAAATTCAGAAACATTTTCTCCAACCCCTTCATAGCCAGATCGGGAGTTCCTCAGGGAAGTCACTTAGGACCCCTTCTGTTTATCTTAGCTATCAATTATGTGCACCTCTGCATACGTTATAGTGAGATACTAATTTTTGCGGATGATATGAAAATTTTCAAAAGCATTACATCTGACAATGATCGTGTCCTTCCACAAGATGATATTACCAGATTTGTTACTTGGTGTAATAAAAACGGTTTGAATCTTAACCCTATTAAATGTCAGGCAATGACTTTTTCTAAAAAACGAACTCCTGGGTCAATTGACTATATTATATCGCAGCACACTTTACGTCGAGTCCATTATTTCAAAGACTTTGGAGTTCATTTTACCTCTAATCTTGATTTTTCGGAGCATATAAACTTAATCGTCAACAAGGCCAATTCAATGCTAGGCTTTATAAAGAGATGGTCCAAGGAATTTCAGGACCCGCATGTTACTCTCGCTCTTTACAACTGCTTAGTTCGCCCCCATCTTGAATACGCCTCCCAGGTAATGACTCCTTTTTATGAGATCCATAAAAATAGATTAGAAGCGGTACAGCGTAAATTTATTCGTTTCGCTTTAAAAGGCCTACCGTGGTCCGATCCCTACAATCTTCCTCCTTATGAACATAGGATTAAACTTCTTCAAATTCAGCCCCTGTCACAAAGGAGGATCAATAATGATATAGTTTTTTCTCATCAACTAATAACTGGAGTCATTGATGCACCTGATTTATTAAGTTGTATTAATTTCAATTATCGTGAAGGAAACCACGATATTCGTAGTTTTGATTTAATGCATCTACCTTACCACCGTACTATTTATGGCATGCATGAACCATTTACTCGCATGGGCAAACTTTTGAATTTGAACTCAAATATTTTTGACTTTAATGTAAGTAAGAGTAGTCTTAAAAATACATTAAAGACCAGTGTTCCACGCTCTTAATGTTTGTGTTATGTAATTTTAATTCTTGTCATTTCATTTCTTGTCTTCATTTTATATGTATAAGTATTTGTTTCTCAATGTTTTGTAAATTTTTATTTTTCTTAATGTAATATGTCCAGTTGTCTTGTAGTGTGTTAGACTTATGTAATTTATCTACCTACTAACAACTAACACCGCGCTAAGTGATGACTGTGACAAGTTGTTTTTCCCAGTATCTAAAGGCGAAAAAGCCCGAAGAGAAAAGAGATATTGTTACAAAATGCTTGCATTAAGCAGTACTGATAGCGTAAAAAAAATGCTATCTTTAGCTATTTTTTCAACTTAATGGAAAATATATACATAGGTAAGTTGCTCGTAACACCAAGGATTCAGTGACGAAATTATAATCTACTAAGACAATCGGAAATTCGGTGTAGTACGACTAAACAAACAAAAGTCGATGTTGAGAATTGATCATCGAAATTGGCGATGTAAGTATATGTCCTTATAAAGATGGAATCAGATGACAAAATATCAAAGCTTAAAAGTTTTAAGAGCAATTGGGTGTTTACAGTAACATACATTACTATTATGGCATGGCATGCATGAACCATTTACTCGCATGGGCCAACTTTTGAATTTGAACTCAAATATTTTTGACTTTAATGTAAGTAAGAGTAGTCTTAAAAATACATTAAAGACCAGTGTTCCACGCTCTTAATGTTTGTGTTATGTAATTTTAATTCTTGTCATTTCATTTCTTGTCTTCATTTTATATGTATAAGTATTTGTTTCTCAATGTTTTGTAAATTTTTATTTTTCTTAATGTAATATGTCCAGTTGTCTTGTAGTGTGTTAGACTTATGTAATTTATCTACCTACTAACAACTAACACCGCGCTAAGTGATGACTGTGACAAGTTGTTTTTCCCAGTATCTAAAGGCGAAAAAGCCCGAAGAGAAAAGAGATATTGTTACAAAATGCTTGCATTAAGCAGTACTGATAGCGTAAAAAAAATGCTATCTTTAGCTATTTTTTCAACTTAATGGAAAATATATACATAGGTAAGTTGCTCGTAACACCAAGGATTCAGTGACGAAATTATAATCTACTAAGACAATCGGACATTCGGTGTAGTACGACTAAACAAACAAAAGTCGATGTTGAGAATTGATCATCGAAATCGGCGATGTAAGTATATGTCCTTATAAAGATGGAATCAGATGACAAAATATCAAAGCTTTAAAGTTTTAAGAGCAATTGGGTGTTTACAGTAACATACATTATATAATATATAGTTGAGTTTCTTACCAAAAATTTCCTAACAATTTTGTTTGTTTAAAAGAAACCTTTTTTTTTGCGTATTGACAAGGCCCTCACTAGTCAACTGATGAGTCCAAGTGAGATCGCCGGGACGAAACGCCAATTTTAAGGGTTAAGGGTCGTTAAAAGCTATTCCGAATCAATAATTCAACAAGTCCAATTAAATAGTGCTAAGTCTTCTACTTGGCTGATGTATTTCAGTAGTATTTAGAATTTTCCCTCGCAATCTGTGCTAACTTATCTTAAACCTTTTCTTCCGCTGAAAACCAAATATAGTTCAAAAACAGATTTTCCAATAAAAAGACATAAAACATACCTCTTTTCAACTCTTTTTGGTGAGATTTAACTAGATTTGTCGATGATTGTTCTGCTACTGCAACAAGAAGTAACGAAAAGGGTGTGGCCGACTTTGGTGCCACTTTCCAAGTTTGGTGCCACTTTCCAACTTTGGTCAATAGCAAACCTTGATCTGTTTGGCACCGTGGGTATTCCAAGCTGTGCATTTCTGGCCATCAATTGACTTTCAACCAGTTGTATCGCTTTTTGAACATGTTCAGAGACACTGCGCGCTGGCGTTTGCTGTTGTGACGGTTCCACTTGATCATCGACTAAAATGACACCGCCATTTGGTTTTATTTTTGTTTCTTGCGGAAGGGCTGGACGTAGAGCTGATCTTTGGTTTTGATTGAGAATGATACTGGACCCAAAACAACAAGAACCTTAATTAAATACTCAAGTTCACAAAATAACCAGATGTTAACTAACCACTACCAACTATTTGCTTTTCGTGACCTTCTTTTTCATCGGACATGTAGGATTTGACCTCTCCAGTCACTTTATACGTATAATAAGAAAAGAACTCGTTGTCTGGGAGCAAGAATGTAAATCTTTCATCATTTTTGATACGAAGCGTATCCTCAAACTGCCGACCATTCTTTATCACATAGCCAGCATTTTTGTCAATAATATTTTGCAAGTAATCAGGGGTAATTGGAAAGCATAGATCTACATCTTTCCCTTCACATTTTTTTTGGTCTCTTCCTATTCAGATTGTTCTTCGTTTTCTGTATCCGAAGAGCAGTAATGCGTCAGCATTAATGCAATCGAAACATTTTTTGGTTGTACCTTTGCTGGCAGTGGTTGTTGTTGATTGATATAAGATTTTCCACCGTTTTAACAAGCAACATGAGTTGCAGAATTTATATTTTGTTGCAAGAGCACAGGCGTATAAATGCTCAATTGTTGTTTTTTCTGGTTCTGGTCCGGGGCCTTGAAATCCTAAACGATTTGCAATTTTCGTTACACTTATTCTATCCTTTTTCCTAGCTAATCAAATTTTTTTGATATCCAAATGAGATTTTTTAGTCAAACGTTAATTAACTATAAGTATATAAATGTATAAAATAAATTACTTATAGCTGAAATATATTAGCTATGGGATTCTTTATTTTATCCAGTTGCCAAAACTTAGTTTAGTTGCAGGTGGTACTATGTGAGTATACAAAAATTAACAATATAGCCCAGTGTTGCACATTATGAAGGAAATTATATTATTTAAAACTGGAAAATTGTTTTAAATCAACAAAATTAGAAACAAATTGATTAGAATACTTTGAATCTGTTTTAACCCAACGCGATGTACATCATCTGATTTCTTATATAAATCTTAATTTATTAGAAAAAAATTTTAAAATCGTAGGAGCGCTTTTAAATATAATTAATTTTTTAGATATAAAATTTCGTTAATATTTTTGAGAAAAAAATTGGTACGCCAATTTTAAGTATTTATTTATTAATGTTGAGTTTTCGAAAAATCTAATTTCCAAAAAATAATTTTTAATTCTTTTATAAAAATCCAAAAGTAATTTTTTAGAAAATTTTGATATGCACTTATATTTATATTTGTTATAAGCTTCTGTATGAAAAATCTAGTTTTATTCAATTAATCAGATATTGAGATAGTCGAAAATCAAATAAACCGTTCTATGAGTGGCACTGTTAATAAACTTAAAATATAAAATTTAAATATTTTAAACGGTAGACCGTACTAATTTTAATACACAATCAAAATTTTGTCAAAATCGTAGGAGCTGTTTTTGAGAAAAAAAAATACCTTTCTCAATGGACGCGGCGGTCCAGAACTGATGGCAATACCATGCACTTGAGCATAAAGTCACGCTAAATGAGTTTTAAGTTTGAATTCTTTGCCACAGCTCACAATTGAATATCTAAGAAAATCGAAAAGTGGAAATGTGTATGTTACATAAATAAATCATCATATTACATGTGTCACTGACGACTAGAAAGATCATTGACTTTCTCATCATCCACTATAACAGTTTCAGCGACAGTAACTGGGGTGGGTGTAATGGGTCCAAGGGGTGTTGAAGCAGGTGTGGGTTGTTTCTTCTTTACCTCTGTATCACTTCCTTCGGCTAATTTTGTTGCATTTTTTAAACCTACGTATTTCTTCCAATAGTTTTAACAGTTCTGAGCTCTGACACCATCGACATGTCTAGTGAGAAGGTACGATTTTTTTCTTGTATCGACTCAATCTACACGCTCTAGCCTTATGCGAATCACCCTGTATAGTGCTTTCCATCTTTCTACGTACAAAAAAGCAAGAAATATAAGTTAACGTTAAATTAATATCAAACCAAGCGTAAAAATATTCTGAAAAATACGGTGTCGACAAAATGAAATCCCCTGCAAATACTATAATACCAAAATAAATATTACTAACTATACTCAACAAGTACATATTTACCCAAATCCCTAAAATGAAATTAGGTTTTACAAATAAAATAAAATAAATAATAATAAAAATCAACTTTCCCTGATAAAAATAATTAAATCAACAAATTATTAGGTCTTTAAACTGCCAACATACCTATTCGTTATCCATTCTTACAAATAAAATACTTTATCAAACTTATATCAAACTTATACTTTTTCTTTTTTTCCTACTTTGCTCGAAATATATGTAGTTACTTTAATCGAAAACTTCTTATGGCATAAATAAGATCATTAACAAACTTAACTTAAAAAAATACGATAAAATACAATAAAAATCTTATATTCAAGATTGTCGAAAAATATCAATCGCAGAAAAAACCTTCACTCATAAATTATGAAAATCAGCCCTATTCTGCTATCCGATTCGATCGATATAAAGCTTCAGCGAAAGCCATGTGCTATATGAAGTCAAAAGCTTTAATAAGAAACACCTCAGCATAGAAAATCGAGAACGAGATCATTTAGGAATCTCATTTGACAAAGCGTAAAACTCATCCTAATTACGAAATTCGAATTACCTACAAAAACACGCATTTTTACTCTTCGACTTACCTTCTTTTGGAACTATTTGAAGCACTGGTGAAGAACCATACCTATTACATGAATCTGCTTCTAAATAGTCTGTGAGATTAATAAATCTAGGAGAAGGCACACCAGCCATTCCGTGGTCACTTAAGTGTATCACATTTGTCCTACTCTCCAAGTTATTATATTATTATTATTATTATTATTATACGAAGCTTTATTCACTCTTTTTAACATGTTTTGTATAAAAAGTAATTTCTTAGTATTTAATGCATACATATGCTTAGAAATAAATAAGATAAATTAAGTTTAATATACAGGGTGTCCCGTAAAGGATGGTCCAAATTGAATATGGTGATAGGCCAGGTCATGACCTTTCAGAATTTGGTAACTTGTTTATCCCGAAACATAACGGTTTTCGAGTAACGGCTGTTTTTTTGAAATTTGCCCGAACCCCTACTTTGGACCACTGTTTTGCTCACCCCGTCCATAATTTTTTTTTTATTTTTTTATTTTTACACTTAAACATTGACCAATAATAAGACTTTTTGTGTGCATTTAAATGATTTTGATTTAAGTCCACCATTTTTATAAAATTACTAGATAAAGTCATAGTTTGATCAAAATTATTTTCTTACTTCAATATTTGAAAGAGCGTCCTGAAAAAAAATCGTATGACTCAATACTGGTTCTTACTTTTAAAAAATTGCCTTGCCTTTTGACTTTCCAAAAAAGTATAAATCTTACTAATCCAAACTCTAAATCAAAAGTTACTACAGTTTAAACTCAATCAGTCGTGGTTTTAAGAAAAATTCAAATAAATTCTTTTTTTTTTGTTGTGTTGTTAATTTTATAATTTTTTTTTTTGATGTTTTATGTTTTGGTTTTTTTAGGTGTTTTTTTTTCATTGTTTTTTTGATTTTTTTACTGTCGATACTTTAACCCATAACAGCCATGTTTTTTTGCAAGCCCGGGGATATTTGGTTGAAAAAAACAACATCGGGGATTAGTGACGCCATTACAGAAACAAAATGGAGTTTCCATACAAACTATCGATAACAAGTATGCAATTCACGCCGGTAACATAGTTTTTCCCCGTGCTTAAGTTAAGCCCCGAGAATTCTCCGCGCTTATCTAAGCCCGAAAGGGATTAGTTGTTTTTGTATTACACATGTGAATTGCTTAGCCCCTGCGTCGTTTTTTTCGACCAATTTCCTCGGGGCTTGCAAAAAACACGGCTAATTTCTTACTTCATTATAATATTAGCGACATCTAATATCAATTTCAATTAATAATTTCATCCTCAAACCAACTTAATTTTACTAACAATGGCGGTCTTTAACTTTGCGACGCCACGCTTGGCCAATCCTTGTACTAATGTTTTATTTATTTTTACCGGAAATGGTATGGCTGGTAAGAATTTCGTTCAAAAGTAATGGCGCTTATTAATCATTCAAAGTGAGATAATTGTTTTTTTTTTTTTGGTTTTTCTAAAACACTTTTGATTGAAAAAAAAAAAAAATTTAAATGTCTTACACGCCGCGGGAATATGCTTCAATGCATTACATTTATGGAGAGTGTGGAGGAAACGCTAGATTAGCAGCCAGAACATATGCTGAGAGGTACCCAAATGCTTCACATCCTGACCATCGCCTTTTCATACGGGTTCACTTGGCTTATTCGGAGGGCAGAGCACCAGGGAGAAGTCTGGGACAAGGAAGAAAAGTCAACACCATCATGATGAGGCAGTTTTGCGTGCTGTCGAGAATGAACCTTCTACATCTGTTAGAGCCATCGAAAGGGCAACAAGGGGTCTCAAAAACAACCATCCAAAGAATGCTGAAACCATCCAAAGAATGCATCCCTTTCATTTGCAACGTATTCAAACTCTACTTCCAAGGGACTTCACACAAAGGGTTGAATTTTGTCGGACGATGCTCCGAAAAAACCAAGAGGATCCAGATTTTTTCGATAAAATATTGTGGACCGACGAGTCATCTTGCAAAAAAGATGGATTTGTCAACTTGCATAACCTCCATAGTTGGCAATTAGAAAATCCGCATTTGGTGCGAGAAGGAAATTCCCAATACCAATGCAAAATAAATTTGTGGACTGGGATTTTGAATGGTCACATAATAGGACCCATTGAACTGCCGGATACACTAAATAGTGAAATTTATTTAGATTTTCTGCAAAATAGGCTATTTTTTTTGTTGGAAGACGTGCCACTTGCCATAATACAGTCAATGTGGTATCTACACGACGGTTGCCCAGCTCATTATAGTATAAATGTGAGACGTTTTTTGGAAAATTCTTACCATGAACGATGGATTGGACGTGGTGGACCAATTTTATGGCCACCTCGGTCACCAGACCTTAATCCGTTGGACTTTTTTTATTGGGGCTGTCTGAAGGAAAAAGTCTATGCTAAGCCTATTTCAAACATACGTGAACTCCAGCAACGTATTCAGGTTTCTGCTGCAGAAATAAGCAACTCGCCAAGCACAAGAAATTTAAAAAGACAGTTTTTTAAACGCTGTCGAGCTTGTATACGTGCAGGTGGGGCACATTTTGAACAATTTTTATAAATGAACTGGGTAAAAGAAATAAAAAAAGCAAAAAAAAAAAAAACAACAAAACAAGAAAACAAGAAAAAAAACACACAAAAATCATAAAATAAACATTACAAAAAAAAAGAATTTATTTGAATTTTTCTTAAAACAACGACTGATTGAGTTTAAACTGCAGTAACTTTTGATTTAGAGTTTGGATTGGTAAGATTTATACTTTTTTGGAAAGTCAAAAGGCAAGGCAATTTTTTAAAAGTAAGAACCAGTATTGAGTCATACGATTTTTTTTCAGGACGCTCTTTCAAATATTGAAGTAAAAAAATAATTTTGATCATACTATGACTTTATCTAGTAATTTTATAAAAATGGTGGACTTAAATCAAAATTATTTAAATGCACACAAAAAGTCTTATTATTGGTCAATGTGTAAGTGTAAAAATAAAAAAATAAAAAAATCAACTATGGACGGGGTGAGCAAAACAGTGGTCCAAACTAGGGGTTCGGGCGAATTTCAAGAACACAGCCGTTACTCGAAAACCGTTATGTTTCGGGATAAACAAGTTACCAAATTCTGAAAGGTCATGACCTGGCCTATCACCATATTCAATTTGGACCATCCTTTACGGGACACCCTGTATATGTATATACAATTTAAAATTAATTTAGTTAAAGTTAAATAAATAATTATATATTCTTATTTTTATTTCCGAATGCAAATTTTCTTATGTATTAAGAGTATAAGCCTCCCCCATAATTTTCCACGTCTCTCGGTCTCTTGCACTTTGCTGCCATCGAGGATTTGCTCTTTGGAGATCATCCCTCCATCTTAAAAACTGTCTTCCTGTGTTCCTCTTGCCATCTCTAGGATACCATTCCGTCAATCTTTTTGTCCAGCGATCATCTGTTGCCCTTGCAACATGTCCAGCCCATTGCCATTTTTGAGTTTTTGCCCTCTTGATTACATCTTCAAATTTAGTGATTTCTCGAATTCTGGAATTCCTAACTCTTTCGTATCTGGATATGTGCAAACGTGATCTCTCTATTGCTCTCTGTGTAGTTTCAAGCTTTTTAAGATTTTTTACATTCATGCTCCATGTTTGTGACCCATACGTTAATACTGGAAGAACGGCTATATCGAACACATACTTTTTAGATGCTTCGCTTATTTTTGAGTCAAATAGGGTTTCAAGATTCCAAACCTGTTTCCAACTATTTGAAACTCTTCTTTATGTTTTTTTTTCCATTCTGTTTTTGAAAGATATAATTAGTGCTAAATAGATGTACTCCTGTACGTACTCAAGCTTGTCTGTTCCTAACTTAATTTCAATTTTTATGCTGTTGGTCATGAGTTTAGTTTTCATCTGATTCATTTCTAAGCCTACTGATTTACATCCTTCCGATAGTTTGGTGATTACTGCATGGAGCTCATTTGGTGTCCCCGCACAGAGAGCTATGTCATCTGCAAAGCGAAGGTTAGATAGTTTCTCTCCATCTATATTTATGCCAAGGTCTTCGATATCTATACTTCTGAATATTTCCTCTAGTAATGCACAGAAGAGTGCTGGTGAAAGAGGATCTCCCTGTCTCACTCCCCTTCCTATTTTAAAGGTTGGACCTCCTACATCAGTAGTAATTTTTGAAGTACTTTTTTCATATAAAACTCTAAGGATCCTTATGATTTTGTGTGGGATGCCTTGTTTTTCTTAAGCTTGCCATATCTTCACATGTTCTACGGAATCGAATGCCTTGTAAAAATCTATAAACGCTATATATAAATCCTTGTTGTATTCTAATGATTTCTCAACGAGTTGATTTATTGCTTGTAGGTGGTCAGCTGTAGAATATCCCGAACGAAAAACCTGCCTGCTCTTTTGGTTGGTTACTGTGAAATATATTCTTGCATCTTCTTAGTATACATTTGGCATAGACTTTATATATTACAGATATGATGCTTATTGGCCTATAGTTATTCACATTATCTTTATCACCTTTTTTGTGAATTAGAATTATATTAGACTCTGTCCACTGCCTAGGCAGTTCTTCATAAGCCAAAGTTTGATTAAATATATAAGTCATAACATCTATGATCGAACTTTTTCCATACTTAAGCATTTTTGCTTTAATGCCATCGCTACCAAAGCATTTTCCAGACTTAAGTTCGTCAATAGATTCTTCAATCTCCGATTGAAGAAACCTTGGGAAGTTTTCATTTTCATCGTCATCTATAGCTGGCATTTCTGATATTGTTTGATCGTGAGACATTTTGGATTTATACAAATCTTTGAAAAAAGTTGTGGCAGATAAATTTATCTCCCTCCTGTCTCTTATTTTTCTCTTCTTTTCCTTTAAGGCAATCATCCATTCTTTACCTTGAGAGAAATGTTCTTTAGCTTTCTTGAGCGATTTGTTTTCTTCTAGATGTTGTTTTAGCATTTTCTCGTCGTATTCCTTGATGTCTTCCGCGATATGTTTTTTATGTTTTTTCTTAACAGTTTAACGTTTTCTTTTTCGGTTTCATTAAGAAAGGTCTTATGACGAATCTTGTCTCTTTCTTCTATTAAGGATTTAGTTAAGTGTGAAATTTTATTTGGTTTTTAAGGAATGGATTTTATGATGTTTTCTTTTGCTGCAGATTGTAAAGCTTTTTCAAATGTATCGTATTGGGATTGTAAAGAATTTAAGGATTTTATCAAGTCCAAACTACACATACTTTCTATTTTCTCCAGATAGTTAGTTTTGTCTTCATTCGAGATGAGTTTCGGTATGTCTTTTTTTTCATTAGATTTGTGCTATTCTTTTGTTGTGTGGTTAATTTTTATTTTTGCCCGCACTAATCGGTGATCGCTTTCAAAACTCAATCTGTTTATAATGGAAACATCTTGAACTGTTTTCCTTTTATTAGTCACTATGAAATCAACCTCGTCCACGTCCATTTATTTTTTTGTTTTTTCTTAAATAGACTATTGCACACAGTTAGCTTATTCTGCCACAGCCACGTGATCATCATCTCCCCGCGTTGGTTTCTGGTTCCATAGCCGTGTTCTCCCATTATATTTTCTTCACCATCTTTTCTGAAGCCCAGTTTGGAATTGAAATCTCCAATTATGTAGACAGTTTTTGATTTAACCTTTTCAATAATTTCATTAAGTTCTTCATAAAAATATTTTATTTTGTCTTCACTTGAAGCACTAGTTGGAGCATATACTTGGATGATTACAATCCTCGATTTATTTATCTCTAATTCGCAAGATACCATCCTTTCATTATGCAGAGTTATCTCCCTTATATTATTCTTCAGTTTTTTTTATTAATAAGCATACCAACACCATCCCAACTAACAATTTTTCCTCTATAAGGTCCAATTTTTCAATTTCTTGAAGTTATTATTTCTATAGGGCTTGTATTCAGTTTTTGTATCGAAGTTGTGCTTTTTCGAAGCTATGGTTTCGTACACAGCTTCTTTTAAACCTATTAGAAGTGGAATTTAAAATTTAATGCAAGCATAATGTGAACAGTTTCGTTAATTTTTCGATAAGGCCTAATGAAATTCGTATATAGAAGCACAGGAAATAAAAGATAAGTAAAAGCTTCGATTAAAAAGCTCTGTCCAAGATTTTATGTGAAGCCTGCCAACAAAAGCTTTAAAGAAGCTATTAATTGTTTGGAATTAAATCCGAAAACCCACAGATTCGAAAAGTTTTGTGTAAGAAAACCTCATAGAAGCATAATTTCAAGCACATGCACGAGAAACATTTACTTCAATAAGTTTATCTCAGGAAAGTTAAAGCAGCAAATTTGTTTGTATAAGTTTAATGAGCACAAGCCCGACACAAGCATTATTTTTGAACTGTCAGGCACAAATGCGCGAAATGCATTTCTTTCGATAAGTTTGTCTCAGGGAAGTTATGTCACCTTATTTTAATTGTATAAAGTCCTGTGAACACAAACTCGATAGAAGCATACATTAATTTCGTTTGTATAAGTTTTCTGAGTACGAGCCCTACACAAGCATAATTGTTTATACCTACTGTCACGCCTAAATGCGCGAAATGCATTTACTTCGATAAGTTTGTCTCAGGGAAGTTATGTCAACTAATGTTGTTTTTATTGTGTGTGTATCGCAAATTGTAGCTTCGTGTGGTCAGTTTTGGTGAAATATGTTCCAATTTGGCTTTCCATGGTAAGCTATAGATTAACTGCCTATAGGCTTTTGTTTTTCATGGCAAGCTCACTATTGCTGTAAAAAGCGTTTGCTTTTCAATACAAACTAAGGCTTTGCATGAAAAGTAAATACTTCGCATATGTTAGAACTTAAAAGCCAATGAAATTTAGAATTCATGAATGCGGTGACCACATTATGTTTTCTGGTTTATCGATAGAAATCATTGCCACGTAAATAAATCGTAAACTGATTTGTTGAGAACGGGAGAAAAATTTCGTGTCTCATCAGCAGCGTACTATAGGAATAATGAAATCATAAACGGAAATTATCGTTGTGTTTTCCGTTCTGCAGTTTAGGCGAGCAAAATCGATAGATAATTGCACCGGATTAGCAGGTAAAGTTTCTACTCTTTTCGTACAGACTCAATTGTGTGTGAATTATCAAGTTCGGTTTACAGTCAGGTAGTCTGAGATACTTTAGTATGCGATATGTTTGTGAACGACCAAACCGGATTGCTACATTTTTTGTCAAAAGTCAAAACAGTTGACTAAAGAAAAAACTAAATTTGAATTTTATAGCAACTAATCGGTTCATGTATGTATTTTCATTCCAAATCACACTGATTTGCACTTAAATAACATTTTATTCTTATATACAAACAAAGAAAAGCCAACAGCAGATGATAAGCTTAACCATAAATACAAAAGTCATCTGATGTATGAATTCGGTAATATTAAATATGACCAAAGTTAGTCTGAGCCCCGGACCCGCAGTCTGATCGCTGCAACTTATTCATCGAATTATGTAAAAGAATGGGTGATTAACAAAACTTACAAAAATACAATCACTTGCAAATAAAAGGCCGATGGTCACCGTATTTTTGAACTATGTAGTTAATCTGATCTAGGAAGCCTAAACAAAGTTCTTGAGAAGCTATTTTCGGTTTCAACTGGTTCCAATTTGGTGCTCAGTTGGCATATAGCAGATTGGCGTGATGTATAAGACACCTGACTCTTAACCAGCATATCCTTGGTTCAAATCCCAAAAAAATCATCAGTAAGTAAAATGTTTTTCTATTATTAATAATAATTATACATTCAATTTCAGAAGTTGGTGGAAAAAAAATTGAAGAAAACGAAGAAATAAAAATTAATATAAATGAATTTCATTTATTTTTCATTTTATGTATATTGTGCTTCTAATAGACTGGTATGAGGTCTTATAAGTATTCTGAAAGATCTCGATATCTGTAACAAATAGAAGCTCATAGCGGCAAGCCGTTTTAAACTTTCCCAGTGCTTCGTGACACAAACCGTACCCTGCAGCAAAGACTTGTTAATTGTTTGCCTAGAAAAGTAATAACCTGCCAAATTTGTTATACTGATTATTGTTTGTTTCTATAAGGCTTTTAGGAAACACATTTAGTATCTCTGATCAACATGTACATGATTGTTTAAAAGCCTTTCGAGCTTCTTAGGTGGGCCAAATGCATTTCTCTGAGGCCTTATACAAGCAATTTTGCTAAACTGAAAATAGCTTCGATAAACCCTTACACAAGTTAAATTGTTAGTTGGGATGTAGACCTTTAGTTTTTCCAATATAAAAGAAAATATTTCCGTTCTTCTTCTCAAAAAGATTTTCTCCATATACTTTTGTTTCTGCCAGACCGATAACATCCCAATAAATATTTTGTATCGCTTCATCAAGTTCTGTCCTTTTTTCTTCTGTTGATAAACTTCTAACGTTAAATGTGCAGATATTTAAATCTATAATTTGAATTTCTTTCTGTTTTTTCTTGTTTATTTTGTTTTCATCTCTTCTTTCAATTTCGAGATTTTGGTTGTCTAAGGAACTTAGATTTGGGGGTTTTGGCCTAACTTCCTCACGGTGGCCAACCGTACTGAGGAAGTATTTTGTTTTTTGTTAATCTTACTCGTGTTCCTTTGATCTTGCTTGTTGTTATATTCTTGTGTATCATTTGAAAATTTGCTTGCTGGTTGTTAATTATCTGTGTGCAGTAAATTTGCTTCTAGAAAATGTTTCATCGAAGTTGGACATTTTTGCTCATTTTGTTTCTGTTTTTTGCTGTCTTTTGGAGCTGTTATTTTTCCATTTTTCAATGTTGACTCTTTCTTCAGTTGACCTTGTTCTCTTTTTCTGTTGGTTTCTTGGATTTTCATCAGATAGTTGCTTGCAGATATCCTCCATTGTTTTTGGTGATAAAAATTCACTATCCGCAAAAATTTTTCCATTTTTAATGGATGCATTTACTCCTTGGGACTTTAGTTCCTTTAATACATTTCTTGTTTGTTTTCTTTCGACTGCTATCTCTTTTGGAAAATCATCATTAAAATATATTTTGTTTGGCAATTCTCTCAAAGTTTCCTTATTTGCCATGATCATGTTTTTCTTTCTGCATGTTGTAAGTTTCAATATAACTATTCTAGGGTCCGCTGATTTTTTGCCTAATCCAATAGTTTGATTAACAATATCGAGTATAGTTGCTTCTAGATTAGTCGTGTTTGTTTCATCTTCTTCTAGACCATGTATAAGAATATTTCTTCTTCTTGATTCCATGTCCATGCCTATTATTCTCTTTTCTAACTCATTTTGTTTTATTTTGATAGATTCTATGTCTTTTTTTGTAGTACCGAACTTTTCATCAATACTTTTATTTATTCCAACTATCTCATCTTTCAGTTCATTTTTCAATTCAAGAATTGCTTTTAGGATATTATTTTGTTCTTCCATTTCTACTTTTTTTTTTTTTTTTTTTTTTTTGTGTACAATCAATTGTTCTTGGATGTATTTGGTCAACAAGTCTAAATCAGTGACAACCTTTGTTATCTATCAAATAATAAATGTCTGCATATAATTGAGGAAACAAATCAATAATACGCCACAAACGTTATCTGTTATGTGAGCCAACTTATCTGGTTGCTCGGAATAAAACATCACCAAATTAGCTGGATTTGTTGGATGGGTAAGCCACGTCATCATAGTTTTCACGCGGTCCAGTAGTGGAACTTTACGGTCATATACTGAGGTGTAGGTACATTCTGTGCCCGAGTATTTGTAGCCGCTTCCTGGCCACATCATACAGCCGGAAGTTCCATTAGCCTTTTCATTAACTACCTGGAATTGCAAAGGAAAAAATAAGTTCAACTTATCTAGGGTGATTTTCAACTACCACAATTTAACTTACCCAAATTGGTTGATCACCGATCCTCAAAGCATACTGGAGCGATGGGAAGTGTACTTCAATGAATTGCTAAATGGTCAGCTCCCTGCAGAAGTGGAGGCTCCACTACTTCAAGAAGAGTACCCTATGTTGCCGCCACCAAGCATAGAAGAGGTTGAGAAGGCTATAGGCCGGCTAAAGAAAAACAAAGCCCCAGGAGCCGATGGTATACCAGCCGAACTATTTCAACATGGTGGGCCAGCTTTACGTCAAGCAATTCATGAGATTATAGTGCACGTGTGGGAGCATGAAGAAATTCCAGAAGACTGGCGAAAAGGTATAATTTGCCCCATACATAAGAAGGGAGATGTCACAACGTGCAGCAATTATAGAGGTATCACGTTGTTGAGTACCGCCTATAAGATACTCTCCTCTATCCTACAAGACCGGATAACCCCATACGCTAAAACCATCATCGGACAATATCAGTGTGGTTTCATTCCAGGCAAATCAACAACTGATCAGATCTTTACCCTTAGGCAGGCGATGGAAAAATGTCTAGAATTTAACATCCCAACATACCACCTGTTTATAGACTTTAAGGCCGCCTACGATAGCATAGCCAGGGTAGAACTTTACAAAGCCATGAGAGAATTCGGCATCCCAAATAAATTGACACGACTATGTAGGTTGACCATGACCAACGTAACAAGCCAAGTAAAAATAGCCGGATTGCTATCCAAACCAATCAACATCTTTAATGGACCATCCCCTTGGTTTGGCCTGCCTCCTTTTCAACCTGGCGTTGGAGAAAGCAATCCGTGACTCTGGCACGGCAACAAGAGGGACCATCGTCAACAGGTCCAGCCAGATACTGGCTTACGTAGACGACATCGACATCATCGGAAGAACCGAGCAAGCTGTACATGATTCCTTCATCCAGATCGAGCAGGCGGCACAAAATCTGGGGCTGCACATTAGTGAAGGTAAAACAAAGTACATGGTGGCGTCGAATGCGAGAGGAACAGTTGGTCAGACAATCAAGGTAGCGGAGCACGAATTTGAAGTGGTGCAATCCTTTAAATACCTTGGGTCAATAGTAGCAGCCGATAACAATATAGAAGAAGAAATACGCGGGCGGCTTCTCAAATCCAACAGAGCCTACTATAGTCTGTCAAAGCTCTTCAAATCCAGAAATCTCACCATAACTTCAAAACTGCTGCTGACAGGACCATGGTCCTGCCAGTACTCACATATGGATCCGAGACTTGGGTGCTTAGCAAAAGGCACTCCGATCTCTTAGCCGCGTTCGAGAGAAAAGTCTTAAGGAGAATTGTTGGCCCCATATGTGAGGAAGGACGATTCCGGAGACGGTACAATCATGAATTGTACGCAATCTACCTTGAAGCAGATATCGTGACAAAAATTAAGCTCGGTAGACTCCGGTGGGCAGGGCACCTAGCTCGCATGAGCGAAGAGGAACCTGCTCGGAAAGTTCTTTGTGGTACATTCTATGGTAGACGACAGCGTGGTAGACCATGCTTGCGCTGGAGACATGGCGTAGACCAGGACGCCCGGAGCCTTGGGGTGCGCAACTGGATGGCGGCGGCTCGAGACCGGGATGGGTGGAGAGACTTGTTGAAGGAGGCCAGGACCGGACCCCGGTTGTCGAGCCGACGATGATGATGATGAAATTGGTTGAATAGAATTGTTGTAATGGAACATTTCATATGAGTATTTTAATGTTCCATTGATAGTGTCGTATAATGTATTAGCAAGGACCCCATGAGTGTCTGGATAGAAACCCGTCGCAATAGAGAAGTGATTGGTGAAGGTATTTGTGGGAAATACATTTGGCATGCGCTCTGTATAAATGCGTTCGTTGAGAAATTTGCGGGGGTGACGTTGCGTTGAAGGTATTCATTACGAAATCCATCACAAGAGACAATTATGAGAAGAAGCTTTTCTGCCTGAGATGGGACGTCTCTCGCAAATTTTATTATTGTTGATTGCTGTTGATGGCGATGACGATAATACAACGCAATGCAGAGTAGAAACCAAAAACGTTACCATAGATCCATTGAACTTTAGCTTCATTATGGACAAATAATCTTATGACCTAAGTATGAGATCAGTTAATATTTATGATTTAGTTAAATACATACATACATTTTCTTTCAAATCCGTCTGAATGAAATAAGGCAGTCGGAAAATGTAATTAGACCGCATGGCTTTATTTCATTTTCAATGATGTTAGCTTAATTATGGCCGATCGCATAATATTCCCAGAATATGACATCAGATTTCAGTGTTCGGTAATGTCTTTTCTTAGTTTACTTAATGAAGCTTACCCGTACTTAGTGCATGGCTTCTTCATCATCTCCGACTTCTTCCTCATCATGCATATGAATCATCAGCTATCAGCATCATACTCCTCGACCTAAACAAAAGACCACATTAATAAATATTATGAAACTTTGACCAATAGTGACTTACCGGTCAACTTCCCAGTAAGTAAGTTGGCTTATCCTCTGTCATACCCGAAATGCTTCTAGGAATACTGAATGTGCAAGTAGTTTCATATTTAGTTTAACTCGCTCCTTTGTAAGTGTTCCAAACACAATATCATCTGGTATATCTTGAGAGTTTTGCGACTGGAAACTTTGTCTTAGATGACTTTGTGAAGTTGCCTTAGACTGCTTTTAAACCATGCAATTTCTTCTTGCGATTTTTAAGCACGTCGGCGAGGGACGTATGTGGTGGCCGGGGTAGACGAAATTGCTGAGGTTGAACAAATTGCAGAGTTATCGCTCATTCTTCTTTGTGCTTTTCCTTATTGTTCGAATGTGTTTTATTTTCATTCGTCGTCCACTCAGATAACTTCGCTTAATCAAGTGGAGTAAAGAGTGCAGTGAGATGATACTTCTTCACTTGCACAAACTAAACTTTTCATTAAAAATCGCTGTCGTGTAAAAGGTATTTGCAATTAGAAGGAAACCAAAGGAGAAACGAAGATGAAAAATCGCTGTAATGTAAAAGCAGTCTTACGAAGAAGTTCTTTAATGCCTCCACCGACGAGTGACTACCATGTAGAGTTGGTAAATTTTATTCCAATCAGTCTGCATAGAATGTTACAATCAAATGTTGCTAAAGCATAAACCAAAAGAGACATGTAAGTGGCAACAAAAGTCTCGAGCAGAAGTACACTCAGTCTTCTTATGAATTCGTCTTTTTCTCGAGCCAGCAGAACTAAACTAACTGACTATATAGCGAACATCAACGACAGTCTGATGAATATTTTGAGTGTGGGGGACTTAAAAAAAAAATAAACATTTATTTTTCTGTACAGAGATTTGGTTTAATTTTGAATTTCATACCTGACGACCAAGGAAATCCCACAGCCTTCTTGCTGGAGAATTGGACAGGATCATCGGTAGAGGCAGTTGCTTTAGCAAACAGTTTATGTTCTGTTCTTCTGAAAGATATAGAACTAGTTAAAAAATGTTTAAAATGATTTATTTATCAAATATATCAATTTTAAAATATTAAACAATAAGCACTTTGATTGCAGAACGCGAATGTTTGTACCTACTAGCTTACTTAAGAAAAACAAAATAAAAAAGACACAATAAGACATATGGATTTTCTTTAGGTATTGGAAGTAAATAAATTTAACTATTAAAGAAATTAAATCTGAAATAATATTTTTGGAAACTGCTTTTGCATTACCATTATTATCGGAGAAAATAAACATTTCACATTTTTCACTTAACATCACGTTTGACTTTCAGTTGTCAATTATTATATGCTATACAGTTATACTGTTATACAAAAAAATAGGCAGCTCAATATTATAACAACTCTTCAAATGGAGTAAACTTTTTTATGTGCATACGCCATCCAGTTATATATAGAGATCAGTGCTGGGTATGTGACAGATACCGCTAAGGTCGCTCGGCTTCATGATAGTACCACAGATTAGACACATGAAGATGAGAATCTTTCGTACGTTTCACCCTCCAAAACCCATTTGTTTACATTGTTGTATTTGTAATTTCATCTAGCGTCGATGAATAGATGTGAATTGCAACAACAATTTAACCAGGGGGGTCATTCCGTAATTTTCAAAATGATAATCGTCAAAACGATTATCGTTAACGCTATCGTCAATAATTTGCTTCACGTAACTCGACCACTAAGGTCTCGTCTATCGTTTTCAGTTTGAGATTGTTTGGTATAATTCACAAATTCTCAAACTGTAGTGAAAATGTTTTTTTCTATGGGGTTTGACAGGAAAATTGTAGTAAAAAAGCGCACCTACAACTTTTTTGTGTTGTTTATTGCTTTGTGTTTTGTTTTGGTGCGGCCGCCGCTGATTGGAGTGAAAAGCCGTCTGGCAAGTTTATTATTTCGAGTACCATCACAAAGGCTTCTTTTGATAGCCGAAAACGTTGGACAAAACTATAATGGTTTGAATTTATTATAACAATAACAAAAAGATTATTTGTTTGTTTAATTTTATTTAGCAACCAGTGCCATTAAAGATATTCTACAATAGTACATAAACATAAAAACATTGTGCTTACATATGGGTTGGAAGAGATAAAGGATCTCATTTATCTCTTAATTGTCTTCGCAATCGTATTAATTGTAGGTAGTTTTTCTTAATTTTAATTTTCACTTTGCAAGACTGTCACGGTAAAATTTACCGCAACAAAAGTCACTCTTTCAATCGTCCAAATCCTTGTTCCTTCCTTCTCCATTTCTTCTTTTCCCTACAGGTGTTGACTTCAATATACTGAGAGAAAGAGAAGGGCAGCCATGGTCCATCAGCCATCGGTTCATTCTCTCAGTATTTTGAAATAACAAAACTGAAGTTGTCAAATTTTGACATTTGAAGTGGATGGGTGATCCACTCTGCTGCTCCGATCTCGTGTGGGTGACAGATGGTCCCCAGTACAAACAAATTTATTGACAGACGGATGGTCTGGTCTATCCAAATCCAGAAAATAGCCCGAGCGACACTTGGTTCTCGGTTGCGGAAGTTACTCTGTGTGAGAATGGCTTGCTGCCCAATCTATCGTTCAAACATACATATATATTAAAGTTATTTGTAAAAGATGGAACGTTAACGGCTAGGCCCAAGTATTCCCAAAATCTGCGCAAAAGTCCAACGGTTTAGATTAAATTCGCGTTATAGGATATTTTATACTGCCAATCTCTCCTTCTCAAAAATTGTGTTTTGAATCAAGATTTTCACCAATTTTCAGTATAAGTGTTTTTTTAATTGTCGGGGAAAAATGATCGCGAAAAAAAAATATTGAGTTTCTTTTCAGTTTTCCGAAACTTTCTTTTAAAAAAAGGTTTAGTGGGTGAGAATAGGTGGCTGAATGGACCCATTGAATTGCCGCCCACTGGAAGTCATACAAGTGGTCGGCGAATTCAATTGCGACGGTTCACGAAGCTGGGTGTAAGGTGCGAGTAGGAAGGGCTGCTGGGTTTCAACTACGTTGGCTCACTCACGCCAATATGCTGAGTGTTGCTGAGTAATGACGTGACCGAAACCCACGTCACTGATTGGCCGAAAGCACTAGGGCATTGGAAAAAAGAAGAGGTCGTCCAGGCATGGTGAAAGCCTGGGAGATCACTTTTTACCCAGATTGATAGTGAGCGACAAGTTCATCAAAAAATCGAAGGAAAATTTTGGAAGAAAAAGAAAAGAAACTCAAGTGTGCGTTTTTTTTTGTAATTGAATTTCGTGAAAGAGGAAGAAAAGGTTTTGGGAGAACTTCTTTGGGTCAAGGAAAGAAGGATAGTGAAAGTTGGTGCAGAGTGACCAGAAATAGCAGGAGATTAATCTCAGAGAGGCAGGAGGAATTGGCAGTTGCGTTTGTTTTAAACAGATAAGTATAGTGGTAGTCCCTTTGGACGCAAAATATTTTTTTTGTTAGTTTTATTTCTGAACGACTTAAAAAGAAGTCTTTATATCGGTTTGACTTTTGCTTTCGTGAATTTCCGAAATTGCGGAACTCGTGATCCGTTTAATTTATCCGTTTATTCCTTTCGGGACGAAGTGTTAACGGTCCATCTTTGTTTTAAGACATTCTTTGTTCTCTTTTGTTCAAAAGATCTTGGGTTTTAGCCCTCCATTTGCAAGGTTTCCCAAGCAAAGTAAATTCGATTAAAATCTTTAGTTTCAAACTCAAAATTGGTTCTTATTACTTAATAATTGCTTTCACCGTCGGTTTCGCTCCAAAGGTTTGCAATTTCCTTATTTTTCAAAAAAAATTGCTGGCGCCCTTTTTCTTTTATTTTCAGGTACTTCGCCCCTGTGGCTTACAAAAAAACATCATCTTTTAATTAATTAGTCGAATCAATTTGATTCGACCCAATAAAAATTCAATTCGTGAAAACCCACCCCTAACTGTGACCTAGCCGTGGTGGTAGCATTGGAAGTGCTACCTGTTGCACTTCTTATAAACCGAACTTGTTTTCGTTTCAAATTTCTCCTTTGGTTGACATTCGTCTAACCAAAAGTCGTGGTATACTCGTCGCCGCCGGTCGTGTTATTTTTTTTGGCTCGTTCGCATTAAATTAATTAGTTTTAATAATATTTATTTGTTTTGGTCGGTTTCGGTCGGAAAAAGTGCAACAAGACAAATAAATTGCGCTGAAACATTTTTACTTCTATTTATCTACTAAATTGACAGATTTCAATGCCAAACGATACCTATTTAGCTATCGTGTAAACGATATCGTTTTGATGATATCACTTTGACGATTATCGTCTTACGTGAAGTGCGACTATCGCCGAAACGCTATCGTCTGACGATAATCGTTTTACGGAATGACCCCCCAGGTGTGTGAAGATCCATACTGTTTATGTGTGAGGTTTTTATACAAACAATTTTGGGAATTTACTTCCCATATATATATATAAACAATGAATTTAACTATTCCTTTAATAGTTATATACTTTATTCAAACTTTATTATTACTTTAATTAATACAAATTCTGATTCTTTTGCAAAGTGCGTCTTATTGTGAGCGAGGAAATTTCAGAAGTCCAAAGATGAATTCCGCGGTACATGACGTTTTACCACCGCCAGTTTAACACGGGACAGTTTACCACCGCCGGTTTACCACGGGACAGTTTACCACGAGACAGTTTACCACCGCCACTTTACCTCCGCTGGTTTACCACCAGAGCAGGTCAGGTACACTGATCTCTATAATACACTGGATAGTGGATTCCCTTTATGTATAACAGTTTGTTTTGACTCCAATTGAAGATGACATTCTGGTGCCAAGCGCACCTTTTGACGTCTTTCTTTAAAAAAAAAAATTATTTGACGTACATTTTTCAGTTCACTGGTTGAACACAGTACGCGCGTCAGGACACGCGGCAGGGCGCGCGTACACATGAGCGTGATTATTAAAACTTGGGTCGAATTTCTTTCAACCATTTCAGATGGCTTATTTTTGTATATGATGGTGTGAGTTCTATTTGACAGGAATTTGAACACAAAAAAATAATGGTCCTTCAAATTCACAACAAATATTTCAAACTGCATTTAATTTACCATGTCCATTTTATAAGATTAAGTACAAACTTATTTTAGTGAATAGATGCAAAACAAAAAAAATTGTGCGTTTAGCCAAACAACAAAAAATTACAATTCAGTTACAATTTGTGCAAATTTGCAAGAAATGTCACCTACTATTTAACTCCCAGAATCGCGTTTGTGGCTACAGACACAAAACCTAATGTGAACACATCCGACTCATTCTGACGTTTAGCAGTCGTTAAAACAAAACAAAAATCTTTGCTTGTTGAAGGATTAATTAGAAACATTTCACTTACAAAATATAAATCTTATTAGGAAAATGCTTTCAATTAAAAAAATTGGATTCCGTAGGATTTAAGTGCCAAAGATAAGGTACAGACAGAGAGAACAGATATCACAAAAGAAAACGCCAAAAAAATGAACAATCTTAAGCAAAAAATCAAAAAATCCTTCCTTTAGGCGTGTTTTTTTGCAAGTCCATATGGATTTGTCGAAAAAAACGACATCGGGACTTAGGAACTTCTTACTTACAGTACGTAAGTCCCGATAATTATCTGGACTTAGCTAATCCATATGGATTTAAGTTGTTGTTGTATTTACGTGTAAAACTATTAGTCCCGATGTCGTTTTTTTCGACAAATCCATATGGACTTGCAAAAAAAACACGGCTTTTCTTCGCCATCATTTTCTCACCATGAAGTGTGAGTGAGATAAAGTACAGAGACGCGAAAAAAAGTCGAAGGAGACAGTCCAATGTGAACACCGTTCTATAACGAGATTTTATGTATTTTAACAATGTAAGATAAGGACGCGCGCCATGACTCGCGTGTAATGTGTTCAGCCACTTTGACAAAAAGAAGTTATACTGTTATACAAACCTGGTGCCAAGCGCACCGTATAACAATCTTCAATTGGAGTCATTTTGCTTGTATGAATACGCTATCCAGTGTATTATAGAGATCAGTGGTCAGGTAGTGTGAAATGTGATGTCGAACTACCTATTTGATACTTATAGGGTGCTTCTTTGGTAACGCAGAAATTTACTCTGAAAATGCAATAAATCGCTATCAATAGCCGTTTTTCATTTCAAGCATTAAATTTACCTCGGGGAAAACGCTGTTTCAGGGCTTTTTCGAAATACTTTGCACCAAATGGTCTATAAACCCGGAAATATAGTTCGTCCCGTATGTATCAAGCCATAAAGGGTTGAATTCTAGCGAAAGATGCCCTCGATGTTAATGGATTGAGAAAGCTCGTAACAATTAAGCAGTTCAAACGCATTCTGAAGAGGCCTACGATTTTTGGAATTTTTAAAGGATTGTAGAATCAGCATATTTTTTTTTTAACTCCAATCATTTTATTTTTAACGGTGCAGAAGTTTACACCGAAAGTGCACTGAAATCGGTGTCAGAAGTGAAGGAAGGGTTATTCAAACTATATTTGGTTGGGTTCTGGATGTGATTAATGGGGGTTTCCATTGGTAAGATAAATCAATTTATTTTTGATTTGGATCTGTCAAAAAGCCAATTTTGACCATTTTTGCGTTCCATTCGGCAAAATAAATTGATTTATTTTTGATTTAAAATCAATTTTGCAGATCTAAATTTTTCGGCAGATTAAAGGCTCTCCCAAACCAACGCGAATATTTCAGAACGACGACGAAACTTTCGCTTGTCTTAATTTATTTACATTGAGATTAATGGTAGCACCCACACTGGCGCGATGCGAACCTTCGAACATTATTCAGCCGTCGCATATTCGCGCGAATGTTTCGCGTTGGTTTGGGACAGCTTTAAGGCTGTGTGGGTGCCCCCATTAGGCCAGGCGCGCACATGCAACTAAACAGTTTGGTTTCGATATATAACATACATACTGTTTATGTGTGAGGTTTTTATACAAACAATTTTGGGAATTTACTTCCCATATATATATATAAACAATGAATTTAACTATTCCTTTAATAGTTATATACTTTATTCAAACTTTATTATTACTTTAATTAATACAAATTCTGATTCTTTTGCAAAGTGCGTCTTATTGTGAGCGAGGAAATTTCAGAAGTCCAAAGATGAATTCCGCGGTACATGACGTTTTACCACCGCCAGTTTAACACGGGACAGTTTACCACCGCCGGTTTACCACGGGACAGTTTACCACGAGACAGTTTACCAACGCCACTTTACCTCCGCTGGTTTACCACCAGAGCAGGTCAGGTACACTGATCTCTATAATACACTGGATAGTGGATTCCCTTTATGTATAACAGTTTTTTTTGACTCCAATTGAAGATGACATTCTGGTGCCAAGCGCACCTTTTGACGTCTTTCTTTAAAAAAAAAAATTATTTGACGTACATTTTTCAGTTCACTGGTTGAACACAGTACGCGCGTCAGGACACGCGGCAGGGCGCGCGTACACATGAGCGTGATTATTAAAACTTGGGTCGAATTTCTTTCAACCATTTCAGATGGCTTATTTTTGTATATGATGGTGTGCGTTCTATTTGACAGGAATTTGAACACAAACAAATAATGGTCCTTCAAATTCACAACAAATATTTCAAACTGCATTTAATTTACCATGTCCCTTTTATAAGATTAAGTACAAACTTATTTTAGTGAATAGATGCAAAACAAAAAAAATTGTGCGCTTAGCCAAACAACAAAAAATTACAATTCAGTTACAATTTGTGCAAATTTGCAAGAAATGTCACCTACTATTTAACTCCTGTTGCGAGTTAGGGTTGGCCACTGAGGCATCTTCGGTGCTGGAAAAGGGCTATGGCACGCTTGCTTCTTGCACGGCTCAGCTCGACGGATTGGGGTGGTTCTTGCCCTTCTCCGAAACACTTCCCACTCAGCAAACAAAAAAAAACGTGCCTTTGTATGAGGAGGGGATAGGAAAATGGAAAAGGTTGGACATTTGGAACTAGGATTCAAAAAAAAAAGGAATCGCACAACCATCGTTACCTATGCCACCGCATCTGAGAAAGGATGAGGCTTCATTAAACTCCTTGGTGGAAAATAGGATTACTTTGCTTTATCAAAGTAAAAAAAAAAAAAAAAAAAAAAAAAACTAACCTAAACTATTAACTAAATCCTAATCTCTAAGTGTTTCATATATATATATACGTATAAAAATATGTATATGAATTTTATTTGCATACCAGGCTGTCGTATACCTGCATGAATATATATGTGAAACCCTATAACCTATAACTCAACCTATAAATATAAAAACTATTCTTTTTCCACCAACACAGAGTCAATGTATGCCCCACTGTCTCCCAGATACAGTGGTTCGCCGAGTCCTCAGAAGGCCTAGCCCGATGTTTTCAGCAAAAGGTTGGCCTGCCCACCCTTGTGTCTAATCACACCACCTTTGCTATCTCTTGGCCAGAATCTCAGAGATAGCCCCTGAGTAAAACCTTCAGTCACCACATTCATTCAGTCTGTATCTGTCAATGAGTACATGTCCTCTCCAGTAGATATATGAGTTGAGTCAGTCTATTAAATATGTCTCTATGGGTAAGTAAGCAGGTAGGTAGGTATGTGTATGTAGGTAAGTATGTATATGTATGTATACATGTCAGTATGTATTTGTAGTTAGGTATATGTCGGTAAGTATCTGTAGGTAAGTATATATTTATATGTCAGTATGTATCCTGTAGGTAAGTATATGTCGGTAAGTATCTGTAGGTAAGTATATATATATGTGGGTAAGTTTGTACTATGTTCTGTCATTTTTGCTGTGAAAGAGTATACGTAAGTAATTGTCAAAAGGTCGTTTTTTTTTTTTTTTTTTTTTTTTAATGTCCTACGGTTCACATCGTTCTACCTCATGTCACTTCCTCCTCTCGATCGCTGGCCCAGCCGATCCTCCACACACCTAAAAACTTGCTTAGCACTCCATAAGAAAATCGTTATAAAACCTCAAAAAAAATTGGAACTCAAAACTATTTTTAGCTCATACATTAGTTAAGGTTTTATTATTAAATAAAAGAGACAAGAATGTACTTAAAATTTACTATTACTAAAAAAATTAAAAAGAAAGAAAAAAAAAAGATTATAAAAAAATTAAAAATCCCATTCAGAAACCTTTTTGATTTCATTCGCTTCCTTTTCTTCGAATTTGTAGAGAAAATGTTTTCAAATGCTTATTAATGGAAAAATGGCATAGATCGTAGTCACCGGAGTGTAAGTACTTCTTTTTTTTTTTTATGCATATATGAATTTTGTATATATATGTATATCAATATATTTTCTTTTTTCACAAAACTTACTACTTTGATGTTGGTCCTTTGATGTCCTGTCGACAGAATTTCGTAGGCTCGTTCATCTAAGTTGGCTTCTAAATTTTATGGCCAGGTGTCACGTTGGAATATCCATATATGTGTCGTGAGTCCAGAGTTACACTATTTTTATCACTTCTCACTATGGCACTTTTCCTTACTATTTTTATCAATTCAAATTACTTTACTGATACTAAACTCTTTTTCCTTTCTTGCACAAATTAAAATGTTCGTTAAAGAAAAAAAAAATGATTTAACCAAAAAGTTCAAAAAAAAAATGTTTTTTTTTTTAAATGTATCAACAAATTGAATTAGTCAAACTAAAAAAATTAAAGTTGAAAATTCAATCAAAAAAAAACAGTTGGTCCAGAAGGGACAAAAAACAATTTTTCCAGCAGCTAACCACGACCAGTGCAAGGCCCTTTTGAATACCCTTAAAAGGTTAACTGCAGCCAGCACCACAGCGAGTCGCCAATCCAACGATTTGAATTTTTTCCGTGGTTCTGAGCTCAAGTCTTCCTCAAAGTTTCACCACCCTGGGGTTACAGGAATAACCCAGCAGAGGTCTAGACCAGTTGCGTATCTACGCACGCCTATGTATAGACCAGTCTCCACCTGATCCAGTGGATCTATATATATATATATGCTATTATGCCTAAAGGTCACCTTGGCTTTCGAATGTCACTACACTGATCTAAACCTGTGGAAGTAAAGACACCATGGAGATACTTCAGTTAATTAAAAGAAAATCTGTGGATTCCTACCTCTGCTTATTTAGAACGGAGTCTCAGAATTTTCTTGTGGTAGCAATTCAGCTCACCACCTAGCACCTCCTTGGTTGGATGTTCTATCTGTTATCCAGAACTAAAATAAAAACTTATTTTTTTAGAACGATCACACTAAGTTCCACTATTTTGTCAATTTATATGTTTCACCTTTTTTTTCGTTGTCAATCCCTTTTTATTTTTTTTTTCTTTATAATTCAAAAAAAATCAAATTCAAATTTTTTTGGGAAAAGAAGTTTTTTCTCAACAGAAAAAAAATATCCCGCACGATAAAACAAAAATCCGTATTTGCGGTATATTACCTATCTCGGCAACTCTTTTTCTCGGTAGTTGCACTTTCCACAACTTAAATTTGAATATTTGTGTCAATGCATCGGTCGTTGCCCTATGGCCTAGTTTCTATTTTTCTTTTTATGTATTCAAAGCTTTCTGCATTCTGGAAGCATCAAAGCTTATTTCTCCAGTCACTAATACCTGGTTGATAAACACTTCGAATCTCTCCTCGTAAGCCCGTCAGTGTTTTGTCCCAAAGCGTATGTGTGTAAGTGTCTAGTGTGAAGGCTAAAGCTTTCCTCTTTTGTTGCCGCAACATACTTAACAAAAATAATAATAAATAACATAAATACTGCAACATACAACTCTATAACAGTACAAACATAGTCTATTTACTAATAATTCTTACTTCTAATAATTAAAACTAATAATATTGCACTTATCCCTCAATTTTAAAAAAGCTTTTATAATTTTAAATCTAACTGATCGTATAAAAGTTCTTGAACACTTCTAATTTCCTGCCGATTGTTCGTGGCCATTGATTTTCGAAACACTTCCTGCTTAGGTACCTCCCTTTTTCGAACATCTGCCAACTTCAACTCGGAGTGTCAGATTTCAGATGTCACATTGTATTTGTCACAGATCGTGAAAATTAGTTGTGTTAGTTCTTGTATATTTGGATTTGCCGCTAAATTATAGGTCTCGATGACCAAAAAAAATCAAGGATTACATAAAATACAAATTTACATCTATAATAACTACAAAAATAACAATAACAAAAAAATTATAGTCCAAGTAATGATGAACTGGGAGCAACACGGATACCGGTAAGTACTTTGTTTACCATCGATGCAATTCATTGTATGCTTGCATTATTGCTAATATATTTCATTTCTTTCAGATACGGATACCTTTCCTCAACTCATCCAACCAACCGCCAACAACCACAACCGGTTTAAAGAAGGATAAGTTCATCTTTGTCACTAGAGACTGTCCCACGAACGTACCTGCTTGTAAATAAGTCGGGCAGTTGAGTAGACAGACTCCGGTGACAATATTCCCCGCCCGAATATAGTTAATCTTTTTTTTTTCTTTTTTCTTTTTAGATAATTTGCTGCTACGAGGATCTATGGGTAGTTTGTACTCGAACCGAGTCACTGACCTACCCCAACCATTACTTTATTGACCCAACACAACAACAAGGGTCACATGGAAGCGAGGCCACAACCATCTCTCCACAAGGAGAGCAAAATCACCGCAACAAATTTTCAAGGACAACGATCGTCCGCCGTGTCGTGAGTTATTTTTGTCTTTTTTCTTTTTGTATTATTTGTATCTATGTACAGTACATGTTTGGAGTTTGACTTATTCTTTTATATCTTTATCTGTTACCGTATCCTATTTCGCGTGTTAGATATTGTTTCACAAGGATGTACAATTTTATGTAAAGGAATGTATATTCCTAAATAATTGTTTTCATACGTATTCTTGGTACGATTTTCTTTGAGAGCAAATCTCGAACGTCGGGTGTTATTTTGCTTGAGAAGCGGAAGTTGATACTTTTGTTGCAGGGTTGTTTTTTGTACGTTGATGAGGTTTGTTAGGTCTATATATATAGATATTTTGTGTGTACATATATTGCATACTAGTTTCAGTATCTATTAGGTACTTTTAATAGGTGTTCGTCTTTTAGTTGTTTCTTTTTTTTTTTTTTTTTTTTTTTTTTTTTTTTTTTTTGTTATGAGTGTCGATCGGCTACGCAACACTCCCAGAATCGCGTTTGTGGCTACAGACACAAAACCTAATGTGAACACATCCGACTCATTCTGACGTTTAGCAGTCGTTAAAACAAAACAAAAATCTTTGCTTGTTGAAGGATTAATTAGAAACATTTCACTTACAAAATATAAATCTTATTAGGAAAATGCTTTCAATTAAAAAAATTGGATTCCGTAGGATTTAAGTGCCAAAGATAAGGTACAGACAGAGAGAACAGATATCACAAAAGAAAACGCCAAAAAAATGAACAATCTTAAGCAAAAAATCAAAAAATCCTTCCTTTAGGCGTGTTTTTTTGCAAGTCCATATGGATTTGTCGAAAAAAACGACATCGGGACTTAGGAACTTCTTACTTACAGTACGTAAGTCCCGATAATTATCTGGACTTAGCTAATCCATATGGATTTAAGTTGTTGTTGTATTTACGTGTAAAACTATTAGTCCCGATGTCGTTTTTTTCGACAAATCCATATGGACTTGCAAAAAAAACACGGCTTTTCTTCGCCATCATTTTCTCACCATGAAGTATGAGTGAGATAAAGTACAGAGACGCGAAAAAAAGTCGAAGGAGACAGTCCAATGTGAACACCGTTCTATAACGAGATTTTATGTATTTTAACAACGTAAGATAAGGACGCGCGCCATGACTCGCGTGTAATGTGTTCAGCCACTTTGACAAAAAGAAGTTATACTGTTATACAAACCTGGTGCCAAGCGCACCGTATAACAATCTTCAATTGGAGTCATTTTGCTTGTATGAATACGCTATCCAGTGTATTATAGAGATCAGTGGTCAGGTAGTGTGAAATGTGATGTCGAACTACCTATTTGATACTTATAGGGTGCTTCTTTGGTAACGCAGAAATTTACTCTGAAAATGCAATAAATCGCTATCAATAGCCGTTTTTCATTTCAAGCATTAAATTTACCTCGGGGAAAACGCTGTTTCAGGGCTTTTTCGAAATACTTTGCACCAAATGGTCTATAAACCCGGAAATATAGTTCGTCCCGTATGTATCAAGCCATAAAGGGTTGAATTCTAGCGAAAGATGCCCTCGATGTTAATGGATTGAGAAAGCTCGTAACAATTAAGCAGTTCAAACGCATTCTGAAGAGGCCTACGATTTTTGGAATTTTTAAAGGATTGTAGAATCAGCATATTTTTTTTTTTAACTCCAATCATTTTATTTTTAACGGTGCAGAAGTTTACACCGAAAGTGCACTGAAATCGGTGTCAGAAGTGAAGGAAGGGTTATTCAAACTATATTTGGTTGGGTTCTGGATGTGATTAATGGGGGTTTCCATTGGTAAGATAAATCAATTTATTTTTGATTTGGATCTGTCAAAAAGCCAATTTTGACCATTTTTGCGTTCCATTCGGCAAAATAAATTGATTTATTTTTGATTTAAAATCAATTTTGCAGATCTAAATTTTTCGGCAGATTAAAGGCTCTCCCAAACCAACGCGAATATTTCAGAACGACGACGAAACTTTCGCTTGTCTTAATTTATTTACATTGAGATTAATGGTAGCACCCACACTGGCGCGATGCGAACCTTCGAACATTATTCAGCCGTCGCATATTCGCGCGAATGTTTCGCGTTGGTTTGGGACAGCTTTAAGGCTGTGTGGGTGCCCCCATTAGGCCAGGCGCGCACATGCAACTAAACAGTTTGGTTTCGATTTTGAGCACTCGGGATTATATGAGAGTCTGCCGGTTTATGTGCGCGGACTCTCATATAATCCCATAGTGCTCAAAATCGCAACCAAACTGTTTAGTTGCATGTGCGCGCCTGGCCTTAATCTCCATGTAAATAAATTAAGACAGGCGAAAGTTTTGTCGTCGTAATGAAATATTCGCGTTGGTTTGGTAGAGCCTTTAGACCAGGCGCGCACATGCAACTAAACACTTTGGTTTCGATTTTGAGCACTCGGGATTATATGAGAGTCCGCCGGTTTATTTGCGCGGACTCTCATATATTCCCATAGTGCTCAAAATCGCAACCAAACTGTTTAGTTGCATGTGCGCGCCTGGCCTTAACCTCAGAAACCAGGGGCCAAATTACCGCATTAGTGACTGATCGAGTGAGTGCCATCAGTAATCGAATGAACGAGTAAAACCTATGGGGATGACGGCTCCATAACGTGAGCGGTAATGCCAAACTCACATAACTCAGTCACGTATTACTCGATAACTGATGCGGTAATTCGACGCCAGATAATTTTATCTCCGCAGAAACGAACTGTCAAAATTTGTATGGGAATATTTTTCTGCAGATCTGATAAATTTATCTCATCAATTTGATGCGGAAAGCGTAAAGATAATTAAACCTGATAAATTTAGAAATGACATTTGTGGTGTGTTTGATGTGACATTTCAAAAGTATTTCTTAAGGGTGTTCATGCAAATGTCCTGCGGAAAGTTATATTTTCTGCAAAAGCGGATATATATATCTTTGCATGAATACCCTTACATGCCGCCTCCACTGGGCATGAACGATGCTCGGATTATGAACATGTCTTTAAAAAATCCAATGGAGGCAGAAAAATCCATGTCATGTAGTGACATAATCCATACAAGTCAGATTGTGGATTGGATTGTGGTTGTGATGTTGGACATCGTTGATGCCCAGTGGAGGCGGCATGTTAGGTGTGTTCCTTTGGGCTCCAGTATCTACTGCCAAGTACTTCTGGCTGCAGTCAACTACTTCTACTCTGTAGTGTAAAAGCAGTCAAACAAGTGGGTTTTGGAGGGTGAAACGTACGAAACATTCTCATCTTCATAGGCCTAATCTGTGGTGGCTAATCTGTGTTCGTGTTGTTCATCAGTTGTTTGTCTCAACTTCGTTTATCTTCGTCATGTCATTCAGTTTCAACAACCGACCAGCGGCAGCAAAACATCAACAAGAAGAAGCAACAAATCACTGGTTGAACACAATAGACGCGCGTTCGATCGCGCGTTCGAACGCGCGTGATTATTAAAACTTATTTAACTCCCAGAGTCGCGTTCGCGGCTGCGTCTCCATTGTATTCACTTTAACCAAAAACACTCTATATGAAGATACCAATCTCGGCTGTCATCCGAGTTTGCCTACAAGCTCATATAGGGGAAATTCAGGAGAAACACGCACACGTTTGCAGTAAGCGTACATCCACCACGGTTTATTTGCACACACATGCAGCAAGCGTACATTCACCACCAAAATGTCGGTTATTTACGAGTTTCAATGGGTATGTTCAAAAAGTATAATAAAAGGAGCAACGAGTTATCAAGTGCTAACCCAACCTTATAAGGATAAGTTTGTGGAAACAAATTGAACGTGAAAATTTATAATCAATTTAAGTATATTCGATTCTCTTTTGTCATTATTTGTTTTGTTTCTACGATTGTTTGGTATTGTATTTCGCTCTCGAATTATTGAAACAGACTTTGAACATGACAAAAAAAAAAGAATGAGAAATCAGAGAATCAACGCAACGGTTGTAAGACAACTTTAGGCGTGTTTTTTTGCAGGAATTGACTAGACATGCCAATTATAACAGTTTTTGTTTATAATATTACTGTTTATGCGGCCCTGCAGGGCCAGGGTCCTCCGCCGGTGGGCATAATTCAAGCACCTAAAGTTTTTTTTTAAGTAGTGCGAAGCGCGTAAACATACGCCTGCTTTTAATGGCCAAAAATTGTTATAACTGTTATAAATTGGCATGTCTCGTCCTTTCTGCAAACCTAGAGGAAATTGATCGAAAAAAAACTATGTCGCGCCGGGGCTAAGGAATTTACATGTTAAACGCAACAACAACTAATCCCCTCCAGGCATAGCTAAGAGCACATAATTTTCGGGGATAAACTGTTCTAACGGCGTGAATTGCATATGTACTTCTAATCAATAGTTTTTATGGAAACTCAATTGTTTTCTGTGATGGCGTCGATAGATAGTCCCCAATATCATTTCTTTTTAACCAAATCCCTCCGGGCTTGCAAAAAAAACACGGCTTTTAAGAGCATTAAGGCTCTCCAAAACCAAAGCGAATACTTCAGAACGACGACGAAACTTTCGCCTGTCTTAATTTATTTACATGGAGATTAAAGGCTCTCCCAAACCAACGCGAAACATTCGGTGCGACAACGAAACTTCCGCCTGTCTTAATTTATTTACATGGAGATTAATGGGAGCACCCACACTGGCGCGATGAGAATCTTAGAACATTATTCAGTCGTCGCATATTCGCGCGAAACCAATAGAAAACTATCGATGACCGAAATTTCAAAGTATAAATTCTAACTTATCACGTTATTTATTTTATTACAGACTTTTCTGTTAAATGCCAAAGATTTAAAAATCATTGTGTAACAGCGAACTACTTACAGGATGAATTTTCAAAGAAAAATTAAAAGAAGTTTCATCACGTGAAATTCGTAGTGTAATAGCAGACTTAGTACCATTAAATTGGTGTTTCTTTCAACACATCCCGATATCCCACCTAACATCCGCCATTTTCATGTTGAAAAGCTGGTGAGTTGAAATTTTTTTAAAGATGGCTGCGTTATTTGCACATACAAAATGGTTGTTCTGGGAAAACAGAACAATCCCACCCCGTTAAATTGTTGTTGCAATTCACATCTATTCATCCAAGCGGGATGAAATTACAAATACAACAATGTAAACAAATGGGTTTTGAAGGGTGAAACGTACGAAACATTCTCATCTTCATATGGCTAATCTGTGACTTTAACGAAATTTCACGTATTTTAACTTTGACAGGTGCGAACGCGCGTTCGAACGCACTTCTATTCTGTTCAGCCAGTGAGGCCGCAATTTGGTTATTAAAAAGTAAGTATAATAATTATCTATTTTATTCTTTATTTTGCTTTTTTTATTCGTTCTTTAAAATGATAAATTGGAATATTTCTCATTTTTATTATTACTTTTCAGGTTTTTTGAAGCCACTCAACTCGGAGGTGGAGCAACAGGATTGGCAATTGATTTGGTGTCAAAGGCCAGGCATTGAAAAATAATGTGAAGGTGGGTCTGAAGCACATTCAAGGAGTAAACCGGTGTCACCATTCGCATGTCCAAGAACACTTTGTTTGTCATCAACCACCCTGAGTTTACAAGAACCCCCAGAGTGACATACATCATCTTCGGAGAAGGAGAAAACGAAGTTCTTTCACAGCAAGCTCAAGTGGAAGCTGCCGAGAAATTCAAGGCCTCAGAATCGGCCGCTGGTGCATCAGACACCGTAACCACAACTTCGGTGACATCAATTGCCGAAGAATATGAAGTCGACGAGAGTGGGGTTGGTGAGAAAGACATTGAGCTTGTAATCACACAAGCAAACACTACAAGAGCCAAAGCAATTCGAGCCCTCAAGTAAGCTGTTCAGCTAATTAAAATGGGTGACTACTGACAATGATATTCTCATCGAAAAAGGATCAGCACGAAAATCTGGCGAGAATTACATGTCCAAGGTAAAAGTAAATCGCAAAAAAATTGTATGAATTTCTAAATCAATAATTTTCTTTATTAAGACCGACTACGATTTACAAAAGAGAAAACAATCTATTGCTGAAAAATTCATGCAAGAAGACTTTTCCAAGCAAAACGAGGAGTATTTGCGATCCATTCAACCGGAAGTTGATTTAGAAATCGACCCTCCACCACCAGAGCTTTGCTTAAATAATATCTTTCTTGGAGGTCCTTTTAGTCCACTGGAAGCGAAAATCTTTTCTGCAACTCGTGTTGGTGTATGGAAGGGTATTAATGTCGAAATGGATTATTTTAGTTCGATTTTAGCTGACACCGACCCCCAGGTTGTTCATGAATGTTTAAATGTCGCTGCCGGTGTTTCTGAGTCTGTAGATAAAAGTTCACTCACAGCATCTCAAATGACTCTTATGCCGAAAATTCACGGTTTCGCCTCTCTTATGGCTTTAATATTTCGCGATGATGAAACAACACTTTTGCCCAACATTCGTGCTGATCTTATTGCTAAAATTGAGTCTTATTATAAAGTAAGAAAATTTATTTATTTCTGTGTATGAATTTTAAACTTTTCATCACTTATCTTCAAGGCTTTTGAGTGTGCATTGAAACTCACGTGGATTCCCAGCATCATGTTTGGATTCAACCTGACGAAAAGGATGTAATAGACATTTATGGACTCAGATGTATTTTTCCTATGCACTCGGCTCTACCTTTTGCGATGAATCATTTGATCGTATGCACGATCTGAATGTACATTGCCGCGAATTACATTGCATGAAACAATTGTATGAAATTCGTATATTATCCATACATGCGTTCAATAAATAAATAAAAATCAAAAATGATAACGATTCCATTTTCTAAGACCATTTCGGACAATTTTAAACGTATATTTTATTTAGATTCAGCCCTTGTGTGAGTTGCACCCGAAAAATATTTCAACTTCAAATTTTTCGTTCGCCCGGAATTTGAAAAGCTATTGTGAGTTTCGCTTCAACGGTAATGTTGATTTCTATGTACATGATGCTGTTTCCATTCGCCTCCGAAAAATAAGTTAACATTTAACTTCTTAATGGCTTAAAAATTGGCTATATTAAGACAGGCGAAAGTTTCGTTGTCGATCGGAAGTATTCGCGTTGGTTTGGAACAGCCTAAGGGGAATTTTTCGAACATTTAACATTTTTCGGGTGAAAACCAGAAAAGTGAAATGGCAATCGTTCCGGGTGGAATGTTGCTTGGGCAAAACTCACAATTAGGCTGATTATGTTTGGAATCTTACATTGCAATAAGCGAATCCTCGATTCTCACCGATTTCGCACAGATAAAGCAACCAAAAGTAAATAGGTATGAAAAAAAAAAAAACAGTTATAGAAAAAACTGCTCTTTCAGATCTTACACTTATTGTTTTATTTATCGACACACTATTGCAAGGAGAGTTCATTATTAAAATACCTGACAGTCTTTTTCTTAAAAATAAAAAGATGAATTTTAATATTAATGTAGCGCGTCTACATAGATTATATCATTTGCACCTGGTTTTTTTGCTAAGGCAACATCATTGCATTTACATAAAGATGTAACTTTTTGTTTTGTATAACTCCATACTTGATGTCGAAGAACTCGCTCTGCTTCCCAAGAGAAAAAAATAGCACTAGATCTCATGAGGAATATCATCTCACCGGATGAGTCTGTGGTGCCTAGAATCCAACCTGGTTCCAGACCCCGATCGTAACCCAGCGATTTGTGCGCCTCTCTGAGTCGTTAGTGGTTTTTCGTTTAGTCTTCATTTCAGTAATTGGTTGATGCTACCAAACCAATCAGCACTGAACCATTTCTTTTGTGTTTTGTAGCTGTCTTATACCTGGCATGAAGTTTCTGTCCAACCCAAACGGGTATTCCTGTACAAAAAAACAAATGGCGATTAAAAATGTAAAAAAAATTCATTTATTTAATTGAATACCAATCAAAGCAGCGTATATGAGGGTACAACTAGATGTTATAACTGCATAGGGTAATCGATATTTTAAATGGGAGTTCTTGAGGGTCATGACGGTCGGCTTACTTGCAATCTGAATCTGGTAGTTAAATCTTCTAACCATAAAGTTTTCATATTTTATTATGAATTCAGGATGATCTTTAAGTAAGATTTCAATATTTCAAGGAATTTTGTCCAGCAACGCCAGCCAATTGTTGGAGGCAGCAATTGTTTAAGCCAGACATTTTTCTCTCTGCTGTCTATCTTGTCTTGGCCACAACCTGTGAATTATTTTTAAAGTTATCAATTAATTAATAATAAATGAATATACTGTTTACCTGCAGAATAGTCATTCGTTTTGGCAAATCAAATTTAAAATTAGAAAAATCCTTTATTATTGTAATAGGCTTGAGGTGGTGAATTTCAGAAATTCAAATATATATAGTGTATGAAGTTTTGTGCTTCTTATATTACTAATAAAGTTGAAGTTTAAATTAAACTTTTAAATATTAAAGTGAATTTAAAATTAGCCGTACAAGATTAAGGACTGGAACTGCAGACCGCAGTGTGACGACACTTAAGATTAATCATGCGCCACCTCGAGTGTTAAGACAAATGAGGTTCCTCGTATATTAAAAAAAAAGGGCGGCGATCACGACCTGTAATAGATTGTCCGTGATCGCCTAACCTAATGATACAAAATGGTTTTATAACAAAATCACATCACGATAATTTATCCAAAAAAAAACACTCACCACTTAGTATTTTCCAATAATTTATGTACTTTAAATTACTGAGGTGCAACTTTAACACTCGAAATTCAATTTTCCACAAATATGTAGGTTTATATGTAAATATGTGTTGTGTCTGATTTATAATAAAATCTAACTTAGACAATTGTGCAAAACCCTTACATCTACTTTGTTCACTACTAGTTCAAATTAAATTTTAAACTTTGCCGCCTATCTTCTTAGGCAGTTTCACATACTCTGTTCCCTTTTAGGCAATTTACTAATAATCCAATTCATCCAGTTCCTACAAACCGTTCAACATCAACGGCTTAATCGTTTGATTTTCACCACAAATCAAATTATTCCACCCACTTAATCCGATTTGCAGAAGCTGCACTATTTCATTTCCATGAAAAATTGTCGTGTAAACCAGACTTATAAATTTTTCTCAAGAATTCCACGACACCTAGCTTTCAAATTAAACAATATCTCCTCTGTCGGCCATCATTATTTTTTCATTATTGTAGTTTTTATGGCAGTGTCAAATGACCAGGACAAAAAAAAACAATCAATCAAACAAAATAAAGGCCGCTCAACATTGGTTTGCGGCAATAAAAAAAGGAATAACTCGTATATTTACGTAGGTAAGTTTAAGATATCTCAACGATAGACCTGACAATCAAAGTTTAATGTTTTTTTTCTATTCATCCTCAACAATAGGACAAAACCAAACCCAGCAATCGACTGCGGATGGAACCCAGCGGCAATGCTACATCAACGTCAACAAAAAGGTAATGCAGAAATCTTTCGAGTTTATTCAATCTGAAAGAAGATTTCAGAGTTCTCATATAGTTCTTACTTTCTTTTAGAAATATCCGAACACTTGGACTGGTTCAGCTTCAGGATACGGAACACCAAACATCATATCCTGAGGGCTCGAAAAGCTATACATTTCATTGGATTCAGTAAGTATCATTACTGTGTTATACCAAAAGTTATATATATATGCCTATAACAAGTCTCTTCGTTCGTTTACAGGGGTCTATTACAAATCACTGTACGAGAAGGCGAACTTTTAAGCTACGAGAAGAGTGGAAAGACCAAGGCAGCTATCTTATATACTGGTATTTATCCTGTTACTTACATATAAATATGTACATTATCTAACATAATATGTATATCCGACGTTCATGCCCGCACTCTCAATCTGAGATGGGATTTTAAGAGTAGGTACTTTTTATTACAAAGAATTCTGGTGAGTTCAAAACAATTTTCTACGGCAATGTTATTATAAGCGACTATAAATAAATAATAAGATAAATTCATCCAAAGGAATAATGTTTCTCATTTTCCTATTGCTCGTAAAAGTAGTTGATGACAAAAGAAAAACAATTTCTATGGTATCTGTTGGGTTAGGTGACGTGGAGAAGAACCCACAAAAGCCGGGCAATAGGCATCTTTTTAGTATCTATTTAGTGTACCTACGAGTTTTTATGAACTATGACCCACCCTTCGGATCCATAGATTAGGTTCACCAAAATAAAACTAGTAAAGTAAATAGAAAAGTGAATAATTAAGGTTTTAATTTACTTGTTTCCGTTTATCAGTATATTAGGACTAGGGTACACCAAAGTCGCAAACCATGTTTAAGACATTAAGATAGAACTAAAAAAAAATATGTATACTATATCTTACGATAAGGGTTTTGTTATTAACTACTAATTGGTATAAGCGAATGATGGATAAGTAACCAAAAAAAAAAATCGAAGGTATAAACGAGTGTACGTAAATAATCATATAAGCTACACAAAACTAATAGGAGATAAATAATTAATGATTAAACAAATGAGTGGATGGATAAAGAGATAAATAAGATATCAAACACTATAAATACGTAAATCTATCAATAAATTTGCAAACATGTTAACAATTAAATAAATAAATATATAAACGGGAGTTGTGAATAAATTAATTGACAGTAAATAAGCGATGATAATAAATAAATAAGTAAACAAAAAAAAAAAAACGAAGAAGTTATCGGGTAAACCAATAAACCAAGGCAAAGCAGATATTAATAAACAAACAAAAATAGAATAAATTAATAAATAAATAATTTAATTAGTAAATAAATAAACTCTGCATTAATTACAAATACTTACTTAAACCTAATATTGCAAACTTAACCTAAAATAAAAAAATAAATAAAATATCACAGGGTTTTAAGGAATACCTACCTAAGCAATAATATCACAGTCTTGAACAATACCCAACAAAAAAAAATACGAGAGTTGGAAGGACTTCAGTGACCCAATAATTAATTAATAAATTAACATTAAAATAACTAATATAGTAACGAATAAAGAAGATAAATAAATAAATACAACATAAAAGAAATACTATGCCATGGATACGTATGTACCTAACCGGTTTTTATGAACGTAGAAGCACTAGATAAACATACATTAATACAAAACAAAAAAAAACAAAACAATTTTACTGTTTAATGTCTTTTGCATGATAGATTCCAATGGTTTTCCCAGATAAATTTTCCAATTCATACAAGTTCTTTCCGATAGATTTCACGACTCGACATCTAATAAATTTAGGACATAGCTTGGCACTAAGGTACTTAGAGCTATCACTAAGAACGAAGTTTCTTCGAAATACCTCTTGACCAGGTAGAAAACGTATATTTCGAGTACGGGTGTTGTATTTTTGCGCGTTTTTTCCACTTGCTTTGGTTATACTATCTTTGATTTTGTCTCTCAGGCATTGTAACCGGGTGTGTCTTGAGAGAGTCATAAGTTCGACATCTTCTAAACAACCTAATTTTTGTGCCAGCTCGTAGCAACTTCCGTGTGTGATCATATTTAAGCCGAATAGTGCAAAGTATGGTGACACACCTGTTGAAGTGTAAACTGCGCTTCTAAGGGCACAAGATATGTCGCTCAAATGCACGTCCCAATCTCGTTGATCATCCTTGAGGTATGATCGAATTGCAGCGAGAAGAGTTCGGTTCACTCTCTCGGATGCATTCGATTGTGGAGAGTAATTTACCGTTCTGAAATGTCGAATACCGTATGTCTGCAAAAAGGTTTGAAAATCTTTAGATAGGAACTGTTTTCCATTGTCGGAGTGTATTATTTGTGGCACGCCGAACATATTGAAAATATTTTCTTGCAGATATTTAATAATGCTTGAAGTGTTGGCATTACGTAAGGACTTCAAAAAAACAAACTTAGACAGATGATCAAGAACAACAAAGACAAAACAATTTCCTGACCTAGAACGCGGATACGGACCTAAAAAGTCAACATATAACTTCTGAAAAGGACGATCAACGCTGTACACATTCGACATAGGAGGACGTAAAACTTGGTTGGATGGTTTACATTGAATTCAAATGGCACATTTTGGAATAAATTCTCGTATTTGTACCGTCATATTTGGCCAATAAAAATATTCACGAATTCGTTGTAGAGTTTTTATTACTCCTCCGTGAGCGACATTTGGAGGATTATGGGCACGGTTAATAATTTCATTCGTGAGTCCTGAGGGTACCCATAATCTCCAAGTATGTTCAACGGTAGTAGAATCATTATATGCTGGGAAAGCTCGCTTATATAACATCTTATCTTCGATTTTTAAATCCGGTAATCGTTCTTGATTTTCGTATTCCTGTACAAAAAAACAAATGGCGATTAAAAATGTAAAAAAAATTCATTTATTTAATTGAATACCAATCAAAGCAGCGTATATGAGGGTACAACTAGATGTTATAACTGCATAGGGTAATCGATATTTTAAATGGGAGTTCTTGAGGGTCATGACGGTCGGCTTACTTGCAATCTGAATCTGGTAGTTAAATCTTCTAACCATAAAGTTTTCATATTTTTTTATGAATTCAGGATGATCTTTAAGTAAGATTTCAATATTTCAAGGAATTTTGTCCAGCAACGCCAGCCAATTGTTGGAGGCAGCAATTGTTTAAGCCAGACATTTTTCTCTCTGCTGTCTATCTTGTCTTGGCCACAACCTGTGAATTATTTTTAAAGTTATCAATTAATTAATAATAAATGAATATACTGTTTACCTGCAGAATAGTCATTCGTTTTGGCAAATCAAATTTAAAATTAGAAAAATCCTTTATTATTGTAATAGGCTTGAGGTGGTGAATTTCAGAAATTCAAATATATATAGTGTATGAAGTTTTGTGCTTCTTATATTACTAATAAAGTTGAAGTTTAAATTAAACTTTTAAATATTAAAGTGAATTTAAAATTAGCCGTACAAGATTAAGGACTGGAACTGCAGACCGCAGTGTGACGACACTTAAGATTAATCATGCGCCACCTCGAGTGTTAAGACAAATGAGGTTCCTCGTATATTAAAAAAAAAGGGCGGCGATCACGACCTGTAATAGATTGTCCGTGATCGCCTAACCTAATGATACAAAATGGTTTTATAACAAAATCACATCACGATAATTTATCCAAAAAAAAACACTCACCACTTAGTATTTTCCAATAATTTATGTACTTTAAATTACTGAGGTGCAACTTTAACACTCGAAATTCAATTTTCCACAAATATGTAGGTTTATATGTAAATATGTGTTGTGTCTGATTTATAATAAAATCTAACTTAGACAATTGTGCAAAACCCTTACATCTACTTTGTTCACTACTAGTTCAAATTAAATTTTAAACTTTGCCGCCTATCTTCTTAGGCAGTTTCACATACTCTGTTCCCTTTTAGGCAATTTACTAATAATCCAATTCATCCAGTTCCTACAAACCGTTCAACATCAACGGCTTAATCGTTTGATTTTCACCACAAATCAAATTATTCCACCCACTTAATCCGATTTGCAGAAGCTGCACTATTTCATTTCCATGAAAAATTGTCGTGTAAACCAGACTTATAAATTTTTCTCAAGAATTCCACGACACCTAGCTTTCAAATTAAACAATATCTCCTCTGTCGGCCATCATTATTTTTTCATTATTGTAGTTTTTATGGCAGTGTCAAATGACCAGGACAAAAAAAAACAATCAATCAAACAAAATAAAGGCCGCTCAACATTGGTTTGCGGCAATAAAAAAAGGAATAACTCGTATATTTACGTAGGTAAGTTTAAGATATCTCAACGATAGACCTGACAATCAAAGTTTAATGTTTTTTTTCTATTCATCCTCAACAATAGGACAAAACCAAACCCAGCAATCGACTGCGGATGGAACCCAGCGGCAATGCTACATCAACGTCAACAAAAAGGTAATGCAGAAATCTTTCGAGTTTATTCAATCTGAAAGAAGATTTCAGAGTTCTCATATAGTTCTTACTTTCTTTTAGAAATATCCGAACACTTGGACTGGTTCAGCTTCAGGATACGGAACACCAAACATCATATCCTGAGGGCTCGAAAAGCTATACATTTCATTGGATTCAGTAAGTATCATTACTGTGTTATACTAAAAGTTATATATATATGCCTATAACAAGTCTCTTCGTTCGTTTACAGGGGTCTATTACAAATCACTGTACGAGAAGGCGAACTTTTAAGCTACGAGAAGAGTGGAAAGACCAAGGCAGCTATCTTATATACTGGTATTTATCCTGTTACTTACATATAAATATGTACATTATCTAACATAATATGTATATCCGACGTTCATGCCCGCACTCTCAATCTGAGATGGGATTTTAAGAGTAGGTACTTTTTATTACAAAGAATTCTGGTGAGTTCAAAACAATTTTCTACGGCAATGTTATTATAAGCGACTATAAATAAATAATAAGATAAATTCATCCAAAGGAATAATGTTTCTCATTTTCCTATTGCTCGTAAAAGTAGTTGATGACAAAAGAAAAACAATTTCTATGGTATCTGTTGGGTTAGGTGACGTGGAGAAGAACCCACAAAAGCCGGGCAATAGGCATCTTTTTAGTATTTATTTAGTGTACCTACGAGTTTTTATGAACTATGACCCACCCTTCGGATCCATAGATTAGGTTCACCAAAATAAAACTAGTAAAGTAAATAGAAAAGTGAATAATTAAGGTTTTAATTTACTTGTTTCCGTTTATCAGTATATTAGGATTAGGGTACACCAAAGTCGCAAACCATGTTTAAGACATTAAGATAGAACTAAAAAAAAATATGTATACTATATCTTACGATAAGGGTTTTGTTATTAACTACTAATTGGTATAAGCGAATGATGGATAAGTAACCAAAAAAAAAAATCGAAGGTATAAACGAGTGTACGTAAATAATCATATAAGCTACACAAAACTAATAGGAGATAAATAATTAATGATTAAACAAATGAGTGGATGGATAAAGAGATAAATAAGATATCAAACACTATAAATACGTAAATCTATCAATAAATTTGCAAACATGTTAACAATTAAATAAATAAATATATAAACGGGAGTTGTGAATAAATTAATTGACAGTAAATAAGCGATGATAATAAATAAATAAGTAAACAAAAAAAAAAAACGAAGAAGTTATCGGGTAAACCAATAAACCAAGGCAAAGCAGATATTAATAAACAAACAAAAATAGAATAAATTAATAAATAAATAATTTAATTAGTAAATAAATAAACTCTGCATTAATTACAAATACTTACTTAAACCTAATATTGCAAACTTAACCTAAAATAAAAAAATAAATAAAATATCACAGGGTTTTAAGGAATACCTACCTAAGCAATAATATCACAGTCTTGAACAATACCTAACAAAAAAAAATACGAGAGTTGGAAGGACTTCAGTGACCCAATAATTAATTAATAAATTAACATTAAAATAACTAATATAGTAACGAATAAAGAAGATAAATAAATAAATACAACATAAAAGAAATACTATGCCATGGATACGTATGTACCTAACCGGTTTTTATGAACGTAGAAGCACTAGATAAACATACATTAATACAAAACAAAAAAAAACAAAACAATTTTACTGTTTAATGTCTTTTGCATGATAGATTCCAATGGTTTTCCCAGATAAATTTTCCAATTCATACAAGTTCTTTCCGATAGATTTCACGACTCGACATCTAATAAATTTAGGACATAGCTTGGCACTAAGGTACTTAGAGCTATCACTAAGAACGATGGTCTACCTTGACCAGGTAGAAAACGTATATTTCGAGTACGGGTGTTGTATTTTTGCGCGTTTTTTCCACTTGCTTTGGTTATACTATCTTTGATTTTGTCTCTCAGGCATTGTAACCGGGTGTGTCTTGAGAGAGTCATAAGTTCGACATCTTCTAAACAACCTAATTTTTGTGCCAGCTCGTAGCAACTTCCGTGTGTGATCATATTTAAGCCGAATAGTGCAAAGTATGGTGACACACCTGTTGAAGTGTAAACTGCGCTTCTAAGGGCACAAGATATGTCGCTCAAATGCACGTCCCAATCTCGTTGATCATCCTTGAGGTATGATCGAATTGCAGCGAGAAGAGTTCGGTTCACTCTCTCGGATGCATTCGATTGTGGAGAGTAATTTACCGTTCTGAAATGTCGAATACCGTATGTCTGCAAAAAGGTTTGAAAATCTTTAGATAGGAACTGTTTTCCATTGTCGGAGTGTATTATTTGTGGCACGCCGAACATATTGAAAATATTTTCTTGCAGATATTTAATAATGCTTGAAGTGTTGGCATTACGTAAGGACTTCAAAAAAACAAACTTAGACAGATGATCAAGAACAACAAAGACAAAACAATTTCCTGACCTAGAACGCGGATACGGACCTAAAAAGTCAACATATAACTTCTGAAAAGGACGATCAACGCTGTACACATTCGACATAGGAGGACGTAAAACTTGGTTGGATGGTTTACATTGAATTCAAATGGCACATTTTGGAATAAATTCTCGTATTTGTACCGTCATATTTGGCCAATAAAAATATTCACGAATTCGTTGTAGAGTTTTTATTACTCCTCCGTGAGCGACATTTGGAGGATTATGGGCACGGTTAATAATTTCATTCGTGAGTCCTGAGGGTACCCATAATCTCCAAGTATGTTCAACGGTAGTAGAATCATTATATGCTGGGAAAGCTCGCTTATATAACATCTTATCTTCGATTTTTAAATCCGGTAATCGTTCTTGATTTTCGTATTCCTGTACAAAAAAACAAATGGCGATTAAAAATGTAAAAAAAATTCATTTATTTAATTGAATACCAATCAAAGCAGCGTATATGAGGGTACAACTAGATGTTATAACTGCATAGGGTAATCGATATTTTAAATGGGAGTTCTTGAGGGTCATGACGGTCGGCTTACTTGCAATCTGAATCTGGTAGTTAAATCTTCTAACCATAAAGTTTTCATATTTTTTTATGAATTCAGGATGATCTTTAAGTAAGATTTCAATATTTCAAGGAATTTTGTCCAGCAACGCCAGCCAATTGTTGGAGGCAGCAATTGTTTAAGCCAGACATTTTTCTCTCTGCTGTCTATCTTGTCTTGGCCACAACCTGTGAATTATTTTTAAAGTTATCAATTAATTAATAATAAATGAATATACTGTTTACCTGCAGAATAGTCATTCGTTTTGGCAAATCAAATTTAAAATTAGAAAAATCCTTTATTATTGTAATAGGCTTGAGGTGGTGAATTTCAGAAATTCAAATATATATAGTGTATGAAGTTTTGTGCTTCTTATATTACTAATAAAGTTGAAGTTTAAATTAAACTTTTAAATATTAAAGTGAATTTAAAATTAGCCGTACAAGATTAAGGACTGGAACTGCAGACCGCAGTGTGACGACACTTAAGATTAATCATGCGCCACCTCGAGTGTTAAGACAAATGAGGTTCCTCGTATATTAAAAAAAAAGGGCGGCGATCACGACCTGTAATAGATTGTCCGTGATCGCCTAACCTAATGATACAAAATGGTTTTATAACAAAATCACATCACGATAATTTATCCAAAAAAAAACACTCACCACTTAGTATTTTCCAATAATTTATGTACTTTAAATTACTGAGGTGCAACTTTAACACTCGAAATTCAATTTTCCACAAATATGTAGGTTTATATGTAAATATGTGTTGTGTCTGATTTATAATAAAATCTAACTTAGACAATTGTGCAAAACCCTTACATCTACTTTGTTCACTACTAGTTCAAATTAAATTTTAAACTTTGCCGCCTATCTTCTTAGGCAGTTTCACATACTCTGTTCCCTTTTAGGCAATTTACTAATAATCCAATTCATCCAGTTCCTACAAACCGTTCAACATCAACGGCTTAATCGTTTGATTTTCACCACAAATCAAATTATTCCACCCACTTAATCCGATTTGCAGAAGCTGCACTATTTCATTTCCATGAAAAATTGTCGTGTAAACCAGACTTATAAATTTTTCTCAAGAATTCCACGACACCTAGCTTTCAAATTAAACAATATCTCCTCTGTCGGCCATCATTATTTTTTCATTATTGTAGTTTTTATGGCAGTGTCAAATGACCAGGACAAAAAAAAACAATCAATCAAACAAAATAAAGGCCGCTCAACATTGGTTTGCGGCAATAAAAAAAGGAATAACTCGTATATTTACGTAGGTAAGTTTAAGATATCTCAACGATAGACCTGACAATCAAAGTTTAATGTTTTTTTTCTATTCATCCTCAACAATAGGACAAAACCAAACCCAGCAATCGACTGCGGATGGAACCCAGCGGCAATGCTACATCAACGTCAACAAAAAGGTAATGCAGAAATCTTTCGAGTTTATTCAATCTGAAAGAAGATTTCAGAGTTCTCATATAGTTCTTACTTTCTTTTAGAAATATCCGAACACTTGGACTGGTTCAGCTTCAGGATACGGAACACCAAACATCATATCCTGAGGGCTCGAAAAGCTATACATTTCATTGGATTCAGTAAGTATCATTACTGTGTTATACCAAAAGTTATATATATATGCCTATAACAAGTCTCTTCGTTCGTTTACAGGGGTCTATTACAAATCACTGTACGAGAAGGCGAACTTTTAAGCTACGAGAAGAGTGGAAAGACCAAGGCAGCTATCTTATATACTGGTATTTATCCTGTTACTTACATATAAATATGTACATTATCTAACATAATATGTATATCCGACGTTCATGCCCGCACTCTCAATCTGAGATGGGATTTTAAGAGTAGGTACTTTTTATTACAAAGAATTCTGGTGAGTTCAAAACAATTTTCTACGGCAATGTTATTATAAGCGACTATAAATAAATAATAAGATAAATTCATCCAAAGGAATAATGTTTCTCATTTTCCTATTGCTCGTAAAAGTAGTTGATGACAAAAGAAAAACAATTTCTATGGTATCTGTTGGGTTAGGTGACGTGGAGAAGAACCCACAAAAGCCGGGCAATAGGCATCTTTTTAGTATTTATTTAGTGTACCTACGAGTTTTTATGAACTATGACCCACCCTTCGGATCCATAGATTAGGTTCACCAAAATAAAACTAGTAAAGTAAATAGAAAAGTGAATAATTAAGGTTTTAATTTACTTGTTTCCGTTTATCAGTATATTAGGATTAGGGTACACCAAAGTCGCAAACCATGTTTAAGACATTAAGATAGAACTAAAAAAAAATATGTATACTATATCTTACGATAAGGGTTTTGTTATTAACTACTAATTGGTATAAGCGAATGATGGATAAGTACCCAAAAAAAAAAATCGAAGGTATAAACGAGTGTACGTAAATAATCATATAAGCTACACAAAACTAATAGGAGATAAATAATTAATGATTAAACAAATGAGTGGATGGATAAAGAGATAAATAAGATATCAAACACTATAAATACGTAAATCTATCAATAAATTTGCAAACATGTTAACAATTAAATAAATAAATATATAAACGGGAGTTGTGAATAAATTAATTGACAGTAAATAAGCGATGATAATAAATAAATAAGTAAACAAAAAAAAAAAACGAAGAAGTTATCGGGTAAACCAATAAACCAAGGCAAAGCAGATATTAATAAACAAACAAAAATAGAATAAATTAATAAATAAATAATTTAATTAGTAAATAAATAAACTCTGCATTAATTACAAATACTTACTTAAACCTAATATTGCAAACTTAACCTAAAATAAAAAAATAAATAAAATATCACAGGGTTTTAAGGAATACCTACCTAAGCAATAATATCACAGTCTTGAACAATACCTAACAAAAAAAATACGAGAGTTGGAAGGACTTCAGTGACCCAATAATTAATTAATAAATTAACATTAAAATAACTAATATAGTAACGAATAAAGAAGATAAATAAATAAATACAACATAAAAGAAATACTATGCCATGGATACGTATGTACCTAACCGGTTTTTATGAACGTAGAAGCACTAGATAAACATACATTAATACAAAACAAAAAAAAACAAAACAATTTTACTGTTTAATGTCTTTTGCATGATAGATTCCAATGGTTTTCCCAGATAAATTTTCCAATTCATACAAGTTCTTTCCGATAGATTTCACGACTCGACATCTAATAAATTTAGGACATAGCTTGGCACTAAGGTACTTAGAGCTATCACTAAGAACGATGGTCTACCTTGACCAGGTAGAAAACGTATATTTCGAGTACGGGTGTTGTATTTTTGCGCGTTTTTTCCACTTGCTTTGGTTATACTATCTTTGATTTTGTCTCTCAGGCATTGTAACCGGGTGTGTCTTGAGAGAGTCATAAGTTCGACATCTTCTAAACAACCTAATTTTTGTGCCAGCTCATAGCAACTTCCGTGTGTGATCATATTTAAGCCGAATAGTGCAAAGTATGGTGACACACCTGTTGAAGTGTAAACTGCGCTTCTAAGGGCACAAGATATGTCGCTCAAATGCACGTCCCAATCTCGTTGATCATCCTTGAGGTATGATCGAATTGCAGCGAGAAGAGTTCGGTTCACTCTCTCGGATGCATTCGATTGTGGAGAGTAATTTACCGTTCTGAAATGTCGAATACCGTATGTCTGCAAAAAGGTTTGAAAATCTTTAGATAGGAACTGTTTTCCATTGTCGGAGTGTATTATTTGTGGCACGCCGAACATATTGAAAATATTTTCTTGCAGATATTTAATAATGCTTGAAGTGTTGGCATTACGTAAGGACTTCAAAAAGACAAACTTAGACAGATGATCAAGAACAACAAAGACAAAACAATTTCCTGACCTAGAACGCGGATACGGACCTAAAAAGTCAACATATAACTTCTGAAAAGGACGATCAACGCTGTACACATTCGACATAGGAGGACGTAAAACTTGGTTGGATGGTTTACATTGAATTCAAATGGCACATTTTGGAATAAATTCTCGTATTTGTACCGTCATATTTGGCCAATAAAAATATTCACGAATTCGTTGTAGAGTTTTTATTACTCCTCCGTGAGCGACATTTGGAGGATTATGGGCACGGTTAATAATTTCATTCGTGAGTCCTGAGGGTACCCATAATCTCCAAGTATGTTCAACGGTAGTAGAATCATTATATGCTGGGAAAGCTCGCTTATATAACATCTTATCTTCGATTTTTAAATCCGGTAATCGTTCTTGATTTTCGTTAACAGTGTTAATTAAACTAACGTATTCTTCGGAATTAAACTCTTCTGAATTGAGGTCTATCAACGGTGCTATATTTTCCAAATCCACACTTTCCACTTCCATAAACACTCTAGATAATGCATCAGGGACAACATTTGAACTCCCCTTCCTGTGTTCTATGTCAAAGGAAAAGCTTTGAAGTTGTAGACTCCAACGTGCAAGTCTTCCGCTCAGGTCTTTAAGAGACATGAGCCATTTTAAGCTAGAGTGGTCCGTTATCACCGTGAATAACATTCCCTCCACATAGGGTCTGAACTTTTGCACTGCCAAAACCGTGACGAGACACTCCTTTTCCGTAACGCTATAATTTTTTTGGCATTTATTTAGCTTTTATGAAAAGTAGGAAATTGGTGACTCTTCCTCGGCATCGGTTTTCTGGAACAGCACCGCCCCTACACCCGTGTCAGATGCATCGCATTGTATGAAAAATCGTTTTGCGAAATTTGGATGTGACAACACTGGAGCTGTGGTCAAGGCCTTCTTCAACCTCTCGAATGCCTCCAGAGCTTCTTCTGTCATTTTAAACTTTTTGTTACTCTTTTTCAGCGTATCCGTGATTGGGGCAGTCATAGACGAAAATTCCCGTATGAACCTACGGTACCACCTTGCTAGACCAAGCAGCCTGCGGACCTGTTTAGCGGATTTTGGAATGGGGAATTTCTCGATCGCCTCCACCTTGGCGGGGTCCGTTTTGAGTTTCCCACCACCAACGATGAAGCCCAAGTACTTCACTTCCTTGAAGCGAAATTTTGACTTCGTTACGTTGATGTTGAGACCAGCCTTATTCAGGCACGCAGCTACCTCCTCCAGCAGGGTCATGTGTGTCTCAAAATCTGGAGCTATGACGAGCAGGTCATGGAGGTACACAAAGACACGGTCCCTTAACCTTGAGGGAATGACCTTGTCCATCAACTGACATAACCTCTGGGCCGCATTACACAGACCGAAAGGCATGACCGTAAAATGGTACAAGGGCCGTCCCGGTACCGTAAAAGCTGTCTTTTCTTTACTCTGTCTTTCCAGCGATATCTGCCAAAATGCGTCTTTGAGATCGATACTACTTTTAAAAATAGTATCATGTAGACGACTGAAGATGCCTTCGAGGTTTTGAAGAGGATAAGCATTCTTTTTCGTATGGGAGTTCAACTTTCGCGAATCCAGACACAGACGATTTTTGCCGGGTTTCTGTATCAGGACCACTGGCGAACTCGACGGGCTTTCGCTCTCCTCAATTACTCCAAGGCTCAACATTCTGTCTATCTCGGCATACAAAAGGGCTTGTATCGCTGGAGAGACAGGATAGTGACGTTGTTTTACCGGAACCGCATCTCCGGTGTCGATGACATGCTCTTCAAGCGTCGTTCTTCCGAGGCCGTATTGAGTATAACACCGGAACCCCCGCCTGACTGCGTCCAATCGCGATTGTTGCTCTGGAGACAGTTCGTGAGTATCCGAAGTAACCTCCACATCCTGTGCTCTCCAGAAATCGACGCCGAGGTACAATTCCTGATCTAAGCTAGGCACAAGGTAAAAAGTAATATTGTGTTTAGCATTTTTGTATTCTACGCAAACGTTTATTTTTCCAATTATGGACTGGCTTTTTCCATCTGCAGTCTTTACGTTAGACGTAAATGAACAAATTTGAATATTTAGCTCTAGAACTACCTCCCTACAGCCTTTGCCAAGAATACTGACGCTCGCACCGCTATCTAGCAAGCCTAGCATTTCTTTGTCAGCTATTCTTATTCTCGCGTATGGCCTAGGATCGGCAGATACGTGTATTATGGTGGATAATAGATTGCATCTTAATTCTTTTCTAATCTTATATCTATTTCTAGCTTTAAGTATTTTCTTACTAACGGTGCCTTTGAATATTCTTTCTTTGGCTTTGTTAAACTCACTAATTCTAACATGTAACGGTTTTCTAACACTAAATTTTCTATCATTTTGGTATTCTTCTATTTCCTTGCTATCTCTTTTCAAAATTCGGATCTTTCCTTGTTCGCATTCATCCTGTAAATTTGTATCTACGGGATTTGTTATTTCATAGATTCGGGGAACTGTGTCGAACGCGGCTCCCCCGTCGAAATCGCGCTCTTCTTCTTGTTTTCCGATTTACATTTCGGACAGTTAGAAACAATAACGTTTTCTTCACCGCAACGGAAACAAAATATGTTTTGTTTGAGAGATGGACATTCCCAATACAAGTGTCCACTAACTTTGCAATTCCAGCAGTTCAACGTTTTATTTGCTGGTGTTATTGATTTCTTTAGATGCAAATGCATTCTCAGCTTCCTTACAAGCGAATCGTAATTGATCTAGTGAAAATATTGCCATCGGATATACCAGTCTACCAATTTTATCATTCAGGTTTCTTTTCAGCATTTTTATTAATTCAAACTCAGGTAGTGGTATTTTCAACTGAGATTTGATCTTCGCTATTGCCGTGAAATAATTTTCGCATGACTCAAAGGGACCCTGTTTTCGATCAGCCAGTTCTCGCATGATCTCATAATCAGATTTGGCGTTTCGGAAATGGAGCAATAATGCATCACGCAACATCGGCCAATCTGGGCGGTGGTTGGTTTTTTGAAATTCCCAATACCTATCTTATGCCGTTCCTGAAAGGGTAAGGTGAAACTGTTTCAGAATCTCCGGCCAAGGGCACGAATATTGGACTTGGAGGGTCTCCAAACGGAAGATGAAATCTTCAATGGTTAAATTTTCTGGTTTACCGTCAAACTTTAGGCCCCATCGGTCTATTTTTATCAGGTCACGAACACTTCTGCCTAAATTTGAACTCATATCGTAATATGGATTTGACGGTATTTGATAGTAAGCTTCAGGGTTTCTCAAATCTAGTTGGGGTTGTGGAAATAGGACTTGTTGTTGCATACTATAGTCGGGTCTTATATCTGCATTAGCTGGGTTGGGTTTGAAACTATTCAATGGTGGAGGTGGGGGTTTGATTTGAAAATTTTGATTGATTGGCTGTTGTACACCAGAGTTGTTACTATTGATAGGTTTGAAACTATTCAGTGGTGGGGATAGTTGAATGGATGGGTTGAATTGAGCATTTTGAATAGTTGGTTGCAATAGTTGCTGTTGAAGCAGATATTGTTGATAAGAATATTATAGGTGTTGTTGCTGTTGGGGGGGTTGCGCTTGTGACTGATTTTGCTGTTATTGCTGGTTACGGTACTGTGCCTGGTTTTGATGGGTAGTCTGTTTTTGGGATTTTTGTGGCAATGGCTTTCTAAAAGAAGTAGTGTTTGCAGAAGGTTTCGAAATATTATCTTCTTGTCCAATAAGCGGACGAGTGGCTGCGTTGATTTCACCTAAGAAATCTATAAACTTGTCTTTGATAGATTTCCTGATGCTATCAGAGATATCAGACTTCATAGATTCCGCATAGGACGAAAAAGCATTGACAATCGCTAGGTTTACATAGGCCTTGATATCAGTTGGTATCGACTCTGAATTAGTGGTTTTAACATTACTTTCTTTCCTGTGTGGCATTATATCTTGATTACGTATGGTCTGAATACTATCGTTCAGTTCTAAGGAATTTGCACCTCCATGGCTTATGCTGCTAAAAGAAGGTGTTGTGTGCGCCTGACCGGATGCTCATCAGAATATCTGAAAGAAAAGAAATAATTTGTAATATGAAAATGAAAGAATGTTAAATATAAATTTATACTTACGAGGAAACGGCAGCCATCTTCCTAAGTCGCTTGTTGAAATTTGAGTGGCGAAATAATGGCAAGAGGGCTCGTTCAAGGCATATTTCTTAAATGATATTTGGAATACTGGAAGAATATAGATGAGAGACGATAGTAATTCCAAGAATTTTGTAGGACTAAACTCTCCAAACGTCAGTTTACGTCAGTCTACCTAGCTCCTGGATATGAGAGTCGAGACGAGTTTGAAGATATACTCTTGTATAACACCCTCGAGTTGGGTTAGGATCAGTTCAATCTATTAGATCGTTCCATTAGACATATAAAGGGGATAATACTGTGTTCTTGGACGTAAAATTAAGTATGTTTAGGTAAAAGTCAAGAAGAGACTAAAGAATAGAAACCACCAATTCACACTCTGAAGGTAGAACCCAAAATTCAGTATTTACTCTTTCCCAATGTCGTAGGTTGTTGAAAAAAAAAAAAAAAACATTTCAAGTTTTCCGATATCTTTAATTTGGGGGAAAAAAAAAAGAAAAGAAGAATAATGAGAAATCAGGCTAGTGAAAACAGAGTATTAAAATTTAAATTAGCTTGTTGCTCAGCGCCATCTAGCAGTCAACGAGCAATATAGAATGAGAGAAGACGTCTTTTGAAATACCCATTAGAGGAGCAAACAAAATTATGTAACTCACAACTACACTGGCATTTCGGAAAAAAAAAATGAAAAACGAATACTAACTAGAGGTTGAGGGACCGATGGACATCGGATGATGCGAATAAAGTAGGAGGAATAGCTGAAATGAAGTGGGATGATTCTCGTACCGCAAATGAAACTGTTGGCTGACGGTCATACGGACAATTTCCTTCAACGGTCGAAGAAGAGCGAAACGCCTTTAAGCTCTATAGACATAGTCGGTACTCGATAATTTTAGTATAGAAAAAAAAAGAAATAAAAGCTAGATTTCATTTAAGTATACTGTGCGTGGTAATTTTCATCTTTTATTAATATATTTTTTTTGTAGTAATAACTTTCTGAAGTTAATTGTAAAGATACATTTTTTTTAAATTTAGAAATACGTTTCATTCGACTGATCGTGCCAATTTATGTACATATGTATATAATATACTACGTAAGAAAAAACATTTAAAAAAAAAAAGATCACTAGGGTGAGTTTTGCAAGGAACCTTTTTTTTGATTGTATGCTAAAACTGGAAAAATTTTATAGGTTGCCATACAGCCATAATCGTGAATTCAGGGCGGTCCAAGATCTCCCCGATACTGGGCCGCCTCATTTTTTTATGGGACCCGGTGCTCTCTACACTATATGCTGTTTTCTTTTTTTTAATTGAACATATCCAATTATCGTCTGCAGTTGGGTTTTTCCTGGAGGGTCCACTACGAAGCCGAAATCGCTGCGCTAATCTGGTGGATCTCCGACACAAGGGATGCCTATCGGTACAGGTTTTCAGCCATCCTTTAAACGCTGAAACGAGGTAGACCCTGAAGTACACCTGCTGCCATAAGTCAGTTCTTGCGGAACAAAAAAAAAGGTGGTATAGTCCAACCGCAACACAGTAAGTTCTATAAAGAAAAAAAAAAAGAAACATTGGCTGTTTAGATACGTATGATATTCGAGAATGTACCTAGTACATATTATATAAAGGAGCCTAACGGGGAAAAGATACTTGCTCCAATTTTCCGTATCGGTGAAAATTGAGTAGCATAGTAGTAAAACATAACCGAATTTAAACTTTAAAATAGAAATACCACTGGACAGAATTTCCAGTACTTGGGTATTTTGTTCGGCAGTGAAATCGCCTGATAAAATTTAGTATTACGTTTTTTTTTGTTGTTAGTTTTTAAGCGGCGTTGAAGTTTTTTGTTCAACTTTTCTGGTTTATATCTCCTTTCAACTTAATCAGTTTTTTTTGTTTCCAAGACTGTTTGTAAGTGATTAGGTAGTGTTTCCTGATTTATTTTTGATCGCGTCTTTCATATACCTTTTTGTCTAACCAGTCCTCCTCTAAAGAGATCTATCGAGGTAGGGAAATTTACTTTCGTCAACCTAATTTAACTTAGCTATATCAAGTACGTACCAAAAAGGGTACATTCAACACATCTCTTAGGAAATACCTCCGTCACATTTTGAATAATACCTTTTCTTAGTTTGTTTGTTAATTTTGTCTAATTTCTCCAAATTTGCTATAGAATTTATATAACATTTACAAAGATTTAACTAAGTTTTTTTTTTAAAGTCAATGATAGCTTCCTTGTTTTTTTTTTTTGTCACATATTACATATATTATGGGCATACTTTATGTCAATTTTAAAGGATTTCAATAAAACTTCATAAACGCCATTGTTGGTTGAAATTTTTGTGTTTGCTTGTTTCGTTTAATCGAAACATGATATTTTGAGAAGAGGTTTTTTCTCAGGGGGGTGGATGGTAGCCCAATACTTTCGGTGAAGATGGTATGACCGGAAACTGGTTGTCGACCTTGTTGGGGATATCCAAAATTGCCAACGGATATCATGGTTGGGTGGGTTGGCATTTATGCAACAACACCTGCAGTACCCTAGAAGTGGTGATTGTCCGTCCGTGGTCCTTTTTTTATGATAATTTTCTCTGGCCTGATTTGTGTTTTGTTTGCAGGTGAGGTTGAGTTTCGGGGGCAAGATTCCCCCCCATTCCGACGAGCTAATGCCGCACCTAGCAAGCAGGCCGCGTTCCCGAAACTTGACATTCCTTTCCCTAATCCATCCTCTTCCTTTCCGAATTTCCTACCTATTCCTTTTCCTTTCATGCTGCCTTACCGACATTCCTCCCTTCCTCTTGCCTCGCAACAAATGGCGCCCAACGTCTGAGCTTTTTAGCGAAGATTTTTGTTGTCTACGTTTTTGTGAAAGTCCCCAACCAAACTTGCTATGGGTTTTCAAGGACCGTAAGTCTTCACCAAGAAGGTCTTAGACGAACTTAGGTGAATTGCGACGATTTCTTGAAAATTCATAGCGACTGCGGTTAGTGTTCGTTTTGACGTTTTGTCTGCTGTTGCTGTGAGGTTCTCCAACTTCGTAAGTCTGCACCTGGAAAGTCTCTTACATACCAGGTGTATCGCGACGAATGTTTGGGAACTTGCAGTAGCAACAGATAACGTCTGTTGTCTAGTTTTTCCTTATCCATTTCCTTATTTTTTTTTATTTTCCTATCTTGATTTTCAATTTCCCTCCGCTTATGTCCAGTCAATTCACTTTTCGATTAGGACGCGGTGACCATGTTTGGCGAGGCGCCAAACATCGATGCACCGTCGCAATCTACTGTTTTGAGTTTTCTACTCATTTTTGTACTAGGTTTCCCCTCACGTTTCAAGTCTTCCAGCAGAGTCCTAAGGACAGACTAGAACCGCGGGAACGCTGAGGAAAACCATATCGTTTAGTCATTTTCTCTACTTTTGTCAATCGCCACTTCAAGGGATTTTTTTTTGTCCGTCTGCAGTCTTATTCCTGAAAGATACCATTAGTAAGGTCATACCATATCGCCCAGAAACCATCGAAAACGCTACCTGAAGCACCCTGAATACATACATACATACAAAAACCGAAAAATCGTATTCAAAGTTACAATTTTTGAAAAAAAAACAGAAGTTTTCAAACCCAGTTTTTCTAATTGAAAAATAGTTAACATTTTTTTTTGTAAAGACAAAAAATATATAATTTTTTTTTTTTTTCTTAGTTTAGTTAATTTTTTTTTTGGCTTACTATAATAAATTTTCTTCAGTTACCTTTCTTATACCTGGTTCTTATTCAAATTTAATCGTATCAACAAAAAAAAAAAATGAAGATTCGAAAACTATTCTGCTTCAATACTAAACGGAATTGATCGTTGAACTGTCAAAGGTTGCAAAGCAAAAATTCACGGCTCTTAGAAAAAAATACTTTAAATTCATAATTTTACTACGAAATTCGCTGCATTCTGTTAAAAATTGTTCTTTTAGTGCAACATACTTATAATATCGTTTTTTTTTGCATTATAAACCGCGAAAAAATACATATCTGTGAATAAATTGTGCAACTAATGTCGAGTGCGAACAAAAGAAACTTGCTGCAAACATCACCTGAAACTCAATCACCTAACGCAATCAAGAAGTTTTATCTTAAAGAAATGTCTGTCGCTTCAATGACGATATCCGATCTAAAAGATATGTTCGCCAAAACCTTAGAAGACAAAATACAGGATTTGCCGACAAAACAAGATTTTGCACAAATTTTCACTGACATAAAAAATCTCAAGGAAAGTAATGAGTCACTAGCACGAGAATTAGAACAAATAAAAAACAAAAACAATGCACTAGAGAAGAAAATGGAAAACCTAGAAAAGCGGTCTAAGGAGAAAAATCTTGTCTTCACCCTTCCAGCAGATACACAAAATGCACACAAATCAGTCAACGATATCGTTAAAAAAATGATGGTCGACCAAAATATCTTTTTTGAGGATATAATAACTCTTCCGTCCAAAGGAAAGCAGCAACTCGTATTGGTAGAGACAAACAGCAAAGCCACCACAACACAAATACTGAAGAACTCCGCAAAGCTAAAAGGCACTGGCGTGTATATTAGCCCAGACTATACCAAAGATGAGCAAAAAAGACGTCAGACAATTCTTCGGATCCGACGAGCTATTAAATCTAAACATCCATCAGCGGCACCACAAATCCGAGGTCTAAAATTGGTTGTAAACGAAAAAACATTTTACACAACCCAAGATGGAAAAATAGTTTGCGACAGCCGTGACGGAATCGATGTTCTTAAGGAAATGTTTGGCAATTTGGAATTGGATGTAAATAATTATTTGGAACAACAACAAAAACAGCATGATGTGTCAACTCCAGCTGACATTGCAAATGCACATGGACACCCAATGTCAACTGCAGCTACCAGATTCTTCGAGATGACAACAACGCCACCTGGAAGATCAACGCAACAACAAGAAAAACAACATAATTGAAACAGGGTTGCCGTCTGTCACGCAAGTAGTAGTAGTAGTAGAAGTAGTAATAGTAATAGTAGTAAAAATTTAATTCAAAACAAAAATGAAACTAAAAACATAAACATGCTTTCACAAAGCATTGCTGGTTTAGCAAGTAAATTATTTAATATTGATTTCTTTAAATTTGTAAAAGGACATGATATATTTTTTCTTTACGAGACGTTTATTACAAGCGATCATTATGAAACCTATAACAAGTACTTTCCTGACTTTAAACTGCATTGGGTATCAGCCTATCACGATCATAAACTTGGTAGAGCCATAGGGGGTTCTCTGTTTGGAATAAAAAAAAATCTTAGCGGTAACTTCATTGATGTGAATAACCAAGTTTATTTAACTCTTAATCATTTAGGTTCAAAATTTTATGTTGTGCCAGCTTATATTAATTGTAATTTTTGGGATAGCGATTTCTATGCTCTAAACGATTTACTTAACACTTTAATAGATACGGAAAATATAATGCTGATTGGTGATATCAATGCTAGAACTGGAGAAAGTCAGATAGTCCCAACCGAAAGCAATTTCATTGGCCTAGATGTTTTTCAGAAACGTAACTCAAAAGATAAAACAATCAACAAAAATGGTCGGTTGTTTTTAGAAATGTGCCAAACTTTTAATCTTTATATTCTCAATGGGTGCAGTAGGGGTGACACAAATGGAGAGTTCACGTTTATTGGGGGGCAAGGTAAATCTGTAATAGATATCTGCGCAGTATCAGGGGATTGGAATAGATTAATTTCTTTCAAAGTAGGAACACAAACCTTCTCAGATCACATGCCTCTCAAAGTAGATTTTAATCTCGATCTTAAAACAGAATACTGTGCACTCACCTTACCACCAAAACTGAATTGGAAGGAAGACCAAAAAGATATGTACGCAAATAAATTAACAATGGAGATAAATAGTATCTGTACATCCGCTCTCACTGCTATACAAAGAACCAGCGCAGAAGAGATACAATTACTAAGCAACTGCATTAAAAAGGTTGTTCCACTTAACAAGATACCAGTTAAACAAAGTTATAGGCAAAAGTGGTTCGATCAGGAATGCTTCACTGCAAGAAAACTTTCTTTTAGCCTTTTAAGAAAAGTAAAAGATTCCACCAGTCCAAATAAAAACTCTACCAAACAATATTTGAGCGCTAATAGAAATTATAAACTTCTCTGCAAAACAAAACGTGAAAACTATTTCAGAACGTTGGCAGCCGAACATTCAGTCACAACCAATAGTAAGAGCTTCTGGGAAAAAATAAAAACAATTAAAGGCATAAATTATGTCAGCGGAATACATGTTGCTGCGCCTGAACTTGCCGAATACTTTAAGCACTTGCTAAATCCCACTGATATGAGGGAAACCATCCAATTCGCAGAACCATATGTCAGCAATGAACAACTAGATGCAGAAATTCAAATGACAGAACTTCAAATGAGTCTCTACAATGCTAAAAATAAAAAAGCTCCCGGTCCTGATCGCATAAGCAATGAATTTTATAAAAACGCTCCCCCCGAGTTTTTAAATAAAATGCTAAGTATTTTCAACTGCATCTTTAGATCAGGAGAGATACCTCAAGAATTCAAAGATGCCATTGTATATCCAATATACAAAAATGGTGATGTCAATACACCAAGCAACTACAGAGGTATCTCTTTTATGAACTCAATTGCGAAGTTGTTTTCCTCCATTCTCCTGAATAGAATCAACACCTGGGTGGAAAATAACCAGATTCTTAGCGAATATCAAGCTGGCTTTCGCAAAGGATACTCCACTGTTGACAATATCTTCACAGTGACAACTATTGTCCAATACTTTCTCAGACAAAATAGAAGACTTTACGTATTTTTTGTAGATTTTAGAGCTGCATTCGATTCGATAGACCGCAACGCACTCTTTTATAAGCTATCACAGAAAGGAATGTCGACAAAAATGCTGAAAGTACTCAAAAATATGTATAGTAATACACGGCAAAAAGTATGGGACGGCGCACAGTGGTGCGAGAGCGGAAAAAAGTCTTTTGAAAAAGTCATGTATATCGTTTTAAACTTTATGTTTAAGTACTCTTAGATAACCCGAGCGTATGATTTAAAAGTATTTTTTAACATATATATTGTATGTTCTGATTTACAAGCCCTCAAAGTTGAAAAATAATTTTACTCAAATCGCGAACTGTATTTTCAACAACTTTTGAGATGTTTTTTTCCGAAGTTCCTGTAGATAAATTCTCTAGCTTCTTAAATAATTTAATTGGTCTATTTTCGATTATCTAAAAATAAAAAAAAATATTGATTATTTATAAAAGATACCTTCTATAAGTAGCCTGAAGCTTAAGTACTAAGAAAAAATGCTTTTTTTTTTAACTTTTTGATTTAAAAAAACAGCTCCAAAAGATACCAAGAAAGTAAGTATGCCACCACATGCTCCATACACTCATGTTAAAGCACAGAAAAAATCAGCTGCAGATACGTGCAGATGTGGAAGTTATGCTCAAAAATGTTTCACTAAATCGGATTTCAAAAAACTCCGTCTTGACGGTGGTGTTTACCAAAAAGTTTTATTTCTTCGGTATTAATTGTCAGAATGAACTGATTAAGCTCATTTTTTTAAGAAAAAATGTCAAACTTTATTTTAAAAATAAAACAAAATTAATACATTGACCCAGGTCTGAGAATTTCGATTTTTGCGAAAACCATTTATTTCTGCTTGGAAAATTTTTCAACTTTCAACTCAATTTTCTTGAAAACAACACACGAAAAATGATATAGTTTTATGATATTTTGAATTATATGATAGAGCTTAATACATAATAAAGAAAAGGATTAGGGATAATCCTTTATTTTTTTTTTATTTTTCGCTAAAAGTAGGGCAGGTAAAAATTAAAAAGGTGTTTTTTTTTTAAGTTTTATTGCTTTGTTTTTGTTGTGTATTGCGTAATTTTTTATTACCTGTGAGGATTAGTAATGGCTTATTAGAATAAAATCTCTAACTTAAATCTATATATATAAAGGATTAAAAAAAAAAGTCAGTATTGAGTTATTGAGCATTTGTGCAAGGTGTGTAAGAAAAATTTTTACTCTTAGATCAACCAATAAGTGAAAGTGAAGTTAAATATAATAACAAACATATAAAGTGAATTCAATACATTAAAATATACATAGTTAATAATAATATTTTGTTCAAAATAAAAAGTTAAGATTTTACTAAAAAAAAAATTATTTAAATATAACATCAAATCCCTCAAATTTTATAAAAATGTCAAAAACTTTTTTTCTAATAATTTTTTCTTGAGCAAATTTTGACCAAGCATGTATAAGACTAATCTTAACATGTGTGTCAAATTTAATTAAAATTCGTTTAATAGTTCAGATTTTACAGACTTTTTTCCGTTCTCCCATAGAAACATCAAAACCCTCAAATTTTAGAAAAATGTCAATAACTTTGTTTCTAATTATTTTTTTTCAACCAAATTTTGACCAAATGTGTATAAGACTAATTTTAAATTGCGAATCAAATTTCATCTTAATCCGTTAAGCAGTTCAGATGTTACAGATTTTTTTTCCGCTCTCCCATAGAAACATCAAAACCCTCAAATTTTAGAAAAATGTCAATTACTTTGTTTCTAATTATTTTTTTTCAACCAAATTTTGACCAAACATGTATAAGACTAATCTAAACATGTTTGCCAAATTTCATTTAAATCCGTTGAACCGTTCAGATAAAACAGACTTTTTTCCGCTCTCCCATACAAACCGAACCACTGTGCGGCGTTAATGTATCCGAATGGTTCGAAACTACGACTGGAGTGAAACAAGGCTGCCTTCTGAGTGCAATTCTTTTCGCATTGTTCATAGATGATATAACAGCACATCTACCTGCAGGAATAAGAATAGCAGACCAAGTCATAAAGGTACTACTTTACGCGGACGATATTGTGCTATTAGCGGAATCTCCACATAGTTTACAACTTATGATTAATAAAATGAACAATTTCTGCAAAACATGGAACTTGCAAGTGAATCTTGAAAAATCTAAAATAATGATTGTCCGCAGTAGACAAACAAAACTTGAAGCGATTGAAAAATGGTTCCTAGACGGTAAAGGAATTGAAATAGTGACTCACTATAAGTATTTGGGAGTAATTTTGACACCAAACATGAAATTCAATCTACACCTAAAAAAAAAACTATCAGTGGCAAAAAGTCTAATAAATGCGTCATGGAAAAATATAATTAGCAAACAAGAAATCCCAACCTCTGCAAAATATCGGGTTTTTGAAACAGTTATGAGATCTGTCATATGTTACAGTGCTCAAACTTGGGGGTATAAACAATACGATGAAGTCGAAAATCTCCTTCGTTTCTTTCTGAAAAAACTCTTCCGTCTTCCATTAACCACTCCTAACTATGTTCTTGCCCTAGAAACAGGTTTACCAAATCTCTATAATTTTACATTAAAGCTACATTTTGATTACGTACTTAAAGTTCTCAAATACCCGGCACATAGGCTTCCACTTATTCTCACGAAATATACTTTCAATAATAAAGTAGAATGGGTTAACGATTGGATAACCCTGGCAGAAAAATGTGGTGCTAGCCTGAGTATACAATATGAAAACCCTACAGCTTTGAAAGGACAGCTTTATAAAGTTTTGGAAGTATCTGACATTCTCCAGAGAAATGAAAGCAAAGAACAAGCCACATCTTCTATAAACAGGTTAATATACCCTGATTTAAACTATGATCTGAAAGATAAAAACTATTTCAATGATTGCTATAGCATAAAAGCGATATCTCTAATTTGTAGGGCAAGATGTGATGTTTTGAATTTGAATGGTGCACCATTCAAAAAAACAACAACAAATCTTTGCACTATATGTAACCTTCAAATGAAAGAAGACACATTCCATTTTTTGGCAATATGCCCAATCTATAAAGACTTTAGGCTTTTTTACTTCGGGAATTTATCGTTGACAATGGAACAAACAAAGAGCTTTCTTAATGGAGAAAACTGGATGGCTCTCTACAAATTTATTGAAAATGCATCTTCTTATAGAAATAGTATTATAACAGAATATTTATAAAATATAATATGTCATGTTTTTATAGCATTATACTTTTTTAAGCTTACTTATTTATTCAAATATAAACTTTTTAACGCGTCAATCTGGCAGACGGCAACGCCATTGCCCAATCGAATTATTATTATTTATATTTATATTAACATTGTATTATATTAACATTGTATTATATAACGTAAATATTACTAAACAAATGTTAACATTGTAAGTTATATAAAAATAATTTTAAAATCCTTTTTTACTAAACGGAATTAACTTTATTAATTGTCCTACTTTTGGCATTACATCAAGGGAAAAAGAAAACGTTTCGTAAGAAAACGCATCCGTTGTTCTTTAGTAATCGTTTTTTTTTTTGGTTCTATCGATTTTTTTTTAATTAAGAGTTTTTTTAGTCGTGTCTCTCGTATAAATATATATTTGAAAAATGAATCCAACCGATAAAGACGAGGACGATCGAATTAACAGGATTATCAGGGGAGCTGAAATAGAGGATAATGTCCGACTGACTAGGTCAGCTAGCCGACAATTAAGCGATAGCGAGAGGCATCGCTTAATGCATTCTCCTCTCACTTTTGAAGGCAGACCATTTCGATCAACGTCCAATTTACCCGCTAGTTCAGGTATTCCCATCGATAATCGTCAAGTCAACAGCTCTATAGAATCCGTACCTACCCCTACTTATAGCCAGCTGAGTGGAGTGGGAGCAGAAGCTTTTCCACCTCACCGTAGAAGTTTCGGCTCGTTGAATGAAACGGTATTGCCAAGAACAGGGAGGGGATCCGTTCCTAGATCCGCTAGTGCTGGCGTACCTAATCTGGGTGGTTCTAGAGATATTTTGGAGAGCTTGTCCCAAATACCACCAGCCAATAATAGAACCGGAAAGATTTTCTCTGAAGACTTGAAAGCGTACATTAATTTAGCCGTAGTAGATGCTTTTTCTACCTGCAAAGATTCAATTCAATCGCAGTCACCAATTCTCTGAAAGATGAGATTCAGCATCAACTGAAACGATTCCTCAGAGAATTAAATCTAGGAAGACCTACTCCGCCAAATGATGACCAGGTACCAAAACCGCCAGTGCCTTCTTACAGGTTTCCACCGCCAGTTCAACCACCACCGCCGCAGCGTCCTCAGCCTGATCCAAGTAGGAGTGCTTTCGTTCCTCCTGCACAGCAACGTAGGAGACCACAAGAAGCGTTTAGGAGAAGTCATGATAGGATGTACCAACCCAAGGAATTCCGTGATGTTCCCCAAGGTCCGGCCAGAAATATATCAAATCCTCAAACTCCATACGCATATCCACTACCTTTTGTACCCCAATTAGTAACATCCGGATTTAAGGCTCCGATTAAAATCAATAAGTGGGGTCTTAAATTCGAAGGCCCTCCGGCCACTCTGACGGTCGAAGACTTTATTTTTCGGGTTGAGACGCTACAGAGCCAATATGATTGTCCGTGGGCGGAAATTCTGCGAATTTCCATCTCTTGCTGGCCGGAAACGCCCACGACTGGTTCTGGCAGTTTCAGCGAGACAATTACCAGCCCAACTGGTCTACGCTGAGAGATGCCCTGATGCGTCAATTCAAAAACCCTCGATCAGACTACGAAATAATTCGTGAGATAACTGATCGTAAACAAGGTTTCTCCGAAAAGATCGATGACTTCTTTGTGGCCATCAACAAAATTAAATCTCAATTAAGAATACCGATTCCGGAAGTGGAGTTGGTAAAGATCCTCAAAAAGAACTTGAACGAGCGATTTGTGAGCTTAGTATATCCTATGCCAATCTTTTCCTTGGATCAGCTGAGGAACGCCTGCAAGGATGTGGAAACAGCGTTTCCAAGAAGAGAACGGGAGTTTCTGAAGTCCAATGTAAGGCAACCAGTCAAATATATGGCCAACGAGCTGGAATACGAGGAAACGTATCAACCTTTTGACGAACAGCTGGCGGCCTACCAGTTTGGTGGGGCTCGTCCGAAAATTCCTGCTAGGAAATATGCTGACGTTACAAGTTTGGTGTGTTGGAACTGCAAAACGCAGGGCCATACCTACTTCGAGTGTGAGTCTGAAGTCCAGAACTTGTTTTGCTACAAGTGTGGACAGGAGGGAGTAAAAACCCCGCATTGTAAGCGTTGTAATCCGGGAAACCGATCGTTGAACGCGAAGGGTTCGGGGGATTCGCGTTCGATCCCAACACAAAAACCTCAGTAATTCCAAAATCCGAAGTCCAAAAAATTCAAAAAGAGATAATTGCAAGTACTTGTAAGATGGGGAGTGAAGAGAAAATCACAATTTTAAAAAGAGATGAAAGTCAAATAAATAAAGCTAAACAAATCATGAATCCAAATTATCCTATTAAACCACTTCATGTTAGAATTGAGGAGTACTATCTGGCTAGAGATAGGATCTTTAATAACAGTGTACAGTTACCTTCTAAAAAAGTGCTTAAAGCAAGGGAGAGATTCAAGATTAGAAAGGATGTTAAAAGCAGAATTTCCTCCACAATAATAGATTTGTCAACTGATCCCAGGCCTTACGCTCGAGTTAAGATAGAAAATAAGGAAGTTCTAGGATTGCTAGATAGCGATGCGAGCGTCAGCATCCTAGGAAAAAACTGTGTGCAACTAGTAGAAGAACTAAAGCTCCCAGTAACAACTTTTAGGTCTGGAGTCAAAACCGCCGACGGTAAGAGTCAGTCAATAGTAGGGAAGGTTCAAGTAAAAGTAGAATACCAGGGTAAGAGAAAAGAGCTAACTTTCTTTCTTGTTCCAAACTTAGATCAAGAAATCTACCTAGGAGTAGATTTTTGGAAATTATTCCAGCTAGCTCCGAACCTCATTAGTTCTATTTCGTTAACTGATGAAGCAGATGTCTCGAACGCTGATCAGTTGAACCTCGATCAGCAGGCCAGACTAGATGCAGTCAGGCGGAAATTTCTCTGTTTCGACCGAGACGGTCTCGGTAAAACGACGCTCATGGAGCATGTCATAGATACAGGGGATGCGGCCCCTATGAAACAGCGCCACTACCCTGTTTCCCCAGCGGTACAAGCCATTTTGTATGAAGAGCTTGACCGGATGTTGAGCCTCGGCGTCATTGAGGAGAGCGAGAGTCCGTGGTGTTCGCCAGTGGTTCTCCTGCGAAAACCAGGCAAGAACCGACTTTGTCTGGATTCTCGTAAGGTGAACTCACTGACGAAAAAAAACGCTAATCCTCTCCCCCATATCGAGGGGCTCCTCAGCCGACTAACCGACACCTACTACATTAGTAGCATAGATCTTAAGGAAGCATTCTGGCAAATACCGCTGGAGAAACAGAGTAGGGAAAAGACTGCCTTTGCGGTACCGGGAAGACCCTTGTACCAATTTACTGTTATGCCCTTTGGGTTGTGCAATGCAGCCCAAAGGTTATGCCAGTTATTCCTGCACGACTTAGGGACCGGGTGTTCGTGTATATAGACGACTTGCTTATCATGGCACCAGACTTTGACACACATATCGCCCTGGTAGACGAAGTGGCTGAGTGTTTACGCCAAGCAAATCTCACCATCAACATGAACAAATCCAAGTTCTGCTTCAAAGAACTGAAGTATTTGGGGTTCATTGTTGGTGGTGGGAAGCTCAAAACCGACCCTGCTAAGGTCGAGGCTGTCGTGGAATTTTCAGTTCCAAAAAATCCAAGACAAGTTAGGAGGCTACTTGGTTTAGCGGGGTGGTATCGGAAATTCATAAAAGATTTCTCGAGCCTGACTGCACCCCTGTCGGACCTGCTGAAAAAGCGAAACGAAAAATTTAGAATGACGAAAGAGGCATTGAGAGCGTTCGAGAATTTGAAGAAGACGTTAACCACGGCACCGGTTCTTTCTCATCCTGACTTTTCAAAGAGGTTCTACATCCAGTGCGATGCATCGGATGCGGGGATCGGCGCTGTACTTTTTCAAAAAAATCAGGAAGACGAAGAAGTCCCCATTTCTTATTTCTCCTAAAAGTTCAATAAAAGCCAGAGAAACTACAGTGTGACCGAGAAGGAGTGCATGGCTGCGGTAATGGCTGTGCAAAAGTTCCGGCCGTATGTCGAGGGCATGGACTTCACGGTTATTATGGATCACTCTAGCCTCCGCTGGCTAATGAGTATGAAATATCTTAGCGGTAAGTTAGCCCGCTGGAGTTTACTCCTACAGTCGTATGCCTTCGACATACAGCACCGAAAGGGAAGCCTGAATGTAGTCCCAGATACTCTTTCTCGGGTACATGTAGATTCTCTGGACTTAGAAGAAGTAGCGCCATTGATTGATTTGAACTCGTCGGAATTTCAATCGGATGAATACCTGAGCTTAATAGACACAATCCAAGATCATAAAGAAGAACTCCCAGATCTCAAAGTCGAAGGTGGTTATGTTTATAAGCGCGCATTTAGAAGGTCAGGTGATGAAATCATGCAAGAACATACTCGAATTCGACAGTACTTCCATTGGCCAAATATAACAGTTCAAGTTCGCGAATATATTTCTAACTGTTCCATTTGTAAAGAGTGTGAGGCGTCTAACCAAGTATCTCGTCCTCCCATTGTAAACTCTTATTGTTCTGATCGTCCATTCGAAAAACTATATATCGATTTCCTAGGCCCTTTCCCCAGATCGAAGTTAGGGAACGCGTACGTTTTTTGTTGTTTTGGATCATATGTCTAAATTTGTTTTTCTAAAGGCCCTCAAAAATGCTAACACCAACAGTGTTATAAAGTTTTTGCATCAAGAGGTGTTTAGTATGTTTGGGGTTCCCCGGATAATCCATTCCGACAATGGGAAGCAATTTCTCGCAAAGGAATTTCAAAACCTTTTGCAAAAATACGGAATTCAACATTTAAGAACGGCGAACTATGCACCCCAATTTAATGCGTCCGAGAGGGTAAACCGCACGCTGTTGGCAGCAATCCGTTCTTATATCAAAACAGATCAACGCGATTGGGATTATCACCTCAACGACATCGCATGTGCGTTGAGGAGTGCAGTTCATAACTCGACCGGTGTATCTCCATATTTCGCGTTGTTCGGTACGAACGTGATACTACACGGTAGCGGTTATGAACTAGCACACAAGTTGACCGCGATTGACGACAGCGAATTGGTGATCCTTCCTCGGCGTGATCGTTTGGAGTGCATACGATAACGTATACGAGAAAACATTTTTAAATCAAACGAAAGATCCGCAAAAACCTACAACACGCGCACACGGACGGTAAGATACTTGCCGGGTCAAGAAGTATACCGACGAAATTTTATCTTGAGTGATGCTTCCAGAAACTTGTCAGCGAAACTATGCCCCAAGTACGTAAAGTGCCGAATAATCAAAAAAGTAGGTAATAATTTGTATGAACTTGAGAATCAGAACGGAAAGAAGATCGGAATATTCCACGCCAAGGATCTTAAACAATAGCCGAAACAATACGCGAAAGCGTCGCCCAAAAATAAAAAAAAAAAAAGAAAAAGAGGCAAACACCTTGGGATTGATTTAATTCGCCACAAACAATTCAAGAAACTTCTCAAAACCACTTCTGTTCACTTAATGGTTCTTTAAAATCTTTGTACATTATTAATTATTCAAAAGTAAACCAAAACGTTTTTATTCCGAGGCACACTACCTCGCCGTATCAAGGTCATGCCAACAGACGCCCACATAAGACACCCGAATACAAACTCCATAATTTTTTTTTCACAACGTACCTTTAAAACTTCAAAAAAAAAAAAACAAAACACTCTTCATAAATGTTAAAATCCAACACTCATATAGGCAGTAGCTTTCAAAGTAATCAATTGTTTTTGTCGTTTCACCAGTGCCAGAAGAAAAAAAAAAGCCCAAGTTGCACTTAATAACTATTAGTCTTCTCGCTTGGTACCTGATTTAAAGGAATGTTAGTTCGTAGTACAACTAAACAAAATTCATTTTCCACGCAGTACCTGATATTATAGTACTCTGAGGTTCATAGAACCACTTATAATAGTTAACATAAATAACCTCCACATTGTACCTGCTTCTCCATGTATCCCCTAGTAAATTCAAATCGTTGCTGTTTGATATTTATTTGTTTATTTATTGCAGGCATATATCAAAATATAAATTTGCTTAGTGGCTAAACTTAAAGACTATTTCATCTGTGATATCTTAGTGGTAATTCTCAATCTGTGATATTTTCTGTCGACTATTCTTCATCTCGTCCCTACTAGATACCTACATAATCGTTTTATTTATTTATTTGCCTTTATTAATTTATTCATATTTTCCCTTAATCGTCTAACAAGGTTATCAAAGCCACTTTAATAAACTTAAATCTAAAATAGAAAAGATTAACTTACAGGTATCGTAGATATCAGCTGGTCGTTCAGGGTCAATGACCTCAGTTTTTTAACAGCAAACAATCCACTGATGGGGAATACAAAGTCCCTATATTCGTGGGTAGTAGATACGTCTGCGAAGATAAAAGCAAATAATGAATAAGGGAATAAATAAATTGCTGTAAAACGTAAAAGACTAAGCACTTACACGGGGTAGGGATGCAAATAACACGATGATGTCCCTGTATTCATATGTTTTCATTGCTCCGCAATTGATAATAATCATTCAACATTTTGTATGGTTTTACCTGACAAAAAAAACATAGGTAAGATTTCGTATGATGAGATAACTCGTAAGGCATTAAGATTCACCTGAGTAGGGTACAGCCTTTCCTCTTAATAATAAGCACCGTTCTATGTTATTAGTTAGCATCCAACCTCAAATGCCCGGCTTTGTTAGCGTGGGTAGCTCACCACGAGGCGAAGAGAAAATAAAATCCAGGCTACATTTTCTGTCCTTGTACTTGGAATAAATCTTACAAGCACAGAAATCTTGTTGTGTGCGCCTGACCGGATGCTCATCAGAATATCTGAAAGAAAAGAAATAATTTGTAATATGAAAATGAAAGAATGTTAAATATAAATTTATACTTACGAGGAAACGGCAGCCATCTTCCCAAGTCGCTTGTTGAAATTTGAGTGGCGAAATAATGGCAAGAGGGCTCGTTCAAGGCATATTTCTTAAATGATATTTGGAACACAGATTAGCCACATGAAGATGAGAATCCCCGGCAGCCATTTTAATTTGCCTACAAGCTTGAACTGTCAGATATCAGGTAAAAAATGAGAATGTGTGTATAAAAACCTCACACATAGACAGTAGGGATCTTCACACACCTGGTTAACTTGTTGTTGCAATTCACATCTATTCATCGACGAGGGAAAAAATTACAAATACAACAATGTAAACAAATGGGTTTTGGAGGGTGAAACGTACGAAACATTCTCATCTTCATATGGCTAATCTGTGATTTGGAATACTGGAAGAATATAGATGAGAGACGATAGTAATTCCAAGAATTTTGTAGGACTAAACTCTCCAAACGTCAGTTTACGTCAGTCAACCTAGCTCCTGGATATGAGAGTCGAGACGAGTTTGAAGATATACTCAACCTCTTGTATAACACCCTCGAGTTGGGTTAGGATCAGTTCAATCTATGACGGTGTTCACATTGGACTCACTTCGCGCGACTCATATTGACATTTCATTGTTTTATCTCACTCCAACTCATGATGAGAAAGAGAGAGTCTAGTGAGGCAGGATTTTTTCAAAAAAATTTAAAATCCTGCCTCACTTTCTCATATAGTTGTGTAGAGTGAGATAAAAGAAAAAGATGTCAAAATGAGTCGCGCGGAGTGAGTCCAATGTGAAGACCGTCTATTAGATCGTTCCATTAGACATACAAAAGGGATAATACTGTGTTCTTGGACGTAAAATTAAGTATGTTTAGGTAAAAGTCAAGAAGAGACTAAAGAATGTCGTAGGTTGTAGACAAAAAAAAAAAAAAACATTTCAAGTTTTCCGATATCTTTTATTTGGGGAAAAAAAGAAAGAAAAGAAGAATAATGAAAAATCAGGCTAGTGAAAACAGAGTATTAAAATTTAAATTAGCTTGTTGCTCAGCGCCATCTAGCAGTCAACGAGCAATATAAAATGAGAGAAGACGTCTTTTGAAATACCCATTAGAGGAGCAAACAAAATTATGTAACTCACAACTACACTGGCATTTCGGAAAAACGAATACTAACTAGAGGTTGAGGGACCGATGGACATCGGATGATGCGAATAAAGTAGGAGGAATAGCTGAAATGAAGTGGGATGATTCTCGTACCGCAAATGAAACTGTTGGCTGACGGTCATACGGACAATTTCCTTCAACGGTCGAAGAAGAGCGAAACGCCTTTAAGCTCTATAGACATAGTCGGTACTCGATAATTTTAGTATAGAAAAAAAAAGAAATAAAAGCTAGATTTCATTTAAGTATACTGTGCGTGGTAATTTTCATCTTTTATTAATATATTTTTTTTGTAGTAATAACATTCTGAAGTTAATTGTAAAGATAAATTTTTTTTTCAAATTTAGAAATACGTTTCATTCGACTAATCGTGCCTTTTGCATCACCAATTTATGTACATATGTATATAATATACTACGTAAGAAAAAACATTTAAAAAAAAAAGAACACTAGGGTGAGTTTTGCAAGGAACCTTTTTTTTTGATTGTATGCTAAAACTGGAAAAATTTTATAGGTTGCCATACAGCCATAATCGTGAATTCAGGGCGGTCCAAGATCTCCCCGATACTGGGCCGCCTCATTTTTTTATGGGACCCGGTGCTCTCTAAACTATATGATGTTTTCTTTTTTTTAATTGAACATATCCAATTATCGTCTGCAGTTGAATTTTTCCTGGAGGGTACACTACGAAGCCGAAATCGCTGCGATAATCTGGTAGATCTCCGACACAAGGGATGCCTATCGGTACAGGCTTTCAGCCATCCTTTAAACGCTGAAACGAGGTAGACCCTGAAGTACACCTGCTGCCATAAGTCAGTTCTTGCGGAACAAAAAAAAAAGGTGGTATAGTCCAACCGCAACACAGTGAGTTCTATAAAGAAAAAAAAAAAGAAACATTGGCTGTATAGATACGTATGATATTGGAGAATATACCTAGTACATATTATATAAAGGAGCCTAACGGGGAAAAGATACTTGCTCCAATTTTCCGTATCGGTGAAAATTGAGTAGCATAGTAGTAAAAGATAACCGAATTTAAACTTTAAAATAGAAATACCACTGGACAGAATTTCCAGTACTTGGGTATTTTGTTCGGCAGTGAAATCGCCTGATAAAATTTAGTATTACGTTTTTTTTTGTTGTTAGTTTTTAAGCGGCGTTGAAGTTTTTTGTTCAACTTTTCTGGTTTATATCTACTTTTAATTTAATCAGTTTTTTTTGTTTCCAAGACTGTTTGTAAGTGATTAGGTAGTGTTTCCTGATTTATTTTTGATCGCGTCTTTCATATACCTTTTTGTCTAACCAGTCCTCCTCTAAAGAGCTCTATCGAGGTAGGGAAATTTACTTTCGTCAACCTAATTTAACTTAGCTATATCAAGTACGTACCAAAAAGGGTACATTCAACACATCTCTTAGGAAATACCTCCGTCACATTTTGAATAATACCTTTTCTTAGTTTGTTTGTTAATTTTGTCTAATTTCTCCAAATTTGCTATAGAATTTATATAACATTTACAAAGATTTAACTAAGTTTTTTTTTAAAGTCAATGATAGCTTCCTTGTTTTTTTTTTGTCACATATTACATATATTATGGGCATACTTTATGTCAATTTTAAAGGATTTCAATAAAACTTCATAAACGCCATTGTTGGTTGAAATTTTTGTGTTTGCTTGTTTCGTTTAATCGAAACATGATATTTTGAGAAGAGGTTTTTTTTTTCAGGGGGGTGGATGGTAGCCCAATACTTTCGGCGAAGATGGTATGACCGGAAACTGGTTGTCGACCTTGTTGGGGATATCCAAAATTGCCAACGGATATCATGGTTGGGTGGGTTGGCATTTATGCAACAACACCTGCAGTACCCTAGAAGTGGTGATTGTCCGTCCGTGGTCCTTTTTTTATGATAATTTTCTCTGGCCTGATTTGTGTTTTGTTTGCAGGTGAGGTTGAGTTTCGGGGGCAAGATCCCCCCCATTCCGACGAGCTAATGCCGCACCTAGCAAGCAGGCCGCGTTCCCGAAACTTGACATTCCTTTCCCTAATCCATCCTCTTCCTTTCCGAATATCCTACCTATTCCTTTTCCTTTCATGCTGCCTTACCGCCATTCCTCCCTTCCTCTTTCCTCGCAACAAATGGCGCCCAACGTCTGAGCTTTTTAGCGAAGATTTTTGTTGTCTACGTTTTTGTGAAAGTCCCCAACCAAACTTGCTATGGGTTTTCAAGGACCGTAAGTCTTCACCAAGAAGGTCTTAGACGAACTTAGGTGAATTGCGACGATTTCTTGAAAATTCATAGCGACTGCGGTTAGTGTTCGTTTTGACGTTTTGTCTGCTGTTGCTGTGAGGTTCTCCAACTTCGTAAGTCTGCACCTGGAAAGTCTCTTACATACCAGGTGTATCGCGACGAATGTTTGGGAACTTCCTTATCCATTTCCTTATTTTTTTTTATTTTCCTATCTTGATTTTCAATTTCCCTTTTGGCGAGGCGCCAAACATCGATGCACCGTCGCAATCTACTGTTTTGAGTTTTCTACTCATTTTTGTACTAGGTTTCCCCTCACGTTTCAAGTCTTCCAGCAAAGTCCTAAGGACAGACTAGAACCGCGGGAACGCTGAGGAAAACCATATCGTTTAGTCATTTTCTCTACTTTTGTCAATCGCCACTTCAAGGGATTTTTTTTTGTCCGTCTGCAGTCTTATTCCTGAAAGATACCATTAGTAAGGTCATACCATATCGCCCAGAAACCATCGAAAACGCTACCTGAAGCACCCTGAATACATACATACATACAAAAACCGAAAAATCGTATTCAAAGTTACAATTTTTAAAAAAAAAAAACAGAAGTTTTCAAACCCAGTTTTTCTAATTGAAAAATAGTTAATATTTTTTTTTGTAAAGACAAAAAATACATAATTTTCTTTTTTTTCTTAGTTTAGTTAATTTTTTTTTGGCTTACTATAATAAATTTTCTTCAGTTACCTTTCTTATACCTGGTTCTTATTCAAATTTAATCGCATCAACAAAAAAAAAAAAATGAAGATTCGAAAACTATTTTGCTTCAATACTAAACGGAATTAACTTTATTAATTGTCCTGCTTTTGGCAGACATCAAGGGAAAAAGAAAACGTTTCGTAAGAAAACGCATCCGTTGTTCTTTAGTAATCGTTTTTTTTTTGGTTCTATCGATTTTTTTTTTAATTAAGAGTTTTTTTAGTCGTGTCTCTCGTATAAATGTATATTTGAAAAATGAATCCAACCGATAAAGACGAAGACGATCGAATTAACAGGATTATCAGGGGAGCTGAAATAGAGGATAATGTCCGACTGACTAGGTCAGCTAGCCGACAATTAAGCGATAGCGAGAGGCATCGCTTAATGCATTCTCCTCTCACTTTTGAAGGCAGACCATTTCGATCAACGTCCAATTTACCCGCTAGTTCAGGTATTCCCATCGATAATCGTCAAGTCAACAGCTCTATAGAATCCGTACCTACCCCTACTTATAGCCAGCTGAGTGGAGTGGGAGCAGAAGCTTTTCCACCTCACCGTAGAAGTTTCGGCTCGTTGAATGAAACGGTATTGCCAAGAACAGGGAGGGGATCCGTTCCTAGATCCGCTAGTGCTGGCGTACCTAATCTGGGTGGTTCTAGAGATATTTTGGAGAGCTTGTCCCAAATACCACCAGCCAATAATAGAACCGGAAAGATTTTCTCTGAAGACTTGAAAGCGTACATTAATTTAGCCGTAGTAGATGCTTTTTCTACCTGCAAAGATTCAATTCAATCGCAGTCACCAATTCTCTGAAAGATGAGATTCAGCATCAACTGGAAGGATTCCTCAGAGAATTAAATCTAGGAAGACCTACTCCGCCAAATGATGACCAGGGGGCCGATTCTGGTTCTGTGAATAAGTGAATCGAATAAATTGTTTTCACATTCGCTGTCATGCATTGCTTTCACTTTTTCGATTCACTTGGTACAAATGAGCGATTCTGGTTCTGTGAATGAAAATGGTGTGGTGAATTCAATACCATTTGCCGTGGTGGATAATTTGTTGTTGTCTCGTATGACTTTATCTACAATTGTGAATGCTTAATGTCCAAACGCAATTATTATTTTTCATTTTTGTTTCAATTTTGCCAAACGCTTATACATTTGTGATTTTATTTATAATAATACATTAATATATTCAATTGTTTTTATAGGTTTTTAATAATGCCTTCAATTTATATAAGAATTCTTATGGAAAGAAATAGGAGAAATGCTCAGAGGTTTGATCATTATTGGTGCCTCATATATATGTATTTTTGTATTGTATTAATATACATTTTTGTTTTGTGGGAGAAATATGAGAATTATCAAGCGAAATTTGAGAGACAACGAAAATCCTTTCAAAATGATCACGGAGGAGCATTTCATACAATTGTATCGCTTTCCGAAACATTTATGCAGAACACTGATCGATGAACTAATCCCATTTGTTGAGACATCCACAAAAATTCATGCTGATCAATGGTACCTATCATGCGCAATCTCTAAATTTTATTCCAAAAAACTAATCAAAAATTCTTTTTGTGCTTGTGTCACACTCTTTCCTTTACTTTTTTTCAATAAAATCTCCATATCTTTCGTTTTCATCTATTCACTTTGAATATTCACCATCGAATAAGAGCGTGAAAGCGAATTATTCATATGAATGTTTTTGACGTTTGGTTTCACTTTTTCGCAGAACGAGAATTGCATTTATGCGTGAAAGAGTGAAAAGCTATTCGATTCACTTTTTCACAGAACCAGAATCGGCCTCCAGGTACCAAAACCGCCAGTGCCTTCTTACAGGTTTCCACCGCCAGTTCAACCACCACCGCCGCAGCGTCCTCAGCCTGATCCAAGTAGGAGTACTTTCGTTCCTCCTGCACAGCAACGTAGGAGACCACAAGAAGCGTTTAGGAGAAGTTATGATAGGATGTACCAACCCAACGAATTCCGTGATGTTGTTACACTTTTTCCGTCGCGAACCGAATCAGAATAATAATAATTAATTAGTTATTTTAAAATTACTTTGTTTAGCACGAACGAACGAAATAACACGACCGACAACAATAAGAAAACGCGACTCACAAGGAAGTGTATGCGAGGAAGTAAACAAATGACAATCAAAAGAATTCCGAATTCGAGTTCGAAGTGCAACAGGCAACAACAAAAGTGCTGCCACCACGGCTATGCTCAGCAAAGGGGTGGGTTCACTTTTTAACACTTTTATCGTGATAAAAAGTTAATTAAATTGATTGACGAAGTTAATCAAGAATTTATAATTATTTGATATGTTGATGGCCACAGGGGCGTCGCTGAAAAGGAAAATAAGGGCGCCAGTAATTTTTTTTGAATAAGGAAATTACAAACCTCCGAAGCGGAACCGACGGTGAAAGTATTTGAAATGAAAGAAGTTATTTATGATTCCGAATGGGAATTTAAATATTATTTATTAAATTGCTTGGGAAACCTTGCAACTAAGTAGGGCTAAAACCCAAGATCTTTTATACGAAGAGAACAACGAAATTCGAGTTAACTAAGAAGATGGACCATTAACACTTGGTCCCGAAAGAACAAACGGAAAATGGAAAACGGGTCGCGAGTTCCGCTTTATCGGAAAACTTACGGAACAAAAGCCAAACGGAAAATTAAAAATGAGTAAAGCAAATTACTCTGGCAAACGAATTTAAATGCAAAAGAAAACTAATTACCACACAACACTATACTTAGCTTTTTCAACTCCTGCTACTCTCCTCCCTGACGACAACTTATCTGGACTTTTTTTCCACCAATTTTTCGCCAAAATTCCAAAAATTTGTTACTTGACTTTTAAGTCACTCCACAACAATTATCTGCCTTGCTAGATATAAAAAAAAATCGCAACCGAAAAATAATTGAATCTCTTTTTGGATTTTTGAAAACTTGCTTTTATTTTAATTTTTGCCTTTTTTTTCTAAGAACCTCTGGTTCGTACTCTATACGGGTAAGAAGTGCCCATCCAGGCTTTCACCTTGCCTGGACGACCTCTTCTTTTTTCCAATGCCCCAGTGCTTTCGGCCAATCAGTGACGTGGGCTTCGATCGCGTCATCACTCAGCAACACTCAGCATATTCGCGTGAGTGAGCCAACGCAGTTGAAACCCAGCAGCCTTTCCTACTCGCACTTTACACCCCAGCTTCATGCACCGTCACCATTGAATTCGCCGAACACTTGTACGACTTCCAGTGGGCGGCAATTCAATGGGTGCATTCAGCCACCTATTCTCACCCACTAAACTATTTTTAAAAGGAAGTTTCCAAAAACCAAAAAGAAACTCAACCTTATCCCGCGTGCATTTTTCCCCTTCCAAAAAAACTAGCAACTAGCAACAAATTGGTGGAAAGCAAAATTCGATTATACACATTTGTCAGGATAGGAGATGCAGGCAGTTATTCCCTATTTCGCGAAGTTACTCTACGTCGTTGGGCTTTTGCGCAGATTTGGGGGATGAGGACTAGTGGTTAACGTTCCATCTTTTACAAAAACAAATAAGTTACTGTTTACGTTGGGCAAGCAGCCATTCTCACAAGGAGTAACATCAGCATCGGAGACCAACTGTCGTCCGTGCTTTTGGTATGTACAGTTTGTACAGACCGCCCGTCTGTCAAGAATTATTAGCGTTCGGGGACCAACTGTCACCCGCGCTCGGAATTAGTGGTTCAGAACAGACCACCTGTCTGTCAAATATGATGCAGTGGAACAACCATCCACTTAAGTGTCAAAATTGACAACTTCGATAATTTGTTTCTTCAAGGTACTGAGAGAGTGAACCGATGGCTGATGAACCATGGCTGCCCTTCTCTCTCTCAGTAAGTTGAACGAAACACCTGTAAACGAAAGTTGGGAAGAAAGGAACCTAGGATGGGGAAGCAGAAGAGTAATTCTTGTTACGGCAGAATTTTACCGTAACAAATCCCACCCTTTCCTCCTCGGAAATGTGCTTGGTTTTCAAGAAAACCAAGCCATTTCCTACGGATTGACCAGGTACACAAACAACAAAGGTAAAAAAAACCATCAGACCAAATATGGTAGTCCATTTCAAAACCAAACAAAAAAAGTTAAAAAAAAAGAGAAACAAAATATAAAAACCAATACCATCAAAAAGTTACAAAAAAAAAATGAGTTACTCTTTACTTTAATAGGGACTTACGGACTCAATCATTTTCAGATAACGAAGTGAAAGGTTTTAGATCTTTAGTGTGCCAAGTGCCACGATCTTTTCCATTTTCGTCTTGAAGGACATATGTCCAAGGAGACAATCTTTTGCGGATTCTAAACGGGCCCACAAATTTCGGTGCCAACTTAGCCGCATAATAATTTGCTGCGTCCGAAAGAACAAAATTTCTCCGCCATACAACGTCATTCGGGAGATATTGAACATCTCTCCTCCTGAGGTTGTATGCACCTGCTGATTTCTTACTTGCTGCCTTCAACTTGGCAGCAATATCAGCCCTTAGTTCTCTAAACCTATCTCCTATATTTCCTACCGATTGTTCACCATTTTCCTTATCCAAAACCTCATTACTAATTCCTAGTTTTTCCTGTCCACTAGTAGACATCTCCATTCCAAAATTAGCGTAATATGGTGCAACTCCTAAAACTTCATGTTGGGATGTGCGGATGGCACAAGCCACTTTAGCTAGCTGAGAATCCCAACTTCGGTGATTCTCCGAAACATATGCCCTCAAAGTTGTTTTAATGATCTGGTTAATCCTCTCCGCAGGATTAGCCTGTGGATGATAATGTGGAGTAAACCTAATCTTCGAAGAACATCCTTCACAGAGTATCCTAAGTTCCCTACTCTTAAATTGAGGACCGTTGTCACAAATGACAATTTTCGGAACTCCAAACAAAAGAAAAACACTATCTTCTAACTCCTTGCACACTGCCTTTGCAGTGGCAGACCTTAATGGAAACAGTAACGGAAATTTCGTTAAATAATCTACCACTGTGAGGATATACATAAAACCTTTACTAGACTTGGGCAGAGGACCCACTAAGTCCACACTTATCATCTCCCACGGAGAAGAAGCTCCTACTCTTTCAGTCATAAGACCGGCTGGCTTATCGTTTATCGGTTTCACTTGTTGACATACCCTACATTTCCTGACATATCTTGTTATATCTCCTCTCATTTTAGGCCAATAATACTTTGAACCTACTCTAGCGAATGTTTTCCTAACCCCCATATGTCCAGCTAATGGACTATCATGACATTCTTTAAGAACTCCTAACCTATCTTTCCTACTCACTACTAATTTCCATTCGTCGTTACCTTCATGAACCACCACATGATTCGATTTTATAAATTTAAACAAACGGCCATTATCAACTCTCCAGGCCGGAAAAGCTAACGGGTTTGACTCAACTTTCGAAATCATTTTTGCCACCCAAGGGTCAGAATCCTCATCCGAAATCCCAGCCACTACTGGAACTCCCCGAGATAACATGTCCGGAACGACATGATCTTTACCCTTTCGGTGAATGATCTGAAAATCAAACTGCTGGAGCCTAACTGCCCAGCGCGCAAGTCTACCCTGTGGGTCCTTGAGATTACTCAACCAAATCAATGAGTAATGAACAGTTACGACCGTGAAGTGAACTCCTTCGATGTACGGCCGCAACTTCTCAACTGCCCACAAAACTGCTAAACACTCCTTTTCAGTAGTGGAGTAGTTCCTTTCGTTCCTATTAAGAGACCTACTCAAGTAACATATTACTTTTTCCCCCTCCTCAAAAGTCTGTGTGAGTACGGCCCCGATACCTTAATCAGATGCGTCTGTTTGGACCACGAATGGAAGATTAAAGTCGGGACATGTTAAAATCGGAGCCGTGATTAAACATTCCTTAGCTTTCCTAAAGCAATCTTCGCATTCCTATGTCCAGACGAATTTTTTGCTTTTCTTAAGCAAATCTGTCAATGGCCTAACTAATGTAGCAAAATTTGGTACGAAGCGCCTGTACCACGAAACAGTCCCTACAAAACTCCTAACTTCTTTAACGCTCTTGGGTGCAGGTATTTTTACCATGCTATCTAATTTTAGAGAGGGTCTGCAAAAGTTGCATTTCTCCCTACCTACTTTTAAACCTGCCTGATGCAATCTCCTAAAAACTTCGTTAAGAATTTCGAGATGTTTCTCGAATGTATCTGTAACGATAATAATATCGTCCAGATATACAAAAACATATGGCTCTAACTCCGGCCCTAAAACACTATCTATGAACCTGTGCCACGTAGCAGGGGCGTTGTGCAACCCGAACGGCATTCTTTTAAAATGAAAAAGTCTCCTACCCGGTACCGTAAAGGCCGTAAACTTGCGAGATTCCTCCGCCATCGGAATCTGCCAATACGCTTACTTAATATCCAGCGATGTTAAAAATTTCGCGTTCCTAAGCTTGTCTAAAATGGCTGAAATAATCGGAAGTGGATATGCATCTCTCTCTGTAACTTGATTAAGTTTCCTATAGTCGACACAAAACCTAAAGGTACCATCTTTCTTTTTAATTAAAACTATTGGAGAAGCCCAAGGACTATTTGACTTCTCAATCACCCCCTCTTCTAACATCTCGTTAAGAGCCTTGTCGATATGCACCTGCATTGCTGGTGATACCGGATAGTACCTCTGCTTAATAGGTTCCGTCGACGTCCTAATAATATGCTCTACCATTGTTGTCACTCCTAACCCTTCTGGCATGTCCCTAAACAAATCTTCAATTAAAGCATTTAGGTTGCCCCTTTCACCCTCATCTAACTCAGACTCATCTGTGATAGAAGTTGTTTCTATCGAAGCCACCATCTCCTGGCTCGAAAAACTCTACATGCGTGATCGAAGATCCGGGACGATTCCCGATAGTGCCCAAAAGTCTGCACCGAGTATCATCGCATGTGGGAGGGAGGGTATAACCAAACACTCTACCAACACTGATTTGCCTTCGACAACAATGGGTAGATTTACAACTCCTAAAACTCCTACCCCTGCACCATCAGCTAAATGTACCTGCCTAACATTTGTTTTGTCTAACTGTAACCCTAAATCTTTCAAAACTCTCCAAACGTCCCTACAAATTATAGTTCGAGATGCCCCCGAATCTAGTAGGCCTAAAAACCTAATACCGTAAATGTTAACTCCTAAATATGGACGTCTATCGTCCCCACTACTATCTAACGTGAAACCTAATCTAACTTGAACTGCCAGCTGGTCGTCAGCAGGCGACCTAACTAATTGCGACGGCGCTCTTGACCTGCTGGCCCAAGAGTCCGTTGCCCGTTTCCCGAACAACGCCTACAATTACGATGTGTAGTACCTACAGTACCACATCCGAAACAACGCCTAGGAGCGGAACAGTTATTTGAAAAACGACCTTCCCTGTTGCAGTTGAAACAACGAATGGTCCTTTTGGGGGGTGGTGGGTTCCGATCAACTGCAATTGTGGCTTCCTGAACGGAAGCAACATACGCAACATCAGGCTCCAAAGCCTGCCTGTTACGACCAGAAGGAGGAGGGACAAAAGACTCCACATTTGACCTAATTGTCTCTAACTTCCTACCCAACGCAACTAGTTCATTGACTGACTTGATATCAGCCAAGCCCAATTGCGTTTGGTAGAAAGGAGCTATGTTTCTCATGAGAATAGATAATTGTCTATTCTCACTCAACGGCTCAGAGAATCTTTTGAAAAGGGTTTGCATGAGAGCAATGTACATTCCCATTGTCTCATCCCTACCCTGGGTACGCCGCCTGACCTCGTCCAACAAGAGGTCGTCGTAGTTGGAGGGCGAAAACTCCAACTTCAACTCCCTAACCAACTCTTTCCATGTTGTGATGGAATCCCTAACCGCCCTAAACCAGAGAAGTGCCTTCCCAGTAAAAAGATCAACAGCCGACCTGAAAACCCTAGCCTCTGAAACTCCACGAGATTCCCTTAGTTCCTCAACTCTTTCAATAAATGAATTCACTGATGAGCCGCACTGCTCACAGGATTTCGGTCACAGGGTTCCCCTCGTAGTTGAAATCCTGAACTCGCACGTTGGTCGACATGTGCAGTTGGCAACGCATCCATGCCTGCTGTCGACGTGTTGTCCTTGCCGTTGTTTCTATCTTGAGGTACTTCCTCACCCCCTTTCGTTAAGGTTGCCATCAGCAACAATAACTCTCCCCGAATATCGGCCACCTGATTGACCTCCTCCGACGACTCCGCTTTGGCCCTACTTATTCTACCTAGAGACCATTCAATTTTGGTCTGAATCTTCAAATACTCTGACGACTTCGGATTCTTCGGCATGGTTTGTAAAAGATCCCTAATCTCTGACATTTTGGCTCGAACCGTCTTCGCGTCAACCTCGAACGAAAATGGGTAGTGCGGGCTATCACTCGAAATGGAACCCGACCGTTCCAGTGTACGGGATGCTCTAAGTGTCATCCTCATGTTGTCTACCGTACCCTCCTTAAGACCACGCGCCTGTAACTCATAAAGGAGTTCCTCTTTATTTAACCTATTCACGTCCATTTTTAAAAAAAACTTGAAGTCCAAAAGTAAAATTAAATTAGCAAACCGTAAGAAATGTAAAACCGCCTTATTAAACCAAAAATTGGATCAAATCAACACCCAGTTGATTGTTGTACCAATTTAAAAGTAAACACGCAATAAATGAAAAAAAAAAATAGAAAAACAAAATATTACAAAAAGCTAACAAAATCAACACCCAGCTGATTTTGTTCTAAAAGTGAAAAAAAACTATATGAGCTTAAACGCACAAAAAAAGAAAAATCGTCAGTAAAAACAAATGGCTTAATTAATTTTCCACTAAATCAACACCCGGTTGATAGTTATACAAATTCAAAAACAAAAAAAAAACTTTTATTAATATTTTTTTTTCCACCGAAATACTAACTAAAAATTGGACCAATTCAACACCCGGTTGATTATGGTACCAATTCAAAGAAAACACGCGAAAAATAAACCCAAAATCAAAATGATGCAAAAGTAAACCAAAATCAACACCCAGCTGATTTTGTTCCAAAAGAAAAAAAAAACTATTTCAAAAGAAATTACTACTACACTCGATTAAAGCACAAAAAAAAAGAATCACCAGAAAAAAAAATTTGCCTAATAAATTTTTCCACCTGTAAGAAATTTTTACACGACACTGTAGGTAAGTAAAATATAATAACTACTAGCACTAGCACTTCTAGCAAAAGGTAAGCAAAACGTTTTTTTTTTTTTTTTTTTTAACGAAATCAACACAATAAAACTCAGAAAAAGAACTCAATCACGATCACCTATGTAAACAATTCAAACGGGCTTCGTAGGTAGATAAGCACCGTAAGTAAGATATAAAAACCTGCGACACTTAAAGGTTATGCGAAAAAAAAAATATATATGTATGTAGGTAGGTATATGTAAATTTAAACTAATGAAGGGATTAATTTAGAATTTTATCAAAAATGTAAATGAAAAGAATATTAAATAGGTACTCACTCTTTAGAAAACAAAATAAAAAAAACCACCGTAGGTATGTAGGTATGCACTATACACTATTGAGTGCTAAATTCCAGCTTCAATTAGGTAGGTATTGTGTTTTTTTTCCACAAGATTATAACCAATTTCCACCACTTTTCACAACAGATTATATTCCTGGGGGAAGAGACAGAAAATAAGAAAAGTAAATTGCACAAAACAAGATAAACGAAAACTTCCCTAAAAAACTGCACAACCAAAAAAACTTTACAAGAATGTTCTTCTTTTTGGAGAACTTTCACCGCGGTTTTTGGAATGTTTTTTTTTTCAATCAAAAAGCCCTACGTTGGGCGCCAATTGTTACACTTTTTCCGTCGCGAACCGAATCAGAATAATAATAATTAATTAGTTATTTTAAAATTACTTTGTTTAACACGAACGAACGAAATAACACGACCGACAACAATAAGAAAACGCGACTCACAAGGAAGTGTATGCGAGGAAGTAAACAAATGACAATCAAAAGAATTCCGAATTCGAGTTCGAAGTGCAACAGGCAACAACAAAAGTGCTGCCACCACGGCTATGCTCAGCAAAGGGGTGGGTTCACTTTTTAACACTTTTATCGTGATAAAAAGTTGATTAAATTGATTGACGAAGTTAATCAAGAATTTATAATTATTTGATATGTTGATGGCCACAGGGGCGTCGCTGAAAAGGAAAATAAGGGCGCCAGTAATTTTTTTTGAATAAGGAAATTACAAACCTCCGAAGCGGAACCGACGGTGAAAGTATTTGAAATGAAAGAAGTTATTTATGATTCCAAATGGGAATTTAAATATTATTTATTAAATTGCTTGGGAAACCTTGCAACTAAGTAGGGCTAAAACCCAAGATCTTTTATACGAAGAGAACAACGAAATTCGAGTTAACTAAGAAGATGGACCGTTAACGCTTGGTCCCGAAAGAACAAACGGAAAATGGAAAACGGGTCGCGAGTTCCGCTTTATCGGAAAACTTACGGAACAAAAGCCAAACGGAAAATTAAAAATGAGTAAAGCAAATTACTCTGGCAAACGAATTTAAATGCAAAAGAAAACTAATTACCACACAACACTATACTTAGCTTTTTCAACTCCTGCTACTCTCCTCCCTGACGACAACTTATCTGGACTTTTTTTCCACCAATTTTTCGCCAAAATTCCAAAAATTTGCCACTTGACTTTTAAGTCACTCCACAACAATTATCTGCCTTGCTAGATATAAAAAAAAATCGCAACCGAAAAATAATTGAATCTCTTTTTGGATTTTTGAAAACTTGCTTTTATTTTAATTTTTGCCTTCTTTTTCTAAGAACCTCTGGTTCGTACTCTATACGGGTAAGAAGTGCCCATCCAGGCTTTCACCTTGCCTGGACGACCTCTTCTTTTTTCCAATGCCCCAGTGCTTTCGGCCAATCAGTGACGTGGGCTTCGATCGCGTCATCACTCAGCAACACTCAGCATATTCGCGTGAGTGAGCCAACGCAGTTGAAACCCAGCAGCCTTTCCTACTCGCACTTTACACCCCAGCTTCGTGCACCGTCACCATTGAATTCGCCGAACACTTGTACGACTTCCAGTGGGCGGCAATTCAATGGGTGCATTCAGCCACCTATTCTCACCCACTAAACTATTTTTAAAAGGAAGTTTCCAAAAACCAAAAAGAAACTCAATCTTATCCCGCGTGCATTTTTCCCCTTCCATTTACAAAAAACTAGCAACTAGCAACAAATTGGTGGAGAGCAAAATTCGATTATACACATTTGTCAGGATAGGAGATGCAGGCAGTTATTCCCTATTTCGCGAAGTTACTCTACGTCGTTGGGCTTTTGCTCAGATTTGGGGGATGAGGACTAGTGGTTAACGTTCCATCTTTTACAAAAACAAATAAGTTACTGTTTACGTTGGGCAAGCAGCCATTCTCACAAGGAGTAACATCAGCATCGGAGACCAACTGTCGTCCGTGCTTTTGGTATGTACAGTTTGTCAAGAATTATTAGCGTTCGGGACCAACTGTCACCCGCGCTCGGAATTAGTGGTTCAGAACAGACCACCTGTCTGTCAAATATGATGCAGTGTAACAACCATCCACTTAAGTGTCAAAATTGACAACTTCGATAATTTGTTTCTTCAAGATACTGAGAGAGTGAACCGATGGCTGATGGACCATGGCTGCCCTTCTCTCTCTCAGTAAGTTGAACGAAACACCTGTAAACGAAAGTTGGGAAGAAAGGAACCTAGGATGGGGAAGCAAAAGAGTAATTCTTGTTACGGCAAAATTTTACCGTAACAATGTTCCCCAAGGTCCGGCCAGAAATATATCAAATCCTCAAACTCCATACGCATATCCACTACCTTTTGAACCCCAATTAGTAACATCCGGATTTAAGGTTCCGATTAAAATCAATAAGTGGGGTCTTAAATTCGAAGGCCCTCCGGCCACTCTGACGGTCGAAGACTTTATTTTTCGGGTTGAGACGCTACAGAGCCAATATGATTGTCCGTGGGCGGAAATTCTGCGAGATTTCCATCTCTTGCTGGCCGGAAACGCCCACGACTGGTTCTGGCAGTTTCAGCGAGACAATTACCAGCCCAACTGGTCTACGCTGAGAGTACTCTGATGCGTCAATTCAAAAACCCTCGATCAGACTACGATATAATTCGTGAGATAACTGATCGTAAACAAGGTTTCTCCGAAAAGATCGATGACTTCTTTGTGGCCATCAACAAAATTAAATCTCAATTAAAAATACCGATTCCGGAAGTGGAGTTGGTAAAGATCCTCAAAAAGAACTTGAACGAGCGATTTGTGAGCTTAGTATATCCTATGCCAATCTTTTCCTTGGATCAGCTGAGGAACGCCTGCAAGGATGTGGAAACAGCGTTTCCAAGAAGAGAACGGGAGTTTCTGAAGTCCAATGTAAGGCAACCAGTCAAATATATGGCCAACGAGCTGGAATACGAGGAAACGTATCAACCTTTTGACGAACAGCTGGCGGCCTACCAGTTTGGTGGGGCTCGTCCGAAAATTCCTGCTAGGAAATATGCTGACGTTACAAGTTTGGTGTGTTGGAACTGCAAAACGCAGGGCCATACCTACTTCGAGTGTGAGTCTGAAGTCCAGAACTTGTTTTGCTACAAGTGTGGACAGGAGGGAGTAAAAACCCCGCATTGTAAGCGTTGTAATCCGGGAAACCGATCGTTGAACGCGAAGAGTTCGGGGGATTCGCGTTCGATCCCAACACAAAACCCTCAGTAATTCCAAAATCCGAAGTCCGAAAATTTCAAAAAGAGATAATTGCAAGTACTTGTAAGATGGGGAGTGAAGAGAAAATCACAATTTTAAAAAGAGATGAAAGTCAAATAAATAAAGCTAAACAAATCATGAATCCAAATTATCCTATTAAACCACTTCATGTTAGAATTGAGGAGTACTATATGGCTAGAGATAGGATCTTTAATAACAGTGTACAGTTACCTTCTAAAAAAGTGCTTAAAGCAAGGGAGAGATTCAAGATTAGAAAGGATGTTAAAAGCAGAATTTCCTCCACAATAATAGATTTGTCAACTGATCCCAAGGCCTTACGCTCGAGTTAAGATAGAAAATAAGGAAGTTCTAGGATTGCTAGATAGCGCTGCGAGCGTCAGCATCCTAGGAAAAAACTGTGTACAACTAGTAGAAGAACTAAAGCTCCCAGTAACAACTTTTAGGTCTGGAGTCAAAACCGCCGACGGTAAGAGTCAGTCAATAGTAGGGAAGGTTCAAGTAAAAGTAGAATACCAGGGTAAGAGAAAAGAGCTAACTTTCTTTCTTGTTCCAAACTTAGATCAAGAAATCTACCTAGGCGTAGATTTTTGGAAATTATTCCAGCTAGCTCCGAACCTCATTAGTTCTATTTCGATAACTGATGAAGCAGATCTGTCGAACGCTGATCAGTTGAACCTCGATCAGCAGGCCAGACTAGATGCAGTCAGGCGGAAATTTCTCTGTTTCGACCGAGACGGTCTCGGTAAAACGACGCTCATGGAGCATGTCATAGATACAGGGGATGCGGCCCCTGTGAAACAGCGCCACTACCCTGTTTCCCCAGCGGTACAAGCCATTTTGTATGAAGAGCTTGACCGGATGTTGAGCCTCGGCGTCATTGAGGAGAGCGAGAGTCCGTGGTGTTCGCCAGTGGTTCTCCTGCGAAAACCAGGCAAGAACCGACTTTGTCTGGATTCTCGTAAGGTGAACTCACTGACGAAGAAAAACGCTAATCCTCTCCCCCATATCGAGGGGTTCCTCAGCCGACTACCCGACACCTACTACATTAGTAGCATAGATCTTAAGGAAGCATTCTGGCAAATACCGCTGGAGAAACAGAGTAGGGAAAAGACTGCCTTTGCGGTACCGGGAAGACCCTTGTACCAATTTACTGTTATGCCCTTTGGGTTGTGCAATGCAGCCCAAAGGTTATGCCAGTTATTCCTGCACGACTTAGGGACCGGGTGTTCGTGTATCTAGACGACTTACTTATCATGGCACCAGACTCTGACACACATATCGCCCTGGTAGACGAAGTGGCTGAGTGTTTACGCCAAGCAAATCTCACCATCAACATGAACAAATCCAAGTTCTGCTTCAAAGAACTGAAGTATTTGGGGTTCATTGTTGGTGGTGGGAAGCTCAAAACCGACCCTGCTAAGGTCGAGGCTGTCGTGGAATTTTCAGTTCCAAAAAATCCAAACAAGTTAGGAGGCTACTTGGTTTAGCGGGGTGGTATCGGAAATTCATAAAAGATTTCTCGAGCCTGACTGCACCCCTGACGGTCTTGCTGAAAAAGCGAAACGAAAAATTTAGAATGACGGAAGAGGCATTGAGAGCGTTCGAGAATTTGAAGAAGACGTTAACCACGGCACCGGTTCTTTCTCATCCTGTCTTTTCGAAGAGGTTCTACATCCAGTGCGATGCATCGGATGCGGGGATCGGCGCTGTACTTTTTCAAAAAAATCAGGAAGACGAAGAAGTCCCCATTTCTTATTTCTCCCAAAAGTTCAATAAAAGCCAGAGAAACTACAGTGTGACCGAGAAGGAGTGCATGGCTGCGGTAATGGCTGTGCAAAAGTTCCGGCCGTATGTCGAGGGCATGGACTTCACGGTTATTATGGATCACTCTAGCCTCCGCTGGCTAATGAGTATGAAAGATCTTAGCGGTAAGTTAGCCCGCTGGAGTTTACTCCTACAGTCGTATGCCTTCGACATACAGCACCGAAAGGGAAGCCTGAATGTAACCCCAGATACTCTTTCTCGGGTACATGTAGATTCTCCGGACTTAGAAGAAGTAGCGCCATTGATTGATTTGAACTCGTCGGAATTTCAATCGGATGAATACCTGAGCTTAATAGACACAATCCAAGATCATAAAGAAGAACTCCCAGATCTCAAAGTCGAAGGCGGTTATGTTTATAAGCGCGCATTTTGAAGGTCAGGTGATGAAATCATGCAAGAACATACTTGGCTTTTGTGGGTCCCATCAGGCCTCACCGAAGAACTCATTGAAAGAGCCCATTATTCACCACGAGTAGCTCACGGTGGCATCGCAAAAACTCTATTTCGAATTCGACAGTACTTCCATTGGCCAAATATAACAGTACAAGTTCGCGAGTATATTTCTAACTGTTCCATTTGTTAAGAGTGTAAGGCGTCTAACCAAGTATCTCGTCCTCCCATTGTAAACTCTTATTGTTCTGATCGTCCATTCGAAAAACTATATATCGATTTCCTAGGCCCTTACCCCAGATCGAAGTTAGGGAACACGTACGTTTTTTGTTGTTTTGGATCATATGTCTAAATTTGTTTTTCTAAAGGCCCTCAAAAATGCTAACACCAACAGTGTTATAAAGTTTTTGCATCAAGAGGTGTTTTGGTATGTTTGGGGTTCCCCGGATAATCCATTCCGACAATGGGAAGCAATTTCTCGCAAAGGAATTTCAAAACCTTTTGCAAAAATACGGAATTCAACATTTAAGAACGGCGAACTATGCACCCCAATCGAATGCGTCCGAGAGGGTCAACCGCACGCTGTTGGCAGCAATCCGTTCTTATATCAAAACAGATCAACGCGATTGGGATTATCACCTCAACGACATCGCTTGTGCGTTGAGGAGTGCAGTTCATAACTCGACCGGTGTATCTCCATATTTCGCGTTGTTCGGTACGAACGTGATACTACACGGTAGCGGTTATGAACTAGCACACAAGTTGACCGCGATTGACGACAGCGAATTGGTGATCCTTCCTCGGCGTGATCGTTTGGAGTGCATACGATAACGTATACGAGAAAACATTTTTAAATCAAACGAAAGATCCGCAAAAACCTACAACACGCGCACACGGACGGTAAGATACTTGCCGGGTCAAGAAGTATACCGACGAAATTTTATCTTGAGTGATGCTTCCAGAAACTTGTCAGCGAAACTATGCCCCGAGTACGTAAAGTGCCGAATAATTAAAAAAGTAGGTAATAATTTGTGTGAACTTGAGAATCAGAACGGAAAGAAGATCGGAATATTCCACGCCAAGGATCTTAAACAATAGCCGAAACAATACGCGAAAGCGTCGCCCAAAAATAAAAAAAAAAAAAGAAAAAGAGGCAAACACCTTGGGATTGATTTAATTCGCCACAAACAATTCAAGAAACTTCTCAAAACCACTTTTGTTCACTTAATGGTTCTTTAAAATCTTTGTACATTATTAATTATTCAAAAGTAAACCAAAACGTTTTTATTCCGAGACACACTACCTCGCCGTATCAAGGTCATGCCAACAGACGCCCACATAAGACACCCGAATACAAACTCAATAATTTTTTTTTTCACAACGTACCTTTAAAACTTCAAAAAAAAAAACAAAAAAAAACAAAACACTCTTAATAAATGTTAAAATCCAACACTCATATAGGCAGTAGCTTTCAAAGTAATCAATTGTTTTTGTCGTTTCACCAGTGCCAGAAGAAAAAAAAAAGCCCAAGTTGCACTTTATAACTATTAGTCTTCTCGCTTAGTACCTGATTTAAAGGAATGTTAGTTCGTAGTACAACTAAACAAAATTCATTTTCCACGCAGTACCTGATATTATAGTACTCTGAGGTTCATAGAACCACTTATAATAGTTAACATAAATAACCTCCACATTGTACCTGCTTCTCCATGTATCCCCTAGTAAATTCAAATCGTTGCTGTTTGATATTTATTTGTTTATTTATTGCAGGCATATATCAAAATATAAATTTGCTTAGTGGCTAAACTTAAAGACTATTTCATCTGTGATATCTTAGTGGTAATTCTCAATCTGTGATATTTTCTGTCGACTATTCTTCATCTCGTCCCTACTAGATACCTACATAATCGTTTTATTTATTTATTTGCCTTTATTAATTTATTCATATTTTCCCTTAATCGTCTAACAAGGTTATCAAAGCCACTTTAATAAACTTAAATCTAAAATAGAAAAGATTAACTTACAGGTATCGTAGATATCAGCTGGTCGTTCAGGGTCAATGACCTCAGTTCTTTAACAGCAAACAATCCACTGATGGGGAATACAAAGTCCCTATATTCGTGGGTAGTAGATACGTCTGCGAAGATAAAAGCAAATAATGAATAAGGGAATAAATAAATTGCTGTAAAACGTAAAAGGCTAAGCACTTACACGGGGTAGGGATGCAAATAACATGATGATGTCCCTGTATTCATATGTTTTCATTGCTCCGCAATTGATAATAATCATTCAACATTTTGTATGGTTTTACCTGACAAAAAAAACATAGGTAAGATTTCGTATGATGAGATAACTCGTAAGGCATTAAGATTCACCTGAGTAGGGTACAGCATTTCCTCTTAATAATAAGCACCGTTCTATGTTAGTTAGCATCCAACCTCAAATGCATAACCTCGTTGCGTTTAGGTATGATATGGCCCGGCTTTGTTAGCGTAGGTAGCTCACCACGAGGCGAAGAGAAAATAAAATCCAGGCTACATTTTCTGTCCTTGTACTTGGAATAAATCTTAAATCTTGTTGTGTGCGCCTGACCGGATGCTCATCAGAATATCTGAAAGAAAAGAAATAATTTGTAATATGAAAATGAAAGAATGTTAAATATAAATTTATACTTACGAGGAAACGGCAGCCATCTTCCCAAGTCGCTTGTTGAAATTTGAGTGGCGAAATAATGGCAAGAGGGCTCGTTCAAGGCATATTTCTTAAATGATATTTGGAATACTGGAAGAATATAGATGAGAGACGATAGTAATTCCAAGAATTTTGTAGGACTAAACTCTCCAAACGTCAGTTTACGTCAGTCAACCTAGCTCCTGGATATGAGAGTCGAGACGAGTTTGAAGATATACTCAACCTCTTGTATAACACCCTCGAGTTGGGTTAGGATCAGTTCAATCTATGACGGTGTTCACATTGGACTCACTCCGCGCGACTCGACGAAGAAGAGCGAAACGCCTTTAAGCTCTGTAGACATAGTCGGTACTCGATAATTTTAGTATAGAAAAAAAAGAAATAAAAGCTAGATTTCATTTAAGTATACTGTGCGTGGTAATTATCATCTTTTATTAATATATTTTTTTTTTGTAGTAATAACTTTCTGAAGTTAACTGTAAAGATACATTTTTTTTTCAAATTTAGAAATACGTTTCATTCGATTTATCGTGCCTTTTGCATCACCAATTTATGTACATATGTATATAATATGCTACGTAAGAAAAAACATTAAAAAAAAAAAGAACACTAGGGTGAGTTTTGCAAGGAACCTTTTTTTTTGATTGTATGCTAAAACTGGAAAAATTTTATAGGTTGCGATACAGCCATAATCGTGAATTCAGGGCGGTCCAAGATCTCCCCGATACTGGGCCGCCTCATTTTTTTATGGGACCCGGTGCTCTCTACACTATATGCTGTTTTCTTTTTTTTAATTGAACATATCCAATTATCGTCTGCTGTTGGGTTTTACCTGGAGGGTACACTACGAAGCCGAAATCGCTGCGATAATCTGGTAGATCTCCGACACAAGGGATGCCTATCGGTACAGGTTTTCAGCCATCCTTTAAACGCTGAAACGAGGTAGACCCTGAAGTACACCTGCTGCCATAAGTCAGTTCTTGCGGAACAAAAAAAAAAGGTGGTATAGTCCAACCGCAACACAGTGAGTTCTAAAAAAAAAAAAAAAAAGAAACATTGGCTGTTTAGATACGTATGATATTCGATAATATACCTAGTACATATTATATAAAGGAGCCTAACGGGGAAAAGATACTTGCTCCAATTTTCCGTATCGGTGAAAATTGAGTAGCATAGTAGTAAAAGATAACCGAATTTAAACTTTAAAATAGAAATACCACTGGAAAGAATTTCCAGTACTTGGGTATTTTGTTCGGCAGTGAAATCGCCTGATAAAATTTAGTATTACGTTTTTTTTTGTTGTTAGTTTTTAAGCGGCGTTGAAGTTTTTTGTTCAACTTTTCTGGTTTATATCTCCTTTCAACTTAATCAGTTTTTTTTGTTTCCAAGACTGTTTGTAAGTGATTAGGTAGTGTTTCCTGATTTATTTTTGATCGCGTCTTTCATATACCTTTTTGTCTAACCAGTCCTCCTCTAAAGAGATCTATCGAGGTAGGGAAATTTACTTTCGTCAACCTAATTTAACTTACCGATATCAAGTACGTACCAAAAAGGGTACATTCAACACATCTCTTAGGAAATACCTCCGTCACATTTCGAATAATACCTTTTCTTAGTTTGTTTGTTAATTTTGTCTAATTTCTCCAAATTTGCTATAGAATTTATATAACATTTACAAAGATTTAACTAAGTTTTTTTTTAAAGTCAATGATAGCTTCCTTGTTTTTTTTTTTGTCACATATTACATATATTATGGGCATACTTTATGTCAATTTTAAAGGATTTCAATAAAACTTCATAAGCGCCATTGTTGGTTGAAATTTTTGTGTTTGCTTGTTTCGTTTAATCGAAACATGATATTTTGAGAAGAGGCTTTTTTCAGGGGGGTGGATGGTAGCCCAATACTTTCGGTGAAGATGGTATGACCGGAAACTGGTTGTCGACCTTGTTGGGGATATCCAAAATTGCCAACGGATATCATGGTTGGGTGGGTTGGCATTTATGCAACAACACCTGCAGTATCCTAGAAGTGGTGATTGTCCGTCCGTGGTCCTTTTTTTATGATAATTTTCTCTGGCCTGATTTGTGTTTTGTTTGCAGGTGAGGTTGAGTTTCGGGGGCAAGATCCCCCCCCATTCCGACGAGCTAATGCCGCACCTAGCAAGCAGGCCGCGTTCCCGAAACTTGACATTCCTTTCCCTAATCCATCCTCTTCCTTTCCGAATTTCCTACCTATTCCTTTTCCTTTCATGCTGCCTTACCGACATTCCTCCCTTCCTCTTGCCTCGCAACAAATGGCGCCCAACGTCTGAGCTTTTTAGCGAAGATTTTTGTTGTCTACGTTTTTGTGAAAGTCCCCAACCAAACTTGCTATGGGTTTTCAAGGACCGTAAGTCTTCACCAAGAAGGTCTTAGACGAACTTAGGTGAATTGCGACGATTTCTTGAAAATTCATAGCGACTGCGGTTAGTGTTCGTTTTGACGTTTTGTCTGCTGTTGCTGTGAGGTTCTCCAACTTCGTAAGTCTGCACCTGGAAAGTCTCTTACATACCAGGTGTATCCCGACGAATGTTTGGGAACTTGCAGTAGCAACAGATAACGTCTGTTGTCTAGTTTTTCCTTATCCATTTCCTAATTTTTTTTTATTTTTCTATCTTGATTTTCAATTTCCCTCCGCTTATGTCCAGTCAATTCACTTTTCGATTAGGACGCGGTGACCATGTTTGGCGAGGCGCCAAACATCGATGCACCGTCGCAATCTACTGTTTTGAGTTTTCTACTCATTTTTGTACTAGGTTTCCCCTCACGTTTCAAGTCTTCCAGCCAAGTCCTAAGGACAGACTAGAACCGCGGGAACGCTGAGGAAAACCATATCGTTTAGTCATTTTCTCTACTTTTGTCAATCCTTTCCCACCTCGCCACTTCAAGGGATTTTTTTTTGTCCGCCTGCAGTCTTATTCCTGAAAGATACCATTAGTAAGGTCATACCATATCGCCCAGAAACCATCGAAAACGCTACCTGAAGCACCCTGAATACATACATACATACAAAAACCGAAAAATCGTATTCAAAGTTACAATTTTTGAAAAAAAAACAGAAGTTTTCAAACCCAGTTTTTCTAATTGAAAAATAGTTAATATTTTTTTTTTGTAAAGACAAAAAATACATAATTTTCTTTTTTTCTTCGTTTAGTTAATTTTTTTTTGCTTACTATAATAAATTTTCTTCAGTTACCTTTCTTATACCTGGTTCTTATTCAAATTTAATCGCATCAACAAAAAAAAAAATGAAGATTCGAAAACTATTCTGCTTCAATACTAAACGGAATTAACTTTATTAATTGTCCTACTTTTGGCATTACATCAAGGGAAAAAGAAAACGTTTCGTAAGAAACCGCATCCGTTGTTCTTTAGTAATTGTTTTTTTTTTTTGGTTCTATCGATTTTTTTTTAATTAAGAGTTTTTTTAGTCGTGTCTCTCGTATAAATATATATTTGAATAATGAATCCAACCGATAAAGACGAAGACGATCGAATTAACAGGATTATCAGGGGAGCTCAAATAGAGGATAATGTCCGACTGACTAGGTCAGCTAGCCGACAATTAAGCGATAGCGAGAGGCATCGCTTAATGCATTCTCCTCTCACTTTTGAAGGCAGACCATTTCGATCAACGTCCAATTTAACCGCTAGTTCAGGTATTCCCATCGATAATCGTCAAGTCAACAGCTCTATAGAATCCGTACCTACCCCTACTTATAGCCAGCTGAGTGGAGTGGGAGCAGAAGCTTTTCCACCTCACCGTAGAAGTTTCGGCTCGTTGAATGAAACGGTATTGCCAAGAACAGGGAGGGGATCCGTTCCTAGATCTGCTAGTGCTGGCGTACCTAATCTGGGTGGTTCTAGAGATATTTTGGAGAGCTTGTCCCAAATACCACCAGCCAATAATAGAACCGGAAAGATTTTCTCTGAAGACTTGAAAGCGTACATTAATTTAGCCGTAGTAGATGCTTTTTCTACCTGCAAAGATTCAATTCAATCTGCAGTCACCAATTCTCTGAAAGATGAGATTCAGCATCAACTGGAAGGATTCCTCAGAGAATTAAATCTAGGAAGACCTAATCCGCCAAATGATGACCAGGTACCAAAACCGCCAGTGCCTTCTTACAGGTTTCCACCGCCAGTTCAACCACCACCGCCGCAGCGTCCTCAGCCTGATCCAAGTAGGAGTGCTTTCGTTCCTCCTGCACAGCAACGTAGGAGACCACAAGAAGCGTTTAGGAGAAGTCATGATAGGATGTACCAACCCAACGAATTCCGTGATGTTCCCCAAGGTCCGGCCAGAAATATATCAAATCCTCAAACTCCATACGCATATCCACTACCTTTTGTACCCCAATTAGTAACATCCGGATTTAAGGCTCCGATTAAAATCAATAAGTGGGGTCTTAAATTCGAAGGCCCTCCGGCCACTCTGACGGTCGAAGACTTTATTTTTCGGGTTGAGACGCTACAGAGCCAATATGATTGTCCGTGGGCGGAAATTCTGCGAGATTTCCATCTCTTGCTGGCCGGAAACGCCCACGACTGGTTCTGGCAGTTTCAGCGAGACAATTACCAGCCCAACTGGTCTACGCTGAGAGTACTCTGATGCGTCAATTCAAAAACCCTCGATCAGACTACGATATAATTCGTGAGATAACTGATCGTAAACAAGGTTTCTCCGAAAAGATCGATGACTTCTTTGTGGCCATCAACAAAATTAAATCTCAATTAAGAATACCGATTCCGGAAGTGGAGTTGGTAAAGATCCTCAAAAAGAACTTGAACGAGCGATTTGTGAGCTTAGTATATCCTATGCCAATCTTTTCCTTGGATCAGCTGAGGAACGCCTGCAAGGATGTGGAAACAGCGTTTCCAAGAAGAGAACGGGAGTTTCTGAAGTCCAATGTAAGGCAACCAGTCAAATATATGGCCAACGAGCTGGAATACGAGGAAACGTATCAACCTTTTGACGAACAGCTGGCGGCCTACCAGTTTGGTGGGGCTCGTCCGAAAATTCCTGCTAGGAAATATGCTGACGTTACAAGTTTGGTGTGTTGGAACTGCAAAACGCAGGGCCATACCTACTTCGAGTGTGAGTCTGAAGTCCAGAACTTGTTTTGCTACAAGTGTGGACAGGAGGGAGTAAAAACCCCGCATTGTAAGCGTTGTAATCCGGGAAACCGATCGTTGAACGCGAAGGGTTCGGGGGATTCGCGTTCGATCCCAATACAAAACCCTCAGTAATTCCAAAATCCGAAGTCCAAAAAATTCAAAAAGAGATAATTGCAAGTACTTGTAAGATGGGGAGTGAAGAGAAAATCACAATTTTAAAAAGAGATGAAAGTCAAATAAATAAAGCTAAACAAATCATGAATCCAAATTATCCTATTAAACCACTTCATGTTAGAATTGAGGAGTACTATCTGGCCAGAGATAGGATCTTTAATAACAGTGTACAGTTACCTTCTAAAAAAGTGCTTAAAGCAAGGGAGAGATTCAAGATTAGAAAGGATGTTAAAAGCAGAATTTCCTCCACAATAATAGATTTGTCAACTGATCCCAGGCCTTACGCTCGAGTTAAGATAGAAAATAAGGAAGTTCTAGGATTGCTAGATAGCGGTGCGAGCGTCAGCATCCTAGGAAAAAACTGTGTGCAACTAGTAGAAGAACTAAAGCTCCCAGTAACAACTTTTAGGTCTGGAGTCAAAACCGCCGACGGTAAGAGTCAGTCAATAGTAGGGAAGGTTCAAGTAAAAGTAGAATACCAGGGTAAGAGAAAAGAGCTAACTTTCTTTCTTGTTCCAAACTTAGATCAAGAAATCTACCTAGGAGTAGATTTTTGGAAATCATTCCAGCTAGCTCCGAACCTCATTAGTTCTCTGTTTCGACCGAGACGGTCTCGGTAAAACGACGCTCATGGAGCATGTCATAGATACAGGGGATGCGGCCCCTGTGAAACAGCGCCACTACCCTGTTTCCCCAGCGGTACAAGCCATTTTGTATGAAGAGCTTGACCGGATGTTGAGTCTCGGCGTCATTGAGGAGAGCGAGAGTCCGTGGTGTTCGCCAGGGGTTCTCCTGCGAAAACCAGGCAAGAACCGACTTTGTCTGGATTCTCGTAAAGTGAACTCACTGACGAAGAAAAACGCTAATCCTCTCCCCCATATCGAGAGGCTCCTAAGCCGACTACCCGACACCTACTACATTAGTAGCATAGATCTTAAGGAAGCATTCTGGCAAATACCGCTGGAGAAACAGAGTAGGGAAAAGACTGCCTTTGCGGTACCGGGAAGACCCTTGTACCAATTTACTGTTATGCCCTTTGGGTTGTGCAATGCAGCCCAAAGGTTATGCCAGTTATTCCTGCACGACTTAGGGACCGGGTGTTCGTGTATCTAGACGACTTACTTATCATGGCACCAGACTCTGACACACATATCGCCCTGGTAGACGAAGTGGCTGAGTGTTTACGCCAAGCAAATCTCACCATCAACATGAACAAATCCAAGTTCTGCTTCAAAGAACTGAAGTATTTGGGGTTCATTGTTGGTGGTGGGAAGCTCAAAACCGACCCTGCTAAGGTCGAGGCTGTCGTGGAATTTTCAGTTCCAAAAAATCCAAGACAAGTTAGGAGGCTACTTGGTTTAGCGGGGTGGTATCGGAGATTCATAAAAGATTTCTCGAGCCTGACTGTACCCCTGACGGACTTGCTGAAAAAGCGAAACGAAAAATTTAGAATGACGGAAGAGGCATTGAGAGCGTTCGAGAATTTGAAGAAGACGTTAACCACGGCACCGGTTCTTTCTCATCCTGTCTTTTCGAAGAGGTTCTACATCCAGTGCGATGCATCGGATGCGGGGATCGGCGCTGTACTTTTTCAAAAAAATCAGGAAGACGAAGAAGTCCCCATTTCTTATTTCTCCCAAAAGTTCAATAAAAGCCAGAGAAACTACAGTGTGACCGAGAAGGAGTGCATGGCTGCGGTAATGGCTGTGCAAAAGTTCCGGCCGTATGTCGAGGGCATGGACTTCACGGTTATTATGGATCACTCTAGCCTCCGCTGGCTAATGAGTATGAAAGATCTTAGCGGTAAGTTAGCCCGCTGGAGTTTACTCCTACAGTCGTATGCCTTCGACATACAGCACCGAAAGGGAAGCCTGAATGTAACCCCAGATACTCTTTCTCGGGTACATGTAGATTCTCTGGACTTAGAAGAAGTAGCGCCATTGATTGATTTGAACTCGTCGGAATTTCAATCGGATGAATACCTGAGCTTAATAGACACAATCCAAGATCATAAAGAAGAACTCCCAGATCTCAAAGTCGAAGGCGGTTATGTTTATAAGCGCGCATTTTGAAGGTCAGGTGATGAAATCATGCAAGAACATACTTGGCTTTTGTGGGTCCCATCAGGCCTCACCGAAGAACTCATTGAAAGAGCCCATTATTCACCACGAGTAGCTCACGGTGGCATCGCAAAAACTCTATTTCGAATTCGACAGTACTTCCATTGGCCAAATATAACAGTACAAGTTCGCGAGTATATTTCTAACTGTTCCATTTGTTAAGAGTGTAAGGCGTCTAACCAAGTATCTCGTCCTCCCATTGTAAACTCTTATTGTTCTGATCGTCCATTCGAAAAACTATATATCGATTTCCTAGGCCCTTACCCCAGATCGAAGTTAGGGAACGCGTACGTTTTTTGTTGTTTTGGATCATATGTCTAAATTTGTTTTTCTAAAGGCCCTCAAAAATGCTAACACCAACAGTGTTATAAAGTTTTTGCATCAAGAGGTGTTTAGTATGTTTGGGGTTCCCCGGATAATCCATTCCGACAATGGGAAGCAATTTCTCGCAAAGGAATTTCAAAACCTTTTGCAAAAATACGGAATTCAACATTTAAGAACGGCGAACTATGCACCCCAATTTAATCCGTCCGAGAGGGTAAACCGCACGCTGTTGGCAGCAATCCGTTCTTATATCAAAACAGATCAACGCGATTGGGATTATCACCTCAACGACATCGCTTGTGCGTTGAGGAGTGCAGTTCATAACTCGACCGGTATATCTCCATATTTCGCGTTGTTCGGTACGAACGTGATACTACACGGTAGCGGTTATGAACTAGCACACAAGTTGACCGCGATTGACGACAGCGAATTGGTGATCCTTCCTCGGCGTGATCGTTTGGAATGCATACGATAACGTATACGAGAAAACATTTTTAAATCAAACGAAAGATCCGCAAAAACCTACAACACGCGCACACGGACGGTAAGATACTTGCCGGGTCAAGAAGTATACCGACGAAATTTTATCTTGAGTGATGCTTCCAGAAACTTGTCAGCGAAACTATGCCCCAAGTACGTAAAGTGCCGAATAATTAAAAAAGTAGGTAATAATTTGTATGAACTTGAGAATCAGAACGGAAAGAAGATCGGAATATTCCACGCCAAGGATCTTAAACAATAGCCGAAACAATACGCGAAAGCGTCGCCCAAAAATAAAAAAAAAAAAAGAAAAAGAGGCAAACACCTTGGGATTGATTTAATTCGCCACAAACAATTCAAGAAACTTCTCAAAACCACTTTTGTTCACTTAATGGTTCTTTAAAATCTTTGTACATTATTAATTATTCAAAAGTAAACCAAAAAGTTTTTATTCTGAGACACACTACCTCGCCGTATCAAGGTCATGCCAACAGACGCCCACATAAGACACCCGAATACAAACTCAATAATTTTTTTTTTCACAACGTACCTTTAAAACTTCAAAAAAAAAAAAACAAAAAAAAACAAAACACTCTTAATAAATGTTAAAATCCAACACTCATATAGGCAGTAGCTTTCAAAGTAATCAATTGTTTTTGTCGTTTCACCAGTGCCAGAAGAAAAAAAAAGCCCAAGTTGCACTTAATAACTATTAGTCTTCTCGCTTAGTACCTGATTTAAAGGAATGTTAGTTCGTAGTACAACTAAACAAAATTCATTTTCCACGCAGTACCTGATATTATAGTACTCTGAGGTTCATAGAACCACTTATAATAGTTAACATAAATAACCTCCACATTGTACCTGCTTCTCCATGTATCCCCTAGTAAATTCAAATCGTTGCTGTTTGATATTTATTTGTTTATTTATTGCAGGCATATATCAAAATATAAATTTGCTTAGTGGCTAAACTTAAAGACTATTTCATCTGTGATATCTTAGTGGTAATTCTCAATCTGTGATATTTTCTGTCGACTATTCTTCATCTCGTCCCTACTAGATACCTACATAATCGTTTTATTTATTTATTTGCCTTTATTAATTTATTCATATTTTCCCTTAATCGTCTAACAAGGTTATCAAAGCCACTTTAATAAACTTAAATCTAAAATAGAAAAGATTAACTTACAGGTATCGTAGATATCAGCTGGTCGTTCAGGGTCAATGACCTCAGTTCTTTAACAGCAAACAATCCACTGATGGGGAATACAAAGTCCCTATATTCGTGGGTAGTAGATACGTCTGCGAAGATAAAAGCAAATAATGAATAAGGGAATAAATAAATTGCTGTAAAACGTAAAAGGCTAAGCACTTACACGGGGTAGGGATGCAAATAACATGATGATGTCCCTGTATTCATATGTTTTCATTGCTCCGCAATTGATAATAATCATTCAACATTTTGTATGGTTTTACCTGACAAAAAAAACATAGGTAAGATTTCGTATGATGAGATAACTCGTAAGGCATTAAGATTCACCTGAGTAGGGTACAGCCTTTCCTCTTAATAATAAGCACCGTTCTATGTTATTAGTTAGCATCCAACCTCAAATGCCCGGCTTTGTTAGCGTGGGTAGCTCACCACGAGGCGAAGAGAAAATAAAATCCAGGCTACATTTTCTGTCCTTGTACTTGGAATAAATCTTACAAGCACAGAAATCTTGTTGTGTGCGCCTGACCGGATGCTCATCAGAATATCTGAAAGAAAAGAAATAATTTGTAATATGAAAATGAAAGAATGTTAAATATAAATTTATACTTACGAGGAAACGGCAGCCATCTTCCCAAGTCGCTTGTTGAAATTTGAGTGGCGAAATAATGGCAAGAGGGCTCGTTCAAGGCATATTTCTTAAATGATATTTGGAATACTGGAAGAATATAGATGAGAGACGATAGTAATTCCAAGGATTTTGTAGGACTAAACTCTCCAAACGTCAGTTTACGTCAGTCAACCTAGCTCCTGGATATGAGAGTCGAGACGAGTTTGAAGATATACTCAACCTCTTGTATAACACCCTTGAGTTGGGTTAGGATCAGTTCAATCTATGACGGTGTTCACATTGGACTCACTTCGCGCGACTCATATTGACATTTCATTGTTTTATCTCACTCCAACTCATGATGAGAAAGAGAGAGTCTAGTGAGGCAGGATTTTTTCAAAAAAATTTAAAATCCTGCCTCACTTTCTCATATAGTTGTGTAGAGTGAGATAAAAGAAAAAGATGTCAAAATGAGTCGCGCGGAGTGAGTCCAATGTGAAGACCGTCTATTAGATCGTTCCATTAGACATACAAAAGGGATAATACTGTGTTCTTGGACGTAAAATTAAGTATGTTTAGGTAAAAGTCAAGAAGAGACTAAAGAATGTCGTAGGTTGTTGAAAAAAAAAAAAAAAAAAAACATTTCAAGTTTTCCGATATCTTTTATTTGGGGGAAAAAAAAAGAAAAGAAGAATAATGAGAAATCAGGCTAGTGAAAACAGAGTATTAAAATTTAAATTAGCTTGTTGCTCAGCGCCATCTAGCAGTCAACGAGCAATATCAAATGAGAGAAGACGTCTTTTAAAATACCCATTAGAGGAGCAAACAAAATTATGTAACTCACAACTACACTGGCATTTCGGAAAAAAAAAGAAGGAAAAACGAATACTTACTAGAGGTTGAGGGACCGATGGACATCGGATGATGCGAATAAAGTAGGAGGAATAGCTGAAATGAAGTGGGATGATTCTCGTACCGCAAATGAAACTGTTGGCTGACGGTCATACGGACAATTTCCTTCAACGGTCGAAGAAGAGCGAAACGCCTTTAAGCTCTATAGACATAGTCGGTACTCGATAATTTTAGTATAGAAAAAAAAAGAAATAAAAGCTAGATTTCATTTAAGTATACTGTGCGTGGTAATTTTCATCTTTTATTAATATATTTTTTTTGTAGTAATAACTTTCTGAAGTTAATTGTAAAGATACATTTTTTTTTCAAATTTAGAAATACGTTTCATTCGACTAATCGTGCCTTTTGCATCACCAATTTATGTACATATGTATATAATATACTACGTAAGAAAAAACATTTAAAAAAAAAGAACACTAGGGTGAGTTTTGCAAGGATTTTTTTTTTTTGATTGTATGCTAAAACTGGAAAAATTTTATAGGTTGCCATACAGCCATAATCGTGATTATCCAAGATCTCCCCGATACTGGGCCGCCTCATTTTTTTATGGGACCCGGTGCTCTCTACACTATATGCTGTTTTCTTTTTTTTAATTGAACATATCCAATTATCGTCTGCAGTTGAATTTTTCCTGGAGGGTACACTACGAAGCCGAAATCGCTGCGATAATCTGGTGGATCTCCGACACAAGGGATGCCTATCGGTACAGGCTTTCAGCCATCCTTTAAACGCTGAAACGAGGTAGACCCTGAAGTACACCTGCTGCCATAAGTCAGTTCTTGCGGAACAAAAAAAAAAGGTGGTATAGTCCAACCGCAACACAGTGAGTTCTATAAAGAAAAAAAAAAAGAAACATTGGCTGTATAGATACGTATGATATTCGAGAATATACCTAGTACATATTATATAAAGGAGCCTAACGGGGAAAAGATACTTGCTCCAATTTTCCGTATCGGTGAAAATTGAGTAGCATAGTAGTAAAAGATAACCGAATTTAAACTTTAAAATAGAAATACCACTGGAAAGAATTTCCAGTACTTGGGTATTTTGTTCGGCAGTGAAATCGCCTGATAAAATTTAGTATTACGTTTTTTTTTGTTGTTAGTTTTTAAGCGGCGTTGAAGTTTTTTGTTCAACTTTTCTGGTTTATATCTACTTTCAATTTAATCAGTTTTTTTTGTTTCCAAGACTGTTTGTAAGTGATTAGGTAGTGTTTCCTGATTTATTTTTGATCGCGTCTTTCATATACCTTTTTGTCTAACCAGTCCTCCTCTAAAGAGCTCTATCGAGGTAGGGAAATTTACTTTCGTCAACCTAATTTGACTTACCTATATCAAGTACGTACTCCGTCACATTTCGAATAATACCTTTTCTTAGTTTGTTTGTTAATTTTGTCTAATTTCTCCAAATTTGCTATAGAATTTATATAACATTTACAAAGATTTAACTAAGTTTTTTTTTAAAGTCAATGATAGCTTCCTTGTTTTTTTTTGTCACATATTACATATATTATGGGCATACTTTATGTCAATTTTAAAGGATTTCAATAAAACTTCATAAACGCCATTGTTGGTTGAAATTTTTGTGTTTGCTTGTTTCGTTTAATCGAAACATGATATTTTGAGAAGAGGTTTTTTTTGCAGGGGGGTGGATGGTAGCCCAATACTTTCGGTGAAGATGGTATGACCGGAAACTGGTTGTCGACCTTGTTGGGGATATCCAAAATTGCCAACGGATATCATGGTTGGGTGGGTTGGCATTTATGCAACAACACCTGCAGTACCCTAGAAGTGGTGATTGTCCTTCCGTGGTCCTTTTTTTATGATAATTTTCTCTGGCCTGATTTGTGTTTTGTTTGCAGGTGAGGTTGAGTTTCGGGGGCAAGATCCCCCCCATTCCGACGAGCTAATGCCGCACCTAGCAAGCAGGCCGCGTTCCCGAAACTTGACATTCCTTTCCCTAATCCATCCTCTTCCTTTCCGAATTTCCTACCTATTCCTTTTCCTTTCATGCTGCCTTACCGACATTCCTCCCTTCCTCTTGCCTCGCAACAAAGGGGCTGTTTTGGATTCCGTAAATCCATTAGAGTGCTCACCACCCACCGAGACATTTAATAATGGCAGCAAATCGTGATTATTAATTGGGAGTGGGGTATGTTGTACCGGTTGAATATTAAGGTTATTCATTGTATTATTGCTTCGAGAATTTGATTTATCTCCTAGACTCACTAAAGATGCCGGTTCTTGAGAAAAACTTGCAGGGAGATTTCCTTCAACTGACGGGGACAAATTTGATTGGCTGACGGATTGTGGAACAGGATCAGTGGGAATTGGCTGATTGTTTTCTGTTCTTATGTTTGATTGAGGAGGACTGCGTTGAATTAATGGACTTAAGCTGTTTAATAAGCGTTCTTGCTCGCTAAGATTTAGTCTATTCGACGATCTAGTTCCTTTCTTCTTGGTAGTACCTGTTTTAGGAACTTGGTTGTTTCCGTCCCTTTCAATTACCATTTTGCTTATTTGTAATATTTTATTGTTTTTTCGAAAATTTATTTAGAAACACCTAAGTATGTACGTATATATTTTTATTTTTTTGGTGCTTATCTATTATAGATGCTACGATATTTTAGTTACATACAAAAATGTTTTTAAGTTATATTTGAAATATCTTAACAAAAAAATAGAAAACAGAATTTGTGTCTTGAAAAGGAAAAGAAAAATATAAAAGTATGTATTTTGAAACTTTACAACAAAAGGATATAACCAAAGATATTCAAAAATTTTAATTTATAGTGGTTTTATGTGAATGAACTATATTAAGAGCTTTATAATATTTGCTGTTAGGATAAGATTTTATAAATAAATCTGAAAGGGTATTTTCAAAAAGTTATAAATTCTGTTTTATTGGACGTTTTGTGATGTGAGTTATATCATTGCTGGGACGCTTCGGGCAACTTATTCGGTGATGATTATTTTGCCGCATCTTGAACTGAGCTGAATATTTAAACAATTATAACACTAGGAGACTATCAGGCGGACTATTGTTGAATCTTCCCTCTAGGTGGTAAGTAGTTACACAAAAATTTGAACGTAGGACAAGATCGTTGCTATCTAGCAGCTTCCGCAATTCCAGTCAAGTCTGAGACCTTTGCTGGAAGTCATGAAGTTGTCAGATAAGCATTACAAAAAAGGGATAGAAAATATCGCGGAAAGAAAATTGTGCAACTGATATGACACTATGTCGCCTTACAGGACACAATCCTTTATAGAAAAACAGGACAATGGAGTGAAACTTAAAAAGGAGGAAAAGATAGAAAAGTAAAGATTATAACACTAAAGGATGGGTTAAGACAAAACAAAACACGGTTTAATTATTATTGTCATCATCATCTTGTTATCTCTTCGCAAATGATAAGGTATGTTAGAAACTTTCCATAATCATGACATACGAGTTGCCGATGATGATGACAAGAACAATTAGGATGTATTTGAAATTGGAAGAAATGAAACAAAAACAAGGACCAACGTTATGGGCGCCATTTGTAATAGGCTTGAGGTGGTGAATTTCAGAAATTCAAAGCGAGTTTTTTTTTTTTTGAGTGTAGTGGACTGGCATGCTGGCGGTTGCTCTGCTTGAACTCGCCGGAATTGGGTGGGATCTTGGTCCACGTAACTCAATCTCACCTAACTACAAAAATAGTAATCATGCCATAGGAACAACAAGAAAGAAAAGTTATTCGGTCGACAACGGACGGACGTTACCACTAGAGGGCGCTGTGGTAATTTCAGCGAGGCCGGTAACCCACCCTACCATGGGAGTTGAGACACCTTGTTAATTTATTGTCGCCTTCCGCATCCCCTAGAAAGAGAAAACTTAGAGATCCATCAAGCTATGTGCTTGAAGAAAAGACGAAATTTCATCCAAATTGATGCAATTTTATAATCATGACTTTTATTGAATATTGATTTTAAAGAAAACATAAACATAAGCAGTAAACCATTATAAAAGAAAATTGATCTATAAAAAAAAAATATCTATATAGCTATAGTGTGTGAAAATATAAACCAAATTAAATTAATTTTAACACATAAATAGTATAATCGAATTGTATAGCTTAATATGACGTGTGTATACACTGGATTATATAAAAAAAATCAAAGAAAGAAATTAAGCAGGTAGGAATTTTGTACTATTTAAACTTTATTTACGACGGTATCTACTTAGCTTCCACCTTTAATTGTTTCCAACTAACAAAAACTTTAAACGACAACGGATTTTTTTTTTTTGTATGAGTCAGATTTTCTACCTGTATTGAGCTCAATGAGGGTGTATTATCTATACTCTATTAACAAGGTAGTTTCGCTTGTTTTTTTTTCTTGGCGAGGGGAAACCAAATTAATACCACTGGATAAAAAAAAAAAGAACCAAATTTACAAAAAAAAAATTCCTATTTGCTCAGATTTTTAAGAAACAAATAATGAATTTCCTTATAAAGAATAAACCAACAAAAAAAAATCAATCAAAAAAAATAAAAAAATAAGAACGAACAAAAAAAGTTAACTAATACTATATCGCACCAAGTACATACAAAAAAAAAATTATAATCCTTTATAATCTGGAGCTCCAAAATCCAATTTTCATCGATAGTAATTTACAATCGGTTGATCACTTAGGCATTACTGCCTATATAAGTATATATGGAAAGTAATTTCACATGTAATTATAAGTACTAATTGAATGCACCCATGTGCCGATAGTGCAAATATACATATAAATATATATATATATATATATATATAGTGTATGAAGTTTTGTGCTTCTTATATTACTAATAAGGATGAAGTTTAAATTAAACTTTTAAATATTTACTTAAATATTAAAGTGAATTTAAAATTAGCCGTACAAGATTAAGGACTGGAACTGCAGACCGCAGTGTGACGACACTTAAGATTAATCATGCGCCACCTCGAGTGGTAAGACAAATGAGGTTCCTCGTATATTAAAAAAAAGGGCGGCGATCACGACCTGTAATAGATTGTCCGTGATCGCCTAACCTAATCATACAAAATGGTTTTATAACAAAATCACATCACGATAATTTATCCAAAAAAAATCACTCACCACTTAGTATTTTCCAATAATTTATGTACTTTAAATTACTGAGGTGCAACTTTAACACTCGAAATTCAATTTTCCACAAATATGTAGGTTTATATGTAAGTATGTGTTGTGTCTGATTTAGATTTTAATATATTTATGTTTTATTGCCCTAAAATAATTAAAAGTTATAATAAAATTTAACTTAGACAATTGTGCAAAACCCTTACATCTACTTTGTTCACTACTAGTTCAAATTAAATTTTAAACCAAATTTTTCTCAAGAATTCCACGACACCTAGCTTTAAAATTAAACAATATCTCCTCTGTCGGCCATCATTTTTTTTTCATTATTGTAGTTTTTATGGCAGTGTCAAATGACCAGGACAAAAAAAACAATCAATCAAACAAAATAAAGGCGGCTCAACATTGGTTTGCGGAAATAAAAAAAGGAATAACTCGTATATTTACGTAGGTAAGTTAAAGATATCTCAACGATAGACCTGACAATCAAAGTATAATGTTATTTTTCTATTCATCCTCAACAATAGGACAGAACAAGACCCAGTAATCGACTGCGGATGGAACCCAGCGGCAATGCTACATCAACGTCAACAAAAAGGTAATGCAGAAATCTTTCGAGTTTATTCAGTCTGAAAGAAGATTTCAGAGTTCTCATATAGTTCTTACTTTCTTTTAGAAATATCCGAACACTTGGACTGGTTCAGCTTGAGGATACGGAACACCAAACATCATATCCTGAGGGCTCGAAAAGCTATACATTTCATTGGATTCAGTAAGTATCATTACTGTGTTATACCAAAAGTTATATATATATGCCTATAACAAGTCTCTTCGTACGTTTACAGGGGTCCATTACATTATTTTTTTTTTCTTCTTTGAGAAGTCAAAAATGTCAAATCTACAAAAGTAGGGAAGGTAGTTTCTAAAATATACACTACCTGACCTGCTCTGGTGGTAAACCGGTGGAGGTAAAGTGGCGGTGGTAAACTGTCCCGTGGTAAACCGGCGGTGGTAAGCCGGCGGTGGTAAACTGTCCCGTGGTAAACTGGCGGTGGTGAACTGTCCTGCTTCGTGAATTCCGAGCAGCTGATGAAAAACAAACGTTGAGAAAAAGATTCAAATAGCTCTGTTCTATTTGATGCCGCATCTGGGCTGTCAAGCTAGAAACGCCACAGTACTCCCCCTCCAGTGACGAAGTTATGATGGAATGTCAAATCTGACTTCATGTTTATTATCTATTTTTGTTTTGTGATGGATTGTTTTTAAAATTCTCTGCTGCCGAAGCTTTAATATCGTCTTTGTATGTTGTTCGCAGTCCCATCAAAACTGTTGGAAGTGCCTCAACCCAGTTGGTTTCTTCATGACACATGAGAGCGTCCTTCAAGAAACGATGCCATCGTTCAACAAGTCCATTTGAGACGGGGTGGTAAGGTGAAGTGCGTATCCTTATCGTTCCAATCATTTTCAAAAGTGCATTGAAGAGAGCCGACTCAAATTGAGTTCCTTGATCGGTGGTGAGTGTTGTGGGCGAACCGAATCGAGCAACCCAGTGAGTATAGAAAGCGGTTGCGACTGTGTCTGCAAACATATCTTGAAGACGTACAGCTTCTGGCCATCTGCTGAAACGATCGATCATTGTTAAACAATACCTATTACCTTTGCAATGCGGTAGGACGATCAAATCGATGTGAACATGTTGGAATCGATGATCTGGAACTGCAATTGATTCAGGAAGTAGTTTGGTATGACGATGAACTTTTGTTGGATGCAGGTGCGTGACCACTCCAATGCATCTTTTCTGATGTTCGGCCAGATGTACTTCTGCCTAAGTTGGCGACTGGTTGTTCTTCCACTAGGATGGGAAAGACCATGTATGGATTCAAAGGCCTTTCGACGTAGTGAAGCTGGTATGTAAGGTCGAACTGTATCATTAAATATGTTGCAATAAATTTTAACATTCGAATCCATAGTTAGATTTTTTAGATTGAGTGATGAGTTTTTTTGCTGCACAATTTCTTGAAGCTCAGCATCCAGCAGTTGTGACAGGTGTAGTTCTCGAAGATCAAACTTAATTGGCAACGATATCGCATTAAGTCGCGATAGTGCATCTGCTACAGAGTTGTCTTGGCCAGGTAGGTAGATGAAATCTGTAGTAAATTGTGAGATGTAGTCCAATTGCCTTAAACGACGCTGTGGTGCTTTATCTGAACGCTGCTGGAAAGCATAAGTAAGTGGCTTATGGTCAGTCTGGATGATAAAGTGTCGCCCGTCCAGTATGTGCTTGAAAAATCGTATAGCAAGATAAATCGCCAGCAATTCGCGGTCGTAGGTGCTGAAACGACTTTGTGAAGATGACAATATGCATGAGTATAAACCTATCGGCTGGACTTGGTTATTTTGTTTTTGTTCGAGCTTGGCACCAACTGCGATATCCGATGCATCAGTTGTTAAAATTAGTACAGCTTTTGGATCTAGATGATTGAGTAAAGTTGCTTGCTTAATGCTATCTTTACATTTTTTGAAAGCTTCTTCCGCCAAAGGATTCCAAGGAATAGGACGTCGGTCGTTCTTCTTTGAGTCTTTGATGAACGCATTTAATGGTGCCTGTATGTAAGCACAATTTGGCACGTATCGGCGATAGTAGTTGACAATTCCAAGAAATCGACGTAGTTCCACGATGACGTTGGGTTTCGGGTAGTTTGTTATAGCTTGAACTCTGTCTTCAGGTGGTCCAGCTTTGTTGATTGTGTGTCCAAGGTAAGTAACCTCAGACCTTCCAAAAATGCATTTGTTGATGTTGATGATTAAACCATGTTCGTGAAGTCGTTGCAAAACCTGGCGTTCATGTTGCCAATGTTGTTCCTCAGATTCTGAAACAATCAAGATATCATCAATATACCATGTCCATATGCCTTTGGAAAGTTTGAGTCGCATTTTTTAGGCCAAATGGCATGACCAGAAATGGGAAAAAACCAAAAGGCGTGGTTACAGCAGTTTTTTCGATGTCTTCTGATGCCATTGGAATCTGGTAGTAGGCTATGTCTAAGTCGACTATTGAAAAATACTCCTTGTCGTGTAATCGTTCCGTGAAATCCATGATGTGTGGAATCGGGTAACTTTGGGTTTTGGCGTTCAGTCGAAGGTAGTCACCACAACATCTCCACCCGCCAGTCTTTTTTTCAACAAGGTGAATCGGGACAAGGACTGCTAGAAACTCGACAGTAACCTTTTTTTTGAAAATCCTCGAAGTCTGCTCTGGCTTGTTTAAGTTTATCACCGGCGAGTCGTCTTGGTCGTTCGGAAACTGGCTGGCCTGTTGTGACGATGCAATGTTGGACACCTTGAGCTCTCGGAGTTGGTCTGCTGTGGTTGCTATTGTAAACAAACTCGTTGACAAGATTCGTGTACACTTCAGGACCACTGATACTTAAAAGCTTGGAAGAATCAGTGATGATGTGAAGCTCGCCGGATACAGTCAGTGATGTTATCTTGTCGATGACACGTTTGGCCTTTAAGTCGATGACTAGTCCATAGTGTGCGAGTAGGTCAGCGCCAATTATTGCAGTTTTAACGTCTGCGATGATGAAGGGCCAAATTATTTCCCGCCGCAGACCAAAGTTAAGGGGTAGGATCTTCTCACCGTAGCTATGAATTGGAGAATTATTTGCTGCCAAAAGCGTGGTGTCAGATCTGTTATTTGGGCAGCTAAGCGGACTGGGCAGTACACAAATTGTCGATCCCGAATCAAGAAGGAATTTCTGGTTGGTTTCTCTGTCATAAATGTAGAGGCGGCATTCGTTTCGGACCTTGATTCTGTTGTCGACCGCCTCATTGGACAACAGCGGTGTTAGTTTTTTTGATAACTGCAAGGCTACTTGCAGTGCCGAGCCTCCTCGCCGAATCTCTTATGAAAATAGCACAACCTCGATTGCGAGTGGGGTGTTGACGATCTCGAGCCTGAGATGTTCTTTGATCGAGTTTGAGATCGGCCATGACTACGGCTGTGCCGACCTGACTTTAAATCTTGAACCATCTTCGTCAGTGTGGCCAGAGAAGACTCGATCATAAAAAAAGGAATAACTCGTATATTTACGTAGGTAAGTTAAAGATATCTCAACGATAGACCTGACAATCAAAGTATAATGTTATTTTTCTATTCATCCTCAACAATAGGACAGAACAAGACCCAGCAATCGACTGCGGATGGAACCCAGCGGCAATGCTACATCAACGTCAACAAAAAGGTAATGCAGAAATCTTTCGAGTTTATTCAATCTGAAAGAAGATTTCAGAGTTCTCATATAGTTCTTACTTTCTTTTAGAAATATCCGAACACTTGGACTGGTTCAGCTTGAGGATACGGAACACCAAACATCATATCCTGAGGGCTCGAAAAGCTATACATTTCATTGGATTCAGTAAGTATCATTACTGTGTTATACCAAAAGTTATATATATATGCCTATAACAAGTCTCTTCGTACGTTTACAGGGGTCCATTACATTATTTTTTTTTTCTTCTTTGAGAAGTCAAAAATGTCAAATCTACAAAAGTAGGGAAGGTAGTTTCTAAAATATACACTACCTGACCTGCTCTGGTGGTAAACCGGTGGAGGTAAAGTGGCGGTGGTAAACTGTCCCGTGGTAAACCGGCGGTGGTAAGCCGGCGGTGGTAAACTGTCCCGTGGTAAACTGGCGGTGGTGAACTGTCCTGCTTCGTGAATTCCGAGCAGCTGATGAAAAACAAACGTTGAGAAAAAGATTCAAATAGCTCTGTTCTATTTGATGCCGCATCTGGGCTGTCAAGCTAGAAACGCCACAGTACTCCCCCTCCAGTGACGAAGTTATGATGGAATGTCAAATCTGACTTCATGTTTATTATCTATTTTTGTTTTGTGATGGATTGTTTTTAAAATTCTCTGCTGCCGAAGCTTTAATATCGTCTTTGTATGTTGTTCGCAGTCCCATCAAAACTGTTGGAAGTGCCTCAACCCAGTTGGTTTCTTCATGACACATGAGAGCGGCCTTCAAGGAACGATGCCATCGTTCAACAAGTCCATTTGAGACGGGGTGGTAAGGTGAAGTGCGTATCCTTATCGTTCCAATCATTTTCAAAAGTGCATTGAAGAGAGCCGACTCAAATTGAGTTCCTTGATCGGTGGTGAGTGTTGTGGGCGAACCGAATCGAGCAACCCAGTGAGTATAGAAAGCGGTTGCGACTGTGTCTGCAAACATATCTTGAAGACGTACAGCTTCTGGCCATCTGCTGAAACGATCGATCATTGTTAAACAATACCTATTACCTTTGCAATGTGGTAGGACGATCAAATCGATGTGAACATGTTGGAATCGATGATCTGGAACTGCAATTGATTCAGGAAGTAGTTTGGTATGACGATGAACTTTTGTTGGATGCAGGTGCGTGACCACTCCAATGCATCTTTTCTGATGTTCGGCCAGATGTACTTCTGCCTAAGTTGGCGACTGGTTGTTCTTCCACTAGGATGGGAAAGACCATGTATGGATTCAAAGGCCTTTCGACGTAGTGAAGCTGGTATGTAAGGTCGAACTGTATCATTAAATATGTTGCAATAAATTTTAACATTCGAATCCATAGTTAGTTTTTTTAGATTGAGTGATGAGTTTTTTTGCTGCAAAATTTCTTGAAGCTCAGCATCCAGCAGTTGTGACAGGTGTAGTTCTCGAAGATCAAACTTAATTGGCAACGATATCGCATTAAGTCGCGATAGTGCATCTGCTACAGAGTTGTCTTGGCCAGGTAGGTAGATGAAATCTGTAGTAAATTGTGAGATGTAGTCCAATTGCCTTAAACGACGCTGTGGTGCTTTATCCGAACGCTGCTGGAAAGCATAAGTAAGTGGCTTATGGTCAGTCTAGACGATAAAGTGTCGCCCGTCCAGTATGTGCTTGAAAAATCGTATAGCAAGATAAATCGCCAGCAATTCGCGGTCGTAGGTGCTGAAACGACTTTGTGAAGATGACAATATGCATGAGTATAAACCTATCGGCTGGACTTGGTTATTTTGTTTTTGTTCGAGCTTGGCACCAACTGCGATATCCGATGCATCAGTTGTTAAAATTAGTACAGCTTTTGGATCTAGATGATTGAGTAAAGTTGCTTGCTTAATGCTATCTTTACATTTTTTGAAAGCTTCTTCCGCCAAAGGATTCCAAGGAATAGGACGTCGGTCGTTCTTCTTTGAGTCTTTGATGAACGCATTTAATGGTGCCTGTATGTAAGCACAATTTGGCACGTATCGGCGATAGTAGTTGACAATTCCAAGAAATCGACGTAGTTCCACGATGACGTTGGGTTTCGGGTAGTTTGTTATAGCTTGAACTCTGTCTTCAGGTGGTCCAGCTTTGTTGATTGTGTGTCCAAGGTAAGTAACCTCAGACCTTCCAAAAATGCATTTGTTGATGTTGATGATTAAACCATGTTCGTGAAGTCGTTGCAAAACCTGGCGTTCATGTTGCCAATGTTGTTCCTCAGATTCTGAAACAATCAAGATATCATCAATATACCATGTCCATATGCCTTTGGAAAGTTTGAGTCGCATTTTTTAGGCCAAATGACATGACCAGAAATGGGAAAAAACCAAAAGGCGTGGTTACAGCAGTTTTTTCGATGTCTTCTGATGCCGTTGGAATCTGGTAGTAGGCTATGTCTAAGTCGACTATTGAAAAATACTCCTTGTTGTGTAATCGTTCCGTGAAATCCATGATGTGTGGAATCGGGTAACTTTGGGTTTTGGCGTTCAGTCGAAGGTAGTCACCACAACATCTCCACCCGCCAGTCTTTTTTTCAACAAGGTGAATCGGGACAAGGACTGCTAGAAACTCGACAGTAACCTTTTTTTTGAAAATCCTCGAAGTCTGCTCTGGCTTGTTTAAGTTTATCACCGGCGAGTCGTCTTGGTCGTTCGGAAACTGGCTGGCCTGTTGTGACGATGCAATGTTGGACACCTTGAGCTCTCGGAGTTGGTCTGCTGTGGTTGCTATTGTAAACAAACTCGTTGACAAGATTCGTGTACACTTCAGGACCACTGATACTTAAAAGCTTGGAAGAATCAGTGATGATGTGAAGCTCGCCGGATACAGTCAGTGATGTTATCTTGTCGATGACACGTTTGGCCTTTAAGTCGATGACTAGTCCATAGTGTGCGAGCAGGTCAGCGCCAATTATTGCAGTTTTAACGTCTGCGATGATGAAGGGCCAAATTATTTCCCGCCGCAGACCAAAGTTAAGGGTTAGGATCTTCTCACCGTAGCTATGAATTGGAGAATTATTTGCTGCCAAAAGCGTGGTGTCAGATCTGTTATTTGGGCAGCTAAGCGGACTGGGCAGTACACAAATTGTCGATCCCGAATCAAGAAGGAATTTCTGGTTGGTTTCTCTGTCATAAATGTAGAGGCGGCATTCGTTTCGGACCTTGATTCTGTTGTCGACCGCCTCATTGGACAACAGCGGTGTTAGTTTTTTTGATAACTGCAAGGCTACTTGCAGTGCCGAGCCTCCTCGCCGAATCTCTTATGAAAATAGCACAACCTCGATTGCGAGTGGGGTGTTGACGATCTCGAGCCTGAGATGTTCTTTGATCGAGTTTGAGATCGGCCATGACTACGGCTGTGCCGACCTGACTTTAAATCTTGAACCATCTTCGTCAGTGTGGCCAGAGAAGACTCGATCATAAGTAGGCGTTGATTCACTTCTTGTGTCTTGTCTTGAATGTCTGTTGAATAGCCGGCATGAGCAGTTGTGTTGTCCACTATTTTGTCGGCTATTTCTGACAATGTACTGAGTTGAATGTCATGACTGGCAGAGAGTATTCCCCGGACATGGTTGGGCAGACGTGCCATCCAAAGAGTGGAAAGCATGTCGTCAGGAACGTTTTCACCAGCCAGTCTGCGCATTTTCCTGAGGAGACTTGATGGACGCCTGTCGCCAAGTTCTAGGGAAGTCATGAGCCGGTTCAATTGCCTCTCCTTCGATTCAGTGAACCTAGATATTAATTGGGTTTTAAATGCAATATACCTGTCCAACTCTGGAGGCTTTTGGTGGACCAGATCGGAAACCTCGTTTAGGACTTCTGGGTCCAGCGATGCAATAATGGCATTAAATTTGCTGTTGTCAGAGACTATCCGATTGTTGTGGAATTGCGCCTCAACCTGCAAAGTGCTGGATTAATCTTCCAGAATGCAGGAATCCTGAGATTTTTGAGGGCAGCAATCTCTGGATCCCCAGTAGCAGGTGATGGTGGCGTGTCTGGCATAACGGTTTGGGTTTGGCAAAAGAAATTTGATCACGTCGGGGTCACCACTTTGGGAATTTACTTCCCATATATATATATAAACAATGAATTTAACTATTCCTTTAATATATACTTTATTCAAACTTTATTATTACTTTAATTAATAAAAATTCTGATTCTTTTGCAAAGTGCGTCTTATTGTGAGCGAGGAAATTTCAGAAGTCCAAAGATGAATTCCGAGCAGCTGATGAAAAACAAACGTTGAGAAAAAGATTCAAATAGCTCTGTTCTATTTGGTGCGACATCTGGGCTGTCAAGCTAGAAACGCCACACATTCTCATTTTTTATCTGATATATGACAGTACAAGCTTGAAGGCAAATTAAAATGGCTGCCGGGGATTCTCATCTTCATGTGGCTAATAGCCTTTTCACACCAAATCAAAATCTAGATTTCGAACAAAAAGATTTCAAAATCTCGTTGAACGTTTCACACCACTTATAAACTAGATTTCGTTTGACGTTTTGACTACTTTAATACAAACTGTCAAATATTTTTAAACAAAAGTATGGATCCTAATAAATCCAAAGTAATATTAGCTGAACAAATATTATTATATTCTGTTATCTGCCAGCCGCTTCAGACGAAAACGTCGCTTAAATATTTTAAAAATTTTAGTATTGCAAAAGAGAAGAAAAGCAATAACTAAGGCAATCGCACAACGCAACCATCCGAGGACATTGTGGGCGAAGGTAAGTTTTACTTGCGTCGTCTTCATATTCGGCACTACCATGCTCCAGATAACAAACAAATATTCTCAGCTGCGTCTGACTAAAAAGAAGTTGTTACCTGACCTCCAGCCTTCTGTTATGTGCATGCCATCTAGCCTTCTAAAAGGGTACATACATAAAGACAAATCTTCTTCTATCATTTGTATATTACTTCAGATACGAACTAGCACTTTCTTGGAAAGAGAAGTGGTGGAGAATAGTGACGAGTTTTTTTAAATATCACTTCCGAATGTCTCGACACACTTTTGATATACTCTGCGCCGAACTCAAAAGCCTAGAAAAGCAAGACACACATTATAGAAAGTGTATTCCATTAGAAAAGAAAATTGCCATAGCAGTATATGCACTTGGGTTGTCTGCTGAGTACAGACCAGTTTCCATTGTCTTCGGCGTGGGAATATCCACTTATTATGCTGCTACCCAATTAGCCAACAAAAAGTAAAGGAAAACGTGAATGGATTCGAAAAACTTGGTTTCCCTCAATGTTTTGGAGCTATAGGTAACTAATTATATAAAACCTGTTCTATTAATACTTCATATTAAAAACTTATTTCATCAAAGATGGTTGTCATATCGAAGTTCGACCCAACGCAGAAGATGCTACGGATTATTTTAATTATAAAGGCTGGTATTCAACGGTTTTACTTGCTGTGGTTGACTTTCGGTAAGCATAGACATTTTCTTTAAATTGATAATCACTATTTACTTAATATTAAAGTTACAGATTTCTTTACATAAATGTGGGAAGTCCAGGCCGGTGTAATGACTCCCAAATTTATGAAAACTCTTATGTCAAACAACAACACCAAAGCCCAATACTAAAAGAAATGTCGAAAAACTTATGCGGGGTTTCCTTTCAATACTTCAGCTTCAGTAGAAGAAAGGAATTTCAACTATGCCTTATCAAAATGCCGCAGAGTTGCTGAAAACTGTTTTGGACATTTGAAAGCAAGGTTTCGAAGGATTGGCAAAGGTCTTGACAACCATATCGATAATAGTTCATTAATTATCAAAGCATGTTGTGTACTTCATAAATTTTTAAATGAACACAATGATGTAATGAACACGCAATGGTTGCAACACGCCAACATTACAACAGAAAGAGATCAACCAGAACACACAACTCAAATCAATGACCAAAGCCCTACAGCAACAAATATACGGAATGCTATAAGCAGATATTTAGGTAATAACCAAATTGATAAAAATAATATTAATTCTGTATTTGTTTAGCTTTCGTTGAATAATATAAACGTCCCTCATGTCACGAACTGAAATAAACGAAAATGCGTATATTCCTGAAATGAGGATACGATATGTATGTACATGTTCAATATACCTAACAATTTACTGGCGTGTCATTTCAAATGCACTTGTTCAATATTGATGATTGAAACGTTTCTGAGTAGCAATTTTAATTTCCTTAGCTTTTCCTGACACCATTTCCAATTAGAAGTCATATTTCGAAATACTTTTTTCCAAGAAACGTTTCATAAGAAATTTGTTCGTTTCATAAACGTTTCGTGTATTAACTTTTTTTTGAAATATTACTTCTAATTCAAAATCGTGTCAGGAGCAGCTAAGGTGATTGAAATTGCGACTCAGAAACGTTTCAATCATCAATATTGAACAAGTGGTTTTGAAATGACACGCTTTTATAAGTAACACTTTCATGGAACTCATAAGATTTTTTTATATGGATTTCATAGAAATGATGAAACGTATCCTGTATGAACTTTTTTTCGAAATATTTGTTTAAAAGTGGATATCCACTCCTAAGTGAACTGAGTTATAATGGGAAGGCATTGCTGGTCTAATCATTTTAAACAACATACAAAAGTTTATCTTTAATTCTATTTATTTAGATATTTAAGAACTCCCTTATGGAATTCTGTTGCAGAATCTACATATTCTCTCAAAATTTTATTGTTGTCCGCATCCGTTTCTTGCACAATTTTAATTAGCTTATCGATTCTGTCATCAATAAAATCCATTTCTTCATCAACATTCCTTTTTCTCTTTTTAGCTCTCGACCTGGATGTTGAAGGTAATTCATCCTTAACTGAAGAAGTACCTGATGGAGTTGCAGGAGCATTTGCAGAGGAATGCGAATTCTCGTTTGCAAATGTCGAGTTAGCCGACGGTGGAGAATTGATTTTTCTGTACGAAAATTTATCAATGGCGTCGATGAATAGATGTGAATTGCAACAAAAATTTAACCAGGTGTGTGAAGATCCCTACTGGCTATGTGTGAGATTTTTATGCACACATTCTCATTTTTTATCTGATAACTGCCAGTTCAAGCTTGTAGGCAAATTAAAATGGCTGCCGGGGATTCTCATCTTCATGTGGCTAATCTGTGAACTATATTACCTAGAGAACCGACTTAGGCGGTCGTTCTCTTCTACCCTACCCTACAATGGAGTTGTCCCAAGCATTTTAAATGGAACCGAACCAACTTCGCTTCAATTGAAAGGACTTTGCTCAATTTGGTCAGTTTGCTCAATAAAGTGAATAAGACCGCCCGGGTATTTAAAACAAAAATCAGTTAAATTCACAAATTGAGAAATGAATTAATTTCGTAGTCAAATTTCTTTTTTAACCCTTTTTCAACATAAACTATGAAGAATGTCGGTCATTGTTGCTCCCGGGTAATAAATTTAAAAATATTTTTGAATATTTATGTATATTTATTGGAAGCGCACTCTAGTTTTAATGGCGGCATTAGCCCAAAAAGGTACTTGTCGTACCATTTTGAGCTAATGTCGCCATTTTGTGCACACTTAAATCGTAAAGACGTACCTTTCTGAACTAATGCCGCCAATTTGTTTTTATATCCACCATTCACACGTATTCACGGATAAGGAAAAAAGAGTAAAATAAGAGAGTTTTCTCTTACTCACCTCAAATAAAATTTGCGGGTGTTTAAGACAAGAGGGTTACCGGTCGGTTCTCTAGGTAATATAGGTACTCTATGTATAATATGGAGAGCGGAAATTAGTAAGATCTACAATTGAACAGCAAAAAGTTTTACATTAAACCTTTCATAGAACAATTTTTTTAATGAACCTATTGATTGAATGCTTCAATCTGATAAACAGCTGTTGCTTGAGAATTTCCTTGTGATGTACAATAACTTCAACTACACTCGACACAAGCAATTTGAGACAATCCTATCTTAAAGTCTCGTTTCAATTGCCAATTCGACTAGCAACTGTTTATTACTGTCTTTCGATGCGTTAGGATAGGATAGATACGAGCTTTAAATCTGTTCTAGCGATCAACAATTCACCATTTTCATTGACCACTTGGTGCGGTTATCAAATCAGTTGTTATTATTGTTCCCAATTTTAAATGGGGTTGTTCTTTGCGGAAATCGATAGCAAGAGATGTAACAATGCTTAGAAAATTACCACCCAGTTAACCATTGGGTGTAATTTGATAGCTTCCAGCACATCGTCTGGTATTCTGGGGTGCAATTGTTGTGGAGAATGCCAATGCAACCTCACAGTCATGGCTATTGCTATAGCAGATTCTGTAATAGTGTCCATAGGAGATGACACTAATGGAAACCTAACTGGTAGACCATCGGTTCTTAGGATTTTTAACTTTAACCACGAAAGGTAATACACACGTACACGATTCTTCTTTCCAGAAATTGTTACTAAAATATTGTGTCCTTCGAGAACTACCATCTGTAGCAATCGGGACGAGAGATCAATCGATTGACAAGACATTTGAAAAAAAAAAAAAATAGTTTGAAATTTAGTTTAAATTTTTTTTCTTCAAAGTTTTGAATTTAAAACTAATTTTTCAAAAACTATTCCCTAAAACAGCTTTTTTTGAAAACGAAATAAAAGAAGAGATTTCTAGCTTTACAAAAAAGTATAGCATAGCATTCTGAGTGAAACTGTTGTTTTTTAATATTTTTATTTCTGTTTTTAGTCAACTTTTTTGAAAATAGCCTCTCCTGGCTAAACGGAGGGGGATAGACCCCCTTTCCCATACGATTTTTTTCTTGTCTTGACCCAACCTTCACGCTCTTCGATTTTTCAAAAACGGGTTTATATTTATACGATTTTAATAAATCTACCTACCAAACTATTTTGCTTAAAAAAATTCTATGAAAATATTTTTTACAAAATATAGGTACATTATATATGTACCTCCAAAAAATAGCAGATTCTTCATACCTCCATTCATATTTTTTCTATCCCTCAAATTTCAACGTAAGCAAAAAAAATACAAACAATACACAGTTCATACACATTACATACATAATAAAGCACAAAATATCAGTACTATATATAGGAATATATGTATATGCATTCGATATTTCAAAAACCTCCAAAAAAATACCACATTCATTCATACCACAGATTAGCCACATGAAGATGAGAATCCCCGGCAGCCATTTTAGTTTGCCTACAAGCTTGAACTGGCAGTTATCAGATAAAAAATGAGAATGTGTGTATAAAAACCTCACCCATAGACAGTAGGGATCTTCAGATAACTGGTTAAATTGTTGTTGCAATTCACATCTATTCATCGACGCGGGATGAAATTACAAATACAACAATGTAAACAAATGGGTTTTGGAGGGTGAAACGTACGAAACATTCTCATCATATGGCTAATCTGTGATTCATACATCCATTCATATTTTTTCCATCCCACAAATTTCAACGTTAGCAAAAAAAAAAACAATACGCAGTTCACATACATATATATAAAAAAGCAAAAAAACTCTAGTATCCCTTGAGCTCTCGTTTTACTCTTATTCCTATATTCTATACAAAATTCAGTTTTTTTTCTCCCTCGAACTCTCATCAATTTAATATACAGTATTCCCGTTCATCTGTTATTACCTCACCCCCCTTCCACGGAAAATCCCGGTAGTGGAGAGTCTCTCCAAAAAAAGTATGCTTGGTATGCGACAGATACCGCCACAGTCGCTCGGCTTCATGATAGTACTATTGGGACTCGGTAAATGAGTTTTTGCGCCCTCTGAAGGGTTTTTTCCGTACTTGATAAAGGCGGTAAAAAATATTTTGTTTTGACAGCCCCATAAGATTAACATTGAAAAGAGAACAAAAATGTTTTTTCTTAAATTAATTTTTATTCGATATTTCAATAAGAAACCGGTATTGAATAATAATTGAAATCACTTCTATAAACATTAAATTATGTAAAACAAGTAAAAAGTGCTTCAATATGTGAATATATAATTTTGAAAATTGCAATCAAAAATTGTAAACAAATAGCCTTTGCAGTATTTTGTGAGGTTATGTATCCCACGATTGTAAACAAACCCCTTTGCAACTGGATTTATTTTCTTACGCGCACTTTTAAAAGAGAACAATAAATTTGTTAAATTTCGTGTAATTATTAAAATAAATAGTGTAAAATCAGTGGACTTCAATAAATTAATAAACAATAAACTGAAAAGTGAGTTATACGTTTAATTATTTATGAAATACCGAACGGATTTTTATAAAACTTGGCATTTTGAACGAGAAGCATCTGTTGTCCAAGATTGTATCATTTGTTTTAAAAAAAAACACGAATTTGCAAAATTTTAGCAATTTTAGAACGTGAACTACCGCAATTTTAGATGAACAAAATTTTTTTCTTTGATTTTAGCAACACTTCGACAAGACTTTTTTGAGAATTACCGAACGGATTTTTATAAAACTTGGCATTTTGAATGAGAAGCATCTGTTGTATAAGATTGTATCATTTTTTTTATAATAAAACACGAATTTGCAAAATTTTAGCAATTTTTGAACGTGAACTACCGATCACTTTAGATGGAAATTTTTTTTTTGCAATTTTTGCAACACTTAAACACGATTTTCGCGGAAAATAGTACACGGATTTTTATAAAACTTAACACAATGAAGCAAATGCCTCCGCAGTTCATTTAAGTTCTATTTAATTTAGTACGCAATAAATATTTCTGAATTTACAATAATTTTTCAATTTCAATAACCGGCGGCGGTGGCGGCATTTTCATTGGAAACTATTTTTTTCACGATTTTCTCAAAAAATACACAACAGATTCTTATAAAACCGCACATTATGGATAAAAAGAATCTGTAGTATATTTATATATCACTTTTCTAAACTAAAAACAACTTTGCGTAATTCTTAAGACATTTTTTTTTTATATGAAATTCCACGAGCACTCTCGGAGTTTCGCGACACGATAAATTTTTAGATTTCATGAATAAATAAACGTATAACTCACTTTTCAGTTTATTGTTTATTAATTTATTGAAGTCTACTGATTTTACACTATTTAATTTAATAATTACAGGAAATTTAACAATTTTATTGTTCTCTTTTAAAAGCGCGCGTAAGAAAATAAATCCAGAGTCAAAGAGGTTTGTTTACAATCGTGGGATACATAACCTCACAAAATACTGCAAAGGCTATTTGTTTACAATTTTTGATTGCAATTTTCAAAATTATATTTTCACATATTGAAGCACTTTTTACTTGTTTTACATAATTTAATGTTTATAGAAGTGATTTCAATTATTATTAAATACCGGTTTCTTATTGAAATATCGAATAAAAATTACTTTAAAAAAAAACCATTTTTGTTCTCTTTTCAATGTTAATCTTATGGGGCTGTCAAATCAAAACTATTTTTACCGCCTCTATCAAGTACGCGAGAAATCCGTTAGGCGTCGTGTTGCCGAGTCCCAATAGGAATATATATACAAAGGCTAAACCACCGAAGTAGGTGGTTTAGCGAAGGAATAAGAACTATGTGTCAAATTTTTTCTAGAATTAAAAAAAATATATAAGTGAAGATTGCAAATTTAGTTTTAAATAAAAATAATGATTTCTACTAGATTTATTGAGCTCTTAAACTATTTGCAATTATTGGACAATCAGCCACCAACGACAAGAAAAAGAAAAATATACAAAACCAGATATAATCCAATGCAAGTGCTTAGTGAGGAGGATTTTGGGAAGAAATATGAGAAAATTCATAGCAATTGATGAAGATAACCTTAATGGGGATACAAGAGTAGGTCATAACACACAACAGACAACACAAACAATAGAAAAATGATAATAATTTTGACAGAAATATGATATATTAATAATAGAATTGTTATGTGTGTTTGGTATAACGTGAGCCTTTTTTTACAAATTATTATAATTTGCTATCAAAACCCATACAAACAAACAGGCATCTTAGTTATTGTAGTAGATTTTCTTAGAGAATTTTTCATAAACGTCACTTTACTATTTCACGAAACTTTTGTTTTTATTAATGTAAAATTTTAACCCGTAGCTTAACGCTTTTTCTATGGTTTAGTAAAATCGTGAAATAAAGGTGAAATAAGAGGTTTTTTATTAATAGGGCTGTTAAGTTGTATCTTTTATCTTTTCTGAACGTCGCCAAGGACTGTCTCATCACAATGGAGTGCATAGAGTACCTATATTACCTAGAGAACCGACCGGTACCCCTCAAAATTTATTTGAGGTGAGTAAGAGAAAACTCTCTTAGTTTACTCTTTTTTCCCTGTCCGTGTGAACATGTGCATGGTGGATACAAAAACAAAATGGCAGCATTTGCTCAAAAAGGTGAGATGTTTTTGTTATGTCAAATGAAAAGTGACTATCAGTGACAGTTCTCAAATTTCATTTTAGTTCTTTTGCCTATGATTTGTTTTTTCATAAATAATAATTAAAAAGAAATCTATGAAGTGATTTTGAAAATTGTGGCACATCCAGGTCTCAGGTTGGTTGAAGCACAGCGAAAATTGAACGATTCCCATATTATGTTGTTATTCCTTGTGCTCCACTACAGTCCAACTGGAATGCTTGGAACGCTTGCAATATACTTGAAGGATACTTGGCACATGCAAGTCTGGATGAGCTTTGCAGTGACTTGGAGACTACAACTACAACAAAGGAAAAACGAATGAATAACCCAGAATATCAAGTAAGGTATTGTATTATTATTTGAACAAAAAATGGGGTTTTAGTAAGAAGAATCATTGATTGAAATAATTTCTATTTTGTTCTTTATTTCAGAAATTAATTGAGTTCCGTCAGAAACTCCCAATCTCAACAATGCGAAGCGAAATCATGACAGAAATCAATGACTGTCCAGTGAATATCATTCACGGAAACACTGGTTGTGGTAAAACAACCCAAATTGCTCAGTACATTGTGGAGGATTACATCAGCTCAGGTCAGGATGCCTGGTATGACATCTATGTCACTCAACCACCGTTGCTGAGCGTGTGGCCAATGAACGTTGTGAAAACCTCCGAGTGTAGTTTTGAGTTAATTGAATCACTTTTGGCGCATATCAAGATCAAGAATGCTCCTGGAGCTAATCTTATTTTTTTGCCGGTTTAGAACTTAATCTTTCCATTAATAAAGTTCTTGCAAAACCGCTCTAATTTTGGTGGGCCGAACTTTAGGATTTTGCCATGTCATTCTCAGATACCCAGAGATTAACAGCGAAAGGTTTTTGAGCTAGTTCCCATTGGAGTAACTAAGGTGAGCATTTTTATAAAAGTACTTTCTCTCTGGATTTTGATTTTAATTTCTTTTTTCAGATCATCCTTCAAAAACCTCAATTACTATCGATGACATCGTATTTGTCATCGATAACTGCAAGGCTCGCATGAAGATGTTCACCTCTCACAACAATATCGCCAGTTATGCATAAGTGTGGGCCAGTAGAACCAACTGAGAAACAGCGCAAAGTAATCTTTTTTATTTTTTTTTTATTTGACAAATATTTTGCCCTTTAAAGATTTATTACAAACAATTTAGTTCTATATACTTAATAAATCTATTTCCAAGATAATCCATTAAAAGTCTTTTTAAAATGTTGGTAAATTATGTTTCATATTTAATTACTTTTGGTTATGCTTACGTTTTCCTTTCAGCCTGGTCTCTATCTTAAGTTCTCATGGACATTATTTTTATCCAAAAAAATCTTGAAACGTCTGGTCTATGAACAATTTTCGAAATATTTGTTTGAATGGAAAATAGTTTTCAGGATCATCTATAAGGGTAATAATGTGACTCAGAAATGCTTCAATCATCCAATGAAGCAAGTAGTTTTGAAATGACGGCTTCGTTTATATACCAATTTCAAGAAATTTCTACCAATTTTAAGAAATTTCTTGAAATTGTTACATACACCAGGCTATCATTCCAAAATTAATTGCTTGATTTTGATGATTGAAATGGTTCTGACTCACAATAGTAGTAACCTAAATGATTCTGGCACCAACCCACAAAGATAACAGCAACAGCTGGAGATGCAACAGCTGCAGGAACGGCTGTACCAATGGCGACTTATTAAAAGTTTTGCACCAAATTGGGGCCATCATCATCGGCACGGCTGGCGGCCGAGATACCACCAGCGACATATCAATCGGCAGCACTCTTATTCACGGCGAACTCACTGCCGATCTTGTTCAACTGTGTGATGTCCTGGGGACTCAATTGGGTGAGGATGCCAGGCAGCATTTCAGAAATCGATTTACTTACTATCGCCGTGGCCGATGATGGCGAATGTGTTTGTGGGCAATGATGCCTGGGCTCTGGGATTGTTGAAATGGATGAGTGAGCCCTCGTTTTTGATGATGTTAACTTCCTCGATGCCGGGGATGGTATTTACCAATAGTTTTTTCAACGATGACTGTAGTTTATTGTCATCGGGAGCCGGCGTCTAATGGACAATCTTCTTTCGGCGTGGAGTTCTCTTTCCTCGAATACGCACCTGTACTTAGAGTTTCTCCAGGTTCTGGGTATTAATTTTAACTACGATAAGACTTTTTGTTTACAATTTACAACTCGATCGAATTTTTGAAAAAAGAAATTTCCGACCGTCAAAGGAGGATAAACCTGGTTTATTTTTACGAAAACAATTAAAAATACCGAAACTTTAAAATTTTAATTTGCAGACGTAAAAATTGCAACAACAACAAACGTCAAAAAATTAACCATTTTGCTCAAACTTTTTTATGAAGTGTGGTAGAAGTTAAGGCACGTGTCTACGATTTAAGGGTGCGCTTCCACTTTTTGGATGGTGTTTTTATTGTTTTTAACCTTAAAATTCAAAAATATTATAGAAGTTATATACTAGTTGCAACAAAGACCGATATTCTTCATAGTTTATATTGATAAAGGGTTTAAAAAAACACATCTAACTAAAAAATTTTATTTCATCTTTTTGAATTTAACGAATTCTAATTTTAAATATCTGAGCGCAATAATCCACCACGTTTGAATCTGAGCGCGTACAGTTTTTGAAAATTGAGCTCCCATTTGAAATACACGGGGACAACTAATACATGCAAGCCAAAAGGGTATTTCCTCTAAGTACAGCTTGTAGGGTGCAAGAGAATGGACCCTTTAAGTCGGTTCTCTAGGTATATATACTCTATGATGGAGTGCTAGTTTTTTTCGAATGCGTACCTTTCATAGGGGTCGCTGTTCAAGTTTCGGTCTGAGTTTTCTGCATATTGGAGAGTAAAACTAAAAAAGAAGTTATTGAAATCTTTAAAATAATAAACAAACACTTATTAATTTCATGAATTACTTCAAGTTAGAACAATTTAGAGAGAAATTAAGCAAATTATGACTTACAATTGATAGCAGCTGTACGATATCTTCAAGACTTTATCTAAGCCGAAAGTGAAATAGCGCCCCCTATCATGACCCCAGGCACTACAATGCATTAGGGATAGAAACGAGCACTCCATATTATATATCCTCTAAGATAGAAAACAGCACTCCATATTATATACTTAAGCCTAGTACGCTGCTGATGCGAAACGAAAAATCCTATACAAAAATGACACAACGAAATCATAAACGAAAAATTTCGTCCCCCTTTTCGTTTTGCAGTACGCTGTTCGATGAGCGAAATTGATAATTGTATCAGATTATTTGGAGAGGTCTCCGCTCTTTTTTCGCACTCAATTAATTGCCCGGACCATTAATTGTGTGCGGAAAAGTGACATTTGAGGTTTTTTTTGTGTTTGTATTTGTTGTATCTTTCATTACAGCATGGCTTTCTGTGATTTTTTTGCGTTTGTGTTTGTTTTTTTTGTTTGCAATTGGTGACGCTTTCAGTTGTCATTTTTTCGCTGTGCTTTTCGTAAGCATTTCGCTGTCGTCTTGGAGACCACCGAAAAATTTCGTTTCGCATCAGCAGCGTACTAGGCTTTAGAGGATATATAATATCATAGAGTACTATATTACCTAGAGAACCGACTTAGGCGGTTGTTCTCTTCCACCCTACAAGCTGTCGTTTTTTTCGACAAATCCATATGGACTTGCAAAAAAACACGCCTAATATTTTTGAATATTTATGTTAACAATAACAAAAACACCTACCGAAAATTGGAAGCGCACTCTAGTTTTAATTGCGGCATTAGCTGAAAAGGGTACGTGTCTACGATTTAAGTGTGCAAATCATAGACACCTACCTTTTTGAGCTAATGTCGCCATTTTGTGCACACTTAAATCGTAGACTCGTACCTTTTTGAACTAATGCCGCCAACTTGTTTTTATGTCCACTATTCACACGGATAAGGAAAAAAGAGTAAAATAAGAGAGTTTTCTCTGACTCACCTCAAACAAAATTTGCGGGTGTTTAAGGTAAGAGGGGTACCGGTCGGTTCTCTAGGTAATATAGGTACTCTATGTATAATATGGAGAGCGGAAAATAGTGAGATCTACAATTGAACAGCAACAAGTTTTACATTAAACCTTTCATAGAACATTTTTTTAATGAACCAATTGATTGAATGCTTCAATCTGATAAACAGCTGTTGCTTGAGAATTTCCTTGTGATGCACAATAACTTCAACTACACTCGAAACAAGCAATTTGAGACAATCCTACCTTAAAGTCTCGTTTCAATTGCGAATCCGACTAGCAACTGTTTATTACTGTCTTTCGATGCGTTAGGAAAGGATAGATACGAGCTTTCAATCTGTTCTAGCAATCAACAATTCACTATTTTCATTGACCACTTGGTGCGGTTATCAAATCAGTTGTTATTATTGCTCCCAATTTTAAATGGGGTTGTTCTTTGCGGAAATCGATAGCAAGAGATTTAACAATGCTTAGAAAATTATTCTCGGGTACAATTGTCATGGCTATTGCTATATCAGATTCTGTAATAGTGTCCATAGGAGATGACACTAATGGAAACCTAATTGGTAGACCATCGGTTCTTAGGATTTTTAACTTTAACCAAGAAAGATAATACACACGACGTACACTATTCTTCTTTCCAGAAATTGTTACTAAAATATTGTGTCCTTCCAGAACTTCCATCTGTTGCAATCGGCGACGAGAGATCAATTGATTGACCTTTCCTTGTCCCGATCGATCAAGCAACATTAAAGCATTCTGGGTTCGTATTAGTAAATTGACACTGCAAAATGCACCACACAAAATCTCTGAATGGAAGCGCTAGCAATGTACCATCGTTGCGGCCACGTTCATTCGGTTCCTCAGGATCACTATCTGAATCCCTTCTATCAATTGGATCCAATGGATTCACCAGATGCACATGACGATTATTCACAACAGGAGGAGCTTATGCCGGTTTCAATAGTTGTGCCGATGAAGTTGATGACACATGTCACGGAAGCCGATGATTGACGATTATTTCTTGGCGGTGCTTCGCGTTGAGCATTCTGTTGTCCAGCGAAAACCGATTGCTGCGATTTTCATTCAGGTTCTTCCTCGTCATTATCCGAACCAGAGTAAGGATAGTCTTCGCGTTCTTTCTCTTGCTTTCGTTTCTTACAATGATGATTTTTTATTGTTTTCAGACATGCTATGCTGTAGATATGTAAATCAAAAGAAACGATTAGTCTAACTCTAATAGTGTAGTATTGAAAAATATATTAAATAAAGAAAAAAACACTGAAGCCACTCACTTTGAATTTCTTATTGCTCAACACAAATGAAATCAAAAAATTTTTTTTTTTGTGACTCAGATGTCAAATTATGAAGCCGACCACCTAATTGTCATCTTCAATTGGCTTCACAAAAACTGATATACATTGTAGGGAATACACTATCCAGTGTATCATAGAGATCAGTGTTATGTAGTGTTAGTTGGCCTAAAGCAGAAAATAAGGTTCAGAATCGAGTGATCGAGTTGGATGGACCTCTTCCACCAAATTTCAGAAGTTTCAGTGTCAAATTTGTAAAAAAATAACAATCTGACAGCACTCCTTCGTTGGAAAACAAAACCAAATGTCAAAGGCACGAAGGCACGAAGGCAAGCCAAAAAAGTCGATTGTTTAATAATAGTGATTAATATTTACTAAAATTAGTTTTTTACTAGGCAACTTAGTTTCTGGCAACTTTTAGGCCTGGGCCCTCTAGGCAACTTAGTTGCCAGTAACTCTTAGTTGCTGAGTTTTGCCGGCAACTATGAGCAACAAAAGTTGCTTGCCCTCGCCCACTAAGCATCTTCTAACATCTTTTAAGAATTAATGTTTGTGGTTCTTTGTGTTTGGTTTTCTATAAAAAAGTGATACATCTAAGGCCAGGCGCGCACATGCAACTAAACAGTTTGGTTGCGATTTTGAGAACTATGGGATTATATGAGAGTCCGCGCACATAAACCGGCGGACTCTCATATAATCCCGTGTGCTCAAAATCGAAACCAAACTGTTTGGTTGCATGTGCGCGCCTGGCCTAAACCTTCATCTCAATCTGACCTTTCTAAAATCCAAAATTAATGTAACATTTCAATGGACTATAAAAATAGAAACATTAAATTTTCTAAAGTTGCTGAAAGTTGCTCTGAAGTTGGCAGAAATTGCATAATGCGCTGAGGTCAGCAACTAAAAGTTGCCCAGAGCTGCCGGCAACTAAGTTCCGTGAGCAACTCCAAGCAACTCAAAGTTGCCGGCAACTAAGTTGCCAAGTGGGCACTCTCCCATTATAAGCCAATGTAATTGAATCGGGAGTTACTAAAAGTTGCCTAGTAGACTGCCCTATAGTTTTTTGCATTTAACAAGTAAATTGCTTATCCCCAACGTCCTTCTTTCGACCAATTTAATCGGGCCTTGCAAAAATATACGCTTAACAACAGAAACTTCAAAATTTAATTTGGCAAGTCTTCTCTGGCGGCCTGGGTAGAACTCTAGTAGACTAACGCTTTCTCTTATGTCGAATAGATTGCGGACATAATTTCTTCGGGAGCGCAAGGGTTGCTCTGCACCTGAATGCCAGTCGCGCACATGGAGCAATTCGAAATTCAATTGGGTTTCTGAGTAATCTTCATTCTAGTCAGGCATATATGTGGACTTTTGTATGATTTAAGCATTTTGTTAGTGGTTGATTCACTATTTTATTGGAAGTGAGCAAATTTCATTTGGGTTGAGCAAATTGCATTATGAAATGAGCTAAATTTTAAAATTTTGAGCAATTCAAAATTCATTTGGGTTTCTGAGTAATCTTCATTTTAGTCAGGCATGCATGTACACTTTTGTATGATTTTAGAATTTTTTTGGTGGTCAATTTACTTAATAAAAAGAGGTGAGAAAATTCGATTTGGGTTGAGCAAATTTAATTATGAAATGTTTTAATTTTTAAAATGAAGAGCATTTCAAAATTCGTGTTTGCTACTGAGATATTACCATTTTAGTGCACGTACAAAGCAACAAGTATATTAAAAAAAAAAAAAACTTCGCGCGGCGGGACTTGATCATGCGTGTACTCGCTTACCAGTCGGCAACTTTTTTTTTTTTTTTTTTTTTAATTTTAATTCATTTTTATTTTCCATTTATCTTATAACTATCTTAAAGCTAGACAAAAATTCATAAAAACTAGCCAACTTATCAATAACTTACAACTAACTTACTGGCCCCATGCGGACGCTCTAAGTTAAACTATGATAACTTAATACTAATGCCTTTCGGCCTAAGAACTATATTAATACTAAAATTCATTATGGTTTTATTTTTCACCAAGAAGAATTTAAAAAAAAAACTTGGTACAGTTATCATTTTATTTTTTCTATATAAAACTTACAAACTACATAAAACTATAGTAAAGCTAATTAAAACTACTTAAAGCTACTTAAACTACTTAGAACTACTTAAAACTACTTAAAAACTAGAACAGCCACAGCAAGCATTTTTTGTTTTATTATTTTTTTTGTAAAGTTTTTATTTTGTATGTTTTTTGTTGTTTTTTTTTTTTTTTTTTTTTTTTTTTTTTTTTTTTTGTGCCACCCTGACTGTCCCTACTTAAAACTAGTACACCTAAACCTATGTAAGTCGGCCAAGACAAGAAAGCTTAGTCAACTTTAAATATCATCTTTCAACCACCAGAACTGGTTCTCCTGCTTTACCCTATCTTTTCGGTCCCGATCGGACACAGTCCTACTGAACCGAAGGCGCTCAGCTCCGCCTTGTGCGAGGACGTCTCGGTTGTAAAGGAGTCCCCTATCTACAGTTCTATGGCCGACGTGGTAGATTAGCGGGATCGCCGCTCTATCCTGGACCAGGCCTCGACTGTCTAAATAGAGGAAAGCATCGGGCGGAATAAAGCCGCTTAGACGTACACTCTCATAATAATCGTCGTTAGGGTAGTAAGCCCCAAAAATTAAGCTGTTGGTTGAAGACATCGCTCTTGCAATGTGACCCCGAATCAGCTTAAACAAAAAATTATCTATTCTGTTTATGTTGGCCCCGTTGTAGAGAACCTGGTTGGAATAGTATCGTGTGTACTCCGACTCTGGTGTTCTGTGTAATCCAAGGCAGCGTCTAAGGCACTGCCTCTCAAACACCCGAATCTTTTCCATTTGAGATTGGGCAACGTTGAACCAAACCGGGCATCCATAGGCAATCATCGGCCGGATGAGGGCCATGTAGCAAATCACCTTCACCCTAGTGTCAAGCCGGCTGCTATAAAACAACCGTTTCGTCAGGGCAAAAGCTCCCCTAGCCCTGGTCAGAGCAGCACTTATATGTCTGTCGAAATACAAATACTGATCCAACCAGAACCAGTCGGCAACTGATCGACTAGGCTATGCTACGTTTTATTATTAGGACGATGAATTTAAAATATAACTTTTTGTTTTGTATATTATACCTTTACCAAAAATGTAAATTATTGATTTATTAATTAATTAGAGGTTTGGATAATAAAATAATGGTTGAGCAAATTCAATTGGAAGGTGAACAATTATTTTAGCCTGTAAGCATTTTGAAATTCGACTCGGTTACAAAGATATGGTCGTTTGAAATTCCCATACAAACTGCAATTTGTTTATATTAAAAAAAAACCGAAGGAGTGAGCAATTATTTTATTGCATTTATGGGCAATTAGAAATACATCGCCTGGCATTATTTTTTTTTGAAAATCGAAAGTCGGTCGACTGACTTCGCGGTGGTTCCAAATATTCCAGAATGAATAAAAAAACAGCAGAATTAGTGATGGGCATAATCGAATGATTTAAATGATCGAGATGTTTGTATTCGAGTGATCTGAATAATCGAATGATCATTCGAGATATGAAACTGCTAAAAAACTAAAACCTTTCGATTTTTATTTTATGTGTTTTTTCCCGGTTGGTAATAATAACGATAAAGAAAAAATGCTTGAATATTTGCTTCATAAATAATATTTCATTAAGAGTAAAAAGGAACACAAAAAATTATATCAGACTTCATAGGTGTACTTACATATATGTACATAAATAGTTAAACAAAAAAAAAAAACATTTCATGTGGCATTCAGACTTAGATATATCTTCATTTTGAATGAATCTATATATACTATGTACATTGATGTTAGTAAATAAATACAAAATATAAATCAAAGAAAAAAATAAAGAAATACTTCAAAAACTTCAATAATAAACCATAACTAAAATTGTTTAAAAATATAATTTTGTCCAAATTTTTGTCCAGCAATCGATTTCGGCGGTCATTTGTCAGTTGACCTGCCTTTGAAAATACACGTTCTGATGGTACAGACGTGGCGGGTATAGCTGAATACTTCAAATATAACTTGTATAGTTCTGGTAAGGAGTTTTTTTTGAAGTTTCCAGAACTCAAGTGGATTTCCTGAAATCTGGACATGAGGTAATTCCAGATACTGCCTCAGCATCAAAGTAACTGTTGTTTTCGGGAGCTTTTCTTCGAAATGAACCCATAAAGAGTCGTCATCCTTTTCAACTGTTGCTAGCTCCGATAAATTAATTGTGTTACATGAGGATGTGGTCACACTACGGTTTGAAAAAAGACCAACAATTTCTTCTATAAGCCATTTTTCAGCATTTTTTGGCATTTTTTTCTAGGCCGAAAGCAGTTTTTTTTAATCTAGGATCCATCAGAGTTGCCTTCGCAGTTATTTTGCTGCTTTCAAAACCAATGAAGCGTTTTACCAAGGCTAATGATAAATCAGCCTGAAGTGCACAGCCTTTACTAGTTTTAGGCTTTTGATTTTTAATTTATAATTGAAGGCCTCTGATTAAGGGGATCACCAGACATAACGTCCTAAACTTCTCATATAAGTGCTCAACATTAATATAATAGGCCTAGTCGTTGGGCGCCAATTTATTTTGTAAAGGTTGGGATTGAAGTTGTAGAATCCCTTCTACGGCAGCAGGTGGCACGCTTGTTGACGCACGACTAATGCTAGTCGGATTGGGGGGGATCTTGCTGCACTATACCCACAAAATAAAAAAAAATAAAAAAATCGTGCCGACGGAATACTAAACAAAAGACAACTGCACAAGAGAAGATCGTCCATAGACAAATATCGAACACAATAGGTGGTATCTGTGTTAGTCATTACAGACTATGTGGCATCCCTAATCCTATAGTAGCCTTTGGCTACCTCCATACTGTACTTGCCTGTGGTGATGTACAGCCCCTTGAAGATATATGTTTATCATATCATATATGCACCTACAGAGCATCATCGATTAATCTTCCCCCTTCCCCTTTTAACAATTCCCTACAAGTTCATCATTTTAAAATCCAAACAGTGTTAAACTTTTTCTTTTATTTATTTTGATCCTAGTTATACAAAAAAAAAACTCCTATAACTAACCTATCTCAATTTTAATATATTAATACATTGGAAATAAAGAAAGATAATTATATAGTCTTATATGCTGTGCACTCTTAATAACATTTAGTATGCACCGACATCTAAATGGTCAATGAACTTTAGCTCTATATGGATCAGCTGATTGTTATGATCACCGATTGAAAATATTTTAGACTAATTTTATTGAAGAGAAACTGAAGAACAAAAACTCTCCACTCTTTAATCTCAAAAGAGAAAACTACTATAATTTGAGAGTTGGTGATTGTATTCGACACACTAACACCCACTTTATGTTGAATCTTACGTAATTATAATTTGTCATAGATATGACGTGTTATATCATGAACAGAGAAGTTATGCATTTATCAAATTGAATATTTTATAAGCTTTAATTTAAAATTTGAGGTGATAAAAAAAAGGTTTTTTTTTTTTTTTTTTTTTTGATAATCGTTGCAAGATTGTCTTAGGTTAAGAATAATGTAAATACAAACAAAAATAAATCAAGCAAAAAAGATAAATATTTTCAAATATACATACATACATTACTCACTTATTTAATTATATCGATGATATGAGGTTCCATCCAACGATGTGCGCACATAGTTGTTGTTGTAACTCGTTGTCTTGTCGATATTAATTGCATTCATCACAGGCTTGATTATATTATTAGATGTAAATGTAATATTCCTTTCTTTTATCACTAACATGAATTTTAAAAAAATAGGATAATAAATTTACATTATAATCAATATTAATTTTTTTTTTCTCTTGTTCGTTCTTTTTTTTTCACTGTTATATGTATTGGATGTATCTATAGGTGAAGCAATTGATGTCACTACCGAATCTTGTGAAACACACCGAGCTATTATCTAAATCCTGGGCTATATCGCTACGTGTTAGGACCTTAACCCGCAATTTCTGCGTATGAACTGTGTACTTAAATCCTCAGCTCAACTGATTCCGTATTGAGTTCATGTGTATGATGACGTGTACCAAGAACTTGGTCCAATTGATGTGTTCTCTGGTAGTGTTGGTTTTGATCACCACCGAATGAGTGTTTTGTTTTTTCTTTCTCGTGATCTATGCGGACAATTTCATGAAGATAACTTTTATAAATGAAGCCGTTATCAGGTATCGTAGTCTCTGAAGCCACGCAGTACAAGCTTTCCGGACGATTGTTGCCCGAGCCGACTGCGATCAGTGTTTCGGAATTTGCAACAACTGATGATCGTTGCAGACTTTTCTGTTCACTTATTAAGTTGAAATCAATTGAGATTTTTCATACAGGAACTTATAAGCCACACTCGTGCACGTGGTCGTTGGCAGTCTATGCAATAATTCTCGAATTTTTTTTTCCAACCCTGTATGGGAATAAAACAGTGGACATTGGCATATTTTTAAGACATTTATTTTATATGGAAATTACGTGGTCTCTTTTTTTTTTCCTTCTTAACAATAAATCGATGATATGTTCGATTATGTGAACCTTCTTAATTTAAAGGCTCTTTCTTTTCCTATAAATATTAATTTCCGTAGGTATTACTATTGTTTTTATTCTAACGACACAACTAAAGAATTACCTTAGTAACTTTTAAAATATTTCTAATATAACACTGATGTGGACGTATGTTAGGGTAAGATAACACCCAAAGCCACAAGGATGAAGGCGGTGACCGTCCAGAGTGAAGCTGACTTGGAAAAGAAAGGTTTTATCTCCGGAAATGATCATCTTACCAATTGTCATTTGTCGAAATTCGAACATATTCGAACTCGGTTCATAAGCTTTTCGAACAAATGAGCTTATTTTTGCATCTTTTAAGTTGCAAACATATGGGTGTGGTGAATAAAAAGGTTTTTAAATCGTTTCTTAGCGAAAATTCATGACAATGTAGGTATACATACAACCAGATAATGGAAAACGTACGTATGTTTTTGCTGACATTTTTCATGTCATTCGCATTGTATGAATTCACACTTTCTTCAGTCTGAAATATATATATGGGGAGGTGGCAATTCCGAACAAAATTATCTTCTGCCTTTAATGTTTATGATACCAATTCAGTGTATAAAAGGAGAAAACCACTGCGAATCAAATTATTCTGGAACGGAATATTTTGACAAGCAAAACTGAGGCAGGGTGAGGGGTACGAAGTCTATCGTCAAAAGTTTCTTTTGGGTTTTAAACCCCTAATTTGTTTTTTTTTTGAGGCTTCTCCCCCGTTTGTAAATATTAAGCTAAATTACTGCGATTGTTTATTATTTAGTTTTCTGCTGAAGGCGAGGTGCGAATCCTACCCTGTTTATTCTGCTGGGTACTTCTTCTAAGTACACAGTAGATGCATTCTGTAAGCCGGGCGCAGATTATTCTATCCTTTAGTTTTCTGCCAAAGGCGAGATGCAAATCCTACCTAGATTTTGATTGTGTTTTTCCTTTAGCTTGCCGCTAAAGGTGGGGATTAGATCCCAATCGAATTTTGTATTTTGCGAATAACGCCTGAGAGTATTCTGTTTATTATTGTTAAATAATACAATACGATGTTAGTTTATTTTATCTTATTATAAAGAAATATTGTATATCCCGATTTTGAATCAAATAAAAGAAGGTATTTTATTTCGGAGTTTGGAATCTCTTAACCCAAGTTTTTTTTGCTTTCTTTGGGTAAAACTCTGGACACCGACGAGTCTACCTCAGCCTAGACAAAAAAGCATTACAGAACGCCCAGGGCAAATGGGCAGATAGAGCGTTATTTTCGCACGTTTAACTCCACATTGTCGTACATGTCCCAGCGCAGGGACGGGAAGGGTTGGGACGAGTGCGTACCAGCGATTCAATATGGATTAAATAATATTCGTCACGAGATTACCGGGAAGTCCGCCCACTTTTACTTTTCGCTTATCAGCCAGCAAATAATGTTCGTAACAAGCTCCGCCTTGCTCTGCAGGGAGATCTTAGTCACCAAAAACCCGATCTTGACATCGAAGAGCTCCGAAAAGTTGTTGAACAACGCATGAAACAAAACCAAGAAAAGTTATCGAACGACTTTAACAAGAAACAGAAGGAACTAAACAATACAAGCAAGGAGATTTGGTGCTTCTTAAAGTAGAACACCCCGCTACAGGGATGTTGAGAAAACTTTTACCGCGAGGACCCTATAAGATAGGAGAGACACTACCGAATGACAGATATAAGATAGTGGATACTGAGGAGAGCCAAGTCAGCCAAAACCCTTTTCAATCAGTATATGCTGCAGACAAGATGAAACCTTGGGGAAGTTTTGTGGACATCGTTTTTGAAGATGAGAATACTGATGTATACTTTATTCCGATTTGAATACGAAAATATTTTAATCAAGATTCTAAGCACTATTACTTACCTTTACCTTTTGCAACGACAATGTATAATTTGTTTTTTTTTGTCTCTGACCAAGATACTGTATATTAATAAAAGATACTGAATGAAGAAAAAAATCCTTTCCTTCTTTCTCTTACATATAATTGTTTTTTTTTGTTCATACTTTCTTAAACTAATTAACATTAACTTCCTTACGTACCATATATGTATCGTGTATTATAACAACATTGAATTTGGATGGTTTATCTTTTGCAGCAGATAACAGGTAATTAAGCGGGAAAATCAGTGGACCATTATTGTTTTCAACAACTTAGTCTGATGTGCGACAGAAAAAGGACTCGGTGTCCTACACCTGTGTGGTGAGCACCTGTGTATTTTGACCTGTGTGGTCAATTTAAAAAAAAGAAGAACTTTGTGTCCTTGCCTGTGTGGAAATATCCTGTGTGGTTGGACATCGCATTTTGACCTGTGTGTTCGTCGTTATAAAGTTCCTGCATGATAGAAATTATCATGCCTAAGGCCCATGCGTAACTTCTAAGTTACACCGATTTCACCGGGACGGTGAATGAAGTAGGATGGCCGAATGTGGAATGACTTTGCACGAAGGAAGAAAATGATCCTTTCCCTCAGTCAACGCAGTTAGTAAATACAAACAAATATCCCTTTAGAATGGAAAAGAGAGAGGCCAGCGATCATGTGGTTGGAAGGGGAAGGACGAAATAGAGTGAGTCTACTTTTAGCCACGAAAAGGTGCGGTCGCTGGTCGATCATTGACGATAGAATATAACTTTTAAATACGGAAAATTTACTAACCGTTTTAATAGTATTTTTTCAGACATTTTTATTGTACTGGATAATGATTTCATTGATCTTGCAATCATTCAAGGAAGAAGGCTTTCGATTTAACATGAAAGTTTTTCATAGTAAAATGAAATAAAATGTTATTGTAGGTAGGTTTAAGAATATTTCTAAATTTGATATCTTTAATGACTATTTATTGTCTTTAAAATTTCGTCTTATGAGTCGTGCGCTATTACACTAATTTTGAGTCATGACCTAAATTCGGAAGTCGTCTATTATTTTGTTTCGTTAATCAAATTCTCTACAAATAACGTCAATAAATTAATCAATTTGCTTAAAACAACAAGCACGAAATAGAATATTGTCAAAAATAGGTCGACCACGACTCGAAGTGCAGTTTGTTTTTTCATCTCATCTTTTTTCTCTTTCGCACTCATAATGTTCGAAAATAGTCATGACTTTAAAGTCGTCGTGTAATATAAGATTTTGGAATCCTTCATATTCTAATAAATTAAACAGGAATAAGAAAACAAGTAAAGTAAACAAAATTGGTGGTAGCACCTTTAAGTTATTCAATGAAATTGACGGAATAAAGAATGGTCAAGTCTAATAAACTGACATTCTAGTATGAATAGTAAAATAAATAATAATAGGAATAAGAAAGTTTTTTAAAGAATTTGCGAATTAAATTTAATTTATATACTTTATTTTAATTATTTAGATATTAATACATTTACATATAAGTTGGTGCGACCCATACAATTAAAATGTCAAAAGTTGAATGCCAAGTTGTTATTAAGATTCTTTTACAATATATTTACAAGTTTAAAGCTTAATAGATGGCAACATTAATAAACAAACAAAAAGATGTACAACATGAATTTTATTTAAATGGTCAGCTAAAGTACCGTTCAAAACTGCATTAGGTATGTTTATGTATTTATTTTAAACATCGTTCGTTTTTAAGTTAAATCTATAAACGAAACGAAACTAACGAGGTTATCATGTTACACCGATTTCTTTTTAAAATATAGAATTACTTTAACATGTTGTTTTATAAATGCAATTTCCAAATATTTTTGTGAAAATTATAAATAAGACATCAAGCGTGTTTTTTTCTAATATATAGCCGTGTTTTTTTTGCAAGTCCATATGGATTTGTCGAAAAAAACGACATCGGGACTAATAGTTTTACACGTAAATACAACAACAACTTAAATCCATATGGACTTAGCTAAGTCCAGATAATTATCGGGACTTACGTCCTGTAAGTAAGAAGTGCCTAAGTCCCGATGTCGTTTTTTTCGACAAATCCATATGGACTTGCAAAAAAACACGCCTTATGTCAGCTTAGACAAGAAAAATAATTTACAAAAAACAACAACACTCTATAATGAACTCGTTGACCTTGATATCTCTATCAGGGCTTATTTACTTTTTTCATCTTTTTTTTCTATTCAGTCTAACGAAATCAAACGAATTTTTTAATTCCGAATGCATGGGAACTGCATATCAGCAAAATAAAAGTAAAAGTCAATGCAATGCAGTGTAATTTAGAATTAAAGTTGGGCATTCTGTTTGTTACCTTACAACAGTGCGGATGCACCTAATAAATACATTATATCGTGATAAATCTATTCTTTTATTTCAGAGACCAGTGGTCAGGTCCCTTAAAATCTTCTTTTTTTTTATTTTAAGGAATAAAATCCGTTATTGGCGCCCGACCGGGGACATTTTCCTCATTACAGAAAACACATAAAACGAAAAACTATTTAAATAAAAAGTACAGTGAATAAACCGAAAAACAAATAAAGAAAGAAAAACAGTTAACAAACCGAAAAAATTAATAGAAGTTAAACCAGTGAATAAAGTGCAAAGGAAATATACCTTTTAGGAAAAATGAAACAAAAGTGAAGGAAAGAGAAGTTTTTGAACGATAAATAAAGACTCATTAAGTGACAAAAAGGAAAAGCAGTAACCTCATTGAGATAAGAAGAAGTGACTGTGATTCTGGAGCCTGTCGTTAATTGAAGGAAGAATTTTCGACAACAGACATTAAATATAAAAATTAATTGGCTGATTATATCTATGTAAGAATACTTAAAGAATTTTATCGTCATAAATTGACTTAATGTATAACTTCCTTTTAACCTACATACGCATATAAATACACTTGCAAAAATTGTCTTTTTTTCGTATATCAATAAACATCTTTGCAAAAATATTTATTTTTACGATTGATTCCAAATCTACAATCCCTTTAGTCTGTGCACATGCACATACAATCATCATATGTAAAGGGTTTTCCAATAAGAGGTGTTATTTTGAATAGCCCGCTATTTCGGTAGCTGTCACTTCTGAAGCTGTCATTTTTTGACATTTGACAAGTAGAAACTACACCATTAATAAAAATGGAACGATACACGCTTCAACAACGCATTGAAATTATTAAAATTCACTATAAAAATGGTGAACATTTGGCAGGGACGGTTCGTAAAACTAAAACATTTTTGGGTCGTCGTGAAGCACCTTGTCGGACCGCAATACAGAAATTGGTGGACAAATTCGAGCTGTTGGGACAAGTTAGTGATGTGAAGAATAAAACCCGTGCACGTCGCTCAAGAACAACTGAGAATATTGCTGTTGTAGCCCAAAGTGTTGAAGAAAACCCAGGTTTGTCCATTCCTCGTCGTTCTTTGGAATTAGGCATTCCACAAACGTCATTAAACCCTTTTTGCATAAAGACTTGGGTCTTAAGGCTTATAAAGTTCAGTTAACACAAGAACTCAAGCCGGCTGATCATCAACAACGTCGTGTCTTTGCTGATTGGGTCGTTGAAATGCATGAAAATGATCCGGAATTTCATCGAAAAATCATCTTGACTGATGAGGCCCATTTCCACCTCGGAGGCTACGTCAACAAGCAAAACTGTCGCATCTGGGGCTCGGAAAACCCAACGTGGCAACGGTTTTGTATTTTTTGTACTTGCCCGGTGCGTGAGACCGTGTGTCACCGAGTATGTAAGTAAAATAATCGTAGTTGAATATGTACGTGTTTTTACGTACTTTACTATTATTTTAATTTTTGATTATTTTATGAAATTTCCTAATGTCAAAAAACTAAAAAATGTTATTTTATTACATAAATATATGATTTTTTATTTTTTTCTTAATTTTAAAAAATATATGCCTAAAAACGTAATTATTTTTAATGCTCCAGTGAAAAATTTTATGGATTTTTAATATTAAAACAAGAGAGTTTATGTTGATAAAATACTTATATATAAATGCTAAACATCATATCTATATTTAAAATAAGAAATTGACTTTTAATAAAACGATTTGAAGATCTTCATTTGAAAACCTATGTCCATGAGACCAGCGTCACCAATGATCGAAGTCACGCTGACGTCACCGGTGGCAGGCTAAATCTTGTGAAATATGCCATTCCAATAAATGCGATAGGCGTCCACATAACCCGGAATTGCAATTAACACCTGTCCCCAGATATCCGTGTGAAATTATCCACATCGACATAATGGAAATACAAAATGAAAAATTCTTTACAGCCGTTGACAAATTCAAAATTTTCATACAAAAGACAGCCCGGAAAAAAATGGTTAAGATCTTACACTACTTTACAGTGCCCTTGATTTTAGTCACGGACAACGAACGAGGTTTCCTAAGTCCAATTGTTCTTAGGCCCCAGTTATAGCTATCATTGAAACTCATCATTGAAAACTTTAATGACTAATTTTGGTACCTTTAGAAAGTGAAATCAGTAATTATTTTGATGCAAAAATAAAGCTAATGACTTAAGTTATAATTTTTGTAAAAAAAAATTGAATGGGGTCCACACTTCGCCATTAAATTACGTTTAATTTTTCAATGATCATTGATAAGGTAGTTCATTCATTGAAATAATAAAAGTCATTTTATGTGGACGGCTGGTCCAAAATGCAAATGTTTTCCGGCAAATATTAATAATTAAGCCACTACCTACATATTCGCATCAAAATAATTACTAGTTTTGCCTTTTAAGTGCCTCAAAACCAATCATTAAAATTTTCAAAGATGGTTTTCAATGATAGCTATAACTGGGGCCTTAACTTGTTTAAAAATTTGGGAGGAAAGCTGTACCTAATTGAAGCGAGGTCAATGGCCAAATAGAAAGAGTCCACTCAACGGTTCTCGAAATATATCGATGCCTTAGAGCAGAATACTCAGACTTGAAGGTGAAGGAACTCGTCTACGTGGCTGTCGATAGGTACAGCAATACTGTACATTCCGATACTAGCAGAAAACCCACAGATATATTTTTCAAAAGGCCACAACGAGTGAACTAGCTGAATCTTTTGAACATTCGCTCGAAGATTAATAAGGATCTCAGGGGGGAATATGGAGGCTAGAAACGTTAGGAGAAATTTAAAAAGGGTGATAACACAAAAGTATAGTCAGGGTGACGTTATATACGTTGCGATAAAAGGAATGAAAAGTAAAAATAAGCCTTTATACAGAAAGGAAATTGTTGCCAAAGACAACCGGGAAACTGTCACCACAGTTAGTGGCAAAAAGATACACAAGGCTCGTTTGAAAAATATTAAGTAACAACAAAATAATTCATACCCTTCTCTTCCTTAAAAAGAAAAAAAAATGCATACGGTATTAAATATAAATGACATGTATGCAAAAAGTGCGCAAATATAAATGTTATAAAAGTTATAACTAATTAAGAAACCATTAACTTACATAATTATGTCTATGGAGTATAGCGAAATGTCCACACTTGTGCACTATCCCTTCCATAACGAAGCTGAAATCCCTTCGCAATCAAGTAATATTGGCAGGTTCAACAATAATAGGAACAGTGAACGCCCATACTCATCTTGGAACTCGGGTTACCGAAGCAGACACCGCCGAAACCAATCGGCCCGAAGCCTCGAAACAAAATGGAGCTAGGCAGCGTCAAACCGGCAACGTCAATTACATGAATCGCCCAAACAACCCGTTTTAGAGGAAAGCAAATTCAGACAGTTATCCGAGGAAACAGCAGCGGCTATTCAATATGATTACGGACAAGCCTGGGAACAATATCACCGCGGGCACGTGTGAGGATACTGGGGAACCAAGTGGCTCTAATACTCTCGAGGCGAATTTTGTGATAGGTCCCTCGATTCCAGCGTGCCATATATAAAATATGGTATACGGGACGGGCAAACATTAGAATTTCTAGTGGATACGGACGCAAATAAAAAATTCACTAAACCCAAATAAAATAGTCCGGCAGGTAAAATCCTCGTGGAAAACAAGATACATGTCAAATTCCTTGCCTTCGTAGGCTGTGATCTTGAGGTAGCCTTTTTCATCCTTCCAAGTCTTACATCGTTCGATGGAATAATAGGCGATGATACTCTGAAAGAATTAAAAGCCATCATAGACAGAGATAAGAATGAGTTGAGCATTACCTCAAAGGTAATAATTCCACTTAAAAATAAATTATCTTGTATAGTAAATAATCTAATTATAATCGAAAAAAAAATATCTGAATCTTCCAAGGCAAGACTTGAATCTTTATGTACTGAATTTAAAAACCTGTTCGGTCCTGTGGGCAACGAGAAAGCTAGAATCTGTGTGACGGCCAAAATACTTCTACGGAAGAACCAATAAATACGAAAAGTTATCCGTACCCGGCAGGCATGCGAGAAGAGGTTGAGACCATCGAAAAGCCCATACAACTTGCCTATATGGGTAGTGCCCAAGAAGGACAAACCTAACCGGGAACAGGAGTACCGAATGGTAATTGACTTCAAATGCTTGAACTCAGGGGCCATCTCGTATACATACCCAATTCCTGACATTAATAATACAATTGCAAGCCTCGGAAACGCAAGGTTTCTTACCACTCTTGACCTCACGCCTGGTTTCCATCAGATTCCCATGAACGATAAGGATGTTCCCAAAACTGCCTTTTCCACAATGAATGGAAAATACGAATTCCTAAGGCTACCCTTTGGGCTTAAGAACGCCCCCGCTAAAAATGCTTGAAATGCTTGAATATTTGCTTCATAAATAATATTTCATTAAGAGTAAAAAGGAACACAAAAGATTATATCAGACTCCATAGGTGTACTTACATATATGTACATAAATAGTTAAACAAAAAAAAAAACATTTCATGTGGCATGCAGACTTAGATATATCTTCATTTTGAATGAATCTATATATACTATGTACATTGATGTTAGTAAATAAATACAAAATATAAATCACAGAAAAAAATAAAGAAATACTTCAAAAACTTCAATAATAAACCATAACTAAAATTGTTTAAAAATATAATTTTGTCCAAATTTTTGTCCAGCAAATCGATTTCGGCGGTCATTTGTCAGTTGACCTGCCTTTGAAAATACACGTTCTGATGGTACAGACGTGGCGGGTATAGCTGAATACTTCAAATATAACTTGTATAGTTCTGGTAAGGAGTTTTTTTGAAGTTTCCAGAACTCAAGTGGATTTCCTGAAATCTGGACATGAGGTAATTCCAGATACTGCCTCAGCATCAGAGTAACTGTTGTTTCGGGAGTTACAACTGTCTGTACCTTAGCTAGCTTTTCTTCGAAATGAACCCATAAAGAGTCGTCATCCTTTTCAACTGTTGCTAGCTCCGATAAATTAATTGTGTTACATGAGGATGTGGTCACACTACGGTTTGAAAAAAGACCAACAATTTCTTCTTTAAGCCATTTTTCAGCATTTTTGGCATTTTCTTCTAGGCCGAAAGCAGTTTTTTTTAATCTAGCATCCATCACAGTTGCCTTCGCAGTTATTTTGCTGCTTTCAAAACCAATGAAGCGTTTTACCAAGGCTAATGATAAATCAGCCTGAAGTGCACAGCCTATACTAGTTTTAGGCTTTTGATTTTTAATTTTTTATTGAAGACCTCTGATTAAGGGGATCACCAGACATAACGTCCTAAACTTCTCATATAAATGCTCAACATTAATATAATAGGCCTAGTCGTTGGGCGCCAATTTATTTTGTAAAGGTTGGGATTGAAGTTGTAGAATCCCTTCTACGGCAGCAGGTGGCACGCTTGTTGACGCACGACTAATGCTAGTCGGATTGGGGGGGGATCTTGCTGCACTATACCCACAAAATAAAAAAAAAATAAAAAAAATCGTGCCGACGGAATACTAAACAAAAGACAACTGCACAAGAGAAGATCGTCCATAAACAAATATCAAACACAATAGGTGGTATCTGTGTTAGTCATTAGACTATGTGGCATCCCTAATCCTATAGTAGCCTTTGGCTACCTCCATACTGTACTTGCCTGTGGTGATGTACAGCCCCTTGAAGATATATGTTTATCATATCATATATGCACCTACAGCATCATCGATTAATCTTCCACCTTCCCCTTTTAACAATTCCCTATAAGTTCATCATTTTAAAATCCAAACAGTGTTAAACTTTTTCTTTTAAAAACAATATATAAATCATTTATTTATTTTGATCCTAGTTATACAAAAAAAACTCCTATAACTAACCTATCTCAATTTTAATATATTAATACATTGGAAATAAAGAAAGATAATTATATAGTCTTATATGCTGTGCACTCTTAAGAACATTTAGTGGTCAATGAACTTTAGCTCTATATGGATCAGCTGATTGTTATGATCACCGATTGAGAATATTTTAGACTAATTTTATTGAAGAGAAAGTGAAGAACAAAAACTCTCCACTCTTTAATCTCAAAAGAGAAAACTACTATAATTTGAGAGTTGGTGATTGTATTCGACACACTAACACCCACTTTATGTTGAATCTTATGTAATTATAATTTGTCATAGATATGACGTGTTATATCATGAACAGAGAAGTTATGCATTTATCAAATTGAATATTTTATAAGCTTTAATTTAAAATTTGAGGTGATAAAAAAAAGGAGTTTTTTTTTTTTTGATAATCGTTGCAAGATTGTCTTAGGTAAGGAATAATGTAAATACAAAAAAAAATAAATCAAGCAAAAAAGATAAATATTTTCAAATATACATACATACATTACTCACTTATTTAATTATATCGATGATATGAGGTTCCATCCAACGATGTGCGCACATAGTTGTTGTTGTAACTCGTTGTCTTGTCGATATTAATTGCATTCATCACAGGCTTGATTATGTTATTAGATATAAATGTAAAATTCCTTTCTTTTATCACTTACATGAGTTTTAAAAAACTAGGATAATAAATTTACATTATAATCAATATTAATTTTTTTTTCTCTTGTTCGTTCTTTTTTTTTTTTTCACTGTTATATGTATTGGATGTATCTATAGGTGAAGCAATTGATGTCACTACCGAATCTTGTGAAACACACCGAGCTATTATCTAAATCCTGGGCTATATCGCCACGTGTTAGGACCTTAACCCGCAATTTCTGCGTATGAACTGTGTACTTAAATCCTCAGCTCAACTGATTCCGTACTGAGTTCATGTGTATGATGACGTGTACCAAGAACTTGGTCCAATTGATGTGTTCTCTGGTAGTGTTGGTTTTGATCACCACCGAATGAGTTTTTTGTTTTTTCTTTCTCGTGATCTATGCGGACAATTTCATGAAGATAACTTTTATAAATGAAGCCGTTATCAGGTATCGTAGTCTCTGAAGCCACGCAGTACAAGCTTTCCGGACGATCGTTGCCCGAGAGGACTGCGATCAGTGTTTCGGAATTTGCAACAACTGATGATCGTTGCAGACTTTTCTGTTCACTTATTAAGTTGAAATCAATTGAGATTTTTCATACAGGAACTTATAAGCCACACTCGTGCACGTGGTCGTTGGCAGTCTATGCAATAATTCTCTAGATTTTTTTTTTCCAACTCTGTATGGGAATAAAACAGTGGACATTGGCATATTTTTAACACATTTATTTTATATGGATCTTACGTGGTCTCTTTTTTTTCCTTCTTAACAATAAATCGATGATATGTTCGATTATGTGAACCTTCTTAATTTTAAGGCTCTTTCTTTTCCTATAAATATTAATTTCCGCAGGTATTACTATTGTTTTTATTCTAACGACACAACTAAAGAATTACCTTATGTCGTTTTCGATTGGATTTTCGGTAAATTGTACTCCTTTTCAATTCCAATCGAATATGAAAACACTGACTTTCCTAAATTTACACACACACTACCAAAGCTGCCATTTAACAAAATGGCTTCTTCAAGTATTTATCACTTTTGACAAGAATTCCAACGAAAAACTTTATATGTATGTGTGTGTTCCTCATCTACTCCAAAATGAAATTGGGGACAGAAGAACACTCCGAAAACATTACTCGGAACAGCCAATCGAAGGCTTTTGGAGTAGTAGGAGTGAAAAAGGAGTGTAAAAGGAGTACTCCGTACATCCAAACGAAAACGACATTAGTAACTTTTAAAATATTTCCAATATAACACTGATGTGGACGTTTGTTAGGGTAAGATAACACCCAAAGCCACAAGGGTGAAGGCGGTGACCGTCCAGAGTGAAGCTGACTTGGAAAAGAAAGGTTTTATCTCCGGAAATGATCATCTTACCAATTGTCATCTGTCGAAATTCGAACATATTCGAACTCGGTTCATAAGCTTTTCGAACAAATGAGCTTATTTTTGCATCTTTTAAGTTGCAAACATATGGTTGTGGTGAATAAAAAGGTTTTTAAATCGTTTCTTAGCGAAAATTCATGACAATGTAGGTATACATACAACCAGATAATGGAAAACGTACGTATGTTTTTGTTGACATTTTTCATGTCATTCGCATTGTATGAATTCACACTTTCTTCAGTCTGAAATATATATATCGGGAGGTGGCAATTCCGAACAAAATTATCTTCTGCCTTTAATGTTTATGATACCAATTCAGTGTATAAAAGGAGAAAACCACTGCGAATCAAATTATTCTGGAACGGAATATTTTGACAAGCAAAACTGAGGCAGGGTTAGGGGTACGAAGTCTACCGTCAAAAGTTTCTTTTGGGTTTTAAACCCCTAATTTGTTTTTTTGAGGCTTCTCCCCCGTTTGTAAATATTAAGCTAAATTACTGCGATTGTTTATTTTTTAGTTTTCTGCAGAAGGCCAGGTGCGAATCCTACCCTGTTTATTCTGCTGGGTACTTCTTCTAAGTACACAGTAGATGCATTCTGTAAGCCGGGCGCAGATTATTCTATCCTTTAGTTTGCTGCCAAAGGCGAGATGCAAATCCTACCTAGATTTTGATTGTGTTTTTCCTTTAGCTTGCCACTAAAGGCGGGGGATTAGATCCCAATCGAATTTTGTATTTTGCGAAAAACGCCTGAGAGTATTCTGTTTATTATTGTTAAATAATACAATACGATATTAGTTTATTTTATCTTATTATAAAGAAATATTGTATATCCCGATTTTGAATCAAATAAAAGAAGGTATTTTATTTCGGAGTTTGGAATCTCTTAACCCAAGTTTTTTTTGCTTTCTTTGGGTAAAACTCAGGACACCGACGAGTCTACCTCAGCCTAGACAAAAAAGCATCACAGAACGCCCAGGGCAAATGGGCAGATAGAGCGTTATTTTCGCACGTTTAACTCCACATTATCGTACATGTCCCAGCGCAAGGACGGGAAGGGTTGGGACGAGTGCGTACCAGCGATTCAATATGGATTAAATAATATTCGTCACGAGATTACCGGGAAGTCCGCCCACTTTTACTTTTCGTATATCAGCCAGCAAATAATGTTCGTAACAAGCTCCGCCTTGCTCTGCAGGGAGATCTTAGTCACCAAAAACCCGATCTTAACATCGAAGAGCTCCGAAAAGTTGTTGAACAACGCATGAAACAAAACCAAGAAAAGTTGTCGAACGACTTTAACAAGAAACAGAAGGAACCAAACAATACAAGCAAGGAGATTTGGTGCTTCTTACCGCGAGGACCCTATAAGATAGGAGAGACACTACGGAATGACAGATATAAGATAGTGGATACTGAGGAGAGCCAAGTCAGCCAAAACCCTTTTCAATCAGTATATGCTGCAGACAAGATGAAACCTTGGGGAAGTTTTGTGGACATCGTTTTTGAAGATGAGAATACTGATGTATACTTTATTCCGATTTGAATACGAAAATATTTTAATCAAGATTCTAAGCACTATTACTTACCTTTACCTTTTGCAACGGCAATGTATAATTTGTTTTTTTTTTCTCTGACCAAGATACTGTATATTAATAAAAGATACTGAATGAAGAAAAAAAATCCTTTCCTTCTTTCTCTTACATATAATTGTTTTTTTTTGTTCATACTTTCTTAAACTAATTAACATTAACTTCCTTACGTACCATATATGTATCGTGTATTATAACAACATTGAATTTGGATGGTTTATCTTTTGCAGCAGATAACAGGTAATTAAGCGGGAAAATCAGTGGACCATTATTGTTTTCAACCACTTAGTCTGATGTGCGACAGAAAAAGGACTCGGTGTCCTACACCTGTGTGGTGAGCACCTGTGTATTTTGACCTGTGTGGTCAATTTAAAAAAAAGAAGAACTTTGTGTCCTTGCCTGTGTGAAAATATCCTGTGTGGTTGGACATCGCATTTTGACCTGTGTGTTCGTCGTTATAAAGTTCCTGCATGATAGAAATTATCATGCCTAAGGCCCATGCGTAACTTCTAAGTTACACCGATTTCACCGGGACGGTGAATGAAGTAGGATGGCCGAATGTGGAATGACTTTGCACGAAGGAAGAAAATGATCCTTTCCCTCAGTCAACGCAGTTAGTAAATACAAACAAATATCCCTTTAGAATGGAAAAGAGAGAGGCCAGCGATCATGTGGTTGGAAGGGGAAGGACGAAATAGAGTGAGTCTACTTTTAGCCACGAAAAGGTGCGGTCGCTGGTCGATCATTGACGATAGAATATAACTTTTAAATACGGAAAATTTACTAACCGTTTTAATAGTATTTTTTCAGACATTTTTATTGTACTGGATAATGATTTCATTGATCTTGCAATCATTCAAGGAAGAAGGCTTTCGATTTAACATGAAAGTTTTTCATAGTAAAATGAAATAAAATGTTATTGTAGGTAGGTTTAAGAATATTTCTAAATTTGATATCTTTAATGACTATTTATTGTCTTTAAAATTTCGTCTTATGAGTCGTGTGCTATTACACTAATTTTGAGTCATGAACTAATTTCGGAAGTCGTCTATTATTTTGTTTCGGTAATCAAATTCTCTACAAATAACGTCAATAAATTAATCAATTTGCTTAAAATAACAAGCACGAAATAGAATATTGTCAAAAATAGGTCGACCACGACTCGAAGTGCAGTTTGTTTTTTCATCTCATCTTTTTTCTCTTTCGCACTCATAATGTTCATGACTTTAAAGTCGTCGTGTAATATAAGATTTTGGAATCCTTCATATTCTAATAAATTAAACAGGAATAAGAACAAAATTGGTGGTAGCACCTTTAAGTTATTCAATGAAATTGACGGAATAAAGAATGGTCAAGTCTAATAAACTGACATTCTAGTATGAATAGTAAAATAAATAATAATAGGAATAAGAAAGTTTTTTAAAGAATTTGCGAATTAAATTTAATTTATATACTTTATTTTAATTATTTAGATATTAATAAATTTACATATAAGTTTGTGCGACCCACACAATTAAAATGTCAAAAGTTGAATGCCAAGTTGTTATTAAGATTCTTTTACAATATATTTACAAGTTTAAAGCTTAAAAGATGGCAACATTAATAAACAAACAAAAAGATGTACAACATGAATTTTATTTAAATGGTCAGCTAAAGTACCGTTCAAAACTGCATTAGGTATGTTTATGTATTTATTTTAAACATCGTTCGTTTTTAAGTTAAATCTATAAACGAAACGAAACTAACGAGGTTATCATGTTACACCAATTTCTTTTTAAAATATAGAATTACTTTAACATGTTGTTTTATAAATGCAATTTCCAAATATTTTTGTGAAAATTATAAATAAGACATCAAGCGTGTTTTTTTCTAATATATGTCAGCTTAGACAAGAAAAATAATTTACAAAAAACAACAACAGTCTATAATGAACTCGTTGACCTTGATATCTCTATCAGGGCTTATTTACTTTTTTCATCTTTTTTTTCTATTCAGTCTAACGAAATCAAACGAATTTTTTAATTCCGAATGCATGGGAACTGCATATCAGCAAAATAAAAGTAAAAGTCAATGCAATGCAGTGTAATTTAGAATTAAAGTTGGGCATTCTGTTTGTTACCTTACAACAGTGCGGATGCACCTAATAAATACATTATATCGTGATAAATCTATTCTTTAATTTCAGAGACCAATGGTCAGGTCCCTTAAAATCTTCTTTTTTTTTGATTTGAAGGAATGAAATCCGTTATTGGCGCCCGACCGGGGACATTTCCCTCATTACAGAAAACACATAAAACGAAAAACTATTTAAATAAAAAGTACAGTGAATAAACCGAAAAACAAATAAAGAAAGAAAAACAGTTAACAAACCGAAAAAATTAATAGAAGTTAAACCAGTGAATAAAGTGCAAAGGAAATATACCTTTTAGGAAAAATGAAACAAAAGTGAAGGAAAGAGAAGTTACGTTAAAGACTCATTAAGTGACAAAAAGGAAAAGCAGTAACCTCATTGAGATAAGAAGAAGTGACTGTGATTCTGGAGCCTGTCGTTAATTGAAGGAAGAATTTTCGACAACAGACATTAAATATAAAAATTAATTGGCTGATTATATCTATGTAAGAATACTTAAAGAATTTTATCGTCATAAATTGACTTAATGTACAACTTCCTTTTAACCTACATACGCATATAAATACTCTTGCAAAAATTGTCTTTTTTCCTATTTTATGATTGATAATTTCCTTTTTTTCGTATATCAATAAACATCTTTGCAAAAATATTTATTTTTACGATTGATTCCAAATCTACAATCCCTTTAGTCTGTGCACATGCACATACAATCATCATATGTAAAGGGTTTTCCAATAAGAGGTGTTATTTTGAATAGCCCGCTGTCATTTTTTGACATTTGACAAGTAGAAACTACACCATTAATAAAAATGGAACGATACACGCTTCAACAACGCATTGAAATTATTAAAATTCACTATAAAAATGGTGAACATTTGGCAGGGACGGTTCGTAAAACTAAAACATTTTTGGGTCGTCGTGAAGCACCTTGTCGGACCGCAATACAGAAATTGGTGGACAAATTCGAGCTTTGGGACAAGTTAGTGATGTGAAGAATAAAACCCGTGCACGTCGCTCAAGAACAACTGAGAATATTGCTGTTGTAGCCCAAAGTGTTGAAGAAAACCCAGGTTTGTCCATTCCTCGTCGTTCTTTGGAATAAGGCATTCCACAAACGTCATTAAACCCTTTTTGCATAAAGACTTGGGTCTTAAGGCTTATAAAGTTCAGTTAACACAAGAACTCAAGCCGGCTGATCATCAACAACGTCGTGTCTTTGCTGATTGGGTCCTTGAAATGCATGAAAATGATCCGGAATTTCATCGAAAAATCATCTTGACTGATGAGGCCCATTTCCACCTCGGAGGCTACGTCAACAAGCAAAACTGTCGCATCTGGAGCTCGGAAAACCCAACGTGGCAACGGTTTTGTATTTTTTGTACTTGCCCGGTGCGTGAGACCGTGTGTCACCGAGTATGTAAGTAAAATAATCGTAGTTGAATATGTACGTGTTTTTACGTACTTTACTATTATTTTAATTTTTGATTATTTTATGAAATTTCCTAATGTCAAAAAACTAAAAAAATGTTATTTTATTACATAAATATATGATTTTTTATTTTTGTCTTAATTTTAAAAAAATGTATGTCTAAAAACGTAATTATTTTTAATGCTCCAGTGAAAAATTTTATGGATTTTTAATATTGAAACAAGAAAGTTTATGTTGATAAAATACTTATATTTAAATGCTAAACATCATATCTATATTTAAAATAAGAAATTGACTTTTAATAAAACGATTTGAAGATCTTCATTTGAAAACCTATGTCCATGAGACCGGCGTCACCAATGATCGAAGTCACGCTGACGTCACCGGTGGCAGGCTAAATCTTGTGAAATATGCCATTCCAATAAATGCGATAGGCGTCCACATAACCCGGAATTGCAATTAACACCTGTCCCCAGATATCCGTGTGAAATTATCCACATCGTCATAATGGAAATACAAAATGAAAAATTCTTTACAGCCGTTGACAAATTCTCTAAATTCTCAAAACTTTTCATACAAAAGACAGCACGGAAAAAAATGGTTAAGATCTTACACTACTTTACAGTGCCCTTGATTTTAGTCGCGGACAACGAACGAGGTTTCCTAAGTCCAATTGTTCTTAGGCCCCAGTTATAGCTATCATTGAAACTCATCATTGAAAACTTTAATGACTAATTTTGGTACCTTTAGAAAGTGAAATCAGTAATTATTTTGATGCAAAAATAAAGCTAATGACTTAAGTTATAATTTTTGTAAAAAAAAAATTGAATGGGGTCCACACTTCGCCATTAAATTACGTTTATGATCTTTGATAAGGTAGTTCATTCATTGAAATAATAAAAGTCATTTTATGTGGACGGCTGGTCCAAAATGCAAATTTTTTCCGGCAAATATTAATAATTAAGTCACTACCTACATATTGGCATCAAAATAATTACTAATTTTGCCTTTTAAGTGCCTCAAAACCAATCATTAAAATTTTCAAAGATGGTTTTCAATGATAGCTATAACTGGGGCCTTAACTTGTTTAAAAATTTGGGAGGAAAGCTGTACCTAACGCCATCCTACAGAAGCGAGGTCAATGGCCAAATAGAAAGAGTTCACTCTACGGTTCTCGAAATATATCGATGCCTTAGAGCAGAATACTCAGACTTGAAGGTGAAGGAACTCGTCTACGTGGCTGTCGATAGGTACAGCAATACTGTACATTCCGATACTAGCAGAAAACCCACAGATGTATTTTTCAAAAGGCATCAACGAGTGAACTAGTTGAATCTTTTGAACATTCGCTCGAAGATTAATAAGGATCTCAGGGGGGAACAAGGAGGCTAGAAACGTTAGGAGAAATTTAAGAAGGGTGATAGCACAAAAGTATAATCAGGGTGAGGTTATATACGTTGCAATAAAAGGAATGAAAAGCAAAAATAAGCCTTTATACAGAAAGGAAATTGTTGCCAAAGACAACCGGGAAACTGTCACCACAGTTAGTGGCAAAAAGATACACAAGGCTCGTTTGAAAAATATTAAGTAACAACAAAATAATTCATACCCTTCTCTTCCTTAAAAAGAAAAAAAAATGCACACGGTATTAAATATAAATGACATGTATGCAAAAAGTGCGCAAATATAAATGTTATAAAAGTTATAACTAATTAAGAAACCATTAACTTACATAATAATGTCTATGGAGTATAGCGTAATGTCCACACTTGTGCACTATCCCTTCCATAACGAAGCTGAAATCCCTTCGCAATCAAGTAATATTGGCAGGTTCAACAATAATAGGAACAGTGAACGCCCATACTCATCTTGGAACTCGGGTTACCGAAGCAGACACCGCCGAAACCAATCGGCCCGAAGCCTCGAAACAAAATGGAGCTAGGCAGCGTCAAACCGGCAACGTCAATTACATGAATCGCCCAAACAACCCGTTTTAGAGGAAAGCAAATTCAGACAATTATCCGAGGAAACAGCAGCGGCTATTCAATATGATTACGGACAAGCCTGTGAACAATATCACCGCGGACACGTGTGAGGATACTGGGGAACCAAGTGGCTCTAATACTCTCGATCTCGAAGGAAGCCGGGATGAGGCGAATTTTGTGATAGGTCCCTCGATTCCAGCGTGCCATATATAAAATATGGTATACGGGACGGGCAAACATTAGAATTTCTAGTGGATACGGGCGCAAATAAAAAATTCACTAAACCCAAATAAAATAGTCCGGCAGGTAAAATCCTCGTGGAAAACAAGATACATGTCAAATTCCTTGCCTTCGTAGGCTGTGATCTTGAGGTACCCTTTTTCGTCCTTCCAAGTCTTACATCGTTCGATGGAATAATAGGCGATGATACTCTGAAAGAATTAAAAGCCATCATAGACAGAGATAAGAATGAGTTAAGCATTACCTCAAAGGTAATAATTCCACTTAAAAATAAATCCTCTTGTATAGTAAATAATCTAATTATAATCGAAGAAAAAATATCTGAATCTTCCAAGGCAAGACTTGAATCTTTATGTACTGAATTTAAAAACCTGTTCGGTCCTGTGGGCAACGAGAAAGCTAGAATCTGTGTGACGGCCAAAATACTTCTACGGAAGAACCAATAAATACGAAAAGTTATCCGTACCCGGCAGGCATGCGAGAAGAGGTTGAGACCATCGAAAAGCCCATACAACTTGCCTATATGGGTAGTGCCCAAGAAGGACAAACCTAACCGGGAACAGGAGTACCGAATGGTAATTGACTTCAAATGCTTGAACTCAGTGGCCATCTCGTATACATACCCAATTCCTGACATTAATAATACACTTGCAAGCCTCGGAAACGCAAGGTTTCTTACCACTCTTGACCTCACGTCTGGTTTCCATCAGATTCCCATGAACGATAAGGATGTTCCCAAAACGGCCTTTTCCACAATGAATGGAAAATACGAATTCCTAAGGCTACTCTTTGGGCTTAAGAACGCCCCCGCTAAAAATGCTTGAAATGCTTGAATATTTGCTTCATAAATAATATTTCATTAAGAGTAAAAAGGAACACAAAAGATTATATCAGACTTCACAGGTGTACTTACCAGTGGCGCGGCGTGGCGTCCATATAACACGATTCCTACCGTCTTCCCTTTTAAAAATCCACCAAAAGTAAGCACTATCTGCCAAATAAATATATATGAAAAATGAAACCCGTCCCTTATTTTAATTATAAAATAAAATCTACACACTCACACATAAGCTATCGAATAAGTTTAATATTTTCATTCTACCTCTCGTTTGTATCTTCATACTTCATTCAAGAATCAAGATTCAACCACATTCCACAATCCACAAATCACAAACAACAAACCATCGAAGAGTCACAAAAATACTCTTAGTAAAATGTTTTCAACTACCGCTGCTCTCTATAATAGAATAAAAAATATTTGTCCGTCTTATTTACTTGTTTTATATCCCTTTCTTCTACAAGCATTGCGGTTCCGATCCTCTTTGTTCAACACCCGCTTTAATATTCAAAGAAAAAGACGCTACATTTCGTCTTATAAACCAAATCTCACGCTGAATACTTGGAATTGTTTCATTTCATTCTCCCTTTTGCTATTAGCATTGCGTTTCAATCGGAAGATATCAACATGTTGCAGGAATGCAGGTGCTACGTTTGACTCGTTTTTTTTTTGCAACATTGTGTCTAATAACACGGTGTTCTTTGACTTATTTCTTTTTTCTTATGACATAATATCTGAATTTGTTATGTGTGTTGATTCTTGATTTTGAATTTGATGTTGGTATTGATATGCGTGTTGATGTAAGAAGTTGAGTTTTCATTTTTCTCTCTTGCGATAGTTAATGCTTCGATGTTTTTACAAATTTATTGTTATACTTTTGTCTTATGAAATAAAATATGGTAGAATATTATGGCAATTTGTTAGCAGAGTAAATTCAGCATATCGCTTAAGAGAAGTTCATGTCAAATAAAATACCTACACTTGTTTTTTTTTTAGCAGGAATTCAAATTTTAATTTAGAATCAGTTGGAATTTATTGACAGACTGCGTTGCACAAGTGCAATAACTTGAAAAAATCTAGTGTTTTGTAAAGCCAATTTGATAAAATCTTAAATTAAAATAGTGAAAAGTTAGATGTGAAAGTGAAAGTGAAAGTTAATGGGCCTTACTAATAATCAAATTTAGTGTTGAGGTTAAAAGAAAATCTTCAGATTTTAGAAAATCCGCATACCAATAACGACTTTAATCTTCAGTTTAGTCGTTAGCAATATGTCAAAATTTAATACACGGAAATCCATGTTTAAAGTCGAACACTAAATGAAAAGTGCTGCCCTAGTGCTGTTTTATGGTACCGAAATTTGTATTTAATACTTAATTCTACTCCCATGTTATCAGGTCGATTTCAATAGGTATAGGTATATTCATGGGTTGGTTTCAATCTTCAGATTTTTCTTAAAAGCGAAAAAGAAGTGTTTCATTTAGAAGTACTTTATTTATTGTTTGTATTTTTAGGTAGTTATGTGCAACATAAATTGATTGTTTTATTTGTTCATACATTTGTGCACTTGTGGAAATCAGAATTTCGATAATCGATAATCTAAATTTAAAAAATACAAAGGCATAAAAGTCATCGTAAACGTTCGTAAACAGTAAGCATTGTAAATCTTTCAGGTTTTCCATACAAATTTTGATAGACTTACGCATTTGACGACTTTTACGAATTTTACGACGACTTATCGACATTGCGTGAATACCCTTAGAGCCAGTTGTTCACAATAGGTCAAGTTTTTGATACAATTTTCAAAATCCTGGTTAAATGGTGTAAATCAACCGAAATCAGCTGATTGGCTTAATCCATGATTGACAACTCAAGCTTTGGATTTTTTGATACAAGTGGAAATAATCATGGATTACAGATAACACACTGTGAAAAAACTGGCCCTTACTGTTTAACAATAAGAAACCTCAAAAAAAAAAAACAATTAAATACTCAGACAAAATATTTTTATTTGAAAAAATGTTAAGTTTAAGATTTTCTTCGAATGAAAAATATTAAAATAAAGTATAAGAAATATATTTCCTTGTTAAAAAATATGGTGTTATAAATTAAAAAAAAATTGCTTCAACACTTAAATCAATGGACGTACTATTAGTACTTTAATACTTTCTGTAAAAAAAATAATACGGCAATACTTAACTTTGAAGGAATAGAGCAAATTATGACAGTTCCGTCATTGTTGTTTTTTTAATTCATGTTGTGTCTGTGCCTCTGTGGGTTCTACTTCTTCGATTCAGATCAGTGGAACCGTCGAAAACAAGGGGCAGAAAATAAAGTTATCATAAAAAAAACATAAGAAACGAAACATCAATCAACAATTTCATCATCATCACAGCTTGCTACAAATGCAATCGTCCCGGCCATAATGCCCGTGACTGTAATTCCGGGCTCCGGGATTCACGCAAGGGACGAGATGGCCGTGTCGAAGGAAGTAGAGGCATAACCCGGAGAAATGCTACAAATGCAACCAAACCGGGCATATTACACTCATGCATGCCCCGAGGAGTCGTTGCAATGGAATTGGTCACATTTCCAAATCCTGCACCCAAATGGATGACCCAACATGCTACAAATGCAACAAACTCAACCACTGGCCCCGCAACTGTCCCGAACAGATGAACGATAGCCCTAGCTCGTTCAACTTCATTTTATCGTGTTACAAGTGCAACAGAGCCACATTTCCAAGTAACCAAGACTTGCTACAGCTGTGTCAAGAGCGGGCATCTGAGCGGGTTTGAAGGTGGCGACAACGGAGGATGCAACTAAACAGAGCAGACTTACGATGTTTTTTTTCGGTGGCTGGCAAGAACGTTCCCGAGAAGTAAAACTTCGCCTTCTTTATAAAATATTGTACCTGCCTACTTGTTTTACCGAACCCCCAAAACAAAAAATAAGAAAATCTGACTACAAAATAAAAATATCGCTGTGATTGTTTTTTAATTTAAAATTACTGGACCTGCTGATAGAAAAAATAGAAAACCAACTTGGGCTTTAATTGTTCCTTCAGCAAACAACTTAATTAGTTGGTTGCCTCTATGGAACTTTGACAGATTTTCGTGGAAATTCTGACAGTTCATTCAATTTTTTTCCTCATTTGTAGTAGATTTTGTAATAGATTCAAGGAAAGTCTGGAGACTAGTTAGTGAAAGGGTTAAATTGTTTATTGGTAGCATTTTGTTAAAGCTTAGCACTTTGTTTTAACCTTCCGGTTAACAAATAGTCGACATTAGCGTTTGATTATTAGTAAGGCCCAATGTGTAATTTTTTAGTTTCTTTTATTACCAACTTACTGATAAAAATATTTTAGCTTCTTAATTTTAGTGCAGTTTTAGATTTTTTTTTGGAAATGTCTTTGATTAGTGTAGATTGCTGTTTAACTGATTTCCTCCTGGAGGATTCAAATAGTTTTAGTAAGCTATCTTTTCTTGATAAAAAAAAGTTATAGACGTAGGGCGCTCTATGCCTTTTATAAATATTAATTACCAAAGGAAGGATGGTTTTGTGACACATTTTAATGTTTCCTTATACCAAAAATATAAGTGGCTAACTGGGAGTTGCAAGCTTAATAAAATGTTTTGTTTTCCTTGTCTTCTTTTTTCAAACTCCGCCAGTGTTTGGAGCCGAACGGGTTTCACTGATATAAATAATTTAGTTAATTCTTCGAAAAAACATATTAAGACAGAAAAACATATTCGTTGTTGTTTATCCCTACACGAATTCGGCACGAATCGCATTGAAACTTCTTTAGGAAATTCTTTCGTTGTTCATAATAAAAAAGTAGATAAAAATAGGAAACTAATGGAACGTTTTATTGACACGGTCATTTTATTAGGCAGACAGGAGTTAGCATTTCGCGGTCATGATGAAAGGTCTAGTTCAGATAATCGTGGCAATTATGTCGAAGCGGTTTATTTTTTATCTAAATATTACACTTAAATGGAATCCCATTTAGAGCAGTTTTCAAGTACACACAATCCAATTTTTTCAGGTTTATCCAACGATATTCAAAACGATTTGATACATAGTATCGCGGCGGTTATTAAATCCGAAATTAAAACAGAAATCAAGTATGCTCGGTTCGTGTCGATTATGATCGACGAAACACCAGATTTGAGTCATAGGGAACAACTGAGTGCCGTATTTCGGTACTTGTCAGAGGATGGTATACAAGAAAGATTTCTTGGATTTTTTGACGTTAGCGCAAGTCGTAATGCAAATGAGTTATCCCATCATATATTTAAAATTCTTGAAACATACGACTGCAAGGAAAAGTTAATACGACAATCCTACGATGGTGCCGCAGTTATGTCCGGCGAGGGGGGTGGTGTTCAAAAGAAGGTCCTTGATGAATGTCCGATGGCAAATTTTATTCCTTGCTATGCACATGTTTTAAATTTAGTACTATCCCGATCTCTAGAAAACATGGCAGAACTTAAACTTTTTTTTGGCTATACTAATAGCATCGTTCTATTTTTTAATAAATCCACAAAGCGGTCCAATCTTTTAAAACAAATTTCCAATCGACGCATGCCAGGAGTATCGGAAACTCGATGGCATTATCATTCAAGAATAATAAACGTAATCTTTAACTTTAGAGTAGAATAGATATAATTGAAACTTTTAGTAAAATAATTAATGACTCTAGGGAATGGGATACTGACACACTTTCGATGGCAGAAAGTTTATTAAATAAATTAGAGAGCAAGGAATTTTGTTTTTTGCTTCATACCCTTTCAGAAATATTTGCTAAGACCGATGTATTATTTAATTTAATTAAAAAAAAACAAACAGACGTTAGTTCTGCCAAGCAAGAAATCGAACTTTTTGAGTCATGGATAAGCTCTGACTTTTTAACTATGTTTGAAGTTATTTATGACAGCGTAAATGATTGCATCGAACTTCCACGTAAACGCAGGTTGCTTGACTTCGATTTGAAGACGAATTATAAGCGCCTTTTTGTTGAAATTAAAGACAATATAGTTAGCCAAATAAATGCCAGATATAAATCATTTAGTAATCTTACATTTTTGGATTTACTAAATAATTTGAAGTATGACACTTTTTCTCGTTCCAGTCCAGATGTAAAAATATCTTCCCTAATTAAGTTTTTTCCTAGAATTTTTGACTTCACGGCATTAAAAAATGAACTTAATGTTTTATATTCTTCGTCGTCACTTCGGCAGTTTGAGGTTCTCGACCTTCACAACCATTTGAATAGTGAAGCATTGAAAGAAGTGTTCCCTCAAGTCCTAAACTTAAGTAGTTTACTTTTAACACTTCCCATTTCCGTCGCCTCCGTTGAGAGGTCTTTTTCTGCTTTAAAAAGAATTTATACTTATTTAAGAAACTCACAGGGCGAGGATAGGCTCTCTGATTTAGCCCTCATATCGATAGAAAGAAGCCTTCTTCTTAAAATTAAAAATAGACCAAACTTCTATGAAAGGGTATTGGCAGACTTTATCAAAAAAGATCGTAGAATAGCATTAGAATACAAATAATTATAAAGAACTAATATTTTAACAAAACTTTTCACTTTTTTTTTTTAAGTGTGTGAATTTTAGCTGTTTTTAATTTTGATTTATTTTTATTGCTGACATTATTATTTGTATCGTTTTTATATTTTAACAAATATAAAGAATTATCCATATAATTCTTCTGAATTTTCTTATTTTAAAATTACTATCCACATTATGCTGATTTTTTTTTAAGTTATTGTATCATGCGTCTGTCAAGACCGGCTTCTTTTGAAGCCACTTTTGTTATGCTTTAAGCTCATTGTTGATTGAATTATTAATGTCTTGAAGTATAAAAAATGTGGCTAGAATATTTTTGCTAAGTCAATGTATAATGCATATTATGTAGATACAATATCCTCATTAAAAATTATTTTATTTCAGGTTTTTAAGATTTTAATTTTTATAGGTGACTAAATTTTTCAACGTCTTCCCTTTTAAAATTATCCACGCCACGCCACTGGTACTTACATATATTTGTAAGTTTGTTGTCATCTTGTTCACAAACTTAGCCACCATCATAACTACTTTTGCCAGATCTCTTCTACCGTTTAGACACTTTGCTAAAACACTGTACATATTCACATCTAGTATTAAGGATATTACTTTTTAATTATTAATATTTTATTATTTTATATTATTTTTCAATTGTATTCAAATCGTTTAAAAAGTTGGATCAAAGATTCCAAAGCCGACATAATTGTTGATTTAGGTATGTAAATTAATATAATTCTTATTGTTATGTTTTTGTTAATAATGTTTTAATTTGTTAATTTAATTATAAAATAGTTCTTTACTGCATCAACTTGTGTCTTAATTGAATTATCGGAATAATTCTTATTCAACCATCGAAGTTTCAAGCCAAACATTTGAAACTTACAAATCAACAATTAAGATGGAAGAAATAAAAGTTAAATTCTGTTTAACTTCCGAAATTCGGGAAAAACAAACTATAGCTAACGTGAAAACTATTCAAATTTTGAACCAGGAAGGAATTTTTTTCTTCCCAACTGAATATCAACCAATCCAAAAACATGTTGAATTGGCTAAGGTGTCCATAATCAAGGGAGCGGTGAAGAGCCTTAGCACAAGAGGAAAAATAAGAAATATTACTATTACACTGAAGAAAGAGTTGCAAAGTTTATATTTGGATGAGGAAGGTAATGTAGTTTTTGGTTGTTATTATTTAGAGGCAATAGATACATCCCCCCAACCCACTACCAATTAGCCTTGGCCTAGTTTTGAAAATCCCATCCGACCTATTTCAAATAATATTGTTCTAGAAAAATTTTCAAGTAAAAATCAAAATGCAAGGTCATGGTTGAACTTATTTTTGCTCGAATGTCAGAGATTCCAATTAAATGAAAAACAATTTCCGGAAACATTAAAATCTTACTTGGAAGGACCTGCTTTAGACTGGTTCTCGTCTTTATACAAAACGGGTTCTATGAATAAACCTTGGAATTTTTGGGAAACATCTTTTTTAAATACATTTGGAGATAAATCATGGAGTGAAATTGATTACGCGTATTCTTTTCATTGGTTAAATGGTCCATTTTTGGATTTTGCTTTAAAAAAGATCAATCTTCTTATTGATGTCGATCCAGACCTTAGCATAAATTCTCAAATTAATTTTATTGTATTAGCTTTACCGAAATTTGTAAGATCGCGTTTAAATAAGAAAGAATTAACAACGATCGAAAAACTTATGACTGGTTTGCGACAACTCGATCCTATATCAAACAATAATACACAAGCTAGCAAATATGAAACAGAAATAAACAGACAAAAACGAAGTCTCATATCATGTCAGATTTGTGAGAAATCTGGCTTCGCAAATAGATTTCATTCAGAAAGCGTATGCAGAAACAAAGTAAGACCAGCTTATATAAGGTTTTCAGAGTCAAAAAACTAAATATGATCCCGCTTATAAAGCTTAATGTTCTAGTTAATAATCAAATTGCAATTGCGCTTTATGATTCGGGAGCCAATATATCATTAATTAATTATAAGTTTTATAAGAAATTACAATTGAATAACAATATAAGCGGGATCCAAACGATCAAAACAATGAGTGGTTATACAGATGCGCATGGAGAAGTAACTGTAACCTTAAAAATATCTAATATACAAAAACAATTTTCACTTGTTATAATGAAAAGTAATTTGTTTGAAGAAGATTTGTTAATCGGGCTGAATTGTATTAAAGAGTTTCGATTATGTCAAAATGAAAATTTAGAAATTACTCAGAATTTGATTCATATTCCTGAAAATGAAAATTTTAAATGTAATCAGAGCTTGATTTCAACGTTTGAAAACAAGAGCAATGATTTAAAAAATATCCTCAATAAATATGATCTTGTTTTTGCGAAAGAAAAATTTGATATAGGTACTGTAAAAAATTTCGAAGCAACGATAAGATTAACTGAAAACAGGTATATATCGAGAAAACCATATAAATGTTCCATTCCGGATAAATAAAGAAATAGAATAAATAAAGAAATAGAATCACAAATAAAAAAATTATTGAGAGCAGGACTTATTGAAGAATCATATAGTCCATATGCTTCCCCGGTGACTTTAGTTTATAAGAAGGAAGAGGGAAAGAAATCACGATTGTGTATTGACTATCGTGAGCTTAATAAAATAGTTGTTCCTGAAGGTCAACCATTCCCTCGAATTGATGATCTTGTTGTTCGTGTAGGAAAGTGTGTTTACTTTTCGAAATTAGATATCAATTCAGCTTTCTGGTCTATACCGTTGCGAGCTAAAGATAAATATAAAACCGCTTTTGTGACACACCATGGTCATTGGCAATGGGCATGTTTACCTTTTGGTTTAAAATCAGCTCCTGCTATATTTCAAAGAATGTTATCAAGTATAATTATGAATAATAACTTAGATTCTTTTGCAATAAATTATATAGATGATATATTAATTTTTTCACATAACTATTCTGACCATTTAACACATATTAAAAGAACATTACAGGCTTTACAAGAACACGGTTTAAAGTTGAATACAAATAAATGTAGTTTTGCACAAAAAGAAGTTACTTATTGAGGACATAAAATATCAAACAATAGTATTAAACCGATTAATGATAATTTAATTGCTATCAAGGATTTCCCTGAACCAAAAACAAGAAAACATATAAGACAGTTTTTGGGCAAAGTGAATTTTTATTTAAAATACATTCCTAGATCTGCAATGACTCTAGAACCTTTGCATAACCTCTATTCGATCCAAATAAACCAATATACATTTACACCGGATGCTAGCATAGAAGGAGTAGGTGCAATTTTGAAACAACCTCAAGAAGACGAATCTGTTAAACCAGTATTTTATTTCTCACGAAAACTAAATAAATCTCAGAAAACAAAAAGAGCAATATATATTGAATGTTTGGCAATAAAAGAAGCCATATTATACTGGCAATACTATTTAATAGGCCAAAGATTCAAAATTTTCTCTGATCATGAACCATTACGAACTTTCAACATAAAAAACTGCAAGGACATAGAATTACTTCACATTTTAAATTAAATCTCCCAATTCGATTTTGAAATTCATTACAATCCGGGTAAAAACAATTCAGAAGCTGATTGTCTTTCGAGAAATCCAGTACTATCCGAAGAAAATGAAAGTAATAATTCTCAAATAAAAATAGTAAATCAATTAACAGTACAAAATATATTGGATGATCAAAAGAGATTACCTTGTGATAAAAATTGTACAATAAAAAATAAAATTATGTACAGAACTTTAAATAATAGAGAGAAAGTATGGTTAACAGAGGAATATGGTATCTTATTACTCAAAAAAATACATGATTCGCAAGGCCATATTGGTGTCAAACAAATGATATTAACAATTACACCAACATTTTACTTCAAAAATATGCACAAAAATATAAAAGTAATTTGTAGGACTTGTGAAACATGTATAAAAAATAAAACAAAATTCGGTAACTTCAAAGCTCCGTTATCGCAGTTAGGTCCAGCATCAGTACCATTAGAGATAGTATCACTAGATACAATAGGAGGTTTCACGGGAAACAGATCCTCAAAAAAGTATTTACATTTAATGGTAGATCAATTAACACGATATGCATTTATTTCTACCTCAAAAACACAGTCAGCAAAAGATTTTATAAATCTTGTAAAGTCAACTGAGAATAAAGGCAACATTAAGACGATTTTTACTGATCAATACCCAGGAATCAATTCCTCGGAATTCAAAAATTATTTGAAGAAAAAAAATATAAATCTGATTTTCACAGCAATAGACTGTGCATTTTCTAATGGACAGAATGAGCGAACAAACCAAACTTTAGTAAATAGAATTCGTTGTAAAATGTATGAGAATAAGAATAGACCCTGGTCATTAATTGCTGAACAGTGTGTTTTTGAATATAACAACACCATACATTCTTCAACGATTTTCTCTCCGAGTTATTTATTAACAGGTGTAGATGACTCAATTATTCCAATGGAATTAAATAAAAATACTCTTGAAAATTTAAATTTAAATAGATCTGTAGCAATACAAAATGCAAACAGATCACATATCATAAACAAACAGTATTATGATAAACATACTAAAGAAATTGATTACAAGGAAAATGATTTCGTTTTTATTCAAACTGGTAACAAACTGAATAGAAACAAATTAGATCCAGTTCGAATGGGTCCTTTCAAGATAAAAAAAAGATATCTAAATCCATTTACGAGATAGACTCTGGCAGGAAAAAGAAAGACTTGAACATTTTTCATAAGAGCAAAATAATTCCTTATTCTGATGAAGCCTCTCGGGGAAGGGGGGATGTAAGTTTGCTGTCATCTTGTTCACAAACTTAGCCACCATCATAACTACTTTTGCCAGATCTCTTCTACCGTTTAGACACTTTGCTAAAACAATGTACATATTCACATCTAGTATTAAGGATCTTACTTTTTAATTATTAATATTTTATTATTTTATATTATTTTTCAATTGTATTCAAATCGTTTAAAAAGTTGGATCAAAGATTCCAAGGCCGACATAATTGTTGATTTAGGTATGTAAATTAATATAATTCTTATTGTTATGTTTTTGTTAATAATGTTTTAATTTGTTAATTTAATAATAAAATAGTTCTTTACTGCATCAACTTGTGTCTTAATTGAATTATCGGAATAATTCTTATTCAACCATCGAAGTTTCAAGCCAAACATTTGAAACTTACATATGTACATAAATAGTTAAACAAAAAAAAAAAACATTTCATGTGGCATTCAGACTTAGATATATCTTCATTTTGAATGAATCTATATATACTATGTACATTGATGTTAGTAAATAAATACAAAATATAAATCACAGAAAAAAATAAAGAAATACTTCAAAAACTTCAATAATAAACCATAACTAAAATTGATTAAAAATATAATTTTGTCCAAATTTTTGTCCAGTAATCGATTTCGGCGGTCATTTGTCAGTTGACCTGCCTTTGAAAATACACGTTCTGATGGTACAGACGTGGCGGGTATAGCTGAATACTTCAAATATAACTTGTATAGTTCTGGTAAGGAGTTTTTTTGAAGTTTCCAGAACTCAAGTGGATTTCCTGAAATCTGGACATGAGGTAATTCCAGATACTGCCTCAGCATCAAAGTAACTGTTGTTTCGGGAGTTACAACTGTCTGTACCTTAGCTAGCTTTTCTTCGAAATGAACCCATAAAGAGTCGTCATCCTTTTCAACTGTTGCTAGCTCCGATAAATTAATTGTGTTACATGAGGATGTGGTCACACTACGGTTTGAAAAAAGACCAACAAGTTCTTCTTTAAGCCATTTTTCAGCATTTTTGGCATTTTCTTCTAGGCCGAAAGCAGTTTTTTTTAAATCTAGGATCCATCACAGTTGCCTTCTCAGTTATTTTGCTGCTTTCAAAACCAATGAAGCGTTTTACCAAGGCTAATGATAAATCAGCCTGAAGTGCACAGCCTATACTAGTTTTAGGCTTTTGATTTTTAATTTTTAATTGAAGACCTCTGATTAAGGGGATCACCAGACAAAACGTCCTAAACTTCTCATATAAATGCTCAACATTAATATAATAGGCCTAGTCGTTGGGCGCCAATTTATTTTGTAAAGGTTGGGATTGAAGTTGTAGAATCCCTTCTACGGCAGCAGGTGGCACGCTTGTTGACGCACGACTAATGCTAGTCGGATTGGGGGGGATCTTGCTGCACTATACCCACAAAATAAAAAAAAAATAAAAAAAATCGTGCCGACGGAATACTAAACAAAAGACAACTGCACAAGAGAAGATCGTCCTTAAACAAATATCAAACACAATAGGTGGTATCTGTGTTAGTCATTAGACTATGTGGCATCCCTAATCCTATAGTAGCCTTTGGCTACCTCCATACTGTACTTGCCTGTGGTGATGTACAGCCCCTTGAAGATATATGTTTATCATATCATATATGCACCTACAGCATCATCGATTAATCTTCCACCTTCCCCTTTTAACAATTCCCTACAAGTTCATCATTTTAAAATCCAAACAGTGGTTAACTTTTTCTTTTAAAAACAATATATAAATCATTTATTTATTTTGATCCTAGTTATACAAAAAAAACTCCTATAACTAACCTATCTCAATTTTAATATATTAATACATTGGAAATAAAGAAAGATAATTATATGGTCTTATATGCTGTGCACTCTTAATAACATTTAGTATGCACCGACATCTAAATGGTCAATGAACTTTAGCTCTATATGGATCAGCTGATTGTTATGATCACCGATTGAGAATATTTTAGACTAATTTTATTGAAGAGAAAGTGAAGAACAAAAACTCTCCACTCTTTAATCTCAAAAGAGAAAACTACTATAATTTGAGAGTTGGTGATTGTATTCGACACACTAACACCCACTTTATGTTGAATCTTACGTAATTATAATTTGTCATAGATATGACGTGTTATATCATGAACAGAGAAGTTATGCATTTATCAAATTGAATATTTTATAAGCTTTAATTTAAAATTTGAGGTGATAAAAAAAAGGAGTTTTTTTTTTTTTGATAATCGTTGCAAGATTGTCTTAGGTTAAGAATAATGTAAATACAAACAAAAATAAATCAAGCAAAAAAGATAAATATTTTCAAATATACATACATACATTACTCACTTATTTAATTATATCGATGATATGAGGTTCCATCCAACGATGTGCGCACATAGTTGTTGTTGTAACTCGTTGTCTTGTCGATATTAATTGCATTCATCACAGGCTTGATTATATTATTAGATATAAATGTAAAATTCCTTTCTTGTATCACTAACATGAGTTTTAAAAAAATAGGATAATAAATTTACATTATAATCAATATTAATTTTTTTTTTCTCTTGTTCGTTCTTTTTTTTTTCACTGTTATATGTATTGTATGTATCTATAGGTGAAGCAATTGATGTCACTACCGAATCTTGTGAAACACACCGAGCTATTATCTAAATCCTGGGCTATATCGCCACGTCTTAGGACCCTTACCCGCAATTTCTGCGTATGAACTGTGTACTTAAATCCTCAGCTCAACTGATTCCGTATTGAGTTCATGTGTATGATGACGTATACCAAGAACTTGGTCCAATTGATGTGTTCTCTGGTAGTGTTGGTTTTGATCACCACCGAATGAGTTTTTTGTTTTTTCTTTCTCGTGATCTATGCGGACAATTTCATGAAGATAACTTTTATAAATGAAGCCGTTATCAGGTATCGTAGTCTCTGAAGCCACGCAGTACAAGCTTTCCGGACGATCGTTGCCCGAGCCGACTGCGATCAGTGTTTTGGAATTTGCAACAACTGATGATCGTTGCAGACTTTTCTGTTCACTTATTAAGTTGAAATCAATTGAGATTTTTCATACAGGAACTTATAAGCCACACTCGTGCACGTGGTCGTTGGCAGTCTATGCAATAATTCTCTAATTTTTTTTTTCCAACACTGTATGGGAATAAAACAGTGGACATTGGCATATTTTTAAGACATTTATTTTATATGGATCTTACGTGGTCTCTTTTTTTTTCTTCTTAACAATAAATCGATGATATGTTCGATTATGTGAACCTTCTGAATTTTAAGGCTCTTTCTTTTCTTATAAATATTAATTTCCGTAGGTATTACTATTGTTTTTATTCTAACGACACAACTAAAGAATTAACTTAGTAACTTTTAAAATATTTCCAATATAACACTGATGTGGACGTATGTTAGGGTAAGATAACACCCAAAGCCACAAGGGTGAATGCGGTGACCGTCCAGAGTGAAGCTGACTTGGAAAAGAAAGGTTTTATCTCCGGAAATGATCATCTTGCCAATTGTCATTTGTCGAAATTCGAACATATTCGAACTCGGTTCATAAGCTTTTCGAACAAATGAGCTTATTTTTGCATCTATTAAGTTGCAAACATATGGGTGTGGTGAATAAAAAGGTTTTTAAATCGTTTCTTAGCGAAAATTCATGACAATGTAGGTATACATACAACCAGATAATGGAAAACGTACGTATGTTTTTGTTGACATTTTTCATGTCATTCGCATTGTATGAATTCGCACTTTCTTCAGTCTGAAATATATATATGGGGAGGTGGCAATTCCGAACAAAATTATCTTCTGCCTTTAATGTTTATGATACCAATTCAGTGTATAAAAGGAGAAAACCACTGCGAATCAAATTATTCTGGAACGGAATATTTTGACAAGCAAAACTGAGGCAGGGTGAGGGGTACGAAGTCTACCGTCAAAAGTTTCTTTTGGGTTTTAAACCCCTAATTTGTTTTTTTTTGAGGCTTCTCCCCCGTTTGTAAATATTAAGCTAAATTACTGCGATTGTTTATTATTTAGTTTTCTGCTGAAGGCGAGGTGCGAATCCTACCCTGTTTATTCTGCTGGGTACTTCTTCTAAGTACACAGTAGATGCATGCTGTAAGCCGGGCGCAGATTATTCTATCCTTTAGTTTTCTGCCAAAGGCGAGATGCAAATCCTACCTAGATTTTGATTGTGTTTTTCCTTTAGCTTGCCGCTAAAGGTGGGGGATTAGATCCCAATCGAATTTTGTATTTTGCGAATAACGCCTGAGAGTATTCTGTTTATTATTGTTAAATAATACAATACGATGTTAGTTTATTTTATCTTATTATAAAGAAATATTGTATATCCCGATTTTGAATCAAATAAAAGAAGGTATTTTATTTCGGAGTTTGGAATCTCTTAACCCAAGTTTTTTTTGCTTTCTTTGGGTAAAACTCTGGACACCGACGAGTCTACCTCAGCCTAGACAAAAAAGCATCACAGAACGCCCAGGGCAAATGGGCAGATAGAGCGTTATTTTCGCACGTTTAACTCCACATTATCGTACATGTCCCAGCGCAAGGACGGGAAGGGTTGGGACGAGTGCGTACCAGCGATTCAATATGGATTAAATAATATTCGTCACGAGATTACCGGGAAGTCCGCCCACTTTTACTTTTCGCTTATCAGCCAGCAAATAATGTTCGTAACAAGCTCCGCCTTGCTCTGCAGGGAGATCTTAGTCACCAAAAACCCGATCTTGACATCGAAGAGCTCCGAAAAGTTGTTGAACAACGCATGAAACAAAACCAAGAAAAGTTATCGAACGACTTTAACAAGAAACAGAAGGAACTAAACAATACAAGCAAGGAGATTTGGTGCTTCTTAAAGTAGAACACCCCGCTACAGGGATGTTGAGAAAACTTTTACCGCGAGGACCCTATAAGATAGGAGAGACACTACCGAATGACAGATATAAGATAGTGGATACTGAGGAGAGCCAAGTCAGCCAAAACCCTTTTCAATCAGTATATGCTGCAGACAAGATGAAACCTTGGGGAAGTTTTGTGGACATCGTTTTTGAAGATGAGAATACTGATGTATACTTTATTCCGATTTAAATACGAAAATATTCTAAGCACTATTACTTACCTTTACCTTTTGCAACGACAATGTATAATTTGTTTTTTTTTTTCTCTGACCAAGATACTGTATATTAATAAAAGATACTGAATGAAGAAAAAAAATCCTTTCCTTCTTTCTCTTACATATAATTGTTTTTTTTTGTTCATACTTTCTTAAACTAATTAACATTAACTTCCTTACGTACCATATATGTATCGTGTATTATAACAACATTGAATTTGGATGGTTTATCTTTTGCAGCAGATAACAGGTAATTAAGCGGGAAAATCAGTGGACCATTATTGTTTTCAACAACTTAGTCTGATGTGCGACAGAAAAAGGACTCGGTGTCCTACACCTGTGTGGTGAGCACCTGTGTATTTTGACCTGTGTGGTCAATTTAAAAAAAAAGAAGAACTTTGTGTCCTTGCCTGTGTGGAAATATCCTGTGTGGTTGGACATCGCATTTTGACCTGTGTGTTCGTCGTTATAAAGTTCCTGCATGATAGAAATTATCATGCCTAAGGTCCATGCGTAACTTCTAAGTTACACCGAATTCACCGGGACGGTGAATGAAGTAGGATGGCCGAATGTGGAATGACTTTGCACGAAGGAAGAAAATGATCCTTTCCCTCAGTCAACGCAGTTAGTAAATACAAAAAAATATCCCTTTAGAATGGAAAAGAGAGAGGCCAGCGATCATGTGGTTGGAAGGGGAAGGACGAAATAGAGTGAGTCTACTTTTAGCTACGAAAAGGTGCGGTCGCTGGTCGATCATTGACGATAGAATATAACTTTTAAATACGGAAAATTTATTAACCGTTTTAATAATATTTTTTCAGACATTTTAATTGTACTGGATAATGATTACATTGATCTTGCAATCATTCAAGGAAGAAGGCTTTCGATTTAACATGAAAGTTTTTCATAGTAAAATGAAATAAAATGTTATTGTAGGTAGGTTTAAGAATATTTCAAAATTTAATATCTTTAATGACTATTTATTGTCTTTAAAATTTCGTCTTATGAGTCGTGCGCTATTACACTAATTTTGAGTCATGGCCTAAATTCGGAAGTCGTCTATTATTTTGTTTCGGTAATCAAATTCTCTACAAATAACGTCAATAAATTAATCAATTTGCTTAAAATAACAAGCACGAAATAGAATATTGTCAAAAATAGGTCGACCACGACTCGAAGTGCAGTTTGTTTTTTCATCTCATCTTTTTTCTCTTTCGTATTCATTATGTTCGAAAATAGTCATGATATAAGATTTTGGAATCCTTCATATTCTAATAAATTAAACAGGAATAAGAAAACAAGTAAAGTAAACAAAATTGGTGGTAGCACCTTTAAGTTATTCAATGAAATTGACGGAATAAAGAATGGTCAAGTCTAATAAACTGACATTCTAGTATGAATAGTAAAATAAATAATAATAGGAATAAGAAAGTTTTTTAAAGAATTTGAGAATTAAATTTAATTTATATACTTTATTTTAATTATTTAGATATTAATAAATTTACATATAAGTTTGTGCGACCCATACAATTAAAATGTCAAAAGTTGAATGCCAAGTTGTTATTAAGATTCTTTTACAATATATTTACAAGTTTAAAGCTTAATAGATGGCAACATTAATAAACAAACAAAAAGATGTACAACATGAATTTTATTTAAATGGTCAGCTAAAGTACCGTTCAAAACTGCATTAGGTATGTTTATGTATTTATTTTAAGCATCGTTCGTTTTTAAGTTAAATCTATAAACGAAACGAAACCAACGAGGTTATCATGTTACACCAATTCCTTTTTAAAATATAGAATTACTTTAACATGTTGTTTTATAAATGCAATTTCCAAATATTTTTGTGAAAATTATAAATAAGACATCAAGCGTGTTTTTTTCTAATATATGTCAGCTTAGACAAGAAAAATAATTTACAAAAAACAACAACAGTCTATAATGAACTCGTTGACCTTGATATCTCTATCAGGGCTTACACATTTACTTTTTTCATCTTTTTTTTCTATTCAGTCTCATGAAATCAAACGAATTTTTTAATTCCGAATGCATGGGAACTGCATATCAGCAAAATAAAAGTAAAAGTCAATGCAATGCAGTGTAATTTAGAATTAAAGTTGGGCATTCTGTTTGTTACCTTACAACAGTGCGGATGCACCTAATAAATACATTATATCGTGATAAATCTATTCTTTTATTTCAGAGACCAGTGGTCAGGTCCCTTAAAATCTTCTTCTTTTTTATTTTAAGGAATAAAATCCGTTATTGGCGCCCGACCGGGGACATTTCCCTCATTACAGAAAACACATAAAACGAAAAACTATTTAAATAAAAAGTACAGTGAATAAACCGAAAAACAAATAAAGAAAGAAAAACAGTTAACAAACCGAAAAAATTAATAGAAGTTAAACCAGTGAATAAAGTGCAAAGGAAATATACCTTTTAGGAAAAATGAAACAAAAGTGAAGGAAAGAGAAGTTTTTGAACGATAAATAAAGACTCATAAGTGACAAAAAGGAAAAGCAGTAACCCCATTGAGATAAGAAGAATTGACTGTGATCCTGGAGCCTGTCGTTAATTGAAGGAAGAATTTTCGACAACAGACATTAAATATAAAAATTAATTGGCTGATTATATCTTTGTAAGAATACTTAAAGAATTTTATCGTCATAAATTGACTAAATGTATAACTTCCTTTTAACCTACATACGCATATAAATGCTCTTGCAAAAATTGTCTTTTTTCCTATTTTATGATTGATAATTTCCTTTTTTTCGTATATCAATAAACATCTTTGCAAAAATATTTATTTTTACGATTGATTCCAAATCTACAATCCCTTTAGTCTGTGCACATGCACATACAATCATCATATGTAAAGGGTTTTCCAATAAGAGGTGTTATTTTGAATAGCCCGCTATTTCGGTAGCTGTCACTTCTGAAGCTGTCATTTTTTGACATTTGGCAAGTAGAAACTACGCCATTAATAAAAATGGAACTATACACGCTTCAACAACGCATTGAAATTATTAAAATTCACTATAAAAATGGTGAAAATTTGGCAGAGACGGTTCGTAAAACTAAAACATTTTTGGGTCGTCGTGAAGCACCTTGTCGGACCGCAATACAGAAATTGGTGGACAAATTCGAGCTGTTGGGACAAGTTAGTGATGTGAAGAATAAAACCCGTGCACGTCGCTCAAGAACAACTGAGAATATTGCTGTTGTAGCCCAAAGTGTTGAAGAAAACCCAGGTTTGTCCATTCCTCGTCGTTCTTTGGAATTAGGCATTCCACAAACGTCATTAAACCCTTTTTGCATAAAGACTTGGGTCTTAAGGCTTATAAAGTTCAGTTAACACAAGAACTCAAGTCGGCTGATCATCAACAACGTCGTGTCTTTGCTGATTGGGTCCTTGAAATGCATGAAAATGATCCGGAATTTCATCGAAAAATCATCTTGACTGATGAGGCCCATTTCCACCTCGGAGGCTACGTCAACAAGCAAAACTGTCGCATCTGGGGCTCGGAAAACCCAAGAGTTATTGTTGAAAAGCCTCTCCATCCTCAACGCGTGACTGTTTGGTGCGGTTTATGGTCCGGCGGGGTCATTGGACCTTATTTTTTCGAAAATGAGGCTGGAGCAACAGTTACGGTCAATGGATTGCGCTATCGAGAGATGATTAATGATTTTTTATGGGCGGAATTGGATGGTATTGATCTGGACAACGTTTACTTTCAACAAGACGGCGCTACGTGCCACACAAGCAATGAAACCATCGATCTTTTACGGGAAAAGTTTCCGGACCGTGTTATCTCTCGAAGAGGTGATCACAATTGGCCACCGAGATCTTGTGATTTAACACCTTGCGACTTCTTCCTTTGGGGCCCCGTGAAAGATAAGGTCTACACCAACAGCCCAGCGTCGATTCAAGACCTCAAAGATGGAATTCGTGAGGCTATCGAGGACATAGGGCAGCCACTTTGCGATTTGAATATGGAAAATTTCATGAAAAGGATATGGTCCTGTAAGCGTGGTCGTGGCGGCCATCTGATGTTGTGTTCCATTATTAACGGCATACCTTCCTCTTTATAATGAAATAAACATCCGATCATTTATCTCAAAAAATGCCATTATTCTTTGAATATCACCTCTTATTGGAAAACCCTATATAAGGAATAATAAACAAAAAACTATTAAAAAGAGAAGGGATTGAAAATTGAAAAAGTAATAGCAATATCAAATATATACCCATACATATACTTACACACAATTTCCTGGTATCACCCTTGAACAAAATGGATGAAATTATCGCATCAGTAGCCCAATTAACTGGGACTGTAAATAGTGTTTTAGACCAACTAAGAGGTTTTGAAAAAAGGATCGAATAATTCGATAATAGGCAATTTATACAATCGTTAGTTGGACAGCTTGGGTCCTTAGAAAAAAAGGCTAAGATCATTCGAAAACATTGGCTGAGGGGGAATTTTGAGGCTGTCTGAAAAACCTCAAGAACCGCTTCGAGGGTCCAACAACGAAGTCGAATTGAGAGAAATCTCTAAGCTTCCGGACCCGGTAAAGGAGATACAAGTTTTCGAGGGCAATCCAGTACAGTTTGTATCCTGAATTCATAGTGTTGAAACTGTGCTAAGAGATTACATCATAGTTCGTAATAAGACTATTTATAAGGCAATCTTGCAGCACATCCGACAAAAAAATTAGGAGGAACGCTCTATTCTCTTATAACATATTTAACAACGAGTGGAAAGAAATAAAAAGGGTTCTATCGCTGCATTATGCAGATAAACGCGATATAAGAACCCTCGAACACCAGCTTAATCAACTGAAACAGGGTACATCCAGGGTGGATGAATTTTATGCAACGGTTAAAAACCAATTTTCGGTCATTATAAATAAAGTCAGAGCGGGAACATATTCCACTAAAACGGTTAATGCTTTGGTAAAAAACTACCGAAATCGAGCATTGGACGTCTTCGTGCGGGGTCTGAATGGTGAACTTTCGAAGCTTTTGATGATTCAAAAGCCTAGAACACTCGCTCAGGCCTACTCCGCCTACCTTTAAATTCAGAATCTTAATTTCAGATTTAATTCAGTGCATGTTCTAGAACAGAACGTAATATCCACACCTGTGCACTATAACTTCCACAACGCAGCTGAAATCCCTTCACAATCAAGTAATATTGGCAGGTTCAATAATAATAGGAGCAGTCAACGAACATACTCATCTTGAAACTCGGGTTACCGAAGCAGACACCGCCGATACCAACCGTTTTGAAGCCTCCAATCAAAATAGAGCTAGGCAGCGTCTAAACCGGCAACGTCAATAACATGAATCGCCCAAACAACCCGTTTCAGAGGGAAGCAAATTCAGACAATTATCCGAGGAAACAACAGCCGCTATACAATACCACCACAGACACGTGTGAGGATACTGGGGAACCAAGTAGATCTAATACTCTGAATTTCGAAAGAAGCCGGGATTGGGCGAATTTTATGATAGGTGCCTCGATTCCTACTATATATAAGATATGGTATACGGGACGGGAAAACATTAGAATTTCTAGTGGATACGGGCGCAAATAAAAACTTCACTAAACCCAACCTAGGGCTAATATCCCATCCCGTCAATACTAATTTTCATGGAGACATAGACATGCTCATCGAGCGCCTATAGAAAACAGAAAGCAATTACTCGAGAATTTTTACTTCCCACAAATAATGGCAAAAATTAGGAAGTCTAAGAGACCGGGTGTTTTTAAAAATTTTAATAACTTTATTCTCTGTTATCGATTGTTGTTGTAATTTTGAGTAGCTGCCGCATTGAACTCCCCCATCATCAATTCACGCCAAAATGGCTAAGCGTGCAACGGTTTTGTATTTTTTGTACTTGCCCGGTGCGTGAGACCGTGTGTCACCGAGTATGTAAGTAAAATTACCGTAGTTGAATATGTACGTGTTTTTACGTACTTTACTATTATTTTAATTTTTGATTATTTTATGAAATTTCCTAATGTCAAAAAACTAAAAAATGTTATTTTATTACATAAATATATGATTTTTTATTTTTTTCTTAATTTTAAAAAATATATGTCTAAAAACGTAATTATTTTTAATGCTCCAGTGAAAAATTTTATGGATTTTTAATATTGAAACAAGAGAGTTTATGTTGATAAAATACTTATATATAAATGCTAAACATCATATCTATATTTAAAATAAGAAATTGACTTTTAATAAAACGATTTGAAGATCTTCATTTGAAAACCTATGTCCATGAGACCGGCGTCACCAATGATCGAAGTCACGCTGACGTCACCGGTGGCGGGCTAAATCTTGTGAAATATGCCATTCCAATAAATGCGATAGGCGTCCACATAACCCGGAATTGCAATTAACACCTGTCCCCAGATATCCGTGTGAAATTATCCACATCGACATAATGGAAATACAAAATGAAAAATTCTTTACAGCCGTTGACAAATTCTCTAAATTCTCAAAAATTTTCATACAAAAGACAGCACGGAAAAAAATGGTTAAGATCTTACACTACTTTACAGTGCCCTTGATTTTAGTCACGGACAACGAACGAGGTTTCCTAAGTCCAATTGTTCTTAGGCCCCAGTTATAGCTATCATTGAAACTCATCATTGAAAACTTTAATGACTAATTTTGGTACCTTTAGAAAGTGAAATCAGTAATTATTTTGATGCAAAAATAAAGCTAATGACTTAAGTTATAATTTTTGTAAAAAAAAAATTGAATGGGGTCCACACTTCGCCATTAAATTACGTTTATGATCTTTGATAAGGTAGTTCATTCATTGAAATAATAAAAGTCATTTTATGTGGACGGCTGGTCCAAAATGCAAATTTTTTCCGGCACATATTAATAATTAAGTCACTACCTACATATTGGCATCAAAATAATTACTAATTTTGCCTTTTAAGTGCCTCAAAACCAATCATTAAAATTTTCAAAGATGGTTTTCAATGATAGTTATAACTGGGGCCTTAACTTGTTTAAAAATTTGGGAGGAAAGCTGTACCTAACGCCATCCTACAGAAGCGAGGTCAATGGCCAAATAGAAAGAGTCCACTCTACGGTTCTCGAAATATATCGATGCCTTAGAGCAGAATACTCAGACTTGAAGGTGAAGGAACTCGTCTACGTGGCTGTCGATAGGTACAGCAATACTGTACATTCCGATACTAGCAGAAAACCCACAGATATATTTTTCAAAAGGCCACAACAAGTGAACTAGCTGAATCTTTTGAACATTCGCTCGAAGATTAATAAGGATCTCAGGGGGGAACATGGAGGCTAGAAACGTTAGGAGAAATTTAAGAAGGGTGATAGCACAAAAGTATAATCAGGGTGACGTTATATACGTTGCAATAAAAGGAATGAAAAGCAAAAATAAGCCTTAATACAGAAAGGAAATTGTTGCCAAAGACAACCGGGAAACTGTCACCACAGTTAGTGGCAAAAAGATACACAAGGCTCGTTTGAAAAATATTAAGTAACAACAAAATAATTCATACCCTTCTCTTCCTTAAAAAGAAAAAAAAATGCACACGGTATTAAATATAAATGACATGTATGCAAAAAGTGCGCAAATATAAATGTTATAAAAGTTATAACTAATTAAGAAACCATTAACTTACATAATAATGTCTATGGAGTATAGCGTAATGTCCACACTTGTGCACTATCCCTTCCATAACGAAGCTGAAATCCCTTCGCAATCAAGTAATATTGGCAGGTTCAACAATAATAGGAACAGTGAACGCCCATACTCATCTTGGAACTCGGGTTACCGAAGCAGACACCGCCGAAACCAATCGGCCCGAAGCCTCGAAACAAAATGGAGCTAGGCAGCGTCAAACCGGCAACGTCAATTACATGAATCGCCCAAACAACCCGTTTTAGAGGAAAGCAAATTCAGACAATTATCCGAGGAAACAGCAGCGGCTATTCAATATGATTACGGACAAGCCTGTGAACAATATCACCGCGGACACGTGTGAGGATACTGGGGAACCAAGTGGCTCTAATACTCTCGATCTCGAAGGAAGCCGGGATGAGGCGAATTTTGTGATAGGTCCCTCGATTCCAGCGTGCCATATATAAAATATGGTATACGGGATGGGAAATCATTAGAATTTCTAGTGGATACGGGCGCAAATAAAAACTTCACTAAACCCAACCTAGCGCTAATCCCGTCAATACTCCCTTTCATGTAAATATTCCGGCAGGTAAAATCCTCGTGGAAAACAAGATAAATGTGAAATTCCTTTCCTTCGTAGGCTGTGATCTTGAGGTTACCTTTTTCGTCCTTCCAAGTCTAACATCATTCGATGGAATAATCGGCGATGATACTCTGAAAGAATTAAAAGCCATCATAGACAGAGATAAGAATGAGTTAAGCACTAACTCAAGGGTATTAATTCCACTTAAAAATAAATCCTCTTGTATAGTAAATAATGTAATTATAATCGATGAAAAAATATCTGAATCCTCCAAGGCAAGACTTGAATCTTTATGTACTGAATTTAAAAACCTGTTCGGTCCTGTGGCCAACGAGAAAGCTAGAATCAGTGTGACGGCCAAAATACCTCTACGGAAGAACCAATAAATACGAAAAGTTATCCGTACCCGGCTGGCATGTGAGAAGAGTTTGAGACCATCGAAAAGCCCATACAACTTGCCTATATGGGCAGTGCCCAAGAAGGACAAACCTAACCGGGAACAGCAGGACCGAATGGTAATTGACTTCAAATGCTTGAACTCAGTGGCCATCTCGTATACATACCCAATTCCCGACATTAATAATACACTTGCAAGCCTCGGAAACGCAAGGTTTCTTACCACTCTCACCTCACGTCTGGTTTCCATCAGATTCCCATGAACGATAAAGATGTTCCCAAAACGGCCTTTTCCACAATGAATGGAAAATACGGATTCCTTAGGCTACCCTTCGGGCTTAGGAACGCCCCCGCTATGTTCCAACGAATGATAGACGATGTGCTCAAGGAATTGATAGGAAAACAGGTTATGTCTATATCGATGACATAATTATCTTCAGTAAAACTGAAGATGATCACCTTAGGGACATAGGAACAGTTTTCTCAAGAATTTTTAGGTTTCGTTATCAATTCAGCTGGAATTCTTCCGAATCCTGATTAGGTTAAGGCTATTGAAGCCATACTTCCTCCGAACATACTGAAGGAATTGAAAAGTTTCCTCGGACTGACCTCATATTACCGAAGGTTCATTAAGGACTACGCAAAATTTGCGAAACCTCTAACGACCATGACGCGTGGTGAATTTTCACAAGTGAGAGCAAATCAGTCGAGAGAAGTTCCTATCCAACTCGATAAAGAAGGACTTAAGGCATTTGAAACCCGAGGTCGATGCTGACCTCTGCAGATGTGTTAGCTTTCCCTGACTTCAGCAAACCATTTAACTTGGAGACAGATGCCTCCGATTATGCGATTGGGGCCGTATTGTCCCAGGGAGAACCTGGTAAAGACCGACCAATCTCATTTATATCTCGTTCACTCAGTCAAACGAAGGAAGATTATAAAATCAATGAGAAGTGGCTCCGTGCCATTGTTTGGGCACTAGACAACTTAAAAAAATTACCTCTATTGAGCCAATAACAGATGAAAAAAAATCTCCCCCCAGAAAAATTTAAAAACCCCCCAGATTACCACATTTTATCAACAAAAATCCCTTATTTTTTGTTCAACTTTTTCACAGCTCCCAAATTTGTTTTTAATTTTAAATTTAATTTATTCACACAGCTACAGTAAGAAAAAAAAATTTGTAAAAAAGGTACTAAGTAATAAAAGAAGCAATTTTTTGTTTAGGGTTTTCTTCTCAATGTGTGAGTATAAAGTTCTGATTATTTACTCGACATTTTAATTATCCGCAAATTAAATCCTCCAAATAAAAACTAAGCGTTTCACATTTTTTCGAAATAATAAATATACGTTTTAATTAGATGTTCTAGTTTTCTAGACAAAATAGTTTTGACTGATGAAAACTGGAAAAAAATATTAATAATATTTAAATTGCCAAGTACATAAATTTGCTAATCCTAATCGACACTTAATTGGGCCATTAAAATACTTTAAACTTTAACTATAAGTTATAGGATATACTATTCAGATATTGTGAAACATAAGGGAGGTAGAAAATTGACTAAAAAGTTCCAAATTGCTTATTTAGAACTTTAATCATACATTGGAAACAAGCCCTTAGGCCCAGTGTTTCAATGCGCGATTAAAGTAAAACACGAGTTAAATCATCATATTTGGTGGGTTAACTCAGGATTATCTGAACAGATGCTTTTCGCATACGTTCTCCACCGAAAAACTTCTTCCTCAGTTTATTGTGGGTTAATTTAGTTCTAGAGTGAGCTAACTCTGGTTTAACTCACCAGAAATAAATATGAAAATAAAAATATAAAGGAATTAAATTTTTTTTTTTGAACTTCTTTAAAAAAGTTCTAACACATTATCGTCATCTTCGTTTTGGCTGTTGCGTCGGTTTGATACATTGTCTCACTTATTAAAGTTTTCTGCATTTCTTCTGTTGGTGTATAATTCTGACACCCAGAATGTAAGGAATATCTAACTCGTAGAATATTGTCAGCTGTTTCAATTTTATTTTTATAGTTATTTTTAATGCTCCAGTGGAAAATTTTATGGATTTTTAATATTGAAACAAGAGAGTTTATGTTGATAAAATACTTCTATTTAAATGCTAAACATCATATCTATATTTAAAATAAAAAATTAAATTTTAATAAAACGATTTGAAAATCTTCATTTGAAAACCCCGGTCCATGAGACCGGCGGCGTCACCAATGATCAAAGTCACGCTGACGTCACCGGTGGCGGGCTAAATCTTGCGAAATATGTCATTCCGATAAATACGATAGGCGTCCACATAACCCGGACTTGCAATTAACACCTGCCCCCAGATATCCGTGTGAAATTATCCACATGGACATAATGGAAATACAAAATGAAAAATTCCTTACAGTAGTCGTTGACAAATTCTCTAAATTCTCAAAAAATGTTCATACAAAAGACAGCACGGGAAAAAATGGTTAAGATCTGACACTACTTTACAGTGCCCTTGATTTTAGTCATGGACAACGAACGAGGTTTCCTAAGTCCAATTGTTCTTAACTTGTTTACAAATTTGGGAGGAAAGCTGTAGCTAACACCATCCCACAGAAGCGAGGTCAATAGCCAAATAGAAAGAGTTCACTCTACGGTTCTCGAAATATATCGATGCCTTAGAGCAGAATACTCAGACTTGAAGGTGAAGGAACTCGTCTACGTGGCTTTCGATAGGTTCAACAATACTGTACATTCCGTTACTAACAGAAAACCCACAGATATATTTTTCAAAAGGTCACAGCGAGTGAACTAGCTGAATCTTTTGAACATTCGCTCTAAGATTAAGATTAAGGATCTCTGGGGGGTAATAAAAAGGAACATGGAGGCTAGGAACGTGAGAAGAAGGAATGAAAAGCAAAAATAAGCCATCCGTACCCGGCTGGCATGCGAGAAGAGGTTGAGACCATCGAAAAGCCCATACAACTTGCCTATATGGGTAGTGCCTAAGAAGGACAAACCTAACCAGGAACAGCAGTACCGAATGGTAATTGACTTCAAATGCTTGAACTCGGTGGCCATCTCGTATACATACCCAATTCCTGACATTAATAATACACTTGCAAGCCTCGGAAACGCAAGGTTTTTTACCACTCTTGACCTCACGTCTGGTTTCCATCAGATTCTCATGAACGATAAGGATGTTCCCAAAACGGCCTTTTCCACAATGAATGGAAAATACGAATTCCTAAGGCTTAAGAACGCCCCCGCTATGTTCCAACGAATGATAGACGATGTGCTCAAGGAATTGATAGGAAAATATGTTATGTCTATATCGATGACATAATTATCTTCAGTAAAACTGAAGATGGGCTTAAGAACGCCCCCGCTATGTTCCATAGAATGATAGACGATGTGCTCAAGGAATTGATAGGAAAATATGTTATGTCTATATCGATGACATAATTATCTTCAGTAAAACTGAAGATGATCACCTTAGGGACATAGAAACAGTTTTCTCAAGAATTTTTGGGTTTCGTTATCACTTCAGCAGGAATTCTCCCGAATCCTGATAAGGTTAAGGCTATTGAACATACTGAAGGAATTGAAAAGTTTCCTCGGACTGACCTCATATTACCGAAGGTTCATTAAGGACTACGCAAAATTTGTGAAACCTCTAACGAACATGACGCGTGGTGAATTTTCACAACTGAGAGCAAATCAGTCGAGGAAAGGTCCTATCCAACTCGATAAAGAAGGACTTAAGGCATTTGAAACCCTTAAGCAGATGCTGACCTCTGCAGATGTGTTGGCTTTCCCTGACTTCAGCAAACCATTTAACCTGACGACAGATGCCTCCGATTATGCGATTGGGGCCGTATTGTCCCAGGGAGAACCTGGTAAAGCCCGACCAATCTCATTTATATCTCGTTCACTCAGTAAAACGGAAGAAGATTATAAAATCAATGAGAAGTGGCTCCGTGACATAGTTTGGGCACATTGAGCCAATAACAGTGTTGCCAGATGAAAAAAAATATCCCCCCAGACAAATTTGAAAACCCCCCAGATTACCAAATTTTATAAACAAAAATCCCTAAATTTTTTTTCAACTTTTTCACAGCTCCCAAATTTGTTTTTAATTTTAAATTTAATTTATTCACACAGCTACAGTAAAAAAAAAAAACATTTGTAAAAAAGGTACTAAGTAATAAAAGAAGCAATTTGTTTAGGGTTTTCTTCTCAATGTGTGAGTATAAAGTTCTGATTATTTACTCGACATTTTAACTATCCGCAAATTAAATCCTCCAAATAAAAAACTTGTATGTATGTATGTATGTATGTTTCAATTAGATGTGCTAGTTTTCTAGACAAAATAGTTTTGACTGATGAAAACTGGAAAAAAATATTAATAATATTTAAATTGCCAAGTACATAAATTTGCTAATCCTAATCGACACTTAATTGGGCCATTAAAATACTTTGAACTTTAATTATAAGTTATAGGATATACTATTCAGATATTGTGAAACATAAGGGAGGTAGAAAATTGACTAAAAAGTTCCAAATTGCTTATTTAGAACTTTAATCAGACATTGGAAACAAGCCCTTAGGCCCAGTGTTTCAATGCGCGATTAAAGTAAAACACGAGTTAAATCATCATATTTGGTGGGTTAACTCAGGATTAACTGAACAGATGCTTTTCGCATACGTTCTCCACCGAAAAACTTCTTCCTCAGTTTATTGTGGGTTTATTTAGTTCTAGAGTTAGCTAACTCTGGTTTAACTCACCAGAAATAAATATGAAAATGAAAATATAAAGGAATTAAATTTTTTTTTTTGAACTTCTTTAAAAAAGTTCTAATACATTATCGTCATCTTCGTTTTGGCTGTCGCGTCGGTTTGATACATTGTCTCACTTATTAAAGTTTTCTGCATTTCTTCTGTTGGTGTATAATTCTGACACCCAGAATGTAAGGAATATCTAACTTGTAGAATATTGTCAGCTGTTTCAATACCTATTAAATCTCTCAAACACCCCCCCCCCCCCAGATAACCCCCCAACGACAAAAAAGCCCCTAAATCTAGGGGGGAAACCCCTAAACTGGCAACCCTGCCAATAAGGTTACTCTTAGTAATAGAAATTACAACGCTAAGGTCAAGCGTTGGAAAAGTTGAATTGTTTAGTACAACTACGAGCTGGTTTAAACGCCTGGTAAATCAAACTTTGTGGCTGACGCTCTCTCACGGCTTCGAACGGAGGTAAATCACTGCTCAGGTGCAAGTTCTTCTTCTATGTAGTACAGAAACAGCGAGATCTCGTGAAGATATTTTAATTACAGAAACAGCGAACGAATTACGAACTGGAACAACGGACAGACTGGCATAGCTGACGAAGGACTATGTGAACTATCTCTCAAAGATTCCACACTGTACACAGCGCTGAACAAGATGGGTCAGATTTAATACATCACCCAGAGGTTTTCTGAAATGTCTTTAAAAACCAACTTGTCTTTAAAATTGCCATTAATATATATACCCACGAAGAGCCACACCCTGGCTACCATCGGCACTATATTTCTAACAAAACCTTAGACCATGTCAAGATTACGGAAGCGTTAAGGGAAAATCTTAACCCTAATGTTATTAATGGTAAAAATTCCAGAAGAATATATGGGAATGCTTCAAAGTGTCCATCAAGAAATCTTTAGTAAATACAAAATAAGGGCAACGCAAAGGGTTGTTGAGGATGTTGCTAGCGAGGATCGAAGGGTTCTGATAATTGTAAAAGAACATAAGCGGGCTCATCGAGCGCCTATAAGAAACAAGAAGCAAATACTCGAGGATTTTTACTTCCCACAAATGATGGCAAAAATTAGGAAGTACACTAAATCTCTTGAAATATGTCATTCCAATAAATACGATAGGTGCCACATAACCCGGAATTGCAATTAACGCCTGTTCCCAGATATCCCTGTGAAATTATCCTCATGGACATAATGGAAATACAAAATGAAAAATTCCTTACAGTCGCTGACAAATTCTCAAAATTTGTTCATACAAAAGACAGCACGGGAAAAAATGGTTAAGATCTTACACTATTTTACAGTGCCCTTGATTTTAGTCACTCACAACGAACGAGGTTTCCTAAGTCGAATTGTTCTTAACTTTTTTAAAAATTTGGGAGGAAAGCTGTACCTAACACCATCCCACAGAAGCGAGGTCAATGACCAAATAGAAAGAATATAAGAATGAAATTTAGAGAAAAATAAAATTAAAACCAAACAATAATAAATATTTGTATTATGATTTAATTTTATTTTATTTAATTATGATTAAACTAGTATCACAACATTATTATTAATCATCGGGCTAAATAAAAATTAAACTGCCAAGATATGGTGTTGTCTCATGTTGTGGGTGATGTTTGTTTCGCTGGTAAGTATTGTTGTGTATTTCGCTATTAAGTATTGTTGTGTTATGTCTTGTCTTCTTTCATCTTCTGTGTTTTTATTTGTTAGTTAATAGCTGTGTTATATAGTGCGTTATTTTTTATTGTAAGTTTATCGTTGAGTAGGTTGTCTTGTTCTTTTTTCCAGGCTTTCTATATTTCGTATTCTTCCAAAGCATCCAACGTTGTCCCTTTTTGCATATGTGCAAAGGTGTCAAATTTGATTTGAAATCTGTGTAGGTACGATTATCGTCGATTAGATGTTGTGCGTAATTCGATTTTGTGTTTTGTTTTGGTCTATGTTCTTTAAATCTTTCGTAAAAGGTTCTGCCCATAGATACACCATATAAAGATGACAATCTTTCGTACGTTTCACCCTCCAAGGGCCATTTGTTTACATTGTTGTATTTGTAATTTCATCCCGTGTCGATGGATAGATGTGAATTGCAGATAACTTCAGAACGACGACGTAACTTTCGCCTTTCTTAATTTATTTACATGGAGATTAATGGGAGCACCCACACTGGAACCATGCGAATCTTCGAACATTATTCAGCCTTCGCATATTCGCGCGAATGTTTCGCGTTGGTTTGGGACAGCCTTTATGCTATGTATATGCGAAACCAATAGAAAACTATCGATGACCGAAATTTCAATGCATAAATTCTTACTTATCACGTTATTTATTTTATTACAGACTTTTCTGTGAAATGCCAAAGATTTAAAAATCATTGTGTAACAGCGAACTACTCACAGGATGAATTTTCAAAGAAAAATTTAAAGAGGTTTCATCACGCGAAATCCGTAGTGTAATAGCAGACTTAGCACCATTAAATTGGTGTTTTTTTCAACACATCCCGATATCCCACCTAACATCCGCCATTTTCATGGTGAAAAGCTGGTGAGTTGAAATTTTTTTAAAAATGGCTGCGTTATTTGCACATGCAAAAGGGTTGTTCTGGCAAAACAGAACAATCCCACCCCGTTAAATTGTTGTTGCAATTCACATCTATTCATGGACACAAAACGAAATTACAAAAACAACAATGTAAACAAATGGGTTTTGGAGGGTGATACGTACGAAAGATTGGCATCTTCATATAGAGTGTTTTTGTTTAATACACACCTGACCATATTTCTGTTGTTGTATTTGGTTTTAAAATTGCTTGTATGTTCTTATTCGTTTTGTATGAAACTTTAATATTATTTTTTTAAATTTGTGTTTAATTACTTGTGGTAATATGTTTGTGTATTCTATGGCAGTGTTGTTATCTGTGTATTATTGTTATTTCTATTTAGTTCTATTTCATTTTTATTCTGAGTAATTAGTTTGTCTATTGTTTGGCATTTATAGCCGTTTGCAATAGCTATCTGTTTTATTATGTCTATTTCTTTTTCTCTCTTGTGATCTCCTTTATCCATAGGTATATTAAAAATTCTATTAATGAAGGCGTTGAAAGAAGACATTTTTTGTGAATAGTGGTGGTGGGATCTAACTAGGTATATCTGTTGTTGGTTTTCTATAGATGTTGAATTTAAGTTTGTTGTTGTTGGTTGGATGCAAAAAAACAAAATGGTGAAAGCAAACTAAAAAAGAATACAATAAGAAATGTCAAGAATCCGACCCACATGAGCCACTCTTTATGTTCAAAATAAGTAATGACTAAAAACTAGTCGTGTACAATAGCAGTATTTCGTATTTCCGTGAATGACACCATGTTTGGCCTTCATTCTTTTACTTGCAATGACATTTTGGTGAACTGTGTTTATCTATCCAAAGAAATTTTTTGGACAGAGTATCACAGAAAAGTCAGTAATAAAATAAATTAGTTAGGATTATTTATACATTTAAATTTAGTTCTTCGATAGTTTTCTATTGGTTCCGCATATAGCATAATGCTCATAAAAGCCCGCTTAAGTTAAGACCCGAGAATTCTGCGCCCTTAGCTAAGCCCAGAGGGATTAGTTGTTGCTTTGTACATGTTATTTATTGACGTAGAACTAGAATAGGCGGAAACTATCGGAAGCTTATGTCAAAACCGACCAAAAAGTAGCTTTCCGAAACGTCAATTTCACAAGTCATCCATAATGCACTTAAGTGGTTGAAAGTGAGAAAACAAATTAAATAATTGTTTGTTTCATGTCAATTTTCACAGCACAGAGTGATAGGCTTTTAATTATTTACTTTGAAAAACCACTTAAATACGATGTGATATAAATTAATTAAAAGAAAACTTAACATTTCACTTCACTCATTCATCAATCAGAAAAAAAAAGTCGAAAACTAAGCACCAAGCGCCAAATTGTTTTTAGTTTGCTTTCACCATTTTGTTTTTTGCATCCAACCATTTACGAATGAGCGGTCGATGAGCGCTCTTCACGACCGACGGCAAAAGTTAACGAAAACTAGACGAACATTACCAAAGCGCAATTACGGGCACAACATTTGAATTATTTGTATTCGCTCGGTTTCGTACTACCACCTACATGGCCTTCCGACTATTCTAGTTCTACCTTCAACCCCGACTTTGTTTTTTCGAATAATTTCCTCCGGGCTTGCAAAAAAACATGCCTAAAATTGTCTTACGGCAGCTGCGTTTATTCTATTATTTCTCATTATTATATTATTGTTTTTTTTTTTCATCATATTATTCGCTGTTTGTTTCAATAAATTGAGAGTAAAAAACAAAAGACAATCGAAAATACTTAAATCGATTATAAATTTTCAGTTTCAAAATTTGTTTCCACAAACTTATCTATATTAGGTCGGGTAAGCACGAGTTATCGTTGCTGAATTGCACGAGTTATCGTTGCTGAATTTATTATACTTCTTGAACATACTCATGATATTTTTAAAATAACCGACATTTTGGTGGTGAATGGAGTAATTCTGTGTATGTGTGCAAATAAATGGTGGTGAATGGACGAATTCTGCATATGTGTGCGTGTTTCTCCTGAATTTCCCCTGAATTAGCTTGTAGGCAAACTCGGATGACAGCCGAGATTATCATCTTTATATGGTGTATCTATGGTTCTGCCCGTCTGTCCTATATAAAATTTATCACAATTGTTGCAGTCAATTTAATACCAAAAACACTCTATATGAAGATACCAATCTCAGTTGTCGTCCGAGATTGCCTACTAGCTCGTATAGGGGAAATTCAGGAGAAACGCGCACACATATGCAGTAAGCGTACATTCACCACGCTTTATTTGCATACACATGCAGTAAGCGTACATTCAGCACCAAAATGTCGGTTATTTACGAGTTTCAATGGGTATGTTCAAAAAGTATAATAAAAGGCGCAACGAGTTATAAAGTGCTAACCCAACCCAACCCAAAGGATAAGTTTGTGGAAACAAATTGAACGTGAAAATTTATAGTCAATTTAAGTCTATTCGATTGTCTTTTGTCATTATTTGTTTTGTTTCTACGATTGTTTGGTATTGTATTTCCCTCTCGAATTATTGAAACAGACTGTGAACATGACAAAAAAAAAAACGAATGAGAAATCAGAGAATCATCGCAACTGTCTTAAGACAACTTTAGGCGTGTTTTTTTGCAGGAAGTGACTAGAAATGCCAATTATAAGAGTTTTTGTTTATAAAATTACAGTTTATGTGGCCCCGCAGGGCCAGGGTCCTCCGCCGGTGGGCATAATTCAAGCAACTAAAGTTTTTTTTTAAGTAGTGCGAAGCGCGTAAACGTACGCTCGCTTTTAATGGCCAGAAATTGTTATAACTGTATTACCTAAATTATTACACTGCGCGAACTCGCCAAGTGCCCTTTTAGGTCAGATACGGAAAGTGAACTCAACTCAATACGTGTGCCTCACTTGACGAGCTGCGTTGTGCTTTCCTACTCTTAACTGTTATACCTTTGAGCAAGAGGGATTTCCCTGCTCAATAAGTTATACTGATCTAAAGGATAGGTTACACTATGGGTAACAACTCGGCCATCCTGCAATGCACTGTCCACAGTGCAGTTCTCTAAACGAATTATTTTGTATTATATTTTGATTCTAATCACTCAGAACAATCAGTAATTTCTATACAGCATGTATAAGTTGTCTGTAATCTCAGTACACACAGAACAAAAGCGTTTCACTCAGATCATTTACATATTACACTCAGCCTATTATACTCAATTAGCCAATAACACTCAGGTAAACTCATTACACTCAGTTAGCTTATTACACTCAGTAAACAAACAGAACGTATCCTAGAGAACGAACTGATACTCTGTGACATCTCTGTCAATCCTCATTTTTATTCTTGTATCATACCTGGATACCTTTTATAAATGTATTGACAAACAATTTATTACTTTACTGACCTTTCCAATTCGAATTACCTTGAGTAATGTTTACTTTTCTTTCTTTGGTATCCTGGACAAAAACAAAATGCTACGAATCCATAAAAAGAAACATTTTAATTCATGGTATGTTTATAAGATAATAAGTTAAGAAAAAAAAAAATGATTAAAAGTATATAGTAATATATGTTTATATATATAAGTATGGAAAAAGTGTAATTTAATTTAGATGGTGTCGGTGGTTTGGATATCTTCTTCAAGATCGTTTTCATCATTATCTGTTTCGTCTAATTCCTTCCAATCAATGTGGTTTATTTTGGCAAATGGTTTAATTTTATCTGCAGCATGAACGGAGGAATATGGTCGTTGAGAAACTTGAAAAGCTTCTGTGTCGCTAATCAGGTATCGGTCGTTTTGGAGAACTTTCTTCACTCCAAACGGACCCCTATACCTAGCTCTGCTCGTAAAAGGACTAAATCCCCCTCTTGGTATGTTTGTGGTTTTTGATGAGCCGCGTTAAATTTATTTGCTTGCTGGTTTTGAAGTTGTTGGGTAAGGCGGTTTGCATTATCGCGAAGTTCAGCTGATGGAATGTTGTCATCTTCATCACTAGAATCATCTTGAAGTGTAATATTTAATGTGTTGCTCAATGTATTTCTTGGTTTGAATCCAAATAGTAGTTCTTGTGGTGTCTGATTAGTTGCTTTGTGTTTAATTACGTTGAGTCCTAGTTGTATTGCCGGTAGATGATCTTCCCAGTCTCTGCCATCTTGTCGAACAGTCATTGAAGATAGTGAAACCTTGACTGTCCTGAAGTAACGCTCGATTTGTCCATTTGCTCTTGGTGTCCGTACAGCGTTCAAAATCTATTTTCTGAGCAATACTTCTCAAATGCTTTTGATGTGAACGCAGTGCCCCTGTCGCTAACAATTCGGTTAGGCGTTCCAAAAAACTGTGAGACCTCAATCAAGGTTTTTATAACTGCGTTTGAGTTTGTCGTCTTTACTGGTCGTAGTATCAAGAACTTGGTAAAGCTATCTATTAAACCCAGTACATAAAAGTTACCTTTCGTACTTTTAACATATGGACCTAAATGATGTATGTGGATTGTAAAAAATGGTATTGGGATTTTTGGAATAGGATGAATTTGATAGCGGGTTTCATCTTTACTACGTTCATGCAATGCAACTATTTAAGTATTTACCCACAATACTTGTCATCTTAGGAAACCAATATGTTCGTCGAATGTGATCAATTGTACGTTCAAGACCACCATGTCCGATGTCATCATGTGACGATTTGATAACTCGCCATCTTACTCCTCTTGGTACAGCAAATCGGAGGCCTTTTTCTGTTTTTTTATAGATGCGTCCACTCTTGAACACATATTGTTTTTCGTAGTCTTTTCTTCGAGGGCATTTCATATCGGGATTACTTAATACGTCTTGTATTTCCTTAAGTTGACTATCACGACTTTGTAGAACGGAAATCCAATCTTCTTGTGATGTTTGGACTATCATCATATTTAACAATGCCTCCTCCATTTCCACAGCATTTTCGGTTGGATTCCTGCTCAAGGCGTCTGCGTGTTGCATCTGTTGCGCTGTTCGGTACTCCAATTTAAAATCGAATTCCTGAATTTTTAACCACCATCTAGCGATTCGTTTGATGATTTCCTTTTTTGATTGGGTCATCTTTAACGAGTTGCAGTCCGTGTAGATTGTAAAATGTTTTCCCAGTAAATAGTATCGAAATCGTTCCAAACTCTCAACAACAGCTAAAGCCTCCAGCTCATAGCTATGAAACTTTTGTTCATCCTTGGTTGTAGCTTGGCTAAAGTAAGATACTGCCTTTTTATCTCCGTTTTCACTCACTTGAATCAAAACACCAGCAAGACCCATACTACATGCATCAGTATGCAATTCATGTTCTTTTCTTGGATCGTATATGACTAGGACCGGAGATTTACATAGTTTTGTTTTGAGAATTTCAAACGACTTTGCCATTTCAGTTGTCCATATATAAGAGGTGCCTTTTTTTAGTAGAATTTTTAGAGGTGAAGCTATTTTGGCATAATTAAACACAAATCGGCGAAAATAGCTAGTAAGTCCTAGAAACTGTTTCACCTGTCGAATATCTGAAGGTACAGGAAAGTTTTCTATAGCTGTAATTTTAACGCTCCCTGGCTCACTTATTTCATGTCCTAAATATGTTATTTTATTAGCAAGAAAGACACTTTTTTTATATTCAAAGTAACTTTGACATCTCTGAGAACAATAAACAGTTCTTCTAACACTTTTAGAATTGTGGGTATATCTTCCGCGAATAAAACAATATCATCCATATATATCAAAATGTTTTTGGATGAAAGTTTTCGTACAACGAGATTCATAAGACGCATAAAGACTGATGGAGAATTCGATAGCCCGAACGGAACACGATTAAATTGATACTGTCCATTAGGTGTTACAAAGGATGTTAGATATTTCGAATTTTCTTCAATTGGAATTTGATAGTACCCGTGAATTAGATCAAGGACAATAAATATTCGCCCACCAGCCATTAAATTAATTTGTTCTTCCATGTTAGGCATGGGGAAATTTTCGCGAACGTAATTTCATTGAGGCGACGATAATCAATGCAAAGGCGCCAAGAACCATTCTTCTTTTTAACAAGTAAAGCAGGACTAGCATATTCGGAATTTGAATGTTCGATAATTTTATTTTGTAACAGTTCATCAATTATTTTTTCAAGATGTGGCAATTCATTATAAGGAATACGATAGGGTTTGTATCTCATTATTTTTCGTTCTTTTAATTTAAGATTCATTGTAATTTTGTCTGTTATACCGAGTTCACTTAAATTTACTGCAATACAATCGCGATATTTATTTAACATTTCAAGGAGTTGGATATGGTAATTAGAAGTGCATTTAAAGTTGCCAATCGAAATATCATTGATTTCAATTTTAGACATTTCAACCTGTTTTGGCATCGAATTACCGCTTCTTATGGCGAATTCCTTTCAAAAAAGAAATCGAATTTTTTCTAAACAGAATCTAATTTTTTCTGTCAATTGAAAGGAATTCGTATTTCGTAAAAGAATCGATTTTTTTTTGGTGTGATTGTGTTTGTGACTTTATAGCTGCAATTGACAGGTTGTTTGTGTTTGTTGTGAGAAAAATGTTTTACCCATAGAATTAAATTAATAAATAAAAGATATTAGCCAGCTTATACGGTGCCAATTCGCTGGTGCATTTTATTTGTTTGATCATCTATTTGCACATATATTTTTAAAAAAAATTGTTATTGAAAAGTTTTCACTTGCACTGAAAGTTTTCAACACGTCTTTCACTCGCGAAAGCTATTTTTTTGTCAAATTTGTGTTTGATAATGAACAACGCACAATAAATTATTTTTATAGCTGTATTGACTGAATATATTGTTGAATATTTTATTAAATTATGTAGAATTCGTTCCAACCAAAAAATAAACAACTCGTCTTCCAAAAATTCCGCGACTTTCAATTTATGACGTATTAGAAATGTCAAGTCTTCATAGTGTGTGTGCAAATCAGTGTGAAATCTTGCCAAAAACGCAAGATTTGTTTTGGCAGAAAAGAATCGATTTTGTTTAGAAAAAATTCGATTCTGTTTAGAAAAAATTCGAATTTTTTGTTGAAAGGAATTCGCCATTAGTCAGGTGTTTTTATCGGTATGCGTTACAGTTAGTACACCACTTCTTCTTGTAAGGCATACCTTATCAGAATCCAAAAAGTTTCTACCCAAGATCATTGTGTAGTCTTGGAGCTGATCTTGAACGACCAAGATGTCTATGTGTAGGGTTACTTCCCCCAATGTCACTTTTTTAAATATTTTTCCAATGGCAATGTTACATCCCATGCCAAAACCTTGTAGCTTTGTATTGCAATATAACATTTCCCAACCCAGTTTTTGTATTTCAGATTCCTTTATAGTTGTGCAATCGCTTCCTAGGTCTACAAAGGCTTTCATGGTATGTCCATCGACGTCTATATTTTTAGTAATCCGCCTTCGTCTTCGACACGATGAAGTCGATGTATTTTCCTAGGTGGTTCTTGGGAAGCTTGATCACGTTTGAATGGTTGGTGACGTTTCCTGCAGTTACGAGCTAGATGACCTGCTGTTTGGCAATTGTAACAAATTAGTTCGGTACGGTACCATTGGCCACTGCAAATTGGTAGACGGACATTTCACCACCGCCGATTGAGTGTTGGATCTTTAAGTGCTGCCATTTAGTGCTCAATATTTGAGTGCCACCCATTTAAGTGTCAGATTTTTCGTGTCTGGATATTTTGTTTCCGTGTTGGCAAAGTAGTGTAGATTTTATTAGAAATGGTTAATTCAATTGTTTTCAATAACAAATCGTATTCTTTTTCAGCTTATTTAATCATTTGCGTTTTGTTTAGAAAATTTCGCAGAACAGCGACTTTTGCAAAATAAAAAAATTAAAAATAAATTATGCAAATTAATAGAAAATCATTTATTTACACTATTTTTACTCGCGGGAGGCAATTTTTTCATATTTTATTGTCAATAATAGGAAATTGAAATTCGGGTCAAAAATTGAAATATACAGAATTCGCTTGCTTAGCAAGATTTCAATTTACATTGCAATAAATAAAATGTTCTAAAATGTTGCATCATGCAAAAGTTATCATAAAAACATGGGTATAACTGGCAAATCTGTATTCTATTGTGACTAACCACATTTGAATTCCAAAAGAAACAATAGCCGTATTGAATAATTAGCACTTCATTGTTCATTACCTGTCTGTATGCAGTGGAAAAAAGTCTAGTGTTGAAAGATCGACAGCGAACTACCCAGTGGCGGAACCGCTGTAACGAAAATGCCAAGCACTAAAAGGCTGATGGTAAAAATCTGGTGGTGAAGTGTCCAACGGTGAAAGTTCGGCACTGAATAGTCCTGCTTCGAATTAGTTCTTTGCGTTGGTTTTTAAAGTTTTGACGTTCAGGGTTGTAGGAAAGTTTTTGGTATTTTTCACGGCTAACGAAATGTCCTGGTAACCGATAGTTATTGTATGTTTGCATATTTTTTGGATTCTTTTCGCGGTACGAAGATTTACATTCGCTACCAAGGTGCCCAGGAGAACGACAATTATAACAAATTTTGGGAAACGGATTTTTAAAATAAGGAGTTTGCATATTAACGGAATTATTATTGTACGGTTTTAAGATTGGTCGGGTTAAATTTTTAAAAATTGTACTGGTTTCAAATCGTTGTCTGGTTTCTGCTTGTTTTTGAATATCTTTTAATGATTTTATTGTTATCAAGTTGCTCATTAATGTGGTGTCTCTAAGACCAGAGATTATATATTTTATTAAGGCTTTATTATCTATTTTCCCTCTTTTTCCCATTGCTGCCATCTCATACACATAGCTGTCGTAACTTTCGGTTTCGTGTATTTGCCTCGATAATAACTTAACGTGAAGGCTTTATTGTCTATTTTCCCTCTTTTTCCCATTGCTGCCATCTTATACACATAGCTGTCGTAACTTTCGGTTTCGTGTATTTGCCTCGATAATAACTTAACGTGAACATCGGCAGAATTCTAATCTGAAGAGAAATCTCGCAAAATCTTTATTTTGAACTCATCCCATGTACTTATTTCTCCTCTGTATCCTGCGAACCAATTTGTTGCAGCATCCCCCAGTCTCAGAGACGCGTAGAACAAGGTGCTGCGGTCGTCCCATTCATAGATATGACGAATGTTCTCGATCGTTTCAACCCATTGGGAAGCATTAAGCGACGTAGAGTTAGACGGGTTGAATAAAGGAATTATTTTTGTAACTTCCTCTGTGCCAAGTCTTAATGAGATTTGAGTTGAGACTGGATTAATGGACGTGGAATTTTGTGAAGATCGGCTTGGTGATCGACGACATTGTGCTACCTCTTTTTCAAGGACTAGGTTTTTTCGCTTCATCTCTTCCAGTTGTAATTTAAGTTTAAGGACCATTTTGTTTTTTGCATCCAACCATTTACGAATGAGCGGTCGATGAGCGCTCTTCACGACCGACGGCAAAAGTTAACGAAAACTAGACGAACAGTACCAAAGCGCAATTACGGGCACAACATTTGAATTATTTGTATTCGCTCGGTTTCGTACTACCACCTACATGGCCTTCCGACTATTCTAGTTCTACCTTTAACCCCGACTTTGTTTTTTCGAATAATTTCCTCCGGGCTTGCAAAAAAACATGCCTAAAATTGTATTACGGCAGCTGCGTTTATTCTATTATTTCTCATTCTTATATTATTGTTTTTTTTTTTTCATCATATATTCGCTGTTTGTTTCAATAAATTGAGAGTAAAAAACAAAAGACAATCGAAAATACTTAAATCGATTATAAATTTTCAGTTTCAAAATTTGTTTCCACAAACTTATCTATATTAGGTCGGGTAAGCACGAGTTATCGTTGCTGAATTGCACGAGTTATCGTTGCTGAATTTATTATACTTCTTGAACATACTCATGATATTTTTAAAATAACCGACATTTTGGTGGTGAATGGAGTAATTCTGTGTATGTGTGCAAATAAATGGTGGTGAATGGACGAATTCTGCATATGTGTGCGTGTTTCTCCTGAATTTCCCCTGAATTAGCTTGTAGGCAAACTCGGATGACAGCCGAGATTATCATCTTTATATGGTGTATCTATGGTTCTGCCCGTCTGTCCTATATAAAATTTATCACAATTGTTGCAGTCAATTTAATACCAAATACACTCTATATGAAGATACCAATCTCAGTTGTCATCCGAGTTTGCCTACTAGCTCGTATAGGGGAAATTCAGGAGAAACGCGCACACATATGCAGTAAGCGTACATTCACCACGCTTTATTTGCATACACATGCAGTAAGCGTACATTCAGCACCAAAATGTCGGTTATTTACGAGTTTCAATGGGTATGTTCAAAAAGTATAATAAAAGGCGCAACGAGTTATAAAGTGCTAACCCAACCCAACCCAACCCAAAGGATAAGTTTGTGGAAACAAATTGAACGTGAAAATTTATAGTCAATTTAAGTCTATTCGATTGTCTTTTGTCATTATTTGTTTTGTTTCTACGATTGTTTGGTATTGTATTTCCCTCTCGAATTATTGAAACAGACTGTGAACATGACAAAAAAAAAAACGAATGAGAAATCAGAGAATCATCGCAACTGTCTTAAGACAACTTTAGGCGTGTTTTTTTGCAGGAAGTGACTAGAAATGCCAATTATAAGAGTTTTTGTTTATAAAATTACAGTTTATGTGGCCCCGCAGGGCCAGGGTCCTCCGCCGGTGGGCATAATTCAAGCAACTAAAGTTTTTTTTTAAGTAGTGCGAAGCGCGTAAACGTTCGCTCGCTTTTAATGGCCAGAAATTGTTATAACTGTATTACCTAAATTATTACACTGCGCGAACTCGCCAAGTGCCCTTTTAGGTCAGATACGGAAAGTGAACTCAACTCAATACGTGTGCCTCACTTGACGAGCTGCGTTGTGCTTTCCTACTCTTAACTGTTATACCTTTGAGCAAGAAGGATTTCCCTGCTCAATAAGTTATACTGATCTAAAGGATAGGTTACACTATGGGTAACAACTCGGCCATCCTGCAATGCACTGTCCACAGTGCAGTTCTCTAAACGAATTATTTTGTATTATATTTTGATTCTAATCACTCAGAACAATCAGTAATTTCTATACAGCATGTATAAGTTGTCTGTAATCTCAGTACACACAGAACAAAAGCGTTTCACTCAGATCATTTACATATTACACTCAGCCTATTATACTCCATTAGCCAATAACACTCAGGTAAACTCATTACACTCAGTTAGCTTATTACACTCAGTAAACAAACAGAACGTATCCTAGAGAACGAACTGATACTCTGTGACATCTCTGTCAATCCTCATTTTTATTCTTGTATCATACCTGGATACCTTCTATAAATGTATTGACAAACAATTTATTACTTTACTGACCTTTCCAATTCGAATTACCTTGAGTAATGTTTACTTTTCTTTCTTTGGTATCCTGGACAAAAACAAAATGCAACGAATCCATAAAAAGAAACATTTTAATTCATGGTATGTTTATAAGATAATAAGTTAAGAAAAAAAAAATGATTAAAAGTATATAGTAATATATGTATATATATATAAGTATGGAAAAAGTGTAATTTAATTTAGATGGTGTCGGTGGTTTGGATATCTTCTTCAAGATCGTTTTCATCATTATCTGTTTCGTCTAATTCCTTCCAATCAATGTGGTTTATTTTGGCAAATGGTTTAATTTTATCTGCAGCATGAACGGAGGAATATGGTCGTTGAGAAACTTGAAAAGCTTCTGTCTCGCTAATCAGGTATCGGTCGTTTTGGAGAACTTTCTTCACTTCAAACGGACCCCTATACCTAGGTAGAAGTTTTTTTGATTGTCCCGTAGCTGGGAGCTCTGCTCGTAAAAGGACTAAATCCCCCTCTTGGTATGTTTGTGGTTTTTGATGAGCCGCGTTAAATTTATTTGCTTGCTGGTTTTGAAGTTGTTGGGTAAGGCGGTTTGCATTATCGCGAAGTTCAGCTGATGGAATGTTGTCATCTTCATCACTAGAATCATCTTGAAGTGTAATATTTAATGTGTTGCTCAATGTATTTCTTGGTTTGAATCCAAATAGTAGTTCTTGTGGTGTCTGATTAGTTGCTTTGTGTTTAATTACGTTGAGTCCTAGTTGTATTGCCGGTAGATGATCTTCCCAGTCTCTGCCATCTTGTCGAACAGTCATTGAAGATAGTGAAACCTTGACTGTCCTGAAGTAACGCTCGATTTGTCCATTTGCTCTTGGTGTCCGTACAGCGTTCAAAATCTATTTTCTGAGCAATACTTCTCAAATGCTTTTGATGTGAACGCAGTGCCCCTGTCGCTAACAATTCGGTTAGGCGTTCCAAAAAACTGTGAGACCTCAATCAAGGTTTTTATAACTGCGTTTGAGTTTGTCGTCTTTACTGGTCGTAGTATCAAGAACTTGGTAAAGCTATCTATTAAACCCAGTACATAAAAGTTACCTTTCGTACTTTTAACATATGGACCTAAATGATGTATGTGGATTGTAAAAAATGGTATTGGGATTTTTGGAATAGGATGAATTTGATAGCGGGTTTCATCTTTACTACGTTCATGCAATGCAACTATTTAAGTATTTACCCACAATACTTGTCATCTTAGGAAACCAATATGTTCGTCGAATGTGATCAATTGTACGTTCAAGACCACCATGTCCGATGTCATCATGTGACGATTTGATAACTCGCCATCTTACTCCTCTTGGTACAGCAAATCGGAGGCCTTTTTCTGTTTTTTTATAGATGCGTCCACTCTTGAACACATATTGTTTTTCGTAGTCTTTTCTTCGAGGGCATTTCATATCGGGATTACTTAATACGTCTTGTATTTCCTTAAGTTGACTATCACGACTTTGTAGAACGGAAATCCAATCTTCTTGTGATGTTTGGACTATCATCATATTTAACAATGCCTCCTCCATTTCCACAGAATTTTCGGTTGGATTCCTGCTCAAGGCGTCTGCGTGTTGCATCTGTTGCGCTGTTCGGTACTCCAATTTAAAATCGAATTCCTGAATTTTTAACCACCATCTAGCGATTCGTTTGATGATTTCCTTTTTTGATTGGGTCATCTTTAACGAGTTGCAGTCCGTGTAGATTGTAAAATGTTTTCCCAGTAAATAGTATCGAAATCGTTCCAAACTCTCAACAACAGCTAAAGCCTCCAGCTCATAGCTATGAAACTTTTGTTCATCCTTGGTTGTAGCTCGGCTAAAGTAAGATACTGCCTTTTTATCTCCGTTTTCACTCACTTGAATCAAAACACAAGCAAGACCCATACTACATGCATCAGTATGCAATTCATGTTCTTTTCTTGGATCGTATATGACTAGGACCGGAGATTTACATAGTTTTGTTTTGAGAATTTCAAACGACTTTGCCATTTCAGTTGTCCATATATAAGAGGTGCCTTTTTTTAGTAGAATTTTTAGAGGTGAAGCTATTTTGGCATAATTAAACACAAATCGGCGAAAATAGCTAGTAAGTCCTAGAAACTGTTTCACCTGTCGAATATCTGAAGGTACAGGAAAGTTTTCTATAGCTGTAATTTTAACGCTCCCTGGCTCACTTATTTCATGTCCTAAATATGTTATTTTATTAGCAAGAAAGACACTTTTTTTATATTCAAAGTAACTTTGACATCTCTGAGAACAATAAACAGTTCTTCTAACACTTTTAGAATTGTGGGTACATCTTCCGCGAATAAAACAATATCATCCATATATATCAAAATGTTTTTGGATGAAAGTTTTCGTACAACGAGATTCATAAGACGCATAAAGACTGATGGAGAATTCGATAGCCCGAACGGAACACGATTAAATTGATACTGTCCATTAGGTGTTACAAAGGATGTTAGATATTTCGAATTTTCTTCAATTGGAATTTGATAGTACCCGTGAATTAGATCAAGGACAATAAATATTCGCCCACCAGCCATTAAATTAATTTATTCTTCCATGTTAGGCATGGGGAAATTTTCGCGAACGTAATTTCATTGAGGCGACGATAATCAATGCAAAGGCGCCAAGAACCATTCTTCTTTTTAACAAGTAAAGCAGGACTAGCATATTCGGAATTTGAATGTTCGATAATTTTATTTTGTAACAGTTCATCAATTATTTTTTCAAGATGTGGCAATTCATTATAAGGAATACGATAGGGTTTGTATCTTATTATTTTTCGTTCTTTTAATTTAAGATTCATTGTAATTTTGTCTGTTATACCGAGTTCACTTAAATTTACTGCAATACAATCGCGATATTTATTTAACATTTCAAGGAGTTGGATATGGTAATTAGAAGTGCATTTAAAGTTGCCAATCGAAATATCATTGATTTCAATTTTAGACATTTCAACCTGTTTTGGCATCGAATTACCGCTTCTTAGTCAGGTTTTTTTATCGGTATGCGTTACAGTTAGTACACCACTTCTTCTTGTAAGGCATACCTTATCAGAATCCGAAAAGTTTCTACCCAAGATCATTGTGTAGTCTTGGAGCTGATCTTGAACGACCAAGATGTCTATGTGTAGGGTTACTTCCCCCAATGTCACTTTTTTAAATATTTTTCCAATGGCAATGTTACATCCCATGCCAAAACCTTGTAGCTTTGTATTGCAATATAACATTTCCCAACCCAGTTTTTGTATTTCAGATTCCTTTATAGTTGTGCAATCGCTTCCTAGGTCTACAAAGGCTTTCATGGTATGTCCATCGACGTCTATATTTTTAGTAATCCGCCTTCGTCTTCGACACGATGAAGTCGACGTATTTTCCTAGGTGGTTCTTGGGAAGCTTGATCACGTTTAAATGGTTGGTGACGTTTCCTGCAGTTACGAGCTAGATGACCTGCTGTTTGGCAATTGTAACAAATTAGTTCGGTACGGTACCATTGGCCACTGCAAATTGGTAGACGGACATTTCACCACCGCCGATTGAGTGTTGGATCTTTAAGTGCTGCCATTTAGTGCTCAATATTTGAGTGCCACTCATTTAAGTGTCAGATTTTTCGTGTCTGGATATTTTGTTTCCGTGTTGGCAAAGTAGTGTAGATTTTATTAGAAATGGTTAATTCAATTGTTTTCAATAACAAATCGTATTCTTTTTCAGCTTATTTAATCATTTGCGTTTTGTTTAAAAAATTTTGCAGAACAGCGACTTTTGCAAAATAAAAAAATTAAAAATAAATTATGCAAATTAATAGAAAATCATTTATTTACACTATTTTTACTCGCGGGAGGCAATTTTTTCATATTTTATTGTCAATAATAGGAAATTGAAATTCGGGTCAAAAATTGAAATATACAGAATTCGCTTGCTTAGCAAGATTTCAATTTACATTGCAATAAATAAAATGTTCTAAAATGTTGCATCATGCAAAAGTTATCATAAAAACATGGGTATAACTGGCAAATCTGTATTCTATTGTGACTAACCACATTTGAATTCCAAAAGAAACAATAGCCATATTGAATAATTAGCACTTCATTGTTCATTACCTGTCTGTATGCAGTGGAAAAAAGTCTAGTGTTGAAAGATCGACAGCGAACTACCCAGTGGCGGAACCGCTGTAACGAAAATGCCAAGCACTAAAAGGCTGATGGTAAAAATCTGGTGGTGAAGTGTCCAACGGTGAAAGTTCGGCACTGAATAGTCCTGCTTCGAATTAGTTCTTTGCGTTGGTTTTTAAAGTTTTGACGTTCAGGGTTGTAGGAAAGTTTTTGGTATTTTTCACGGCTAACGAAATGTCCTGGTAACCGATAGTTATTGTATGTTTGCATATTTTTTGGATTCTTTTCGCGGTACGAAGATTAACATTCGCTACCAAGGTGCCCAGGAGAACGACAATTATAACAAATTTTGGGAAACGGATTTTTAAAATAAGGAGTTTGCATATTAACGGAATTATTATTGTACGGTTTTAAGATTGGTCGGGTTAAATTTTCAAAAATTGTACTGGTTTCAAATCGTTGTCTGGTTTCTGCTTGTTTTTGAATATCTTTTAATGATTTTATTGTTATCAAGTTGCTCATTAATGTGGTGTCTCTAAGACCAGAGATTATATATTTTATTAAGGCTTTATTATCTATTTTCCCTCTTTTTCCCATTGCTGCCATCTCATACACATAGCTGTCGTAACTTTCGGTTTCGTGTATTTGCCTCGATAATAACTTAACGTGAAGGCTTTATTGTCTATTTTCCCTCTTTTTCCCATTGCTGCCATCTTATACACATAGCTGTCGTAACTTTCGGTTTCGTGTATTTGCCTCGATAATAACTTAACGTGAACATCGGCAGAATTCTAATCTGAAGAGAAATCTCGCAAAATCTTTATTTTGAACTCATCCCATGTACTTATTTCTCCTCTGTATCCTGCGAACCAATTTGTTGCAGCATCCCCCAGTCTCAGAGACGCGTAGAACAAGGTGCTGCGGTCGTCCCATTCATAGATATGACGAATGTTCTCGATCGTTTCAACCCATTGGGAAGCATTAAGCGACGTAGAGTTAGACGGGTTGAATAAAGGAATTATTTTTGTAACTTCCTCTGTGCCAAGTCTTAATGAGATTTGAGTTGAGACTGGATTAATGGACGTGGAATTTTGTGAAGATCGGCTTGGTGATCGACGACATTGTGCTACCTCTTTTTCAAGGACTAGGTTTTTTCGCTTCATCTCTTCCAGTTGTAATTTAAGTTTAAGGACCATTTTGTTTTTTGCATCCAACCATTTACGAATGAGCGGTCGATGAGCGCTCTTCACGACCGACGGCAAAAGTTAACGAAAACTAGACGAACAGTACCAAAGCGCAATTACGGGCACAACATTTGAATTATTTGTATTCGCTCGGTTTCGTACTACCACCTACATGGCCTTCCGACTATTCTAGTTCTACCTTTAACCCCGACTTTGTTTTTTCGAATAATTTCCTCCGGGCTTGCAAAAAAACATGCCTAAAATTGTCTTACGGCAGCTGCGTTTATTCTATTATTTCTCATTCTTATATTATTGTTTTTTTTTTTTCATCATATATTCGCTGTTTGTTTCAATAAATTGAGAGTAAAAAACAAAAGACAATCGAAAATACTTAAATCGATTATAAATTTTCAGTTTCAAAATTTGTTTCCACAAACTTATCCATATTAGGTCGGGTAAGCACGAGTTATCGTTGCTGAATTGCACGAGTTATCGTTGCTGAATTTATTATACTTCTTGAACATACTCATGATATTTTTAAAATAACCGACATTTTGGTGGTGAATGGAGGAATTCTGTGTATGTGTGCAAATAAATGGTGGTGAATGGACGAATTCTGCATATGTGTGCGTGTTTCTCCTGAATTTCCCCTGAATTAGCTTGTAGGCAAACTCGGATGACAGCCGAGATTATCATCTTTATATGGTGTATCTATGGTTCTGCCCGTCTGTCCTATATAAAATTTATCACAATTGTTGCAGTCAATTTAATACCAAATACACTCTATATGAAGATACCAATCTCAGTTGTCATCCGAGTTTGCCTACTAGCTCGTATAGGGGAAATTCAGGAGAAACGCGCACACATATGCAGTAAGCGTACATTCACCACGCTTTATTTGCATACACATGCAGTAAGCGTACATTCAGCACCAAAATGTCGGTTATTTACGAGTTTCAATGGGTATGTTCAAAAAGTATAATAAAAGGGGCAACGAGTTATTAAGTGCTAACCCAACCCAACCCAACCCAAAGGATAAGTTTGTGGAAACAAATTGAAAGTGAAAATTTATAATCAATTTAAGTTTATTCGATTGTCTTTTGTCATTATTTGTTTTGTTTCTACGATTGTTTGGTATTGTATTTCCCTCTCGAATTATTGAAACAGACTGTGAACATGACAAAAAAAAAAAAACGAATGAGAAATCAGAGAATCATCGCAACTGTCTTAAGACAACTTTAGGCGTGTTTTTTTGCAGGAAGTGACTAGAAATGCCAATTATAAGAGTTTTTGTTTATAAAATTACAGTTTATGTGGCCCCGCAGGGCCAGGGTCCTCCGCCGGTGGGCATAATTCAAGCAACTAAAGTTTTTTTTTAAGTAGTGCGAAGCGCGTAAACGTACGCTCGCTTTTAATGGCCAGAAATTGTTATAACTGTATTACCTAAATTATTACACTGCGCGAACTCGCCAAGCGCCCTTTTAGGTCAGATACGGAAAGTGAACTCAACTCAATACGTGTGCCTCACTTGACGAGCTGCGTTGTGCTTTCCTACTCTTAACTGTTATACCTTTGAGCAAGAGGGATTTCCCTGCTCAATAAGTTATACTGATCTAAAGGATAGGTTACACTATGGGTAACAACTCGGCCATCCTGCAATGCACTGTCCACATTGCATTTGTATTATATTTTGATTCTAATCACTCAGAACAATCAGTAATTTCTATACAGCATGTATAAGTTGTCTGTAATCTCAGTACACACAGAACAAAAGCGTTTCACTCAGATCATTTACATATTACACTCAGCCTATTATACTCAATTAGCCAATAACACTCAGGTAACTTATCCTAGAGAACGAACTGATACTCTGTGACATCTCTGTCAATCCTCATTTTTATTCTTGTATCATACCTGGATACCTTTCATAAATGTATTGACAAACAATTTATTACTTTACTGACCTTTCCAATTCGAATTACCTTGAGTAATGTTTACTTTTCTTTCTTTGGTATCCTGGACAAAAACAAAATGCAACGAATCCATAAAAAGAAACATTTTAATTCATGGTATGTTTATAAGATAATAGATTAAGAAAAAAAAATGATTAAAAGTATATAGTAATATATGTATATATATATAAGTATGGAAAAAGTGTAATTTAATTTAGATGGTGTCGGTGGTTTGGATATCTTCTTCAAGATCGTTTTCATCATTATCTGTTTCGTCTAATTCCTTCCAATCAATGTGGTTTATTTTGGCAAATGGTTTAATTTTATCTGCAGCATGAACGGAGGAATATGGTCGTTGAGAAACTTGAAAAGCTTCTGTGTCGCTAATCAGGTATCGGTCGTTTTGGAGAACTTTCTTCACTTCAAACGGACCCCTATACCTAGGTAGAAGTTTTTTTTGATTGTCCCGTAGCTGGGAGCTCTGCTCGTAAGAGGACTAAATCCCCCTCTTGGTATGTTTGTGGTTTTTGATGAGCCGCGTTAAATTTATTTGCTTGCTGGTTTTGAAGTTGTTGGGTAGGACGGTTTGCATTATCGCGAAGTTCAGCTGATGGAATGTTGTCATCTTCATCACTAGAATCATCTTGAAGTGTAATATTTAATGTGTTGCTCAATGTATTTCTTGCTTTGAATCCAAATAGTAGTTCTTGTGGTGTCTGATTAGTTGCTTTGTGTTTAATTACGTTGAGTCCTAGTTGTATTGCCGGTAGATGATCTTCCCAGTCTCTGCCATCTTGTCGAACAGTCATTGAAGATAGTGAAACCTTGACTGTCCTGAAGTAACGCTCGATTTGTCCATTTGCTCTTGGTGTCCGTACAGCGTTCAAAATCTATTTTCTGAGCAATACTTCTCAAATGCTTTTGATGTGAACGCAGTGCCCCTGTCGCTAACAATTCGGTTAGGCGTTCCAAAAAACTGTGAGACCTCAATCAAGGTTTTTATAACTGCGTTTGAGTTTGTCGTCTTTACTGGTCGTAGTATCAAGAACTTGGTAAAGCTATCTATTAAACCCAGTACATAAAAGTTACCTTTCGTACTTTTAACATATGGACCTAAATGATGTATGTGGATTGTAAAAAATGGTATTGGGATTTTTGGAATAGGATGAATTTGATAGCGGGTTTCATCTTTACTACGTTCGTTATACAAACAGGCAATGCAACTATTTAAGTATTTACCCACAATACTTGTCATCTTAGGAAACCAATATGTTCGTCGAATGTGATCAATTGTACGTTCTTGGTACAGCAAATCGGAGGCCTTTTTCTGTTTTTTTTATAGATGCGTCCACTCTTGAACACATTGTTTTTCGTAGTCTTTTCTTCGAGGGCATTTCATATCGGGATTACTTAATACGTCTTGTATTTCCTTAAGTTGACTATCACGACTTTGTAACTAGAACGGAAATCCAATCTTCTTGTGATGTTTTTAGAACGGAAATCCAATCTTCTTGTGATGTTTGGACTATCATCATATTTAACCCTGCCTCCTCCATTTCCACAGCATTTTCGGTTGGATTCCTGCTCAAGGCGTCTGCGTGTTGCATCTGTTGCGCTGTTCGGTACTCCAATTTAAAATCGAATTCCTGAATTTTTAACCACCATCTAGCGATTCGTTTGATGATTTCCTTTTTTGATTGGGTCATCTTTAACGAGTTGCAGTCCGTGTAGATTGTAAAATGTTTTCCCAGTAAATAGTATCGAAATCGTTCCAAACTCTCAACAACAGCTAAAGCCTCCAGCTCATAGCTATGAAACTTTTGTTCATCCTTGGTTGTAGCTCGGCTAAAGTAAGATACTGCCTTTTAATCTCCGTTTTCACTCACTTGAATCAAAACACCAGCAAGACCCATACTACATGCATCAGTATGCAATTCATGTTCTTTTCTTGGATCGTATATGACTAGGACCGGAGATTTACATAGTTTTGTTTTGAGAATTTCAAACGACTTTGCCATTTCAGTTGTCCATATATAAGAGGTGCCTTTTTTTAGTAGAATTCTTAGAGGTGAAGCTATTTTGGCATAATTAAACACAAATCGGCGAAAATAGCTAGTAAGTCTTAGAAACTGTTTCAACTGTCGAATATCTGAAGGTACAGGAAAGTTTTCTATAGCTGTAATTTTAACGCTCCCTGGCTCTATACCCCCTTCACTTATTTCATGTCCTAAATATGTTATTTTATTAGCAAGAAAGACACTTTTTTTATATTCAAAGTAACTTTGACATCTCTGAGAACAATAAACAGTTCTTCTAACACTTTTAGAATTGTGGGTATATCTTCCGCGAATAAAACAATATCATCCATATATATCAAAATGTTTTTGGATGAAAGTTTTCGTACAACGAGATTCATAAGACGCATAAAGACTGATGGAGAATTCGATAGCCCGAACGGAACACGATTAAATTGATACTGCCCATTAGGTGTTACAAAGGATGTTAGATATTTCGAATTTTCTTCAATTGGAATTTGATAGTACCCGTGCATTAGATCAAGGACAATAAATATTCGCCCACCAGCCATTAAATTCATTTGTTCTTCCATGTTAGGCATGGGGAAATTTTCGCGAACGTAATTTCATTGAGGCGACGATAATCAATGCAAAGGCGCCAAGAACCATTCTTTTTTTTAACAAGTAAAGCAGGACTAGCATATTCGGAATTTGAATGTTCGATAATTTTATTTTGTAACAGTTCATCAATTATTTTTTCAAGATGTGGCAATTCATTATAAGGAATACGATAGGGTTTGTATCTTATTATTTTTCGTTCTTTTAATTTAAGATTCATTGTAATTTTGTCTGTTATACCGAGTTCACTTAAATTTACTGCAATACAATCGCGATATTTATTTAACATTTCAAGGAGTTGGATATGGTAATTAGAAGTGCATTAAAAGTTGCCAATCGAAATATCATTGATTTCAATTTTAGACATTTCAACCTGTTTTGGCATCGAATTACCGCTTCTTAGTCAGGTGTTTTTATCGGTATGCGTTACAGTTAGTACACCACTTCTTCTTGTAAGGCATACCTTATCAGAATCCAAAAAGATTCTACCCAAGATCATTGTGTAGTCTTGGAGCTGATCTTGAACGACCAAGATGTCTATGTGTAGGGTTACTTCCCCCAATGTCACTTTTTTAAATATTTTTCCAATGGCAATGTTACATCCCATGCCAAAACCTTGTAGCTTTGTATTGCAATATAACATTTCCCAACCCAGTTTTTGTATTTCAGATTCCTTTATAGTTGTGCAATCGCTTCCTAGGTCTACAAAGGCTTTCATGGTATGTCCATCGACGTCTATATTTTTAGTAATCCGCCTTCGTCTTCGACACGATGAAGTCGATGTATTTTCCTAGGTGGTTCTTGGGAAGCTTGATCACGTTTGAATGGTTGGTGACGTTTCCTGCAGTTACGAGCTAGATGACCTGCTGTTTGGCAATTGTAACAAATTAGTTCGGTACGGTACCATTGGCCACTGCAAATTGGTAGACGGACATTTCACCACCGCCGATTGAGTGTTGGATCTTTAAGTGCTGCCATTTAGTGCTCAATATTTGAGTGCCACCCATTTAAGTGTCAGATTTTTCGTGTCTGGATATTTTGTTTCCGTGTTGGCAAAGTAGTGTAGATTTTATTAGAAATGGTTAATTCAATTGTTTTCAATAACAAATCGTATTCTTTTTCAGCTTATTTAATCATTTGCGTTTTGTTTAAAAAATTTTGCAGAACAGCGACTTTTGCAAAATAAAAAAATTAAAAATAAATTATGCAAATTAATAGAAAATCATTTATTTACACTATTTTTACTCGCGGGAGGCAATTTTTTCATATTTTATTGTCAATAATAGGAAATTGAAATTCGGGTCAAAAATTGAAATATACAGAATTCGCTTGCTTAGCAAGATTTCAATTTACATTGCAATAAATAAAATGTTCTAAAATGTTGCATCATGCAAAAGTTATCATAAAAACATGGGTATAACTGGCAAATCTGTATTCTATTGTGACTAACCACATTTGAATTCCAAAAGAAACAATAGCCATATTGAATAATTAGCACTTCATTGTTCATTACCTGTCTGTATGCAGTGGAAAAAAGTCTAGTGTTGAAAGATCGACAGCGAACTACCCAGTGGCGGAACCGCTGTAACGAAAATGCCAAGCACTAAAAGGCTGATGGTAAAAATCTGGTGGTGAAGTGTCCAACGGTGAAAGTTCGGCACTGAATAGTCCTGCTTCGAATTAGTTCTTTGCGTTGGTTTTTAAAGTTTTGACGTTCAGGGTTGTAGGAAAGTTTTTGGTATTTTTCACGGCTAACGAAATGTCCTGGTAACCGATAGTTATTGTATGTTTGCATATTTTTTGGATTCTTTTCGCGGTACGAAGATTTACATTCGCTACCAAGGTGCCCAGGAGAACGACAATTATAACAAATTTTGGGAAACGGATTTTTAAAATAAGGAGTTTGCATATTAACGGAATTATTATAGTACGGTTTTAAGATTGTTCGGGTTAAATTTTTAAAAATTGTACTGGTTTCAAATCGTTGTCTGGTTTCTGCTTGTTTTTGAATATCTTTTACTGATTTTATTGTAGTCAAAAGGTCGGGTATATTATTGCAGTTTGCTGTTATCAAGTTGCTCATTAATGTGGTGTCTCTAAGACCAGAGATTATATATTTTATTAAGGCTTTATTGTCTATTTTCCCTCTTTTTCCCATTGCTGCCATCTCATACACATAGCTGTCGTAACTTTCGGTTTCGTGTATTTGCCTCGATAATAACTTAACGTGAAGGCTTTATTGTCTATTTTCCCTCTTTTTCCCATTGCTGCCATCTCATACACATAGCTGTCGTAACTTTCGGTTTCGTGTATTTGCCTCGATAATAACTTAACGTGAACATCGGCAGAATTCTAATCTGAAGAGAAATCTCGCAAAATCTTTATTTTGAACTCATCCCATGTACTTATTTCTCCTCTGTATCCTGCGAACCAATTTGTTGCAGCATCCCCCAGTCTCAGAGACGCGTAGAACAAGGTGCTGCGGTCGTCCCATTCATAGAGATGACGAATGTTCTCGATCGTTTCAACCCATTGGGAAGCATTAAGCGACGTAGAGTTAGACGGATTGAATAAAGGAATTATTTTTGTAACTTCCTCTGTGCCAAGTCTTAATGAGATTTGAGTTGAGACTGGATTAATGGACGTGGAATTTTGTGAAGATCGGCTTGGTGATCGACGACATTGTGCTACCTCTTTTTCAAGGACTAGGTTTTTTCGCTTCATCTCTTCCAGTTGTAATTTAAGTTTAAGGATATTAGCCTCACCTGATTCTTTTTCAACAAACCGTTTGGGTATTTTTCTTGTTCGCCCCGTCATATTTTTAAAACTTTAATTATAATATTTTTTGAATACTCTTGAAAACTTCTAAATTTCCTCATTAACTTTTGCAACCACACTGATCAAAATCAAAACATTAACTGTAATGGCTAGTACAGTTTTCATTATTTCGTCAAATTCCACCAAACTACATATATATCCAGATATCCTTACCAATACATTCTCTTTAAAAATATAAAAAGCAAACGAGACAAATAGATACAAAATTGTACATATATTATTACCCACTCTAATTTATGAATGCAGATTCTATGAATGCATCTTTCTCTTCAACGGCTGAAATTCAAATTTATTGTTCTATCTTTAGGTATCTAAATGCTGTCTCTTTCTCTCTCTCATTAAGTAATAAACTGAATTTTTTTTTTACCAACTGTAGAGATAGGTATGTTTTGATAATATTATGCAAGGTCAACTCATCTTTTTTTTCCGGGAAATCAACTGAATATTATTTTATAAATTCTTCACATTTAAAAATGGATTACTTATCCCACTTCTGAAAATATTACCTAAATTATTACACTGCGCGAACTCGCCAAGCGCCCTTTCAGGTCAGATACGGAAAGTGAACTCAACTCAATACGTCTGCCTCACTTGACGAGCTGCATTGTGCTTTCCTACTCTAAACTGTTATACCTTTGAGCAAGAGGGATTTCCCTGCTCAATAAGTTATACTGATCTAAGGGATAGGTTACACTATTGGTAACAACTGTTATAAATTGGCATGTCTCTAGTCTCGGCCTTTTTGCAAGCCTGGAGGAAATTGATCGAAAAAAACTATGTAGCGTCGTGGCTAAGGACTTTACATGTTAAATGCAACAACAACTAATCCCCTCCAGGCATAGCTATGCGTGAATTGCATTATGTACTTCTAATCTATAGTTTTTATGGAAACTCCATTTTTTTTTCTGTGATGGCGTCGATAGATAATCCCCAATATCATTTCTTTTTAGCCAATTCTCTTCGGGCTTGCAAAAAAAACACGGCTTTTAAGACCATTAAGGCTCTACAAAACCAAAGCGATTACTTCAGAACGACGACGAAACTTTCGCCTTTCTTAATTTATTTACATGGAGATTAATGGGAGCACCCACACTGGCGCGATGCGAATCTTCGAACATTGTTCAGTCGTCGCATATTCGCGCGAATGTTTCGCGTTGGTTTGGGGCAGCCTGTATATGCGAAACCAATAGAAAACTATCGATGACCGAATTTCAATGTATAAATTCTTACTTATCACGTTATTTATGTTATTACAGACTTTTCTGTGAAATGTCAAAGATTAAAAAATCATTGTGTAACAGCGAACTACTCACAGGATGAATTTTCAAAGAAAAATTTAAAGAGGTTTCATCACGCGAAATCCGTAGTGTAATAGGAGACTTGGCACCATTAAATTGGTGTTTTTTCACCACATCCCGATATCCCACCTAACATCCACCATTTTCATGGTGAAAAGCTGGTGAGTTGAAATTTTTTTAAAGATGGCTGCGTTATTTGCACATACAAAATGGTTGTTCTGGCAAAACAGAACAATCCCACCCCGTTAAATTGTTGTTGCAATTCACATCTATTCATGGACACAAAACGAAATTACAAAAACAACAATGTAAACAAATGGGTTTTGGAGGGTGATACGTACGAAAGATTGGCATCTTCATATAGAGTGTTTTTGTTTGATACACACCTGACCATATTTCTGTTTCTTTTGTGGTATTTGGTTTTAAAATTGTTTGTATGTTGTTATTCGTTTTGTATGAAACTTTAATATTATTTTTTTAAATTTGTGTTTAATTACTTGTGGTAATATGTTTGTGTATTCTATGGCTATATATTTATTAACAGTGTTGTTCTTCATTTATAGCCGTTTGCAATAGCTATCTGTTTTATTATGTCTATTTCTTTTTCTTTCTTGTGATCACCTTTATCCATAGGTATTTAAAAAGTCTATTAATGAAGGCGTTGAAGGAAGACATTTTTTGTGAATATGGGTGGTGGGAGTCCTTGTGAATAACTAAATATAGGTGCGTTCGCGTACTAGTCCGAAACCACCCAAAACTACTTGATTTTGCCAGATTTAGTCCAATCCTGTTCGCGTACTTCCATTTCGTGTCATTTTGGGCAGAAGAGAGTGCTCGCGAGAGAGAAAACTTTTTCCCCTTCTTGCCAGTTTTTACCCGAGAAATTTCTTCGGGCAGAATCTGGTAAGTTCTGTTTTCTGTCAAAAGCCAGTTAAAGAACAACAAAAAATACAAAATGGCTGTTGTTTACTTTTACTTTAAGTTTAATTTTCAAGGGTAGAAGTGAATTTTGTTTTAAATAAGTGAAATAAATCCCCAAAAAATTTCTTGAATAAATAATATCTATTAAAAACCTGTATTTATTGTGTATTGTGCAGTGCTTTTTGTTTTAAAAAATATATTGAATTTAAAATATTAATTTAAAGAAATTTTGTTTTGATGAAATTTAAATGAGTGATTTCAAATGTAATTTTGCTTAAATTACGATTTTTCAAAATTATATTGCATTAAATTGCTTGAATCGTATTGAACTACTTTCACTTCTGTTGTTTTTCCGCCATTAAAATCAATAAAGAAAGTAAAATTACAAATGTAATTCCAATTTTGTCGCTATGTTTACTTTTTTTTTTTGCTATGGGGCTCTTTTTTGTTTATTTTTGGTTGACGTTTAAAAAATGGGCAACATTTTTGGTTCAAAGCGTTCGTGTACTTTTTGGCAATTTTACTTCCCCCCGAGAGAATTTCATCCCCTCTCCATTGAATGTGACAAATTGCCATTTTTAGTCCGGAAAGTACCCGAACAAACCTTATATCTGTTGTTGGTTTTCTATAGATGTTGAATTTAAGTTTGTTGTTGTTTTTGCTAATGCTCAAGTCTAAGAAGTGTATGGTGTTGTTTTCCTCGATTTCTGCTGTGAAATTTATGTTGTTGTTGATGTTGTTGATGTACTTTATTAATAGGTCGATTTGTCTGTTTGTGCGTCGAGTATAATAAAAGTGTCGTCGACGTATCTCGTGTGGAATACGATTTTCTTATGTAAATTGTTAGATATGGATATTATGTTGTGGTTTTCATAATGATTGACAAGGTACATATATTAAAGGTAAAATCATTAGCGTTTAAATTTTTGTTCAGTTCTGCGCATCTGTGAAAATGGCGGATCCAGTGTCTCTTTACTTGTCAAAATGCTTAAATTTGTTGTTGTTTCTAGTAATGCCATGTGCAGTTTTCGTAGACACTCGAGCCGCCATGTTTAATTTCTGACTGACAACCTGCGCAATATATTACCTTAGATTTGTGTACTGTGAATGATTGAGGTATATGTGGGCTATAAGTCCACTCAGGGGGGATCCCATGGCGAGTCCTTCTTTCTGTGTGTAGCAGTTATTGTTGAATGTGAAGTAATTTTGTTTGAGAATTATGTTTAGTAAAATTATTATTTCGTCTATTTGTTGTTTGTTGATGGTTGCGGTAGTAGTTAAGTTCTCTTTTAATATTTGGATGTTTTCTTTTATAGGTATATTTGTATACATGTTGGTGACGTCAAGGGACATATAAGTTTGTATTGGGGCAGTATGTTCAGATTTTTTGTTTTTTTTTTATGAATTCTGTGTAGTTTTTTATGCTATGGTTATTATTTAATGTTATGTTGTTTTTAATGATTTTCTGTAATTCTTTAGCGACTTTATAACATGAGGCTGTTGTGTATTTTAGGTAGTCCTGTTAAAAGTGGTGCTTGTGCATTGGGTTGTTTATGTTTTAGTTTAGTTATTTTTGTGAAAAGATGGTTACATTTATTAATGTTTTTATTTTTTTCTTTTACATATTGTTTAGTTGGATCGTTATCTATATGTTTTATATTATTTTCTTGTATGAACATTAAAGTTTTGTCTATTATTATTTATTAAACTTTTTATATTTATAGACAACAGCCATAAAAACACTACCCACACAAGAGTTACAAAATGAAACAAGGATTATTATCAACAGAAAACTTAGACAAATTATCAAAAATAACAAGCCACAAAAAAAGCTTTAACATAAATACAAAAAAGACAAATCCAATCTAAAAAACACAAAAAAAAAACAAGAGAACAACAATGCAATAATCACAAAAGCTGACAAGGGAAGCACCACCATTATCCTTGACCGACAAGAAACAAAACTAACGTTCATACAAGAAAATAATATAAAACATATAGATAACGATCCAACTAAAAAATATTTAAAAGAAATAAATCAAAATATTAATAAATATAACCATCTTTTCACGAATATAACTAAACTAAAACTCAAACAACCCAATGCACAAGCGCCACTTTTTACACTACTACCTAAAATACATAAAACCGGAACACTAATTAGACCGTTAATTAACTACACGACAGCCCCGTGTTATAAAGTCGCTAAAGAATTACAAAAAAATCATTAAAAACAACATAACATTAAATAATAACCATAGCATAAAAAACTACACAGAATTCATAAAAAAAACAAAAAATCTGAACTTACTGCCCCAATACAAACTTATGTCCCTTGACGTCAACAACATGTATACAAATATACCTATAAAAGAAACCATCCAAATATTAAAAGAGAACTTAACTACTACCGCAACCATCAACAAACAACAAATAGACGAAATAATAATTCTACTAAACATAAGGGCCGAACCACACTACTCTCGTGTGGAGTAGTGTGTCGCTGTCATTCCAATGTATTTCATAGATTTCGACACAACACATCAAACAATACAAATATGGCTCTACGCATATGAAATACATTAGAGCGATAGCGACACATGACTCCACAACACACCACACGATAGAAGTGTGGTTCGGGCTTAATTCTCAAACAAAATTACTTCACATTCAACAATAACTGCTACACACAGGAAGAAGGACTCGCCATGGGATCCCCCCTAAGTGGACTTATAGCCGACATATACCTCAATCATTATGAAAACCACAACATAATATCGATATCTAACAATTTACATAAGAAAATCGTATTCTACACGAGATACGTCGACGACACTTTTATTATACTCGACGGCACAAACAGACAAATCGACCTATTAATAAAGTACATCAACAACAACATAAAATTCATAGCAGAAATCGAGGAAAACAACACCATACACTTCTTAGCCTTGAGCATTAGCAAAAACAACAACAAACTTAAATTCAACATCTATAGAAAACCAACAACAGATATATTTAGTTATTCACAAAGACTCCCACCACCCATATTCACAAAAAATGTCTTCCTTCAACGCCTTCATTAATAGACTTTTTAATATACTTATGGATAAAGGTGATCACAATAAAGAAAAAGAAATAGACATAATAAAACAGATAGCTATTGCAAACGGCTATAAATGCCAAACAATAGACAAACTAATTACTCAGAAGAAAAATAAAATAGAACTAAATAGAAATAACAATAATACACAAATAACAACACTGTTAATAAATATATAGCCATAGAATACACAAACATATTACCACAAGTAATTAAACACGAATTTACAAAAATAATATTAATGTTTCATACAAAACGAATAACAACATACAAAAAATTTTAAAATCAAAAACCACAAAAGAAACAGAAATATGCTCAGGTGTATATAAAATTGACGGCAACAATTGTGATAAATTTTATATAGGACAGACGGGCAGAACCTTTTACGAAAGATTTAAAGAACATAGACCAAAACAAAACACAAGATCGAATTCGCATCTAATCGACGATAATCATACCTACACAGATTTCAAATCAAATTTGACACCTTTGCACATATGCAAAAAAGGGACAACGTTGGATGCTTTGGAAGAATACGAAAAATACAAAGCCCGCAAAAAAGAACAAGACAACCTACTCAACGATAAACTTACAATCAAAAATAACGCACTATATGACACAGCTATTGACTTACAAATAAAAACACAGAAGATGAAAGAAGACAACACATAACACAACAGTACTTACCAACGAAATATACAACAATACTTACCAGCGAAACAAACATCACCCACAACATGAGACAACAACATATCTTGGCAGTTTAATTTATATTTATCCCATTGATGGGTATAAGTCCGAAACGCGTCGCTTTAAAACTTAATTAATAATAATGTTGTGATACTAGTTTAATCATAATTAATTAAAATTAAATTAAATCAAAATACAAATATTTATTAATTTTTGGTTTTTATTTTTATTTTTCTCTAAATTTCATTCTTATATTAATAAACACACAACATGGAGACAAAACCACAAAATTAAAAATAGAAAGTGTTCGCTCTACGTTTCTCCAAATATATCGATGCCTTAGAGCAGAATACTCAGACTTGAAGGTGATGGAACTCGTCTACGTGGCTGTCGATAGGTACAAAAATACTGTACATTCTGTTACTAACAGAAAACCCACAGGTATATTTTTCAACAGGTCACAGCGAGTGAACTAGCAGAATCTTTTCCTCGGAGATTAATAAGGATCTCAGGGGGGTAATAAAAAGGAACATTGAGGCTAGGAACGTTTAAGAAGAGTGATACCACGAAAGTATAAATACGGTGACGTTATATACGTTGCAATAAAAGGAATACAAATAAGAATAAGCCTTTATACAGAAAGGAAATTGTAGCCAAGTGTTATATAATTGTATATTGTTATGCTAAGTACTAGATGGCTGAGTACTACACATCTGCCTACACTTTATATTTTATCATCTACCTCTCATGTTAAATCAATTATTTAAGTTTCCTTCTTCTGCCTGTGACTGTCTTAGAAACCACATGTTAAGACTTAACCTGAATTAAACTTATTGAAACAAAAGCAAAGTCTTTCCTTCATCAATTATATAATATTGGCGACGAGGATAATCGTGGAAATAAGTCAAATTAATCGTCAAGAAGTCGTCTTATGGCGGAGTCGGAAGAGGAAAGTAAGAAACTGATTGTATCACCAGAAAATAAATCTTCGAGCTCTGTTCCATAATCATTTCAATCAGCCAAGTTATCAAATAAAATGAGTAAATTGCTCGGATGTATGGAAACCTTTTCTCCAGGCGACGATTTCGAGGAATACATCGACCGCTTAGGAGAATATTTAAAGTGCAACGAAGTCGCTGAAGGAAAAAAATTGGGTCTGAAGCGTAGAAAACACTTAAAACAGTTTAAGCACCGATAAATCCCAACACCAAGTCCTACGACGAGCTTGTGTCAGTGCTGCGTAAATTATATTCACCCAAGAAATTCGCAATTGCTGAGAGATTCAAGTTTTATCAGCGCAGTCAGAAAGTGGGTGAACTCATAAAAGATCTTATCGTCGCGCTTAAACTTTTATCTCGAGACTGTAAGTTCAGAGAATTCCTTGATCAAGCTTTAAGAGGCAAATTTATATTTGGTCTCTATAACCCCAAAATTCAAGAGAAGTTGCTCGATGACGATGACGCAAAGTTCGAAACCGTCACAGAAAAAGCTATCAAACTCGAACTCATCGCAGAGGATCAGCAATTTCTTAAGCCTAATCATGTGAATATCATCAAAAGCAAAAGCAGTCAACATCAGTATAGAAGTTATCACATTCAAAAACCTCAGTCCCCGCATGGTACACAAAACAGGTTTCGGCAAAGTGGATCGTCGAACACGTGCAGTCAGTCAAACGTCAAGTGCCAACAATGTGGAAATCATCATAGGTGCAAGTGCCCAGCTAAGGAAATAACTTGTTATCTATGCAAATGTCGAGGTCATTTTGCAAAATTTTGTAAGAGTTCTGGTGGAGGAAGACATATCAGAGTCATAAATGAAGGCTGCGACGATGAGTACAACCATGCAAGAGTGAACAACATCTTTAGTTTGTCTGAGAGCAAGAGTCGTCTTATCACTTCTCTCATAATTGAAGGCAGCGAGGTGCAGATGGAAGTGGACACAAGAGCATGTTAATCTATTATAAGTTATGTAGATTAAGTTATTAAGTAATTTACCTCTCAAAAATTGTTCAATTACTTTGCAGGCAGTCACAGGTTATACGTTGGAGTGTATTGGAATTTGTGAAGTCTTGGTGGAGTGGCCAAATGTTTTAGTGTCGGAAGGTAAACGTCTAGACTTTTCAGTGGTCAAGTGTCAAAACAATTTCACGCCCATTTTGGGACATCCTTGGTTGGATAAGCTTTTACCAAATTGGAGAGATAATATTATACGTGGTAACGCGTCGGTTCCATAGAATGGTCATTTAAGTCATTTAAAGTCAAATTTACTAGAGGCAAATGATTATTTGGAAAATAATGGTTGTCCATTGGTTAGGTCAAGGCAAGTCAAAACTGGTAATGAGTTTGTTTCTAGTATAGAGTCAGGAGTTGTTAATGAGATTCCAGATATAAAATTAAAGTTTCCGAGAGTGTTTCATAATAATTTAACAAAACCTATCGAGGGTTTCACAGCCGACATTCGTGTTAACTCGCAATATATTCCACTTTTTCACAAGGCCTACACGGTTCCTTTCCAATTAAGGTCAAAAGTTGAGGAGGAATTAGACAGGTTATGTCATTTAGGCATTATCTCACCTGTCAAATATGCAGAAAACGCCAGTCATATTGTCGTGGTACCGAAACCAGATGGATCCATTCGGATTTGTGTTGATTTTAAGAAAACCATTAATAAATATGTTTTGATGGAACATTATCCGCTAACTTTTTGTGAAGATATATTTGCACAACTTGCTAATGCCAGGTTCTTTTGTGTCATAGACCTAACGGGCGCTTTCCAATAGTTAGAGGTAACATCAGACTCGAAAAAGTACTTAGTAATTAATGCTTTAAAGGGTCTTTATGTATGTAATCCGTTACCACTAGGTGTTTCTGCTGCACCAGCTATTTTCCAAAGCGTCATTGATCGAGTTATCAAAAACGTAAAGAATGCTTACGGATATATCGACGATATAATTGTTGTTGGTATGACGAAAGAAGACTGTAAGAATAAACTTTATGAAGTCTTAAGTCGTTTAAACGACCACAGCATTCAAGTCAATCTTAAAAAGTGTGTATTTGTCGCAGAAGAAGTAGAATATCATTGCATTTCATATAATCGGATAAGTCCTAATAAGCGCAAAATAGAAGCTGTAACCAACGCGCCTAGTCCTAAGAATCTGTCCGAGCTTCAGTCTTACCTTGGTCTTTTAAACTATTAAGGAAAATGTATCCCTAATTTGTCAAATAGACTAGAGAAATTATATCAACTTTTGAAAAAAGATATAAAATTTAACTGGTCGCCAGATTGTGAACAAATATTTCAAGATAGCAAACAATGACAATGGTTGTTGGAAAATAGTATTCTTGAATCATACGATCCTGAGAAAACTATAGTCGTCTCTGCAGATGCATCACCTTATGGTCTTGGAGAGGTTATGTCGCATCTTGTTAATGGGGTAGAACGTCCGATTATGTTTGCTTCGTGCACATTAAGCCCTGCGGAACGTAATTACTCGCAATTACATCGAGAAGCTCTCGCTATTATTTTCGCTGTGCGCAAATTCCATAAGTACATTTATGGGAATAAATTTATTATTCATAGTGATCATCAACCCCTTCGGGAAATCTTCAACCCAAACAAAAGTACTCCTGCGGTAGCAGCAGCCAGGTTACAGCGTTGGGCTGTCATTTTGTCAATGTATGACTACAGCATAGTCTACAAAAAAGCCAAACAAATGTCGCATGCAGATCCACTGTCAAGGTTACCTATTCAGGAGTCGTCGAACATTGAGGATACTTTAATTAATTCATTTAACATATCCGAAAATTATTATCTTAATATTAGTTGCATTCGTAGTCAGTCTCTTAACTGTCCCGTTCTGAAAACAGTCATGGCTTATGTCTCCCAAGGTTGGCCTTCAAAGTCTAAAATCAAATGTACGGATGTGATTTATTTCTATGACAAACAGAAGTGTCTTCGAGTAGAAAATCAATGCCTTTATTATGGTAACAAATTAGTTGTTCCAAGGACTTGTCTGGATGAAGTTCTTCAAATAGTCCACAGTGACCATGTTGGTATGACAAGTATGAAGCAAATGGCTCGCAGTCAATTTTACTTCAAGAATTTGAATAAGGAGATAGAAAATTTTGTGAATAAGTGTGTGACATGCCAACAAACAAGAAAAGCTAATAAACCAGATACTATATTATGGCCAGAAACAACATTTATGTTTAAACGTATTCATATCGATTTATTCTATTTTAGTAAATTTGAATACCTCATTTTAGTTAATTCTTTCAGTAAATGGATGGATGTATATTTAATTACAAAATCAACTGCTGAAGTTGTCTTTGAAAAACTTAAAACAAGCTTTTCTTATTTTGGGTTCCCAAAAGAAATATGTTGTGACAATGGACCACCATTTTTTTCAAGTAAATTTTTAGATTTCTGTAAGCAAAATGGAATTAAAGCAAAGCAACGGCTTAGCGGAAAGAGGTGTCGCGGAAGTAAAAAGAGTTTTTAAAAAATTTCTATTGGACTCCAAATATAAAAAGTTATCACCAACTGAGAAATTGCTTCAGTTCTTATCATCTTACCGCCACACTCCAACATCGGAAACGAAGCTTTCGCCTTCAGAAGCCATTTTTAATTTTAAGCCTAGAAGTATGTTGCGGTAAAATTTACCACAACAAGTTTCACCAGCCTATTCTTTTCCTTAATCCATTTTTAGCCTTCCTTTTTCGTTGCGGCTCCAAAATACCGGTAGAGTGCAGTTGAAACCTGGTTTCCATCAGCCAGAGTCCTGCTCTTAAGGTATCTTGGAAAAGCAACACAAATAGTTCTTCGTCGTAGTTGTGTGACGGGCGGTTCACACTGACCGGCAATATTGTATTGTGTGACGGGCGGTCCACAAGATAACATAAAGGTGCGACAAGTGGTCGACACAAACACTTATCGTGTGACAGATGGTCCACGGCAATCATTACAATATAATCGTGTGACAGATGGTCCACGAAATCATCGAGTGTGCGACAGATGGTCCACATAAGGATTAATAACATGATGGATTAAACCCATGTTCAACGACATGTGTGACAACTTGCTCACACCAACCTAAATTTAGTATGGCTTAATGCCCACCCTAAAGTGTCTTGAATACAAAAGTAAAATCACTTTGCGATGTGTTTCCCTATCCCCTTAAATTCTGCGCGAAGGTCTACGGGTTTTAGTAATTTTAACTTTCGGGTGAATTAAGGAATCCTGGCTTCTCATATGATTCGAAAAATGGCAGAGATCCCATCTGACAAAGAGCTTTTCTCCTAATTCGTAGTCTGGGCCGGTTTGGGTTGGGGGCATTGTTCGCGATATTAAATAATTTTTCGTTTATCTTTTATCGGTGGGAATTGACGGGTGGGGACTGAACTTGTCCATTGAGCCACTTTTGGAAAGAGACCGCATGCGTGGCTCGATTCGACTACGGCGCACACCCTAGCAAATTGGCGGGGTGTTGCAGTTAGACGGTGACCGAATAACACACGGACAGGCGGTCTGAAAGAGATGGCCATATTTATGGAATTGACGGCATGTACGAGTAAAGTCCGCCATGATGAAAAATCACTTTTTGGATCTTGGTTCGAGAGAATTGGTGGTGTTAAAAGCTTTACAACGAAAAATTATTTTGGATTCGAAATCGAGTTTTCTTACGTTCAGAGCAGAGAAAATTCCCAGTTCGGGGGATTATTGACGAAAATAGTGGAGCTATTTTCTGGTTCTGTGCAGGAGGAAAAGTCTTGGTCAGAGGCGATAAATAGGAGAGGAGGTATAGCCAGTGGGGCATACAAGAAAGAGGAGTGAGGATCCTGAGGAAAAGCTAAGTATTTGGTTGTTGGCTTTGTCCAGAACTTAGTGTAGAAATTGATTATTTTCGTTTTATTTTGTGGCCAGAAAAGTGGCAAAATTTTACCTCGGTAAGGCCTTCGTTTCGTTTCTTCTATTCTCCCGAAATTGCGGGACTCGCGACCGTTTTCCATACCGTTGTTTGTTCGGGAACTTCCATAGTGATTTCTCTTTGTGCACTTGGTGAAACTCCATTGTTATATTTTTATTTTATTTTATTCTAATTCGAACTTTTCTTCTTTCTTTTATTTGGAAAATTGGCCCTCTGCCAATTTCCAAAACCATTGTTAATTTTTCTTGTTATTGAAAAAATTCTGGGTTTTCTACCTATACTTATAAAGGTTTCCCAGATAAATTGATTTTAATAAATAGTGTAATTCCAATACGGAAATTAAACCCTTCGTTTATCTCCTTTGGAATTGTTCTTTTCTTCAGTTTCTTTAAAAAGGTAATGGTAAGTACCATAAAACTTCCTGGCGCCCATTCTTCTCAAAAGTACACCCTGTACTTAGTAATTTCAGATATCATTTTGATTCAATTTTATTAATCGCTTTCGATTAATAAAATTTCATTTCCATCGAACCACCCCCAAACTGAGCTACTGGGTGGCAGCACTTTAATTGCTGTCGGTTGCACTGCATCGAACGAGCCCATTTCGTAATTTGACACTTCAACTTCATTTCAAAAGAAAACTTTCCTTGTCGCGACGCACTCCGGTTTTGGTGCCTTCGTTTTTTTTATTAATTTTTAACTTTGTTTAATAAAATCGTTTGTGTTTGCGGATTTTATTTATCTGCCGGCCTAAAGAATTATATTAACAATTCATCCTAAGTGATTAATTCGCGTTCGATTAATTTTGCAACATTTGGCGTCCAAAAGTGGGGCTCCCTTAGTATTTATTTTGTGGGAAAAAAAGGTTCCAATCGCATTAAATTGTGTCTGTGGTGCATTGGTACATTGTGTCGATTTAGGGGAGTGTTTTGTTCTTTTTCATTTAAAGAAATTTTACTTTGTGTTTTTTTGTTTTTCCTTAGGTAAGAAGTGCAAGTGCATTATTACGTTGTTGGTGGTATTGGGAAACTTGTTGTTTGGTTAAGTGGTGACGTCATACGACGAACAGAGGAATGTGTGGCGTAAACAAACCAACGAAAAAGAAGAAAACTTGAGTAAGGTTTTTGTGGATAATATTTATTTGTGTTTCGTTGTTAAGTGATATTTTTGTGAATTGACACTTAATTTTGCTAGTTTTTTATTATAAGATTGTTTTAATTCCTTTTTATTTTAATTAATTTCATTTAAGTGATAATAGTGGTCTTTTTCAGACCTAAGGTTTTGTTATTGTTTTCAATTTATTTTTGCAATTGTGTGTATTTAGTATTGGGGTTGCCATTTCGGCAGTAGACCATTTTCGAGGGTGCCACTTTCGGTGCAAAAATTTTATAATTGTTTTTTTTTTTTTAACTTTTTTTAATTTTGGTGTAGCTTGATTTTTTTTTAGTATTTTAAATAGAAATCGGTTAGAGTTATTAAGTTGCTTTGGACAGTCGGTACAAAAAGGAAAAATCGAGTTTTTAATTTTTCGTGTCGTTTCGTTTTGAAAGTTTGGACGATCAGTTCAGTTTATTCGGAAAAAATTGTTGGAATCGTTAAGGGTTGCCAACACGCGATTTAGTGATAGTTTTTTTTAAAGTTATTTATTTTTTCTTTTGGCGATTTAAATTCCTTTTCAGTTTTTTTAATTATTTTGCTTAAATTTATTCTCTGTTGTTTTTTTTTGAAATGGATGTTAGCCAAGTAAAAAGATTATCTCAGGACGAAATAACTTATGAAGTAGAATGTAGAGGTTTAGCGGTAGGGACAGTAGAGGAGACGCGCAAAGCGCTTAGGGTAGCAATAAAGTTAGAGCGTAGGAATTCTTTTGTCCCGCCCTCTTCTCCGTTCAACTTTGAACAGGATTTGACGGCGGTGGAGAAGAAACTATTAGAAATAGGGAAACTTTTAGAGAATCCTCCGAAGTCGGAAACTTCGAAGAAGTACTTGAAAATTATTACGAAGGTAGAGTGGGGGCTACGCAAGATGGATAGGAGCATACCGGAGAATGAGAGTCAGGAGAAGAGCAAGCAGGCTCTGAAAAATAAACTCGTTTTGTCGTTGGCTGAGTTAGAGGATGATGAGGACGAAGATGAAAGTGAGGAAGAAAATGAAGAGGATAGGAGTGAAGGAAAAATGTTAAAGGGATCAAACGATAAGAGCGGGGTTGAAAAGCAGCGTTCAGCTGAACCTCAAAGGAAGTCGACGAGTACTTCTGCCGGTACATCGACGGCCTTAGGAGTGGCCAAGGCTAGTAAGTATAAGAATAGGGATAATAGTAGCCAGGGTAGCCCGATTGTGGAACGGGTAGTATTTAATTCAGAAAAATGTCTGAATATAGTCAAATGGAATGTGAAGTTCACGGGTGAGCGCTGTGGTGCCTCAGTGAACTCGTTCTTAGAAAGAGTTGAGGAAATGCGTTCAGCTAGGGGGGTTTCAGAAACCCAAATTTTTAAGGCAGCGGTTGAGCTTTTTGTAGGAAAAGCTTAAATCTGGTTTAGGGCAGTTAGGGTTTCAATCAATTCGTGGTCGGAACTCGTCATAGAGTTGAAGCTGGAGTTCTTGCCACCGAATTATGATGATCAGCTTTTGGAAGAGATTAGGCGTCGCACACAAGGCAACGATGAGTCAATCGGTGTCTATGTTGCGACGATGCAGAATTTGTTCGGTAGGCTTACTGATCCAATTTCGGAAAGTAGAAGGCTGTCAATGATTCAGAGGAACTTGACACCCTTCTATCAAACCCAGCTTGGTTTGGCGAAACCAAGTTGCGTATCCGATTTGGTCGCTTTAGGTAGGAATTTAGAAGCAGTTAGGGCAAATGTGGAATCGTATAATCCACCACCTAGGGTAAGGGATAATAGGAATCTGCTAGAACCGGATCTAGCTTATTTAGGTAGGGAAACTCCAGTAGTTTCGGTTGTTGCGGAGAACAACGGTACTACTCGTCAGGCCCAATCTTCTAACCAAAGACCCACTACTAGGTGTTTTAATTGCAATGGATCAGGCCATTTTGCAAATAGGTTTTCTGCTCCTAGGCGTTGTTCCGGCTGTGGTGAGTTAGGTGTTAGCAGACAAAATTGTCGTCGCTGCTCGGGAAATGGGCAACGGACTCTTGCGCCAGCAGGGCGGGATGTTCGAAGACATTGAATAGGTTACCTGCTGGTAACAAGTTGGTGAATCAGATTCACTTATGTCGTTTTCGATTGGATTTTCGGTCAATTGCACTCCTTTTCAATTCCAATCGAATATGAAAACACTGACTTTCCTAAATTTACACACACACTACCAAAGCTGCCATTTAACAAAATGGCTTCTTCAAGTATTTATCACTTTTGACATATAATCCAACGAAAAACTTTATATGTATGTGTGTGTTCCTCATCTACTCCAAAATGAAATTGGGGACAGAAGAACACTCCGAAAACATTACCCGGAACAGCCAATCGAAGGCTTTTGGAGTAATAGGAGTGAAAAAGGAGTGTAAAAGGAGTACTCCGAACATCCAAACGAAAACGACATTAGGATTTACTTTGGAGGCAAACGGTAGTGATAGGAGACCATTTTTGACGGTTAGCATTTATGGTAGTAGATTTTTAGGTTTATTAGATTCAGGAGCTTCTAGGACCATAATAGGTAGGGATGCTTGGAGAATACTCCAAAATTTAAGTCTTTATTTAAAGACAGACACTGTTGGCTGCGTTCGGTTGGCAGATGGAACAGGTGTCGAGATTTTAGGGACACTCTCTCTTCCGATAACAGTAGAAGACAGGGCAGTACTGATTGACTGTCTTGCCATACCAACTCTGCCACACACGGTGATCTTAGGTGGAGATTTTTGGGCACTGTCGGGTATTGTCCCGGATTTAAGATCTCGTGAGTGGAATTTTTCGGAACAGTCGGTTTCGATTTGTTCTATTACAGAACGATCAGAGTTGAGTGATAGGGAAATAAAGTGTTTAGAAAATTTGATTGAGGAATCTTTTAGGAAAATGCCTGAAGGCTTAGGGTGTACAACAATGGTTGCGCACAAGATTAGGACGTCGGTTGAACCGATTAAACAACGGTATTATCCGGTTTCTCCGGCAATGCAGAAACATATAGATAGGGAATTGAATGAGATGTTAGACGCAGGAGTTATTGAGAGATCGACAAGTGCTTGGTCATCTCCAATACTTTAAGTTAAAAAGAAAGATGGCTCCTATAGGTTCTGCGTGGACTATAGGAAGCTAAATAAGAATACTGATAGGGATGCTTATCCAATACCATATATAAATTCGATTTTGGACAGGCTTCGAGGGGCGAGGTTCTTGTCTTCACTAGACATCAAGTCAGCGTATTGGCAGATTCCTATGGAGGAGGAATCAAAGCCTTACACTGCCTTTACGGTTCCTGGGAGAGGTCTTTTCCAATTTAGGCGAATGCCTTTCGGGCTTCATAACTCGCCTGCGACTTGGCAGAGGTTTATCGACACAGTTTTGGGTGCCGACCTCGAGCCATTCGTATTCGTCTATTTAGACGACATCATCATCATTACAGAGAATTTCGAAAAACATCTAGAAATCCTGAATGAGGTGATGAAAAGGTTGAGTGCAGCAGGATTGAAGGTCAGTAGGGAAAAATGTAATTTTTGCATGCCATCGCTGAAATGTTTAGGGTATATAGTGGATCGAAATGGTTTACATGTAGATCCAGAGAAAGTGGAAAGCATGGTTAGGATTCCAGCACCGAGAAATGTTAAAGAAGTTAGGAGTTTTATAGGGACAGTTTCGTGGTACCGACGTTTTGTACCAAATTTTGCGGAATTGCTTAGGCCGTTATCGGACTTGTTAAAGAAGAATAGGAAGTTCACTTGGACTCAAGAATGTGAGGATAGCTTTAGGAAGGCAAAAGAGTGTTTGATGACAGCACCTATACTTACTTGCCCGGATTTTAAACGACCTTTTGTCGTGCAAACAGACGCGTCAGATTTCGGTATCGGTGCAGTTCTTTCACAGAACTTTGATGAGGGAGAAAAGGTTGTCTGTTACCTAAGTAGGTCTTTAAATAGGAACGAGAGAAACTGTAGCACAACAGAGAAAGAATGCTTGGCTGTGTTATGGGCTATTGAGAAGTTGGGACCGTATATCGAAGGTGTTCGGTTTACGGTTGTGACGGATCACTACTCCCTGGTATGGTTAAGCAATCTTAAAGATCCGCAGGGTAGGTTAGCGCGATGGGCAGTTAGGCTCCAACAGTTTGATTTCGAAATCATTCATCGCAAGGGCAAAGAGCATGTGCGGATATGCTTTCTCGAGGAGTGCCGCAGTTGGGTGGTATCTCGGACGAGGATTTAGACCCTTGGGTGAGCAAGATGATTTCTTCGGTTAATTCTAATCCGCTTAGGTATCCAGCCTGGAGAGTTGAACAAGGTCAGTTGTTCAAACTCGTCAAGGCTAATCATGTAGTTGTTCATCAGGATAATCAAGAATGGAAGAGAGTGTTAGGGAAAAATGAGAGGTTAGGGATATTACAGGAATATCATGATGGTCCTTTAGCAGGACACATGGGTGTTAGGAAAACATTTGCCAGAATTGGGGCGAAGTTTTACTGGCCAAAAATGAGGGCCGATATTACAAAATATGTAAGGAATTGTAAAGTTTGCCAACAGGTAAAGCCGGTGAATGATAAGCCAGCTGGATTAATGACTGAGAGGGTAGGAATCAAGGCACCGTGGGAAATGATTTGCGTTGATCTGGTAGGTCCGCTTCCTAAGTCGAGTAGGGGTTTCATTTACATATTAACGGTAGTGGATTACTTTAAAAAGCTTCCACTACTGTTTGCGTTGAGATCGGCCACTGCTAAGGCAATAGTAAGGGAATTAGAAGATAACGTTTTCCTTTTATTTGGCATCCCAAAGGTGATCGTGTGTGACAACGGTCCCCAGTTTCGATCTAAGGAACTGAAAACGCTTAGCCAGGCGTACGGGTCACAATTAAAATTCACAGCTCAATACCACCCGCAGGCGAATCCTGCGGAGAGAATCAATCAGATTCTTAAGACGACGTTGAGGGCTTACGTCGCTGAAAACCACAGAGCGTGGGATTCACAGCTCAGCAAAGTGGCGTGTGCTATTCGCACGTCACAGCATGAGGTTTTGGGAGTTTCGCCGTATTATGCGAACTTCGGTAGGGACATGGTGACTTCGGGTAGAGAAGCACCATCAATAGGTGATAGTTCAGGAAACGTTCAGGATCTGGATGAGATCGCTGAGCGCTTCAAAGAACTGATGGTCGATATAGGGAAAAAATTGCAAGCAGCATCTAAGATATCTGCTCAAGCCTACAATCTTCAACGGCGTGAGGTTCAATATCACCCCGGCGAAATTGTTTGGCGTAGGAACTTTTCGTTTTCGGATGCCGCGAATTATTATGCTGCCAAATTAGCACCGAAGTTTGTCGGTCCGTTTAAAATTAAGAAGCGTGTGTCACCTTGGACATATGTCTTGGAAGATAGTAATGGTAAAGAGCGCGGAACGTGGCATGTTAAAGATTTAAAACCGTACACCGATGCATCCGAAGATTGATTTTTTTTAAGTAAAGTAGCTTATTTTGTTGGTAACGTAGTTTGTTTTTTTTACCTTACGGCATTGATTTTTAGTTTCAGTTTTGGTTTTTGATTTTCATTTGGATGGAAAATCCCTTTTCACTTTCCATTACCTTGGTAGATCTTAGAAAATGTGTCACAGCAATGTAAGCACATTTTCTGGGAGGTAAGGGTGTTATTTGTTGCGGTAAAATTTACCACAACAAGTTTCACCAGCCTATTCTTTTCCTTAATCCATTTTTAGCCTTCCTTTTTCGTTGCGGCTCCAAAATACCGGTAGAGTGCAGTTGAAACCTGGTTTCCATCAGCCACAGCCTGATCTTAAGGTATCTTGGAAAAGCAACACAAATAGGTCTTCGTCGTAGTTGTGTGATGGGCGATTCACACTGACCGGCAATATTGTATTGTGTGACGGGCGGTCCACAAGATAACATAGAGGTGCGACAGGTGTTCGACACAAACACTTATCGTGCGACAGATGGTCCACGGCAATCATTACAATATAATCGTGTGACAGACGGTCCACGAAATCATCGAGTGTGCGACAGATGGTCCACATAAGGATTAATAACATGATGGATTAAACCCATGTTCAACGACATTTGTGACAACTTGCTCACACCAACCTAAATTTAGTATGGCTTAATGCCCACCCTAAAGTGTCTTGAACACAAAAGTAAAATCACTTTGCGATGTGTTTCCCTATCCCCTTAAATTCTGCGCGAAGGTCTACGGGTTTTCGTAATTTTAAATTTCGGGTGAATTAGGGAATCCTGGCTTCTCATATGATTCGAAAAATGGCAGGGATCCCATCTGACAAAGAGCTTTCCTCCTAATTCGTAGTCTGGGCCGGTTTGGGTTGGGGGCATTGTTCTAATTTTTCGTTTATCTTTTATCTGTGGGAATTGACGGGTGGGGACTGAACTTGTCCATTGAGCCACTTTTGGAAAGAGACCGCATGCGTGGCTCGATTCGACTACGGCGCACACCCTAGCAAATTGGCGGGCTGTTGCAGTTAGACCGTGACCGAATAACACACGGACAGAAAGAGATGGCAATATTTATGGAATTGACGGCATGTACGAGTAAAGTCCGCCATGATGAAAAATCACTTTTTGGATTTTGGTTCGAGAGAATTGGTGGTGTTAAAAGCTTTACAACGAAAAATTATTTTGGATTCGAAATCGAGTTTTCTTACGTTCAGAGCAGAGAAAATTCCCAGTTCGGGGGATTATTGACGAAAATAGTGGAGCTATTTTCTGGTTCTGTGCAGGAGGAAAAGTCTTGGTCAGAGGCGATAAATAGGAGAGGAGGTATAGCCAGTGGGGCATACAAGAAAGAGGAGTGAGGATCCTGAGGAAAAGCTAAGTATTTGGTTGTTGGCTTTGTCCAGAACTTAGTGTAGAAATTGATTATTTTCGTTTTATTTTGTGGCCAGAAAAGTGGCAAAATTTTACCTCGGTAAGGCCTTCGTTTCGTTTCTTCTATTCTCCCGAAATTGCGGGACTCGCGACCGTTTTCCATACCGTTGTTTGTTCGGGAACTTCCCCATAGTGATTTCTCTTTGTGCACTTGGTGAAACTCCATTGTTATATTTTTATTTTATTTTATTCTAATTCGAACTTTTCTTCTTTCTTTTATTTGGAAAATTGGCCCTCTGCCAATTTCCAAAACCATTGTTAATTTTTCTTGTTATTGAAAAAATTCTGGGTTTTCTACCTATACTTATAAAGGTTTCCCAGATAAATTGATTTTAATAAATAGTGTAATTCCAATACGGAAATTAAACCCTTCGTTTATCTCCTTTGGAATTGTTCTTTTCTTCAGTTTCTTTAAAAAGGTAATGGTAAGTACCATAAAACTTCCTGGCGCCCATTCTTCTCAAAAGTACACCCTGTACTTAGTAATTTCAGATATCATTTTGATTCAATTTTATTAATCGCTTTCGATTAATAAAATTTCATTTCCATCGAACCACCCCCAAACTGAGCTACTGGGTGGCAGCACTTTAATTGCTGTCGGTTGCACTGCATCGAACGAGCCCATTTCGTAATTTGACACTTCAACTTCATTTCAAAAGAAAACTTTCCTTGTCGCGACGCACTCCGGTTTTGGTGCCTTCGTTTTTTTTATTAATTTTTAACTTTGTTTAATAAAATCGTTTGTGTTTGCGGATTTTATTTATCTGCCGGCCTAAAGAATTATATTAACAATTCATCCTAAGTGATTAATTCGCGTTCGATTAATTTTGCAACATTTGGCGTCCAAACGTGGGGCTCCCTTAGTATTTATTTTGTGGAAAAAAAAAGGTTCCAATCGCATTAAATTGTGTCTGTGGTGCATTGGTACATTGTGTCGATTTAGGGGAGTGTTTTGTTCTTTTTCATTTAAAGAAATTTTACTTTGTGTTTTTTTGTTTTTCCTTAGGTAAGAAGTGCAAGTGCATTATTACGTTGTTGGTGGTATTGGGAAACTTGTTGTTTGGTTAAGTGGTGACGTCATACGACGAACAGAGGAATGTGTGGCGTAAACAAACCAACGAAAAAGAAGAAAACTTGAGTAAGGTTTTTGTGGATAATATTTATTTGTGTTTCGTTGTTAAGTGATATTTTTGTGAATTGACACTTAACTTTGCTAGTTTTTTATTATAAGATTGTTTTAATTCCTTTTTATTTTAATTAATTTCATTTAAGTGATAATAGTGGTCTTTTTCAGACCTAAGGTTTTGTTATTGTTTTCAATTTATTTTTGCAATTGTGTGTATTTAGTATTGGGGTTGCCATTTCGGCAGTAGACCATTTTCGAGGGTGCCACTTTCGGTGCAAAAATTTTATAATTGTTTTTTTTTTTTTAACTTTTTTTAATTTTGGTGTAGCTTGATTTTTTTTTAGTATTTTAAATAGAAATCGGTTAGAGTTATTAAGTTGCTTTGGACAGTCGGTACAAAAAGGAAAAATCGAGTTTTTAATTTTTCGTGTCGTTTCGTTTTGAAAGTTTGGACGATCAGTTCAGTTTATTCGGAAAAAATTGTTGGAATCGTTAAGGGTTGCCAACACGCGATTTAGTGATAGTTTTTTTTAAAGTTATTTATTTTTTCTTTTGGCGATTTAAATTCCGTTTCAGTTTTTTTAATTATTTTGCTTAAATTTATTCTCTGTTGTTTTTTTTTGAAATGGATGTTAGCCAAGTAAAAAGATTATCTCAGGACGAAATAACTTATGAAGTAGAATGTAGAGGCTTAGCGGTAGGGACAGTAGAGGAGATGCGCAAAGCGCTTAGGGTAGCAATAAAGTTAGAGCGTAGGAATTCTTTTAACCCGCCCTCTTTTCCGTTCAACTTTGAACAGGATTTGACGGCGGTGGAGAAGAAACTATTAGAAATAGGGAAACTTTTAGAGAATCCTCCGAAGTCGGAAACTTCGAAGAAGTACTTGAAAATTATTACGAAGGTAGAGTGGGGGCTACGCAAGATGGATAGGAGCATACCGGAGAATGAGAGTCAGGAGAAGAGCAAGCAGGCTCTGAAAAATAAACTCGTTTTGTCGTTGGCTGAGTTAGAGGATGATGAGGACGAAGATGAAAGTGAGGAAGAAAATGAAGAGGATAGGAGTGAAGGAAAAATGTTAAAGGGATCAAACGATAAGAGCGGGGTTGAAAAGCAGCGTTCAGCTGAACCTCAAAGGAAGTCGACGAGTACTTCTGCCGGTACATCGACGGCCTTAGGAGTGGCCAAGGCTAGTAAGTATAAGAATAGGGATAATAGTAGCCAGGGTAGCCCGATTGTGGAACGGGTAGTATTTAATTCAGAAAAATGTCTGAATATAGTCAAATGGAATGTGAAGTTCACGGGTGAGCGCTGTGGTGCCTCAGTGAACTCGTTCTTAGAAAGAGTTGAGGAAATGCGTTCAGCTAGGGGGGTTTCAGAAACCCAAATTTTTAAGGCAGCGGTTGAGCTTTTTGTAGGAAAAGCTTAAATCTGGTTTAGGGCAGTTAGGGTTTCAATCAATTCGTGGCCGGAACTCGTCATAGAGTTGAAGCTGGAGTTCTTGCACCGAATTATGATGATCAGCTTTTGGAAGAGATTAGGCGTCGCACACAAGGCAACGATGAGTCAATCGGTGTCTATGTTGCGACGATGCAGAATTTGTTCGGTAGGCTTACTGATCCAATTTCGGAAAGTAGAAGGCTGTCAATGATTCAGAGGAACTTGACACCCTTCTATCAAACCCAGCTTGGTTTGGCGAAACCAAGTTGCGTATCCGATTTGGTCGCTTTAGGTAGGAATTTAGAAGCAGTTAGGGCAAATGTGGAATCGTATAATCCACCACCTAGGGTAAGGGATAATAGGAATCTGCTAGAACCGGATCTAGCTTATTTAGGTAGGGAAACTCCAGTAGTTTCGGTTGTTGCGGAGAACAACGGTACTACTCGTCAGGCCCAATCTTCTAACCAAAGACCCACTACTAGGTGTTTTAATTGCAATGGATCAGGCCATTTTGCAAATAGGTTTTCTGCTCCTAGGCGTTGTTCCGGCTGTGGTGAGTTAGGTGTTAGCAGACAAAATTGTCGTCGCTGCTCGGGAAATGGGCAACGGACTCTTGCGCCAGCAGGGCGGGATGTTCGAAGACATTGAATAGGTTACCTGCTGGTAACAAGTTGGTGAATCAGATTCACTTATGTCGTTTTCGATTGGATTTTCGGTCAATTGCACTCCTTTTCAATTCCAATCGAATATGAAAACACTGACTTTCCTAAATTTACACACACACTACCAAAGCTGCCATTTAACAAAATGGCTTCTTCAAGTATTTATCACTTTTGACAAGTAATCCAACGACAAACTTTATATGTATGTGTGTGTTCCTCATCTACTCCAAAATGAAATTGGGGACAGAAGAACACTCCGAAAACATTACCCGGAACAGCCAATCGAAGGCTTTTGGAGTAATAGGAGTGAAAAAGGAGTGTAAAAGGAGTACTCCGAACATCCAAACGAAAACGACATTAGGATTTACTTTGGAGGCAAACGGTAGTGATAGGAGACCATTTTTGACGGTTAGCATTTATGGTAGTAGATTTTTAGGTTTATTAGATTCAGGAGCTTCTAGGACCATAATAGGTAGGGATGCTTGGAGAATACTCCAAAATTTAAGTCTTTATTTAAAGACAGACACTGTTGGCTGCGTTCGGTTGGCAGATGGAACAGGTGTCGAGATTTTAGGGACACTCTCTCTTCCGATAACAGTAGAAGACAGGGCAGTACTGATTGACTGTCTTGTCATACCAACTCTGCCACACACGGTGATCTTAGGTGGAGATTTTTGGGCACTGTCGGGTATTGTCCCGGATTTAAGATCTCGTGAGTGGAATTTTTCGGAACAGTCGGTTTCGATTTGTTCTATTACAGAACGATCAGAGTTGAGTGATAGGGAAATAAAGTGTTTAGAAAATTTGATTGAGGAATCTTTTAGGAAAATGCCTGAAGGCTTAGGGTGTACAACAATGGTTGCGCACAAGATTAGGACGTCGGTTGAACCGATTAAACAACGGTATTATCCGGTTTCTCCGGCAATGCAGAAACATATAGATAGGGAATTGAATGAGATGTTAGACGCAGGAGTTATTGAGAGATCGACAAGTGCTTGGTCATCTCCAATACTTTTAGTTAAAAAGAAAGATGGCTCCTATAGGTTCTGCGTGGACTATAGGAAGCTAAATAAGAATACTGATAGGGATGCTTATCCAATACCATATATAAATTCGATTTTGGACAGGCTTCGAGGGGCGAGGTTCTTGTCTTCACTAGACATCAAGTCAGCGTATTGGCAGATTCCTATGGAGGAGGAATCAAAGCCTTACACTGCCTTTACGGTTCCTGGGAGAGGTCTTTTCCAATTTAGGCGAATGCCTTTCGGGCTTCATAACTCGCCTGCGACTTGGCAGAGGTTTATCGACACAGTTTTGGGTGCCGACCTCGAGCCATTCGTATTCGTCTATTTAGACGACATCATCATCATTACAGAGAATTTCGAAAAACATCTAGAAATCCTGAATGAGGTGATGAAAAGGTTGAGTGCAGCAGGATTGAAGGTCAGTAGGGAAAAATGTAATTTTTGCATGCCATCGCTGAAATGTTTAGGGTATAGTGGATCGAAATGCTTTACATGTAGATCCAGAGAAAGTGGAAAGCATGGTTAGGATTCCAGCACCGAGAAATGTTAAAGAAGTAAGGAGTTTTATAGGGACAGTTTCGTGGTACCGACGTTTTGTACCAAATTTTGCGGAATTGCTTAGGCCGTTATCGGACTTGTTAAAGAAGAATAGGAAGTTCACTTGGACTCAAGAATGTGAGGATAGCTTTAGGAAGGCAAAAGAGTGTTTGATGACAGCACCTATACTTACTTGCCCGGATTTTAAACGACCTTTTGTCGTGCAAACAGACGCGTCAGATTTCGGTATCGGTGCAGTTCTTTCACAGAACTTTGATGAGGGAGAAAAGGTTGTCTGTTACCTAAGTAGGTCTTTAAATAGGAACGAGAGAAACTATAGCACAACAGAGAAAGAATGCTTGGCTGTGTTATGGGCTATTGAGAAGTTGGGACCGTATATCGAAGGTGTTCGGTTTACGGTTGTGACGGATCACTACTCCCTGGTATGGTTAAGCAATCTTAAAGATCCGAAGGGTAGGTTAGCGCGTTGGGCAGTTAGGCTCCAACAGTTTGATTTCGAAATCATTCATCGCAAGGGCAAAGAGCATGTGCGGATATGCTTTCTCGAGGAGTGCCGCAGTTGGGTGGTATCTCGGACGAGGATTTAGACCCTTGGGTGAGCAAGATGATTTCTTCGGTTAATTCTAATCCGCTTAGGTATCCAGCCTGGAGAGTTGAACAAGGTCAGTTGTTCAAACTCGTCAAGGCTAATCATGTAGTTGTTCATCAGGATAATCAAGAATGGAAGAGAGTGTTAGGGAAAAATGAGAGGTTAGGGATATTACAGGAATATCATGATGGTCCTTTAGCAGGACACATGGGTGTTAGGAAAACATTTGCCAGAATTGGGGCGAAGTTTTACTGGCCAAAAATGAGGGCCGATATTACAAAATATGTAAGGAATTGTAAAGTTTGCCAACAGGTAAAGCCGGTGAATGATAAGCCAGCTGGATTAATGACTGAGAGGGTAGGAATCAAGGCACCGTGGGAAATGATTTGCGTTGATCTGGTAGGTCCGCTTCCGAAGTCGAGTAGGGGTTTCATTTACATATTAACGGTAGTGGATTACTTTACAAAGTTTCCACTACTGTTTGCGTTGAGATCGGCCACTGCTAAGGCAATAGTTAGGGAATTAGAAGATAACGTCACAGCATGAGGTTTTGGGAGTTTCGCCGTATCATGCGAACTTCGGTAGGGACATGGTGACTTCGGGTAGAGAAGCACCATCAATAGGTGATAGTTCAGGAAACGTTCAGGATCCGGATGAGATCGCTGAGCGCTTCAAAGAACTGATGGTCGATATAGGGAAAAAATTGCAAGCAGCATCTAAGAGATCTGCTCAAGCCTACAATCTTCAACGGCGTGAGGTTCAATATCACCCCGGCGAAATTGTTTGGCGTAGGAACTTTTCGTTTTCGGATGCCGCGAATTATTATGCTGCCAAATTAGCACCGAAGTTTGTCGGTCCGTTTAAAATTAAGAAGCGTGTGTCACCTTGGACATATGTCTTGGAAGATAGTAATGGTAAAGAGCGCGGAACGTGGCATGTTAAAGATTTAAAACCGTACACCGATGCATCCGAAGATTGATTTTTTTTAAGTAAAGTAGCTTATTTTGTTGGTAACGTAGTTTGTTTTTTTTACCTTACGGCATTGATTTTTAGTTTCAGTTTTGGTTTTTGATTTTCATTTGGATGGAAAATCCCTTTTCATTTTCCATTACCTTGGTAGATCTTAGAAAATGTGTCACAGCAATGTAAGCACATTTTCTGGGAGGTAAGGGTGTTATTTGTTGCGGTAAAATTTACCACAACAAGTTTCACCAGCCTATTCTTTTCCTTAATCCATTTTTAGCCTTCCTTTTTCGTTGCGGCTCCAAAATACCGGTAGAGTGCAGTTGAAACCTGGTTTCCATCAGCCAGAGTCCTGCTCTTAAGGTATCTTGGAAAAGCAACACAAATAGGTCTTCGTCGTAGTTGTGTGACGGGCGATTCACACTGACCGGCAATATTGTATTGTGTGACGGGCGGTCCTCAAGATAACATAGAGGTGCGACAGGTGTTCGACACAAACACTTATCGTGTGACAGATGGTCCACGGCAATCATTACAATATAATCGTGTGACAGACGGTCCACGAAATCATCGAGTGTGCGACAGATGGTCCACATAAGGATTAATAACATGATGGATTAAACCCATGTTCAACGACATGTGTGACAACTTGCTCACACCAACCTAAATTTAGTATGGCTTAATGCCCACCCTAAAGTGTCTTGAACACAAAAGTAAAATCACTTTGCGATGTGTTTCCCTATCCCCTTAAATTCTGCGCGAAGGTCTACGGGTTTTAGTAATTTTAAATTTCGGGTGAATTAGGGAATCCTGGCTTCTCATATGATTCGAAAAATGGCAGGGATCCCATCTGACAAAGAGCTTTCCTCCTAATTCGTAGTCTGGGCCGGTTTGGGTTGGGGGCATTGTTCTAATTTTTCGTTTATCTTTTATCTGTGGGAATTGACGGGTGGGGACTGAACTTGTCCATTGAGCCACTTTTGGAAAGAGACCGCATGCGTGGCTCGATTCGACTACGGCGCACACCCTAGCAAATTGGCGGGCTGTTGCAGTTAGACCGTGACCGAATAACACACGGACAGAAAGAGATGGCAATATTTATGGAATTGACGGCATGTACGAGTAAAGTCCGCCATGATGAAAAATCACTTTTTGGATTTTGGTTCGAGAGAATTGGTGGTGTTAAAAGCTTTACAACGAAAAATTATTTTGGATTCGAAATCGAGTTTTCTTACGTTCAGAGCAGAGAAAATTCCAAGTTCGGGGGATTATTGACGAAAATAGTGGAGCTATTTTCTGGTTCTGTGCAGGAGGAAAAGTCTTGGTCAGAGGCGATAAATAGGAGAGGAGGTATAGCCAGTGGGGCATACAAGAAAGAGGAGTGAGGATCCTGAGGAAAAGCTAAGTATTTGGTTGTTGGCTTTGTCCAGAACTTAGTGTAGAAATTGATTATTTTCGTTTTATTTTGTGGCCAGAAAAGTGGCAAAATTTTACCTCGGTTAGGCCTTCGTTTCGTTTCTTCTATTCTCCCGAAATTGCGAGACTTGCGACCGTTTTCCATACCGTTGTTTGTTCGGGAACTTCCCCATAGTGATTTCTCTTTGTGCACTTGCTGAAACTCCATTGTTATATTTTTATTTTATTTTATTCTAATTCGAACTTTTCTTCTTTCTTTTATTTGGAAAATTGGCCCTCTGCCAATTTCCAAAACCATTGTTAATTTTTCTTGTTATTGAAAAAATTCTGGGTTTTCTACCTATACTCATAAAGGTTTCCCAGATAAATTGATTTTAATAAATAGTGTAATTCCAATACGGAAATTAAACCCTTCGTTTATCTCCTTTGGAATTGTTCTTTTTTTTTAGTTTCTTTAAAAAGGTAATGGTAAGTACCATAAAACTTCCTGGCGCCCATTCTTCTCAAAAGTACACCCTGTACTTAGTAATTTCAGATATCATTTTGATTCAATTTTATTAATCGCTTTCGATTAATAAAATTTCATTTCCATCGAACCACCCCCAAACTGAGCTACTGGGTGGCAGCACTTTAATTGCTGTCGGTTGCACTGCATCGAACGAGCCCATTTCTTAATTTGACACTTCAACTTCATTTCAAAAGAAAACTTTTCCTTGTCGCGACGCACGCCGGTTTTGGTGCCTTCGTTTTTTTTTTATTAATTTTTAACTTTCTTTAATAAAATCTTTTGTGTTTGCGGATTTTATTTATCTGCCGGCCTAAAGAATTATATTAACAATTCATCCTAAGTGATTAATTCGCGTTCGATTAATTTTGCAACAAGTATTTTAAATATTTTAACGGATCAGAAACCTTATTATTCTGAAAACAAAAAAATTATTGAATTAAAAACGAAACATGTATTAAAGTCTAAAATTTTTGAAGGGTGAAAAGATTATGTATTGTATTTCAAACAATTCAGTAGCAAAATGGATTCCTGCTATTAAATCTAATATTATTAGCCCTTGTGTTTATGAAATTATTTTTAGTAATAATTGCAGACGCATAGTACAGTTTTATGATATTAGAAAATCTTGTTTAGAAGATAAGTATCATCCTTCTATAACTTTAACTTCCGAATGTTTAAAAAAGGAGAATTACAACCATAACGAAGTCTTGGAAAAAGAAAAGAGTTCATTTAAAGAGGTTGATAAATCATCTAAGCGTGCTAGGAAAACTTATGAAAAAATTAGAAGCTCATCTAGATTAGCTATTAAATAATTGATTGTTTAAAAAAAACAAAAAAAATTTTTTTTTGTAAAGTATTTATAATTATATTTCTTTTATGAACAAGTATTCTAAAAGACGAGAAATGTTATATAATTGTGTATTGTTATACTAAGTACTAGATGGCTGAGTACTACACATCTACCTACACTATATATTTAATCATCTACCTCTCATGTTAAATCAATTATTTAAGTTTCCTTCTTCTTCCTATGACTGTCTTAGAAACCACATGTTAAGACTTAACCTGAATTAAACTTATTAAAATAAAAGCAAAGCCTTTCCGTCATCAATTATATAATACCAAGGACAACTGGGTAACTGTCATCACAGTGATTGTCAAAAAGATAAACAATACTCATTTGAAAAATATTAAGTAACATGAAAATAATTCATACCCTTCTCTTCCTTAAAAAGAAAAAGAAAAGGAATGTGCATACGGTATTAAATAAAAATGACAAATGACAAAAAGTGCGCCAATATAAATGATATTAAAGTTATAACTAATTAAAAAACCACTAGCGTACTTAATTATGTCTATGGAGTATAGGACCGGTTCACTTATAAGTATCAAAACATAATTTTGGAGCTGAAGGCCCTCGTACCCCGAAAATTTAATGGGAGCGTTCAGACATCTAGGGACAAATTATTTGGTTTCTCAAAATAAAGAAAAAGAGAATATGTAAAAAATTACTCATTATGTAGGTACATTAAAAAAAAAGAAAAATAAAGAAATTCTGATTGAATAAGATGTATCTTATAAAATGTAACAAAAGCGCACCTATCAATCTATGAATAAATTCATTAAAATGCAAAGTACTTATTAATGTTATAATCTAGGCCTTAACAAATAGACTGTAAATTCCTGCTAAATAAGCCTTGATTATGTTAAATAAATGCCCACCCTAGAAAAATTACTGCCTACCCCAGAAAAATTGACAGTACTAAACTTGTGTTATGGTTTTCACCTACTTATTGTCAACCACCCAGCAACTACCAGATACCAAATTTTCTCTGCTTAAAAATTTATATTTTTTCTAAAGGGTTTTTCAACAGGGACGCCACAAAAGTAGAGCAACAGGGACAGCAAACGACGCCATATTTCTTGCCGCTCTTTTGACATTTCTCTTCAATAAGGTTTGCCATTTCATGATGGAAAGAAATACGAGCCAACAACGAGTCGAAATTATTAAAATTTACTACCGAAGTTTGGAGTCAGTGGCCTCAACGTTAAGAGCGCTAAAAATCGAAAAATCATCTTCAGGGATGAGGCTCATTTCTGGCTGAATGGCTTCGTCAATAAACAAAATATGCGGTATTAGTCAGGCAGAAATCCCCACGTACTCCATGAGTCATCATTGCATCCCAAAAAAATTACGGTTTGGTGTGGTTTATGGGCCGGCGGCGTCGTTGGGCCGTACTTCTTCCGTAGTGATCAAGACCGGAAACCAAGTTCGGAGAACGTGTTATCTAACGAAATGGTCCAGTCGCTTGGCCGCCTCGGTCGTGCGATTTGACGCCGTTAGACTATTTCCTGTGTGGCTACGTCAAGTCTATGGTCTATGCCAACAAGCCAGCGACGATTGATGAACTTCGTACGAATATCGAACGTGAAATTGCAGCAGTATCGGCCGATTTATGCTTGAAAACCGTCGAAAATTGGGTTCAGCGTCTGGACTTCTGCAAGCGTGCCCGTGGTGGCCATGCAAAAGAAATCGAGTTCCATACATAATGGCATCGAACGTACTTTCACAGGAATAAAGAATTTCATTGATATCCAAACCCGTTTTTGTTTTATTTAAAAAAAAGCTTTTGTAGCGCTCTTATTGAAAAACCCGATATTAGCAACTGGTCGTCGAATTTTTTCAAAGTATGTGTAAAACTATGAACACCTAATTATAGATAAATTTACTGTGTAAATATTTTCAAGCCAAAAATAAAAGTCTGCCTGAGGCTAGTGTTGTAATAGAGAGTACTATCAATACTTTCAATGCATCAAGATATGAATTTAAAATTTGGAAAGATATCGAGATGTTTGCTGAAAAGTATGAAGTTTCTCTAAAACCCGTTAGGGTATCAAAAAGGAGACGCCAAGAAAAGGATTTTTTTTAGAGAGAGCACTATTGGTAAAAGCAAGACATTGGATTTGGAAACCGATACCCAAACCGAGGACTACTGGAAAACAAATATTAATAACCAGGTAGTTTCTGATTTTAAAAGTTTTTGTTTCAATGTTTGTTTGATGGTTACTTTTTAAGATTTTTGTCTACAAAAATCATTTTTCATTTCAGTTGCCCTGAATACCGAAGCTTTGATAATACAAAATATCTTTCAACTGAATAATTAGGAAATAGATATAGAAAATTTAAAACAACACATTACTAAGGAGTTATTTCCGGCTGCATTAGAGCTTCCAGTGAGCTCCGCCAGTTGCGAAAGGAAATTCTCATCAATGTGACGAATAAAAACCTGGTTAAGAACAACTATGCTTTAAAATGGTTTTTCGAATTTAGCACTGCTGCACATAGAAAATAAAATAGTTAAAAATACGATCACTTCTGATGCATTCCTGAACAGGTTCAGCGAAAAATATCAGAAACTAAAGCTTAGTTACCAAACTTCAATTAACAAATAATAGTTGCAATTTTTGTCACATTTTTATATTTTTAATGCTTTATTTTGTCATTAAGTGTAATAAATATAAAGGTCGACTTCTATTTCTTAATATTGACTTTTTTTTTTAAATACAGCCACTTTTACTTTTTAATTGCGGTGCATCGTCATAGCTTGAGTTCAGAATCGAAAATTATCAGATATTATGGTTAAGAAAATAGCTCTGTGTCTATCAAATCTGTTGATTTTTTTATTAAAATAAAATTACAAATTAGTAATTTAATTAAAACTTGTGGCAGCTTATCAAGTAGTTGGCTGCCCCCCTAGGACAAATCTCTAACTATGCCAATGGAAATGGATAGGGGGTTCCCCTGACGCAACGGACTGGGACAAACTCTTAGAAAGACAAACTAACATTGAGGATAATAACAATCAACAATACGCAATTAACACAAAACATTTCACCACGACTCAAGAGGTCACGGACAAATTAAATAAGGTAATAGATGGTTATAACATATCTGTACAAAAAGGGGAAACAGACAAAGTTAGCCAGGACTTACTCAACAAGGTACTTATTTTGAAAGGTGGAATAAACGAACTAATAAGAGCTTGCCAAATGGCTAAAATAACATCGTGAATAGTAACTATTAGATTCAGAAGAAATCAATATTATAATTAACGAACTTGAGAAATTACCAAATCAAAATGTTGTAGAATCTGTCGGCCTTCGATCTATTGCAACGGGACGCCATTGCTTTCCTCTATATATTGTCCTTAACAAAGATTGATCGAAAGACTTACCATATCGTGACTGCCCGCGCGGCGAATAAACAAAATAGACAAGTCGACTTGGAATTCTCAAAATTCCCCATGACAAAACATACGGTTTGAACGGACATTGTCTTAATATTGGAAACAACTCTGTATGAGTAATGAGTGAAGCCTCATGCTTGCCTAGGATACTTAAAGGCGGCGACACTCTTTGTGACTATAAGACAAATACAGAAGAGGTTATTGAACTGATTGGCGAGAACACGATCTTTTTATCGAACTTCAGGGGAAATAATACTAAATACAAATTCTTCTATTCATTTTGAAGGTACCTACCTAGATGGCTAACGATGAGGTTCAATTCATTGATAAAACATATCGCAGCAAGGTTGCCACCACCCTACAGGCACTGCTATCCGCGCTGTCCAACATCACCAACTAAAGGACGATTCCCAATTTCGAATTTGTGTACCGTCTCAGTGCCAAAATCATTGAATTAAATAACACGTTGCATACAAATCTTGATTGTTCTATATTCACAGGGAGTCCAATAATTATAACAATTGTGGCCATAATTTGTCTATTCTGGAGAAAAATTTATGGAAGAGTACCAAGACCTACCTCACGGGTCGATGCGATCTGCGGGACGCAGATATTTGAGAGGGGGGCAGTTATTACGGTCAGGCTTTGATCTGATAAAAGAAAAGTGCACACGCTGCACACGAGCGACGGATGTCGTCGATCGCTATTTTGAATCAATAATTTAACAAGTCCAATAGTCGGTGCCGAACCTGGAAATTTTGCCGCCCTAGGAAAATATTCTTATTTTGCCGCCTCAAATAAAAAAGAAAATTTCGACAACATTAACATTTATATAGGGTTTTATTTAATAACAATCAAAGGCTTTCGACAAAATACACGTTGACAAAATTTTGAAACTTAAATGCTGGTCTGCGCGATTTCATTTTTGCAAATCTTGTAGCGAGTTCTTCTTCTTCAATGCATTGTTGAGCGAAGATAGGTTTTTATAAGCTTAAGTTTCGAAAAGCTAGCTTCTCCTTATGCAACACTTACAGGAAACTCAATAGTACCTTAATGCCGTTAATAAATTTGGATACAATTCAAGTAAAAAAGTTTAAAATTGACAAAATTTTGAAATTAACAGCAGAAGAAGTTCGTTTAAATACATTAATTTCATTCAAGAGATCTTTAGCCATAATATACTTTTGAACTTTGTTGTCAATTGTTGCCGTTAATGCCAAGATTTTGTCAAGTTTAGGCAAGGCGCTAGCAAGTTTTCGGTAAGGAAATCCAGAAGAGAAAAACATGACAGACCCCTGCCTGCTATATAAAATACTCGTGATCGTGAGGCGCTTGCTAGTAACTCACTAATAAAATAATTTTATAAAAATGTTGTGCCCTGATGCTGTAATGATAAACTAAGGTCCAGTTTTTCAGTGCGAGATTAAAATTAAACCCGAGTTAACTCATCAAATTTGGTGAGTTAACTCAGGGTTAACTGAAAAAATGATTTTGATGTTTTATCCACCGAGTTTGTTTAGTCGTTCCGCATACATTCTCCACCGAAAAACTGCTTCTTCAGTTAACTGTGGGTTAATTTACTTCTAGAGTTAACTAACTCTGGTTTAATTAACCACTGAAAAACTGGGACTAAATGATTTTGTTGATTTACTATGCACATTTTTAAATTAACACATTGAATCGGTGTGTGGAATCATATAATAATTTTTTATATTAATAAATACAAATGTTTCGTTTATTTAAACTCGATTCATATAAATCGCTATGTTAAAGAATTACAACTTAAAGTTGTTTATAAATGACATTTTGACCTAATTGCTGATACGTAACTTAAATATTTATGTTCTACCTTAACGCTTATATTCTACTTAAACGCTACCTTCCACCTCAGTGTAAACTGTCACATAAGCTCTTATTTTGAACTTAAAACTTTAAGTTTCGTTTTAGCAAACGGGTCTAATGTAGCAATGTTTACAGCGTTCTTGTATAATGTTTCAAACAAAGATTCCTTAGAACGGTTTATCTGAAAGTACTGTCGCAATTTATCTAAATGCTCCAAACAGTTCAAAAAGTCCATTGATTTTGATTGAAGCATTTTCTAAAGGATATATATTCTGCATAAAAACTTGTTCCAAATTACTGTTGACAATACAACCTTGAAATTGTGTTTAGTTGCTTTAAAAATTTAAATTTTATCGAATTCCGAACTTTTTGGAATTTCAACTAAAGCATCTGTAATAATTATTTATAAATAGAAAGGACAACAAAGAAGAAAGAAAAAAGTATACGGAATTAGTTCTTGAAGTAGACGGATGTGTAATTTTTTTTTCGTTTTGAAATTATTGTACTGATAGGTTCGGCACCGCCAATAGTGATTAGTCTTCTACTTGGTTGATTGAGTATTTTAGAAAGAACAATTTTAACGTGAAACTCCGATAGATTAGAAATTTTCAACAATAATAATACACCTTAGTTTGAGTTCACAAAATTAATTTTTTTTTATTAGATTGTATGCATTTCAACAAAATTATTTGTCATTATCAGCATTGAAATAAAATTGAATGCGAATATTTAAGCCACCGATTCCAGAATTCCCGGGATTCAAGTAGTTTAATACTGGAATTTTCGGGATCAAAAACTGAACTGCGATCCCATTATTCGGGATCTCGGGATTGCGATCTCTAAATGAAATGTAAAAAAGACGTAGTAAACATCCAGCCTAAGGATAAACCGTTGTATGGTTTAGTTGCTATGGTTTTTTTTTGTAGTTATTTGCTTAAAATTCAATACAAAATACATTAAATATTCGTAGTTCAGCTATTATTGTTTTATATTATTGAACAGTTTTCTAAGACTATTTATAGATTAGGAAAAAACAAGCCTAGTTATTATTAAAAAAATACAGTAGCAGACATTACCATAATCTTTTTATTTTATTAAACTTATAACGACTAAAACTTACAAAAACATGAAATTGTTTTGTATGTATAATAGTTCCTGTCCTTAGTTTTAATCTGGTAGAGCAATTTTTATTTTAAAATCAAAACTAATTTATATAATAAAAAATAATTTTCATAATTCTGGTTGAAAGTATTTTTTTCTTATTATTTTTGATGTTCAATTATAAATATATGTTTGTAGAATAAGTAATTCTTTATTATAGGCTGTCGTGTCGGTGAAAAATATAGTCTAAATTAGTTTCAAATACAAATGTAAAGTAGGTAGGGAATTCTTATAGACTTTGGGTTATTTCTGTTGATCAAATAGATTATTCCACCCAATTATGAATTATTTAAACAAAATTATTTCTATTTCAAGAAAGAAAACAGGTAATATGTAATAACGAACAATATATGAACAAATTTGCATATTTAATCCTTGGTTGATTTTTTTGCAATTCTAAATATGAAATAACATAGGTACCTACCTGCATAATAAAATAATTATTATTAAGATATTTGTATTTATTCTAATGCTTAGTAATATTTATACATAAATACATATAATATGTATATTTATATATATGTTGTTGTTGTTTTCCAAACTAATTTTTAAGTGTTATTTCTGTTGTTAAAATAAATTATTCCACCCAATTATGAATTATTAAAATAAAAATATTTCTATTTCAAGAAAGGAAAAAATGTAATATGTAATAATAGACACTTTATGAACAAATTAACATATTTAAGCCTTGGTTGATTTTTTTGCAATTCTAAATATCAAATCGCATGCCTGTATAAATATGTATCTACATATTAAAATAATAAATTAAGGTATTTGTATTTATTCTAATTCTTATACTAATATTATTATATATATAAGAACATATAATATGTATATTTATATCAACATATAAATTAGGATATCCGTTGTTTTCCAAACTCATTTTTTGATGTGTAAACATCTATGCTGGCGGTAGAGTAAAAAAAAAAGGTGAACTTTCGTGTGCAACGTTACGTCGTGCAACGTTACGGTGTGCAACGTTACGATCTGCATACTAGGATGGGTGCGTTCAGTAAAAAAAATCTTAAGATCCCCTTCAAGAAAAAACAAGTCGGTTTTGGATCCGCGCACGTTGATGTTTACACATATCAACCGTGAGTCCCGGCACTCACACAATTTTTTGTAAGATCATAATTGAATGCCCTAAAAATTCGTTTTACCCACACAAAATTTTACCCGAGCTCTTAACGCATTCTTCCAAGACCATTTTTTTCCTATGGACTTTCTAATTATTTTTAATCACAGCAAATATTCTAATTTTTGTTGATGATTTTTATTGTAGTCATCCTATAAAAAGACCTCATTCAAAAATGTATGTATACACACATTTTATAAAAATATTTAGATTTTTAAATCTATTATATTGTATGAAAGATCTTTGATAAATTTTCCGCACTTGAAAGTTATTTTTTTAATGTCAAAAATTTAGAATATCTGCTGTAACTTGAGAAAAAATGAAACAACAGAAATACGAAAATCCCCTACAATGTTTTATCGGAAAAGTATGGCCTTTGAGGCACGCGTTAATGACCTGTGACAACATATTTTTAGTTTGAATGGGAAAAATATCTGTATGTATTTAAAATGTATAACTTAATAATCATAAAGGCTTAACTACATTCAACTCACTTTTGTACAAAAGCAAACCAAATGTTTTGTCTCTTTTCAACACACTACTCAATTCTATCTCTTTCCTCAAATTTTGGAAAAGTAAAAGTTACAGCGCTCTTAACTTTTACTTTTGTACAAAAGTAGAACACTAATACGCATAAGCAATTAGTTTTAAAACCGACTGATGGATGTCACTGCGGAGGGGGAAATTTTTAGGGAACAAACCATATCTAGACAGATCACGATTTTGTTTTGGTTTCGGTAAAGAAAAATATATGTATAGCTTTATATGAATGTATCTTTTATATAAATTTATTAAAACAAAATTAAATGCAAAGATGATCTCGAATACAAAATGCATTTTATTAAAAAGGAAACAGAAAAAAAACGCTGCATGTCGGTCGTAATCTCACAAGCTTTTATTTCATATAAAAATAATTCTTTGTAAATAAATTGTTTTACCCCCTCCCAGTTCCAATCTTCTTCCCAGACTCACTTTAGTTTTATCACAACAGACAGCAAGAGGACGAACAAAACAAAGAGAAATATGTAATATATTGGGCGCGTTCAACGCATTATGTCTTACATCTGGATTTTCAGATTTCTGAATTTTTGGAGCTTCTGATTGGCCAGCTGCCATAAAAAGTTAGATGACTTTTAGTGACTTTTAGTTACGTTTGCTTATGTTTCATCTGAATTTTCAGCCAAAAATTCTCATCTGAAAATTCAGCATAAAGTGATAGTGTTATGGAAATGTTGAAGTACTCTACATAGAAGTTGAACCTTATGATTTTCGCTCTGGTTAGTGGTTGATTTGTTGTGATTAATTTTCATCACGAACAAGTTAATACTTTATTACAAAGAAGAAATAATTGCTTATTGTTAATCAAAATATTGACTATTCTTAAAAAAATGTACCCAGAATTCTCCATCGCAATATTGTGGAATTATTTGTTCATTGAACTTTGCATAGTCTTGCTGTATTTTGTTGCTGATTAAGTTACATATATCATAACCAGAACTACGTACGCGTAATTTTTTACTTGAAGAATAAAACGAAAGTTCTATTTTATTCCGTTTTAATGTAAATACTTTAGGTAAATTCTAGCATTTGACACAACAATTTTCAACTGAAAATTCAGATTTTTTGTGCGTTCAACAACATAAATTCAGAATGAATTTTTAGATTTTGTAATTGAACGTGCCCATTGTTTGGTGCCACCGTGCTTCTCCAGGCGGTTTCTCGTGTTATTGTTGTTCCCAGGAAGTCGCCCGTTCTGTCCATTTTATCGTGGATTTCGCGCACCAGTTTGTCTTGGTATCGAACTTCATCGTTTCCAATGTCGATCGTCAGCTAATTGAGAGTGCTGATTTTTTGTTGCAGTTCTTCGGCGGCTCATTCGTTTTCTTCGAGAGAATCTTGAATCTTGGAGCCGGGACTCTGGGGTATCGGTTGGTAGGAGTAGTTCGGTTGGTTGTTTTATGTGAAGCCAGTGTTATGAATTGGATGTTACTCGCTGGAAATGCCTTTGGATTTATTAAGCAATTTTGTAAGATACACGGACAGAGACCATAAAAGGTCATTTTGTTTTTTTTTGTTTCAAAAAAATGACATACTTTTAAGTGCCAAACACAATTTTGGTAATCTTTATCGCAAATAGATGTCGCTAGAGTATGTGTGTGTTTTTTCACTTTTGTACATTTCACAAAAAGTTTTGAATGTGGTTAAGCCTTAAGTTATACATTTTTTTTACAAACAATTTTAGCGCAACACAAAAAAAATGTGTGATTGCCTGGACTTACGGTTAATATGTGTAAGCATCAACGTTTGTCCAAGCTCTTATTTTTTGTTACTAAACGTACTTAATATACATAACAATACAAGCGTGTAGTTACGTATTACACATGACGTATTCCACCCCTTACCCGGAGGCCACACGAGCCAGTACTGGCTGGCCAGTTGTGTTCATACATTGCCTTTCAAATTCGTATCTGTGTACTGGCTGTAGACGGCAGACCACTTGGCAAAAGAGTTGCTTGCAAGTGGGTCGTTCTTTTTCTCTACAATAGTTAACTTTGGTTGATCTTTCAAACATAATGGATTGAAAAAAAAAACAAACATAATATTTTGGGTGTTACCCTTGACAAAAGCTTATCTTACTCAAATCAAACTTCCGAAGGCGTAAAGAAAGGTCAATTTTTAATAAAAATCTTGTTTCCACTTTTTAACAGAAACTCCCATCTAAGCCTTGAAAACAAATTATTTTTTTACAAAGTGATTTTCCAACCTGCTATGTTATATGCATCTTCGTGTTGGTACTATTGTGCTGAGTGCCACTACAAAAATATTCAGATTTGTCAAAATAATATTTTTAAATCAATTTTAAACCTTCTTGGCATTTCTCAACGATTGGGTTGCATGAAATTGCAAACATACCTACTATAAAAGAAAATTGGTCAAAAATGTACAAGAAGCTAATGTTTAAATGTTCAATAAATGAGAATTCAATGTTGAAAAACATTTCCGCTTAATTTGCAACTATTTGTATATTATATTAGTTTTAGTAAAATTGTCAATGAGGTTTTTTGCTAAGAATATAATATATATTACTCTCATCTCTATGTTATAATTATCAAATTATATGTTAAATAGGTTGACAATAAATAAATAAATAAATTGAAAAAAAAAACAAAATGGAATAAAAAAAATTCATTCCTCTAACCCTGAAGCCACACGGGCAAGCACTGACAACGGCAGGCAAGTTGGGTTCATACATTGCCTTCCAAATTCGTATCTGTGTACTGGCTGTGACGTAGGCAGCACTCCACTTGCCAGAAATCTTGCAAGTGGGTCGTTCGTTTTCTTTAGTATAGTAAACAACTTTGGTTGATCTTTCAAACAAAATGGATTGAAAAAAATCTAAATACATTTGGAATGAATATTAAAGAAAAATGCAAAAATGGTTAACCAACTTTGTTTTTAATGATAGCTATAACTGGGGCCTAAGAATCCGAAAAAAATTAAATTTTATTTTTTGAGAAGGGCAATTTTAGAGCTGATGAGAGGTGATTCGTAATGAATTATTCGCAAACGTCAAATATTCTGTCAAGCAATGTCAAGTTTCGTATGAGAGTGAATTCAAACATTTTAAAATTGCATACAAATTGCAAACTCAATTTCTTTTAACTTATTTTTTGCACAAATTCGAATCACTTCAGAAATTTGAATAAAAGGAACGATGAATGCTGTGTATAGTTAAAACAGAACGCACTTCTCTACTGTCTGCTCAACAGGCTTCGAAATAGTAAAGACCACAGATTAGGCACATGAAGATGAGAATCCCCGGCAGCCATTTTAATTTGCCTACAAGCTTGAACAGACAGATATCAGATAAGAAATGAGAATGTGTGTATAAAACCTCACACATAGACAGTAGGGATCTTCATACATCTGGTTAAATTATTGTTGTAATTCACATCTATTCATTGACGTGGGATGAAATTACAAATACTACAATGTAAACAAATGGGTTTTGAAGGGTGAAACGTACGAAACATTCTCATCTTCATATGGATAATCTGTGGGCAAGCCAGTTGGCAAGCCAGTTGTGACCTTACCTGTTGAAGTTAAAATAATTAAAACCTTGATAAAGAACGGTGTTCACATTGGACTGTCTCCTCCGACTTTTGTTGACGTGTCTCTTAATCTCACTCCCACTTTATGGTGAGAAAGAGCTGTGAAAGAAAGGCACGATTTTTTAATTGTTTTACAAACTAGTTGACGTTTTCTTTTGTGACATGTTATGTTCTTTTAGTCTGTACTTTACCTTTGCTCTTTGCCACCAAATCCGACAGAATTTAATTTTTTCAATTGGTAACATATTTTATCCATGGGAGAGTTACAGAACGTAGGCACAGAATGTCAAAGTGAGTCCGATGTGTTAACATTAGGTTTGCTTAGAAAAAAAATAAATTTTTCTAGACAAATGAAATCTTTCATTTTTAAACGTAAGTATTTGCACACACACACTAGGAAGTTGAAATTTTTTTGTGGCGTAAAAAGAAAACAAATATTAAAGAGTATATTCGATTGTCTTTTGTTTTTTACTCTCAATTTATTGAAACAAACAGTGAATTTGATAAACAAAAACAATAATATTAAAATGAGAAGTCAGAGAATCAACGCAACTGTCGTAAGACAACTTGAGGCGTGTTTTTTTTTTGCAAGCCCGGAAGAAATTAGTCGAAAAAAACAACGTCGGGGCTAATAAATTACATGTTAAATGCAATAACAACTAATCCCAATGGGCTTAGCTAAGGGCGCAGAATTCTGGGGTCTTAACTTAAGCACGGAGAAAAACTCTGATATTGGCTTAAATTAAACTCCATTTTTGTTTCTGTGATGGCGTCGCTAATCTCCAATGTCATTTTTTTCAACCAAATCACTCCGGGATTTTATGAGCACTATGCTATATGCGGAACCAATAGAAAACTATCGAAGACCGAAATTTCAATGTATAATTAATCCTTACTAATCATGTTATTTATTTTATTACTGACTTTTCTGTGATTCTCTGTCCAAGAAATTTCTTTGAATTAGAAAATCACAGTTCAGCAAAATGTCATTATGACAGTAAAAGAATGAAGGCCAAACAACTAGTTTTTAGTCATTACTTCTTTTGAGTGGGTTATGTGGGTCGTAGGCCAAAATTTGGCCAGTGACATTTCTTATTGTATATTCCTTGTTTATTTAACAAGTCGCTTCATTTATTTCTGTTGTTTGTAGAGCGCACATGTATACCTGTATGGTTGTTAATATATGTACATACATAAACACACTCGAACAATAAGGAAAACCACAAAGAAGAATGAGCGAAAACTCTGCAACATAGATACACCATATAAAGATGACAATCTTTCGTACGTTTCACCCTCCAAAACCCATTTGTTTACATTGTTGTATTTGTAATTTCATCCCGTGTCGATGAATAGATGTGAATTGCAACAACAATTTAATGGGGTGGGTTTGTTCTGTTTCGCTAGATCGACCATTTTTTATGTGCAAATAACGCAGCCATCCTTAAAAAAATTCCAATTCACCAGCTTTTCACCATGAAAATGGGGGATGTTAGGTGGGATATCGGGTTGTGTTGAAAGAAACACAAATTTAATGATGCTAAGTCCGCTATTACACGACGACTTTGGCGTAATGAAACTTCTTTAAATTTTTTTTGAAAATTCATCTTGTGAGTCGTGCGCTGTTACACATGGATTTTTAAATCTTGACTCAAATTTGGAATTTCCCTTTAGTTTGGTTAGTTATTAAAATGTTCAATGCTCTCTATATACATATATGTATATTATGTATATTATACATATTAAGGTAGAACTAGAATAGGCGGAAACAATCGAAAGCTTATGTCAAAACCGACCAAAAATAAGCTTTCCGAAACGTCATTTTCACAAGTCATCTATAATGCACTTAAGTGGTTGAAAGTGAGAAAACAAATTAAATAATTATTTGTTCAATGTCAATTTTCACAGCACAGAGTGATAGGCTTTTAATTATTTACCTTGCGAAACCACTTAAATTCGATGTGGGGGAGAGTACGATAACTCAGGCGCTGCAAAATAATAACGGTTTTTTGTAGAACGGTAAAATACAAGCATTTTTTTGTATGGGAGGGAGGGGGTATATCTCCCTCCGTTTATTCGGGAGGGCCAATTTTCTAAAAAATGACTTAAAGTTAAAAAAAAAAGATTTAAAAACAACGGCAACACTTATAATGCAAAATTATATGTTTTCTGAAAGCAAGAAACTTATTCTTCTATTATTTGTTTCAACCTAGTTATTTGTGTTAATAGTTTTTGAAAAAAATGCTTTCAAACTCAAAATGTATCCAAAAAAACATAAAAATAAATGGGTACAACATATGAATTCTTTGTATTCACTTGGTTTCGTACGACGGCTCCCGGAAATTACGCCAGAAGAAATTACGCCAGAATTTTTTTTGGAAAAAACGCCAGAAAATTCTTCATACAAAATTCTGGCTTTTTTTCCTAGGAAAAAATCCCAAATTTTTCTTGCAAAATTTCGGAATTTCAGGCATTTTTTCCTAAAAATTTTCTGGCGTTTTTCCCATTTACAGAAATGGAAAAAAGGCCAAAAAAAAATATTTGGAAAAAAGCCAGAAATAAAATTTCTGGCGTTTTTTCCTTTTCATGTTTAGGAAAAAACGCCAGAAAACTGTATTTTGTATAAATTGTTGCTCTATCATCTATTGTAAGAATTATTGTTTAGTTGCTTTCGCGAATTCATCATTGACACTTGACGTTGTGAAAAAAAAAACATGCAAAGTTGTGAGTACGAAATTGTCTGTGGAAAGCAAAAAAGCAGTAAACTTTTATATATTCTCGAACAGAAACAATTATATAAAAACAAATATTGTTATAAGAACAATGTGGTGTATATTTGTTATGTTAATAATTGTAAGGCAAAAATGATGCTGTGTGATGGACTATACATGAAAGTAAAAAAATATATTGAGCACAATCATGGTGACCAAAAAAGCTTTTACGAAGAGTTAAAAGTTCTTAACAAAATAAAAGGTGAATGTATGAAATCGGCTGTTGTTTTGAATGATACAAATGCAATGAGCGGGATCCGATGTGCTTATCGATCAGTTTCTGATAGGTATGTATTAACAAAATCATTGCTAAGATAATTATTAAAAAAGTATTTAAAACTAAATTATTTCTAATAATCAACAAGCTACATCAAAAATAAATTTTTCAAAAATTGAACGAGGGTTAAGATACTTGACCAGCAAAATTTTTGTCTCGTCCCCAAAGTCGCCAGTAGAAGTTGTTGAAGCCTTTCAGAAGGAGTCTATTTGGAATGATTATGGTAGAACTAAACACGTGGATCAACCGCATCCAAGAAAATGATTTTGCTTTTTGTATTTTTGCGTCGGAAATGATTTTGGATTTAATACGCGAAAATATTCCTGCCTCCAATCGTGTATTCATCATCGATGGAACATTTAAAATTGTTCCCATTGGTTGCTTTAAACAACTTCTTATTATCCATATACACTACTTCGAGCATGTGAGTTAAGGCATAACACCAAAATGTTATTTCCATGTTGAACTAAAAACTAATTATCTTTTACTATTCTAAACCTTTTTACAGATATATCCAGTTTTTTTTGTGCTTATGACTAAAAAATCAGAGCTTTGCTACACTAAACTGTTTTCATACATAGAAACATGCATTTTCAAATTGGAGCCGCACTCAATAATGACAGATTATGAACGTGCAATGCGAAATGCGTTAATCAAAGTGTATCCAAATTGTGAGCATTTAGCATGCTGGTTCCACTATTGCCAGGCGATAAAACGAAAATGTACCAGAATACCCAATTTCTTTGCTGAAGTCAAAAAATCTGAGTCAACGTTAAATATATACCATAAGTTTTTAGCTTTGGCTTTACTACCGAGCAATTTAATTCAATATGCATATGACTTAATCAAGTATGAAATTGACTCATACAAGTATATTGTATTTAAGGAATTCTTGACCTATTATGAGAACCAATGGCTTAAACGGGTAAAGCCTAGTACGCAGATCGCGCTAAATTTTCGTTTTCATACAAAATTCTCTCCAAAGTTTAGCCAAGCTAAAATTTAGCAAAGCATTTTAGCCGAGTGGTACGCAGCTCCAACTAAAAAAACACATTTTTGTTCCATACTGTACATAACTATCTGTCAAAATTTAGCGCACGAAATGATTGTTCGGCACATTAATTTTCGAGCTAAATTTTGAAGGTTTCTTTAACTCTTAAATTTTTTGTGAATTTTGCTTTGTGAAAATAAAAAGCAACGTGGTTAATATTTGGAAACAAACTATTTATCTCGGGCAAAGAAAAGAATCCATTTTATTTGGTTGAAATTACTTGGAATAATGAAATAAAAATTCTTTGAAATTGTTAAATATAATTTTTTTCAGATAACAGCTGTTCTCTTTGACATATTCTCCACAACGCTCTCATGTCAAAATTTAGCTAGGGGTTTAGCTGATGTTTGGAGAGAAAAGTGGAAGCTTAAATTTAGCGCGATCTGCGTACTAGGCTTAAGATTATAATATTATATATTACGCTTTGTCTATATGTTTTATTATATTACAGGAAAAGCCAGAAAATATATCTGTTTATGGTAAGGATATAAGGACGACGTCAGCTGTTGAAGCATATAATGGAGTCCTCGGTAGTTTGATACAACATAAGGGAAACTTTTTTAAATTCGTTAAAATTCTTCGAGAGGAGGAGTTTTTTAAAAGTCGCGACTTTTTTAATATGGTAGAGACTGGTGGTGCAACAGGCTCTATTAAGAAGAAAAAATACAAAGATAAGAGCGCGAAAATTAAAGAAGCAAGCCAACTTTTGGCAGACAAAAAGATAACAACAATCATGTTTCTCAAAAGGATGGTGTACGAACAAAACTGTATATGCACAGATATGGAGTCGTTCGATGACGTTTTCGAAGGTTTTTGTTCTCTAATTAATAATCGTATTTTTAAAATAATTTCTATGCACTTTTCTAGATTCTAATGATGTTGACACTAACGTTTACTCTGACGAGGAAGAAGAAGCGGAGGAACATCCTGAAGACGTAAAAGAAGCGGATGTAATATTATGTATTATATGTCAGGTCCTCCCACCAAACGTTGTGTTGTTGCCGTGCAGACATATGAAAATATGCTCGGAGTGCAACTTAAGGTTGCAAGCTCAAGCAGTTGCAGATTCAAACGAAAATTACAAATGTCCATGCTGCCGGGAAATCGCAGCAGACACTTTGCAAGTTTACATTTAGTAAAAATATTTTGTTCTTTTCTATTTTGTTAAATAAATTGTTACAAATAAAAAAAATTATTGAAAACTTTAGTAATTTTTTGCGTGGCAGCCACGACGTAACCGCGCCGGCCCGCGCCGCGTTCGCAACGCCATGGCCACGCGCGCCGGGCCGCGCCCGGGACCGCGCCGGCTAGCCGCGCCGCGTCCGCAACGCCATGGCCGCGCCGCGCCCGCGACCGCCCCCCCCGCGGGTACATGTCAGGGGCTGTTTTTTCCTGTTGTGATAAAATGTCTACAATATTGACCAAGTAGCGAATTTTAAAATGCAAAACATTTTCTGGCTTTTTTTCCAAATTGATATTAGGAAATTAGGCCAGAATATATCAATTGGTTTTCTGGCCTAATTTTCATTTTGGTTTCTGGTTTTTTTTTTCATTTCTGTCTGGCACAATTTCCAATGTTTCTGGCTTATTTTCCACAAAAAATTCTGCTTCTTTTTCCAATTTGAAGCAGAAAACATTTTCTGGCGTTTTTTCCAAAAAAAAATTCTGGCGTAATTTCCGGGAGCCCGTACGACCACCTTTAGCCCCGACGTTGTTTTTTTTCGACTAATTTCCTCCGGGCTTGCAACAAAAACATGCCTAAGATTGTCTTACGACAGCTGCATTGATTCCCTGATTAAATTATTATTGTTTTTTTTTTCATCATATCCACTGTTTGTTTCAATAAAATGAAATTAAAAAACAAAAGACAATCGAATATACATAAATCGATTATAAATTTTCACTTTCAAGATTTGTTTTCACAAACTTATCCATATAAAGTCGCGTTAGCACTTGATAACTCGTTGCTGAATTTATTATACTTTCTGAACATACTCATGATATTTTTAAAATAACCGACATTTTGGTGGTGAATGGAGGAATTCTGTCTATGGGCGCAACGCACGTATCGTTGCCTAAAAGATTTGTATATTAAAGTCTTATCATTTGGACGTGTTGTTTAATCGTGTCACTTGCCATGGTGATTTGGCATCAGTAACTGAATAATAGACAACAGATTTGGATTTGGGGTAGGTGCAAGGTTGGTTATATTCAGTTTTTTTGGATTTAAACAACCCTCACTGTATAAATATATACCTCACTGTTTAGGTGTGAGAACTAATTTCGCGTACGCGAAACTACGTGCCTTTAGACAGTTTCTAATTAATTCTAAGTAGCTTTGGATAGATGGATAACCGATTTGGTTATAGGCGACATCAAGTTTTGGCTTCACATTCTTTTCACTTCTTAATAAAAATTGACATTTTTTGGGCGGTAGTGACCTACATATAGGTTAAACCATTGTTTAATGTATTTTTTTAATATTTGACAAATAAATATTGGACAAATAACTTCCTTTTTTGTTTTTTTTTTCATTGGTCCAAACATAAAACAACACAAAAATAAATTACTGAATTGTCGGGCGCGTTCAACGCATTACGTTTTACATCTGAATTTTCAGATTTCTGAATTTTTGGAGCTTCTGATTGGCCAGCTGCCATAAAAAGTTAGATGACTTTTAGTGAGTTTTAGTTACCTTTGCTTACGTTTCATCTGAATTTTCAGCCAAAAATTCTCATCTGAAAATTCAGAATAAAGTGATAGTGGTGGGGGAAATGTTGGAGTACTCTACATAGAAGTTGAACTTTATGATTTTCGCTCTGGACGAACAAATTAATATTTTATTACAAAGAAGAACTAATTGCTTACTGTTAAGTGAATTTTTAAATCAAAAGATTGACTGTTCTTAGAAAAATGTTCCCAGAATTCTCCATCGCAATATTGTGGAATTATTTTTTCATTGAACTTTGCAAAGTCTTGCTGTATTTTTTTGCTAATTAAGTTACATATATATCATAACCAGAACTACGGACGCTTAATTTTTTACTTGAAGAATAAAATGAAAGTTCTATTTTATTTCGCTTTAATGTAAATACTTTAGGTAAAAGCTAGCATTTGACACAACAACTTTCAACTGAAAATTCAGATTTTTTGTGCGTTCAACAACATAAATTCAGATCAGAATTTTTAGATTTTGTGATTGAACGTGCCGTATGTGTGCAAATAAATGGTGGTGAATGGACGAATTTTGCATATGTGCGTGTTTCTCCTGAATTTCCCCTGAATTAGCTTGTAGGCAAACTCGGATGACAGCCGAGATTGTCATCTTTATATGGTGTATCTATGCTCTGCAATTTTTTAACCTCAGCAATTTTGTGTACCCTGACGTCCCTCGCCTACGTGCTTAAAAATCGGAAGAAGAAATCGCATCGTTTAAAAGCAGTCATAGATATTTATACATACAAAAATCGTACTGTTTTATAGTTAATCCAACAGTTTTTCAGTTACAGCTAGTCAGAATTGTCTTATAAAATCAACCTTAACATAAAATTGCATTTTGTGCTGTTTACAAATAAGGTAACTACTATAACTTTTATTTACAAAAAATTATTGAAGAACTTTGTTGAAGAGGACCACTTTCCTATAAAGGAGTACCTACAATTTTTTTTTTACTTCGATTATTACAATTATATTATGTATAATATTAATATTATATTATGTATAATATAAATGTTATATTATGTATATATGTATATGTATGTGATAAATTATTCGCCTCGAAACGACTTTTTCAGGGGAAAATCGTATGGAAAGCAGAAATCTGCTATGAAGATCACATTTTCACAGATGTCTTGTTTTACTTAACTGAAATTTAATATTATGTAGGTATTTATATATGTACATAAATATTACATGTTTACAAATATATTTTAGTTATTAATATACATAGAAAAATGTGTTCACTATCATTTCTCTCTATTTAAATATTTTTCTTACACTATTTTATTCACTTTATTCAAAGAAGAATTTATATTACATTATTAACATCGATATCAAATCTTAGCATATTTAACTAATAACATTTTTAGTAGCAGTTGTTATAAAAATAGAATCGTGTAATGTCCAGGGTTATTTACCAAATCCGAATTTCCCAAAAATAGAATCTTTTGCTTTGGACAGCATTTCGCCTCCGGGAGCAGCAGCAGCCATAACATTTAATTTTGACATAAACCCCGGACCTTGACCGGGTTGTTGCTGTTGTGGATTTTGTTGTTGTTGTTGTTGTTGCTGTATATGCTGTTGGTCATTTTGTTGTTGTTGATGGTTGCCTCCACCAAATATCTCCCCAAGCCCTTGTGATTGTTGCTGCATTGGCTGTTCAGCATTGGGTGGCACTTTTTGATCCATTTTAGGTTTCGAACCAAAAAGACCACCCGTGGCAGCCTGCGTAGCACCAGAAAGTAAGCTAGTTGCTCCTGAGAAAAGACCCCCCCCAGAAGGCTGTGATACCGGTGGAGGTTGCTGCTGTTGCTGTTGAGGTTGCTGGTGATATTGTTGAGCATTATAGTCTTGTTGTTGCTGATGTGAAGATGTATACTGTTGGTACACCGAGTTATTGCCACCGACGCTCATCCCTCCGGCTCCCGGTATCACCTGCGAAAATTGATTAATTTACATTAAAATATCTAAACAACTTTTTCGTATATTAGAAATTTTTAAAATGGGACAGAATGCATGAAATGAATATTTAATTTTTGACAATTTTTTTTTTTTTGTATAAAGAAAAGTGAAATTACAAAATGAATGTTTTAAACCATGATCTAATAACACTTGCATTATATATTAATATATATTAAAGCGAAGCTGCTTAGATTTCAATTGGGTATGGGGCCTACTGAATGGATCAATTTTAGGGTTTGCATCAACAATGAGGGAATTTAAAAAAAACTATTTCTTCGATCTAGAAATGAGATCTGGATTCAAGCAAACATGTTTTGTATCTATAAACTGAATGTATTTGCTAACGTGCATTTTCCAACGCTGCCAAATATTCAAATTTCAAAACAAATTTATATGGAATGTACATATGCTCTGCTTTGTACGACCCCGTAACTTATACTTTATGCATTCAGTTTAAAAAGGTATATGTTGTTATCAGTATCAGTAATATGAGAGGAGTATTGTTTAAATAATATACCAAACCAAAACATTTAAACTTAAAAAAGGAATAGTAACACAGACACAAACAATTACAAAATAAGTAAAATACATTGTCGCAATTAAAACTAAAAAAACTTTTAAAATATTTTTTTGTTTACAATACTTAACATTAATATATGTAAGCGATAAGCAAAATACAATTAACAAAATGTAAATATAATATGTATAAAAATCATTATGTGTTTATGAAACGTTACTAAGAATGAAGCATTATTGATGTAATTTTAACATATACAGAGCAAAGTTATTGTATTATAAATGCTTCTGTACCAAAGAAAATAAACTTATGTTTGAAATATAAGAATTATGTCAAACAAAACCAAATCAAACGGCTTTTCAGAACGAAAATAACACAAATTGTGATTTTAAATGATAATTAACTATGTCTTTTCCGAAACTAAGCATTATTCCAATTCGAAATGATTTAAATGCTTTAAAAGAAATAATGGAAAGTTAGAAAGAGTATTTACCTGCGTTGAGTGATCGGGGGCAGGATGGCCCGTGTTGTCTAACAGTGTAGGGGAAGCAGGGCGAGCATCTATAGCAACAAATAACATAAAGACTTCACATTTACCACAGCAGACCATTTAAAAAATGATTTTTCTTACTCGAAAAAAAACATATATTTTTTTTTCTAAAACAAAATCAATATGCTTTTCACACTGCGAATCAGTGAAGCATCTAATAAAGTGCAAAATAAAAGTTTGAACAAATGCATTAAGCGAACAGCTTCAGATAAATTTGCAATCAATTTTGTACAACGTTGATTTACTAGCATTTTATTTTTTATTATAAATTGAAATATTGAATTTGTGTATTTTAAAAACAAAATATGGTAAATATGTTTTTAGCTGAGAAGAATAGGTTTATAAACTAATAAATGTTGAGCTAAGTTTAACAACGATTATCAAATATTTGTGTTTCGTAGATTTTCAATATTCCTATTGAGGGTAGCCTTGGTTCAAGCCGGTGACAGGACACGTTGAAAAAGTATCCAAAAACTGGGTTTAGATAAGTATACCTAACCTAAGTATGGGAATTTGAACCACCACCGACACACTTGCGCATGTATTGTGAGGAAAAGAGCTCACCAAGCTTACCGATAACCGAAAACAAAATGAATCCAAATAAAATTGCTTCTCCAGTTGAGTTCTACCTAACCTACAAAACAACAAAGAAAATAAATTTTTTGCAGGTGTACCCGAGGCCAAAATATTTGGAACACGGAATTTGCTTGAACGGCAACACCATTGATGTATTATAAGACTGTTGTTTTTTGTGAGCTCAGGAAATTAGTCGAAAAAAACGACATTGTTGCTAAGATATTAACATGTTTAATGCAACAATTAATAAATTAACAATTAAATCCCCTTGGGGCTTTGGGGCCGGTTATAGCGATCAGGAAAACGCATCAGGAAAAATTTACTTTTGGATAATTTATTGTGTTAGCTAACAATTTGAAAAATAAAAATGATAGGGAATCACTTGAAATTTTTTTTTCGCAAAAAAAATTCCTTGGCGCAAATATTTTTTTCTTAAAATGGCCTTTAGTAATATTCCTGATGCAAATTCGTTTTCCGTAGAGAATTCTCATCAGAAAAATTAATAAATGCTTTTTAAAGAAAAAATATTTGCCGCTAGGAAAATTTTTTTTGCGAAAAAATTATTTCAATTGATTCTTCATAGATTCGTATCATTTTAATTTTCAAATTGTAAGTTACCACATTCAATTATCCAAAAGAAAATTTTTTTCTGATCGCTATTGACGGTTGGAGGCAGTACTCTAACGACAAACTGTTATAAATCGTATGTGAGTGGGGATGTGTTTTTCGGATATTATTTATTTAAAACAATAAATAATTTAAACTAAATCAAAAACTCATTTTTTTATAAATACCAAAAGTGGAACTTTGGATTAGAAACAATTTTCTTCTTAAAATCGAGGTCAGTGTTTCCTAAGGTATAATAAAAGTTAAAGGTATTGGGGCATATTCATAGTCACTTTTAAACTCCAGTTTATCTTAAATTGGGGTTTATTCAATGTTATTTAGATAAGATAAACTCAGGTCTATGATAAACTGGAGTTTAAAAGTGACTATGAATATCCCCATTGTGTGGGTGTTCTTGTCCGTATATTATTTGCATAGCTGCAGTACTGCAACTGCAATACAAATTAAACTCCATTCATAAGAAAAGAAAAAAAACTAGAAAATATTTAAAGAAAATAATTTGTTTACATTATTTTTAATTTAGAATAGTTTAGAATGTTCAAATACCAATTTTCTCGATAAAATGTTGTAGGTCGATATGGATACTATACTAATGGCTGTCAACAACTAAAAATAAAATCCTTTTTTTCTTTGTAATTTTATTCATCTATGCACTTGCTTTCTTTGAAGAATTCCAATTTTTTAAAAAGAAATAATGTTAATAAAGCCATTTTAGTGTATTTGTTTGAAATAAAATCCATTTTTATTTATAAATCAATTATTTTACCAGAAATTAAACACACGTAAACCTAATGGATGGCGGCCAGTTTGGTTTGTATTTAAAACGTTGTTTTTGTTTGCCACCAGGTATCGCATTTTGACTTTTCTAGTAATCAACTGCTGGCCCCTTAGCTAAGCACGGAGAAAAACTGTGTTACCGGCGGTTATTACATATATGTTATCGATAGTGTTTATGAAAACTTCATTTTCAAAAATCTTTTCATGATTTTCAGTTTCTCATCTGCTCTCGTATTGCATAGTTGAACCCTAAAGCTAATTTTGTTTCTCTGTGCTAAGCCTACAATGTTTAATGACTGCTTTATTTGCGAAAACGTAACGACCGAAAGTGAATACGTGTCGTGTGTTGTTTGTCGATTGGTTTTTCACATTAATTGCTTAAAACTAAACGATAATGTGATCGATTTGATAAATAAATGTGATAACATTTGCTGGAGGTGTGATTTATGCAGGAATTAGTTTTCCGCAAGTTGTGATGCTAAATTGAATACCTTTGACAAACAGCTTAATAGTTTAAACAATGAATTTAAGTTGTTCCGCGATTCCCTTGATGCTAGCACAAGCAGAGCTTCAAAATCAGTGAACACTCGCTCAAAAGCTAAATTAAATCTAAATACCCCTGTACATGTAGAAAATAAAAGCTTTTCGTCCTCTGCATTGCCTCTCAAAGTATCAAAGCCCATACAAATATAACCCCCATACCCCTCCGCAATTCTAAATCCAAACCTGTCACGTCTGCAATAACAAAATCTGCAACAAACTCTGTCACAGTAACAGTAGATAACAAAGTAAAGAAAGAGAAATCAAATAATCGCAGATTAGCCATATGAAGATGAGAATGTTTCGTACGTTTCACCCTCCAAAACCCATTTGTTTACATTGTTGTATTTGTAATTTCTTCCCGCGTCGATGAATAGATGTGAATTGCAACAACAATTAACCCAGGTGTCTGAAGATCCTTACTCCTTATGTGATTAAACTCCATTCATAAGAAAAGAAAAAAAAAGTAGAATAATATTTAAAGAAAATAATTTGTTTACATTATTTTTAGTTTAGAATAGTTAAGAATGTGCAAATATCAATTTTCTCGATAAAATGTTGTAGGTCGATATGGATACTATACTAATGGCTGTCAACAACTAGCTATAAAATCCTTTTTTTCTTTGTAATTTTATTTATCTATGCGCTTGCTTTCTTTGAAAAAATATCAATTTTTTAAAAAGAATTAATGTTAATAAAGCCATTTTAGTGTATTTGTTTGAAATAAAATCCATTTTTATTTATAAATCAATTATTTTACCAGAAATTAAACACACGTAAACCTAATGGATGGCGGCCAGTTTGGTTTGTATTTAAAACTTTGTTTTTGTTTGCCACCAGGTATCGCATTTTGAATTTTCTAGTCATCAACTGCTGGCCCCTTAGTTAAGCACAGAGAAAAACTGTGTTACCGGCGGTTATTACATATGTGTTATCGATAGTGTTTATGGAAACTTCATTTTCAAAAATCTTTTCATGATTTTCAGCACAGATTAGCCATATGAAGATGAGAATGTTTCGTACGTTTCAAACTCCAAAACCCATTTGTTTACATTGTTGTATTTGTAATTTCATCCTGCGTCGATGAATAGATGTGAATTGCAACAACAATTTAACCAGTTGTGTGAAGATCCCTACTGTTTATGTGTGAGGTTTTTTTTACACACATTCTCATTTTTTATCTGATAACTGCCAGTTCAAGCTTGTAGGCACATTAAAATGGCTGCCGGGGATTCTACTCTTCATGTGGCTAATCTGTGATTTTCAGTTTCTCATCTGCTCTCGTATTGCATAGTTGAACCCTAAAGCTAATTTTGTTTCTCTGTGCTAAGCCTACAATGTTTAATGACTGCTTTATTTGCGAAAACGTAACGACCGAAAGTGAATACGTGTCGTGTGTTGTTTGTCGATTGGTTTTTCACATTAATTGCTTAAAACTAAACGATAATGTGATCGATTGGATAAATAAATGTGATAACATTTGCTGGAGGTGTGATTTATGCAAGAATTAGTTTTCGGCAAGTTGTGATGCTAAATTGAATACCTTAGACAAACAGCTTAATAGTTTATACAATGAATTTAAGTTGTTCCGCGATTCCATTGATGCTAGCACAAGCAGAGCTTCAAAATCAGTGAACAATCGCTCAAACGCTAAATGAAATCTAAATACCCCTGTACATGTAGAAAATAGAAGATTTCGTCACCTGCATTGCCTCTCAAAGTATCAAAGCCCATACAAATATTACCCCCATACCCCTCCGCAATTCTAAATCCAAACCAGATTAGCCGTATGAAGATGAAAATGTTTCGTACGTTTCACCCTCCAAAACCCATTTGTTTACATTGTTGTATTTGTAATTTCTGCCCGCGTCGATGAATTGATGTGAATTGCAACAAAAATTTAACAACAATTTAACCTGGACCCATGTTCTGTAACTTTCGCATCGATAAAATCAGTCGAGAAACAATGAAAAATGGAACAAAACTCACTTTATCGCATCATCGGGTTTCTATAACTTTGACAGTCGATAACTTTATCGACCGGAATATGCGGAATAGAAATCCTGGAAAAATGCGATAAAATGCGTTTCTGTATCTTTAAGAATCGTTAATTTTTTCATTTTCAACGTCAAAATGTATCACCTACCCAAAGGCAGGCGATAATAGATGAAACATTTAAATTATTGCAAACGACAAGAGAAAACAAACTTAAAAAAGAAAACAAAATAAATAATGTTCATAATGAATGACTAAGAACAAGTAGGTGAATAAAATTGAATGTTCACTTATATTTTTTAATTTTTATTACTCAATTTTAATTTTCGGAGTAACAAGAGCCCAACAAATTCTATAGTAAAATATTTGCCCGCAAACAAGGAATTCACAAGTGCCAAACGATGAAGGTTTTTCTGTCCCTGAGGAAAATATGGACGCATTTCCTGTGCCAAAATCTGAGAATACCTCCATCAATCGTTCCTCGGGCATTTCAAATAGATTCATTATCATTGTATCTCGAAACCTACGGCCGGCCGGCGCTGGCCGCGCTCAGCGTTCAATATACGCATTTTATTTCGGCCTTGGTTTGCTTCCTGAAATAAAGCAGCGTATAATGTACAATATCGAGCACTTCACTCTTTAAACTTTTTAATAAAAAATATACACATGTACATATGTAGCTAAATTAAAACAGTCAAATTCGATATCAATTTTCACTTTTGCTTTTTTTTTAATGTCAAACAGACTAATAAACTTATCGCCTTCCAATGGATTTTCCAATGAAAATAAATCGAAAATTCAACTTATCGCATCGAGATACAGAAACCCAATTTTTTCCAGAGGCGATAAGTGTGGAATGAATCGTTTCATTCTTTAACGATGCGATAAGTTATCGCTTTATTTTCATTGGAAAATCCATTGGAAGGCGATAAGTTTATTAGGCTGTTTGACATTAAAAAAAAAAAAAACAAAAGTTAAAATTGAAATCGAATTTGACTTTGTTTTAATTTAGCTATGTACATTGTACATATGTATATTTTTTATTAAAAAAGTTTAGAGAGTGAAGTGCTCGATATTGTACATTTTACGCTGCTTTATTTCAGAAAGCTAACCAAGGCCGAAATATAATGCGTACATTGAACACTGAGGGCGGCCCGGGCCGGCCGGCCATAGGTTTCGAGATATAATGAATCTATTTGAAATGCCCGAGGAACGATTAAAGGAGGTATTCTCAGATTTTGGCACAGGAAATGCGTCCATATTTTCCTCAGGGACAGAATAAACTTCATCGTTTGCCACTTGGGAATTCCTTGTTTCCGGACAAATATTTTACAAAGGAATATTTTGGGCTCTTGTTACTCTGAAAATTAAAATTGAGTAATAAAAATTAAAAAATATAAGTGAACATTCAATTTTATTCACCTCCTGTTCTTAGTCATTCATTATGAACATTATTTATTTTGTTTTCTTTTTTAAGTTTGTTTTTCGTTGCAATAATTTAAATGTTTCATCTATTATCGCCTGCCTTTGGGTAGGTGATACATTTTGACGTTGAAAATGAGAAAATTAACGATTCTCAAAGATACAGAAACGCATTTTATTGCATTTTTCCAGGATTTCTATTCCGCATATTCCGGTCGATAAAGTTATCGACTGTCAAAGTTATAGAAACCCGACAATGCGATAAAGTGAGTTTTGTTCCATTTTTCATCGTTTCTCGACTGATTTTATCGATGCGAAAGTTACAGAACATGGGTCCAGGTGTCTAAAGATCCCTGCTGCTTATGTGTGAGGTTTGTATACACACATTCTCATTTTTTATCTGAAATCTGACGGCTCAAGCTTGTAGGCAAATTAAAATGGCTGCCGGGGATTCTCATCTTCATGTGGTTAATCTGCGTCAAATAATAATGTGCCGCTTTACTTTACTGTCATTAGGGGGGTTCACATTCTCAAATATGTTTGATAAATATGGCTTGATGAATTTTTGATGGATTGAAGCCATTTGCGTTCACATTTGTCAAGCATGCTGTCAAACATCAGTTCTCTTTAGAATTTTAACCATGGCGAACGTTTTGATCGCAGCTCTCGTAATAGATCAAATTTAAGAAAATAAAAAACAAGAATAAAAAAAGGAAACAAAATAAGAGGAAGGAAATTTGGACTTAGGAATGACTAAAATAGCGCTTTTTTTCTTTTGTTTTTATATTCTTCGCTTTTAATCTGCCATATATCTGGTTAACTTCTATGTATTTCAAAATTTCTCTTCAATAATTGCAATTTCCTGTTAGAGCCATCTTTTTTTTCTTTTCTTTTGATGCGCATACCATGAAAACTTTTTTAAAGTGAAATTTCCTCCTGGTTTGACGAGAATGCGTTCAAATATGTTTGTCAAGCATGAAAAATATCAAAATATTTTGATATTCATCAAGCATGTTTGACAATCCGTTTGATGGAGCGTTCACATTCTCAAATCCGAGTCAATCAAGCCCAAACATATTTGAAAATGTGAACCCCCCTATTGGCATTCCACAACATGATGATTCTCGCTCACTTACTGATGCTGTGGGAGAACCTCCTATCAGTGCTGCCACTGCAAATATCGCAAGCAATGTTGCCACTGTAAATTCCGGTAATGGTACTATTAGTACTAATGGTACTGAGGTTAGTGTGGTAGTTGATGATGTTGGTGGTATTTCTGATGATGCGGGTGTTTCTCATCCTGTTGTTGTTTCTGATGTTCCAGTTGTTGCTGATGTTCCTGCTGTTGCTGATGATGCTCATGTTCCTGTTAGAAATGTTGTGCAAGATGATGTTGTGCGTAAGCTAAAATGGTTCCACCTTGGTAGCCTTCGCCCCTCTGTCGCTTCTGAATCCATTGTTAATCACTTAGCTGCTGCGCTCTGTACGAACCCAAGTGTCATTTCTTGCTTTAAGTTAATTAAGCGAGGAGAGCTTGAGAAAGATATCAAATTTATTAACTTTAAAATCGGAGTTCAGCTGAGTTAAATGATGCGATGTACCAAGATAATATCTGGCCTCTAGGGACGAAGTTACGTGCTTTTAAATTTTTTTCCAAAAAACGAAGAGGTACGGTTTCAACATGACCAAACGTAAGCCAAGAATTTTTCATATCCGCTGCTCTTGCTCCTGCCAATTTAAATGTCTTCGAAAGTGCTGTCATCGATGTTGTTCTTACTGATGATACCAAATCTGTGAATGAGGTTCCCGCCATAAAACTTACTAACGTTCTCAATTTTAACAAATGTAAGCCACTGATATCCATTTCATCTTGTCCCCTCTTCTATCATAATGCGGGGGGAATGAGAAAAAAAGTAAATGATTTTTTTTGTTGCTGTAGCTGGTTGCCGATACACTATTAGCCGTATTTTATTATCGCCGATGATCCATGTAGATCATCTCATGAATATAAAACAATACGGATCTTAGTGCCAACTGTGATGTATACCTATCTCTTTTTTCCTTACGTTTATTTATTTTTTTTTTTCTTTACACTATACAGTTCACAATTCCTAACTATTTGCAAAGCTGATAAGCAATAGCAAAAACTAAACTTTTGGTTCATGAAACGTGATCCCGATAGAGAGCAGGATCTCGTGTTGTTGTTGTAATGCATGTATTTTGATGATCTATATGGATCATCTCTGATAATAAAAACGGCTATTATTGCTTTAACTGAAATCTGAATTATTCAACACTGATTTTGAAGTCTTTAGAAAAGATCGCTGTTCTGTTGAAACTGGATTGAATAGAGGAGGAGGCGTTTTATTAGCCGTTCGTTCGTGTTTGAAAAGAAAACAAATTCAACTACAATTTTCTTCTGGTTTAATAGAACAATTATGTATTTGTGTTGAATTTTTCACACCTGGCATTAAAAATAGTAAAATTAATGTATGTTTTTTTATTTCTTATATTCCACCAAATTCAAATGCTCAAATTTATGAAAATCATATCAATAATGTACAATTTATTGCTAATAATTTAGAACCAAATTCATTTATTGTAGTCCTAGGTGACTTTAATTTACCTAATATCAAATGGATTCATTCCGAAGAAGATAAATGTATTTTTCCTTTTAATGTTATAAATGATGTTGAATATAACTTAACTGACACTATGTCTGCTATGAATCTACAGCAAACTAATTGTATTTATAATTCTATTGGAAGAATATTAGATTTAGTTCTTGTCCATCAAGATATCGAATATTCTGTTTAGGAAGCTGATTTTTAACTTTTGATCAATAGTATCCATCACAAAGCTTTGAATGTATCTTTTAATTTTGGTATTTTAAATCAATTATCTATGTCAAACTGTAATAATATTGTGTATGGCTTTGTTAAAGCCGATAACGTGTCGATAAATAACTTTATTTACTCTGTAGGGAAAATATTCTTTCTTCACCTAGTCTTGAACATACGTACAATGTTTTTTGTGCAATGATTGAATCCGCTTTTTCTAGGTTTGTTCCTGTTAAAGTAATAAATAATCCAAATCGTCCTATTTGGTTTAATAAAAAATTGTTAAATTTGAATAGTGCTATGAGAAATATGTACAAAAAGAGCAGAACTAATATTTCACTTCAAAGTAGGTTTTCTCAACTAAGAAAAGAATATGAGTTCTTGAAAAGATTTCTTTACAGGCAATACCTTTGGTCTCTTGAGTTCAAAATTAAGCATGATTCTATAGCGTTTTGGGCATTCATAACACGAAGAGAAACTCGCTTGGTTTACCTTCTGAAATGGAGTTGAATGGTGTAGTTAGTGATAAATTGAATGTTATAGTTAATGTGTTTGCTTGTTTTTTTTAAGTCAGATGTACTAACTTGCCTTTTTGTGATGTTATCACTGATATTGGTAATTTACTCATAACGGAGAATGATATTTTGGTGGAACTATCTTCCCTTGATTTGAGTACTTCTCTTGAACCAGATATTATCCCACCAATCTTTTTAAAAATGTGTAAACTTGGGCTTCTCAAGCCACTTCATATCCTTTTCAATAAATCCTTATGCTATGCTGAGTTTCTTGAAACTTGGAAGTGGTCCTATATTACACCTATACATAGGTCTGGTTCTAAAAAAGCTGTGAGTAATTATAGGCCGATAGCTAGGCTTCAAATTATTCCAAAAATCTTTGAAGGTATTGTCAAAAATAAGTTGTATGCTGCTGTCTGTAATAAATAACATTTCTGACTTTCAACATGGTTTTGTTAGAGGTAAATAAACTACTACGAATCTAGTAATCTTTACAAATGCCCGCCTGCGTACATTAGAAAATAAATGTCAAACTGATTCAATATTTACAGATTTCTCTAAGGCTTTTGACGGCGTTCAACATAACATTTTGATTAAGAAACTGGAATTTCTGGGTTTTCACTCAAAACTATCCCTGTGGTTAGGTAGCTACTTAACGGGAAGAAAGCAATTTGTAAAAATTGGATCCAAAATTTCCGCAGAAATCACAAATTCTTCAGGAGGTCCACAAGTTAGCCATCTTGGCCCACTTTTGTTTTTATTATTTATTAATGATTTACCAACACATGTCGCTGACTCCCAATGCCTATTATATGCTGATGATCTTAATATACCTAGTCCAAAAAGGTTCAGTCTTAATACGATGCTATTAAATTACAAAGTGACTTAAATAATATATCTGTTTGGTGTGATTGCAATGGATTGTATTTTAATATCAGCAAGTGTTCGGTGTTAGCCGTATCCAAAATGTTGAGTCCTATTGGATTTGATATTGGCAATACGAGTCTAAAAAGAGTGTCACGAAATTCCAATGACTTCCAGGATCCGTATACTCTAAAGACACCATACATTTCGTTAATACGTTCATGTCTCGAGCTCGAGTACTGTTGTGTGGTTTGGAGCCCATACTATGCCAATGCACGTTTTCGTATTGAAAAAATTAAAAAGCGTTTCACAATATTTGGTATACGAAAATTCAATTGGTCTTATAGTCCACCATTTGAGGCTAGATGTGCTTTCATAGATCTTAAGCCACTTGGCTTAAGAACTAAGACGTGAATATTTTTCTGTTCTTTTTGCATATGATGATGTATTATGTGAGCATATTCAATGTTCGCAATTGCTTTCTATGTTTAAATTGAATTGTCCCCCTTAGGCCAGAAGCATGAAGGTGCAAATTTTCCAATTTTGAGTTAATAGGCTGGATTGATTAACTTTTCGATGTTCTATGTTATACCAAAACCTGGAATGCTTAAAAGGAAACCACATTAGTTTACAATGTCAATTACATGAATGTAGAGTTCAGTCTCATCAAGTTAAGCCAGAAACACGAATATTTTACATTCATGATTCTGGCTCACAACTAAAAAGTATAAACCGCACGCAGTTATCATGAATGTGTCATACTCGTGGATCCGGCATATAATACTATTTGCTAGAAAAAGTCCATTCATTCGGAAATTGAACAAAAAATCAAAAAATATTCCCGTATGCGTCCCTTTGCCAGTAAGATAGGCGCAAATCATCAGACATGCACACAAAAAAATTCGACTAAAACAATCCGATTAAAAAACAATTCGACTGAAAACCAATTCGACTAAAAATAATTCGTCTAATATAAATTAAAACTTAAAATAAGAAACTATAACTTCCGGCCAAATAAATTCTTTATTTAAAAAATATATAAAGTTTATGGCATATAAATAGGTATGGAGGACATGCTGCCCCCCTGCAACCCCTTCTTTGGCTTCGCTATTGGATTTAGAGTAGATGCGAGGTTGGTGATATGCAAATTTTTGTTGGATTTAAGGAAACCTGACTGTTTCAAGCAAATTGTTATTTTGAAGTACATAATAGAATTGTTTTAAATGAATTGTTAATACTTTTTTAGTCGAATTGTTTTCTGTAGACGCGTAAAATCCAAAATCTTTTGAAGTTCACACAGAGCTATATGACGGTTTTTCGTCTTTGATTATTGTAACCAAAGAGCGATTAAAATGTTCTTGCGAAGTATTTGCTGGTTGAGGTACAGTATAACATTTATAGTTACCGAACTTCCCGAAAAAAAGATCGCCGCTCTTCAACATTGTAGACAAGCGCTTCTATTCAGATGCAGAGAAACTCAAAAATTAAATAAAATGTGTGAAAAGTTATGGCTAATTTCCAATGGCGCGTTTGCGTTAGTGATGCGTCCGTATACGTTTACCAGCATTACGGACGCGTCGACATGACAGATGACCTTAAGAGAATCAGCTGATTAAAAACAATTGACTTGTCATTTTGAAAATCAAGAAGTGTAAATATTCTGTGAAGGTTTTTCAATTTAAAATATTGTCGATCGAAGAAATAGCTGTTAAAGCTACCTTTGGTGGTGTTTCAGCTTCTGAAGAGGTATACGAAGAAAAATCAAAACGGCGTTGGTGGGTTCGGGAGCTCAATCTAAGAAGGGATGAAGAAGGATACTTTGCCTTAAATTTTGATAAAATGAAAGAAAAATATCCGGAACCTTTTTTTAAAATAACAAGGATGTCCCCACAATCCATTGAGCTATTGCGTGCTCTTGTTGAACCTCACTTGGAAAAAACATCAATGAGAACACCAATTGACCCTAGTTCTAGATTATTCCTTACCCTCCTGTAAATATAAACTCAAATGCACTGCGTTATAATAACTAAAAATTATCATTTTCTATTATAGTTATTTATGGCAAGGAGTGCCAACACAAGTGTTGGCATGGATGTTCCGTATGAGAAATTGCACTGTTGGAAACATCATTTATGAAGTATGCAATATTTTGTGGGAAGTTTTGATGCCACTTTATTTGTCTCCACCAACTGACGAAGACTGGCGGAGAATATCCAAATCTTTCGAAACAAAGTGGAATCTTCCCAACTGTGTTGCGGCCATCGATGGAAAACATGTAAATATACGATGTCCTCCCGGAGCCGGATCTGAATACTACAACTACAAAGGCCATCATTCAATCGTCCTTCCTGCTTGCTGTGATGCTGCCTACATATTTACTGCTGTCGACATCGGAGCCTATGGAAGTCAAAGCGATGGTGGAGTTTTATGGAATCATCGTTTGGAAAAAAAGTGATTGAGGGAGAGCTTAACTTCCCTCCTCCAAAAGTTATTCCAAATTCAATTTATAAATGTAACCACTATATGGTTGGAGATGCAGCATTTCCTTTGAAACCATACCTCATGCGTCCCTTCCCAGGCAAATTGTTACAAGAAGACCAGTATTATTTTAATAAAAGACTATCCCGTGCTCGACGCATCATCGAAAATGCATCTGGTGGGCAAATGGCGAATTCTTCTTATAACTCTACACATGATTCCGAGTAATGCTGACAAGGTAGTAAAGGCAACAGTTGTTTTGCACAATTTTGTAAAACTAAATGAAGCTGCTTACTGTACATCAGATTATGTCGACATTTATAATTCAAACGATGACCTAATAAGCGAAGGACAGTGGAGAAGTGAGACTTCTCCGCTTACAAGCTGCCGACAGGTGGGCTCAAATAACTCTTCTGCAAAGGCATTGGAAATGAGAGACAAACTTAAAAATTATTTGAAAGCCAATAAAATTTGATTTATGAAACTACATAATATGTATTTATTAAATAATTTTTTTTAATATAAAACTTAAGAATAATGATTTAATAGTTGTTCATTAATGTTAATGTGTGATCATAAACTCTTCGTCTGCATCCAAAGTACGATTTTGATCTTGGAGGTGGTCCGTGACGGTTTTTTTTAAACCACCGAGAAAGTCGGACAAGGCTTTCTCTGACTTCCTCTTACTCCTTTTTGGAGCAGATGAAGACACACTTGCTTCTAAGTTCATTTCCTCGTCGGTTAAATGGTACCCTTCCACGTCAATGTCGTCTTTTTTGTTTTTATCTGCAGCATAATTTCCTGTTTGTCTGTAAAAAAAAAAACAAAATATAATTAATTTCATTTTCAATATGGTATTAATTCGACGAACCCACCCCCAGCTGACTAGCCGGTTGGCTGCATCGTTGTTGCAGTGTTGTTGCAATATTTGGTCTCTCTCTTATCTCTCATCTTTGGTTGATCGTTTGACAGTTCGTCAATTCGATCTTTTCTTTCGCGACGTACCTGAGAACCGGAATTCGATGTATACTGCGTATACTCGTCTCCCTTGTTCCTTTAGTTTTAAGATTTATATTTATATGACCTTCAGTCACACAAATCGCTTACATATCGCTCCTGAGCAAGAGCGAATAAAACCTAATCACAGCCATGTGGCATTCTTCTAACCAGATAAAGCAGGCAATACGTATAGCCGCAGTTAACATTTAGCTTCGCTAAGTAAAGAACATGAATTGTAACTCTGTAAAAATGATTTAATAGTCTCAATAAAATTTCAATTCAATTCAAATTTCTTTCGCACGTGCCGGTTGCACAATTTTAATAATCTAATTAATTCGTTTGTGTTTTATTTATTATTAATTGGATTCGTATAATCCTTAGTCGCGGTATATTAGTTCCGTCATCATAATCGTCTCTTAAATTCGCGAAATAATATTGCAATAAATTGGCGCCCATACGTGTTTTTGGTTCCTTCTTTTTCTGCAATTGAGTGCAAAATCCCTGGCTACCTAAATAATCTGTTTGGAAGTGTTTGTTTTGTGTGTTTTTTTTGGTGGAATTAATTGTTCCTTTTTTATAAGATTTAGTGTTTTTTTTTTTTACTAAAGTCTTTTTATCCCTAGGTTCATTTATTTTATCAACAAGAGTGTCAGCGGCGTTCCAGTTTTTTTTTTACTTTTACATGAGAAAAGTGCAAGTGTGAAGAGAGTACCTAAAACCTACCTAAGGAAATTGAGTAAGGTGTTTTTATTGTTTTTATATTGATTTTGTTGGTATTATTATTTTAATTTATTTCGGTTAGTGTCCCTATAGACATTAGCCTTGACATACCCCCACAAAAAATAATCTAATGGTGTCAAATCGCACGATCTAGGCGGCCAATTGACCGGCCCGAAACGTGAAATTAACTGTTCACCAAACTCGCCTCGCAATTGCGCCATTGTTTCGCGTGCTGTGTGGCATGTGGCACCGTCTTGTTGAAACCACATATCATGCAAGTCAAGAACTTCCATTTCGGGCAAAAAAAGTTTGTTATCATCGCTCGGTAGCGTTCACCATTGACAGTAACGCTGCGATTCGCATCATCTTTGAAGAAATAGGCCCAATAATGCCGCCGGCCCATAAACCGCACCAAACAGTGGCTTTTTCGGGATGCATTGGTAGCTGTTACAATGCTTCTGGCTGATCTTCACTCCAAATGCGGCAATTTTGCTTATTTACGTACCCATTCAACCAAAAATGAGCCTCATCGCTGAGCACAAGCAGCGCGCGATGAACATTTCGAACCGAGCACGAATTTTGATAGTAAAATTCAATAATTTGCAAGCGTTGTTCATTTGCAAGACGATCCATGGTTAAATTGCAAACCAAACTGAAGCTGTTTGACAGTGACACAAGGTACTAAACACACGTCAGCTGTCAAAACCAGTGTTGCCAAAACCAAACCAGCTTAAAAATCACCCTTTATAGTGTCTATTTAGTCTCCCATTTAATAAAATTCGTATAAATTTGCATAGTTTTTTTTAATTGAAATTGATAGTGCGGTCTCTTTCTTTTTCGTGGGTATTTTTTTTTCTTCGTGGAATTTAATTTGGATTCAAGTTGTAAACAACAGGAAATTAGTGTTCCCACTTTGAAAAAGGGCACTTTTTCTGAGAATCCATTGTATATTAAATTGGTAATTCTTTTTCTATTGTCGTGCTAAAAGAATAGGTAATATTGATAAATAAGATTTTGGACATCGAGTCAAAAGTTTTTATACAAGTGCTTTTAAAGGAGTTTTGACCGTTTTTTTTTAATTGAAAATTTGGACGGACGACGCACGGTCCAGAGTAAATTTTTTTTTTTGTAGGTGAATTTGTAGAGTTCAATTTTTTAAGTTAAATTTGGGAATTTGAATAGGGTTGCCAAAGTGCAATATTTTTATTTTAACTTTCGTTAGTTTTGATTTCTTTTGGATATTTTTTTAAATCGTTTTACCTATTTTTTTTTTCTTCTTCACTTCATTCTTAAATCATTTTAAGAAATTTTTCCATATAATTTTAAAAGTTTGTCAGTGCATTTAAAAGCATTTTTACTAGGCATTTTAAAGCATTTATTTAAAATATTTTGTTCTCAAGTTTCTTTACAATGGAGGTAAACAGGTTGTCACAAGACGAAATCGCTTATGAGATGGAGTGGCGAGGCTTACCTGTAGGGACAGTTGAGGAAATGCGAAAATCGCTTAGGGTTGCCACCAAGTTAGAACGTAGGAATTATTTTGTAGCTCCCGCTTACCCGTTAAATTTTGAACAGGATCAAATGGCGGTTGAGAAAAAGTTAGGAGTATTAGGGAAGCTTTTAGAAAATCCTCCAACGTCGGAAACTTCAAAGGAATATTTGAAGATTCTGACGAAGGTAGAGTGGGGATTACGTAGGCTAGATAGATCTATTCCAGAGAATGAGGTTCATGAAAAGAGCAAGCAGGCTCTGAAGAACAAATTAGTTATGGCAATGGCCGCATTAGAGGATGTTGATGATGATGAAGAAGATGATGACGAGGACAATGAAAATGATGGAAAACAGAAAAATGAACACAAAAATTACTCGGAGGTTGAAAATCAGCGTTCAGCTCAACCTCAAAACAGGTCGATGAGTACTTCTGCCGGTACATCGACGGGCTTAGTAGTGGCAGATAGTAGAACTGGTGGCATTAGGGATAGTAGTAGGTTAGAAAACCCAATTGTAGAGCAGGTAGTTGTAAATTCGCAAAAATTCGAAGAGGTTTATAAATGGAATGTGAAATTCACTGGTGAGCGCTGTGGTGCCTCCGTGAACGCATTCGTAGAGAGGGTTGAGGAAATGCACCAATCCCGTGGTGTGACGGAAGCGCAACTTTTTATGTCCGCGGTAGAACTATTTGTAGGAAAAGCGTTGATATGGTTTAGGGCAGTTAGGCTTTCTATTAATTTCTGGTCAGAACTCGTCAGGGAATTGAAACTGGAGTTCTTGCCACCGAATTACAACGATTCGTTATTAAAAGAGATAAGGCATCAAACACAAGGGAGAGACAAGTCCATTGGCGTCTATGTGGCTATGATGCAGAATTTGTTCGGCAGGCTCTCCGAACAAATATCAGAACGGAGGAAGCTGTCAATGATCCAACGGAATTTGACACTTTTCTACCAGACGAAACTTGGTTTGGCTAGACCAGATTTAGTAGAGTTAGGTCAAGATTTTGAGGCGGTGAGAGCGTACGTCAAAGCATAAGTAGGACTTTGCTAGAGCCGGATCTAGCATAGATGTAGATTTTTCAACAGTTTCGGTTGTTACGGAGAACAACCAAACTGTTCGACAGGGACAGACTCCTACAGTTTCGGTTGTTACTGACAACAACCAAATTGTTAGACAGGGACACACTTCGAACCCATTTTCATTAAATAGTGCAGGGCCAGTTGTTAGGTGTTATAATTGCAATGGAGAAGGCCATTTTGCAAATAGGTGTTCCGCTGTTAGGCGTTGTTATGGTTGTGGTAGGGTTGGAGTTAATAGAAATAACTGCCAACAATGCTCGGGAAACGGGAGACGAACTTTCGGGTCAGTAGGACGACAGTTCCGTTAAAACCTGATAGGTTGCCTACTGGTAACCAGTCGGCATACATTAATTTGGATTTCACGCTTGAGCAAAATGGTAGGGATCAACGACCGTATCTTGGAGTTGAAATTTATGGTATTAATATGTTAGGACTTTTAGATTCAGGTGCTTTACGCACAATAATAGGCAGGGACGGATGGGAAATTTTAAAGGATTTAGGAATAAATTTAGGGAAAACAAACTTAGGTAGAGTTATTTTAGCGGATGGCGCAGGTATTGGAGTGGAAGGAGTAGCTTCACTTCCAATTAGGGTTAAGGAAAAAGTTGTTTTAATAGAATGTCTCGTTATTCCACGCCTTCCCCACAAACTGATTTTAGGAGCAGATTTTTGGGCTCTATCGGGTGTGGTCCCGGATTTGAAATCAGGGGAATGGACATTTTCGAACCAAAGCTCGTTGGCTTCGATCATTTAACGGAATTGAACGAGACACAGAAGAAAGAATTAGATATGTGTTTGGAAAATGTTTTTAGAGAGATGCCAGAAGGCTTAGGGTGCACACAGATGGTGGAGCACAAAATTAGGACGGAAGCTGAACCAATAAAGCAACGGTATTATCCGGTGTCTCCTGTGGTTCAGTCTTTCATAGATAAAGAGTAAGAAGAGATGCTTAAGCAGGGGGTGATAGAAAAATCTGACAGTCCATGGGCTTCTCCCATTGTCATGATTAAGAAGAAAGATGGCACGTATAGGTTTTGTGTAGATTATAGGAAATTGACTGAGGTTACGGATAGGGATGCATACCCCCTTCCGTATATTACGGCCATCTTAGATAAGTTAAATAATGCTAGGTTTTTGAGCTCACTGGATATTAAGTCTACATATTGGCAGATTCTAGTTGAAAAAGAATCGAGAAAGTATACTGCTTTCACAGTTCCAGGTAGGGGATTATTTCAGTTTTTGAGGATGCCATTTGGGTTGCCTGCAACTTGGCAAAGATTTATAGACACTGTTTTAGGCCCTGAGTCAGAACCATATGTCTTCGTCTATCTCGATGATATCATCATCGTGACAGACAATTTTGAATGAAGTTTTTGGGAGATTAATTAAAGCAGGATTAAAAGTAGGTAGGGAAAAATGTAATTTTGTTAGGCCATCTGTCTATGTTGTAGACAGAAACGGTTTACACATGGACCCAGAAAAGATAGAGAGTATGTTAGGAACTCCATCGCCAAAGAATGTTAAGTAGGTTAGGAGTTTTATCGGAACGGTATCCTGGTATAGGAGATTTATTCCAAACTTTGCGAGTTTAATGAAGCCGTTATCCGACCTTTTGAAAAAGAATAAGAAATTTCATTGGAGTAGGGAATGTGAGGAAAGGTTTAAAAAAGCTAAAGAGTGTCTTGTTGCTGCACCTATCCTGACGTGTCCGGATTTTTTGAAGCCATTTGTCGTTCAGGCAGATGCTTCTGATTTCGGGATTGGGGCTGTCTTGACACAGGACTTTGAGGAGGGAGAGAAGGTGGTTTGCTATTTGAGCAGATCACTCAATAGGAATGAGAGGAACTATTCCACCACAGAAAAAGAGTGCTTAGCTGTTCTGTGGGCAATAGAAAAGTTGCGGCCATATCTGGAGGGGGTGAGATTTAAGGTTATTACCGATCACCACTCTTTGATATGGTTGAGCAAGTTGAAGGACCCAGCGGGTAGGCTGGCTCGATGGGCTGTAGGAATGCAGCAGTTCGAGTTCGACATTGTTCACCGCAAAGGTAAGGATCATGTGGTGCCAGATATGCTCTCTAGAAGCGTACCGGTTTTATCCGGGATTTCAGAACCCACAGACGATGCATGGATAGGGAAAATTATAGAAGTAGAAAAGAAGCCATTGTCTTTTCCAGCTTGGCGAGTAGAGCAGGGAAAATAATATAAATTTTTAAAAGCGAATAATTTAGTAGTACATAACACTAATAACGAGTGGAAACTAGTAATACCTAAGAATGATAAGAAAAAGATTTTAAAAGAAAATCATGACGACGGTTTACAGCGCTTTACCACCCGCAGGCGATTCCGGCGGAGCTGATTAATCAGATTATAAAGACGACACTTAGGGCTTATGTTTCTGAAAACCATAGGGCATGGGATTCGCAGTTGGCGAAGGTTGCGTGTAGTATACGCACGGCCCAGCATGAGGTGTTAGGTGTGTCGCCGTATTACGCAAATTTTGGTCGAGGTATGGTGACTTTTGGAGATGATTCCTTAACCACCATTCCGAATAGTAGGGGCAATAATACGGACGATACTAGGGAACAGTTTAGGAGGCTTAGGGAAGAGATAGGGAAAAAAATTAGAGTCGGCAACCAAGAAGGCAGCGAAAACATATAACCTTCGTAGGAGAGATGGATAGGAACGAATTGGTTTGGCGACGCAACTTTACCTTATCTGAAGCAGCGAACTATTATACATCGAAATTAGCGCCTAAGTTTGTAGGCCCGTTTCTAATTAAGAAACGCGTATCGCCTTGGACTTACGTTCTCGTAGACGAGAAAGGTACAAATCGAGGTACCTGGAATGTTAAGGATTTAAAGCCTTACTGCGACGACCCCGAAAATTAGTCGCGTAGCGGTTGAGCTGCGCTAAGAGGTACTGAGAGTTTTCAAGCTCTGTGATGTGCTTAACTCTCACCTGGAGTGATCGAGTTTTTTTTAGTTGTGTTGTATGGTCGTGTATGTATTCCATTTTCGTATTGTTAAACCTTAATTCTATTCCTTTTTACTTCGCTTTAATTTCTGAAAGCCAGTTTTCACTCCTCGGTAGGTAAGGGTGGAATTTGTTACGGTAAAATTTACCGCAACAAAAACCATTCTTTAATTGTTTCTTTAAACCTTCTTCTGACCATGTTGTTTGGTCATGGTCTAACCCTTGATATCTGTTTTTCCCTCCATCCCAACCATTCCTACTTTTCGACCCCACTTTTGAATCCGTTGTCCTCTGGGAGTTTAAGGGTGACTCGGAGAGGATGACAAAGTAGGTAACACTTCATCCGATCGTGTTGCGCCAGCGGATGGGCTGGAGACTCGCACGCCATCTATATATGGAGCGAGAAAGCTCATAATACAATAAACAACATTCAGCAACGACAACAGAACGAAACATACACGTACACTCAAAGTGGATTTTAAAAACACAACAGCAATTTAATTTAACCAACCTAAAGTTAACTTTCTTTTTTAAATATGGCCTTAAGCCCATCCTAAAATCTAAATCTAACATCGGCCGTAGAAAAGAATGGAACGCTAAAAGCTATTCCCCACTTCCCCAAATCTGCACAAGGATCCACTGAATAGTAGATTGCGCGATAGATAGTTGATTTAAGTATTTGCCTTCCTCCTTCGTTTCCTCAAAAATGTTTAGCAAATCGATATTAAATGGTAGTCTCCTTCTTCGAAGCATTTTCAGAAAATTAAATTGAGTAGAGTAGCTGAGAGAATGCTCAGAATAATATTTTCAACCTTTTGTAGTTCTCTTACTTTTCTCGAAAATAGGTATTGTGAATATGTCTGAATACGGCCGAGGATTCGTCAAGTTTTGGGAGAACGCCAATAACTTGGGGAATCCATTGTATGTGTGAGTGATAGAGAAAGAGAGTTTCGATGGAACTCAACGTCGGAGTGGTACCGCCACCGAGTTCCACGAAAGATTTTGTTTGAGAGTGTGAGTGTGTGAGTGAGAGAGGGGCCAAGGAAGACGAATAGGCTACGCATGACCAACCACTTCTTGGTTGACCAGTTAAGCCGATAGAGGTTTTTAGAAATTTGAGAAATTTAAAAGAAAAGAAAAAAAGTTGAAAATAAAATATAAATTATAGTTTGAGTAATTTTGGAAAGAGTTTAGGATTTAGGATATATTTTGAAAGTGTTTCGGTGAAGGAGATAATTTGGAGAAAGAGGAATTATTGATTTGGAGTCGCCAGAAGGAGGCAAATAAATAAGTGAGGAAAGAAGCAAGAAGGAAGAGGAACTATCTGGAAAAAAGATAAGTTAAGTAGTGTTTAAAATAATTGGTTTTATGAAGTGATTGGCAATAAAACATTCGGTTGGCCCTTGTTTCATTCGGTTTAATCCCTGTAATTTTGTGGGACTCGTGACCCATTTTTAAAGTAGTTTTCTTTATCCGTTTTATTTCGGGACCGAGTAGTAGCGGTCCATTCTTACGGTCTTTGCTGTGTAATTTTTCTTTGTTTCATTTCTTTCTTTTGATTGTTCTTCCAACAATAATTCATTTTATATTTATCTTTTTATCGAAAAAATTCTGGGTTTTAATCCAGGCGCAAGCCAAGGTTTCCCAGATATTTTAAAATAAATTCGTTTAACTTCCCATTGGGAATAAAAATATTTGCGTTTCCTTCATATCTTTGAAGACGAATTTCAGCTTCCCGGTTAAGGCAAACGACCCTCAACAGTTTCCTGGCGCGCACCCTGTAGCATAAGTACGCTCCTGAATTTACCTACCTACATTTAATTCGGTTCGTTTTTTTATCATCAACAATTATTATCAAAATTAATTCGATTCAAATTGTTCACATTTCGTGTACCCATTATATTCTTTAATTCGACGAACCCACCCCCAGCTGACTAGCCGGTTGGCTGCATCGTTGTTGCAGTCAAATACACTCTATATGAAGATGCCAATCTTTCGCACGTATCACCCTCCAAAACCCATTTGTTTACATTGTTGTTTTTGTAATTTCGTTTTGTGTCCATGAATAGATGTGAATTGCAACAACAATTTAACGGGGTGGGATTGTTCTGTTTTGCCAGAACAACCATTTTGTATGTGCAAATAACGCAGCCATCTTTAAAAAAATTTCAACTCACCAGCTTTTCACCATGAAAATGGCGGATATTAGGTGGGATATCGGGATGTGTTGAAAAAAAAACCAATTTAATGGTGCTAAGTCTGCTATTACACTACGAATTTCGCGTGATGAAACTTCTTTAAATTTTTCTTTGAAAATTCATCCTGGGAGTAGTTCGCTGTTACACAATGATTCTTTGGCATTTCACAGAAAAGTCTGTAATAAAATAAATAACGTGATAAGTTAGAATGTATACATTGAAATTTCGGTCATCGATAGTTTTCTATTGGTTTCGCATATACATAGCATCAAGGCTGTCCCAAACCAACGCGAAACATTCGCGCGAATATGCGACGACTGAATAATGTTCGAAGATTCGCATCGCGCCAGTGTGGGTGCTCCTATTAATATCCATGGAAATAAATTAAGACAGGCGAAAGTTTCGTCGTTGTTCTGAAGTATTCGCTTTGGTTTTGGAGAGCCTTAAGGCCAGGCGCGCACATGCAACTAAACAGTTTGGTTTCGATTTTGAGCACTCTGGATTATATGAGAGTCCGCCGGTTTATGAGCGCGGACTCTCATATAATCTCATAGTGCTCAAAATCGCAACCAAACTGTTTAGTTGCATGTGCGCGCCTGGTCTAATGCTCTTAAAAGCCGTGATTTTTTTTGCAAGTCCGGAGGGATTTGGTTAAAAAGAAAAGATATTGGGGATTATCTATCGACGCCATCACAGAAAAAAATGGAGTTTCCATAAAAACTATTGATTAGAAGTACATATACAATTCACTTAAAACAGTTTAGCCCCGAAAATTGTGTGCTCTTAGCTATGTCTGGAGGGAATTAGTTGTTGTTGCATTTGACATGTAAATTCCTTAGCCCGGACGCGACATAGTTTTTTTTGATCAATTTCCTCGAGGCTTGCAAAAAGGACGAGACTAGAGACATGCAAATTTATAACAGTTATAACAATTTTTGACCATTAAAAGCGAGCGTACGTTTACGCGCTTCGCACTACTTTAAAAAAAAAACTTTAGGAGCTTGAATTATGCCCACCGAAGGAGGACCCTGGCCCTGCCGGGCCGCATAAACAGTGATTTTATAAACAAAAACTGTTATAATTGGCATGTCTAGTCACTTCCTGCAAAAAAAACACGCCTAAAGTTGTCTTACAACAGTTGCGTTGATTCTCTGATTTCTCATTCGTTTTTTTTTGTCATGTTCAAAGTCTGTTTCAATAATTCGAGAGCGAAATACAATACCAAACAATCGTAGAAACAAAAAAAAAATAATGACAAAAGACAACCGAATATACTTAAATTGATTATAAATTTTCACGTTCAATTTGTTTCCACGAACTTATCCTTATAAGGTTGGGTTAGCACTTGATAACTCGTTGCTGCTTTTATTATACTTTTTGAACATACCCATTGAAACTCGTAAATAACCGACATTTTGGTGGTGAGTGTACGCTTACTGCCTGTGTGTGCAAATAAAGCGTGGTGGATGTACGGTTACTGCATATGTGTGCGTGTTTCTCCTGAATTTCCCCTATATGAGCTTGTAAGCAAACTCGGATGACAGCCGAGATTGGTATCTTCATATAGAGTGTTTTTGGTTGCAGTTTTGTCGCAATATTTGGTCTCTCTCTTATTTCTCATCTTTGGTTGATCGTTTGACAGTTGGTCAATTCGATCTTTTCTTTCGCGCATGCCGGTTGCACAATTTTAATAATCTAATTAATTCGTTTGTGTTTTATTTATTATTAATTGGATTCGTATAATCCTAAGTCGCGGTATATTAGTTCCGTCATCATAATCGTCTTTTAAATTCGCGAAATAATATTGCAACACCTGAAGGGGATTAGTTGTTGTTGCATTTAACACGTAAATTGCTGGACAGGACGTCGTTTTTTTCGACCAATTTGCTTGGGGCTAGCAAAAAAACACAGCTATTAATACCCGACGCGTCATTGTTAACACTATACATGAATTACTATGTCTGAACTTTCGCGTTGACAGAAAAATCCGTCAAAGCGACGCCCAACGCGGCATTGGAAATCAGCCATAAATTCCATCCGTAGCATTGTTGTGTAAGAAACCCAACGTAGGGCTCCAGCGGAAAACATTTTTATTGATAAACATTTTATCATCCTTTACTAGCACTTTGATTTGTGGATTGCATTCATTTAGCCGTCTTTTGATGCACATTAATTTGTATCGCTTTTGTGGAACTGAGGCTGGAAGATCTACGTAGTGTGCTAGATGATTTCAGTGCAGCAATGACTTGTTGTTTTGACTCAAGTTTCACCAGACTAGTCTTAACGTTGTCGTTCCCCGATCGAATTTCGTGAATTTGCAAATTTTATCAGATGGAGGTGTTTGAATTACATTATTACAAATGGTTTTTGCAAGCTCTTTCTCGTCTTGGCTTTCTCAGATTGCTACCCATAGCAAAAGATTGTTTTCAGTGTTTCCAATTTGCATTTCATCCATATTGTTTTCCAATTGTTCGCACTTTGTTTCTAGCGCATTAACTTTTTTTGACAATAGAAGGTTTGTTGCTATGATTTGTTGGTTGGCAATGGTGATCGCTTCGATGTCGCTTTTTTTGCAACCTCTGCCATCTTTGAAATAAATCCATTTTGAACATATCTCCCACTAACTCACGACATTGTGACGGAATTATTCGCACACGAAAAAATATTTTTACTGAAATTTTCTTGGGTGTCACATTTGTTGGTATATTGTTTTGTCTATGACGTAGAAGTGGCGTAAAGCATAATCTTGTTTTCCTTGCTTTATGCTCTGGTGGTTCAAGTTTATTAGAATTTTTAAGATTTCATATTATTAAGAATGGGTAATAATAAATTAGAGAAAATGGTAAAGAAGCATGAAACTCGTTCCTTAAATTATTATAACAACTCCTAAAAAAGTTTTGCGCTCAAAATAAAAAAACACCGCCGCCACCGCCTGAATTCTTAAAAAAATATGGAATTAAAATTAATGCAAAAAAAAAATCGAAAATTGAAATATTATATTTATAAAAATTGCTGAATAAACAAAAAAAATGATTTTTGAAAGAAAAAAATGTTCATATCAAATACGTATAATCCGAATTCTGATTCAGAAAATGAACATCAACCAAAAATAAAAAGAAAACAAATTGATAAAGGCATATTTACTTTGTACCTTTAAACAAAACTACAAAATTTGATTAATTCAATGTTTTAAAATAAATGCTTAATTATTTCTAATTTACTTCGACTATGCTGTGGCCTGATTAGGGAATACGAAGCGAACCGTTTTAGTTGGCGAAAATGAGTTTTGGTAATACTATTTTCGCTTTCGCCTCTTTCGTTTTACATTCGCCTTATTTGTGAAATCGAAAGCGAATGTGAAATGACATTTCCACTTTTACAGCGTAAATTTCAGATAGGTTTTTATTTGCGGATTGGTTTTCCGACGGGCGAAAGTGAATGTTTGGTTTTGTTTGCAATAAATAAAAATGTATGTTTAATTGTAACAATATATTTGTATCCAATCATAAAACAAATTCAATAAATAATAAACACCACACGAAAACCCTCACTCAAAGCAAAAGGAGAAGAAGCACTTTTTAATAATTTTCTTGAAATTCGAAAGTTTGATAATTCTTCCACTATCACACATGTTCGGCATATATATAAAACAATGTAGAATCCATTTTTAAGTGAGACAATATTTTAATTTCATTCAAAACTTAATAAAAACATGTTTTCTTTGCACCTCGCACAAAAATTCTACTTTAAAACAAAAATTCCTTGGAAATCAGCTGTCAATTAACTGAAAATCTTGGAAGTATAATTTACGACTTGCTTCGTGTTCGATAATTGATCAATTCGAGGCGAGTCGAAAAGGAGATATCGAATTGAAAACGATTCGCTTCGTAATCCATAATCGGGCCACTGGATTGTCAAATCGGGTAGATTTTTATAGACAATGGTGTTAAATTTTAAACAGCCTGATGTAAAGGTAGTTAACAATTTACTAACTTCAAAGCTCTTTACTAAAATCTTCGTTATTTTGAACAATTTTTAACTATTACTATACTAACCCTGATTTCTTAAAACTTACCTAAAACAGTCCAAGATAGTGCAAAAAAGTAAGCAAGCAGTTTTTTTTCACATTTTGTTTTGTCAAAATGTCATAATGGAGTTAGTATGCCATTTGAGGATTTTAACTTTAGCGAAATGTTAAAAAGATAGTACGTCGCTAACTCAATTAAAGTTTGGAAAATCATCTTTTTAACTTAGTTTCGTACTAAAAATACTTTAATACGATACAAATTTAAAAAAAGCAAACAAAAATAACTTTACGCCTGCCCAACAAGAGAATAATTATTCTGAATTAACTACATAATTAATAAATTCTTTTTCGAAAGATGTGTAAGTAGGTAATTATTAGCTTATTTTCTTTTTTTTGAAAATGGCACAAAACATCGAGTGTAGCTTCGGCTGTGTGGCACGTAGTGCCGTCTTGTTGAAACCAAATGTTGCCAATATCCTCCTCTTCAATTTTTGTGAACAAAAATTCGTTCAATATGGCCAATAACGATCGCCATTGACTGTAACGGCCACTCCTTGCTCATTTTCGAAAAATGGCCCAATTATGCCTCTGGACCGAAATCCACACCAAACAGTGACTCGTTTTGTGTGTATCGGCTTTTCAATGTATGCGTGCGGGTTTTCTGTGCCCCAAATGCTACAATTTTGCTTGTTTACTACCCGCCAAGATCAGAATGAGCTTCATCTGAAAAGATGATTTTTTTTAGCAAAATCGGCATCTTCTCTAAGTCGATCGCAGGCCCACTTAGCGAAGCGTATACACAACCATATTCGTTCAGCGGATGGATAAAACTAATTATCTGTCAAATCAGACATGAGCTAAGTGTTACCATTCACGAAATAAGCACTAGTTGAAAAAAACGTTAGATGGTGGACCCTTTATAAATGAAATAAATAACTTATATTGTAGAATATAAATGCATATGTATATACCGAAACAAACAAACATAGAGGTAAATTATGTGTGAGACAAAATAAATACATTCGTCGCGTTTTAAATAAATTTTAATAATATCTAGAAAAACAATTGTAGGGAAATCCAAACCAAATCCAAAGAGATTCTCGTCTAAACGTTGATCACGTCAGGTGAGTGGATTCATTTACAGAGCACTTTTCTTAATTCCAATTCCAAGATTCCCTAATTATCCGAAAAGTACCCATTGTACTCTAAAAATCTACCTTCCTATACATAACCCCTACGTAATCTACGCGCCTGCTCCTAAAAATAAAATAAGAATACTTACCTGACCGGCAGCATGCTCCCATAGCATGTACACTCCACCAGTTACGATGGACAACTGATTAGCAAGATAACAAAGAGCCTAATCAATGTAGACATAGAAACTCACCACACTGACCACTTTCATGTAGGTTTGATCAAGAACCTCGATGGTGAATTTCTGCTCTTGAAAATTAACAAGATCCTGTCAACTCTTAATGAGCCCTCTTTGTGTCGTTTCAATAAAAGAGTATAATTTGACTTCAGAGGACTTTAATTCCTAAATTAGTAATTTTATTAGTTATTCTTAAGTTTTACAATATCTTTCTTACTTTAAGTTTTTTTTTTTTTTTTCTTCTTTTTTCTTTTTCTTTATTTTTCTATTTTCTTTCTTATTATAAAATATATTTTTTTGCTCTGATGGCTATCCGTGGTGCGAAACGCAAGAAGTTTTCTTTATCAAAAGGGAATGTTGAAGATTGTCCATTTTGTATACCTAATTAAATATGGTCGATTTCCGGTTTCGATTATGAATTCACACATAGGTGGTCTCATGTCACCTATGTTTTCAGTTTCGCCACTTCTTACTTAAGTGCTCCCAGCTTTGGCAACACTCCCCCCTGGCAAGGCGGTTTTTTGAAACGGCTTTCCACTTTCGCCAAAGCGGCTAACATCTAAGACGGCAAGTTTCGCGGTGGGTCTTGTATAAATCCCTGTTTTAGTTTTGACTGATGCGCTTCTTACATTGCCGTCTTTTCCCACAAAGGTTCTGAGGATAATGCCTTTTGGCCAGGAGTTTCGAGGATTGTCTTTATCAACGATAAGGACAACGTTACCCACTTCAAGAGGTTTTGTTTCAGAGAACCATCTTGTACGCCTTGTAAGATCTGGAAGGTATTCGCTAACCCACCGTTTCCAGAATCGATTAGCATATTGTTCACTGGTTAACCAGTTTTTTCTTAGAATGACCCCATCGTCGCTTAGCTCTCCTGACATTTTAACGCCGTTTGAAGAACCTAATAGAAAATGATTGGGCGTTAAAGCTTCTTCATTTTCACTATCTAAGGGAACGTATGTGAGGGGCCTAGCATTTACTATTCGTTCCACCTCTGCCAACATAGTCAGTAATAACTCATCCGTAGGTTTTCTTGTAGGTGTTATACAGCTCAGAGTTTTCTTTACAGATCTCACGAGCCTCTCCCAGCTTCCTCCCATGTGAGGTGAGGCAGGTGGGATGAAATTCCATTGTAGGTTAGTTCCGATGAATCTGTCAGCCATTTTGTCTACGTCAATCTGATCTACAGCGTCCTTTAGCTCGTTGATTGCCCCACGAAAATTGGTGCCGTTATCACTAAAAACTTCCAATGGTCGACCCCTTCGTGCTATGAAACGATTCAAGGCCATTATACAAGCGTCCGTTGAAAGTGAATGTGCTATCTCGATATGTATTGCCCGAACCGTCAAGCATGTTATTAAAACACCCCACCTTTTTTCTGAATGTCTTCCCACCTTGACGAAGAGAGGTCCGAAGTAGTCGACACCAATATATGAAAACGGTCTAGTAAAGGGTTGAAGTCTGGCCGCAGGTAGATCTCCCATGATTGGTGGTAGAGGGACACATCTATTATTTTTGCAAAATTGGCATTTTTGTTTAATTTTCTTAAGTCGAGCTCTAAGTCTGGGTATAAAAAATCGCTGCCGTAATTCGTTGATTACAGTTTCATCGTTATGGTGGAGAAATCGGTGATGGTACTCCTTTATTAATAACTCAGTTATGTAATGGTCAGTTGCCAGAATAATTGGTCGTTTAGTATCTATGGATACACCATACGCCGCATCAATTCGACCTTTCACTCGCAAGACAGAATTTTCGTCCAAGTACGGTGAAAGCTTGAATAACTTACTCGACCTGTCGACTTGCAGCTTTTTTTTATTCTCTTTGCAAACGGTTAACGAAGCAATTTCTTCGGGAAAAGACTCCTGTTGACATATCTTGAAACAATAGTTTTCTGCGTTTATGAAATCGAGATTGACGAAACATTTTTGCGGGTGCATTTTTGTTCTTTTGGAAGAAGACCTTCGAATGTAACGAAAAACTTGAGCCAACGTTCGAAACAGTCGATGCCAGCTACTGAAACGAGTGGCGTCGATAAAGGATTCGAAATGTACAACGTGATGCATATGGATGTGCTTTATTTCTTCAGTTTCGATTTCAGTATCTTTGAATTCTTTGGGCCACAGTTCAATGGGATCGTATAAGAAACTCGATCCTCGATACCATCGACTATCACTACAAAACTTTTTGTTACTTTGCCATTTTGTGCCCTCATCGGCGACATTCAATTTGGTTGAAATCCATCTCCATTCCTTTACGTCGGTCTCCTCCAGAATTTCTCCGACCCGAAATGCGACAAATTGCTTGTACCTCCTGTGATCCGAGTTGATCCAACTCAAAACCGTCCTTGAATCCGACCAGAAGTATCTCTCAGATATTTTTATTGAGTGCCCGGATGATATGATTTTTGCTAATTTCACCCCTAAAAGTGCTGCTTCTAGCTCCAACCTCGGAATCGACATTACTTTCAGGGGAGTTACCTTGGTTTTAGCGGCTACGAGAGCAATTTTAACTTTATTATCGCCAAAATATCGAAAATATCCCACGGCGGAGTAAGCTAATTCGCTGGCATCAACAAAGATGTGCATTTGCACGGAAAAGTTATTATTGAGAGATAGTTGTTTTGCATATGGACGATCAATGACTATTTGCTTAATATCTGGAATGAAACTTTTCCATTTGTTCCATTTTTCAAGATGTTTTGGTATTATTTGTTCATCCCAATCGATGCCTGAACTCCATACTTCTTGTAACAGTATTTTTAGCAATACCAAAAAGTTAGCGATTAAGCCCAGTGGGTCAAAAACCGTCATAAGAATTTTTAAAATTTGCCTCTTCGTCGGCCAAGCTTCTTCCGCTAGAATCTTTGCTTGAATAGTGTGTGGTTTGATAGCAAAAGAGAATGAATCTGACCGTGGAGACCACCACATGCCCAAAATCTTTTCTGGTCCAGATGAAGTACTCCAGCTGTTAATGCTTTTGTCGAAGTTCGCAGCTTTATCTTTTAAACTATTGATCACTGATTTAGAATTCGATAAAAAGTTCCGAATATTAAATCCACCTTGTTCATGAATGAATATAATTTCTTTTGCCGATTGCATTGCTTCCTCTTCAGTGTCAAAGCTGTCAAGATAGTCATCAACGTAATGATTTTCGATTATACCTTTCACGGCTCTGGGAAATTGTTCTTCGTACCGTCTTGCGTTTTCGTTCTTTGCATATTGTGCGCAAAAGGGAGAACAAGTGGAGCCAAAAGTCATCACTTGCATTATAAATTCATCGATTTGGTTATTTTGTTTATTTCGCCATAAAAAACGCTGAGCGTGTTGATCTGATTTTCTTATTTTCACTTGGTGAAACATTTCCTTAATGTCGGCACACACGGCAACTCTGCGCTCTCTAAAACGGAACAAAACGGAAACAAGAGGCGGAACGATATCTGGACCTGAGAACAACAACGAATTCAGAGAAATATTATTTACTGCTGCAGCTGCATCCCACACAATTCTGATTTTATTCGGTTTGTTTTGATTAACGACGGGAAAGATGGGGAGATACCACACATTGTCGAAACGTTGTTGTATCTCTGACTGCATTAATTTTCTTGCGTATTCCTTCTGTATATATTCTTCTATTTGTGTGTTCAGTCTTTCATACAGTTGTTTGTCTTTTTCCATTCTTTTTTCCAGATACATAAGCCGACGAACAGCCATCGGGCGGCTATCGGGCATTTCGTTTTGGTCATGTCTCCACAACAAAGGAACAACGAAGTTCTTTCCTTCTTTTGTTACGTTGTTATTAATAATTTGCATGGCTTTCTCGTCGTCAGAGGAACGGAGCACAGTTTTGTTACTAAAGCCGGTGGAGTCGATTGAGATAAATTCCTTAAACAATTTGCTCAGATTTTCGTCCTCATTTTGTTGACAATCACATATATGGAAATTAAGTATTTCTTGTTGACATTCTCCACCGATTGGCATTAATAAGCGCTTACAGGGACCATAGACAGTCCACCCCAATCGTGTCTTGGAGGCAGCTGGTTGATCTTCGAAACCTTCTCTCGATCGAAGTGGAATTGTTAATTTCCATTGATCTAACCCCAACAAAATTTGTGGCTTTGCATTTTGATATGATGCCAAAGGGATTCCTTTTAAATGCGGATATCGTTCTGAGAGTTCTTCTGCATTTATGTCTTGTATTGGAAGACCAAGTGACTTGACTGTGCGAATGTTAGAGACCTCGTATTGTTTTTTCGAATGAATTGGTGAAATTTTAATGTTTATTATTTTAGATGTTCTCTCTGTGCGATGGGTATTTGCCGTCCATTTGAGGCACAACGGCTTAGTTTCACCTGTGACCCCTAATTTATCCGCGAGTGCTTCATCAATGAGCGAAATTGAAGAGCCGTCGTCAAAAAAGGCGAATGTGTTTATATTTATATTTGTTTGACTATTATATAAAGTCACAGGGATTATTCTGAATAATGTGTAACTTTTATCTCTCTGATGAATGTTAACGATTGCGTTCGTAAGGCAACCAGAGACGACAGGAGTATCGGGAACCTTATGAAGTAATTTGTGATGCTTGTAGACGCATCCATCGACGCCGCACCTTTTGTCTACTTGACAACGAGTTCGCCCATGCTGGCGTAAGCATGTACGGCAAATTGTGTGTCGCTTGACAGCATCCCATTTTGCGTTCAGATTAAGGCTCGAGAATCGTTCACATTGATCAACGGAGTGGTCACTTAATTTGCAGACAGGACACTTCTTCTTAGTTGGCGATTGTGAATCTGAATCAACGTGAAAATTTACAGAAGATTTAGGAGTATACTTTTCACTTCGGGTTGACGAGTACATGCGTGTTACTTGAGATGCCGAGCTAGCAATTTCGGCCAGCCACTCGCTAAAATGGGCCAGATTCGCAGTAACCACGCCCTTTCGAAAGCTTCCCCACTCTAGTCTAATTTGTGAAGGTAATTTTTCCACGAACTCCCGAACTAATGACGGATTTGTTATGTGGTCCTGCATACCTGTAGCTGCCATAATCGCACATGCATTTTCAACAGCCAACGAAAATTGTATAATAGATTGAAGCTTGTCCATCCTAGGAGATGGTTCTCGTCTTATTTTCTCAATCAGATCATCAATGATATCTTCAGGACGACCGTATAACTGATGAAGGCTCTTCAAAACCCCGGGAACTTGCTCGGGAAAGAATAGTCGAGTACCCACTGTCTTAAAAGCATCACCTTTTAAACAGCTTTGTAGGCGTCGCAAATTTTCGCTGTTGGAATAACCGCATGAGATCGTCGTGTTGTTGAACCAGCTTATGAAGCGTGGCCATTCTTCAATTCTTCCGCTGAACGTTACATGCTCCTTTGACATGATTTGCCTGGCTGCCATTTGCTGCTTGTTCGGGAGCGGAGATTCTATTAATGCGCTCGTATTGAGCATGCTTGCTGTTGGACCTGCGCCATGAGGTTCATTGTAGATCGATGTGTTGACAAATGAAGGATGAGTTCGGGTTTCATTGGTGTTTTGTTGCTGCGGGTTCTTGTTTGTATTGAAAGGGCTATTCCATTGAGATTGTGTTGAAGCGGCTGGATTGATTGTAGTTGCAGGTTTGTGCTGGACTTTGGTGGTATCGTCAACTTCGCTGTCAGAACTTGAGTGAAGGTCAGCCAGAAGGGCATATTTTTTTTCCAAAAATTCGTTGTCACGCTTTTCTTGCAGTTGTCGCTCCTCTTCAAGTCGCTGTAGAAGTAGAGCACGTTTCTTTGGTGAAATTATTCGCTTTTCAGGTTCGGATGTGGAATCAAGGAACTTTGTTTGTTTCAATGTTGATTTCAGAGGTACAGTTTGTTTAGGATACGGTTGGTTAAGACGAGGTGGTGTATTAGCTGTATCGTCGGGGTTAATGGTTTTGTCTTTCTCGGAGAGCTGTTCTGGAGCACTTGAATCTTCTCCGTTAACCTTTGGTGTTTCTTGCGATTGACTGTTGTTATCGTTGTTTTCGAGAAAAAGTGTGCGACATTTCACACAACTCCAAGGGTGATGCTGAATGTTATTGTCAACACCGACACAGGTATAATGATACCAATCGTCGCAGGCATCGCATTGGACCATATCTTGATTGTCCTCATTTTGGCACGCTTTGCAGTTATAGGGCATTTTGATGAAAAGAAAACTACCTACTATGTTCTGTGACTATGACTATGTTCTCTGCACGTGGCAGGCAGAGGTAGAAAAGAATATATAAAATGGGATTTGACTCACCTTACGTTATCTTAGACAATAACTAAAGTTTCTTGTTGATGCGTTGCTTCTTCGTTGTAGCTTGACGGTTAAAGTTGCTATGAAGGAAGATGAGATGAAGGCGGAAACGATGAGATGATGTTGGAGGACGACGATGTATGCTCCTTTCGGAACGTGGTTTAGTTCAGATACTGCGGTGAATTACTCTTTGCAGCACTTAGCCAATGGTACAAAATGATCGTGGCAAGGCAATTATTATACCGTGAAGGTCTTTGCAGTAGGTATAATTGTTACCACTTAAGGCACGTCGCAGCTACGATGGAAAGCGTCTTTGTAGCGTGTACGCAGGATAATGTTGCCGCTAAGATGAATGCTCTTTATAGCGTGTGACGGAGGGTGAGACTGCAGCTACGATGAATGCTCTTTGTAGCTTGCAGGCGATCGCTTGATAAGTCGCTCCTTCCAGCCAGTAGCACGATGCAAGATAACTTAAAGAATTAAAGAAAATGTCAACTCTTAATGAGCCCTCTTTGTGTCGTTTCAATAAAAGAGTATAATTTGACTTCAGAGGACTTTAATTCCTAAATTAGTAATTTTATTAGTTATTCTTAAGTTTTACAATATCTTTCTTACTTTAAGTTTTTTTTTTTTTTTTCTTCTTTTTTCTTTTTCTTTATTTTTCTATTTTCTTTCTTATTATAAAATATATTTTTTTGCTCTGATGGCTATCCGTGGTGCGAAACGCAAGAAGTTTTCTTTATCAAAAGGGAATGTTGAAGATTGTCCATTTTGTATACCTAATTAAATATGGTCGATTTCCGGTTTCGATTATGAATTCACACATAGGTGGTCTCATGTCACCTATGTTTTCAGTTTCGCCACTTCTTACTTAAGTGCTGCCAGCTTTGGCAACAAGATCCCTTATCCCTTTTGCCACTCACCCTCCCGCGATCAACAGCCTGAATGGTGAAATTTCTCCTGCCGATATGGAGCAAGAACTATTACCCTCTTCTGCCCTTACCTTACCATAATGACCAAGTAAACATAGAAGGTGATGTTCCAGAACACCGACGGTGGGCAATACAAACTAATACAATATAAACCTCCTTCCGCTCGCCTGTTTTATTTACCATGGCAAAGAACACCATACCAGTCCCTTGGCATACAGGCCAAGAAATGATGACGTCATAAGTAAAAAATTAGAACATTGAATTTTACATTTCATCGCCTTACGGCTCACATTCGGTTTGGCCCTCGAATAGGATAAGACACGGTCATACAATCGACAAAATCATAGTGTATCAGAAGCAATCATACCAGTCGGTCACGATATAAGACCAGCCAGCACGACCCAAGACTTCCCCTCACCAGTGGTAAGGGGTCTTTCAACAAAACAGTCAACCAGGAATCTTACCGGATTTGTCCGCGATATTTACCAGTAGTAACTGAGATATTTACCAGTAGTAACTGAGATCTTACCGGATTTGTCCGCGATATTTAACAGTAGTAACTGAGATATTTACCAGTAGTAACTGAGATTCTTACCGGATTTGTCCGCGATATTTACCAGTAGTAACTGAGATATTTACCAGTTGTAACTGAGATCTTACCGGGTTTGTCCGCGATATTTACCAGTAGAAACTGAGATATTTACCAGTAGTAACTGAGATTCTTACCGGATTTGTCTGCGATATTTACCAGTAGTAACTGAGATCTTACCGGATTTGTCCGCGATATTTACCAGTAGTAACTGAGATATTTTCCAGTAGTAACTGAGATTGTTACCGAATTTGTCCGCGATATTTACCAGCAGTAACTGAGATATTTACCAGTAGTAACTGAGATCTTACCGGATTTGTGCGCTATATTTACCAGTAGTAACTGCGATATTACCAGCTTCGCCTGCGATATTCGCCAGTAGTAATCCAAGCCGAAACTAACAGTACCAGGAGGGTGGACCGCCGGATAACTAACCAAAACGCAAGGGTGTGACCAGAACCCGAGCCAGGAGTATAGAACCAATATTGAAATATATTTAAGTATTTTAGTTGTTAAAGTTATATGTTAAGCGAATTTGGATTTTAATAAAAGGAAATAAAGACTTAACTCTAAAGTTTGTACTACTTTGGAACGAACCCAGGCAAACCGACGAGTGAAACCTCAGCCTCAGACAAAAAGTACATCACAAATTGGCCCCCGAGCAGGGACTAATTAAGTCCATTCCAGAGCCGAACCTGAACCTGGAACCTGAACCTGAACCTGAACCGAAACCTGAACCGAAACCTGAACCGATACCTGAACCTGAACCGAACCGAAATCCCTAGTGGAACAAAAAAAATCTTACCGAAACATACCGACGGAACTAATCCGTATTATACCGAACGGATATATACCGTATCCTACCGAAAACAACCGATACCGAACTAACTAAACCCAACCCGGAAATAACCCGAAATAAAAATGTCAGACACCGAAGAAGGTTTTGACATATACGCCAGTATATGAGCAATATACTTGCTCAATAAATCGGAACTTGTGGAGCGCATGGCACGCTTAGGAATCAGTACGGAAGGCACAGTAACCGCACTCCGATCCCGTTTCAGTGCATATATAAAGGAGGCACGTAGTCGTAAATCCACCCAAAAGGAAATGGAAAAGATGACGACCGAACGAACATATCCATTCGAAACCGCAAACGGGCAGACTGGGAACCAGGTGAACCCCTCAGGAGTAACCACTACTGAGAGTGACGAAATGACTGAACCTCAGGGTTTTACCAATTATTTTTATCCTGTACCCAGCCTCAAAGCCCATGGTAATCAAACGTCAACGACCTTTGCTCCTACCACGACATCGACGATTCTAAACCCTGAAGCACAATACCCAGCCACGACTGAGTATGACAGATTAACGAAACTACCTGAGTATTGGGGACTCAAATTTGACGGATCTGGTAATGCACTTGAATTCATGAAACGAATTGAAGAGCTTACTGATTGTTATAAGATACTTCCGAATGACATGCTGCGTACCCTCCCCGAGATTTTTAGGAGAACTGCCCTGGAGTGGTACCGCATAAATCGGGATGAATTTAAGGCTTGGCCAGACTTTTACAAAGCCTTCTTAAACCATTACCTGCCCGTCCGACTCATAAATAAATTAGAAGATGAAATCGCCAAGAAGAGGCAGGGCCCTCGAGAAAAGGCAGAGGACTACATACGAGCTACGCAATATTTAATTCACCAACACCTTCTAATGCGAATCAGCGACTGTGTTGACCGAATCTACGACCGACTTAGGCCCGAGTACCACGTGTACATCTGGCGTAAGGATTTGAGAACCCTGGAGGCCTGGAGGAACTGACCGGACTAGCCGAAGAATATGAACATATTCAGAAAGAGAGTTAGAATCCGACCCCAGCACCCATGACTAGACCTTTGCAAAGAAACCACGCGATCTTGCCTCGCCAGTCGGTCGGTCATACACTAGCCCAATCACTGCCAGACCAATACGATAGAAGGACCCACTGCTGGATTGTAAGCAGCGAGGGCATTCCAAGACAAATTGCCGCCGTCCCTTCCGCATGTTTTGCTCTTTCTGTGTGGAAGACGGACGTATGGTGCGGGTTTGTCCTTGCCATTCACATAGCGCTTCAGTAATGAATGACATACCTGACACCACTACCGACCAGGGGGCACCGATCCAAGAGGGAATAAATTCCATGACAAGCGAAGCTACGGCTGCCAAAAGGCCGTAAGTCCTTCAGAAGAAACAATAACCGCAAGGGCTGAAATCACAACAGCAAGCACCATTGATTCGAAACCGGAAATCGCGCCCTCGGCAACCGCACCTAGTGCATCCGAAAACCCGATAAATGGAATGCCAGTCACACAGGGGCTATGGCAACCGCAACAAAAACGTAATTTAGGTTTATAGACAGATCCACGATGGTTCCTGTCTATAAATTTGTACGGTCACACCTTTTCCGCTCTACTAGACACTGGGCCACGAACTCTTTTATAAATACTTAAGTAAGAAGACTTCTGAGAAGACTGAAAACTCTTCTCCGCCACCAGCCACATGTAGTGCATTTGGCGAACGGCGCCCCGGTGCACAGTAGTGAACATTACGAGGTCAGCCTAGGTGTAGGATACCAACAGATCCAAAGAGAAATGACATATTTAAAGCGGTTAGCAGATACAGTTGTACTCGGCATGGACCTTCTTAAGAAATTGAATATCTCAATGTCTATAGGAGGTACGGAGCTCACGCTAGCTCAGAATCCGCAGACCACACAGCGAGAACAGTTGTGTCTCTTAGGTGGCAAGCCCCTTTCACAAACTCAGGAAGAGCTTCTCGATGATCTTATAAAACAAGAATTACCGAAGTTTGAGAAGTTCCCCAATATCACAAACGCCGCCGTTCACCGTATCCGATTAAAGTCCAATGAACCGTTTCGACAAAGATATTACCCTCGGAATCCCGCCATGCAGAAGATAATAGATGAAGAGATCGACGAATTACTCCCAGCCGGGAGGATCGAACCGTCAAACAGCCCGTATAGCTCACCTATCGTTTTGGTGAAGAAGAAAAACGGTAGCGGGAGGGTTTGTGTCAACTACCGATGATTAAATGAGGTCTCAATAATGGATGCATACCCGTTACTCCTGATGCTAGCTATCTTAGACAAGTTGGGGCAGACAAAGTTTATATCTACTATAGACTTGAAACAGGGGTACTGGCAAATACCTCTGGAACCAGAATCCCGCCCGCTACCGCATTCACCGTCCCAGGGCGCGGCCTATACCAATGGAAAGTGCTGCCATGTGGATTGAACTCTTCAGCAGCAACGTTCCAGCGGATGCTAGACTCGGTACTAGGTTCCGATATAGACCCGTTTCCGTTCGCATATCTTGATGATATCATCATAATAAGCAAAACGTTCGACGACAATTTAAAGCATTCAAAAGAATTTTTTAAAAGTTCTGTAAAAAGGAACTCAAGTATCTTGGCCACGTAGTAAGTGACCAACTTATTAGCACCGATCCCGACAAGATAACAGCTGTACAAGAACTAAAGTCGCCTAAAAACGTGTGAGAATTGCGCCGTGTGCTAGGAATCGCATCGTGGTACCGTAGAGTAATCGCTTACGCCAGCCTTGTCCGATTTAGAAAAAAAGTATTCCGTAACGGAAAAGGAATGTTTGGTCATTCTATGGGGGATACGGAAAATGAGACCATATTAGGAAGGATATCACTTCTCCGTCGTAACCGACCACCACTCCTTAAAGTGGTTACATTCGATAGAAAATCTTTCAGGTCGACTTGCAAGATGGGCAATCGAACTGCAACAATACGATTTTGACATTCGATACAGAAATAGTGCCATGAACGTGGTGGCCGACACGTTGTTGAGAGATCCCTTACCGTACCAAGAAAGCAACTTGTCCACCATGAATGACGAACAGGAGGACTGGACGCAACGCCGTATGAAACAAATAATCCATAACCCAGAAAAATGTACTGACTATAAGATCCAGGACGACCTTCTATGCATGAAATTCGCAGCTCACCCTTTAGCCGATCATAGCCATGATTAGAAGTTGTTCGTACCGGTGCGAGGAAGAGATGCAGTCCTCAAGGAAAACCACGATGCTGTCACCGCCGGTCACCTAGGAATAGCGAAGACTATCGACAGAATAATGAAAAGCTAAAGAAGTGCGTTACCTGCAATCAGTATAAAGTGCCCCAGGTGAAGCCTAGTGGACTGATGCACTCGAACCTAGCAGAGAAACCGTGGGATACCGTTTCTGTAGATTTCGTCGGACCCTTGCCCCGTTCCACAAAAGGAAATACCATGATGGTTGTATTTGTTGACAAGTTCTTTGCAAGCCGCCACCTCAACCTCATTAATAAAGGCAATAGGGGAGAAAATCCTGTCCCAATTTGGAACCCCCAGGGTTCTATTGTCCGATAACGGTTCACAATTTGTAAGCAAACAGTTCCAGTCTTTGTTAGAAGAGCTAAGGATAAAACAACTTTTAACTGCCCCGTACACGCCGCAGGAAAACCCAACCGAAAGTCTTAACAGAGTCCTTAAGGCAATGATTGCTCAATATGTGCAAGATAACCACATAATTTGGGATGAGCACCTACCAGAGCTCACCTTCGCAATTAACACGATCAAACACTCATCAATAGGTTTTTCGCCAGCTTTCCTGAACTACGGCAGAGAGTTAAGAGTGCCCCACCAACCTGAGCCACCGAAAAATAATTCCGAGGTTGGACCTGAACAGATCTTCTCCAGGCGAAAAAGGATGGAAGCCCTTTATCAACTGGTCTCAAGCAATTGAAAAAGAGCCGCCGAAGTTCAAGGCAAATATTATAACCTGAGGAGAAGAACGTGGAAGCCTAGTATAGTCGATCGAGGGTGTACCGGAGGGTGAGGGTGTTATCATCAGCAATCAATCACTTCACCGAGAAGTTAGCCCCACGATATGATGGACCATTCGAATTGGTGAAATTTTTTTCCCCAGTCATCGTTCTACTGAGAGAAATAGGCCAAGACAAAAACAACACGGCAAGAAAACAGATGGTACGTTGCCATCTGCAGGATATAAAAGGAGCCAACGATGAAGCCCAGAATATCAGTCTTGTTTCAGTCATCGAACCATCGAGATTAACCGTACCTTCTGCAACTAAAATGTCCGACCCTACCGTTCGCTTACGCACTCAGCTCAGACCCTTGGCCAAAAGGTCCCAACCTGAACCTCAGCGCGGCCAGGAGCAGAATTGTACCTTCAGGCCACAACCACGACCCAACAGGAACCCTCAGAAGCCGATCATCTGGTCCGTCGTCTTGTTACCATCACAATACCAAGACCCGGAAACGAGGACCAAAAGGTTAGTGAAGGCAGAGTCAGTAACCGGACCGGATAAAATAAAGTCACGATCACCCTGAACACTGAGTTGCCAAGTTTGGACGCACCGTCGGTCACCACCCGCCAGCAAAGCCGCACACAGGAACATCGAGTTGTTGCAGGCCAACCCACCGCAGCTGCCGGCGGTTCCTTACATGATGACCGGGCAGCGACCCAAAACCCCGGAACTACCCTTATTTTTTTGGAAGGTTCCGTGGCCCATCTCCATAAGAAGGCAACGGCAAACCCCAGGATATGGTCATCGACTCTGAGGGGAGCCTACCCACAATTAACCCGATGAGCCATTCACTGGCGAGCCTAGCATTTCCAGCCCAGTGCAGAGGCGAGTTCCGAAGGACCTCTTCTCGGATATTGACATCCGCGAGCATAAATTTTGTGACCCAAAGTTCAGGCGTCAGAAGCTCAGGTTTAAGAGAGGATGGGGAGAGGTGACGGCGTTAATCAAGAAGCCTGGGGTAGCAGAACTGCGTTTTGGAAAACAAACGAAGACGGTGGCTTTCTAAACTGGTTTTTTTTTTTAATTATGAGAATTAATTTTTTTTTTTGACTAGATTAAGTGTTGAATCATTGTTGAGTTTATTATAAGTTGAGTTATTATATTTGTATGTTATTTTACTTTCTTGTTATTCACTTATATAATTCTATAAATAAAAAAAAATTAAAAAAAAATTAAATAACAAACAGAAGAAAATAAGAAACTAAAAAACAAAAGTTGTGAAGAATTCATTTAAAAGAACAATAATACAAAAGAAACCATAAAGAAAAATATGATAATAATAACCATAAAGGAAATAATAATAAATAATAATAAAACATAAGACGAGAAGGTTCTCGTCTCCGAAGAAGAGGGGGTTTGTAATGAAGCATTACAATTTCTACCCCTCCCCTAAGCTACGCCCCTGTTTCCATACCTAACTATCCGAACCTAGATTCCCTAATTATCCGAAAAGTACCCATTGTACTATACATAACCCCTACCTAAGCTACGCGCCTGCTCTTGAGAATAAAATAAGAATACTTACCTGACTGGCAGCATGCTCCCGTAGCATGTGCACTCCACCAATTACGATCGACATCTTATTAGCAAGATAACAAAAAGAATAGAGAATAGAGAAAGAACTCCACTGAAGGCAGCATCTGGACGACTATCAAGAACCTCGATGGTGAATTTCTGCTCTTGAAAATTAACAAGATCCCTTATCCTTTTTGCCACTCACCCTCCCGCGATCAACAGCCTGAATGGTGAAATTTCTAATGCCGATATGGAGCAAGATCTATTACCCTCTTACCGCTGCCCTTACCTTACCATAATGACCAAGTAAGCACAGAAGGTGATGTTCCAGAACACCGACGGTGAGCAATTCAAATTAATACAATACAAACCTCCTTCCGCTCGCCTGTTATATTTGCCATGGCAAAGAACACCATACCCGTCCCTTTGTTCTTGATATATGCAAACAGTATTTATTTATTTATTTATTTGAAGCATAAGTATATTAAAACATTGTGTCTTCTTGTTATACTTTGTATGTAAGGTTAACTTAATTAATTAATTATCAAAAACAAAATTTAAATTAAATATTTGTAATTGTAGACATTAAAATTAGAATAAGTTAAGGAAATTAAAACTAAATGAGAATAACAAGCGAGTGAAAAAAAAGGAAATAATTTTAGCATCCATAGAGATTTTTCAAGGAGTTTTCAAAAGTTCTGTAGTTGTTAAGTACTCTCAGGTCAAGTGGGAGTTCCAAAGGCCAATCGCTTGTACAAAAAAATGTTGTTTGAAATATCTGTATTTGAAAGTAGGGACAATGAGGACCTTACTTCTTTGTGTTACCGGGAAAACAAGCTTGTCGAATAAGTAAACATGAACTTTATTTTTGATTAATTTAAAAAGAAACGTGAGTGTGAGGAAATCCAGATGTTTATTCAAAGGCATATTGAATAAACTACTTGCATGAACAGAAACATGGTCAAAACGACGCAAGCCATAAATAAAGCGAACAATGTTGTTAAAGGCAACTTGAAGCTTGCTTTTGCTAACAGCGACTGTACAACAAAAAATCGGGCTGCCATAGAAAAGAGCAGGAAGAATCAAAGTTTTGGCAATAGTCATTTTGGTTGCCATTGGAAAGCAACTACCCGACAAATGCAAAGCCCGCAGTGTGTTGTAAGTTTTCTAAAGGACATTTGAAAAATGACTGTTCCATGTAAGAGTTTGATTAAATGTAACTCCCAGATTTGTTACCGTTTTAACATATTTAACATTGAACCATCCATTTCAATTCTAGGTAGATATGTCATGTCAACAATAGTGTTACTAATAACAATAGCCTGGCATTTTGTTGAATTAAGTTTCAAAAGATTTTCTTGTGACCATTGTAACTGGTGATTTTTTAGCTGGTTTGGTTTTGGCAACACTGGTTTTGACAGCTGACGTGTGCTTAGTACCTTGTGTCACTGTCAAACAGCTTCAGTTTGGTTTGCAATTTAACCATGGATCGTCTTACAAATGAACAACGCTTGCAAATTATTGAATTTTACTATCAAAATTCGTGCTCGGTTCGAAATGTTCATCGCGCGCTGCTTGTGTTCAGCGATGAGGCTCATTTTTGGTTGAATGGGTACGTAAATAAGCAAAATTGCCGCATTTGGAGTGAAGATCAGCCAGAAGCATTGCAACAGCTACCAATGCATCCCGAAAAAGCCACTGTTTGGTGCGGTTTATGGGCCGGCGGCATTATTGGGCCTATTTCTTCAAAGATGATGCGAATCGCAGCGTTACTGTCAATGGTGAACGCTACCGAGCGATGATAACAAACTTTTTTTTGCCCGAAATGGAAGTTCTTGACTTGCATGATATGTGGTTTCAACAAGACGGTGCCACATGCCACACAGCACGCGAAACAATGGCGCAATTGCGAGGCGAGTTTGGTGAACAGTTAATTTCACGTTTCGGGCCGGTCAATTGGCCGCCTAGATCGTGCGATTTGACACCATTAGATTATTTTTTGTGGGGGTATGTCAAGGCTAATGTCTATAGGGACAAACCCGCTTCGATTGACGCACTGGAAGCCAACATCCATGCATTCATTCGTGAGATACCGGCCGATATGTGTGAAAGAGTATGCCAAAATTGGACTCAGCGGATGGGCTACCTGAGACGCAGCCGCGGTCAACATTTGCATGAAATTATCTTTAAACATTAAATTGCAAGGTTCAAACTATCGGTTCAAATAAATATTTCATTCATTTTTTCGAATTTTTTGTGTTTTTTTTTTTTTAAAAGTTCTAAACCTCTTAAAAAATCACCCATTACAATACGCATCAGATCTTCGTTTAATCGAAAAGTTGCATCTTCGACCAGTCCCAGTCGGTAACTCAGATAGATTTGAACGTCGTCTGCGTACATATGAACTTTACAATGGTTTACAATAGAAGGTGGGTCATTTTTGGAAAGCGTGAAAAGAAGAGGGCCTCATATTGATCCCTGTGGTACACCGGCATGAGTTGGGAGAAAGTCAGATATCTTGGAGTTCGCGAAAACTGCTTGCGTTCTTTGGGTAAGATATTCTTTGATGAGTGAGAGGGCGCAATTTTCAAAATGGAAAAAATTTTGCAATTTTTTTAACAGTGTTCCATGAGGAACAGTATCGAAAGCTTTAGAGAAGTCCAGTAAAACCATCGTTGTTTCTAAGTTAGTATCTATATTTTGCCGAATATCATCAACTATTTTCAGAAGTGCTGTTGTACAACTGTGAAAAGGTCTAAAGCTAGATTGGGAAGGTGTGATCAACCGATGAGCTTCTAGGTAGGTTGTAATCTGTTGGCTCATAAGCTTTTCAAACGCTTTTGAAATGAAAGGCAAGATAGAGATTGGTCGATATTCTTTAAGATTTGAGTTTGACTTTTTAAGTACTAGAATTATTTAAGACGCTTTCCACAATTTTGGGTAGCATGAAGTGGTTAAGATAGAGTTAAAAATGTGAGTGATGAAAGGCGATATGAATGGTAGAGTAATTTTTACAAATTTTGTATGCATGTTGTGTCCAGCCCAATGGCTTCCGATTTAATCTCATTTATTTCCTTATATACTTGCATTTCGTTAATTCTACTAAAACTAAAACTTGCCAGAAAATCTGCACTTCTATTTGAAAATACATCATAGTCATTATATGTGTCAGAAGGGGAATTCGCAAATAGTTTGTTAAGCTCATTAACGTTGCACATATCATCACATTTATTTTGTTGCTTTGAGATGCCAAGTGACTTGATATTTCTCCAAAAAAATTTTGGAGGTTAATTTTTCAAATTTTAAGGCAAAAAATCTTCGTTTAGAACTTTTATTTCAACATTGACGGCATTGCGTAAGTTTTATACTAGCTATACATATATTGGACTCGAAAACGTTTCCAACGCTTATAAGCAATATTTCTTTTACCTATACGTTTTTCGATGCTGTTAATAAACCAACCTATTTTATGTTTTCTTATTTGAACAGTTTTGATGGGAACGTATGTTTCGAACAGGTTGTTAACTGTGATGTTGAAAAAATAGACCTGCTCTTCAACATCAGAAAGCAGGTAAACGTTTTCAAGGTTAGCACTTAATATACTTGAGAGTAAAGACTGCATGTTTATAGATTTGAAATCTCTAAACGAAATTATTTCATTTTCTAAATTTTGCAAGGTATCGAGATTATAAAAGGCAACAATGAGATCGTGCTTGGAAAAACCTGGTGCATCTAGCTGTCCATAAAAGTTAACGTAATCCGGTTGGTTCACGAGAAAAACATCTAAAAGAGTAGAGCTTGATGAGGTGAAATGCGTAGGTTGGTTGGGGTTTACAGGAAAAGGATTAAGAGAAGCCAGATTATCGTTGAAAAATTTAACCCTGCTGTCGTGTACATCCAGAAGGTCGACGTTAAAATCACCTGCAATGAAGATGTGATTGTAGTTCGAAGTTGCTTCTTCTAAAATATATGTAATGGTACTTGTGTCAGTGATGTTGGGTGGCTTATAAATTACTCCAACCATACACTTATCTGCAGCACATAAAACTTCAATAAAAAGGAACTCAAGACCATTATTTCTTTCAGGTTGACTAATAAGTCTGCTCCTTAACCTTTTCCTAATAAAAATAGCAACTACTCCTCCTCTAGTGTTCACACGATCAGAACGGTATACTCTATAACTAGCCGTATTTATGGTATTGTTATCTACTTTTTCGGTCAGCAATGTTTCAGACACACAAATAATATCCCTAGTTGAATCATTAAAAATACCTCTGAACTCATCCAGGTGTTTCCTCAGACTTTGAGCGTTGATGTGGCATATGGATAACCCATTATATCGTTTCCGAAAAATATTTAACATTGTTTTTGTTTTGTTAAAGTTTGTGATACTATTGGAAATAGGAAAAAAAATACAAAAATGCAAGTAAAAGAAAGAAAAGACATATTAACAATTATTTTGATCAAGCGGCAGCTCTGAAACATTATCATAATATCTGCTTTTTCTGTGTTCTTCTTCGTGATGGTTGGTTGTTTGATGTTTACGTTTTTTGACAACTGAGTTTAATTTATCCATGGGGTTAACTGTAATACTCTTATCGGAATTTGTTAGTTAAATGCATACAGGACCATTTGTTGTAAAAGCAGAGAAAATAAGGTGTTTTCGCCTCATATTAATTGCCTGTCGTAGAATAGCACGGTTGTTTTTTGTGAGACTCTCCTGTAAATAAATTTGAGCTTCAGAATCTTCGCCAAGATCTTTTAGCATTAATTCTCGCGAGTTTGCCCTGCGGAAATTAGCAAACACTTTAATTTTAGTGAATCTGTAGTGCGCCAAGTTGAATTTCACAATTATTACAGAATCTTGCCTTTGGCTTGCTCGAAAAATTCTGCATAGTTGTGGAGGTTGAAATTGTAATGTGTGACATATGGCATTAAAAGTGTTTTTAAGAATCTCACCAGGTTGCGATGGGATTCCAATTAGAATGGCATGGGCTGCTAAATTTTTAATATTAATTGCTTCGATCTGTCACCTCAGGCATTCGATTTCAGCGCAAACGGTATTATTTTCGTGGGCATCGCTTTTTTCAGTGTTTGGTGTCGTAGTTTTGATTTTGTTTACTCCTTCCTCTAAGCAATCAACTCTTGTAAAAAGTGTTTCAAGCTCAGTGACGCGATCATTAAGTTGTTTAATATCAAGATACATTTCGTCGATCTTTTTAATATTTTGTTCAATGGCAGAAATTCTAGTTGTTAAGTTTTCCTCCATAGATTTTAACAGTAGGGAAATTGACTCAACCTGAGATTTTATTTTTGCGAGATATTCCGTGACGTCATTTCTAGATGGTGTTGGTGGAAATATTGTTGGGTCTTCGATGACGTCATTATTTGTAGCTTTTGCACCTTTTTTATTATTCGTTACTGATCGTGTGGAATATGCAAATGTGGATGCTGGTAAGTGTGATGGTGATTGTAGTGGAGAGTTACTTGGAACTTTCAAAGAACTTTTTTGATGACGGGACATGATGAATGTCTTAAAAACTTTAAAAGGATTTTATTTAACATAGGCAATTTTATAGAATTGTATGAAAATCCAATTGCATACAGGCCAAGAAATGATGACGTCGTAAATAACAAATTACAACATTGAATTTTACATTTCATCGCCTTACGGCTCACATTCGGTTTGGCCGTCGAAAAGGATAAGAGACGGTCATACAATCGACAAAATCATAGTTTATGAGAAGCTATCATACCAATCGGTCACGATATAAGACCAGCTTGCACGACTCAAGACTTCCCCCCACCAGTGGTAAGGGGTCTTTCAACAAAACAGTCAACCAGGAATCTTACCGGATTTGTCCGCGATATTTACCAGTAGTAACTGAGATATTTACCAGTAGTAAATGCGATTCTTACCGGATTTGTTCGCGATATTTACCAGTAGCAACTGAGATATTTGCCAGTAGTAACTGCGATATTACCAGCTTCGCCTGCGATATTCGCCGGTAGTAATCCAAGTCGAAACTAACAGTACCAGGAGGGCGGACCGCTGGATAACTAACCAAAACGCAAGGGCGTGACCAGAAGTTGTTAAAGTTATTTAAGTTGTTAAAGTTGTATGTTAAGCGAATTTGGATTTTTAATAAAGACTTAACTCTTAAGTTTGTGCTACTTTGGAACGAACCCAGGCAAACCGACGAGTGGAACCTCAGCCTCAGACAAAAAGTACATCACAACCCCCCCTCTGGATCCGCCACTGTATTGAAAAGTATTAATGACTTGAACCTAATACCAGCTTTTCACTTACAAGAGGGATATGTTCTAGGATATTTTAAGTTTATAAATACCAAAACGTGTTTCCACAAGTCATTGATATGTCCGGTTCAAAATCCGTTAATTATTTTTACTTTCAAAAAAAAAAGATTTTATTATTTTCTGTTGACATTTTGAATCAAATAATCCATATACATCAAAATATAGTTTGTTCCATATCTTTCAAGCTATTAACTTCTTCGTAGGGCTGCTAAACTGTCATAGCCACTAAACATTTCACGTCTTTTCGATAATCATGACAATTTTGTACTGTGGAAACACGGCAATAAGAATACTTTGCGAACACAGCCACAGAATCCAATAGTGTATATAAAATGGGATTATAGCGTTTTATTGGGCCAGCATTGCTACGCTAGCTAAAAAATACCAATACAACGCACCTTTCTGTTTCGTTTCAGTTCAAATCAGTTATGAATGAGGATAATTTTTAATTGAAATATAGGAAAGGAAAGAAAATACGAGACTAGGGTCATTTTTTGTTGGAATTAATGAAAGGAAATAGGGAAATCGTACCGATTGTTCTAAAATTTGAGGTTTTTGATGTTGTACATTTTTGGTGAATTCTACTTCGAAAACTCCTTTTGATTCTATGAACTGTGGTCCATCGACTTCAAAATTGAGAATTGCTCAGAAGTTAATATAGTCTACAGCTTAAACGGGTGGACAGATTTGCTTCAAATTTGGTACGGAGCATTTTTATGTGATTTCCCAGAGGGTAAATTCGAATTTGTGTTTTAGGTCATCTAGAACGGGTAGCTGCCATTCAAATATTTGGTTTTTTTTTTTCAAATTTAATCGTAAACGGCTCTAACGATTTTGATTACATTCCTACCTTTAATAACCAAGTCAACTGTAAGAAAACTGTGTTTCAAGTTTTTGTCAAAAAAATCACATAACGGAACTAGGTATTCCACGTTTCGAATATCTTATGCTTAGGCCAATATATCAATTTTATTTTTGAAAAAAAAGGTACACATTTTTCTTTAAATAATAGGCTTAACAGGTTCGTTTTGACAGTTAATACCGAAGAAATAAAAAAAATCTTAGATTCAAAATAGCTTTTATCGGCCTTTAGTCCATAAAAATTGGCGTTTCGTCCCGGCGATCTCACTTGGACTCATCAGTTGACTAGTGAGTGCCTTGTCAATACGCAATTTTTATTAAGTTCAGTTCAACTTAGATGAACTTTTTGACAAAAATCCAATGTGAACTATATCCAACAAGATTAAAATTCTTAATCATTAAGCTGGAAATTTTGCCCAGGGCCAGGCTTTGTTTTTATATGAAGGTTTTTATAATACAAATTCTATATACTACTGAAATACATCAGCCAAGTAGAAGACTTAGCACTATTTAATTGGACTTGTTGAATTATTGATTCAAAATAGCTTTTATCGGCCTTTAGTCCATAAAAATTGGCGTTTCGTCCCGGCGATCTCACTTGGACTCATCAGTTGACTAGTGAGTGCCTTGTCAATACGCAATTTTTATTAAGTTCAGTTCAACTTAGATGAACTTTTTGACAAAAATCCAATGTGAACTATATCCAACAAGATTAAAATTCTTAATCATTAAGCTGGAAATTTTGCCCAGGGCCAGGCTTTGTTTTTATATGAAGGTTTTTATAATACAAATTCTATATACTACTGAAATACATCAGCCAAGTAGAAGACTTAGCACTATTTAATTGGACTTGTTGAATTATTGATTCAAAATAGCTTTTATCGGCCTTTAGTCCATAAAAATTGGCGTTTCGTCCCGGCGATCTCACTTGGACTCATCAGTTGACTAGTGAGTGCCTTGTCAATACGCAATTTTTATTAAGTTCAGTTCAACTTAGATGAACTTTTTGACAAAAATCCAATGTGAACTATATCCAACAAGATTAAAATTCTTAATCATTAAGCTGGAAATTTTGCCCAGGGCCAGGCTTTGTTTTTATATGAAGGTTTTTATAATACAAATTCTATATACTACTGAAATACATCAGCCAAGTAGAAGACTTAGCACTATTTAATTGGACTTGTTGAATTATTGATTCAAAATAGCTTTTATCGGCCTTTAGTCCATAAAAATTGGCGTTAAATAGTGCTAAGTCTTCTACTTGGCTGATGTATTTCAGTAGTATATAGAATTTGTATTATAAAAACCTTCATATAAAAAAAATCTTAATTTTAATATTTTTTTTAGTTAGTTACAACACTTATAACTCAAGAATGGCTGGACCGATTTGAATGATCTTTGATTTTTTGGATTCTCAGCCCCAAAAAGCAGTACTTTTATGAACCAAAGCTATTATAATTGGCATGTCTAGAGTCACTTCCAAATTTAAAACTCAAAATATTTTCATCAAAACCAGTTTATTGTTACCAATGTTTGAGGCTTCTTATAAAAGGCTGTTTTTATGAATTATCATGTTTTTGATGTGGAAACATCTATGCCGGCGGTAGGGTGAAATTAAAACGTGAACTTTCTTCTGTGCAACGTTACGAGGTCACACTTTACGATGGATCACCTTTCTCTGCTTAGTAGTATATTGGGTGGACGAGACTAGAGACATTCCAATTTATAACAATTATAACAGTTTTTCGCCATTAAAAGTGGGCGTGCGTTAACGAGCTTCGAGCGACTTGAAAAAAAAATCCGGGTCCTGAACTATGCCGCCCGGCGGAGGGTCCTGGACCTGCTGGGCCGTATAAGCAGTACTTTCATAAACCAAAACTGTTATAATTGGCAGATCGAGAGTCACTTACATTATTACATACGTTCAGTGACAAAAATCTAAAGATCCCCTTCAAGCAAACTAGTATGGAAGACTTCGCTTACTGATCCAAATATGAATCCTCAAAACTGCACTGGGGTAAACATTGATGTTTACACATATGAACCCGGCACTCACACATTTTTTTTTATTTTAGATAGTAAAGAATAAATCAAAAAAATCTTAATTGGAGTATCTTATTCTTAATATATAAAACAAAGTCGGTTTAGTTACAACACTTAGGTTTAACTCAAGAACGGCTGAACCGATTTTAATGATCTTTGATTTGTTGAATTCGTCTCTGCCCCGAATCTTAAAATTCAATTGGTAGGGTGAAATGTGGTAAAATGAAAAAAAAATGTCCGATTACAGAAATTCTTCTTTTGTTTGAAAGATTTTTCTAAGAAAATGGCCTTAGACATAATATTCTTTTTCAAAATTTTAAATTTTAATATTTGTAAGGTGAAATGGAGTACAAACAAAAAAATTGTCTGATTAAGGAAATACTTTTTTGTTTTAAAAGTTTCTCTTAGGAAATGGCCTTAAGGATATTCTTTTTCAAATTTTATTATTTGTAGAGTAAAATGGGGAAAAAATAAAAATTTGTCCGGTTTAAGAAATTCTTTTTGTGTTTGAAAGATTATTTTGAGTGGATGGCCTTAGGTACATTTTTTTTAATTTGGTATTTATGGAGTGAAAGGGGGTAAACATGAAAAGTCGTATCCGATTCCAAAAATTCTGTTGTGTTGGAAAAGTTATTTTTAAAATTTTTATATTTATAGAGTGAAATGGGATACATACAAAAAAGTGGTTTATAATTGCAAAAATTTTGTCTGCGTTGGGAAAGTAAAAAAGATTGAACTAAAACGATCATATTTTTACGAATTTCGGCATTCATAACGTGAAGTGGGTCAAAGCAGCTTAATTATTTTCTTTTGTAATTTGTATGCGAAGCTTAGGTTTTTCTACCCGTACTAAACTGGGCGGGTCAGCTGTATAGATAATATTATAAGCTAGCTGGCCCGCCCAGCTTCGCACGGGTAGAAAACCTAAGCTTCGCATATAAGTTACAAAGAAAATATAAACAACTATTTAAATTAGTTTTTGTAATCGAATACTACCTACTTCCTGGATTTTGACCCATTTCACGTTATGAATAACTAAACTTTTAAAAAAATTTGCTCCAGTTACAACCTTTATTACTTTCCCAACACAGAAAGAATTATTGTAACCAAAATCCACTTTTGTATGTTTATCCCATTTCACTCTATAAAAATCCATTAATTAAAAATAACTTTTCAAACATCAACAGAATTTTTAAAATCGGATATTCCTTTTTTGTTTTTACTCCACTTCATCCTATTATAAAAATGATCCCACTTCTTAATTATAAAAATTAATCTAAATTTAATCTTTAAGAAAAGAAAACTACTTGAAATTATTATTTTTTTAAAGATTTAACAAGTTAACAAAAAACAAAAAAAAATTAAATAAAAAAAAAAACAACACAAAGATCCCTGGAGAGTTCATCTGGTAGTGGATGATCTGTAAGAAAAAAAAAAAACAACACATGAGCACTCAAAACCCTTTTACTTTGAAGTCAAGAAGACTTTTTAAGCAGGAAAAGAGTTATGTTGTTTGAAAGATAAATTTATAATTTAAGTACTAAAGTCGAGATGAGTGGTAAAGCGTACGACGAAATCATGACACGGTGGTAATTAGAAGGAAAATGCTTATGTGATCGTAGTGTATATACAGACCAACCTACTGGCTGCGAAAGAGGAGGGAGAACGCACACCTCGAACCGTTTCCCCAGTGAATGGTTGTTATTACTTCATCACATCAGTAATAAAAAGGAACATAAAATAATCGTTCTGTAAACGGAAGGCACCGATCAAATCCCTAAACTGCGAACGGGGAAGGAAAACACGCACCCCGCACCGATCCTCCAGCGATTTATCACGGAGCAGAAGATCGCACATCTCCGTTATTGATGGTAAAATTCGTAAACTAAAATGACTCTGGAAACACACCGAGCAGGAGACCGCACATTTCCGCATGTTGATGGTACAACTCATGCACTAATATGGCTCTAGAAACACACGGAGCAGGAGATCGCACATCTCCGCATGTTTGTGGTACAACTCGCACACTCGATAGAAAAGTCATATATCATTAATTGAATATTAACGGCTTAACACAAAAGAAACAATACTAATTTAGATACATGTGTACAATACATTGGCTCAGTGGTTAAATGAATAAATCTAATTAACTCACCTTTTGATCATACCAAATTTATAAATATTTTTTTATTCTTCGGTTAAACTTATATTTTTTTCTTTTTAAGAAAGAAAAACAATCTTCAAACAATTAATTTCACAAAACTTTAGTCAAAAACCTCTTAGCCGACTTTTGTCTGTATTCGTTTTTTTTTTCTGTACGGTAAATATTTTTTTTTAACACTATAAATATCAATTTTTTGAAACAAAATTTCCTAAAGCTATCCCCTAGAAAAAAAACTTTGACATGAACATATGTTTAAACCCCATTTTACCCTACAAATACCAAATTTTTGAATTTAACGATTTAAGAATTTGTTTTTGTGTTCGAAACGTTATTTTGAGCCTCAAAAATATTTTTTTCCAAAATTTGATATTTATAGGGTGACAGGGGGTTAATACGTGGTATAGTCGGTATCCATTTCAAAAATTCTGTTTATGTTTGAAAGGTTATTTAAAGGAAAAAATGCTATTTATAGAGAGAAATAGGATAAAAATTAAACAGTGTTTGGAATACAGAAATTGTTTTTGTGTTGGGAAAGCTCATTAGAACTTTATAAAATTCATGTACAGAATTGTCAATTTTATTCATCGAAGCTTAGAGAATTGACTATAACGGTTAATAAATCACTGTGTCCTATTTTCCCTAACTCTGTTCACCATAATGCCTTAGATGTTAATTTTTCATTTTATGATTATTTCAGATCTATGAATAATTGTAATAAATTTAAGTTTAAATACTTATTTAAAACTCACCCTTATTTCTTTGAATCATCAATCGTTAAAATCAAATTCATTGTATAAATAATTAATTGTAATCTTCTCAGTATTAAAATGTCTTGTTGTTAAAAATGTTAAAACACATACTATTTACCCTATAAATTTATAATTTGTTATAATCCTACTAATTGCTCATTCTTCTTTATGAAATTATGTACATGAATAATCTGTCTTTTTGGATTCCAACCACCGAACAGACCACCTCTCCAGAGCAACAATTAAAATAAGTATCAATACCTATGATGCGTTCTTTTTCTAACTAAAGTTAACTATAGTTAACTATAGTTAACTTTCATCGTTCCTTTAATTCAGAAAAGTAACTTTGAGTAACTTTATGACGTCATAAAGTCGTTCCTAAACTCAAGGTTAAAGTGTCAGAAAGTAACTTTTAGTAACTTTTTCCAACTCATCTCATTGATATGAGTTGAAATGGTTAATCTGTCAAACACAGCTGAAACTGCAATGTTTTCATTTTGTGGTTATCTTTTGTTTACTTTTCGTTCTTTTGATCTGAAATTGCATTCATTTTTGTAAATGTGTTTTCAATTTAACTCATTTTGTTTTTGTCGATTTCGATTTTGGGAATTGTTTTCTGTTATTATCTGACTAATTTTAAATTTTTTTTCGACATTTTATTCTTTCGATTTGGTCAATTTTTTATTACGAAATGTGTGCATTGTGCCCATAATGAATGAACCAACAATGTACACATTATTGATTCGATTTTGTCCAAAAATTAAGTATACATAAATTTAATTAACAAATTATTTCCATTTTTGAAGTGCAAGTTTGGCAATAAATTTAATGCAAACACGATTTTATCTCTTTTATTCATTCCAAATGTATTTCGATTTTTTTTTCAACACATTTCGTTTGACAGTTCAACCATATTTATAACTTTGATCGTTCCTAAATGAAAAGTTACCCAAAGTAACTTTTTTAACTATGACATTCCAACTATAATTTCTGACACATCAACCATAGTTAACTTTAGTTAAAAAAAGAACGCACCACTACTAAATAAGCGTTTTTTTACTCATAGCATTGGGGATATAAACAAAATTTTTTTTCGTCGTTGTTCATTTGCTGGTTGTTTAGTAAAAATACTTTTATCAGCTTCAAAAACATTCTGGTCCTTCTGAAGCCAAATTAAATTGATTTATGTATATGAACCTTTATTTTTGCATAGAAACTATATCGGTGTGTTTAAAGTGTAGTGCGTACACTATCAATAAACTTTTCGGCAAGGCTACACAACTGTTGTTTGTCGGTTTAATTGCAGTTTAATTACATTGAAATGATTAAAATTAAGGCTAAACGTGGCAATGCGAAAGGCATAGTAAGTCGGGCTGCAACATTTGCGGAATGGGTGGATATGAATACGGCTGTCGCGATGATTGAAAATCGGTTAGTTAAATTGGAAGACACGTGGTCGATATTCGTTGTGCTTCATGAACAATTGTACGACTTCGCAGCTGATCCTGGATTAGTTGATCCAGAGCAAGAATTTGAGGAGTATGAAGCAAAATACTTCGTCGGTCAATCGGTTTTCGCCAATTTTTTCAAGCTAAAAAATCTTTAAATCCACCTCTGGATTCGCTAGCTGAGACATTAGGAAATCAGCAAGCCACGTTTCTTGAAAAACTAAATTCTTCAAAATCACCTACTTCGATATCCTTGCCAAAAATATCGAATCCAGTGTTTTCGGGTGATGACGATAAAGATTGGCCAACTTTTAAGGATATGTTTAATTGTTCGGTAGATTCTGATCCCTCACTTACTTCTACACATAAGTTCTATCTGCTAAAATCCTTTTTGAGTGGAAACGCGAGCAAACTCCTAAATGGTATCTCAATTTCAGAAGATAACTATTTGGAAGCGTGGGAGAAATTAGAACATCTGATTATTCAGTCATTTATACAAACATTCCTATCGTTGCCCTGGATTAAATCGTCAAACGTTAATCTTCTTCGAAAATTGACGGACGGTGCCGATGAAGTCATCCGCGGATTAAATGCAATTGATTCTAATAAAAGAGATCCTTGGGTCATATACTTGCTTGTTGCAAAACTGGACCCAGACACAAGGCAGTCTTGGGCTGAAAAAATAGGTTCAAAATCAGATTCCACGGTTAGTGAGCTTTTGGATTTCTTAAAAAACAGATGTGATTGCTTAGAATCTGTTTCGTCTTCGTCGCGTGCTTCACAAAATAAAAGTAAGGTGCAGCCTGTCATTCGTTCTCATGTCGTTGAATCTAAAAAACATGTGGAATGTCCTCATTGCAAGGAAGAGCACCAGCTCATAAACTGCAAACAATTTCTTGCTCTTTCGGTCGATGGTCACCGAAGTTTTGTCAAAGAGCAATCCCTGTGCTTCAATTGTCTACGATCAGGTCATTCTTCTCAAAGATGCAAATCAGACAGGCGCTGTAAAACATGTCATTCTCGTCACCGTCATCATCGTTAAACTCATCAGAAAATGTTTCTTCAAATACTTCTAATAATTCAACATCTTCTTCAAGCCAACCAAAGGCAACAAATTCATCCCTCTCGATTTGCTCTTCTATGTACGCAGAAGGTAACTCGTCGACTTCAAATAAGTTTTCTCAAACCTTATTGCCTACTGCTGTTGGACGTACTCCGAACAAACAAGGGCAGTTTCAAAGCATTCGATTGTTGCTAGATTCAGGATCCCAGGTATCCTTTTTTACAGAAGAAAGTGTTCAGCGTTGGGTCTAGTTAGGAAGAAGGCACGCATACCAGTGTTAGGTGTTGGATCCACAACAGCAGGTGTTACAAATGGAAGTGTAACTCTTCAACTTTTCTCTTGTTATGCTATGTTATCTCAAAATTGGCATCCGTCGTACCTGCTTCTGAAATAAAATTTTCTAATTTTAAAACTTTCGCATGGTATTCACTGGCAGACCCTAATTTAAACATGCCGGGCAACATTGACGTTCGGCATGACAAGGTCTTCAACATTTTCAATGGAGCAGCTGTACATGGGCAACAAGGATTACCAGATTTGGTACCTACAATATTTGGTTGGGTAGTTTGTGGAAACATGGGACAATTTACAACCCATACAGAGGGAAGTTTGAATTCTTTCATCACACAACTGGACACAACTCAATCCTTTGAACTTGAGCGTTTTTGGCGCCTTGAAGAAGTTCATGTTGAACCAACTCTGTCGGTTGAAGACCAACGTGCCGAAGATATCTTCGTACAAACTCATATGCGGTTACCTAATGGCAAATATTCGGTCCAGTTACCGTTAAAATCTGACCACAAAATTGACTTCGGTAATAGTCTTAGCGTCGCTATGAATCGTTTTCGTTCCTTAGAAAGGAGGATGGAATCTAATCCAATCTTAAAAGAAAGTTACATTAAGTTTATGAGGGGGTACATAGAGTTAGGGAGATTCAGCCAATCGAGGTTTCACGTTTGTCATCAAGGTGTTTCTACTTGCCTAACCATTCTGTTATTAAAAAGGACAGCACCACAACCAAGGTTAGGGTGGTTTTCGACGGATCGGCTAGCTAAGTCAGGAAGTCGTTTATCACTAAATGAATCTCTGCTTATTGGCCAAACTCATCAACGAGATATGTTTTCTATTTGTCTTCGTTTTCGTCGTCATAAGTATACATTAACGGGTGATATAGAAAAAATGTATCGCCAAATAAACGCCACAGAAGATCACACTGATTTTCAAAGAATACTTTGGATAGAATCCAGTGACCTTCCTCTAAAAACTTTCGTCTTATGACTGTAAACTATGGTACAGCTTGTGCACCTTTTCTGGCTGTGCGTACTCTTTACCAGTTAGCGTTAGATTCAAGGAAACAATATCCTCTGCAGAAATTCTACTCAATGATTTCTATATGGACGACGTTATGACTGGTGCAGATTCGATAGGAAAAGTTACTTCGTTGCGATTAGAGCTTGTCAGCCTTTTACAATCAGGTGGATTCAATCTTCGAAAATGGACAACGAATTGCTGGCCTTTACTTCTAATCATTCCAGAAGATCAACGCGAATTATCTCCCAAGGATTTTGAAGAGTGCAACGCTGTTAAACTTTTGGGGTTGCAGTGGTCACCGTTCAAGAATTCGTTTTCTTATAAGGTTAATTTGAGCGACTATTCCTTCTTTTCTTAGCGTCGAATTTTGTCTGAATTATCGAATTAACGATCCTATTGGGTTTTTAGCACCTGTAGTAATCCGCGTTAAAATTCTCTTACAGGAATTCTGGCGAAGTAAATACAATTGGGATGATGTTATATCGCAGGAGCATTCCAACAAATGGTGTTCTATTCGTTCGGAACTACCTGCTCTCGAATCTTTGAATATCCCTCGTAATATGTGCATAGCTCAAAGTAATATCCAGTTTCATGCATTTTGCGATGCATCACTAGACGCTTACGCTGCGGTCGTTTACTGCAGGAGTGCAGATGCAGCTGGTAATGTTACAATTCAAATTGTAGCCGCCAAGAGTCGAGTAGCTCCTTTTAAGGTTATATCTCTGCCTCGTCTAGAAATTTGTGGAGCAGTTCTGCTAACTAGATTAGTTAACAAACTTAAATCGTCTTTACAAATTAAAGACATGCAAGTTTTTTCTTGCACGGACTCTTCAATTGTCCTCCATTGGCTTTCTGCGTTGCCCAAAAAGTGGTCAGTGTTCATTTCAAATCGCATTTCAGAAATACTGTCATCTATGCCAAGGGAATCATGGCGTCATGTGCGATCGGAAGACAACCCAGCTGACTGCGCATCTCGTGGTATTCCACCTTCTCATTTGCTACAAAATGAGTTATGGTGGAATGGACCATCGTTAATGAGACTTGAACCAGATCAATGGCCATCTTCTAGTCATTCTATCCAGAACATCAAGACCGAACACATTGAGGAGAAAAGATGCAAGCAAGCTCAGGTATTCGTATCTACAAGCAAACCAACATATTTAATAGACAAGTTGCTGAAAAACTCTTCTCGGTATCTTAAGATCATTCGCGTTCTCGCATATATCCTTCGATTTGTTTCAAACTCTCGTGATGTGAAATGTGACGGTATCAAACGAAAACTTAAGGATATTTGTACTTTGTACATTCCTCTTGTGTCATGTGATGAACTAACGCAATCAAAACAGTATTTAAACAAGCTACACCAATTTCAAAGCTTTTCATCTGAAATTTAAACAATTAGGTCGGGTCAAGAGCTTAAACGAGGAAGCAAGTTAATAAATCTTTGTCCTTTTTAGACAAAGAAGGAATTCTTCGTGTCGGTAGTCGAATTCAAGAATCAGAACTGTCTTATTCTTACAGGCACGATGACGATGACCGTTGAAAAATCTTCTCAATTCGCGAAACTAATTGTGGAACATATACACAATCGCAATCATCATGCAGGTGTTTCACAAATGCTCGCAATCTTAAGACAAGAATACTATATCGTCGGTTGTCAAAACCTTCTTCGCAAGGTCGTTTTTGAATGTGTGAAGTGTTTTCGTTATAAAAAGACTACATCAACCCAGTTGATGGGAAATTTACCCGCTGAGTGTGTTCTGTTTTCGCGCCCGTTCAAGAAAGTCGGAGGGATTATGCAGGACCTATTACATTGCGTGTAGCCAGGGGACGAAATCCCAAATTCGTGAAAGGTTACATTGCCTTAATTATGTGCTTTACAACGAAAGCAATCCACTTAGAGTTGGTTAGTGACCTCTCCTCGTCCGCGTATCTAGCTGCCGTCGATCGTTTCGTTTCGCGTCGTGGCAAGCCTGTCGAGATCTTCAGCGACAACGGCACCAATTTTCATGGTGCGAATCGAAATCTCAACGAACTGTTCCAGTTTCTTATCAATCAACAACATAACGACATCGTCATCGACCACCTGTCAAAGGATCAAATAGCGTGGAAATTTATTCCCCCTTCTGCACCTCACTTCGGAGGATTGTGGGAGGCCGGAGTAAAATCAGTCAAATTTCATTTTAATATAAATTTATAGTTTGTTATAATCCTATTAATTGCTCATTCTTCTTTATCATGTTATTTATTTTTCTCAAATATTACATTTGTTGTTAAGCTAAATGAAATTATGTACATGGATAATCTTTCTTTTTGGATTCCAACCACCGAGCAGACCACATCTCCAGAGGAACAATTTAGTATCAATACCTACTAAATAAGCTTTTTTTTACTTATAGCATTGGGGATATAAAAAACATTACTTTTAGGCGTTGTTCTTTTGCTGGTTGTTTAGTAAAAATACTTTTATCAGCTTTAAAAACATTACTCATTGCGAGTTATATGTCGAGAATTCCGTGCCGTTTAAATTTTAGTTCTTGCAATTTATTGCAATTTTATAATTTGTTCATAGATAATCTAAAAGAGGCAATTAATGTACATGTACCTAAAATCAAAGTTAAAAATAACTCAAAACCTCCATGGTTTAACATGAGGCTTAGTAACTTGAAAAATAAAAAAAACAAGGCCTACAAACGGACACGTTATTCCGCAAATAATGTTGCCTTAATGAATATTTACATGCAGTTAAAGCGTGAGTTCGATGTTTTACACAAATTTCTTTTTAAAAATTACATTTTGTCAATTGAAAAAAAAGTAAGTGTTTCTGGTCGTTTATCAAAAGTTAAAAAACTATCGAATGGCATTCCCAGCAGTATGCAATACCTTGGTTCAACATTCTCTGATCTACCGACTATATGTAATCTGTTTGGTGATTATTTTAAATCTAAAAATCTAAATTAAATCTTTGGAGCAACTTGAAAAAAATTGGAGTACCTAACAGAAGACAAAAGCAAAGACAAATGTCGCTTTCGCCCTGAAGGGATGGTTGAGGCTCTGATTCCCCCCTTCTCAAGTTCAGAAAGCCCCCAAAGTATTTTTGATATGCCTGACAATGAAAATTCATTTTTTTTTGTATCGGTGTTTCTGAGATTTTAAATTCAATTAAATCAGTTAAATCTAATGCGATTGGTCCAGATGATATTTCACCTAAATTTGTAAGGCTTATTTTACCGCTTATAATGAACTACGTGCTCCATATATTTAACTTTTGTTTATATGCTCCATATATTTAACTTTTGTTTATATAGTGGTGAATTCCCGGAGGACTGGAAAAATTCAAACATAATTCCTGTACCCAAAAAAGTTAACCCCTCCAAGCCCTCTGAGTTCAGGCCTATTACCATTTTATCTTTTCTAGGCAAGTTTATTGAAAAAGTAATGCACGATCAAATGCAGTCTTCCCTTAATGAACACCGCTTACTATCTGAATGGCAATCCGGGTTTCGCAGGTCGCTCAGTTGTGAATCTGCAGCTATTAAAGTTACAACTAATATCCGCTTTGATTGTATAGATCATTCTATTCTTGTTTCTAAGCTCAAATCAAACTTCAGTTTTTCAAATTCGTCTCTTAAGCTATTGCGCAACTCTTTAGTTAACAGAGTTCAGCGTATTAAAACTGAGGTTGGTACCTCGAATTCCTTTACCACCAATGTTGGAATTCCCCAGGGTTCGGTGATTGGTCCATTGCTGTTTTCATTATTTATAAATGACCTTCCAGATTTCATTTACAACAGTCAGATACATTTGTATGCCGATGATGTTATACTTTACATTTTTCATCCCATTGGTCTGATGGAAGACTGCATTGCTAGATTAAATGATGATCTCAACCGAATCTTTATGTGGTCTAATGATAATCCAATGACTCTGAATCCATCCAAGACTGTCGCTAGAGATGAGATTATCCCTGTTGGTTTTCCTTCGGTCATTCTTAATAACGAAATCATCACGTATGTTAAAGATGTCACTTATTTGGGTTACAAAATAAGCTTAATTATGAGTTGTTGTAAAGCAATTTCTGATACAATAAGGAAAATTTACTATGGACTACGGAGTTTGAGATCTTCCTCGAACTTCTTGTTACCCAGTATAAAGAAATATCTGATTAAGTTATTAATAATGCCTTATTTTACTTATAATTCAAGTGTTTATCGAGCTTTAGATTGTGTTCGGTTTGTTTACTCTATACGGAGATGTTAAAGTTTTTCACATTTACGTCACAATATATTGGGTATAAACCTTGACGATTACTTGAAATTCAGGCTTCTCTTAAGACTTCATGATATCATCCATGATCGAGGTCCTGGGTATCTTATTGAATTTCTCAACTTTGCTCACTCGCAGAGAGGTTTAAAGCTAATCTTACCACGCTTCTCACGCTGCACTGCATAACGCTCATTTTACGTAACTGCAAATCGTCTATGGAATTTACTTCCTAATGAATTGCAAAGCACTATCGCACCTGCAGCATTTCGGAGGAAACTATTTTTGCACTTTTCAAATTAAATTTAAAATAATATAAATATATTCTATTCTTGAGTTCTGGAATTCTTTCATAATTTCTTTCTTTTTCTTTATTATTTACTGAATAATCTAGCTTATGTATGTACATACATAGTTTCCTTTTGTTTTTCTTTCTTTTGTAAATCCCTAATTTTGTAAAATGTATTTAGATGCTCTAAAAGATATAAATCTTAATGTGTCATTGTAAATTTTGATTGAAATAATAAATGAAAATGAAAAATAATTATATAACTTCTGATGACGTGCTGTCAATAACATCAGAATTATTTCCTCATGATTTTAAGGTGGACATTGGTCAGTTAGAGGTTGATATTACTGAGGTCGAAGGAAATCTTTTGAATTTGAATTGCGATAACAACCCTGTCCGATGAAATTCCTCCAATTGTACTTAAAAAATGTGCAACTTCTCTCTCTGAGCCCCTATTTTACATTTTTAAAAGTTCTCTGACTAGTGGGGAATTTCTTTCAGAATGGAAAAAATCTTTTTTAACTCCAATTCCCAAAACCAACCCAAAGCAGAAAATATGTAACTATCGTCCGATTTGTAAACTATCGTATATGCCAAAACTCTTCGAAAAAATATTATATGGTAAGTTGAGTTTTCTACTTATAGAACATATTTCGCCACATCAACATGGCTTTGTTGCAGGAAGATCTACAACAACCAATCTTTTCCAACTTTATTTTGAATAAACTTGAAGAAGGATACCAAATTGATGTTATATATACTGATTTCGGGAAGGCCTTCGATAGAGTTAGTCACTTTATTTTAATTACAAAATTTGAAAGTTTCAGTTTTCATTCAAAGATTTTGAAGTGGTTAGGGTCGTATACAATATGTATCCATTGACCAAGTGCTTTCAAATCCAGTTATGCTAACATCAGGTGTTGAATACGAAAATACACAGTCTAACTCTCTTAGTATCGCCAAAAGTTCAAATGATTTCTGGAAGATAGCAAAAGAATTAAATGGTTGCAGCTTTGTCATAGGTACATGTGTATCCGCAGATGATCTGTCTATCTGATTCAAAAAACTGTTACTTAACAATTCAACCCTATCTTTTGCATATGCAGAACTACTTGTTACAGATGCAATCTTGGACACCGAAATAACCATCGAAGAAATCAAAAGCGTTCTTGAAAAAAACAAAAGCGGAAAAGCACCAGGAGAAGACGGTATTCCTTATGAGTATTTCAAAAATGCATCGCCAGCTCTCATTAATGAGCTGAAACAACTGTACAATATCATTTTTTCAACCTTCAAAAAATCCGTAATCTTTCCTATTTATAAGAAAGGTGATCTTAACCCTTTACCGCATACGAAGCCAAATATGGCTTTCTGCAGTAATGTGCCTTTTTCTCCTCACTTCAATAAAAAAATGATCAAAACACAACAGGATCCTCTTCTGTGCATTTCTGAGAACAAATAGCTGTACTTTTGAACTCGTGCACCAAATAAGAAGGAAGATATTCATGTTTCCAGGTCAGTCGGTTACTTATTGTCATTGAAAACGGAAGTGTGAAAAATTTTCTTATTTCAAATAATAATAACTTTGGTGTTAGGTGAGTTAAGTGGTCATAAAAATATTTCTGATTCTGTGTCTAATTCTCTTTGAAACGAATGTATTTTTATAAACAAAAAATATTATCTTGCTCGTTTTATAAGGTAAAAGTGTACAAGCCATAATTGGCTTCGTATGCAGTAAGGGATTAAAAATATACAAATTTAGTACAAATTTTTATTTAAAGAAAAATTTTTTTTTTTTTTTTAATGAAATAAGTCTTAAAACAACCCAAAGAAGTCATTTTAAGCGTTTTTTTTATTTTTTTCCTCTTTAAACAATAATTCATGCAGTAAAGGGCTAATAACGTTGAAAATTATCGTGGAATATGCTTCATGAACGTTATGACCAAAATATTTTGTGGTGTCCTCGTAAATATACTAGAAAAATGGGTTGATGACAACAATATTTTAACTGAATTCCAAGCTGGTTTCCGGAAAAAACTACTCAACGGTGGACCAGATATTCGTGTTGACTTCAATAGTCAAAGCCTTCCATGCCAGAAAAAAAAAGATTTACGCGTTTTTCGTTGACTTTAAAGCGGCTTTTGATCTTGTGAATAGAAGCGCACTTATGTATAAATAATCTCAACTTGGTATCTCTTCGAAATTTCTAAATGTTATTAAAAATATGTACACCGGTTCAGTAGCTGCTGTTTTGGATGGATCATGTATTTCACAATGGTTTGATACGAATTCTGGTGTGAAGCAAGGATGCCCTCTTAGTGGTTTACTGTTTTCATTATTTATCAACGATATTGGACTATATCTACCCGGTGGTGTTAGGATCGTCAATACTATTGTCAATGTTCTCCTCTACGCAGACGATCTTGTTATACTTTCGGAGTCACGAGAAAACTTACAACTAATGATAAACCGGTTGTCAAATTATTGCCAGACATGGGGTCTTACAATAAATGTCGTAAAATCCAAAACTATGGTTTTCACACGGTCTTAACATAGTCAAATTAAAGAAAGTTGGCCTTTTAATGGGATTCACATTGAAACTGTCAAAGAATATAAGTATTTAGGAGTAATACTTAACCCAACATTGGATTTCAAAAATCATTTAAGAGAAAAGGCGAATTCATCCCAAAGTTTGCTAAACATGACATGGAGGAATATTTTTTTAAATCAGAATGTGTTAATGTCTACAAAGTTCAAAATATTTGAATGTGTTGTCAAAACACCTCTCTTGTATGCTGCTCAGGTTTGGGGTATAGATGAATTTGAAGAAGTGGAAAAACTCCAAAGAAACTTCATAAAAAAAACTTTTCAACTTTCCAAGGACAACACAACGAACTATGCGCTGTATTTAGAAACAGGCTTACAAAAACTCTTTACCAACACCCTAAAGCTCCAAGCAGACTATATCCTTAAAGTTCTTTCACACCCAGATACACGTTTGACCAAACAAATCCTTGTATATGAAATAAGAAACAAAGACTGGTGGATCATGAAGTGGCAGACTATAGGATGTACTTGTGGAGAAGTTTTGGAGTTCAATTATAACAAACCAGTTCAACTTAAAGAAAACATCTACATGATTATTCAAAAATACGAAGACTCTGTGAGGGAAACAATAACAACCGAATCTCATGAGTCAAATAGTAGAATAATTTACTCGCAGCTTAATTACAATTTCTTAAATAATAACTACTTTCACGACGCCTTGAGCTATAAAGAAGTACCACTTATATTCAAATCAAGATGTGAACTCCTGCCTTTAAACGGTACCCCATACAACGGTAAATTTGATCAATTTTGTTCGCTCTGCAATATACAAGCTAAAGAAGACTGCTTCCACTTCATTAGTGTTCGCCCTATATTTAACTACCAAAGAACGATATAGGTATTTAAGGAAAAAAAGTTTAACAATGCAAGAAACGATACAATTATTAAATGGATCTAGTTGGAAATTACTGTATTGTTTTTTAAATTCAATTTATAAATATAGAAACTTGTTAATGACTGAATTTATTTAAATTGTTTTATAGTAAATTTAAATCACTACGTAAAATGTTGCCAATCTGGCTGACGGCATAGCCAAAGCTATTAAATTCATTATTTATTAAAACAATGTATATATATATTATAATTAATAAAATGATTACATACATACACACATACATAAATACATACATCAGGTGTTCCCCAAGGAAGCCATCTTGGTCCACTTCTCTTTCTAATATTTATTAATGACATGCCTGATATATTCCTAAATTCAGCTCGACTTCTATTTGCTGACGTTTTTAAAATTCTACAGATGCATACAATCTATTGATGATTGTCTTCTTTTACAAGATAATCTGGATAAACTAACGGAGTGGTGCTCAGTTAACCAATTGTCCTTGAACGTATCTAAATGTCAATGCTTTTCTTTTTGTCGCAATTTTCACAATTTTTCTTCGAATATAATATTGATAATCATGTCCTTGAGAGAGTTTTGAATAAAAAATGACCTTGGTGTATATTTTGACTCAGCTAAAGCAAACTCTATGCTTGGCTTTATCAAGCGTAATTTAAAAGACTTTAAAGATCCTTTTACCCTTAAATCCCTGTACAACTCTTATGTAAGATCAATTTTAAAATATTGCTCTGTGATATGGAACCCTTACTATAATATTCACTCAAACGGAATTGAAACTATTCAAAAAAATTTACTAAGTTCACAATATTGAAATTAGGTTGGAACATCGAAATTCCGTTGTATTCAACTAGATGCCAACTTCTAGGCATTTAGTCACTTTAAAAAAGACACAAAATGTTCTCGGTTATGTTCATAAGTGATATTTTATCACATCACATTAAATGCCCTTTTTTACTATCTTTGATTGACCTTTATGCTCCATCTCGACAACTAACAGAACGCTGTCTGCTCCGCGAAAACGAAGATAGGGTAAATTATGCACTTAATGAACCTATAATTCGATGTGTCAGAGAAACTAATATTATTTCCAATTATATTGATTTCAATTTTCATACAAGTAAACGATAAATGATCTCTTATTGATGTTCCTAAATAAATAAATAAAGATTGGACTTAGGATGACATTTTTACAAATTAAGCCTTTCATAACGTGAAGTGGGTTAAAACCCAGAATGTAGTATTTGATTGCAAAAAGTCAAAAAATAATATTTTCTTTTGTAATTATTGTGCGAAGCTTAGGTTTTTCTACCCGTGCAAAGCAAGGCTGGCCTTCTAGTGATATATTAAGTTACAGAATTTATTTTAAGGAACTTCAGAAAAATATATCTATAAGTTTGTTGAAAATATGGTCCGCGACTTAAATAATTTTTATTTTTAACTTTGAGGGCTTGTAAATATTTATTTATATATACACTCAGCAATGCCAACTGAGACTTTTTCATGCCTTTTAGGCCTTTTTTCACTGCCTGATTCTTTTTTTTCCAAAAAGGCTTTTTTTTCATTTATTTAGAATTTTTGTCGTATATCTTACCATCATTTGTTTCAATAAATACAGAGATGCAAAGTGAGGATACAAAAATTCATGTTATCTAAAAAAAAGGGCCAGTTTTTATAAAAAACATTTTTTAACACTTTATGGATTTTCAGTATGTAAGGTTAAATGATGTAGTTACTTTAAAATATGATAGTAAAGAAAATTTTCTGCCGTTCGAAGATATATATTTGGGAGGAAAAGTGGCTGCAAACATTGCTGTTACCTCTTTAACTTTAAATGCATGCGATTTGAAGTTATTTCCCAAAAAACTGTCCAAATTTTTTCATCGAAAGTGCAAGACAAATTTTATTGCGATTTCCTTTTGTGTCATTTTGATGCTGAAGGAAATGGCGATCTTATAGAGTCTTCAGAACGCATTAAGAATCAGTCGATAATACCACTTACGCTGCATTTTCCGCATGTTATCATCGAAAATAACTTTAACGATATTGATATTGAATTTAGATCTTTGAGAACTTCAAATCTTACTACCGACTTGTCAAATAAACCATATTCTATGCTTGCTGCATTGCTCGGCGATGGTTGAAAGGATATTTTCATGCTGAGGAATAGGCTTAAGACAGAAACTTTGAGTTGTATTCTTCACGCAAAGATGCTACGGGCATGTAAACATGGGCAAATTACAACACGTGGAATACATATTCCTCAAGCCAGCTCTATGTGAATTAGGCCTAGGGGTACTTAGACATTAAACTAAAAAGATTTCATATTTCTCCAAAGACTTTTTGGCGCGCTCAGACCACAGTGCGCGGCCCTGGGTCCTCTTGGAGATACCTCATTTCAAAAAACAAGTGTTTAAAAATGTATATTTAAATTCATTGTTTTCATATTAACCTTTTCTCATAAAAAATATATTTGGCATTCTCTATCTTATGTTGTATTGAACGCACAGAAAACCTTGATAAATAGAAATGTAAGAATGTTCGACTAGAATTATAACAGTGATTTTGTTCACTCAGATCAACGTGGGACAGGATAGGTAAACGTTTAAAACCTTTTCAAGTACAAAAAATTTACAGTTTTTTTGAAAATATAATTTTATTGAAAGAGTTGTCAAAAAATGTGGTAGCTAAATATTTAGATAATATATATTTTCCTACAAATCTAATTAACCAAATCCGTTCTAGGATTAATAAGTGTCCTGAAAATCGCATCAACGCATTTTTCAAAATGGTGGCCACCATACACGTCCTGATATACCCTTCGATATATTGTTTGAATTTCAAATCCTTTCCAAAAATGCAATGTTTGAGAATGTGATAGTGCAAAAATGCAATAGTGAATGTGAAAGTGACAGTAAGAACGTTTGAGTGATAGTGTGAGTGAGAAAGTGCTAGTATGATATTATGAAAGTTATGTGTGATGTGCTAGTTTAAGGATAAGTTTCTCGCTGAGGCAAATCCAAACTCATGTGAATGCGTTCGAGTAGATTGGTGAAATAAACATATAGGTATGTTTTCTTTCAGCATTTGGAAATTTGAATTGCAAAACATTCTCTCTCAGAGCCAGAGACAGGGAAAGAGTTACGCACAAGCAGCACAGTGACAGCACATATCTAAGTATGTACCTAGCAGCATGTGCATGGATATGATCAGAACGCTGAAAAAGCATCCTGACTATCCAAACGCTTAAAATGAATTTAAAGCATAAAAGGAAAATTCCTCATCGCCTAAAACCCATTAAAAGCGTCCAAAAACCAAAACCCACACAAAATGAGAGAAGGCCAATATCTCTTTTAAGGAGTAAAATAATGATCGTATGGAGATATATGAATTTTTCAATAATGAGTATTTTCATTAAAAAAAAAACTGCGCCTGCCTGGCGACTGAACATCAGTGTTGCCATTTTGACTGGTTTCCAGTCAGATTTGACTGGATTTTATCGCCGTTAGCTGGAAATGAAAAAAAATCCAGTCAACTGTTTTTTTTGACTGGATTTAATAATTCAACTTGCACCTGAACTTAAAAAAAAATATGTTTAAATACACTTCCAGGTCATTTTTAACCAAGTGTAAACGAGTAATTATGCAGTGAAATCAACGAACACATCCATTTTTGAATCTTTCTGACAAGACATCTGAGTTGACAACAACAAACAGTACAGCCAAATGCCCTTGGCAAAGTTTTTTTGTGTTAAATTTTGTTTTGATCTTCTGCTTGCTGGTTGTTCTATCCAATATTAATAAAATATATTTTTGTTTTCGTTAGAAAAAAAAAATCGTACAGTAGCCCCTCGATAATGTGAATTACATTTCTCTAAAATATGAACCGCCAAAACTTTACATTGTCATCTCTATAATGTGAACTTCTGAAGTTTTCGAACTCTAAAATGTGAATTTCTTTTGTTAAAGGTTTTACATTTCTCTTTTTTCTCTTGTTAGTTTTGCGTGCGATATGAAGGACTAATTAACCGTTGCTTGTCTAGACATATTACAAGGGTTTTAATGCAACTGCAGGCCATACAGTGTGTCCTGCGAGTTGTGTAGAAACATTTTACATTGCCATGCTTTTGTTATGATGTTTTATAATCATTATTTTATTTTGTATTTTTTCTTAACTTAATAAATGTTGAAACTGTTCCTTCGGAAATTATTTAGTGTTGTTATAAATGAATACGAAAGTTGTTTCAATCAGTTTGTAAGAACTCAAAAATGTTCCAGTAATGTGAATCCCTCTAAATACCGAAAAAAACTTGTTTTAATTAGTTCGAATTATCGAGGGACTACTGTATTTTCATATTTGACGGTTTTTTGACTTGAAAACAGATTTCCTTATGTTTGACTGTTTTTTTTGTACTGGATTCGGAAGAAAATAATCCAGTCAACAAGTCAGATTTGACTGGATTTGGAATTTTGAACTGGGAACACTGCTGAACATACCCTAAGCGGAGCAACGGAGTTGCGTGAGTGGATGTGCTCCCGAAAGAGGGAGTTAAAATCCTTAGCACCCGCACAGCGGGCCACCCAAGGTACTTTTAATCAAAAGAACTGTTGACATTGGCGCCTGCCTGGTGACTGGACATACCCTAAGTGGAGCAACGGAGTTGCCTAAGCGGGTGTGCCCCCGAAAAAGGGAGTTGAAATCCTTATGACCCGCGGAGCAGGCCACCCCAAGTATTGTTTATTAAACATAAACTGCAAGCACACCAATTGACAACATACATTATAAGAAAAAACTATTTTTATCTTTAAACGCGATTTGAGGCTAAACGGAGCTTCGTAGACCCCCCAAAGTTGTCATCTTCAAACGTGATTTCTGGTTAAACCAGCCATGTAAGAGAATTAAAAATTATATATATTTGTGATCTATGGAGTGCCAATAGACCCAAGCAGACAGTAGTGAGGCGGGGGGGGGGGGGGGGGGGGGGGCAGCATGCACATCCATATTAACGTTTATTGATTGGCCCAACTAACAAACTCCCGGAGTTAAGCTCTTCAAATCAGAAAAAAAACTCAAATAAGATTCCTTTATATGCTATTGCTATACTTAAGAATTAATCTCTTGTTATGAAACTCAAATTCGTCTCATAGCATTTTTATTGTAAGAGCTAAGCATTTTTTAAATTTGAAAGTACTTAAATCCTATATTTAAATCTATTTAAGTCTCATAAGTACCTCGTTATGAAATTAAAACTCTAAACGTCATTTTTAGTCTTTATAATCCCATAATAATACTTCAATGAGACTATTCATAAATAAGTTTTTTTCAAGATTCTAATAGGAGCTACGACGCCAGCTTTTAATATCAAACGAACAGATGTTATAGTTGAATTGTACAGTGCGTTCTTTTTGTTCACAAAACTTGCTTCTGTTCATGTTCCTATCGGATTGGTTATTTGATTGGTGGTGGCAGATGTAAGTTTAGATTTCAAAGAAAAGTTTGATTGTTTTCGTTGCGAGCAAGTTTCTTTGATCGATTTTTTGTTCTCTTTGTTTATCTAATTTCGGGGCTGTAGAACTGGTAGTAGTGAATTTGATCATAAATATTATAACAACAATTTTCAGCACCGAAATATACTAAACAAAAAGCACACATTTCAAACTTAAGGTAGTTAATATTATTAGTGTTATTACAAAGAGGAAAAAATCTCAAAAGCATTATTTTGATAGAATTGATCGAAACAACCTTATTAACTGTACTAATGGAATTCATCATGAGTATACCATAATGTTTTTGGTGTGAGACTATATAATATCTACTATAACTTTAACTTTACTTTGTTTTAATAATAATATATATCTCTGTTTTAAAAATATATTTTAAGTTTGTCAAAAATATAAATATTTAAGATTCATTCGATATTTGGAAATCAATAAAAGAACTACTAATAATAATTAATTAAACGATTGGCCTTTATTTCCAAAAAGACCATAACAACATCAGAAGTGGGATCTTTCGGAAAATCCTGGAAAGAAAGTAAACAGAAAAAATGAACAAATCTGAACTTCAAGCTTGGCTCCAGGAGAAAAACGTTGATTTTTCACAAACAGCTACATTGACGCAGTTGCGAAATCTGTACACCGCAAAAGTTAATGAGATGAATCAAGAAGAAAACAATTCTGATAGCTTATAAAATTCAATAAACATTGAAGAAAATGCTATTGGTCATTCAAACAGCCAACCAAGACTTGCAAATAACAATCAAGTACCGAAAGATGAATTTCAAAATGCATCGATGAATCCGCAAATATGTTTGTTACGAGAGGAAGCTGGGATTGATGCACAGCTAAGAGTTTTGGAAAAACGGCGTCGTTTACAACAATTGCAACAAGAACTGGCTTCCACTGTGAATATTCTTGGTAGCCCACAATTCGCAGATATTGAACATTTCATCATTCCATTTCCTGGTGATGAAGCTTATGATCCCCATAAATGGCTAGACAATTTCGAACGTGCTTGTGATTCGGTAATTGGTGACGATGTTTTTCGGTTTAAGTCAATTCAACGTTTAATGAAAACGGATTCTGCTGCTGATTTGTTTCTTCGAGTGGATGATTCTACAAATTATATACAATTCCGAAACAATTTTTTGTCAAACTTTGGGCATAGATATACTGTTTCCGAAGTTATTGATAAGTTACGCAAAACCACTTTCCGTTCATCGAAGCTTTTTGTAATGGGATACATACTTAAAATGCAACAGTGGCCTTAGTGGATGAGTTCCAGTTAAAGAACACCAAAAATGTAAATAGAGAAGGCAACGATCCTATTTCCGAGATAAATGATGTAAGTGTTACCTTTCCGATTAATGGTTCTATGCATAAATGTAATACTTTCGTTTCTTTGTTTGATTCTGGTAGTCCGATTAGTTTAATGAGAAAATCTGTTGTTCCAAATAATTTAATTAATGAATGCACTCAATATTCTGGCTACAAAGGATTAGGAAATTTAAAATTATGTACATTTGGAAAAATTCAAATTCAAATTCTGGTAGTCCGATTAGTTTAATGAGAAAATCTGTTGTTCCAAATAATTTAATTAATGAATGCACTCAATATTCTGGCTACAAAGGATTAGGAAATTTAAAATTATGTACATTTGGAAAAATTCAAATTCAAATTTCGTTTCGGAAGTTGATTAACCAAATAAATATCTTTGTTGTTCCTGATTCAATTATTCCATATCCGCTTTTATTAGGTCGTGACTTTCTAAATGTATTTCAAATTAAATTTATGATAATTGATTTAACTTTTAACAAAATTTCCAAAACAATTGTTGAAATTTTAGATGATTTGAATAAAAATAAAATTAAAATATCAAATAAAGTGTTGAAATAAAAAAGTCTGACAGTGTCAAAACAAAACTTGTGAGAGGGTTTAAATCAAAACTGTGTCAAAGTGAAACTAAAAAGTGTCACAGTGTGAAAATAAAAATGTGTGAGAGAGTGAAAATAAAAAAGTGTGCAGGGTTGAAATGAAAAGGGTGACAGTGTGAAAATAAAAAAAGTATGAGAGAGTGAAAATAAAAAAGTGTTGCAGTGTTGAAATAAAAAGGGTGACAGTCTGAAAATAAAAAAGTGTGAGAGAGTGAAAATAAAAAGTGTGGCAGTGTTGCAATAAAAAGCGTGGAAGTGTGAAAATAAAATAGTGTGAGAGAGTGAAAATAAAAAAGTGTGAGAGTGTGACAGTGTAAAAATGCAACAGTGAATGTGAAAGTGACAGTAAGAACGTTTGAGTGAAAGTGTGAGTGAGAAAGTGCTAGTATGATATTATGAAAGTAATGTGTGATGTGCTAGTTTAAGGATAAGTTTCTCGCAGAGGCAAATCCAAACTCATGTAAATGCGTTCGAGTAGATTGGTGAAATAAATATATAGGTATGTTTTCTTTCAGCATTTGGAAATTTGAATTTCAAAACATTCAGCACAGTGACAGCACATATCGGAGTATGTACCTAGCAGCATGTGCATGGATATGATCAGAACGCTGAAAAAGCATCCTGACTATCCAAACGCTTAAAACGAATTTTAAGCACAAAAGGAAAATTCCTCATCGCCTAAAACCCATTAAAAGCGTCCAAAAACCAAAACCCACACAAAATGAAAGAAGGCCAATATCTCTTTTAAGGAGTAAAATAATGATCGTATGGAGATATATGAATTTTTCAATAATGAGTATTTTCATTAAAAAAAAACTGCGCCTGCCTGGCGACTGAACATCAGTGTTGCCATTTTGACTGGTTTCCAGTCAGATGTGACTGGATTTTATCGCCGTTAGCTGGAAATGAAAAAAAATCCAGTCAACTGTTTTTTTGACTGGATTTAATAATTCAACTTGCACCTGAACTTAAAAAAAAATATGTTTAAATACACTTCCACGTCATTTTTAACCAAGTGTAAACGAGTAATTATGCAGTGAAATCAACGAACACATCCATTTTTGAATCTTTCTGACAAGACATCTGAGTTGACAACAACAAACAGTACAGCCAAATGCCCTTGGCAAAGTTTTTTTGTGTTAAATTTTGTTTGGAACTTCTGCTTGCTGGTTGTTCTATCCAATATTAATAAAATATATTTTTGTTTTCGTTAGAAAAAAAAATCGTACAGTAGCCCCTGGATAATGTGAATTACATTTCTCTAAAATATGAACCGCCAAAACTTTACATTGTCATCTCTATAATGTGAACTTCTGAAGTTTTCGAACTCTAAAATGTGAATTTCTTTTGTTAAAGGTTTAACATTTCTCTTTTTTCTCTTGTTAGTTTTGCGTGCGATATGATGGACTAATTAACCGTTGTTTGTCTAGGCATATTACAAGGTTTTTAATGCAACTGCAGGCCATACAGTGTGTCCTGCGAGTTGTGTAGAAACATTTTACATTGCCATGCTTTTGTTATGATGTTTTATAATCATTATTTTATTTTGTATTTTTTCTTAACTTAATAAATGTTGAAACTGTGCCTTAGGAAATTATTTTGTGTTGTTATTAATGAATACGAAAGTTGTTTCAATCAGTTTGTAAGAACTCAAAAATGTTCCAGTAATGTGAATCCCACTAAAATCCGAAAAAACCTTGTTTTAATTAGTTCGAATTATCGAGGGACTACTGTATTTTCATATTTGATGGTTTTTTTGACTTGAAAACAGATTTCCTTATGTTTTTTTTGACTGGATTCGGAAGAAAAAAATCCAGTCAACAAGTCAGATTTGACTGGATTTGGAATTTTGAACTGGGAACATTGCTGAACATACCCTAAGCGGAGCAACGGAGTTGCGTGAGCGGATGTGCTCCCGAAAGAGGGAGTTAAAATCCTTGGCACCCGTACAGCGGGCCACCCAAGGTACTTTTAATCAAAAGAACTGTTGACATTGGCGCCTGCCTGGCGACTGGACATACCCTAAGTGGAGCAACGGAGTTGCGTAAGCGGGTGTGCCCCCGAAAAAGGGAGTTGAAATCCTTATGACCCGCGGAGCAGGCCACCCCAAGTATTGTTTATTAAACATAAACTGCAAGCACACCAATTGACAACATACATTATAAGAAAAAACTATTTTTATCTTTAAACGCGATTTGGGGCTAAACGGAGCTTCGTAGACCCCCCAAAGTTGTCATCTTCAAACGTGATTTCTGGTTAAACCAGCCATGTAAGAGAATTAAAAATTATATATATTTGTGATCTATGGAGTGCCACCTTTCAATAGACCGAAGCAGGGGGTAGTGAGGGGGGGGGGGCAGCATGCACACCCATATTAACGTTTATCGATTGGCCCAACTAACAAACTCCCGGAGTTAAGCTCTTCAAATTTGAAAAAAACTTCCATAAGATTCCTTTATATCCTATTCCTATACTTAAGAATTAATCTTTTGTTATGAAACTCAAATTCGCCTCATAGCATTTTTATTGTAAGAGCTAAGCATTTTTTAAGTTTGAAAGTACTTAAATCCTATATTTAAATCTATTTAAGTCTCATAAGTATCTCGTTATGAAATTAAAACTATAAACGTCATTTGTAGTCTTTATAATCCCATAATAATATTTCAATGAGACTATTCATAAATAAGTTTTTTTCAAGATTCGAATAGGAGCTACGACGCCAGCTTTGAATATGAAACGAACAGATGTTATACTACGTTTTCACTGAGCACTAAATCGCGATTTAAGAGGATTTAGCATAAATCCTCTTCAAATCTCGAAGATTTACCATACAAATTTAAATCTCCTCAAATGAAGAATTAAAATAAATCTCATTGAAATCTTCTTGCAAGAAGGAGATTGTCAAATCAAACAATCCTAATTTTGTAGAACGCACCCTTTTAAACGTCAGTTTTTCCATTGAAATCAAAAAAAATTATAAAATGTTTTTGCGCGTTGGCTGTAGGAATAAAAATGCAAGTATTTACAATGTATTTCATATATTTATAATAATATTTTGGTAAACAATACAAATTCCAGATAATGCAACAACCAAAACAAACAAAAAACAACGGACAACCTAGACACTGGAGGATGGGGAGCTTTTCATTGAAGAGTGGGCCGAAAAATTGTGTTTTTTTCTGTATTTATGGATTCTCCTATTAAATTTACTCACTCTTATGTTATTTTGAAGAATAAAATGGTGTGATAACAATAGATTTAGGTTACTAGACTCATTTTTAATAAATAGTTTATTCAAAATTAATTGTTTTATTGCTCAAAAATTGTTTTTTTCCGTTTGCTATACGTTTGCCGATTATATTTGTTTTACTCTTGTCAAATTGAGTTGACAATTGAATGGCAATTCAGACTGAAAACGTCAAATTAATCTCCTTTTTTGTGGTGAAAACACTTCAAGATTAATTTTAAATCTCCTACCTTAAATCCCGGATTACCTCTTGGTGAAAACGTAGTATTATAGTTGAATTGTACAGTGCGTTCTTTTTGTTCACAAAACTTGCTTCTGTTCATGTTTCTATCGGATTGGTTATTTGATTGGTGGTGGCAGATGTAAGTTTAGATTTCAAAGAAAAGTTTTATTGTTTCCGTTGCGAGCAAGTTTCTTTGGTTCTCTTTGTTAACCTAATTTCGGGGCTGTAGAACTGGTAGTAGTGAATTTGATTATAAATATTATAACAACAATTTTCAGCACCGAAAACTAAACAAAAAGCACACATTTCAAACTTAAGGTAGTTAATATTATTAGTGTTATTAAAAAGAGGAAACAATCTGCCCAAAAATCGATCTCAAAAGCATTATTTTGATAGAATTGATCGAAACAACCTTATTAATTGTACTGATGGAATTCACCATGAGTATCCCATAATGTTTATGGTGTGAGAGTATATAATATCTACTGTAACTTTAACTTTACTTTGTTTTAATAATAATATATATCTCTGTTTTAAAAATATATTTTAAGTTTGTGAAGCATATAAATATTTAAGATTCATTCGATATTTGGAAATCAATAAAAGAACTACTAATAATAATTAATTAAACGATTAGCCTTTATTTCCAAAAAGACCATAACAACATCAGAAGTGGGATATTTCGGAAAATCCTGGATAAGAAAGTAAACAGAAAAAAATGAACAAATCTGAACTTCAAGCTTGGCTCCAGGAGAAAAACGTTGATTTTTCACAAACAGCTACATTGACGCAGTTGCGAAATCTGTACACCGCAAAATGTAATGAGATGAATCAAGAAGAAAACAATTCTGATAGCTTATAAAATTCAATAAACATTAAAGAAAATGCTATTGGTCATTCAAACAGCCAACCAAGACTTGCAAATAACAATCAAGTACCGAAAGATGAATTTCAAAATGCATCGATGAATCCGCAAATATGTTTGTTACAAGAGGAAGCTGGGATTGATGCACAGCTAAGAGTTTTGGAAAAACGGCGTCGTTTACAACAATTGCAACAAGAACTGGCTTCCACTGTGAATATTCTTGGTAGCCCACAATTCGCAGATATTGAACATTTCATCATTCCATTCTCTGGTGATGAAGCTTATGATCCCCATAAATGGCTAGACAATTTCGAACGTGCTTGTGATTCGGTAAGTGGTGACGATGTTTTTCGGTTTAAGTCAATTCGACGCTTAATAAAAACGGATTCTGCTGTTGATTAGTTTCTTCGAGTGGATGATTCTACAAATTATATTCAATTCCGAAACAATTTTTTGTCAAACTTTGGGCATAGATATACTGTTTCCTAAGTTATTGATAAGTTACGCAAAACCACTTTCCGTTCATCGAAGCTTTTTGTAATGGGATACATACTTAAAATGCAACAGTTGGACGCACGTGCGAATATAGATGAATTGCAAATTGTTCAATTTATAATTGAGGGATTTCAAGATAATTCTGTGAATATTGCTATGTTGTATCCAGCTTGTAATTTACAACATCTTAAACAGTTATCACATCGTTATAGCCAATCGCGTATTCAACGAGAATCCAGTGAGGCAAATAAGACCTTGTCTGCAAGGTTTACAACAACTTAGACAACTCCACCAATTGGGAAAGCGAGTTTTGACAGTTCTTAGATGCTATGTTCCAATTGCTCAAATTTTGGACATATTTCAAGTTCATGTCCTCACCCGAGAAGAGAGAGAGGTTCATGTTTCCAATGTGGTTCAAAAGCACATATTTTAAAGGATTACCCGAAAGCAGTATCAAAGAAAACTAATAATCAAGTGGCCTTAGTGGATGAGTTCCAGTTAAAGAACACCAAAAATGTAAATAGAGAAGGCAACGATTCTATTTCGGAGATAAATGATGTAAGTGTTACCTTTCCGATTAATAGTTCTATGCATAAATGTAATAACTTCGTTTCTTTGTTTGATTCTGGTAGTCCGATTAGTTTAATGAGAAAATCTGTTGTTCCAAATAATTTAATTAATGAATGCACTCAATATTCTGGCTACAAAGGATTAGGAAATTTAAAATTATGTACATTTGGAAAAATTCAAATTCAAATTCTGGTAGTCCGATTAGTTTAATGAGAAAATCTGTTGTTCCAAATAATTTAATTAATGAATGCACTCAATATTCTGGCTACAAAGGATTAGGAAATTTAAAATTATGTACATTTGGAAAAATTCAAATTCAAATTTCGTTTCGGAAGTTGATTAACCAAATAAATATCTTTGTTGTTCCTGATTCAATTATTCCATATCCGCTTTTATTAGGTCGTGACTTTCTAAATGTATTTCAAATTAAATTTATGATAATTGATTTAACTTTTAACAAAATTTCCAAAACAATTGTTGAAATTTTAGATGATTTGAATAAAAATAAAATTAAAATATCAAATAAAGTGTTGAAATAAAAAAGTCTGACAGTGTCAAAACAAAACTTGTGAGAGGGTTTAAATCAAAACTGTGTCAAAGTGAAACTAAAAAGTGTCACAGTGTGAAAATAAAAATGTGTGAGAGAGTGAAAATAAAAAAGTGTGCAGGGTTGAAATGAAAAGGGTGACAGTGTGAAAATAAAAAAAGTATGAGAGAGTGAAAATAAAAAAGTGTTGCAGTGTTGAAATAAAAAGGGTGACAGTCTGAAAATAAAAAAGTGTGAGAGAGTGAAAATAAAAAGTGTGGCAGTGTTGCAATAAAAAGCGTGGAAGTGTGAAAATAAAATAGTGTGAGAGAGTGAAAATAAAAAAGTGTGAGAGTGTGACAGTGTAAAAATGCAACAGTGAATGTGAAAGTGACAGTAAGAACGTTTGAGTGAAAGTGTGAGTGAGAAAGTGCTAGTATGATATTATGAAAGTAATGTGTGATGTGCTAGTTTAAGGATAAGTTTCTCGCAGAGGCAAATCCAAACTCATGTAAATGCGTTCGAGTAGATTGGTGAAATAAATATATAGGTATGTTTTCTTTCAGCATTTGGAAATTTGAATTTCAAAACATTTTCTCTCAGAGCCAGAGACAGGGAAAGAGTTACGCACAAGCAGCACAGTGACAGCACATATCGGAGTATGTACCTAGCAGCATGTGCATGGATATGATCAGAACGCTGAAAAAGCATCCTGACTATCCAAACGCTTAAAACGAATTTTAAGCACAAAAGGAAAATTCCTCATCGCCTAAAACCCATTAAAAGCGTCCAAAAACCAAAACCCACACAAAATGAAAGAAGGCCAATATCTCTTTTAAGGAGTAAAATAATGATCGTATGGAGATATATGAATTTTTCAATAATGAGTATTTTCATTAAAAAAAAACTGCGCCTGCCTGGCGACTGAACATCAGTGTTGCCATTTTGACTGGTTTCCAGTCAGATTTGACTGGATTTTATCGCCGTTAGCTGGAAATGAAAAAAAATCCAGTCAACTGTTTTTTTGACTGGATTTAATAATTCAACTTGCACCTGAACTTAAAAAAAAATATGTTTAAATACACTTCCACGTCATTTTTAACCAAGTGTAAACGAGTAATTATGCAGTGAAATCAACGAACACATCCATTTTTGAATCTTTCTGACAAGACATCTGAGTTGACAACAACAAACAGTACAGCCAAATGCCCTTGGCAAAGTTTTTTTGTGTTAAATTTTGTTTGGAACTTCTGCTTGCTGGTTGTTCTATCCAATATTAATAAAATATATTTTTGTTTTCGTTAGAAAAAAAAATCGTACAGTAGCCCCTGGATAATGTGAATTACATTTCTCTAAAATATGAACCGCCAAAACTTTACATTGTCATCTCTATAATGTGAACTTCTGAAGTTTTCGAACTCTAAAATGTGAATTTCTTTTGTTAAAGGTTTAACATTTCTCTTTTTTCTCTTGTTAGTTTTGCGTGCGATATGATGGACTAATTAACCGTTGTTTGTCTAGGCATATTACAAGGTTTTTAATGCAACTGCAGGCCATACAGTGTGTCCTGCGAGTTGTGTAGAAACATTTTACATTGCCATGCTTTTGTTATGATGTTTTATAATCATTATTTTATTTTGTATTTTTTCTTAACTTAATAAATGTTGAAACTGTGCCTTAGGAAATTATTTTGTGTTGTTATTAATGAATACGAAAGTTGTTTCAATCAGTTTGTAAGAACTCAAAAATGTTCCAGTAATGTGAATCCCACTAAAATCCGAAAAAACCTTGTTTTAATTAGTTCGAATTATCGAGGGACTACTGTATTTTCATATTTGATGGTTTTTTTGACTTGAAAACAGATTTCCTTATGTTTTTTTTGACTGGATTCGGAAGAAAAAAATCCAGTCAACAAGTCAGATTTGACTGGATTTGGAATTTTGAACTGGGAACATTGCTGAACATACCCTAAGCGGAGCAACGGAGTTGCGTGAGCGGATGTGCTCCCGAAAGAGGGAGTTAAAATCCTTGGCACCCGTACAGCGGGCCACCCAAGGTACTTTTAATCAAAAGAACTGTTGACATTGGCGCCTGCCTGGCGACTGGACATACTCTAAGTGGAGCAACGGAGTTGCGTAAGCGGGTGTGCCCCCGAAAAAGGGAGTTGAAATCCTTATGACCCGCGGAGCAGGCCACCCCAAGTATTGTTTATTAAACATAAACTGCAAGCACACCAATTGACAACATACATTATAAGAAAAAACTATTTTTATCTTTAAACGCGATTTGGGGCTAAACGGAGCTTCGTAGACCCCCCAAAGTTGTCATCTTCAAACGTGATTTCTGGTTAAACCAGCCATGTAAGAGAATTAAAAATTATATATATTTGTGATCTATGGAGTGCCACCTTTCAATAGACCGAAGCAGGGGGTAGTGAGGGGGGGGGCAGCATGCACACCCATATTAACGTTTATCGATTGGCCCAACTAACAAACTCCCGGAGTTAAGCTCTTCAAATTTGAAAAAAACTTCCATAAGATTCCTTTATATCCTATTCCTATACTTAAGAATTAATCTTTTGTTATGAAACTCAAATTCGCCTCATAGCATTTTTATTGTAAGAGCTAAGCATTTTTTAAGTTTGAAAGTACTTAAATCCTATATTTAAATCTATTTAAGTCTCATAAGTATCTCGTTATGAAATTAAAACTATAAACGTCATTTGTAGTCTTTATAATCCCATAATAATATTTCAATGAGACTATTCATAAATAAGTTTTTTTCAAGATTCGAATAGGAGCTACGACGCCAGCTTTGAATATGAAACGAACAGATGTTATACTACGTTTTCACTGAGCACTAAATCGCGATTTAAGAGGATTTAGCATAAATCCTCTTCAAATCTCGAAGATTTACCATACAAATTTAAATCTCCTCAAATGAAGAATTAAAATAAATCTCATTGAAATCTTCTTGCAAGAAGGAGATTGTCAAATCAAACAATCCTAATTTTGTAGAACGCACCCTTTTAAACGTCAGTTTTTCCATTGAAATCAAAAAAAATTATAAAATGTTTTTGCGCGTTGGCTGTAGGAATAAAAATGCAAGTATTTACAATGTATTTCATATATTTATAATAATATTTTGGTAAACAATACAAATTCCAGATAATGCAACAACCAAAACAAACAAAAAACAACGGACAACCTAGACACTGGAGGATGGGGAGCTTTTCATTGAAGAGTGGGCCGAAAAATTGTGTTTTTTTCTGTATTTATGGATTCTCCTATTAAATTTACTCACTCTTATGTTATTTTGAAGAATAAAATGGTGTGATAACAATAGATTTAGGTTACTAGACTCATTTTTAATAAATAGTTTATTCAAAATTAATTGTTTTATTGCTCAAAAATTGTTTTTTTCCGTTTGCTATACGTTTGCCGATTATATTTGTTTTACTCTTGTCAAATTGAGTTGACAATTGAATGGCAATTCAGACTGAAAACGTCAAATTAATCTCCTTTTTTGTGGTGAAAACACTTCAAGATTAATTTTAAATCTCCTACCTTAAATCCCGGATTACCTCTTGGTGAAAACGTAGTATTATAGTTGAATTGTACAGTGCGTTCTTTTTGTTCACAAAACTTGCTTCTGTTCATGTTTCTATCGGATTGGTTATTTGATTGGTGGTGGCAGATGTAAGTTTAGATTTCAAAGAAAAGTTTTATTGTTTCCGTTGCGAGCAAGTTTCTTTGGTTCTCTTTGTTAACCTAATTTCGGGGCTGTAGAACTGGTAGTAGTGAATTTGATTATAAATATTATAACAACAATTTTCAGCACCGAAAACTAAACAAAAAGCACACATTTCAAACTTAAGGTAGTTAATATTATTAGTGTTATTAAAAAGAGGAAACAATCTGCCCAAAAATCGATCTCAAAAGCATTATTTTGATAGAATTGATCGAAACAACCTTATTAATTGTACTGATGGAATTCACCATGAGTATCCCATAATGTTTATGGTGTGAGAGTATATAATATCTACTGTAACTTTAACTTTACTTTGTTTTAATAATAATATATATCTCTGTTTTAAAAATATATTTTAAGTTTGTGAAGCATATAAATATTTAAGATTCATTCGATATTTGGAAATCAATAAAAGAACTACTAATAATAATTAATTAAACGATTAGCCTTTATTTCCAAAAAGACCATAACAACATCAGAAGTGGGATATTTCGGAAAATCCTGGATAAGAAAGTAAACAGAAAAAAATGAACAAATCTGAACTTCAAGCTTGGCTCCAGGAGAAAAACGTTGATTTTTCACAAACAGCTACATTGACGCAGTTGCGAAATCTGTACACCGCAAAATGTAATGAGATGAATCAAGAAGAAAACAATTCTGATAGCTTATAAAATTCAATAAACATTGAAGAAAATGCTATTGGTCATTCAAACAGCCAACCAAGACTTGCAAATAACAATCAAGTACCGAAAGATGAATTTCAAAATGCATCGATGAATCCGCAAATATGTTTGTTACAAGAGGAAGCTGGGATTGATGCACAGCTAGATAGATAGATTTTTATTTCGTTATAATTATTACAATGGTTTGTTACCGCACATTTTACATTTAAGAGATTCGATACAATATATATCTTTCAGCTATAATATTATTTATTAAGGGTTTCTATAAATACAGTTTTTAAGTTAAATATTATTTTCGGAGGAAACACGACAAAACCTCCATTTGAAAAGAAAAAAAAAAAAAAAAAAAAAAAAAAATGAATGTAAGGTATAAATTACTAAAGATGCCTTAAAACTAATGACTAGAAAATGAATTTGAATAGAAAAAACAATAAACATTAATAAATTAATTAATTATAGAAGTGTTAAAAAAGGAATATACATAATTTTGAATCAAAATTAAACATTTCAATATTCAGGAATGAATCAATAAATAATATATAATATAAATAAATTAACATTTAGATAACAATAAAAAATATAATATTTAAATGTATTTAGCAAAAACTGAACTATCAAACATAAATAGAATAAATAAATATAAAAATAATAAATAAATAAATTAATAAATAAAAAAATTAATAATTAAATAAATAAATAAATAAATAAATAAATAAATAAATAAATAAATGAATAAATAAATAAATAGATAAATAAATAAATAAGTAAGTAAGTAAATAAATAAATAAATATATAAATATCAAACAAATACATTAATTAGTTAATAAATAAATACATAAATTAATAAATAGGAAATAAATAAACAAGTAAATAAATAAATAATTACATCAATACAAAGAAAAATTAATAAATAGGCTATGGTATACCACAAATGTTTATTAACGATTAAATATAAATAAACAAAAAAAAATAAATAAATAAAAAAAAAAAAAAAAAAAAAAACAAAAACATGTATATTTTGTACAATCATTCTAATATTAATTACGTATTACCAAGTTGGCTTATAAGAACATTCTCCGCAAGATCAAGCCGATTCAAAAAAGAATTTGATAATTTTTGAATTCTTACTGAAATCAATTCCACATTCGCCCTTTCATGGAGATCGGAAGTTGAGTGATGCCAAGGAAGATCAAGCATCATTTTGGGGAGTTTATTTTGAGAAATTTGCAACTTTTGCATGTGACATCTAGCTACATTTTTCCAAACGGGACAACCATACAAAAGAATTGCCTGAAAAATTACTTTAAGTATAATTATTTTGTTTTCGTTAGACAGTAAGGACTTTCTATTGATGAAAGGGAAAAGCATTCTGACAGCTATGTTAACTTTTTTTATTGTTTGAGATATATGCTGGTTGAAGGTAAGTTTGGCGTCAAGATGAATGCCGAGATATTTTACTTGGCTTTCCCAAGAAACTACTTTTCCTAGAATTTGTAATTGATTGCTTGGAAGATGACAAGCTTTTCTTTTTCGCGTGAAAAAGATGGCTTGCATCTTATCAGCATTAAGTTTGATTTTCCATTGGTTGTAGTAATGTTCCAATATTCTAATCGCATTATTTAGATTTGTCTCAATGTTGAGACCAAACTCATGCGACGAGAGTATGGCTGTGTCATCAGCAAAAATTGCTGCTTTACAGTCTCTTATCTTAGGAAAGTCAGATATATATAAATTATATAAAATCGGCCCAAGTACTGAACCTTGGGGTACACCATAATTGAAGCGTATCAATTCCGAGACACCGGTATTAACATGAACTTTAAAACGTCTACAGGACAGGAAACTTTGTACAATCTTACACAGGTAAGAAGGAAAATTGAAAGACAGCATTTTATAGATCATGCCATCGTGCCAGACAGAATCAAATGCTTTTTCAATGTCTAATAAGATCATTCCTGTGGATCTTCCTTCAGCACGATTACTCTTTACATGGTTGGATATCCGGAGCACTTGATGTGAGGTGCTGTGAAATCTTCTAAAACCAAATTGTTCGTCTGGATATAAACTATTGTTATCTATTATCCTAAGCATTTTGTTTTTTATTATTTTTCCGTAGATTTTGCTTATATTGCTGAGCAAACTAATTGGCCTATAACTTTCAACTCTTACCGAAGACTTGCCTGCTTTTAAAATTGGCACAACTTTACCTATTTTCCAGGCATCCGGAAAGTATTGCATTTTAATGCAAGCGTTTATTACAAAAGTAAGAAACAAAATTCCGAGCTTGGGTAACTTTTTTAAATAAATGTTTCTTATATGATCAATACCACCCGTTTTCTTGACTTGTATACTGTGAATAATGTCTGCTACATCCTCTTGCGTTGCGAAACAATTTTCAGGTACTTCAATGGACATCTGGTTTAAATTTTGTACAGTATAATCTACTAAATGATTTGTGGCAACATTACCAAGATTTTGGGATACTAAATGATTTGCTGAAAAATTACGTGCAAGTGCATTTGCTTTCTCTACATCCGTAAAAAAAGTGTTTGTATCCGTTTTAAGGAAAGGAACCTGTCTATGTTTGTTTTTTACAATTCTAACAATATTCCAAAAAGGTTTTGCGTTTTTTTCTAAGGCACATAGCTTGTTGTTCCAATCATTATTTCTTTTGATTTGCAATTCTTTAGAGATCATACTATTAAGGTATAAAACATGATCTCGAAACACAGGCTGACGGTATCTTTGCCAATTTTTTCTTTGGATGTTCCTATTTTTAATAAGTTCTAGAACATGAGGGGGAAGACATGTCGAACAGTTTTTTTTTACTACTTTTGGAATACATTCATCAACAGAGCTTAATATGTCTTGGGTAAAGTTATGAACAATACTGTCAACATCATCCGTCCTTAGCACTCTTGCTAGGTCGGTGGAAGTATTTCGGAGCTTTGTTTTCAAATTTGTTCGAAAACGTGACCAGTTTGCATTTTTAACATCTTGATAATATAGCAATTTTTTTTCTCCTGACCAAAGTAGTCGACAGAGTACAGGATTATGATCGGAGCTAAGCTCATTTAATGTAACTGGTGAAGTTAATTGACTAGAAACATTTGTAACAAAAATATCAAGGACAGATGGACATCCACGAGAACTAGCGGGGAAATAAGTGGGACTAGGAGGAAACAAAATATTTACAGGCAACGTTGTAGACAGATTAAACAAAACATTTCCATAGGCATTTGCCCTATTGCAACCCCAGTCTCTATGTTTGCAGTTTAAATCCCCTCCAATCAAAAAGTCTCCACGGATTGCGAAAAGTTTTCTCAAGTCATGATTCAAGCATAATCTTTTGTAGTTGGATACCGACCCACCTGGAAAATAAACACAATATATTTTGATTGTCCTAAGATTTCTTAGTTTAATCTCAATTCCAATATTTTCTACCAATTGAGTTCTTATAACTGGCAAAAGCGAATGTAGAATTGATTTACGGATAAGAATTGCAACTCCTCCGCCTTGGCTTTCAACCCTATCAACTCGATAGCACTTATAATCGGGTGAGGATAAATGTAAATCATTGTCAAGCCAGGTTTCTGTCACCAAAGCTATGTCAATGTCATGACTATTTAAAAAAGAGAAAAACTCTAAACATTTGTTACGAATACTTCTAGCATTCCAAGTTATAATTTTTATGTATCTATCTATTATATTACTTATCATGACTATACAGAAACTTAGTGGCTAAATGTGCGATAACATTAAACTGGTCTATCTTTGTCTTACAATTAGATAACTTAGTAATCATTTCCATAGCTAAAGAATTAAGTTCTTCGACGGAAAAAAGCTTTTCATTGTTGCTTACATTGGTGTGGATGCTGTTGACATTGGCAGCGAGAGAATGATCATCCAATATATTTAATCGAGAATTATTAACATTATTATGCATATTAAGAGAGTGTCCACGTTGTGGTTGTGGGAGCGAAGGAAAGTCTACCATAGAGGTAAAAGAAGCTTGTCTCTGAGAAACGGGATGAGCAGCAGCTGTTGCTGTTGGTGATCGCAATGATTGTGCTGTGTAGAGAGTTCTTGGTTGAGAGGAGAATGTTCTCTTCGCTGATTTATTTTTCATGTCAAGGTACTTTGCTCTGTTGCCGCACGTGACATCAGTAGCTTTGTGGTTTTCATTGCAATTTGCACATTTATGCTTTGAAACATTGTCACATTCGGCAGTTTTATGTAAACCAGCACAGTTGGCACAATAAGTTTTAATGTGGCAATTTCTTTCGCCGTGGCCAAACATTTGGCAATTATGACATTGTGTTAATTTACCTTTAATTTTTCGTTGAAAACTCCAATTTACCTGAGTGTGGAAAATCGAGCGATAGTTCTTTTTCAGATCACTTAATTTTATAGATCCGTTTTGAAGAGATATTAAATAAAAATTATCCGTATATTGTTCATATTTTTTTGTTATGGGTTTAATTTCAGTACACATGAGCCCGGTGTTAGTGAGTTCTGTTTTAAGTGTATTAACATTAATTTCTCCCAACCCATAGAGAATCACTTTGAAAGCTTTAGCGCTTTTCAGATCATGCGAGAAAAATTGACAGTTTTCATCTTTTAATTTAATAATCACTTTGTTATACGATTCTAACTCATCAAGATTAATTTTTATTCCAATGGATAGTTTTTTAATGCAATAATTTTTAACATCTAGTGCTTTCATCATTTGGTGAACATAATCACATGATTTTTGCAAAAGTTTAATTGGTGGCACATAAATTTTCTTTTCACTTGGCGATATAATATCGTCCATTTCTTCTATATCGTTTTCATTTTCAAGCTGACACTGTAGAGGATTCCAATATCTAGAGTCTTTCCAGTTATTAGAACCTTTATTTTTTGTTGAATTTAAATTATTCATATTGGAACAAAGTTTTTTATCCGAGGACAGTGAAGTGTCCTCGGGTTTGGGCGATCTTACACGTTTAGGAATGATTGCTATAATCAGTACACGAGCGAGATATAAAGACGTCTTACACAGCTAAAAGCTCCGCCTAGACTGATGATGCACAGCTAAGAGTTTTGGAAAAACGGCGTCGTTTACAACAATTGCAACAAGAACTGGCTTCCACTGTGAATATTCTTGGTAGCCCACAATTCGCAGATATTGAACATTTCATCATTCCATTCTCTGGTGATGAAGCTTATGATCCCCATAAATGGCTAGACAATTTCGAACGTGCTTGTGATTCGGTAAGTGGTGACGATGTTTTTCGGTTTGAGTCAATTCGACGCTTAATAAAAACGGATTCTGCTGTTGATTAGTTTCTTCGAGTGGATGATTCTACAAATTATATTCAATTCCGAAACAATTTTTTGTCAAACTTTGGGCATAGATATACTGTTTCCTAAGTTATTGATAAGTTACGCAAAACCACTTTCCGTTCATCGAAGCTTTTTGTAATGGGATACATACTTAAAATGCAACAGTTGGACGCACGTGCGAATATAGATGAATTGCAAATTGTTCAATTTATAATTGAGGGATTTCAAGATAATTCTGTGAATATTGCTATGTTGTATCCAGCTTGTAATTTACAACATCTTAAACAGTTATCACATCGTTATAGCCAATCGCGTATTCAACGAGAATCCAGTGAGGCAAATAAGACCTTGTCTGCAAGGTTTACAACAACTTAGACAACTCCACCAATTGGGAAAGCGAGTTTTGACAGTTCTTAGATGCTATGTTCCAATTGCTCAAATTTTGGACATATTTCAAGTTCATGTCCTCACCCGAGAAGAGAGAGAGGTTCATGTTTCCAATGTGGTTCAAAAGCACATATTTTAAAGGATTACCCGAAAGCAGTATCAAAGAAAACTAATAATCAAGTGGCCTTAGTGGATGAGTTCCAGTTAAAGAACACCAAAAATGTAAATAGAGAAGGCAACGATTCTATTTCGGAGATAAATGATGTAAGTGTTACCTTTCCGATTAATAGTTCTATGCATAAATGTAATAACTTCGTTTCTTTGTTTGATTCTGGTAGTCCGATTAGTTTAATGAGAAAATCTGTTGTTCCAAATAATTTAATTAATGAATGCACTCAATATTCTGGCTACAAAGGATTAGGAAATTTAAAATTATGTACATTTGGAAAAATTCAAATTCAAATTCTGGTAGTCCGATTAGTTTAATGAGAAAATCTGTTGTTCCAAATAATTTAATTAATGAATGCACTCAATATTCTGGCTACAAAGGATTAGGAAATTTAAAATTATGTACATTTGGAAAAATTCAAATTTCGTTTCGGAAGTTGATTAACCAAATAAATATCTTTGTTGTTCCTGATTCAATTATTCCATATCCGCTTTTATTAGGTCGTGACTTTCTAAATGTATTTCAAATAAAATTTATGATAATTGATTTAACTTTTAACAAAATTTCCAAAACAATTGTTGAAATTTTAGATGATTTGAATAAAAATAAAATTAAAATATCAAATAAAGTGTTACATTGGGCCTTACTAATAATCAAATTTAGTGTTGAGGTTAAAACAAAATCTCCAGATTTTAGAAAATCCGCATACCAATAACGACTTTAATCTCCAGTTTAGTCGTTAGCAATATGTCAAAATTTAATACACGGAAATCCATGTTTAAAGTCGAACACTAAATGAAAAGTGCTGCCCTAGTGCTGTTTTATGGTACCGAAATTTGTATTTAATACTTAATTCTACTCCCATGTTATCAGGTCGATTTCAATAGGTATAGGTATATTCATGGGTTGGTTTCAATCTTCAGATTATTCTTCAAAGCGAAAAAGAAGTGTTTTATTAAGAAGTAATTTATTTATTGTTTTTATGTTTAGGTAAATAGTTATGTGCAACATAAATTGATTGTTTTATTTGTTCATACTGTGTGCACTTGTGGAAATCAGAATTTCGATAATAATCTAAATTTAAAAAAATACAAAGGCATAAAAGTCATCGTAAACGGTCGTAAACAGTCGTAAGCTTTGTAAATCTTTCAAGTTTTCCATACAAATGTTGATAGACTTACGCATTACGAATTTTACGACGACTTATCGACATTGCGTGAATACCCTTAGAGCCAGTTTGTTCACAATAGGTCAAGTTTTTGATACAATTTTCAGAAATCCTGGTTAAATGGTGTAAATCAACCTAAATCAGCTGATTGGCTTAATCCATGATTGAAAACTCAAGCTATGGATTTTTTGATACAAGTGGAAATAATCATGGATTACAGATAACACACTGTGAAAAAACTGGCCCTTACTGTTTAACATTAGAAAACCTAAAAAAAAAAAACAATTAAATACTCAGGCAAAATATGCCAGTTTACTTATTTTTATTTGAAAATGTTTTAAGTTTAAGATTTTCTTCGAATGAAAAATATTAAAATAAAGTATTAGAAATATATTTCCTTGTTAAAAAATATGGTGTTATAAATTAAAAAAAAAATTGCTCTAACACTTAAATCAATTGACGTACTATTACTAGGTACTTTAATACTTTCTGTAAAAAAATAATACGGCAATACTTAACTTTGAAGGAATAGAGCAAATTATGACAGTTCCTGCTTTGTTGTTTTTTTTTTATGTATCTGTGTCTGTGTTGCAGAAAATAAAGTTATAAAAAAAAAACTTAACAAAAAAACAGAAAACATCAATCAACAATTTCATCATCATCTGCTTGCTACAAATGCAATCGTCCCGGCCATTATGCCCGTGACTGTAATTCCGGGCTCCGGGATTCACGCTAGTGACGAGATGGTGGTGGCGGAGGAAGTGGAGGCAACCCAGAGAAATGCTTCAAATGCAACCAAACCGGGCATTACACTCATGCATGCCCTGAGGAGTCATTGCAATGGAATTGGTCACATTTCCAAATCCTGCACCCAAATGGACAATCCAACATGCTACAAATGCAACAAACTCAACCACTGGGCCCGCAACTGTCCCGAATAGATGAACGATGGCCGTAGCTCGTGCAACTTCATTTTATCGTGTTACAAGGGCAACAGAGCCAGTCACATTTCCAAGTAACCAAGAATTGCTACAGCTGTGGCAAGAGCGGGCATCTGAGGTGTGAATGTGGCGACAAGCGAGGACGCAACTAATCAGAACGATGGACTTACGATGTTTTTTTCGGTAGCTGGCAAGAGCGTTCCCGAGAAGTAAAACTTCGCCTTCTTTATAAAATATTGTACCTACCTACCTACTTGTTTTACCTACCCCCAAAACATAAAATAAGAAAATCTGACTGCAATATTAAAATATCGCAGTGATTGTTTTTTAATTTTAATTTAAAATACTGGACCTGCTGATAGAAATAATATAAAACCAACTTGGGTTTTAATTGTTCCTTCAGCAAATGGGCAAACGACTTAATTAGTTGGTTGCCTCCGGTTGGAACTTTGACAGACTTTCGTGGAAATTCTGACAGTTCATTCAATTTATTTTCTCATTTGTAGAAGATTTTGTAATAGATTCAAGGAAAGTCTCCAGAAGTAAGTGAAAGTGTTAAATTGTTTATTGGTAGCATTTTGTTAAAGCTTAGCACTTTGTTTTAACCTTCCGGTTAACTAATAGTCGACATTAGCGTTTGATTAGTAGTAAGGCCCATTGTGTATATATTTAGTTCAATTGACAATGAGATTTTAAACCTCTTAGGTGCTTCTTGTGATGTATGTAAACTTCCGAACGTTAATGTTAAAGGTGGAAAACAGATGACGTATTTGATTTCAACTATACAAAACACTTTTACTTGTTAGTGTCTAAAACCATGTGTTTAAATTTGAGGATCTTTTTAAAGTCTTAATAAAAGACATGGATTGTGTTAAATCTTTATTTATTAAAAAATATCGAGAATTTAAAAAAAAACGGGTTTCTTCATCTTTGTCCCTGGGCCTGTGAGTCCACTGTAATTTGGGATAGAGCCTAAACGTTCAAACCGAATTATTTTAAATTCGGTACAGTACATTTTATGTGATTCTCTAGAGGAGAAATTCGTTCTTTTGTTTGAACAATTTAAATTTTCTCGAAAACTGCTCTCAAGATTTTGAATCAGCTTCCGTCTTGTAATAATCAATGTGATTCTTAGAAAATGGTCTTATTGTTGGGTTATTCACGTATATATTTTTGGGCTGCTACTCTAGACATGCCAACAGTGTGATAGTGTGGCAGTGTGTCGGGTATCTTGGTATCTTCGGCTTTAAGTTTGTCAGTGTGATACAGTTTGTTTTAAGAGCGAGAGTGTAACAGTATAACAGTGATTTTTTAGCTGGTTTGGTTTTGGCAACACTGGTTTTGACAGCTGACGTGTGTTTAGTACCTTGTGTCACTGTCAAACAGCTTCAGTTTGGTTTGCAATTTAACCATGGATCGTCTTACAAATGAACAACGCTTGCAAATTATTGAATTTTACTATCAAAATTCGTGCTCGGTTCGAAATGTTCATCGCGCGCTGCTTCCATTTTATGATCGGCATTCTCGACCTTCTGAGCAGTCTATTCGGAAGATTGTGACCAAATTTCGCACCAAATTTACTTTGTTGGACATTAAACCACCAACACGTTTACGTACTGTGCGTAGTGAAGAAAATATTGCGGCCGTATCAGCTAGTGTGACAGAAGACCGCGAAATGTCGATTCGGCGCCGTTCCCAGCAGTTAGGCCTTTGTTACAGCACTACGTGGAAAATTTTGCGGAAGGATTTGGGCGTAAAGCCTTTTAAAATACAGCTGGTGCAAGAACTAAAGCCAGCCGACCTACCACAACGCCGAATTTTTGGTGAATGGGCTTTTGGAAAGCTGGCCGAGGGTCCGCTTTTTTATTGAAAAATTGTGTTCAGCGATGAGGCTCATTTTTGGTTGAATGGGTACGTAAATAAGCAAAATTGCCGCATTTGGAGTGAAGATCAGCCAGAAGCATTGCAACAGCTACCAATGCATCCCGAAAAAGCCACTGTTTGGTGCGGTTTATGGGCCGGCGGCATTATTGGGCCATATTTCTTCAAAGATGATGCGAATCGCAGCGTTACTGTCAATGGTGAACGCTACAGAGCGATGATAACAAACTTTTTTTTGCCCGAAATGGAAGTTCTTGACTTGCATGATATGTGGTTTCAACAAGACGGTGCCACATGCCACACAGCACGCGAAACAATGGCGCAATTGCGAGGCGAGTTTGGTGAACAGTTAATTTCACGTTTCGGGCCGGTCAATTGGCCGCCTAGATCGTGCGATTTGACACCATTAGATTATTTTTTGTGGGGGTATGTCAAGGCTAATGTCTATAGGGACAAGCCCGCTTCGATTGACGCACTGGAAGCCAACATCCATGCATTCATTCGTGAGATACCGGCCGATATGTGTGAAAGAGTATGCCAAAATTGGACTCAGCGGATGGGCTACCTGAGACGCAGCCGCGGTCAACATTTGCATGAAATTATCTTTAAACATTAAATTGCAAGGTTCAAATTATCGATTCAAATAAATATTTCATTCATTTTTTCGAATTTTTTGTGTTTTTTTTTTTAAAAAGTTCTAAACCTCTTAAAAAATCACCCATTAGTAAAACAGTGCAATAATATTAATGTTATAGTTTAACAGTGTACTGTGGGAATATTTGGTTTTATATGTGACAGTGAATCAGTAGCAAAGTGTGAGAGCGTGGAAATAAAAGTGTGGCAGTGTGAAACTAAAAGGTGTGTGTCAAAAAAAAAATTGTGAGAGAAAATAAAAAAGTGTTAGAGAGTAAAAATGAAATAGCGTGGCAGTGTTGAAATAAAAAAGTCTGACAGTGTCAAAACAAAATTTGTGAGAGGGTTGAAATTAAAAGTGTGGCAGTGTGAAACTAAAAAGTGTCACAGTGTGAAAATAAAAATGTGTGAGAGACTGAAAATAAAAAAGTGTGCAGTGTTGAAATAAAAAGGGTGACAGTGTGAAAATAAAAAAAAAGTATGAGAGAGTGAAAATATAAAAGTGTGGCAGTGTTGAAATAAAAAGGGTGACAGTGTGAAAATAAAAAGGTGTGAGAGAGTGAAAATAAAAAGTGTGGCAGTGTTGCAATAAAAAGCGTGACAGTGTGAAAATAAAATAGTGTGAGAGAGTGAAAACAAAAAAGTGTGAGAATATGACAGTGTAAAAATGCAACAGTGAATGTGAAAGTGACAGTTAGAACGTTTGAGTGATAGTGTGAGTGAGAAAGTGCTAGTATGATATTATGAAAGTAATGTGTGATGTGCTAGTTTAAGGATAAGTTTCTCGCAGAGGCAAATCCAAACTCATGTAAATGCGTTCGAGTAGATTGGTGAAATAAATATATAGGTATGTTTTCTTTCAGCATTTGGAAATTTGAATTTCAAAACATTCAGCACAGTGACAGCACATATCGGAGTATGTACCTAGCAGCATGTGCATGGATATGATCAGAACGCTGAAAAAGCATCCTGACTATCCAAACGCTTAAAACGAATTTTAAGCACAAAAGGAAAATTCCTCATCGCCTAAAACCCATTAAAAGCGTCCAAAAACCAAAACCCACACAAAATGAAAGAAGGCCAATATCTCTTTTAAGGAGTAAAATAATGATCGTATGGAGATATATGAATTTTTCAATAATAAGTATTTTCATTAAAAAAAAACTGCGCCTGCCTGGCGACTGAACATCAGTGTTGCCATTTTGACTGGTTTCCAGTCAGATTTGACTGGATTTTATCGCCGTTAGCTGGAAATGAAAAAAAATCCAGTCAACTGTTTTTTTGACTGGATTTAATAATTCAACTTGCACCTGAACTTAAAAAAAAATATGTTTAAATACACTTCCACGTCATTTTTAAACAAGTGTAAACGAGTAATTATGCAGTTAAATCAACGAACACATCCATTTTTGAATCTTTCTGACAAGACATCTGAGTTGACAACAACAAACAGTACAGCCAAATGCCCTTGGCAAAGTTTTTTTGTGTTAAATTTTGTTTGGAACTTCTGCTTGCTGGTTGTTCTATCCAATATTAATAAAATATATTTTTGTTTTCGTTAGAAAAAAAAATCGTACAGTAGCCCCTCGATAATGTGAATTACATTTCTCTAAAATATGAACCGCCAAAACTTTACATTGTCATCTCTATAATGTGAACTTCTGAAGTTTTCGAACTCTAAAATGTGAATTTCTTTTGTTAAAGGTTTTACATTTCTCTTTTTTCTCTTGTTAGTTTTGCGTGCGATATGATGGACTAATTAACCGTTGTTTGTCTAGGCATATTACAAGGTTTTTAATGCAACTGCAGGCTAGACAGTGTGTCCTGCTAGTTGTGTAGAAACATTTTACATTGCCATGCTTTTGTTATGATGTTTTATAATCATTATTTTATTTTGTATTTTTTCTTAACTTAATAAATAGTTGAAACTGTGCTTTAGGAAATTATTTTGTGTTGTTATAAATGAATACGAAAGCTGTTTCAATCAGTTTGTAAGAACTCAAAAATGTTCCAGTAATGTGAATCCCTCTATTTAAAATCCGAAAAAAACTTGTTTAAATAAGTTCGAATTATCTAGGGACTATTGTATTTTCATATTTGACGTTTTTTTTTGACTTGAAAACAGAATTCCTTATGTTTTTTTTGACTGGATTCGGAAGAAAAAAATCCACTCAACAAGTCAGATTTGACTGGATTTGGAATTTTGAACTGGGAACACTGCTGAACATACCCTAAGCGGAGCAACGGAGTTGCGTGAGCGGATGTGCTCCCGAAAGAGGGAGTTAAAATCCTTAGCACCCGCACAGCGGGCCATTCAAGGTACTTTTAATCAAAAGAACTGTTGACATTGGCGCCTGCCTGGTGACTGGACATACCCTAAGTGGAGCAACGGAGTTGCGTAAGCGGGCGTGCCCCCGAAAAAGGGAGTTGAAATCCTTAAGACCCGCGGAGCAGGCCACCCAAAGTATTGTTTATTAAACATAAACTGCAAGCACACCAATTGACAACATACATTATAGGTTAGGTTAGGTTAAGGTGGCTGTCGAGCAAGGCTAGACACACTTAGACCATAGTTGGTCCATTGTGATACCACAGGAATCTTGAAACTCTTCTTCCTATTCGTTGAACCACTTAGAGCTCCTTACGAAGCGTGCGAGATCAATTATGTCAACATTTACCAGATCATTAGGATCGTTGAAGTAGTATTCTCCGAGATGGAGTTTACGTCGTTGGGATAGAGCAGGGCAAGTGCAGAGGAGATGAGGAATCGATTCTTCCTCTTCTTCATCCATACAGCTTCTGCAGAAATCATTTGAGAATACTCCAAGCCTCGTTGCGTGCTTGCCTACCAAGCAGTGACCGGTGATGACACCTATGACGGAGCTGATATGCAGTCTGCTTAGAGATATTAAACTCTTCGAGCGCTTCAGGTCCAACCTTGGCCACATCTGTTTTGTCGCTATACAGGTGGAGATGTTGTTCCACCTAAGGTTTGTTTTCTCTATTGCATCCTGCTTCAGCATAAGTTTACATGTAGCAATGGGTATACCTATATCTGACCTATTTGGTGAAATAGGTAGTATTGTTCCACTTCTGGCGAGTTCGTCAGCCCTGCAATTTCCTGGAATGTCCCTATGGCCCGGCACCCAGCAGAGGTGAAAATTAAACTGATGTGCCATCTCAACGAGAGATGATCGACAGTTAAGGGCTGTTATTGAGTTGGTAGAGACAGATTCCAGGGATTTTATGGCGGCTTGGCTATCCGAGAAGATGCGGATATCTGTGTTAGATATCACGTTTCTTTCAAGCCAAGATAGTACTTCTTTTATCGCCAAAAGTTCCGCCTGGAACACGCTACAGTGATTGGGAAGGCGAAAGGAGAGATTTAAATTCATCCTGTCTGAGTACACACCTCCACCAACCCCGTCATCAGTTTTTGATCCATCCGTATAGAAGTGGATTGATTCATCTTCCAGAAATGCCCGATCCTCCCAGATAGATCTGGAGGGTATGGTGACCTGGAAGTTTTTATCGAACTGTAACTGGGGGATGGTGTAATCAATGTTACTTGGAATTGTTCCGAAAGAATTCAGAATAGTGGAGTGACCAATATCATTATTTGTCCACTGTGAGGAGGCTTTAAGACGAATGGCTGTGCTTGCAGCTGTTTGTTTAGCATATATATCGAGAGGTGCTAAATAGAACATAATATCTAATGCAGCAGAGGGTGTTGTACGAAGTACTCCACCCATGCAACGCGAGGCAGACCGTTGGACCTTGCTTAGTTTTTCGCAGTTCGTCGCTTTATCTAAAGCGGTCCACCATACTGTCACACCGTACGTAAGAATCGGTCTAACAACCGAGGTGTATAGCCAATGAGTAATACTGGGTTTAAGACCCCATTTGTTCCCTACGGCTTTTTTGCATGAAAAGAGTGCAACAGTTGCTTTTTTGACTCTTTCCTGTATATTGGGCTTCCAACTTAACTTCTTATCTAAGATAAGGCCCAAATATTTGGCTTCGTCTGAGAATTTGAGTGGAATTCCTTTGATAGACGGAGGGTCTATGTGGGGGATTTTGTATTTCCTTGAGAAGAGAACAAGATCTGTCTTATGAGGGTTAACACCCAGTCCACAGCGATCTGCCCATCTTATTAACTTGTTTAAAGCGTTTTGTAGGAGCTCTTTTAAGGTGTTGAGATGCTTTCCTGAGACAGCAATAGCAACATCGTCTGCATAGGCGATCACTCTGTAGCTCTCCGCTTCCAGGCTTGTCAGCAGCGCATTTACTACCAAGTTCCAAAATAGGGGAGATAGAACACCGCCTTGCGGCGCGGCGTACCTCTACTGACGGATCTTCTTGTCGAAAAACCGCCCAGTCTTGAATTAATCCTCCTGCTCATCAGCATTTGATTAATCAACTCGACGAGCGGAACATCCACATTCAGACCTGACAGCGCAGATGCGATCGCAGATGTATCGACGTTATTGAAAGCACCTTCAATATCTAGAAAGGCAACCATAGTGTACTCCTTATGGTGGAGGGAGTATTCGATGGTACTGACCAGTGTGTGTAGGGCAGTGTCTACCGATTTCCCTTTGCAATAAGCATGTTGAGCCGTAGACAGGAGCCTCGAGTCAATGCTTGTTCTAAGATGGATATCAATCAGTCGTTCAAAAGTCTTAAGGAGGAATGACGACAGACTGATAGGTCTGAGATCTTTTGGGTTTACATGGGAACATTTGCCAGCTTTGGGAATAAATACAACTTTAACCTCCTTCCAAGACAAGGGAATGTGACGCAGGTTTAAACAGCTATTGAAAAGCTTCTCCAAAATTGGTAGAACGATGTCTATGTTCATTTGGAGTTCGGCTGGTATTATACCGTCTGGTCCTGCGGATTTGTATGGTTCGAAGCTGTTAATTGCCCATTGTAGTTTGTCCCTTGTGATTAGATCTTGTGGATAAGTAAAGCTATTTGCGGACCTTAGATGGTCAATGTTATTAGCAATTTGAGTGCTACCGGGGAAATGAGTATCTAGTAGCAGATTTAGCGATTCCTCGCAAGAATTGGTCCATGAGCCATCTGCTTTTTTCAAACAGCTGGGCATGGCTGGATTAGTTGAAAGAATTCTTCTTAATCTAGATGCTTCTGAGGTTCCTTCTATTTTGTCGCAGAAGGTTCTCCAAGAGGATCTTTTGGATTTTCTTAATTCTTTCTTATATATTTTTAGGGATTCCTTATAGGAGTCCCAGTCTGACACATTTCTTGTGCTTTTTGCTCGATTAAAAAGCTTCCTGCAGTTTTTCCTAATCGGCTCAAGTCCTGAGTTCCACCAATGCGGCTTCCTCTTGCCCCTTACTTGAGTAAGAGGACAGGAGATTGTCATAGATTTGTTCAGGGCCAGAGTGAGTTCATTGACTTTATCGTCTAGTTCACTTATGTTAGGGGGTGGGCTCAAAAGTGTAGGTTTAACTAGACTTTCAAGTGTTTTCCTATATTTAAGCCAATCAGTTTTCCTGTAGTTACGAAATTTTAACTGGCTAGGAGGTTCATCTTTCAGACCGAATTGGATATATCTATGATCCGAGAACGAGTGTTCCCTCGATACTTTCCAATCTGTAATCATGTGATGAATAGTATCTGAGACAAGAGTTATATCTAGAACTTCCTGTCGATTTCTAGTAACAAAAGTGGGTTCATTTCCTACGTTACTTACTATAAGGTTAGTACTTAAAATAAAATCGAAAAGAGACTCACCTCTATCGTTGATGTTTGTACTTCCCCATACTGTGTGATGGGAGTTAGCATCGCTCCCAATTATGAGGCTGACCTTCTGCCTTTCAGTTTCAGCGATAATTCGCTCTAGCGTCTGTCCAGGGAGAGGGCCATGGTGGTCGTGGCCAAGATAGGCCGACACTAGCCAGTACGTGCTCTTGGCCGTTTCCAGTCTAGCGGCGGTAATATCTCTATCGCTGAAATCAGGGAGTAAATATACATTAATGTTACTTTTCACTAGTATGCAGGATCTAGGTTCACCTTTATCCGTCACATACAGTGTGTAATATCCAGGAGTGCTGAGTCCCTTTACCATGGATTTCACGATCCATGGTTCTTGGATCAGAACAATATCATCACCGTTCCTGGATAGACGGAGCAAAAGTGAGGCCGAAGCCTTGATGGAGTGTTGAAGATTAATCTGTCCTAACTGCAGCATTTTGGCTACAAGTTAGGCAGATCAACCTCCACCACGGTGCTATTACCATCTTCTGAAGATGATCCTAGAAGCTCATCTTCAAGAAGAGCCGAATTCAGGTCTTCAGTGTCCATGTCACTGTCGACGTTTGTAGAAGACTGGCCCGTGATCGAAGATGACCCGGATGCATCGTCCTCCATTGATGGAAGAGTAATCGATGCACCAGGATCTTCAACCACGGGTACAGCTTCGAGGGGATGTGGAGGCACGCATTCCGCGTCAACCTCATCTTTTTTATATATTCTTAAGGTAATCGTCTCAAAACCAAACCTGATCATACCTTTAGTCTGCGCCAGAGGGGCAAGGGACTCTTTATTTACCACAATGATTGCGCTTCCATAAAGACCCCTTACCTCCTCCAGTTTCGCGACTTTCCAGTTATGAGTTGGCAGGGAAGGATTGCTGAGTTTGATTACCTGAATAATCTCCTCCATGCAGGAAGGTTCGGCCGGTATCCATGTGTGGGCTCTTGGTCTGCTTGGAATGTCTTCCTTCGCAACAACCTCGAGCTGCGCGCCTGGCCAGATATCTCCTAACCTGCTGACAGCGAGCTTTTAAAGATCGCACGACCTCTGATCGTCACAAACGATGAGTTTGACATGACCTTGATGCCAACCCCCATCGCTTGTGATCGGAGGTGGTCCCGGGTTTTCCCTCATAATACTTAGGAAGCCTGCCGAGAGCTTCAGTTTTACCACCTGCCATCGATCAGATGAAATCGTGCCATCGATATTGCTTCTATCGATAACCGCAATCACGATTTTATTCTTTAAGACATCGCTATAGGAACCAGGATTCAGAGGAGTGCTGGTGTTCTGCACACGGGGTCGTTTGGGTATCGGTGTGGTACCCTCCAGAGACCTGTTTCGCTTTGACGTAGAGTCGCCGCTGGTCTGCGCATTTGCGAGTATATGCTTCGCCCATTGAATCCTGGTGGAGAGCTGAGAGCCTCCTCCGGTCCCCGGTGTAGCACTGGATTCCTTCAGAATTCTCTCAGCATCTCGCTTCTCCTTATATCGGTTCTTTGAAGGTCTAAACCTTCTTGGAACTTTAGGGGACGCACTCGGGAGGGAGCCCGCACCGGAGGTGGAAGGGCCATGTTTCACAGCCCCACCACCACCGGGTCGGGTCCCCTTTCGGTGCGTGTTAGGAAGAGATTTTGTCTTAATAGTAGTGGAAGGGCCATGATGCACAACCTTATCACTACTGGTCTTAGGTATAACTACCGTATTACTTCCATCGCTATGCTTTGCAACGGATGGGGGGCCATGGCTGGCCACAACCTCCCCACTGATGCGCAACACAGGATTAACGGCAAACAGCGTTGACGCCGTGCTGCCGCCCGGTTTGGAAGAAGAACCGGGTTTAAGAAAGTCTGTTTTGTCTGTTTGTTTGTTTTTGTTCATTTTTGGTCCCACGAGAAGCGAAGAAAGGTAGGTCCGTCTGCACAGAGATTCGCATGTACAGATAAGGCTGGTTAATCCGGAGGTCGCCAGGTATCCGGATACTCCGTTAGCGACTGAGCTATTTTTGAATTGGGCCCTCAGCCAGGCTGATCATCGGCACGGGTCGTTTAACACCACTAATCCAGCCCAATATTGGGATATTGAGGATTGGAGGAGGGAGGGATGAGAGGAGGAACGTCAGACAGCGTCATCGCCGTACTGTCGAGAGGGGAATGGATAAGGGGGCGTCGGACAGCATCATCGCCGTACCGCCGTGAGGTGAGGTAAGGAACATCGGACAGCTGCACCGCCGTACCGATATAGGAGGGGAGGAACGTCAGACAGCGTCATCGCCGTACTGCCGAGAGAGGAATAGATAGGGAACATCGGACAGCTGCACCGCCGTACCAATTAAGGATGGGTTAACGCCGGACAGCGTCATCGCCGTGCCGACGTGGGAGCGGAGGTCGGACAGCATCATCGCCATGCCGACTAGGAACGGATAACGTCAGACAGCGTCATCGCTAAACCAACGTGGGAGGGGGTCTTATGTGGGAGGGGGTAACGACGGACAGCGTCATCGCCGTACCGCCGTGGGAGAAGAGGTAGAAGAGGAACGTCAGACAGCGCCATCGCCGTACCAACGAGGGGAGGAGGGATAGAGGGGTAGGGGGGTCAAGGAGCGCCCTTTGGTTTCAGGACTCATCTGGAGAATTATTCTCGAGAATCTTTGACCTATACATTATAAGAAAAAAACTATTTTTATCTTTAAACGCGATTTGGGGCTAAACGGAGCTTCGTAGACCCCCCAAAGTTGTCATCTTCAAACGTAATTTCTGATTAAACCAGGCATGTCAGAGAATTAAAAATTATATATATTTGTGATCTATGGAGTGCCACCTTTCAATAGACCCAAGCAGGGGGCAGTGGGGGGGGCAGCATGCAAACCCATATTAACGTTTATTGATTGGCCCAACTAACAAACTCCCGGAGTTAAGCTCTTCAAATCAGAAAAAAAAACTCCAATAAGATTCCTTTATATCCTATTCCTATACTTAAGAATTAACCTCTTGTTATGAAACTCAAATTCGTCTCATAGCATTTGTTTGGGAAGGAGATCCGGGAGACAGGAAGGATTGTGTTTTGTCTTTTTAATCAATAAATGATAAAACAGTTTTTTTTTGTAATTTGTAATGTATAATTTTAATTTAATTTATGTAACTGTGTAATTGTGCAAAAAGGTATGTTCTAAATTAATGTATAAAGGTATGTACAAAGGTTGATTAACTAGGATAAGGCAAACGGAAAAGAATGAGCTTTACTGGACAAGGTCTGAATAGCAAGTGTCATATCATATAATACTAATTAGTTAAAGATTGAATTTAAGAGAGTTGACTAACCTTTATGTATGCTTTATGTATGAGAGCATAACTGAGGTTTGCAAAACAAAATGAGTAAGAGTATATAAAATAATTATAGGGTGTTGTTCGCCGTGTTTGGCTGTAAGCTATGATTCCAAAACATCCAGCCCCCCCTGAAAGATTAGGGTCTTTCAGAAAAAGGTAATGGGGACACCTTCACAACTGGGCGTTCAAATTCTCCAAACTTGGTTTTGATGGTCACAACTCTGACTTTTCCGTCTTCTCCAGGATGTGTTTTAGTTATTCTTCCGAGAATCCACTTGGATGGGGGTAAATTGGGCTCCTTCATTAAGACAACATCATTAACTTGAAGATTAGGTTTAGGTACCTGCCACTTGGGTCGCTGCTGCAGTGATGTTAAATATTCGCGATGCCAGCGACTCCAAAAATCTCGAAGCATTGCCTGCAAAAGTGACCAATTAGTGGTTATCGAAACAATTGTGTTAGGAACAGGAGGTTTTGGAACGCATGTATAGCGATCCCCTATCAAAAAATGTGAAGGGCTAAGGGCTATTGGCTCTGAATCTGTAGTTGCCCACATAGGGCGAGAATTAAGTAACGACTCTATTTTTACCAATAAAGTGTACATCTCTTCATAAGTGAGTTTTGATTCACCTATGACCCGTTTAATATGTAGTTTGACTGATTTTACACCAGCCTCCCACAAGCCTCCAAAATGAGGTGCGGAGGGTGGTATAAATTTCCAATTTATACCGTCATTAGCAAGATGATTAGCGACGATAGTATTGTGATGTTGGTTCCAGAGCAGAGCATGCATCTCGTCCAACAGACGTTTTGCACCACGAAAATTGGTGCCGTTGTCACTCCAGATTTCATAAGGCTTACCACGGCGCGCGACAAACCGATCCAATGCGTTCAAAAAAGCGATTGACGACAAGTCTCCCACAAGCTCGATGTGAATAGCCTTGGTGACAAAACACACAAAAAGTGCTATGTACGCCTTAACAAATTTGGGGTTTCTTCCTCGACTTAAACGCAACGTAATGGGGCCTGCGTAGTCACAACCCACCTTACTAAAGGGCCTCGAATACCGAATACGTTCGACAGGAAGATTTCCCATAAGTTGCTTTGTTGTAGTTACACGTTCGCGAAAACATTTAAGGCAATCATGAACAATTTTACGCGCGAGGTTTCGTCCTCCAAGAATATAGAATTGTTGCTTAGTTAAAGCAAACAACAGTGACGCACCAGGGTGTAAATGTTTTTTATGAAGATAATTAGATAGTAGGTTTGATATCGAATGCGATTTGCACAATATTATAGGGTGTTTTTCCGAATACGAAAGTTCCGAGTTTTCTAAGCGGCCACCGACGCGAAGCACATCAACCGAATCTATAAAAGGACTCAAAGAAAGGAGTCTATGTTTAAAAGGTAGATTTTTTTCCCGCTTTTAAAAGTTCAATTTCTTTACGAAACAATGATGTCTGAGCGCATTTAAATAATTTAGTTTGTACAAGGTTTAGTTCTTCAGATGATAAAGGATTTAAATTACGATCAACTTGTTCTAAAGGGTAATTGTTTATAAAACGAATTGCATATGCAACAACGGGCACTAATCGAGTCCAATCAGAAGCATTTTTAATTAAGTTTTCTACGAAACTACATGAAGAGATATTTGATATGAATACCTTTGCTGGAGATACTATTCTTTCTTCTAGTTGCTCCATATTTATGTGTTCCTCAATACTCTCTGACACGGGCCACTGATCTACTTCCTTACCCAACCAGAGAGGTCCTTTCCACCATAGGTTCACTGATATTAGAGACAATGGCGATATACCTCTTGTCGCCAGGTCTGCAGGATTTGAAGCACTTCGTACATGATTCCATAACTTAAGGTGAATGGAACTCAAAATCTCTGATGTTTGATTGGCGACGAACACTGACCACTTCTTGGGAGGGGCTGCTAACCAATGCAGCACAATGGAAGAGTCTGTCCAGGCAAAAGTCTTAATATCAGGTTCCTGCAAAGATAACTTAATTTTGTTTATTAGGGGAGTGAGTAATACAGCTCCACATAACTCAAGCCGAGGGAGAGATAAGACTTTAATGGGAGCAACCTTTGATTTAGCTGCTACCAGCTCTACAGAAATCAAACTGTTGAATGCTGCCATTAATTGTATGCACAAACAGGCTAAATTATACCAAACTATACAAACGTCATCTGTCAATTAAATTCTATGTTTTCTTTTCTTATTTGTATTGTAATAATTGTTATATTAACATGTATTCATAATGTTGTAAATAATGTAAATAATAAGGTTAAATGAAAGTCAAAAACGAATGCAAATAAAAATGTACATACTTACTGTTGAACAGAAAGCCGAGCTAGCAAGTCTTTTTTTTTGAAAATATCCGAAGTTTTTACTCACCCATTTTATCCAAGTTTACTCACCCAGTTTTTCTTTGAATAAACACAAACCATCTTCTGAAATACTGCGACAGTAAACAGCTGCTGCATATGCATCTAGTGATGCATCACAAAAACCGTGTAGTTCGCAATTAGACTTATTTTTTACCATCAGTCTTGGAATAGACAGTGATTCGAGCATAGGAAGTTCATCTCTGATGGAAGTCCACTGAAGAGCCAAGTCCTCTGGTACATCTTCATCCCAGTTCAGCTTCCGTCTCCAGAGCTCTTGGAATAGAACCTTTACCCCAACGATTACCGGCGCAAGAAAGCCTAACGGATCGAACAATCGCGATGCATCCGAAAGTATACGACGTTTTGTACAAGCAGTGTTATTACTCAGATTTACCTTATAAGAGAAGCAATATCTTGAGGGACACCACTGCAGTCCAAGAATTTTGACCGAGGTATAATTCTCAAAATCGACGGGAGAGAGTTCACGTTGATCTTCGGGCAAGTTTATCAGAAGAGGATGACAATTAGTTGTCCATTTTCTAAGGTTAAATCCTGCTGAACTTAGTTTACCAATTCTGATTGAAGAGCGAAGAGATCCTCGATACTATCAGTGCCTGTAACAACGTCATCGACATAGAAATCATTCAACAGGGATTTCGAAGCGACAGGATGAGTTGAAGCAGAATCGATGGCAAGTTGTTTTAAAACGCGTACTGCGGAGAATGGAGCTGAGGCTTTTCCGTAAGTAACGGTAAGTAGGCGGTAATGTCCCAATGGTTCATCAGGATTTTCCCTCCAGACGATGCGTTGAAAGTCAATGTGGTTTCTGACAACCCAAATCTGCTTATACATTTTCTCGATGTCCCCGGATATGACATATAGATGTGGTCGATAGCGAAGACAAATCGAAAATATATCGCGCTGTATAGTGGGTCCTACGAGAAGAGAATCATTTAAAGAAATGCAATTATTCGATCTGGCCGATGCGTCGAAGACGACTCTGATTTTCGTTGTTGTGCTATCCCCTTTAAAAATAGCATGGTGAGGAAGATAGCAAGTATTTTTCGATGTTGTTACTTCATTATCTGGAACTTCTTCCATATGCCCTAGAGCTAGGTATTCATTAATGAAAGTAGAGTACTGCAATTTCAACTCTTTGTTATGTTTAAACCTTCTCTCCATCGAGTGAAATCGACTAATCGCGATGCCAAGAGAATTACCGAATTCAAGTTTGTTTGAAGGTTTAAACGGAAGAATAACTTCATACCTGCCATCTGACCGACGAGTTTGGTTTTTAACAAAGATTTCCTCAGCCAATTTTTCCTCCAATGATAGTGGAATTTCACTTGAGACTTCCTCAAGTTTCCAAAACCGTTCCAGGTTAAATTCCTGATTATAATCAATACTGGTGCAAAACGAAGTCACCTTCAAGCTATCATCAAACGGTTTCAAAGTTCCTCCAGCTAATCATCATCATCATCATCGTCGGCTCGACAACCGGGGTCCGGTCCTGGCCTCCTTCAACAAGTCTCTCCACCCATCCCGGTCTCGAGCCGCCGCCATCCAGTTGCGCACCCCAAGGCTCCGGGCGTCCTGGTCTACGCTATCTCTCCAGCGCAAGCATGGTCTACCACGCTGTCGTCTACCATAGAATGTACCACAAAGAACTTTCCGAGCAGGTTCCTCTTCGCTCATGCGAGCTAGGTGCCCTGCCCACCGGAGTCTACCGAGCTTAATTTTTGTCACGATATCTGCTTCAAGGTAGATTGCGTACAATTCATGATTGTACCGTCTCCGGAATCGTCCTTCCTCACATATGGGGCCAACAATCCTCCTTAAGACTTTTCTCTCGAACGCGGCTAAGAGGTCGGAGTGCCTTTTGCTAAGCACCCAAGTCTCGGATCCATATGTGAGTACTGGCAGGACCATGGTCCTGTACAGCAGCAGTTTTGAAGTTATGGTGAGATTTCTGGATTTGAAGAGCTTTGACAGACTATAGTAGGCTCTGTTGGATTTGAGAAGCCGCCCGCGTATTTCTTCTTCTATATTGTTATCGGCTGCTACTATTGACCCAAGGTATTTAAAGGATTGCACCACTTCAAATTCGTGCTCCGCTACCTTGATTGTTTGACCAACTGTTCCTCTCGCATTCGACGCCACCATGTACTTTGTTTTACTTTCACTAATGTGCAGCCCCAGATTTTGTGCCGCCTGCTCGATCTGGATGAAGGAATCATGTACAGCTTGCTCAGTTCTTCCGATGATGTCGATGTCGTCTGCGTAAGCCAGTATCTGGCTGGACCTGTTGACGATGGTCCCTCTTGTTGCCGTGCCAGATTCACGGATTGCTTTCTCCAACGGCAGGTTGAAGAGGAGGCAGGCCAAACCATCCCCTTGTCGGAGTCCATTAAAGATGTTGATTGATTTGGATAGCAATCCGGCTATTTTTACTTGGCTTGTTACGTTGGTCATGGTCAACCTACATAGTCGTCTCAATTTATTTGGGATGCCGAATTCTCTCATGGCTTTGTAAAGTTCTACCCTGGCTATGCTATCGTAGGTGGCCTTAAAGTCTATAAACAGGTGGTATGTTGGGATGTTAAATTCTAGACATTTTTCCATCGCCTGCCTAAGGGTAAAGATTTGATCAGTTGTTGATTTGCCTGGAATGAAACCACACTGATATTGTCCGATGATGGTTTTAGCGTATGGGGTTATCCGGTCTTGTAGGATAGAGGAGAGTATCTTATAGGCAGTACTCAACAACGTGATACCTCTATAATTGCTGCACGTTGTGACATCTCCCTTCTTATGTATGGGGCAAATTATACCTTTTCGCCAGTCTTCTGGAATTTCTTCATGCTCCCACATGTGCACTATAATCTCATGAATTGCTTGACGTAAAGCTGGCCCACCGTGTTGAAATAGTTCGGGTGGTATACCATCGGCTCCCGGGGCTTTGTTTTTCCGGCCTATAGCCTTCTCAACCTCTTCTATGCTTGGTGGCGACAACATAGGGTACTCTTCTTGAAGTAGTGGAGCCTCCACTTCTTCAGTGAGCTGACCATTTCACAATTCATTGAAGTACACTTCCCATCGCTCGAGTATGCTTTGAGGATCGGTGATCAGATTTCCCTCTCCGTCCTTGCAGTATGTGCAGCGTGGTGTGTACTGCGTCATGTTTCGGACGGATTGGTAGAACATCCGCGCCTGGTGCGGACCTCGCTCTCGGCTTTTCTCTATTTCACAGATTATGTTCTTCTCCCAGGCAAATTTTTTTCTGTCTGTGAAGTCATTTTTCAATTCTTCTGACCTCTTTATATTCGTCTTTGCGTGCCCGCGTTCTATGAGATTGTTGCATTGCTCGGTACGCAACATTCTTACGTTCTGTCGCTAGCTTGCATTCATCATCAAACCAGTCGTTCCGATTTCTACGACTGCTGCCTAAGATGGAGTTGGCAGTACTAATGACAGTATTCTTAAGGCGTGTCCACTTCTCATCTACGCCCAGCATACTGGCTCCAGGACTTACTCTACCCAGTTCTAGGGCGAGTCCTAACGCATTACCAAAGGTGTTACTGGTGTTTTCATTGCGCAGAGCAGCCGTGTTGATTCGAACCTGGTCGGCGGATGCAATACGTCTTCGCAAGGCAATCCGCCCTCGGAAAGCCATACCAACAAGGTGATCCGAGTCGATATTGGCACCTCGGTACGTTCGTACCGTCATCAAGTTCGAGTAGTGGCGACGGTCTATCAACACGTGGTCAACTTGGTTACGAGTGACTCCATCAGGAGATACCTAGGTGGCTTTGTAGATATCTTTACGCGGGAACCTGTTACTCGCAACGACCATGTTTTTCGATGCTGCCAATTCTAAGACTTGAAGTCCATTGTCATTAGTGTTCTCATGCAAACTATGGGTGCCTGCGTAATGCCTGAATACTGGCTCCCAACCTATTTTTGCATTCAAACCCCCAAGGATGATTTTTACGTCATACCTTGGACAGGCATTGAGGGCCCTCTCGACTTGTTCGTAGTAAGTCTCTTTTTCTTCGTCTGAAGACTCCTCCGTAGGTCCGTGAACGTTAATGAGGCTGATGTTCTTAAATTTGCCTCGCACGCGAAGGGTGCATAGCCTTTCGCTTATAGCGTTAAAGCCGATGATGGCAGACTTCATTTTTTCGCCGACTAGGAAGCCTACCCCGAGCACATGGTGTTTTGTATGACAGCTGTAGTATAAGTCATAATCTTTCTTCTGTAGAACACCATTCCCTGTCCATCTTATTTCTTGAAGTGCTGTTATGTCAGCTTTATATTTTGACAGGGCATCGGCTAGCTGCTGAGCAGTTCGAGCTCTATAGAGCGATCGTACGTTCCATAAGAAAATTCGTAAATCGTTTTTCCGTTTTCTTTGCGTGGGTTGTCGTCGTGAGACCAGTCCGTTTCCGAGGCTTGTTGTTGGTCTCGTAATTCTTTTAGTTTTACGGAACAGGAAATTAACCTGTTGCCAACCTGTGGAACCAGCCTGATCATATCAGCCAAACCTTTTTAAAGGCTTGTTTCTAGCGGCCGCCGCGAAGAGGCTATGATCACACTTCCACCAGTCCGAATAGTTACGGCACGTGCATGTTTTCGTATGCTACATGTTATTCCCCCTATTCGGCTGATGGCTGACCTCCAGCTAATACACAACCAAATATGGTAGGAATTGAAACCAAATTTGAATTTGGAACTTGCTTTGACGCTCCCTTAATTAAACTAAAGAATTTATCCGCACCTATCAAAATGTCAATAGGACCTGGCGACAAATAGGTTGGATCTGCAAGCTCAATTGAAACGAAGTTTTGAGGGAGATGAGTCATAAAAAAGGTAGGTAAGTTAGACGTTACTTTAGGCAACACGAAACAGTCAACATTGATAGATTCAGCGCTGTATTGAGAAATTAGATTAAACGAAACTAAACCATTAGCAACGCCTACAGATGAAGCACCTATTCCAGTGATTGAGATGCAAGAACGCTTACGAATAAGTCCTAAACGACGAACTGTATCTTCAGTTATTAATGACACTTGGGATCCTGAATCGAGGAGAATACGAAGGTCCTGATAATTTCCAGATCTATCCATAATCTTCGCAATAGCGGTAGGTAGAATCGAAGAGACACGATGCGAATGCTCAACCGAATGATTGGCAATGACAGGTTGTTCAGAATTTTGATTCGATGTAACAGGGTTTTGAATTGAAGAATCGATGGGAGTTCGAGCTGACGATGACGAAGTAGGTTGATTTTCAGACGAATGCACCAAAAGATGGTGTCTAGAATTGCAAACACTGCAACGAGTAGTCGAGCGACATCTCCTAGACGAATGGCCTTGTCTGAGACAATTAAACAATAACGATAATTTTTTGGTAAGATCACGACGATCAGCTACAGTGAGTGCTTTAAACTCGGAACATTGCGAAATGATGTGGTCCTTTTTACATTTAGGACAGACTGAACGACTTTCAACTACATGCGCATGAACTGTTGGCTTAGCCGCCTTTACAGTACGACTTTGACTGACGCGCGTGATGGGTTGACATGATTCCAAACACCGACAACGAACTTTTAAGAAATTCAAAAAATCATCTAAGGTATACCCGTCCCTAGAACCTGTTTCTGCAGCCCATGCTTTTTTGGTTTCGAAATCCAATTTTTCATGCAAAATGTGAATGAGCCAAGGATCCCTACTGTTACAGTCGAGTGCATTCAGACTTCTAACAACTTCTTCTGCCCCATCCGCAATCTTGTTCAATGTTCCAACATTTCCATTAGAACAGTTTGGAAGTGAAAGAAACGAATCAATGAATGATTTTACGATTAAGTGTCCTTGGTCATATCTTCTTTCTAATCTATCCCACGTCTCAATATAATTTGCTTCAGAACATTTTACATGACTTATCAGGTCCGCGGCGCTTCCACGAAGAAAAGATTTCAAAAAATGAAGCTTTTGAACAGGCGATATAGAATTATTTGAATCGACGGTCCCTAAAAACATGTCGCGAAAGGTTGGCCAGTCTTTATAATCCCCAGAAAAAGGTTCAATCGTAATTTTAGGTAATTTAATTGAATTATAAGAATGGCGAATAAGAACTACTATCCTGTCCTCAGGGATATCCTGTAATGTTCCAGGAACAAAGGGAATAGAAGTCGCGTTTAACAATGTATCGTTATTTTCATTGTGAGGCGCATCCTGTGCCGGAGGCGGAGGGTTTGCTTTTTTTCCGAAGGTTCTTTTTTTAGCTTTATAATGGCGTCTGTAATTGCCGCGTGGGTAGGAAAGTATTTTTCTTCATACTCTGCATATTCGTTTTCCCGATCTACATACCCTTCCGTTCCAATGTAATCTAACAATTCATTTTGTAAACTAACAAATTCATGCCACGATTCTTCGAGTTTGTTAAGACGAAATTCTAATGTATAAAGGGATGTTGTGCTATCTATACCCTCGACAAACGATGACGCAAGCATAATGCACCCTTTTGCCCGACCACGTATGGCAACAATTTTGTTCATTTTCGAATTCGTTTTGGTTTATTTTTAATTAAGCGAGAAAGGATACAAAAAATTATCGATTGGCTTTTCTAAAAGAAATTGTTCGATAGTCCCGTTTGACAGTTATGAAAGTACCGCAATTGTCTATTACTCTTCATAGGCCAAGAAGTACCGGTACATATATAAATTCCTAATGACAATCACGTGGTCAGAGGTACAACTGTTGTAAGCCAAAAAAACGGAACCTTATTTTTCAATTTTATCACACAGCCAAATCTATCGCGTTATTACTAAATTTTGTATGATTTGATTGAGCACACCATTTTGATCATTAATTTGTTTCTGCTTCATTTAATGCACAATTAAATCTGGTTGTCTTTGTACTTACAATTTTTAACTGTTTCACCTGTATGTTTTTTATTGATTCTCCAATTATTGTAGGTAGACTCCTCGTAGCACACTCCTGAAAGCATCCATGAGAAATTAAATGCACGCCGATCATGCATCCGGCTCGAAGGACCAATATGTTTGGGAAGGAGATTCGGCAGATGGGAAGGATTGTGTTTTGTCTTTTTAATCAATAAATGATAAAACTGTTTTTTTTTTTTGTAATTTGTAATGTATAATTTTAATTTAATTTATGTAACTGTGTAATTGTGCAAAAAGGTATGTTCTAAATTAATGTATAAAGGTATGTACAAAGGTTGATTAACTAGGATAAGGCAAACGGAAAAGAATGAACTTTACTGGACAAGGTCTGAATAGCAAGTGTCATATCATATAATACTAATTAGTTAAAGATTGAATTTAAGAGAGTTGACTAACCTTTATGTATGCTTTATGTATGAGAGAATAACTGAGGTTTGCAAAACAAAATGAACAAGAGTATATAAAATAATTATAGGGTGTTGTTCGCCGTGTTTGGCTGTAAGCTATGATTCCAAAACAGCATTTTTATTGTAAGAGCTAAGAATTTTTTAAATTTGAAAGTACTTAAATCCTATATCTAAATCTATTTAAGTCTCATAAGTACCTCGTTATGAAATTAAAACTCTAAACGTCATTTTTAGTCTTTATAATCCCATAATAATACTTCAATGAGACTATTCATAAATAAGTTTTTTTCAAGATTCTAATAGGAGCTACGACGCCAACTTTGAATATCAAACGAACAGATGTTATAGTTGAATTGTACAGTGCGTTCTTTTTGTTCACAAAACTTGCTTCTGTTCATGTTCCTATCGGATTGGTTATTTGATTGGTGGTGGCAGATGTAATTTTAGATTTCAAAGAAAAGTTTGATTGTTTTCGTTGCGGGCAAGTTTCTTTGGTCGATTTTTTGTTCTCTTTGTTTATCTAATTTCGGGGCTGTAGAACTGGTAGTAGTGAATTTGATCATAAATATTATAACAACAACAGCACCGAAATATACTAAACAAAAAGCACACATTTCAAACTTAAGGTAGTTAATATTATTAGTGTTATTAAAAAGAGGAAACAATCTGCCGAAAAATCGATCTCAAAAGCATTATTTTGATAGAATTGATCAAAACAACCTTAATAATTGTACTAATGGAATTCACCATGAGTATCCCATAATGTTTATGGTGTGAGAGTATATAATATCTACTGTAACTTTACTTTGTTTTAATAATAATATACATCTCTGTTTTAAAAATATATTTTAAGTTTGTCAAAAATATAAATATTTAAGATTCATTCGATTGTAATGTTCCCTGCCTATCCTACAGAGTTATGGGGGATACGGGCTTCCCCAAGCCAATTATGAATGTTGGCTAAAAAGCCGATCTGTTATTAAATAAAAAAGAAGGCTGCGAAGCCACTGTTTATTTTTTTAGACTCTCAAGTCGAAAGTGAATTTTATTTGATCAGACTTAGGCTATTTATACAAAATAATTTCCTTACACACTAAAAACTTATACCTATACATATTATTACTAAAACATATACATTGTATTGAATTCGAATTCGGTGGGAAACAAATGACAGAATCAGGCAGCATACTTGCTATGTCATCAAAATCATAACCAATATGCATGCCCCTTTCACAATGCACAAATGCATCCAAATTCATTTGGGCATATTTACTACACAGCATGAAGTGCGTTGAACCTTCACGAATAGGTAGATACACTTGACCATAGTAAAAGTAATCTGAGACTCAAGTGGCATTGAAAGTTTTATTAGATAATTTTCTGGAGTGAATGAAATGCGAGTGGATTTGAGAAATAGGTTGGCTATAGGAACGTGGAGTTTAGATCTAAAGGCAATGACCTGAAATAAAATAGGTTTGATATTCTTATGTAATATAGTGTAGTGTATGCGCACTACATCCTCACTCTTTTAGAATTTTTTTTTTTTTTTTGATTTAAAAAAAAAAAAAATTTTTGTTTATCTTTTTAATCTATTATTATGTACCTCTTTTATTTCATTATTCATCTTAATTTTACTATTTACACCCTTTAATTCAATTCCTTCGTATGGTCCTTTATATGAGTTTTCTAATTTTTTCTTATTTCCTACTTTTATAAAACTTTATCTCTTACATTTAATTCTAGTTAAAAATATTTTTTTTTATGTATGTAAATATTCTATTTTATGTGGTCATATGTGATAATTTTTTTTATCAGGTTCTTTCTTCTTTTTGAAGTATCTGGGTCTTCTGCATTGTACAGCTTGTTTACATCTAAAATTGTTTGATAGTCTTATTGTACCAAATGTAGCAGGGGATACTATTTCATAAATAATGTTCATTATTCGCTGTTCTTTAGTATTTTCTATTTGCTTATTATGAAAATGCTTTAAACTTCTTGGTTTTTCTTCTTCTTCAATAGATGTAATCGGTGCTCTATACATTGATATTTTTAGTTTTTTATTCTTGTAATCTTTTTGATTCTGAAGCATATCTTTAAATTTACCTACGGGTTTATTTATTTTATCACTACTTGCGATGGCCATTTTTTCTATATTTTCTTCTTCTATTTTACAAACATAAATTTTTGTACAAGCTTCTCCTGAATCAGACCTTAGTCCAGGTGAGGATTTTCGCTGATGTACTTCATAATTATTTTGTGAACAAAACTTCCTTGTATGGCTTTTGGTTAAATTGATACCATCATGCATATTTTTATTATTCCATACATGTTTAAATATAGTTTCTTTCTTATTTTCTGATGTTGTTTCATATTCTCCTGTGTAAATCTGTTTAGGATGCGTATCTGCTGCATCGAATTTTTTTGAAATCGTTCTCTGCTTTTGTTTTTGCATGCGTAATTATATTAACATTTAATGAAGGTGTTATTTCCTTCGGTATTTCTGAACTCTGTTTGATGCGTAATAAAGTATCATCATTTCTTTTCATTGAACCTTGTGCTCTCGTTATCATTGGTATGATATGTTCATTATGTATTGTAATGGTAAAATTTTCGTAGTCAATTCTACTATTAGTTTGAATGAGAGAATCTGTGCCTAATATACCATCTGTTAAAATTGGAAAGTTGTCTTCTTATATTAGAAAATTTTGTTTTATAAATTTGTCTTCAATTTCTATCAGCGCCGTTATTGAACCCAGAGAGTTTATTGCTGAATTTGTTACTCCCTTAATTCTAACTTTATCTTGGGTGTTGAAATGCTCACCCTGTTTTATACTTCCTAGTTTTAAAATTGAAATGTCAGCACCTGTATCTATTAATAATTTCTGATTATTTATTGTTAGATTCGTCCTCACATTTATATAATTTGTTAAATGTTGACTGAGATTTTAAATTAACTTTGTTGATTTTTCCTCTATTTGTTTGCCTGATAATTTATTATTCTCTAATTGCCGAGTAGTAAAATTTTCGTTTAAAAACATATTATTGTTGATGTTACTGTTGCACCTTGTATTGTCATATGTCAATCTTTTGTAACTGAAGTTATTTGGTTTTGAATTGAAATTGTATCTAGTTTGATTACCTATAAAATTATAATTATTTCTTCTAGAGTTATTTGTTCTGTAATAGTTAACTTTTGCTGATTCATTGGAAGTATCTAATTCCAAAGCTAATTGTATTGCTTCAATAAGTGTTTTTGGCCTAGCTGCGAAAATAATTGACCGCGTTGGTTGATTCAGACCATTTTTTAAATGCATTCAAACCTAGCTTTTCATTAATTCTACAAATTACTTCTCTATTCTCTTCTCCTTGTTGTAATATATGTACAGAATTAAGTTCAGAAACTAAAGTTTCAATGTTCGTCGCAAAGTTTGATGTTGTATTGGGGGCCTGTTGTAAAGTTGAAAGTTGTGAAATTATTTGCAGAGGATTTTTACTAGTTTTGAAAAGTTTTTTAAACGTATCTTTAAATTCTTTAATTGTATTGGGTTCACTAACTGTGATCAACCTATTTCTAACTTTGTCTGCTAATTTTGTTTTTAAAACGAATTTAATAAGATTTCTTTTCTCAATCTCATCGCTCAGAGTATCATTCACATATTGTATTAAGTTAAGGAAATTAGTTAGCTTATCCACTTCTCCGCCATATGCGGGAATCATCTTCAAGCTTAACAAAATGTCGAATTTTGCCATCTTCGTATCTACTGCCTCTAATCGTTTTTACAAATTTATAACATCACAATCACCGGTTACTTATTTCGATTAAATCTTTACCTTTTGTATACATTCTTTTAAGCATGTTCTAATAATGTTATAATTTCAATAAACAATATTTTTTTTTTTTTTTTTACAAAGATTCTAAATATAAGTTTTTGAAGTTCTCTCTTTTGTATAATTTGATAATTCAATTTATTTCTGATTAAAAGATTCTCCTTATTTCTTCAAAAATACAATTTCTTTTTTTTATGTTTTTCTGTATATATATAATCTTTTTTGTTTAAGATATTCATATTTATTTATTTATAAAAGTTGAAAAATTTTTTTTTGTCGAACTGAGGATTTTACTACTTTCATTAATTAAAAAATTATTTTTACAATAGTTTTTAGCAAAGTTGAGTATATTATTACTAAAAACAAAGCAATTATAAAGATGTATAAAAATTCTGAATTGGTGTTCATGTCGTTTGATGAATTATTAAAAACATCCTCCTTATGAACTTTTATCTTCCATTGGGGATGAACCAGGTTGTTAGTGTGATTTAGATAATTTGGATCTAAATTTGAACAGTATTTAGATTCCTGTCGATTTTGCTTCATTTTTGGGCACTTTTGCCTGTGATTTCTTGAATGTCATTATCTGGTGGTTCATCGTTGCATATTTTTTGCATTTCGAGTGCAAGCAAAAAATCTCGGTCATCGGACATGTTTTCGTTTTATTGTTTTTTAATTTAATTTTTATACTTTAAAAAGGAAACAAATTTAATAACTTCGTATAATTTGAAAAGAAAAATTTTGTTGACTTATTAAGCTTGACTTTTTGTATTGTTGTGTATATTTTTTTTTGTAAATTACATTAACCAGTTGCTAGAACTTATAGTTCTTATAGAAGATAATACACCATATTGTTCGTTGGCAAGATCGCCATGTAATGTTCCCTGCCTATCCTACAGAGTTATGGGGGATACGGGTTTCCCCAAGCCAATTATGAATGTTGGCTAAAAAGCCGATCTGTTATTAAATAAAAAAGAAGGCTGAGAATCAGACTTAGGCTATTTATACAAAATAATTTCCTTACACACTAAGAACTTAAACCTATACATATTATTACTAAAACATATACATTGTATTGAATTCAAATTCAGTGGGAAACAAATGACAGAATCAGGCAGCATACTTGCTATGTCATCAAAATCATAACCAATATGCATGCCCCTTTCACAATGCACAAATGCATCCAAATTCATTTGGGCATATTTACTACACAGCATGTAGTGCGTTGAAGCTTCAAGAATAGGTAGATACACTTGACCATAGTAATAGTAATCTGAGACTCAAGTGGCATTGAAAATTTTATTAGATAATTTTCTGGAGTGAATGATATGCGAGTGGATTTGAGAAATATAGGAACGTGGAGTTTAGATCTAAAGGCAATGACCTGAAATGAAATAGGTTTGATATTCTTATGTAATATAGTGTAGTGTATGCGCACTACATGATATTTGGAAATCAATAAAAGAACCACTAATAATAATCAGAAGTGGGATATTTCGGAAAATCCTGGAAAGAAAGTAAACAGAAAAAATGAACAAATCTGAACTTCAAGCTTGGCTCCAGGAGAAAAACGTTGATTTTTCACAAACAGCTACATTGACGCAGTTGCGAAATCTGTACACCGCAAAAGTTAATGAGATGAATCAAGAAGAAAACAATTCTGATAGCTTATAAAATTCAATAAACATTGAAGAAAATGCTATTGGTCATTCAAACAGCCAACCAAGACTTGCAAATAACAATCAAGTACCGCAAGATGAATTTCAAAATGCATCGATGAATCCGCAAATAAGTTTGTTACAAGAGGAAGCTGGGATTGATGCACAGCTAAGAGTTTTGTAAAAACGGCGTCGTTTACAACAATTGCAACAAGAACTGGCTTCCACTGTGAATATTCTTGGTAGCCCACAAGTCGCAGATATTGAACATTTCATCATTCCATTCTCTGGTGATGAAGCTTATGATGCCCCTAAATGGCTAGACAATTTCGAACGTGCTTGTGATTCGGTAAGTGGTGACGATGTTTTTCGGTTTAAGTCAATACGACGTTTAATGAAAACGGTTTCTGCTGCTGATTTGTTTCTTCGAGTGGATCATTCTACAAATTATATACCATTCCGAAACAATTTTTTGTCAAACTTTGGGCATAGATATACTGTTTCCGAAGTTATTGATAAGTTACGCAAAACCACTTTCCGTTCATCGAAGCTTTCTGTAATGGGATACATACTTAAAATGCAACAATTGGCTGCACGTGCGAATATAGATGAATTGCAAATCGTTCAATTTATAATTAAGGGATTTCAAGATAATTCTGTGAATATTGCTATGTTGTATCCAGCTTGTAATTTACAACATCTTAAACAGTTATCACATCGTTATAGCAAATTGCGTATTCAACGAGAATCCAGTGAGGCAAATAAGACCTTGTCTGCAAGGTTTACAACAACTAAGACAACTCCACCAATTGGGAAGGCGAGTTTTGACAGTTCTAAGATGCTATGTTACAATTGCTCAAATTTTGGACATATTTCAAGTTCATGTCCTCACCCGAGAAGAGAGAGAGGTTCATGTTTCCAATGTGGTTCAAAAGCACATATTTTAAAGGATTACACGAAAGCAGTATCAAAGAAAACTAATAATCAAGTGGCCTTAGTGGATGATTTCCAGTTAAAGAACACCAAAAATGTAAATAGAGAAGGCAACAATCCTATTTCCGAGATAAATGATGTAAGTGTTACCTTTCTGATTAATGGTTCTATGCGTAAATGTAATACAGTGTGCTTTCTTTTAGACGTGTGGTTTTCAAGAAGAAATAAAACACATATAATTTAATCTTATGGCCAATAATTTAGCTTTATTATAAAGATAAGGATTTGCCATTATGTTTTAAAAATTATTTCGGGCAAGTGGGCTCCGCGGCTGGCTCGAATAAATTCCAGCCGAGAGGCCCAATTTTCGACCATTTTTTGCAGCAATTGGGGCCGTATGTCAGCAACAACGCGCCGAATTTTCTCTTCCCAGGCGTCAATTGTTACGGTCTTATCTGCGTAGACAAGCGACTTCACATAATCTCACAAAAAATAGTCAAGCTGTGTTAAATCGCACGATCTTGGAGGCCACGCCACAGGTCCACGAAGCGAGATAATGCGCTCACCAAAAGTGTTCTTCAATAAATTGATTGTTTCTTTAGCTGTATGACATGTAGCGCCGTCTTGTTGGAAATAAAGGTCGTCTACATCAACATCTTCCAATTCAGGCACGAACAAGTCATTAATCAGGGCTCTATAGCGTTCCCCATTGACTGTAAAATTATGGCCGGCTTCATTTTTGAAGAAACATGGACCAATGATTCCTTCTGCCCATAGAGCACACTAAACAGTGACTTTTTGAGGATGTAACGGCATCTCAACAATGGCTTGAGGTTAACCTACACTCCAAATACGGTAGTTTAGCTTATTGACGTAGCCATTCAACCAAAAACGAGCTTCATCGCTGAATAAAATAATTTTCTTGTGAAAATCGGGGTCAACAACGATCTCGTTTCAAGCCCCCGTTTTGCACAATTTGCAAACGTTGTTCAGGAGTAAGTCTATTTATTATGAAATGGCAAACCAAACTGAGCATAAATCAAGTGACAGCTGTCAAAAAGATCAACTCCGTAAAAAGTATTGCCAGATTGAAAATTACACTTTCGTTTCTTTGTTTGATTCTGGTAGTCCGATTAGTTTAATGAGAAAATCTGTTGTTCCAAATAATTTAATTAATGAATGCACTCAATATTCTGGCTACAAAGGATTAGGAAATTTAAAATTATGTACATTTGGAAAAATTCAAATTCAAATTTCGTTTCGGAAGTTGATTAACCAAATAAATATCTTTGTTATTTCTGATTCAATTATTCCCTATCCGCTTTTATTCGGTCGTGACTTTGTAAGGGCGACTTGCACGAAACCAAAGGATAAATTTCTAAAATTGGAGATAGCTATCCTTGGATATAAAAATAAGTTTATTATTTTTGTTGTGACGTTGCACAAATGAAAAACTAACTTGGATAAGTAACTATAGGATACTTATTTAATTACAGAAAGAGCAACATTAGCAAAAAAAAAACAATGAAACTTAAGTCATAAATGTCATGTTTTTTCTGATTTTTTTTTAAATAGTTTCATTCTCTATCGGTTTTGCGATGTCTAATTCACTATAAAAGCGTTCAAGAGCTCCAAATTTTACCACTTTGTAGATTCTCTTTTTGAGCTTAGCAATTCAGCAATTGGCCAAAGGTATTGTTGTTTTGTATATTTTGTTGTGACGTGCTTACATAATTATGTGCATACATCTGTTGAAATCTTAATAGATAAGTACAACTAAAAATAAATAACATGATTTTGGTAGAAGAAGACCTTAACAAAAGACATCAGTGACGTCCTCTTTCATTAATTATAGCAAACGAAAATTGGAACTTGTAGATATGTACATACATACATACATACATACATACATATGTACATATGTAGAAAAACTTAAACATCATGAGCATAATAATAATGTTTTCTCGCTTTTTGTAATCAGTTTTGAAAGTTTTCCCTTCCTTTTAAATTAATATTGACAGTTAATAAGAGTTATCCAGAGAAATGAGACTGGATAACTATTTAAATATTTATCTATGGATAGGTTGATAAATGTAATGGTGCAACCAGTTTTTTTTTAAATTAGATAAATTAGCTTATCTCAGGATAAATCAGTAGTTACTGCTGTCAGATAACTTTGGTGCAAGTGGCCCTAAATGTATTTCAAATAAAATTTATGATAATTGATTTAACTTTTAACAAAATTTCCAAAACAATTGTTGAAATTTTAGATGATTTGAATAAAAATAAAATTAAAATATCAAATAAAGTGTTACATTGTGTATATAGTTCCATTGACAATGAGATTTTAAACCTCTTAGGTGCTTCTTGTGATGTATGTAAACTTCCGAACGTTAATGTTAAAGGTGGAAAACAGATGACGTATTTGATTTCAACTATACAAAACACTTTTACTTGTTAGTGTCTAAAACCATGTGTTTAAATTTGAGGATCTTTTTCAAGTTTTAATAAAAGACATGGCTTGTGTTAAATCTTTATTTATTAAAAAATATCGAGAATTAAAAAAAAAAGGGGGTTTCTTCATGTTTGTCCCTGGGTCTGTGAGTCCACTGTAATTTGGGATAGAGCCTAAACGTTCAAACCGAATTATTTTGAATTCGGTATAGTGCATTTTATGTGATTCTTTAGAGGAGAAATTCTTTTTTTGTTCGAACAATTTAAATTTGCTCGAAAACTGCTCTTAAGATTTTGAATAAGCTTCCGTCTTGTAATAATCAATGTGATTCTTAGAAAATGGTCTTATTGTTGGGTTATTAACGTATATATTTTTGGGCTGCGACTCTAGACATGCCAACGGTGTGACAGTGTGGCAGTGTGTCGGATATCTTGGTATCTTCGGCTTTAAGTTTGACAGTGTGATACAGTGTGATACAGTCTGTTTTAAGAGCGAGAGTGTAACAGTATAATAGTAAAACAGTGCAATAATAATTATGTTATAGTTTAACAGTGTACTGTGGGAATATTTGGTTTTATGTATGACAGTGAATCAGTAGCAAAGTGTGAGAGCGTGGAAATAAAAGTGTGGCAGTGTGAAACTCAAAGGTGTGTGTCAAAAAAAAAGTTGTGAGAGAAATTAAAATAGTTTTAAAAATGAAATAGCGTGGCAGTGTTGAATTGACAGTGTCAAAACAATATTTGTGAGAGGGTTAAAATTAAGTGTGTGGCAGTGTGAAACTAAAAAGTGTCACAGTGTGAAAATAAAAATGTGTGAGAGAGTGAAAATAAAAAAGTGTGCAGTGTTGAAATAAAAAGCGTGACAGTGTGAAAATAAAAAAAAGTATGAGAGAGTGAAAATTTAAAAGTGTGGCAGTGTTGAAATAAAAAGGGTGACAGTGTGAAAATAAAAAAGTGTGAGAGAGTGAAAATAAAAAGTGTGGCAGTGTTGCAATAAAAAGCGTGACAGTGTGAAAATAAAATAGTGTGAGAGAGTGAAAATAAAAAAGTGTGAGAATGTGACAGTGTAAAAATGCAACAGCGAATGTGAAAGTGACAGTAAGAACGTTTGAGTGATAGTGTGAGTGAGAAAGTGCTAGTACGATATTATGAAAGTAATGTGTGATGTGCTAGTTTAAGGATAAGTTTCTCGCAGAGGGAAATCCAAACTCATGTGAATGCGTTCGAATAGATTGGTGAAATAAATATATGTGTATGTTTTCTTTCAGCATTTGGAAATTTGAATTGCAAAACATTCTCTCTCAGAGACAGAAACAGAGACAGAAAAGAGTTACGCACAAGCAGCAAAGTGACAGCAGATATCTATGTATGTACCTAGCAGCATGTGCATGGATATGATCAGAACGCTGAAAAAGTCCTGACTATCCAAACGCTTAAAATGAATTCTAAGCATAAAAGGAAAATTCCTCATCGCCTAAAACCCATTAAAAGCGTCCAAAACCAAAACCCACACAATATGAAAGAAGGCCAATATCTCGTTTAAGGGGTAAAATAATGATCGTATGGAGATATATGAATTTTTCAATAATGGGTATTTTGATTAAAAAAAAAACTGTTGGTATAGGCGCCTGCCTGGCGACTGAACATCAGTGTTGCCATTTTGACTGGTTTCCAGTCAGATTTGACTGGATTTTATCGCCGTTAGATGGAAATGAAATACAAATCCAGTCAACTGTTTTTTTGACTGGATTTAATAATTCAATTTGCACCTGAGCTTAAAAAAAATATGTTTAAATACACTTCCAGGTCATTGTTAACCAAGTGTAAACGAGTAATTATGCAATGAAATCAACGAACACATCCATTTTTGAATCTTTCTGACAAGACATTGTAACGTTTAAACATGGTATTTGAGAATTCTAGTATAGTTTATTCCAGCACTATACTACTACTACACCAACTCAGTGAGATAAAAAAAGTACTTCTAAGAATATACTCCTTTTATTTTTTTCCCATCTTTTGAAAAAGGAGAGAACCCTGAAACTCAACAACCAACATGACCGAATTTGACTCCGATGAAGGATCAGAAAAGACCCCAAATATAATCTTCAACATTCCACTTCTGTCAAAATTACCTCCCCTAACGACCTATCCCGCCTTTAGGACCAATGTTTACAGACCCACCCGCCCGTCCAGGCAGGAGTCGAAAGGGGTGTCCGTTCGCATCTGCAACTGAAGGCCTGATAATTTGCCATGCCTAGCTCGTCCATGGGGGGGATCGTTGTTACTAGCGACACGGACGATTTTCCTTTTATATTTCTGATTTTTTTTTTTAACCTACATTACTGATGGGAGGACATAGCTGATCGTGTCCTCTGAGCGTTCTTTGCCCACCCTTTATAGCATACCAAACAAAAATCTTGGTATGCTCCTACGTCATCGCTCTTATTGCTCAAAAAAAATTTTTTGCAACAGCCCTTCTTCAAAAAGGAGAAGTTATTCACTTCCCCTTAAAACTTAAATAAATTTTTACCCTTCATTCCCTTTTCTCCCTCCTTCACTTCCAACTTTCACTAACTAAAACTCCATAGTGTGTAAACCATAATCAATTTCATCTTACGGTTAATTTTATAAAAAGTTTCAAAAAAAAATCATCACCATACATCGAGAAAGTATCTTCATATTATACCTAGGTAAGTATACAAAAAATTAACAAAAGGGGTTCCTCCCCACCAACAACAATCAAATATCGTTCGAATAATTATTTTATTCTCATCCGATATCTTCCACTTAAGTATTCTTTGTAGACCTCAAATCTTTCTTTAATAATTTTAAATTTCCATTTACTATTCTTTTTTTTTTTTTTGCAGGAATAGAGATTGTCCAGCTATAATCTGAACAATCTTCTCGCGATTTACCACTAATTTTTGTTCTTTTGTTTTTATTTTTAATAATCCATTAAAAAAAATCAAGTTTTTAAAAACAAAGATAGAAAATAAACGACTTACCGAAACTCCCAGATGGTGTGCACAGCATTCTGATGAGATCGATGATGATGTTGCTAGATGTAGAGTAATTAAAAAAAACACTGAAGAACATTTGAGTTAGGACGGAAAGATTTTTAAAATTCGAACAATTACTTTTGTTCAAGGATCATATTTCCTATTTTGTTTGTTTTCCTTTTAAACCCGAGATTTTTAAAGAGAAAACACGATCGCGATGGATGGGATGTTACACTTTATCTCTATCCTAACAACTACAACTTAACATCTATTCTTTTCTTTCTATCAAATCTTAATCTTACTTTCTTTTCACTTTCATATTTTTCTTATCTAACTCTCACTATGTATTCACTTACCGATAAATCTACTTTAATCAATTACTTTAAGTTTTTCTTATTTGCATTGAGTTTTAAATATCCTTTAATCAAATTTATTTTTTTCTTTATTTTTTTTTGTAAATCAAATTTCGAAAGTTAGTTTCCTTCAACAAGCTTATTCCTTTCTTTTAAAGCAACTAAAAACAAATATTTAAAATTTCCTTTCTGCATACATAGGTAAGTAAATTTCTTTTTATTTGTATTATTTTGTTCTCAATTATATATATGTATGAATATTTCTAAACTTATCTGCCTATCTACAATCTTTTCTATTGCTTTCGTTCTAAAATCCTAAATTAATTTTTCTTTTCATTTACCTCTAACCTTTTTACTTTTTTTTTCTTTTATATCCATATTAACTTTTATATCAGTTATAATACTAATTTTACTTTTTCCTTATACCGGGCAACTGAGTACATAATGTACATATGTATGTACATAGGTATGAATGCTATTTTAGTTTGTTCTTAACTGTCTTTAATTTGTTTTGTTTCTATATTTGGTAAGTAACTATTTTTTTCTTTTTTTTTTCAGCACTATTTAAAAATTAAATTTTCTTTCTTTTTTTCAGGTACCGAGCTGGTCGGTGGTACTACAACCCCTATGCACTCGATGACTTTTCTTATGGGAGAATCCTATTTGGATGAAAATTTGGATTAACTCTACCTCATTATAGAAACGAAGTTCCAATCTTACCTATTTGCGAACTATGAAATAGATCTCAAGTCTTTGGAGAAATCTCATTTTCCTCTACCGAGTCCTGGAGAACAATGAATTTTATGGACCACCGAAATTTACTGAGGAGGTATCCTGATGTTATGTCCCTTTAGGACAATTAAATCCCTCTGGATTTTCAACTCTGATCTGGAGCTTGAATGGCAAAGGATTGGTACAGACCAACGAGATTTTATCTCTCCAATTAGATACATTCCTAATAATAAGAAAATTTTCGTTGTAAGTCAATGTTTCGATTGGAAATCATCATGGTTCTCACCTATTTTAGGAATCTTTCCTAGTTTGATGCTTTAATCGCTATGGATGTTTTTATATTCGTTTCAGATCGACACGAAAATTTGGATTTCCTTCTTCAGAATCTTGAATGAAGAATAACCTTTTGTGTCACTTATGGACACCAAATATATCCCTTTCGGAATTCTGAAAACTGTCCTTTTCTTTTCGAGTTGGGATTATGAACACAGGTATCGTGCTGGATTGTCGAATCGCCACAAGCAAGTAACATCGATCAAAAGAAGACTTGGACTGATGGAATTCTTTTTTTTTATTTAATAAATGAAATTGGTAAATTTATATAATCTATAATAATATAATGGGGTCAACGGATATGATGGCCAAATCGGTACGGGACGGCTTGAAACATTGGGTTGTATTTTCTAAACGTACCCCAACAGAAACTTTTGACCATCATCACAATGGCTTTAAGCTTAGTGCGCATGCATTAATTGAATTGTTTATTTGGAAAAAAATTTTGTTTAGGAAATTGGAATGGAACCTTTATCTATTTTCGTGGCTAAGGACTTTTTTTTCAGGAGGTACCAAGGGTATGATGTTAACGTTAAAGTGAAACCGTTTCCTATTGTTTATTTGGAAAACATTTTTGTTTAGGAAATTGGAATGGAACCTTTATCTATTTTCGTGGCTAAGGACTTTTTTTTCAGGAGGTACCAAGGGTATGATGTTAACGTTAAAGTGAAACCGTTTCCTACAAAACATATCCTTTTAGTCACAGGCTTCCTGTTATTAAAAGGATGTGAAAAGAAACTACATTATCTAGGTACCTACCTACCTACTTGAAATTTTCTTGTCTCCAAGAGTCTCATGCAGAGCTGAGAAAGCCGGGTGATTTAAACAAAATTTGGTCAGAGTGCCATTTTTTGTTTTTTTCTTCATTTTTTTAAATCTTTTGTGTGACATACCGTTTTATAACCTTTTGCATCTACAACTTCGTATATTTTGCACACCGTGACCTTAATAAATTTTGGACAGAGTTTAGCAATGAGTTGCTTGGCAGCATTACTCAACATGAAATTACGCTTATATAGCACATGGCCCACCTGGTAAGATAAGACTCGACTTCGCAAATTATACTTTTTTTCACTTTTATGACTCGTGAGTTTGCTCTAAGGCTGACTTTAAATACGTGTGTAATACATTCATTCTCGCGACTTTGGGGAGCCAATCTATTTCAGAGTGGTTCAGTCCACCAAGCCCACGCAAAAGTTTATAATCTGCTCCGTGTTCTATAATACGATGCCCGAATAGAGCTTCGTAGGGGGACATTCCAATAGCCGAATGTATGGTGGAACGTAGGGCGCTCCCGATCGAAGGTAAGTTTACATCCCAGTTCGTTTGCCCAGGGTCGATATAGGCGCGGATGGCTGCGAGAATCGAACGATTTACTCGCTCACTAGCTTTAGCTTGAGGCGAATAAAAAGCTGTTCGATAGTGTGTAATGCCAAAAGTTTTTGTCATTTTTGAAAATTCATGACCTATAAACTTACTACCATTGTCTGAGAGTATACTTTCGGGGACCCCAAAGATAAGAAATATTTCTTCTTGCAAAAATTTTACGACTGATTGCACGTTGGCTTTTCGTAGGGGTTTGACTAAGACGAATTTCGTCAACTGATCCAGTGCTATAAATATTTGTGTATTCCCATTTTTCGACCGTGGGTAGGGGCCCAAGAAATTAATATAAAGGTGTTGAAATGGCCTATCTACTGAGAAAGATTTACCCATTTTGGCTCTAAGATTGCTATTCGGTGCTTTAGTTGTTTTACATACTTCGCAATTTTCAAGATATTGCTTAAAATGAGATACCATATTCGGCCAAAAATACTGCTGACGTAGTTTGTAGAGGGTTTTTGTGATACCCCCGTGTGAAGCTCTAGGCGGACAATGAGCCAACGAGATCAAGCGGTTTGTCAGCGCAGCTGGAATCCACAATTTCCAGACTAAATCATCTTGGAGTGGATTTCCTGTGCAATGCCTGACCTTCTTACATACGAAACCGTCCGAAACTTGAAGGTCAGGAAGCTGGTCTTTATTTTGTCCGATCTGTTCAATGACTTGAAGATATTCCTCCGATTTGAAACTCGGATGCTCCAAATCTACATGAAGAACATCGGTGGGATTCATTGACATCGACTCCGGTGGAAATACCGCCGAATGCAGTGCCTCTACCTCATAAACTCGTAATAGAGCATCTGGCACTACATTCAAGGTACCCTTCCGGTGTTCGATCCCAAAAATCGAATCCTTGCAGTTTCAGGCTCCAGCGCGCTAACCTCCCCGTTGGATCTCGCAGACTCATTAACCACTTCAAGCTAAAGTGGTCTGTTACTACGGTGGATCGGTAACCTTCGACTTAAGGTCGAAATTTTTGTATTCCTCTAACAGCTGCTAAGCATTCGCGCTCGGTGACCGAGTAGTTTCGCTGAGCAGAGTTCAATTTCTGTGAATAATAGTAAATGGGTCGTTCAGCCCCATTTTCGTCCTTTTGACATAACACACACCCAACAGGGCTGCCTTTCCAGATTTTGAGAAAGAGCCAATAAAAAGAGCATTTTAAGAAAAAAAGAGCCACCGCTGAATAAGTCCCAAAATAAAAATATGCACGACTGGGTCTCACGAACTTGCTCTTACGTGCGATCACACTGTGGTTCAAAAATCTCAAATAAATTAGTTATGGGAGCCTATATTTTATCTATTTGCCAAAACTTAGTAAAGTTGCAGGCAGTATTATGTGAGTACCTATATAAAAATTAACAATATAATATAATCCCGTGTTGCACATATGCAGTATGCAAGCAAGGAAATTATATTATTTTAACTGGAAAAATGTTTTAAATCAACAAAATTAGAAATAATCTGATTTTTTATATAAAATATATCTTAATTTGTGACAAAACATTTTTAAAATCGTATAGGAGCGGTTTTAAGAATAATTTCGCTAAAAATTGTAGGCGAATTTTAAGTATTTATAAATGTGGAGTTAAAAATTTAATTTAACTTTAAAATCTTTCACCCGTTTCCGAATAATCGAATTTTCAAAAAAAATTATTTTGAAATATATTTTAAAATCCAAAAATAATTTTTTGGATTGTTTATAATCAGATAATGAGAAAGTCGAAATAAAAAAATACCGTCCTATGATACATAGGTTACTGTTAATAATAGTTATATTTAAAATTAAAAAAATTTAAATGCTAGGCCTTACGAATTTTGAAACAAAAATAATTATCAAAATCGTAGGAGTCGTTTTTGGACAACAAAAAATTTTCCTAAACGGTTTTTAAAGCATTTGTATGGGAGGTACCGATATTTTTGATAATAAGAACAATTTTTGCCTAAAGTTTTCTAGATAATGTTAACAAATTCGGTTTACCAAGTTGAATAAAAATCTACCAAGTCATTTTTGAAATATCGAGTTGTCAAAAAAAATATTCAAACTTTTTTTAAAAGTTCAGATAATATCTATTTCAAAATTGAAATGAAAAAGTAACAAAAACTTACCAATAAAAATAGTTTTAAAAAAATAAATACAACAGACAACAGCTGAACCATTTGAGTATTAAATCCGAAATATGTCACTCTCGAAAAGCTAATACGTAAGAAATTGATTTTTTAATGAAAATGAACGCGTTCATATATCAAAGAATTTTTACTTAGAGGAAAAATTTCAAACAATTTCTTACAAAGAGTTTTTGCTTAGAGCAAGGCTGAAAAATTATGAAAAAAAATTTAAGTCGATAGATTAGTCTGAAAAGAGTAAAAAGAGCCACGAAAATCTCAAAAAGAGCCAATTTTGGATGATTTTAGAAAAGTGGAGCCAAAGAGCCACACCTGAAAAAAAGATCCAAATTGGCTCTTTAGAGCCACGAAGGTAGCCCTGACACCCAATACCCGATGCCGATGCGTCACAGAGAATTATGAATTCTTTATTAAAGTCAGGGTTTGTAAGAACTAGGTCTGATGTCAAGGCTGACTTAATTGCTTCGAACGCTTTTACCGCTTCTTTGCTGAATTCAAACCTTTTTCCTTTTTTCAAGGTGTCGGTCATGGGGGCTGCCAGTGTCGAAAAATTACCAACGAACCTGCGGTACCACCCAGCCATACCGAGGAATCTTCGGACTTGCTTAGACATTTTCGGTTCTGGAAAGTCAAGGATTGCGGCGACTTTCGCCGGATCTGGCTTCAAACAACCCTGCCCAACTACATAGCCCAGGTACTGGAGTTCCTTGAAGCAGAACTTCGACTTCTCGACGTTTATCGTCAAGCCTGCTTCAAGTAACCTTTTCCCTATTATGCCTAGAATCTTAATGTGTTCCTCGAAGCTTCTCGATATGACTAATAAATCATCAAGATAGACGAAGACTTGTTCTCTCAATTCTGTTGGTACGACTAAGTTCATTAAGTATGTAAGGCTTTGAGCGGCGTTGGAAAGACCAAAAGGCATCACTTTAAACTGGTAGAGTGGTCTACCAGGAACGGTAAAAGCCGTCTTCTCCCGTGAACTTTGCTCCAGCGGTATCTGCCAGTACGCATCTTTCAGGTCCACACTCGATATGAAGTGTGTCTCTGAAAGTCGTGCTAACAGTCCCTCAATATGAGCAATTGGGCTCGCATTCTTCTTTGTTACTTGGTTCACCTTCCGAAAGTCCAAGCACAGGCGGTTTTTTCCAGGTTTTCTTACAAGTACGACTGGAGAGGACCATGCGCTGAAACTTTCTTCGATGACCCCCAAAGCAAGCATGCGATCCAATTCCTCATACACTAGGGCTTGTATCGCTGGAGAAATGGGATAATGACGTTGCTTTATGGGTTTTGCATCTCCTGTGTCAATCACATGTTCTACCAGATGGGTCTTTCCTAAACCTTTTGTCGTAAAAGACGGAAATTTACCGATTATTTCGCGAAGTGAATCACACTGTTGATCGTTTAGATCGCACTCAATTGCATTCACGACTTTATTGACAGTATCATTGTTAATGGATATTTCCAATATTATGTGAGGAGCTAGTTGAAAAATCCTGCAGAAATCCACCCCTATGTACAAATGTTTGGTCAGCGATGGGACGACGAACAAATTCATGACGTTGGCTTTGCCTCGGTAATGAATTTCCGTCGTTACCATTCCGACAATATTTTGCTTCTGACCATCAGCGGTGGAAATCGAAGACGAGAATTTTTTAAAAGGGATTTGGTTTTCCTTGAGAAATTCAAGAGCACCACTTCCGAGGCAGCTTACACTCGCCCCTGAATCAAGCAACCCGAGAAGCTTCCTACCAACAATTTCAACTGTTACATACGGGCGCGGATCGTCTGCTGAGACATTCAAGGTTGCTGCCGCTACAGACTTATACGTTTCTTTCTTTTTCATCATCCGTTCACGTAATTTTTTAACTTTTTCTGATGTTGGAAACGTAACTATCCTTTTTCGAGCTTCGTAGTATTCTTTAATTCGTTGATGGATTGATTTTCTAGAAAGATTGGATTTCATTTCATTTGCTCTCTGAAGCTTGCTCTGAGCTTCCTCTGGTTGTTTTAATTCTTCGGGAGTAGGTCGTAGAAAGGTAACTATAGGTACTTTCAGTTCGGTTTTCTTTAATTGTCCGGGTTCTCCGCCCTCGAGCGATTCCCCCCGGTCGAAGGATTGCTCGATGACCGGTTTCCCGAACATCTTTCACAATTAGGTGTAATCACATTGTCCCGACCACACCGGAAACAAAAAAGATTCCGTTTATTACTGTCACACTCTCGAAACGAATGCCCCTCTGCTTTACAATTCCAACATTTAAGTTTATTGGCTTCCCTTTGGTAGGCCTCAACTTTCGCGGGAATTGCAAAGTCAGAGTCTTCCAATGAATTATCTTATTCATTGACCTGTCGTCGAGATGGTTGTGCGGACACTTGGTTTAGTGGAAATTTGGTTTTGAGCGGTTCGTTACCGTTTAGGAACTTTTCGATTGTACGACATACGTAAACCATCTCTGGTAAGCTGTGCGTACTGAAGGTTACCAGTAGCTCTCCTATTCTACGTCGAACGTTCTGCTTGATAAGCTCTATTATCTCTTTTACCGGTTTCGGTACCCTCAACCTCGAATTAAACTTTATGAGATCGTCATAGAAATCATCAAAACTCTCGTTCGGCGATTGCTTTCTATCAATCATTTTCCGAGATAACTCGCTGTCTGTCTCCAGACTCCTGTATTGTTCGATAAGAGCCAAACGTAAGGTTGACCATGAAGCATGAGGATTGTTTTTTAGGTACATCCAGTACCACGTTTCCACCCGACCACTGATAAAATGGTGAAAATTTTGAACAATTTCAACCCAAGTTACATTGTAATTGTCCTTGACTCGTTCAAGGCGAAAAAGAAAATCATCAATGGACATACTCTTATGATCAAATTTGATTCCCCATTTGTGATAGTGTGGGAAACGCAATACTGAACTCGACGGAGATGGAGCAGGAACTTGAACAAGATTAGCTTGATCAGCTGTCACAGGAGAAACATTTAAATTCATGTTGCTCAATTGAGCAAGAAAGTTGTCGACGTTTGAACCACGTGCCATGTCGACGGGATGAACGCCTTGTTCCTCCATTAAGAAAGCGTTAGATGTAGGGTTAGTAAAATTCCGTAGTTGCGAACGATTTTCAGTATTTTGTACAACTGGAGTTGTCGCATTATTCAACTCTCGGTTGTCTCGGGAGTTTAAAGGAGGAACCGGAGCTGGAGTGACACTAGCGAGGGTTTCCCTCACTATTGATCTAACCTGTGCTAACAAGTCAGTATGACTGCGTTCGAGCTCATCTCGTATAAACCCTTGATCCTCAGTTCTTTTGAGGCCTACCGTCGCTGTCACCACCTCCTGTATATATCTTTCGAAATGTTCTTGTTCTTTAGAAGTATTGCCGTTCCTAGGACTAGAAGATCTTCTATTGTCAACATTATGCTGTTCATTTGATTCGTTATGACCACTTGTGTCGTTAGGGTGTGTTACTATTGGTACCGAATCCCCTACTACCTGTGATGGATTTTCCCCACCACCATTATTCGAAGGAGATCGTTGCCTACTTGTACCTGCTGCTTTTTCTCTTGCACTTTTACTTCGCCTGGCAGGCATCGTGAGTAAATTATCTTTGACTTTCGAGGTAGGTAGGTATACTAAACAAACACTATCTCTTTTTTTTTTTTTAACCTTATCTTAGTTTAACCTTAATTTGGGTATTCGCATCCAAAAATAAAAATGACTCGTACCAAAATAAAAACTATGTATAAAAAAAAAATTTCTACCAAAAATAAACATCTCCCTTGTATGTACTTTTAACACCAAAAAACCAAAAAAAACGTTATCTTATTTTTTTCAAACTAATAATTATACTCAAATATCTTTCAAATAACTTTTTTTTTTTTTTTTGTTTTATCGAGACATTATTAAACAATTACATATTCTTCTTATAACTAAACTAATAATTCATTTTTGGTCGACTTAAAGATATGCCTGACTGAAACTATACTTTAAGCAAAAGTTCTTATAACTTTTGTATCATCGAATTCATTTAATTAAATTTATGAACTTATAAATTTTTTTAAATTAAATTTTATAAGTGTACACTTGCTCCCGGCATACATACATTTCAAATAACTTCATATGTACAAACTTAGAAGTGAATTCGGGAAGCGAAAGGGAACATGACATGAAGTTTGGTTCCTCAAGATCTCTCCTCTCAAAAGAAAAATGAGAAGCCATGAAAAAAATTTTCAATAAAAATTCAAGTATTTCCATCTCTTATGTCGTCAAAAAATATAAGTTTCATCTAAACCTGTTAACACTCAATGCCCCAACAATGAAACAGCTAGTAAAAGTCACGAACTATGCCTAACCTACCGGATAACATAAAGGGTCATTCCATGTTCCTTAGATGAAACTAACAATGGAATATTTCTCCTTATCTACGATGAAGTTTTAGGTTTCTGCAACATTCGTAGATCAAATAATTTATCTTTAATATACCGGATAAAAACCCCGTTCTTCAGGCAGAAAAGGAAAATATAAACACAAACATTTCAATTCCTTTAAACCTTGCTATCAGCGCTATCAGCTACTCAACAAAAAACTTCAATCCAAGTACGGACACTGTCGAAGGCAAGATTTTATGTGTTGGACATAATAATCAACTACGTTGCAGCAAACAGGAGTCTAAAAAGAAGAATATTTCAACCCCTTGGACAACTGTAGCTACCTGTTATGCGATGGTGGCAATTACAATTGGAACTAATTTCCAACTTCAAACAAAAAAAATCCTAAAATAAAACTTTAGAAATTAAAATTTTTAATTTAACTTTTTCAATCAAAACTTGACAAAAAAAAAATATTGGTAGCTAAAATTCGGGCCCCACGTTGGGCGCCATCTGTAACGTTTAAACATGGTATTTGAGAATTCTAGTATAGTTTATTCCAGCACTATACTACTACTAAACCAACTCAGTGAGATAAAAAAAAGTACTTCTAAGAATATACTCCCTTTATTTTTTTCCCATCTTTTGAAAAAGGAGAGAACCCTGAAACTCAACAGCCAACATGCCCGAATTTAACTCCGATGAAGGATCAGAAAAGACCCCAAATATAATCTTCAACATTCCACTTCTTTCTCAAAATTACCTCCCCTAACGACCTATCCCACCTTTAGGACCGATGTTTACAGACCCACCGGCCCGTCCAGGCAGGAGTCGAAAGGGGTGTCAGTTCGCATCTGCAACTGAAGGCCTGATAATTTGCCATGCTTAGCTCGTCGATGGGGGGGGGGATCGTTGTTACTAACGACACGGACGGTGTTACCTCTTTCCAGGCCTAAGTCTCCGGTGTTACTCGACTAAACGTGTTTCCATCTTGTGGCAGGACCCGAAATTAGTTACCATTTTCCTTTTATATTTCTGTTTTTTTTTTTAACCTGCATTACTGATGGGAGGACATAGCTGATCGTGTCCTCTGAGCGTTCTTTACCCACCCTTTATAGCATACCAAAAAAAAATCTTGGTATGCTTCAACGCCATCGCTCTTATTGCTCAAAAAAATTTTTTTGCAAAAGCCCTTCTTCAAAAAGGAGAAGTTATTCACTTCCCCTTGAAACTTAAATAAATTTTTACCCTTCATTCCCTTTTCTCCCTCCTTCACTTCCCAACTTTCACTTACGAAAACTCCATAATAAATCTATTCACCTCAAAAAAAAAAATACATAGATGTAATGACTACAACTTTTCATAAGAAAATAAACCTTCATATGAAACGATAAAAGAAATAACGAATATCTTTCCTCTCCACTTCCAACATTACTATCCCAATCTACAGCTTGAAACAGGAAGCCAAACAAAATAAATCGGTATTTTTTTCTTTTTTCTTTTTTATGTAATTTAGTTTCAATTATTTATTTTATTCAATTTAAGTGTAAACCATAATCAATTTCATCTTACGGTTAATTTTATAAAAAGTTTCAAAAAAAAAATCATCACCATACATCGAAAAAGTATCTTCATATTATACCTAGGTAAGTATACCCAAAATTAACAAAACTGGTTCCTCCCCACCAACAACAATTAAATATTGTTCGAATAATTATTTTATTCTCATCCAATATCTTCCACTTAAGTATTCTTTGTAGACCTCAAATCTTTCTTTAATAATTTTAAATTTCCATATACTATTTTTTTTTTTTTTGCAGGAATAGAGATTGTCCAGCTATAATCTGAAAAATCTTCTCGCGATTTACCACTAATTTTTGTTCTTTTGTTTTTATTTTTAATAATCCATTAAAAAAAAATCAATTTTTTAAAAACAAAGATAGAAAAATAAACGACTTACCGAAACTCCCAGATGGTGTGCACAGCATTCTGATGAGATCGATGATGATGTTGCTAGATGTAGATTAATTAAAAAAAAACACTGAAGAATATTTGAGTTAGGACGGAAAGATTTTTAAAATTCGAACAATTACTTTTGTTCAAGGATCATATTTCCTATTTTGTTTGTTTTCCTTTTAAACCCGAGATTTTTAAAGAGAAAACACGATCGCGATGGATGGGATGTTACACTTTATCTCTATCCTACCAACTACAACTTAACATCTATTCTTTTATTTCTATCCAATCTTAATCCTACTTTCTTTTCACTTTCAGATTTTTCTTATCTAACTCTCACTATGTATTCACTTGCCGATAAATCTACTTTAATCAATTACTTTAAGTTTTTCTTATTTGCATTGAGTTTTAAATATCCTTTAATCAAATTTATTTTTTTCTCTATTTTTTTTTTGTAAATCAAATTTCGAAAGTTAGTTTCCTTCAACAAGCTTATTCCTTTCTTTTAAAGCAAATAAAAAAAAAATATTTAAAATTTCCTTTCTGCATACATAGGTAAGTAAATTTCTTTTTATTTGTATTATTTTGTTCTCAATTATATATATATGTATATTTCTAAACTTATCTGCCTATCTACAATCTTTTCTATTGCTTTCGTTCTAAAATCCTAAATTAATTTTTCTTTTCATTTACCTCTAACCTTTTTACTTTTTTTTTCTTTTAAAGCCATATTAACTTTTCTTAAATATCCTTTCAGTTATAATACTAATTTTACTTTTTCCTTATACCGGGCAACTGAGTACATACATATGTAGGTATGAATGCTATTTTAGTTTGTTCTTAACTGTCTTTAATTTGTTTTGTTTCTATATTTGGTAAGTAACTATTTTTTTTCTTTTTTTTTTCAGCACTATTTAAAAATTAAATTTTCTTTCTTTTCTTTCAGGTACCGAGCTTTAATTTTCGTTGGAATTTTCTTTTAGTTACTCAACTTTTTTCTTTCTTTCTAGGTTCTTCTTAATTATGTTTCCTTTTTTTTTACTAATTTTTCCTTTGCTTTACTTTTAGCACTTTCTCTTTTTTTTTATTTTTTCACTGATATCCTTTTTTTTTCTTGTTGCGTGTGAAAATTGAATTTTTATCTAGGAGTATTCCTTCTACGCTGATGTTGCTTGCTGCCACGAAGAAACTTCGGTGGTACTACAACCCCTATGCACTCGATGACGTTTCTTATGGGAGAATCCTATTTGGATGAAAATTTGGATTAACTCTACCTCATTATAGAAACGAAGTTCCAATCTTACCTATTTGCGAACTATGAAATAGATCTCAAGTCTTTGGAGAAATCTCATTTTCCTCTACTGAGTCCTGGAGAACAATGAATTTTATGGACCACCGAAATTTACTGAGGAGGTACCCTGATGTTATGTCCCTTTACGACAATTAAATCCCTCTGGATTTTCAACTCTGATCTGGAGCTTGATTGGCAAAGGATTGGTACAGACCAACGAGATTTTATCTCTCCAATTAGATACATTCCTAATAATAAAAAATTTTCGTTGTAAGTCAATGTTTCGATTGGAAATCATCATAGTTCTCACCTATTTTAGGAATCTTTCCTAGTTTGATGCTTTGATCGCTATGGATGTTTTTATATTCGTTTCAGATCGACACGAAAATTTGGATTTCCTTCTTCAGAATCTTGAATGAAGAATAACCTTTTGTGTCACTTATGGACACCAAATATATCCCTTTCGTAATTCTGAAAACTGTCCTTTTCTTTTCGAGTTGGGATTATGAACACAGGTATCGTGCTGGATTGTCGAATCGCCACAAGCAAGTAACATCGATCAAAAGAAGGCTTGGACTGATGGAATTCTTTTTTTTATTTAATAAATGAAATTGGTAAATTTATATAATCTACCTTTACTAAACAATAAGATATGATGCACGTTAGTACCTACTTTTTTTGGGATTTGAGAATTCCGTATTCTCTCTCAAATAATTAATTAATTTTGGGGTTGAATAATCCACCGATTGTATCGTGCCTTTTTTTGTTTTTTTGTTTTAATTTACTTTTTCTTTTTACTTTAGGTTTTTTTTCTTTGATGCGTTTTTCTGGTTTTGCTAATTTACTAGCAAGTACTGAATTGGCTGACCACTCGAAGATGAAAAGAATTTCTCACGAAACTTTTACCACCACGAGGGCGGCCGACTACAATTCCTTTCAGGTTGGAACTATTGGAATGGGGTCAACGGATATGATGGCCAAATCGGTACGGGACGGCTTGAAACATTGGGTTGTATTTTCTAAACGTACCCCAACAGAAACTTTTGACCATCATCACAATGGCTTTAAGCTTAGTGCGCATGCATATTGCTAATGACTGTAGGTGTCAGCGTTTTCACTGGAAATATTTTTGGTCGAGAAAAATTATTCTCGATTTACTCGGTATAGTTAAATGGTTCTTTAATAAAAATGTTAATTGAATAGTTTATTTGGAAAACATATTTGTTTAGGAAATTGGAATGGAACCTTTATCTATTTTCGTGGCTAAGGACTTTTTTTTCAGGAGGTACCAAGGGTATGATGTTAACGTTAAAGTGAAACCGTTTCCTACAACATCTGAGTTGACAACAACAAACAGTACAGCCAAATGTCAATGGCAAAGTTATTTTGTGTTAAATTTTGTTTTGAACTTCTGCTTGCTGGTTGTTCTATCCAATATTAATAAAACATATTTTTGTTTTCGTTAGAAAAAAAATTCGTGCAGTAGCCCCTCGATAATGTGAATTACATTTCTCTAAAATGTGAACCGCCAAAACTTTACATTGTCATCTCTATAATGTGAACTTCTGAAGTTTTCGAACTCTAAAATGTGAATTTCTTTTGTAAAAAGGTTTTACATTTCTCTTTTTTCTCTTATTAGTTTTGCGTGCGATATGAAGGACTAATTAACCGTTGTTTGTCTAGACATATTACAAGGTTTTTAATGCAACTGCAGGCCAGACAGTGTGTCCTGCGAGTTGTGTAGAAACATTTTACATTGCCATGCTTTTGTTATGATGTTTTATGATCATTATTTTATTTTGTATTTTTTCTTAACTTAATAAATGTTGAAACTGTGCTTTAGAAAATTATTATGTGTTGTTATAAATGAATACGAAAGTTGTTTCAATCAGTTTGTAAGAACTCAAAAATGTTCCAGTAATGTGAATCCCTCTAAAATCCGAAAAAATTGTGTGAGTGCCTGGACTCACGGTTAATATGTGTAAACATCAACGTGCGCTGATCCAAAACGGACATGTTTTTGCTTGAAGGGGATCTTAAGATTTATTAAACTGAACGCACCCATCCTAGTTTGCAGATCATAACGTTGCACACCGTAACGTTGCACGACGTAGCGTTGCACACGAACTTTCACGTTTTATTTTCACTCTACCGCCAGCATAGATGTTTACACATCAAAAAACTTGTTTTAATTAGTTCGAATTATCGAGGGACTACTGTATTTTCATATTTGACGTTTTTTTTGACTTGAAAACAGATTTCCTTATGTTTGACTGTTTTTTTTTACTGTATTCGGAAGAAAAAAATCCATTCAACAAGTCAGATTTGACTGGATTTTAAATTTTGAACAGGGAACACTGCCGAACATACCCTAAGCAGAACAGCGGAGTTGCGTGAGCGGATGTGCTCCCAAAAAAGGGAGTTAAAATCCTTAGCACCCGCACAGCGGGCCACCCAAGGTACTTTTAATCAAAGGAACTGTTGACATTGGCGCCTGCCTGGCCACTGGACATACCCTAAGTGGAGCAACGGAGTTGCGTAAGCGGGTGTGCCCCCGAAAAATGGAGTTGAAATCCTTAAGACCTGCGGAGCAGGCCACCCAAAGTATTGTCTATTAAAAAAAACTGCAAGCACACCAATTGACAACATACATTATAAGAAAAAACAATTTTTATCTTTAAACGCGATTTGCGGCTAAACGGAGCTTCGTAGACCCCCCAAAGTTGTCATCTACAAACGTGATTTCTGGCTAAACCAGGCATGTCAGAGAATTAAAAATTATATATATTTGTGATCTATGGAGTGCCACCTTTCAATAGACCCAAGCAGGAGGTAGTGGGGGGGGGGGGGGGGGCAGCATGCACACCCATATTAACGTTTATTGATTGGCCCAACTAACAAACTCCTGGAGTTAAGCTCTTCAAATCTGAAAAAAACTCCCATAAGATTCCTTTATATCCTATTCCTATACTTAAGAATTAATCTCTTGTTATGAAACTCAAATTCGCCTCATAGCATTTTTATTGTAAGAGCTAAGCATTTTTTAAGTTTGAAAGTACTTAAATCCTATATTTAAATCTATTTAAGTCTCATAAGTATCTCGTTATGAAATTAAAACTATAAACGTCATTTTTAGTCTTTATAATCCCATAATAATATTTCAATGAGACTATTCATAAATAAGTTTTTTTCAAGATTCGAATAGGAGCTACGACGCCAGCTTTGAATATGAAACGAACAGATGTTATAGTTGAATTGTATAGTGCGTTCTTTTTGTTCACAAAACTTGCTTCTGTTCATGTTTCTATCGGATTGGTTATTTGATTGGTGGTGGCAGATGTAAGTTTAGATTTCAAAGAAAAGTTTTATTGTTTCCGTTGCGAGCAAGTTTCTTTGGTTCTCTTTGTTTACCTAATTTCGGGGCTGTAGAACTGGTAGTAGTGAATTTGATTATAAATATTATAACAACAATTTTCAGCACCGAAATATACTAAACAAAAAGCACACATTTCAAACTTAAGGTAGTTAATATTATTAGTGTTATTAAAAAGAGGAAACAATCTGCCCAAAAATCGATCTCAAAAGCATTATTTTGATAGAATTGATCGAAACAACCTTATTAATTGTACTGATGGAATTCACCATGAGTATCCCATAATGTTTATGGTGTGAGAGTATATAATATCTACTGTAACTTTAACTTTACTTTGTTTTAATAATAATATATATCTCTGTTTTAAAAATATATTTTAAGTTTGTCAAAAATATAAATATTTAAGATTCATTCGATATTTGGAAATCAATAAAAGAACTACTAATAATAATTAATTAAACGATTGGCCTTTATTTCCAAAAAGACCATAACAACATAAGAAGTGGGATATTTCGGAAAATCCTGGATAAGAAAGTAAACAGAAAATATGCACAAATCTGAACTTCAAGCTTGGCTCCAGGAGAAAAACGTTGATTTTTCACAAACAGCTACATTGCCGCAGTTGCGAAATCTCTACACCGAAAAAGTTAATGAGATGAATCAAGAAGAAAACAATTCTGATAGCTTATAAAATTCAATAAACATTGAAGAAAATGCTATTGGTCATTCAAACAGCCAACCAAGACTTGCAAATAACAATCAAGTACCGAAAGATGAATTTCAAATTGCATCGATGAATCCGCAAATATGTTTGTTACAAGAGGAAGCTGGGATTGATGCACAGCTAAGGCCAGGCGCGCACATGAAACTAAACAGTTTGGTTTCGATTGGCACTCGGTATTATATGAGAGTCTGCCGGTTTATGTGCGCGGACTTTCATATAATCCCATAGTGCTCAAAATAGCAACCAAACTGTTTAGTTGCATGTGCGCGCCTGGCCTAAGAGTTTTGGAAAAACGGCGTCGTTTACAACAATTGCAACAAGAACTGGCTTCCACTGTGAATATTCTTCATCATCGTCGGCTCGACAACCGGGGTCCGGTCCTGGCCTCCTTCAACAAGTCTCTCCACCCATCCCGGTCTCGAGCCGCCGCCATCCAGTTGCGCACCCCAAGGCTCCGGGCGTCCTGGTCTACGCCATCTCTCCAGCGCAAGCATGGTCTACCACGCTGTCGTCTACCATAGAATGTACCACAAAGAACTTTCCGAGCAGGTTCCTCTTCGCTCATGCGAGCTAGGTGCCCTGCCCACCGGAGTCTACCGAGCTTAATTTTTGTCACGATATCTGCTTCAAGGTAGATTGCGTACAATTCATGATTGTACCGTCTCCGGAATCGTCCTTCCTCACATATGGGGCCAACAATCCTCCTTAAGACTTTTCTCTCGAACGCGGCTAAGAGGTCGGAGTGCCTTTTGCTAAGCACCCAAGTCTCGGATCCATATGTGAGTACTGGCAGGACCATGGTCCTGTACAGCAGCAGTTTTGAAGTTATGGTGAGATTTCTGGATTTGGAGAGCTTTGGCAGACTATAGTAGGCTCTGTTGGATTTGAGAAGCCGCCCGCGTATTTCTTCTTCTATATTGTTATCGGCTGCTACTATTGACCCAAGGTATTTAAAGGATTGCACCACTTCAAATTCGTGCTCCGCAACCTTGATTGTTTGACCAACTGTTCCTCTCGCATTCGACGCCACCATGTACTTTGTTTTACCTTTTTACCTTACCTTTTTTCTTGGTAGCCCACAATTCGCAGATATTGAACATTTCATCATTCGATTTGCTGGTGATGAAGCTTATGATGCCCTTAAATGGCTAGACAATTTCGAACGTGCTTGTGATTCGGTAAGTGGTGACGATGTTTTTCGGCTTAAGTCAATTCGACGTTTAATGAAAACGGATTCTGCTGCTGATTTGTTTCTTCGAGTGGATCATTCTACAAATTATATACAATTCCGAAACAATTTTTTGTCAAACTTTGGGCATGGATATACTGTTTCCGAAGTTATTGATAAGTTACGCAAAACCACTTTCCGTTCATCGAAGCTTTCTGTAATGGCAGACATACTTAAAATGCAACAGTTGGCTGCATGTGCGAATATAGATGAATTGCAAATCGTTCAATTTATAATTGAGGGATTGCAAGATAATTCTGTGAATATTGCTATGTTGTATCCAGCTTGTAATTTACAACATCTTAAACAGTTATCACATCGTTATAGCCAATTGCGTATTCAACGAGAATCCAGTGAGGCAAATAAGACCTTGTCTGCAAGGTTTACAACAACTCCACCAATTGGGAAACCGAGTTTTGATAGTTCTAAGATGCTATGTTACAATTGCTCAAATTTTGGACATATTTCAAGTTCATGTCCTCACCCGAGAAGAGAGAGAGGTTCATGTTTCCAATGTGGTTCAAAAGCACATATTTTAAAGGATTACCCGAAAGCAGTATCAAAGAAAACTAATAATCAAGTGGCCTTAGTGGATGAGTTCCAGTTAAAGAACACCAAAAATGTAAATAGAGAAGGCAACGATCCTATTTCGGAGATAAATGATGTGAGTGTTACCTTTCCGATTAATGGTTCTATGCATAAATGTAATACTTTCGTTTCTTTGTTTGATTCTGGTAGTCCGATTAGTTTAATGAGAAAATCTGTTGTTCCAAATAATTTAATTAATGAATGCACTCAATATTCTGGCTACAAAGGATTAGGAAATTTAAAATTATGTATATTTGGAAAAATTCAAATTCAAATTTCGTTTCGGAAGTTGATTAACCAAATAAATATCTTTGTTGTTCCTGATTCAATTATTCCCTATCCGCTAAATGTATTTCAAATAAAATTTATGATAATTGATTTAACTTTTAACATAATTTCCAAAACAAATGTTGAAATTTTAGATGATTTGAATAAAAATAAAATTAAAATATTAAATAAAGTGTTACATTGTGTATATAGTTCCATTGACAATGAGAATTTAAACCTCGTAGGTGCTTTTTGTGATGTATGTAAACTTCCGAAAGTTAATGTTAAAAATCATGTTAAATCTTCAAATGCTTTTTTAGGTATCGATCATTTTGTTCCAGACATTTTTGCAATTGAGGTAGATTCAATGAATTCTGAATGTATTGATATCAATGTTAATTTAAACCAATTTTATCGGAAAAAGATTCCGAAAATAATTGAGACTGATTACCAAAACCTTTCAAATAATCCGACCTCTAATCAGCAGAACTATGAAATGAAAATTCACTTGAATTCCGACATTCCACTAAGTTCTGCACCACGAAGACTATCTTATGAAGATCGACGTATTGTCAGAGCTACCATTCAAGACTTATTGAAAAACAAACAAATACGACCTAGTAATTCTCCCTATGCATTTCCAATTGTTCTGGTTTCTAAGAAATCAGGCGAGAAACGAATGTGTATTGACTATAGACCTTTAAATAGGATCATGGTACGAGACAGTTATCCATTACCTCTTATTGATGACTGTTTAGAGAAATTGGAAAGCAAAGCCTATTTTACAACACTAGATCTAAAGAGTGGGCTTCATCATGTTAAATTTTTAGAAAGTTCAATTCCATATACAGCATTTGTTACTCCAGATGGTCAATATGAATATTTAAAAATGCCATTTGGGTTAAAAAATGAACCTGCAGTATTTCAGCTGTTTATTAACAATATACTACGCACATTTATTGATAAAGAGGTTGTAGTTGTATATATGCTACTAAAACCATCGCAGAACATTTGGACGTACTTCAAAGATTACTATGACGACTCGCGGAATTTCGTCTTGAACTAAAATTTACTAAATGTCGTTTCTGCTATAATGAAATAGATTTTTTGCGATTTTCAATCAATCAAAAAGGAATTCGTCCTAATAACGGACATATTGAAAATATAAAACATCTTCCCATTCCAAAAACTATGGATCAAGTTCAAAAATATTTGGGTTTATTTTCATACTTCCGCCGATTTGTCCCGTCGTTTTCACAACATGCTATACCATAACGAAATCTTCTTAAGCCTGGTGTTAAATTTGTTTTCAGTGAAGTATGCCTTTCAGCATTTTCTAATTTAAGGGATAAGTTTGTCACATCACCGGTGTTGGCATTGTATAACCCAAAACGTGAAACAGAATTATATTGTGATGCCAGTTCTGATGGTTTTGGAGGAATACTTATGCAAAAACAAGATGACAACAAATTTGATCCAATAGCTTATTTTTCACATCGTACGACGGCTTCTGAGTCTCGATTTCACAGCTTTGAATTGGAAACCCTGGCAGTCATATATTCATTGCGAAAGTTTAGTGCATATTTAGAAGGTATTCCATTTAAGATTATAATGGACTGTAACTCTCTTACGATGACTTTGAACCGTAAAAGTATCAATGCTCGAATAGCTCGTTGGGCACTTGAACTTGAGAACTATGATTACACTATTCAACATGGAAGTGGTGTTTTGATGGATCACGTTGATGCTTTAAGCCGTTATCCTGCAGCGTGTATTTAAACTTCTAAAAACGAAAAACAAGTTATCTCAGTAGTTAATCCAGATGATATTGATATGCAATTACAAATTACTCAAAACAGAGACAATAATATTGTTCAGCTACCAGAAAGGTTAGAAAAGGAAGAGGTTCCAAAATTTGTTCTTGACGATGGTTTAGGCAACCGAAAGTTGGATAGTGGAAATTTATTGTTATATGTCCCGAAAGAAATGAAATTAAGAATTATAAGGCTGGCTTATGAAAAAATTTGTCATATGGGTGTAACGAAATGTCTCTACCAGAGCAAATCGAGATGCATTATTGGTTCCCAAAAATGAAAGATAAAATTGAAAAGTATGTACAAAATTGCATTCAATGTATAACATATTCTTTTCCAACTCATTGCTCTAATCGCACTCTACAAAGGGGTATTCCATTCGATACCGTCAAATATTTCTAAGAGTAAACACATTTTTGTCATTGAAGATGCTTTTACAAAATACGTAAAACTATACGCAGTCAATTCAACAAGTACTAAAGAAGTATGTGCTTGTCTAGATAAGTATTCAGAGTACAATAGTCGACCTCGTCAAGTTATAAGTGATCGTGGTTCGTGTTTTTCGTCACTTGAATTTAGTTCATATTTACTTGAAAACAACATTGAACATGTGAAAATAGCTACAGCCTCACCTCAAGCTAATGGACAGGTCGAGCGCGTCAACCGAATTCTAAAGTCGATGTTAGCTAAAATTTCTGAACCAATTCAACATTCCAATTGGTCAAATCTTTTGAAAAGGGTTGAATATGCTCTTAATAACTCCATTCATTCTACTACTGGCTTTTCCCCTTGTAAATTATTATACGGTGTGAATCAACGTGGACGTGATGTTGACACTCTTAGGATAAACGATCTTTAGCCACTGTACATGATTTAATAACAGTACGAAAGATAGCTTTGGATAATATTGAATTGCATCAATTAAAAAATTCTGACTATCATGCAAATGCACACAAACCGCATGTCACATTTTCGAAAGGAGACCTTGTCATGATTCGAAATGTTGATACAACAGCTGGTACAAATAAAGTACATAAAATAAGAGATAATGAAAATTGTCAGTTAACTCAAATTCCTTATGACGGCATAACTGAAGCCTCACGTATGCGTTCCTGGATTGATTGGCGTGATTCTCATTCTCACAGTTCAAATTCTAGTTCAGAAAGGTAATACGCTTAAGATTTTTATTATTTTTTTACACAGTTAATTATTTTCTATTTTCATTTAACATTTTCATGATAGATTTTTAAATTTTTTTTGTTAAACTTTAAAATCAATTTCTTGATAGAGTCGATCAAGATTGTCAGGATGGCCGAGTTGTGAGAGAATATAATATCTACTGTAACTTTTACTTTACTTTGTTTTAATAATAATATATATCTCTGTTTTAAAAACATATTTTAAGTTTGTCAAAAATATAAATATTTAAGATTCATTCGATGTTTGGAAATCAATAAAAGAACTACTAAAAATAATGTATTAAACGATTGGCCTTTATTTCCAAAAAGACCATAAAAATGGTATATCTTATACTGTTGTTGCATCGGCTGTCATCAGCTTGGGAGTGATTTAAATAACACCAAGCTATATCCAGTTAACTTTGATTGTTACTTTATTCGAAAAATTATTAGGTTATAATTTTGTTCCTGTTCCTGCACTGGTTCCTTCTGTAAGAATTCCGGAAACTTATGTAAATAAAAACAATTTAATTTTATTTAGTAATAATTATTTGGGTAAACTTTATTCAATATTAGCTTAAAGGTAGGTTGTTGTCGAGATGATTAAGTGTCGAGATGATTAAGTGAACGGTATAATTAGCATAGAATGCATATTGGCAGGGTTGCCGCCTGAACATTCCGCCCACCAAATTAGTTGTAGATTAATTTTCATTCAGCATATCACGATACTTTTGTATTGAAAGTTTGCATAACTTATGCACAGCTCTAGTTATAAATCCAGAAGTAGTTTTAACTCTGACAGTTCGCACAATTTGATCAGATCCAAGGAAAACTTCAGATATTCTACCCATATTCCAATGTAGAGGTTTACGATTTGCATCACGAATGAGTACCATATCTCCAACTTGTGGATTTTCTTGTAAGGACTGCCATTTTGATCGTAGATATAGTGTTGATAAATACTCTTGTGACCAACGCTTCCAAAAATGTTGAATGCATTGTTGAACTATCTGCCATCTGGAAAGTCGATTTAGATTTGTGTTTATTTAGTCTGGTTCAGGAATAGCCTATTAAGAAATGTGCCGGTGTTAATGGCTGAAGGTAATTTGGATCCGAAGACTGTGGCGTAAGAGACCGAGAATTCAAGCAAGCTTCAATATGTACGAGTAATGTGTTGAACTCTTCGAACGTAAAGGTGTGTGTCTTGAGGACACGACGCAAGTGATGTTTAGTTGACTTGATGCCAGCTCCCCACAAGCCGCCTTGATGTGGAGAGCCTGCAGCAATGAATCTCCATTCCATCCCTTCGTTTCGGACAAATTTTTGAATTTCTTCCTTAGTTTCTGTGGTTGAAAGTAAGTTAAACAGGTCCCTCAGTTCGCCTTTTACCCCAACAAAATTGGTAGCATTATCGCTGTATATGCGAGAACAGCGTCCGCGTCGTGAGATAAAGCGTCTGAGTGCAGCTAAAAAGGCTGATGTTGTTAGCTCGCTCACAAGCTCAAGATGTATTGCCTTTGTTGTCAGGCACACGAATAAAGCAACATACGCCTGCGTTGATTTAGCACCTCTTCCCTTTGATTGTAGAATTGTAAAAGGACCCCCATAGTCGATTCCGCAAATTTTAAATGCTCTATTCTGTCGTATTCGATCCTCCGGTAAATAAACATGAAAACAGTCAATATACTTGCGGGTTATTTTTCGAGCTAAGCTTCTCCCATTTAGAGCCAAAGTTTAAATCGAATCGATGCAAGAAGAGCTTGAGGTCCGGCGTGGAGTAATCTTTTATGCTCCGCATCAAACAGCAATAGCGTGAACCGATCGTTTGATGGTAGTAATATTGGATGTCGACCGGGTACTCTACCGCCCACCCTGAGGATATCAAGGTCATCCAAATATAAACTAAGTGATTTGAATCGTTTATTGACGCTGCGATTTGTTTTCAACAGTTCGAATTCAGATGTAAAATGTTTAGCCTGGACGTATTTTACTAGAACGGTACGCGATAACTCCAGCTTTGTCGGTGATAAGTTTAATGACGAATAGGGTTTTTTGAAAACTATTCGATCGATATGCTGACGGATGTATGCGAGAACGTAAATGATGCGTGAATAATCTCAGAAATTATTCATTAACATATCAAGAATCGAGGAATGATCCAGTGCTACTTGAACGAGAAATTGTTTCGCTAAACGGAGCTCTTCATTGACTTCCCGGTTATCGAAATCTGAACAGTTATTTACACAGGCCGGGTAGTCAAAGGTCGAGTCGAGAAGAAACGTGGGCCCATACCACCATAGTGGACTTGTCGCGAGGTTATTTGAATCATTTGGACGAGTAAGCAAATCGGGCGGGTTCTGTTCAGTTGAGATGTGATGCCAACTTGATGGACTGCAAGTAGCTACGAATTCGGTAACTCTGTTTGAAACGAATGTTTTCCACCGACTAGTGTCACCAGAGATCCACGCGAGGACGATTTTAGAATCAGACCAGCAAATGATGTCATCAATAGCCAAGTTCAAACAACCCTTAACATTTTTTATTAACAACGCGAGTAAATTTGCACCACAAAGTGCGAGACGTGGTAAAGACGGACGTTTGATTGAGCTTCGAGATTTCTGATAACACGATTCGTTTCGATAGATTACGCGACGTTTGAGAAGTGGTGAACTGAAATGTGTCTCTTGAAGGACGCCAGCTAAGACCCAGAGTTTTTATCTCCTCATCCAAATTGAAATCCACATCTGATAATTCCCGATCTTTTGGTGGTATTTCATTCAACACCTCATGAGAATTAGAGACCCATTTCTGAAGATTAAAGCCACCCTGCATAAGAAGATCCTTTAGCTCTCGATGAATGAGCTTTTCCTGTTCTATTGTTGAGCACCCAGTTAACACGTCATCTATGTACACATCATTTAGCAATACGCGTTTAGCCAACGGAAATGAGTTTGACTCTTCAGTGAGTTTAACGAGACATCGAGTAGATAAACGTGGAGAACAACTAAGACCATATGTTATGGTGTTCGTCTCATAAACATCTGTTAGGTTTTCAATAAAAAATACTCTTTTAAAAATATATAAGGACTACTTTTATTTTAGTAGATAAAGAATAATGCGTGTTACTTTTACGAATAATTGATAGATAAGAAGGAAGTAAATTACGTATATGTCAAAGGTGACAGGCAAAACAAATTGTAGTAGATTTTACATTTTTTTTTTTGTGAACTGTACTAGATTCTTTACATTCCGCTCACCTCAACGTCTCCTTTAGAACGTTGAACCTCTGATTAATCTTCTGTGTAAACTGGTAAAGGACAGAGCTTGACAACGGGTCGCTTCAATGTTGATGATTGAGTCTTAATGGTGACAACTCTTACGAGTCCATCCGACCCTGGATGCGTTTCGATTACTCGGGCAAGAGGCCATTTTGTTGGAGGATACCGCTCGTCTAAGACTAGGACGAGTGTTCCTACTTTCAGAGATGGCATAGCTTCATGCCATTTTGCAAATTCTTGAAGACGCTGTAGATATTGGATTGACCACCTCTGCCAAAATCGTTCTAACATCTGTCTTAAATGTTGAAAATGAGATAACCTTGATTCTGGAACATGGAGTAATGACGGTTCAGGAACGGTACTGATTGCATTTCCAATAATAAAATGCCTTGGAGTTAATGCTTCGAGGTCTTCAGAATCATCAGAAAGAGGACAAATAGGTCGAGAATTTAGGACTGCCTTGATCTGTACTAACAAGGTAGAAAATTCTTCAAATGTCAAACGAGACTCACCAATTGTTCGCTTGATATGGAATTTTGCGGACTTGACAGCCGCTTCCCATTTTCCACCAAAATGAGGTGCCGCTGGGGGATTAAACTGCCATTTGGTTCCATCATTAGCTAGTATATTTATTATGTGTTCACTTTCCTTGGAAGCAACTTTAAAAAGTTTTCTTAGTTCGGCGTCAGCGCCTACTAAATTGGTACCGCAATCGCTTGTCAAGGTGGCACAAATACCTCGACGACCCACAAGCCTTTTGTAAGCAGCTAGAAAACCTTCCGTCGAATAGTCTGTGGCTATTTCCAAATGAACAGCTGATGATGAAAAACAAACAAATACGATTAGATAAGCCAATGAGAGGTGTTATTTTGGTATTCAAAGAAAAATGGCATTTTTTGAGATAAATGATCGGATGTTTATTTCGTTATAAAGAGGAAGGTATGCCGTTAATAATGGAACACAACATCAGCCAAATGGCCGCCACGACCACGCTTACAGGACCATATCCTTTTCATGAAATTTTCCATAACCAAATCGCAAAGTGGCTGCCCTATGTCCTCGATAGCCTCACGAATTCCATCTTTGAGATCTTGAATCGACGCTGGGCTGTTGGCGTAGACCTTATCTTTCACATGGCCCCAAAGGAAGAAGTCGCAGGGTATTAAATCACAAGATCTCGGTGGCCAATTGTGATCACCTCTTCGAGAGATAACACGGTCCGGAAACTTTTCCCGTAAAAGATCGATGGTTTCATTGCTTGTGTGGCACGTAGCGCCGTCTTGTTGGAAGTAAACGTTGTCCAGATCAATACCATCCAATTCCGGCCATAAAAAATCATTAATCATCTCTCGATAGCGCAATCCATTGACCGTAACTGTTGCTCCAGCCTCATTTTCGAAAAAGTAAGGTCCAATGACCCCGCCGGACCATAAACCGCACCAAACAGTCACGCGTTGAGGATGGAGAGGCTTTTCAACAATAACTCTTGGGTTTTCCGAGCCCCAGATGCGACAGTTTTGCTTGTTGACGTAGCCTCTGAGGTGGAAATGGGCCTCATCAGTCAAGTTGATTTTTCGATGAAATTCCGGATCATTTTCATGCATTTCAAGGACCCAATCAGCAAAGACACGACGTTGTTGATGATCAGCCGGCTTGAGTTCTTGTGTTAACTGAACTTTATAAGCCTTAAGACCCAAGTCTTTATGCAAAATACGGTGTAATGACGTTTGTGGAATGCCTAATTCCAAAGAACGACGAGGAATGGACAAACCTGGGTTTTCTTCAACACTTTGGGCTACAACAGCAATATTCTCAGTTGTTCTTGAGCGACGTGCACGGGTTTTATTCTTCACATCACTTATTTGTCCCAACAGCTCGAATTTGTCCACCAATTTCTGTATTGCGGTCCGACAAGGTGCTTCACGACGACCCAAAAATGTTTTAGTTTTACGAACCGTCTCTGCCAAATTTTCACCATTTTTATAGTGAATTTTAATAATTTCAATGCGTTGTTGAAGCGTGTATCGTTCCATTTTTATTAATGGCGTAGTTTCTACTTGTCAAATGTCAAAAAATGACAGCTTCAAAAGTGACAGCTACCGAAATAGAGGGCTATTCAAAATAACACCTCTTATTGGAAAACCCTTTATGTTTTTGCTGCTCTTCCTCTCCAAGTTTTTAAAATAAAGGGCCCGGCGTAATCCACACCGGAATGTAAGAATGGACGTGACGGAATGGTACGATTGACAGGAAGTTGACCCATGAGTTGCTTTGAAGTTGCGGCTCGATGACGAGCACAAACGACACATTTATGTACAAATGAGCGCACGTAACTACGCCCTCCAAGAATCCAATATGTTCTTCGCAATGTTGCAAGCATCAACTGCACACCGCCATGAAGAGTTGCTTGATGAGTATGGTCCAAAACAAGTTTGGTGAAGGTTGAATCTTTCGGTAATATGATAGGATGCTTCAAATCTGGATCTATTTGTGCATTCCGAAGCCGCCCACCAATTTGCAGAACTCCTTGTGAGTCAAGAAATGGCGTAAGCCGATGAAGAGGGCTATTGCGTGAAACAGGTTCTAAAATAGAAAGTTGATTAATTTCAGATTTAAAATATATACGTTGTATTTTGCATATCCAAAATGATTTAGTCATTTCAATATCTGAGGGTGTTAAAGGGCATTCATTAGTTGATGTATCGAGGATTAATTTTGCACTTTCAACTTCTTCAGGCGTAAATGAACTCGGAGTTGATTTATCAGAGGCTTTCCGCAATAAGACTCGCATTGTATTTCATAGTATGGCACGTTTGCACCATGCAGTGATTCGCAGAAGTCTCGATAAACATGAATAACGTTGAAGAAGATCCCATGTTTGGGTATTTGGTTGTTGTAGCTACTAGTAAATGACGTTCTTCATGATCTACGTTAGAATCTGGAGCCGGGATTAGATTTGGCCACTTATCTGAAGTAAGCTGGAGCCACCGTGGTCCTTCCCACCAAATATCGCTTTCAGCTTACTGGCGTCGTGAAACTCCTCTAGATGGGAGGTCTGAGGGGTTGTGCTCACCTGAAATGTGATGCCAATTTGCTTTTGGCAAAATCTCTTGGACTTGGGTGACTCGATTTCGGACGAAATCTTTCCATCTCGATGACTCACCTTTAATCAAATAAAGCGCAGTACTGGAGTCAGTCCAGAGGTGAATGGGAGCTGCATGTTAATCAAGAACATGTATTACGTGCTTCACGAGCTTCGTAAGCATTACCGCTGCAGCCAATTCCAAACGTGGAATTGTGACTCGAACCCATCTTGGTCTTTTTGATGACTTTTCAGAGCGCTTAGATGGAGATACTCTTGTTTTTTATGATAGGATTGTAATATTCGTTTTATTTTCTGTAACCACACGAATATAAACGACAGCTCCAAGAGCCAGTTGTGAAGCATCGGAAAACCCATGCAGTTCGATTGATAAAGAACAAAGAGTTATTCCAAGCCATCGGGGCACAGATATCAAGGATAGATCGCTGAGCTGATTGATGTAGCTTTTCCATCGACTTACGAATGATTTAGATAATGGTTGATCCCATTCAAGGCCTGCAAGCCAGAGTTCTTGTATAAACAACTTGGCCTTGACCACGATAGGGGAGAGCCAACTCAAGGGATCGAAAAGTTGAGCTTCTCTAGATAGCACTGTGCGTTTTGTGTAAATTGCTGGTTCCTGCTGATGTACTGGGATGAAAATAAATCGATCCAATGTAGGCTGCCAGTTTAATCCCAGTGTTCGGTGGACAGGACCGTCTTCTATGGAAAGCAATGTAGTCGCTGCTCGATTTTGATCAGGAACGTTTGCTATTAAATGTTCATTGTTGGCTACCCATTTTTGCAATTGAAATCCACCTGCTTCAAAGAGATGAGTAATTTGAGATATTCGATTCTTACCTTCTTCTACAGTAGCTGCTCCATCGTACACATCATCTACGTAAGTATTCTTCTTGATAACATCTTTGACGTCTGCAAATCGATAACTTTCATCCTCGGCTAACTGATGTAGAACCCTGTTTGCTAAAAATGGAGCTGATTTTGTTCTGTATGTGACTGTGGTGAGCACAAATTCTTGAACATTAGAGCTTTCAGTCGATAAAATACGTTGGTAATTCCAGTCGTCGGGGTGCACTTTGATTTGCCGAAAAATTTTTGTCACATCAGCACAATAAGCAAACTCATTAATCCGCCACCTTGTCAGAACATTAGGAAGATTTACTTGCAGTTTTTTACCTTCGTGGAGAAAGTCATTGAGAGATTTTCCCTTATCTGTTTTCAGAGATCCGTTAAACGACTCTTAATTTGGTCGTTGAGCTACAGCGAAGAACATCATTATGACATTTGATCATTGTCTTGAGTTGGTATCGGTACTCGATGCATATGTCCAAGTTGTTCATACTCTGCAATGAAGTTCGAATAATCAGTTGCAAATTCAGTATTCTGAATAAAACGGTTTTTCATTCGGCTTAAAAACTTTAAAGCTGGAGATTTCGAATCTCCGAATGATGCTGGAACTGATTTGAAAGGAAGACGTACTATAAATCGCCCTTCGGCATTACGATAATGTGTGGATTGGAATATACGCTCGCATTCTTCTTCTTCTGGAGTGAGCGTATCGATAGCAGATTTAAAAGATTCTTCTTGCATCCAAAACTTTTGCACTAAGTCATCTAGATGATCATCGGTACAGCAGTGAAACGATTTTGCTTCTAATGGGGCTCTTGACGATGATGATGATGAGCCTGAAATAATCCACCCCAGAGATGTACGTTGTGCTATTGGTGCTCATTCAGGGCCTTTGATAAGTCCACTTTGCAGGACTTGTCCATACATCTCTACTCCGAGAATGAGGTCTACACGGCCAGGTTGGTGATACTTCGGATCCGCAAGGTCAATGTTTTGCAAATGTGCCCAGTCAGAATATTTAGACACAGCCGATGGTTAAAGGTTGGTAAGTTTTGATAAGATATAGGCGTTAAAACTGCAATTTTATTCGCTTATGCAAGATTTCAGATTAATAGTTACCATGCCCTTTGATTGATGCGATGGGGAGGAATCACCTCCAATACCAACTATAGATAAACATGTGTACGATCGAGGTAGCTGGAGAAATTTGGTGAGGTATTCTGATATAAGGTTAACTTCTGAGCCTTGGTCAAGGAAGGCTCGGACAACATATGACTCTCCAAAACTGGATACTACTTTTACTAATGCAGTGGCAAGATACGTTGTTGATCTGGGAGGCTTGGTTGTACAGGTGACATAAGAAGCGGCAGAAACACAATTAATGCTGTTGCTTGGAGTGGCTTCATTTGATGCTACTGTTGAATTGATAAATGTATTTTGCTGATGTATGGTTGTGTGGTGACGTCGTCCACATTTTTGACATCTTCGTTTTGAAAAGCATGTATTTATTTGTTGAGGCCCGAGACAGTTGAAGCATAATTTCAATTGTTTAATAAGCTCTACGTGATTTGCTTGAGTTTTTGATAGAAAACCTGGACAATTAAAACATACCTGTTTCGTTTGCTGTGCAGCTGCATGATGTGCTTTCGCCTTAACTTGCTGTTTTGAGTTGGATGATTGGGATTTGTTTTGCCCTGACGTAGCGCGTTCAAAGGCTTCAAGCGATCGAATTTGCGGTAGAATAAATTCTTTCAGCGCCGCCCATGTGGGTGGCTCAGTTAAAGATCCTAATGATTTTTCCCATTCCTTAACTGAAGCACCATCTTATTTACGAGAAACGATATGTGTAAGTACATCACTCCACTGATTCACATCACGACCAAGACCTTCAAGTGACCCCAAAGCTTTGTTAATGTCGTTGAACAAGGTCTCCAATTTAGAAGAAGATTCCTCGTTAACAGCTTTGGCCGATATAATAGCTTGAACTGCTGCGTCGACATGTAGTCTTTTATTATCATAATAAGAGATCATATCGTCCCAAGCAATTTGGAAGTTTGATGCAGTAACTGAAACGCCATGTAGACGTGATGCCGCCTTACCTACGAGACATCCTTTTAAGAATTGAAGCTTTGTGACGCAGGCTAGCGACGGATCAGCTCCAATGATTGCCATAAAGGAGTCTTTGAATGAGGGCCATTCACAGAACTCGCCGTTGAAAACTGGAAGAGGTAGTTTCGGTAGCTGGTGGTTATGTGTCGAAATCAGCGGTTTCGCAGACGTAGCAGCAAGAGCTTTCCAATCGAGATTGGGAGCTTCTGATAACTTATCTTGCAAAGTAGACATGTGTTCGATGGTATCTAGATAATTTTCATCGCAGCTACGGTACATTTTGTTTTTAAAATAATTCTCTTCTTCGAATTTTCGTCGTGTTTCAACTTTCAGTGATGCTTAGATGGCTGTAGCACTATGATGATTCTGTTTGAATAAAGTCCAATATTCGCCGAGAGCATTTTTACGAGACTCTATTCTTTGGATTGTTGGGTTGGAACCCAATTTATCGAGCGATTCTTCAATAGTGTCAAATAACTCATACTGCTGTTTCAAAATGGGTGACAACTGTGTTGAATTGGACATTTAGTTTGTGTTTATGGACTGTATTTCTCAAAAAAATTATATAAATAATTATTTCGCGGTAAATATTATCCGGCTCGAAGGACCATTAATGTAAGGTTTTCGATAAAAAATACTCTTTTAAAAATATATAAGGATTACTTTCATTTTAGTAGATAAAGAATAATGCGTGTTACTTTTACGAATGATTGATAGATAAGAAGGAAGTAAATTACGTATATGTCAAAGGTGATAGGCAAAACAAATTGTAGTAGATTTTACATTTTATTTTTTTTGTGAACTGTCAAACAATCTCCAAAGAATCCTCTGATAAGGTCCATCCCCTTTTCTCACTAAAACCTGGCGAAACATTTTTTCAATGTCAGCCATTAAAACGATATTGTGAGTTCGAAAACGAAGTATGATATTAAATAAAAGACCTTGACATGGACGTCCTACCATCAAGACGTCGGTTAAGGATAACCCTGTTGTTGTCTTTGACGATCCGTCAAATACCACCCTAAGCTTATATGTGGTACTTGATAATTTCCAAACTCCGTGATGTGGTAGGTGGAAAGCGTCTTTTAAATCATTATCATTGAGATTTCCGATTCGAGTCATGTGTCCGAGAGATATATATTCTTGCATAAATTTATTGTATTCAAATTGTAAGTTCGAGTCGTGATTAAGTTTTCTTTCTAAATAAGATAGCCGTTTGAGTGCTTGCTCCTTGGAGCTGCCAAGTTTTGCAGACTTATCATTAAAAGGAAGAGCTACTATGAACCTGCCACCCGAGTAACGAGTCGTGTTTTCGAGAAAATGTTGTTCGCAAGAGTTCTCTTCTGATGATAAGGATTTTTTAGTTTTGAGATTGAAATCTTCCTCTATTCGCTCTGGTTTAAGAACATCGTAGAAGAACTCAGCTCGAATCAACAAATCTATTGAGTCGGGAACGTTGAAATAGGGGTCAGCAAGTACACAATGGTTTGGAATGATAAGACGGTCAATATCTAATTTTGGAACTTCACTAGTAATACGATATATTACTAGGAATTCGATATTATTATTGAATTCAAGCGCACGAGAACGTACAATTAAGTTTGATTTCTTGTTAATAGGTTTGTCAGACTGCCCAATCCCTTCAATGGAGATCGTCACATTTTCGGTGGGTAAACCTAGTTTCGTGATGAGTGATTTTGTAGCGAAATTGCTTTGCGAACCCGAGTCTTATAATGCACGATGAGCGTGAGGTGCGCCCTGACTGTCATATACTAAAACGATTGCCGTAGATTAAAAAAAATAATCTCGAGACGCTGCAGTCAATGCTCTTGTGGCTGTAATGGTTTTCGATTCTTCAGCAGTCTGTTCTTTAATTTCATCAATTGGTGGGGTCGAATCTGATGGTGAAGGGGTTTGCGAAAAACATAACAAGCTACTATGACGTTTGCCGCAATATTTGCAATTTCTTGATCTACATATGTTTGCGTTATGTGATGCCCTAAGGCAATTGAAACAAAGGTTTAGTTTCTTAACGTGCAGAATTCGTTCATCGATCGAGCATGATAGGAATTTAGGACAAAAGTAAATTGCGTGAAAATCATTGCCATCTATTTTGCACTTCTCTGATTTGGTGACTTATGTTTTGTTTACCGCTTACTTTGGATTGTAACCATGAGAAGACGAAATTGATGGAACAGAAGAAACGTTTTTCCGGATAATAGGCTCCTGACATGATTCCAAAGTAATGCAGTGTTTTTCCAAGAAAGTTAAGAAAACGTTCCAATCGTAATCTGTATCTCCATTTTCGTGAGCCCACAAACGCTTCGTATCAGAATCTAATTTCTGCAATACTATGTGAACTAACCGGCCACACGTCCATCAACTTTCAATGATTTTAAAGCTCTAACAACTTCATCTGAAGTGACATACAAGCGACGAATAGCAACCGCGTTACTTGCTTCTTTTATAAAAGGTTGGTCTAGGAAACGTTGAATATGTTTTGAGACGATTGGGATTTTCTTACTATAACGTTGTTTAAACTTTTCCCAAGTCTCATTACAGTTTGCCTCTGTAACTGTTGTATGTTTTAAAATACCAGCCGCGTCTTCCCTGACCAAGCTCATTAAATACTGGAACTTTTTAACCTTTGAGAGTCTTTCATTCTGGTGTACTAAACTAACGTATAAGTCATGAAAGGATATCCAATCTTCGTATTTTCGAGTAAAGAAAGGAATATGTAAAGCGGGAAGTTTATGTTCTCTATCGTGCTGAGTATTTGTCAATTGTAAAACCGAATCATTAAAAGGTTCAAGAAATCTGTTTTGTTGTTCTACAACTCTTGAAAATTGACCGTTCGATTCGAGAATAGTATTGTTCGGCGCGGAAGTATTGTTGGGTGAGGACGACGTGAACTGTACCAAGTTAAGAGCATTTTGACGTGTCAATAAATTTGTTTTAACCTCAAATAGCTTTGCCTCAAAATTCTCTTCGTGATTAAAATCGTCAGAGATAGTAGGATTGCCATCTGTTGTCACAATTTTCGATTGAATATCTTCGTACCTTCTTTTGTTATCGGCTACTTGTTTTAAATAAACATCAATTTCTTCTTTAGAAATTATTCGCGAATCTTTATCTGCTTGCGCGAGTGTATTTAATAAAAGAGTGACCTTTCTCAAGATCTGCCCTCTTTGTTGACGAAGGTAAGGTAGCGCCTCCATAGTAGATATATATAATATATATTATTTGAATTCAATGATAAATAATATATGCTTACATGAACCAAACGTTTTGCTTACTTTGAACGTGATAGGTATGCATGTATTGTAATTACCTATACCCAAAACCCAATATGTAATTTAAATTGCTGCAACACTCACTTATGCACAAGAAGATAAATACACTTGTCTCTTTTATATTCGACACCACTTTGTCTCTCTTATAGTCGCTTTAATTTTATGTTTAATTTATTTTCATGTAAAGAGAACACAACGGTTAGCACATTTGCATATAATGTAAACTTTTCACTGTTATTTGCACCCATTATTTTTTATTTTCTGTTTCGAATTTTACACAATTATTTAAAGAAATGTTTTTCTTTTTTTTTAATGAAATGAATCACAATGCGACACTACTTTAGGTTTTCAATTTTTGTTTATATATTTGCACCGATTTAATCCTCAACACCAACCGAATAACACCACCAAGACCGAGGAGCGATTTGTATTGTTCTTACGTTGCGTTGTAGGTACCACGAGTGACCGCGACGATGACGAGACGAGATAAATTGTTTTTTTTTTTTTTAAATTAAATTATTGCAGAGATCTGCGAGAAGTGACCAAAATGTTCCTGCACTGGTTCCTTCTGTAAGAATTCCGGAAACTTAAATAAAAACAATTTAATTTTATTTAGTAATAATTATTTGGGTAAACTTTATTCAATATTAGTTTAAAGGTAGGTTGTTGTTTCGCGAGAGCTTAAAATCCACTGTGTCGAGATGATTAAGTGAACGGTATAACTAGCATAGAATGCATATTGGTAGGGTTGCCGCCCGAACAGTTCCATTGTTTCAAAATGTTAATCTAACACAACTATCGATTTTTTGCTTTCACATTTAAATTTCTGGGGAGAGTACGATAACTCAGGCGCCGCAAAATAATAACGGTTTTTTGTAGAACGGTAAAATATAAGCATTTCTTACTATGATAAGGGGGGGTCTATCTCCCTCCGTTTAGGCGGGAGGCGCAATTTTCTAAAAAATGACTTAAAGTTAAAAAAAAAAAAGATTTAAAAACAACGGCAACACTTATAATGCAAAATTATATGTTTTCTGAAAGTCAGAAACTTATTCTCCTATTATTTGATTCAACCTAGTTATTTGTGTTAATAGTTTTTGAAAAAAATGCTTTCAAACTCAAAATTTATCCAAAAAAAAATAAAACAAAATGTTTACAGTTTTTTATTCAAAGTTGTGAAATGAAGTACTGAAGTGGCTCTAATTTTTTAATGTCCCTTTAAATTCTTAATCAAACACTGAAAACAAGATGGTTTTATGTCTTCTAGTTTATGAGAAAATTGAAAATCACCAAAACTTTTTTTTTATTTAATTTTGATTTTTTTGATATTTATTTAAGCTCTCTTACATTAATACAGTGTTAGAGCTCAGCATAACGGCGCATAAGCAGTGAGGTATGTATGGGGGGCATGCTGTCCCCCCACAACCCCTCTGCTTTGGCACACTATAGGATTTGGGGTAGGTGCGTTGTTGGGTGTATGAAAAGTTTCTCTTGCATTTAAAAAATCTGCATAAGATAAACAACGGTACAAAATTTGAATGTTTGTTCGGTTTTTTTTATGGTCTAAGTAGGTTGCATACTTTAAAAATCAATTGCATTATAAAGGTATATGTAAAACACAAACGTAAATATTAAGAAATTATATAAATTTGCTGCTGTCGTACAGTAGCAGGTAATATAAATTTATTATTATGCATTACATTTTCATGTCTAAAAATTTTAAATGTGCAACTTTAGGCCACGTATCTATATTAATGTTTATTTAGAAAACAGCTGTTGACATTGGATATGTAGGATAAATTCAAAGTTTCATGAAATCCAGATTCTTTAAATGCAAAAGAAACTTTGCCAACCTCGCACCTACCCCAAATCCTTTAGTGTGCCCAAGCAGGGGGGTTGAAGGGGGCAGTCATTTTCAATTTTCTCATAAACTAGAAGACATAAAACCATCTAGTTTTCAGTGTTTGATTAAGAATTTATAGGGACATCAAATAATTAAAGCCAATTCAGTACTTTATTTCACAACTTTGAATATAAAAACTGTAATCATTTTTTTTTTTATGTGTTTTTGGATAAATTTTGAGTTTGAAAGCATTTTTTCCAAAACTTTTAACACAAATAACTAGGTTGAAACAAATAATAGAAGAATAAGTTTCTGGCTTTCAGAAAACATATAATTTTGCAATATAAATGTTTCCGTTGATTTAATTTTTTTTTTTTTAACTTTAAGTCATTTTTTAGAAAACTGCCTCTGCCGCCTAAACGGAGGGAGATAGACCTCCCATAATAAAAAATGCTTGCATTTTACCGTTCTAAAAAAAAACCATTATTATTTTGGGGCGCCTGAGTTATCGTACTCGTGCCAAATGTCTTAATAATAGTTGGCAATTGCAATAAAAAGGAACGCCCCACAGACAAATGTGTTTCGTTTGAAAGTTAAATGTCAAATTTAAGTTCCATAAGAGCATTTTAGTTCCTATAAGAAGTACTGTCTCTCAGAGAAAATTTATATTTACTGAGAGCGACACTTCTTACGGGAGCTCAAACGTTCTAATGGGACTACAATTTGACGTTTAACTTTCAAACGAAACACATTTATCTGTGTCGCTTTCCGTTTCATCATCAAGAGTTAAAGTATCAATCAACAGCAGCCATGTTGCAATATGAACAAAATGTTTTCATTATATTTTGAGGGTTACCGTAGCTTAAAAAAAATATTTTAAATAAATTATCTTACTTGGTTTTCCATTCTGACCAAAACTTGTAAAAAGTTTTATAGGTCATATTCATCTTGTTTTCTCTTATTTGCTGTCGATATTAGTTGTAGAAAAAATGGAAGTGTATAACTTAGTATACAGCTACTATACCAGAGAAGGATGAGCGGGGACATTCTTTTTTGTGTTATGTCATTATTTAAAATTTGTGACAGCAGTATATTAACACAACACAAGTAAAATGGCATCTTTCAAAATCATTTTTTTTTTGTCAGTTTTTAATGACAAATATATTGGAAGATTTCAGAAAATCTTAATAATGAAAAACCGTCATATTTTGTGCCACTCTAGATCAAATTTTTGTCATAAAAGCACGATAATGACAGTGATTGGAAAAAAATATGGTATGAATGATGGCAGTTTGTGAATTGTATAAAAACATACTTTAGTGGTTTTTGCATCTAAAAAAATATTAATGGTAACCCTTTTTCTTATTAAAATTAATAACAAAATATTTTAAATATGCATAATTTTGGAAGAGCGTTGTTATTTTTAGAAGCAAAATGTGGAAATTAGTAGATGCAATTTTAATTGCACCAAGAATTTAGCCTACATATGCCATGAAAGAAATTAAAAATGCGAAAGATATATGGTTTTTTTTAAGTTTACACACAATCGTTGTCTTTTTAACAACTTCTGTAGGAAGAGACGCACTCCCATAAGAAGAGTTCAGAGAGCTTAACTAGATTAACAAAGCGGCGTCTATAATAGCATAAGAAGAATAAAACTCTTCCTATAGGATCAAGAGGCTCCCATAACTAGGCCATTTAAGGCTTTTAACAATCTTATAAGGATCTAGAAGAACTCCTCAAGAGTGCATTTAGCTCCTTAAAATAAGTCTTGTAGCGCTTTCGGAGCATCTTATGAGAAAAAAATGCTACTTGGGGGATATACTGCAAGCACACCAATTGACAACATACATTATAAGAAAAAAACATATTTTTTCTTTAAACACGATTTGCGGCTAAACGGGGCTTCGTAGACCCCCAAAGTTGACATCTTCAAACGTGATTTCTGGTTAAACTAGACATCTAAGAGAATTAAAAATTACATATTTATGATGTAGGGAGTGTCACATTTCAATCGACGTATCGCATGAAACGAAAAACCATTTTTTAGTGGTTTTCAAAAAAATCCCTTTTGAAATTAAATAACAAGTATTTAGTCAATTTAGTATTGATACGGCGGGATTTCGTGATTCGTGATTAGAGGTGTGTTAATCGTTCATTTTGAAAGATTCAATCGTGCATTTCGTTCTTTTCAATCGTTAATTTTTCCAATAATTTTGGTTTCTGTTTCATTTTTGTTGCGAATAAAATGGGAACACTTCGTCTTTTCAAACGTTCATTCTTTCTTTTGGTTGCGATTCAAAGATATATGTAGATATAAAACCTACCTAACAAATTAAAAAAATAATACCTTTATTGATAACGCACTTTTTAAAGCACAAATATCGCATCGTTCACATTGGCAATCAGATTGATTCGGTCTTTGTGATTGTGTTGAGTTAAACATTTGTATATATGTATGTAGTAATCATTGTAAACCAACTCTCATCAGAGCTTTTTATTTTTCATCAGTTGTACATATTGTACAAGCAACATTTAAATTCTTTAATTAAATATTTTTCTTCAAACATTATTTTTCTTTGTTTCAATTATTTCTCAAAGAGAAATATAACAAAGGATAAATTCAACAGGTTATAGGCCCAGTGCATCAAAACTGGAAGAAAAATTTATCTGCAAATATTATTCGTCTCCATAAAAAAATGAAATACTCCTATATCTCAAAGATTCTTAAAAAATGAATAATACAGAGAATATTGAAGCTACATCTCATCGTTTGAATGGATCCAATTTTAAAGCTTGGAAGCTTCAACTTACGGCAATTCTGCGTGGAAAAGGGCTAATAGAAATTGCAAGTGGTTCTGAGGTTGCACCTGCACCAGATAAAAAGAATGAAAAAGAATTTAAAGCATGGATCAAGGATGATGGTCAGGCAATGGCAATTCTGTTTTCAACTTTGGATGGTGAACAAGCGAACCATGTTCTAACTATCAAATCAGCTTACGAAATTTAAAAAAAAATTGGAAAGCATTCATAATATGAAGAGTGATGTTAGGATAATGACACTGTATGAAGAATATTTTGCAATCAAAATGAATGATAAAGAATCAGTTGCTTCGTATGTTTCGAAAGTTTCTGGGATGGCAGCTGAAATAGAAGATCATGAAGAAAAATTGTCAGACAATCTGAAAATGTATCGAATCATCAGTGGTTTGAGTTCCAAGTTTAAAAATATTAAAACTGTTTGGTACAATATAAAAGACTGTCGACCAATTGATACGCTATTGGCAAAACTGCAATTAGAAGAAGACCAGATGAACAAAGTCGATAGAGAAACGTATTCAGAGCCAGCAGCTTTCAATGCCCAGCAACAAAACAAAAAAAAGAGGGATTTCGATTACAAAAAGAAACCAATGTCAACTTGTTTTTTGTGTGGTAAAGAAGGGCACTGGAAGAAAGACTGTCCAGAGCAGAGAAAACAAAATCAAACAAAGGATAAGTATGAAAAAAAGTCATCGATGGCATTTTCGGCAATGACAAATATTATGTCCGCGAATTATAAAGATGTTTGGTTGGCAGATTCTGGAGCATCTAGACACATAACATTTCGAAAAGACTGGTTTTGTCGGTTTTCATCAAATGAGTCTCCAGCTAGCATCAAAACTGTAAATAATGAACTACTAAATGTTGAGGGTAGTGGTACTATCGAGGCATGGGTTAATGGCGAATGGCATACAAGACGTTTAGATGACGTTAGATACGTTCCAAAATCAAATTTCAACTTGTTTTCGATTGGATCATTGATGAGCAAAGGGTTTGAAACGAATTTTGAAGACAAACGTTGCGCCATTCCAAAAGGCACGGAAACAGCGGCACTTGGCTATAAAGACGAAAACAACTTGGTGCGAATGATTTTTAGACATAATGCTACAAAGAACAAGTGCGTGGATTCTTGTCTGACTACGAGCGGTTTTAAATGGGAATCGATGAATTCATTGCAACAATGGCATAGACGTTCGGGCCATATGAATACAGCAACAATGAAAGCAATGGTCAAACAAAACTTAGTAAGTGGAATAAATTTGTCTGATGAAAAGAATTTTTTTTGCAGAGAATGTCAGTTGGGAAAATTACATCGAAGTTAACATCCATTGAAAGAAAAACGTTTAGTTGCTAAAGGTGAATGTTTCCATGTGGATCTGTGTGGAAAAATTCAGCAGATAGGTATTGATGGTGCTCAATATTTGATGTTGATGAAAGATGAAGCAACTGATTTTAGATTTGTTTACCTGATCGCTCATAAATTCGAAGAATTTTCAAGGAATTTTTAGCATTCATTGAAAAATCTACGGGAAATCCTGTTAAACGTATTCGATGTGATAATGGAACTGAGTTTGGCACGAGTACGATAACTTTGGTGCCAAAAATTGATAACGGTTTCTTGTAGAAGGGTCAAAAATAAGCATTTTTTACTATGGGGGGGGGGGGGGGTCTACCTCACCCCGTTTAGGAGGTAGGGGCAATTTTGGAAAAAATGACTTAAAATGAAACAATAATTATTAAAAAACAACGTTAACAGTTACAGTAAATTACTATACCGTTTTTGAAAGCTAGGAATCTGTACTTTAATCCTGCATTTAAATTATATTATTTTAGCTGATAGTTTTTAAAAAAATTCGCATGCAAACTCAAAATTTTGATAAAAAAAATGGAAAAAAAGCTTAGACTAAATTTTCTCAAAATTGTGAAACGATGCGCTGAATTGATCAATGCAAATATCAATTTTGAATCGACCACAAAAAACCGAATTGATTTATGTCTTCTAGTTTTTGAGAAAATTGATAATTACTAAAACTACTTTTGTATGAGATTTTATTTGTTTTTGTTGCTTACATATATACAATGCTAGCACCCAGCACTACGGCGTATAAATAGTGAGATATGTAAGGGTGGACATGCTGCCCCCCTGCAACCCCCCTGCTTGGCACACTATAGGATTTGGGGTATGTGCGAGGTTAGGTGTATGCAAAGTTTCTTTTGCATTTAAAGAATCTGGATTCAAATTTCTTTTGCATTTAAAGAATCTGGATTTAAACTTTCAATTTGTCTTATATATACATCAGGGGGATGAGGGGAGAGAAGTGGAAGAGAAATAAAAATAGATTTTTGGCGGCATAGACGGCCGCGTTCCAAGTCAACAGCTGATTTCTAAATATACATATACGTGGCCCAAAGTTGCATATTTAAAATTTTCAGACATGAAAATGTATTGCACTATAAAAAATTCACATTAGATAATACTGTACGACTGCAGCAAATATATAATTTTCTTAATAATGTATGTTTGTGTCTTACATACCTATATAATGCAATTGTAATGTTCAAAAAAGCACCATCACGACAGTAAAAGTGAGCAGGTGCATCAAGTTAGCAGGACACTTTTCAAAATTCAGAATAAAGAGTATGTAGTAATTAGCTGCTATTTAGTTGCTAATTAGTTACGCAAAAAAATGATTAATCGCTCTGTTGGATTTCGAGAAATTGGGTGTCCTGCTAACTTGACGACAACTTAGCAGGACACCCAATTTTTCGGAATCCGAAAGTGCGATACATTTTTTTTCCGTAACTAATTAGCGATTAATTCATTTTCAACAAATATCCAATTCTGGATCGTTAATATTTGAAAGATGTCCTGCTAGCTTGATGCACCTAAAGTAAGCTTAGTAAATCTACTTTAATAGATTACTTTAACTATTGTCGTGAAATAGCGTCTCACGTTGATGTTAACATTGGCGGCGAAGAAAACAAGCTTCTAAAAAAAACTATCTTATGCCGGAAAACAACGCACCACCTTCACCAATATATGGCACTTTTATTTTATAGAAAATACTGCCTTGAACAAAAATATAAAGACGACTTGGGCTCCCAAATCCTGGAATTTTTACTAGTCGTAAAAAAAGTGTACGCAGGTTTTATCGATGGTGAAGAAAGAATGGGTTTGCAACTAAAGGACTTCGACCCTCCCACTGTTCACAGTGAGTGTTTTACCGCCAAAACAACTCGGCTTTTCACCATCAACGACGAACTCAATGAACTCGACAGTAACACCAGTACGGACGATGACTTCATTGACGAGACTTACATACCTCTTTAATAATTGAACATTGACTTTACTATTTTTAACTAACTCCTGACTTACTCACAAACTGACCGACTGGGACGCGGAATGCAATGCAATTCTAACTCCTCGTGGTGCATTCTGGGTAACGCTAAATGAATTGCTGTACTTAACTTACAAAGATGAACCTAATCAACGTAAATACCAAAAAACAAAAATCTCATAAGAAAGTAGTTTTAGTAATTTTCAATTTTCTCAAAAACTGGAAGACATAAATCGTTTCGGTTTCTTGTGTTCGATTCTGAATTAATATTTTCATTAACTTTTATTAGCTAATGCAGCGCATCATTTCAAAATTTTGAGAAAAATTGGTCTAAACTTTTTTTTTTCCATTTTTTTTTATCAAAATTTTGAGTTTGCCTGCGATTTTTTTAAAAAACTATCGGCTAAAATAATTTAATTTAAATGCAGGATTAAAGTTTAGATTCCTAGCTTTCAAAAACGGTATATTAAATTACTGTTAGAGTTGCCGTTGTTTTTTAATAATTATTTTTAAATTTTAAGTCATTTTTTCTAAAATTGCCCCTACCTCCTAAACGGGGTGAGGTAGAACACCCCCCCCCCCACCCATATTAAAAAATGCTTAGTATTGACCCTTCTACAAGAAACCATTATCAATTTTTGGCGCCAAAGTTATCGTACTCTCCCCCTGAGTTTATCAATCGAAACTTGATGAAGTTTCTTTCACAGCGTGGTATCATCTTTGAACGAATTTCGCCTTACACACCAGAACAGAATGGTAACATCGAAAGAGACAACAGAACAGTACAAGAATATGCAAGAACAATGTTATGTGAAAGTGGTTTAAGTAAATCGTTGTGGCAAGAAGCAGTTCGAACGGCGGTTTATTTACTGAATCGCTCACCAAATTCAAAGAATAAAGCTATAACACCGTATGAAAATTGGTTTGGTGAAAAACCACAACTTGGGCATGTAAAGGTTTTTGGAACTATTGTCTATGTACACATTCCAAAAATCTATCGACAAAAATCGGATGAGAAAGCGAAAGAAGTTTATTTGGTTGGATATGAACCAACACAGAAGAATTTTCGACTGTATAACCAAGTATCCAAGAAAATCGTTGTAAGCTGTGATGTAAAGTTCAACGAAAATTTCATCAGAAGTGAGTTTTTTTGAGTTTTCCAATGACGAAGACAAAATTGAGCTAAACAATGCTGACACAGTTCAAGAAGAATTAAAAGAAAGAGTCAATGAAGAAAATTTAACAGATAAACCAAAAGAAATGCCAGAAATTCAAGAATATAAACTAGATGGTCGTTTAAGAACGAATCCAAAGAAGACACAAATCTTCGAAGTATGGTGGCATTGATCGATGAACCTTTAACTTATGAAGATGGAATACAGTCAAATAATTCAAAGGATTGGAAAATTGCTTTTGCAGATGAAATCAAATCATTAAATGAAAACGAAACATTCGAGATTGTCAACAAACCAAAGAATTGTAATGTTATTGGAAACAAATGGGTGTTTAAGCTAAAAACAACACCAAATAAACAGCCAATATTCAAAGCTCGTCTGGTGGCAAAAAGATATTCTCAACACCTGGGAATAGATTATACTGAAACATTCTCATCAGTTGTTAGGTATGATTCAGTGCGTAGTGTTTTGGCAATTGCAGCTATTGAGGACATGGAAATGGTACAATTTGATTTTAAAACTGCATTTCTCAATGGAGACTTAAAAGAAGAAAAATTGGTCAAGTTTGTCTATTGAAACGAAGTTTGTATGGTCTAAAACAAGCATCAAGAGCATGGAATTCAAAGTTTGTAGAATTTTAGAAAATTGCTTTTGCAGATGAAATCAAATCATTAAATGAAAACGAAACATTCGAGATTGTCAACAAACCAAAGAATTGTAATGTTATTGGAAACAAATGGGTGTTTAAGCTAAAAACAACACCAAATAAACAGCCAATATTCAAAGCTCGTCTGGTGGCAAAAAGATATTCTCAACACCTGGGAATAGATTATACTGAAACATTCTCATCAGTTGTTAGGTATGATTCAGTGCGTAGTGTTTTGGCAATTGCAGCTATTGAGGACATGGAAATGGTACAATTTGATTTTAAAGCTGCATTTCTCAATGGAGACTTAAAAGAAGAAAAATTGGTCAAGTTTGTCTATTGAAACGAAGTTTGTATGGTCTAAAACAAGCATCAAGAGCATGGAATTCAAAGTTTGTAGAATTTCTCAAAAGCTGCAATTTAGTTCAATCAAAAGCAGATCCATGCGTATTTTTTGGTGAACATAATGGAAATAAGATAATAGTTTTGCTATACGTTGATGACGGTTTAATTCTATCACACAGTAAGCAAGTAATCAAATCATTGGTGAACGAATTGCAGAAAACTTTCATGATCACTTTAGGCGATAACAACTACTATGTTGGTATAGAAATCAAACGAGATCGTGATTTAAAAACAATAACAATCAGTCAAAAATTGTATATCGAAAAGATTGTTGAGAAATTTCGAATGAGTGATTCAAAATCAATATCAACTCCATTCGACATTGGAACAGTTTTGTCTTAATCAAGCGAGGATTGTGAAGTAAGTTTTCCATATCGACAAGCATGTGGTTCGTTAATGTATGCGGCCACTGTAACAAGACCTGATATATCTTATGCAGTAGGAGAAGTTAGTCGGTACATGCAAAATCCAAATCAAAAACATATCAATATGCGATCAAAAGAATTTTTCGGTATCTAAATCATACCAAATCAAATGGTATAACGTATGGTGCTGAAAACAAAATATTACTGATGGGATATACAGATGCTGATTATGCAAGGGATATAGAATCACGTCGTTCAACAACTGGTTATGCATTCAAAATTGGTCAAGGTATCGTTACATGGAAAAGTCAAAGGCAAAAATCAGTAGCCTTATCTACAACAGAAGCTGAGTATACGGCAGCTTGTGATGGTGCAAAGGAGGCAGTTTGGTTGCGACAACTACTTAAAGACATTGGATACGAACAACACGAAGCAACTAAATTGTTTGTTGATAACCAAAGTGCAATACGCCTAGTCCGGAATCCTGAAATGCATAATAAAACAAAACATATCGACGTACGTTTGCATTTCATTCGCAATCTCAATGAAGCAAATGTTATCAATGTTGAATACATTAAAACGGAGGATCAATTGGCAGATGGTTTCACAAAACCATTATCAACATCGACTTTTAAATCAAACATGATCAGTGTTTAGGTGTAGCGCTGGTTAATTTTCTAATTAACTCTCTATCAAATAAAAACTCGATTTCTTTTTGTACAACGTTATAAAAGTTCTTTAATTCTCAAAAAAAAATATATATATGTATATGTATATAGTGTCGGGTGAAGTTCTCGAAAAAAGAATGTGACCTTTTTTAATTCATCAAGGTTAAAACGATGACTTGCATAATTTGACATCGAACAGTCAATTTGACAAGAAGTGTCATATTGGGCTATTACTCGTTATTTTTAAATAATTAATTCACAATAGTAGTACCTATTTGGTTTATATTTAAAAGTGTTATACATATTTAATTTTTTTAATGTTTAATTTGTATTTTAAAATAATAAATGCAAATATATAGGTTGCGGGTTAAACATTCTCCGCCCCGGTGAACGATTTTCGCAATCTAGTACCTGAGCCGCCCCTGGTAAATGCCTTCATTTAAATTGTTGCACTACGGTTACTCCAACTTTAGGTTTTTTTTTTTGTGGACTTTCTTTGATACATGTAAAGAAAAAAAACTTTAGCAATAGAACAATCAAGAGAAAAACAATTCAAGGACAAAACAACAATGACAGTTATGAACATGCATCAACATCTGCATGAATTCTTCGTTCCAGTTTTCATTAATTCCAATTAGAGCTTTCGGAACTGTTAGCCCATTGAGGAATGCACGCAATGAGATTCACGTTGTTGTTGTTACTTTCGTAGGTGCAAACAACTCGCCGTGGTCATTGAAGATCATTGTCGATAATCAAATATATTCGGTATTTCATTGATGGCGGTTCGCGGTTGACCTCTCGTTGTAAGTAGGTATCGGTGATCGTTTCAATGATAATAATTGGTGGGTAGTGCGGTTGCCCATTGGTTATTTGAATAATATTTTTAATTCGAATAATTGAAGTGATAGTGAATTATTAAATGTGATATTGATAAATAAAAAATAATAAAATTATTTTAAAATTTTTAAATGATTGTGGCGGAATTTAACAATTTTTATTTTAATATTTTTTTAATAGGTATTTTGTTTTTTGAAATAATTCCCTTTTATGGTTTTGTGTGTATGTGTGTGTGCTTGTGTTTTCTTTTCGTTTCGGTTTCGCGTTTTATTTACGAATCGATTTGTGTGTATGTATGAGTGTGGATTTTGTGTTCTGCCTTTTGCATATTGCAATTTGCAAATGGCCGCCAAAAAAATTTGATTTATGACGTCATATCAAGTTTTCTAATTTTTCGAGTGTTGAATAATTTAATTCATTAGATTTTTTCATGATCTTTTTTTTTTTTTAAATGAATTAAAGTGTTAAATTTAATTTGTTCTCCAAAGTGTGGTGTAGAATTTTGGTGTTTTAAAGTGTTGTGTAAGTGTTGAATAAAAGTGCTGTGTTTCATCTTGTAAAAATGTGAAATGCCGTCGGCAACTTGTTCCGACGGGAATTAAATTTTGTAATGCCGGCGGGGTTTGACATTTTATGTAATTTGTGTTGCGTTTAAATCAAATTCAGTTATTTTGCTAATAGATGTGTTGTGTTGAGTTGTTTTTTTTTTTTAATAAAATTCAAATTAAATTTCATTTGATTTTTTTTTTTTATATTTTGTTTTGTATTAAATAATTTTCATTAGGTTATTCCTTCTTTCGAATGTCATGTTAAGACTGTGTTTTAAGTGGACTGTATGATGTGTTTTAAGTGTTATGTATGTTGTGTAGGGTGCATTATTGATTTGGGCGTTTTTTTTTTTTTAAATTAGTGTTTCTTCTTCGGTAGATTTGTTGCTCGGGAGGTAGCAAATTTTTGTGATAGGACGTTTTACAATTCCGGTTTTCGTTTTTAGAGTTACAACTCGGGTAAGTCCATCGGATCCGGGATGTGTTTCAGTGATCCTGGCTAGTAACCATTGGGATGGTGGAAGCCTTTCATCCTTTACCAGGACTAGGCCTCCGATTTTGGGTTCGGCTTCTTTTCTAGTCCATTTAGGTCTTTGCTGAAGGCGTGAAAGATACTCTCCGTTCCACTTTCGCCAGAAGGAGTCGACAAATATTTGTATCCTCGTCCATCTATCTAAGTAGCTTACGTGTTTTTGAATTGGTATGCTTCCTTGAGGGATTGATACAAGCGGTTCTCCAATCAAGAAGTGTCCTGGAGTTAAGACGTCTAGGTCATCTATATTTTCGGATAGCGGGCATAGAGGTCGAGAGTTCAAGCATGCTTCAATTTGTGCAAGAAGTGTGCAGAGCTCCTCAAAAGTTAACCTCTCATCTCGTATCGTTCGCTTTAGGTGATGTTTAACAGATTTCACTCCTGCTTCCCAGAGACCTCCAAAGTGAGGAGAAGCAGGAGGAATAAAATTCCAGTTGGTTCCTGAATTGGCTAGAGTTCCAGCAATTTCTCGCCAATCGTGCTGAGCTTGCTCCAGCATCCGGGCTAATTCCCTATTAGCTCCAACAAAATTTGTGCCGCAGTCGCTATAGATTTGAGCACAAAGACCTCGCCGGCCCGTGAAGCGACGAAAACTTGCCAAGAAGGATTGTGTTGTCAAATCTGAAACTGTCTCTATGTGAATAGCCTTTGTAGCCAGACATATAAAAATAGGAAAGTAGCCTTTGAAGATTTTAGCTCCTCTCCCTTTCCAAGCTTTTATTTCTATAGGTCCAGCATAATCTACTCCAGTGTGGGTAAATGGCCTGGAGATTCGTACTCGTGGTGCTGGCAGGCTGCCCATGAGTTGTTGCAGATTCTTCCTCTGGTATCTGAAGCATGTTGGGCATTTATGAATATATCTTCTCACGCATGGTTTAATGCCCATAATCCAGTATGACATAAGGATGTATGCAGAAGTCTGTTGGTTTCCTCCGTGTAGTGTTTTGTTGTGAGCATCTCGCATCACAAGCTCAGAAAAATGGTAGTTGGGTTTCAGGATGATCGGATGCTGCTGATTGTAAGGGAGTAAAGTGTTCTGCAGTCGACCACCAACGCGTAGAATCCCAAGACCATCGACGAAAGCATTGAGCGAGAGCAAGGATTTTGGAATTGTACCTTTACTCTGGTATTCACTCAGTTCTTCCGTGAACATGAGACTTTGTACAGCTTTATGTACTAATAAGGCTGCACATTTCAGCTCCTCTGGGTCTAGTTCTCCATAAGTTTGTGTTACTTTCTTTCTTTTTGCTAGACCATTTCTTTTAAATCGAAAACAGAAAGCCATTGCTCTGATGATCTTTGAGAGCCGTGAACACCTTAGTACACTTTTGTTGATATCATCATCTGCTGCATCAGTGTTGGCTAGTGTACATTGCCTTTTCTCTGCTCGCTTTTCTTCTTCAGTGTCGAGTGTAGGCCCGGTCCACCATAGCTCCTGACTTCCGAGTGTTGAGGGTGATACGCCTCTGGATGCTAGATCAGCTGGATTGTGATCCGTGGGAATGTGTTTCCAGATATCACAGCTAGTCAGACGTTGGATTTCCGCAACTCTGTTGCTGACGAATGTTGTCCATTTTGACGGCTGTGCTCTGGCCCACGCCAACGTAATCGTTGAATCTGACCAGGCGTACATTTTGGTGTCGGTGAAATCAAAAACTCCTCTTGTGTAGTTTAGTAGAGATGCAAGTAGTACAGCTCCACAGAGCTCAAGTCTTGGCAGACTTACCGTTTTCAATGGAGCTGCCTTGGTTTTTGAAATAACTAGGTGCGTATGGATATTTTCAGAGCTGTCGAGCACACGCATGAAGACTACTGCACCATAAGCTTTTTCAGACGCATCACTGAAGCCATGAAATTCCACTAGTTTTTGTGTGTTGTGTGTTTTGATCCACCTTGGGATCTTTATGTGTTGGAGATCACGCAGTTCTTTCCGAAAGGCTAGCCACTCTTCTCTTATGTCTGATGGAATCGGTTGGTCCCAGTCAGTTCCTCTGCACCATAATTTTTGCATCATGATCTTGGCCTTGATCACACATGGGGCTATCCAGCCAAGTGGATCAAAAAGTTTGGCGATTGCAGATAGCATTGTTCTCTTAGTAACTTCTTCGGGGTTGTGTTCAATATTTTGGAATAAAAATGTATCTTCCTCTGGGTGCCATCTTATACCCAAAGTTTTAACATGATCGGTTGATCCAAATGGCAGCTCAAAGCTTATCTCGCAATCTTCTTTGGGTAAATCTTGTAGAAGATCTTTGCAGTTGGATGTCCACTTACGAAGTTTTAGCCCTGCTGAAGCGAGTAGATTGCGTGTTTCTTCTCGTTTTATTCGAGCTTCGTCGATGGAATCTCCCCCACTGATGAGGTCATCTACGTACATCTCCTCTTTGACTGCAAGGGCTCCTTTTGGGTAGTTTTCAGCTTCATCCTCAGCGACTTTGTGAAGGACTCGGATGGCCAAATAAGGCGCACAAGCCGTGCCAAAAGTGACAGTCTTGAGTTTGAAAACTTTAATGAATTGATTTGGTCATTCTCTCCAAAGGATAAGCTGATAATATCGATCCGCTCTTTGTACGAGAATTTGGCGATACATCTTCTCTATATCCGCTGTAATGGTGAATTGATATGTTCGCCACTTTAAAATTATATCGACAATGTTTTTCTGCAGTTTAGGGCCGATCATCAAGTGTTGATTTAAAGATGTGCCATCATAAGTTTTTGCGGCTGCGTCAAAGACGACTCTTAATTTTGTGGTGGTGCTAGACTCTTTGAACACAGCGTGATGGGGATGGAAGTAGTGAAAAGATGATTTTAAAATCGGGTCATCCAGATTAACCTCTTCCATGTGTTTTAAACTTAAATACTCCATAATACAGTTGCTGTAGCTTGCTTGTAGCTTCGGTTCCTTTCCCAATCGTCGTTCCAGAGATAAAAAGCGCCTGACTGCATTTTCCTTACTGGATCCGAGTTCAGTATAAAATCCTTCTTTGAACGGAAGTCCAACTTCATACCGTCCATCTGGTAGACGTGTTGTTGATTTTGAAAAATACTTCTCACAGGCGACATCTTCTTCTGACGGTTGAAGCACGAATGGAGTTTCCTCCATTTCCCAAAATTTTCGGATTTCCGTGTCGAGATCGCTGTGTTGAAAAAAGCTTCGAATGTTTTTCAAGTTACATCAGGAATTTTACCCAATATAATCCACCCCAGATGTGTGTTTTGAGCAATAGGTGCAATTTCTTGCTCATTGCGGATTATATCTGGCAAAATAATATCAGGATAAACATCTGAGCCGAAAAGTATATCGATTGGCGCGGGAGTGTGAAAATTAGGGTCTGCTAATTGCAAATGAATTAGGTGTTCCCAAGTGTTGGGTATCATTTTGTGGGCCGGAAGAAGGCCCGTCAACGACTTAAAGATGAACGCTTTGGTTGCGCCTTCAAACGTCGAATGTTTGGACGTAAACATTAGGTCGACGTAGTTTTGACTGGTGCCGTTGCTGACCTCCCCTAACCCTGATACCTTAACAAGAGTACGGTGTCTTGTAAGATTTAATAAATTTGCTGCAGTTTCGGATATAAACGTGGCATCTGAGCCTGGGTCAATTAGGGCTCGTAGATCCGCAAATCTCCCATCTCCAGATTTAACCCTAACTATAGCAGTGGCTAACGAAATTTGTGTACCATGGAGCTGGGAAGCGTGAAAATTGTGTCGATTACTGCAACCTGGTGCATTATCACCCATTGGTTGGAACGCAGGAGCGTTTGGGTTAACGGCTACCTGTTGGTTCCGAGGCTCGGCAACCTGTTGTTGCAATTGTGTTGTTAAAGTGTTTGGGTTAGAAATCGAATTATTTTGTGTGTATGAAACATTGTGCAAAAGTGAGTGGTGCTTTTGATTGCAAAAATAACAGCTCCGGTTACTCATGCAATCTCGTGTTGAGTGGCTATAGGCAAAACAATTTTCGCATACTCGAATCTGACGTACAGCTTGCTGTTTTTGAGCAGAATCCATACTCAAAAATCGTCGGCATTTCATTAAAGAGTGTTTTCCTTGGTTACAAAGCTGACATTGGTATCTTTGTGTATTAAATTGATGGTTTTGTTGCGTTTTTGCATGAAGTGCCTTGGCTACAACTTGCGGTTTTGTTACTGGTCTGGACTGTGAGACTGAATTTCATTGCTGTACAAGGGCTTCTAGAGTCCGGAAACGAGATTTAAGAAATTCTGTGAAGTCGGAAAAGGTCGGGAGTTTCTTATCGTTGCCAAGCTTTTCTTCCCATAATTGTTGGGTATTGACGGGTAATTTTTGGAAGAGAATATAAATTAATATTGAGTCCCAATGTTCCACTGGTAATTCTAAATTGTCCAGGGCATGTACGACTTCTGTTGTTGTGTCTAATAAACTCTTAAGACTCTCAGCTGACTCTTTAGTTTGAGCAGTTTGGCTAAAGAGAACCTTAAGGTAAGAATTTACTAGAACCCTTTTATGGTCGTATATTTCCTTCAACAAATCCCACGCCTTTGCATAATTCCCCGTGCTTAAGTCTAAATGGTTTAGGAGACGTTCGGCGTCACCACTTAAACTTTCCTTTAAAAAATGCATTTTTTGAATCTCGTTCAACGCTGCATTATTATGCACTAGGGAAATAAAAATGTCGTGGTATGAACGCCATGCCGTGTAGGACCCAGAAAAAGTTGGAGGCTTTATTGGCGGAAGCTTAAGGACATTTGTTTGTGGAGCTATTGGCGTTAGCTGATGCGTACCTGACGCATGAACTGATCCTTGAAGTAACGAGGGCGATGGTGGAACAGATGGAGGTGGAGCTACCTTGTCCAGGGCATCCATAAGTTCACTCTTATACTCCAAATACGTATCACGAATTTGATCATATACAGCGATCATTTCTTCCTTCTTTAAAGATTCCTCAAGCTTCCCCCCGCTAACGATTTCTTCATGGTATCGTTTGGAATTTTCTAAATTTGCTTCTAAAAGCCCCAAGCGAGTTTTCACATAGTTGACAGTGCGACGTGCCTGGCCTGTCTTTTTAAAATTTGAAAAATCGCGCTCTAATTGTGTTAAGACTTCCTTTTGGAGCTCCCCAAACGACATGGTGGACTTTTATTTATGAAATGTGTTGCGGTAAAATTTACCACAACAAGTTTCACCAACCTATTCTTTTCCTTAATCCATTTTTAGCCTTCCTTTTTCGTTGCGGCTCCAAAATACCGGTAGAGTGCAGTTGAAACCTGGTTTCCATCAGCCAGAGTCCTACTCTTAAGGTATCTTGGAAAAGCAACACAAATAGGTTTTCATAGTTTAAGTTGTGTGACGGGCGGTCCACAAAACAATTTGGTGGGTGACAGATTGTCAGAGACAAACTAATCGTGTGACAGATTGTCCACGAAATCATCGAGTGTGCGACAGATGGTCCACAAGAGGATACAACATGATGAATCTAACCCATGTTCAACGACATGTGTGACACCTTGTTCACACCACCCTAAATTTAGTATGGCTTAATGCCCAGCCTAAAGTGTCTTTAACACAAAAGTAAAATCACTTTGCGATGTGGTTCCCTTCCCCTTTTAAAATCTGCGCGAAAGTCTACGGGTTTTGCTTATTTTAACTTTCGCGAAAGGCAGTGAATCCTGTCTCCTCATTTTAGTTTGAACAGGGTGGTGATCCCATCTGACAAAATGTTTTCTTCCAACTTCGTAGTCTGGGCCGGTTCGCGCTGGGGGCTTTGTTCGTAGTTTTAATTAAATAATTTTTCGCTTATCTTTTAGCTATAGGAATTGACGGGTGGGGACTGAACTTGTCCATTGAGCTACTTTTAGAAAGAGATCGCATGCGTGGCTCGATTCGACAACAGCGCACACTTCAGCTAATTGGCGGAGTGCTGCAGTTAGACTGTGACCGAAAAACACACGGACAAGCGATCTGAAAGAGATAGCAAGATATGGAATGGACGGCATGGACGAGCTAAGTCCGCCATTTTTGACTGACTTTGAAAAAGGTTACGAAAGCGGCTAGTTGAAAAGATTTGAAGCGAAAAATTATTTTCGATTTTTGCGAGTTTTTTTTTTGTTTGTGAACAGAAAATTTTATTGCGAAAAATCCCAGTTTGGGGATCTATAAGATTGGAAAAATAGAGAAGCTATTTTTCGGTGCTAAATTTGTTGGAAAGGAAAACTTTTTGCTGGAGGCGGTCAGGACAGGTAGTTCCAGATTGGGAAAACAATTGAGGAGATAGGATTCCACTATAATAAAGAAGCTAAGTATTACATTGTTTAGTTTTGTCCAGTGTCTATTCGTTTGGTTTGTCGGCCAGGAAAAGTGGCAAAATTTTACCCGCGTAGGCTTTCGTTCCGTTGATCTTTTATTCTCCCGAAATTGCGGGACTCGCGACCGTTCTAGTTGTCCTTGTACAGTTGTGGTTTTCGGGAACTTTCCCTTTGTGATTTTACTTCGTGTTCTTGTGACACAAAGAAATTGTTCTTGCTATTTTTTTTTTGAGTTGTTATTTTCTTTTAATTTCGAGAATTTGCCTTCTGCCAATCTCGAAAAACCTTTGTTTCACTTTTCTTTTGTATTTGAAAAGATTCTGGGTTTTAATCCAGGCTTCGGCCACGGTTTCCCAGACACCTCCCATACAGATCAATAAAACTTTCAATTTCCCATTAGGAAATTAATTTCAGTATTTTATTTTGCAATTTTGGAGTTTATTTTACAGGTACTGGTTAAGGCAAACTACCCTATAAAAAGTTTCCTGGCGCCCACTCTCGAAAGTAAGTACGCCCCTGTACTTACCTTCTCGTTTATTATTTTATTTCATTTTATATCATTTTTATATTTGTTTGATATTCCTCTTTAATCGGATCGGATTAAAAAGGAATATCAAATCGAACCCACCCCTAAGACTGAGCTACGGGAGACAGCACTGTATGTGTTGTTGGTTGCTGATTTGTTCATCGAACGAACCTGTTGTCATTTTGACATTTCGAATTTCATTTCTAATTCTAATTAAATTCATAAGTCGTGTTGCACGCCGGGATCGTGCTTTCGGTTTGTTTTATTCAATAAATAATTCTTATTATTAATTAATCGAATTCGTTTTGTTATCGTGATATTGGAATCCGTTTTCCAATATTACGATTATAGTTTAAAGTCGGTTCGCGGAACAAATATTTGCAACAATTGGCGTCCACAACGTGGGGCTCGCCCTTGAGTGTTCTTTTTATAAACTTTCATCCCTTGTGTGTCGTGTGTGTGCCTTCGGCAGTTTTAGGGAAGTTTTTTTTTGAATTTATTTAATAAAAATATTTACTTGGTGTCTTTTTTTTCTTAGGTGCACTTAAAAGTGCAAAGAAAAGTTGAAGAATTTAACCATTGGTGCATGCAGTCGAGTGGCAGTGACGATCAGGGAAGTGCCAAAAAAATAAAAGTGTGCAAGGATATTTACATGTAAGGGAGGCGGTAAAAATTGAGGCAGAGTTCGTGAGTGTTTTCTTTTTTCATTTTATTTAAATAATCGAATAATAATTCAATTAATTTAATTTATTTCGACATTTGGGCGAATTATTTTTTTTTGATATACGCCATTTTATCGAGTGGGCATATTGTTGTCTCACTCACTCTTTTCAAATATTGTTTTGTTTCAAGTTTGAGTTAATCGAACTTGTAAACAAGAACTGGGCTACCATTTTTATTTTTCGCCAGTACTTTTGTTGCCACTTTGACAACTTTTTTTTACTTTCGCGAATTATTTTTCTTGTTCGGGTGATTAATTTTAAATCTTTTAAACTAAATATATTTTATTCTAAGTTTTTGACTTTTATTTTAAATTATTATTATTATTATTGATTTTAAATTGTTTTAATTTTGAAAACGATTGCCAGCTAAGTTAGTTGGGATATTATACCGGTTGTTTTTAAATACTTTTGAGTTCGTTTTTGTTACTTTTTTTTAGTTTTTTTTTATATTGTTAAAATGGAATTGAGTCAGGTGAATAGATTATCACAGGATGAGATAACATATGAAATCGAATGCAGGGGTTTAACGGTAGGGACGGTTGAGGACATGCGTAAAGCGCTTAGAGTAGCTATTAAATTAGAGCGTAGGAATTCTTTTGTGTCTCCAGGATATCCATTCAGTTTTGAACAGGATACGGTAGCGGTTGAGAGAAAGTTAGAGGAAATAAATAAGTTGTTAGAAAATCCGCCGAAAACAGAAACTTCGACGGAATATTTGAAAATTTTAACGAAAGTTGAGTGGTGTCTACGTAGGATGGAAAGGAGCATTCCAGAAAAGGAAAGTGAGGATAAAGTGAAGCTAGTGTTGAAAAATAAAATAGTGATGGCTATGGCAAATTTAGATGGGGATGAAGACGATGATGTTGAAATTGAGGAAGATAAACAAGATCAGAATAAAGGAACAGGAAAGAACATTGTGGTTGAAAAACAGCGTTCAGCTGAACCCCAGATGAATGGATCAGTGAGTACTGCTGCCGGTACACCTATAGGGTTAGGAGAGGCAAACAAGAAAAACGATAATGGTGCTCAGGTGAACCCTATCGTAAATCAGGAAAACGTTAGTACAGGGAAATTTCAAAATATAGCTAAATGGGAGGTGAAGTTCACTGGAGAGCGCTGTGGTGCCTCAGTGAACTCATTTTTAGAAAGGGTTGAAGAGATGAGGCAGGCCAGAGGGGTTTCGGAAACCCAACTGTTTAAAGCAGCTGTGGAGTTATTCGTAGGGAAAGCTTTAATTTGGTTTAGGGCAATTAGGATTTCAGTCAATTCGTGGTCGGAACTCATCAGGGAGTTGAAACTCGAGTTCTTGCCACCGAATTACGACGACCAACTTCTTGAGGAGATAAGGCACCGCACACAAGGGAAGGATGAATCGATAGGAGTTTACGTTGCTACGATGCAAAACTTATTTGGTAGGTTGACCGATCCAATCTCGGAAAATAGGAAATTGTCAATGATTCAAAGGAATTTGACACCTTTTTACCAAACTCAACTTGGGTTGGCGAAGCCAAGTTGCGTTTCGGATTTAGTTGCGTTAGGTAGAAATTTAGAAGCAGTTAGGGCAAATGTGGAGGCTTATGTTCCCCCACCCAATGTTAGGAGTAATAGGACTTTGCTAGAACCGGATCTAGCATACGTAGGTGTTGGAAATCCATTCGTTTCGGTTGTTTCGGAAAACAACGGAACCGCTCGTCAGGCCCAAACATCGAACCAATCTCGATCTCATTCTTCTGTTCGGTGTTTCAATTGCAATGGATCAGGCCATTTTGCAAATAGGTGTTCTGCTCCTAGGCGTTGTTTCGGTTGCGGTGAGTTAGGTGTCAGCAGACAAAACTGTCGTCGCTGTTCGGGAAATGGCCAACGGACTCCTGCGCCAGCAGGGCGGGAAGTCCGAAGACGTTGATAGGGTTGCCTGCTGGTAACCAGTCGGCAGATAGGATTCATTTAGGTTTTACTTTGGAGGCAAACGGTAATGATAGGAGACCTTTTTTAACTGTTAGCAGTTATGGTTCAAGATTTTTAGGTTTATTAGATTCAGGAGCTTCTAGGACCATAATAGGTAGGGATGCATGGAAAATCTTTCAAAATTTAGGACTTTCATTAAAGAAAGACACTGTTCACTGCGTGTGTTTGGCAGATGGAACAGGAGTCGAAGTGTTAGGAATTATCTCTCTTCCAATTATAGTTGAGGATAGGGCAATTTTAGTTGACTGTTTAGTCATTCCCTCCTTACCACATACGGTGATTCTCGGCGCAGATTTTTGGGCGCTGTCGGGTATTGTCCCGGATTTGAGGTCTCGTATTTGGAATTTTTCGGAACAGGACAGTCCAGTTTCGATTTGTTCTATAACAGAACGATCTGAATTGAGTGTTAGGGAAATTCAAACTTTAGAAACTTTGATTGAAGAATCTTTTAGGAAGATGCCTGAAGGCTTAGGGTGTACAACATTAGTCGAGCACAAAATTAGGACGTCGGCGGAGCCGATAAAACAAAGGTATTATCCGGTCTCCCCGGCAATGCAGGAACACATCGATAGGGAACTAAATGAAATGTTAGAAGCAGGAGTTATTGAGAGATCGACAAGTGCTTGGTCATCTCCAATACTTTTAGTTAAGAAGAAAGATGGCTCCTATAGGTTCTGCGTGGACTATAGGAAGCTAAATAAGAGTACAGATAGGGACGCGTATCCACTCCCGTATATTAACGCAATTTTAGATAGACTTCGAGGTGCTAGGTTCTTGTCTTCACTGGATATCAAGTCAGCTTACTGGCAGATACCTATGGAGGAAGAATCTAAACCTTTTACAGCTTTTACGGTTCCTGGGAGGGGTCTCTTCCAGTTTAGGAGAATGCCTTTCGGCCTTCACAATTCACCTGCGACTTGGCAGAGATTTATCGACACAGTCTTGGGTGCCGATTTAGAGCCATTCGTTTTCGTCTATTTAGACGACATTATCATTATTTCAGAAACTTTTGAGAAGCATCTTGAAATTCTGAATGAGGTCTTGAAGAGGTTAAGTGAAGCAGGTTTGAAGGTTAGTAGGGAAAAGTGCAACTTTTGCATGTCATCTTTAAAATTTTTAGGATATGTAGTGGATCGAAATGGTTTACATGTAGATCCAGAGAAAGTTGATAGTATGGTTAGGATTCCGGCACCGAGGAATGTGAAAGAAGTTAGGAGTTTTATAGGGACAGTTTCATGGTACCGACGTTTTGTACCAAACTTTGCAGAGTTACTTAGGCCATTGTCAGATTTTTTAAAAAAAAATAAGAAGTTCAATTGGACTCAAGAATGTGAGGATAGTTTTAGGAGGGCAAAGGAGTGTTTGGTGACAGCACCTATACTAACATGCCCAGATTTTAAACGACCTTTTGTCGTTCAAACAGACGCTTCAGATTATGGGATCGGTGCAGTTCTTTCACAGAACTTTGAGGAAGGGGAAAAGGTTGTCTGTTACCTTAGTAGGTCCTTAAACAGGAATGAACGAAATTACAGCACCACAGAAAAGGAATGCTTAGCTGTACTATGGGCTATTGAGAAGTTGCGGCCGTATCTCGAAGGTGTTCGATTTACAGTCGTAACGGATCATTATTCCTTGGTATGGCTGAGTAATTTGAAAGATCCACAGGGTAGGTTGGCTCGTTGGGCCATTAGGTTACAACAGTTCGACTATGAAATTATTCATCGCAAGGGTAAAGAGCATGTAGTCCCAGATATGCTTTCTCGGGGAGTGCCGCAGTTGGGTGGTATCTCAGAAGAGGATGTAGACCCTTGGGTGTCAAAAATGATTTCATCAGTCAGTACAAATCCACTTAGGTATCCGGCTTGGAGGGTTGAACAAGGGAAGTTGTTCAAACTGGTGAAGCCAAACCACATTGTAGTTCATGAAACTAATCAGGAATGGAAGAGAGTGATAGGGAAAAATGAGAGGTTAGGGATTTTACAGGAAAACCATGATGGTCCGTTAGCAGGACACATGGGAGTTAGGAAAACTTTTGCCAGAGTTGCGGCGAAGTTTTACTGGCCAAAGATGAGGGCTGATATAACTAAATACGTTAGGAATTGTAAGGTTTGCCAACAGGTAAAGCCGGTGAATGATAGGCCAGCTGGGTTAATGACAGAAAGGGTAGGAATCAAATCACCTTGGGAGATGATTTGTATAGATTTGGTAGGACCACTTCCTAAGTCTAGTAGGGGTTTTATTTATATTTTGACGGTAGTGGATTACTTTACGAAGTTTCCACTACTTTTTGCGTTGAGGTCGGCTACTGCTAAGGCAATTTGTATGGAACTTGAGGATTATGTATTTCTTCTTTTTGGCATACCACAGGTGACCGTGTGTGACAACGGTCCCCAGTTTCGATCTAAGGAACTGAAAACGCTTTGCCAGGCGTACGGGTCACAATTGAAATTTACAGCCCATTATCACCCGCAGGCGAATCCTGCGGAGAGAATCAATCAGATTCTTAAGACGACGTTGAGGGCGTACGTTGCTGAAAACCACAGATCGTGGGATTCACAGCTTAGCAAGGTGGCGTGTGCTATTCGCACGTCACAACATGAGGTTTTGGGAGTTTCGCCGTATTATGCGAACTTCGGTAGGGACATGGTGACTTCGGGTCGAGAAGCACCATCAATAGGTGATAGTTCAGGAAACGTTCAGGATCTGGATGAGATCGCTGAACGCTTCAAAGAACTGAGGGTCGATATAGGGAAAAAATTGCAAGCAGCATCTAAGAGATCTGCTCAAGCCTACAATCTTCGACGGCGTGATGTTCAATATCACCCCGGCGAAATTGTATGGCGTAGGAACTTTTCGTTGTCGGATGCCGCGAATTATTATGCCGCCAAATTAGCACCGAAGTTTGTCGGTCCGTTTAAAATTAAGAAGCGTGTGTCACCTTGGACATATGTCTTAGAAGATAGTAATGGTAAAGAGCGCGGAACGTGGCATGTTAAAGATCTAAAACCGTACATCGATGCATCCGAAGATTAATTGTTTTAAGTAACGTAGCTTAATTTTTTTTTGGTAACGTAGTTTGTTTTTTTACCTTACGGCAATGATTTTTAGTTTCAGTTTTTGTTTTTTGATTTTCATTTGGATGGAAAATCCTTTTTCATTTTCCCTTACCTGGGTAGATCTTAGAAAATGTGTTACAGAAATGTACGCACATTTTCTGGGAGGTAAGGGTGGGATTTGTTGCGGTAAAATTTACCACAACAAGTTTCACCAACCTATTCTTTTCCTTAATCCATTTTTAGCCTTCCTTTTTCGTTGCGGCTCCAAAATACCGGTAGAGTGCAGTTGAAACCTGGTTCCCATCAGCCAGAGTCCTACTCTTAAGGTATCTTGGAAAAGCAACACAAATAGGTTTTCATAGTTTAAGTTGTGTGACGGGCGGTCCACAAAACAATTTGGTGGGTGACAGATTGTCAGAGACAAACTAATCGTGTGACAGATTGTCCACGAAATCATCGAGTGTGCGACAGATGGTCCACAAGAGGATACAACATGATGAATCTAACCCATGTTCAACGACATGTGTGACACCTTGTTCACACCACCCTAAATTTAGTATGGCTTAATGCCCAGCCTAAAGTGTCTTTAACACAAAAGTAAAATCACTTTGCGATGTGGTTCCCTTCCCCTTTTAAAATCTGCGCGAAAGTCTACGGGTTTTGCTTATTTTAACTTTCGCGAAAGGCAGTGAATCCTGTCTCCTCATTTTAGTTTGAACAGGGTGGTGATCCCATCTGACAAAATGTTTTCTTCCAACTTCGTAGTCTGGGCCGGTTCGCGCTGGGGGCTTTGTTCGTAGTTTTAAATAATTTTTCGCTTATCTTTTAGCTATAGGAATTGACGGGTGGGGACTGAACTTGTCCATTGAGCTACTTTTAGAAAGAGATCGCATGCGTGGCTCGATTCGACAACAGCGCACACTTCAGCTAATTGGCGGAGTGCTGCAGTTAGACTGTGACCGAAAAACACACGGACAAGCGATCTGAAAGAGATAGCAAGATATGGAATGGACGGCATGGACGAGCTAAGTCCGCCATTTTTGACTGACTTTGAAAAAGGTTACGAAAGCGGCTAGTTGAAAAGATTTGAAGCGAAAAATTATTTTCGATTTTTGCGAGTTTTTTTTTTGTTTGTGAACAGAAAATTTTATTGCGAAAAATCCCAGTTTGGGGATCTATAAGATTGGAAAAATAGAGAAGCTATTTTTCGGTGCTAAATTTGTTGGAAAGGAAAACTTTTTGCTGGAGGCGGTCAGGACAGGTAGTTCCAGATTGGGAAAACAATTGAGGAGATAGGATTCCACTATAATAAAGAAGCTAAGTATTACATTGTTTAGTTTTGTCCAGTGTCTATTCGTTTGGTTTGTCGGCCAGGAAAAGTGGCAAAATTTTACCCGCGTAGGCTTTCGTTCCGTTGATCTTTTATTCTCCCGAAATTGCGGGACTCGCGACCGTTCTAGTTGTCCTTGTACAGTTGTGGTTTTCGGGAACTTTCCCTTTGTGATTTTACTTCGTGTTCTTGTGACACAAAGAAATTGTTCTTGCTATTTTTTTTTTGAGTTGTTATTTTCTTTTAATTTCGAGAATTTGCCTTCTGCCAATCTCGAAAAACCTTTGTTTCAATTTTCTTTTGTATTTGAAAAGATTCTGGGTTTTAATCCAGGCTTCGGCCACGGTTTCCCAGACACCTCCCATACAGATCAATAAAACTTTCAATTTCCCATTAGGAAATTAATTTCAGTATTTTATTTTGCAATTTTGGAGTTTATTTTACAGGTACTGGTTAAGGCAAACTACCCTATAAAAAGTTTCCTGGCGCCCACTCTCGAAAGTAAGTACGCCCCTGTACTTACCTTCTCGTTTATTATTTTATTTCATTTTATATCATTTTTATATTTGTTTGATATTCCTCTTTAATCGGATCGGATTAAAAAGGAATATCAAATCGAACCCACCCCTAAGACTGAGCTACGGGAGACAGCACTGTATGTGTTGTTGGTTGCTGATTTGTTCATCGAACGAACCTGTTGTCATTTTGACATTTCGAATTTCATTTCTAATTCTAATTAAATTCATAAGTCGTGTTGCACGCCGGGATCGTGCTTTCGGTTTGTTTTATTCAATAAATAATTCTTATTATTAATTAATCGAATTCGTTTTGTTATCGTGATATTGGAATCCGTTTTCCAATATTACGATTATAGTTTAAAGTCGGTTCGCGGAACAAATATTTGCAACAAATGTAATAAAAAAGAGCAAAAAAATACTTTAAAAGTGAGGACTTACGTGGTGTGCCTTCAGTGGAGTGGTGTTGTGTTGTTGTTATTTTTCACGTCGCGGGAATCCCGATTTGCACATCACAAAATGTTCTTAAATTGTTTATTTTTAATTAATGAAATAATATTGTTATTTTTATTAATAGTTTTAAGTTTAATTTATTTGCACAATACAATTTGTTCTGTATGAAATATATATATATATATATGTATGTATATCTTTATACACTTTACATCCAGCAAAACAAATAGCAAATTCATACACTTTTTTTTTTTTGTGGCTTCGAAGGACCAAATGTTTAGGTGTAGCGCTGGTTAATTTTCTAATTAACTCTCTATCAAATAAAAACTCGATTTCTTTTTGTACAACGTTATAAAAGTTCTTTAATTCTCAAAAAAAAATATATATATGTATATGTATATAGTGTCGGGTGAAGTTCTCGAAAAAAGAATGTGACCTTTTTTAATTCATCAAGGTTAAAACGATGACTTGCATAATTTGACATCGAACAGTCAATTTGACAAGAAGTGTCATATTGGGCTATTACTCGTTATTTTTAAATAATTAATTCACAATAGTAGTACCTATTTGGTTTATATTTAAAAGTGTTATACATATTTAATTTTTTTAATGTTTAATTTGTATTTTAAAATAATAAATGCAAATATATAGGTTGCGGGTTAAACAATCAGATTGGGGTTGAATGAAATTATTTAAACGTTAGAATATCTTATTATTTTGTTAATTTTTTGTATTTTGTAAAAGTAACATACAAATGAGAGGGAGTGTTGAGTTATATCGCAAGGTAAAGAGCATGTAGTCCCAGATATGCTTTCTCGGGGAGTGCCGCAGTTGGGTGGTATCTCAGAAGAGGATGTAGACCCTTGGGTGTCAAAAATGATTTCATCAGTCAGTACAAATCCACTTAGGTATCCGGCTTGGAGGGTTGAACAAGGGAAGTTGTTCAAACTGGTGAAGCCAAACCACATTGTAGTTCATGAAACTAATCAGGAATGGAAGAGAGTGATAGGGAAAAATGAGAGGTTAGGGATTTTACAGGAAAACCATGATGGTCCGTTAGCAGGACACATGGGAGTTAGGAAAACTTTTGCCAGAGTTGCGGCGAAGTTTTACTGGCCAAAGATGAGGGCTGATATAACTAAATACGTTAGGAATTGTAAAGTTTGCCAACAGGTAAAGCCGGTGAATGATAGGCCAGCTGGGTTAATGACAGAAAGGGTAGGAATCAAATCACCTTGGGAGATGATTTGTATAGATTTGGTAGGACCACTTCCTAAGTCTAGTAGGGGTTTTATTTATATTTTGACGGTAGTGGATTACTTTACGAAGTTTCCACTACTTTTTGCGTTGAGGTCGGCTACTGCTAAGGCAATTTGTATGGAACTTGAGGATTATGTATTTCTTCTTTTTGGCATACCACAGGTGACCGTGTGTGACAACGGTCCCCAGTTTCGATCTAAGGAACTGAAAACGCTTTGCCAGGCGTACGGGTCACAATTGAAATTTACAGCCCATTATCACCCGCAGGCGAATCCTGCGGAGAGAATCAATCAGATTCTTAAGACGACGTTGAGGGCGTACGTTGCTGAAAACCACAGATCGTGGGATTCACAGCTTAGCAAGGTGGCGTGTGCTATTCGCACGTCACAACATGAGGTTTTGGGAGTTTCGCCGTATTATGCGAACTTCGGTAGGGACATGGTGACTTCGGGTCGAGAAGCACCATCAATAGGTGATAGTTCAGGAAACGTTCAGGATCTGGATGAGATCGCTGAACGCTTCAAAGAACTGAGGGTCGATATAGGGAAAAAATTGCAAGCAGCATCTAAGAGATCTGCTCAAGCCTACAATCTTCGACGGCGTGATGTTCAATATCACCCCGGCGAAATTGTATGGCGTAGGAACTTTTCGTTGTCGGATGCCGCGAATTATTATGCCGCCAAATTAGCACCGAAGTTTGTCGGTCCGTTTAAAATTAAGAAGCGTGTGTCACCTTGGACATATGTCTTAGAAGATAGTAATGGTAAAGAGCGCGGAACGTGGCATGTTAAAGATCTAAAACCGTACATCGATGCATCCGAAGATTAATTGTTTTAAGTAACGTAGCTTAATTTTTTTTTGGTAACGTAGTTTGTTTTTTTACCTTACGGCAATGATTTTTAGTTTCAGTTTTTGTTTTTTGATTTTCATTTGGATGGAAAATCCTTTTTCATTTTCCCTTACCTGGGTAGATCTTAGAAAATGTGTTACAGAAATGTACGCACATTTTCTGGGAGGTAAGGGTGGGATTTGTTGCGGTAAAATTTACCACAACAAGTTTCACCAACCTATTCTTTTCCTTAATCCATTTTTAGCCTTCCTTTTTCGTTGCGGCTCCAAAATACCGGTAGAGTGCAGTTGAAACCTGGTTCCCATCAGCCAGAGTCCTACTCTTAAGGTATCTTGGAAAAGCAACACAAATAGGTTTTCATAGTTTAAGTTGTGTGACGGGCGGTCCACAAAACAATTTGGTGGGTGACAGATTGTCAGAGACAAACTAATCGTGTGACAGATTGTCCACGAAATCATCGAGTGTGCGACAGATGGTCCACAAGAGGATACAACATGATGAATCTAACCCATGTTCAACGACATGTGTGACACCTTGTTCACACCACCCTAAATTTAGTATGGCTTAATGCCCAGCCTAAAGTGTCTTTAACACAAAAGTAAAATCACTTTGCGATGTGGTTCCCTTCCCCTTTTAAAATCTGCGCGAAAGTCTACGGGTTTTGCTTATTTTAACTTTCGCGAAAGGCAGTGAATCCTGTCTCCTCATTTTAGTTTGAACAGGGTGGTGATCCCATCTGACAAAATGTTTTCTTCCAACTTCGTAGTCTGGGCCGGTTCGCGCTGGGGGCTTTGTTCGTAGTTTTAAATAATTTTTCGCTTATCTTTTAGCTATAGGAATTGACGGGTGGGGACTGAACTTGTCCATTGAGCTACTTTTAGAAAGAGATCGCATGCGTGGCTCGATTCGACAACAGCGCACACTTCAGCTAATTGGCGGAGTGCTGCAGTTAGACTGTGACCGAAAAACACACGGACAAGCGATCTGAAAGAGATAGCAAGATATGGAATGGACGGCATGGACGAGCTAAGTCCGCCATTTTTGACTGACTTTGAAAAAGGTTACGAAAGCGGCTAGTTGAAAAGATTTGAAGCGAAAAATTATTTTCGATTTTTGCGAGTTTTTTTTTTGTTTGTGAACAGAAAATTTTATTGCGAAAAATCCCAGTTTGGGGATCTATAAGATTGGAAAAATAGAGAAGCTATTTTTCGGTGCTAAATTTGTTGGAAAGGAAAACTTTTTGCTGGAGGCGGTCAGGACAGGTAGTTCCAGATTGGGAAAACAATTGAGGAGATAGGATTCCACTATAATAAAGAAGCTAAGTATTACATTGTTTAGTTTTGTCCAGTGTCTATTCGTTTGGTTTGTCGGCCAGGAAAAGTGGCAAAATTTTACCCGCGTAGGCTTTCGTTCCGTTGATCTTTTATTCTCCCGAAATTGCGGGACTCGCGACCGTTCTAGTTGTCCTTGTACAGTTGTGGTTTTCGGGAACTTTCCCTTTGTGATTTTACTTCGTGTTCTTGTGACACAAAGAAATTGTTCTTGCTATTTTTTTTTTGAGTTGTTATTTTCTTTTAATTTCGAGAATTTGCCTTCTGCCAATCTCGAAAAACCTTTGTTTCAATTTTCTTTTGTATTTGAAAAGATTCTGGGTTTTAATCCAGGCTTCGGCCACGGTTTCCCAGACACCTCCCATACAGATCAATAAAACTTTCAATTTCCCATTAGGAAATTAATTTCAGTATTTTATTTTGCAATTTTGGAGTTTATTTTACAGGTACTGGTTAAGGCAAACTACCCTATAAAAAGTTTCCTGGCGCCCACTCTCGAAAGTAAGTACGCCCCTGTACTTACCTTCTCGTTTATTATTTTATTTCATTTTATATCATTTTTATATTTGTTTGATATTCCTCTTTAATCGGATCGGATTAAAAAGGAATATCAAATCGAACCCACCCCTAAGACTGAGCTACGGGAGACAGCACTGTATGTGTTGTTGGTTGCTGATTTGTTCATCGAACGAACCTGTTGTCATTTTGACATTTCGAATTTCATTTCTAATTCTAATTAAATTCATAAGTCGTGTTGCACGCCGGGATCGTGCTTTCGGTTTGTTTTATTCAATAAATAATTCTTATTATTAATTAATCGAATTCGTTTTGTTATCGTGATATTGGAATCCGTTTTCCAATATTACGATTATAGTTTAAAGTCGGTTCGCGGAACAAATATTTGCAACAAATGTAATAAAAAAGAGCAAAAAAATACTTTAAAAGTGAGGACTTACGTGGTGTGCCTTCAGTGGAGTGGTGTTGTGTTGTTGTTATTTTTCACGTCGCGGGAATCCCGATTTGCACATCACAAAATGTTCTTAAATTGTTTATTTTTAATTAATGAAATAATATTGTTATTTTTATTAATAGTTTTAAGTTTAATTTATTTGCACAATACAATTTGTTCTGTATGAAATATATATATATATATATGTATGTATATCTTTATACACTTTACATCCAGCAAAACAAATAGCAAATTCATACACTTTTTTTTTTTTGTGGCTTCGAAGGACCAAATGTTTAGGTGTAGCGCTGGTTAATTTTCTAATTAACTCTCTATCAAATAAAAACTCGATTTCTTTTTGTACAACGTTATAAAAGTTCTTTAATTCTCAAAAAAAAATATATATATGTATATGTATATAGTGTCGGGTGAAGTTCTCGAAAAAAGAATGTGACCTTTTTTAATTCATCAAGGTTAAAACGATGACTTGCATAATTTGACATCGAACAGTCAATTTGACAAGAAGTGTCATATTGGGCTATTACTCGTTATTTTTAAATAATTAATTCACAATAGTAGTACCTATTTGGTTTATATTTAAAAGTGTTATACATATTTAATTTTTTTAATGTTTAATTTGTATTTTAAAATAATAAATGCAAATATATAGGTTGCGGGTTAAACAATCAGATTGGGGTTGAATGAAATTATTTAAACGTTAGAATATCTTATTATTTTGTTAATTTTTTGTATTTTGTAAAAGTAACATACAAATGAGAGGGAGTGTTGAGTTATACATTTGTATATATGTATGTAATCATTGTAAAACAACTCTCATCAGAGCTTTTTATTTTTCATCAGTTCATTGAAACATATTGTACAAGCAACATTTAAATTCTTAAATTAAATATTTTTCTTCAAATATTATTTTTCTTTGTTTCAATTATTTCTCAAAGAGAAATATAACAAAGGATAAATTCAACAGATTGTGACCCGTGCCGTACACCAATGTATCCAAATTTCAATCGTTAACATAAAGGATGATATACCCACGTTTCGTTCTTTCAAGTCATTCTCAATCAAATGATAGGTGCGCAACGTACAAGACAGACACTGAACACTACCCGAACCATATGAGAAAGAAACACAAGAAACGGCAAACACAAATAAACGGAGTTAAACTGAGAACAAATAATTGTATGTATCTGTTTGTCTGTGGTGGGTTTTTGTTTTATTCATTTAGATTAGTTTATTTACCTTTTGATGCGTTTCTGTTTTTTTTTTTGTATGTTTTCTTTCTTAGTGTGAATTGATTGAGAACGATTGTAATGAACGAAACACACTTCGCGTCACCTCGTTTATTTGAAAACTGAAATGATTGACACTGAGATTGATTGTTTCGGTTCACTGTGATTGCAATCAATCGTTCTTTTTGGTGAACGGGTCACAAAGACCGAATCAATCACGATTGACACAGCTCTATTCGGGATTTAGTGAATCGGGATTTCTTAGTTGGTTTGCACTATCATTAAGAGTTGTTCATGCTTAAAAAGCGTTTTGGCGTAGGTAATTCATTAGCCCTAGAATTACCAAAACGCTTAAAATGCTTTTTAAGTGTGAAAGGAAAATACTTGAACCCTAAACAAACTTTTATAGCGTTTTGGTAAAACGTGGCCACACAGACCAATGCCATCCTACCTATTTTCCCAACAACTACTAACCAAAAATCCCATAGTGTACCCACACCCTATTATTTAACGTGGCCACACAGGACAACGTCATCCTACCTATCGACCCATACCCCTCGGCAACACAAGCCAAGCCAACACATCTAACTACTTATACCTATACCTCACCAACATCATCCTACCTATCGGGAATGAAAATTCTTAGTGCGCTGTCGCCATAGTATCAAAAAGTAAGATTATTCGGGCAAACGTGGTACGGGCAAACGTGGCGCTGGAAAACGTAGCCAACGCCGAGAATAGAAGTAATGGGGCATATTCATAGTCACTTTTCAACTCCCGTTTATCTTAGACTGGGGCTTATTCAATGTTATTTAGACAGGATAAACCCAGGTCTATGATAAACTGGAGTTTAAAAAAGACTATTATACTGGTTTATATTTGTTTTCGTGATTTTAAATCATATTTATTAAAATAAACGGTGTTCAGGAAAAAACAATTCGACTGTTAACAGTCAAATATTTCTTCTTCAAAAGTCCCATAGCAAGGCAATAAAAATAGCTACAATTTATCTTCTTTGAAGACTTGTAGCGACTATATAATTCGCAGTTGCTCTTTGTAGCTCGGAGTATATGGAATCCCGATTTATTCGGGAAAATATGCGTCAAGACAAGGTGTAATGGTCATCTTCTGATGAGCCCAGCCTTACATCGGGGCGAAACGCATATATGAACACTTTTATGCTGGTTTATATTTGTTTTCGTGATTTTAAATCATATTTATTTAAAATAAACGGTGTTCAGGAAAAAACAATTCGACTGTTAACAGTCAAATATTTCTTCTTCAAAAGTCCCATAGCAAGGCAATAAAAATAGCTACAATTTATCTTCTTTGAAGACTTGTAGCGACTATATAATTCGCAGTTGCTCTCTGTAGCTCAGATTATATGGAATCTCGATTTATTCGGGAAAATATGCGTCAAGACAAGGTGTAATGGTCATCTCCTGATGAGCCCAGCCATTACATAGGGGCGAAACGCATATATGAACACTTTTATGCTGGTTTATATTTGTTTTCGTGATTTTAAATCATATTTATTACTATGAATATGCCCCAATGTATCTGTGGTATGCAGTGTCGATGATATTGCTCATCGTCGTCGTCGCTCCTTTACTTGCTGTTGTTTCACATAATATGTAACCCTTTTGTAGATCGGGCTCTTTGACTTGCCTTCGGTCCGGTAGTAATGTGGTTGTTGTTGTATTCTTCGCACCGAAACGAAAAAAGATGAAGAAGTTGATCGTTGCCGGTCCACCCTGCAGCCGGTGGTTGATCAATTTTTGTTATTTCTCGGATTTTCGGGACTGAAAAATACGATGGTTGGTATAGCTTGTTCGTGGCGACGATGGCTCGGTCGCGAAAACTAAAATAAATGATATTTTGACAAAAATTGATTCAAAATAAAAGCGTAATGGATATTAATTGGAATTTATTAAGCTAAATATAATGAGTTCGATCTTAATATTGGCTTTCTTAATCCAACAAATTAAAATTTTGTTTACAGAAGTGATGTTAAATTCAAATATATTGTATTCAATATTATAAACTATGTGACAATTTTAATATAATCGAATTGTGAAATCACAAATGAATGCAATTTTTAAATAAATATATTACTCGGTTGAAACTATTACAGTTATACTCTTACAAGGTCCACATTATTATTTTCACATTGTTGCTCTTTTTAGTTTCACCCTCTCACAATTTTATTTTCACACATTTTTAGTTTCACACTGCCACACTTTTAATTTTAACCCTCTCACAAATTTTGTTTTGACACTGTCAGACTTTTTATTTCAACACTGCCACGCTATTTTATTTTTACTCTCTAACACTTTTTTATTTTCACTCTCTCACAATTTTTTGTTTTAACACTGCCACAATTTTCTTTCCACGCTCTCAAACTTTTTTATTTTCAGACTGCCACACTTTGCTAATGATACACTGTCACACATAAAACCAAATATTCCCACAGTACACTGTGAAACTATAACATTATTCTGTTACACTGTCGTACTGTTTTACTATTATACTGTTACACTTTCGCTCTTAAAACATACTGTATCCCACTGTCACACTGTAAAACTTAAAGCCGAAGATACCAAGACTCCCGACACACTATCACATTGTTGGTATGTCTAGAGTCACTTCCATAGTTTTGATGTTAAGACCGATTTTGTTCCAGCTATATGGTTTTGCATTTAAAAATTAAAAAAAAAATTTTTTGGTCAAAAACCAACAAAACAATCCATTGTTTAGTTGTTTTGACTCTTTTAACATTTGCTCGTTATAGATTTAATAATATCATGCATCTTCAATTTGTGGCAACATACAGTGCTAAGCCATAAGAGCAAGTTCCTGCGATCCAGTCGTGCACCTTTTTTTATTGTGTTCGGTTAATAATGAAAAAGAATGTCTATCAAGTGACCTCCTCTTCCTTGGCAGGCTGTCAATCTTTTACCAAAATTTTAAATAACTTTTTATGTGAACGACGAAGAATCGATGTCCTTGTCCAATCTGCTAACAGCTGCAATATTTTCACTGGAACGACAACTATACGATGATAAAGTCTGCTTCTCTGATCTTGATCTCAGCCAGTTTCTTCAAATTTATGAATGATAAACTTAAGCACGACTTATCGGCACATTTTCTCTACGGAAATTCGAACGAAAGGATAGTCTGAATAACTTTCATCATGTTTAATATTTATAAAGATACCTCAAATTTGAACAGAACTCGTCAATAAGTAATGTTTTGGATTAAACGAACTATTTTTATATCCAAATAAAAGAATTATATTAATTAATTATTAGAATAATTAATTCTTTAAACATATATTTTTGAAATGATGATGAATGATACAAGTTACCAAATTGATGCTTACAGCTTGCCCGTTTAAGATCGATAAAATTCAATCGACAAAGCTAGTCTACAGCATTACGAATGAGATAAGAAAGATAATATTGATAGCTAACTTCACAGATAAGCCACATGAAGATGAGAATCCCCGGCAGCCATTTTAATTTGCCTTCAAACTTGACCTGTCATATATCAGATAAAAAATGAGAATTTGTGTATAAAAACCTCACACATAGACAGTAGGGATCTTCACACACTTGGTTAAATTGTTGTTGCAATTCACATCTATTCATCGACACGGGATGAAATTACAAATACAAAAATGAAAACAAATTGGTTTTGGAGGGTGAAACGTACGAAACATTCTCATCTTCGTATGGCTAATCTGTGGCTAACTTATTGCTTGACAATCAGTGTTACCACAGGCGAAATTATTTATGTGTCCCTCTGAATGAAAAAATGTGTCCTTATGAAAATAAATTCATAACTTTAAAAAAAAAAAAAGAATTTAGATAGGTAATACCTAACCAAAATTTGTTTGTAATCTTTTATTATTTTAATAAAGTTAAAACATTCTAATGCATAATATTACTTAATATAGATAATAGTCAGTCATACATTTCATAAAAAAAAAACAAATTTATACATAACCTTATTTATAACTTATTTCAGCTTCGTTCTTTGTTTTTGAATAAATTGAAATTTTCTTGCGGTTAAATGATCGTGAAAAAATATGTCCTTTTTTAAAAAAATGTGTCCCCGAGTCCTCTTAAGAAAAATGAGTCCCCAGGGACACTAAAGTGTCGCAGTGGTAACACTGGTGACAATTGTAAATAGTGAGAAGAGAATACATTTAATGATAGGGTAAATTAACATTTTACGTATGAAATAAAAATAAAAATATAAGTATATTATAAATTGTCAATTAGAAATTTTATTATTTTTAAATTAAAATAAACGTCACAACTTAATTTAAAGTTTTGGCGACGCGTTTTGAAATTTAAAATTTCTTCAGGCGCGATTTCTTTTAGGTGTTTTTCTTTTTTGCTGTCCACTATATATGAAATTTATTATATCTTGTAGTGATGATGGCTGGTGATGTTTTCTCTTTTTTATATCGTATATTTCTGTTTTGTTCTTTAATTTTGGTTTTCTTTGTTGCACTTTAACGGCCATATTATTCACTCGATTCATCCAGATTAAAAATTTAAATCCAGAGGTAAAGCATCAAATTCAATGTAAATACATCTGGATTTAAGTTTTAATCTGGATGTAGCTAGTGAATAATATCGCGGTAAGCGTCGTGTTGAAGTACAGTGTCAAGTGCAAACAATTTGTCATTTAGAAGATTGTCTTGTTCTTTTTTGTATGCTCTATATATTTCAAACTCCTCCAAAGCATTTTCCCTTCTTTGGATTTGTGTAAAGGTTGAAGATTTACGTCAAAATCATAACTTGTGTCAAGTTAGCCCTACACTTTTAAAAATTAAATAAACTAAGTACACAGTTAATTGTAGCTTTTTAGTAGTAAATTAGTTGTGCAAAAAAATTCGTAGCCTTACTATTTAATAAAAAAATGGTATGTAGTGCTAACTTGATATCAAGCACTTGGAAAATTTAAAAAACAAAGTACGCAATTAATTTTAGCTATTTTGTTGTAAATTAGTTGTGGAGAAAAAAAAAATCTAAAATTTTTTTTGACTAAGTTTTCAAACAAAAACTAGGTAGGTAGTGCTAAGTTGACACTCTCAGTCCAGGCATTAGAAAAGGAAATTAGAAAATCTAAAGATGGCATTAATTGTAGCTTTTTTTGTTGTAAATTAGTTGTCTAGAGAAAAAATTCTAAAAGTTTTTTTGACGAAGTTTTCAAACAAAAACTAGGTAGGTAGTGCTAAGTTGACACTCTCAGTCCAGGCATTAGAAAAGGAAATAAGAAAATGAAAAGATGGCATTACTTGTAGCTTTTTTGTTGTAAATTAGTTGCATAGAGGAAAAAATTTAAAACAATTTTTTACGAAGTTTTCCAACAAAAACTAGGTAGGTAGTGCTAAGTTGACTCATGAAATTTTTGGCATAATCAAGATTTTTTTAAATTTCCAAAATGTGCTGTATTGTGCAGAATTTTTCGTTCTAAGAATCGAAAAGAAAACAAAATCGCATATTTGCAACTTTTATGGGCGTTAAGTAAGCATTGCCATTTTGGATTTTCAAAAAAAAATTGGGGTGTAATGGGCTCAACTTGTGCTGTTTGTGATGCAAATGTATTTTGAAAAATTCGCAACTTTGCGAATTTTAAGGATGAAATTTTTTGCAAAATCAAGATTTTTTTAAATTCAAAGTTGTGCTGTATTGTACACAATTTTTCGTTTTAAGAATTGAAAAGATAAAAAAAAAAACTTTTATGGGTGATACTAAATTTTGCGAAGCCCCATAGCGTGAAATTAGCATCGATATTTTGGTTTTTCAAAAAAAAAAAGTTGGGGTGTAATGGGCTCAACTTGTGCTGTTTGTAATGCAAATGTATTTTAAAAAATTCGCAACTTTGCAAATTTTACGGAGGAAATTTTTTGCAAAATTACGATTTTTTAAAAAATCAAAGTTTTACTACTTTGTGCTTAGTTTGTACTGCACAAAACCAAAAAGATAAAAAAAAATTTGCATATTTGCAACTTTTACTACAAAAAATTGATTTGGCGCCATTTGGCGGAAAAGGAAATAAGAAAATGTAAAGATGGCATTACTTGTAGCTTTTTTGTTGTAAATTTGTTGTATAGAGGAAAAAATTTAAAACAATTTTTTACGAAGTTTTCAAACAAAAACTAGGTAGGTAGTGCTAAGTTGACTCATGAAATTTTTGGCAAAATGAAGATTTTTTTAAATTTCCAAAATGTGCTGTATTGTGCAGAATTTTTCGTTCTAAGAATCGAAAAGAAAACAAAATCGCATATTTGCAACTTTTATGGGCGTAAAGTTAGCATTGCCATTTGGATTTTCAAAAAAAAAGTTGGGGTGTAATGGGCTCAACTTGTGCTGTTTGTGATGCAGATGTATTTTAAAAAATTCGCAACTTTGCGAATTTTACGGATGAAATTTTTTGCAAAATCAAGATTTTTTTAAATTCAAAGTTATGCTGTATTGTACACAATTTTTCGTTTTAAGAATCGAAAAGATAAAAAAATTTGCATATTTGCAACTTTTATGAGTGATACTAAATTTTGCGAAGCCCCATAGCGTGAAAATAGCATCGCCATTTTGGATTTTCAAAAAAAAAAAGATGTACTGTAATGTGCTCAACTTGTGCTGCCTTGTGCCGTAAATATTTTTCCAAAATTCGCAAAATTTGCAAAAGTTACGGATGAAATTTTTTGCAAAATCAACATTTTTTTAATTTCAAATTTGTGCTGTATTGTACACAATTTTTCGTTATGAGAATCGAAAAGATAAAAAAATTCTGCATATTTGCAACTTTTATGGGTGATACTAAATTTTGCGAAGCCCCATAGCGTGAAGTTAGCATCGCCATTTTTGATAAAAAAAAAAACAAAGTTGTGCTGTAATGCACTCAACTTGTGCTCTCTTGTGCCGTAAATGTTTTTCCAAAATTCGCAAGTTTGCAAATGTTACGGATGAATTTTTTTGCAAAATCAAGATTTTTTTAAATCTCAAAGTTGTGCTATATTGTACACAATTTTCACGAAATATGTATGTAAAATAGATCAAAATGATTTGCCTAAATTGTTCTGAATTCATTATAATAATAATAATATTAATTAATTAATTTGTATTTGTTAAATAAATTTTTGTTAAGAAACATTTCTTGATAGTTTGAGTTTTATTTTATTTCTAAATCTACTTCGGAAATTTTGGATTTACTTCGTTTTGTTCCACATTTGATTTGAAATATTGAATCTTTAGTCCGAACCCTGGACCTGATCTCACCTCATGATTGGCCACGTTCAGATTTGTATCCAAAGCGATCTGGATAGCTTTGTGTTGTTGTAATCCCATGTAAACAAACATCTGATGACAAAACAGCTGTTGCCAAAAACGAAATCTCAAGCTATCCTAAAAATTCTGGTATACTCATCTATCCAATGGTCCTGGATAGGTTGTAGTTGTTGTTCAATTTTCCCACATTGAGGAGAGACCACGATGTTTTTGTCTCTTCTTGCCCACCCGCGTATACAAAATGATACAACCTTGGCTAAAGTATATATATGAGGACCTAAATCCTCATTCTAACAAAAAAAACCCAAACTATCTAAAGGAAAGATTAAGGTGGGCTATAACTCCATCAAAAACATAAATCAAATGCCCCATACCTTCTAACAAAGAACTGAGACAGTTATCATCCTCAAAAGGGAGTCATATATACTCCGCCATATCTTTCACTATGATTGCAAACCATCGTCTATTTCTCTTCCGGTTTTCATCGTATTTCATCATCGCCACATCCACCTACGACTTAAATTAAACACACTTCATGTTAAAGCCGGGATCATCTAAAAGCTAAAGGTAAATAAATTCCAAAGTAGCTTCCCAAGAAGAAAAATTTTAAAGAGAGGAGAGAATAAGAAGAGCGACACACGTAAATCGGTTTACACAAAATTTTATTATTTTATTAAATAAAAAAACTAAATCCTACGACAAATTATATAATATATAAGCCTAATATCCAAAAAAGTAGGTATTCGAGAAAAAACTAATTAAACATTACATTTTTTTTTTTCATAACAAGAGACAACCAACAGTAAAGTTGAAGAAAAAGGTATCATCAATTAATTTTTTTTTTGTACGAATGAAATGGTTGTTTTTTTTTCAAGTCGAATAAATTACCTTACATCGATTTTAAGATTTTTTTTTCTACTAATTTGTCTTAATTGAATTTATATAAAAAGTAATTAATACAAAAGAAATACCTTACTTGATTTAATAATTTATTAAAATTAAGGACAATATTTATTGCAGCCAAATAAAAGATTAAACTAAACAAACTTAAAGTAGATCGAATCCTCAGAACAATCGTGTAGTTATGTTTTTTTTTTTTTTATAAATTCGTACTTTTTCTCTTGCAATAATATAGGATCAATTATAATTACAAATTCACCTCACCAAATCACCAAAGTCGAGCAATCAATAGAAACATTTGTAGGGTTTATGAATTGGAAAAAAAACTGTAAATTTTAATTGTTGGGTATTCAAAAGGAAATGGATAGTTGATGTTCAAATATTTTGGTTCAATCATTTAAACAAGAAAACTTACCAAACTTTATTCCTTTGAGGTGGTGCACCGCTCCAGAGGATAAAGAACAATAATTAAAGATGAATCTGTTGGTTGATGGAAATTCAAAATAAATGAACAGCACACTTTCCACACGTTTTTGTTTCCCGACGAAATTATTATGCGATAGTTTCTTAATTATTACTATTGCAAGCGAAAAAACTTGTTTTGGTGAACTGGGAAATTAGTCGACAAAAAAAAATAAAAACTAATGAAATAAATGAAAAGGATAATATTACAGAAGATGGAAAATTTAAATTCAAATTTAAATAAATTGGTGTAACTGCGGCAGGAAAGCGTCGTCGTATCGGTAGATGGTGTTTGTGCCCTCAGTAGGTAGGTATGTATTTAAAAAAAAAAACTTTTCAGGCGGGAAAGGGTATCGATTCGATTAATGTTGGATTATTTGATCGGTCGGTCAATATAATTAGAACTTGGATGAAATTTAGTGTAGAAACCCATTAGTTTAATGTCTGGTTTATGCTAGTTTTTTTTTCTTGAGATTTTTTTTTCTTTTTTTTTTCTGGCACTAGTTTATAGCTTAGTTTTTTTTTCTTTGTAGGTTTTCGGCTTTTATATATATGTTTTTTTTTTTTTTTTCTTTACGGGACGGTTGATTGCATGCGGGCTCTGGGTCTTTTGTACATATATTTTATGTACCTATATTTTATAAGGGTTTTCGTGAAATTCTTTTTTGTTTTATTTTAAACTGTATTTTTGTTTGCATGAATCCTTTTTTTTTTAAGTTTGGGTTTTATTTTTTCGAGCTGGCAAAGGAACGCGTGACGCGGAACTTTTCAACACGCGCGCTTGTGGATCTTTCGTTTTCCTTCTGTGCGATTTGAATTAAAACTACAATTCTGGTAAATTACCGCGTTAAAATTTAGTTTCTCTTTTTTTTTTATTCGGCATCTAGGACTTTTAGATAAATAACTTTGAACGCACGTGAAGATTTTCAATTTTTTTGACATTTTTACCGGGATTTATAATCCGTTTTATTTTCATCAAAAAAGGATGTTGGGTTTTTATACTTTGGTTTAACCTCCTTTTTTTATAACTTTTTTTTTTTATTTTTTAAAAATAGCTATAGGAAAAAAATCAACTTTCGATTTAGATAAAAAAAAACCCCTCCACGAACAAGCAACGACCAAAAATCACGACCAACAAGAGCCCTCTTGGCGGCAATCTCCCCCTTTTATAGCCAGACGGCAGCCCTAGTGGCGTCTTTCCTTTTTCGAAAAAAAATTCGAAAGAGAGTTCGTAAAGGAAATGGAGTATGGAAGGCTTCCGATGGGTCTGTTTCTGACCGAATAATCAACCAGGGAATCACATATTCCGTCTCTTAATTCATTTTTGAATTTTTCAAAAATAGGTGTGACAAAATAATGATTCCCTGGTTAAAATTCGGCCAGAAAACAACACCGGAAACACTTCCATCACAGAAAAATTCAGAACATTTTGCCTGTATTGGTGACACTTTTACCCAAGCCGAATAATATGCTCCTCCCACTCTCTTTCTCTTAAATTTTTGACTTCTCATGTTTAGCAAATGGATGACGAAGATAGAGAGCTCGATCTGCCGAACAAAATGTCGATTCTCCATTTCGAATATTCTCGTCCGTCAGTGGAATCCACAAACCCACACGTACCGATGACCACCTTCCACACCTGTTTCACCAATTCATTCCACAATTCAATTCAAACTTATTAAAATCAAATTGTTGGTTCTTATCTAGGATAGAGGAAATGAAGTTCTCAAACTGTGACTGTTGGCTGTAGCTTTTTGAAAATTATTTGAGTATTTAAAATTCTTAAATCGTTTCCTACAAAACTTTTACATTTACCAAGTTCTAACGAGTAAAATGAAAAAGAACTAAAACGATTCCTCCTTTAATTCACTAGTCGTCCCACCCCTGACACTAATGTCGTTTTCGATTGGATTTTGGGTCTATTCTACTCCTTTTTAATTCCAATCGAATATGAAAACACTGACTTTCCTAAATTTACACGCACACTTCCAAAAACCGCCATTTAACAAAATGGCTTCTTCAAGTATTTACCACTTTTGACAATTAATCCAACGAAAACCTTTATATGTATGTGTGTGTTCCTCGTCTACTCCAATATGAAATTGGGAACAGAAGAACACTCCGAAAACATTACTCGGAACAGCCAATCGAAGACTTTTGGAGTAGTAGGAGTGAAAAAGGAGTGCAAAAGGAGTACTCCAAACATCCAAACGAAAACGACATAAGTCTCATGCGCAGACAAAAGCTAGGCGGAAATCTAAACCGACTACCTCTTTATATCCTTACAGTGGAAAACACCTAAAATATTACCATCTGAATCCTTTAATTCGTACAAACTATTCCCTATGATCTTACGAACTTTAGTTTTAACAAATTTAGGACATAAATTCGCATTTATGCGTTTCGCTTTGTCACTTAATACAAAATTTCGTTTGTATACGATGTCACCTACATTATATTTTACATCCTTAATTCTCGTATTGTAAGCGTGTTCATAAGATACATGTGCCTTTTGCAATGAGTCCTTTAGGGCAGAATGAAGGATGTTCATTTTGGAAGCTTTCGGTATAAGGTCTATCTCGGAATTATTGATACAGTTTAGTTTGCGTAAAAGAGCGTAGTCAGACCCATGCTCGACCATCTTCTGTCCGAATAATGCCTCGTATGGAGACATACCAATGACGGAATGCGCAGCAGTTCTAAACGCGCAACTTATTGATGGGAGGTGTAAATCCCAATATCTTTGATCCTTTCCAATATAAGATCGTATGGCAGCAAGGATCGAGCGGTTGACTCGCTCGCTAGCATTTGCTTGAGGAGCATAGGCAGCAGTTTTTATGTGATGGATACCATAGGTCGATAACAACTTAGAAAAGGAAGAACTAGTAAATTGCTTACCATTATCTGATAAAATCGATTCTGGGACTCCAAAGGTACATAGAACTTGATCATTTAAAAACTTTATAGCCGTTTCAGATGTAGCTTTTCGTAAGACTTGAAGGATAACAAATTTGGTTAACTGATCTAAAACGATGATAATATATACATTTCCAGCCTTCGATCGAGGAAAGGGTCCGAGGAAATCTATGTAAACATGCTGAAAAGGCCGTTCCACCGTGATAGGTTTACCCATGGGTTGACGAAGGATCTGGTTCGACGCCTTTGAGGGTTTACATGTTTCACAGCTTCCTATATGCGATTTAACCTGCGTTGCCATGTTTGGCGAGTAAAATTGGTTTCGAAGTCTACTCAACGTTTTCCCTAAGCCACCATGCGAAGGTCTTGGTGGTTCATGAGCCAGGGATATCAGACGGTTGGTCAGCTGCGATGGAATCCATAACTTCTATCCTAGGTCATCCTCAAGAGGATTCCCTTGTGCTGTGTCGGACCTTCTTATACACGAAATTGTCTGAGACTTGAAGGTCCGGTAGCTGGTCTTTTTGATTTTGGATGCTGTCAATGATCTGAACATACTCCTCAGATTGGAAACTGGGATCTGCTAGATCTATGTGCAGCACATCGTAAGGACATGATTTCGACTTGCTATCTAGGTTTAATTCATCCACCGCAAAAGCTCTGGACAATGCATCTGGCACGACATGCTGGGAACCCTTTCGATGTTCAATATCGAAATCATGTCCTTGTAGTTTAAGACTCCACCGAGCTAGTCTTCCGCTGAGATCCTTTTGACTCATCAACCATTTGAGGCTCGCATGATCTGTCACTACAAGAAAATGATATCCCTCCACATAAGGGCGAAATTGATCTATGCTAAGAACAGCAGCTAAACATTCCCGTTCAGTGACACTGTAATTACATTGGGCCTTATTCATTTTGTGGGAGTAGTAATAAATAGGGCGTTCAATGCCTTCTTCGTCCTTTTGACATAACACGCCACCTATTCCTGTCGAAGAAGCATCACACAAAATGATAAAAGGCTTACCGTAATCCGGGTTCACTAGAACGGGTGCTGAAGTTAACATGTCCTTGATCATGTTAAAGGACTCTAACGCTTCAGAATCAAATTTAAATTTCTAGTCTTTTTTTAATGCCTTGGTTATGGGAGTGGCAAGAGTAGAGTAGTCCTTAACAAACCTACGGTACCATCCAGACATACCTAGAAAACGACGTACCTGTCTCTGATTTTGGGGTATCGGGAAATCGCGAATCGCTGAAACCTTTCCTGGGTCTGTTTTGAGACAACCATCACCTATGACATAGCCCAAATATTTTAGTTCTTTAAAACAGAACTTTGACTTCTCTAAGTTTATAGTCAACCCTGCATTTTTCAGTCTGTCAGCGATGATATTTAGAAAACGAACATGTTCTTCAAAAGTGCTAGAGACTATCAGAAGGTCGTCCAAGTAAACAAAAACATTTTCTCTAAGTTCGTGGGGTACCACTTTGTCCATTAGTTTACAAAGACGTTGAGGTGCATTGCAAAGACCAAAGGGCATTACCTTGAACTGGTACAGAGGTCTGCCAGGAACCGTAAATGCCGTCTTTTCCCTTGACGATTTCTCAAGCGGTATCTGCAGAAAGGTGTCTTTCAGATCCACACTAGAAATATAGTGTGTATCTGAAATACGACTTAGCACAGCTTGTACATGAGTCAAAGGATACGCACATTTTTTCGTCTTTTCGTTTACTTTCCTGTAGTCAAGGCACATCCGGTTTTTACCAGGTTTCCATACCAATACTACCGGAGAGCTCCATGAGCTATTACTTTCTTCGATTATGCCCATGGCAAGTAAACGATCCAATTCCTCATATAATAGCTTTTGTACCGCAGGAGAAACGGGATAGTGTCGTTGTTTTATAGGTTCGGCCTCCCCTGTGTCGATTTCGTGTTCCTCCAGCATGGTTTTTCCCAAGCCAAGTTTGGCATAGGACGGGAACATACTGATGGCTGTATTAAGTTTACTGAACTCCTCATCTGACAGCTCACGCATCTCCAAAGATATGTTGGTTGAAGCAGGAAAAGGTGGCGAGATTTCAGAAATCAAATGCGGAGCGATTTCAAATGATTTCCAAAAATTGACACCTAAGTATAATTTCTGTTGCAATGCCGGAACTAGAAACAATTCAATTGGTTTGGTAGCATTCTTGTAAGTGATGTTAGCCACAAATTTGCCTACGATTGGTTGGCTGTACCCGTCCGCTGTTTTGACGCTGGATGTAAATGAAGTGAAATGAACTTGGTGTTTTCTCAGAAAATCCTCGCCATCTACCCCTAAGCAGCTAATACTAGCACCACTATCTAGTAATCCTAACATGCTTTCGTTGAATATTTTTACATTGGCATAAGGGCGAGGATCATCTGAGCAACATAAGGTTGTCACTTCAATGCTTTTCATAGTCTCCTTTTTTTTCTTTTTCCGTTCTCGAATCCTTAAAATTCTGTCAGAGACATGAGCATTTGGTTTACCAAAAATCCTGTCTCTGGCAGCATAATACTCAACTAAAATTTTTGGGAGGAAGGGCTATTTACGGTGTTGGAAGTGACGTTTCTGGCACTAGAGTTTTCGAATTTTCTGGTCGTTTTAAAATTTGAACGGGCATAATATCGGAAGGTTGTATATTAAGGTCGGAACGTGTACTTTTCGAGATTAATGGGAATCCGGTTTTCGGTTTTGAGCGCGAACCATCCCGGAAGATGAGTTGCTCTTTCGAAAGTTTCCCGACCATTTGAGGCTGGTGCATTGGGGAGATGTTGTGTCCGACTTACCAGAGCGCTAGCAAAATAATGACCTTTGAGGTACAGGACATTCCATGTAACCATGGCCAACTTTCTTACAATTCGAGCAATTATAGTTGCTGGTATCTCTACTGTCCCCTATGGCTTCGATGGTTGATGTAGGTGGTGAGTAAAATTCTGCTCCTGTCTGAATTTCATTTACGTTTCTGCGGAATGGTTGAATTACTGGACCTTTATCTTTGTGCTCATTTAAATATTTTTCAATATTTCGGCAAACGTAAACCATTTCATTCAAACCTTGAGCTCTATAGGTCAACAATAATTCTCCCATACGCCTATTCACATTCTGTTCGAGAAGCTGAATTAGTTCGTGGTTCGATTTGGGACAAAGCAGTCTAGTGTTAAGTTTTTGAACCGCTATAAGAAAATCATCAAATGATTCATTGTGCTTTTGCCGACGATCGTACATCTGCCTGGAGATCTTAGAGTCTGTTTCCAGAGAACGAATTTGTTCGATTAATGTGAAACGAAGGGCAGGCCACTCTATCCTAGGATTGCTTTTGAGAAAGACCCAGAACCAGGTATCCACTTGTAGCACCATAACACTCTTTCAGTCTTTCCAACCGAAAGATAAATTCATCCACCGTCATATTCCGATTATCGTATTTCCAGCCCCATTTGTGAAAACTATGGACCTTGAAATTTGGATTCCTGGACAAATTACCTAGTGATTGTTTTCTAAGGGCGAGGGTCTAGCATAGCTGTCATTTAAATTCATGTTCCGAACTCGTGCAAGGAATTCATCGGCACTTGGATTCAAATTACTCGACTGAGCAGTTCTGTGGGTTGCTTCGGGAACATAACTAGGGATTGGGTTAGAAGGAAGGCTATTAACTTGTGGTGGCGGTCGTCTACGGATCTCATATTCAGATTGAACTGAAGATGGATTTTGGTGCAGGGTTTCGCGAATGACTGTCGCCATTTGATTTTGTAGTTCAGCCCTCTTCGCTTCTAACTCTTTACGTATAACTTGCATATCTTCTGCTCTGCTAGCGCCTATGGATGCAGTTACGAGACCTTGGATTAGTGTAGTCAATTCAACCGCATCATTTGAATTTGGAGGGATCGTAGTAAGTTGGGTTGGATTTACGGTAGCGGTGTTTGCGGGACCTGTACCTGAAGTACCCGCTTGTGAGCCTGTTGAAACTCTGAGGTTATCCCTGAGGTTATCCAAAGCTAAAAGTAATCCACTTCCTTCTGTTATTGTATCTTGATTACCGGTTTGACTTGTCGGAGCCGAATTAATAGGTTGGGTACCTGTGGTTTCCCCGGGTGTAAATTTGGTGGTAGATCCATTGTTTTCCGGCGAAGGTTGTTACTAATGCCCCGACCTCGATTGGTTCCTCGACCACGACCGCTACTATTAACTCCTTTACCACTAGGGTTATTACTATATCCTCGACCTGACCTTAAATAATGCGATTGATTTTCTCCATGAGACTTCATAGAAACTCAAAAACAAGAATATGAATGGGTTTCAAAACTCTTATACGAAAACGAAAAAGTAAATGCGTAGTATGTGTGTACCCAAAATATACTAAAGTAAGCTAAGCTAGAAAAAGAATATAATTAAAAAAAGTGGAAAATAGAAGTAATTAAATAACGCCAAAATAAGGTCCAACTAGGGACAAAAGGAAGGTGCACGCAAAAATAAATCGAAAGTATTCAAATAAACCTTAAATAATAAATCAAAAGTAAATAACTAAGCTAAATCAAAAAAAGGAAATACTCTGAATTAAAATCTTTTAATTGAAAATCTATAAAAACTAACTGAAAATGCATCAAAGACATAAATATAGAAAATTAATCAAAACTAAAAGAAGAGACAATATCTATAGCCTTATATACATAAATAATATAATTCAAAAAATTGTTTTAGTGAAGGATATTTTTTTTTTGTCATGGATATTTTTGGTGGATGTGACGAAGATAAAATGATTATTGGAAACAGAAGGTGAAGAAAGGTTTTTTTTTTTATTTTTTTTATTTTTTTTTTTTTTTTTATTTACTCAATGGAAATATTACATGTTAAGCTGAAATTTTTATAAGTGCGGTTCAAGCACGGAAACTGACTTTGATTCAAGTTTGATTGGAATATTAACTGACTGAGAAATTTCATCAACTCGCAACAGTCATAGAACTTAGCTAGGACAGCTTATTCTACCGGACGATCGTTGACGGTTTCCTACGAACAAAATTTAAATAAAAATGTCAACCAACTATAATCTCGGCAGAGCCAAGAATACGGAATCAACAATAAATAAACTTTGTAATTTCATAATTGGTGTTGATTGAAGTGTTAGATTGTCGCAACAGACTAAACGAAGGAAAAGTTCTTATCCATTTACTGGACGTCGGCTCTAAGCTTCAATCTCACAATGACTTAACAAAAAAAAGAAAAATATTAATCAAACGACGAATCAAGAAAAGTCGTATCAATGTCAAAAAAAGTGCTATAAAATTTTGAACGACAACGAAAATTTAAGATTTTCAGCTTCCCATCAGATAAAAATTTCAGGACGATTTCGGGCCCCACGTTGGGCGCCACCTGTAACGGTCCGAGATGTTTTCGGCAAAGACTCTCATCATGATGTTTCATAATGCTAAAATCCAAGAATAACAAAACACGACAGCACATTGTAGAAACATTCCCTTTAGGCCTGCCGCCCACTAGGCAACTTTTAGTTGCTCACCCCAGCAACTTTTAGTTGCTCCCGGTTCAATTACATTGGCTTATATGGGAGAGCGCCCACTGGGCAACTTAGTTGCCGGCAACTTTAAGTTGCTCGGAGTTGCTCGCGGAACTTAGTTGCCGGCAACTCCGGGCAACTTTTAGTTGCTGACACCCGCCCACTAAGCAATTTCCGAGCAACTTTCAGGAATTTTCGAAAATTTAACGTTTTTATTTGTTGTCCATTGAAATATTACATTGATTTTGCATTTTAGACAGGTCAAATTGAGATAGGTTTAGGTGGAGCACGTTTTTATAGAAAATTAAATACAAAAAAACACAAATATTAATTGTCAAAAGTTGCTGGGAACTTAAAGTTGCCGGCAACTAAGTTGCCTAGTGGGCGGCAGGCCTTAGAGTGTCCTCAAAACCTCCCCTTCTTATACCACCATTTCACCCACTGCTTAAAGGCACAGTGGGCTGATCCTGGCGGCCGAAGGAAAGGATGTTCAGGTTACGACATAGCGTGGCATGCTAGGATATAGCACTTTCTAGCTCGTCGGGGGGGGTCCTTGCTATCGCAAAGCTGAACGGTTGTTACGTAATTACATGCCGGGGTATGTTCACAAAAGTATCGGGATCAAAATAATGAAGACCAATTTCGTCCTGGATAGGTTGTAGTTGTTGTTCAATTTTCCCACATTGAGGAGAGACCACGATGTTTTTGTCTCTCAGAGGTTCTGCCCAAACCCAAACTATCTAAAGGAAAGATTAAGGTGGGCTATAACTCCATCAAAAACATAAATCAAATGCCCCATACCTTCTAACAAAGAACTGAGACAGTTATCATCCTCAAAAGGGAGTCATATATACTCCGCCATATCTTTCACTATGATTGCAAACCATTGTCTATTTCTCTTCCGGTTTTCATCGTATCTCATCATCGCCACATCCACCTACGACTTAAATTAAACACACTTCATGTTAAAGCCGGGATCATATAAAAGCTAAAGGTAAATAAATTCCAAAGTAGCTTCCCAAGAAGAAAAATTTCAACGAGAGGAGAGAATAAGAAGAGCGACACACGTAAATCGGTTTCCACAAAATTTCATTATTTTATTAAATAAAAAAACTTAATCCTACGACAAATTATATAATATATAAGCCTAATATCCAAAAAAGTAGGTATTCGAGAAAAAACTTATTAATCATTACATTTTTTTTTTCATAACAAGAGACAACCAACAGTAAAGTTGAAGAAAAAGGTATCATCAATTAATTTTTTTTTTTGTACGAATGAAATGGTTTTTTTTTTTTTAAGTCGAATAAATGACCTTACATCGATTTTAAGATTTTTTTTTTCTACTAATTTGTCTTAATTGAATTTATATAAAAAGTAATTAATACAAAAGAAATACCTTACTTGATTTAATAATTTATTAAAATTAAGGACAATATTTATTGCAGCCAAATAAAAAATTAAACTAAACAAATTTAAAGTGGATCGAATCCTCAGAACAATCGTGTAGTTATGTTTTTTTTTTTATAAATTCGTACTTTTTCTCTTGCAATAATATAGGATCAATTATAATTACAAATTCACCTCACCAAATCACCAAAGTCGAGCAATCAATAGAAACATTTGTAGGGTTTTTGAATTGGAAAAAAAACTGTGAATTTTAATTGTTGGGTATTCAAAAGGAAATGGATAGTTGATGTTCAAATATTTTGGTTCAATCATTTAAACAAGAAAACTTACCAAACTTTATTCCTTTGAGGTGGTGCACCGCTCCAGAGGATGAAGAACAATAATTAAAGATGAATCTGTTGGTTGATGGAAATTCAAAATAAATGAACAGCACACTTTCCACACGTCTTTGTTTCCCGACGAAATTATTATGCGATAGTTTCTTAATTATTACTATTGCAAGCCAAAAAACTTGTTTTGGTGAACTGGGAAATTAGTCGAAAAAAAAAAATAAAAACTAATGAAATAATTGAAAAGGATAATATTACAGAAGATGGAAAATTTAAATTCAAATTTAAATAAATTGGTGTAACTGCGGCAGGAAAGCGTCGTCATATCAGTAGATGGTGTTTGTGCCCTCAGTAGGTAGGTATGTATATAAAAAAAAAACTTTTCAGGCGGTAAAGAGAATCGATTCGATTAATGTTGGATTATTTGATCGGTCGGTCAATATAATTAGAACTTGGATTGGATGAAATTAAGTGTAGATTAAACCCATTAGTTTAATGTCTGGTTTATGCTAGTTTTTTTTTCTTGAGATTTTTTTTTCTTTTTTTTCTGGCACAAGTTTATAGTTTAGTTTTTTTTTCTTTGTAGGTTTTCGGTTTTTATATATGTTTTTTTTTAATTTCTTTACGGGACGGTTGATTGCATGCGGGCTCTGGGGGTCTTGTACATATATTTTATGTACCTATATTTTATAAGGGTTTTCGTGAAATTCTTGTATGTTTTATTTTAAACTGTATTTTTTTTTTGCATGAATCCTTTTTTTTGGAGTTTGGGTTTTATTTTTTTGAGCTGGCAAAGGAACGCGTGACGCGGAACTTTTCAACACGCGCGCTTGTGGATCTTTCGTTTTCCTTCTGTGCGATTTGAATTAAAACTACAATTCTGGTAAATTACCGCGTTAAAATTTAGTTTCTCTTTTTTTTTTATTCGGCATCTAGGACTTTTAGATAAATAACTTTGAACGCACGTGAAGATTTTCAATTTTTTTGACATTTTTACCGGGATTTATAATCCGTTTTATTTTCATCAAAAAAGGATGTTGGGTTTTTATACTTTGGTTTAACCTCCTTTTTTTATAACTTTTTTTTTTTATTTTTTAAAAATAGCTATAGGAAAAAAATCAACTTTCGATTTAGATAAAAAAAAACCCCTCCACGAACAAGCAACGACCAAAAATCACGACCAACAAGAGCCCTCTTGGCGGCAATCTCCCCCTTTTATAGCCAGACGGCAGCCCTAGTGGCGTCTTTCCTTTTTCGAAAAAAAATTCGAAAGAGAGTTCGTAAAGGAAATGGAGTATGGAAGGCTTCCGATGGGTCTGTTTCTGACCGAATAATCAACCAGGGAATCACATATTCCGTCTCTTAATTCATTTTTGAATTTTTCAAAAATAGGTGTGACAAAATAATGATTCCCTGGTTAAAATTCGGCCAGAAAACAACACCGGAAACACTTCCATCACAGAAAAATTCAGAACATTTTGCCTGTATTGGTGACACTTTTACCCAAGCCGAATAATATGCTCCTCCCACTCTCTTTCTCTTAAATTTTTGACTTCTCATGTTTATCAAATGGATGACGAAGATAGAGAGCTCGATCTGCCGAACAAAATGTCGATTCTCCATTTCGAATATTCTCGTCCGTCAGTGGAATTCACAAACCCACACGTACCGATGACCACCTTCCACACCTGTTTCACCAATTCATTCCACAATTCAATTCAAACTTATTGAAATCAAATTGTTGGTTCTTATCTAGGATAGAGGAAATGAAGTTCTCAAACTGTGACTGTTGGCTGTAGCTTTTTGAAAATTATTTGAGTACTAGTTGTTACCCGCCCGCTTTGCTGGGCGAACATTTAACTTTAGCAATACTTTGTTTTGTATATGATTTAAAAATTTACCCTATCTGTGATTTTCTGAGGACAGAATTTCACAGTTCAGCAAAATGTCATTCTGAGAGTAAAAGAAGAAGCAAAATATAGTGCCGAGCTTCTCATTCAAAATAGATAGTACGGAATACTGTGAATTTAACCGTTGCTCTTCTGTTTGTGAGTTTCAATCCAAAAAGTAAAGGATCGGACCTGTGCAAAACTCACAGACTGAAATTTCAAGGAAGAATTCGAAGAAAAGCCACGAAGAAAAAGAAGTATAACTACTATACACTATATTGTAATGGAATTTTAAATTTGTAAATTCAGATTTCAATTTTAAAAATTGATTTTTTTTTTGCTTGGCGAATGGAATACGATTCTGTGTCAATATTTCAAAAATCTTAATTCCTTGATGCATTTTAGAAGAGAAATATGAACTGGATGAAGTAACCGATTCATTTCAAACCGCTTCCCTTTATTATGAACGATTATCTCTCACATATGTTAGGCACAGTTTTCACAACCGAAATAAATTAAAAAAAAAATCAAAAAACGCATTAGAAAATGACTGCTGTAAATTATTTTGATGTTAGTATATGAAAAGGTAAAAACCGCCAAAATCGGCATTTTGACTGATACGAATCAAAATAAATTGATTTATTTTACCAATGGAAAACTCTATAAGAATCCTTCAATTAATTGACGTTTTGCAAACTCCAAGTTGAGGCAGTTTAATTATTCCGGTGGCACAACACAGTTTTGACTCCATTAAATTTCAGAGCAATGCTTCTGCTCACGAATGTCACGAAATAACCAAATCAAAATTCAAAAATGAGTGTTCAGATATTTTGCTGATTCAGAAAGAGATTAAATGAATGAATCGATGAAGAACTTTAGGAGATCTTATATTTTGAATGCAAATATGAAATTATACCTCACTTCATACCATCAAACATGATTGATGCTAATTTACACACGGTCCGCAGCAAGATCCAATGTCACGAAGTTTCACATATGAGCGAAGTCCTTTTATATGCTTAGCAAAGAATCAACAACCAAGTTCCCAAAAAAATCGGATAAGGTTCGCTTAAAAAGCTTATATCTTGAGTTCTTAAAATTAATCGGGTCATCAAGATAAATGTCTTAGCACTTAGGAAAAATGACAGATCATCATTTCCTTTATCTAAAAAAAATGGAAATGGATTTAAGTGATAATGCTTCTGAAAAAATTGTAAAAATTGCTATTTGCAAGGCCACACCACCACCTCCCGGCGCCAAAAAAAACCTGACAGACTTTTGTTTTTGATATCGTTACGTATACACCTTAAAACTCTCGTACTCAATTTTTGATTATATTAGGCGTTTTCCTTTGAAGGGGGCGAAGTACTTGTATGAGTAGAAGAAAACTAAAATCTAGTACCTTCATCTACTCGTGCTCTCATTGCGAGTAGATGGGATTTGTAGGAAAACTAATTTTGTGCGTTCCGTTCAAAATGGCTAGCAAAGGACTTGCAAGAACTTTGCCACCTCCAAAGGAAAACGCCTATTTCCACCCAAAATTTTCTGTCAGCTCTCTTATGTATAGGTATTATTTTATTTCCTCAATTTTTTTTGACAGTAAAACTGAGAAATTTTTCTGATAAATAAAGTTCCTGTATTACTTATAAAGGGTCCGCCAAATAACTTTTTTTTTTCAAAATGGCGTAAAACATCGAGTCTAGCTTCGGCTGCGTGGCACGTAGCGCCTTTCTGATGAAAGCAAATGTTGCCAATATCCTCCTCTTCAATTTATGTGAACAAAAATTCGTTCAACATGGCCCGATAATGATCGTTATTGACTGTAACGGCCACTCCTTGCTCATTTTCGAAAAATGGCCCAATTATGCCTCTGGACCAAAATCCGCACCAAACAGTAACTCGTTTTGGGTGTATCGGCTTTTCAATGTATGCGTGCGGGTTTTCTGTGTCCCAAATGCGACAATTTTGCTTGTTTACTACCCGCCAAGATCAAAATGAGCTTCATCTGAAAAGATGATTTTTTTGGCAAAATCGGCATCTTCTCTAAGTCGATCGCAGGCCCACTTAGCGAATCGTTTACACAACCATATTCGTTCAGCGGAAGGATAAAACTAATTATCTGTCAAATCAGACATGAGCTCAGTGTTACCATTCACGAAAGAAGCACTAGTTGAAAAAAAAAACGTTAGATGGCGGACCCTTTATATCAGTATAGCGGACAATGTTTTTATTGTTGTTTTTATATTTTATTGTATCCCGCTGTTTTTTTTCAAAAAAAAATTATATATAAACACGCCCGTATTCGAATGCAATGGTGTGCCAAAATTTCAAAGCAATCGGTTGAGCACTTCCAGAGATTAGCGATTAGGAACAAACCAACATTTACATTTTTATTTATATAGATTTAAAATTCTTAAATCGTTTCCTACAAAGTATATTGCGTTTTCTATTTCGATTTCGGCTGTGAATTCAATATTTTCATTTATGCTGTTTATATAATTTTTGAGCACTTCAATTTGTCGATTTGTGCCATCAAAAATAATAAATGTGTCGTGAACATATCTAGAATATGTTATTATTTTGTTAAAAAATATGTTAGGGTTTGAAAGGATATATTGGTTTTCAAAAAAATTTAATTAATTTAAACTAATTATTAAACATCGGGACTTAGGAACTTCTTACTTACAGTACGTAAGTCCCGATAATTATCTGGACTTAGCTAAGTCTATATGGATTTAAGTTGTTGTTGTATTTACGTGTAAAACTATTAGTCCCATATCCATCCATATGGACTTGCAAAAAAAACACGGCTAATAACTCCTTTCCGACACATTTTACAGTAAAAATACTTATGCACAAAATAAAACTAGAGAAAATTTCCTAATTTTTTTTCTAAAATCAATAGTTTCGGCGTACGAGCGTCGCAAAGTGTAGTTTAACACTCGTTTCGGCAGAAAATCTCATTTCCACACCAACTTGAGGTAGAGTAAGCGGCGCGGGGGCACTTGCCCTACCCTGGCTTTGAGCAACGACTTTTGTTCACCAACACTTTATCAGTTCTTAATAGGGAATTTTGACTAATTGGCCATTTTTTTCACTTTTTTCAACAAACTCCATAAGTGCGCGCTTAGTTTTTTCATAAATGTCTTGGAGGTACTTCGCAAAATTATAACAAGCCTGTGAAATGTGAAAAAAAATTAAGTTGAAAAATGTAAAAATTTGTTTAATAAATTTATCGAAGCACGAAATAAAATATTTTTGTTTACATTGCAATAGATATTGTGTTTTATATTGAAAGCGAAGATTTTAAATGTATTAAAATGAATGGAAACAAATAAATCAATTAATTTTCCTTTGTGTTGCCACGTTTTTTAATATGGACGGAATTTCTCTTCAATGGAGCTGCAATATTGCTTTGAGAGTTTTTTTCTGTTATTGAAGAGCTATTTGCAGCAATGAGACAGTTTTTCGTTCAAAGCTTTGTAGAAAATAGGGTGTTTTAGAAATTGAAAGTTAGAGAATGTTAAGTAAGTACATAAATCTAAATTAAAGAAATAATTTTTAATTCAAAGAGTACTTGCCATTGAAGTGTATACAGTTTTATAAGCGCCTTAATTAATTTATTTATTAATGATTTAATTTTTTTAGGAAACAGCATACTTAAATTATTTTAATAAAAAAAAATTGTGAATTCCATGTCTTATTCGAATCTTAAGTTAACAAAGATAAAGGAGTTAATTAATTTTCAACTATTGTAAGTTTTCCAGTTGAAATAATTTTTGGGGAGAGTACGATAACAAGGGCTCCGCAAAATAATAACGGATTTTTGTAGAAGGGTAAAATACAAGCAATTTTTATTATCGGAGGGGGGGGGGGGGGGTCTATCTCCCTCCGTTTGGGCGGGAGGGGCAATTTTCTAAAAAATGACTTAACGTAACGCCCCTTTCTGTGGGCAGTGCTTAAAAAGCTTAGTGTTGAAAGAACGGCAGCAAAATACCCAGTGGGGGAACCGCTGTAACGAAATTCACAAGCACTAAAAGGCTGGTGGTGAAGTGTCCAACGAACAGTGAAAGTTCGGTACTGAAAGGTCCTGCTTCGTAGTTCACTTTCAACTTTAAGATGACTTCACATTACGCATGGTTATTGTTTATGGTAATCACTGTCAGCGGAGAGCACTAAAACCATGGTTTTAATTTAATGACACCGTACCCAAATTCCAAAGGAACTTAATGGTTTGATCGACAGGGGCCGAATTAAAATATCCAGTTAGAACTGTCAACGAACTTGCAACCCTTATGAAACTCCATCTTTCCATCGAGTAAAACTTACAAAAAGTTCAATCTTAATTTTATACTAAACGAACCTCAAATGAATGTCACTATGAGATAGCCGGCGAATTATATATCTTGAGTTTTTAGAATATTTAGTTGCAGTTGTTGTCAGTGGGAATCACTAAAATCGCAGTTTCAATCGATTGACACCATCAATCGCCTATGGAATTTGACGCTGTGATTTTAAATGAATGTTAACTTTGTGCAAGTACAAAGGTAGCCGATAACTCTGCAAATTGTTCAACCTCAGCTATTTTGTATATCACAGCCTACAAATTGCATCGTTTAAAAGCTGCAGCCATTGATCTACCATACCTACAGTCAATTGTCAATCCCTACAGCTGACTATTATAATTTTTGTTTTGATTTTGTTTTCTTTTTGATTACTAGTGTCGCGTCCATTTTGTTCGGGGAATAATTAAAAATTAAAGAAAAAAATATAAAAATATAAGTGTTTAAATGATAAAATCGTCGGTCGCATTCAAAACAATTTGCTTTCGTCGTTGGCAAAAACAATACAAATGAGTGGTCGCGATAAAGTATAATCTAATTGTCGGTCGCGTTAAAATCAATTTGTTTTGGTCAGGGCAAATCAGATTTCGTAACGTAACGTGCTACAACGTAAAGTGCACGACGTAACGTTGCACACGAACGTTCACGTTTTTTTTCACTCTACCCCCAGCATAGATGTTTACACATCAACAAGGAGCACTTCAACTTTGTTACTGGTGTTCGAATTCGACTTTTTTAGTCTGCTTGTTCATAATGCCTCTTCACTCGACGGTACTTGAACCAGTTAGTCTCAAATATTGTACAGGGATTTGACCAGAATTAATTAAGTGTAAAAAATCAGATCATTTTCTTGAACACTTATTTTGAAGAAAATCGGAAGAATGCTGACAATTCTTTCAAAACGCTTTGAGAAATAAATGAAAAATGTTTGAATGAATAAATCATTGAATTGAGCTACCCAAAAATTTTAAAGAAACAAACTCACCGATCCAATATTCCTTCGTCCTCACCCGAAAATTATTTGAGAACATCAATTTTCGTTCCTCCTTGGGTTCTCTCATACTATCCCTTAAAGAGCGGTTTTCAAAAAAAAATAAATCAGAATATGCAATATTTTATTATTTCCTAAAAATATGCAGAGCATGGACTCATACAATTTCGGTTTTACTGTGCAAAGAAAACTGACAAATACGGATCCTTTTTGGATAATCTTTCTGCCGAGTCCACAATACGATGAATTTTGACCAAAGTTAATATACCAATACATGTGATGTGTTAAAAAATGCGGAAGAGTCTTATCGGTTTTCGCAGAACTTTCTATAGGACTTTCCATTCCCACCACAATATGTACAGCAGAGCGATCTTTCAGTACATTAAGAAAGGTAAAAACTTGGCTAAGCTCAAAAATGAGCAATGAAAGTCTTGATGCGTTGTGAATGATGAACATTCATAAAAACCTAGTAAAAGAAGATACTGAGTCTTATAATAAGATTGTATACCGTTTTTGGTAAACAAAAACGAAAACTGCATTTCCTGTTTTCAACGAATAAAAATAAAAAAAATTGTTTTATGTCTTGTAATGAGCATTAATATAGAATATATTATTACCATAAAAGAAAAAAGGTCAATACCATACAAAAACTTAAATTAATTTTCAAGGTAATATAACATCGCTTTAAAAATGTTATCTCAAAATATTTTGTTTGCCGCCCTTGGAAAAATCCTGCGGGCACCAATGCAGGAATTAGCCCGTTCATGTCTTTTTTCCATCCCCATTGCTCTGCATTTTGTTCGTTCTCATACCACTGCTGAACCTGGTGATACGTCAAAGCTTTGCGTCAATGTGTACTAAGTCCTAACATTTGCTCAGGGTGATTACACGTTCAACGAAAAAAGTCAATGCGTTGAAGTTGTTTTTACCTTCAACGTAGGTAGGTGTCAACGAAGGGAGAGAAGGGACAGAAGGGGCCCGGCACAAAGGCGACGCATTCTTCTATACCTGCGTAGACAGACCATATTGAGCCGAGTTTTCAATGTATAGGTAGTACAAAATTTAGTATAATTTTTAAATTTAATAATTCAGTTTAAATAAAATGTTGCGGGTTGACGTAGACGTATAATGGTTTGCGACGCTCGTATGCCGAAACTATTGATTTTAGAAAAAAAAGGTCATTACATAAATTTTAGGAAATTTTCTCTAGTTTTATTTGTATTTTTGTAGTTATATTTTTACTGTAAAATGTGTCGGAAAGGAATTATTATCAAAAAACTGCTTTTAGGCGCCATTTTTCCAATATGGCGGCGCGAGCGGCAAAGATACCAGGTGACAAAGTTTAAATTCTGAAAGAGCACGTCGAAATCTATAAAATTGCCAATTTTCAAAACTCCCGGAAAACTTTACAGGTAACCTCTATTTTTCAACCAAATGATTGGACTATTTGTAGTAGGTAATGAAATGAATTCATTTATTTGTTGTTGGTTTAATTTTGCCGTAAATTTTAAATTTTCTTTGATTAATTTGATTGTATGTTCTATCGGTATGTTTGTATACATGTTTTTAACATCAAACGAAATAATTCTACTGTGGTTGTTATGTACGCTGGTGTTGTTTTTGATTAACTGTTCTAATTTTTTGGCGAGTTTGTTACCTGGGCGGTTGAGTAGTTGATAAGAGGTCGGATGGGTGTACCTTCTTTATGTAATTTTGGAAGTCCCGTGAACTGTGGTGCTTTTGCATTCGTTTATTTTAAATGGTAATTTGTTGCATTTGTGAAAAGATTATTGCAATTTCTTAATGGCGTTGTTGATGTCTTTTACATATTTCTTCGTAGGGTCATTTGATATTGTCTTGATGTGATTGTCAATAAGAAATGTTTTGGTCTTTTCTATGTATTCTTGTTGGTCTAATATGACTATTTTGGTCCCCTTGTCGGCTTTTTAAACATATACTAAAGAGCAACAAGAAAAATACCAAAATAAACCAACATTACAGAGAAAATGTCACAAATATAAAAATTTTAAAACTTAACATTAGTAAAACCACAAACAATATACAATATAAAATCTATAGTAACACTGGTCTTCTGTGTTGTGTTGTGCGCGGCATTTGCTCTTGTCAATTTATTTGTTTTTTGATATTATACCTATTTGATTTTAATTTATTGTGAATGTTTTTTATTGTAATTAACCATTTCCATTTTTAATTTCTTAAATTTGTTCACATTTTAACCTCCGTGCTTTAATTTCTTGTGAGTTAAGTGCATTTTTTCCATTTCCATCATTTTTTTTTTTTTTTTAATTTTTTCCTACTTCTTCTTAAAATCTTTATGATAATTTTATTATTTCTATTCATATATAATTGCATACCTTTACACTTACAAATATACCTACCTCTCTTTTCTTTTCTTTTCTTTTCTTTTCTTTTCTTTTCTTTTCTTTTCTTTTCTTTTCTTTTCTTTTCTTTTCTTTTCTTTTCTTTTCTTTTCTTTTCTTTTCTTTTTTTCTCTGAAGATTCCGTCCTACCCTTCCCCGTACCTATTTGTAATAATTATTAAACTCACCTCTAGATAATCTAAGTGCTTTTCTAAAAAGCTTTCCCTTTAATATCCCAACTCTGCTATTTACATTTACATTGCCATTCTACATACTTTTTTATTTTATTATCATTTCATTATCGAATCACTAAATTTTTTTTTTTCCCATGATATTAAATCTATTTTAGATATAAATTGCTTTCAAAAAATCATAGTACTTGGTGGTGCAGATAGTAAGCACGCTGCGTTGAGATCCTTCCTGTGAGGGTTCGACTCCTGGTAAGATCAAACATTTTTTTTTATTATTCAAAATTTATTTTATTTTTTAATATTATTTTGTTTTGTTCGCTTTCTTTCCGAAGACATATCAAAACATCTCGTTGCTTTAAATTCAATTCCCAATACTTCATCTATTAAATGTACCAAAATAAGTAAACCCAATAGTTTCGTTTCGTCTTTCAAAATTATTGCCCACCCACCGTATTCGACTCAATTTGTAATACTACTTGGCCGCCTAATACTTTAGTAAAAGAATTTACAGTCCCGTCTAGGCAAAGAGCTGCTGCCAAGACCATTGGTAATCTTATTTCAAAAAACTTAGCAGGTTCTCCCTCTACTACCACAATGTAAGAGGCCTTCGTAGTAAAACTTCTAATATTTTTAAAAACTCTTCCGCTCTCCCATATGATTTTATCGCTTTCACTGAAACTTGGCTTAATGCCACGATCTTGGACACGGAACTATTTGATCAAGAGTTCCAAGTTTTTAGGAAAGATCGTCATATCGATAACTCGGTTTTAGTAGGAGGTGGTGTCTTAATCGCTGTTCGAAATCACTTCCGTACAATTCTTATATCATTCCCTCTTAATCTTACAATAGAACTTATTTGCATCAAAATATCTCTGCAATCAAGAGATTTATTTGTTTTAGTGTCTATATTCCTCCAAACATAGATAAACACCATCCTCCCCTTGATATATTTCTTGACTTGGGTGGCCATTTACTTGATAATAGTAATTCACAAGACTATTCATTTTCCTTTGACTTTCGCAAAGCGAATTTTCAGCAGCTTTCTGAGCACTTAACAAATTCTGGTTTTGAAAATATACCAGTTTCAGATGACATTGACGTTGCAATTTCATACTTTTAACAAGTATTGAAAAATTGTATCAATTTCATAATTTCTCAAAAAATTTCAAAACATTCAAGCTTTTCCCATCCCTGGTTTAAAAAAGAACTTTAGATTCTTCGTAAAAAAAGAAACAGAGCTTGGAGGATTTTCATAAAAAGTATGTCCCCTGAGAATAGAAATGTGTATACTTCCCTTTTTGATGAGTTTAAAACCCTCTCGAATAATCTATATACTGACTATCTCAATACTATGCAAATTTCTCTTAAGCTAGACCCAAAAAGCTTTTGGAAATTTGTTAATTTGCAAAAGAAATCTGATGGCTTTCCAGTCAATTTTACCTATAACAATAATGTCTTAAATAGTACCCCAGAAATTTGTGATGCTTTTGCAAATAACTTTAGTCAATCTTTCATTGATACTCCTCTTACCGTAGACGAAGACTTCTTTTTCTACTTACGAGATTTTCCTCAATCCACCTTCAATAATATTACAATCACAATAGACAAAGTCTTATACTATCTGTCCTTACTTCATGATGATTATTCATCTGGACCAGATGGAATCCCTCCAATAATCTTGAAAAAATGTAAAACAATATTAGCTTCCCCTCTTCTACAACTTTTTTCTGTATCCCTAAGCTCGGGTAAATTTCCTTGTATATGGAAAAAATCCTTTATTACACCTGTTTTTAAAAAGGGTAGTAAATCTGAGATATGCAATTACAGGCCCATTGCTAAACTATCTTGTATTCCTTAGCTTTTTGAGCAGTTAGTTTGTGATGGTTCGACTTTTGTCTGTAAAAGTATTATTCGCAAACAACAACATGATTTTATGAAAAAGCGATCTACGGTAACAAATTTACTCACATTTTTAAATAAGTGCTCTAATGCATTAGAACGAGGACAAGAACTTGACTGTATCTATACGGACTACTCGAAGGCTTTTGATCAACTTTCTCATGAAATTATTTTATATAAATTAAAAGTTTATGGGTTTCCCCCTGGACTAATCACTTGGATTTCATCCTATCTCCAAAATAGATCCTATTAAGTTAAATTCGGAAACATTTTCTCCAACCCCTTCATAACCAAATCGGGAATTCCTCAGGGAAGTTACTTAGGACCCCTTCGCTTAGCTATCAATGATGTGCACCTCTGCATAGGTTATAGTGAGATACTAATTTTTGCGGATGATATGAAAATTTTCAAAAGCATTACATCTGACAATGATCTTGTTCTTCTACAAGATGATATTACCAGATTTGTTACTTGGTGTAATAAAAACGGTTTGAATCTTAACCCTATTATATGTCAGGCAATGACTTTTTCTAAAAAACGAATTCCTGGGTCAATTGACTATATTATATCGCAGCACACTTTACGTCGAGTTCATGGTTTCAAAGACCTTGGAGTTCATTTTACCTCTAATCTTGATTTTTCGGAGCATATAAACTAAATCGTCAACAAGGCCAATTCAATGCTAGGTTTTATTAAGAGATGGTCCAAGGAATTTCAGGACCCGCTTGTTACTCTCGCTCTTTACAACTGCTTAGTTCGCCCCCATCTTGAATACGCGTCCCAGGTATGGACTCCTTTTTATGAGATCCATAAAAACAGATTAGAAGCGGTACCAGTGGCGATTCCTTTCAGTTGGCTACTATGGCGGCGCGGCGGCGCCAAACCTAAAATTTCAACTTAGATGTAGTAGTCCAGTCAACGAAGGAAAAATAAAGGCGAAAAATCATGTAGTCTGGGTTATTATTTTAAAGGGTAGGGGTCACCCCCAGGTACAACATACCAAAAGTCCACAGCCCAGGCCCGCGAGCTTTAGTCAAGAGGGGGTGTTAAAGGTCCCCTTTTGTAGTGTTTCGCGAATATTTTTAAAACCAAGCGTATTAGCGGAAAAATCTGCACTACAAAAGGAAAGTAAATTAAATTTTCTACCGAAAATGTTTTATTCATATTTTCGCTAAAAGCGATATTAAGGGAGATGCGGGGTGAAGGAGTGTCAAAAAATATAAAAATCGGCAATTACCTTACAAATTTAGTGTTTACTGATCAATTTACTTAGAAAAAATGGAAAAAGTAAAAATACATTTTCTGAAACAAGGCAAAGGGGGTAACTACTGCCTTATATCTTTTTTTAATATCTCAGATATATATAATGAAAATTGAAAGTTATGTTACTAATTGCACAGTAAAATAAAAAATTGCACAATAAAATAAAAACTCACAAACAACTTATTTCATGCAGCTACTTTAGTAAATATAACAAAGCTTTAGATTTTCGCGCAGTTGACCGTGGCCCATTTGTTTTTTTTTCTGTCATTCAAATTTCGTTTGCAATCAATTATTTATAGTTCTTAGCACGATTTCAGAAATAATTAGTGCGTGTAATAGGTACGTAAAAAAAGATAATTCACTTCGCCGGGTTTTTTTGTGATGTTATTATTTTATTCCAGTAACTTAATTGATACTGAACGATGGATGAATTGCTAAAGTGCTTGATTTGTGATGGTAAAGTGGAGGACAATGATGATGCCAGTCAGGTCCATTACAAAGGAATAGCAGGTATTAAAAAAGCAAGTATTGTAAGAAATGATGGAAGGAGCGAAACTATCGAAAATATGAGAAGTGGTGTTGTTCACAAGGAATGCAGAAAGGTGTACACTAGGCCTCAAACGATACAAAGTATCAAACTAAGAGAACCATCTATGCATTCAACATCATCAGATACTGGCCCACTGTTTCGATCACATGAACGGCCATTCAGTTATAAAAATAACTGTTTATTTTGTGGGGAAACCATTACTGACGACTTTGAAGAAAGGCAGAAGAAAAAACCCGTCTATTTACGTAGAAAAATTTTTCGAGTTAGAGCTTTGCCAAGTGACAATACAATTGCACTTCGAGCATTGAAGAGGGAGGATGAATGGGGACAGACAGTATATCGACGAATCTTAGGAGTTAACGATCTATACTCTGCCGGTGCGATATATCATAAGGAATGCCTTCAAAAGTTTTTCTTAGAAGCTGAACCTTCATCAAGAAAAAGAGGACGTCCTGAGGATGAAGATATAAATGTGTCATTATTTATTATTAATGCTCCTCCAAGTGACTATAGCACTGTGTAAACTGCTCTACAGTATGCAGCCCAACAGAACATTAATGAAGGTTCCAATGTCTGTTTTGTGACGTTCGATCAGCCTCTATATATAAAGGCTAGGGAAATTCAGCCCGCGAACATCGCTGTGCGGCTGGGAGGATTCCACACGCTTATGTCATATATGGGGTGCATTGGACACACAATGGCTGGGTCTGGTCTGAAGGAAGTGCTTTCTCTAGTCTATGCAACAAATACAGTGGACAAAATGTGAACTGGCCATGCATATGCTCGTGCAGTTCGAGGCCATTTTCTTGTGCAAGCAGTACTAGCTGAAATTATTCTACAGCAAGCCACCATCTCAGATGAAGAAAAAAAAGGAATCAAGAGCCTTCTGGATGAAATGGAAAACTTAACATCAGAAAAGGTGGAAGAGGATTCTTCATTGGCATCCGTATTGTATAAATTTAAGAATGAGTTAGAGCACATCAAAGAGAAGGGACCTACCGCTGCATTGTGGGTACAGTATTTCAACATGGTTAGGTTAGGTTAGGTTAGGTAAGGAGGGGCGTGCACAACCCGAAAGCTGTAGCGTACACGGGGGCCTATTGGTCCATTGTGATCCCCTTAATATATAAAGCAGAGATGCTTCCAACTAACGACTTGCATAGACCGGCTCATTTACGAACCAACCTGTGCTGTCTATATATTTCCTCATGTTTGCCATTGAGACCTGCGCTAGATCGTCCAGTTCTCCAACAAATCTGTTTCCAAAGTATCGGAGGCGGCTTGTTTGAAGGTTTGGACAATCGCAGAGCAGATGTTTAATGGTTTCAATTTCTTCGACATCCTGACAGCTCCTACAGAAATCGGGTGCTAATACACCCAATCTAGTGGCCATTGTGCCAATGGCACAGTGTCCTGTTAGTACACCTATCAAGATTCTAATATTCTTTTTACTCAGCGATAGAACATACTGAGTTTTCTTTTCATTAATTCTAGGCCATAAGCTTCTAGAGATAACACAATCGTTCCTGGACATCCAGGAATTATTGATTTGCTCTTTCATAATTATGTCTATCTTCTTTTTAATCACTCCCATTGGAACGTCTGGTCCCATATCTATTTGGCTACTGTTATTCCTATTTGATACTGACCCCTTCCTTGCCAGTTCATCTGCTATGTCATTCCCTTCTATATTGCTATGCCCAGGAATCCAGCAGAGTTTGACTTGGTTGGTGTAGCAAATATTGTTCAGTATGCTTCGGCATTTTGCTACTGCCTTGGATCTAATAGTCTCACTGGAAAGTGCTTTGATGGCAGCTTGGCTGTCCACGAAAAAAGTGATCTCCGACGAGTTCAGTTTTTTCTTGTGAATTATTTCAGCCGCCTTTTCAATAGCGTAAATCTCAGCTTGAAAGACACTACACTCATCTGGGAGTTTGTATGATTCTCTAATATTAAGAGTTTCACAAAACACCCCAGCTCCTGTTCCTTCAGCCATTTTTGACCCATCAGTGTAGAAGCGGATACCCTGTTCACTGATTAGTAAGTTGGGTTCCCATCCATGCCTTTCGGGTATTGAAATAGAGAATTTTTTGTTAAAATCAATTAGGGGTGGAACGTAGTCTGTCGTCACATCAAGTCCGGCCACAGTGTCGTACCTTTGCAAGATGGACCCATGACCATAGCTGCTGTGCTTCCAAGAGCCCATTTCTTTAAGTCGAAGTGCACTCTTGGCTGCAGTGCATCTTATGTACTCGTCCAGGACTGGAAGATTGAGAATAGTTTCCAGTCCTGCTTGTGGCGTAGATCTTTGTGCCCCCGTTGTTCCTATACAGGCTAGTCTCTGTACCTTGTTCAGGTTTTTGAGATAGCTAACTTTTTCTACAGCTTTTCACCACACGATGGGTCGAACAATCTCCGTGTACATCCACTGGATGACTTGCGGTCTCATACCCCATCGTGTACCGAAGGTTTTATTGCATGTGTAGAAGGCACAAAGTGCTCTTTTCATTCTTTCCTCTGTGTTCCGTTTCCAAGTTAGCTTGGAATCAAGGATTACTCCTAGATATTTAGCTTCGTTGGATAGTTTCAGAGGAATTTCATTTAGCTTGGGAGGAGTAAAGTCCTCTTATTTCCTTTTCTTCGTAAACAGAACTAGTTCAGTTTTTAAAGGGTTGACCCCGAGACCGTTTTGTGCTGCCCAAGAAGATAGTTCTTTAAGTGCAGACTCCATAATATCTTTGATGGTGGTAAGATACTTACCCGATATCAAAATTACTATGTCATCTGCATAGGCCACAATTTTAATGCCCTGATTTTTAAATTTTGTAAGAATTTTGTTAACAACGAGGACCCAAAGGAGAGGTGAGATTACCCCTCCCTGTGGTGTGCCTCTTGTAACTGTTTTCTTGACAATAGTATCTCCAAGTTGGGAATTTATGATTCTACCATTGAGCATGGTATAAATTCAGTCCACGATGGCAGATTCAACTCCAACTTCTTCCAGAGCTGACTTAATGGACTCCGTTTTTACGTTGTTAAACGCTCCTTCGATGTCCAAAAATGCTGCCAGGGTATGTTCTTTGTATTCGAGACTTTTCTCAATTTGTGAAACGACTTCATGCAACGCAGTCTCCACTGACTTACCTTTAAGGTAAGCGTGTTGGTAGTTGCACAAATTGTTTGGATTGAGAAGCTCTCTAACATGCAAATCAATGATTCTCTCCAGTGTCTTGAGGAGAAACGAAGAGAGACTTATCGGTCTGTAATCTTTTGCAGTCGAGTGTGTCGGTTTTCCAGCTTTTGGAATAAAGACCACTTTAACCTTTCTCCAGCTGATAGGGACGTGTCTAAGTTTAATACAACTTTTGAAGATTACCCTAAGCCATGGGGTGATTATCTGTAGAGCATGTTGAAGAAATGCCGGAACAATCTCGTCTGGTCCAGCTGATTTATAGGGTTTGAACGAGTTTATTGCCCACATAATCTTCTGCTCTGTGATAATCTGTTCCAATTCTGGAGCTGGTTGAACAATGTCTAAAGATTCTGGTTGTGTATAACCTGAGTCTTCAGGATTCTTGCAGCCAGGGAAATGCGTTTCCATAAAGAGTTCAAGTGTTTCTTGGCACGAGTTCGACCATGATCCATCGGGATGTTTAATATATCCCGGAATCGCGGGGCTGGACGCAAGGATCTTTCGAAGTCTAGCCGCTTCACTTGTGTTCTCAATGGACTCGCAGTGTCTAATCCATGAATCCCTTTTGGCCTTTCTTAGATCTTTAGTGTATGAGTTAAGTTCGGCTCTATAAGAACTCCAGTCCTCCTCTACTTTACTCAGTTTGGCTTTATTGAAAAGTTTTCTGACCCCTGTTCGTCGTTTCTTAAGCTCACTGTTCCACCATGGTGGATTAGTGGGTCCAATAATACGAGATATGGGGCAGTGTCTTTCGAAGGCCGTTCTCATTTTACTAGTAAGGTTTTGAACAACAGTATCAATGGCTGAGGTTGTCGAAAGCGTTTCGTCCTCAGGTGGATCGATACGTTCGCTCAACCAGTTTGAGTACTCTGTCCAATTTGTTCTAGTTGGGTTTCTAAAAGGCTTTTTATCTTTTGGGTTCCTGTCTAAAGTAAAGAGTATCCTAAAGTGATCCGAGAAGGATTCATCAGGTGAGACTCTCCAATTCCCTACAGAAATTTTCTCATTATTACTCACAAAAGTGAGGTCTAGAATCTCTTCCCAGTTTTTATTACGGAATGTTGGGTGGTCACCCTTATTACATAACATAAGATTGGAACAGAGAATGTATTCAAAAATTGACTCACCCCTTTTGTTTATATCCTTACTTCCCCATTGAGTGTGGTGGGCGTTGGCGTCACATCCCATCACCAAAGGTGTCCCTCGTGCTGTGGTGTACTCTACAAGATCGCGGACCATCTTTGCTGGGGGGTTATCTTCATCGTACGGCATGTACGTTGACGCCAAGACGAAGTTGCCTTCCTTGGACTCAACACTGATTGCCACGTTATCTCTGTTGCTGTACCTAGATAAAAAGAAACCATTAATTGATTTTTTCGCTAGAATACAACTCCTAATTTCACCTTCTGACGTGGAGTGGAAAAGGTTGTAGTTTTTTTACCTCAATCCTTGTACCTGATTCTTTCGAAGCCAGGGCTCTTGGATTAAGGCCACATCCACGGTCTCCTGAGACATGTAGAGCATTAGGTCGTGCGTTGCTGCTTTAGTGTGATGCAAATTTATTTGCACCACCGGCAGCTTTTGACTCCCCTTTGCCATCATGCCTCCTTACCTTTACGGTTCCAAGACCGTATGTCAACACGTCTCATTTCTCTTTCAGGAGAAGGTCAGATTTCTTGTCTATTACAAACAAGAGGTCCTTCCCTTCCCCGCTGTTGCTCTTTCTGGAAGTCAGGAGCTTCCATTCTAATATGGAAGACTCTTTATTCTGTTTCGCCAGCAGTTTGATTATAGATAAGTCCTCGTGCGTGGCAGGAGGGGGAATCCATATTTTAACCTGCTGGCGAAGTGGTAGAGCTGTGACGGGAAGAACCCCGAGAGAAGCGCCCTCCCACAGTTCGCCAATATTATCGATTGTGTGAGTGAGGAACTCCAAGGATTTCTGGTCCCCACAACAAACCACTTTCACTCCTTTCCGCCATCTAGCTCCATCGAAAATATAGTCATCAGAACGATCATTTTCGGATATTGCCATCATGGATTTGAGGATTTCGTTTTCTACAAGTAACCAATTTTTAGTCGTGATTTTCCCATCCGGGTCGTCTCGACTTATTATGGCCACCTGCAGATCGATCGGGGTGGTGTCAAAACTGTTGGTTTTTAGCTTTTTCGAACCTTCAGTCGTGTTTGCCTCCTCTGATCTCATTCTTTTTGATGATCCTGGCTTCGTTCCAGAAGATTTGCCTACCTGTGCTTCCTCGTTCCTTTTCGGGTTCGATGCAGCGTTGGTCTGCCGTTTCTTACTGGAGGTCGCCAGTTTCGTAGTTGAGCCAGTACGAGCAGTAGGGTTATTACCAGCCTGTTCACGGGCTATCTTTTTAGGGATAGACTTAGATGTGGCAGCATTTACTCTTTCGCTGTCTGGCTTTTTAGCGTTCAAATGTTGGGGGGAAACAATGGGTACAGCAGCAGTTATTGCCAACTGACGTTCATAGTTTCTCACCAACTTCCTATGCTTTTTCAAAAGGGCCTTGTCTCACGAACTGAGAGTAGTTGGATCCTTTTTCTCCGTAGCACTCACGAATCTTTTAGAGGATCTGTAGTTACTGCGTTGCCTCGAAGCTTTGAGGGGTGCAGTAGGCTTCAGCTTAGTCTCTTCTGGATTCGATTCTTCTAGCAACTCATCCTCGGTTTGACTTCCTATAGAAGGAGGTCCGTCCAAGGTCTCCCTACCGTCAATAACCAAGCTATCTAGAGCAGGAAGAAGAGCCGCTGTGAGGTTGAGCACATTGGGTTGTCTTGTTAAGCCGGGCTTGTTTGTATCTTTGTTTACTTCTTTTTTTGTCACTGGCGACTTAGCTTCTTGCGAAGCCAAGCCCTCGCCGACAGCCGTGACTTCTGCCGACACTTGAGTGTATATCCCCACTCTAATTTCTTTCCCGAGTAAACTTTCTTCCATTTTATTTTGTTGGATGAACATCCCTGTTTTTTGTTGGTTTTTCTTAGTTGCATGTCCCTGCAGCTGGATTGCTGGAGGGTCAAACGTAAGCCCCCTCGCCACCGTCAAGGCGAAAACCGTCATCATGGTCACCTTGATGAAAAAGTTCATAGATTGTGAGGTGATTGGGATGGCCACTTAGTCTGCGTTCAACAAATGATCCCATTTTTCCACGCCAGTGGTCATTTCCACTATGCAAAATGTGCTCATCTTTATGTGCAGGACATGCTGGCATTGGAATCTAGCCACCCAGATGTATTTGAAGCGTTTGCAAGTAAAGGGTATTTCACTGTCAACCGAAGTGGTTCACGTTGGGCAGGGGTTTGGTCAGATATGACTATTGAACAGACCCTGATGCGCTCCATGAAAACCTCAGGTGGATTGGTGGGAAGAGGATTCACCGATACAGTACCTTCAAAGTGGGTTAGAGCATTTCGTGGAGCTGCAGCCATCTCATCATCAGTAGAGGGATTTGCTGGAGCGACAATTACCTAAATGGGGGAACAACATGTGGATTTCCGGCTATCAAGGCAAACTAAAGATACAGAAGACCGGTTTAAGATATATGATTGGTTCAGCAATCATCCTCCTTTTCAAATTCAGGATTCCATTATGTCTCTGTCAACTGGTGTAACTGGAAACTCTACCATAAACTGTCACCGAGCCTTTGAAATTGGAACGAACACTATGAACAGTATGGTAGGCTGTAATTTTGGTGACATAAAACACTCAAAAGCTAATATGGTGCTGTCTTTGTCCAGCATAAACAATTCCATTAAAGTTCATGGTCAAACGGTAGACCCTTTGACAATCTTTCAACGAACGCTCACATTCAAAAAGAACGATGAAGATGTAGCAGACCTTTTGAAATATGAATTGTCTCCGTTTCCACTTTCTCTCTTCACTGAAGGCGGTCTAAGAAAAGGGAAAAAATCTTCACTTTATGATGCCTTTCCGGTGGATGACCCAACAACTCTTGACATAAAAACAAGCACGAATGTAATTGACGGTGGCTTCCTCCTTCATCGTGTAAAATGGCAACTTGGAGCAAAGTTTTCAGACATCTGCGAAATGTACATGAGCTATGTATTGGAACATTATGGCAGAAACTGTTCAGTCGTATTTGATGGCTATGGTAACGTCAACAGCACAAAACAAGTAGACCAAAAGCAAAGGGGTCTCGCCAAAACGTCGGTTGATATTCAGTTTGATGAAACCATGTCCAGCACTGTTCAGCAAGAACATTTCCTTGGAAATGAAAGAAACAAGACAAGGCTCATCAAAATGATCTCACAGAAACTAAAGTCTGGTGGAGTGGAAACCGCCATCGCAGATAGTGATGCTGATACTACTATAGTACGATATGGAATAAAAAAAGCTTCCCGACATCCGATCGTAGCAATAGTTGGAGAGGACATTGATTTACTGGTTCTGCCAGGGTTCGGACTTCAAAAATCGCATTTCGAAGCAGATTTAGATTTTTTTTTAGAGGAGATTAGATTTGATTTTTATTATCCTATTCCAAGTGTACAATTTACATATATATTACAAAAATGGTTAAAGCATGGCTTTGCCGTCTGCCCCGATTGACATTATTTAATGTACATATTAAAATTGAGATTTTTTTTTTTTTTTTTTTTAATAAAGAAGAATTCACAAGTGAAAGCAAATATATAAATATGTATCTAATAATAATTTATAATATGGTTTCTTAGAACTCCTCGTTCAAAATTTTGTTCCTATAAGAGATTGCTTTTATATAAAATCTGTACAAGTGGGTAACATCCTCTTTGCAGTTCAGTATCGCTAGCACTTCCGCTTCCGTTTTCATGTCGCTGGCAAGAAAATTTCTGCGTACTTCCTTCAAGATAGGACATATTCCGATGAAATGAATGATGTCTTCTCTTACCGCCAGGTTACACAGGCTGCAAATAACTGGCAACTCTTCACGATGTGGTCTGAATTTTAGTCTTACCAACTCTCCTCTCATTTTAAATATTGCTGATATTAGTTTTTGACTGTTTTCAACCCGAAAATAATTTTTTTCGCACAGGTTATGTTCAAGTATGCTGTAAGTTGCTCTATGCACAGAAGAAGTCGCCTTGTTGATACAGTCATCCCTATATTTTTCATCAACTTTAGATACTAAGTCATAGAGGGCATTTTCTAAAACCTTTCTGTCGTTCATCTGATGGCTTAGATTCAGGTTAACGTCACAATAGTCTGCAAGCTCCTTGAGTTTCTCATACCAAAGTCCCTTCTTCTGGATTGTATACAAGGCTATTACTTTTGGCAATCTGCCTCTTGGCATATTAAGCACTTTCAATAAATAGTCAACATGTAGCTTCAGTGTTTTGATAAATAGGGGTGACAGTCCAGTTTCGATGTTTATCATGTAGTTTGGTGTGTTGCTTGGTAGCTGGAAACATCTTTTTACATAAAACCTCAACAACTTCTCAAGCGTTTCGTATTTTTCAAAACCCCAAGTTTGCGCCGCATACATCATCACGGATTCTGCAACTGCAATGAAAACCTTGTACTTAACACTATGGGAAATTAAGCTTTTTTTGAAGCATTACTTCCATGTCGCGCTAATAGCACTTTTAGCTTTTATAAGTTTATCTTTTAAATGTTTTTCCATGCTTAGATTGCTGGTTATGATAACACCCAGATATTTGTAGGATCTAACAACTTCGATCGGTTCATTGTCTAAGTGCCACTTTTCATTCCTGGACATTCTGCCAGACCCCTTCTTAAAGACCATCACTTTGGATTTGCTTAAATTGACCGTCAAATTCCACAACCTGCAGTACACATCAAGCCGATTGATCATTAATTGCAATGTTACAGGTGAATGTGCAAAAAGCACGAGATCATCAGCAAATAAGAGAGCTTTGATCACCATTCCAGCAAACTCAATCCCACCTGGTAGATTGTCGATTAGATCGTCGATGAATAAAGCAAATAAATTTGGACTTAGCGGACATCCCTGCTTTACTCCCATTGACGTTTCAAACCAATCCGACATTTCCTCACCGTTCCATATCGTAGCGTAGTTTCCATCATAGAGATTCTCCAAGACTCGGCCAAACTTTGATGTCACACCGGCGTTATAGAGTTTGTAAAACAACGCTCTTCTATCAATTGTGTCGAAGGCTGCCTTAAAGTCAACGAAGAATACGTATAACTTCTTTCTTTGTTCTAAATAAGTTCCCGCTATGCTTCTTAGGATAAAGATGTTATCACTAGTGGAATAGCCGCTTCGAAAGCCTGACTGGAATTCCTTAAGCTTCGAATTTCGATTCATCCAATCACAAAGGCGGTTATTCAAAACCGAGACAAAAACTTTGTATGTGGCGTTGAGAAAGGATATTCCACGGTAATTTTTTGGATCTGCCATGTTTCCTTTTTTATGAATGGGGATTATAATTGACTCCTTGAACTGCTGTGGTATGTTTCCGGTTCCTAGAATTTCATTGAAGGCCTCTGTAAGTTTTCCGTCAAGGTCTATCGATCCATATTTCAGGAACTCTGCCGTAATTATATCAGATCCGGGTGCTTGTAGAAATTGTTTGCTTCGATGTAGTGCTTTTTCAGAACTGGATAATTAAATTTTCGGTATACTCTTAGTCACCCAAATGATTTCTTTCTAGCCTTTTCACACTCCACATCATACCAGTCCTTCTTTGCTTTCTCTCTTCGAGTATGTAATTGTCTACAAACCGGATATGAAGATTTGATAACGTGCTCTATATCCCCTACACCAAGCTCAGTTCTCTCATGGAGATTTCGATTTAAGTTCTGCAGATACTCTGTTGCTTTATTTTCCTTCTAAATCAGTTTAGGAGGAAGATTAAGTTTCCTTAATTTATCCTGTGGAATGACATAAGGATTACAATTCAATATGATCGGCATGTGATCGGAAAAAGGCACACTCAAAACTTCAAAATCATGAATAATTGACATCCATTCGCCTCTTGCTAGACAGAAGTCTACGACTGAAGAACCTTGCTGCCCCACAAAGGTAAATTCACCATTTTTATCCGAATCACTTCCTCCATTCAGGATACGAAATCCAAATGAGTCACATAGTTCTAATAGTTTAATACCTCTAGGATTTAGAGTTGTATCTTTTGATTTTCTAACTTTGCCCGCAAACATATTTTCATTGCCTGTTTCACTCCCTATTCTTGCGTTTAAATCGCCTATAATCATTACATTATCTTCATTGTTGTGTTCCAAGAAATTAACTAAGGTTCCAAAATCTCTTTCCCAATGGTTACAGTTCGGTAGAGCAAATTGAAGAAAATATTGTGAGAATAATTTATGCCTCGGCACCAGATGCTAACAATAATTACATAACTTTCGCCCCTAAATGTAAATGGTTCGACAAAGAGTGTGTAAAGCTTCGTAAACTGTCGTTTAAATACTTAAAGCTATTCAGATTGACAAACGTCATGTCCTTCAAAAATTTGTATCTTGGTGCCAATAAGGAATTTAAACAATTATGTTCTACTAAGAAAGTAAATTACCTTAAAAATCTGGCCGTACAGGTTCAACACAGCAAAAATTCCAAGGAATTTTGGTCCAGTGTACGTGAACTGAGTGGATTGCATCGAGGTATGAAGATTGCTATTGAAGCTCAGACTCTAGCAGCACATTTTAAAACTCTTTTGTCGGCTGACGAGCATCTTCATACCTTCAGCTACGCAATGCAAGACTTTTATGTGTCTGAATTGCACGCCCCGATATCTTTAGGAGAACTGGAGGCAACTCTTTTAGGAATGAAAAACAACAAAGCCGCAGGTATTGATGGTATCCCAGTTGAATTTTTCAAAAATAGCAATAACCAACTCAAAACGTATATCGTAAATTTCTTTAACATTCTTTATAACAATGCTTACGTGCCTACGACTTTTTCAAAAGCCCTCATATTCTCGATATTTAAAAAGGTAATGCGATACAACCGGAAAACTATAGAGGAATCTCAATACTCAATTCTCTGAGAAAGATATTTGCGGGAATTCTTTACGGGAGACTTTCGAACTGGATAGAAAGAACCAACAGTTTGAGTATATTTCAAGCGGGTTTTCGTTCTGGATTTTCAACAATGGATCACATTTTTGCCTTAACATGTATTGCTAAGAAGTATACTGAAAAAAACAAGAGGCTTTATGTATGTTTTGTTGATTTTAAAGCCGCTTTTGATACCGTCAACAGACAGGCTCTGATATATAAGCTGGTTAGGCTTGGAGTCTCTCCGAAGTTTCTGATGCTTTATAAGAATTTCTTGTCGTCATCTAGTGCAGCAGTTTGGGATGGTTCGAAGTTGTCAGAGTGGTTTGAGACGTCAGCAGGTGTCCCTCAGGGATGTATTCTAAGCCCACTTTTATTCGCGCTATTTATCGATGATATCTCTGAAATGCTTCCTGGAGGTGTAATGTTCGCTGGAACTCTCATCAAAGTTCTTCTCTACGCTGATGACTTGGTATTAATAGCTGACAACCCCTTTACTCTGCAACTCCAAATTAATCGTCTGGATGATTATTGTAAGACTTGGGATCTCCACATCAATGTCCAAAAAACCAAAATTATGATTTTTGAGAGTCGAAATAGAAGGGTGAGGCTACCTAAAGAATCTTGGCGTCTCAATAATGAAATTATTGACGTAGTACGTGAATTCAAGTACCTTGGAGTTTTGTTAACATCGAAATTGAACTTTGGCCAGCATGCAAAGGATAAAAGCACTGAAGCTAAGCTAGCGCTAAATATAATGTGGAAAAGGTTCTTTGCTAACCAGAACATTGACCATTCGACAAAATATCAAGTGTTTAGGGCGACAGTTAACACTTGCATATGCTATGGAGTGCAAGCCTTTGGTCTTACACCCTTCGAAGAATTTGAAGCTGTTCAAAGATTTTTCTTCAAACGATTATTTCGATTGCCGAACTCAGCACCAACCTATGCTATACACGTGGAATCTGGCTTACCACCCATCTACATCAATAATCTAAAAGCTCATGCAGACTATCTAACAAAAGTGATGAGGAGAAGTAATACCAGTCTTCATAAAAAAATTCTGATGAGACAACTGCAATTGAATCAGTACCCTTTTAGAGAGTGGAATCAGTTGGCCTTATCCAATGACCTTTCTCTGTTCTTAACAGAGACAAATGTTTTCGAATGGCACAATATATTCGCATCAATTATTGCTGAGACAGATGAAAGGATTTTTGACCAGAGCACCTAACTGAGTACATAAGTACTATTTTCAGAGCAAGAGTAGAAATCCTAAATCTGAATTACATCCCAAATAGATGTCGGCAGATTTGTGAATTGTGTAACAGAAGAGAATGTGAAGATGTTTACCACTTCATTGCTGTTTGCCCTTTACTGCAAGAAATACGGCGCTTGTATTTCCAAGAAAGTTCTTTTCCACGCAATAGCTTGTTTGAGATATTAAACGGTGGTCGTGGTTGGTCTAATCTATACAAATTTTGCAAACACGCTATGAATTACCGGAATAGTTTTTGAAAATTTTTATTCTCTAAATATTTCTTCAAATTATTACTTTTTATGTGGCAAATCATTAAAATTGCAAAAATAGTATTTCATTTAAAATTATTATAACTTTTTATGTGGCAAATCATCAAAATTGCAAAATAATAAAAAATATTTCAAATCATTAATTTAGGTTTTACTTTTTATGTGGCAAATCATTAAAATTGCAAAAACTTCAGTACATATTATCGCTCTCCCATTAATTTATTTATTTATTAAATCTTAGCTAAAACTATAAATATTCATAGCATCACTTTTCGTTTTTATTTATAATTCTTTTTTTTTTTAAATATTCTTTTTTTTAATTTTTATATTTACTTACTCATGAAATGTCATATCCGGCAGACGGCAGATTGCCATGTCCGTATTCTTAAGTTTAAAATTGTATCAATATAAAATCGAAAAAATAAAGAATTTTATCTATCTATCTATCTATCTGGTTACAGTTTACGTGAGATGGTATTATAATATATTTCGTACAGTTAATGGTAATACTTAAGAAAACGATGTCTTCATCCAGTATAAATTCACATGATACATTCTCCAAAGCCTTCTTGTACCCGAAGTAACATCCGCCACTCGGACTTCCCCTCATATTTACTCTTGTTGCTGGAGTCCATCGGAAGTTAAAATTTTGAAAATGATTTCTATATAAATTATAATCTTCTTCAAGAACAAATGTTTCATACAAAAACACAAAATCATAATTATTTACTAGTTCATAAAAATTTTCATATAAAGACTTATTTCTAAGACCTGCTACATTATAACTTATTAATTTAAATTTTTTTAATTCATAATTTAAATATTTATTTTGGCAGACCCTACACCCTATGTTTGAACTGAGTTCGAAATTGATTCAAAGGTTTGTGCATTGACTAAGTTGTTTTCTGCTTGACACTAGGTGTCGCTCTTCTGGATGTTTTGACTTTCCTTATGTTCCGACGTTCTTCTGCTTCCTTCAAATTTCCCAGCTGATCGCTCAAATCTGTTTGGTAAATACGATTCAATTCTGAAATTCCACCTGCATTGTTGTTGTATAGCAGTCCCAATGTTTGGCTCCAGCGGAAAATTTTGTCGTTTACGAACATATTGTCATCTCGTACAGATACTTTTATTTTATTGTTTACTTCTACAAGTTTCTTTCTTATTTTTAGGAGTTGGTTTCGTTTTTGTCGTATTGTAATTGGAAGATCTTTGAAGATGATAACACCGGTATTCTGTATTTCTCTCGCCGATTTTAAGGCAGTGATGACCTGTTGCTTCGACTCGAGTTTGACAACAAATTTTTTAATGTTTGTGTTCCCAGACCTTAGTTCATGGATTTGCAGGTTATCTGTGCATGGAGGAGGTTGTATCACAGTTGAGCACACAGATTTCACCAGTTCTTTCGCATCTCTTCCAATCTGGACCTCGACTTTCATCATCAGATTATTTTCAGTGGTTTTTTTCTGCATTTCATCCATTCTAAATACTAGAAACTCGCATTTTTCTTCAAGTGCATCCACTTTTTTGGAGAGCAGTTTATTTTGCTCCAACATTTGTTTGTTCGCAATGACCATTGCTTCAATGTCGCTTTTAGATGCCACATCTTTCAATTTCATGTCTAGTAATTGAGCAATCCTAGCAAAATCTGATTCACTCATTTTTGTTTCGGTCATTTTATCAGAAATCTGCGCTTTTTTATGGCTGTTAAATGTTTTGGGAGATATCTCACCTATTTTGCGTTTATTCATATGCACTGACACTCAGGTTTTTTGTGGAATCACTTAAAAAGTTTATGAGTAAGAAGATTTATTGAATATAGACTCACTTGTATTAAGTAAGAATGCCTTTCTTTATATTTTGGTTTTGTTTTTGAGTTTAAATAAACTTTATATTATTTGTATTTCACTTTTTTTTACGGAGCTACTTTAAAAATCACCAACTCGAAGATATTAGACAGCTGTCAATCATTTCGAAGTAGATTGAAACAAAAATCGCAGTGAAACCAACATTTTCGAAGTAGAATTTTAATTTCATATTGAGGGGTGGTAAAAAGTGAAAAAATCAAAAACAAAAACTCTAGAGATGCCTGTTTTCAAAAAAATGGTGCTTCATCTGTCAAATCAATCTGAAATGACAGATCAAAACCGCTTTTACACACACACAGGCATCTCAAAAGGTTTGTGTTTGTTCTATACTTTTCCACTTTCGAGCAAAAAGTCTTGAATGTAGATAGTAATAAACCAAATTTGTTCTCAATTGAATCGAAATCGAAAATAGAAGTAGATTGTTAGCAAAGCGCAGTGGTGCAGTAGATTTGATAATGTATGAAAAAGCGAAGTAAATCTACTGCTTTCGCAGTAGAGTCCGAACGCTGGGTTCTGCTCCTGGCAAGGGAGCAGTGGGGACTAAAATTTACTCAACTGCCAACCTTAGAAATCTCCCATTTGCGAGCACTATCCTTCTTCTCCACGCCTTTAGTGGGTGTGATACGACGTCTGCTAAATATAAAAAAAGCAAATCTGGAGTGGTGAAAACATTTAGAAAATTCACCTGCGAAATAAAAGAAATAAATGACGTTTTCTCCAACCCTTGTGCAATGGAAAAAAAGTCTACCAGGCCCCATCAAATGAAATAAATTTAAATCAACTTCGCCATGCAGCATTCATCAAGGCTTCAACTAAACCGAAGCCTGATTTGGCAGCACTACCACCGACTAAAAGGGCTGCAGATCAACACTCTCTTAGAGTTTATCTACAGGTATACATCAACATACATTTTCTTAACGCTTGTTATAAATGGAACATAAAAATATACTTATGTACATATTTGCATGGTAAATTTTTCGACAAGCTACAGGGGGTTGTTGTTTATTTACAGATCCAGCAGTGGCTCCAACATGAATGCGACAGTGAAGAAAAATTGTCACCCTTGAAATGGGAATGGACTAGGAGTGCAGGGCTGCCTCGTCCCAGTAACTACCACTGACCCTATAGCTCCGGACACAATATTAAATAATATTTTCTGCGCCTGCACAACGGGATGTGGGGGACGTTGTGGATGCAGAAAACCAGGCATTCCTTGCTCCATTGTTTGCGGGACATGCCATGGTGCTTGCACGAATGGTCCTTCTGTGCAGGACATACAAGACGATAGTGACATCGAAAATGTTGGTGATATGAACCACGATGATAATTCTGATGCGTTTTAAAATAAATAATTAAGTATTTTTTTAATAAAAATTTTCGTTTTTTTTCTTTTTTTGCGGAATTATGAATAGGTTAGCTTTGGTATACTTAAGTAGCTGCATGAAGTAAATTGTTTGTGAGTTTTTATTTTATTGTGCAATTTTTATTTTATTGTGCAATTAGTAACATAACTTTCAATTTTCATAATATATATCTGAGATATCAAAAAAAGATATAAGGCAGTAGTTACCCCCTTTGCCTTGTTTCAGAATAACTGTTGAATAAAAAACGTATTTTTACTTTTTCCATTTTTTCTAAGTTAATTGATCAGTAAACACTAAATTTGTGAGGTAGTTGCCGATTTTTATATTTTTTGACACTTCTTCACCCCGCATCTCCCTTAATATCACTTTTAGCGAAAATATGAATAAAACATTTTCGTTAGAAAATTTAATTTACTTTCATTTTGTAGTGCAGATTTTTCCGCTAATACGCTTGGTTTTCAAAATATTCGCGAAACACTACAAAAGGGGACCTTTAACCTCCCCTTCTTGACTTAAGCTCGCGGGCCTGGGCTGGGGACTTTTAGTATGTTGTACCTGAGGATTACCTCTACCGTTTTAAACAATAACCCAGACTACATGATTTTTTGCTTTTATTTTTCTTTCGTTAGAAAATTGACGGTTTGAATTTACTATAGAACTTACTGAAAAGAAAGAATTTTTTTAAGAAAGAAGTAGTTTTCATAATCTTAATTTTTCTCAAAAACTAAAAGACCTACAACTCTCTAGTTTTTAGCGTTCGACTAAAGATTAATGACAGCATCAAAAATCAAACACAAATTTAGTACCTTACAATCAATACAAATAATTTTTTTTTTTTTTTTCAAAATTTTTAATTCAAAATCCTTTTTTTCTTAAACCGTTGACTGAGATAACTTAATTCAACAATAAAATAGTAGAATAGGTTCTTGGATTTTCAAAAAGCTATAGTATAGTATTCTAATTGTTGCCGTTGTTTCCAAATGATTGCATATGCAGTTTAAACCAATGTTTAAGAAAATGATCTCTCCCTTATAAACGGGGGCGAATAGACCCCCCTCTCTTAAGTGATTTTTTTCTTAGAACAACCCCCAAGATCATTTCACATAGTATTGGTCAATAACTTGGAAATAAGCTGTAAGGTTCCTACCTTTGAAAATACAGTGTTTTTCATTTGACAACAAACACTGTATCAAATAAATTAAATACCGATATTTTAAGCCCCACAACCTACTTTTACTACATACCATCTATCTCATCACGTTAATGGAATTATCATGAATGAACATGCATTTACTTTTTTTAATATTTTTGGGTTGATTGATCAATAAAGATTAAATTTGTAACGCAATATCATGATTTTTCAGATTTATTGACATTTATAACCCCCGCATCTCCCTTACTATTGCTCCAAGCGAAAATATGACTAGGGCTTTTTTCTGTAGAAAATTTAATATACTTTCATTTTGTAGTGTATACTTTTCCGCTTATACCCTCGGTTTTCAAAATATTCGCGAAATACTAAAAAAGGGAACCTTTACCCCCCACTCCTGGCTAAAGCTCGCGTGCCTGGGCTGGGGACTTTTGGTATGTTGTACCTGGGGGTCACCCCTACCCTTTAAAATAATAACCCAGACTACATGATTTTCGGCATTTATTTTATGATTTAAGATCTTCGTTGACTGGACTATAGGTACATACTACAAACAAATTATTTGTATTAAAACTTAGATACAGAACATTCTTTTAAATACAAAAAACATAACATCCCTATGCGTTTAAATCATTTTAAACCAGCAAAACCTTTTAAATCACTACAACCCCTACGTTCCGTGCTACATTAATCCCATAGTCTAATATGGACACCGTTACGTCATACAAAGTGTCTCGCTTCATATTTTGCTTTCAACTTCGGTGTTGAGTTGGCTACAAAATTTGCTCCATCAAATCTCATACAAAATATACTATTATTCCCGATGTGCTGTCTCATTCTTTCTTTAAGAAAAGATCGACAAAATAAAGGGTCCGCCATCTAAGGTTTTTTTTTCAACTAGTGCTTATTTCGTGAATGGTAACACTCAGGGCTACCTTTCCAAATTTTGAGAAAGAGCCAATAAAAAGAGTATTTTAAGAAAAAAAGAGCCAACGCTGAAAACGTCCCCAAAATAAAAAATATGCGCGACTGAGCCGCACGAACTTGCTCTTATGTGCAACGTGCAATCACACTGTGGTTCTAAAGTCTTAAATAAAATAGTTATGGGAGCCTATATTTTATACATTTGCCAAAACTTAGTTGAGTTGCAGGCAGTATTATGTGAGTATATAAAAATTAGCAATATAGCCCCGTGTTACACATATGCAATATGCATGCAAGGAAATTATATAGTGTCCGCCATCTAACGTTTTTCAACTTGTGCTTATTTCGTGAATGGTAACACTTAGCTCATGTCTGATTTGACAGATAATTAGTTTTATCCTTCCGCTGAACGAATATGGTTGTGTATACGCTTCGCTAAGTGGGCCTGCGATCGACTTAGAGAAGATGCCGATTTTGCCAAAAAAAATCATCTTTTCAGATGAAGCTCATTGTGATCTTGGCGGGTAGTAAACAAGCAAAATTGTCGCATTTGGGGCACAGAAAACCCGCACGCATACATTGAAAAGCCGATACACCCAAAACGAGTCACTGTTTGGTCATTTTTCGAAAATGAGTAAGGTGTGGCCGTTACAGTCAATGGCGATCGTTATCGGGCCATGTTGAACGAATTTTTGTTCACAAAATCTAAAGAGAAGGATATTGGCCACATTTGATTTCAACAGGACGGCGCTACGTGCCACACAGCCGAAGCTACACTCGATGTTTTATAGCATCTTCCACCCGTTTTGAATAATCGAATTTTCAAAAAATAATTTTGAAATATGTTTTAAAATCCAAAAATAATTTTTTTGGAAAATTTTGATATGCAATATTGTTTAGATTTATTTCAAGCTTGTGTATACAAAATTTAGTTTTAATCGATAAGTCAGATAATGGGAAAATGGGAAATCAAAAAAACCGTCCTATGATACATATACATATGTAGGTACTTTTAATAATAGTTCAATGGAAAATTTAATAATTTTAAATGCTAGACCCTACTAATTTTGATACAAAAAAAATGTATCAAAATCGAAGAAGTCATTATTTAGCTAAAAAGGATATTCCTTAAAGGTTTTTTAAGCATTTGTAGAGGAGGCACCGTTATTTTTGATTATAAGAATAATTTTTGTCTAAAATCTTTAAGATAATGTTGAAAAATTCTTTCGTTTTTGAAATATCGAGTTGCCAAAAAAAGTATTCAAATTAATTTTTAAGATCCAAAAAATATCTTTTTCAAAATTGAAATGAAAAAATAACAAAAACTTACAAAAAAAAAACAGTTGTAACAAAATAAATACAACAGCTGAACCATTTGAAAATTGAATCCGAAATATGGCACTTGCATCTCGTTCTTTCTCTTTGCTACGTTCGGGAAATATATAGGCGAAAAGCTAAAAAGTAAGAAATTGATTTTTTTAATGAAAATGAACGCGTTCAGATTTCAAAGAATTTTTACTCAAAGGAAAAATTTCAAACAATTTTTCACAAAAAGTTATTACTTAGAGGAAAATTGAAAAATTATGAAAAAGAAATTTAAGTAGATATATTATTCTGAAAAATAGTAAAAAGAGCGACGAATATCTCAAAAAGAGCCAATATTGGATGATTTTAGAAAAGTGGAGCCAAAGAGCCACACCTGGAAAAAAGAGCCGAATTGGCTCTTTAGAGCCACGAAGGTAGCACTGGTAACACTTAGCTCATGTCTGATCTGACAGATAATTAGTTTTATCCTTCCGCTGAACGAATATGGTTGTGTATACGCTTCGCTAAGTGGACCTGCGATCGACTTAGAGAAGATGCCGATTTTGCCAAAAAACTCATCTTTTCAGATGAAGCTCATTTTGATCTTGGCGGGTAGTAAACAAGCAAAATTTTCGCATTTGGGGCACAGAAAACCCGCACGCATACATTGAAAAGCCGATACACCCAAAACGAGTGACTCGTTTGGTGCGGATTGGATATTTGGGCCATGTTGAACGAATTTTTGTTCACAAAAATTGAAGAGGAGGATATTGGCAACATTTGGTTTCAACAGGACGGCGCTACGTGTCAGTTGCCACACAGCCGAAGCTACACTCGATGTTTTGCGCCATTAAAAAAAAAAAAAAGAAGTTATTTGGCGGACCCTTTATTCACAAAGGTTTTCTCTAATAAAAGAGCCAAACTGGGAAGAGAAATGCGAGATAAAATGTAGTATTTGATTTTTATCTTTTAAAGGGGTGGTACTATAAGGCTGACATTTTGCCAGATGATAGAAATTACTGATCTAAATATGACCACAAAAACTTATAATCCTAGAATACCCTTGAACGGTCATAACGGCAATTTTTGAGCGCTTTCACATATGAACTCATATCTCTTGAGTGCATAAATGGATATCTTTGGTTTTTATTTACTTTGCATATAAATAAAATTACGGTTATTTCGATACCTCACTTATTATCCTACGTGGAATATAATCGTCACAATCTTGATTTTAAATTGATCGAAAAATCTAAAAAATTGCATTGAAATAACCTGGTTGGACGATTGCCGACTAGAACCCACCAGTGGAGAACCCCGTTATCTGAATCGAATGTTATAATTCGAATTTGATATGGTTGGCTTTAAAAAATCATAACTCTCGTTCTACTAATTAGATCTTCAATGTTAAGGCATCTGAGTAAAGCCAACATAACACGCTACGTTATGTAAAAAAATCATTGGAGAGGGGCAGGCATTTTTATACTAAAAGGGTGAAAAAGTCACCCCTCAATTCGATTTGCGGTATTCTAAATTCAAAAGTTGATGAAAAAATTCACAATGAAAAAATCAAAAAAATGATTAGCCTCTCTTCTAAAATTATTTTTAACAATGTTTTACAATGAAGCCCACACGAGAGGTGCTAGAATTACTCAAATGTTTTTTTTTTTGCAAATAAAATTCATTTTAATTAAAAAACAGATCGACATAGCTTCATTAATAAATTTATTACTCAAAAAGTGCTGCATTAATCTTTATGATTAAGGTCTTAAAATACTATCATTAAGGCATTTGTTCGATTTGTGAACAAAATTATCAGTTTTTACATTGAAACTTTGAAAAAAATCTAAAAACAATTCGAGTTAAAGTTGCGGGTATGCAAATTAGTTTAGAGTGAAAAAATCGCTACTTTCGAGCCTAGAAAATCAATAAAAAACTTGAATATTAAGAAATAAAAGGTATCTATAATACAGAGTTATGAATCCTTATTTATGCTTAAAATATCCAATAAATAGCATTTTAACTCAAAAATAACTTTACTCGATGCAAAGAGATGTTATTTATCATTTGGGAATATAAACCTACTCCTGGACTCGGAAGCTTTTTTCGTGGGTCGTTTGGGAGTATACTAATAAAATGGAGCGGCTTTAAGTGCTGTGCATCAGCTAATATCTCATGTATTTTGTAGCCAACCCAGAACTCAAGACCAGAAATCGCCCCTGAGCGGTACAGCGTAACTTTATTCGTTTCGATTTAAAAGGCCTACCGTGATCCGATCCCTACAATCTTCCTCCTTATGAACATAGGATTGAACTTCATCAAATTCAGCCCCTTTCACAAAGGAGGATCAATAATGATATAGTTTTTTCTCATCAACTTATAACTGGCTTCATTGATGCACCCGATTTATTAAGTTGTATTAATTTCAATTATCGTGAAGGAAACCACGATATTCGTAGTTTTGATTTAATGCATCTACCTTACCACCGTACTAATTATGGCATGCATGAACCATTTACTCGCATGGGCAAACTTTTGAATTTGAACTCAAATATTTTTGACTTTAATGTAAGTAAGAGTAGTCTTAAAAATACATTAAAAACCAGTGTTCCACGCTCTTAATGTTTGTGTTATGTAATTTTAATTCTTGTCTTCATTTTATGTGTATGCGTATTTGTTTCTTAATGTTTTGTAAATTTTTATTTTTCTTAATGTAAAATGTCCAGTTGTCTTCTAGTGTGTTAGACTTATGTAATTTAGTGACTATGAATATGCCCCATTGTTTGTTATGCCCATGAGCAACCATGATTTTCACACAGAATACAATAAATCAAACAGCAACATCAAACAGATATAAAGGGTTTTCTAATAAGAGGTGTTATTTTGATATTCAAAGAAAAATGGCATTTTTTGAGATAAATGATTGGATGTTTATTTCATTATAAAGAGGAAGGTATGCCGTTAATAATGGAACACAACATCAGCCAAATGGCCGCCACGACCACGCTTACAGAACCATATCCTTTTCATGAAATTTTCCATAACCAAATCGCAAAGTGGCTGCCCTATGTCCTCGATAGCCTCACGAATTCCATCTTTGAGGTCTTGAATCGACGCTGGGCTGTTGGCGTAGACCTTATCTTTCACGTGGCCCCAAAGGAAGAAGTCGCAAGGTGTTAAATCACAAGATCTCGGTGGCCAATTGTGATCACCTCTTCGAGAGATAACACGGTCCGGAAACTTTTCCCGTAAAAGATCTATGGTTTCATTGCTTGTGTGGCACGTAGCGCCGTCTTGTTAAAAGTAAACGTTGTCCAGATCAATACCATCCTATTCCGGCCATAAAAAATCATTAATCATCTCTCGATAGCGCAATCCATTGACCGTAACTGTTGCTCCAGCCTCATTTTCGAAAAAGTAAGGTCCAATGACCCCGCCGGACCATAAACCGCACCAAACAGTCACGCGTTGAGGATGGAGAGGCTTTTCAACAATAACTCTTGGATTTTCCGAGCCCCAGATGCGACAGTTTTGCTTGTTGACGTAGCCTCCGAGGTGGAAATGGGCCTCATCAGTCAAGATGATTTTTCGATGAAATTCCGGATCATTTTCATGCATTTCAAGGACCCAATCAGCAAAGACACGACGTTGTTGATGACCAGCCGGCTTGAGTTCTTGTGTTAACTGAACTTTATAAGCCTTAAGACCCAAGTCTTTATGCAAAATACGGTGTAATGACGTTTGTGGAATGCCTAATTCCAAAGAACGACGAGGAATGGACAAACCTGGGTTTTCTTCAACACTTTGGGCTACAACAGCAATATTCTCAGTTGTTCTTGAGCGACGTGCACGGGTTTTATTCTTCACATCACTAACTTGTCCCAACAGCTCGAATTTGTCCACCAATTTCTGTATTGCGGTCCGACAAGGTGCTTCACGACGACCCAAAAATGTTTTAGTTTTACGAACCGTCTCTGCCAAATTTTCACCATTTTTATAGTGAATTTTAATAATTTCAATGCGTTGTTGAAGCGTTCCATTTTTATTAATGGCGTAGTTTCTACTTGTCAAATGTCAAAAAATGACAGCTTCAAAAGTAACAGCTACTGAAATAGCGGGCTATTCAAAATAACACCTCTTATTGGAAAACCCTTTAGTACAGAAATGATTGATTAATTAATAACTAAACGAAAAAAAAAACAATAAACAATCATCGAAATAAAATTAAAAATGAAGGAGTTCCACCAACAAAATACATCTATAAGGATTTACACCAACATTCTACCTCACAAAATAAAAAAGAATTAAAAAGCACAATATCACAGTGTCGTTGAAAACAAATAATAAAATTCTACAACCAAAAAGAGAAATAGAAGCCAAGCAACTCTCTGGAGTACATATACATAAATTAAAAGCGATGATTGCGACAAGTACTAGATTAGACAAACATGAAGAACACTTAATGAAAGATTTCAAGAACATAAACCAAATACAAAATCCTATAATGCAATACACCTTATTGACAATAGCCATAATTATACAGATTTTGACGTAAATCTTCAACCTGTACACATATCCAAAAAAGGGAGAATGCTAGATGCCTTGGAGAAGTTTGAAATATATAGAGCATACAAAAAAGAACAAGACAAACTTCTAAATGCCAAATTGTTTTTCAAATCGAATGCACTATATTACACTGCACTTCAACAACACGACGCTTGAAGTACAAAAAAGAAAACCAAAATTAAAGAACTAAACAGAAATATACGATATAAAAAAGAGACAACTTCACCAGCCATCATCACTACAAGACATAATCAATTACATGTATAGTGGACAGCAAAAAAGAAAAACACCTGTAAAGGCTCGGCCAAACAGAACGCGGACTGGCAGTACGGGCAGATCTCTAGTTGACCGACGTGTTCTGTGAGGTCAAACAGAACGCGGGCATCATTAGGCGTTCTAGTCCTTCCCATAATTTCTTCGGCAACACAAAGGTTACTCTGCACCTAAAATCAACATAAGAAATGAAAACCATTCTTTTGTTTGATGCATTCTGGCACCCTATCTCCTCTAATGTCTATGTTTCTTTGTATTGATGCATTCATTTTATGTAACACTCCTTTTGAAGTGTGCACGTCGTGTTCTTTGTAAAAATCTACAGCTTGAAATTGCCCGTCGCGTTCTCTTTTGGATCGCTTTAACTGACCGCTTTCAGTTTGAACGACACGGTATGACTTATGTCGTTTTCGATTGGATTTTCGGTCTATTCTACTCCTTTTTAATTCCAATCGAATATGAAAACACCGACTTTCCTAAATTTACACGCACACTTCCAAAAGCCGCCATTTAACAAAATGGCTTCTTCAAGTATTTACCACTTTTTACAATTAATCCAACGAAAACCTTTATATGTATGTGTGTGTTCCTCGTCTACTCCAATATGAAATTGGGAACAGAAGAACACTCCGAAAACATTACTCGGAACAGCCAATCGAAGACTTTTGGAGTAGTAGGAGTGAAAAAGGAGTGCAAAAGGAGTACTCCGAACATCCAAACGAAAACGACATTACAACAGCACAGAGAACTCGACGGGCAGAATTGTTGCCCGCACCGCCAGACCACGCTCTGTTTGACCAGGCCTTAAGAAATCGTGCCTGAAGATTAAATTAAAATTCATTCGACAGCCCTGACGTTTTTCTTACTGCCTGATTTTTTTTTAGCTCCGTCATTTATCTATTTAATTAAGTCAATTAATCTATTGTTTTATTCTGGAACCTTGAAATTAATACACTTTAACAGCCAAATAAATAAACGTGGAATAGCGAAGGGTTAGTCCTTATTCCGTGAACTAAGTGCAAAATGTTAATAATAAATCAAAATTTCTAGTAGTTGACGTTCACTAAGCTAACCCACCGAACTAGATGTTATAGCAAAGGTATAAGTATAAGAACCAGATGTATGTCAAATTTTTTCTGAAATTAAAAAATATAAGTGAAGATTGTCAATTTAATTTTAAATAAAAATAATAATTTCTGCTAAATTTATCGAGTTCTTAAATCATTTGCAATTTATTGGACAATCAGCCATCAACGACGTGAAAAAGAAAAATATACAAAACCCGATATGATCCAATGCAATTGCTTATAGTGAGGAGGATTTCATGAATATGCATAGGTTTTCCAAAGAAAATATGAGTTAACTCAGCAATTGTTGAAGATGACTTAAATGGGGATACAAAAGGTGGATATAACACACAACAGACACAACACAAACAATAAAAAATGATAATAATTTTGAAAGAAATATGATATTAGAGCTTTTTGTTAGTTTTTTTTACAAAAAACTAACCCATGCGAACGAACAGGCATATTACTTATTGTAGTAGATTTTCATAAGGGATGTTTCGTAAATGTCGCTTTACTATTCAACGAACATTTTGTTTTTATTGATGGAAAATTTTAACCCGTAGCTTAACTCTTATTCTATGGTTTAGTATACTCTTGGAATAAAAGTGGATAAAATGTTTTTTATTTGTAGGGCTGTAACAATTTTGTTAAATATTTTTGTTTCTCGCGAGTGGTTTTTGCATTCAAGAAATCCTTTTTTTATTGAAATAAAAAATATTATTGAATTCGGTAAATTCCTGTGCTTTGATAAAGTCAACATTCATCGTACTCGCTCACTCCTGGATTGTGAATATATTCTTATATATTTTGCCTTGTCTTCCCTGGTGAGTGCAATTTTTCTTGTATATGTTCTGCCAACACGAAGCAATAACATCGATATTATACAAAAAAAAAAAAACGACATATTTTCTTTTTTGTCTACATTGTACAATAAGCATATACCAACAATTGGCCGTCAGTTTTGGATACCATAAACTTTTTTTTAGTTTTGTCTCATCTTTTCCCGGTGAGTACACTTTTAGTAGATGTTCTGCCGGTAGTTTTTTTTCGGTTCTGCATAAACAAATATTTGACTTTTTCTCTTGGCAATAAAACAACAACAACGTCTGCATACCGAGAAATAAAAATCGAATTGTCAAAAAGCTACATTATCCTACAACCTACATCTAGCTGATACACAAACCTTTTCATCACACCAAACTACGTTACCTACCTGAAAGAAACTTTTACACTGCTCAAAAAAAATTAAAGGACAAAACTCAAGGCACGAGTACGATAACTTTGGCGCCAAAAATTGATAACGTTTTTTTTAGAGGGGTCAAAAACAAACATTTTTTTCTATGGGAGGGGGGGGGGGGTCCATCTCGCCCCGTTTAAGAGGTAGGGGCAATTTTAGAAAAAAATCTTAAAATAAAAAAATAATTGTTAAAAAACAACGGCAACACTTACATTAAATTAATATACCGTTTTTGAAAGCTATGAATCTATACTTTAATCCTGCATTTAAATTGAATTATTTTAGCTGATAATTTTTAAAAAATTCGCATGCAAACTAAAAACTAATTGTTAAAAAACAACGGCAACACTTACATTAAATTAATATACCGTTTTTGAAAGCTAGGAATCTATACTTTAATCCTGCATTTAAATTGAATTATTTTAGCTGATAATTTTTAAAAAATTTGCATGCAAACTAAAAACTTTGATAATAAAATGATGCGCTGAATTGGCTTTTTGTGGTCAATGCAAATATCAATTTTGAATCGACCACAAAAAACCGAATTGATATTTATGTCTTCTAGTTTTTGAGAAAATTGATAATTACTAAAACTACTTTTGTATGAGATTTTAGTTTTTTTTGGTGCTTACATAATATACAATGCAAGCACCCAGCATTACGGCGTATAAATAGTGAGATATGTAACCCCCCTGCTTGGCTCACTATAGGATTTGGGACACGTGCGAGGTTGGGTGCATGCAAAGTTTCTTTTGCATTTAAAGAATCTGGATTCAAATTTCTTTTGCATTTAAAGAAATATACGTATACGTGGCCCAAAGTTGCACATTTAAAATGTTCAGACATGAAAATGTATTGCATTATAAAAAATTCACATTAGGTAATACTGTACGACTGCAGCAAATATATAAATTTCTTAATATGAATGTTTGTGTCTTACATACTTATATAATGCAATTGCAATGTTCGAAGTATATGTACATACCTAGATTATATAAAAATAAATGAACAAACATCCGAATTTCGTACCGTTATTTTTTTTATGCAAATGTGGTACAGGTTATTGGTTACAAAGGTCATTCATTATTCAACCTTTGTAGAGTGAAGTGTTTTTTTTTTCTGTGAATACAAAATGGCGGCTAAGCATCCACTACTTCATGATAAACTAAATAACTTTTCAATATTTTGTTCGTTCGGGGATTTGGTGTCGACAAACGAAAAAAGCATTGCTTTTTTGGAAGAAATTTGTCTAATTCCCACTAAAACGTCAACTCCCCCACTTTGTTGCAACTTACCAATGAAAGTGGAAAAATTTAAAAATAACTATTAAGTTCGGTTGGATGTGGCGATGCTCAAAAAAAAGCTCTAAAAAAAAAGGTGACAAAAATTGTAGGAATACAATCAACCCATCTATCGGCACATTTTTCCATGGGCCTCAATGTCGGCTAGAGATTCGCGAAGTGCTTGCGATAATTATCTCTTTTGTGATTAAAATACCTGTGAATACAGTTTTTCAGGTAAGTTAGTTACATCTTAAGCTACAACTTAAGGATTTGTTTTTAAATATTATTTTATATCATTATTTTAAAATAAGCATTTAGTCGCTTGGCGCCATCACGACAGTAAAAGTGAGCTTAGTAAATCTACTATAATAGATTACTTTAACTATTGTCGTGAAATAGCCGAAATAATAGCGTCTCACGTTGATGTTACCATTGGCGGCGAAGAAAAAACTGTTCAAATCGACGAGACTTTTCTTACAAAAAGGAAATACCACAGAGGTCGTGTAACCGAACAGATGACAATCGTAGTGTTGGGATTGTTTTGCAAAGAAGATAAGATCGGACGCTTCTTTAAAGTGAATTCCAAATGTAAGGAAGATTTGTGGCCTTATATCCATAAATACGTCAACCCCAACACCAGTCGTATTTGTACAGAAAGCGCACGCCAGTACATGGGTGTCGAGAAAATGTTCCCTAGTTCTACGAGTCATGAAGTTACGAACCACAGCAAAGGCGAATATGTTGACAAGACCGATGCAACAAACACTATAAATGATTTGGAAAACCAGAACAAGCTTCTAAAAAAAACTATTTTATGCCGGAAAACAACGCACCACCTTCACCAATATATGGCACTTTTGTTTCATAGAAAATACTGCCTTGAACAAAAATATAAAGACGACTTGGGCTCCCAAATCATGGAATTTTTACTAGACGTAAAAAAAGTGTACCCAGGTCTTATCGATGGTGAAGAAAGTATGGGTTTGCAACTAAAGGACTTCGACCCTCCCACTGTTCACAGTGAGCACAGTGAGGGTGTTTTACCGCCAAAACAACCTCGGCTTTTCACCATCAACGACGAACTCAATGAACTCGACAGTAACACCAGTACGGACGATGACTTCATTGACGAGACTTACATACCTCTTTAATAATTGAACATTGACTTTACTATTTTTAACTAACTCCTGACTTACTCACAAACTGACCAATTGGGACGCGGAATGCAATGCAATTCTACCTCCTCGTGGAGCATTCTGGGTAACGCTAAATGAATTGCTGTACTTAACTTACAAAGATGAACCTAATCAACGTAAATACCAAAAAACAAAAATCTCATAAGAAAGTAGTTTTAGTAATTTTCAATTTTCTCAAAAACTGGAAGACATAATTCGTTTCGGTTTTTTATGTTCGATTCAGAATTAATATTTTCACTAACATTTACTAGCTAATTTAGCGCATCATTTCACAATTTTGAGAAAAATTGGTCTAAACTTTTTTTTTTCCATTTTTTTTTATCAAAATTTTGAGTTTGCCTGCGAATTTTTTAAAAACTATCGCCTAAAATAATTTAATTTAAATGCAGGATTAAAGTATAGATTCCTAGCTTTCAAAAATAATATAGTGTTGCCGTTGTTTTTTAATAATTATTTTTTCATTTTAAGTCATTTTTTTTCTAAAATTGCCCCTTCCTCCTAAACGGGGCGAGGTAGACCCCCCCACCCATAGCAAAAAATGCTTATTTTTGACCCTTCTACAAGAAACCATTATCAATTTTTGGCGCCAAAGTTATCGTACTCTCCCCAAACTCAATAATAAAATTTGAATTAAAAGGTCATCTTGCACTTTATGCGAAAAAATTGCGGACTATTTGATTGATTCAATAATATGTCATGGCAACTGTCGTAGATCCTTTCATTTAGATTGTATCGACGCACCATACAGCACTATTAAACTTTTCAAGGAAAGGAAATCTTAATATTATTTTTGTGATGAGTGCGATCCGTTTGCGTACATTAACATTACTCGAGACGTACTACAAAATAAATATAACCTCGAAGAGTTGCATGCACAATTACTGCATCTTACCGAACAAGTTGACAAAATAACCACTTCGCCTACAATACATAATACGGAATCACATAATGATGAAATCGAAATGGTTGATAGCCGATTACTAAATAATACATCATCTTTAAAGCGAAAAATTGACGAAACTGATACCGAATCTTGTGAAGTTATTCCCTCAACAAAGAAGCCTGCCATGTCGATTTCTATCTCTGCATCTCCGCCGCTATCTTCTCAACCTCTTCAATCATCTCAACCCCCATCTACTTTATCAACATTAAAAGACCCAATCACTGCACCAGTAAACTCGCCATCATCAATTGAGCCTATACCTGAACATGAAAATCCATCATCATCATCGTTACCTAATATAAAATCTTCATCATTTCATTCAATCAAAAAACCAAGTCTTGCTAGTCATCTAAATTCACGCAATTCGAGTGGGTTGAAAGTAGTAGAAGGTCAACGAACATTATTTATATCTAAACTTGACCCTTCAACAAACTCCCTCGATATAAAAAAACTTTATTTCAAACAAGACAGGCATATCTTCGCTATTAAAAGTTGAGAAAATGATTCATCGAAACTACTCGAAATATGCATCTTTTAAGATAAGAGTTCCAGATCCAATTTTCAATCTACTCAACTCAACATCGCTTTGGCCAAAAGGGATAGTAATACATGAATTTGAAAACAAACAACATAATATAAAAACCTCATAACATAACCCTTTTCAAGAGACAATGCAATATCATCGAAGAAGTGCCGATTTGCATCCCATCGAGTGCACACCTGTGTATAGTTCGTGAAAGTGTAGTCAAGAGTCCCCTCTTGTTGTGTTAAAAAAAAAATCAGTTTTTTCCATCTCCGCTTTTTAATTAAATGTCATATAAAACAAAAAAAAAAATAGGCCCACCTCCAATCCAATAACTCATCAATAAACAAAAAATCTTAAATCAGAGCAAACAAAATATCAAAATTATCGAATCATCCTTCGCACCGTGAAAAAGAAAAATAAATCAAATATATAAAAAGTGCAGTGCCATCCACTTAAAAATACAATAACAAAATACCCATGTCAACAAAAAAAAGGAAAAAACAAATATAAATACCCAACATAGCGAGCAGTTATCCTAACCTTCCTTTCCCCTTCACTTCTCCATTTGTGAATAGTTGACCATTGCACGCACTGTGTGGAGATTCTCGCGCCATGCATGTTATGTTCAAACTATGATAACAGCGGATGGATGATTAATTATTATTGTTCTGAATATCCAGGGGTGGATCGTTCATATTATCACCTAGGCATAACACTAGTGGTAATATGTGTCGTAATGCTTATTGGTGTTTAGATCAATTATTGATTTAGATTAATCGTCTGCTTTGGTTTTTTAATTTCTATTTTTCCAATGGTAGGTAATTTTTGAGTTGATTATTCTTACATTCGGGGGCTGAGAGCGAATTTCTGTGCCGTGTATGTCCATACTGTAGTTAACAGACCAGCTGTTTTGGCGCTGAGTGAAACCCAGGTAGGCGAAAATACCGATCACTCGGCATTTAGTCTGCATGGGTATAACTTCGTGTTATATTCTTTTCTCATCACGGTCTCACAGTTTATATTAGGAATGATGTTGGGTACCAACTTCAACCACAATTATGGTCCCTGTTTTAACTCGAATGTGGTTCAAATTTTCGGTTAATAAGCGCATCATACACATATCGAAGTCCAAATCTGGACAGTAATTCAACTTCTAACGAATTTGATGCTCTGTCTGACTCCATCCAAAGAATTGTTTCCCATTACCCTCACACTGAAATCGTCATTACGGGTGATTTCTATGTACACAATTCTACTTGGCTTCGCTTTTCAGGCCAGACAACACCCGAAGGAAGGTACGTTGAGGTCTTTGCTGAGTTAAACCAACTGACTCAGCTTGTTGACGAGCCAACTCGAATACCGGATGTTGCAGGTCAAACCGCCAACACTCTAGACTTGTTTCTTACCTCTGATCCTGGTAAATACACTATCAGTGTATTATCGCCCCTAGGCACATCAGACCATTGTGTCATATCTGCAAATTTCTCGTGCCAAATAAACCCAGTAAGAGAAAAATCCCCCAAGTTTGGCAATTCGAGAAAGCCAACTGGGACGGTCTCAATGTTTTCTTCAGGAACTTTAACTGGTCACTATGCTTCCTCGGAAGTGACGTGGATTCCAGTGCAGATATGATTACAAATTTAATTCTTCTTGGAACGAGAAATTTTATCCCGAATAGGGAAAAATGTATCAAACCAAAAGAAAACTCATAGTTTGATTCGAGCGAATCTTCTTCACCCTCTAACTATCGTCCAATTGCACCTACGTCCCTTCTTTCCAAGGTCATGGAAACGCTGATTAATCATCAGCTTAAGAAATATCTTGATGAACGAAAGCTTCTAAATGACCGTCAGTATGGCTTTCGTAGCAATAGGTCCACTGGTGATCTGATGGTATATCTCTCCGAGCAGTGGAACAAATCTTTGCATCGTTTTGGCGAAAGTTAGATTATTGCACTTGATATTTCAAAAGCGTCAAGTATCGAAAATGCGTGCATTTGGCATCGATGAGTCTCTTCTTCGTTGGATTAGAAATTACCTTTCTAACCGCTCAATACAAGTAGTATTGGATGGTTTTAAGTCTGATATTCATAACATAAATGCTGGTGTGCCTCAGGGCTCCGTTTTGTCTCCGACTCTCTTTCTCATTTTCATCAATGATCTTTTGTCTGAAACTTCTAATCCATTAAATTGTTTTGCTGACGACAATACCCTCAGCTTTTCATATTCGTTTCTAGATTCACATCCTTGTCCTTCGGATGTGGAACTAGAGCGGCAGCGTATGATAAGCTCATTAAATTCTGATCTTGATAGCGTAGAATTTAATGCTTCAAAAACTCAATGCTGTCTCCTGTCGTTGAAGCGAAACCCACCCTCCATGCCGCTATCCATGAGCAGTACTTGTATTGAAGAAACTAAACAGCTTACAGTTCTGGGAATGTACATCTCAGATCACCTTTTGTGGCACGATCACATATTTAACGTTGCCAAAAACGCTGCGAAGTGTTTCTCTTCTCCTTCTGTTGTGTTTCTTTTCTCCTTCTGATCTGGCTATAATCTACAAAGCCTTTATCCGTCCTAAGCTTGAGTACAACTCCCACACCTGGGCAGGTGCTCCTATAACTCACTTGAATCTCTTGGACAGAATTCAAAATAGAGCTTTTAATATGAAAGGTGATAGAAATATAACAGAAACAATTACAACTCTGGAACACCGCCGCAGTGTATCATGTCTTTCTTTATTTTATCGCTATTTTAACAAACAGTGTTCTAGTGAAATAGCCAGTTGCATTCCTCCCCTCAAACAATTCCACCGTAATACTCGCGCTTCTAGGAATGCCCTTACCCTTGAGCCTAGTTTCGGACAATCAAGTACAGAGATCCTTTCTTTAGCCCCACAACTCGATGGAATGCTTTGCCTAGCTCTATTTTTCCCTCCCATTGTAATATCCAGAAATTCAAAGCCAATGTGCATCGGTATCTCCTATTAAACCCTTCCCTCTTCTCTTAACGCTCGCACTGTGTTTATCATTATAAGGGAAGTCATAACCCCTTTAGTGCGCGCATACAAAAAAAAAAAAAAAAGAAGAAGCAGCTCCAACAAGTTCTAATTTATTACAAAAACGTCAATGGATTAACGACAAAGTTCAATGCGGTCTACAAAAACATAAACAATCTCCCACATGACATAATTATACTAACAGAAACCTGGCTAAATAATTCTTTCTTAGATACCGAACTCCTCGATTCAACTTACCAAATTTTCAGACGAGACAAGCACCCCTCGAATGACACAGAATTTTATTTTTAATTTTATTTGCAGTTTTATTTTAAGCAATTTTAATCTTCCAAACGTGAACTGGACAAAATCAACAGACTTCAACAATTTTGTGAATGTGAACTAAGTCAATTTAATGGGGTTGCTAACCGTTTTAATAAATTATTTGACTTAATATTTTTCTCCGACACAATAAATGCTGACGTAGCTGTAACTCCAGTCGATGTTATACTATTAGAAGAAGACCGTCACCATCCAGTCTTAAATATATAACTTAATATAAATATATGCACTATCCCTATCAGTTCAAATGAAAAACTTGAATTCAATTTTAAAAAAAGTAATTTTAATGAACTAATTAATTTGTTGTATAATGTTGACTGGAATCAAATGCTCTTAAATCGTAATATTGATAATATGTGTCTTATATTATATAGTATTCTATTTAACTGTTTTTTTGAAACTGCACCATTACGCAAATCTTGCTAAAATCCTAAAACTCCACCATGGTTTGACACTCACTCAAAAAACTTAAAAAATAAAAGAAATAAAGCATGGCTTTAATTTAGTAAAACCAGAGCTGATGATGATTTCAGGACTTACTGCGAACTTAACTTTATTTTCACCAACTATTTCAACACTCTTTATTCAGACTATATTTTAAAAATTGAAGATGAGTTAAGACAGACCCCAAAAAACTTTTGGAACTTCGTGAAAAGTTAAAGAAATGTTGATGGCTACCCTTACTCTATGTCTTATAATAACACAACAAGTCATGATTCTAAAATAATTTCAAATATGTTTGCTAATTTCTTCAAAGATGCTTTCGATGTACATTCTTCCTTTCAAACTTCCGATTTGTTGTTTCCCACCCAAAATTTTCACTTAATTTTACCATATGTAAAGATTCAGTTGTTCGTAGTGTCTCAGAACTTGACGACTGCCTTAGCCCTGGTCTTTTTGTTGGCGGAAGTCTAGGCTCCTTAATAATCACTATATCTCCTGGTTTTAGGTTTGTTGTAGACTGCTTCCACTTTGGTCGCTCTTAAAGCGAGGTGAATGCCATCGTTTCCAAAATCCTTTGCCCATGTTTTGCAGATGGTTACAGTGTGAAAAGTGATTAACAAGTGGGCTTAGAATAGTTGGCTTCGGTACTGCAGTGAACGGTTCACCTTTAAGAAAAATTAGCTGGAGTTAGAGGATTTAAATCATGATAAGATATAGGAAAAAGAGGAGTGGAATTTAAAACAGCTTCTATTTGGGTAAGAACTGTGTACAGTTCCTCGAAGGTAAGGATAGTATCCCGATTAATCGTCGTAGGTGATATTTGAAGGATTTGACACCAAATGGGGTGATGATGCGATGTTTTCCTTAGTAAGCGATGTAGCAACAGTTTTATTTTGAGTTTCTGGACAAAACCAGTTTTTGCATTGAGTGAGGTCACTCATTAACTATGTGGATGGCCTTAGTAAATTTTAGGATTACGACCTCGTGAGAGTTTTACGTTTAGCGGACCAGCACAGTCACAACCAGTATGTGAAAAAAGACGACTGCGAAATTCTGGGACGTGCTATGCTAAGTCACCGATTAGTTGAGAAGTAGTGTTCTTTCGCAGCTTGAAACATTTATTGCGTCTGAGGATTTTCTTACGAATAATATTACGACAACCCAAAATCCAATACTGCTGTCTACCGACGGCGAATGTTGCTGAGATGGTAGGTGAGATGTAGGTAACCATTACGAATGTCTTCTATAATAAGAGAAGAAAAAACACTATTTGGAAGAAGAATGGGATGTTTTATATTGAATGATTATGTTAGCATTTTTAATTCTTCCTCTCGTGTCATCAAGAAACGGAGAGTAGTTTAGGAACTTTGATTTGGGATAACTGGTTATTTTTTACTTAGGGCGCTAATGTCTTCACTGAATGAATTTTCTTGGGCCGATGGATAGTTTCTTTTGCGATACTTATTTCTTTAAGAGTTAAGTCTAGTACGCTGCTGATGTGAATCGAAAAATCCCATACAAAAATGACACAACGAAATCAAAAACGAAAAATTTCGTCCTCCTTGTCGTTTTGAAGTTCGCTGTTCGATTTATATTTGTAGAGGTCTCCGCTCTTTTTTCAATTAATTGCCCGGACCATTAATTGTGTGCGGAAAAGTAACATTTGAGGTCTTTTGTGTTTGTATTTGTTGTATCTTTCATTGCAGCATAGCTTTCTGTGATTTTTTTGCGTTTGCGTTTGTGTTTGTTTTTTTTTTTTTTGTTAGTGGTGTGACGCTTTCAGTTGTCATTTTGTGGTCGGGGTTTCCACAAGCATTTCGTTGTCGTGTTGGAAACCACCGAAAAATTTTGTTTCGCATCAGCAGCAAACTAGGCTTTAGGTACATAGTACGACGATTAGATGCTGAACTAAAATAGTTGAATATGAAGCGAATGTCATAAGCGAGTTTTCTCTGCATTGGAAGTCAGAAGAGGTGTTGTCGATTATATAGTCAATTATGTTAATTTTGTTCAATGGTGTTACAAGCACTTGATGCGGATATGGTTTTTTTTTCGATTTAAAGTTCGTTGCCTTCCGCTCTAAGATTCATAAGCGTAGATATTGGCCATTTAATTTCCTCTAGCGATAGCCACGACGAGCCATTCCACCATAGACGGAAGAACACTGCGCTACGCACAGCCTGCTGAATCGACTCTGATTAAATGTGACGCCAGAAAAGCCTCGGAGTGGTGTCAAGTATAGCTGCGGTTCTATTGGTCACGAATATTGTCCGACAACGAGGAGGCGAAGACAGCCAATGGAAGACTATTTGCGAGTCGTACCAGGTTACGATTTTTGATGTATTTCCTATAAGTGACGATTTCTTGAGATTCAGCAACCGGGACAAAAGTAATGCTCCATACAATTCCAAACGCGGGATAGAAATTGGTTTTAATGGTGCAATCTTAGTTTTGGCTACAATTATCGTTACTTTGTATCTTCCATCAGCGGTTTTGCAATGAGTGTACACAACAGCAGCATACGGGAGTGAGGATGCACCGGAGAATCCGTGAAGATAGACTCCTTCTGACGATGAAAACTAGTGTTTGGAACCTTAACCTGCTCGAAAAATCTTAGTTCACGTCTTTACTTAAACCATCGATCAGCCAGCTCCGAAAGAAGTGGGTCGTCCCATCCTAGGTTAAATTTTGATGACCAAAGCTCCTGAAAAAAGTATTTTGAATAGTATTACGGATGGGGCTAGAAGTCCTAACGGGTCGAATATCCGCGAAACCTATGACAGCATCGATCGCCTTGTTGCAATTATCGTTGGAAGAGCCTTTGACATGCGAAAAGAGTAATCATCAGTTGATGGATTCCAATACATACAAAGAACTTTTATAAACGGCTGTGAACGTTCGAAAATTGAATATTCACCTTCGTCCTTTGAAAGAGTGGATAAAAGATTCCCACAATTTGAACTTCATTTTTGTATTTCGAATTTGGCCATATAAAGTAGAGCAACTACTTCTGACTGCAATGCGATCAGCTCTTTTCTTGATTTTGTACCTGTCATAACGTCATCAACGTAGACATCTTCCAAGAAAACTCAGGATGGGTTTGGGAACTGAGATTCATAGTCTTCTAGTAACTGCTTTAAGACTCTTACGGATAAAAATGGCGCGGATGATGTACCATAAGTCACATTACATAACCGATAGTGTTCAAACTTTTTCAAAGTAACGTTGATATTCGGTGTGTGAATCATCTAACCAAATCTGGCGAAACATTTTCACAACATTCGCAATGAACACAGAACGATGCTGATGAAATCGCAAGAAGATCAGGTCTCGTTGAATAAGAGGACCTATTAAAAGAGTGCTATTTAGGGATATCCCTCTAGAATTTTTGGCTGGACCATCAAAGACGACACACAGTTTTATAGTCGAGCTGTCTGGTTTCAGTACTGCATAATGGGGAAGATAAAAACACTTTCCATTGGAAGCAGCTAATTCTGCACCTGGAAGGTCAATGTATTCGCGCAGGATGTTTGAATACATTTCATTTAGCTTAGAATTTTGTGAGAACGATATTCTATTTATTTGAGTCGTGAAATGGCTAATGATATAAATTTGATTTTTAGAAAGGAAGTTGAACAACAAACTTCCCATATGAACACCGAGAAATTGCCCTTCGAAATTTTCTTCGCCTGATCAACAACAAGCGATGCACTAACTGGAGCTACCTCTTCAAGCTCAAGCTAGAGTGAAGTGGAGTGCAATAATTAGATTGTATTCAAAGAATTGTCCCGTAACAATCCAACCGATCGATATGATTTGAGCGAGAATTAAACCATCACTGCTACCAATTTTTCCGTCTTTCAGAATGCTCCAAAGCTTATCACCTCAAAGAGATTAAAATTTGGATCGGCAAAATCAAGGTTGAGTACAATGACATTAGGAAGCGACAAAAAAATTTCAATATATGATTGAACTATTAACTTACTGCGATCGTACCGCTTTTTAGGCGATCCCATGCTTCGACATAGTTCGCTTCCTGTATGAGAATATGTTTTATTAGATTAGCCGCATCACCTCCAAGATACTGTTGCACCAAGGAACGCATTCCATCAAGTTAAATGTCAAAGATGATAGCGATAAAAATCTACTGAAAAATGTTAATAACCTATAGAATGCAATAAAGTTGCACGTTCTCTCTGATTTTGGTGCTGCTCTAGCAAAGAGGTTATTCTGGTGTTTTCTTTTATTTAATCGGATATTATTTCAGGAATCCTTGAATTTTTGCAACAATACGATTTAAGGTAGTGAAACTTGTGAGTCGAAGTGAGGTTTCTCTTAGTATCGACTGATCCTAGAAAAAGATCCCGAAAGGACGGCCAGTCATTTTTGATTTCTTCGATTTCATCGACAGCTCTCTCTCCAAAATATTCGAGAATTTCGTTGTGCAAAATTGAAAATTCTGACCACGCGGACTCTAATTTTTCTAAATGAATTTGCAACATTTCAGCCGATGGTGATTCGTCGATTTTATCTGCAAATGCTGCCACCCGAGTTAAACGCCCTTAAGCGTTCCCACATTTAATGTTTAATGCCCTTAACATTGCACCTTTATTATGAAGAACTATGCAGTCTACTTATAATTTTATATGAATTAAATCAAATGTAATTCAATAACTGTCGTGCATGTGATCACTTTATATCTATTAAGAATTCAAGTGAAATATGCGGTGTAGGAATAGTTCCCTCGCATACAACTTTAATTAAATCGAGGAAAATCCAATTTAGATTTGGATTTAATTCCAGTCAATTGATTCGCACGTGATCACTTATCCCGTATGGAAATTGAATTCATCCCACTGGCGTAGCGAGGGTGGGCAAGGGGGCACATGTCCCGGGCGGCAATTTGGAGCGGTAGTTTTCATAAGTAAAAAAAAAATTAATTCATTTCTGCCATGGTTTAAAGTAGGCTCACAGTTGATATTCGTGATAAAGGTAATGGATTGCAGAGAACAGAGGTCAAGCAAATGACAATGATGCTGTCATGGCTGGAAAATATACAGGAGTGCAGCTTAGATTGAAAAACATAAATACCACAACAGAATTTATACCCTGCTCCAATCCCTCTTGGGTTTGCTTACATGCTGCTGCTGTTGAGGCTAATTTGGTCACTTTTTCGGTGATTTGGAATGCACATACATATTCATTATTATCCGTGTTCAAACAATGTTGAGAAGTTCTGCTTCGTACTTCAGGCAAAGCATTGAAGAGGCTCAAAGAAAGAAGATAGAGCGCAAGAGATGATGCAGGCAAGAATACCTGGGACCATTATGAGGATTTTTAATACCCTTGGAAATTGACGGAGGCAGACGAAAGCCTAACCACATGGACGGAGGCAGGAGCATTGTTTGTTAATAGCATTGCAATCGTTTTCATTTCTGTATTTTTTGGGCATCTGGAAACCAGTTCTGCACGAAGTGAATGATGCCCAAATATACTTGCAAACAGAAGAACGCAGCCTTCATCAATGTGCTCGAAAAATAAATGCTTTACAGATTTTCTTTACAGAAAATCGAGATGAATTGGTAGAAGGTGCTTTTACTTATGCTAAGATTTATGTCAGTAACTTGGAATTTGAATGGAACTTCCCAGGAAAATAAATAAAAGAAATATAAATGCTGCTTTATCTTATGAATATGAACTGGAACGAAAATTATTTTCGTTTTTAGACAATGTTAGTGTTGAAATGCAGCAAAGATTTCAGCAGCTACGAAATTTGGCGACAAATTTTGACATTCTCAACCCGGCCAACAACTTAGACAATTTGAGATCGAACGCATACGGTAAAGAGCAATTTATTTTATCTTCTTTAGGCAAAACAAATGAACTACCTAGCCAATAAAAGCCCACTCAAACTATTAGAATTTATTGAATTTTTTGAACACCACCAATTGTTTACGAATTAATTTTATAATTCGTTTATTTGGCTAGAGATATAGCTAGCTATAGCGCCTATCATCAGTCTCCTTATTAGTAGTGCTGAGCTTTAATCCATTTTTATTATGAAAACTTTTTACATGCCCACCATAGGATTCGAACCAGCGTTGCCGGATTTTTTTTTTTTTAAGTGCCAACGCTGCCAACAGAGAGTGCCACTTTAGGCCACTGGGTACCACCAACGGAAATAGTAAAAAAAATTTGATTTCATGATAATTTTTAATTTTATTAATTGCACCTTACATTCAACTTAAAGAATAACACGAATAAATACACACAGAATTAATAAATAAAATAATTAAAAGAACTTCATTAAACGAAACATAACAAAAAATTAATAAAAGCAACGAGAAATTTGTCAATTAATACTAATGTATGTCTTAAGGTGGTATGAAATGTTGGAAGGTTTTGGCCTTTATTATTTTATTAAACCCCAAAAGTGATTTCTTAACTTAACAAGAAAGGCGATTTTTAATATGGGTTTTAATATTATTTAAACGATTAAAACCCTTTCAGCTGATGCACTACTATGTGGTAAAACTTATAGTCTGATCATAAATTTCGATATATTGCCCGTCGATAGAATTTCTCATGTTTCCTAATTCTGACCAAAACTTTGTTGAATCCTGAAAAATGCTATATAAACATTCTAAGAAATTTTTTTTAAACATTAAATTTTACAAGAGTGCTATTTGAAGTGTTAGAGTGCCACAGTACCATTTAAATTAAAAGGTGCCAAAAGTGCACGATGGTGCCACATCGTCAACGCTGATTCGAACCCACGGATATCAGATTTGCTCAGTCTTAAAAGTCGTATGCACTACGGATTTTACCACTTGGGACCACTGACGTCGCAAGTCGAAAATGGGCTTGTCTTGTTCCGCATCCATTTTTCTCCATACTTTATTTCGTTTATTTGGCTAGAGATATAGCTATTTCAAGGGGTGCCAAGCCGCCTATCATCAGTCTCCTTATTAGTGGTGCTGCGCTTTAATCCAATTTTATTATGAAAAACTTTCTACATGCCCACCATGTGGATTAAAGCTCATCACCACTAATAAGGATATAGATGATAGGCGACTTGGCACCCCTTGAAATAGCTATATCTCTAACCAAATAAACGAATTATAAAATTAATTCGTAAACAATTGGTGGTAGCAACTTTAAGTTGTTGTTGTTGTACAAAAAATTCAATGAAATTGACGGAACAAGGAATGGTCAAGTCTAATAAATTGACATTCTGAGAATGAATAGTACAATAAATAATAGTAATATTATACCTTATTAATGTGACAGTTTAGACTAGGATTTAGTCTGCTTAATATAACAATAATGCTTCGCCTTTTCCTTACAATTGCAATATGTAATGCTGGCTGTGAGAGGAGTTTCTCAAAATTGAAACTTATTAAAAAATATTTAAGGTCCACAGTGAGCACTGGTTATCCAATCAGGGTATCATGGCTATAGAGCAGGAAATAACAGAGACCATCGATACTGAACAAATAATAAGAGAATTTGCTGTGATAAAAAGTAGGAAAATAAAATATTAAAGAAGTTTTCTTGTTAAAATAAATTAAATAAAAATGATTTACATATGTATGTACCTGCATTATGTACCTACCTATATAACTTTGTTCTCTTTTACTTAAAACTAAATTAAATACTTCCATCTTTTCATTTAAAAATCATTTTCTTAAAAGAAATGTATTTATGTTACTATTTATTTATTTACTAATGAATTTGATTTAATTAATAAACAAAACAAAATGAATTTAATATACCTTATTTAAAAAATTCATGTACAAATATGAGTATAACTAGTTGAAACCGTAGATAAAGGTTTATTTTTAAACCTGAACCGCATTATAACAAAGTAATATCGTAGTGTGTTTTTTTTTTGGGTCTGTTAACAAAATTACTAGGGGTGGCAAAAATTGGATATGCCCCGGGCGGCCCTAACCCACGCTACATCACTGATTCAGCCTATATACATGTACATATGTGATTTAGTTTTCGAATTGCAATCACTCACAATTATTATTAAGAACGATTAATAATTATTATTTTTGTCATAATGTAATGTTATTTGATCATGTACTACTTTCTAGTTAATGGTTATTTGGGCTTTTATGATCATTTAAGTGGATCCAATTAGTAGAAAGCTAATTCATATTTTGTCACCCTACGTTTCGCTGTTTTTTTTTCGGTTTTTTCAGGGTTTTTTTTTTGTCTAAACAACCAATAATACCTTTTAAATTCATTAAATTATAAACAATATTTTATGAAAATTAATTTTGGTGTAGCTTACACTTACTTTTTGTGAAAAATTAATTTTAAATAATTATATCTTTACATTTTGTTAAATAAAAACTGTTCAATAAATTAACACATAAATAAACACTTTTGGAACAAAATTTAAAACTAGTATAACTTCTTGGTGGTTCATCGTTATATTCATTTTTAGTACGGGGTATTTAGATTTCATTATATGGTGCTCTGAGAAATAATTCCGCATTTTGACTTCGATATTCATAAGGTTATCAGTACACGAGCCGAAAACCGCATTTTTCACAATTGCACCTAGTGTCATTTGGCCGTCATTTTGTTTTTAACGGTGATTTTGATTTTCGCACATAACTTGCGTAGAAAAAAATAATTGTAAGACAAACTTGTAGCAAATTTAATTTTCTACAAAATATGTTATGTAACTTTTTTCAAAATTCACTCACGATAAAAACTTACATTGCATATTGTTGAAAAAAAGTAAGGGTGGATTTTATTATATCCGTCATATCTTTTTTTGTCACTAGAAAAAAAAACTATCGTAACAAAAGTTGCAGATCTTTCACTAGCTGAGGGACTTATTTTACACAGTTCTTCAATGTAATTGAACATTGAAAACGTCATTTCGTACTCTGGTAGGTGTATGAGATTTTATGCAACAAAACTTATGTTACAGATTTGTAGCGAATTTGATTCCTGTCGCGATTGTTGAAGAGATTGTTTTAATAATAATGGATGATTTTTGTTCTAACGGTATTATTTTTTTCAAAATTACTCGAAAAAAAATTCAACACTTTTTTATTGAATAATATATACTGGAACCCGTTGTAAAAAAAAATTAACATTTTGTTGGTAAATTATGATTTTATTTATAGAAATAAGTAAATATAATATTTGATATCGATCAAAACATCCACGAAAACGGTATGCCGCACAAAAAACTATCACTTACGTGGTAGGTACTCGTTATTTCCAAACAAATTAATAATTGGTTTTATGAATAGCTAAGTGTGTTCAGAATAGTGTTCGCTAACCTTCAATTTAATTTATTCGGAAAGAAATTTGATTATAAAATGTTGTTTGCAAAGTGGAATAAGATATGGAGAATTCAGTACCGTAGCACGCGAAAAGTGTAATTTCATCATAATTAGTTACATGTTGCCCAATTTCTAAATCCAATTGAGTTAAGATTACAAACATTATGACATCAAAATACTTTACAAGAATTACATTTTGTTTCAAAAATGTTGCAGTCGCAAAAATATCAGTTTGCTAAAGCGGCCCTTTCACAACGCAATATTATTGCGCATGATATTAGCCAAAAATATTGCTTGAAAATGCGTCGTCTTTACATGATCAAATATTATTGCAAAATAATATTGCCTTCCTACAGTTTATTCAACAAAAAAACTCTTTCTTCATCTTTTTATTAATGCGTTGGTCCGTCATGTTTGTATTTAATCAAATAAAAATTCTAGTCTGTGAAGTAAATATATATATTGAAAAGTTCCAAAAAATATAAAGTTTTTTTAACATTCCACAATATAATGGGCACATCGAAATTATTGCTCAATAAAGCCATTACACGGCCATTACTGCGCAATACCGAGTACTGTGCAATAAAATTGCATGGTGTAAGGCCCGCTTAAGAACGACGCAGATAGTTTTAAAACTTGATCACTGTACTGAGCTGCGACATTAGTAACGAAAACTTTTTCTAGGATAGAAGCATTGAGCAATTAAAATAAGAGAATATTTATGAAATAAAATTGATTTGCAACACAAAAGTGTAAGAAATTCCTTTACCAAAGACATAATACAGAAAATAAGAGTATACATTGAAATCAAAATGTATCAAACCTTTTCTTAGGAGACCACGTTGATTAGGATCAGACATAACCACTTCTCGAGGAGGAGGTGGTGGTCCTCTAGCTCCTGGTCCTTGACCCTTCCCTCTGTTGTTTAAATTTCTTTGTGCCATATTAGTCCCGCTGGAAGCTATTTGACTATTGTATTGTTCAGGAGCATCTGCTAAGAAGTTCGATGGGACTAGCCCTCGCACGCCATCTAGTTCTCCCATGAAAAATCCGTCTTCATCCATTTCTCCATATACAAGTATTAGTTCACCCGTCTTGAAACTTAGTTCCACCTGCTGTAGAATTTGAAAAAATACATATATGAGCATTATTTAACAAAATTTTTTAAAAAGCTTTCGTATAATTCATTAAGAAATAAAAGTCTGATCCTCTACTTTGCCCCAGAAACGCACTACCAAGTTTTAAAGAGCAAGGATGAAACTTTGTCAGTACTTTTAAAACTGCTGGAACGCAAATTATTCCGTCCCACCAAATGTGAATGACATGCAAGACACGATGTTTGGCTTTTACTGTTTTACTCATAGTCATGATGACATTTTACAGGACTTTGAATTTTTTTTCATAGAAGATCACAAGGGCTTTTTACTAACATTCGCACAAATTCACAGAAAATTGCAAGAATTCAGATCAGAGTCAGGATACGGACTTACATCTTTGGATATAAAATAAGTACTCTCATTGAGCAGACATTTTTACCTTCGGCATATTGTATACGTGGCGTTGTAGTCGCCTCAAATGTGATATTAGTATTAGAGAATATTGGCAAAAATACTATAGGTAGTTCCAAACATCTCGCATGCACCGGGGAAAAATGGGCTGAATCTAAACACTCCATACGTGTAGGGCTGCCAAACTTCAGGACTTACGGCTCTGTCAGGCTCAGGCCAGGCCTCATTATTTCGCTTTTTCGGTTTTTTGGATACCAAAAGTTGGTAATATTTAACCAATTTAAAACTCAATTCAATTAAAAATATATGGACGACTGGATCGCACGAACTTGCTGTTGTGGATAACAACTATAATGCAGACAAACTGTCAAGATAAATGTTGATGGTTCAATAATAGGTGTGTTTTTTAGTGCATGTATATCCGTTTAAAAAATAATTTCCATTTTAAATATAACAGCAATTCCGCCTAGTAAATGGCGATAAACCTCTACTATTATGAACTAAGAGCAGACAGAATAATAAGTATAATAACTGTAATATAAGGCGTGTTTTGTGCACTTTTTTAAGGGAATGGCTCGTTTTATCTTTTTCATTTCGTCTGAGGTGTTTCGCATTTTGTCGTTTTGCATTTCACTGTTTTACTTTTCATTTATTTGTTTTCTTTTTGTTTTGACAATTTTTATTTTATTTTTTAATTATTTTGTTCTAACTTTATTTCGTCTTTTCTTCTTTTCATCATTTCGTTGTAGAATTATTTCGTCTTATGTTTATTTCGTCTTTGATTGTTTCGTTTTCGATTATATCGATATCCTTTGATAAGTTTTTTTGTTCATTTTGATGCCATTCATTTCGCACCCGTTTGTTTTTTTTTTTTAATTGTTGTGCAAGTAAAGACGGTGCATGGTGGCGAAATGAATGAAATAAAACTGAAACAAATTATTCATTTTCACATTGCCATCATTTAATTAAAATTGATACAAATCAAATATTCTTAAATTGACATAGCTTTTTAATATCCAGGTAGTAGTTAAAACAAAAAAAAACTCTGAAATTTGTGTATTTTTAGGTCATTTTTATTCAACAAATATACTTTCTACAAACAAAACAAGGTATACCTACTTCATGATTAACATGCAATACGAAAAATTAAGAACATAATAATTAATGCATTTAACACAAAATAACAAATTTAAATTACTTTTTACCTATACCTTCGTGACGAATTCAAATCAATCAATCATAAACTAACTGATAACGAAATAATCGAATTCCAAAATAAATGATCTAAATAGAGACAAAATGCAAAACAACACAAACTTAAACAATCAATTTACAGATCACGAATATGGCTGTTAACGAAAAATGCATTCAGATCATTCTTTCGAAGCTACAAAAAGAAGCCAATAAACGTTTGATTCTTAAATTACAATGGCCTTTAAATGATATGTTTTTCAAATAATTTTTGATTAATCAACTTAAAGCAGTAGGCGCTAGAATACTAAAGAACTTAAAAAAAGTAATAGTTAATCATACCAACAAAGTTTGAAATGAAGAGGAAAAGCAAAAATTGTTACAACAATTTAATGACGACCCAATCGTAGAAGGACATAGCGGACAGGAGAAACTATACGCTAAATTGCGTGAGTCATTTTATTTGAATAATATGACGATGACGATGAGCTAGCGCACGAACTGATGACCGATAACTTCGACGGTAAGATGCCAACAGAACTGAAACTACTACTCGGTGTGTTGGTAGGGGAGAGTTATGTAGTATAATCGTGGTATTGGTTTATGTTGTTGCATTGGTGTGACATTCGGCCAATTCAGACGTGAAATTGTCCTCGATTTCGGGAGCTTTAGCATCTGGATCTAGGTCGGAAATATCCTCAAGATTGGCCGCGTTCGGGCAACTATCCAAAGCTATCCGGATAGGTTTGTGTTGTTGTAATCGCATAGAAAAATTCAGCTGATAAACAAATCAGCTGTTGTCAGAAACAAATCCCAAGCTATCCTAAAATTTTCGCGATACTAAACTATCCGATGGAAATTTGGGGAACAGCTGATCACAGCTGATTATACCTACAGCCGACTACTTATTTTGCTTTTTGGTGTCTCGTCTGATTTTGTTCGTTTAAAGAATAAAATAACAAAAAAGGGTTAAAATGTATACCAGTGTGATATTAAATGGTACTGAAAACTTAATTGATGATTCAGAAGGGATTTGCAATAAAATGGAAATCAAATTGTCGCGTTGAAAACTCAATAGTTTTCCTTTTAATAAGCTGCCTTGTCTTTTGACATCAAATGTAACCTATCTGGTTTTGGTCGTTCGAAAACATATCGGATACTAAGGTATCTTGGATAGCCTATCGGATAGTTGCCAGAATGCGGCCATTATCTTCGGCGAGTTCGATGAAATTACTACACCAAGGCTTCATTTTATCGGAAGCGTAAACTGAACAGAATTTTCGTGACGTAAGTTGCATACCAGGTGGATCTTCAATAAGGTAACGGTCGTTTCCGAGTTCGCGGGAAACAACATACGGACCTCCAAATTTTGGTTTTATCTTCTTTACGATACAGACGGTGATTTTGAAGTTGATAGTCCTGCTTCAACTGCTTTTCTTATGGAGATTTTCGCTCTCCCTTCAATACAGCTATGACATCACCAAGCTTTTCGTCTTGCAGTTGCATGGTTAGAACCCAATCGTTGATGTCAATCTTCACATTCAAAGCAAGACCAGCAGGCTCGACATCCGTTGGTGGTTCATCAGGGCATCGGCTAAGGGCACCTACGTGAGCCAAACGGCTGCCTTGGCGATGAGCAGCTTCGAAATCAAACTCTAACTGCCATAATATTCACTAGATACATCCAGATTAAAACTAAAATCCAGATGTATTTACATTGAATTTGTATGCTTTACATCTGGATTTAAATTTTTAATCTGTATGTATCTAGTGAATAATATGGCGATTTTTCTTTATTCTCTTTTACTTTGGCAATAGCAGAACAGTCCGTTATGAGACGAAAATGTTTACCCAGAAGTTAAATACGGAAACGTTCCAACGCTTCAACGACGGGAAGGACTTCAAGTTCGTACACGTGGAACTTACTTTCGTTGTCGGTACAGTGACGGCTATAGGAAAAGACAGGCTTCCAAGTTTTGTTGTAGGTGGATTGTAGCAAAACTCCGGCAAGTCCGATGCTGCTCACATCCGTATCGACTTCGTGATGGGCTGAAGAGTCATACAGTTCAAGTAACGGTGTACTGGTTAAAATCTCAATGAGCTTTTTAATCGCGTTTTCTTGCTCAACATCCCAGTTGTATTTTTCGTTTTGATGAAGCAATTTCGTCAGTGCAAGTCAGTCCAAGAAAACGTCTCACCTCGGTCACATTGGCTGGTGTCTGGAAATTTGTTATAGCACTCACCTTTTCGTTGCCCTGAGTGACGCCATTAACATCAATGATATGTCCCAAATATGTAATTGTGGTTGACAGAAAACGACATTTATCCAAACGTAGGTAAGACATAAGAATCTATCCAGACAAGTGAAACCTTCCTTGACGGTCTTGCTAGTAATGGTGACATCATCTTTATATGCCAAAACTTCACCGTGACCCATTTCCATAACGAGTTAATACATGATGTTCTGAAATACGGCGGGAGTTATCGTTTTAAGTCAAAAAATAACAATTTGTTTTTTTAAGTTGGACTAACTTAAATTATTATTTATCAATACATCAAGCCACTCCCATATTAAAGATGACCGTTAAGCTGAAGCTTAGGCTTTAAATAAGTACACAACATCTGGCGTTAAGTGCAAAACATCTGTCGTCAAGTGCAAAACACCTGCACTTCTTATTCTTGTTAAGGCTTAACTACATTCAAAACTTTTTTCAAAATTTACAAAAGTGAAAAAACACACACATACTCTAGCGACATCTCTTTGCGAGAAAGATTACCAAAATTGTGTTTCGCACTTAAAAGTATCTGTCATTTAATTGAAAAAAAAACAAAATGACCTTCTCTGGTCTTGGTCCGCCTATTTAAAAAAAAAATTGCTTAATAAATCCAATATCCAGCGAGTGACATCCAATTCGCAACACTGGCACATAAAACATCTACCAACCGAACAACTTCTACCAACCGATACCCCAGAATCTCTCGAAGAAGAAAACGAACGAGCCGCCGAAGAACTGCAACAAAAAATCAGCGCTCTCAATTAGGTGCACGGAATCAATGATAAAATGCACAGAACGGGCGGCTTCTTGAGAACAAAAATAAAACATCTACCAACCGAACAACTTCTACCAACCGATACCCCAGAATCTCTCGAAGAAGAAAACGAACGAGCCGCCGAAGAACTGCAACAAAAAATCAGCGCTCTCAATTAGGTGCACGGAATCCATAATAAAATGCACAGAACGGGCGGCTTCTTGAGAACAAAAATAACACGAGAATCCGCCTGGAGAAGGACGGTTGCACTAAACAAATGTGTTACATATTTCTCTTCGTTTTGTTCGTCCTCTTGCTGTCTGTTGTGATAAAACTAGTGAGTCTCTGGGAAGAGGATTGGGACTGGGAGGGGGTAAAACAATTTATTTACAAAGATTTATTTTTATATGAAATAAAAGCTTGTGAGATTTTTTTTCAATAAAATACATTTTTTTCGATATCATCTTTGCATTTAATTTTGTTAACAAATTTACATAAAAAATAAATTCATATAAGGATCTACATATATTTTTATTTACCGAAACCAAAACAAATCGTGATCTGTCTAGATATGGTTTGTTCCCTTAAAATTTCCCCCTACGCAGCGACATCCATTAGTCGGTTTTAAAAGTTAAGAGCGCTTTAACTTTGGGTACGTTCAGCGCATTACGTTTTACATCTGAATTTTCAGATTTCTGAATTTTTGGAGCTTCTGATTGGCCAGCTGGCATAAAAAGTAAGATGACTTTTAGTGACTTTCAGTTACGTTTGCTTACGTTTCATCTGAATTTTCAGCCAAAAATTCTCATCTGAAAATTCAGAATAAAGTGATAGTGGTGGGGAAAATGTTGAAGTACTATACGTAGAAGTTGAACTTTATGATTTTCCATCTGGTTAGTGGTTGATTTGTGATGATTAATTTTCATCACGTACAAACTAATACTTTTTTACATAGAAGAACTAAAGGCTTAACTACATTCAAAACTTTTTGCGAAATGTACAAAAGTGAAAAAACACACACATACTCTAGCGACATCTCTTTGCGAGAAGGATTACCATAGTTGTGTTTCGCACTTAAAAGTATCTGTCATTTCTTTGAAAAAAAAAAAAACAAAATGACCATCTCTGGTCTTGGTACGTCAATTTAAAAAAAATTGCTTAATAAATCAAATTTCCAGTGAGTAACATCCAATTCGTAACATCGTAACACTGGCTTCACATAAAACATCAACCAACCGATACCCCATAATCTCTCGAAGAAGAAAACGAACGAGCCGCCGAAGAACTGCAACAAAAAATCAGCGCTCTCAATTAGCTGACCATCAACATCGGAAACGATAAAGTTCGATACCAAGACAAACTGGTGCGCGGAATCCATGTAAAAATGGACAGAACGGGCGGCTTCTTGGGAACAAAAATAACACGAAAATTCCCCTGGAGAAGCACGGTGACACCAAACAAATGTGTTACATATTTCTCTTCGATTTGTTGGTCCTCTTAAATAAAACTAGTGAGTCTCTTGGAAGAAAATTGGGACTGGTAGAGGGTAAAACAATTTATTTACAAAGATTTATTTTTATATGAAATAAAAGCTTGTGAGATTACGACCGACATGCAGCGTTTTTTTTTTTCTTTTCAATGAAATACATTTTTTTCGGTATCATCTTTGCATTTAATATTGTTTTAACAAATTTATATAAAAAATACATTCATATGTATAAGGATAATACATAAATATATTTATTTACCGAAACCAAAACAAAATCGTGATCTGTCTAGATATGGTTTGTTCCCTTAAAATTTCCCCCTCCGCAGCGACATCCATTAGTCGGTTTTAAAACTAATTGCTTATCCGTATTGGTGTTCTACTTTTGTAAAAAAGTAAAAGTTAAGAGCGCTTTAACTTTTACTTTTGTAAAATTTGAGAAAGGAGATAGAATTGAGTAGTGCGTTGAAAAAAGACAAAACATTTGGTTTGCTTTTGTACAAAAGTGAGTTGAATGTAGTTAAGCCTTAAGAGCCAAATTAATAAACGTGGAATAGCGAAGGATTAGGCCTTATTCCTTGGACTAAGTGCAAAGTGTTATTAATAAAACAAAATTTCTATTAAGTGACGTTTACTATGCTAAACCACCGAAGTAGGTGGTTTAGCGAAGGAATAAGAACTAGATGTGTCAAATTTATTCTAAAATTAAAAAAAATAGAAGTGAAGATTGCAAATATAGTTTTGAATAAATATAATGATTTCTACTAGATTTATTGAGTTTGAGTTTTCCAAGAAAAATATGAGAAAATTTATAGCAATTGATGAAGATAACCTTAATGGGGAAACAAGAGGTCGTCATAACGCTCAACAGATACAACACAAACAATAGAAAAATGATAACAATTTTGACAGAAATGATATATTAATAAGAGAATTGTTATGTGTGTTTGGTATAACGTGAGCCTTTTTTTTTAAATTATCATAATTTGCTATCAAAACCCATACAAACAAACAGCCATCTTACTTATTGTAGTAGATTTTCTTAGAGAATTTTTCGTAAACGTCACTTTACTATTCCGCGAACATTTTGTTTTTATTAATGTAAAATTTTAAAACGTAGCTTAACGCTTATTCTACGGTTTAGTAAACTCGTGGAATAAAGGTGGAATAAGAGTTTTTTATTAATAGGGCTGTAACTGTTTATTGATAAGTGAGTTTTTAAATCAAACGATAGACTATTCGTAGAAAAATATTCCCGGAATTCTCCATCGCAATATTGTGGAATTATTTTTTCATTGAACCTTAGTAAGGTTAAGGACCTTACATAATCTTGCTGTATTTTGTTGCTGATTTAGTTACATATATCATCACCAGAACTACTGACGCCTAATTTTTAGTTTAAGAATATAATTTAAGTTCTATTTTGTTTCGTTTTAATGTAAATCATTTATGGCGAATTCCTTACAACAAAGAAATCGAATTTTTTCTAAACAGAATCGAATTTTTTCTAAACGAAATCGATTCTTTTCTGACAAAACAAATCTTGCGTTTTTAGCAAGATTTTACACTGATTTGCACCCACACTATGAAGATTTGAAATTTCTAATACGTCAAATTGAAAGTCGCGGAATTTTTGGAAGACGAGTTGTTTATTTTTTGGTTGCAACGAATTCTACATAATTTAACAAAATATTGAACAATATATTCAGTCAATACAGCTATAAAAATAATTTTTTGTGCGTTGTTCATTATCAAACACAAATTTAACAAACAAAAATAGCTTTCGCGAGTGAAAGACGTGTTAAAAACTTTCAGTGCAAGTGAAAACTTTTCAATAACAATTTTCTTTAAAAATATATGTGCAAATAGATGTTCAAACAAATAAAATTCACCAATAAATTGGCACCGTATAAGCTGGCTAATATCTTTTATTTATTAATTTAATTCTATTGGTAAAGCATTTTTCTCACAACAAAAACAAACAACCTTAATAGTTTTGTGAATAATTTCTTGACGTTTTGCGTCAATTGCAGCTATATAGTAACACAAACACAATCACACCAAAAAAAAATCGATTCTTTTACGAAATACGAATTCCTTTCAATTGACAAAAAAAATTCGATTCTGTTTAGAAAAAAATTCGATTTCTTTTTTGAAAGGAATTCGCCATTAGGTAAATGCTAGCATTTGACACAACAACCTTCAACTGAAATTCAGATTTCTTGTGCGTTCAACAACATGAATTCAGATCTGAATTTTTAGATTTTGTGATTGAACGTGCCCTTTTACTTTAGTAAAATTTGAGAAAAGAGATAGAATTGAGTAGTGCGTTGAAAAAAGACAAAACATTTGGTTTGCTTTTGTATAAAAGTGAGTTGAATGTAGTTAAGCCTTTATGCTCGTACTTTGTAGAGCTGGTGAGTTAAGACAAAAATTGCGTTTTAGGCAGTGAAGTGCCAATATAATTATGTTGGGACGTAACTCGTCCCCCCGAAAAAAAATGAACTGTAGAATGAAGTTCATAAATATATAGTTAGTAAGGTGTACATTTTTCTTTTTATAAGATATACCTAAACAAAAATTAATACTTATACATAGGTGGTTTAAGGATAATTTAAAGTAAAATTCATGTATAAAATTCACGTACATATACATATATATGTTTATTTATTTATTTCGATATTAATCTTTTAGGATGTTCGTTTTTCAAAAAAACAAAAATAGAACATGATGGGTATATGAAACGTTTTCTATGTCTACGGTAATGGATATATACAAATTATTAAATAATTAGTTCTTTTAGGTTAATTACTTTATTCTAAATTTTACTAACTTTTTGATTTTATGTTTTGATTTTTATTTCTTTTTTTTTATGTACTTTTTGTTTTGGAGTATCCACTGTTACTCTATAATTTTTTAACTACGTGCTTATTAAATCTAGGGGCTAATTTGTCTCTTCTATCATCTAATTCGTAAATTATTTTTCCTTCTATATAATTAGGCGCATCTTTACGTGTATTATTTAATTTCGTGATGTAGGTAGTTTTGTTTTTTTTGTTCAGCGATCGCTCGTGAATGATTTTTGCTAAGCTTTTATAATTCTCTGTATGCTTTTTAAGGTAGTGCTGCTTGGTTATATGTTCTGATTTGATAGGCAATGGTTGATTTTTGTTGTAATGTCCTGTCAAAGCTTCGAATGGAGTTAGTTTCGTAGTCGAGTGTATGGAATTATTAAATGTAACTACTGCGTCATCTACAATTTAGCTAATGTGCATATAATCCAGGCTCCAGAAGCCGGCTGTAAGAATACCTACCTAATTGGGTCAACGGAAACTTTAACCATTAACGAATGGTAAATTACAAGAAATTTACAAAACTGCTGGGCGGACAGTCTTTTTCTGGGCCTTTTGGCGTCAAAATGGTCACTTCCGGTTCCGTTTTTCGGTGTTAGGTTATACCATAGGGTCAATGGAAAATTTAAGTAGAAGTGAATAGAGATTTCATCGTAGATTTCAAATCATTTGGGCGGACAGACAAAATCCGGGCCCTACCCTTTGTCCGACCAACCCAAAAAACGGCATTTTTGGTGTTGACCTACCTCATCGGGTCAATGGGCAAATGGGGTATCAAGTGAAAGCTTATAGGCTGTCTTCTTTACAAATCCAGTGGTCGGTCAAACTTTACTTGGGGCCATTGACTTGTCCGACCACTTTAAACCAAAAAAAGTCATTAAATTACGGTAATTTGTTCATGCTAAAAATCATTATAAGTGATGCTAAATTAATTAAATGACTATGAAAAAGATATTAAACGACTGCCTCATGTTTTTTATGCAAAATATAAGTAAGTTGTGTTCAAATCAGTCTACCTTAATTTTTCATCCGAACATTTCAAATATCCGCCTCATTTGAGAAGTAGACAAATGGGGTATCAAATGAAAGGTTAGACTGTCTACTTTATTAATCCAGCGATCGGACAAACTTTACCTGGCCCTATTCACTTGTCCGATTACTTTAAACCAAACAAAACTCATTAAATTACCTTAATTTTTTCTCCGAATATTTTTATTAAAAATACTTATCGTAAACTTAAGGAAATCACATAAAGTGTGTTTGAAATAAACATGGTTTATGTACCTAGTTAATTAATAAATTAAACTTAAGAAACAGACAACCAGTTTTTAATTCTTTAATGGTTTGTAAATAAATTGAACTTTATTAATTTACATTTTCTAAAGATCATGTAAGTGCCCTTTAAGTGTCGGAAGCATAAATGCTAATACTTTCCGTTAACTTAAGAAAAATAATACATTATTCTAGAACTTACAACTTCATCTTTCGCATCATTATAGAGATCTGATATCAGAACGTTGAGTTTTGTGGATCTTCATTGTTGTAGCGTTTTGCCAAAGCAGTTTAATTAATCTATATACAGGGTGTCCCGTAAATATTGGATAACCTTGCAACTGGGTAAAGCTGGCCTTAAGACCTTTCAGAAAAATAATTGCCTGTGTAGCCTTCATGTTATGACGATTTTTCAAAAACAAAAATTAAAATTACGACTTTACTCAAATTTCTGAACATTGCGACCAGGAGTGAATTCATTGTCTTTTTATTTTTATAATATTCTAAAATATCTGTACTAATAGATATGCAGTCAAATTTAACACTAGTTGTTGCAGTTTTTTTTTAATTTTAATTTTTAAAATTAATTTTTTAGTACAAAAATGATAAAATATTTCTTTTCACCAAAGTTTGACCATCTCTAAAAAAATAAAAATTTATGGGAGCATAAGTGGCCAACTATTTTAGAAAGTTGTATTTTTAATGTTCTTTCTAAAATGGTGTAACACATGTTTTTGTTTTCAATAATAACCAATAAAACTAGCTTTTAACCTACTGAAAGAGATTTTTAACATTTACTCAAATAAAAATTAAGTTACAGTGAATACTCAATTATTAGGCCTATAAAAGTACTATTTTCAAATATTAAGTGGTAAAGTATGCCACTTGATGTAAGCCAACATCAGTTCGACTACCCGGGCACACCTCGGTTCTGTTGTTTATGAGGGACAAATGTTATTTGAGAAAAAGGGTACAGAAAGGGTCACACTGTCACGTCAGAACGTAAATGTAGTAATTTGTGTGGCTTGTGCTTGTAAACTGTGAAATGGTCTACTAATGGGTGATTTTTTAAGAGGTTTAGAACTTTTTAAAAAAAAAAAACAAAAAATTCGAAAAAATGAATGAAATATTTATTTGAATCGATAGTTTGAACCGTGCAATTTAATGTTTAAAGATAATTTCATGCAAATGTTGACCGCGGCTGCGTCTCAGGTAGCCCATCCGCTGAGTCCAATTTTGGCATACTCTTTCACACATATCGGCCGGTATCTCACGAATGAATGCATGGATGTTGGCTTCCAGTGCGTCAATCGAAGCGGGCTTGTCCCTATAGACATTAGCCTTGACATACCCCCACAAAAACTAATCTAATGGTGTCAAATCGCACGATCTAGGCGGCCAATTGACCGGCCCGAAACGTGAAATTAACTGTTCACCAAACTCGCCTCGCAATTGCGCCATTGTTTCGCGTGCTGTGTGGCATGTGGCACCGTCTTGTTGAAACCACATATCATGCAAGTCAAGAACTTCCATTTCGGGCAAAAAAAAGTTTGTTATCATCGCTCGGTAGCGATTCGCATCATCTTTGAAGAAATATGGCCCAATAATGCCGCCGGCCCATAAACCGCACCAAACAGTGGCTTTTTCGGGATGCATTGGTAGCTGTTGCAATGCTTCTGGCTGATCTTCACTCCAAATGCGGCAATTTTGCTTATTTACGTACCCATTCAACCAAAAATGAGCCTCATCGCTGAACACAAGCAGCGCGCGATGAACATTTCGAACCGAGCACGAATTTTGATAGTAAAATTCAATAATTTGCAAGCGTTGTTCATTTGTAAGACGATCCATGGTTAAATTGCAAACCAAACTGAAGCTGTTTGACAGTGACACAAGGTACTAAACACACGTCAGCTGTCAAAACCAGTGTTGCCAAAACCAAACCAGCCAAAAAATCACCCGTTATAAACCAATTTTATAAAAGTACTGTTTATGCGGCCCCACTTACGGCGGCTTTCTTCGGTCACCATAGTTATTTTCCAAGCAGTGCGAATCGCGTTAATATTTCATATTTTAAGTGCCAAAAAACTGTAATACCTAACTGTCTCGCCCATAAAAGTTATAACTAACTCCTGTTGTACGATTCTTTTTATTTATTAAATTTCGCAGTTTTAGAGTCAGTGATTATTTCTGTACCTCAACTAACATGGGTCCCTCATGAACAACAGGACCGAGGTTTGACCTGGTAGTCGAATTGAAGTTGGCTTACATCAAGTAGCATACTTTACCACTTAATATTTGAAAATAGTAGGTACTTTTATAGGCCAAATAATTGACTATTCACTGTAACTTAATTTTTATTTGAGTAAATGCTAAAAAGCTCTTTCAGTAGGTTAAAAGCTAGTTTTATTGGTTGTTATTGAAAACACAAACATGTGTTATACCATTTTAGAAAGAACATCAAATAGACAACTTTCTAAAATAGTTGGCCACTTATGCTCCCATACATTTTTATTTTTTTTAGAGATGGGTAAACTTAGGTGAAAAGAAATATTTTATCATTTTTGTACTAAAAAATTAATTTTAAAAATTAAAATTAAAAAAACTGCAACAACTAGTGTTAAATTTGACTGCATATCTATCAGTACAGATATTCTAGAATATTATAAAAATAAAAAGACCATGAATTCACTCGTGGTCGCAACTGAGTAAAGTTGTAATTTTTTTTTTTTTTTTTTTTTGAAAAATCGTCATAACATGAAGGCCACATATGCAATATTTTTTTCTGAAAGGTCTTAAGGCCAGCTTTACCCAGTTGCAAGGTTATCCAATATTTACGGGACACCCTGTATATAGATTAATTAAACTGCTTTGGCCAAACGTTACAACAATGAAGATCCACAAAACTCAACGTTCTGATATCAGATCTCTATAATGATGCGAAAGATGAAGTTGTAAGTTCTAGAATAATGTATTATGTTTCTTAAGTTAACGGAAAATATTAGCATTTATGCTTCCGACACTTAAAGGGCACTTATATGATCTTTAGAAATTGTAAATTAATAAAGTTCAATTTATTTACAAACCATTGAAGGGTAAAAACTGGTAGTCTGTTTCTTAAGTTTCATTTATTAATTAACTAGGTACATAAACCATGTTTATTTCAAACACACTTTACGTAATTTCCTAGTTTACGATAAGTAGTAAATTAAGGTAATTTAATGACTTTTGTTTGGTTTAAAGTAATCGGGCAAGTGAAAAGGGCTAGGTAAAGTTTGTCCGACCGCTGCATTTATAAAGTAGACAGTCTAACTTTCATTTGATACCCCATTTATCTACTTTTCAAATGAGGCGGATATTTTAAATGAACAAAACCTTGTTTTTTTTATGTAAAAACAAAAAATGTTCGGATGAAAAATTAAGGTGGACTGTTTTGAACACAACTTATTTATATTTTGCATAGAAACATAAGGCAAGTTATCACCATCCAATACACACCGCCTTAGACATGCGCAAACCTGTTCTCGCTGACTCAACAGTTATACAGTCAACAGTAAAAGCAGTTCACACGGCTACGTAAGGGCATTGGCCTATATCAATGCATATGCCGGATATATGATCCTCCAATGCATTATACCTAACGGGTCAGTAGTATTGCGGTATTATATGGGAACCGATGCAGCGACACTTATTATTGCGGGTCAGCAATATTTATTGGGAACCAATGTGTGGCAGTAAGGTGGGCTTTTGGCGAATTATATTAAATCAATCTTATTACGACCTCCGAACCGTAAGGTTTATATTCTTGTAAAATAAAGAAGTCATTATAACGTGGTACAAATTCCTTTGTTTTATTTCAAACAGTAAGTCGAACCGTTGGGCCAGCCCTCTGGGCTGGCGTTCGCGTTTTTTTATCATCCTCGGAAAGGATGAATTTAACTGGCGCCCGAGCAGGGACCGGCTCAAATTTCGGATCCTTTCACCGTGCGAATTGTTGTGTCCTTTAATACAGGACAGGAGGTTTATACACTCCATAGAGTGAGAGGTACAGCTGTAACCATGGGAACACAGTAACCCTATAAACCCTCCAGCAACAAATACTACATACCCATGGGAACATGTAGTCATCGTCGGTGCAAGGACTCGAAAGTGAAGTTTTGCGCCACGAGTAGGTTGCTTGTAAGAATAAACATTTGCGACTGAAAGGGATCAACGCGACTCTTCCGGAGCTGGTTCTTGAAGATAAATCTAATTCGGTTCCTTTTTTTCTCTTAACTTTATAGAACACCAATATACATCAGCGTATACCGATCATACTGATTCCAGATGTTCTTTCTGCCGATGTGAGTGAAAAAAAAAAATTAAATTCGATAACTAAAATCGAAGTGAGGAAGGGGAAAATTCCTTTTCTTTTTTTTTAATATTACCAAAAATTTAAAACAAAGAAAGAGCAAGAAAAAGGTCATTGTGAAAAAAAATATATAAAAAAGAGTAAAATCTCTAAGCAAGTATCACTGAAGAAAAGTGTTTCACACAAAAAATTATCATTGATAAGAAAAATAAATGATCAAAAAGTTCACGGTGAAATATATTTAAAAAAATTGAGGTGAATAAAAAAGAGTTTTTCAAGAAAAAAAATTAAAATTCAGATTACAGAAATCTTGTTAAAAGGAAAAAATTTATTAAAGAATATAATTGAAAAAAAAAGTAGTAGAAAATATAAAAGAATATAAAAAATTATGTGAAGATAATTCAATACAAAAATTAAATAAATAAGAATTTTAATATAAAGTGAAAAAAAACAAGACAAAAATTGAAAAATTAATTACAAAAGAAAAATTATATCATTTTTGTAAAAAGGAAATATATTGCTGCTAAAACAAGGAACAAATCAATTTCTTGAAGCAAAGCAGTGTGTCAAGAAGTCAAGAAAAAGGAAGGTAAGGTGCATTGATTTACGATCTATATATTTTTTTATATTTTTATAAGTGCACTCATACACCCCGCTCCCCAGTAAAATATCTGTTAACTAATTATATAAAAATTTTGTGCTAATTAAAAATGGACGCAATGACTAAGGCTGTTACTGAGCTGAATGGGGCTATAGGCCAGATTCTTGCTCAGTTGAAGGAAATAGATGGCCGTTTGAAGAGGGTCGAAGATGTTAGTAATTCGGCATCGATGTCTAGTCAGGGCATTGCACCTTCAGTTTGCGAGCCAAGGACGGAAGCTGACCTCAAGGAGATCAGCCGACTCCCTGATTGCGTTAAGGAGTTGCAATCTTTTGATGGGAACCCGACGCAGTATGTATCCTGGATACACACCGTAGAGGGAATCCTGAAGGATTTCGCAATTATTAGAAACAAACCCATGTACCGCGCAATACTAAAACACATAAGGCAGAAAATCCGCGGAAATGCAGATTCTGCTCTTGTGTCTTATAATATTTTCGACGATAACTGGGAGGAGATTTAAAGAATTCTTTCCCTACACTATGCCGATAAGCGAGATATTCGCACTCTTGAGCATCAGCTCAACCAACTTTCTCAAAGGGGTTCTCGGCTCGATGAGTTCTACGCGACCGTGAACCACCAGTTCTCTCTTATAATCAACAAAATTAAGATCGAATCGTACACGCAAGAAACGGTAAGCGCGCTCGTAGAAACTTATCGGAATCGGGCGTTAGATGTCTTTATAAGAGGACTAAGTGGTGATTTGTCCCGGATGATGATCGTGCAGAAACCAAAAACCCTTCCTGAAGCGTATGCTTCTTGTCTGGAAATTCAGAATCTGAATTTCCGGAATCACGTAATTCACCCAACGGCATATAGCAATACCATTACATCCCCCCTTAACCAAATGTCTAGGATGGATAAAAGGCCACCTATTCAGCCCAGACCAACAGTCCCCTTCAATCAAATATCTAGGTTAGACAGTAGACCGCCTATTCAGCCGAAGCCATATTATAAAGGTACGAATTATAACAGTCATCCTACGACCTCTGGTGGTCCACCAAGACCTGGTCCTAAACCTCACCCAAGAATGAAAGTGGATCATTCAGTCCAAACGAAACAGGTAAAATACATGAATAGACCTCAAGTGAATCCTTTTAAAAGCAAAGCGCGATCGGAAAACTACTCACGTTCCCAAGGTGTGGGACAAAAACTACAGAAACTATATAATTTACAACCGGTGGAAGAGATACCACTCGAGACTTACGATGAAGTAGTTAATGAAAACTACGAAGATGAGGTGAATTTTATGATGGACGCCTGTCCAGCGTACCATACATAGACTATATCCTCAAAAACGGAAAAGTGTTGAGCTTCCTCGTTGATACTGGAGCGAATAAGAACTTTATAGCCCCACATGTGTCACAAAATACGATAAAGCTAGCTCAACCCTTCGCCGTTAATTCCGCAGCCGGTAATATAAAAATTACTGACAAGATAACAGGTAAATTCTTCGCTAAAATTGGTAATGACACCCAACTGACATTTTATGTGCTCCCTGGCCTCAGGAGCTTCGATGGTATCATTGGTGATGATACACTAAAACAACTAGAAGCCATTATTGATCGAAAAACGAATACGCTTACTCTGACCAAAGGAATCACAATTCCTCTGAAGGATAAGTTTTCTTCAGAAATTAACACAATAATTGACAAAGAAATTCCCGAGAACGTCCGAAAAAGACTCTCTCATATCATACAAAATTATAGCACACTTTTCACACCTCTTAACGCAAACGAACTAGTGAAAACGACAGTGAGGGCAGAAATAAGGACTAGTACAGACGAACCAATCTACACCAAAAGTTATCCCTACCCTCCCTGTATGAGAGAGGTAGTGGAGAAAGAAATTAAGGATCTCTTATCAGAAGGCATAATACGTCCTTCGAGGAGTCCTTATAACTCACCAATCTGGGTGGTTCCAAAGAAACCAAAGCCCTCAGGTGAGAAGCAATATCGCATGGTAGTAGATTTCAAACGGCTTAACCTTGTGACGATTGCTGACGCCTATCCCATTCCCGATATAAACTCAACCCTTGCGAGTTTGGGCAAAGCTAAGTTCTTTACCACTTTAGACTTGACTTCTGGTTTTCACCAGATACCCATGCTGGAATCGGATATCCCAAAAACTGCTTTCTCCACCATGAACGGAAAATACGAGTGGCTGAGACTTCCATTTGGTCTCAAAAATGCCCCCGCAATCTTCCAAAGAAAGATCGATGACGTTCTAAAGGAATTCATCGGTAAAATATGTTACGTCTACATTGACGATATAGTCATCTTTGGAGGTAGCGTTGAGGAAGTGCTAGATAACATTGAGATTATACTCTCCAGGTTATGTGAGGTTAATCTCAAGGTTAATTTGGATAAAACATCCTTCCTTAAGACTGAGGTGGAATTTTTGGGCTATATCATAACACCTGATGGTATACGGGCTGATCCAAAAAAAATCGAGTCAATCCAAAAAATACTTCCACCAGATAATCTTAAGGAGTTAAAAAGTTTTTTAGGCCTAACTTCATATTATCGGAAATTTATTCGCGACTATGCGAAAATTGCGAAACCCCTGACAAACTTGACAAGAGGTAATAATGCCCAGGTAAAGGCTAACCAATCAAAACGAGTGCCAATCGAACTGGACCAGGAAGCATTGAGAGCATTTCAGGATCTTAAGGATATGCTGACATCATCCGAGGTTTTGGCTTTCCCTGATTTTGAGAGAGGATTCAACCTAACCACAGATGCTTCAAATTACGCTATCGGAGCTGTATTGTCACAGGAACATTCGGGTCTCGACAAGCCAATCGCATTCATCTCTAGGTCTCTAAACAAGACCGAAGAAAACTTTGCAACAAATGAGAAAGAAATGCTGGCTATCGTGTGGGCTCTTGATAACCTTCGTTCCTATGTTTATGGAGCAAAAAAGATACGTATCCACACTGACCATCAGCCGCTGACCTTCGCCTTAGGAAACCGTAACTTCAACGCAAAGAGGTTGAAGTCACGGATAGAGGAGTACAACTATGAATTGGTTTACAAACCTGGTAAATCTAACATAGTTGCAGATGCTCTATCAAGGCTCAAAACCGAGGTTAATCACTTGTCTGACTCAATGAACATTGAGACAGCACACAGTTCTAACATCGGTGAGCAAGGTTCTGTGACGGATACGGCTAGTGAAGGTCATGAAAGCGAAGAGAACAGGTCCATGACAGAAACAGCCAGTGAAGAAAGGTCATCTATAGGTACTATGCATAGTGCTGATCAGGATAGCACAGATCTGATCCCTCATGTAGAAGCACCTCTGAATGTGTTTCGCAATCAGATAATCATTAAAGTAGGGAAAGGACTAGAGGCTCACGAAGAACCTCATCCTGGTTATTTTCGTCACTATGTGGCAGTACAAAATCCTGCGAAACAAGACTTTGTCAGAATCCTTAAAACGAGACTAAGACCCAATATCTTAAATGGGATAAAAGTTCCAGAATCAGAAATAGCTCTTCTTCAAGAAACTTACTTAGAAAATTTTCTAACTTACAAACTCCGTGTTACGCAAAGGGTCGTTGAGGATGTTAAAGACCCAAATCGTGTTCTTACATTGATTATGGAGGAGCATAAAAGGGCACACCGCAATGCAAGGGAGAACAAAGAGCAACTTTTGGAAAGGTATTATTTCCCTAGGATGTTCAGCCTGGTTAAAAAGTATACCACCACTTGAGAGGTGTGCAAACTCAACAAGTACGATAGGCATCCCGCTAGCCCAGAATTTCAGGCGACACCTATCCCTTCATACCCTTGCGAAATTTTGCACTTGGATATTGTCGAAATTCAAAACGAGAAATTTATAAGTTGCATTGATAAATTCTCGAAGTTTGGTAAATTGTTCCACATAAAAAATCGGTCAGTCCTCCACTTAAGGGATAAAATCACAAAGATATTGCATTATTTTACGGTTCCGAAAATCTTGGTGACAGACAATGAAAGAAGCTTCTTAAGCCCAATAGTGCTCAACTTTATAAATATGCTTGGCATAAAACTTTACCGTACTCCCGTTCATCGTAGCGAGGTAAATGGACAGGTGGAAAGACTTCATTCCACAATATTAGAGATTTTCAGATGCCTCAAAGCGGAGTACAAAGGCCTACGACTCAAGGAGTTAATTAACATAGCCGTAGACAGATATAATAATTCCATTCATTCAGTTACCGGAAAAAAACCGTCCGACATATTTTTCAACAGATATCAGAGAATAAACTATCAAAATTTAGTTGATTTCCGAGGCAAGGTAAATAGGGAATTAAAAGGCGAAATTATGCGAAAGCAAAAATCCGACAGTGCTAGAAGAAATGAAAAACGGTCAAAACCAAAGAAATACAAAAAAGGCGAAATCGTGTATGCAAGAGTTAAAGGTATCCAAGCCAAAAATAAACCTATATATCGGAGAGAGGTTGTTGGTAAGGATAACAAGGTGACAATCACCACATCAGGTGGACGAAAAATCCACAAAACTTATTTAAAGAATATTTAAAACTTTATAATGAAAATGAGTTTTAAAAAAAAGGGGGTGTATGCACAGCGCTTTTACAATGCACTTCTTGAGATCACAATGCGCCTACCTTTATTAGCATAATAAAAAAAAAGACACACAAAACTTTCTATAACCTTAAATTTGTTTCCTTGGCTTAACTAGAGTTACATTAGTCTATCATACAACAAATATGAAAAAAATGTTTTAACTTTTATTTGTTAATCCTAATGCAAAACCTAAATGAATCATAGTATTAAAACTTCATTTTTAATCAACTTTAATTTTTTAGTTCTTATCCACGACATTAATTAATCATATTATTTAAGTCCAATTTCTAACTGTAGGAATATAAATGTTTTCTTTAAGTTATATCATAAAAATTTAGATGGTAATTAAAGTAAAGACGAAACAATCACCTGCTTCTTTTTCATTTGTCGATGAAGATCCACTTTTGCATCACTATATCTTAGCATAAGCTTACGCTGAGGTCCTAGTTACCATAGACAAAGCAAAAAGAGAATATTTTTTATTTTGTATACATATTCCCAGATTAACCTTCCTAGCTGCAGCCCAAGCACTCCAAATTTTCGAGTATAAGGCACCGATAGTCTCCTTGAAAGAAGGCAAAGGATGGATTGTTGATGGTAGTTTCAAATTAGTTCATACCATTGACCTAGCAGAATTCCAAAATCTTGTGGATGGGGTGAGTGACGCCATAAAAAACAATATTAAAGACGAAGACAGGAAATGCGTGATAGAGTTTCACTTACGGCAGATAAAAGATCGTCTGAATTTACTCAAAGGAAAATCACAGAGAAAAACGAGGTCCATCGACTGGATTGGAACAGCCTGGAAGTGGGTAGCAGGAAATCCCGACGCCACTGACTGGAACAAAATCCTACAAAGCCAAGAGACAATCATCGAGAGTAACAACCACCAATACAGAATTAATGAGAAGCTCTTTGGTATCACAAGAGACATCACACGAAAGATCAATTTAGTGATTGAGAGATACGAACAAAATATCAAGGACTCAATTACTGGAAATTTCGAACAAGATGCCTCAGATGAAATCATTGCCGTTAAAGGCGAGATAAATGAGATTGTTCGGGCTTGCCAAATGGCTAAAAGCGGCGTGATCAATACGAATCTTCTTGACACCGAAGAGATCAATTCAATCATCAATGAACTGGAGACGTTACCCTATGCTAACGAGATAGAAGCCATCGAGTATGGCACGCCATCGATTTTTACTAATGGATCGATGCTGCTCTATGTTATTTCAATGCCAAAAGTAGAAAAAGAGGAATACAACCTGCTTATAACAAGGCCCTCAGTTTTCGAAGGGAAGCAAATAGATCTTAAATTCAAGAAGATGCTAATCAACCACATGGTGACATATGGTTTAGTCGCAAATTGTCTAGCGATTAACAACTCCACAATCTGTGAGGATAAGTCACTTGAGAAAGTTCCTGAGGATGCCTGCATATCCCGATTACTGAAAGGGGGACATTCGGCTTGTACCTTCCAAACTAGGATGGAAGAGGTCATCGAATTAATTAAGGAGGACACAATTTTTGTCACCAACTTCCAGGGTGATTTAACCTCTAAGAATATTTCAAGATCTCTTTCAGGTACATATATAATTCAGCTTGCTAACGAGACGATCAGATTGAAAGACAGGACATTTTCCAGTTCTATGGCTACATCTCTACAAGCGCTACCTCCGGCGTTGATGAACATCACCAATCGTGATCGCCAGATCGACTTGGGATTCGTCCATGACCTCAGCATTAAAAACATAGAACGGCTAGGTAACTTAACCCAAGAATTTAAAATTTCTATACTTACAGAAGCCGTCGTCCTTGTTTCGGTGGCATTTGTCGTTTTAACCATTTGGCGGAAGATTTACGCTAAACCCCACATCCCAACGATTTTATCTCCTAACTCACAAGTCACAGCCTCATCATGACGTCACTCAAGATCTACGGGTCGTAGATTTTCAAAGGGGGAGGAGTTATCACCATCCAATACACACCGCCTTAGACATGCGCAAACCTGTTCTCGCTGTCTCAACAGTTATACAGTCAACAGTAAAAGCAGTTCACACGGCTACGTAAGGGCATTGGCCTATATCAATGCATATGCCGGATATATGATCCTCCAATGCATTATACCTAACGGGTCAGCAGTATTGCGGTATTATATGGGGACCAATGCAGCGACACTTATTATTGCGGGTCAGCAATATTTATTGGGAACCAATGTGTGGCAGTAAGGTGGGCTTTTGGCGAATGGTATTAAATCAATCTTATTCCGACCTCCGAACCGTAAGGTTTATATTCTTGTAAAATAAAGAAGTCATTATAACGTGGTACAAATTCCTTTGTTTTATTTCAAACAGTAAGTCGAACCGTTGGGCCAGCCCTCTGGGCTGGCGTTCGCGTTTTTTTTATCATCCTCGGAAAGGATGAATTTAACTGGCAGTCGTTTAATATCTTTTTCATAGTCATTTAATTAATTAAGCATCACTTATAATGATTTTTAGCATGAACAAATTACCGTAGGTAATTTAATGACTTTTTTTTGGTTTAAAGTGGTCGGACAAGTCAATGGCCCCAAGTAAAGTTTAACCGACCACTAGATTTGTAAAGAAGACAGCCTAAGCTTTCATTTGATACCCCATTTGCCCATTGAACCGATGAGGTAGGTCAACACAAAAAATGCCGTTTTTTGGGTTGGTCGGACAAAGGGTAGGGCCCGGATTTTGTCTGTCCGCCCAAATGATTTGAAATCTACGATGAGATCTCTATTCACTTCTACTTAAATTTTCCATTGACCCTATGGTATAACCCAACACCCAAAAACGAGCTCGGAAGTGACCATTTTGACGCCAAAAGGCCCAGAAAAAGACTGCCCAGCAGTTTTGTAAATTTTGTGTAATTTACCATTCGTTAATGGTTAAATTTTACATTGACCCAATGAGGTAGGTATTCTTACGGCCGGCTCCCCTACTAACATCTTTCCTCTGTGATTTGATAATGCGAACAAGTTCGGTTAGTGTTCAGTGGAAGCGTTCCACAGTTATTCATTAGGTTAACATTGCTTCTTGCAGTCAGCATATAGACAGCCACAAATTTGCTTAATATATCCAAGAAGGTGAAAAAGTTTTCCTTTTATATGGAATAGATATCTATATGGAGAATTTCATCGAAACCTGATGGGGTCTCGGTTAATTCAAATTTTATTTGTTCTCTATTACGGTCGTATTTAAGTCTATGGCATGTATCGCAGTTCTTTTTAACCCCTGATATAATATGTTTCATATTTTTGAAATAAAAGCTTTTTTTGAGGTGCTCTAAAGTTTCTGTGATACCCCTATGATGCCACTTTTCATGATAATCCCTTACCAACTTTTCCTGATATCCCTTTCAGTGACATCACTTAAAAGGACAGTTAAAAGGAGTATACGGACTGTATCACTCTAAAAGTTTCGTCATTTTCCAAAATAGCTGAAAGTCTTTTAGAATTAAAGTAGTTTTTAAAAATTGATACTATATCTTTTTCATCGCTGGGGTTCTTAAGTTCAATAATATATCTTTTCTTTCTTAAGAAAAATATTTTAAGCTTAGGTGAAATTTCTGTTTTAGTGGTTTCTTCCTGATTAGTGATTATTATCTGATTAGAAAATTCATTTATTGGCCGCTCGGATATAGCAATATGATCATTCATATTTTCATGCCCTTAATGTATGATAGATAGAAGTTCGGAAATGTCATTATTGTTTAGCATAAATGCACTATTTAAACTTTCGGTTACAAGTCTGTCTAAATTTGTTTCATTCATGTTTGTCTCAATTCGAGAAAGTGCATCTGCATTAGTATTCAATCTTCCTTTTTTATGAATAATCTCATATTCAAACTCTTCTAACTTTAGTCTCCAACGAACGAACTTGGAGTTGGGTTCCTTAAGAGAAAAGAGCCAAGTTAGAGGCTTATGATCGGTGATAATTTTAAATTTTCTACCATAAATATAAGGGCGAAAATATTTTGTTGCCCAGACGATTCCTTACAGCTCCTTTTCGATGGTACTGTGATTCTGTTCCGATTTTGATAAAGTCCGGCTTGCATAGCAAATCGGCTTATCAGAGCCCAGAGGACCTTGCGAGAGAACTGCACCTAATGCAACATTACTTGCATCAGAAGTAACGATGAAAGGTTTGTCAAAATCTGGGTACTGATTTAGATTAGATTAGATTAGATTAGATTTTATTTTATTTTATTTTATTTTATTTTATTTTATTTTATTTTATTTTATTTTATTTTATTTTATTTTATTTTATTTTATTTTTTTCTTAACTGTATTTTTATGTAAAATAATAATTAATATTTATAATCATTTTTTTTTTTAAATAATATAAATTGAAGTTATTTTTCGGGGTTTAAATAAGGGGTAAATAAGTTCATATCATCTATGAAGATTGTGAACAGTACTGCGCTTAGCAGGCACCCCTGCTTAACTCCAGATTTTGTCTCGAACTAGTCTGACGCACTCTTTCCGTTCCACGCGAACTGACGAGTGTTTTTGTACATATTTCGTAAAATTCGAATAAGTTTAGTTGACAAGCCTTTTTGAGACAGTTTATAAAACAATCCATTTCGATCTATCAAGTCAAAAGCTGCCTTGAAATCAACGAAAAATATGTACAATTTTCTTTGTTGTCTCAAAAAGTATTGTGAAATAGACGTTAGTGCAAAAATATTGTCTATAGTTGAGTATCCTTTCCGAAAACCGGATTGAAACTCACTAAGTATCTCATTTATATCTATCCATGCTTTTATGCATTCTAGCAAAATAGACGTGAAAATTTTAGCTACCGAATTCGTAAAAGATATGCCTCTGTAATTACACGGCAGATTTGCATCACCTTTTTTTGAAAATAGGATACACAATGGAATCCCTGAAGCTTTGCGGTACATCTCCCGAATTGTAGATATAGTTGAACATCTCTAGCATTTTCGATTGAAATTCATAAGGAGCATTTTTATAAAATTCGGTTGCAATTCTATCAGGGCCTGATGCCTTATTATTTGCAGCTTTGAATAACGCAGTTTTCAATTCTATTTTATTTTTATTTAACACGTTAAATACTAACGCAGTAATCTCTTATATTATGACATTATGTACATTAAATATACTTATAAATACTTAAATCTATTTTATAAATTTAATTGTAATGTATGGAGAACATATTCTTAAAATTTTGTGATTTTACGTTAACATTAATTGATTGAATTAAGAAATAGTTTTTATTGAAGATATTTATCAAAATATTGAGAGGACTATTGGCCCCATAGTTAGATCTACTAAAGATATTACAAAGAGGCAATTGCCTTCTTAAGCTTCAACGACTAACACTAAAACTCAATCTACACAGAACCGATGGAGCCGTAACAGTTCCGCTAACAATTCCCACCATAAAACAGAATTATTGAAGAGATGGAAGATTTATTAGTTGAAGTCTATGTGAATATGGTGGCAAATCAATCATACTAGACCAGGGAAGAAAACGTAAACAAAATCTCATAAATCTTCTTTGAACACATTCTATTCTGTTGACATGAACCGCGTAATATGGGGCCCATACAATACAACCGTATTCCAGAATAGACCCAACAAATGAAACATACAGAATTTTAAGCACATAAGGATCACGAAAGTCACGAGCAAATCTTTTAATGAAACCAAGCATCTTATTAGCTTTTTTTATAATATAATTGTAATGGTTAGTGAATGAAAGTTTTGAATCCAACACCACACTGAGGTCAGAGAAACTTGAAAGACTACATAATTGAGACGTGTTCAACAAATAAGTATAAGACAGGACATTGTGTTTACGTGTAAAACGCATTATTTTACACTTGTCAATATTTAAAGACAGACGATTAGTATTGCACCATTCCCAGAATTTTTGAAGATCTTCTTGTAAAAGTTCACAGTCAGCTACTGAGTCAATTTTTCGAAATATTTTCACGTCATCGGCATAAATTAAAGACATAGAGTTACTTAAAACAGAAGGAAGATCTTTAATAAATAAGACAAACAATAAAGGACCAAGGTGACTAAATATCACAGACAATGGATTCGAACAGTTTAGGGATGACAGAAAGCTTGGCAATAGGTCTGTAGTTTGTCACTAATTTTTTTGTACCTTTCTTATGAATGGGAGTAAGAAATGCATTTTTCCATATAGCGGGAAACGTAGAATTACTAATTGACGTATTGAAAAGCACAAACAACGGGTAAGACGTATATATTGCACATTTTTTCAAAATAAAAGACGGCAAGCCATCAGGGCCGGGACTGAAACACTCGTCTAACTTTTCGATATAGTCAAGAATAGTTGCTTCAGAAATTGCAAAATTAATCGAGTTAAGATGTGAGAATTCATCAATTGAATAAGTTATATTTGAGTCCTTTGTAAAATCATTTTCAAAAGCACCCTGGAAGAATTCGGCGAACATGTTGGATATAACCTCTGGGGAATGGCTAGTAGAATTATTATAAGTCATATGTGCTGGGTAACCGTCAGATTTTCTTTTACAATTAACATAATTCCAGAAGTTACGTGGATTAGATTTAAGTTCATTTTCTGTTTTAGATATAAAGCTTGTATAGAGAAAGTTAGAGTAGCTTATAAATTCATCCCTTAAATGAATGTAACTATTACGGTTTTCATCAGCTTGTGATAGATTGAATTTTATCCAAGCCTTGTTTCTTTTCTTTTTAAGCTTTTTTATATGTAGATCGAACCATGGCGGGCTGCTATTGAATACACGTTTTTTACGTAGAGGGACTGTTTCTAAAAAGCAAACAAATAATATTTCATAAAAATGTACAATCATTTCGTCAAAGTTAACATTAAAGAAAACAGAATCCCAGTTAATGTCGTTGAGTAAATTAAACAGTAGAGTAAAATTACATTTTCTAAAATTGAATTCATGCTGATCCTTACAAATATTAGATGAATGATAGATACTTAAGCTCATAGAAATAGCTAATGCAGGATGATGGCGATCTTCTTCTTCAAGTTTTGTGTCACTCAATAAAACTGCAGCATCAGAGTTGGAGACATGAGAGAAATAGATAAGGTCCAAAGTTTTGCCAAATTGGTTACTCACTCCATTTAATTGATCAAGGCCAAAAGAAGCCATTCCGTCGATAACGAGAAACTCTTTGTTGTTGGAAGCGTCGACAGGTAGAAAGGCATCACAGTGATTGGATTTTGCCCATTTCAGGTGAGGTAGATTAAAATCTCCCATTATTAATAATTCATCTGCATCATCAATTTGTTCATGAATAGTCTCCAAGCAGTCAAAAAGTTTATTATAGACGTCATTGTTCGAAGAGGGTGGGATATAACAGGCAACCACATATATGTAACCAGACAGGATTTTTATTTTCCCACACAGAATTTCAAGATCGGAATCCAAAAAATTATCGACAAGACTACAGAGGAAATGGTTACGAACAGCTATTAACAAACCACCACCAACAGTAGCGGAAGGATCATAATGACGATCACGACGGTAGATTTGAAAGCTGGAGTCAAAAATTTCTGTATCCATAAAAGATGAGTTTAGCCAAGTTTCGGTGAGGATAAGTATATCGTGAGGAATGTTGTTTATATTCTTGTAGACCTTATTGGTCTTTGTCCGAAGTCCGTTAACATTTTGGTAGTAGATTAATACCTTTTGAAGCTGCTCTGTTTCAGTTATGGCGTTGTCAGGTGTTGTTGAAAATGGTGATGATTAATTGGCAGCGTTCTCTTTTGAAATTCATGAAAAATAATTCCTTCTGGCCAAAACGATGATGAGTTAAGAAGATAGAATATTGAGTCTGGAACTTTGATCTTGAACGAAGAATATTTTGCAAAATTACGATGAATCATTTTCTCGACGAGCGTTAAACGTAGCGTCCCGATTTTCGTTTTAGTGTAGTTTTTTATATCAAGAGCATTTGTAGAGGGATCAAGTTTCGAAATGAAAAGGGTTTTTTGTCCTTCAACTATTTTTAATCCATAGTCAATAGGCAATGCTAAGTTATCCACAATACGGAATGGGTTGGCGGGAGGAATTTTTGATGAAGCTGTAGGTGACGTTGATGAAGGTTTGGTCGATGAAACAGGAAGTTGAACAGGATTTGACTTTGAATTTGTAGATTGGTCTGAGAGAAGTAGAGTTATTGCAGACTGTTCAGATGAATGCTGAGCACAATTAGTAGTTGAAGCTGGAGGCTGTTCAAATGGAGGTAGAGCTGATGCAGGCTGAATCATTGAAACATAGAGCTGAGCGAGATTGGAAGTTGAAGCTGCAGATTGTTCAGATGAATGTTGATTTAATTCTGGTGGGACGGGTGGGGCTGGAGGTTGAAAAGGATTTACGTGTAAGGTGGGTGGTGAAGCGGAACATTGATTAGATGAATCTGAGGATGGAGAAGATTCAAGGGGCGAGTTAGGTGATTGTTTTTTCGAGGGGATTGGTAACGTCAAATCAAGTTCTTCTATTTTTGCGTTTATTAGATTTATTTTCGACAGGGGCATTTTGAGATTTAGATGCACTTCTTGTCTGTTGACGCTTTAAGATTGGTATATATATATTTTCAATTTTATCGTTTAAGTAGAGCAGTTCCCAACTAACAAACTCCCGGAGTTAAGCTCTTCAAATCTGAAAAAAGCTCCCATAAGATTCTTTTAAATCCTATTGTTATACTTAAGAATGAATCTCTTGTTATGAAACTCAAATTCGTCTCATAGCATTTTTATTGTAAGAGCTAAGCATTTTTTAAATTTGAAAGTCCTTAAATCCTATATCTAAATCTATTTAAGTCTCATAAGTATCTCGTTATGAAATTAAAACTCTAAACGTCATTTTTAGTCTTTATAATCCCATAATAATACTTCAAGTTTTTTTCAAGATTCTAATAGGAGCTACGACTCCAGCTTTGAATATCAAACGAACAGATGTTGTAGTTGAATTGTACAGTGCGTTCTTTTTGTTCACAAAACTTGCTTCTGTTCATTTTTCTATTGGATTGGTTATTTGATTGGTGGTGGAAGATGTAATTTTAGATTTCAAAGAAAAGTTTGATTGTTTTCTTTGCGAGCAAGTTTCTTTTGTCGATTTTTTGTTCTGTTTGTTTACCTAATTTGCGGGTAGTAGTGAATTTGATTATAAATATTATAACAACAATTTTTAGCACTGAAATATACTAAACAAAAAGCACACATTTTAAACTTAAGGTAGTTAATATTATTAGTATTATTAAAAAGAGAAAACAATCTGCCGAAAAATCGATCTCAAAAGCATTATTTTGGATAGAATTGATCGAAACAACCTTATTAATTGTACTAATGGAAATCACCATGAGTATCACATAATGTTTATGGTATATATATTATATATATATACTGTTGTTGCATCGGCTGTCATCAGCTTGGAGTGATTTAAATAACACAAAGCAATATCCAGTTAACTTTGATTGTTACTTTATTCGAAAAATTATTAGGTTATAATTTTGTTCCATTGTTTCAAAATGTTAATCTGACACAACTATCGATTTTTTGCTTTCACATTTAAATTTCTTAATAATAGTTGGCGATTGCAATAAAAAGGAACGCCCCACAGACAAATGTGTTGCGTTTGAAAGTTAAATGTCAAATTTAAGTCCCATAAGAGCATTTTAGCTCCCATAAGAAGTACTGTCTCTCAGAGAAAATTTATATTTACTGAGAGCGGCACTTCTTACGGGAGCTCAAGCGTTGTAATGGGACTTCATCATCATCCAAGGATCTCAAAGAGATGTTAAAACAAGAGTTAAAGTATCAATCAACAGCAGCCATGTTGCAATATGAACAAAATGTTTTCATTATATTTTGAGGGTTACGGTAGCTTAAAAAAAAATATTCTAAATGAATTATCATATTTGGTTTTCCATTCTGACCAAAACGTCATATATTCATCTTGTTTTCTCTTATTTGCTTATGATATTAGTTGTATAAGAAATGGATTTGTATAACTTAGTATACAGCTACTATACCAGAGAAGATTGAGCGGGGACATTCTTTTTTGTGTTATGTCACTATTTAAAATTTGTGAGAGCAGTATATTAACACGACACAAGTAAAATGGCATCTTTAAAAATCAGTTGTTTTTGTCAGTTTTTAATGACAAATATATTGGAAAATTTCAGAAAATCTTAATAATGAAAAAGTGTCATATTTTGTACACCTCTAGATCCAATTTTTGTCATAAAAGCACGATAATGACAGTAATTGGAAAAAAATATGGTATGAATGATCACATTTTGTGAATTGTATAAAAACATACTTTGGTGATTTTTGCACCTTAAAAAAATATTAATGGTAACCCTATAATAAGGTTATAATTAATTACAAAATATTTTAAAAATGCATAATTTTGGAAGCGCGTTGTTATTTTTCGAAGCAAAATGTTTAAATTAGTAGATGCAATTTTAATTGCACGAAGAATTTAGCCTACATAAGCCATGATTTTTACAAATATAATACGTCAATTAACATGTAAGATAAATACTCGCACCAAAAAACACATTATTTTTTGACATGAGAGAATCACGAACATACATAAAAACTATTCGCCTACCTTCTTCAAAAAAAGAAATTAAAAATGCGAAAGATATATGTTGTTTTAAGTTTACACACACTCGTTCTCTTTTTAACAACTTCTGTAGGAAGAGACGCACTCCCATAGGAAGAGTTCAGAGAGCTTTACTAGATTTACAAAGCGGCGTCTATAATCGCATAAGAAGAATAAAACTCTTCCTATAGGATCAAGAGGCTCCCATAACTAGGCCATTTAAGGCTTTTAACAATCTTATAAGAATCTAGAAGAACTCCTCAAGAGTGCATTTAGCTCCCTAAAATAAGTCTCGTAGCGCTCTCGGAGCGTCTTATGAGAGCAAAAATGTTACTTGGGTTGGTTTTGCAATCTGTCTATCATCTTTGAGTTAGAAAGAACGTCACGAATAATGTTAGATTGGGCAAAAGGGTCACAATTAACGCAGAAAAAATAAAACGGTTTCGATTTGTTAAAAAGTTTAATTGAACTAGAAGGTGCGCCTATACACTTAACGTGGAATATTTTATGGCAGTTACCATAGCACATGATAGAATCAATCATAAAGTCACAGATTTCAGAACATTTCTCGCATACAGACATTATGACCACTATTAATAATTTAAATAATTTTTTTTTTTTTTTTTTTTTTTTTATTGGGGTACAATTTAAACTACGGCCCTGTGTGATTTCCAATGTTATATAATAAAACCACAAATAGCCCGAAAGTATGCTATGTATTTTAAAAAGTATACAATATGAGGTATTTGCTAGAATATATACAGAATATATACAAGAGAATGAAACAGATAGTTATTCTTATTAGATTTATTCCCACTCAATACAAAAAAAAAAAGCACTGGATGGAGGTTGTCAAAACACAGAATGAAAAATGTGAAATTGTAAAAGTTAATTATTAAAAGACCACTTGTATTTTAGTTAACACTTAGTCAAATTTAACAGTACTTTTAATTAGAATAAGTAAGAGAATCAGTGAATTAATTTAATACGACGAGAATAAACAAAATAATGAACTTTAGATGGAGCGCAAAAATACACGTCACTTGCTAGAGAAGGCAGGGTTCGGGGATTGATCATTCGATCAGAGATTATGTATTATAAAGATTGGAAACCTTCGTACGTTTCACCCTCCAAAACCCATTTGTTTACATTGTTGTTTTTGTAATTTCGTTTCGTGTCGATGAATAGATGTGAATTGTAACAACAATTTAACAGGGTGGGTTTGTTCTGTTTTGACAGCTCGACCATTTTGTATGTGTAAAAAACACAGCCATCTTTAAAAAAAATTTAACTCATCAGCTTTTCACCACGAAAATGGCGGATTTTAGGTGGGATATCGGGATGTGTTCGGAAAATACAGATTCAATGGTGCAAACAGAATATTTTAGGGTGCACCCATATTGTTCATAAATCTATAGCTGGCCATTTACGAGTGAGCTCTATGTTAATATTTTTTAAAGCAATCGACACTTGCAGCTACCTTGGTAATTTCGTCAAAAAGAAAAAATTAGTTATTATCGAAAGTGATAAAAATATGATACAACGCTGCGTAATACAGATGATTAAATAACGACACAGATCTTGTGGCGAAGATTGTGCTGAATTAGAATATTTTGAGTTTATTTTAAAAATGCTAGAAACGCTTTTTTTGCTATAACAGTTAAAGCCCAAACCACACTTCTGTCGTGTGCTGTGCTGTGGAGTTATGTGTCAACGTTGACAGATTAGTGAATAGTTAGGTTACAGCCCGGAAATATTCCATAAGAATATTGAATTCATCCGGTGTAAACGGGGAATGAAATTCTGGTGGAAAACTATAGTGCCATCTGTGCGTTGAAAGGGGTAAGGGGAAACAGAGTTAAAAAGTAGTAGATGAGCTTTGGCGAAATGTCAAAGAAAGAGTGGAAGATACAGAATGCAGATACAATTTAATAAGAGAAACAAACAAAACAGATCGGATGATGCAAACGGTGCGTGTAAGATAAGGAAATAGTAATAATAAGGGTATTCATGCAACGTTGGAAACTTTCAGACGTTGTAAAACCGTAAAGTTTCCCACTCTCGTTTCATGAATGCCCCTCAAAAAATTCGGCCTAAATTATGTGGTAAAAAAATCAGCTGATTCAAGCAATGTCATAATCCCATTGAAAAAAAGCTTACCACGTTTACCATTTTCGTTTACGACGTTTACAACCCAAATTCTTGTCGGAAAGTTTACGATTTGTTGGAAAGGATTTTCCATACAAATTTTGACAGTTCGTTTACTACATCGTAAACTTTCCGACGTTTACGATGGTTTTCCGACGTTGCAGGAATATCCTTAATATAAAATCACTTCGAGGAGTTATCCGATGAAAGGCATATTTATGTATATGCTAATTCAGTGTTCAGCATTTCTAAATGAAATAGAGCAGCAAAGAACACTCCTAAACCATCACTTTCAACAGCAAATGGAAAGAAGATTTTTAGCAATATTGTGTTTTCTTACTATCCGATTAAATTGAACTACTGCGTAAACTAAGTATTGATTTACTGTCAATTTGCATTTTGTTTATTATTTTACTACCCTTTTCATATAATTGTTCAAAATATTCCATGCCACTTTAAAACCAAATGATTTTAGGTGTCGTGAACACTTGATAATTCGTTTCGAGATTTTTATAAGTTTTTGAACGTGCCCATTGAAACTCATCAAGTTTACAAAATATCGTGGTGGAAATCAGTAAGTTGCACTAGTATGAGTTAAAACACGCATACTAATGCAACTTACTTACTTCACCACGGGCAGCCATATTGTTTAGCTTGTAGGCAAACCCGAATGACAGCCGAGGTTTCCAATCTTTATAATTCATAATCTCTGCATTCGATCATTGACATCTCTCGATCCAAGAGATCATTACAAATATATGGCTCTGTATACAAAAAAATACTGGGTTCGGCCTGAGGATTCAGGAGAAGTTTAAAATAGTTGGCAAGATCATTAACATTGAGTCTAGTCCCACAAATAATGTTTTGCCCTTTTAGTTGGTTGATTTTGGACCAAAAATGTCTACCGTTGCTTGTATTTGAGAGTCCTGCTGCTAGTGACCGGAAGAATTGCTCTTTTTTTGATATACACAGCTGTTTGTAGTTTTTGTTAACCTAAATGTGCTTTTTGGTAAGTGTTTCATTTAAATTAGGTGAAGAATTTATTTCCCTTAGTGATACAAAAGATAAGTTTGTGGCTGCGTTATATTCGTTATCAAACCACTGCTGTTTGAAGTTGGGTGTTTTTGAGTTTTGCCTATTAGGGTTTGCTTTTATAATACAGCTGTTTAAAAAAGATATTTTTCCTTCAGCATTAGCTGAAGTAAAAAGTGGAGTAGAAAGATGTAAATGTTGTAAAGTTTGTATAATTTGATTTCGGTATATTTCTGTTCTACTTTCCTTCCATTTTAATTTTGGTGGTAAGTTGAAGGTATAAATGTCTTGATCTCCTACGGCATTGATCAAAAACGTAACAACGAGTGGCATATGATCTGAAAATGTTTGTGAGTCAACTTTGAATGATTTAATAAGTTTCCTCCAACTTGGAGATACTGCACAATAGTCTACAACTGATTTACCTGGGCCTCCTATAAAAGTGAATGCGCCTTGATTATCCTGCTTACTGCATCCGTTAAGGATAAAAAGGTCATTGATTTGACACATTTCCAAGAAAACGCGTCCATTTTTATTGCTAACTGCGTCCATAGAGGACCTTTTTTCTAAAATTATCGATTCAGTCGTTAGTGGTTCGGTAAGTACTGTTTTTATTTGTGTTGTAAATCTGGGTACTGTAGGATGGGATCGTCAGATAAAATGTTGTTACAATGATCAAAGCAACTTATGAAAGATGAATCTAATTTTATAGTTTTACCCTTTCTCAGACACTCAGTCAAAGGCTTTGTCAAGTTTGAGAAATCTCTTATAAATTTTCTATAACATCCAAGAAGACCAAGGAAAGACTTAATCTGTTTTGGTGTTCTTGGAATAGGAAATCCTTTGACTGCACTGATTTTCTCAGGATTGGGCATGTCCTAAAAATGAAACTTCTTTACGCATAAATTCTGATTTTTGTATTTGTATTTTTAAATTGGACTCTTGTAGCTTTTTCTAGATGCTCTTTTAACGAGGTTGAAAATACGATAATATCGTCCATATATACGAGACAAATTTTTCCCTGAAGGTCTCGTAAGACGTTATCCATTACCCACTGAAATGTTGATGGGGCATTTTTTAAGCCAAAAGGCATTCGGACAAACTCGTAGTGTCCATTTTCAACGAAAAACGCCGCGCAGTTTTAGGGACATCCTCCGCCTTAATTTCAACCTGGTGAAAACCTGATGCTAAGTCGATTATGCTAAAGTACATGGATCTTCCCAACTTATCCAGGATATGTGTGATATTAGTTATGGGATACCGATCGTCTATTGTTTTCTCGTTCAGCTTTCTATAATCAATTACCAAGTGCCACTTTGCTTTTCCACTTGAGTCTTTCTTTTTCGGAACAATCAAAATAGGGGCCGACCAAGGAGAATAGCTGGGACGAATGATACCTTGATTAAGAAGCTCATTTATTTGTCTATTGACCTCCTCTTTGTGAACATAAGGATATCGGTATAATTTACAGTGTATCGGGATGTCATCTTTAGTTTTTATTTCATGGTTAACAGTATTTGAAAAAGTTAACTGTTCATGTTCTTGAAAAAAATATCACGATATTTATGAAATATTTCCAATATTGAGGATTTTTCTTCCCTATTTAGAGGTCCGTTCTTAAGAGATAGTTAAAGTTAACTTTCGGGGTGTCTATGCTTGTTATTGAAAAAGACTGAAGCTCTTCATAATTTTCACTAGAATCAGCTTTTATTGGCTGCTCAATTACGAAAGTCTGTGGGATATTTGATGTGTTTATGACTTCGATATGGGAATACTAGTTTCGAGCATAATAAAGTCTTTCGGGAACAGATAAATCTGGTGTTAAGTACGTTGGTTTAATGTGAATGCCATTTTCCACGTCAACTGGTAAATACCAAATTTGTTTGCTAAAACTTGGTACCACATACAATTTAGACATCACATTTGGTATAAAATGTAAAGGAATATCAAAGTTATCACAACATTTTAATTTAGAGTTTTTAATATCAATTATTATAAGGCCAAGTTGTTTAATAATATCGGTTCCTTTAAGACTATCAAAGTAATTATAAAAATGGAATATTAAAAATGGTAAATCTTGTTTTAATTTTAACTCTGGAAGACCATGTATAATAGTTTTTTGGTCTATGGTTGAGTAGTGAAAAGAGTTTTTATTTCAGTTGGCTGTATTTTAATCGACTCTAAAAATTTAAAACTGTTTGGATTTATGAATGAGCAATTGCTGCCAATGTTCACCAAAAATTTTAATTTAGTATTTCCTAAGCTGTAAACGTTTATAAATATAAGGCAAAAGAGTAGAATTGTAATTATTAATATCTAAATAACCTACTGGTGTTCCGATCCCTATCATCTACTTCCGGCTGTTCAAGATTTATAGTGATATCTAAATTTTGATAGTACTGCTGAGAAGACAACATTTGGTTGTGGTCATTGAATTTTGTTCTTCTTCGTAATTGTCATAGATAACAATTTCTATGTTGTACGATTGAGGCTGTCTGTTTATTAAAGAATTTTGTTTAGAGTTTGTGTTGGTACTTCCACTCCAGGCATCCATGGGTTCAACCGGTTGTACAAATGTACATATCTATATCCGGAATTGGAGTTCAATCTCCTATTATTTGCAAAGTTATAACTTGGTTTAGCTGAAATAGGTGTATTAATGGAATTTTGAGGAAGATGTTGTCTAGGTAGTGCAAAAGTATTTTCAGGAAGTTGTGACCTAAGACGTGGAACAACATTTTGCAAAAGATTAGGCCTAGGGGGCAAATAAGGATTTCTTAGAACAAATTGATTTATTTATTTTTTTTTTATTTATTTATTTATTTCGTCTTTCAAGTAACATAACTTTATGGAGACTACAGTTAAATCACAAAAAAAAATAAGATTTTTAATAACTTTAAATACATAATTTACAATAGTTGTAATAAATCTTTCTTAATATCTAACCTACTTTTATTAAAATCAATATAAAGAGCAAATTCATTGAAAGCAATACAAGAATCAGTGATTGGATTATGTTTTGCATAACTTGTATTGTGAAAAGGAACATACAGAAAATTTCCAACTCTAGGTCGCAAACTACGAGAAGGTACATAAATATTAAACATTGATAGCAAAACAGAACAATCAATATTACAATTTAGAACATCAAAAGCAAAGAGTACCGAATATAGTTTTCTTCTTAACACTAAAGTTTTTAAATCAATTAAGATACACCTGGTCTCATAAGACGGAATAATTGAATTTCTAAAAATCTTTCGTAAGGCAAATTTCGTAAATCTTTTTTGAATCTTTTCAATCCTATGAATACTAGATTGTGTGAAGGGATTCCATATAATACAACAATACTCAAGCAAAGGTCTGACAAGGGATACATAAAGAGTTTTAAGAGTATATGGATCTTCAAAAGACTTAGAATTTCTAGAAATAAAACCCAACATCGAGTTAGCTCTAGAAATTACATGGTCAATTTGAAGCGAAAAATTCATTTTAGAGTCAAAAATAACGCCAAGATCTTTTTGGCTCATTAATCTTTCCAATGAATGATTCTCAATTTTATAATCGAAGCAAAATGGATCCAGTATTTTTGAAAATGTTACAATACTGCAAGCTATTTTCTAAACAATCAAGACAGTAATTTGTCAATATTGATAAATTAGTTGCCGTCGATCTCCCACTCATAAAACCATGTTGGTGCTGGGAAATATGATTACGAACTAAACTATATAGTTTATTTTTAACAATTGCCTCAAATATCTTAGGGATAAGCTGAAGTTTAGCAATAGGTCTATAATTTTCCACAGATCCCTTAGATCCAGATTTGTGCAGAGGAGTTATTAGAGAATGTTTCCAAGTATCTAAAAATATACCTTGTCGTAAAGACATATTGAAAATATAACATAGTGGACCTGCTAGATAATATTTGCAAAATTTTAAAAGAAGTGGCGGAATATTATCCGGTGCAACAGAGAAACTGTTGTCAAGAGATGATATAGCTGTCAACACATCATCTTTAGATAAACATAGGCTACCAGCATTTATATTAGAATTGAAATTATTAATATTTTGAACATAATTTATTCTCAGGTCAGAGAAATTTGATTAGAAAAACAATGCAAAATTATTACAAATATCACAAATATTCTCGGAAAAGATCCCTTTGTATGATACACTAGATGGAATCCCAACCGATTTTCTTTTAGTATTCAAAAATGACCAAAAACACTTTGAATTACTCTTGATTTTCGACTCGAGAGACCAAATATTTTGCTTATAAGTAAATCTTTTTAAAAATTCTTACTCTTTCCTAGTTCTAATAAATTGTTCACGAAAAGCAACCGAAAATTTACTTTTTTTATGAAGTTTATTCATGACGTTCTTAAGCCTGGATAAACTTCTATTAAACCAAAATGGTCTTTTTGAATTGTTTACTGTCTTCACGGGAACAAAATTGAAAATAGCACGATCTAATATGTTCCAAAACATAGCAAAAGCTATCTCTAAGTTAGTACAATTTAAAATTGTTTGCCAATTCACTGTTTCAAAATGTCTATTCATAGAGATAAAATCAGTATTTTTAAAATCATATTTTTGAACTACATTGGAAGAAAATTGCGATTCTATTAAAAAAGAAAAATTAAATTTTATTTCTAGTGCTTTGTGATGAATACTATTCTCTAATAAATTAAAACTAGCTTCATTTAATTGAGCTTCAAGATTTTTATCAATAAAAACCAAATCTAAAATACGACCAATAGAGTTAAAAACATCATTAATTTGATACATATTCAAAGCAATTAAACTATCAATCACATTATATTCAAAATCTTTAGATATATTATAAGGAAAAATTTGTTTCTCATCATTTGAAAGCAACCATTTTACATTAGGTAAATTAAAATCACCAAGAACTACAATATAGCAATTTTCATCTATTTTGTTCGCAATATCTTTTATATTTTTTATGTGAGCATCATAAACAGAATATTGAGAAGATGGAGGAATGTATGAAAGAAAAAAATATATATGAATAGTTCTATAAGCTGGTAAAATAGATAAATCTACACATATACACATTTGCTCAATATTAGTATTAGATAAAATAATTTCTCTACTTACATATATAACCAGATCGAATAGCAAATAAAACACCGCCTCCTCTGTTTAAACCCGTCAGTTCGCAGCAGCGATCTTTTCGAAAAACATTGAAATCAGATGTGAAGAATTCCAGCTGGAACACCCAGTTTAAAATTAATGAAACGAAAAGATGAAATGTCTGTATCATTCTTCACTAATTTAGAGCAAACCAAACTTGACGTAGGTAAATTCAGACGACGTGCAGTGTAATTTATAACGCTCTCTTCGGTGACTGTCTTATTTAAACGAGATATATGAATAAAACATAACCGAGGTACAGATGGAAGAGAAGTAAGCGCATCAGCATCACTGCCAATCAGTTGTTTATGTTTACGTTTTTTGATATGCACTTGTGAAAATGGAATTTGTTTATCCAAAGCATCATGACGAGGAACAGCTGTTGACTTTGGCAGCTCAACAGAAATTTGAGAAGAAGAACCAGCTACATTACTGGGGTGGGCAACATCATCACAGTTGCGAGCAGTTACAGCAACATTGTCATCATATTCTGCATTATGGGCAACATCAGCAGCAAAGGGTTCAATAGCAACATCGTTAGAAATAGCAACAACAGCATTGGTGTCATCAACATTAGAAGTAACAACAACAGCAGCAGCGATTTTTTTTGAATTTGTTTCAAAGTCATCACCACGTCCATCCGACGAGAGTAAAGGAGACAGAGCAGTAACATCGCCCGTGATGGAAGAAGACGTTGATGCTTTTGTCTGTTTTACAATGCCAACAGAATTTGTGGAAGAAAGAGAATCGGTTAAAGAAGCTCTTCTGTGTTTCAAAGAGCCACGATCATGAGGAGTTGATGAACTCGTAAGTTCAACTCTTCTATCAGCGGAGGTGGAAAGCCGTTTTTTACCATCATTAACTATCGATATTTTCTGTGCACGAGTGGAACCACGAATATCGCGAATTTTGATGTATTAGTGTTAGATTTAATTGCAAGTGTACTCTGAGCAACAGAATTATTGGGAGAGTTATTTATTAACGTTGAAAGTTCTCTCATTTTTTTAACACAATTTTGCAATGGAATATGTATGCACATTTCACATTTGAAGAATAAGTTCTTATGAGACTATAACTTTAATGTTTTTTTTGTTGATATTGGAACATTCAAAATGTGAATTTAGTCCACATATATCACACGATAGAAAGATCGATTCGGAAATAAATGTTGAACATTTATGACAATTAGAATTATTCATTATCAGAGAGAAAAAAAAAACGCAGCCGTTTTGTATGAAAGCAGTCGAGAGACTTCTTGAATGGTGCAGGATACGATTTGCTTGTGGTCGCATAATTTGAGGTCTTGTTTGAGATAATTTTCGGGAACTGTAACAGTTCTTAAAAAAAAATCGGTTTTGTTCTTCCAAACAGAAGTTCAAAGCTTCTGTTAACTTTGATGGGCGCATTGCTCTAATTGTTGAACCGAGTGGCTCCCTTAAACCAGATAAGAATGCATTTAAACACATTTCTTCGTACAATGACTTTTTTGCTTCAATCACAATTTGATTTTTTTTGTGAACCCTGACGTGATTCATGAAAGTCGAAAGTATGTGAATAATTCTTGCGTAAAAAGTTTCAACAGAATCAAACTCTTGCCTTAGTTGGTGCAAATCTCGAATTAGACTCGTTTCGTTTCTTTTATCAGCATAGTGATTGATTAAATTGCTTTTTATCTCTGCCCAATTTGTGGTAGTGCCATACATATTTAATACCTCATTTGCAGCACCGGTGATTTTGCCCCGAATAGCTCTTAAGATTATTTGACCATAACTTGTTCCTATTATTTATTGTACCTACATATATGACTTAGGATTTCTTCTACGTTATTCAAAAAATCAAAAAGTAAGTGTGGATTGCCATCAAAATTCGGAATATCTTTAACCGCATCGGGAATCCGAAGCGAGTTAAATATGTTTACGGCAACATTATCTGTATTCATAATGAAAGGATAAGAACTAATAATTTTATCAAATGAACTTTTCTTTTCTTAGATTTCAAAATCAATTTTAAATTGTTTACTTTTACTGAAACTGGTAGTAAGCAGATTAATTTTAATATTAAGTGGTTTTATTTTTTTAATATATGGAGGCATACAGAGACTTAATAAACTTGCAAAAAAAAAGATATGAAAAACGAACTTACCTTCACAAAGTTATTTTTTATTTAGCTGTAGATATGTTTTTAATTTCAAAATTTCAAAAATGTCTTATTTTATATTTTTTTTTTAGCCACGTAAAATTATTGAGCATATTTTTAATTCAACTTTTTGAACATTTTAATCTGGATAACGAATTTTCAAAAATTAATGATAATAACTTAACACAGCAAAATTAGCCAAAATGTCATTATTATTTCTGCATCTGTAGAGTTGAATTGACAGCAATAAGTGTTTTTTATGATCTGAAAATGCTGGTTTTTGCACTAAAGCTTTTGTAATTTCGTTGAATATTATCTAATTATAATAAAAAATTTGTTATTTATTTTTGAAATTTTTTTTTTGTTTTATTTGAAGGTTTGAATTTTTTAATGTTTGTATAATATGTTTTATTTATTTGTTTTATATTTTGAATGTCATTTCTTATTTAAACTAGATTTTTAATTTTGAGTCTTATAAGTTTGCCAATGAGTGTTCCTTAAACTTTTGAATTTGACTTAAAACTTGGGAACTTTGATGTTTTAAAGCAACTATTATTTCACTTAAAAATTTTCTCGTGTTTCTATTTATTTAAAAAGCTACTGGATCTTCACTTTGAAAAATAAAATACGACTTTTATAACAAATGCGCCAGTTATCGTCTTAGGTAAAAAAATAACAATTTGTTTTTTTTGTATTGAATTTATTTTCATATTTATTGATCGAAACTCAAACTTGGACTAACTTAAATTATTATTAAAATATATACCGAAAAGCCCTCAATCCATCAAGCTACTCCCATATTAAAGATGACCATTAAGCTGAAGCTTAGGCTTTAAATAAGTGCACAACATCTCGCGTTAAGTGCAAAACATATGTCGTCAAGTGCAAAACACCTGCACTTCTTATTCTTGTTATGCTCGTCCTTTGCGGAGCTGGTGAGTTCAAGCAGGTTTCAGGCAGTGAAGTGGCAATATAATTATGTTGGGACGTAACTCGGGCGCGTTAGCCAACCCGAAAGGCATACGGTTGTATTCGAAGTGGCCATCGGTGGTGACGAAAGCGGTAAATTGCTTGCAGGTGTCATTTTGATGGTAGCCCATACGTAGGTCGAGAGTCGAGAAATATTGGTTTCCGGCTAGCTGAGCAAACTGTTCTTCCATTATCGGCATGGGATATGGTGTTTCCACGGTGTTACGATTGAGGACTCGATAGTCGACGCAGAGTCGGTGTTCGGAATACTTTTTTTCCACGAGGACAACGGGAAAAGCACAAGATGAGTTACCCATTTATATGCCGATTTTAAAAGGTTAACGCGTTTTAAGAATGCATTTGCATTTAGCGATTTACCCGACGAAGGATAGAATTCGGGGAGCAAATTAAATATGTCGCGCACATTTGAAAAAACATTATAGTTTTGTTTCGATTGCACATCACTATCGATCGCAGTGTTATCGATTTTCGGTAACACATCGCTATTCTCTGGTACGTACTGTAGAACAGTTTACGGATTCATTGTATCGGGTTTTTTTCAATAAGAGCGCTACAAAAGTTTTTTTTTAAATAAAATAAAAACGGTTTCGGATATCAATGAAATTCTTTATTCCTGTGAAAGTACTTTCGAGGCCATTATGTATGGAACTCGATTTCTTTTGCATGGCCACCACGGGCACGCTTGCAGAAGTCCAGACGCTAAACCCAATTTTCGACGGTTTTCAAGCATAAATCGGCCGATACTGCTGCAATTTCACGTTCGATATTCGTACGAATTTCATCAATCGTCGCTGGCTTGTTGGCATAGACCATAGACTTGACGTAGCCCCACAGGAAATAGTCTAACGGCGTCAAATCGCACGACCGAGGCGGCCAAGCGACTGGACCATTTCGTGAGATAACACGTTCTCCAAACTTGGTTTCAAATAAATTGATTGTGATATTCGCTGTGTGGCTTGTGGCGCCGTCCTGTTGGAACCACATGTCCTCCAAGTCCATATCATCCAATTGGGGCCAAAAATATTCGGTTATCATTGAACGGTAGCGATCCCCATTCACAGTAACGTGCCGGTCTTGATCATCACGGAAGAAGTACGGCCCAATGACGCCGCCGGCCCTTAACCACACCAAACCGTAATTTTTTCGGGATGCAATGATGACTCATGGAGTACGTGTGGATTGCTGCCTGACCAATACCACATATTTTGTTTATTGACGAAGCCATTCAGCCAGAAATGAGCCTCATCGCTGAAGATGACGTAGCGTTCTTAACGTTGAGGCCACTGACTCCGAATTTCGGTAGTAAATTTTAATAATTTCGACTCCTTGTTGGCTCGTATATCTTTCCATCATGCAATGGCAAACCTTATTGAAGAGAAATGTCAAAAGAGCGGCAAAAATATAGCGTCGTTTGCTGTCCCTGTTGCTCTACTTTTGTAGCGTCCCTGTTAAAAAACCCTATATTTGCGACGTTATTGTTCGTGTGTGTATTGAACGAAGTACACATATACGGATTAACATTCGAATATTGAGATACCGGTTGCGAGTTCACATTGACTGATGGCTTCAGAGCATTTTGAATCTTTACGTGGAGTACCTACCGATCTGCATTTCACCGCAACTACACATGTGGGAGAGAATTAAAATACCCCGCTGCCAAATACCCCCACTAAATTTATTAAACTCACTAAAATATTACGTCCCGTCTGTTATCATTTTAGAACCACTTTAATTTTTATATATCCCCCAATTCCGTCATGTTAAAAAATAAATAAATATCACCCAACAAAAAAAAATAAATTCAAAATTAAAGTTCGCGACGTGAAAGAAAATCAAAAAAAAAAAAACAAACAATAGCCCATCCACCAATAAATAACAACAAAAAAAGTGCAAGTGCCAGTGCGTGCAAAAATCAACAGCGAAAAGTCCAACCATATCGAAGATGATGATACACAGACCACAAACATCCATAGCACAGCGGTAAATTTTCCTTATCTTTCCTTCCCACTCCACTCACAGTGCTTGGGCTTCATCATTATATGCAGTGTATGTATCATTACATACAATGCTTGCAATCGATTAAGCCAAAGCATATAAGATAAATAGCTGTTATTGATTTTGGGTATCCAGGGGCGGATCAGTAAATTTGCTATTAAGGCATAACACTAGTAGTATTTGTACTGTGAAGTCATTTTGGGGCCCAAAGTTGATATCAACTTAGTTAATTGTCTGACTTGGTTTTTTATGTCTGTTTTTTTCGTAATGGTAGGTGAATTTAGGGTTGACTACAGCAACATTCGGGGACTTAGGCAGAATTTTTGTGCTGCATATGTCCATACTGCGAAAAACAGGCCAGCTGTTTTGGCACTAAGTGAAACCCAGGTAGGGGAAAATACTGATTTCCTACATGGTTATAGCTTAGTGCCTCTATTTTTCTCACATCATGGTCTCGCCGTGTATGTAAGAAATGATGTCGCTTATCAACTTCAGCCACAGTATGGTTCATGTTTGAACACCAACTTTAATTTCATGTGGTTTAAATTCACCGTCCATAAGCGCATCATCCATACTTGTTTTATTTATCGTAGTCCTAGTTTGGATAGTAATCTTACGAATTAGATGCACTATCCGACTCCATCCAGAGAATTATTTCGCATTTTCCGCACAGTGAAATCGTTGTTACGGGCGATTTCAATGAACATAGTTCTTCGTGGCTACGCTATTCAGGCCAGAACACACGCGAAGGAAGGTATGCCGAGATTTTTGCTGAGTTAAACAACCTGACTCAGCTTGTTGATGAGCCGACTCGGATTCCTGACGTTGCAGGTCAATCCGGCAACACTCTAGACTTGTTCCTTACTTCTGACCCTGATAAATACACTATTAGTGTATTTTCGCCCCTAGGCTCATCAGACCATTGTATCATATCTGCTAATTTCTCGTGTCAACAAAACTCAGTTAAAGAAAAAACTCCTAAGAGAACCGTTTGGCAATATGAGAAAGCCAACTGGGACGGTCTCAATGTTTTCTTCAGGAACTTTATCTGGTCACTATGCTTCCCCGATAGTGACGTAGATTCCAGCGCAGATATGGTTACAAACATAATTCTGTGTGGAATGAGAAATTTTATCCCGAATAGGGTAAAATCTATTAAACCCAAAGAAAACTCATGGTTTGATTCGAGCTGTAAAGAGTTTATTAGGGTCAGAGAAGTAAGCTTCCGTTGTTATAAAGCCAACCCTACTGAGGAAAACCGGAAAAAGTTTCAACAAGCTAGAAAGACCTGTAACGTTCACATTCGACGAACCAAATTTTTACATGATCAAAAATTACGGCAAAAAATACTTTAATGCCCCAAAGGTAGTAAAAATGTTTGGTCATTTGTAAAAAACATACGAAGTGCCACCTCGTCCTCGGTTCCAACGCTCGTCTTCAATGATACTCCTTTTGTCAGCTCTCTTGATAAAGCCAATTTGCTTGCAGCACAGTTTGCTGTTAATTCGACGCTGCCAGAAGAAGATATGACTCCACCTGTACTTGAGAACGTAAACGATTTTATGGGACAAATCTTCTCTCGCACTCGTGCACTTGCTAGAGTTCTCAAAGACCTTGACATTCACAAATCCGCTGGCCCGGATAGTATCCCTCCCATTGTTCTGAAGAGGTGTTCTTCAACGCTGGCAAAACCACTGCGTAAGCTTTTCCATCTGTCCTACTCTACTGGTCTCTTTCCGAGTGGATGGAAAACAGCATTTGTCCAGCCTGTCCCTAAAAAAGGCGTGTCTTCTTCCCCCTCTAACTATCGACCAATTGCACTTACGTCCCTTCTTTCCAAGGTCAAGGAAACGCTGATGATCAGCTTAAGAAATATCTTGAAGAACGAAAGCTTCTAAATGACCGGCAGTATTGCTTTCGTAGCAATAGGTCCACTGGTGATCTGATGGTATATCTCACCGAACATTGGCACAAATCTTTACATCGTTTTGGCGAAAGTAAGATTATTGCACTTGATATTTTAAAAGCATTTGATAGAGTTTGGCATCAAGCTCTCTTATCGAAAATGCGTGCATTTGGTATTGATGAATCTCTTCTTCGTTGGATTAGAAATTACCTTTCGGACCGATCAATACAAGTTGTATTGGACGGCTTCAAGTCTGATATCTACAAAATAAATGCTGGTGTGCCCTAGGGCTCCGTTTTGTCTCCGACCCTCTTCCTTATATTCATAAATGACCTGTTATCTGAAACTTCTAATCCAATAAACTGTTTTGCTGACGACAGTACTCTCAGCTTTTCATATTCGTTTCTAGATTCGCATCCATGTTCTTCAGATGTGGAACTTCAACGGCAGCGTATGATAAGCTCATTAAATTCTGATCTCGACAGCATTGTCCAATGGGGAATCAAAAACCGTGTAGAATTTAATGCTTCTAAAACTCAATGCTGTCTCCTGTCGTTAAAGCGGAACCCGCACCCCATGCCGCTATCCATGAGCGGTACTTGCATAGAGGAAACTGAACAGCTTTCATTACTCGGTATGTGTGTCACAGACCACCTTTTGTGGAACGACCACATATTTGACATCGCCAAAAAACGCTGCTAAGTGTTTAGGTTTCCTCCGTCGATGCAAGAAATTTTTCTCCCCTTCTGATCTGGCTGTGATCTACAAAGCCTTTATTCGTCCAAAACTTTAGTACAACTCCCATATTTGGGCAGGTACACCAAAAACTCACTTGAGCCTATTGGATAGAATACAAAGGAGAGCTCTGAAAATGATAGGTAAAAGAACCATAACGGAAACATTTACATCTCTTGAGCACCGTTTCATGTCTATCATTATTTTACCGCTATTTCTATAAACAGTGTTCTAGTGAAATAGCCAGTTGCATTCCTCCCCTTAAACAATTCAACCGTAATACTCGCGCTTCTAGGAATGCTCATCAGTTTACCCTTGAGCCCAACTTCGGACGTACTGTTAAGTACAGGGATTCTTTCCTTAGTCGCACTACACGAATGTGGAATGCTCTACCCAGCCCTGTTTTTCCCTCTCATTATGATCTTCAGACATTTAAAACCAATGTACATCGGTATCTCCATTCCAATCCCCTCCAATCTACCTAATCGCTCGTGCTGTGTATATCATTTTAAGGGTAGTCACAACCCCTTTAGTGCGCGCTAAATTATAAAAAAAAAAAAAAATGTATATTATGCATCTGTGTAGGGGGTGTATTTACTCTGTACATGGACGGTGGCACAGATTAGGCATATGAAGATGGCAATGTGGCTGAACACAATAGAAGCGAGTCATGCCGCGCGTCCTTAGACTGCGATTAGACGAGAGCGATTTTTGTTTGATGCTTTTGTTTTCCTTCTAACTGCAAATACTTCAACGAGCACTGATTTTGTTTTGTTTTGACGACTGCTAAACGTCAAAATGAGTCGGATGTGTTCACATCATTAGGTTAGGTTTTGTCTGATTTGACATTTCTCATCAAGTTGAAATTTTTTTAACACGTAAAAAGAAAACAAATATTAAAGAGTGTTTAATTCCACAGTTTCAAAAGCAACTAAATAAACAAAAATTTGCGTTAGTTGATTTGCAAAGAATAAGAAATATCAAAGTTTGGTCTCCAAATCTTTGAAGACGATTAGTTCTATCGCATTTCGAATTCCTGCTTCTTTTTATTATTCAATGTAATTTTTTGATGCTTGGATAAACGCACAATTGTTTTTTGTTTTGCAACTGTTCACTGAAATAAATTTGTATTGATTCTTATCAAAGGGACGTATGAAATTTAATGTACTTTGAAATATTTGTTGTGAATTCTTAGGTGCACCATCTTTTATGTTAAAATTCCTGTCAAATAGGACACACACCATCACATTAAAAAATAATAAGCCTGAAATGGTTGACAGGAATTCAACATAAGTTTTAGTAATCACGCGCGTGTGAACGCGCTCCCTGACGCGCGGATTGTGTTCAGCCGCGTTGTGAAAAATGTGCGTCAAATTATTTTTTTTTGCCCCAGATAGACGTCAAAAGGTGTTCTCGTACCACTAATGTCATCTTCAATTGGGTTTCACGAAAACTGTTATATTTTGTAGGGAATACACTATCCAGTGTATTATAGAGATCAGTGGTTTCACCCTCCAAAACCCGTTTGTTTACATTTTTGTATTTGTAATTTCATCCCGCGTGTGTTTGAAGATCCCTACTGTATATGTGTGAGGTTTACACACATTTTCATTTTTTATCTTATAACTGCCAGTTCAAGCTTGTAGGCAAATTAAAATGGCTGCCGGGGATTCTCATCTTCATGTGGCTAAAATGTGGACGGTACGAAAGAAGGAGGAGGAGGAGGTACGAGTATGTGGTACGTTGACAACATTGATGGATACGTGGCGAATTGTGAAAGCGAATTCGAATAATGCGGTAAAGAAGAGAAGACTGGTGGTGGTGGTTGCGATGACACTGGTACATAAGGTGTTTGCGGAGGGGAGCGCACAAAAGAAACAGCTTGTGGAAACACACATGAAGTTGGCGGGAACGAGTTCAATGAAGAAGAAACATACGCAGACGGCGGAGACATATTTTTACATAGAGGCGGCGGCGGTGGAAGGAAAAGAAGAGACGATGCATAGTTTGGTTCGAATTGTGTTGGTGTTGGAGTTTTTTTCAACGGTTCTATTTCGTTATTATTTTTTTTAATTGCGTGATAGACTTTTCTAATGAACTGAACCGATCCAACAAAACCCTCGACACGTTACAACTTTTGTACTCTTCGCTATCACTACTGTTTGCTTCTAATCGAGCAATTAACACTGCTTTCTTATCCGTTGTCGCAAGACCTGCATTCGACCACTTTTTCCGAAGAGCGTTTATTTTTAGTTTACGCAAATTTTGCATTTTATATGGATGGGTACACTTGAATATATATATAGATGTATATATTTTTTTATTTAAAAGACACGAACTCGATCTGAAAACTGTCACGGATGGTTCAAACAAAGAATGAGTCGAGTCAGGCACGTTAGTTACTGGTGCTTTTATTTCAATATAAAAATAGAATGAATGGTATTATACATTATATTTAAAAGTTTTTCGATGACAAGGAGCTAGCGCACGAACTGGTGACCCATCAGTTCGACGGTAAGAAGCCAACAGAACTGAAACTAGTACTCGGTGTGTTGGTAGGGGAGAGTTATGTAGTATCGTCGTGGTATTGGTTTATGTTTTTTCATTTGTGTGACAGTTGTAAAGCTTAGATCACACGATTTGTGTATACACAAATATTTGTGTATAAATTTGTGTATTATTGACAAAAAAAATACACAAATCGTCTGAACCACAAATTTGATGTACACAAATGATGTACACAAACGATTTGTGTATCATTTGTGTATCATTTGTGTATTCCATACACAAATCGAATTTGTGTACATTTACAAATCGTCTGATCGGGTACCCAAATCATTTTATGACTATTTGTGTATATTTGGGCACCATTTGTGTATGTCACATCATTTGTGTATTCTGAAAATTTAAGCATACACAAATTTCGTGAGAATACACAAATGGTTTTGAAAATACAACTGAATATTTAATATCAGTCGATTCAATAAAGGTTTTTTCTTCGAATTTTAATGAGCAACTATGATTTTAATGATTTGTTTTGTAAAATGGCACCATAAGGACATGCAGGGTGATTTTTATTAGATGAAATGAACACATTTACGTTAAGCCAAAAATCGTATCGGAGTGGTATTCGATTTGTTGGCGTCCAAATTGAGCGGCTCACGGAGACAAAACTCTTATTGGGTTGGGAATTTCTCTATAAAAGTAGAAAACAAAGAATTGAAAAACGACGGGAAGTTGTACAAAACAAAGCTTCTCTTACGCCAGAAACCCATTCTTATTTTGTTTTTAAATAAAGTTGTTTCCAACTCACTTTCTCACCTTCAGAAAATCGTCTACAAGAACTTTGTAGATTGCATCCAGCACTTCTGGAATAATGGTGGAAATTGTATTCTGTGGAATGCGGAAAAGATACTGGAGCGAGCGAAAACTGTCGCCAGATGCCAGAAAGCGCAACTTCAAGACTAGCCGCACAGATGGCGGAATACTGGGGCGCATAACTGTATCGGCCTTCTCAATATATGGCGTTACCAAAGCCAGCAAATGATCGAACTGAGCGGCCGACATTCGTACGAAATTTCGATACAATTGCGGCTCTTCGGCACGTAGTTCAACAAGTAATTTTGCGCAAAAGCCCTCCGTCTCACGGTGGCCAACCCAATTTTTTCTCCAACAAGTTCGCCGCTTGCGTACCATTTCTACGACCTGTTGTTGGCTTTAGTCTTCTTCTTGAAGACATTTTTTTTTTGACATTGTTTGATTGAAATTATTTAATTTAACCGGATACACTTCACTTCACTGTCAAATAAACAGAATGACATAAACACAAATTTCATTTGTGAAGAAATGCACAAATCGTCTGAACCACAAATTTGTATGCACAAATTGATTTGTGTATAGCATATTTGTGTATATCCTTACACAAATGAAATTTGTGTGTTTTTTTTTTTAAAATACACAAATCGTCTGAACCACAAATATTTGTGGCATAAATAAATAGCATTTCTGTTCAAATTTGTGTATAATATACACAAATGAAATTTGTGTATATACACAAACCGTTTGATCTTAGCTTAAGTGATAAGCGTTGCACAAATGCATTTTGCACTTCACTCAGTAATATTTTTTCAATTAATCATATACCTGCTTAGTGATTATTATAAGCGTTCCTTCAACTAAAAGGCTCACTCTTCAAAATTGCTTCTTCTAAGCAAGTATTTGTTGACTTCGATCGTTTCTCATTGGCGAATTTACTGTTCACGCACTTGTAAATTTGCTAATAGATATTGGATTTTTATGATTATGGTGTCATAAGAAAGTGTCAAAAACTTTTGTATAGTGTTTATAATATATAAAAAAAAATGATGGCACTAAGAAAGGGTGATTGATTTGTTTTCACATGCATTTAAAACGAAAAATGATGTTAAAGTTGATAATTTTGAAAATAAGTGTATCACAAAATTGTCCTCCTAACCCTTTTCTTTAAATTGGTTATCATTAACAATTTAATAACGATTAAACGATTACCAAAGCCGTGTGATTTAATGGAAAAAAAGTCAGAAAAGTCGGGTTTCAATGAAAAAATAAAGAAACAGAAAGTGCATCGCTTTAACAGTCATAATTTTAAAATTGAGAGCTAGAATTTTATAATGTCCATTTTTTTTATTAAAGTCGGACCAACTCTTTATAGTATAAAAAGAAATAAGAACACGATCTTATACAGTGACATTTCTTAAACCGTGTTGGGAAAGTTTTTTACAATTTTGTCCAGTTTTTAAGGAAAACCTTTAAAAATAAAAAACAATGTGAAAATTTCTTAATTGGAGTAAAATTTCTAGAAATATAAAGAGTTAATTTGCCTTCAAATTATCAATTAATTGTCAAAGATTGTTTAGAGGTATATAAAACAGGAATGTTGATTTCCATTCTATATAATGAATGTATGCATACCGATTGAACTCAAAATTTAAGGAAATTATAGGTGGAAGTCCAAGGGTGTTAATGTTTTAGTTTGCAAACAAGGTGCAACAATTTCGGAAAACAAAGTCCGATTTTGAAAATTCTTTTTTAGCTTTAAAAATTATACTTAGAGAATGGGTTTAGGGATAAATAATTTTAAGAAGTTAAACAGTGAAATGGGAAAATGCGTAATTGTTTTCTTTATTTTGTTAACATATTTATGTAAACTAAAGTGCTATTGCAATTAAAATTTGATCAACTTTTTTACTCATTTTACTATGTTATCTATTTATTTTTGGCTTTTACACAATTTGTATTTAATTTTAATACTCTTGTTTACAAAACATGTACTTACTTTTCATAGTTGAATATAGCTACTGCTTGTTGTCTTAATAATATTTGTTTATTTGTGTATTGAAAAACAATAGGAATATTAAAATTATAACATTAAATTTCAACACATAACAGGATTAGGTTTTAATTTAGTATTTAAATTATCACATAAAGGATTATATTTTAATTCTTTGGATCATATTCTAATCTTTTTCGTATTAAAAAAATGTCTTCAAAGTAAAATAATTCAAAATTACTAGAAGAAACCTTAATATTTACCTCCACAATATCAAAACGTAATATTAGCTGTATTGCAAAGCAAATGCCTGTATTACAAAATGCCCTGAAATTTCTATTCGTGTATACAAAATAATGCGTCCGTTTTTAAATTTGCAGACTCAGACCGATTATCATAAAGTTGGTTTGGAGTTGGATTTTAATATCAGCCGTTATTTGTTAAGTTTAATTCTCTTATTGTTAGATGGACAAAGACTTTTTTAAATTTTTTTTAATTTCAACCCTTATTTTCAGATCTTTTGTATGTATTAAAAGTAAAACCGTTCCCTCCGGTTCATAGCGACAATAGATTTTGTCCAAAATATCTTAAGGACAGTTGAATTCACGCAGCACATACTGGACAATGGCCACACAGCTGATTTCGACAATGTACGAATATTAGACAAAGAAAAAAGAGAAAACACACGCTACACTTTGGAAAGCTTACGCATTCAGCAAAAACTTGAACGAACAATGAACACAAAAGAAGATAAGGATAAGCTTTTCGCCAAAAACACTCTATATGAAGATATCAATCTTTCGTACGTATCACCCTCCAAAACCCATTTGTTTACATTGTTGTTTTTGTAATTTCGTTTTGTGTCCATGAATAGATGTGAATTGCAACAACAATTTAACGGGATGGAATTGTTCCGTTTTGCCAGAACAACCATTTTGTATGTGCAAATAACGCAGCCATCTTTAAAAAAATTTCAACTCACCAGCTTTTCACCATGAAAATGGCGGATGTTAGGTGGGATATTGGGATGTGTTGAAAAAAACACCAATTTAATGGTGCTAAGTCTGCTATATTACACTACGAATTTCGCGTGATGAAACTTCTTCAAATTTTTCTTTGAAAATTCATCCTGTGAGTAGTTCGCTGTTACACAATGATTTTTAAATCTTTGGCATTTCACAGAAAGTCTGTAATAAAATAAACAACGTGATAAGTTAGAATTTATACATTGAAATTTCGGTCATCGATAGTTTTCTATTTGTTTCGCATATACATAGCATTAAGGCTGTCCCAAACCAACGCGAAACATTCGCGCGAATATGCGACAACTGAATAATGTTCGAAGATTCGCATCGCGAAGACAGGCGAAAGTTTCGTCGTCGTTCTGAAGTATTCGCTTTGGTTTTGGAGAGCCTTAATGCTCTTAAAAGCCGTGTTTTTTTTTTGCAAGCCTGGAGGGATTTGGTTAAAAAGAAATGATATTGGGGATTATCTATCGACGCCATCACAGAAAAAAATGGAGTTTCCATAAAAACTATTGATTAGAAGTACATATGCAATTCATGCCGTTAAAACAGTTTAGCCCCGAAAATTATGTGCTCTTAGCTATGCCTGGAGGGGATTAGTTGTTGTTGCATTTAACATGTAAATTCCTTAGCCCCGACGCGACATAGTTTTTTTTCGAGCAATTTTCTCCAGGCTTGCAAAAAGGACTAGACTAGAGACATGCCAATTTACAACAGTTATAACAATTTTTGGCCATTAAAAGCGGGCGTACGTTTACGAGCTTCGCACAACTTAAAAAAAAAAACTTAAGGTTCTTGAATTATGCCCACCGGCGGAGGACCCTGGCCCTGCGGGGCCCCATAAACAGTAATTTTATAAACAAAAACTGTTGTAATTGGCATGTCTAGTCACTTCCTGCAAAAAAAACACGCCTAAAGTTGTCTTACGACAGTTGCGTTGATTCTCTGATTTTTCATTCGTTTTTTTTGTCATGTTCACAGTCTGTTTCAATGATTCGAGAGCGAAATACAATACCAAACAATCGTAGAAACAAAACAAATAATTTCAAAAGACAATCGAATATACTTAAATTGATTATAAATGTTCACGTTCAATTTGATTCCACAAACTTATCCATATAAGGTTGGGTTAGCACTTGATAACTCGTTGCTCCTTTTATTATACTTTTTGAACATACCCATTGAAACTCGTAAATAACCGACATTTTGGTGGTGAATGTACGCTTACAGCATGTGTGTGCAAATAAAGCGTGGTGGATGTACGCTTACTGCATATGTGTGCGTGTTTCTCCTGAATTTCCCCTATATGAGCTTGGTGGCAAACTCGGATGACAGCCGAGATTGGTATCTTCATATAGAGTGTTTTTGCTTTTCGCAGTCTACACTAATGTGATAAAGTAACCCAACTGTGATATAAGTGTTTTTTACGTTTGTACGATTTTGTTTAAAATGTTCAAAAAATATTTATTTATTTGTTCCAAATAGCTTTTATCGGCCTTTAGTCCATAAAAATTGGCGTTTCGTCCCGGCGATCTCACTTGGACTCATCAGTTGACTAGTGAGTGCCTTGTCAATACGCAATTTTTATTAAGTTCAGTTCAACTTACATGAACTTTTTGACAAAAATCCAATGTGAACTATATCCAACAAGATTAAAATTCTTAATCATTAAGCTGGAAATTTTGCCCAGGGCCAGGCTTTGTTTTTATATGAAGGTTTTTATAATACAAATTCTATATACTACTGAAATAAATCAGCCAAGTAGAAGACTTAGCACTATTTAATTGGACTTGTTGAATTATTGATTCAAAATAGCTTCTATCGACGGGCAATATATCGAAATTTATGATCAGACTATAAGTTTTACCACATAGTAGTGCATCAGCTGAAAGGGTTTTAATCGTTTAAATAATATTAAAACCCATATTAAAAAACGCCTTTCTTGTTAAGTTAAGAAATCACTTTTGGGGTTTAATAAAATAATAAAGGCCAAAACCTTCCAACATTTCATACCACCTATAGACAAAAATTGGTATTAATTGACAAATTTCTCGTTGCTTTTATTTATTTTTTGTTATGTTTCGTTTAATGAAGTTTTTTAGCTGGTTTGGTTTTGGCAACACTGGTTTTGACAGCTGACGTGTGTTTAGTACCTTGTGTCACTGTCAAACAGCTTCAGTTTGGTTTGCAATTTAACTATGGATCGTCTTACAAATGAACAACGCTTGCAAATTATTGAGTTTTACTATCAAAATTCGTGCTCGGTTCGAAATGTTCATCGCGCGCTGCTTCCATTTTATGATCGGCATTCTCGACCTTCTGAGCAGTCTATTCGGAAGATTGTGACCAAATTTCGCACCAAATTTACTTTGTTGGACATTAAACCACCAACACGTTTACGTACTGTGCGTAGTGAAGAAAATATTGCGGCCGTATCAGCTAGTGTGACAGAAGACCGCGAAATGTCGATTCGGCACCGTTCCCAGCAGTTAGGCCTTTGTTACAGCACTACGTGGAAAATTTTGCGGAAGGATTTGGGCGTAAAGCCTTTTAAGATACAGCTGGTGCAAGAACTAAAGCCAGCCGACCTACCACAACGCCGAATTTTTGGTGAATGGGCTCTTGGAAAGCTGGCCGAGGATCCGCTTTTTTATCGAAAAATTGTGTTCAGCGATGAGGCTCATTTTTGGTTGAATGGGTACGTAATGAAGATCAGCCAGAAGCATTGCAACAGCTACCAATGCATCCCGAAAAAGCCACTGTTTGGTGCGGTTTATGGGCCGGCGGCATTATTGGGCCTATTTCTTCAAAGATGATGCGAATCGCAGCGTTACTGTCAATGGTGAACGCTACCGAGCGATGATAACAAACTTTTTTTTGCCCGAAATGGAAGTTCTTGACTTGCATGATATGTGGTTTCAACAAGACGGTGCCACATGCCACACAGCACGCGAAACAATGGCGCAAATGCGAGGCGAGTTTGGTGAACAGTTAATTTCACGTTTCGGGCCGGTCAATTGGCCGCCTGGATCGTGCGATTTGACACCATTAGATTATTTTTTGTGGGGGTATGCCAAGGCTAATGTCTATAGGGACAAGCCCGCTTCGATTGACGCACTGGAAGCCAACATCCATGCATTCATTCGTGAGATACCGGCCGATATGTGTGAAAGAGTATGCCAAAATTAGACTCAGCGGATGGGCTACCTGAGACGCAGCCGCGGTCAACATTTGGATGTAATTATCTTTAAACATTAAATTCCAAGGTTCAAACTATCGATTCAAATAAATATTTCATTCATTTTTTCGAATTTTTGTGTTTTTTTTTTAAAAAAAAGTTCTAAACCTCTTAAAAAATCATCCATTAAAAATTGCGTATTGACAAGGCACTCACTAGTCAACTGATGAGTCCAAGTGAGATCGCCGGGACGAAACGCCAATTTTTATGGACTAAAGGCCGATAAAAGCTGTTTTGAATCAATAATTCAACAAGTCCAATTAAATAGTGCTAAGTCTTCTACTTGGCTGATGTATTTCAGTAGTATATAGAATTTGTATTATAAAAACCTTCATATAAAAACAAAGCCTGGCCCTGGGCAAAATTTCCAGCTTAATGATTAAGAATTTTAATCTTGTTGGATATAGTTCACATTGGATTTTTGTCAAAAAGTTCATGTAAGTTGAACTGAACTTAATAAAAATTGCGTATTGACAAGGCACTCACTAGTCAACTGATGAGTCCAAGTGAGATCGCCGGGACGAAACGCAAATTTTTATGGACTAAAGGCCGATAAAAGCTATTTTGAATCAATAATTCAACAAGTCCAATTAAATAGTGCTAAGTCTTCTACTTGGCTGATGTATTTCAGTAGTATATAGAATTTGTATTATAAAAACCTTCATTTATTTATTTATTTTAACATAATGGACGGCAAATTTAATTTAATGTGAAGAAACAGTGAGTAAAACAACTTATTTGAGGAAATATAAAAAGAAATTTTGTTAAAATTATTGTATTTATCGTTTTAAATAAAGATCCAATAAATCGTTGCCCCTGAAGAAGTTGACAAACATCAACGAAACGTAGGGAGAAAATATGGAATTGTTTTAATTCGCATAACAAAAGGAAAGGTCAATAAAGCCCATTATTTAAAAATAAAAACAATACAGTTAAAAGAATTTAGTGTTTATGTTTCATACTATATATAGATTTCATAAATATTTTCATTTAGGAAATTTCATTGCATGTAAACATATGTATAAAATGCTTAAGGACGTTAATATCATCCATTGTTAAGTATAAATGCATTTTTGAGAAAGAATTCGCAACAAAAAACAATTATGATAATGGGTTAAATAAAACATTACTTTCATCGATAAGTTCAAGAAACAAAATATTGGTGCAAAAGTTATTTTTTTTTTTATTTTTATTTTATTTTTATCTCATTCATCAAACAGAGCCTACAAATCTCTTATAGACTACTAAAAATTCTTACAATCATCAGATAATTAAATTTAACCACCAATGTTTCAGAAAGATAACAATTTTTGTTTAAAACAATCTCTACTTAAGAACATATTAAATTCAAAACGCTACAAACGGAGTTTGCTTGCCTTAAACAGCGTTTTAATGGCTCATTTTTTCCATAATTAAAGGAAAGGAAAGGGACAAAGAAAAGACACCAAGAACGAAAATCACGCGCCGGTACATGAAAAGTGATTATTGAAAGCAAAGAAGGACAGTTGATTTTATAAATTATTAGATCTCTAACAAACATTATTTCAAAATAAGACCTCCGAACCTCCAGATATTGGATTCCTAGTAACAAACATCTGGAATTGTAAGAGGGCACATCGATGTTCCAACGCAAAGTCCTTATAGCTATTCTAGTGAATTTTTTCTGGATCCTTTCTATTCTTAACGAATGAACACAATAGTATGGGTTCCACACGATACAACAATATTCTAAAATTAGAATATGTTAGATCATAGCTTAAATAGAGCGACCTTAGTGTAAAAGGATCTGTGAAGTCCTTAGAATTTCTGCAAATAAAACCAAGGATAGAGCTACGATGTAATCCAAATGACTACTGAATGTAAACTTTGTGTCAAAAACTACCCCAAGATCTTTTTTCTTTACTCTTGTTAATAGAATAACATTAATGTTGTAATCGTAGGTAATCGAGCTGTTTTTTCGGCTGATTGAAGAACTTTGACATTTTGAAACATTAAGATGAAGATCGTTTTTGCTACACCAAACAAATAAGTTAGATAGATCTTTTTGAAGATTAAAACAGTCTAACGTTGACTTAATGGTTAGATAAAGTTTGAGATCGTCTGCATGCATTAGGCAAATGCCATGATTGAAATATTTAGGAATATCGTTGATAAAAATCAAAAATAGGAGGGGTCCTAAAGTACTACCTTGGGGAAAACCAGAAGTAACTCCCACAGGATTCGATTGAAGATTATTAATGCGAACATACTGAGTTCTACCAGTAAGATACGAACCGAATCATTTTAATAAATTTGAGTGAAAACCTAAGTTTTCAAGTTTGGCTAGCAGAATTGCGTGATTTACCTCAAACGCTTTAGAGAAATCAGTGTAGATTACGTCGCATTGAAAACCTTTCTCGGGAGCATCTATAACATAGTTACTAAAAATAGTAAGATTTGTTGTAGTGGATCTTCCAGGGATAAAGCCATGTTGCAGAGGAGAAATAATTTCCTTCAAGAGAAAAACCAATTTGCTATAAACAATTTTTTCAAATAGTTTAGGAATTGCTGATATTTTCCAAACGGCGGTAATTCGTTGCCTCATTTTTTGACGCTGGCTTAAAAACCGGAGTTAAGAAAGAATTTTTTCAATTCACCAAGAAGACACATTCGCGAAGAGAACGGTTTAAAATAAATTCAAGGGGAACTGCTAGAGCACTCGCACACCTCTTTAAGGAGACTATTGCCCGATTTCATAAAGGACTTTTAAATATTTAAAAGCCCATTTAGAGTTAAAAAGGGATTTTTTGGTTTCACCAAGTGCGATGTGAATCTTCAAACATTGTTCAGTCATCGCATATTCGCTCCGAATGTTTCGCGTTGGTTTTGTTTGTTTTTAGAATAATTGAATGTTCATCTGAGGATGAAGAGCAACATAAAGTAAGACATCCAAGAATATTCCGAGTTCATATTGGAATCCGTTCTCCAATTTTTTTGTTCGTAGCATTTTTGTCTACCTATAATGCTATTTCACGTGCATTTCGAATGTGAGGGGGAAACAACCTATTTCCATATCCAGGGATGAGAGGCAAACAAAATTTTAACTAAAATTTCCCTAAAATTTCCTTTTTTTAGATGGTGAAACTGGAAATATTTATAAATAAAATTTAAGAGGACTTTAGATAAATGGGATTTTAGTGTATTTTTATGAAATCGGGCATATGGGAGATAGTTGGAATAGAATATTTTGTCATGGCTAACAGCAGAATAATAGAGAAAATGAAATTTGTTTGCTCTACGGAAGAATACGATCTTATGTTGCTTTGCTTCATAAGCTATAGAATTCGTATAGATAGGGATATGTATATGTATTATATAGGTATACTTTCGTATTATTTTAAGGTAAATGAAAGTTAGATTTTCAATTTTTTGTGAAAATTTACATTATAGAAGCAACGTTGTTAAATTTCACTATATCTCAGTGGAATACAACGTTGCTATACTTCGCATTAGCTGCATAGAAATTTGAATATAAAGGGTTTTCCAATAAGAGGTGTTATTTTGATATTCAAAGAAAAATGGCATTTTTGAGATAAATGATCGGATGTTTATTTCTTTATAAAGAGGAAGGTATGCCGTTAATAATGGAACACAACATCAGCCACATGGCTGCCACGACCACGCTTACAGGACCATATCCTTTTCATGAAATTTTCCATAACCAAATCGCAAAGTGGCTGCCCTATGTCCTCCATAGCCTCACGAATTCCATCTTTGATGTCTTGAATCGACGCTGGGCTGTTGGCGTAGACCTTATCTTTCACGTGGCCCCAAAGGAAGAAATCGCACGGTGTTAAATCATAAGATCTCGGTGGCCAATTGTGATCACCTCTTCGAGAGATAACACGGTCCGGAAACTTTTCCCGTAAAAGATCGATGGTTTCATTGCTTGTGTGGCACGTAGCGCCGTCTTGTTGAAAGTAAACGTCGTCCAGATCAATACCATCCAATTCCGGCCATAAAAATTCAATAATCATCTCTCGATAGCGCAATCCATTGGGCATTGACCGTAACTGTTGCTCCAGCCTCATTTTCGAAAAAGTAAGGTCCAATGACCCCGCCGGACCATAAACCGCACCAAACAGTCACGCGTTGAGGATGGAGAGGCTTTTCAACAATAACTCTTGGGTTTTCCGAGCCCCAGATGCGACAGTTTTGCTTGTTGACGTAGCCTCCGAGGTGGAAATGGGCCTCATCAGTCAAGATGATTTTTCGATGAAATTCCGGATCATTTTCATGCATTTCAAGGACCCAATCAGCAAAGACACGACGTTGTTGATGATCAGCCGGCTTGAGTTCTTGTGTTAACTGAACTTTATAAGCCTTAAGACCCAAGTCTTTATGCAAAATACGGGTAATGACGTTTGTGGAATGCCTAATTCCAAAGAACGACGAGGAATGGACAAACCTGGGTTTTCTTCAACACTTTGGGCTACAACAGCAATATTCTCAGTTGTTCTTGAGCGACGTGCACGGGTTTTATTCTTCACATCACTAACTTGTCCCAACAGCTCGAATTTGTCCACCAATTTCTGTATTGCGGTCCGACAAGGTGCTCCACGACGACCCAAAAATGTTTTAGTTTTACGAACCGTCTCTGCCAAATTTTCACCATTTTTATAGTGAATTTTAATAATTTCAATGCGTTGTTGAAGCGTGTATCGTTCCATTTTTATTAATGGCGTAGTTTCAACTTGTCAAATGTCAAAAAATGACAGCTTCAAAAGTGACAGCTACCGAAATAGCGGGCTATTCAAAATACCACCTCTTATTGGAAAACCCTTTATAACAGGTAGGTAGGTATTTATAGTTAGATATAGATTTTTCCTTCGTATAATAATTATTATTTTTGTTCCTCAAAATGTCATAAAAAAAGAACTTTGTAAGAACAAAAATAATAATATGTAATTATAATGAATTAGGAACCTACCGCAATGGCCTTTTTTATAATTTGTAGGTACGTTATGTAGGCAAGTACGTATAGGTATAGATATAGGTATAGGTATAGGTATAGGTATAGGTATAGGTATAGGTATAGGTATAGGTATAGGTATAGGTATAGGTATAGGTATAGGTATAGGTATAGGTATAGGTATAGGTATAGGTATAGGTATAGGTATAGGTATAGGTATAGGTATAGGTATAGGTATAGGTATAGGTATAGGTATAGGTATAGGTATAGGTATAGGTATAGGTATAGGTATAGGTATAGGTATAGGTATAGGTATAGGTATAGGTATAGGTATAGGTATAGGTATAGGTATAGGTATAGGTATAGGTATAGGTATAGGTATAGGTATAGGTATAGGTATAGGTATAGGTATAGGTATAGGTATAGGTATAGGTATAGGTATAGGTATAGGTATAGGTATAGGTATAGGTATAGGTATAGGTATAGGTATAGGTATAGGTATAGGTATAGGTATAGGTATAGGTATAGGTATAGGTATAGGTATAGGTATAGGTATAGGTATAGGTATAGGTATAGGTATAGGTATAGGTATAGGTATAGGTATAGGTATAGGTATAGGTATAGGTATAGGTATAGGTATAGGTATAGGTATAGGTATAGGTATAGGTATAGGTATAGGTATAGGTATAGGTATAGGTATAGGTATAGGTATAGGTATAGGTATAGGTATAGGTATAGGTATAGGTATAGGTATAGGTATAGGTATAGGTATAGGTATAGGTATAGGTATAGGTATAGGTATAGGTATAGGTATAGGTATAGGTATAGGTATAGGTATAGGTATAGGTATAGGTATAGGTATAGGTATAGGTATAGGTATAGGTATAGGTATAGGTATAGGTATAGGTATAGGTATAGGTATAGGTATAGGTATAGGTATAGGTATAGGTATAGGTATAGGTATAGGTATAGGTATAGGTATAGGTATAGGTATAGGTATAGGTATAGGTATAGGTATAGGTATAGGTATAGGTATAGGTATAGGTATAGGTATAGGTATAGGTATAGGTATAGGTATAGGTATAGGTATAGGTATAGGTATAGGTATAGGTATAGGTATAGGTATAGGTATAGGTATAGGTATAGGTATAGGTATAGGTATAGGTATAGGTATAGGTATAGGTATAGGTATAGGTATAGGTATAGGTATAGGTATAGGTATAGGTATAGGTATAGGTATAGGTATAGGTATAGGTATAGGTATAGGTATAGGTATAGGTATAGGTATAGGTATAGGTATAGGTATAGGTATAGGTATAGGTATAGGTATAGGTATAGGTATAGGTATAGGTATAGGTATAGGTATAGGTATAGGTATAGGTATAGGTATAGGTATAGGTATAGGTATAGGTATAGGTATAGGTATAGGTATAGGTATAGGTATAGGTATAGGTATAGGTATAGGTATAGGTATAGGTATAGGTATAGGTATAGGTATAGGTATAGGTATAGGTATAGGTATAGGTATAGGTATAGGTATAGGTATAGGTATAGGTATAGGTATAGGTATAGGTATAGGTATAGGTATAGGTATAGGTATAGGTATAGGTATAGGTATAGGTATAGGTATAGGTATAGGTATAGGTATAGGTATAGGTATAGGTATAGGTATAGGTATAGGTATAGGTATAGGTATAGGTATAGGTATAGGTATAGGTATAGGTATAGGTATAGGTATAGGTATAGGTATAGGTATAGGTATAGGTATAGGTATAGGTATAGGTATAGGTATAGGTATAGGTATAGGTATAGGTATAGGTATAGGTATAGGTATAGGTATAGGTATAGGTATAGGTATAGGTATAGGTATAGGTATAGGTATAGGTATAGGTATAGGTATAGTATTGACCTTGTTTCAGAATAACCGTGAATAAATGTATTTTAACTTTTTCCATTTTTTCTAAGTAAATTGATCAATAAATACTTAATTTGTAATTTACATAATTGCCGACTTTTAATATTTTTTGACGCTTCTTCACCCCGCATTTCTCTTAATATCGCTTTTAGCGAAAATATTAATAAGACTTTTCCGGTAGAAAATTTAATTTACTTTCATTTTGTAATGCAAATTTTTCCGCTAATACGCTTGGTTTTCAAAATATTCGTGAAATACTACAAAAAGGGACCTTTAACCCCCCCCTCTCTTGACTAAAGCTCGCGGGCCTGGGCTGGGGACTTTAAGTATGTTGTACCAAGGGATTACCCCTGCCGTTTTAAACAACAACCCAGACTGCATGATTTTTTGCTTTTATTTTTCTTTCGTTAGAAAATTGACGGTTTGAATTTACTATAGAATTTAATGAAAAGAAAGAATTTTTTTTTGAAAGTAGTAGTTTGCATAACCTTAATTTTTCTCAAAAACTAAAAGACCTACAACCCTCTGAATTTAAGCGTTCGACTTAAGATTATTGGCAACATCAAATACCAAATAAAAATTTAGTACCGTATAACAAAAAAAATTGAAAAATTTAGTAGTTTTTTTTAACTGTTAAAATTGATATCAATTTATATTTTGATTAATTATTACTAAGAAATACAGTTTTTTTTATAATTTTTGAGACAAAAAATATTTCTGCATAACCGGTAGGTAGGTAGGTAGGTATACCTGTAGGTTTATATTTTTCAAAAAATTAAAAACTGAAAAAATAGTTTTTTTTTATAAATTTAGATTTCAATCTACGAGTAAAATGAATTTTTTCTGAGCGATTAGAATACCTACGATCTCAGCTTGTTGTGTCATGACCCTTTGACCCCTCTTCTGTAAAAGCCGTTGTAAGATAATAATATACATATGTATGTATATAGCTAAAATGTTAAATACAATTTAAATAAAGGTTTTTTCAATTCATTTGACACTGCTTTCTTATTGCATTAAAATCATACATAAATCTGTTTTTTTTACCTTTTTTTCGAATGCATATCTAAACATATTTTTTTAACTTTAAAAGATTTTCGTATTTTTTCAGAATTAGATAGATACTTACCTGGTTAAGTTTGAGCTTAAAAAAATGAAGAATGAATTTCACCCGTTTCAAATGTTTTCCAACAGCATGATTAAAACTTTAAGTTCTAGCCACTTATGTTAAAAGAACCAGTTCTTGTATTTTATTAAATAAGAATTGTTTAAATATCTTAATTTTAATAAAAGGAATTCCACCTAATGTCATGTTTCATTTATTTGCTTTTTGATACCACCCATTATTTTAGCATCTACCTAAATACCCAGCTTATCAAAATATTGAAATTTTTCACAAACTTTTGTATTTAAAATAAGTACATAAGTACCTATCCAGGTACATCTACCTATTCCTTCATACCTACTCACAAAAAATACAATTTATCTTGTGTCCACCTCACCCTGTTTATAATGTTTGTATAAAAATTCATTTAATTATAAATACCTACCTTTGTCTTTCAAAATATTGTTTGTTATTTTTCCTTTATTTAAAGGGCTAAACCATCAAGATCCCATCAGTTGAACTAAAGTTATAAGCGATTCAAAATTTCCTTACGAGAAAATCATTTATCAAATCACTTTTTATCTACCAAAGAAAGTTCCAATTCAAAACAAAAAGATCTTTACGAAATCCAAACCCGCAAACTCCTGCCAAAAAATGAAATACAAAAACAAAACAAACACCAGCCAAATAGACGCCTGCCAAACCAATGTACACTCTACAGGTACACGGCAACAACAGACAGCAATACAACAACAACAACACACATAGGACATGAGAATTGAGGAAGGCCACGAAACGCAACAAAAATAAAAATAAAACAAATCAAGGGGAAATAGACTGCAGGAACAAAAATGGAATCAGAGAGAAGGAGATGCGTGTACGTGTTCATTACCTACTGCTTTTTCTATCTTTGTTAGCTATAAGGCGGTTGGGTTTTGTAGCTTAAAGTTTTGTCAGTTAAGACGATGTCAGTTAAGGCAAATTCTTAAGACATTTTTGATGTGTAAACATCTATGCTGGCGGTAGAGTGAAAAAAAATCGTGAACGTTCGTGTGCAACGTTACGTCGTGCAACGTTACGGTGTGCAACGTTACGATCTGCATACTAGGATGGCTGCGTTCAGTGAAAAAATCTTAAGATCCCCTTCAAGCAAAAACAAGTCCGTTTTGAATCCGCGCACGTTGATGTTTACACATATTAACCGTGTGTCCCGGCACTCACACAATTTTTTTGTTTCGATGGGGGCTGAGACATCTGTATATGATTATTTGTGATTGTAATGGGTGATTTTTAAGCTGGTTTGGTTTTGGCAACACTGGTTTTGACAGCTGACGTGTGTTTAGTACCTTGTGTCACTGTCAAACAGCTTCAGTTTGGTTTGCAATTTAACCATGGATCGTCTTACAAATGAAAAACGCTTGCAAATTATTAAATTTTACTATCAAAATTCGTGCTCGGTTCGAAATGTTCATCGCGCGCTGCTTGTGTTCAGCGATGAGGCTCATTTTTGGTTGAATGGGTACGTAAATAAGCAAAATTGCCGCATTTGGAGTGAAGATCAGCCAGAAGCATTGCAACAGCTACCAATGCATCCCGAAAAAGCCACTGTTTGGTGCGGTTTATGGGCCGGCGGCATTATTGGGCCTATTTCTTCAAAGATGATGCGAATCGCAGCGTTACTGTCAATGGTGAACGCTACCGAGCGATGATAACAAACTTTTTTTTGCCCGAAATGGAAGTTCTTGACTTGCATGATATGTGGTTTCAACAAGACGGTGCCACATGCCACACAGCACGCGAAACAATGGCGCAATTGCGAGGCGAGTTTGGTGAACAGTTAATTTCACGTTTCGGGCCGGTCAATTGGCCGCCTAGATCGTGCGATTTGACACCATTAGATTATTTTTTGTGGGGGTATGTCAAGGCTAATGTCTATAGGGACAAGCCCGCTTCGATTGATGCACTGGAAGCCAACATCCATGCATTCATTCGTGAGATACCGGCCGATATGTGTGAAAGAGTATGCCAAAATTGGACTCAGCGGATGGGCTACCTGAGACGCAGCCGCGGTCAACATTTGCATGAAATTATCTTTAAACATTAAATTGCAGGGTTCAAACTATCGATTCAAATAAATATTTCATTTATTTTTTCGAATTTTTTGTGTTTTTTTTTTTTTAAAAAGTTCTAAACCTCTTAAAAAATCACCCGTTACAATAGATTCTATATACAAAGATAATAGTAAAACGAGAGCTCAAGGGATACTAGATTTTTTTGCTTTCTTATATGTATGTATGTGAACTGTGTATTGTTTTTTTTTTGCTAACGTTGAAATTTGTGCGATAGAAAAAATATGAATAATGTTAAAAAACGGTTTTTGGCAAGTTTATTAAAAATCGGCCAAGTCGTTTTTGAAATAGGTAGGTATACTTATTCAGTTTTCAAGAAATATTTTCAAACTTTTTTTTTAAATCCAAAATTACTTTTTTTGAAAATGTCGGTACCTAATATTATTTAAAATATATAAATCATTCCTCATAAAAAAATTGATAGGTAGGTACAAATAAATTGAATCGTTTTCGAGAAAAGCGAAAATAAAAAAAAAATGATACCTGCTTATTATTTTTCTTGGTCCTCAAAAATAATTATGAAATTTTTCGAGTGGAGTGTCGCACGACTGGGTCGCACGAACTTGCTCTTATGTGCTACCACATTGTGGTTTAATAGCTGAAATAAATTAGGTATGGGAGTCTATATTTTATTCATTTTCCAAAACTTAGTTTAGATGCAGGTGGTATTATATGAGTATACAAAAATTAACAATATAGCCCAGTGTTGAACATATGCGATATGCATGAAAGGAAATTATATGTATTATTTAAACTGGTAAATTGTCTTAAATCAACAAAATTAGAAAGAAATTGATTAAAATACTTTGAATCTGATTTCTTATATAAATTTTAATTTATGAGAAAAATTTTTTGAAAATCTTAGGAGTGGTTTTAAAAATAATTAATTTTGAATATAAAAAATTTCGTTAACATTTTTGAGGAAAAAATTGGTGCGCCAGTCTTAATTATTAATTTATCAAAATCAAAAACAAATACTCAAATCTTTCATGAAATATGCCTTGCATATGCCTTGAAGCGAAAAAATTTATTCTTTAATTCATAAAAACAATGCTGAAATTCACAAGAAATTTTTTCTATTTTCTCGCCCATATTCTTGTCGTTGCCATGACGCAAAACAAAGTTTCTGATCTCCCCTTTACTCGCTTTATTGTTGTCAGAATCAATGTAATACAATCCTCTCGCTCCTACTACCTGTTCTCGATTCCTTCTTCAATCTCTCCACTGTAAATTTTTGGTGTCTGCAGCGCCACGTAGTGCACAGCACATCCAGGGCCTTAAAAAAAACGACTCCATGATAGTTCTATAGAGTCTATATACAAAGGTTGAAGCATAAAGATGAGGTAAACGTGTATCCGGAAGTGAATTTAAAATTGCATACTATTGAGCTTAAGGAATATTAAAAACGATTGGAAGTGAAATAAAGTGGCGCAAATTTTTACACAGTCCTCGTTTAAGGAATAAAACCGACTCTAGTAAACGCAGTCGTTTAGTTGCGAGCCCTTGTCTAACCTTTTCTTAATTTTAAACACTTCAAACAACTCTTCTAACTAATGAAGTGTTTTAAGCGCATTTGTAGGGTTTTAAGAGCATTTGTAGGGTTTTTAGCGCATTTGTAAGGTTTTTTTTATGATTTGTCGTAGAGCATTCGACTGCAGATCGAGAGGTCCCCGGTTAAAATCCGGGTGTCCCATTCGAAAATTAAATTTGTTTGTAATTTTTTTTTTCATTTTGTAACTCCGCTATAGCTATTTCACCTTTCCAGCTAAGATGACGGGAGATTTTGTGAGCAGAAAATGATTTGCCACAATATGGTAGTCCAACACTATGTACCACATTTTTTGTTTGTTTTGTTGGAGCGGTCGACCGAATTCAAGTTTGTATTGTAATATATTGTTTGGTGTCGTAGTCTATTCAATTGGGGGGTGGAGATGGTGTTGTTTTGTCGTGGTAATGGTTACTGGGTGCATGCACCACAAATTAAAGCTAAGACAGTTTTCGTGATTGTTGATTTGCATGCTTAAAATCTTCACCAAACATTTTCCTTTAAATTTTTCTTATGAAATTACAAACGTTGAATGGGTTAAGTTGAAGTTACAAACGTTGAATGGATAAAGTATACTTTAAAAAAGAAAAGATGTTGATGACCTATTGTTAAAAATGTTACACTTAATTACACTTCAATTAGGAACGAATAAATGTTAAAAATATTGTTGATCTGTCAAACGAAATGGGTTGAACAAAATGGAAATACATTTTGAATGAAGAAATAAAAGAAATCATTTGATTGTATCAAATTCATTGGAAAAAATACTTAAAAAAATGTTGCAGCGAAATATGAACATTTTTTTAATGAAAAAAAAACAAAAAAAACACTAAACAAGAATATTAATCATAAAATAACAAAAACCCTTTCCAAAAATAAAAGTCAACAACAAGTATCTATTGAATTGAAAAAGGAAATTCAAAAATTAAAATTCCAACTCTAAGTTCCCCTTCACACGAAGTGTAGAAAAGTAGTTTCAAATAAAAATAATTTAATAAATTTAAATTAAATAAAAAACCCAGCAGAAACGTTTTGATATAACAAGAGCTTATATTCAAGTGAAGAATATAGAAATAAAATATTTGATAGATCAAAATAAATTGATTATAGATTACTTAGTTTACAACATCCCCACTTAATCAATTAATTAAATAATCAAATAATTATTAAATTAAATAAACAGATAAATTTAATAAATCAAAATAACTAAATTATTTAAATATTTGACAAACCCATATTTTTTGTACAAAAAATGTGTTTTAAATTATTAACTGGTTTTGTAAGATTGTCTGCAACCATCTTCTCAGTTTCTATTTTCTCAAAGCAAATAGTTTTGTGTTTGATAACAAACTGACGCACAAAGTGATGACATATGTCAATGTGTTTTGTTCTTTGACTGCAGACTTCAGTTTTTGCTATCTTCATAGGACTTTTGTTATCACAAAATATTTTAGTTTTCTTTTCTAAATTTTCAACCAATTCTCCCATCATTTGTCGTATCCAAATAGATTCTTGTGTTGCTGCTGAAAGGGCCATATATTCGGCTTCGGCAGTAGAGAGTGCCACTGTTGGCTGTCTTTTACTTGTCCAAGATATCGCACACTTTTGAAGCTTGAAAACGTAACCAGTACAAGATAATCTACTATCAACATCTGACGCCCAATCAGCATCACTATATCCATGCAATTCCGATGTTTCCTTTTTGATCCAAAAGTTAATTTGTAGTCACTTTTTTCTTCAAATAACGGAATATACGCTTGACTACATTCCAATGTGATCGACCAGGTTCGTGGATAAATCTGCTGACATTCCCTATTGCATATGCGACATCAGGCCGAGTACGTTGGGAGAGATAGAAAATGCTACCCACAGCTTCTTGATATGGAACATTCTTCATGTCATCTTCAGTTTTTGGTGACATTTCCTTTGTCAGCTTACTATTGATATCCGCTGGTGAATCTATCAGATGACAATTTGACATTCGGAACTTTTCAAGAATACCTTTTATGTATTTTTCTTGATCCAAAGAAATTGTGGCATTTTTTCGATCACGAGTTATATGCATTCCAATGCAGCTGCTTGCGACACCTAGGTCCTTCATACTAAAGTGTCTTGTGAGATTACTTTTCAGTTGGTTTTTCCAGGCATTATTGTTTGAAAAAATCAATAAATCATCCACGTTAACAGCCACAAAAATCATGCTCTTCCCTTCACGTCGAACGTAAGTACATGCATCTGATTCACACCGTTTATACCCAGATTTAAAAGAACTTCGTTAATCTTTACATTTCATTGGCGGCTAGCTTGTTTTAACCCATAAATTGCTTTTTTTAGTAAACACACTCGTCCACTACCATCATCAAATCCTTCTGGCTGTCGCATATAAATTTGTTCTTCTACACCACCTTGAAGAAAAGCCGTAACTGCGTCCATCTGATCAATATCCAAATCGTATTTTGCAGCTAATGCCATCAGTATTCTAATCGAAGAATATCGAACTACGGGCGAAAAAATCTCTTCGTAGTCAATACCAGCTCGTTGACTACACCCTCTTGCCACTAGTCTTGCTTTGTATCGAACAATAGCCCCATTGGAGTCTGTTTTGACTTTAAAAACCCATTTAGAATTTATAGGTTTTCGATCTTTTGGCAGCTCAATCAGTTCCCAAGTTCTATTTCCTATTAAAGATTGATATTCTTCTTTCATCGCATTATTCCAATGTGTACTGTCTGTACCAGATTTTACCTCCTCAGCTGTCTGTGGTTCGTCAAAAATCTCAGATGTCATATATGAGACACAGCCTGGGAATTTTCTTTGCTTAGGTATTCTCTCTGAACGTCTTAGTGAAGTTGATGAGTTAACATTATCATGGGATTCAACCAGGTACCTTGTGATATTTTCAGTAACAAAATCAGTGTCAACACAATTTACATCTGTCAACAATTGGTTTCTGATAGTTTCTGTTACACATTCAACTTCAACACAGTTTACATCTGTCAGCATTTTCCAAGTTGCATCTATATTTGTTTCTGGTTTAATTACTTCTTGAACTCCCTTTTGAAGCTCTGGTTCAGAATAATTTTCTTTTCCATTATCTGATTCCAAGAAAATGACATCTCTACTTATAATAACTTCTCTAGTATTTGGATCATGCATTCGATAACCTTTGGTGCCTTTAAGGTATCCCATGAAAATTAAATTTCGTGATCTTACGTCAAACTTTCGTCGTTTTTGATCTGGAACATGCACCATCACAATCGATCCAAAAATTCTCAAATGGGCTAAATTTGGTTTTGCTCCACTCCAAATTTCTATCGGTGTTTTGTTTTGCAGAACACGAGAGACAAAACTATTTTTTAAATAGGTTGCAGTCGAAATTGCTTCAGCCCAAAACTTTTTATGAAGATTCGCATCTTCTAACATGTTGCGGGGTATAAGTAGTTGAGGTTTGTCTTTCAATACCGTAAGATCTGAATAGTTTCGCAAATTGTTGGTTGCGAAATTCGGTTTAATTGTCTGATCTGAACTTTTTAATACTCTTGGCAGTTTGATTTTCAGCGAATCTTTTAAATTCACAGAATTTATGAAACGCCTCATCCTTTGATTTCAGAAAATATGTAAACGTCATACGACTGAAATCAGCAACTAAAACCAAAGCGTATCTAGATCCACCAATTGAAATATTCTCCATTGGTCGCACTAAATCAGCATGAACCACTTCAAGCAATTCTGTTGCTCTCGAACCATTCTTGTTAAAAGGATGACGATGTTGTTTACCCTTTAAACATGTAATGCAAACGTGGTCAAGACTATCTTAAACAAATGAAATACCATCAACAGCACCAGATTTCATTTTCTTCAAATCTTGAAAGTTCAAATGGCCTAAACGACGATGCCACGTCTCAGAACTATCTGTTGAAGCAGCTGCGATATAACTGCAATTTCTTAAGCCATTCATCGATAAAGACCATCAATCATTGTTCCCTTCGCAAGTAAATATCCCTGCCGATCTCTGATCTCACAATAATCTTTAAAGAAATTTACATCATGACCACGTTTTGTCATTTGACTTACCGATAGCAAATTTGCAGAAATATCGGGAATACACAAAACGTTCTTCACATCAATCCGATTAGGTTTATCATTAGCCTCAACTAATAACTCTACAGAACCACATATTTCAACTTTCATCTTGGTATTGTTTGCAGCAGTGCTTTCAGATATGAGTGACTTTTCACCATTAAAAATCCAATTCCTGTTCATCGTTAAATGCTGTGTTGCACCGGAATCAATATACCAGTCATTTTTGTTGAAGTTTCCTGTCACAAAAACTGCACTACATGAAGGACCAGATATGCTGCCAATATAATATTTCTTCTTTCAATTCTTATCTTCAACTTTATTAGGACAATCAGGAGACTTATGACCTTTTTTTGTTACAACTATAACAACGAATTGCTTTGGTCTGCATACATTTTCCTTTCTTATTGCTATTAAAGAATGCATTTTCGTTGCTTGTAGATGAAATCTCTTGTATTTATAAGTTTTGTCTTAACAGCATCGCTAGACAACTTAGTTTCTGTATTATCAAGAGCCATTACCATCGGTGTGTACTGCTCAGTCAATCCACACATTAAGAAGATTGCCAACCACTCATCATCGAGTTTGAAACCAATAGCATTTAAGCGATGTGCCGCTGTTATAATCGTTGATACATAAGTATCTATCAAATTACAATTTTCTAATTTAGTACCTGTTAATTGTTTGACTAAATTAATTCGATGAGCTCGACCTTTGTCTTCAAAAGTTGTTTTTCCCAAACATCTTTCGCATTTTCAGCCCCTTGAATACATAGAGACTAGAATCAATGCTTAATATTATTGCCGTTCTTGCTTTCGTAATATTAGGGATAACGGTATCAGTCCCCAAAACAGCTTTCCAATGGTCAACATATTATTCTAGATATGTTTGCATAGCAAACTTCCACGTTGAATAATTTTCTCTTCCTTTGAACCGATCAATCGATGACAAAAAATTTGGAACTCTTACCATTAGCCATTTTTCATGAATATCTTATTCGTCAACCAAAAAACTATGAAGCTTTATCTTTGTTTAAAAGTATCTACCGCTTTTGAAATTTCAAACACATTGGAATCTTTAATTTTCTGGGCCCATAACCTGTAGAAAAGTAGTTTTAAGTAAAATAATTTAATAAATTTAAATGCAATAAAAAACCCAGCAGAAACGTTTTGATATAACAAGAGCTTATATTCAAGCGAAGAAAATATAAATAAAATATTTGATAGATAAAAATAATTTGATTAAAGATTACTTAGTTTACAACACGAAGAAACTGTGTTTTCAGTAACTTTCAGTTTGTGGGAGAGGAGGGCACGAAGTAAGTATGGTGAACAAAATCTTACCTGTCAATAATTGACGGTGTTATCATTGGACTCACTCCGCGCGACTCATTTTGACATCTCTTTGTTTTATCACACTCCACCTCATGATTACAAAAGAGATGGTCTGGTGAGGCAGGATATTTTCAAAAAAATTAAAAACTCCTGCCTCACTTGAGTATATCTTTCCCATAGTGAGGTGGAGCGAGATAAAAGAAAGATATGTCAAAATGAGTCGCGCGGAGTGAGTCCAATCTGAACACCGTCAATTATTGACCGGAAAGATTTTGTTCACCCCACTTACTTCGTGCCCTTCTCTCCAACAAACTGAAAGTTACTGAAAACACAGTTTCTTCGTGTGAAAGGGAACTTAGAGTTGGAATTATAATTTTTGAATTTCCTTTTTCAATTTAAAAGATATTTGTTGCTGACTTTTATTTTTGGAAAGGGTTTTTGTTATTTTATGATTAATATTCTTCTTTGATATTTCTTTCATTTACATTTCATTAAAAAAAATTGTTCATATTTCGCTGCAGCATCCGTTTATTTTGCAAAAATAAAGTTTATATAAATATATAATTTACAAACTGTTAACATTTTTGAAGTATTTTTTCCTATGAATTTGATGCAATCAAATGATTTCTTTTATTTCTTCATTCAAAACGCATTTGCATTTTGTTCAACCATTTCGTTTGACAGATCAACAATATTTTTAACATTTATTCGTTCCTAATTGAAGTGTAATTAAGTGTAACATTTTTAACAATAGCTCATCAACATCGGGCAAATTCGTAAATGCAAAAATTATGCTAAGCAAACAATTCCTAAATGCAAACATAAAAATCCTTGGTAAGCAGATTGTCCCAAAACGCAGTGGATTTTTTTTTCTTGCGCAAATGTTAACGCATTTGTGCAGATGTAAAAAATATCTTGCGCACTTCACTTGCATTTGAATTTGTTTGGCTATGGCGTGTTAAATTTACTTTATTTGTTTTTTGAAGCAAATGGGTGAACAAAATGAAGAAAAGTTAGTAAAATTTTTAAAAACTGGACACATCAGGAGGTGAAATTGTTGTTAACACTTCGATTAGCGCATGAGGAGGTTTTTTACTCAGGTAAATGCAAAGATCAAGCGTAAAATCAAGAACTTTATGTATTTTGAACTAAAATTCATAAACAAGTTTTTTGTTTTATGTTTGCATTATCTTTTTTTAAATTTGTGTTGTGGTGCAACAATTCACCAAGGTCTTTAGTAAAATAATTTACGTTTGGGAGTCCATTATTTATTCCAGCAACAATCAACAAATATAGTAGATGTCCGTTCCGAAACGTCATATGCATGAATTGCAGACATATGCTTTATGCATTTCAACTTGCTTCTTGCATTTGCTTTGCATGTGTTTTGATTTGCAAATCTTGCGCTTAGGAATTTGGCCATCTTTTCTTGCCACTAACAATAGGTTACAACCAGTGGTCGCGTTCAGGTGCAAAAATATATTTCGCGCATAGAAGCAAGTTGCTAGGATTTTTTGGCACATGCCTGCAGAAACAACACTGCGGTGAAAGGAATTTCTGTATGTATGTATGTTCTGTATGTATGTGAAAAAAACATGACATAATTTGCCCAGCGGAAAATAATTCGCTAATTGTTGATTGGGTTATGGTTGTGATTTTGGGCATCTGAATGCACTGTGGAGTCGGGGTGTATTACGCACAAAGCGAATTTTCGTTGTACGTGTTTGAGTTCGATGATAAAACTTGTTTCCTTTAAATAATAACTTCCACTTATTTACTTTACAAAATAAACACACTCTATTTCACTTATGCCCGATTTCATAAAAATACACTAAATTCCCTTTTATCTAAAGTCCTCTTAAATTTTATCAGACCTTTAAATATTTCCAGTTTCACCATCTAAAAAAAGGAAATTTTAGGGAAATTTTAGTTAAAATTGGGTTTGCCTCACATCCCTGGATATGGAAATAGGTTGTTTCCCTCTCACATTCAAACTGCACGTGAAAAAGCATTATATGTAGAAAAAATTGCTACGAAAAAAAAAATATTTGGAGAACGGATTCCAACATGAACTCGGAATATTCTTGGACGTCTTACTTTATATTGCTCTTCATCCTCAGATGAACAATCAATTATTCTAAAAACAAACAAATTATGAAGGCTTTCCGAAACCAACGCGAAACATTCGGAGCGAATATGCGATGACTGAACAATGTTTGAACATTCACATCGCGCCAATGTGGGTGCTCTCATTTATCTCCATGTAAATAAATTAAGATGTGCGAAAGTCTTGTCGTCGTTCGGAAGTATTCGCGTTGGCTTGGGAGAGCCTTAAAAGATTATTATCTACACACAAACTATATTTATGTTTCGACCTACTCACAATTTATATTTGCAAGAAATTAAATAAAAAAGTGACTACAAAATATCATCTATAATTTTCTTACTCGTCGGTTGACATCTGACATATTAGACTTCACAAATCACACTTTTAAAATTTATTGAGACGAAAATGGGCTTTTAGTTTATGAGGGCATTTAAAAGGATTTTAAATTTAAAAGCACTTGGTGAAACCAAAAAATCCCATTTTAACTCTAAATGGGCTTTTAAATATTTAAAAGTCCTTTATGAAATCGGGCATTAAAATCGTTTTTATTATTCCTTAAGCTCAATAGTATGCAATTTTAAATTCACTTCCGGATACACGTTTACCTCATGTTTATGCTTCAACTTGCAAAATTAAACTGTGTCCATTCCCTTATATAGGGAATCTACTCTTAGGCGATTTGCATTGTTTATTGATTAATTAGTAAAAGCATACGTTAGGGATTATCTTTTCCTTCAAAAGTAGTTAGGTAGTAAAATCGTTACACTGTAAATATTATAATATAGCTTGTCTGGTTGATTAAAATATCCCATGTACTGCTAACTTCGCAGTGAAGTTAGGTGTTAAGTATGGAATTTTTTTGGGTAATTTTTTTCTTGAACTGCAAGAAAAACTGCAAATTTGGACACTTACTGCAAGTTCGTAGCTTGCGTGGTGGTTGACAAAACAGCATGTACTGCCAACTTCACAGTGAAGTCGGCGGTATAATTTGATTTTTTTGAATAAGTGTAATTAAGTGTAACATTTTTAACAATAGCTCATCAACATCGGGCAAATTCGTAAATGCAAAAATTATGCTAAGCAAACAATTCCTAAATGCAAACATAAAAATCCTTGGTAAGCAGATTGTCCCAAAACGCAGTGGATTTTTTTTTCTTGCGCAAATGTTAACGCATTTGTGCAGATGTAAAAAATATCTTGCGCACTTCACTTGCATTTGAATTTGTTTGGCTATGGCGTGTTAAATTTACTTTATTTGTTTTTTGAAGCAAATGGGTGAACAAAATGAAGAAAAGTTAGTAAAATTTTTAAAAACTGGACACATCAGGAGGTGAAATTGTTGTTAACACTTCGATTAGCGCATGAGGAGGTTTTTTACTCAGGTAAATGCAAAGATCAAGCGTAAAATCAAGAACTTTATGTATTTTGAACTAAAATTCATAAACAAGTTTTTTGTTTTATGTTTGCATTATCTTTTTTTAAATTTGTGTTGTGGTGCAACAATTCACCAAGGTCTTTAGTAAAATAATTTACGTTTGGGAGTCCATTATTTATTCCAGCAACAATCAACAAATATAGTAGATGTCCGTTCCGAAACGTCATATGCATGAATTGCAGACATATGCTTTATGCATTTCAACTTGCTTCTTGCATTTGCTTTGCATGTGTTTTGATTTGCAAATCTTGCGTTTAGGAATTTGGCCATCTTTTCTTGCCACTAACAATAGGTTACAACCAGTGGTCGCGTTCAGGTGCAAAAATATATTTCGTGCATAGAAGCAAGTTGCTAGGATTTTTTGGCACATGCCTGCAGAAACAACACTGCGGTGAAAGGAATTTCTGTATGTATGTATGTTCTGTATGTATGTGAAAAAAACATGACATAATTTGCCCAGCGGAAAATAATTCGCTAATTGTTGATTGGGTTATGGTTGTGATTTTGGACATCTGAATGCACTGTGGAGTCGGGGTGTATTACGCACAAAGCGAATTTTCGTTGTACGTGTTTGAGTTCGATGATAAAACTTGTTTCCTTTAAATAATAACTTCCACTTATTTACTTTACAAAATAAACACACTCTATTTCACTTATGCCCGATTTCATAAAAATACACTAAATTCCCTTTTATCTAAAGTCCTCTTAAATTTTATCAGACCTTTAAATATTTCCAGTTTCACCATCTAAAAAAAGGAAATTTTAGGGAAATTTTAGTTAAAATTGGGTTTGCCTCACATCCCTGGATATGGAAATAGGTTGTTTCCCTCTCACATTCAAACTGCACGTGAAAAAGCATTATATGTAGAAAAAACTGCTACGAAAAAAAAAATATTTGGAGAACGGATTCCAACATGAACTCGGAATATTCTTGGACGTCTTACTTTATGTTGCTCTTCATCCTCAGATGAACAATCAATTATTCTAAAAACAAACAAATTATGAAGGCTTTCCGAAACCAACGCGAAACATTCGGAGCGAATATGCGATGACTGAACAATGTTTGAAGATTCACATCGCGCCAATGTGGGTGCTCTCATTTATCTCCATGTAAATAAATTAAGATGTGCGAAAGTCTTGTCGTCGTTCGGAAGTATTCGCGTTGGCTTGGGAGAGCCTTAAAAGATTATTATCTACACACAAACTATATTTTTGTTTCGACCTACTCACAATTTATATTTGCAAGAAATTAAATAAAAAAGTGACTACAAAATATCATCTATAATTTTCTTACTCGTCGGCTGACATCTGACATATTAGACTTCACAAATCACACTTTTAAAATTTATTGAGACGAAAATGGGCTTTTAGTTTATGAGGGCATTTAAAAGGATTTTAAATTTAAAAGCACTTGGTGAAACCAAAAAATCCCATTTTAACTCTAAATGGGCTTTTAAATATTTAAAAGTCCTTTATGAAATCGGGCATTAAAATCGTTTTTATTATTCCTTAAGCTCAATAGTATGCAATTTTAAATTCACTTCCGGATACACGTTTACCTCATGTTTATGCTTCAACTTGCAAAATTAAACTGTGTCCATTCCCTTATATAGGGAATCTACTCTTAGGCGATTTGCATTGTTTATTGATTAATTGGTAAAAGCATACGTTAGGGATTATCTTTTCCTTCAAAAGTAGTTAGGTAGTAAAATCGTTACACTGTAAGGCCTGCCGCCCACTAGGCAACTTAGTTGCCGGCAACTTTAAGTTGCTTGGTGTTGCCGGCAACTCCGAGCAACTTAAGTTGCTTGCCCTCGCCCACTAGGCAACTTCCGAGCAACTTTTGAGAATTAATATTTGTGTTTTTTTGTATTTAATTTTCTATAAAAACGTGCTCCACCTAAACCTATCTCAATTTGACCTGTCTAAAATGCAAAATCAATGTAATATTTCAATGGACAACAAATAAAAACGTTAAATTTTCGAAAATTCCGGAAAGTTGCTCGGAAATTGCTTAGTGGGCGGGGGTCAGCAACTAAAAGTTGCCCGGAATTGCCGGCAACTAAGTTCCGCGAGCAACTCCGAGCAACTTAAAGTTGCCGGCAACTAAGTTGCCCAGTGGGCGCTCTCCCATATAAGCCAATGTAATTGAACCGGGAGCAACTAAAAGTTGCTGGGGTGAGCAACAAAAGTTGCCTAGTAGGCGGCAGGCCTAAATATTATAATATAGCTTGTCTGGTTGATTAAAATATCCATGTACTGCTAACTTCGCAGTGAAGTTAGGTGTTAAGTATGGAATTTTTTTGGGTAATTTTTTTCTTGAACTGCAAGAAAAACTGCAAATTTGGACACTTACTGCAAGTTCGTAGCTTGCGTGGTGGTTGAAAAAACAGCATGTACTGCCAACTTCACAGTGAAGTCGGCGGTATAATTTGATTTTTTTGAATAATTTTTTTATATGAGGACTTCAAAATTTTAAGTAATTTTTTTTCTGGAATTGCAAGAAAAACTGCAAATTTGGGTACATATTTCAAAACGATAGCTTGTCTGGTTGCTTTAAAAACCCCATGTATACTGCTAACTTCACAGTGAATTTAGGTGTTTGGTATGAATTTTTTTTTTAATTGACTTCAAAATGTTGGGTAATTTTTTTCTTGAACTGCAAGATTTGGACACTTACGTCCGTAGCTTACGTCGTTGTTGAAAAAACAGCATGTAATGCCAACTTCACAGTGAAGTCGGCGGTATAATTTGATTTTTTGAATAATTTTTTTATATGAGGAGTTCAAAATTTTGGGTACTTTTTTTCTGGAACTGCAAACTAAACTGCAAATTTGGAGCCCTATTTGAAAGTGATAGCTTGTCTGGTTGATTAAAAAACCCCATGTACTGCTAACTTCACAGTGAAGTTAGCAGTACAGTATGAAATTTTTTTCAATGAGGACTTCAATATTTTGGGTAATTTTTTTCTGGAACTGCAAATTAAACTGCGAATTTGGACACTTACTGCAAGTTCGTAGCTTACGTGGTTGTTGAAAAAACAGCATGTACTGCCAACTTCAAAGTGAAGTCGGCGGTATAATTTGATTGTTTTGAATAATTTTTTTATATGAGGAGTTCAAAATTTTGGGTAATTTTTTTCTGGAACTGCAAATTTGGAGCCCTTTTTGAAAGTGATAGCTTGTCTGGTTGATTAAAAAACCCCATGTACTGCTAACTTCACAGTGAAGTTAGCAGTACAGTATGACATTTTTTTAAATGAGGACTTCAAAATTTTGGGTAATTTTTTTCTGGAACTGCAAATTAAACTGCAAATTTGGAGCCTAACTGCAAGGTTCTAGCTTACGTGGTTGTTGAAAAAAACCAATGTACTGCCAACTTCACAGTGAAGTTAGCAGTACATGGGATAACACCCACTATTTGGTGAACTGCAAAATCCGGAATGGAAATGCAAGAAAAATGCAAAAAAAACTGCAAATTCCTGTTATGGTCCCGTTAGCCTAGGTAAAATTGTTACCCCAACTTCACAGACGTCTCAGATAGATCAGTAAAGCGGTTTATAAAGTTAGAGACCTTAAAATGAGAGCAACTGTTACATTTTTAGAAGAGATTATTAGAATTTTGTATGACATTAAATTCTTCATTCTTTATGTTAACACAGGTTTTATAAAAACTTTGACCACAAAATGAACTGCATACAACACAGTCAGATCTAATTATGTAGTTTATTTTTGCATTTAGCACAAGTTTTAGACATTTTGCGAAAGAATTTCGGAATATAAAGTAGAATTTAAAGTGAATATGAAACCGTCGATAGAAAATAGATGTATGTCTCTCCGCTGACGGACTATGACTTTTGATAATTTAGGTCTATTTTGATATGATTATCACTTTTCAAAGCGATAATAATCAAAAATGCATTTATACTTAACAATGGATGAAATTAACGTCCTAAAGCATTTTATACACAACAACATTTACACGCAATGAAATTTCCCTTAGCCAGACAGTGAGGGTCGCAACACTTTGATCTGTCTTAAGGAGTTGTCTTTCCAAGGGAAAAAATGAAAAAAATGTTTTTTTTTATGAAATATTTAAATAGTATGAAAAATAACAAAAACTAAATTCTTTCAACTGTCTTTAAGATATTTTAGACAAAATTTATTGTCGCTGTGAACCGGAGGGAACGGTTTTACTTTTAATACAAACAAAAGATTTGGAAAAGTATTGCTGAAAATAAGGGTTGAAATTAAAAAAATTTAAAAAGTCTTTGTCCATCTAACAATAAGATAATCCAACTCCAACCCAATTTTATGATAATCGGTCTGAGTCTGCAAATTTAAAAACGGTCGCATTATTATGTACACGGTTAGTAATTTCAGGGCATTTTGTTATACAGGCATTTGCTTTGCAATACAGCTTATATTACTTTTAATATTATGTAAATATTTAGGCTAGTGATTTTGTATGAAATTTAAATTATTTTACTTTGAAAACATTTTTTTAATACGAAAAAGATTAGAATATGATCCAAAGAATTAAAATATAAACCTTTATGTAATAATTTAAATATTAAATTCAAACCTTATCCTGTTATGTGTTGAAATTTAATGTTATAATTTTAATATTCCTATTATTTTCAATACACAGAGGAATTAAATTTTAAATTTGATTTGACTAAAATAGGTTTATTTTTAATTCAAGAACAATAAAAATGTATAAAAATTATTAAAACAACAAGCAGTAGCCATATTCAACTATGAAAAGTAAGTATATGTTTTGTTAAAAAGAGTATTAAAATTAAATGTTAATTGTATTAAGGCCAACAATTAATATATAACATAGTAAAATGAGTAAAAAAGTTGATCAAATTTTAATTGCAATAGCACTTTAGATTACACAAATATGTTAACAAAATAAAGAAAACAATTACGCATTTCACTGTTTAACTTTTTAAAATTATTTATCCCTAAACCCATCCTCTAAGTATAATTTTTAAAGCTAAAAAAGAATTTTCAAAATCGGACTTTGTTTTCCAAAATTGCTGCACCTTGTTTGCAAACTATACAAGACCGATTTTGACCAAATACACATTAACACCCTTGGACTTCCACCTATGATTTCCTTAAATTTTGAGTTCAATCAGTACGCATACATTCACTATATAGAATCAACATTTTTAATATTCCTGTTTTATATACCTCTAAACAATCTTTGACCGATACTAATGGGTGATTTTTTAAGAGGTTTAGAACTTTTTTTAAAAAAAAACACAAAAAATTCGAAAAAATGAATGAAATATTTATTTGAATCGATAGTTTGAACCTTGCAATTTAATGTTTAAAGATAATTTCATGCAAATGTTGACCGCGGCTGCGTCTCAGGTAGCCCATCCGCTGAGTCCAATTTTGGCATACTCTTTCACACATATCGGCCGGTATCTCACGAATGAATGCATGGATGTTGACTTCCAGTGCGTCAATCGAAGCGGGCTTGTCCCTATAGACATTAGCCTTGACATACCCCCACAAAAAATAATCTAATGGTGTCAAATCGCACGATCTAGGCGGCCAATTGACCGGCCCGAAACGTGAAATTAACTGTTCACCAAACTCGCCTCGCAATTGCGCCATTGTTTCGCGTGCTGTGTGGCATGTGGCACCGTCTTGTTGAAACCACATATCATGCAAGTCAAGAACTTCCATTTCGGGCAAAAAAAAGTTTGTTATCATCGCTCGGTAGCGTTCACCATTGACAGTAACGCTGCGATTCGCATCATCTTTGAAGAAATATGGCCCAATAATGCCGCCGGCCCATAAACCGCAACAAACAGTGGCTTTTTCGGGATGCATTGGTAGCTGTTGCAATGCTTCTGGCTGATCTTCACTCCAAATGCGGCAATTTTGCTTATTTACGTACCCATTCAACCCAAAATGAGCCTCATCGCTGAACACAATTTTTCGATAAAAAAGCGGATCCTCGGCCAGCTTTCCAAGAGCCCATTCACCAAAAATTCGGCGTTGTGGTAGGTCGGCTGGCTTTAGTTCTTGCACCAGCTGTATCTTAAAAGGCTTTACGCCCAAATCCTTCCGCAAAATTTTCCACGTAGTGCTGTAACAAAGGCCTAACTGCTGGGAACGGCGCCGAATCGACATTTCGCGGTCTTCTGTCACACTAGCTGATACGGCCGCAATATTTTCTTCACTACGCACAGTACGTAAACGTGTTGGTGGTTTAATGTCCAACAAAGTAAATTTGGTGCGAAATTGGGTCACAATCTTCCGAATAGACTGCTCAGAACGTCGAGAATGCCGATCATAAAATGGAAGCAGCGCGCGATGAACATTTCGAACCGAGCACGAATTTTGATAGTAAAATTCAATAATTTGCAAGCGTTGTTCATTTGTAAGACGATCCATGGTTAAATTGCAAACCAAACTGAAGCTGTTTGACAGTGACACAAGGTACTAAACACACGTCAGCTGTCAAAACCAGTTTTGCCAAAACCAAACCAGCTAAAAAATCACCCTTTATTAATAGATAATTTGAATTCAAATTAACTCTTTATAATTATTTCTAGAAATTTTACTCCAATTAAGAAATTTTCACATTGTTTTTATTTTTAAAGGTTTGCCTAAAAAACTGGAAAAAATTGTAAACACTTTCCCAACACGGTTTAAGAAGTGTCACTGAATAATCGTGTACTTATTTCTTTTTATACTAAAAAGAGTTGGTCCGACTTTAATAAAAAAAACGGACATTATAAAATTCTAGCTCTCATTTTTAAAATTATGACTGTCAAAGCGATGCGCTTTCTGTTTCTTTATTGTTTCATTAAAACCCGACTTTTCTGACTTTTTTTCGATTAAATCACACGGCTCTGGTAATCGTTGAATCCTTATTAAATTGTTAATGATAACCAATTTAAAGAAAAGGTTTAGGAGAACAACTTTCATCATTTTTCGATTTAAATGCATATGAAAACGAATCAATCACCCTTTCTTACTGCCGTCATTTTTTTTAAATATTAGAAATACTATACAAAATTTTTTGACACTTCTGTCTGCCTTTCTTATGACACCATAATCATAAAAATCCAATATCTATTATCAAATTTACAAGTGCGTGAAATACTTGTCAATGGTCAGCTTAGAAGAAGCAATTTTGAAAAGGGAGCCTTATAAGCGTTACTCCAACTTAGTAATCTTATAATAATCACTAAGCAAGTATATGATTAATTGATAAAATATTACTGAGTGAAGTGCAAAATGCATTTGTGCAACGCTTATCACTTACAATTATCAGAATTTGTTAAAATTGATTATTTGAGAAGTGATTAGTGACTAGTTGTTGGTGCAATAGGGCCCTGGTCTGATAAAAAAGTGATTTTTTGTTCGTAGAAATTATTTGCTGTCAGTTTTTCATTATCATCATAGAAGACGTCCTGAAAGTCTTAACACATATTAATTCTGGGCAGTAGATTTATCTTAGTTGTCTAACTGAATTTTCTCAATTAAATTTTTAAATTTTTGTTTGCCTTTAAATTTTGTATTATTCGATAATATTCTGTATCTTCTTAAGGGTTCTATTCCAACCATGGCATTATCTATTGTTTCTTCCTTATCTGTAGTATTTAATATCTTGATATGTTAAGCTCCTTCTGATGGTAATATTGAATTGTCTAAAAAAATCCCTTTTTAATTTCTTTCCCTATACTACACTATCTTCATTTAAATCTAATTTGATGCTTTTTATTATTTTTGTTCTTGTCGGAATTATTAATTTTCCAAGATTTCTCATAGACATATTTAATGATAATATTATTTCTTCATCTTTTACTAAGATTATAAGCACACAAGTTTCATATTATACATTATAAGCTTTAAGAAAATCTCTCCCCAGTATCGCATCAGTAGTTATATTTATTTCTTCTTTGAATATGTGAAATTGATGTTCTATATTAACTTCTCCTAACATGAGTTCTACATAGATTTGATATACCTTTTGAAAATAATAAAGGGTTTTCCAATAAGAGGTGTTATTTTGAATAGCCCGCTATTTCGGTAGCTGTCACTTTTGAAGCAGTCATTTTTTGACATTTGACAAGTAGAAACTACGCCATTAATAAAAATGGAACGATACACGCTTCAACAACGCATTGAAATTATTAAAATTCACTATAAAAATGGTGAAAATTTGGCAGAGACGGTTCGTAAAACTAAAACATTTTTGGGTCGTCGTGAAGCACCTTGTCGGACCGCAATACAGAAATTGGTGGACAAATTCGAGCTGTTGGGACAAGTTAGTGATGTGAAGAATAAAACCCGTGCACGTCGGTCAAGAACAACTGAGAATATTGCTGTTGTAGCCCAAAGTGTTGAAGAAAACCCAGGTTTGTCCATTCCTCGTCGTTCTTTGGAATAAGGCATTCCACAAACGTCATTACACCGTATTTTGCATAAAGACTTGGGTCTTAAGGCTTATAAAGTTCAGTTAACACAAGAACTCAAGCCGGCTGATCATCAACAACGTCGTGTCTTTGCTGATTGGGTCCTTGAAATGCATGAAAATGATCCGGAATTTCATCGAAAAATCATCTTGACTGATGAGGCCCATTTCCACCTCGGAAGCTACGTCAACAATCAAAACTGTCGCATCTGGGGCTCAGAAAACCCAAGAGTTATTGTTGAAAAGCCTCTCCATCCTCAACGCGTGACTGATTGGTGCGGTTTATGGTCCGGCGGGGTCATTGGACCTTCCTTTTTCGAAAATGAGGCTGGAGTTACGGTCAATGGATTGCGCTATCGAGAGATGATTAATGATTTTTTATGGCCGGAATTGGATGGTATTGATCTGGACAACGTTTACTTTCAACAAGACGGCGCTACGTGCCACACAAGCAATGAAACCATCGATCTTTTACGGGAAAAGTTTCCGGACCGTGTTATCTCTCGAAGAGGTGATCACAATTGGCCACCGAGATCTTGTGATTTAACACCTTGCGACTTCTTCCTTTGGGGCCACGTAAAAGATAAGGTCTACGCCAACAGCCCAGCGTCGATTCAAGACCTCAAAGATGGAATTCGTGAGGCTATCGAGGACATAGGGCAGCCACTTTGCGATTTGGTTATGGAAAATTTCATGAAAAGGATATGGTCCTGTAAGCGTGGTCGTGGCGGCCATTTGGCTGATGTTGTATTTCATTATTAACGGCATACCTTCATCTTTATAATGAAATAAACATCCGATCATTTATCTAAAAAAATGCCATTTTTCTTTGAATATCAAAATAACACCTCTTATTGGAAAACCCTTATTTAATTTGTAATGCCGTTTATTTTTCATGCTGAGTTTTCATTTAATTCTTTTACCAGATATTCTCTAGAAACAGAAATATCTGCACCCGTGTCAATTAAAAATTTTAAAGTTTTGTTTAGGTGTTTTATTCTGTTGTATATTTATATTATTATTATTATTATTATTATTATTAAATCTTTGATGATAATGGTTATATTGCTGTTTACATCTTAAATTTGTTCTAAATTGCATGACATTGTTTTGCCGAGAAGAAACTTCAACTTCAGTAGCTATCTTCACAGCTTTATTGAATGTGGTAATCTTAGATGTTTGTACTACTTGTCATCCACCCACGTTTCGCGAATATTTCTCGTTAAAAGAATATCTAACAAAGTTTTTTATGAAAAACCGAAAAAAATCAATTGATAATAAACTTTGTTTCTAATTGTCTGATCTTCAAGGTTATGATGAAATTTCAGGCTACATATAAAAATTGTTATGTAAGGACTAAGGACATTAACCACGTGTTATTAATTTGATTTTCAAATTTGAGATTTGCGAAAAATTATATAAATGGGTTTTATAAAGATTGATGCTCATACACATATTTTTTCTATTCATTCACTCTCAAAGTATGAAAATGTGCTGTCGGCACTTGTACTATAAGGGGACTACTTGGGAAAGAGCGTAGATGTGTTTTTTGATGCGAATATTAAAAGCTGCAAAATGTATACTTCAAAATAACCATGATTTCGCCTTTACCTAATACTTTTTATATAGTTTCACACCTAGCCTGACACTTGAACTTTGTTTAAAGATTTTAACCTTCACGATTAGAAAAGAAGTTTTATAAAAAATAACGAATTCTACTCAATGGAACAAAAAGGTAATTTGATAATTTTAAATCATCATCCCCCAAAATGTCAATCCATCCCCTTAATAAGATAGCAAGCATAAACCCTAAAAACACAATGTCCACTGTAGTGAATGCAGTACCTATAACATTAAAATTTAACGCTTTTCTGTTAATAGTTTCGTGCGAGCGTATTTCCGTATACTTATTTTTGTAAACTTTTCTCACCAAAAATGGCTCAGGCCATAACTAAGATGTTAAGTCCCCCATGCACTGTTCCAGTGCCAACGCAATGAAATATAAAAAGACAACACATTTTCATTACAGAACTCTTTGTTTATTTTTCATAAAAATTGAATTTTCTTTCATTACATTTTACATTTTCAGTTGTAAATTTTCCTACGGTAAGTTACAACTTGCCCATGTCAAATTTCTATAGATCCCGAGTAAAGCTCGGTCTCCCAGGTACTTACATTATAAAGGGTGGTTTTTTAAGAGGTTTAAAACTTTTAAAAAAAAAAAAACACAAAAAATTCGAAAAAATGAATGAAATATTTATTTGAATCGATAGTTTGAACCTTGCAATTTAATGTTTAAAGATAATTTCATGCAAATGTTGACCGCGGCTGCGTCTCAGGTAGCCCATCCGCTGAGTCCAATTTTGTCATACTCTTTCACACATATCGGCCGGTATCTCACGAATGAATGCATGGATGTTGGCTTCCAGTGCGTCAATCGAAGCGGGCTTGTCCCTATAGACATTAGCCTTGACATACCCCCACAAAAAATAATCTAATGGTGTCAAATCGCACGATCTAGGCGGCCAATTGACCGGCCCGAAACGTGAAATTAACTGTTTACCAAACTCGCCTCGCAATTGCGCCATTGTTTCGCGTGCTGTGTGGCATGTGGCACCGTCTTGTTGAAACCACATATCATGCAAGTCAAGAACTTCCATTTCGGGCAAAAAAAAGTTTGTTATCATCGCTCGGTAGCGTTCACCATTGACAGTAACGCTGCGATTCGCATCATCTTTGAAGAAATATGGCCCAATAATGCCGCCGGCCCATAAACCGCACCAAACAGTGGCTTTTTCGGGATGCATTGGTAGCTGTTGCAATGCTTCTGGCTGATCTTCACTCCAAATGCGGCAATTTTGCTTATTTACGTACCCATTCAACCAAAAATGAGCCTCATCGCTGAACACAAGCAGCGCGCGATGAACATTTCGAACCGAGCACGAATTTTGATAGTAAAATTCAATAATTTGCAAGCGTTGTTCATTTGTAAGACGATCCATGGTTAAATTGCAAACCAAACTGAAGCTGTTTGACAGTGACACAAGGTACTAAACACACGTCAGCTGTCAAAACCAGTGTTGCCAAAACCAAACCAGCTTAAAAATCACCCGTTATTATATTATATAGCTAGGTACTTTATCGCATATTTGCTCTTGCATATCTTGCATATATTTTTGTTTGCAACTTACTACCACATATATACATATAGAAAAAACCCATTGCATTTTTGCATGTTACAATTTTTTTTCTTTTCAGTATTATTTTTATTTTTCAGTGAAAAGGATACTTTTGATTTCTAGTGACAAAAAATAAAAAAAAAGTATAGATTTGCATTTTAATGGTAAAAAGTGTTGTGCTGATAGCAAGATACAATTATTTAAAATTAAAAAAGAAAACAGGTGTGCTAGTGTCTTTTTTGTTAAATAATACATAATTAAATAAAGTTAAAATAATGCCACCATCTTAACGAAAATGGTTCGTATTTGGAGCAAAAAAAAGGGAAACATGGTTTTAAAAAAACACCTATGTAAGGTAATTATTTTCTTTTGAGTCTCAGATAGTTTTTTTTTGTTCTTTATTTGGGCACAGGTATACTGTTTTTGTGTGTTGGGCTGGCGCTTAGAAGTATGTAGTGACGTTCTCATTATGTGAATGTTTCGTAATGAAATGTTGTTACTATATCTCATAAAATACCGAAATGCATATACCTACGTTTTTTTATAGGCACATATATGTTTCAGCGCTGAATCAAAAAAATAGTCCGTTTTCTAATTAGATATACATATATATACTGGCACGTACCTTACTAAACGGTTCGACGTAGAAAGTGAACATTTTTCGTGATCCACAGAAAAAAATTTAGTTACAAGTAAAATAAGAGCCTAAAAAATTCAATGTCGTGCAAAAATGTCTTATATTTATAAGAGAAATAGCGGTCTTATGATTTTTGAAAAAATTGTTCTATATGTATTTGCAAATTTAAATTTTGGAAATAAAATTTTGTTCATTAGGTAGGTATACCCACCTTTGTTTCCAAAAATTTCTTAATTCTGTTTTTATCATTTTCCGTTAACAATGTACTAGTAAATCGGGCCACCATTGTTTGGAAAAATTCATTTCGCAATTATTTGTTTCGCTTTAGTCAATTTTTGGCAATTTACGCTTTGTTTTCTATTTATTATGTTTTTCAATCATTTTGCAATTAACATTTGGCGTTTTTATGTTTCGCTTTTTTTTAAACTATGTATTTACAATCATTTCGCAAAATTCAATTGGCAATTTATGGTTAAGCTTTTTTTGTTAAGTTGTTTATTATTTGGCCAATAGTTTTTTTTTTCGCGAAATAACGTTTCGCCGTTTCATTATTTCGCGAAATATTGTCAAGCCGTTGTATTATTTCGCTGAAAGATCATTTCGCCGCTTAATTGCTTTGATCTTTTAACTATTTTCTAGGGCCTTTTCTATATTTACGGTTTGTTTTTGAGCCATTGTTAAGCATTATGTATTCATAAATTATTATGTGTTTTTGAGAAGAGTTTTTTTTTAAATGGGTACATACATATCTATGTACAAAGATATGTTATGCACGTATATTTTTTTAGAAATTAATATAAAATTATGCAAAACCTTTTCCACCTTCCTTTTTGTCGTTCATGGTATTTCGGTAAGTACAGAGGATTTTTATATTTTACTCATGGGAGATGGGATGGTAGATATTTTCTATTCGGCATTTTGTTATCTTGCTTTTTTTATTTGGCATTCAATTGTTTTGCAATTGTTTGGCTTCGCGAGTCTTTGTGACACAGCTAGTGATTAAACTTTAAAAGAAGGGGACCTTGTCACGGTAAAATTTACCGCAACAAAAACTATTCTTTTAGTTCCCTTTTCCCCTTTTCCATTCTCTCCAATTTTCATTTACAGGTGTTTCTTTCAACTTACTGAGAGAGAGAAGGGCAGCCATGGTCAAACAAAATATCGAAGTTGTAAAAGTTGACACTTCATCACATTTGACAGACGGGGGTCTGTTCTAAACCACTATTTCGAAGCGCAGGTGACAGTTGGTCCCCGACCGCCCATTATAATTGACAGACGGGTGATCTGTTTGAACTTAACTAAAAAGATGCACGGATGACATTTGGTCTCCGATGCTGAAGTTACTTGTTGCGAGAATGGCTGCTTGCCAAACCTAAATCATTTATTTTTATTTTCAATGTAAAAGATGGAACGTTAACTGCTAGTCCTAATCCCCCAAATCTGCGCAAAAGCCCAAAGAGTAGGAGTAAATTCGCGGAATACAATATGTCTACCTCTCCTTCCTTAAAAAACTTATAATTGAAATTACCTTGGTACCAGTTTTCCTTCCTAGCTTTTCTCACCAAAAATGGCTCAGGCCATAACTAAGATGTTAAGTCCCCCATGCACTGTTCCAGTGCCAACGCAATGAAATATAAAAAGACAACACATTTTCATTACAGAACTCTTTGTTTATTTTTCATAAAAATTGAATTTTCTTTCATTACATTTTACATTTTCAGTTGTAAATTTTCCTACGGTAAGTTACAACTTTCCCATGTCAAATTTCTATAGATCCCGAGCAAAGCTCGGTCTCCCAGGTACTTACATTATATTATATTATATAGGTAGGTACTTTATCGCATATGTGCTCTTGCATATCTTGCATATATTTTTGTTTGCAACTTACTACCACATATATACATATAGAAAAAACCCATTGCATTTTTGCATGTTACAATTTTTTTTCTTTTCAGTATTATTTTTATTTTTCAGTGAAAAGGATACTTTTGATTTCTAGTGACAAAAAATAAAAAAAAAGTATAGATTTGCATTTTAATGGTAAAAAGTGTTGTGCTGATAGCAAGATACAATTATTTAAAATTAAAAAAGAAAACAGGTGTGCTAGTGTCTTTTTTGTTAAATAATACATAATTAAATAAAGTTAAAAAAATGCCACCATCTAAACGAAAATAGTTCGTATTTGGAGCAAAAAAAAGGGAAACATGGTTTTAAAAAAACACCTATGTAAGGTAATTATTTTCTTTTGAGTCTCAGATAGTTTTTTTTTGTTCTTTATTTGGGCACAGGTATACTGTTTTTGTTTGATGGGCTGGCGCTTAGAAGTATGTAGTGACGTTCTCATTATGTGAATGTTTCGTAATAGCTTAAGAATAACAAGGTTTCGATTGAAAATCAAGTTGTTACTATATCTCATAAAATACCGAAATGCATATACCTACGTTTTTTTATAGGCACATATATGTTTAAGCGCTGAATCAAAAAAATAGTCCGTTTTCTAATTAGATATACATATATATACTGGCACGTACCTTACTAAACGGTTCGACGTAGAAAGTGAACATTTTTCGTGATCCACAGAAAAAAATTTAGTTACAAGTAAAATAAGAGCCTAAAAAATTCAATGTCGTGCAAAAATGTCTTATATTTATAAGAGAAATAGCGGTCTTATGATTTTTGAAAAAATTGTTCTATATGTATTTGCAAATTTAAATTTTGGAAATAAAATTTTGTTCATTAGGTAGGTATACCCACCTTTGTTTCCAAAAATTTCTTAATTCTGTTTTTATCATTTTCCGTTAACAATGTACTAGTAAATCGGGCCACCATTGTTTGGAAAAATTCATTTCGCAATTATTTGTTTCGCTTTAGTCAATTTTTGGCAATTTACGCTTTGTTTTCTATTTATTATGTTTTTCAATCATTTTGCAATTAACATTTGGCGTTTTTATGTTTCGCTTTTTTTTAAACTATGTATTTACAATCATTTCGCAAAATTCATTTGGCAATTTATGGTTAAGCTTTTTTTGTTAAGTTGTTTATTATTTGGCCAATAGTTTTTTTTTCGCGAAATAACGTTTCGCCGTTTCATTATTTCGCGAAATATTGTTAAGCCGTTGTATTATTTCGCTGAAAGATCATTTCGCCGCTTAATTGCTTTGATCTTTTAACTATTTTCTAGGGCCTTTTCTATATTTACGGTTTGTTTTTGAGCCATTGTTAAGCATTATGTATTCATAAATTATTATGTGTTTTTGAGAAGAGTTTTTTTTTAAATGGGTACATACATATCTATGTACAAAGATATGTTATGCACGTATATTTTTTTAGAAATAAATATAAAATTATGCAAAACCTTTTCCACCTTCCTTTTTGTCGTTCATGGTATTTCGGTAAGTACAGAGGATTTTTATATTTTACTCATGGGAGATGGGATAGTAGATATTTTCTATTCGGCATTTTGTTATCTTGCTTTTTTTATTTGGCATTCAATTGTTTTGCAATTTTTTGGCTTCGCGAGTCTTTGTGACACAGCTAGTGATTAAACTTTAAAAGAAGGGGACCTTGTCACGGTAAAATTTACCGCAACAAAAACTATTCTTTTAGTTCCCTTTTCCCCTTTTCCATTCTCTCCAATTTTCATTTACTGGTGTTTCTTTCAACTTACTGAGAGAGAGAAGGGCAGCCATGGTCCATCAGCCATCGGTTCACTCTCTCAGTACCTTGAAGAAACAAAATATCGAAGTTGTAAAAGTTGACACTTCATCACATTTGACAGACGGGGGTCTGTTCTAAACCACTATTTCGAAGCGCAGGTGACAGTTGGTCCCCGACCGCCCATTATAATTGACAGACGGGTGATCTGTTTGAACTTAACTAAAAAGATGCACGGATGACATTTGGTCTCCGATGCTGAAGTTACTTGTTGCGAGAATGGCTGCTTGCCAAACCTAAATCATTTATTTTTATTTTCAATGTAAAAGATGGAACGTTAACTGCTAGTCCTAATCCCCCAAATCTGCGCAAAAGCCCAAAGAGTAGGAGTAAATTCGCGGAATACAATATGTCTACCTCTCCTTCCTTAAAAAACTTATAATTGAAATTACCTTGGTACCAGTTTTCCTTACTAGCCTTTCTTTTAAATGGAAGGGGAAAAATGTGCATGAAATATAAGTTCAGTTTCTTTTCGGTTTTTCAAAACTTTCTTTTAAAAAGTTTGTTGGGTGAGAATAGGTGGTTGAATGCACCCATTGAATTGCCTTCCAGAGGTCGGTGGATTCAATGGTGACGGTGCAAAAAGCTGGGTTGTAAAGTGCGAGTAGGAAATGCTGCTGGGTTTCAACTTCGTTGGCTCACTCACGCGAATATGCTGAGTGTTGCTGAGTAATGACGCGACCGAAACCCAATTGATTCGATTTGTTGGTGAGGAAAATTAAGGTATCGAGTGGGGAAAAATCTGGCGAACAGAGTTCCAGAAGAGTGGAAGATAGTTTTTTTAGGAAAGAGGTAGTGGCATTAAAAAAAGCTAAGTATAGTGTATTTTGTGTCTTAATCGGTTTCTTGAAGAGTTTTTTTTTGACCAATTTTAATTGCTTCGTTTGGCTTTTGTTACGAAAATTCCATCTTCATCTTAAAATCACTTAATTTCTTTGTTTTCTTGTTTAAAAGATCTTGGGTTTTACTCCTACTAACTTACATTATCCCTTTTGAATTGTTTACATAACTGATCGTGATGTATATAAATTTATCTCAGTCTAACAATTATTATTGGTTTGAGTTATTTTTTGAGTTTTTTTTGTGGCGTTTTTGAATTCGATAGGACAAAAAACAAAACATTTGTTTACATTAAATTAAATTGGCTTTAATCCTATTACGATTATTTTATTTTACATATAGATGCCAATATAAACAGTGCCGTGTGAAAATTTCCTACAGGTGGAAAAATTTATTAAGCTAATTTTTTTTCTGCTGATTCTTTTTTGTGCTTTAGTTGAGTGGGCATATTTATTTTTTTTATTTATAGTTTTTTTTTTCTTTTAGAACAAAATCAGCTTGATTTTGTTTGGTTTTTGCAATATTTTGATTTTTAATCTATTTATCGCGGGTTTTATTTGGAATTGGTACCATCAACTGGGTGTTGATTTGGTCAATTTATGTTTAGTATTCCAGTGGCAAAAAAAAAGGTTTCTTTTCTAATTGGTATAACAATCAAAGTGGAAAAATTAAATAAGCATATAGTTTTTACTGGCGTTTTTTTTTCTTGTGTGTTTTTCTGCATATAGTTTTTATCTTTAGAACAAAATCTGTTGGGTGTTGATTTTGTTAGCTTTTTGCAATATTTATTCATTTATCGCGTGTTTCCTTTTAAACTCGTATCTACAACAATCAACTGGGTGTTGAGTCGATCCAATTTTTGGTCGGTTCTACTATTAATACAGTTTTGCAATTTAATTTTATTTTTGGTTTTGAAGTTATTTTCTATCATGGATGTGTATAGGATAAATAAAGAAGAACTCACCTATGAGTTACAGGCTAGAGGTCTTAAAGAAGGAACTGTAGAAAACATGAGGATGCAACTACAGGGCTCGCGCACTTTGGAACGCTCGGGTTCAATTCCAAGTGAAAGCCCTCATTATCCATTCTCTTTTGAGGATGATGTGAAGACTGTGCAAGCAAAGATTGTAGAGATTAGGGATCTTTTGAAATGTCTTCCGAAAATTCAAAGTCGGGAGATTATTTAAAGGTTTTGACCAAAATTGAATCAAAGATAATATAATACCAAGATGTTGCATCCAGTACAAGCAAAGTGAACCCAAAATAAAACCGTCCGTATCTGATATTGGATACGACAACATGTTGCGAAATGTTGCATTGGTCAATTTAAAGAGCGAGAGCGAAAAATCTCTCTGGAAACAATTTCAAATTTGAAATCTCTTCAAAATGCATATCTCAAGGACGAAAATAATTTTTTTGTTGTTTTTATCTTCGCTTTTTTTATTTTTTTGCTTATTATTTTTTGTGATCATGATGATGGTGGGTATCTGTATAGATAGGTAGACATGCAGTAACATTTTTGTTCTTTCGTCGCAAATCGCGATATTCGTTAAAGGTAGCAAGGATTTTCTTTTGGTGTTATTTATTTTTGTGAGGTTGTTTTGTATTCCTTAAGAAATTAAAAAAATCATTTTCATTAATTTATTTAGGTACAGGTGAATTCATAACTTGTGAGGAAAGCTGATTTATTAGTTAGGTAGGTATAGATAGGTTGGTGTGAAATGTGTATGCACCGATTTAATGAATACGTCCGTCCCGTCGTAACATGATACATTTTTGCAATGGTTTTATAGGTATGTACCTAGGTAGGTACATAGGTACTTCTGGTTTTTTGTTTTTAATTTTTCATTTGTCTCGATCGTTGGCAAGAATTTTTGTTTTTATTCCTTCTGAGAATTTTTTAGGGCAGAGAGATACATGTATGAAGGAAAGTTTCAAGGAAAAGTTTTTTTTAGGATTTCTCTGTTTTCATGTTTGAGGGTGGAGAATATATTTTTTTATGGACGACTGTTTTGAAACAGGTAGACTTAATTGCATTCTTGCGTCCGTCTCGATCTTTTAATAATGGCAAGAATTTTTGTTTTTGCTAGTTTCGAGGAATTTTGGTTGGGATAAAAAATGTAGGTGGATATGTAGGAAATAGGTATCTCTTGTTACTTTTTGGGGTGGAGAATATAAGCCGCGTTTTGTTATAGCTTAAGATCCATACCGAGCATCCTATAAAAATAAAACGATACGGATCTTGATGACAGCTGTGTTGTATACCTATCTCTGTTTTGCTTACGTTGGTTCATTTTCATGTATTCGTTGTCTTTTTTCTTTACACTGCATTTCATTCTACCTATCTTACCACGAGAAAACATCTACCCGCATTAGTAACAACTAATTTTCGGATCTTCAAAATAGATCCACATAGAGAGCAGGATCCCTAGTTGTTGTTATAAAGGGTGATTTTTTAGCTGGTTTGGTTTTGGCAACACTGGTTTTGACAGCTGACGTGTGTTTAGTACCTTGTGTCACTGTCAAACAGCTTCAGTTTGGTTTGCAATTTAACCATGGATCGTCTTACAAATGAACAACGCTTGCAAATTATTGAATTTTACTATCAAAATTCGTGCTCGGTTCGAAATGTTCATCGCGCGCTGCTTGTGTTCAGCGATGAGGCTCATTTTTGGTTGAATGGGTACGTAAATAAGCAAAATTGCCGCATTTGGAGTGAAGATCAGCCAGAAGCATTGCAACAGCTACCAATGCATCCCGAAAAAGCCACTGTTTGGTGCGGTTTATGGGCCGGCGGCATTATTGGGCCTATTTCTTCAAAGATGAAGCGTTACTGTCAATGGTGAACGCTACCGAGCGATGATAACAAACTTTTTTTTGCCCGAAATGGAAGTTCTTGACTTGCATGATATGTGGTTTCAACAAGACGGTGCCACATGCCACACAGCACGCGAAACAATGGCGCAATTGCGAGGCGAGTTTGGTGAACAGTTAATTTCACTTTTCGGGCCGGTCAATTGGCCGCCTAGATCGTGCGATTTGACACCATTAGATTATTTTTTGTGGGGGTATGTCAAGGCTAATGTCTATAAGGACAAGCCCGCTTCGATTGACGCACTGGAAGCCAACATCCATGCATTCATTCGTGAGATACCGGCCGATATGTGTGAAAGAGTATGCCAAAATTGGACTCAGCGGATGGGCTACCTGAGACGCAGCCGCGGTCAACATTTGCATGAAATTATCTTTAAACATTAAATTGCAAGGTTCAAACTATCGACTCAAATAAATATTTCATTCATTTTTTCGAATTTTTGTGTTTTTTTTTTTAAAAAAGTTCTAAACCTCTTAAAAAATCACCCATTATTACGTGTTAAAAAATAATCCTGATCAAGGTCCGTAGATAATAAAACGTGGATATTACCTACCTATTTTGTTTGTTTTTTATTTATTTATTCGGTAAATAAAAACAAATGCTTAGGAAAATGTATAAATGATAATTGATACAGCGAACAAATATCGCTATTTTCGAGCAAATTTGCCTAGAAAATCAATAAAAAACGTAAATATTAAGAAATAAAAGGTATCATTGTTATGGTATAATGAATCTTAGTTTATAACTTTACACGATACAAAGATATGTTACACATCAGTTGCGAAGATACTTATACATGCTCTAACTACTTTCTTTTCTATTCTTCGACGATTGAAAAGAAAATAAAAAATAAAAGTTTATACCTACCAAAATAGATGCCTACCTACCTGATCTTGATATTGGTAGAAAGATTAATTTATTTGCAGACAGATTTACTAGGTTTGTTCTTAGAGAAGAGTTTTTCTTTAGTATAGATATTTATTTTTAGGATACTGAATAGTTACATTTAAACTCAAAAAATTTAACTGTGTTTTTGCATTTACATTACAATTTAGGTATCATGAATCCTTTAAGCATTGAAGATTTGCACCTCTTATAATAATTGAATGTTCATTCCAATCGATATATTTTCTATAAAAATATAATCTTATATTATCTTTTATTTAATAATTCAACCTTGAAGATAAAAAAAAGAATTACCAAAGTTATAAGCCATTTCCGGAGAGCTATACATGATCACCAAAATCCTGAATTTTATCGACCAAACAGGCAGTTTGTAATTTTGAAAAATGTTGCGTAAAGTAATGTTCATTAGTCAAAATTATTATAAAATACAAATTTTGAAAATAGTAGTTTGAAAAATGAGAACATAATTATAAATATAGTGCAAAACTTTCTGTTAAGCGTTTTGAAGGCTCTCAGCTGCTCAAAATTAATGCAAATATAATTATGTGGTGTTTGGGAGAAACATGATAACTCCATTTTAAAATTTGCGTCTTCACGTCCACTTTGCATCGAGCTAGAAGCCAAACGAAATTACCGATTTTCTTTAAATTGGGAATAGTTATGAACGTTTGTCATATTACATTTCAACTTTGGAAGAAATCGGTGCATCCGCTTATAGGCTCTAGCTCTATGTAAAGTGGACGTAAAGACGCAAATCTAAATGGAGTTATCATGTTCCTCCCAAACACCACAATATTGAAGTAAGCTTTAAAATTTTAAAATAATTTGCATAAATACTTTATTTTTGAAAAAAACAGTAGATATTTCTCGACTTATAGCCAATTTGATGCAGCTACCTATTTATTTTGTTGGCACCTTGAAATGATAAAAATGTGAATTGACTTGCAATCGATTAAGACATTGAAATTAAATTGAGAAGCTTGTGAACTATGTACAGCAATGATGTCTATATCAAGACGTTTTCCAGGACTTGTTGAAAAATTGAAACCATTTGCTAATCGTGGTCGAAATATCAATTTAGCAGGTTTTTAATATAAGAATTTTTCAAAAACACATTTTTATATTTTAAGTTCAATTGAGGTTGTTTTTTTATTTCAGATTTCTTAAAAAAAAAAAAATGTTAAGTCAGAATAAGGCAGCAAAATAAGCATGCAGAGCAAAGAAAAATTATAACTTTTTTAACGTGGGCTATATAGGTCCCACTTTGATTAATTTTGTGAGCAGTATACTATTGTATGATGTTAAAAAAGATACATTTACACACATAGACATAAATACAAAACGAAACGTAACAGTCATCAGTAGGTAGTTTGGGCAACCGACTCTATTTTTAAAGCAGAAAGGAAAAGAGCTTGCAAGCACATATTATTGTCATTTTTATTTGTACTGGATGCGATATCTTTGTAACTCGACTATCTGTGGTTGTGTTTATGTTCCATAATATTAAATATTTATTTGAATCAATATTTTCTATCATCAGTCAAAATAGCTCAAAAAAATAAAAATCAAATACAGTGTAACTTCCATATACCTAAGTCAAACTCTCAAAATGCGAGAAAAAAAATTCGAGTTATAGAAACTTCGATTTATTCTTCAATAAAAACATTATTTTTGGAAACTAAAAGAATTAAAAAATATAGGTGTAGGCAGGTATACCTAATTTTGAAGATAATAATTTGCAAGAGGAAAATTATCCTTCTTAACGAAATAAATATACATAATTACATTTATATAAAAATAAAGATTAGGAAGGTAACCAGGTAGGTATGGATTTTTGATATGTAACTGCTTAGTAATCGGTGTAGGGGGTACATTGTCGTGAAAGCCAATTTCCGTGATACCTACTTACCTATTTATCATTTATACATATTTCTAAGCATTTGTTTTTATTTCAATTATAAATGGCTTTTATTCAATTTTTTGTTTCTTTATAAAAGTTTGTACAATAATTCATTTTATAGCATGGCTTACGCCGTCAGCCAGAGTGACAACTTTTTGTTGAAACAAAATTTAAAATTATATGCATATCTAGTTCAGAAATAAATAAATAGCTTTGCGGTATATGTATTTAATCTAGAACATTTCATCAACAATGGATTTTCTATATCGCAGAACCCAGCTTATATATTTATAAAGGTTCACCCAATTTTGGCCATTTAATATATTCAACATTTCGTTATTTGTAAGATGATTTTTTTCCGTACACATTCCTTCTGATTTTCATCAAGACAGGGCACCTACCTAGGAAGTGAAGCACATCCTCTTTTTCTCTCAGGTTACAAAGTCCACAAAATAACTGGAAGATCGCTCCTGTTTGGGATGAAATTGAGAGTTAGTATCTCTGCTCTGGCTTTGAAGATAAGTGTAATCAAAGCTGTTTGACAAGTTGGACTGAAATAACTATTGCTGCACAAGTTGTGGTTAAGCTTTGAAAAAATTACTCCCTGCCTAGAGTTCCTGGATTTTATTTCAAAATCAACTCTTGTTTTTGTATCGACCGCCTTTGTGAGGTCATATAATTGGCTTTTCCGAGCATTGTTCATTGTTTTTATTTACCGAATAAATTTAAAAAAAATCAAACAAAAAAGGTAGGCAATAGCCACGTTTTATTATCTACGGACCTGGATCAGGATAATTTTTTAACACGTAATACCCACACCTAAACTCCTCTTACTCCATTTCCCACCCATCCTCTTCCTTCACCTCAACTATTTCCTGGGGACCACAATGGATCCATTGAGATACGAGTGCGATGATGCGGCTCGCCGCATTTTCACCCCTCCTAACCTATGTACCTAACACGTAATACAACAACAACTTGGGACCCTGCTCTCTATCTGGATCTATTTTGAAGATCCGAAAATTAGTTGTTACTAATGCGGGTAGATGTCTTCTTGTGATAAGGTAGTATAAAATGAAGTGTAAAGTAAAAAGAAAATGAAAATGCACCAACGTAAGCAAAATAGAGATAGGTATGCAACACAGCTGTCATCAAGATCCGTATCGTTTTATTTTTATGGGATGATCGGTATGGATCTTAAGCTATAACAAAACGCGGCTAATATTCTCCACCCCAAAAAGTAACAAGAGATACCTATTTCCTACATATCCACCTACATTTCTTATCCCAACCAAAATTCCTCGAAACTAGCAAAAACGAAAATTCTTGCCATTATTAAAAGATCGAGACGGACGCAAGAATGCAGTTAAGTCTACCTGTTTCAAAACAGTCGTCCATAAAAAAAATATATTCTCCACCCTCAAACATGAAAACAGAGAAATCCTTAAAAAAAAAACTTTTCCTTGAAACTTTCCTTCATACATGTATCTCGCTGCCCTACAAAAATTCTCACAACTAATAAAAACAAAAATTCTTGCCGACGATCGAGACAAATGAAAAATTAAAATCAAAAAACCAGAAGTACCTATGTACCTACCTAGGTACATACCTATAAAACCATTGCAAAAATGTATCTTGTTACGACGGGACGGACGTATTCATTAAATCGGTGCATACACATTTCACACCAACCTTTCTATACCTACCTAACTAATAAATCAGCTTTCCTCACAAGTTATGAATTCACCTGTACCTAAATAAATTAATGAAAATGATTTTTTTAATTTCTTAAGGAATACAAAACAACCTCACAAAAATAAATAACACCAAAAGAAAATCCTTGCTACCTTTTACGAATATCGCGATTTGCTACGAAAGAACAAAAAATGTTACTGCATGTCTACCTATCTATACAGATACCCACCATCATCATGATCACAAAAAATAATAAGCAAAAAACTAAAAAAAAGCGAAGATAAAACAACAAAAAAATTATTTTCGTCCTTGAGATATGCATTTTGAAGAGATTTCAAATTTGAAATTGTTTCCAGAGAGATTTTTCGCTCTCGCTCTTTAAATTGACCAATGCAACATTTCGCAACATGTTGTCGTATCCAATATCAGATACGGACGGTTTTATTTTGGGTTCACTTTGCTTGTACTGGATGCAACATCTTGGTATTATATTATCTTTGATTGAATAGTCTTTAGGTAGGATAAAAAGGGCAAAGGCAGAATCTTCTGATAAGGTTAATAGTGTAGCTGATATCAGGGGAGAATTAATATTGCTGATGGCAAAATTAATGGAAGGGGGTGAGGAGACACCTCAACCTAATGATAAAGTGGATGACAACACGTCGACAGCAGGCATGGGTGCGTTACCAACTGCAGAGGTCGGCCAACGGGGAGTTCAGGATTTGAACCACAGAATGAACCCTGTGACCGGAATCCTGAGCGTATTGAAAAATGGAGTGTTAAATTCTCAGGTGAGCAATGCGGCTCAGGTGAGCAATGTGGCTCATCTGTGAATTCGAAAAGCTTAGGGAACCGCCCGTGTTTCGGAGGCAAGAGTTTTTAGGTCAGCAGCAGATCTTTCTACTGGGAAGGCGCTTCTCTGGTTTGGGGAGATTAGGGATTCAATTTCAACATGGAAAGAGTTGGTTAGGGAGTTGAGATTGGAGTTTTTACCCTCCAATTATGATGATCTCTTGTTGGACAAGGTCAGGCGTCGCACCCAAGGCAGAGAAGAGACAATGGGTATGTACACAGCTCTCATGCAAACTCTTTTTAAAAGATTTTCTGAGCCGTTGAGTGAGAATAGGAAACTAAATATTCTCATGAAGAACATAGCTCCTTTTTACCAAACGCAATTGGGCTTGGCAGATATCAAGTCGGTCAATAAACTGGTTGTGTTGAGTAGGAAGTTAGAAACAATTGGGTCAAATGTGGAATGCTTTATCCCTCCTCCTTCTAATCGTAACAGGCAGGCTTTGGAGCCTGATGTTGCGTATGTTGCTTCCGTTCAGGAAGCAACCGTTGCAGTAACCCCCCACCCAAAAGGACCATTCGTTGTTTTAACTGCAATAGGGAAGGCCATTTTTCTAACCATTTTTCCGCTCTTAGGCGTTGTTTTGGGTGCGGTACGGTAGGTACCCTCCATCGGAACTGCGGTCACTGCTCGGGAAACGGGCAACGGTCTCTTGGGCCATCAGGTCAAGAGCGCCGTCGCACTTGATTAGGTTGCCTGCTGACGACCATTTGGCAAATCAGGTTAGGTTTGGTTTCACTTTGGATAGTAGTGGAAATGATAGAACGCCATATTTAGGATTTAATAATTACGGGATTAAATTTTTAGGATTATTAGATTCGGCTGCATCCCGAACAATCATTTGTAGGGATGTCTGGAGAGTCTTAAAAGACTTAGGTTTACAATGAGATAAAACAGACGTCAGTCAGGTTCATTTAGCAGATGGTGAAGGTGTAGGAGTTTTAGGAGTTGTTAATTCACCCATTGTTGTCCAGGGTAAATCAGTTTTATTGGAGTGTTTAGTTATACCCTCCTTACCACATGCATTGATACTTGGTGCAGATTTTTGGGCACTGTCGGGTACTGTCCCGGATCTTCGTTCAGGCATGTGGAGTTTTTCAAGCCAGGAAATGGTATCTTCGATAAGAACTACATCTATTACAGAAGAATCTGAGCTAGATGAGGATCAAAGGAAGAAACTTAATTCTCTTATTGAAAATCTGTTTAGGGACATGCCAGAAGGACTAGGGGTGACAACAATGGTAGAACACATAGTTAGGACGTCGACAGAACCTATAAAACAGTGCTACTATCCGGTATCATCTCCAATGCAGGTGCATATCGATAAGGCTCTTAACGAGATGTTAGAAGAGGGGGTGATTGAGAAGTCGAATACACCGTGGGCTTCTCCAATAGTTTGAATCAAGAAAAAAGATGGTACATTGTGTCGACTATAGGAAAGCTAATAGTGTTACAGAAAGGGATGCTTATCCACTTCCGATCATTTCAGCCATTTTGAATAAACATAGGAACGCAAACTTTTTAGCATCGCTCGACATTAAGTCAGCATATTGGCAGATTCCAATGGCGGAGGAATCTCGCAAATTTACTGCCTTTACCGTACCTGGTAGGGGACTTTTTCACTTCAAGCGAATGCCTTTCGGGCTTCACTACGCCCCTGCAACGTGGCAGAGGTTTATAGATAGCGTGTTAGGACCTGAGTTAGAACCATACGTTTTTGTTTATCTGGACGATATTATTATCTTCACAGATACATTCGAGAAACGTCTCGAAATTCTCAACGAAGTTTTTAGGAGGTTACATGAGGCAGGTTTGAAAGTGGGTCGAGAGAAATGCAACTCTCTTGAATTTTTAGGTTATGTGGTTGATAGGAACGGGTTACATGTTGACCCGGAAAAAGTGGATAGCATGGTTAAGATACCTGCACGCAAAAATGTCAAAGGGGTTAGGAGTTTTGTAGGGACTGTTTCGTGGTACAGGCGCTTCGTACCTAAGGAACTACTCCCCTACTGGAACGGAGTGTTTAGCAGTTTTGTGGGCAATTGAGAAGTTGCGGCCTTACATCGAAGGAGTTCTGTTCACGGTCGTTACTAATCATTACTCATTGATATGGTTGCGTAATCTCAAAGACCCACAGGGAAGACTTGAGCGCTGGGCAGTAAGGCTTCAGCAGTTTGATTTTCAGATCATTCACCGAAAGCGTAAATATCATGTCGTTATCTCGGATTTCAGTTGAGAATTCTGACCCTTGGGTGTTAAAAATGATTTCGAAGGTTGAGTCAAGCCCGTTAGCTTTTCCGGCCTGAAAAGTAGATAGTGGCCGATTGTTCAAATTTGTTAAGTCCAGTCATGTAGTAGTGATTTGAACGAAGAGTGGATTAGTAGTGGGCAAGACAGATAGGTTAGCAATTCTTAAAGAATGTCACGATGGTCCATTAGCTGGATATATGGGAGTGAAAAAGACGTTTGCTAGAGCAGGATCAAAATATTATTGGCTAAAGATGAGAGGAGATGTAGCTAGAAATGTTAGAAAGTGTAGTACATGCCAACAAGTGAAACCAATCAACGATAAGCCGGACGGTCTTATGACTGAAAGAGTAGGAACTTCTTCTCCGTGGGAGATGATAAGTGAGGATTTAGTGGGTCCTCTGTCCAAGTCTAGTAAAGGTTATATGTACGCTGAATCCAAAAAGTCTCCGTACAGTAATAAAAATTCATATTAACCTCTTCAAGGCAATGCAAGACTTATTATTTTTTGAGAATAACTTTTTTTGTGTGAAAGAATATTCTTTTCTTCAGCATTTGTCAAATTCTAGAGAGCAATTAAATAAAATTAATATTGAAGAGAACGCAATAAGTCTGTTTCTCAAGATCAAAAAAGTCTTCGTACATTTCTCTCTCAAGGGTCAAACGGTGCAATTAGCGTTCAATCACAATGAAAATCCAGCTTATAAGTTTTCCGGAAGCAATAGAATGTGCTCACGATTTGTTTAAGTGAAAAGTCTTTAGTTTTGTGAATAAGGGGACCAGAAATACCCAAATTGATTTGGAAACGAAAAAAATTATAATAAGTTTAAAAGAAGATGGCAAATCCCTTTCCGAAATTTCAAAAATAGTGAAAAGACCACTCTCATCTCTTCAGTACGTGATCCAACAATTTATATAATTAAAATAGTAGAAAATAGACCACGATCAGGACGGCCAAAAAATATCGATCATCGTTTAGAAAAAAGAATCATCAGGGCCATCAAGAAGGATCCAAAAACAAGTCGGTTAAGTCGAATGAAGCCACTTATTAGAAGGCTAAACCAAAAAATTAGATTAACATACGCTATTGAGCACGTTAATAAGGACACATTGTTGTAAATTTAAAATCCTCGGATCAGATGGACGTCATATGGAGAAAGCCCAATACCGAGATATGAACAAGAAGAATTTAACACCAACTGTAAAACATGGAGGAGGTACTGTCATGGTTTTGGGCTTCTGCGAGCGTTATAAATCTCGTCTTTACAGGCTGTCCTACCTTAATATTCCCAAAGATTTGATGGACAGTGCAAATAAATTGGGTCTAAGCAACAACTTTTGTTTCCAACACCACAATGACCCGCTGCATACTTCGGGGTTGGTCAAAGAATGGCTGCTCTGCAATGTGCCAAACCAGCTAAAACATCCCGGGCAGTCACCAGACTTGAACCCAATCGAACACTTATGGGACCATTAAAAAAAAAAAATTTGACAACATACTATCTATATATAAAGGGTCCGCCATCTAACGTTTTTTTTTTAAACTAGTGCTTATTTCGTGAATGGTAATACTTATCTCATGTCTGATTTGACAGATAATTAGTTTTATCCTTCCGCTGAACGAAAATGGTTGTGTATACGCTTCGCTAAGTGGGCCTGCGATCGACTTAGAGAAGATGCCGATTTTGCCAAAAAAAATCATCTTTTCAGATGAAGCTCATTTTGATCTTGGCGGGTAGTAAACAAGCAAAATTGTCGCATTTGGGGCACAGAAAACCCGCACGCGTACATTGAAAAGCCGATACACCCAAAACGAGTCACTGTTTGGTGCGGATTTTGGTCCAGAGGCATAATTCGGCCATTTTTCGAAAATGAGCAAGGAGTGGCCGTTACAGTCAATGGCGATCGTTATCGGGCCATGTTGAACGAATTTTTGTTCACAAAAATTGAAGAGGAGGATATTGGCAACATTTGGTTTTAACAGGACGGCGCTACGTGCCACACAGCCGAAGCTACACTCGATGTTATGCGCCATTTTCAAAAAAAAAAAAAAGTTATTTGGCGGACCCTATATAAAATAAATCGTGGTGGGTTCGGATGCTTAAAACTTGAGAACGACTGCACCAAATTATGTACTTCCTTCTACAGGTTTGTTCGTAATTGTACCGCGAAGGCTTAGAAAAAAATAAAAGTCGAAAAAGTCTCAGCAGGTGGCGCTGTAGGCGAAAATTTCGTTTTTCAGTTCAATTCAATTACCAGTCAAAAAATGGCGCTTTAGGCGTTTAGAAAATGGCATTTGAGATATTCTACTTCCACTATTCTTATTTGTATTTATAATTGGGTAAAAATAAAATAATTGTCCGATTTAAGAAATTCTTTTTTGTGTTTGAAAGGTTTTTCTTAGGAAATGGCTTAAGGGATATTTTTTTAAAATTTTATTATTTATAGGATGAAATGGGGTAAAAATAAAAATTGTCCGTTTCAAGAAATTCTTTTTTGATGTATATCTGAGAATAATTAAAGATGATTCTCATTGGCTTTGTTGGTCAGATCACAAGTCGGACATTCGTTCGAAAAATTCTGGAAAGATGGCACTGGCTGGCCACAGCGTTGCAAGTGGCCACTAACTGGACTTTGATGGTGTGGAGATCTTGGCAATAGAGAAACACACTTGCAAACGCTACACGTTAGAAACACTACACATAATCAATAACAAGAACAACATGAACCGTTAACAAGACATACAAAACATCTCAGCGGTGTACTGTTCCTTAGTTTCCAACAGTAGATCGAAAACTTGAATGTACCTATAGGACTATTGTTCAGGTTTATGTAAGTGTATATCATGTCCGCCCTACATACATTTACACTTTCATGTAATTGCTTCTTCTTTTATAACTAAAAATTCCCTGAAGAAGACGGGGGCGCTCAGCCATCAGCCGAATAGGGGGAATAACATGTAGCATACGAAAACATGCACGTGCCGTAACTATTCGGGACTGGTGGAAGTGTGATCATAGTCTCTTCGCGGCGGCCGCTAGAAACAAACCTCTTAAAAAGGTTTGGCTAATATGATCGGGCTGGTTCCACAGGTTGGCAACAGGTTAATTCCCTGTTCCGTAAAACTAAAAGAATTCTGAGACCTACAACAAGCCTCGGAAATGGACTGATCTCACGACGACAACCCACGCAAAGAAAACCGAAAAACGATTTACGAATTTTCTTATCGAACCTACGATCGCTCTATAGAGCTCGAGCTGCTCAACAGCTAGCCGATGCCCTGTCAAAATATAAAGCTGACATAACAGCACTACAAGAAATTAGATGGACAGGGAATGGTGTTCTACAGAAGAAAGATTATGACTTATATTACAGCTGTCATACAAAACACCATGTGCTCGGGGTAGGCTTCCTACTCAGCGAAAAAATGAAGTCTGCCATCATCGGCTTTAACGCTATAAGCGAAAGGCTATGCACCCTTCGCGTGCGAGGCAAATTTAAGAACATCAGCCTCATTAACGTTCACGGACCTACGGAGGAGTCTTCAGACGAAGAAAGAGAGACTTACTACGAACAAGTCGAGAGGGCCCTCAATGCCTGTCCAAGGTATGACGTAAAAATCATCCTTGAGGGTTTGCATGCAAAAATAGGTTGGGAGCCAGTATTCAGGCATTACGCAGGCACCCATAGTTTGCATGAGAACACTAATGACAATGGACTTCAAGTCTTAGAATTGGCAGCATAGATACACCATATAAAGATGACAATCTTTCGTACGTTTCACCCTCCAAAACCCATTTGTTTACATTGTTGTATTTGTAATTTAATTTTGTGTCGATGAATATATGTGAATTGCAACAACAATTTAATGGGGTGGGTTTGTTCTGTTTTGCTAGATCGGCCATTTTTTATGTGCAAACAACGCAGCCATCTTTAAAAAAATTTCAACTCACCAGCTTTTCACCATGAAAATGGGGGATGTTAGGTGGGGTATCGGGTTGTGTTGATAAAAACACAAATTTAAAGATGCTAAGTCCGCTGTTACACTACTACTTTGGCGTGATGAAACTTCTTTAAAATTTTTTTGAAAATTCATCTTGTATTGTTATTTAAATCTTCAATGCTCTCTATATATGTATATTAACAACCATACAGGTATACATGTGGGCTCTACAAACAACGGAAATAAATGAAGCGACTTGTTAAATAAACAAGGAATACAATAGCATATAGAACATAATGCTCATAAAAGCCCGGAGTGATTTGTTGAAAAAAATGACATTGGATATTAGCGACGCCATCACAGAAAAAAATGGACTTTCCATAAAAACTATTGATTACAAGTATGTAATTCAAGCCAATAACAGAGTTTTTTTTAATTCAAGCCAATAACAGAGTTTTTGTTATTGCATTAAACATGTAATTTATTAGCCCCGACGTTGTTTTTTTCGACAAATTTCCTCCTACCAAAAAATGTCAAATTCCATTGAAGGATGGCTATGATGACGATGGATTAAAAAACCTTTGAAAAATTCGAAAATTTTTCCATTTTATTTTCTGCTCCGGATTTTTTGTTTCTGGAATATGCAATTGTAGAACTTTCTGGTGTTTTTTGAAGCGAAAAATATTCTACAGACGTCGAAATACAGTTTGTTGCCTTTCAGTCGAGTAATAGACTGTCAAATTTCATGTCTTCGATGTCAAAAAATCCAAAAATTTGAGATTTAATTTCTTGAAAAGGGCAATTTTAGAGCTTTCGTGACTTTCGTAAAGAAATATTCGTCAAAATAAAGTTTGTCCCCTATCTGTCAAGCAATGTCAAGTTTCGTATAAAATTGAATTTTTATTTCGAAATGAAATGCCTTAACATAATATGCATGTCTGAAAAAAAGTATATGCACCCGACTTTTTTTCACCCGGGATGCATTTAAGAGCACATCCACATAAGTCAAAAAATATATGGCTACCAACCTTCGGTAACGAATATTTTTTAGCAACCGATCTAAGCGCCACCTAAACATCTCAACATTTCAACAATTCATATCCACTCTTATGTTCACTCTTATTACAGACCTAAGTTATATTCATTTTTCGATTTGTATTTGTTTGCGTGTAAAAATTTGCTGAGATCACTATTTACTTTCTCAAAAAACAAGCCTATCGTTTTTTTTTAATCATATTCACTGTTTGTTTCAGTAAATTGAGAGTAAAAAACAAAAGACAATCGAATATACTTAAATCGATTATAAATTTTCACTTTCAAAACTTGTTTCCTCAAAATTATCCATATAAGGTCGGGTTAGCACTTTATAACTCGTAGCTCAATTTACTATACTTTTCGAACATACTCGTGGCATTTTTAAAATAACCGGCATTTTGGTGGTGAATGGACGCCAAGTGCATATGTGTGCAAATAAATCATGGTGAATGGATGCCAACTGCATATGTGTGCGTGTTTCTCCTGAATTTCCCCTGAATTAGCTTGTAGGCAAACTCGGATGACAGCCGAGATTGTCATCTTTATATGATGTATCTATGATTGGCAGCATCGAAAAACATGGTCGTTGCGAGTAACAGGTTCCCGCGTAAAGATATCTACAAAGCCACCTACGTATCTCCTGATGGAGTCACTCGTAACCAAGTTGACCACGTGTTGATAGACCGTCGCCACTACTCGAACTTGATGACGGTACGAACGTACCGAGGTGCCAATATCGACTCGGATCACTATCTTGTTGGTATGGCTTTCCGAGGGCGGATTGCCTTGCGAAGACGTATTGCATCCGCCGATCAGGTTCGAATCAACACGGCTGCTCTGCGCAATGAAAACACCAGTAACACCTTTGGTAATGCGTTAGGACTCGCCCTAGAACTGGGTAGAGTAAGTCCTGGAGCCAGTATGCTGGGCGTAGATGAGAAGTGGACACGCCTTAAGAATACTGTCATTAGTACTGCCAACTCCATCTTAGGCAGCAGTCGTAGAAATCGGAACGACTGGTTTGATGATGAATGCAAGCTAGCGACAGAACGTAAGAATGTTGCGTACCGAGCAATGCAACAATCTCATAGAACGCGGGCACGCAAAGACGAATATAAAGAGGTCAGAAGAATTGAAAAATGACTTCACAGACAGAAAAAAATTTGCCTGGGAGAAGAACATAATCTGTGAAATACAGAAAAGCCGAGAGTGAGGTCCGCACCAGGCGCGGAAGTTCTACCCATCCGTCCGAAACATGACGCAGTACACACCACGCTGCACATACTGCAAGGACGGAGAGGGAAATCTGATCACCGATCCTCAAAGCATACTCGAGCGATGGGAAGTGTACTTCAATGAATTGCGAAATGGTCAGCTCACTGGAGAAGTGGAGGCTCCACTACTTCAAGAAGAGTACCCTATGTTGCCGCCACCAAGCATAGAAGAGGTTGAGAAGGCTATAGGCCGGCTAAAGAAAAACAAAGCCCCGGGAGCCGATGGTATACCAGCCGAACTATTTCAACACGGTGGGCCAGCTTTACGTCAAGCAATTCATGAGATTATAGTGCACGTGTGGTATAATTTGCCCCATACATAAGAAGGGAGATGCCACTACGTGCAGCAATTATAGAGGTATCACGTTGTTGAGTACCGCCTATAAGATACTCTCCTCTATCCTACAAGACCGGATAACCCCATACGCAACAACCATCATTGGACAATATCAGTGTGGTTTCATTCCAGGCAAATCAACAACTGGTCAGATCTTTACCCTTAGGCAGGTGATGGAAATATGTCTAGAATTTAACATCCCAACATACCATCTGTTTATAGACTTTAAGGCCGCCTACGATAGCATAACCAGGGTAGAACTTTACAAAGCCATGAGAGAATTTGGCATCCCAAATAAATTGACACGACTATGTAGGTTGACCATGACCAACGTAACAAGCCAAGTAAAAATAGCCGGATTGCTATCCAAACAAATCAACATCTTTAATGGACTCCGACAAGGGGATGGTTTGGCCTGCCTCCTCTTCAACCTGCCGTTGGAGAAAGCAATCCGTGAATCTGGCACGGCAACAAGAGGGACCATCGTCAACAGGTCCAGCCAGATCAACATCATCAGAAGAACCGAGCAAGCTGTACATGATTCCTTCATCCAGATCGAGCAGGCGGCACAAAATCTGAGGCTGCACATTAGTGAAGGTAAAACAAAGTACATGGTGGCGTCGAATGCGAGAGGAACAGTTGGTGAAACAATCAAGGTAGCGGAGCACGAATTTGAAGTGGTGCAATCCTTTAAATACCTTGGGTCAATAGTAGCAGCCGATAACAATATAGAAGAAGAAATACGCGGGCGGCTTCTCAAATCCAACAGAGCCTACTATAGTCTGTCAAAGCTCTTCAAATCCAGAAATCTCACCATAACTTCAAAACTGCTGCTGTACAGGACCATGGTCCTGCCAGTACTCACATATGAATCCGAGACTTAGGTGCTTAGCAAAAGGCCCTCCGACCTCTTAGCCGCGTTCGAGAGAAAAGTCTTAAGGAGAATTGTTGGCCCCTTATGTGAGAAAGGACGATTCCGGAGACGGTACAATCATGAATTGTACGCAATCTACCTTGAAGCATATATCGTGACAAAAATTAAGCTCGGTAGACTCCGGTGGGCAGGGCACCTAGCTCGCATGAGCGAAGAGGAACCTGCTCGGAAAGTTCTTTGTGGTACATTCTATGGTAGACGACAGCGTGGTAGACCATGCTTACGCTGGAGAGATGGCGTAGACCAGGACGCCCGGAGCCTTGGGGTGCGCAACTGGATGGCGGCGGCTAGAGACCGGGATGGGTGGAGAGACTTGTTGAAGGAGGCCAGGACCGGACCCCGGTTGTCGAGCCGATGATGATGATGATGAAGAAGACGGGAACCAACGTCGAAACGTTCAAATTCAAATTTTTAAAAAATTTCACTAAAAAATATGAAAAAAATAAATTCTTTTTTGTTTCAAAGTTTTTTCTTAGGAAAAGGCTTTCGGGATATTCTTTTTCAAAATGTTAATATGTGACAATTGTAGGGTGAAATGGGATAAAAATAAAAAATTCTCCGATTTAGTAGATTCTTTTTTGTGAAAGGTTTTTTTAAGGAAATAGCTTCAGGGATATTGGCGCAAATTTTTAAACAGTCCTCGTTCAAGGAATAAAACCGACTCTAGTAAACGCAGTCGTTTAGTTGCGAGCCCTTGTCTAACCTTTTCTTAATTTTAAACACTTTAAAACACTCTTCTAACTAATGGAGTGTTTTAAGCGCATTTGTAGGGTTTTAAGCGCATTTGTAGGGTTTTTAGCGCATTTGTAAGGTTTTTTTTATGATGTGTCGTAGAGCATTGGACTGCAGATCGAGAGGTCCCCGGTTCAAATCCGGGTGTCCCCTTCGAAAATTAAATTAGTTTGTAATTTTTTTCTTTTTTTTAACTTCCCTTTAGCTATTTCACCTTTTCAGAAAATGAGCAGAAAATGATTTGCCGCGATATGGTAGTCCAACACTATGTACCGCATTTTTTTTTTTTGTTTTTGTTGGGGCGGTCGACCGAATACAAGTTTGTATTGTAAATATATTGTTTTGTGTCGTAGTCTATTCAATCGGGGGGTGGAGATGGTGTTGTTTTGTCGTGGTAATGGTTACTGGGTGCATGCACCACAAATTAAAGCTAAGACAGTTTTCGTAATTGTTGATTTACATGCTTAAAATCTTCATCAAACATTTTTCTTTAAATTTTCCTTATGAAATTACAAACGTTGAATGGATAAAGTATACTTTAAAAAAGAAAGAGAAGCATTTTGCTGCTTTTAAAGTTAGACGAGTGCTTTAGCGTTAAAGTATACTTTATATAGTTTAAAATTATCAAAGAGTCGACTCTCATTCTAAAACTCATTTTTAGAGTCGGCGTCTAATTTAAAAATGATTAAGAGTAGGTTTTAAATGTTTAACATTTTGCGCCATTCCTTTTTAAATTTTGTTTAGGGAGTAAAAATAAAATAAAATCGGGTTCAAAAAATTCTTTTTGTAATTGAAAGGTTGTTTATTAGTGGATGGCCTCAGGGATTTTTTCAAAATTTATAGGGTGAAATGAGTAAAAAATGAAAAGTGGCATCTGATTTCAAAAATTCTATTTGTGTTGGAAAGATTATTTTTAAAAATTTTATATTTTTGGAGAAAATGGAATAAACACAAAAAACGGTTTTTAATTACAAGAAATATTTCTGCATTCGGAAAGTAAGGTTGGACGTAGATGATCATATTTTAACGAATTTCACCATTCATAACGTGAAGTGGAACAAAACTCAGTAAGTAGTATTCAATTACAAAATTTGTAATCTTATGCGAAGCTTAGGTCTACCCGTGCGAAGAAGGGAGGGTCAGCTAGTTAACAATAAAACCAATTAAAAACTGTGTTAATGAGAGAATGGGACAAAATTGGACCGGAAGTGATATCTAAGCTGTTTTTTTCTATGAAAAATCGGTTAACAGAGGTCATAAAGAATAAAGGGGCACCAACGTTATACTAATTTAACTTTATTTCTTAAGAAATTTATTTCAAGTTATAAAATCTAGTAATGTACGGAGACTTTTTTGTTCATTGGTTTGGAAGTGTTGGAGTTTATCATTTTTTTATATATATTTTTCGAAATAAAAATTAATAGTTTTTGTTTTTATTCGTTGAATTATAAGTATTTCTTTCATTTACAGTATCTTTATCTAGAATTGAAGTAGTAGTTTAAAATTTTTTTAGCAAAGCAACTAAAAGTTGAAGATGTACGGAGACTTTGGATTCAGTGTATATCCTTACAGTAGTAGATTATCTAATGAAATTTCCTTTATTGTTTGCATTAAGGTCTGCAACTGCAAAAGCAGTGTGCAAAGAGCTAGAAGATAATGTTTTTCTTTTGTTTGGGGTTCCAAAGATTGTCATTTGCGACAATGTCCTCAGTTTAATAGTAAAGGCGATATTACACTGTCATATATATATGTCCCATTATGTCATATAATATATGACAACATATTTGGTTATTGTCAAATTTGTATTAGGCTCCATGTATTTTGTGTCATATAAATTTGATTATCACGCTTATATGACACTTTTGAGACATATTTATTTGGCAAACTTGCCATATTTATATTTTAATGTAATACTGCCTTAAGGAACTTAGGGCACTGTGTGATGGATATTCTCCAAATATTATGTTCATTCCACACTATCAGCCACAGGCTAATCCTGCGGAGAGGATTAATCAGATAATTAAAACAACTTTAAGGCCATATGTTTCGGAGAATCACAGCATTTAGGATTCTCATTTAGCGAAAAATGCTTGTGCCATCCGCACATCCCAACACGATGTTTTAGGAGTTACACCATACTATGCGAAGAAGATGTTTATTAGTGGTCAGGATAAAATTGGTATTAGTAATGAGGTTTTAGAAAGAGAAAATAGTGTACAATCAGTAGGAGATATATGTATGTAGGTGAGAGTTTTAAGAAGCTAAGGGCTGATATTTCTGCCAAGTTACAGGCAGCACCAAAGAAACCAGAAGGTGCGTACAACCTCTGGAGGCGAGATATGCAATTTCTTGCTAATGACATTGTATGGCGGCGAAATTCTGTCCTTTCGGACGCAGCAAATTATTATGCGGCTAAGTTATCACCGAAATTTGTGGGCCCCTTCAGAATCCGCAAAAGAATGTCTCCTTGTACATATGTGCTTGAAGACGAAAACAGTAAAAATTATGGCACTTGGCAATGGTACACTTGGTCAATCCGTAGGAAATGGCTTGTTTTCTTGAAAACCAAGCACATTTCCAAGGAGGAAAGGGTGGGATTTGTCACGGTAAAATTTACCGCAACAAAAACTATTCTTTGAGTTCCCTTTTCCATTTTTCCTTTCTCTCCACTTTTCTTTTACAGGTATTTCTTTCAACTAACTGAGAGAGATAAGGGCAGCCATGGTCCATCAGCCATCGGTTCACTCTGTCAGTTCCTTGAAGAAACAAAATATCTAACTTGTCAATGTTGACACTTAAGTGGATGGGTGGTCCACTTCATCATATTTGACAGACGGGTGGTCTGTTCTAAACCACTATTTCGAAGCGCGGTTGACAGACGGGCGGAACTTAACTAAAAAGAAGCACGGATGGCAGTCTCCGATGCTGAAGTTACTCGTTGCGAGAATGGCAATGTAAAAGATGGACCGTTAACTGATAGTCCTTATCCCCCAAATCAGAGCAAAATAAGCCAAACGAGTTTGAGTAAATTCGCGGAATGAAATTTGTCTACCTTTCCTTCCTTAATAAAACGTATAATTGAAATTACATTGGTACCAGTTTTCCTTACTAGCCTTTTTCTTAAATGGAAGGGGAAACATGTGCGTGAAATAAAAGTTCAGTTTCTTTTCGGTTTTTTAAAACTTTCTTTTAAAAAGTTTAGTGCGTGAGAATAGGTGGCTGAATGCACCCATTGAATTGCCTCCCAGAGGTCGGCGAATTCAATGGTGACGGTGCATAAAGCTGAAGTGAAAAGTGCGAATAGGAAAGGCTGCTGGGTTTCAACTGCGTTGGCTCAATTTTCTTCAATTTTTTTTATTCTAAAATACTTTCACCGTCGGTTCCGCTCCGAAGGTTTGTGATTTCCTTTTTGCACAAATAAAAAATCACTGGCGGCCTTTTATTAATTTCAGCTACGTCCCTGTGTTAACACAGTATCTAAATAGTTTTAATTAATTACATATATCATCTTTTTATATAATTGTCTCACAAATAATCTCACTTTTAAAGAAAGGCATAAAAAGTGAACCCACCCCTAACTGAGCATAGCTGTGGTGGCAGCACTTTTTTATCGCCCTTCCTTGTGTATCCTTCCTTTTAAGTCAGATAAAAAATGAGAATGTGTGTATATAAACCTCACTCATAGACAGTAGGGATCTTCACACACCTGGTTAAATTGTTGTTGCAATTCACATCTATTCATCGACGCAGGATGAAATTACAAATACAACAATGTAAACAAATGGGTTTCGGAGGGTGAAACGTACGAAACATTCTCATCTTTATGTGTCTAATTTGTGATTGTAGGTGGTAGTAAATGAGAAATGATTTTCTCGCGTAGGCCGGTCGTCGCTCCTTTAACTGTTGTTGTTGCACATAATATGTAACCCTTTTGTAGGTCGCGCGACTTGCCTTCGGTCCGGTCTTTGTATATAGAAACTATAGTACTATCATGGGGACGAATTTTGTAGTATTGCATAGAGCCTGTGGCGGCGCTACAGTCGCCAGCAATTCCATGTTAAGATGATGGTAAGGTGAAGGGTAGGGTAAGGAATGAAGAAGAACAGTAAGAGGGAGAGAATTGGAGATAAGCATGGGATAATAAGCAGAAGATGGGAAAGAAAACGAACAAATATTTTTCGTGTCTGCTTTGACCCGGCACAGAAATTGATGAATATTTTTTTGTCTCTTATGGTTTATGGGGGTAGCGATCATTTAAGTAGGAATTTGTCTTTTTTTGTTGATATTTTCTTGATGGTAGGTAAGGTAGGTAGGTACATATATTTATGAATTGAAATTTTCCAATTCATGAAAAAGGATTTGCCGTCGGCTTTGCTTCATTGAAACAAGTTGCAGAAAATTTGTTTCAATTTAGCTCAGTCAATCCAACTTCTTCGGCTAAATAGTTAATTAGGTAGGTAGGTAGGTAGGAATATAAGAAAAGAAATGAAAACAATATACCTAGGTACCATATATATTTTTTTGTCGACTATGTAGGTAGGCAGGTAGTATTGAATAACTATTATTAATTGAAGTTAAGTAAAAATGTATTGAAATTATATTGAAGTTGCCTTAGGTAAGTATGACGAGTTGATTATAGTCAAAAAAAATTGTTCCAGGTAAAGTGTAGGTAGTTTATATATAGTTAGCATACACAAAAAATCTAAATCTAAACAATATTAGACCTATTTTATAGGATGTATTGTACAATATTGAAAAAAACGTTTTTAGTATCGTAGGTAGGTACCTACCTAGTCAAAATATGAAAAAAAGCGGAAAATATTTTTTAATTGTATATACCTAGGTAGGTTCCTTTAAAATAAAAATCAAAAACCTAATCAACTTTGACAAAAAAAACATTTGATAACAAATTTCTATAAGGTTTTAAAATAAAGTGCACATCGAGGTTGCAGAAACTTACTCTTAAGTGCGATCACGCTGGTTCTAAAGTCCGAAATAAATTATTTTATTTTACCTACCAAAAACATAGTTTAGTCAAAGTTAATGTTATGTAAGTAGGTAGTTAGTAGTAGGTAGCGGTACCTATACAGAAATGGACCGGACAATATAGCAAAATGTTTTACACATGCATGGATGGAAATAATATTATTAAAGCTGGAAAATTGTTTTAAATCAACAAATTTAGGAATAAATTGATTAAAATCTCAGTGTTTTCAACTCAATAAATAATAATGATATTTAATAAATCTTAATTTGTGAGGACAAATCATAAAAATAATAGATGTGGTTTTAAAAATAATGAATTTTGTAAACATTTTTGAAAAATAAATTGGTATGCCAATTATAAGTATTTATAAATGTGGAGTTAAGAATTGAGTTTAAAATAAATTATTTACCCGTTTGATATCAAATTTTCAAAAAATTATTTTGAAGTTTTTTTTTTAAATCCAAAAACAAGTTTTTGTATGCAATATTCTTTAAATTTATTGCAGACTTCTGCATAAAAATATTTGTTTTTTTTTTATATTTGTATTGGAACTGGAAGTACGGTTATTTCTGGTTATGTGAATATTTTTTGTTTAAAAACTTTTAGTTAATGTTAAAAACCAAAACCGTTGTTTCCAAGTACCTACCTACCTAAAATAAAAATCGACCGAGTCGTTTTTAAAATATTGAGTTTTCAAGAAAATTACACGCCACAAAGCCCAAAAAGTCAAAAATGAACCCTATAAAACTATTTTTGTTTGAAATCTGTTAGATAATTTTAAAAAAGTGCTTTTAAAAGAGTTTAATACAAATCTACGCAGTCGTTTTTGAAACATTCCGTTTACAAAATAAAAAAAATGTTTTTCAAATTTCGGAACACAAAAATCATACAAAAATTGATCAAAATCGTTTGAACTGTTTTCGATAAAAGTGAAATTAAAAAAGTGGTACTTTGGGAGTTGACATTTTTCGGAACCATTTTTTAACCAAAAGGCAGTGCATACCTATGACCTAAATTTTACTGAATTTTTTTATTAATCTGTGGGCCAATTTTGAGAAAATAAGGATTTTTCTTTTTGGCCCAAAAATGCTCTTTTATATAGTCCTTTAAAAAAATTGTATCGAACCTTTCGTTTAGGCTGTAGCCGATCAAACGGTCAGACGGAGGTTTTGCGAGACCCATTTTTTTGGTCTTCCCTATATCATCATAATGTCATGTTTGATCAAAATCTCAAGTTCGATTTCTTTGTACGAATCCAAAACTTGCTTGAGGAGATAGGTAGGTGGGTAGGTAGATACATATGTACATATATGTAGCTATATCTCAAGTAAAACCTGCTGAGAAAAATAAGGTTTTCCAGCCACAAAATGCAATTTACTGTGGGAACGAGAACCATTTTTATGCGCCGGTTAAATATTTCATAGAAATTAAAAATGTTTCTTATTTTGCAGCAAAAATAAAGCTGATGACTTGAATTATTATTTTTTTGAAAAAAAAAATGCATTCCACGCCAAAACTTCCACATAATGTATGTACCTATGTATGTACATACATTACTTAATTTTCAATGGTGATAGACTAAGTAGCTCAAAGTAGGTTGTATGTTTTCTCGAATATTTTTTCAATAAAATAATAATTAAGCCATCAGCTTTATTTTTGCTTAATGAAATAACAAATATACCTAGGAGGTTATAGCGTAAGAGGTGACATAAAAACTAATATAGGTCAGAGAACACAAATATACCTATAACTAATGTATCGTTGAAACTTGGAATTCGTAAATACTAAAAATTAAAACAAAAAAATTACCTATAACAATACACCAAATCCAACCAACATACAACATCAACATCCAAAGAAGAGATAACGATCTGAAAATCAAAAATACCTACAAAAATGTAACAATAACTACACATATACCTAACTATACCTGTGCGCTATTCCTTCTCACAATTCCTTTTTAAAGAAAATCAAATTCGCGACAAAAAATACAATTTCTTTTCCCTAACCATGACAGAATGACAAAAATTGAAGAATATAAACAAAACATACAAAATTGTTTCTCTTCTTCATCCCTTATCTTAATTCTGCATTATCTTTATTTCATTTTGAAATATCCGTGACTATATCTATTGCTATATACCTATTCTGCAAAACCGAAGTATTGCGTGAGTGCTGCAGATGTCGCTACTGTCGCTCCCCGTCATGATAGTACTATAGTTTCTATATACAAAGGTCCGGTATTGTGGCTGTTTTTGTATTTTTCGCACCGAAACGATGAAGATGTTGACCGTTGCCGGTCCACCCGGTGGTTAATGAATTTTTGTTATTTCTCGGATCAATTTTCGAGAATGAAAAATACGATGGTTTTGCGCATGGTGCCGACGATGGCTCGGTTGCAGCTCTAATTGGTTGTTTTAAACTTTGTAGATCACGGTCCGCTCCTATTAACCGCTATTTGGGACCGAGATTCGTACAATTTTGAGGGTTAGCACGTTGGTAATGACGATGAGTTTTGTCATCGCCGACGGTCTGTTTGTGTGTTTTGGTTTTTGTGCGCTTGTGCTGGTTTAATAAGAATGCACCTACCTAACTGTCCTCGTTTTTATTTTCGCACTTTGCCTCATCAATATTCTTCTAATAGGTAAGCAAATATGTATGTTCCATTGAAAACTAAAATGAATGATATTTATTCAATGTTGCTGAGACTACGGGTCCATTATTAGCACAATATAATGAGTTCGATCTTAATGTTTGCTTACTTAATGCAATAAATAAAAAGTTATTTACAGAAGTGACTATAAAAATTCTTTAAGGGATGTTTACTTCGAATATATTGTATTCAATATTATAAACTATGTGATCATTTTAATAAAATCGAGTTGTGGAATCAGAAACGAATGCAATTTAAAAATAAACATATTACTCGGTTGAAACTATTACAGTTACTCTAACAACGTCCACATTTTCAGTGTCACACTTTTTATTTTAACACAGCCACCCTTTTTTTATTTCACTCACTCACACTTTTTCATTTTGACACCGTCACACTTTTTATTTCAACACTGCCACACTTTTTTATTTTCACTCTCTCATACCTGATTCACAATGCGACGATGAAACGGGACGTTAGCGTGACGAGAACTCGTTGTAGTTGTCAAACCAATTTGAAACAATGAAAGCATACCTGGCTACACTCAATGCGGCGGCGGCGTTTCTCTTCGTCACGTCGCAATTCAATATTATCCAAAGCTATCTTTCGTACTGTTATAAAATCATGTACAGTCGCTTAAGATCGTTTATCCTCTAAATATTCTGTAAGAGTGTCAACACCACGTCCACGTTGATTCACACCGTATAATAGTTTACAAGGGGAAAAGCCAGTAGTAGAATGAATGGAGTTATTAAGAGCATATTCAACTCTTATCAAAAGATTTGACCAATTGGAATGTTGAAATTTTAGCTAACATCGAATTTAGAATTCGGTTGACGCGCTCGAGGTGAGGCTGTAGCTATTTTCACATGTTCAATATTGTTTTCAAGTAAATATGAACTAAATTCAAGTGACGAAAAACACGAACCACGATCACTTATAACTCCACGAGGTCGACTATAGTACTCTGAAGTCTGAATACTTATCTAACCAAGCACATACTTTGTTAGTACTTGTTGAATTGACTGCGTATAGTTTTACGTATTTTGTAAAAGCATCTACAATGACAAAAATGTGTTTTCTCTTAGAAATAATTGACGGAAGGGGGCCAAAATGATCTGCATGAATGGTATCGAATGGAAAAGCCCTATTGGAATTTGATGTAGAGTGCGATTAGAGCAATGAGTTGGTAAAGAATATGTTATACATTGAATGCAATTTTGTACATACTTTTCAATTTTATCTTTCATTTTTGGGAACCAATAATGCATTTTAATTTGGTCGAGACATTTCGTTACACCCATATGACAAATTTTTTCATGAGCCAGCCTTACAATTTGTAATTCTATTTCTTTCGGGACATATAACAATAATTTTCCACTATCCAACTTTCGGTAGACTAAACCTTTGTCAAGAACAAATTTTGGAACCTCTTCCTTTTCTAACCTTTCTCGTAGCTGAACAATATTGTTGTCTCTGTTTTGAGTAATTTGTAATTGCATATCAATATCATCTGGATTAACTACTGAGATAACTTGTTTTTCGTTTTTAGATGTTTGAATACACGCTGCAGGATAACGGCTTAAAGCATCAACGTGACCCATCAAAACACCACTTCGATGTTGAATAGTGTAATCATAGTTATCAAGTTCAAGTGCCCAACGATCTATTCGAGCATTGATACTTTTACGGTTCAAAGCCATCGTAAGAGAGTTACAGTCCGTTATAATCTTAAATGGAATACCTTCTAAATATACACGAAACTTTCGCAATGAATATATGATTTCCAGGGTTTCCAATTCAAAGCTGTGACATCGAGACTCAGAAGCAGTCGTAGATGTGAAAAATAAGCTATTGGATGAAATTTGTTGTCATCTTCTTTTTGCATAAGTATTCCTCCAAAACCATCAGAACTGGCATCACAATGTAATTCTGTTTCACATTATGGGTTATACAATGCCAACACCGGTGATGTGACTAACTTATCCCTTAAATTAGAAAATGCGGAAAGGCATACTTCATTGAAAACAAATTTAACACCAGGCTTAAGAAGATTTCGTAATGGCATAGCGATATGTGAAAACGACGGGACAAATCGGCGGAAGTATGAAAATAAACCCAAATATTTTTGAACTTGATCCATAGTTTTTGGAATTGGAAGATGTTTTATATTTTCAATATATGTCCATTATTAGGACGAATTCCTTTTTGATTGATTGAAAACCCCAAAAAATGTATTTCATTATAGGAGAAACGACATTTAGTAAATTTTAGTTCAAGACGAAATTCCGCGAGTCGTCGTAGTAATCTTTGAAATACGTCCAAATGTTCTGCAATGGTTTTAGTAGCAATTGTTATGTCATCCATAAATACAACAACAACCTCTTCATCAATAAATGTGCGTAATATATTGTTAATAAACCGCTGAAATACTGCAGGTGCATTTTTTTAACCCAAATGGCATTTTTAAATATTCATATTGACCATCTGGAGTAACAAATGCTGTATATGGAATTGAACTTTCTGAGACTTTAACATGATGAAGCCCACTCTTTAGATCTAGTGTTGTAAAATAAGCTTTGCCTTCCAATTTCTCTAAACAGTCATCAATAAGAGGTAATGGATAACTGTCTCGTACCATGATCCTATTTAAAGGTCTATAGTCAATACACATTCGTTTCTCGCCTGATTTCTTAGAAACCAGAACAATTGGAAATGCATAGGGAGAATTACTAGGTCGTATTTGTTTGTTTTTCAATAAGTCTTGAATGGTAGCTCTGACAATACGTCGATCTTCATAAGATAGTCTTCGTGGTGCAGAACTTAGTGGAATGTCGGAATTCAAGTGAATTTTCATTTCATAGTTCTGCTGATTAGAGGTCGGAATATTTGAAAGGTCTAGGTAATCAGTCTCAATTATTTTCTGAATCTTTTTCCGATAAAATTGGTTTAAATTAACATTGATTTCAATACATTCAGAATTCATTGAATCTACCTCAATTGCAAAAATGTCTGGAACAAAATGATCGATACCTAAAAAATCATTTGAAGATTTAACATGATTTTTAACATTAACTTTCGGAAGTTTACATACATCACAAGAAGCACCTACGAGGTTTAAATTCTCATTGTCAATGGAACTATATACACAATGTAACACTTTATTAGATATTTTAATTTTATTTTTATTCAAATCATCTAAAATTTCAACATTTGTTTTGGAAATTATGTTAAAAGTTAAATCAATTATCATAAATTTTATTTGAAATACATTTAGAAAGTCACGACCTAATAAAAGCGGACATGGAATAATTGAATCAGGAACAACAAAGATATTTATTTGGTTAATCAACTTCCGAAACGAAATTTGAATTTGAATTTTTCCAAATGTACATAATTTTAAATTTCCTAATCCTTTGTAGCCAGAACATTGAGTGCATTCAATAATTAAATTATTTGGAACAACAGATTTTCTCATTAAACTAATCGGACTACCAGAATCAAACAAAGAAACGAAAGTATTACATTTATGCATAGAACCATTAATCGGAAAGGTAACACTTACATCATTTATCTCGGAAATAGGACCGTTGCCTTCTCTATTTACATTTTTCGTGTTCTTTAACTGGAACTCATCCACTAAGGCCACTTGATTATTAGTTTTCTTTGATACTGCTTTCGGGCAATCCTTTAAAATATGTGCCTCTGAACCACATTGGAAACATGAACCTCTATCTCTTCTCGGGTGAGGACATCAACTTGAAATATGTCCAAAATTTGAGCAATTGTAACATAGCATCTTAGAACTATCAAAACTCGGTTTAACAATTGGTCGAGTTGTCTTAGTTGTTGTAAACCTTGCAGACAAGGTCTTATTTGCCTCACTAGATTCTCGTTGAATACGCAATTGGCTATAACGATGTGATAACTGTTTAAGATGTTGTAAATTACAAGCTGGATACAACATAGCAATATTCACAGAATTATCTTGAAATCCCTCAATTATAAATTGAACGATTTGCAATTCATCTATATTCGCACGTGCAGCCAACTTTTGCATTTTAAGTATGTATCCCATTACAGAAAGCTTCGATGAACGGAAAGTGGTTTTGCGTAACTTATCAATAACTTCGGAAACAGTATATCTATGCCCAAAGTTGACAAAAAATTGATTTGGAATTGTATATAATTTGTAGAATCATTCACTCGATGAAACAAATCAGCAGCAGAATCCGTTTTCATTAAACGTCGAATTGACTTAAACCGAAAAACATCGTCACCACTTACCGAATCAAAAGCACGTTCGAAATTGTTAAGCCATTTATGGGGATCATAAGCTTCATCACCAGCTAATGGAATGATGAAATGTTCAATATCTGCGAATTGTGGGCTTGTTCTTGTTGCAATTTTTGTAAACGACGCCGTTTTTCCAAAACTCTTAGCTGTGCATCAATCCCTGCTTCCTCTTGTAACAAACATATTTGCGGATTCATCGATGCATTTTGAAATTCATCTTGCGGTACTTGATTGTTATTTGCAAGTCTGGGTTGGCTGTTTGAATGACCAATAGCATTTTCTTCAATGTTTATTGAATTTTCTAAGTTATCAGAATTGTTTTCTTCTTGATTCATCTCATTAACTTTTTCGGTGTACAGATTTCGCAACTGCGTCAATGTATGTAGCTGTTTGTGAAAAATCAACGTTTTTCTCCTGGAGCCAAGCTTGAAGCTCAGATTTGTTCATATTTTCTGTTTACTTTCTTATCCAGGATTTTCCGAAATATCCCACTTCTGATGTTGTTATGGTCTTTTTGGAATTAAAGGCCAATCGTTTAATTAATTATTATTAGTAGTTCTTTTATTGATTTCCAAATATCGAATGAATTTTGAATATTTATATTTTTGACAAACTTAAAATATATTTTTAAAACAGAGATATATATTATTATTAAAACAAAGTAAAGTTAAAGTTACAGTAGATATTATTTACTCTCACACAACAAAAAAACAAAGAGGCGGTAAGAAGAGGCAGTTCCAACGCAAGTGTGCGGAGCTACAAAAAAATATTAACTTTAGTACAGGTACCAAAAGAGAAATCTGATACAAGAACTAAGAGGACTAAAACACGATGGGTGGCAAAAATTCCAAAGAGGAGATAATCATAAACAACAACCTTGCAGCAGCAACATCTGCGACAGCAACAACGACAACAACACCATTGTTCCAAGATAAAATAATTTATTTTAACTGTTTTCTTTTAATCATTATCATTTTATGTAAGCTAAATTCTTACTAAAAAAAATATTTAAGGAAACATGTCCTTAAAACTTTAAATGTATAAATAAAAAGCAAACAAATAATTTTTTTTAATTAAAAATACATATTTTATAGACATACAAAAATAAACAAAGAAAAATATATATATTTTTTTAATGGAATTCAAAAGGTTAGAAGAGCTTTTAATAAAATACAAAAAATCACCAAACAGAACTTACTCTCAAAGCTACATAACAAACATAAATTTAGAAATAAAAAGCATTTGGCGACAAATTAAACAAACAGCACATAGAAAACATAGTTCAAACAAAGATAAGATTTGATAAGTTGGTCACAAAAATTCAAAGCTTCTTAAAACCCGAAATAGAAAGCAAAACTGTTAACAACATGGCAGCTTTTGATTTAATGATAGCCGCCAAGTTGATACCTGAATTCCATAGGGTAGCCAAAAAGAGCTGAATAACTTTTTAGGTTTGATAAAATTCTACCACAATACTTTAAAAGATGCAACCCAAAAAGAAACCCTTAATAGATTTATTTTAGCCACCAAGCTATCTAAAAAAGTAAAAAATAAGATACAAACTGAAAAAAACACCAACAAATTTTGATTATTTCCAACAAATTTTGAAATCATCATATAAATCAAACAAAAATTGTTCTAGATTACATAGTGGAATTTCAAAATGTTTTCAAGGAAACCAAAGTGATTCAGCCCTTCCTTCACGCATTGAATATTTATTAGTAGCATTAAATGATCTACAAATTTCTGACCAAAGTGAAGTACACCGAGAAATAATAGTCAAGTTGAATGATCAAATAGGATTAACAGCATTCAAAAATGGTGTTTCAGAACCATATAAATCATTAGTAATGGCTCCAAGACCAGCCAACCTTGCAGATGCAGTGTAAATTGCTTTAGAGGTTGGTCCAGATCACTCTAGCCAAATAATGCATTTCAATAGAAATAGAAACAATTTTAATAGAAAATTTAATAATAATAATAATAGGCCAAATTTTCAGGGAAACGGGTACGTCCCCTGCCGACAAAACCCAGGGTCCACGTCCAAAAGAAGATAATTGATATAAGTCATTCAAACAAATATACAAACTTCATTAAATTAAAAATTCAAGGTAGAAATGAACCATTAACCTTACTGATAGATACATGGGGCTGATATTTCGATAATTTAGAATAATATAGTAGATAGTAATTATAACATAGAATATGGTAGATAATAATTGTCAGATAAATGGTATAGCAAACAAATCTATAATAACTATAGGAATCACGAAATTAAATCTGTGGCTTGAAGATAAAAAAATTGAACATAAATTTAATGCAATAAATAATAATATAAATTTAACCACTGATGGAATATAAGGTAAAGACTTTTTAATAGAGCATAATTATAAAATTGATTATGACACATGTGTATTAAAAATTTTGCTAGACGGAGAAGAGATAGTATTACCTATGAACATGAATACATAAGATTTTGAAGGTAATATAAAACTATCGCCTAGAACGGAGATAATTCACGAAATTAATATAGATCTAAACGAAGATAGTATGATATATGGAAAAGAAATCAAGAAAGGAATATTTCTAGCACAGATTAACCACATGAAGATGAGAATCTTTCGTACGTTTCACCCTGCAACACCCATTTGTTTACATTGTTGTATTTGTAATTTCATCCCGCGTCGATGAATAGATGTGAATTGCAATAAGAATTTAACAAGGTGTATGAAGATCCCTACTGTGTACTGTGTACATTTTGTATCTGATATCTAACAGTACAAGCTTGTAGGCAAATTAAAATGGATGCCGAGGATTCTCATCTTCATGTGGCTTATCTGTAATTTTTAGCAAACGCAATCATTCTAAAAGAAGGAAATAAGCATATTAGAATACTAAATATACAACAGAGAATTAAATTACTTTAAAACATATTTCGTTAGGAGTATAACCAATCTCTAGCTATCAGATACCACATTTTAAGAACAGATTAGAAGATGAAGATAGGTTAAACAAAATAAAAAGTGAAATAAAAGTAGACAATTTAGATAGTAATGCAAAAGAAGAAGTTTTTAGAATAGAGAAGGAGAAAAATGAACTAAAAACTATTTTTATGAGAAAAAAATAGCAACCACAGACCACAGTTTATATAAAAAATGCAAACTTACAAGAAATAGAAGAACAGGTTGAAAAATTACTGGATGAGGATATCATTGAACCATCAAAAAGTCCGTATAACTCACCATTATTAATTGTGCCAAAAAAAGCGTAGGAGAATTGAAAAAATGGAGATTAGTTGTAGATTTTAGGTCTTTCAAAAAAAAATTAGTTGATGATAAATTTTCATTATAGTCCAGTCAACGATGGAAAAATAAATGCGAAAAATCATGAAGTCTATGTTATTATTTTAAAGGTAGGGGTTACCCCCAGGTACAACATACCAAAAGCCCCAGCCCAGGGCCTCGAGCTTTAGACAGGAGGGGGGGGGGTAAAGGTCCCATTTTGTAGTATTTCGCAAATATTTTGAAAACCAAGGGTAGTCAACTAACAGCTTTCAAAGAATATTAGGTATCAATCGCACTTAGTGGTTTACAGGCTTCTGCATTTCTGTATGTAGATGATATAATTGTATTTTGTTCAAATCTAAAAGAATATAATAATAACCTTATAGAATTATTAAATTTAACCGAAGTATTTAAGAGATTGCGCAGATACAATCTGAAATTAAATCCAAGTAAATGTAACTTTCTGCGACCAGAAGTAGTTTATCTTGGACATTTAATAACTTCATAAGGAGTAACCACAGACCCAAGCAAATACAATGTCATAAAAGAATACCCAAAACCAGATAATGCAGATGAAGTTCGAAGATTTGTAGCTTTCTGTGACTATTACAGACGTTTTATTCGAAATTTCGCGGAAATTGCAAAACCTTTAAATCAATTAAGAAAGACCAAATCTTTAGCTGGACACAAAGTTGTCAAAATGCTTTTGAAACTCTTAACCTCCAATACTAAGCAATCCAAATTTTTTCGAAACCTTTCATATTAACAACAGATGCATCAAACTTTGCATTAGGAGCTATTTTGTCTCAAGTAGAAGTAGGCAATGATAAACCCATTGCGTACGCAAGTAAATCGTTAAATAAACATGAGCTTAACAAAGCAGTAATAGAAAAATAATTACTTGGTATTCATTGGGGAATAAATCATTTTATACCATATTTATACGGTAGAAGATTTGTTGTATATACCGATCGGTGCCGAACCTGTAAATTTTGCCGCCCCATGCAAAAACTCTTATTTTGCCGGCTCAAATAAAAAAAGAAGACAACGACAACATTAAAATTTATATATAGGGTTTTATTTAATAATAATCAAAGGCTTTCGACAAAATACACGTTTACAAAATTTTGAAACTAAAATGCTGCTCTGCGCGATTTCATTTTTGCACATCTTGTAGCGGATAGGTGCAAAGCCGGTTAATCGCTCTTAAGTCATTGTTGAGCGAAGATAGGTTTTTGTAAGCTTAAGTTTCAAGAAGCTAGCTTCACCTGATGCAACACCTACTATATAAAATACTCGTGAGGCGCTTGCTAGTAACTCACTAATACAATAATTTTATAAAAATTAATAAAAGGAGGACTTTGTTTCCTGATGCTGTAGTGACAAACTAAATGTTATTGTTGATTTATTGTGCACATTTTTAAATTAACACATATTGAATCGGTGAGTGGAATCATATAATAATTTTTTATATTAATAAATACGAATGTTTCGTTTATATAAAATCGACTCATATAAATCGCTACGTTATAGAATTACAACTAAAAGTTGTTTATAAATGACATTTTGACCTGTTTGCTGATACGTAACTAAAATATTTATGTTCTACCTTAACGCTTATGTTCTATGTACTTGAACGCTTATTTTCACCTTTTTCCTCAATTTAAACTGTCACATAGGCTCTTATTTTGAACTTAAAACTTTAAGTTTCGTTTTAGCATATATATGTCATATATAAACAACTCTAAATTGTAAATAATTTTGTAAATGAGTTTAAATAAATGAAACATTTGTATTCATTAATACTTTAATGAAGAGTTAAAAACGTTTTAATTTTTACCAATTTTTAATTAAACTTTGGTATTATTTGTGGTTCCAGCTGTTTTATTATCAAGGGTCTAATCAAATACAGTTATCTAAAGCAAAAATTATGAAATAAATCTAGCTAAGGCAGCGCTAAGTAAGTGTTTCCTGCCGAGGCAGGAATTATACGAAATTAGTTATTGAAGTAGACGGATGTGTAACTTTTTTTTCGTTTTGAAATTATTGTACTGATTTTGCCGCCCTAATCGAGTGCGGCCTTAGCCAATTGCATGTTTTGCCTATAGGCTAGGTTCAGCACCGATACCGATCATAGACCATTTGTTAGTCTTTTTACTCATAAGAATCCTTCATCAAAATTAACTAGAATTAGAATAGATTTAATGGATTATGATTTCGATATAGTTTCTAAACAAGGAAAGATGAATACGAATGCCGATGAATTAAAGAATTTAAAGAAAAAATACTACAACAAAACATTAACGTTATAACTAGAAACATGAAATTATAGAATAAAGAAAATACTAGTTAAATACATAGAAAATCCGAAAATTATGCCCCCAATGGAGCCTGTACACCTTCACATATGGGAATGCATATCTATATCAGATACTAGAAATATTAAGAAGTTGCAACTTGTAAACATAAAGAATTTATTGGGCGCCACCAAGAGAAACGATATATGCAGTTAAAGAAAGAATCCATGTTAGGTTCAATGACATGTATTTATCAGAGTTAAAATTGATTTTGACGAAATTGTTATCCTATACAAAGCATGTGAAAATAGAAAAGCTAGCGTTCCAAAGAAGTACCTGGGAGACCGAGCTTTGCTTGGGATCTTAGAAATTCGACATGGGAAAGTTGTAACTTACCGTAGGAAAATTAACGCCTGGATATGTAAAATGAAATAAAAGAAAATTCAATTTTTATGAAAAATAAACAAAGAGTTCTGTAATGAAAATATGTGTATGAGCATCAATCTTTATAAAACCCATTTATATAATTTTTCGAAAATCTCAAATTTCTTATCAACTTTAGCCTTTTTAAAAAGAAAATCAAATTAATAACACATGGTTAATGTCCTTAGTCCTGACATAACAATTTTTATATGTAGCCTGAAATTTCATCATAACATTGAAGATCAGACAATTAAAGACAAAGTTTAATATCAGTTGATTTTTTTGGTTTTTCATAAAAAACTTTGTTAAATACAGTTTTAACGAAAAATAGTAGCGAAAAGTGGGTGGATTTTATTAACACTAATTTCTAAATTTTGTCTCGGTCATGAGAAAAATCTCTGAAAAATTCATCAAAATCGTTAGGTAAAGCCGTTTCCCAAAAACCAAGAAAAAATTTATGTGATCATTGCAGGGGCAGGATTCAGGAATCATTTGATTTGTGTCCCAGAAATAGATCCGTTAACAAAAAACTGGCGTTGTAGTGGCCAGTTTTTACTAAATCTTGTTTTTAAACCGTTAAAGCAGTTTCTGATATGAGAAAAGTGGCAGTGATTGGATTTTACTAAAAACAATTTCTTTATTTATTCTCACTCACGGAATAAAATGTCATCCAAATCTTAAGCGCCGTTTCCGAGAAACCAAGAAATCATAAAAGTAGGCTTGTCAAAGGGTGGATTTTCCTAAATCAAACTTTTTCATTTTTTCATTCATAAAAATAAACTCGGAAAACTTCATTAAAATAGTTTGAGTCGTTTCCAAGAAACTTGGAAATATGAAGAGTGGGCGAGGTAGTGGGCGGGTCTAACTTTAAACTTTTTGAAAATTTTGTTCTTGCTCATCAAACCAAACTCTGAAATTTTCATTCAAATTATTAGAGCCGTTTTCGAAAAACCAATAAATGATAAGAATGGTCGTTCTAGTGGGTGGATTTTAATAAAACCAATTTCATAATTTTTGCTCGCCCAAGGAAACAAACTCTTGACATTCCAACTAAATGTCATTGTTGATTTATTGTGCACATTTTTAAATTAACACATATTGAATCGGTGAGTGGAATCATATAATAATTTTTTATATTAATAAATACGAATGTTTCGTTTATATAAACTCGACTCATATAAATCGCTACGTTATAGAATTACGACTAAAAGTTGTTTATAAATGACATATTGACCTGTTTGCTGATACGTAACTAAAATATTTATGTTCTACCTTAACGCTTATGTTCTATGTACTTGAACGCTTATTTTCACCTTTTTCCTCAATTTAAACTGTCACATAGGCTCTTATTTTGAACTTAAAACTTTAAGTTTCGTTTTAGCATATATATGTCATATATAAACAACTCTAAATTGTAAATAATTTTGTAAATGAGTTTAAATAAATGAAACATTTGTATTCATTAATACTTTAATGAAGAGTTAAAAACGTTTTAATTTTTACCAATTTTTAATTAAACTTTGGTATTATTTGTGGTTCCAGCTGTTTTATTATCAATGACATGTATTTATCAGAGTCAAAATTGATTTTGACGAAATTGTTATCTTATACAAAGCATGTGAAAATAGAAAAGCTGGCGTTAGCAAAGAAGAACCTGGGAGACCGAGCTTTGCTTGGGATCTTAGAAATTCGACATGGGAAAGTTGTAACTTACCGTAGGAAAATTAACGCCTGGATATGTAAAATGAAATAAAAGAAAATTCAATTTTTATGAAAAATAAACAAAGAGTTCTGTAATGAAAATATGTGTATGAGCATCAATCTTTATAAAACCCATTTATATAATTTTTCGAAAATCTCAAATTTCTTATCAACTTTAGCCTTTTTAAAAAGAAAATCAAATTAATAACACATGGTTAATGTCCTTAGTCCTGACATAACAATTTTTATATGTAGCCTGAAATTTCATCATAACATTGAAGATCAGACAATTAAAGACAAAGTTTAATATCAGTTGATTTTTTTGGTTTTTCATAAAAAACTTTGTTAAATACAGTTTTAACGAAAAATAGTAGCGAAAAGTGGGTGGATTTTATTAACACTAATTTCTAAATTTTGTCTCGGTCATGAGAAAAATCTCTGAAAAATTCATCAAAATCGTTAGGTAAAGCCGTTTCCCAAAAACCAAGAAAAAATTTATGTGATCATTGCAGGGGCAGGATTCAGGAATCTTTTGATTTGTGTCCCAGAAATAGACCCGTTAACAAAAAACTGGCGTTGTAGTGGCCAGTTTTTACTAAATCTTGTTTTTAAACTTTTTTTCGTTCATCAGTAAAAGTAGTTCATTACCGTTAAAGCAGTTTCTGATATGCGAAAAGTGGCAGTGATTGGATTTTACTAAAAACATTTTCTTTATTTATTCTCGCTCACGGAATAAAATGTCATCCAAATCTTAAGCGCCGTTTCCGAGAAACCAAGAAATCATAAAAGTAGGCTTGTCAAAGGGTGGATTTTCCTAAGTCAAACTTTTTCATTTTTTCATTCATAAAAATAAACTCGGAAAACTTCATTAAAATAGTTTGAGTCGTTTCCAAGAAACTTGGAAATATGAAGAGTGGGCGAGGTAGTGGGCGGGTCTAACTTTAATTTTTTTGAAAATTTTGTTCTTGCTCATCAAACCAAACTCTGAAATTTTCATTCAAATTATTAGAGCCGTTTCCGAAAAACCAATAAATGATAAGAATGGTCGTTCTAGTGGGTGGATTTTAATAAAACCAATTTCATAATTTTTGCTCGCCCAAGGAAACAAACTCTTGACATTCCAACTAAATGTCATTGTTGATTTATTGTGCACATTTTTAAATTAACACATATTGAATCGGTGAGTGGAATCATATAATAATTTGTTTATATTAATAAATACGAATGTTTCGTTTATATAAACTCGACTCATATAAATCGCTACGTTATAGAATTACAACTAAAAGTTGTTTATAAATGACATTTTGACCTGTTTGCTGATACGTAACTAAAATATTTATGTTCTACCTTAACGCTTATGTTCTATATACTTGAACGCTTATTTTCACCTTTTTCCTCAATTTAAACTGTCACATAGGCTCTTATTTTGAACTTAAAACTTTAAGTTTCGTTTTAGCATATATATGTCATATATAAACAACTCTAAATTGTAAATAATTTTGTAAATGAGTTTAAATAAATGAAACATTTGTATTCATTAATACTTTAATGAAGAGTTAAAAACGTTTTAATTTTTACCAATTTTTAATTAAACTTTGGTATTATTTGTGGTTCCAGCTGTTTTATTATCAAGGGTCTAATCAAATACAGTTATCTAAAGCAAAAATTATGAAATAAATCTAGCTAAGGCAGCGCTAAGTAAGTGTTTCCTGCCGTGGCAGGAATTATACGAAATTAGTTATTGAAGTAGACGGATGTGTAACTTTTTTTTCGTTTTGAAATTATTGTATTGATTTTGCCGCCCTAATCGAGTGCGGCCTTAGCCAATTGCATGTTTTGCCTATAGGCTAGGTTCAGCACCGATACCGATCATAGACCATTTGTTAGTCTTTTTACTCATAAGAATCCTTCATCAAAATTAACTAGAATTAGAATAGATTTAATGGATTATGATTTCGATATAGTTTCTAAACAAGGAAAGATGAATACGAATGCCGATGCATTAAAGAATTTAAAGAAAAAATACCACAACAAAACATTAACGTTATAACTAGAAACATGAAATTATATAATAAAGAAAATACTAGTTAAATACATAGAAAATCCGAAAATTATGCCCCCAATGGAGCCTGTACACCTTCACATATGGGAATGCATATCTATATCAGATACTAGAAATATTAAGAAGTTGCAACTTGTAAACATAAAGAATTTATTGGGGGCCACCAAGAGAAACGATATATGCAGTTAAAGAAAGAATCCATGTTAGGTTCAATGACATGTATTTATCAGAGTTAAAATTGATTTTGACGAAATTGTTATCCTATACAAAGCATGTGAAAATAGAAAAGCTAGCGTTACCAAAGAAGTACCTGGGAGACCGAGCTTTGCTTGGGATCTTAGAAATTCGACATGGGAAAGTTGTAACTTACCGTAGGAAAATTAACGCCTGGATATGTAAAATGAAATAAAAGAAAATTCAATTTTTATGAAAAATAAACAAAGAGTTCTGTAATGAAAATATGTGTATGAGCATCAATCTTTATAAAACCCATTTATATAATTTTTCGAAAATCTCAAATTTCTTATCAACTTTAGCCTTTTTAAAAAGAAAATCAAATTAATAACATATGGTTAATGTCCTTAGTCCTGACATAACAATTTTTATATGTAGCCTGAAATTTCATCATAACATTGAAGATCAGACAATTAAAGACAAAGTTTAATATCAGTTGATTTTTTTGGTTTTTCATAAATAACTTTGTTAAATACAGTTTTAACGAAAAATAGTAGCGAAAAGTGGGTGGATTTTATTAACACTAATTTCTAAATTTTGTCTCGGTCATGAGAAAAATCTCTGAAAAATTCATCAAAATCGTTAGGTAAAGCCGTTTCCCAAAAACCAAGAAAAAATTTATGTGATCATTGCAGGGGCAGGATTCAGGAATCATTTGATTTGTGTCCCAGAAATAGACCCGTTAACAAAAAACTGGCGTTGTAGTGGCCAGTTTTTACTAAATCTTGTTTTTAAACTTTTTTTCGTTCATCAGTTAAAGTAGTTCATTACCGTTAAAGCAGTTTCTGATATGCGAAAAGTGGCAGTGATTGGATTTTACTAAAAACATTTTCTTTATTTATTCTCGCTCACGGAATAAAATGTCATCCAAATCTTAAGCGCCGTTTCCGAGAAACCAAGAAATCATAAAAGTAGGCTTGTCAAAGGGTGGATTTTCCTAAATCAAACTTTGTCATTTTTTCATTCATAAAAATAAACTCGGAAAACTTCATTAAAATAGTTTGAGTCGTTTCCAAGAAACTTGGAAATATGAAGAGTGGGCGAGGTAGTGGGCGGGTCTAACTTTAAACTTTTTGAAAATTTTGTTCTTGCTCATCAAACCAAACTCTGAAATTTTCATTCAAATTATTAGAGCCGTTTCCGAAAAACCAATAAATGATAAGAATGGTCGTTCTAGTGGGTGGATTTTAATAAAACCAATTTCATAATATTTGCTCGCCCAAGGAAACAAACTCTTGACATTCCAACTAAATGTCATTGTTGATTTATTGTGCACATTTTTAAATTAACACATATTGAATCGGTGAGTGGAATCATATAATAATTTTTTATTTTAATAAATACGAATGTTTCGTTTATATAAACTCGACTCATATAAATCGCTACGTTATAGAATTACGACTAAAAGTTGTTTATAAATGACATTTTGACCTGTTTGCTGATACGTAACTAAAATATTTATGTTCTACCTAAACGCTTATGTTCTATGTACTTGAACGCTTATTTTCACCTTTTTCCTCAATTTAAACTGTCACATAGGCTCTTATTTTGAACTTAAAACTTTAAGTTTCGTTTTAGCATATATATGTCATATATAAACAACTCTAAATTGTAAATAATTTTGTAAATGAGTTTAAATAAATGAAACATTTGTATTCATTAATACTTTAATGAAGAGTTAAAAACGTTTTAATTTTTACCAATTTTTAATTAAACTTTGGTATTATTTGTGGTTCCAGCTGTTTTATTATCAAGGGTCTAATCAAATACAGTTATCTAAAGCAAAAATTATGAAATAAATCTAGCTAAGGCAGCGCTAAGTAAGTGTTTCCTGCCGAGGCAGGAATTATACGAAATTAGTTATTGAAGTAGACGGCTGTGTAACTTTTTTTTTGTTTTGAAATTATTGTACTGATTTTGCCGCCCTAATCGAGTGCGGCCTTAGCCAATTGCATGTTTTGCCTATAGGCTAGGTTCAGCACCGATACCGATCATAGACCATTTGTTAGTCTTTTTACTCATAAGAATCCTTCATCAAAATTAACTAGAATTAGAATAGATTTAATGGATTATGATTTCGATATAGTTTCTAAACAAGGAAAGATGAATACGAATGCCGATGCATTAAAGAATTTAAAGAAAAAATACCACAACAAAACATTAACGTTATAACTAGAAACATGAAATTATAGAATAAAGAAAATACTAGTTAAATACATAGAAAATCCGAAAATTATGCCCCCAATGGAGCCTGTACACCTTCACATATGGGAATGCATATCTATATCAGATACTAGAAATATTAAGAAGTTGCAACTTGTAAACATAAAGAATTTATTGGGGGCCACCAAGAGAAACGATATATGCAGTTAAAGAAAGAATCCATGTTGGGTTCAATGACATGTATTTATCAGAGTTAAAATTGATTTTGACGAAATTGTTATCCTATACAAAGCATGTGAAAATAGAAAAGCTAGCGTTAGCAAAGAAGTACCTGGAGTCACATGCGAACATATCTGTTGCCATGCCAAGCCCACACACAGTAGAACCCAAGCCAAGCCATCAAACACTCAAAAGCTAAGAGAGAAGTATTTCGCTGTTGCTATGCCAACTTTATCAAGATTAAGATTATGTTGTTGTAAGGTATATGATAAGATAGTAAGTAAGCATATTTTTTTCATTTTTTGTCTGATCGTGAGAGGATGAACACATGTATAAATGTATACACTTTATTTGAATAAAATAAAATTTAATTTTGATTAAATCGTTCAATTGTTTATGTGCTTTTTCAAAGTTCGGACACGGTAACATAACTGGCGCAGTCGGAAAAGAAATATAATGTCAAAGAAAAACGTTTTGTGAAAATACAATACAAATTATTTGATGCTTTGATGCGTTTTAAAATAGTGTCGATAGTATAAGGTTTGAAAATTCGTTTTCAGTTTCTGACTTTTAAAGGAACATAAATGCAAAGGCAGAAATGATCTTATAAACAAACATATAGTACAATCTTTGAACAATGTGCTAATTCAAAACCAATATCACACATTCTCTAATTCCTTTTCAAAATACATATGCAAAATTAGTGCAAAAAAAAAAAAAAAAAAAAAAAGAATAAAATCTAGCACCGAACCGACGACAAAAAAAAAAAGAAGAGAAACCACATCAAGCAACTATAGCAACTATAAAGACTTCCCCGACAAGAAGACAACAAACAAGGTATGGCGAACTTAGAGCTTCTAAAGTTAATCAAAGATATACAAGATTTCACGGGATTACCAGAAGAACTTGGCTTATTTATTAGGCACGTGGATTGTTTATATAGCCAGGTTATAAGTTTAAATGCAATCTCACAAGAGTTACTTGACTTAAAAATAAGGCAAAAAATTAAAGGATCTGCAAATGTAATTTTAATCAATAATAATTATCCTACAAATTGGCAGGAGATAAAAAATATTTTGTTATCAAATTGTACAATAAGCGAAAGCATAGAAAACATTGTAAGCCAGATAAAATTACTTGAATTTCGAGGTTCAGTACAATTACTTTTTGACCAATGCCTAAGCCTTCTTACTAAATTAAATATTAAAACTAATTTATCTATCGAAACTCCCTCTTGGTTTAATGCTAAACAAAATGAGAATATTACTCTTAAATTATTCATAAATAAACTTCCTTACAACGCCAAACTTATTCTTCAGGCTAGAAATCCCTCCACTCTTCAAGAAGCTAAGAAAATTTTGACAGATACAGATACATTTTACTTCTCAGGTATTCATAATCAATACTACAATTCACAAAATATTCCAAAAAAATTAGAATCTCACAATAGCTCGGTTAATTATCAAAACAATAACACAATAAATTCAAACAGGAATTTCGGACAGTTTCAGAATTCTTACACAGGAAATGTTCAACAGAATAATCCACAACATTTTACAGTAGGCAATAGACAAGCAAATCATTCAGGAAATTATTCAAGAAATTATTCTGGGAATTCGCGAAGAAATTCTACAAATTATTATCGTTCAGATTATCCCCAACCTCATAGTTCAAATTCACGTAACACAAATAATTTTCAAAATAGAAACAGAGCGAATAATTCAGCATATTTTGGAAATGCTAATAATGCTAATATTTCCCAGCAAACTCACCAAAACTCGGCTAATTCAAGAATTTACCCAAATTCGACTAATTCAAGAAATAATAACCATATGGAAGTCGAGTATGTGCTATCTGAATACATAAATAAAATATGTGTAGTGTATCTAGATGATATCTTAATATTCTCAACGTCTTTACAAGAACACATAGATTCTCTTAATAAAATATTTACACGCCTTCAGAAATTTAATCTTAAGGTGCAAATTAATAAATGCAATTTTTTTAGCCGCGAAACTGAGTATCTAGGACATATAATTTCAAGCGATGGTATAAAACCCAATCCTAATAAAATCGACGTCATAAAAAAAATTGAACTACCTCATTCATCTAAACAGATAAAATCTTTTCTTGGGATAACTGGATTTTATCGGAAGTTCATTAAGGACTACTCTAAAGTAGCCCTACCAATGACGAATTGTCTCAAAAAGGGTTGCAAAGTAAATTTTAAGGACAGGCAATACATTGATTCCTTTAATAAGCTTAAAGCACTTATATGTACTTGCCCAGTTTTAGTTTATCCAAATTTTTCTCAAATATTTATCTTAACAACAGATGCCAGTAACGCAGCTTTAGGCGCGGTTCTTTCGCAAAATCAATATCCTATAGCTTTTGCATCTCGTACTTTAAATCGTCACGAAACAAATTATAGTACGATTGAGAAGGAACTTTTAGCGATAGTGTGGGCTACGAAATATTTTAGGCCATACTTATTCGGGCGCAAATTTAAAATTCGAACCGACCATCGACCACTAATTTGGCTTAATTCATTAAAAGAACCCAATTCCAAGCTGCAACGCTGGAAAATAAGATTGAATGAGTATGATTTCGAAATCGAATACATTAAAGGCAAAGAAAACCTTGTTGCCGATTTTCTGAGTCGTTTGGAAACTAATGTTGTAGAAGAAAATGAAGATGAGATAAGATCTGACTTAGCAACTATACATAGTGGGATTGAGAACCTTAATGACCATGTATTTATTACAGAAAATCCGATTAATATTTATAAAAACCAATTAATAATTGAAAAAAGTAATTCGACAGCATACACAAACAAAATAATGTTCAGGAAAAAAAGGAGATCCATCATAAGCCTTCCAGTGTACGATGAAGAGTACGTCTTAAACATTTTGAAAGGGCTTTTCCCTACCAAAGGAACAGTTGGAATCTTCTGCAACGATGATGACATATTTATTGAATTTCAAAAGACAGTAGTGAAATATTTTTCAAATTCACCTAACATGAAAATTCTTCGATGTACAAAGTTTCTCCAGGATATAACAAGCAAGGACACTTTGATGGAAATTATTGCAAAAACCCATCAGGAGAAAAATCATCGGGGAATAGATGAAACTTACTCAGAGTTAAAAAATGTTTGTTATTTTCCAAATCTTAGACTCGAAATTCAGAAATATATCAATAATTGTATTTTGTGTAACATGTGCAAATACGATAGAGATCCATTAAAACCCAATCTAATGATTTCAGAAATCCCTAATAATCCCAATGAAATAGTGCACATCGATATTTGGTTTTTTAACAAAAATAACATGTTTTTAACATGTATAGACAAGCTTACGAAACATGTCTCTATTCATACGTTAACAGATAGAAATTCGATTACTATAGTTGAGATCTTAAGACAAAGGTTTGCAAACTTAGGAAAGCCACTGAAAATCGTTGCAGACAACGAATTTAATACTGCTTATATTAAGAATTACCTAAATAACGAAAATGTATCATATCACTTCACATCTCCAAATACCCATACAGGTAACGCAGTAATAGAACGATTTCATCTCACACTCAATGAGCATATGCGACTTTTCAAATTAAACAAAGAAAATAGGGACATAGACGATAGACTTCTAGTTTATAAAGCAGTCCAATTGTATAACGATACAATACATTCAATAACGAAATATAAGCCAAATGAACTTTTACACAGTACATTAAACGAGTCAGAATGGAAAGACCTAAAAAAACGAGTATTCGAAACCAAAGAAAAGCAAATAAATAAGATAAATGAGTCGCGTAGGGAAGTTGCTGATTACAAAGCTAGAGAGTTAGTAAAAAATTTAGGTTTCCACAACATAAAACACCTGCCAAGATACATTATAAAAGATGTGAAAGAGAAAGGAATAACTTATTTTAAAGACAAATCTGGCGTTAAACGTGACAGACACATAATTAAAAGGAGTTATAGATATCAAAATCCTTTAGGGAACTTAAAGTTTGATAGAAAACTTACTGGAAGGGACTATTCAAACAGGAAGAGAACAAAAAACCAAGAAGGAAATTGATATATGTATGTATACCGTAATTTTTTTGTTTTTGACTGAAACTCAATTATTTTTTCTTTTTTTTTATCTACAATAGCTATCATAGATATACATATAACCATATATATTTTTGTATTATAAAAAAAATTATAGAAAAAAAAACAAGATTCTGCAAAAATTGTATATATGTATATAGCTTAAATATTACTTTATAATTGTTACTCAAAAAAAATTCATACCTTTGTAATCTCATAACATTAATTTCTCTGTATAGCTAAAAATACATATGTAAATATTATTTAAATTTCGAAAGCAATAAATTATTGAACTAGAATTGTTAAAAAAAAAAAAAAAAAAAAAAAAAAAACAATGGCATTTGGCAGAAAAATTGTAATTACAAAAAAGTACGTATACGCCACAGTCAACAGTTAGTTTCAATTTATGTCATGATTTATGCAATTAAAAAACTATAAATCGTTAAAAAAAAAAATATATATATATTTAAAAATGAACATTAACACGCTATTAGCGCGTTCTGTTCATACTGTGGCCGGAGGAGTCACATGCGAACATATCTGTTGCCATGCCAAGCCCACACACAGTAGAACCCAAGCCAAGCCATCAAACACTCAAAAGCTAAGAGAGAAGTATTTCGCTGTTGCTATGCCAACTTTATCAAGATTAAGATTATGTTGTTGTAAGGTATATGATAAGATAGTAAGTAAGCATATTTATGTCACTTTTTGTCTGATCGTGAGAGGATGAACACATGTATAAATGTATACACTTTATTTGAATAAAATAAAATTTAATTTTGATTAAATCGTTCAATTGTTGTTGTGCTTTTTCAAAGTTCGGACACGGTAACATAACTCTGGGAGACCGAGCTTTGCTTGGGATCTTAGAAATTCGACATGGGAAAGTTGTAACTTACCGTAGGAAAATTAACGCCTGGATATGTAAAATGAAATAAAAGAAAATTCAATTTTTATGAAAAATAAACAAAGAGTTCTGTAATGAAAATATGTGTATGAGCATCAATCTTTATAAAACCCATTTATATAATTTTTCGAAAATCTCAAATTTCTTATCAACTTTAGCCTTTTTAAAAAGAAAATCAAATTAATAACACATGGTTAATGTCCTTAGTCCTGACATAACAATTTTTATATGTAGCCTGAAATTTCATCACAACATTGAAGATCAGACAATTAAAGACAAAGTTTAATATCAGTTCATTTTTTTGGTTTTTCATAAAAAACTTTGTTAAATACAGTTTTAACGAAAAATAGTAGCGAAAAGTGGGTGGATTTTATTAACACTAATTTCTAAATTTTGTCTCGGTCATGAGAAAAATCTCTGAAAAATTCATCAAAATCGTTAGGTAAAGCCGTTTCCCAAAAACCAAGAAAAAATTTATGTGATCATTGCAGGGGCAGGATTCAGGAATCATTTGATTTGTGTCCCAGAAATAGACCCGTTAACTAAAAACTGGCGTTGTAGTGGCCAGTTTTTACTAAATCTTGTTTTTAAACTTTTTTTCGTTCATCAGTTAAAGTAGTTCATTACCGTTAAAGCAGTTTCTGATATGCGAAAAGTGGCAGTGATTGGATTTTACTAAAAACATTTTCTTTATTTATTCTCGCTCACGGAATAAAATGTCATCCAAATCTTAAGCGCCGTTTCCGAGAAACCAAGAAATCATAAAAGTAGGCTTGTCAAAGGGTGGATTTTCCTAAATCAAACTTTGTCATTTTTTCATTCATAAAAATAAACTCGGAAAACTTCATTAAAATAGTTTGAGTCGTTTCCAAGAAACTTGGAAATATGAAGAGTGGGCGAGGTAGTGGGCGGGTCTAACTTTAAACTTTTTGAAAATTTTGTTCTTGCTCATCAAACCAAACTCTGAAATTTTCATTCAAATTATTAGAGCCGTTTCCAAAAAACCAATAAATGATAAGAATGGTCGTTCTAGTGGGTGGATTTTAATAAAACCAATTTCATAATATTTGCTCGCCCAAGGAAACAAACTCTTGACATTCCAACTAAATGTCATTGTTGATTTATTGTGCACATTTTTAAATTAACACATATTGAATCGGTGAGTGGAATCATATAATAATTTTTTATATTAATAAATACGAATGTTTCGTTTATATAAACTCGACTCATATAAATCGCTACGTTATAGAATTACAACTAAAAGTTGTTTATAAATGACATTTTGACCTGTTTGCTGATACGTAACTAAAATATTTATGTTCTACCTTAACGCTTATGTTCTATGTACTTGAACGCTTATTTTCACCTTTTTCCTCAATTTAAACTGTCACATGGGCTCTTATTTTGAACTTAAAACTTTAAGTTTCGTTTTAGCATGTATAAGTCATATATAAACAACTCTAAATTGTAAATAATTTTGTAAATGAGTTTTAATAAATGAAACATTTGTATTCATTAATACTTTAATGAAGAGTTAAAAACGTTTTAATTTTTACCAATTTTTAATTAAACTTTGGTATTATTTGTGGTTCCAGCTGTTTTATTATCAAGGGTCTAATCAAATACAGTTATCTAAAGCAAAAATTATGAAATAAATCTAGCTAAGGCAGCGCTAAGTTAGTGTTTCCTGCCGAGGCAGGAATTATACGAAATTAGTTATTGAAGTAGACGGATGTGTAACTTTTTTTCGTTTTGAAATTATTGTACTGATTTTGCCGCCCTAATCGAGTGCGGCCTTAGCCAATTGCATGTTTTGCCTATAGGCTAGGTTCAGCACCGATACCGATCATAGACCATTTGTTAGTCTTTTTACTCATAAGAATCCTTCATTAAAATTAACTAGAATTAGAATAGATTTAATGGATTATGATTTCGATATAGTTTCTAAACAAGGAAAGATGAATACGAATGCCGATGCATTAAAGAATTTAAAGAAAAAATACCACAACAAAACATTAACGTTATAACTAGAAACATGAAATTATATAATAAAGAAAATACTAGTTAAATACATAGAAAATCCGAAAATTATGCCCCCAATGGAGCCTGTACACCTTCACATATGGGAATGCATATCTATATCAGATACTAGAAATATTAAGAAGTTGCAACTTGTAAACATAAAGAATTTATTGGGGGCCACCAAGAGAAACGATATATGCAGTTAAAGAAAGAATCCATGTTAGGTTCAATGACATGTATTTATCAGAGTTAAAATTGATTTTGACGAAATTGTTATCCTATACAAAGCATGTGAAAATAGAAAAGCTAGCGTTACCAAAGAAGTACCTGGGAGACCGAGCTTTGCTTGGGATCTTAGAAATTCGACATGGGAAAGTTGTAACTTACCGTAGGAAAATTAACGCCTGGATATGTAAAATGAAATAAAAGAAATTCAATTTTTATGAAAAATAAACAAAGAGTTCTGTAATGAAAATATGTGTATGAGCATCAATCTTTATAAAACCCATTTATATAATTTTTCGAAAATCTCAAATTTCTTATCAACTTTAGCCTTTTTAAAAAGAAAATCAAATTAATAACACATGGTTAATGTCCTTAGTCCTGACATAACAATTTTTATATGTAGCCTGAAATTTCATCATAACATTGAAGATCAGACAATTAAAGACAAAGTTTAATATCAGTTGATTTTTTTGGTTTTTCATAAAAAACTTTGTTAAATACAGTTTTAACGAAAAATAGTAGCGAAAAGTGGGTGGATTTTATTAACACTAATTTCTAAATTTTGTCTCGGTCATGAGAAAAATCTCTGAAAAATTCATCAAAATCGTTAGGTAAAGCCGTTTCCCAAAAACCAAGAAAAAATTTATGTGATCATTGCAGGGGCAGGATTCAGGAATCATTTGATTTGTGTCCCGGAAATAGATCCGTTAACAAAAAACCAAGAAATAAGAAAATTGGGCGTTGTAGTGGCTAGTTTTTACTAAATCTTGTTTTTAAACTTTTTTTCGTTCATCAGTTAAAGTAGTTCATTACCGTTAAAGCAGTTTCTGATATGAGAAAAGTGGCAGTGGGTGGATTTTACTAAAAACAATTTCTTTATTTATTCTCGCTCACGGAATAAAATGTCATCCAAATCTTAAGCGCCGTTTCCGAGAAACCAAGAAATCATAAAAGTAGGCTTGTCAAAGGGTGGATTTTCCTAAATCAAACTTTTTCATTTTTTCATTCATAAAAATAAACTCGGAAAACTTCATTAAAATAGTTTGAGTCGTTTCCAAGAAACTTGGAAATATGAAGAGTGGGCGAGGTAGTGGGCGGATCTGACTTTAAACTTTTTGAAAATTTTGTTCTTGCTCATCAAACCAAACTCTGAAATTTTCATTCAAATTATTAGAGCCGTTTCCGAAAAACCAATAAATGATAAGAATGGTCGTTCTAGTGGGTGGATTTTAATAAAACCAATTTCATAATTTTTGCTCGCCCAAGGAAACAAACTCTTGACATTCCAACCAAATCGTTAGAGCCGTTTCAGAGAAACCAAGAAATCATAAAAGTGAGCGTTGCAGTGGGCGGATTTTTTAAAATAATACTTTTATTTTTTTTCTCGTTCATAAAAGTAAACTCTGAAAATTTCCATCCAAATCGTAAGTCTTTTCCGAGAAACTAAGAAATAAAACGAAAATTAGGCGTGTTTGTGGGCGGATCTAAATTATGACTTATTGAAATTATTTTTTCTTGCTCGGTTAAAAAAAACAAAATGTTCGTCCAAATCGTTAGTCTTTTCCGAGAAACCAAGAAATGATAAAAATGGGCATGGATTTTAGATAAAACCAATTTTACAATTATTTCTCGCCCACGGAAACAAAGTCTTACAATTTCACACAAATCGCTAAAGCCGTTTCAGAGAAACCAACAAATCATAAAAGTGGGCGTGGCAGTGGGCGGATTTTACTAAGTCATAAATTTTAATTTTGTTCTCGTTCATAAAAAGAAACTCTGAAATGTCATTAACATCGTAAAGTTGTTTCCGAAAAAACTAAGTAAAAAGAAAAGTGGGCGTGGCAGTGGGCGGATCTAGATAATGGTACTTTTAATTTTATTTCCTTGCTCATAAAAACAAATTCTGAAAATTTCATCCAAATCGTTAGAGCCGTTTTTAGAGTGGGCGTGGCAATGGGCAAATTGTACTAAAACTATTTTTTAAATTTTTCTCTTGCACAAAAGAACAAACGCTGAGAATTTCATCCAAATCATTTTGGCCATATCCAAGAAATAGAGGAATTTCTGAGAAAATATGAAATAAAAAAGTAGGCGTGGCAGTGGGAGGATTTGATATTTTTTTAAATTTGTTTCTCGTGCATTAGAGCAAATTGTGGAAATGAAATATTTGAAACAATATCGGTGCACAAATAGAGATATTTAACGAGCTGCAAAAGAAAAAGAAAGAAAATTGTCTAGACATTATATTATATGATCCGCCAAGAAGGATAGAGCATGCGAATGAGATGAATAAATTAATAAAAGAATATCATGATGACAAATTAGGAGGACATATAGATAGGTATTAGAAGATGTATAGCTTAGCTTAAGCAAAAATATGTATGGAAAAATATGAATAAGATGGTTAGAGAATATAATGGGTGATTTTTTAAGAGGTTTAGAACTTTTTAAAAAAAAAAAACACAAAAAATTCGAAAAAATGAATGAAATATTTATTTGAATCGATAGTTTGAACCTTGCACTTTAATGTTTAAAGATAATTTCATGCAAATGTTGACCGCGGCTGCGTCTCAGGTAGCCCATCCGCTGAGTCCAATTTTGGCATACTCTTTCACACATATCGGCCGGTATCTCACGAATGAATGCATGGATGTTGGCTTCCAGTGCGTCAATCGAAGCGGGCTTGTCCCTATAGACATTAGCCTTGACATACCCCCACAAAAAATAATCTAATGGTGTCAAATCGCACGATCTAGGCGGCCAATTGACCGGCCCGAAACGTGAAATTAACTGTTCACCAAACTCGCCTCGCAATTGCGCCATTGTTTCGCGTGCTGTGTGGCATGTGGCACCGTCTTGTTGAAACCACATATCATGCAAGTCAAGAACTTCCATTTCGGGCAAAAAAAAGTTTGTTATCATCGCTCGGTAGCGTTCACCATTGACAGTAACGCTGCGATTCGCATCATCTTTGAAGAAATAGGCCCAATAATGCCGCCGGCCCATAAACCGCACCAAACAGTGGCTTTTTCGGGATGCATTGGTATCTGTTGCAATGCTTCTGGCTGATCTTCACTCCAAATGCGGCAATTTTGCTTATTTACGTACCCATTCAACCAAGAATGAGCCTCATCGCTGAACACAAGCAGCGCGCGATGAACATTTCGAACCGAGCACGAATTTTGATAGTAAAATTCAATAATTTGCAAGCGTTGTTCATTTGTAAGACGATCCATGGTTAAATTGCAAACCAAACTGAAGCTGTTTGACAGTGACACAAGGTACTAAACACACGTCAGCTGTCAAAACCAGTGTTGCCAAAACCAAACCAGCTAAAAAATCACCCTTTAGATATAAATATTTAGTAGTTGTAGAACTTGTAATGAGGTTAAAATTAATAAATACAGTAAAGAACGATTAATTAAGACAGAAACACCTAGCACAACATTTGAAGTAATAACAGTAGATACAGAAGGACCACTCAGACCATCGAATGGATACAGGTATATTCTCACCATTCAATGTGAAGTAACCAAGTTCATAGAAGCATTTCCAATAGTCCCTAAAGACTCTATTTCAGTAGCAAGAATTATTGTAGAAAAATTCATTTTTAAATATGGTTGTTTTAGGAAGTTAAAAACAGATAAGGGTACAGAATTCTCTAACGCACTATAAGTAAATATCTGCAAAATACTAAAAATAGAGAAAACCACGTCAACATCATTCCACCGTGAAACTTTAGGGACAGTAGAGAGAAATCATAGAGTTCTAAATGATTATTTAATGACCACAGATGGAAAAGATGACTGGGAAGAATTACTACTTTACAACACTTACACATACAACACTACACCACACAGTACTACAAACTATTCAGCATTTGAATTGGTATACGGAAAGTTATGTGCTCTACCTTGTGAAGTCATCAAAAATAAAGAAAAAAATGTATAATTTTGATAATTATGTTAATGAATTTAAAATAAAGTTAAAATACGCTCATAAAAAAGCTAAAGAAACAAAAGAACAAAATAAAACATGTACAAATCAATCGAATGTATATAATTCAAATTTGGAAGTCTATTTAAAAGTTGGATATAAAAAAAAATTGACAAGCCATTCAAAGGTCCATATAAGATAATTGAACAAAATGGACCAAATAGTATTATAAAAATTGTCAATGAAAACAAAGAAGTTCATAACAATAATCTAATAAAAGCTAGAAATAAATAAAAATATAAAGTTGTAAATAATTTGCTGTACACAAAATCATTCTATCTAAATTCTCGAAACATTTGTAAGTAATCAATTTATTTTATAAAATATAAACAATTAAAAATATAAACAATGAAAAATGTAAACATTCATGTACTCGATGTGCATCGACCTACATGGGGTATTGTTGAGAATGGTCAGCCGTCACCTATCGATATCATCGGACGATGACCTGATCATATTACACATTCTCGCAGTCGGTCGCTATGCACCAAGTGCATTATAATATTTGTTCGTATTGATTTTTGCATATGACTCCACTTTGATGCGTCACATTGGCCAAGCAATCGGAATGGCTTTGAAGATATACAACCGAAGGTTTATTTTGTCAATTGGGCATTTAATTGTTACGTCATGTAGTGCAATGTATTTTTAGGTCATAAGCAAAATCAGTTCATATGAAATAATAAATAAATTGAAAGACATAGATTAAGAAAAAGGAAAAAGAAAAAGAAAAATTAAAATAACAAAATTTTTGTTAAACTAGTTTTAAGTATAAATAGGATAGAAATTCGTTAAATAAAGTCAGTCTAGTTTTCGAACACGGCTCGTATTATTCAATACGGCTGGAGAGCTCAGATAGTGAACCACTACAATATTTTATTGATTATTTCTTTTACAAAAATGAATACTTGTCGTAAAAACGCTCGCTGCATTATGAATTGGGCGACGATTTAGTAACTAGAAAAAAATGAAAGTGGTTCTCGTCACGCTCACGTCCCGTTTCCTCGTCGCATTGTGAATCAGTTTTCACACTTTTTTATTTTGACACTTTTTTGTTCAACTCTGTCACACTTTTTTATTTTCACTCTCTAAAACTTTTATCTTGACACTGTGACACTTTTTAGTTTCACACTGCCACACTTTTTATTTTCACACTGCCACACTTTGCTACTGATACACCGTCACACATAAAACCAAATATTCCGAAAGTAAACTGTTAAACTATAACGCAGTTCTGTTACACTCTCACACTGCCGCACTGTTTTACTATTATACTCTTACACTGTCGCTCTTAAAAAAGGCTGTAACTGACAGTGTCACGCTGTCACACTGTCAGACTACCAAGAAAGCCGACACACTGTCACACTGTTAGACTGTTGGCATGCCTAGAGTCGCAGCCTATTTCAATACCATTGAAAGTTATTGAAGAAAAACAATAAGGTGGGCCTTATTTGGGTCACCTACCTTACATACATATATATTTGCCATATGGCAATACAACAGGCCTAGGGGATCATTTGTAATGTTTCATTACAATGTAGATATTGAAAACCTGCAACGTTGCCTTGATGATTGCATAAATTGCAACAAAATTAGAAATCAAAAATAAATCCCCAAATTTTGAATGAAAATATAAATCGTTACTTTGAAAATAATTTAATACATAAAATATGCTATTATTTTTTTTAATACGGCACATGGCAGCTCAAATTAGAGGGGGCTAACTTCAGGCTCATACATATATATAAAGTGGTTGGAACGTAACAAAGTTAATAATACATTAAAGGAGAATCGGACATAACGCTTTACAAGAGCAATAACAACGCTCAGTTCAAACTGCTTTGTGAAAAGGGTTATTCGGTAATTAATTGTGATCTTAAATAAGCTACCTTATAAACTATTGTACTACATAAAAATGCCTTTCCATCCACATCTGTACACAGGTATGTATAAATCGTCGTTATTGCTTCCTAGACTAGCTTTCATAAATTTTTGCCGATTGTCCTTCAACAAACATTTTAACGCTAATAATACACGGACTTAGTATTTAAAACTTACTTCTGCGTCAACATTTGGGCTCAGTTCTTGTGGATCATAGTCATATAGTGCGACCATTCGCTTAACAGGCGTATTTGCGTAGATATCTCCCCATCGATCTCTGCTTACATTTCGCATGCTTTGCGTTGTAGTTGCGATTGGTGCAACGGCAGGCCCCGAACCAGAAGCTCCTAGATTAGTTTGTGTTTCATCTACTTCTGTAACCATATTGTGGGGCACATATCCTCTTCTGCCTCGTAACTCACCCCAGTAAAACCCATCCCCATCCTTATCTCCATATACCTAAAAAAAATAATTTTAAAATAAAAAAATAGCAAAAAGCAAAATAGTCCAGTCAAACCTTTGTGAAAAATACCATTTTTTTTTTAGGTTTTTACGAATAGCTTACCTCCAGTTTATCGCACATAAAAACTTGAAACACCAAATTTTTAGTAATAATATTCTCAATTATTTAAATGAAAGTTTTAGTTTTATTAAGATTGTAAGAAATTTACAGGGCTATAAAATGATCATACCAATTTTTTTTTTTTCAAATACATAAGACTCATTTTAATTAACTGTAACTATTTAGTTAAAACAAAATAAGTTTGCATTAAAATTATAGAGAATTTTACCATCAACAAATTTTGAACTTCGTTACTTACTGTGAAATATACTGGAACCGAGATATTCGTAAAAAAATTAAAAAAAGGCAAACAAAAATACTAACATCTTTTATGAAACAAGTTGTTCGGTGGTGCAAATTTGCTGCTTTCAAGGTCAAATGATGGTTTGGCTGGACGAGGAAAAGTCGAACAATATTATTTTCTTAGAGGGTGTCCCGTAAATAACGGATAACCTTGCAACTGGGTAAAGCTGGCTTTAAGAAAAAAATATAAAAAAAAAATTGCCCAGGTGGCTTCCATGTTATGACGACTTTACTCAAATGTCTGAACACTGAGACCACGAGTGAATGATTCTCATTGTTTTTATTTTTAAAATATTCTATAATATCTGTACTAATAGATAGGTAGTCAAATTTAACACTAGTTGTTGCATTTTTTTTAATTTTAATAAATATTTAAAATTAATTTTTTTAATACAAAAATTATAAAATATTTCTTTTCACCAAAGTTTGACCATAAAAATGTATGAGAGCATAAGCAGCGAACTATTTTAAAAAGTTGTCTATTTAATGTTCTAATGGCACAGCACATGTTTGTGTTTCAATAATAACTAATAACCATTAAAACTAGCTTTTAACCTACTGAAAGAGATTTTTAAAATTTACTCAAATAAAAATTAAGTTACAGTGAATACTCAATTATTAGGCCCATAAAAGTACTATTTGCAAATAATAAGTGGTAAAGTAAGTTACTGTTATAAAGAAAAAATCTCAAGTGTAGTTACAACACAAATATTATGCACTCTTATGTATGTACCTACAGTTCAACGCTTATATACTATATTTCGCCTTTCAAACAGTTGTTGCAATAAAACCAATCGTTTTCATATTTTCTTTCTGCATCAGATACCGATGTGTTGAATAGCTGAAATTGGTGTATCGACAGTGGAGCGACTTCACATATAATGTGATGTAAATATGTTCAACACAAAAGAAAGAGACACAAAAAGAATACGATTAGCGGGTGATAGTTTCATCGAGGCAACGGGGAAAGTTACGGTCGTTATCAAAACAGCTACGTGTAACATAACTTTGAAAAACGTGTTATGTGTGGCTTGCAGGGGAATTTTATGTCAGCTAGCAAAGCGGTGAATAACTGACTTAAGCTAGGAGCAGACGGCATATGAAAAGTCGCAAACGTTTGCGACTCTGACGTCATGTAAAAAGTCGCAAATATGCTGCAAATTCTATATCTCCATCAATGCCCGAAAACTTGCATATGGGGTGTTCACACGATATGCAAAAACCGTCCCAAAAGTCACAAATGCATTTGCGAACAAGGCACTCGCACATCATGTGTCCGCAAATGTGATCGCAAATGTTGTGGTCGATATGCGACGTGTTCAGACGATGTGCTATAAAGTCCGCATATCACCCATTTCCAATCATATGCAGGTTTGCGAACATTTCATATTTTTTTTGGAACTGAAAAATTCTCATCTAAAAATTTGTAACAAATGAATTGTGGTGCGGAAAATATTAAAAGCAGCCAGAATCGGAAAATTGTGGAATAATTTTTTCTTTGAACTTTAATTAGTTTTGCTGTATTTTGCCAATAAAAAGATTAAACAAAAATAGAAAAAAAAATAATGCACTTCATATTATAAAAGCAAATTGATATTTATAAAACCCTGTTGCTGATTTACATTATAATATCATCCCCAGAACTACCCACGCTTAATTTTAAATTTTCGAATATAATAATTAAAGTTCCATTTTATTTCGTTTAAATGTAAATCCTATAGGCTATAGGTACATGGAAGAATTTGACACAACAACAAATCTACTAGTAAAATGAAGAATCACAACAGCTGATATGCTGCATATGTGGAGATATGCAATGTTCGGTTTTCGTGTCATCGCAAATGCTTGGGATGGTCGCATATGGCCGCACATGCTCGCAAACTGTCTCAAATTATGTGCGAGTGTGTTCACACGATATGCAAGAAAGTCGCAAACTTAAATGCAATTTGGGTGTCGCACATATTCCGCAAATGGCTTGCGAGCATATGCGGACTGTCCCAAAAGAGTGTTCAGACGATATGCCATCAAAATCGCAAATGATGACGTAAAAATGACGTCAGAGTCGCAAACGTTTGCGACTTTTATATGCCGTCTGCTCCTAGTTTTACGGTGGTTTTCAATGATCAATTCGCAATTATTAAAGCTAGCTCTGGTTCGGTGGTAATTAAAAAAATATAATAACCTATTCGTGTTTGAGAATGCAATTAATTCATGTTTTTATTCGACCGCCGATAATTTGGCAAATATATCTATAATGGCACAATATATATGGCCACTTAAATTTCTCAAGCTTACAAGAATTATCAAGCAAAAAAATAGTGTGCGGGATGACAGTGTGTAATGTGCCACAAGAAATTAATTGCAACATTTGCATGAAAAGCAAGATTTGTGGTCAGGCGTTCCCTCAAGCTAGCCACACTCGCTCTAAAGAATTATTTTAATTGATTCACACGGACGTGTGTGTCCCAATTAACAAACCATCAGTTGGAGGTTCCCAGTATTTCATGACATTTATCGATAATTTGTCAAGGCACATGTCTGTCTATTTTATGAAGTCGAAAGGTGAGGTATTAGACAAATTTAAAGTGTTCAAGGCCATGGTGGAGTGTCAAACTGACTTGAAAATTAAAGCTTTAAAGAAGTGATAATGGTTCGGAATACATAAATACTAATTTTAATATTATTACTTTAAACGAGCTATTCTTGTATATGTATGTATATGTATATGTAATATATAATATTTAATATATAATATATAAAATATAATATATAATATATAATATATAATATATAATATATAAAATATAATATATAATATATAATATATAATTGGTTTCTGGAAAAGGGCTCTATAGATTTTGATGAAATTTTCACGTTTTGTTTTTTTTTGTGCAAGAGAAAAATTAAAAAAAGAGTTTTAGTGCAATCCGCCTATTGCCACGGCCACTTTTATATTTCATATTTTCTCGGAAATACCTCTATTTCTTGGAGATGACCAAAATGATTTGGATGAAATTCTCAGAGTTTGTTCTTTTGTGTAAGAGAAAAATTAAAAAAAAATAGTTTTAGTACAATCCGCCCATTGCCACGCCCACTTTTATCGTATCTTGGTTTCTCGAAAACGGCTCTAACGATTTGGTTGACATTTTCAGAATTTGGTTTTATGAGCAAGGAAATAAAATTAAAAATATCATTTTCAAGATACGCCTACTGCCAAGCCCACTTTTCTTATTACTTAGTTATTTCGGAAACGACTTAATGATTTTAATGAAATGTTCAGTTTCTTTTTATAAACGAGAACAAAATTAAAATTTAAGACGTAGTAAAATCCGCCCACTGCCACGCCCACTATTATGATTTGTTGGTTTCTCTGAAACGAATCCAACGATTTGTTTGAAATTTTAAGACTTTGTTTCCGTGGGCGAGAAATATTTGTGAAATTGGTTTTATCTTAAATCCACCCACTTCCACGCCCATTTTTAACGAACTGCTGAGCAAGAGCAGCACGAAAGTTTTTTTATGGACCATTACCATCGAACGACAGAAGGAAGACATGTTGCTGGTATTCCATTTCACAGCAACATAATCGAAATAGGATCATCCCTAAGTGGCACACATTTGAATATTGTAACCAGAAACCGACAAAACTTGTTACATTTAAGTTATTTTAAAGTTTTTTTCTGAAACAACTAAGTTGCATAGATGTTTCTGAAATGTTTTTTACTTTTCCTAAAAAACTGAAATAATATGAGTTGAATTAATGTTACATAAAAGTTTTTGCGCCCGTAGCTTGCGACTAAAATCATGTCTCTAAATATAAGTTACTGAGCAGTAACACTATAATTTCAATGCAATGTAACTTGAAACTGGTTCTGCTTGTAACTAAATTTGAAACAATTCAGTAACTTTTATCTTTTGCAACCTCCGAGTGACCCAATAGTAACCTAATGCTGACTTAGTTTAGAAAACTGAATTGCAACTCATATGCATCTAAAAGAAACTTACACTTTGAATAATTCACAGATACTGAACAGAGACAGAGTGAAATTATAGTAACTGGAATGTAACTCTACAGTAACTGCTTTCTTTCATATGTTAAAGTGCAAAATATTGTTGTTGATGTGTAAACATCTATGCTGGCGGTAGAGTGAACAAAAAACGTGAACGTTCGTGTGCAACGTTACGTCGTGCAACGTTACGGTGTGCAACGTTACGATCTGCATACTAGGATGGGTGCGTTCAGTGAAAAAAATCTTAAGATCCCCTTCAAGCAAAACCAAGTCCGTTTTGGATCCGCGCATGTTGATGTTTACACATATTAACCGTGAGTCCCGGCACTCCCACATTTTTTTTTCATTTCCCATTGCAAAATGGCAGCAAATAAATTAAAATTGTACAAATTTATGGAGAAGAGTGAAAAAAAATGGGAGTTTCTGGAAGAAGAAACGTTCTATTTTTGTGAACGTTGAATAATTTTAATGCTAATAAGTGCTCTACAAACCATAGCAAAAATGTTTTTAATTTTATCTGCAATAACAATTGCCTAGAGAATTCAATCACTGATTGGAAAGGCACTGAATTTGTTACAAAACGATCACAATGAGGTTTCAATTGTTTTAATAACTGAAGTATTTCTAAGAAGGAAACCTGTTTGTAACAGCACTCATGAAAGGAATTTAATTTTTTTTTTCTCTATTCAAAAAAGTTTTCTGAAACTCCGCACTAATTCAAACGGTGTCAATAGAGACTACTTAAAACTAAATGAGTAACTGAAAGGTTTAAGTAAAGTTTTCTGTAACAAAAATTAGTAACAATACCTTTGTAGGTAGGTAGGTATATGTTTTTGAGAATAATGAATTATATTATGATGATCCAATCCATGACCGGCGAAATGAACCTTTGGAAATGAGTGAGTGATTGTATGTTTACCCATAGTTGTATACAATATGAATTCATTAGGTTTTGTTTGTATAAATACAACAAAAGTATTTTGTGTTAAGGCATGATAACATACATTTATAAATACATACATTCAAAAGTAAACATATGTTTTGTATTTTTCCAATATACCTTCTGCTCAACGCCATTTAGAATAAGAGCTATTGATCCACGAAGTTCAACTTAATGACCCATATTAATAAAGGTGTTTTCAACAGGGACGCTACAAAAGTAGAGCAGCAAAGACAGCAAAGGATGCCATATTTCTTGTCGCTCTTTTGATATTTCTCTTCAATAAGGTTTGCCATTTCATGATGGAAAGATATAGGAGCCAACAACGAGTCGAAATTATTAAAATTTACTACCGAAATTCGGAGTCAGGGGCCTCAACGTTAAGAGCGCTACGTCCAATTTATGGTCGTCATAATCGTCCTAGCAGATCAACAATTGAGCGTCTAGTGGAGTATTTGAATCCACAGGCACAGTACAAAATGTTCCCGTGCCAGTGAGAGAAGAAAGTGCCCGTGGTGTGGAGAATATTGCTGCCGCTGAGGCTTCAGTTGCAGACAGCCCAAATGTGTCTCTCACACGTCGTTCTCAAGCGTTGGGCATCTCTGTGACGTTGTTGTGGCGAATTTTGCGAAAAGATCTTGGCCTACATCCTCACAAGATTAAATTAACGAAAGAACTGAAGCCGCTTGACCACCAGAAGCGGCGTATGTTCGTGAATTGGGCTGAGCAACAACTTGAAAATGATTCGGATTTTCATCGAAAAATCATCTAAAGCGATAAGGCTCATTTCTGGCTGAATGGCATCATCAATAAACAAAATATGCGGTATTGGTCAGGCAGCAATCCACACGTACTCCATGAGTCATCATTGCATCCCCAACAAATTACGGTTCGGCGTGGTTTATGGGCCGGCGGCGTCATTGGGCCGTATTTATTCCGTGATGATCAAGACCGGCACGTTACTGTGAATGGGGATCGCTACCGTTCAATGATAACCGAATATTTTTGGCCCTAATTGAATGATATGGACTTGGAGAACATGTGGTTAAAACAGGACGGCGCCACAAGCCACACAGCGAATGTCACAATCAATTTATTGGAAACCAGGTTTGGAGAACGTGTTATCTCACGAAATGGTCCAGTCGCTTGGCCGCCTCGGTCGTGCGATTTGACGCCGTTAGAATATTTCTTGTGGGGCTACTTCAAGTCTATGCCAACAAGCCAGTGACAATTGATGAACTTCGTACGAATATCGAACGTGAAATTGCAGCAGTATCGGCCGATTTATGCTTGAAAACCGTCGAAAATTGAGTTCAGCGTCTGGACTTCTGCAAGCGTGCCCGTGGTGGAGTTCCATACACAATGGCATCGAACGTACTTTCACAGGAATAAAGAATTTCATTGATACCCAAAACCGTTTTTGTTTTATTTAAAAAAAAACTTTTGTAGCGCTCTTATTGAAAACCCCGATAGTTATATCATAAAACCAGCTAAACTAGAGTCTAAAGCTGCTAATTTACGCATGTCTGTTTATAAAATGTTACAAAAGCTTGTGTGAACAGAATTATAAGGTTGCAAATGTTTGTGTAAGAAACGGAGTTAAAAACAACTTAAATTTGTATGTGACAGCGCCGATCACATCAAATTAGTTACAATGAGGTTACTATGAGGTTACATGAAGAACAACAATTGTCGACCATGTTTTTCAGCAGAAATAAGAAATATTAATTCTTTTTCTTAAAATAATAAACTTGCAACTCTTATTAAGTATTTTCACAGATGGAAGATCAAACTAAATGCTGGAAAGATAAAATCTATCTTTTTCACAAGAAAAAGAAAGCAATTATTTCTTCCCAGTAATGAGCTGGAAGTCAATGAAACGTGTATTAAATGGGAATCTAATGTGCAATACTTGGGAATCAACCTTGACAAACGGCTTATTTTTAATGAGCACATCAATAAAACGGTAAAAAAGGTAAACATCCACTTATTAACAGAAAATCCCTCTTGAGTATCGAAAACAAAGTCATTATACACAAGGTTGTTTTCCAATCAATTTTGTTATATGGATGTCAAGTCTGGGGAAACTGTGCCAAGTGCCACATTAAAAAACTTCAAGAGTGCCAAAACAAAGTACTGAAAGTGATGCTTAACTTACCTCGGTATCATTCGACTTATGTTCTTCATAATACAACGGGTGTTGAACTGATTAGTAGAAGAATTCTAAAGTTAACTGACCTTTTTTTAACAAAATGTGATATTTCCGAAAATCCTTTGATAGTGCAATTAAACTCCCATTAAATATTACTTAATTTATTAACTTATTTTGTTTTCTTTCATTTCATTGATTTATATAATCTTGTTATTTAGTTTATAAGTTTTATTATCATTTTGGTAAATCAATAGATTTATTTATGAATTTACTTGTTCATCTATTTATTTATTTATTTAGATCATTATTTATTTATTAATTAATTTATATATTATACTTATTTATTTATTTATTTACTTATTTATTTATTTATTTATCTATATCCTTATTTGTTTATCTGGTTATCTGTTAATTTGTAAAGTTATTTATATATTTATGCATTCATTTAATTTTTTTTTATTTTAATTATTTATCTACTGTTATAAAAAAAACCTTAAAAACCATAAAACAAAAAAAAAATATATATTTGAATTGGTTGCGTTTATTTATTCATTCATATAATATTATTAGATTTTAAATATTATTACAATATTTATATCCTTTGTTGTTTGTTATAATTGTTAGCTTGTTTTATAATCTAACGCTCTTATTAATTCTAAAATTAATATTTCTGATTTTTATTAACAATTTATTGTTCCTCTTTCTTTTCTCGTTATATTGAAGGTTTTTGTCATACTTTCCTTCAGAATGTCCATTTTCACCTCTGTAAACTTAAAACTTATAATAAAGTTAAAATTACTTATTCAGTAGAATGATATAGGTATTATTAAATATCAAATCTCTGTGTAAACTGAGCGGTAGCAACCACTTATGTGATTTGAAGTACGAAATAAAACATATCTATATCTATATAAACGAAAACTACCACTTTGATGCTTTTGAGAAGAAAAATTTTCATTTGAAACTTTCCAAGGATATCAAAAATTAAAGGTTTTTGGGATGTAAAGGTTTAGAATAAAAAAAAAAAAATATTATTTTCCAAAACTTCTGAATTGTATTTATTTTGAGTCATATTGTATGGTTCACCTGCCAACGTTTTGAAAATTCAGCTTATTTAACGCCGAAAATTTATAATCAGATTCATAAACTACCCAAACACCAAAATAATCAAAACAAAGTCAAACTTTTTTACAGCCATACTTTAAAATGTTTTGCAGAGAGGGTAGTGGTGACTAATTTGTAACTATAGTACGTGAGAAATATGGTTCCAGTATCAACGATATGTTAAAATCAGGTCATTTACTTGAAGTAGATCGTGAACCAAATAGATGGTGCTACTACATTCCTCATCATGCAGTTACACGTAAATTTCGCGTTGTTTTCGATGCATCATTTAAGACTAATCATGGGATATCCCTAAACGAAGCACAAATGATTGGTGAAAAATTACAAGATGATTTGTTCGACCTTATTATTGGGTTTTGTATACATTGAATTGGAATTACGACAAATGTTCAGAAGATGTATCTTCAAGTCGAAGTTATCAAAGAACAATGGGATGTCCAGCGGATATTTTGGAGATCAGATCCGAAAGATGAAATAAAAGAACATTGGTTGACAAGAGTGACATTTGGAATGGCCACAGCACCTCACTGTGCAGTTCGTGCAATGATTCAGTGTGTCCGAGATCAAAAAGGTGTATTTCCACGTGGGGCACGAGCCATCGAAAAGGATTTTTATATGGACGATGGTATAACAGGGGCAGATAGTGAAGAAGAAGCGCGCATTCTGTGAGTCGAAATGTCAATAATTTTGAACAACGGTGGGTTTCCATTAAGAAAATGGCATTCCAATGGTATTAATGTTGTAGCAATGCAATCAACACAACCAGCAAAAGCAGTCGATTTGGGAGAATTTAATGATTCGACGGTTCTAGGCCTTAAATGGTTACCTAGTAGGTACTGATAAACTGACGTTTAAATTTCCACCATAGTCACCAGAAGAGAAACAGAGGATGACCATGCGTGATATATTGAAGCAAATTGCTCAGTTATTTGACCCAAATGGTTATTTGGGCCCGGCTATTGTCGGGCGAAAATTATTATGCAACGTATATGGAAATCAAAAATCAGTTGGGGCACACAAGTTTCGGGAAAAATTGGCCATGATTGGTTCGAATTCCAATCGCAGTTACAAGAACTTGCACGCATTCGAATACCGCGTTGGCTTGGAACTGCTCCACACCATAGCTTTACACTCCATGGGCTTGCAGATGCATCTTAGTTAGCCTACAGAGCCGTTTTTTATGTCAGAGTTGAACACGGAAAGAAAACACTGTGCATACTACTCGCATCTCGATCACGAGTTACACCTGTGAAAGCAATATCAGTACCACGTTTGGAACTATGCGGTGTGGTTCTGCTAAGTGAACTTTTGGCAGTCATCAGGAAGGCATGTAATTTTGAACTTGATCGAACAATTTCATGGACTGACTCATCGATAGTATTGAACTGGATGCAGAAAGATTCAGACACTTTAGAGCCATTTGTACATAATCGCATTCAAAAAATCCTTAAATTGGCAGCTGATTGTGAATAGCGACATGTAGCAACTGCTGACAATCCAGCTGATTCATTGAGTCGTGGTGTAGCATAATCAAGGCTGGAAACATTGAGGACGTGGCTGATTAAAAATGAATCCGAATGGCCTGCTTTTCAGTGCTTATCGAAAGAGAGGTACATGCTGAAATGAAATCAAATTGGTTAGAAACGGCTAACGATAAGAAACTACGACCAATTCAAAAGGCCTTTGTCAATGTTGCTGTATTCGAAATTCATGGTGAGAGTACCTTGGGAAATACTAAGTCAGATTTGCTAACTCGAACATCGTCTTAGCGTTGTCTTATAAGAAGAACAGCTTGGCCTTGGCGATATATAGACAATCTAAAGTTACATGGAGAAGATAAGTGTAAACGAGAGACAGTGGTGACGTCACCGAAGCAGAAGAGGAAAAAGCATACTTACTTAATACTGCGGACCAGAATTAAAGGCTTTCCAGTAAGAAGTCAATTACTTTGACTTAACCTATTCATTGATGAAAAATCTGGTACATTTGAGGTTAAGGCAGAAGAGAGAAGTATGTTGCGTTATTTGTCTGTATGTCAACAAAAGCTGTTTATCTGGAACTGGTCGAGGATTTATCAACACAATCTTTCATTGCGGCATTTATTCGATTTACTGGCATCCGTGGTAGCTGCACTCAATTGTGGAGTGATAATGGAACATGTTTCGTCGGCACTGAGAAAGAAATAACCAGAATGGTGAACAGTTGGTCACAGATTGACTCCGATTCATATAAACAAATATGGTTATTAAGAGTGAAGTAGCATTTCATTACACCTTCAGCACCGCAGCAAGGTGGCTTTGGGAGTCACAAGTGAAGGCAATGAAATATCATTTGCGTCGAGTTGTTGGGAAACAAAAGCTGACAAGAACCGATTTTCAAACTCTGTTGGCGCAGATAAGTGCTATTCTGAACTCACGACCACTTACTGCTTTATGTGATGATCCAGGTGATCTCAACTTTTTGTCCCCAGGACATCTTATTTGCGGAAGACCTCTCAAGCAGTTGTTTGGAGAACAAATCAATTAAACCCAAAAAATGACGATTCGCAATAACGCAGCAAATGTCGCAATCATTTTGGAAGCAGTGGCATCAAACATATTTGCAAGAACTTAAGCAACGATCAAAATGGAAAATAGCACGTGAAAATTTGAAGGAGGGTGATCTAGTGCTGATAAAAGATGAGAACGTACCACCAACTTTTTGGCCAACCGGTCGTATCATAAGAACGTTCCCTGGATTGGATGGTCACGTTCGAAACGTCGAATTACAATTACAAGGCAAGAAACGACGAATTACTAGGTCAGTGCGGAAACTAGTTTTACTGCCGTTTGATAAAATTGAAGAATCCGCTGACTCTTCAAGAGGGGAATGTGTCGCGGCGGTCACCTCTAGCCATTTGCATGTCTCAGAATGCGGTAATGTCTGACAGTGGAGCGATGCGATGTGCTCCTATGAGTGTGGATCTACATTTTAAATGATAACAGGGGGGTTCAGCTACTGGAACGATTTTTGATAATAATTTTGTTTGATTTGTTCCGAAATTAATGTTAATGTAGCTATATATATTTTTATAGTACTATCATGAAGAGGAACGAACGCAACGCCACCTGGGCAACCGCGGCCTAACTAAAATTTGTGCAGACTTAGGTGTCCAGTTTTAAGAGTAGGCAAAGTATCAAATAATTTAATTAAAAGTAGGAGATAAATAAGAGAATTATTATGAAGGCTAAGGGAAAATTGACGATAGAGAAGAACCTATACAAAATGTATGGGAGTTCAAGGGGCACAGGAAAAAAGCTAATTTGTTCTTTTTGCTTTTATCATTTTGTATAGAAAGGGGAAAATGTTTTTTTTTTGTTTGTTTTTTTTTTTTGGGTATAGAAAGAACGAAAATAAATATTGTTCAAAAGAAGGCTTGATTTGCCTGTGACGTAGGGTGGGAATAGAGGAAATGTATAATATGCATGCAAATTATTCAAACTCGGTTACCACTTAGAATAATAATGTTGTTTTAAATGAATACTTTTTGACTGAATTGTATAGCGAAGGATGTCATACGCTTTTGTAGGTAGGTTTTCCGTTGAGATTTAAGTTAAGTAAATACATAGGTATAAATATATTAGAATGGCTCTATTTAGGTATATAGGTAGGTATATAGGTAGGTATTGACAGATGATTGTTCGTTAATGTTGTAAAATTCAAAAACTAACCATCAGATTGAGCTGAAACATATAGACAATGCATTTTTTGATGAATCAGAAGTTCATGTAAATAATGTTTTTTAAACTTTTCTATAAATTGAGCTGAACATCAAAATATAAAAGTTTGCTAAAAACTCAAGAAATAATAATCTGATTGAGCTGAAACTTGAGAAGTTTTAAATTTACCGTCATACCTGCCTATCATCTGATGAATTTATTACGTGTAGTTTTTCATTTAATTTTTAAATTAATGTTGCCTTAGGTTTTTTATTCAGACAAATTTATAGTTTAGACTTTAAGAAGTGAAAATTATCCTAATTTAATTAAAATTAGTGTGTTTTTTCTTGAAAATTAATTATCAATGTTCTGGAAAGTTAAAACAAGACACTTATTTTTCTGCATTAGGCTTCAATTTAATAAAAACATGCTGATGACACAAGTTAGAAACACTTAATTAAGTTAAATTTTGTAAGAAATCGGTTTGAAATGCTAAACAATTAACAAATGTGGTAATCATGTCTTACTTTTTGTTATACGTTTGACCTTTTTTTTTAGTAAAATTGGGGATATCGGTTGGTTTGTTTCTTATAGTAACGACTAAGTGGGTGTTTGAGTGGGATTATTTGCTTGCGAATAAGTTTAAGAGGTCATTTTGAAACAATAAATTTTTATTTATTCTCACAAAAAATCTGTTTAAACTTAATTTTATTTAAAAAAAAAATAGTTTTTAGGAGTATTACAATTGTATACTCCAAAGTCTTGTCTTTTTCAATTTTTGAAAATTATTTGGATTCAAAAAAACTATTTTTTTCGAAATAATTTCCTTAATTTTTTTGAAAAAAATTGTTTTTTTTTAAGAGTATTGCAATTGTTTTTCAAACTAAAACACCAAATTTTTGATTTTTTCACATTTTTCAAAATTGTCTATATTCATAAAAACTAATTTTTTTCAAAATAATTTGCTTAATGTTTAAAAATAAAATAGATTTTAGGAGCATTGCAATTGTTTTTTTAAACTAAAACAACAAATTTTGGATTATTTTCGGAATTATCAAAATTGTCTTTATTTATAAAACTATTTTTTTCGAAATATTTTCTTAATTTTTGTTTAAAAATAGATCTTAAGGAGTATTTGAATTGGTTTTTAAAACTGCAACACCAAATTTTTACTTTTTTTATGTTTTAAAAATTCTCCTACTGATGAAAACTATTTTTTTCGGAAAAAATGTACCGACTTAATTTTTTTGAAAATAGGCTCTTAGGTGTATTTCAATGGGTTTTAAAAATTGATAAGCCAAATTTAATTTTTTTTTTAACTTTTGAAAAATGGAAAAAAAAAAACATAATTTTTAATAGAAGGGAGTATTTAAAATGTACGTACATACCTACCTACCAAATACATTCATACACTATGAAGATTAGGAAGGTATCAACCTATCCATATTTTTTTAAAATTTTTAAAAATTCAATGTCTTAATAGGTATCACCCTGTGCATAACCACCCACCCACCTGCATCCCTAAATTGATATTTATATACCTTCCTAAGAAACAATTTATACGTACCTGCCTAATACCTACATAATTATTATTATTTTTGTTATTCAAAATTTCAATTTTCTTCTTTTTGAATAACAAAAATAATAAAATACCTACGGTGAAAAAAGCCTACCAAACATCTATTAAATATAGCTATACCTATGTACCTACTTTACTTGAAAATTGGGTATACCTACCTATGCACCATAATTCAAAATGTAGCAACGTTGTATTCCACTAAGCTATAGTGAAATTTAACAACGTTGCTTTGAATATCAACAAAACTGAAAATCTAAAAACAAATTCAAATCGTGCTGAAAAATAAAAAGCATAATGTTTAAACATATAAATATAAGTCTATAGCTCATAGGAAGCAAAAAATCTATTCTTCAAAAAGAAACGTCAAAAAAATGGCAACAAAATTTAATTTGCTCCTCCTAATTGTTGTCGTTGCCATGACGCGAATAGCTGATTCAATTTTATCTCCCTTACTCCCTTTATTTATATACAAATTGAAAATAATACAATCTTCCCTTTCTTGTTTGCTCTCTTAACTCTGCTCACAGTTAAATATATATAGAATCCTCTCAGTCTGCAACGTCAATTTTATTGACTACAACGCCACCAGCACAACCGAGACCCAAGTAAAAATATCTGTTCCATGAGAGTACTATAGAGTTTATATACAAGGATTAATGTCTTTCAGTTTATTATTATTATTTTGTTTTTCTGATGAAGTTAGATCGATTTAAACGAGAAAATAATTAAAATTGATAAAATGGGAAAATATTATAAAAGATGCTGAGATCATTAAAGACACAAAAGGTATTTATCTCAATCAGATATAGTCCATTTTTTCTCTTTCATTTAGCTGAGTTATCGACACTAGGTTTTTGGGAAACGGCTTTACCTAACGATTTTGATAAATTTTTCAGAGTTTGTTGTCAATAACGAGACAATAAGTTTTAATAAAATCCACCCACGTTTCTCCAATATTTTTCTTTAAAAGTATATTAAAAAAAAAAGTTATTTATGAGAAACCGAAAAAATCAATTGATAATAAACTTTGTTTCTAATTGTCGCATCTTCAAGGTTTTGATGAAATTTCAGGCTGCATATAGAAATTATTATGTAAGGACTAAGGACTAAGGACTAAGGACTAAGGACTAAGGACTAAGGACTAAGGACTAAGGACTAAGGACTAAGGACTAAGGACTAAGGACTAAGGACTAAGGACTAAGGACTAAGGACTAAGGACTAAGGACTAAGGACTAAGGACTAAGGACTAAGGACTAAGGACTAAGGACTAAGTACTAAGGACTTAGGACTAAGGACTAAGGTTATTAATTTGATTTTAATTTTTAAAAATGTAAAAGTTGATAAGAAAATTCAGATTTTCGAAAAATTATATAAATGGGTTTTTAAAGATTAATGCTCATACACATATTTTTGCTATTAATCCACTCCCAAAGTATGATAATATGCAATCGGCTCTTGTACTATAAGGGGACTACTTGGGATAGAGTGTTTTTTAAAATAGGCGTACATTAAAAGCTGTAAAATTGATCTTTCAAAACAAACGCGATTTTGCCTTTACCCAAGCCTGAAACTTCAACTTTGTTTAAAGATTTTAACCTTCAGGAATAAAAAAGAAGTATTATAAAAAATAACGGAATTCTACTTAATGATGATTGATAATCGATCAAAAAGGATATATTGATAATTTTAAACCATCATCCCCCAAAATTTCAATCCATCCCCTTAATAAGATACAAATCAGAAACCCTACAAAGGGTGCCAAACCTGCTTGTGGGCAAGACAGGCAATTGCCTAGGACGGCACTTGACTAGGGCGGCAAAATCAGTAAAATAATTTCCTCAATAACTAGCTACTTCCCTGTGCTTTTTTCGTTCTTCTTTGTTGTTCGTTCTATTTAGGATTATTCAGAAGCTTTAATCGAAATTGCAAAAAGTTCGGAATTCGATGAAAATTCAAGTTTTAAAACAATTCAATTTGGTTAACACATAAACAAATTCAAGTTTGGGTTGTCAACAGTAATTTGGAACGAGTTTATATGGAAAATAAATATCCCTTAGAAAATGCTCAATCAAAATCAATGGACTTTTTTACCTGTTTGGAGAATTTAGATAAATTGTGACAGTACTTTCAGATAAACCGTTCTGAGGAATATTTGTTTGAACATTATACAAGAACGCCGTAAACATTGCTACTAAAATGAACATTCAAGCGGATTTCATTGTGTCTGTTTGATGAGCCTACGTAGTCGCCATTATCAATCTGAGCAATCTCTTCAAACGATCGATCCAAAATTGAAATTTAAAGCTTTCTTGTTTTACGTTACCGATGCTACGCTATCTTTTAATGAGCGCTTTGCGCAGCCCAAATTTTGGATTTCTTTGCGATATTTGAAAGAAGAAGAAATATTTAAAAGGCTGCGAACAACTTGAAGCAATATTTACAGCAGCAATTGACAAGATCTGTTCAATGATATTAATATATTTAACCAACAGCAGAAGTTGTTGTTAATTGCAAACCTTTGTCAATTTATATTATTTAGCTTCACACTTCATACTTGAATTGTATCTAAATTTATTAACGGCTTTTAAGATAAGTACTATTAACAATTTCTGTAAGTGTTGCATCAGGTTCTCGAAACTTAAGCTTTTAAAAACCTCGCTCAACAATGTTCCAAGAACGATTAACCGGTCTTCCAAATTTCAATTAAAAAATATATGCTTAATCGCATTGAAGAAGAAGAAATCGCTACAAGATTTGCAAAAATGAAATCGCGGAGAGCAGCACATTAGTTTAAAATTTTTGTAGATATTATTTTGGCGAAAGCCTTTGATTGTTATTAAATAAAACCCTATGTAAATGTTAATGTTGTCGAGGCAGCAAAATATCAATTTATGGACTAGGGTGGCAACATTTATAGGTTCGGCACCGCCTACAAATATAAATGTCCACTGAACTGAAGGCAGAACCTATAACATTAATATTTAATACTTTCTTGCTAACAGTTTCGTGCAAGCGTATTTCCGTATATTTTTGGAAACTTTTCTCACGAAAATGCCTCAGGCCGTAACTAAGATATTAAGTGCCCCATGCACAAAATATCAGTGTCTTCACCGGTGAATTAAAGCAAAAATCTATTCCACAACACATAAACTGCATCTCATATATACATGAATAAAAGAAAAGCCCGAGAAATTTCTCCAGAAACTCCATCATCAAAAAAAACGCAATCAAACGCAATTATAATGCCAGAGCGGGTAGGATCAATGTCCTAAAACGATCTTTGTAATATGCTTGGCGTGCTTCTTGATTCCAAAATGGTGGAGTTGGCAAAAAAAAGTGACATCGATGCCATCACCACCGCCTACCAACAAATCGTCGAAAAAAATGCTTTATTAACCTCTAAACTAACAGCCTTAGAAAAGAAGTATGACCAACTAGAAAATCAAATCGAAGACATACAAAGAAAAAACACCGAAAACAACCTAATGATGAGGATAGAGATATTGGAAGGCCGAGATGAAAAGGCACACGCACAGAGTATTTGCACAAGCATAATTCAACCCTCACCATCTGTTGAAAATTTACAAATTCATGAAATAAGATCGAGAAATCCTTAAGTGAAAAATTTCATGGTGAAGCTTGATTCAAACCAACAAGTAATTGCTGCACTCAAAGCATCAAACACTGGTGCCACTTTATCAAAGGACCTACCCGCTTCTATTAGGCAAAAAAGAAACAAATTGTTATCTATCAAAAAACGCCTGAACGAATATAATCGGAACATAAAAGTTCTAGTAAGAGACAACAAAATAGCCGTGTTTTTTTGCAAGCCCTGGGAGATTAAAAACGATTAGAGACGCCATTACAGAAATAAAATGGAGTTTCCGTACAAACTATCGATAACAAGTATGCAATTCACGCCGGTAACACAGTTTTTCTCCGTGCTTAAGTTAAGCCCCGAGAATTCTCCGCGCTTAGCTAAGCCCGAATGGGATTAGTTGTTATTGCATTTAACACGTAAATTGCATGACAGGACGTCGTTTTTTCCGACCAATTTCCTCGGGGCTTGCAATGAAACACGGCTAATGTTCGTGAACAGAAATATTTTCCGATGGAGTCCTTCGTTAGGATTAATAGATATTAATGCTGAAGATGGGATTGTTGTTTTAAATGACATCTACCATGCGGATATAAGTCAACACCTGTGTTCTCTTCTGGAAAATGACATCACGTCAATACCAGCTGATTTAAATAATAAACAACAAACGCAAGCGCCACCTGGTCATCAGAATAATAATAGCCGTATAGTAGATACACAAACCAATAATTCAATTTTAGCGTAGGGTAAAGGCGCCGTCTGCCAAAATAAAAATAAAAGTAAAAAGAAAAGTAAAATTACCGTAATTAAAAAATTCAAAATATTAAGTTATAATATATCTGGCTTGAAAAATAAATCTTTGTTTGTAGACTTTTTTAATGTAATCAATAATTATGATTTTTTTGTTTGTTGTATGAAACATTTATTGTAGAAGATGAATATTATGCACGCATAAATAGTTTTAAAAGCTCCAAATTTATTTCGATCCCAGCAACTAGGCAAAATACAAGAGGAAGAGCGAGTGGAGGATGCTTTTTGGCTACAAAAACAATATTAAAAAAATATTGCGTGAGTTATAGAATTGCTTCCCAATCTAAATAACAATAAAACCATACCAAGCGTATTTCATATCGCTTCATAAGAATCACTTTGATATTAAATGCACAATTGCACACCAAGCATATTTGGTTAAATACAATTCATATGAATCGACACCAACAGGATGTCATAAAAACTAATGTAAACAATGATCGTTCAACAAAGTATCTTCTTCCGAATATAAAATTAATGTAAACAAAGATCGTCAATGATCGAACTTCTTTCATTCCAATAAAATTGAAACATCATCAAAAATGATGATATGCATGTATCCACACATATATATACAGTCAGTAAGAAGAATACCAATATAAAATTACTGCATATAAAAAGGGTATTCCTGGCAAGCAGCAAGCCAGTTCTATTATAACTCTTCTACGTACAGCTGAAGATTTCCCCCCACCAGTGGTAAGGGATCTGATGCTTTTATTTAATAAAGTAACCATTGAATATTAAATGTGTGTTTTATTTCAAATCTTTTTAAAAAAACAGATCCCGGAGGATCAAAGATAAAATTGGCGCAGTCGGTAGGATCTCACTAAGATATTAAACGCAAATTAATTGATAGATGAGATTCAGTGATCGAACCGAGAAAATAATTTATTTGGTAGAATTTTAGAAAGGATTATCGAAAATAATCTAGGACATAATTCGCGATCAAGAAAAATTTTGTTCTGTAACAAAAACAAAATTGTGTTTTGTGAAAATTAATAACACCGAAGTGTTTTAGTGGACAAAACTATTTTTTTTTTTAATGAAAACTAATTGCCGAAGTAATTAATTCAATTCAAAAAAAAAAAAATATTAATCGTAAAAACACCGAAGTGATTTTTCGAGTTAAAATAAAATAATTATATGCTCTATAAACGCTAACGTGTTAACAACAAAAATACATAATACACGAATTCTCGTAGAGAGATTAGCAGAATATAAAAAAGCAATAAAATTAAAGTGTCTACGAAAAAGACAAAAGTGTCTATGTAAAAGACAAAGACAGTGAAGGAAAAGTTACATATATCAAAGTAATATATATTAAAAAAAAAAAAATAAAAATAGACGTAAATAATGTGAGCAGTTAAAAGATATAAAGATACCTACTTAAATTGAAAAATAAATAAATACTGCAGCAAGAAAAATAACTTTTAAAATATCTAAAAAAAAAAAAAAAAAAATAAGTGAATGAAAAACTTGTGGAAATTAAAAGGAAGAATTTTTAAAATACAAAAGGAAAAAATAAATAAAATGAACGCCGCAGATCAACAAGCTCAACAAGCTGCACTTGCAAATCAGCAAGCACAATTAGCCGAAGTGCAAGCACAAGCTCAAGCAAGAGCACAAGCTCCGATGGATCCAATTCAACATACAGTTTGGGCAGAAAAGCAAAAATTCTATTTAAAAGAATTAAGGATGATTAACCCATTTAAAGTATCATCAGACAATCTAGCTCTTTTCATATCATCAATGGAGTAATTACTGGAGAGAATCCAAGATCCAACTTATATGGAACAAGCAGTTTTTGTGGTACATCAGAAAATTCAAGGCGAGGCTTTGAGAGCAATCAACAGTCTACAACATCTTGCACCTTGGACAGACGTAAAAGTACAGCTGGTAAGACAGTTTGGTGTAAAAAAATCATATCTTAAGTTAGTTACAGAAATAAATAGTGTCAATGAGAATGACACAGTTAAAAATTATATTAAAATTGACAACTTATTGCAAGAGTTGCAAGCAAAAACTCAACTTGAGCCAGATAATATTTATAATCAGAAAAATAATGAATGTATAGCTTTAGAATCATTTAAAAATACTTTGTCACCTAGCCAAAAGGCAATAGTGATTGCAAGTAAATCAAATAATATTATGGAGGCTTTTGACCTCTTAGAGAGTAACAATATGCTTAGGAAAATTCCTGAACAAATTAAATATCAAAACATACCAAAATTGAATCAAAATAATTTTACTCAAAATCCAAATCGGAATCCTTTTAAAAATAATAACAATATATATCCCCACAACTCATTTAGACAAAACAATATTAATAACAATTTCAGGCCTCAATATGATAGAATATCTTCAGAACAAGTGAGACAAAACAATCACAGAATATTTGGAAACACAAATCCAAATAATTTTAGATTCGGATTTAACAGAAATAACCATCAGACAAATTTTAATAATAATAATCAAAGACCACACAACTCAGGACAGTATAGGAATAATAATTATAATAATAATAGGAATCCAAGGCTAGAACCTATGGATGTAAATAATGCAGAAATTAAACGCGAAGAGGTAAATTTTATCATAGCCGGGAAGAAGAAGCACTTCCCATAATAAAAATAACTCTAAATAACAAAAAAATTAATATTTTAATAGATACTGGCTCAACAACAAGTATACTTGATGAGTCACAACTATTAGAAATTCCGAGAACTTTAATGAAAGTTCCAATAAAAGTTAAATCATTAAATCATGAAAATATAATAAAATTTGAGATTATAACAGAAGTACCGGTAGAATTCAATGAAGATGAATCTACCATGGCATGGAAGTTAATGAGAATAAAAAATAATAAATTTGTAGGAATTATAGGTCAAAATTTATTAAAACCTATAGGAGCGGAATTAAATTTAAAAGAAGGATATATAGAAATAAATAAGAGAAAAACATTTTTTGAAAATTATGATAAAGAAAAAACAGCAACAGCATGTTTATATGAATATGAAGAAATTCCAACTCTAGATTATTGCAACTCAATGCAAATGAGTCAATTAGTAGATGAGAATTTAAACTCAGAAGAAAAACAAGAATTCAGAAAATTTATTGAAGAAAATAAATATATTTTTTATAAAGAAGGAGACAAACTTACTTCAACAACACAAACTATGCATAGTATTAGGACTGAGCATGATAGCCCCATATTTAGTAAAATATATAGATACCCTAAGATCCACGAAAAAGAAATTGAACGCCAAGTTAAAGATTTATTGCAACAAGGTATAATAAGAAAAAGTGTTTCCCCTTACAATGCACCTATTTGGGTAGTCCCAAAGAAAGTAGACAATTCAGGAGAACAAAAATGGCGAATGGTAGTTGATTACAGAAAATTAAATGAAAAAACAATTGAATTTAAGCATCCTATACCTAATATCAATGAGATATTAGATAAATTAGGTAGAGCTCAATATTTTTCAACTCTTGACCTTGCCAAAGGTTTCCATCAGATAAAAATGAATCCAACTGACTGTGAGAAAACAGCTTTCTCAACTCCATATGGACATTACGAATGGTTACGAATGCCATTTGGTTTAAAAAATGCACCAGCTACTTTTCAAAGAATGATGAATGAAGTTTTGGACGGATTAATTAATAAAATTTGTGTAGTATATCTCGATGATATATTGATTTTTAGTACATCACTACAGGAACACATGGTGAATCTCCGATTAGTTTTTCAACGATTAAAAAAGTATAACCTTAAAGTACAGATAGATAAATGTAATTTTCTTAAGAGAGAAACTAAGTTTTTAGGACACATAATTACAGACAAAGGTGTGAAACCTAATATAGATAAAATAGAAGCTATAGAAAATATACAACTTCCTATTACATCTGAAGAAATTAAATCGTTCCTAGGAATAACAGGGTATTACAGGAAATTTATTAAAGATTATGCAAAAATTGCACAACCCATAACCAAGTATTTAAAGAAAGATAAGAAAATTGATAAAAACGATATAAATTATATTAAAGCACATCAAGAATTAAAGAATGCACTTCAAACAGAACCAGTACTTGCATACCCCGATTTTAATGACAGATTCGTTTTAACGACAGATGCATCCAACTATGCAATTGGAGCAGTATTAATGCAAAAGGGTCACCCAATTACGTTTATAAGTAGAACTCTCAACGAACATGAAAAGAACTACAGTACAACGGAAAAAGAATTACTAGCTATAGTTTGGTCAGTAAAATATTTACGACCGTATTTATATGGCAGACGATTTGATCTTAAAACAGATCACCAACCCTTGAAATGGCTTCAAACAAAAAATTTAGGTAGAGATATTTCACCACGGTTACAAAGATGGATACTCCAGTTAGGAGAATATGATATGCAAATTGAATATTTAAAAGGTACGAGCAATACTGTAGCAGATTTTTTGAGTAGAGAAATTAAATAAGCCAGAAATAAACATGTTAGAGCAAGATTCAGTTACAATACATTCGCAACATGAAGAATTGAATGATCATTTTCTAATTAAAGATAGCGCAGTGAACATATTTAAGCAACAAATAATATTACAATCAGGAAATGGGATAGACAAAAACTGTAAATATAAAAGAATACATATAGGAATAAATGAAATACATAAAGACAATTTTAATGATCTTATAATACCATTAGTAGAAAGAGTTAACACAGGAATTTATACTGAATTAACAGACAGCGAGTATAATGTACTTCAACAAAAATTAATAGAGTTATTTGGAACAAGAATAAAATTTTATAAATGTCAACATTTTGCTAAAGATTTAGAGACAGAAGAAGAAACTATTAAACAAATAAAATTATATCATGAAAAAGAAACAGGTCATTCAGGAATCGAAGAAAATTATAGAGGACTTAGAACAAAAATATATTTTAAAAAATTAAAAGAATTAATAAATGACGTAATCAATAGTTGCAACATATGCAAGCAATCTAAATATGATAGACAACCAGTTAAAGAAAAATTTCATTTGACAGAAACACCAAAAGATATTAATGAAATAGTTCACTTAGATATTTATTGTATTAATAAAACAAAATATCTAACATCAATTGATAAATTTAGTAAGCTAACTACAGCTAAATACGTTCCTAATGTTTCTCATGAAACTTTAGAAGAAACAATTTTACAATTATTAGCAACGAACGGTAAATCAAAAAGATTTGTAATGGACAATGAATTCAACTTTCCTAGAATTATAAAGTTACTAGAAGACCTTGAAATAGAAATACATTTTACTAGACCTAACAGTCATACAGGAAACTCAGATATCGAAGTTTTCCACAGAACATTAGCTGAAAAAGTAAGAGCAATCCTAAACGGAAAAACGAATCCTAGTATACATGAGATTCGAATAGCTGTTCACAAAGCCAATCTTTTTTTATAATACTTCAATACATTCCACTACTAAACAAAAACCATATGATATACAGAAAGGAAATGTAGATAAAAATAAACTTCATGATGTCATGATCAAAAATAAAACGAAACTTATTGATAAATTAAATATAAATCGAGAGGAATACAGTGAAAATAGAACGGAAGGTTTTGTTAAAAATTCTAAAACGGAACGTCATGAGACAGCACCAAGATATAAGTATGATAAACTTGAAAATCAACATACAAAGAATATTCAGAAAGAAAGAAAGAGTAAGCATATAAATCAAGACAATTTAATCAAAGCAAGTCAAAAGAACAGAAAAACTCAGAGAAGAGCTTTAGTTTAGATTCAGATACAGATTGAAGAAGTCGAAAAATGAAAAGTCTCGTGGTTATAGTGGCTATTATTAGCTTAGTAGACAGTAAATTAATTGCGAAAGACATAATAAACAATAACGGTTACGCGATAATAAAATATGATGAAGTTAACATAGTTAACAAGTTTAACTCAATCTTACACATAGTAAATTTAACGAAAATAAATGTGTTATTAACGAAAACAATAAATCAGTGGTTAGAACAAAAGAATTTTATAGTGAAAACTCCTGCTGATATTATATTGACAACACATATAGACAACGAACTAAATTTAATTCAAGAAGAATTAAAAAGTATTAAGGGTCATAAAACTCATTCAAGAAAAACAAGAAGTCTTATAAATATAGGAGGAAGAGCATTAAACTTTATTTTCGGTACAATGGATGATGAAGACAAAATTGAAATAGAAAAACGATTAGAAACACTAACTTTAAATAATCATGAATTGGTAATCAATAATAATAAACAGGTAGACATTAATAATCAACTTCAACAAGAAATAGACAAAATAAAAAGATTAATTGATATTAAAATTAAAAATAATTCCGGTCTTGGAAATGAATTAAAGCTAATAGAAAAAAGAATAATAGTTTTAGAATATACTACAAGAATAGACAAGTTGAAAGAAATTATTGAAAAAATACAAAATATCATTTTAGCAAGTAGATTACAAATAATGACAAATAGCTTATTAACGGCTGAAGAAATAGAATATTATGATATTGATTTGTTCAAACTATTCCTAATGAGGAAAATATTGAATTAGAAATTGAAGACGAAAACATTATAAAAATAAATGAAACATTTTATAAATATTGTGAAAATAAAGAAATAAAACATTTAAAGCCATATATTAATTGTATAAATAAAAACAATTGCATGAAAAAAAAGAACGAAGAAATAAATATTGTAAAAGAACTTAAAAATGGAATATTAATTGTTAAAAATAGTGATTATAAAATAAAAAGTACTTGTGATGAAAGAAAAATAATTCAAATAAAAAGAAATGTATTGATTAATTTTGAAAACTGTAATATTAAAATAAATGACAAAGAATATGTAAACAAAAATGCGGTTGTAAATCAACCAATAAATATTTATGTAGAAGATACATTTAATTTGACAGAAATTGATCTTAAAATAGGTGATTATAATAAAACAAGAATTGAAAATATAAACAAAATAATAGAAAATGTCTCAAACCAATCATATATTCATTTAGGTGTAAATGAATTTATAATAATTATAATTTGTGCTATACTCATAATTTTATATAAAAAATTGTTTCAGGAGAAACAAAAGTCAAAGGGGGGAGGAGTTATAGAATTGCTCCCCAATCTAAATAACAATAAAACCATACCAAGCGTATTTCATATCGCTTCATAAGAATCACTTTGATATTAAATGCACAATTGCACACCAAGCATATTTGGTTAAATACAATTCATATGAATCGACACCAACAGGATGTCATAAAAACTAATGTAAACAATGATCGTTCAACAAAGTATCTTCTTCCGAATATAAAATTAATGTAAACAAAGATCGTCAATGATCGAACTTCTTTCATTCCAATAAAATTGAAACATCATCAAAAATGATGATATGCATGTATCCACATATATATATATAGTCAGTAAGAAGAATACCAATATAAAATTACTGCATATAAAAAGGGTATTCCTGGCAAGCAGCAAGTCAGTTCTTCAAGCAAGTCTTCTACGTACAGCTGAAGATTTCCCCCCACCAGTGGTAAGGGATCTGATGCTTTTATTTAATAAAGTAACCATTGAATATTAAATGTGTGTTTTATTTCAAATCTTTTTAAAAAAACAGATCCCGGAGGATCAAAGATAAAATTCGTGCGACTTTAAGATTATAGATGAAGTTTATGTTCTTAATATCAAAATAAGCAACTGAATTTATACCATAATACCATCATACAAAAATTGTAATAATTGGGACCATGATTTCAACTTACTCTATTCCTTTATTGAACATTATGATAAGGAGGATGTTATGATCATTGGAGACCTTAATGCGAGATTAGGAACAGATGAAGGAAGAGAGAACAGATTTGCTGGGAAAATTCGAAACTCAAAAGACATTACAACTAATGCTAGAGGAGTTAAATTGCTAGATCTCTGTAATTCTTATGGATTTCGTTTGATGAACGGTGTTTCTGAGTCCGATAAACGTGGTGAATTTACCTTCGTTGGACAGCAAGGATCTTCGGTTATCGACTATTGCTTAGTGAGAGGGAATTGGTTGTCACTTGTAGCGGATTTCGAAGTTCTTAGTGTTCCATATTCCGATCACATGCCAATAATAACTGAATTTGGAATAGAAAAAGCTCCTAAGCTTCGGTGGAGAGAGAGCATAGTTGATGAATATAGAAAAAAATCTTAACAGAAACCTTCTAGCAGAAGGCCCACTTACTATATGTGATGTTGAAGAAACGATTAGGAAGGCTTACCCAAGTTTCAATAATGCTGTTGAAAGGTCAAAACCCAAGGAGAAATGGTTTGATATAGAGTGTGAACAAGCACGTAAAAAATCCTTTGGATGGCTTAAGGCTTTCAAAAAGTATGGCAGTAACTTTTTTAAAAATATGTATATTGAAGCTAACTCTATGTACAAACGAAGATGTGCAGAAAAAAAGTCCATATTCTTTGAAAATGAAGCGCTCAAACTACTCACGCATTGTAAAGACTCGAAGGAATTTTGGATGACAGTAAATCAACTTAACGGAAAAAAACTTCAAATAAGCTCGAAAATCAATATCGAAACCTTATGCGATCATTTCAAGCTACTTTTGAATCCAGAGTCTTTGGCAATTTTGATTCACTACGCTAAACCAGCATATTCAAACGATATATTGGATTCTGCTATAAGTCGTGAGGAATTGTGTAGAGTGATAAAGGAACTTAATAATGGGAAGGCTGCGGGTCCAGATGGAAAATCGGTTGAGTTTATTAAATATGGAACGGATGAGCTCATTGAACATTTAATAACAATTTTTAATGCTATTTTTAATACTGGAGAGATATCGGAACAATTTAAAAAATGTTTAATTTTTCCAATTCATAAGAAAGGTAACATAGCAGATCCTGCCAACTATCGCGGAATCTCGTTTCTCAATGCATCATACAAAATCTTCACAACAATCTTGAACGATCGCCTAACAGAATGGATTCATAGATACAAGTTGATTGAAGAATTTCAAGCTGGATTTAGAAGTGGTTATTCAACAATTGATAATATTTTTATCCTGCAGAGTATAGCTAAAAACTTTATCGAACAAAAAAAGAAACTCTACGTCTTTTTTGTCGACTTTAAAGCCGCCTTCGACACAGTTGACCGAGAAGCTTTATTCTTCAAGCTGTACAATCTGGGAATGACAGCAAAATTTGGAAAGGCGCTTGAAAATATCTACAGTGGAAATATTTCAGCTGTTTGGAACGGATCAGTCATTTCAGAGTGGTTTTCGTCGAAAATGGGAGTGAAACAAGGCTGTTTCCTCAGTTCAAACCTCTTCGCCTTAATTATAAACGACCTGATTGAGTTCCTACCGGGTGGAATCGAAGTTTCACAAATTCTCATAAAAGCTCTTTTATTTGCGGATGATGTGGTGCAAACTCACCCCAAACACTACAGCTGATGATAAATCGACTGGAAATGTACTGTAGGACATGGAATTTGAGGGTTAATTTGGATAATTCGAAAGTTATGATTTTTGGGAAAGGCGGTGGCCGAATTTTGAGAAATGAGAAATGGTACTTTAACGGGGATCTTATCGAGATCGCTAAATCCTACAAGTATCTGGGAGTAATAATAGCTAGCAACCTAAGCATGGAAACCCACCTCAAGGAGAGGCTAGTGAAAGCGAAAAGTGCTTTAAGTGATATGCCAGATGTAAGGCTGCCTAAAATTGTTGCGCTGCAGACTATTGCAAAACAAAATTTCTGGTATAAAGAGTTAAAAGAACTTGGAAGTAGCTACAGAAGCAATTTTAAGCTACTGGAAGAAGATGGAAGTTTCCGCAAAGTTGACCTATTTGAGCTTGTCTGGAAGGTTGATGATCATTTTAGACTCTACTGTATTGAAAAGGCTACATCGTCCGGACATAGAGCAATATACAGCCGTCTCAACCACAATTTGTGTGAACGAAATTACTTCCGAAACGAGAACGAGTTGGAACTTATTTCAGTACTTTTCAAAATAAGAGGTGAGCTGATCAATTTGCACTACAGACCACATCGAGAAGATTTGCCAATTTATTGCAGTCTATACAATCTTCAAGAACGAGAGGATGTCGTGCATTTCATTGGAAAATGTCCCGTTTTGTGCGAAATAAGGAGAGGTGTCTGGAACAGCAATTTTCTTACAGAAGAAGAAGTACTTAGGTTGCTCAACTGCGAATGCAATATTAAAAAACTTTTCAAATATTATCAACTTGCAATGTCATACAGAAGACAAATTATTAATGAAGCTTTTTAAAATAATAAAAAAAAAAAAAAAATTAAAATGAAAAAATGTATATGTATTTAATTAAAAAATTATTAATGTTTAAAAATAAACTATTAGAATAAAATTTTTATAAGATGTTAATCGGGCAGATGGCAATGCCAAGCTTAAACGATTTGTATTAAATTAATTTGTTAATTGTATATTTATATCAAACAATAAATCGAATCTATCTATCTCTCTATCTATCTATTCCACAACACAAGTAAGGCACATATATCCACATTAACACACAAAACTAAGATTTTCTACATCGAAATATCAGAAAATGGTATAGACACAAAATGGTGTTGCGGAGCGTCCCAATCGGACGTTATTTGAAATGGCGAGAATAATTCTACTACACGCAGGTCTCGGCGAATCCTTATGGCATCAGTTTATTTACAGAATAGAGCGCCAACAAAAATTTTAGTAGACAAGGCACCACACGACGTATGGAATGGTAAAAAGCCGATGGTACACCATCTGAGAATATTTGGATCTCCAGCAGTAGCATTAAATAAATTGCATCATGATAAAATCCGTCCAAAAGGAAAGGAATACATAATGGTTGGAATTCTTTAACCTCGAAGGCATATCGTTTGTTCGATCCGGCAACACGTAAATTCATTGAAAGGAGAGATGTGAGAGATGGCTTATCCAAATTTAAACAAAATTAATTTAACGATTCCGTATTTTTAGATGCCAACATGTTGCCAAATGGAGGCAGTAATGAGTCCATTGCTCCAGAAAGAGATTATGAAACCACCACAGCCATCACCAAGCTACACCGTAATGGAAAACATGGCCGCCCTTAAAAACAATACAATGTTTTGAGTTTAAAGGAGGACGATACTACTATTGAACTACCAGAGACAGTGCAAGAAGCTTTATCCAGCCGACATTTTACCGAATGGAGCAGCACTCATCACGAACGAGACATGGTCACCAGTTGAGCTACCATCGGAAAAGAAGGCTATATGTTGTCGTTGGGTCTACAATATAAAAAGAAATGTCGATGGAATTATCGAACGTTTCAAATCGAGACTGGTTGCCAAGGGAACTGTGTTAACTTGGCCCCAAAAAATGTCCAATTTATATAATTTTTTTCTAAAAGCTGACCAATTAAATGACCATTTTTGACCACCTATTAAATTTTTTTGACCACCCATAGATATCGATAAAATCGATTTAAAAAAAATAGGGGGCAAAAGAACGCTGCCCCTGAAAAATCCATTTTTTCAATTTTTATTAATAACTTGTATTAGAGTCTTTTTGAAGATTATTGACCACCCTTTAACTTTTTTTGAACACCCCTAAAACTATTTTTTTTTTATTTTTGAAAAAAAAAAATCTATTTTTTTAATTTTTGTCTTTATTCTACGTGTGTCAAGTTAGCACTACACTTTTAGAAATTAAATAAACTAAGTACACAGTTAATTGTAGCTTTTTAGTAGTAAATTAGTTGTGGAAAAAAAAATTTGTAGCTCTACTATTTACTAAAAAAATGGTATGTAGTGCTAACTTGATATCAAGTTAGCATTACATTTTCAGAAAATAAAAAAACTAATAACCGCATTCGGGCAACTATCCCATAGGCTATCCACCTATCCCAAAAATTTTCAGATTGCTTGAGTTGTTGTTGCATCAGCTGACATCAGATATTTTTCAACAAGGGATTACAACAACACAAACCTATCCGGATAGCTTAAGTTAGTTACCCGAACGTGCCCAATGAAGCTGTATAACTTTCTGACCACAGATTAGCCACATGAAGATGAGAATCCCCGGCAGCCATTTTAATTTGCCTACAAGCTTGAACTGCCAGATTGCAGATAAAAAATGAGAATGTGTGTATAAAAACCTTACATATAGATCGAAGTGACTGTCTTGTTTTTATTGTGTGCAATACCCGTGTTTTTTTGGAAAAGTTATCCATAGTACAGTAGGATTTTATATGAAAAACAAATACAACATCCGCAGTAGGATCACTGCCGATAAAAGGAGAAGTGAAATCTTGCTGCGGATAGAGATTTGACGTTTATTCGAGTATCGAAAGCAATTTATGGTCCTTCATACTTAGATGTTGGTACGTTTGATACTTTCTTGAGTCTCTATGGCTGTGATCATAGAGTAGTGTTCACCATGTAAAACATTGTGACGTCATTTAAAAACTCATGATGAAAACTAATGTTTCTACAGAATTTCTTTTCAATTTATTTCAACTAATTTTTGTTAATTTACTTACTTGTGCGTTTTTCCAATGGGCTGACGAATCAACTTTTGTCTTTTCTTTTTTGAATAAGACCATCTCTTCGATTTCTTTTATAAGTCTTACAAAATTTATCACCGATGACGTCATCTAATACATGCGAAAATCAACGCGCCATTTTACTTTGACAATAATCTACGAACAAACCCCTATCCTTCAGTTTTAGTTTTCATTTTATGGCTATAGTTTGTTTCGTTTAGGTGCGCGAAAAATTGAAAAAATGGAAAAAAAAGGAAAAAGGTAAACGAAGTTAAATATAAATTATAAACTTTAAATAATAAAACCATTAAATACCCAAAGGAGTGTGAAGAAGAATTGGACAAAGGAGTCCACAGAAGCTTTGTTGGATTTTTACGCGGCAAGGCTGAGGAGTTTCAGCACAGCCGCAAAAAAAAATTCGGCTACGAACACCTTTTGGAGGATATGCTGTCCGCTGGCTTTGCCGTAAGTATTTTTATCCTTTTTTTGGTAAAACTAAGTACCTGACTATCCCTACATACAAAAATTTACTTTTTTGTTTCAGGATTCGGATACGACCAGCTCCCATTTGGACATAAAAATCCAAACACTGCTGCGGGCCTACAAGAGTGCTATCGATAACAACAACAGAACTGGGGCAGCTCCATGTGTTGCTCCATTTTTGGAAAAAATGGATGAACTTTTTGGGAGCAAGCCCATAGTGACAAATGCTCACACAATTTCGTTTGGCACATCCGCGATTTCAGTAAGTAAAGCTGCGTGAAGCCAGAACCCCGACCTCAAAATTTTTGGTGGAAATATATTTTGAACTAAGAGTGGACAAACGAAAATTTTTGGTGTACAATCGTTATGACAGCTGGACAAACGAATGCAGTTGGTATCAAGCTTCTAAGTTAAAAATTGTGGGTGGTAGGCGAGTTTTTAGTTGCCTGGACAAACGAATCTGATATATTTCGACCAAACATTTTGAGGTTGGGGTTCTGGCTTTACACAGCCAGTAAGTAATCATTTTGTTTTTATTTACTTTTGCCATTTTGAGATATGTACATATGTACAAATTTTTATAATTTTTCAGAATTCAGCTGAAACTGCCCAGGATACCGCTGCCGAATCCGAACTCGCGTCAGAGACAGCTATTGAGATCCCTTACACCAATGATCAACCTGAACATTTTGATGTCTTGCCAGAGACTACTTCATCTTCTCCAGAGCTTGCGGATTTCGAAGGCTCATTGTCGTCTTCCACTGCCACTGCCATTGCCACAAAAAAAAAGAAAGATGTCACGTTCTTTATATTTTGAATGTAAAATTGAAGAGAAAAAAAAGGAGAGGGAGGAAAAAAACAAAAGGTGGGCAGAGCACAAGAAAATAGAAGAAGAAAAACAAAAAACAAGAAAATTAAAACTAGATCTGTTAAAAGAATACATAAATAAAGAAAAATAGTGAGAAGTGTCTTTTGTATGGTTTTTTTTTTATTTTAGATTATGTTTTGTTCACATAAGTGTTCAAACAATATTTGACGTCGATTTGCTGTTGGGTTTGGGGTGGGTTCAGCTACATCTCTGGTTTCCGTCTCTGCTTCTTGAGGAATGTTGTCGCCGTCATATGTGTCGTCATATAAGATGCATAAATTGTGCAGAATGCATGCACTAACAACAAGATTCGTTACCGAACGAATATCTCGTTGTTCAGTGAATTTCAAAAGCCTCCTAAACCTTCCTTTCAACAATCCGAAGGCATGTTCTACAACAATTCTTGTTGCAGAATGGATGTAATTGAAAGATCTTTGTTGGTCACTTAGTCTTCCATTATCTTTAAATGGTGGCACTAACCAATTGGAAGCTGCATAAGCTGAATCGCCCAAAATGAAAGTGTTGGCCGGAAAGAGTTGGTTGTAGTTGCTCGAAGCTTTTTTAAATAATTCAGAGCGCCTAAGAACTCTACTGTCGTGTAAAGATCCTGGCTCACCGCAGGTTATGTCTATAAATTTTTTATCCGCATCGACTACAGCTTGCAAGATAATTGTAAATTTATGTTTGCGGTTGTAGTAGCACTCTTTGTTGGTTTTTGGGGCTGCTATTGATATATGAGTGCAGTCTATGGCACCAAGAATACCTGGTATTCTTTTTTTTTCTTCGAATTTTCGACAGTTTTCGGTAACTGCATTTCCTAGGGGCCACTTTATGTACTCGTTTCCTTTTGAGACAATCCACTTGGAAACGCGATTCACTGCAACCCAACCAGAAGACTTGGTGACACCGAAAAGATTTCCTAACTGTCGAAAGGTTATGGAGTTGCTTATGTACCAAATGTATATGAAAACTTCTTTTCTACATCCTATTTTCATTCGTCCTCCTCTATTGAGTGAATGAAGGGAAAGATAATGCTGAGAATAAGATACTAGGAACAAAAATGATTTATTTACATACATATCTCTATAAGCTAATGCAAAGCTTACCTATCAGACGTTCTATTGTTGAACGCCGCAATCTAAAATGGGACTTGAAGTCTTCTTCACTGAAAGATTCAATGGTCACTAAGAACGAATCTACAGTGACATGTTTTACTTCCTCTACGGAGTCTTTAAGACTAGTATTCTCATCAAAAAACATTTCAAAGAGAAACTCATTTTCACTGTCACTTGACTAGCACAATTCACGCAAAATCTGCAATTATTACATGAACTTTTCAAAAAATCTAACTTTCCCAATATTTTCTTACCATATTCTCTTGAAAATTGTCCATTTTATTAAGTTAAAATAAGTCCTTCATCATCATCGTCGGCTCGACAACCGGGGTCCGGTCCTGGCCTCCTTCAACAAGTCTCTCCACCCATCCCGGTCTCGAGCCGCCGCCATCCAGTTGCGCACCCCAAGGCTCCGGGCGTCCTGGTCTACGCCATCTCTCCAGCGCAAGCATGGTCTACCACGCTGTCGTCTACCATAGAATGTACCACAAAGAACTTTCCGAGCAGGTTCCTCTTCGCTCATGCGAGCTAGGTGCCCTGCCCACCGGAGTCTACCGAGCTTAATTTTTGTCACGATATCTGCTTCAAGGTAGATTGCGTACAATTCATGATTGTACCGTCTCCGGAATCGTCCTTCCTCACATATGGGGCCAACAATTCTCCTTAAGACTTTTCTCTCGAACGCGGCTAAGAGGTCGGAGTGCCTTTTGCTAAGCACCCAAGTCTCGGATCCATATGTGAGTACTGGCAGGACCATGGTCCTGTACAGCAGCAGTTTTGAAGTTATGGTGAGATTTCTGGATTTGAAGAGCTTTGACAGACTATAGTAGGCTCTGTTGGATTTGAGAAGCCGCCCGCGTATTTCTTCTTCTATATTGTTATCGGCTGCTACTATTGACCCAAGGTATTTAAAGGATTGCACCACTTCAAATTCGTGCTCCGCTACCTTGATTGTTTGACCAACTGTTCCTCTCGCATTCGACGCCACCATGTACTTTGTTTTACCTTCACTAATGTGCAGCCCCAGATTTTGTGCCGCCTGCTCGATCTGGATGAAGGAATCATGTACAGCTTGCTCAGTTCTTCCGATGATGTCGATGTCGTCTGCGTAAGCCAGTATCTGGCTGGACCTGTTGACGATGGTCCCTCTTGTTGCCGTGCCAGAGTCACGGATTGCTTTCTCCAACGCCAGGTTGAAGAGGAGGCAGGCCAAACCATCCCCTTGTCGGAGTCCATTAAAGATGTTGATTGGTTTGGATAGCAATCCGGCTATTTTTACTTGGCTTGTTACGTTGGTCATGGTCAACCTACATAGTCGTGTCAATTTATTTGGGATGCCGAATTCTCTCATGGCTTTGTAAAGTTCTACCCTGGCTATGCTATCGTAGGCGGCCTTAAAGTCTATAAACAGGTGGTATGTTGGGATGTTAAATTCTAGACATTTTTCCATCGCCTGCCTAAGGGTAAAGATCTGATCAGTTGTTGATTTGCCTGGAATGAAACCGCACTGATATTGTCCGATGATGGTTTTAGCGTATGGGGTTATCCGGTCTTGTAGGATAGAGGAGAGTATCTTATAGGCGGTACTCAACAACGTGATACCTCTATAATTGCTGCACGTTGTGACATCTCCCTTCTTATGTATGGGGCAAATGATACCTTTTCGCCAGTCTTCTGGAATTTCTTCATGCTCCCACACGTGCACTATAATCTCATGAATTGCTTGACGTAAAGCTGGCCCACCGTGTTGAAATAGTTCGGCTGGTATACCATCGGCTCCCGGGGCTTTGTTTTTCTTTAGCCGGCCTATAGCCTTCTCAACCTCTTCTATGCTTGGTGGCGGCAACATAGGGTACTCTTCTTGAAGTAGTGGAGCCTCCACTTCTGCAGTGAGCTGACCATTTAGCAATTCATTGAAGTACACTTCCCATCGCTCCAGTATGCTTTGAGGATCGGTGATCAGATTTCCCTCTCCGTCCTTGCAGTATGTGCAGCGTGGTGTGTACTGCGTCATGTTTCGGACGGATTGGTAGAACTTCCGCGCCTGGTGCGGACCTCGCTCTCGGCTTTTCTCTATTTCACAGATTATGTTCTTCTCCCAGGCTGATTTTTTCTGTCTGTGAAGCCGTTTTTCAATTCTTCTGAGCTCTTTATATTCGTCTTCGCGTGCCCGCGTTCTATGAGATTGTTGCATTGCTCGGTACGCAACATTCTTACGTTCAGTCGCTAGCTTGCATTCATCATCAAACCAGTCGTTCCGATTTCTACGACTGCTGCCTAAGATGGAGTTGGCAGTACTAATGACAGTATTCTTAAGGCGTGTCCACTTCTCATCTACGCCCAGCAAACTGGCTCCAGGACTTACTCTACCCAGTTCTAGGGCGAGTCCTAACGCATTACCAAAGGTGTTACTGGTGTTTTCATTGCGCAGAGCAGCCGTGTTGATTCGAACCTGATCGGCGGATGCAATACGTCTTCGCAAGGCAATCCGCCCTCGGAAAACCATACCAACAAGATAGTGATCCGAGTCGATATTGGCACCTCGGTACGTTCGTACCGTCATCAAGTTCGAGTAGTGGCGACGGTCTATCAACACGTGGTCAATTTGGTTACGAGTGACTCCATCAGGTGATACCCAGGTGGCTTTGTAGATATCTTTACGCGGGAACCTGGTACTCGCAACGACCATGTTTTTCGATGCTGCCAATTCTAAGACTCGAAGTCCATTGTCATTAGTGTTCTCATGCAAACTATGGGTGCCTGCGTAATGCCTGAATACCGGCTCCCGACCTATTTTTGCATTCAAATCCCCAAGGATGATTTTTACGTCATACCTTGGACAGGCATTGAGGGCCCTCTCGACTTGTTCGTAGTAAGTCTCTTTTTCTTCGTCTGAGGACTCCTCCGTAGGTCCGTGAACGTTAATGAGGCTGATGTTCTTAAATTTGCCTCGCACGCGAAGGGTGCATAGCCTTTCGCTTATAGCGTTAAAGCCGATGATGGCAGACTTCATTTTTTCGCCGACTAGGAAGCCTACCCCGAGCACATGGTGTTTTGTATGACAGCTGTAGTATAAGTCATAATCTTTCTTCTGTAGAACACCATTCCCTGTCCATCTTATTTCTTGAAGTGCTGTTATGTCAGCTTTATATTTTGACAGGGCATCGGCTAGCTGCTGAGCAGCTCGAGCTCTATAGAGCGATCGTACGTTCCATAAGAAAATTCGTAAATCGTTATTCCGTTTTCTTTGCGTGGGTTGTCGTCGTGAGATCAGTCCGTTTCCGAGGCTTGTTGCTGGTCTCGTAATTCTTCTTGTTTTACGGAACAGGGAATTAACCTGTTGCCAACCTGTGGAACCAGCCTGATCATATTAGCCAAACCTTTTTAAAGGCTTGTTTCTAGCGGCCGCCGCGAAGAGGCTATGATCACACTTCCACCAGTCCGAATAGTTACGGCACGTGCATGTTTTCGTATGCTACATGTTATTCCCCCTATTCGGCTGATGGCTGACCGCCATAAGTCCTTGTTCGATGTTAATTTTTCGAATTTTTTCTAAACTTTGTTCAATTCGTGTGCTTTTTTGAAATTTCAAATGAAAGGTCTTCAATTATACCAATATTGAAATATAAAAACCAGGCTGTTGCCGATGGGTTTTTTTGGAAATTTCTTACTGTACTATATATAAAATCCCAAAAAAAACACGGGTATTACCCGTATTGTATTTATACAATAGCACACACACACACAAACAATCAGCTTAAAACTCCATTCTAATTCTTCGATCTAGGTATACATTTATATTTTCGATTCAATCCAGCTCGCCGAGCTGGATCGGATCGAGTAATCCCGATTCGATTCGATCCAGGTTTACAAATACCTAAATCTTGATTCGATTCGAATTGAATTTTCCATGTAAACGTAGTAACTGATATTTATAACTTTAGAAATTGAAAAGAGCTTGAAGCGCATTTCAACCCTATATAAACACTCATCGTGTTGAAATGGGCTTCAATGGGCATCAATTTTGAATTGTCATAAATGCTGCACGCACGTTGTGTTCGCAACATTGGGGCGTATTCATATTCGATGATTACAACAACAAAGGAAAATCGGAATTGGAAAAATCGGGCGGGCAATGTAAATCTGGGCTAACGAAACAGGAACACAGTGAAAATAGTGCTAGCCGTGTTTTTTGCAAACCCCGGGGAATTGGGAACTTCCACCAGACGTCAGTGGCTAAAAAGCAAAAAAAAAACACAATAGTTTGACTATAGATCTCTGCCACCAAATGTCAGAAGCGTCAGTGTAAAATTTGTACAAAAAAAAATAACAATCTGACAGCACTCCCTGTTTGGAAAACAAAACCAAATATCAAAGGTACGAAGGCGAGCCAAAAAAGTTGTGTGTTTAAAATAGTGATGAATATGTATTAAAATTAGTTTTTTTTTGTTGTCCAACACTTGAAAAAATGTTCACTAAAGTGTTTAGACACTACTGAATAGGTAATTCGACCGCAAATCTAAGTTTTCACTTCCAAATACAAAAAATAATCAAATGACCGCCTTTTTAACACTGGCAAGAGCATGTAAATATTTTCCAACCAGTTTTTGTTTTTAAATGTCAAATTAGAAAGAGAAAAGACAAATCTTGGAAGAGCTCTATTGTCAGGGAAAACAAAAAACATGTAATTGTGCATTTATGACCTTTGTTTGTTTCCCCTGCATCTTTTGATGTCAAAGTTTTTTTTTCTTACTTGAGAACTGTCAAAATTAGAAAGAGAAAAGATAAAGAAAGTTTCTGGAAAAGCCTAATTTGGAACTTCCACCAGACTTCAGTACGAAACAAGCAAAAAAAAATCAATAGTATGACAGAAAAATATGTAGGGAAAATAAAAAACATGTGATTGTGATTGGTCGTTTGTTTGTTTTCCCTACATATTTGTATGTCAAAATTAGAAAGAGAAAAGACAAAGATAGTTTCTGGAAAAGCCTTATGTGGTTTTCGTTTCAACCATTTCAGATTTGGGTGTCAGATCTTAAATTTTACTGGCAAAAGGAACAGAAAACGTGATTTTAGTTTGTTTTGCAATTGTGTGAGTGCCACTTTTGAAATAACACTGATAAATGTCACTTTTCTTTGATGTGTGCGCAAGTGCGTGTGAAAATCTGTGTAAATCTTGCTAAAAATCGAGATCTGCAAAATCGACTTCAGATCGACAAAAATTCGATTTTTTTGGTCGAAAGGAAAGGAAAAACTTGTCACAAATCAAAAATATAAAAATAAAATCGATTTTTTTGGTCGAAACGAAAACCACATTATTTGGTTGAAAGAAACGACATTGGGGACTAGCGACGCCATTAGAGAAAAAAAAGTGGAGTTTCCATACAAACTTTCGATAACAAGTATACAATTCATGCCGGTAACTCAGTTTTCCTCCGTGCTGAAGTGAAGCCCCGAGAATTCTCCGCGCTTAGCTAAGCCCGAAGGGGATTAGTTTTTGTTGCATTTAAAATGTAAATTGCAGGACAGGACCTCGTTTCTTTCGACCAATTTCCTCGGGGCTTGCAAAAAAACACGGGAATTGCCGGCAACTTATTTCCGTCAACAACTCCGAGAAACTTAAAGTTGCTGACCCCCTCCCACTTAGCAATTTCCGAGCAACTTTCGAAAATTAAACGTTTTTATTTGTTGTCCATTGAAATGTTACATCAATTTTGCATTTTAGACAGGTCAAATTGAGATAGGTTCAGGTGTTACATGTTTTTATAGAAAATTAAATACAAAAAACCACAAATATTAATTCTCAAAACTTGCTCAGAAGTTACCTAGTGGGCGAGGGCAGGCAAGTTTAGTTGCTCAGAATTGCCGGCAATACCCAGCAACTAAAAGTTGCTGGCAACAAAGTTGCCTAGTGGGCACCAAGCCTGCATATACGATTGAGCCAAATGGCTGGCCGAGCCAAATTGCATCGTTTGATTGGGCTCAACTGAGCCATTTTGATTTTCAGCCGGCGGAAATCCACGAGCCAAATGGCTTGATCGTGTATGGCCAGCTTTAGCAATTATAGTGCCTGATTACATGTGTCGTTTTACTGAATAGCGCATCAGTAGCTGTTTTTTTGCAAGCCCCGAGGAAATTGGTCGAAAGAAACGAGGTCCTGTCCTGCAATTTACATTTTAAATGCAACAAAAACTAATCCCCTTCGGGCTTAGCTAAGCGCGGAGAATTCTCGGGGCTTCACTTCAGCACGCAGGAAAACTGAGTTTGTATGGAAACTCCATTTTTTTTTCTGTGATGGCGTCGCTAGTCCCCAATGTCGTTTCTTTCAACCAAATAATGTGGTTTTCGTTTCGACCAAAAAAATCGATTTTATTTTTATATTTTTGATTTGTGACAAGTTTTTCCTTTCCTTTCGACCAAAAAAATCGAATTTTTGTCGATCTGAAGTCGATTTTGCAGATCTCGATTTTTAGCAAGATTTACACAGATTTTCACACGCACTTGCGCACACATCAAAGAAAAGTGACATTTATCAGTGTTATTTCAAAAGTGGCACTCACACAATTGCAAAACAAACTAAAATCACGTTTTCTGTTCCTTTTGCCAGTAAAATTTAAGATCTGACACCCAAATCTGAAATGGTTGAAACGAAAACCACATAAGGCTTTTCCAGAAACTATCTTTGTCTTTTCTCTTTCTAATTTTGACATACAAATATGTAGGGAAAACAAACAAACGACCAATCACAATCACATGTTTTTTATTTTCCCTACATATTTTTCTGTCATACTATTGATTTTTTTTTGCTTGTTTCGTACTGAAGTCTGGTGGAAGTTCCAAATTAGGCTTTTCCAGAAACTTTCTTTATCTTTTCTCTTTCTAATTTTGACAGTTCTCAAGTAAGAAAAAAAAACTTTGACATCAAAAGATGCAGGGGAAACAAACAAAGGTCATAAATGCACAATTACATGTTTTTTGTTTTCCCTGACAATAGAGCTCTTCCAAGATTTGTCTTTTCTCTTTCTAATTTGACATTTAAAAACAAAAACTGGTTGGAAAATATTTACATGCTCTTGCCAGTGTTAAAAAGGCGGTCATTTGATTATTTTTTGTATTTGGAAGTGAAAACTTAGATTTGCGGTCGAATTACCTATTCAGTAGTGTCTAAACACTTTAGTGAACATTTTTTCAAGTGTTGGACAGCAAAAAAAACTAATTTTAATACATATTCATCACTATTTTAAACACACAACTTTTTTGGCTCGCCTTCGTACCTTTGATATTTGGTTTTGTTTTCCAAACAGGGAGTGCTGTCAGATTGTTATTTTTTTTTTACAAATTTTACACTGACGCTTCTGACATTTGGTGGCAGAGATCTATAGTCAAACTATTGTGTTTTTTTTTTTGCTTTTTAGCCACTGACGTCTGGTGGAAGTTCCCAATTCCCCCGGGTTTGCAAAAAACACGGCTAGCACTATTTTCACTGTGTTCCTGTTTCGTTAGCCCGCATTTACATTGCCCGCCCGATTTTTCCAATTCCGATTTTTCTTTGTTGTTGTAATCATCGAATATGAATACGCCCCAATGTTGCGAACACAACGTGCGTGCAGCATTTATGACAATTCAAAATTGATGCCCATTGAAGCCCATTTCAACACGATGAGTGTTTATATGGGGTTGAAATGCGCTTCAAGCTCTTTTCAATTTCTAAAGTTATAAATATCAGTTACTACGTTTACATGGAGAATTCAATTCGAATCGAATCAGGATTTAGGTATTTGTAAACCTGGATCGAATCGAATCGGGATTACTCGATCCGATCCAGCTCGGCGAGCTTTACATTGTTGTATTTTTAATTTCTTCCCGCGTCGATGAATAGATGTGAATTGCAACAACAATTTTACCAGGTGTGTGAGATCCCTTCTGTCTATATGTAAGGTTTTTATACACACATTCTCATTTTTTATCTGCAAAATGACAGTTCAAGCTTGTAGGCAAATTAAAATGGCTGCCGGGGATTCTCATCTTCATGTGGCTAATCTGTGGTCAGAAAGTTGTACAGCTTCATTGGGCACGTTCGGGTAACTATCTTAAGCTATCCGGATAGGTTTGTGTTGTTGTAATCCCTTGTTGAAAAATATATGATGTCAGCTGATGCAACAACAACTCAAGCAATCTGAAAATTTTTGGGATAGGTGGATAGCCTATGGGATAGTTGCCCGAATGCGGCCATTGTGGACACGTAAAAAAAGAACGTACGACACTTTTTGACAACTCGTCTTAACATTTTCTAATTTAATTTTCTAATGCCTGGACTCAGAGTGTCAACTTAGCACTACCTACCTAGTTTTTGTTTGAAAACTTCGTCAAAAAAATTTTTAGAATTTTTTCCTCTCCACAACTAATTTACAACAAAAAAGCTACAATTAATGCCGTCTTTAGATTTTCTAATTTGCTTTTCTAATGCCTGGACTCAGAGTGTCAACTTAGCACTACCTACCTTGTTTTTGTTTGAAAACTTCGTCAACATTTTTTTTAGAATTTTTTTCTCTCCACAACTAATTTACAACAAAAAAGCTACAATTAATGCCATCTTTAGATTTTCCAATTTGCTTTTCTAATGCCTGGACTCAGAGTGTCAACTTAGCACTACCTACCTAGTTTTTGTTTGAAAACTACGTCAAAAAATTTTCTAGAATTTTTTTCTCTCCACAACTAATTTACAACAAAAAAGCTACAATTAATGCCGTCCTTAGATTTTCTAATTTGCTTTTCAAATGCCTGGACTCAGAGTGTCAACTTAGCACTACCTACCTAGTTTTTGTTTGAAAACTTCGTCAAAAAAATTTTTAGAATTTTTTTCTCTCCACAACTAATTTACAACAAAAAAGTTACAATTAATGCCATCTTTAGATTTTCCAATTTGCTTTTCTAATGCCTGGACGCAGAGTGTCAACTTAGCACTACCTACCTAGTTTTTGTTTGAAAACTTCGTCAAAAATTTTTTTAGAATTTTTTTCTCTCCACAACTAATTTACAACAAAAAAGCTACAATTAATGCCTTCCTTAGATTTTCTAATTTGCTTTTCTAATGCCTGGACTCAGAGTGTCAACTTAGCACTACCTACCTAGTTTTTGTTTGAAAACTTCGTGAAAAATGTTCTTAGAATTTCTTTCTCTCCACAACTAATTTACAACAAAAAAGCTACAATTAATGCTATCTTTAGATTTTCCAATTTGCTTTTCTAATGCCTCTACTGAGAGTGTCAAGTTATCACTAACTACCTAGTTTTTGTTAGAAAACTTCGTCAAAAAAAATTTTAGAATTTTTTTCTCTCCACAACTAATTTTCTACAAAAAAGCTACAATTAATTGTGTAATTTGTTTTTTAAATTTCGTAAAGTGTAGTGCTAACTTGATATCAAGTTAGCACTACATACCATGCTTTTTTAATACAAGGATTCTTAAGGCAAAAAAATTTTTAGAATTTTTTTCTTTCCACAACAAATTTACAACAAAAAAACTACAATTAACTGTGTTATTAGTTTTTTATTTTCTGAAAATGTAATGCTAACTTGATATCAAGTTAGCACTACATACCATTTTTTTATTAAATAGTAGAGCTACAATTTTTTTATTTCCACAACTAATTTACTACTAAAAAGCTACAATTAACTGTGTACTTAGTTTATTTAATTTCTAAAAGTGTAGTGCTAACTTGACACACGTAATAAAAATGTAAGTTTAAGTAAAGGTAACAGTCATTTTCAATTAAAGAATCTTAAAAAATGCTATTAAAAAAGGAAGTGACTCTAGACATGCCAATTGTAACAGTTTTGGTTTATAAAAGTACTGTTTATTAGGCCCCGTAGGGCCAGGGTCCTCCACCTGTGGGCATACTTCTGGCACCCACAGTTTTATTTCAATTCGCGCGAAGCGCATTAACGCACGCCCACTTTTAATGACGAAAAACAGTTATAACTGTTATAAATTGGCATGTATCTAGTCTCGTCCATTAAAAAAAGGCTCATAGTACCTTGGAATAATATTATTTTAAGCAGGCTCAATATAAATAACTACTTTTTTCTTTGGTGCCAATGGTACTTAAGATAAGTATGCGGGCTATGCATTTATATTTTGCAACTCCTTTATCGCAGAAGAGCGCTGGTGTACCCTATCGTCTTTGTTCAACCGAAAATTGAGAAAAATTGACTTACTAATCGAAGTAGTTTTCCTTGGAGATTTGTAACACAACTGACAGATAAGTCTAGGTATTCCCGAAACATTCATTTGAAAACGGTGCAACGGTACAAAGATATATCTGCCCCCTAGAGACAAATAGAATATTTTCAATTGGGTCTTTGTTTTATTGGAAAGAAATACTTTGTTGGAGAATTGTGGCATACTTAACTCAGAAAATTTAATATTTGCACTTACGTCGTTGTATCACCGGAGGTGCGATATATAGTGACCTTATCTTATTTGGTTGTGGATCATACCAGTTAAAAGAAGCACGATCCTTATATAGAGAGTACTAATTAGAAATAATGATTCATAATTATATATTATAGATATAAGTATTTCTCCAACAAACAACCTCCTAGATGATATATTTACCATTCTAAGAGGAAAAAATCAAAGCTGCACATTAGCCGAAAAGTATATATTTTGTAAATAGGTATTTTATATAATAATAATCAGCAACAAGAGAACCAATTGGCTTGCGATCGCCTTTTAGGTCGAAGAACGGTGGGATGCTGTGCTCACGTAATATATATATATAACTTGGTATTTAAGTTTTGCAAGGCTCGAACATAATATTACGCCACCTTCTCAGTTCTTGAAAAATATTTTATTGATATACACATATGATTTGGATTACAACTAAAACAAGCGGTGTCGGTGGGTCTGTGCGTCCATTGTAATTTGAGCAAGAGCCTAAATGGATGGACGGATTTGCTTCAAACTTGGTACAGAGTATTTAATGTGGTTCACTAGAGATAAAATTCGAATTTTTGTTTTATCTCATTTAGAACGGTTAGCTGCCATACAAATATTTTGGTTATTTAATTTTTTTTCGAAAACGGCTCAAACGATTTAAATTAAACCTCGTATCTGTTATAACCAAATCAATTTTAAGAAAACTGCATTTCAAGTTTTTCTCAAAAAATTCATGTAACGGAATTGGGTATTCCACTTGTTTTGAGAAAATGGTCTTATTTTTAGATTATTCAAGTATATTTTTTTTATTGTTCTACCGATCTTGTTATTATTTTCCAATCTGATGCTTCTCAATAGTATTAGATAATAATATTGCATTTAAATATTTTGAAAAACTTCATTGAATTTTACGAATTAGTTTATAATTCGTTAACCTGTTTCAAGGGGTGCCAAGCCGCCCATCATCAGTCTCCTCCTCCTCCTAGTGGTGATGAGCTTTAATCTAATTTTATTATGAAAAACTTTCTACATGCCCACCATAGGAATCGAACCTAAGTATATCAGATTTTCTTAGTCTTAGAAGCCGTATGCACTACGCATTCCGCCACTTGAGACCACTGACGTCACAGGTTGAAAATGGGTCTTTAAGTATGCTGTCTTGTTCCGCCTCCATTTTTCTCCATACCTTATTTCGATAGACTACAATTCGTAGTTCGTATCAAACTGGAGAGGTTTAATTAATTGTTTGTCCAAAAAAATTCAATTCCATGAAATTGACGGAATAAAGAATGGTCAAGTCTAATAAACTGACATTCTAGTATATATAGTACAATAAATAATAATAATATTTTGAAAAACATTGATTTATAATCAAAAAAAAATTTTATTGGGTACTTTTGACTCTTTTAATATTTTTTCGTTAAATATACATCAATGTGTGGTGTGGTTGCACACAATTGTTAACCATAAGAGAAAGTCGTGCATATTTTGTACCCTATAATCTATCTTTCCTGGTTCACAAGCATAGTAAGATGCCTTTAGAATATTTTTTCGTTAGTTAGAAGGTATTTATGTGATTGAGTACAATTAATTGTATATACAATTAATGGTAGTAAAATAAGCTTTTCACTAGAGCTAAAAAAAGTATATGTCATCACTGAATTTTTTGAAATATCGGTGTGGCAAAGACAGTGCAAAAAAGTGGCTTTTCTAGAAGTCAAAACTCAATATCTCAAAATGTGTTAAACATATCAAAATAAGTTTAGTATTAATTTAAAGAGAAAATACCTTTCATTTGATATCAATATCATTTTTCTACGTCAATTATTTCACCAGTTATGGACAATTATTTAAAACAAAATCTGAAATCCTTATTTTGCAATCGGCAACTTGCAAATATTTTACTCATATATTGGGCTTCTCGTCACCTTTCATTCGATACCAAACTACACTCTGGGCAAAAGCTCCATAATAAAATGGGCACTATCTTACCCAACTAATGGGAATGTATTAGTGATTTTTCTTAATGTTACATGTTTTTGTTGCTTATGTTTTGATTTTTTTTTTAAAATTAATATTTCTCTTGAGAAGGAGTGTTATAAAGTAAAAATCTCAAGTATAGTTACAACACAAATATTATGCATTCATATGTATGTACCAGTACCTAGAGTTCAACGCTTATATACCTACTTTTGCTCACCTTTGTAAAATTAAAATTCTAACTTTTGACTTCCCAATAAACTTATGTCTTAGAAAGATCGTTTTTGCCTATGGTTTCTTTGAGAGCCATTTTATAAATGCAACAGTTACTTGATGTTATCCAACTTCAATCCGACTACCAGGGTAAACCTCGGCCCTGTTGTTCATGAGAGACCCATGTTAGTTTAGGCACAGAAATAGCCACTGACTCTTAAACTGCGAAATTTAATAAATAAAGAGAATCGTACAACAGGAGTGTTAATCGGTGTCAATCGTTACGTTATTTGTCACTTTTATGGAAGAGACTAAATATATTCCAATTTATAACAGTTATAATAGTTTTTCGCAATTTAAAGTATGAAATAATAACGTGACCGGAGTAAGCCCAATGGGCAGCAGAGGGCCCTGGCATGGCCTGGCCATGTGAGGCCGCATAAACAGTACTTTTATAAAATTGGTTTATTGTAGACCATTTCACAGTTTACAAGCACAAATCGCCCATATTACTACAATCACGTTCTGACATGACAGTGTGCCTCTTTCTGTACGCTCTTTCTCAAATAACATTTCTTGTCCCTCATAAACAACAATACCGTGGTTTCCACCGGTAGTCGGATTGAAGATGGCTTATATCAAGTGACATAGTTTACCACTTAATATTTGCAAATAGTACGTTTATAGGCCAAATAATTGACTTAATTTTCATTTGAGTAAATGTTAAAAAGCTCTTTCAGTAGGTTAAAAGCTAGTTTTGTTGGTTATTATCAAGAAACACAAGCAGCTGTTGTACCATTTTAGAAAGATCATGAAATAGACAAATTTTTAAGATAGTTGGCCACTTATACTCCCATACATTTTTTTTTTGTATGAGATGGTCAAACTTTGGTGAAAAGAAATATTTTATCATTTTTATATTAAATAATTAATTTTAAAAATTAAAATTAAAAAAACTGCAACAACTAGTGTTAAATTTGACTATTTATCTATTAGTACAGATATTCTAGAATATTATTAAAATAAAACAACAATGAGAATCATTCACTCGTGGCAGCAGTGTTCAAAAATAATTTAATTTAGTAAAGTCGTAATTAAAAAAAAAAAAATTGAAAAAACGTCATAACATGGAGGCCACATGGGCAATATTTTCTGAAAGATCTTAAGGCCAGCTTTACCCAGTTGCAAGGTTATCCATTATTAAGGGGACACCCTGTATAATATGGAGTGCTCGTTTTTATTCGAAGCTTTCATAGGGATCACTACTCAAGTTTCAGTAAGTTCAAAGATACTCCGTTTTCCGAGAATCAACAGAAGTTTTCTGTGTAGAATTTTTGGTATGACGAGACAGCGAAAAAAAAGCTGCACATTGGATAATAAAACGCGAAAAGAACAATTCAATATCTTTAAAAAAATTAAAAACAAACACTAATAAATTTCAAGAAATACTTCAAAGAAGAACAATTTGGAGGAAAATAAGGAAATAATGACTGACAATTGACAACATCTATTGAACTTTACTTTTACTGAAAGTGAAACAGTCCCCCTATTGACTGTAAGGAAAATGCTGTAAGTACGATGTTTTTCTAATTGCACACTTCATTTATGCAATAAAAAAAATTGCAAACCCCTTTTTAAAACAAAAAATTATAAACAATTTTAAAATGACAATATCTCGGTAATCATGTTGAATTTCGAAATGCACAGGGGCTTACAAAATTGCACATTTGGAGTTTTAATTTGCACACTAAAAATTTCAATTTTCACACCTTTCATTTATTAATAAATCAATTTTTAAAATTTTGGTAAAGAGAAAAGCTGCATAATGAAAATCATTATTATACCAAATTAACTGCTACAAAATGTTATAAATAGCATGTAGAGTAGTTGGCTGTGACACGAGGGGTCGCAAGGAAAGATTTTTTTTTTTACGCATAATTTATCTATTTTATTTTGTTTTTAAATAAAATAAATCAGGTTGAAGTATTTCGAATTGATTATTTCGTTAACTTGATTTAAACATCATCAAACTGAATTAATTAAAACAACAAACAAAAACGTATCTTCGATGCCTGACTAGAATAGTAATATTCCAGTAACCAAATTGAATATTGGACTGTTCATAATTTGTAAACATTTTCAGAAATTACGAACAGTCCAAAATCTAATTGGTTACTGAAATTTTACCACTTTAGACAGGCATGGAAATTGCATTTATGTTTGTTTTCAGCAAATCTCTTGTGTCGATAGCCATCGAATAAAATCTTGCGTCTTAGAAGGGTACGACAACATCTAACTGATGAGCCCAACTGTCGTGCCTGGGCGAAACGCATTTGGACTTAAGGTCGCAAAACATCTTTCATTTGAATTTAATTCATTACAGTCCACTAAAACAAAAACTAAAACAATGCATTTCTTTTGTTTTCGTTTTGCTCTTCTTCGTATACACAAACCAGACAACAGGCAATATCATTTCTAGGTGTTTGAATTTAACCAAATTCCCCTAGCAAAATATATTTTACAGCGTATCACTGCTGCTAAATAAATTTGTGTCGATAACCATGTTTGGTACGACAACATCTAACTGATGAGCGCAAATGTCGTGCCTAGGCGAAACGCATTTGGACTAAATGTCGCAAGAAACTTTCATTTGAATTTATTTCATTACAGTCCACTAAAAAAAAAACAATGCATTTCTATTTACTTCGTTTTCCTCTTCTTCGCAAATCTTTAATCTTAAAGTTAACCAGAGGTGTGCAAATTTAAATTTTTGGTGTGAAAAAAGAATATTGGTATGGAACATTTTTAGAAATTATGAACAGTCAAAAATTCAATTTGGTTACTGAAATATTAACACTTTAGTCAGGCATGGAAAGTGCATTTTTGTATGTTTTTAGCAAATTTTTAATCTTTGATTTAAAAATTAACCAGAGGTGTGCAAATTGAAATTGTTGGTGTGCAAATTGAAATTTGGTAGTCAGTCAAAAATTCAATTTGGTTACTGAAATATTACCTTTCTAGTGAGGCATCGAAAATACGTTTTTGTTTGTTGAATTAATTAATTCAGTTTTTTGGCGTTTGAATCAAGATAACGAAATTTTCAATTTGAAAAGTACTTGTAATTGATTTATTTTTATTTAAAAACAACATAAAATAAACTAATTATACGTTTAAAAAAAGTTCTTCCCTTGGGAGATGAACTTGTGACCCCACGCCACACAGTCAGCGACTCTACCAACATGCTATTTATAACTATATTTTATAGCGGATAATTTCATATAATACTGATTTTCATTATGCAGCTTTTCTCTTTACCAAAATTTTAAATAGGTATTGATTTATTAATTAATGAGGTGTGGAAATTAAAATTTTTGGTGCGCATACAAAGTGAAAATTATTTATATTTTTTTTAAAAAATGGGGGAACGTGCATGTTCTTTACAGTCAAAATCGATAATTCGCCCGTTGGCGTCGTCGTGGTCCTATCAAGTCTTCACGTACTACAATGCATTCAAACGATCACTCCATAGTCCATAGTATATTATATTCTCTAAGATTATTGTAGGTGCTATATAATAAAAACAAAAATGTCGCTTTTCCCTTCAAAGTAAATTTACCCTGATAGTATCTCCTTCCCGAAATTGAAGTTCCTCATCACATCCGTCTGGATTGGGACTCATTGTGCTGGGATCATAATCAAACATGGCAATAAAAAAACGTGCTTTTTTCTGTTGTATTTGTTGTTGATGATGCTGCTGTTGTTGTTGTTGTTGTTTTTGTTGTTGTTGATGTTGCTGTTGTTGCTGCTGTTGTTGTAGCTGTTGGTTTTGTTGTTGTTGAAGATTGTGTTGCAGTTGTTCATTTAATGGCACGCGTGGGCCACCTAGTGGTACCATACACCGATTATTGTTGTTCATTCCTTGTTGCATGTTATATTGTGGCTGCTGATGTTGCATTTGTAGTTGTTGCATGGGTGCATTTGGACGAATTTGAGAAGTGCTTCGATTTGCTGAGTTTTGTTGAAATCCCTGTTTGAGCAATGATATTAAAATTGATTTATTAAAACGTTAAAACCTGTATTTTCTTAAATTACATTTTTTTTCTTAAAATACATTGATAACATATTTTCTTAAAAAAACATTGATAAATGCTTCGAAAATAATTAAAGTCTTTTATAATATATATTTCTAATTAAGGTGTTTGGTTATTAAAATTTAGATAGAGGCATTCAATTAATAATCCAATCTTAAAAACTTTCGAAGTTTTTGGTCATACTATGAAAAGACTTACCTGTATAGGTACCAAATATGGTTTGACACAGCTACGTTTCTATAACTAAGACCATACTGTGATACTGTTTCTCTTTCAAGCAATTTATGATCATGATTTGAATTTATAGTGTAATGACCGCACTACATGGCAACCTGCTAGCTAGGGCTACCGGATAAAATTTTGGAAGGACGATACTATACTTTATCCAATTGATTTGTGCGGTACAGGGAAGATAGGACGTTTGCCTCTCACTCTGGTTGGATTGGCTTGCATAAGCGTATCGCTATTTAAAGCTCTCACAGAGTTTCCGTAGTTTAAATTATAAAAAAACACTTCACACTTCAAATACTCAACTTCTCAAAAGCTGCAAATCCTAAAAGTTCCTTAATAAAATCCTCAGAAAAAGCTCTTGAATTAGCTTACAATTGGGAAAGGTAACTCTGTTACACACATCGTAGTTCGTAGATGACGACGACGAGCGCACGATCGTTGTTCGTTGATCAGTATCCCTTCTAGAGTTGCGCAATTTGATCGATCAATTTAGTTCAAATCCCGCTACTGAACTAGTTCGTTTATTTTAGTTCAATTTAGTTCAAAATAGTTAATTTTACAGAAAAATGCAAATAAAATTAACATCAACATCTTTAGAGGGAAAGAAAGTTTTGATACGAAGGTTTTTTTATAATACAAGACTTAGCACTATTTAAAGAATTTTGCCAACTGGGAAGTTCAAGTCCTAGCAAACGTCACGTCAGCGGGTCAATTTCTCGGAATATTTAAATTTAAATGTAGCTATTATGATCTGTAATAGTTATGATTTGACTTTTTTATAGTTAGTTTTTTTCACAAATGTTATTGAAAAAAAATCATGTTTACTTCAGTTTATTCCCTTTGTACGAAAGTTAAAAACACCACGATTTCTTTCACACGTGGAAACTTAGTTTACAGCTGCAACTATAAGTCGCCCCCAGTCAACAATTTGAAGACATTTTGTGTCTTTGCTTTTCACATTTCGAGAACTGTGCGTTCAACTAATAGACTTAAAAGAAAACTACAAAAAATCTGGCGATTATATTTCCTCGTGTGAATACAATTAAAAGAAACGTCAAAAAAATATCCAGCTAAATGTTTCCTCATGTGAAAGAGGACTTAGCGCTCGAGAACAAAATGAACTCGTGAACTAAGTGTGTGAACTAAGTTCACTAGTTCACTTAAGTGAACTAGTTCATTCGCGAACTACACAAGCCTAATCCCTTCAGCAGTGGGATAAAACGGTCATGGTGGAGTGTACGACTTTTTGCGAAGAATTACAACAACAATTCTTTAACTTAAGTCAGTGGCTTGCTCTTTTTTTTAGTGTCATTTTTCCCAACGCAGTGTCGTGAGGGTGCATCAGGCGCCACTGCTTTTGAAAAAGCTCGCCTATAAGGCCTGTACTGCACAAATCAATTGGATACAAAACAGAGACATGACAATTAATAACAGATATAACAGTTTTTCACCATTAAAAGTGGGATGCGTTAACGCACTGCACGCGACTTGATAATACAAACTCTGGGTGCCTGAAGTAGGCCCACCGGTTGATAAACAGTACTTTTATAAACCAAAACTGATTTTGGAAATATTGGGACACAAGGATCTGAAAATTGGGACAAATCGTAACGCGCAATACATCACGAATCTAACAAAAGCATAGACATAATAGCCGTTTCACACCGCATCGAAATCTAGATTTCGAGCGAAAAGCACCAAATCTCATCGGAATCAACTAGATTTCCCATACATTCTCAGATTTCCTAATCTAGTAGACTACTGCGAAATCTCCCCAAAATCTTCTTGGAACAGTATGAATGTGAAACAAACACAATTAATTACTCATTTTTCTCTTCAGTATAAAAGTTCAGTCACAAAAAAAGAGTCAATGGTAAGAGAGTTTATTATATCTTTTGAGTGTAGTGTACTCAGTTAGTGGGGATTCATTCCGTTTTGTGGGTTTTTCAAAGGAAGAATAGAGAGAAAATCAAATGTGTATAATTTGTTTGGGACTTTTTCCCTAATAGCAATGGATTTTCTTTTTCGGTGTTTCTATCAACACTGAGATTCGTTGGAAATGTGAAACAAAATCTAGTTTATGTGTGGTGTGAACGATTCAACGAGATTTAAGCTGTGTTTTATTGGTAATTTATAGCTAGCGCAATAATCAAGTACCAATAAAACGCTTTGGCTGTGTTAATAAAACGCTTTAGCAACTTTAAGCTGTGTTCGCTACAAATATCATAGTTCACATCCATTTTGTCTCCACCAAACTACAAATATCATAGATCACATACTTTTTGTGAGTAAAAAACAAAATTAAGGTTCAAATCATGAATACTTTTCAAGATCGCCATCTTCATCTTCAAAGTTTTAACTATGTATAACCACTTTTATATCCACTCTTTTACTGGCTGATTTATCGACACTCTTTGTGTTTGTTTTTGTTTGCCAAGGGAAATTTTACTGTGCTGGCTATAAAATTACCAATAAAACACGGCTTTAGTAATCTTGTTGCCGAAATCCGAGATTTCGGTTCGGTGTGAAAACCGTACAGGATTGTTTGAGTTTGAAAATAATAGGGGTGGCAATCTATGTATATATGGCATAAACATTCAGCTGTTTTCAGGCAATGTCTGTGCAAAGATGACTTAGATTAACTCCACAACGATTTGGACACTTAGTATCTTATTGTTTAAATCAATCAACAAAAAATTAATTTATTATTTCTTCGCCTTTAATATTTTCTTTGAATTTGTATACCAATAAAATTTGAGTAGAAGGAATCTCAACGATTTTACTTTTGACATTATTTGCATATGTTTAACAACCTGTTTGCACAGCAAAACCATCACGTAAACTTATTAGCCCTGCGTTAATAATTTTCCATTCAATATTTTACAATTCATTTACGAGGTGGTAAACTTACGCAGGATACGAGGTTTACAAGGTATATACGACATTCACATTTACGACATTCACATTGCATGAATAATTGAATACCTCTAATATGTAAATAATTTAACACAGAGTAATAGAATATTTAGAGACAGAATAAGAATTAGGTATCTATATATAATAATTAAATACTATCGTCGCGGCCCAGTTTAAGACAGCAGGACAGTTATTTAAATAAAATATTAACTAGTTTGTCTTTACAACATCTGTCCGTTTTTACGTTCTTCTCCCTTTGCAGAAAGCACGGCGTAACGGCTGGCGCGCGTTACAACAATAGCAACAAACACCAACAGCGTGAAGCACATGCAAGCAGTATAAAAATGAATATTTTGCAAAATATATCATTTTTTAAAACAAAGTTTTTGTATTGAAACTCAAAGATACAATACATTTAAGACTAAATTTCCAATATTTCCATGATGTATGATAAAAATGAATTGTTGGAGCAGAAAACGAATTAATTACTTAAGGGTAGGTTTCCTTTGCGTTTTGATTGTAGTGCGCTGACAAATTGCTACATAACTTCTGTATTTGAAAAGATTTTTTGCATAGGTAGTAAACATATGCACCTACAGTTCGCTTTCAAATTATAAAAATAGTTATTTAACGAATTTTATGAGAAGAAAATGTGATATATTTTTTTCCAAATTTAGACTTAATTTATATTTCGGTGGGGCTACTTTGTTTTTTTTTTTTATTTTAGGACTATATAAACCATGTTTAAACTATTGTATGTTAAAAAAAAATACTTTTTATTTCTCTAACAAAAAACTTTTGAAATTGCTGCAATTCTATCACTTTGTTCGTACGTTTGCAAGTATAACTTTCACAATTTCTATTTGTTTTCAATGAAATAAAGGAAAATTAATAAAACGTGACTGATGCATCCACTGAAATCATTTAAATTTATATGTGGTATAACTAACGGGTGCTATGAAAGAAAATGTAAATAATAGCTTTTTTACAACTTTATGTCATGGGGTAAGACCTGTTTATTTTTAATAAATTTTGGGTATATAATGGGTGATTTTTTAAGAGGTTTAGAAGTTTAAAAAAAAAAAAAACACAAAAAATTCGAAAAAATGAATGAAATATTTATTTGAATCGATAGTTTGAACCTTGCAATTTAATGTTTAAAGATAATTTCATGCAAATGTTGACCGCGGCTGCGTCGCAGGTAGCCCATCCGCTGAGTCCAATTTTGGCATACTCTTTCACACATATCGGCCGGTATCTCACGAATGAATGCATGGATGTTGGCTTCCAGTGCGTCAATCGAAGCGGGCTTGTCCCTATAGACATTAGCCTTGACATACCTCCACAAAAAATAATCTAATGGTGTCAAATCGCACGATCTAGGCGGCCAATTGACCGGCCCGAAACGTGAAATTAACTGTTCACCAAACTCGCCTCGCAATTGCGCCATTGTTTCGCGTGCTGTGTGGCATGTGGCACCGTCTTGTTAAAACCACATATCATGCAAGTCAAGAACTTCCATTTCGGGCAAAAAAAATTTTGTTATCATCGCTCGGTAGCGTTCACCATTGACAGTAACGCTGCGATTCGCATCATCTTTGAAGAAATATGGCCCAATAATGCCGCCGGCCCATAAACCGCACCAAACAGTGGCTTTTTCGGGATGCATTGGTAGCTGTTGCAATGCTTCTGGCTGATCTTCACTCCAAATGCGGCAATTTTGCTTATTTACGTACCCATTCAACCAAAAGTGAGCCTCATCGCTGAACACAATTTTTCGATAAAAAAGCGGATCCTCGGCCAGCTTTCCAAGAGCCCATTCACCAAAAATTCGGCGTTGTGGTAGGTCGGCTGGCTTTAGTTCTTGCACCAGCTGTATCTTAAAAGGCTTTACGCCCAAATCCTTCCGCAAAATTTTCCACGTAGTGCTGTAACAAAGGCCTAACTGCTGGGAACGGCGCCGAATCGACATTTCGCGGTCTTCTGTCACACTAGCTGATACGGCCGCAATATTTTCTTCACTACGCACAGTACGTAAACGTGTTGGTGGGTTAATGTCCAACAAAGTAAATTTGGTGCGAAATTTGGTCACAATCTTCCGAATAGACTGCTCAGAAGGTCGAGAATGCCGATCATAAAATGGAAGCAGCGCGCGATGAACATTTCGAACCGAGCACGAATTTTGATAGTAAAATTCAATAATTTGCAAGCGTTGTTCATTTGTAAGACGATAAATGGTTAAATTGCAAACCAAACTGAAGCTGTTTGACAGTGACACAAGGTACTAAACACACGTCAGCTGTCAAAACCAGTGTTGCCAAAACCAAACCAGCTAAAAAATCACCCTTTATTAATAAGCGGTCTAATATGTTATAAAGCTACTAGCATTGAATAAATATAAATAGAAGGTGACACCCGGGGAAAACTCCACTAAGGTTTCGGGTAGTCGCTGCTGTCGCATACAAAAATATGCCAGATTTGTGTATTCAATAAAATAAATTTCCTTAATAATAAAAGTGTCGTGTATTTGAATGGGAATTTTTCACTAATTACTATGTAAGTAAATGTTTTGTTTTATATTGTATTCAGATTTTTGTACATTTCTTTGGAAACGGATGTGATTGTGTTGAGTCTGAAATAAAGGAAAATTAATAAAACGTGACTGATGCATCCACTGAAATCATTTAAATTTATATGTGGTATAACTAACGGGTGCTATGAAAGAAAATGTAAATAATAGCTTTTTTACAACTTTATGTCATGGGGTAAGACCTGTTTATTTTTAATAAATTTTGGGTATATAATGGGTGATTTTTTAAGAGGTTTAGAAGTTTAAAAAAAAAAAAAACACAAAAAATTCGAAAAAATGAATGAAATATTTATTTGAATCGATAGTTTGAACCTTGCAATTTAATGTTTAAAGATAATTTCATGCAAATGTTGACCGCGGCTGCGTCGCAGGTAGCCCATCCGCTGAGTCCAATTTTGGCATACTCTTTCACACATATCGGCCGGTATCTCACGAATGAATGCATGGATGTTGGCTTCCAGTGCGTCAATCGAAGCGGGCTTGTCCCTATAGACATTAGCTTTGACATACCTCCACAAAAAATAATCTAATGGTGTCAAATCGCACGATCTAGGCGGCCAATTGACCGGCCCGAAACGTGAAATTAACTGTTCACCAAACTCGCCTCGCAATTGCGCCATTGTTTCGCGTGCTGTGTGGCATGTGGCACCGTCTTGTTGAAACCACATATCATGCAAGTCAAGAACTTCCATTTCGGGCAAAAAAAATTTTGTTATCATCGCTCGGTAGCGTTCACCATTGACAGTAACGCTGCGATTCGCATCATCTTTGAAGAAATATGGCCCAATAATGCCGCCGGCCCATAAACCGCACCAAACAGTGGCTTTTTCGGGATGCATTGGTAGCTGTTGCAATGCTTCTGGCTGATCTTCACTCCAAATGCGGCAATTTTGCTTATTTACGTACCCATTCAACCAAAAGTGAGCCTCATCGCTGAACACAATTTTTCGATAAAAAAGCGGATCCTCGGCCAGCTTTCCAAGAGCCCATTCACCAAAAATTCGGCGTTGTGGCAGGTCGGCTGGCTTTAGTTCTTGCACCAGCTGTATCTTAAAAGGCTTTACGCCCAAATCCTTCCGCAAAATTTTCCACGTAGTGCTGTAACAAAGGCCTAACTGCTGGGAACGGCGCCGAATCGACATTTCGCGGTCTTCTGTCACACTAGCTGATACGGCCGCAATATTTTCTTCACTACGCACAGTACGTAAACGTGTTGGTGGGTTAATGTCCAACAAAGTAAATTTGGTGCGAAATTTGGTCACAATCTTCCGAATAGACTGCTCAGAAGGTCGAGAATGCCGATCATAAAATGGAAGCAGCGCGCGATGAACATTTCGAACCGAGCACGAATTTTGATAGTAAAATTCAATAATTTGCAAGCGTTGTTCATTTGTAAGACGATAAATGGTTAAATTGCAAACCAAACTGAAGCTGTTTGACAGTGACACAAGGTACTAAACACACGTCAGCTGTCAAAACCAGTGTTGCCAAAACCAAACCAGCTAAAAAATCACCCTTTATTAATAAGCGGTCTAATATGTTATAAAGCTACTAGCATTGAATAAATATAAATAGAAGGTGACACCCGGGGAAAACTCCACTAAGGTTTCGGGTAGTCGCTGATGTCGCATACAAAAATATGCCAGATTTGTGTATTCAATAAAATAAATTTCCTTAATAATAAAAGTGTCGTGTATTTGAATGGGAATTTTTCACTAATTACTATGTAAGTAAATGTTTTGTTTTATATTGTATTCAGATTTTTGTACATTTCTTTGGAAACGGATGTGATTGTGTTGAGTCTGAAATTTTAAATTTGTATTGAATTATTTATGTATGTATGTATGCATTTAATTATTTATGTGTATGAAAATCATTTTCGTTACGATTTCAATTCTTTAATAAAATCAAAACAAGAGCTAACTACTCATGTACATTTATGTTGATTTTCATTTAAATCTGCATTGCTTTGATCTTAGACTGATCTGACCTTTAATGTTATGGTCTCAAAATGCAGGAAATATAACAAGATACATTTTGGTAGGTAAGACAATATTTTGTGCGCCAGTATATGAGGGAAGAGGAGAGGTTAGGTAACCATAGTTTGCAAACGCTGAGGGCTGAAGAAAACTTCCTACATAAGTAGTAAGAACTATAGCGGGTCCTTTCACAGCGGCTCAGTGACTTGGCGGTTCATTGTCTTGGCGGCCCAGTGTCTTGGTGGCTCTGTGAATTGGCCGCTCAGTGACTTGGCGGCTCAGTGTCTTCGCGGCTCAGTGACTTGGCGGCTCAGTGTCTTGGCGGCTCAGTGACTTGGCGGCTCAGTGTTTTGGCGGCTCAGTGTCATGGCGGCTCAGTGAATTGGTGGCTCTGTGACTTGGCGGCTCAGTGATTTGGCGGCTCAGTGAATCGGCGGCTCAGTGACTTGGCGACTCAGTGCCTTGGCGGCTTAGTGAATTGCCGGCTCAGCGGTGCAGTGACTGTTTTTTCTTTCAATGAAAAAAATATATTTTTCGTTTTATTTAATCAGGTTTGCAGCAGTGGCTTGGTTTCAATGGGTCATAAAAACATGAAGGACTCTCACGCAGGGCATTTACGAAGATGATAGCAATAAATTAAAGGGCGATAAAAAAAGTGTTTGTTGGTTTAGTTTTTAAATACATCCAACATTTGGTCGAAGTCAAAGATCCAATAGGATGGATCGACCCAGTATGTTTTGGTTTCAATGGATTAGTAGAATTCGTATGACCCTAACGGTTTAGGTAGCGAAGGGATTTTGTTTAGTTTCTCCTACAAAACTAACAGCGGAAAATTTTTTAATACGCAATACAAAAAAGTATAGTAAAAGGAAATAGGATTTCTGTTGTCCAATTCGGTGTGTATCCTTATCAACTACATGTTTGTATTTCTTAAATCTGACGAATTCTCCCACCTTGAACATTTTTCCAATATGAATTTGAATGTGATCATAAATTGTTGATAGTACATATATGCTTTTTATTTGTAGTATTGACTTACGACGGCTTCATTTTAATAGCGCGATGTTTTGAATTGTTGTACTTTTTAGTTAGTGTGTCCATTATATCAATCCAGCAATATGAACGATTAGCACTGAACTCTTTCCAAAAAGGGTTTTCAAAGTGTGATTAAATCATTCGACAATCGAAGCTTTAAGAGGTGTAAATGTCAAATGATGATTGATTTGATGGTTTTTCATAAGTTTTTGCAAAGTAGTGTTGGAAAATTCTTTCCCCGTCATCTGTTATTAAATTGGAGTATGACCTTTTTTTTAATATGATTTTCATATCATCAGTGACACTTTTTTTAATATGATTTTCATATCATCAGTGACACTTAATCCGGTTTATTTTTAATGGGAGCTGTTGTGGGAAACGGCGGAGTATTCAGGCCAGCCAAAACAGCAATCTTAGATTTAGGAGGTAAAATCCATCAAATAGGCGAAGCTACAATATGTGTATCTTCCAAAAACACGAACAACGTTTAAAATCGATTAAATAAGTAATTCAGTATAAAATACTTCAGTTCTACACTTCACGTGTAAACCTACATATAGTCATGTCACACAACATATAATAGTCATGTCAACTACACATCTAGTAAACAGTCTGATTGGGAATATAATAATTTTATTATAACCTCAACTCACTCGGTAAAACACCTACATAAACAAAACAACAGAATAACTCAAAACAAACTGGTATACGACTACATTAACCAAATGTGTAATCACCCTAAACTACAATGCAGGATGACCAACCTTCACATACCAAACTAATAGTCGAACAAGTCTATTAATTCACATCCGTCCAATTGGATTCCATTCCAAATAGTTCCATGTAGCCGGCATCCATGTTAGTTAGGTTTCGTTGATACAAAAAGCGGCAGACCAAATCCTTTTTAGTCTGGCCGTCGATCGAACAAGATATCTGAAAATTCTAATCAGTGAACATCACTGATATTGGCAAGTTAAAGTCATTGAAAATATTATACAAAACACGTGTAACATTATAACATAAATTTTATTAGATTATTGTGCTGAACAGTTAAAGCTACACGCTTTTGTTAGCGAAGAAACTTTTTGCCGAAGCGGAAATGGCGGCGTTTATAAAAATGGATTAAAAATCCTATGAAAATAAGGTAAATTACATGAGTTATTAAGTATAATCAGGAGACAAGTAAAGTCTATAAAAAAAGAGGAGAATAAGAATTTAGGTAGCAGTGTGAATTCCAAAGAATTAAGTTTTTTTTATGTTCTACAGGTACGGCGAAGAAAATATGACGCGACTGTACATAGAAAATGACTTCAAGAATCCATACGGCGGCCAGACGAGAATCTTAACCTCGATTCTAATTTAGAATCTTTAATTTTGAATCTTAATTTAGAATTTTAACCTTGAATCCTAATTTTGATAAAAATAAAATCTAAAAAGCATTCATAAAAAGCAAATCCTTAGTGCCATTCATTGCTAAAATCAAGTGCAATTTAATTCAATCTAATTCAGCGACAAAAAAGAACAAATCATAAATAACAAAAAGCAATACCTACCAGCATCCAGATCATGTTTTGTCTTGCGAACAAAACACTTGTAATACTAGAAAATCGTTAAGCAGTTCCAGTGAACATCTGAGCATAGATATATACTTACGTTGGTTCTCGGACACCCAAAAAAGTGTTCCAGAACGAAGACCTATAGTAAAGTCTTGCCATACAATTTCGTTTGAAAGTACGTTCAGTCAGTCAATTTCTTCGTACAGTCAAGTCAAACAACATTAATACAGTCAAGAATCAGTCAAGCCATTTTAATAATACAAAAGTCAAGAATCAGTCAAGTTGATGAATCAAGAGACTACACTCCAGTCCAGAGTCACACATCGATCGTCTAACTGCAATCCAAGTCAAGAAAGTGTATCGAATTCTGTCAAGAACCACATGTTGTAATTCTAGGACAAAACCACATTTTCACCACGTGTTAAAACTTCAAGGATTAATAAAAATACAGAGGATAAGTTACTAAACTATAACAAGCAAAAGAAAGGATATTGGTATTTATTCATATTATTAGTATTGAGTTATTGTTCTTGAGAGAAGATAAAATCAGTGGAAAGTATAGATAATTTTTGTAGTGTATATATATATATATATAGATTCAGTTTCCGATAGAAGAAATCCTAACGAGAATCGTTTATCAATATAGTCGTCTCGATCGTTGGATAACATCTTGAATACCTACTTTTGAAAAGTTGAAATTTGATATTTTTGATAATACAGTACACGTAAAGAAATTATTTTTAAAGAACGGAAAAGTAAAAACGAAAGTAAAATTTGCAAAGAAAGTACAATGAGAGTAAATCTGAAAAGAAATTAAAGTTTAAATGAAGAAAGTATCTGAAACATATGATACCAACCTAAAGTTTTGAAAAGAAGTAAATTAAAGTAAAATTATTGAAAGTTAAAGTCATAACCGATGAAAGTATCTGAAACATATGATACATAGAAAAAGTTATAGAAAGAAGCAAAAGTACAGTAGAGTTCCAGTATAACGAAAGCGATAGGAATTATTTTTTTTGTTTAGTATTGAAAAGTTTAGAAGCGTAGGTTATTTTCTTAAGAGAATTGTGTGAATCCTTCCGCTCCTCTGAAAATCCGGAGTTAACAATTTTTCAGCCTTAACAATATAAAGTCAATCGTGAGTAATATTAACAGAAAGCAATCAAGAGAACGAGTATAAGTCAATTTGAATTTCATCTAATAACAAATTAAACTATATAGAGAATGCAGAACATCAAACATCTGAGTACGAGTGCACTTCTACGAGGAAAGATTTGGTGAGTGATTTTATTGAAAATATATTATATTTTTATTTATTTTGAATATAATGAAACTATTTTTGATTTACCAAATTGAACTATATTTGATTTACAATTTTGAATAACGATATTGATTGAAAATAACGATAGTAAGAAAACTTTAAGAACGATTTTAAAAGACAAAGCTAAACATTTTTTGATTTGAATAAGCAACAATAATTATTGCAAAAGACAACGTTTTGGCCACATTTATTAAATAACGATATGAGAAAAACCTTTGCGAGACGTAATTGAAAGTACGATTCTTTCAGTACGTCGTAAACCAAGTTAAGATAATTGTGACGTTGAGAAAACGATTTAGATACGAATTTTGAGAATATTTTTGCGTTTTTGAAAAAGTATACAGAAAACTTTTGAGATAAGGATAATATATCGAGAGAGCGGAGGCATATGATAGAAAGAAAAGATATATATTATCGAATGTATAGTTATAGTAAGTTATTTAAAAGTTAAGAAAATTTAGGTACTCGGAGAATGATACCGAGTTAAGTATTTAAGAAATTTTATGGAATAAAATTTATAAAGTTTAGTAAATTTAAAAACTTGATATTTTTTGAAAAATTTTGAGAAATTTAAGAATGATTCTTGGATTTGATAATCAGAGACGTAACTGATGGATCAAAGGAATCATAATGAGTTTTGAGTAAGTTAAGTGTTGTGGGGGTTGAGAGAAGTTGGATCAGCAAATTTAAGGGAAGTTTAGTCGTAAACTTCTCTTTCATAATAAGGGAGATTTTCCACAAAAATATTTAACCATCGGAAAATCTATATAGGAATATGACGGTGAAAGTTTATCGTTATATTTTAGGGATGGGTATAGAAGGTTAAGGGAGCGAATACATCGGCGTTTCCCATGAAAAGGGGTTTCCCTTAAAGAAGAATATAGGCCAATAGGAAACCATATAGGAAATCAACAAAGTAAGACTTTTGTTTGATAGGGTAGGGTGAAGAAGGCCAAGAGAGAGCAATTACAGCTGCGACTCTCAAACACGGGGTTTCTGAATTTCCGAACCGATTGGAAACCATAGGTTTCTATCAGGAGGTACATCTGATAGAATTGGGATAGGGTTAAGTAGGTTCAAGGGACATGAACATCGGTGTTCCCCAGTAAATAAACGCGCAAGTTCCTGTTCTACTACAAAAAGTAAAGTTACGAATGATCGGTACAATCATTCTATTGTTCAAAAAGAAATCTAAAGGTACTACAACGTCTTTTCGGGTCCAGCAAACTTAACATATTTTTAGGTCTAAAACATCAAGATCTCTCGGGTCTGTAAAACAATGTAACACCGTCTGCATTCCGGCTGCAAGATCCTCCCCTCATCCGGTGAGCTAAGCAATCGTGCACCCAGCAGGCCCAGTGTGGCTGTAGAGTGGAGACAACCCTAACTGAACACTGCTTGGACTTGCTATCCAGAGTTTTGGGATGGGAATAAGAGTGGAAGTTCGATTAGGGATAGATTCCTTAAGAGGAGCTAGAAGTTAAAGAGATGAAAAATAATAGTTTCTTTTCTGAAACTACAGTTGATTAGACTCAGCTCAAGTTAGAATTCTAAATACACTCGATAACTTTCCTAAGTTCTCTCTTCTGGATATGATCGATGATTTCAGTTTGAGTTATAATAATCAGTTTGAATTGTAAAGGTCAGTTTGAGTCACACAATCATTTGAGTTATTATGCTCAGGTTGAAAGGAAATATATGGTGATTGGAGAAACTACGAATAACTCGGCTGTTGAGTCGTCATTTTTGGTGTTTGGTGAACTGTATATGCATAACATCGATGTATATTCAACTTAAAGGTGAAGGGCGAAGAGTGACCTCAAGACGTAATAAGATCATTTTATTGTCCTTTCACTTCTGTAAAGGAATCTAGTAAAAGATAGTGAATTTGTCGCTTGATTTGATTGATCATTGTTTAATCATTGATGGTGTTCCTTTTTGGAGATCGATTGGTGGTGTCGATGTTATTAAATGGAATTAGGCAAGTCAATTTATTATTTCATTAATTTACTCTTTACTTTTATACGTTACAGATAGCGCCCAACGTGGGGCACGATTTGTTAACGTGTCAATCAACAACAATACAATTCATTATATTCTCTTTTACCTTTTTATACGTTACAGATGGCGCCCAACGTGGGGCCCGATTTGTTAACGTGTCAATCAACAACAAACAATTCACATATTCATTATTCTATTTACTTATATTATAATACGTTACAGATGGCGCCCAACGTGGGGCCCGAAAATTAACGTAACGTAAAAATTTTTATAGTACATAGAACGATAGTAATTTTTATTTTTTTTGAACAGTACAGAGAAGTAAGCAAAATAAGTTTTGTTTAAATTTTTTTTGAAGTAACTTTTTGTTGAAGAAGTTCACTCGAGGCATACCATCGAGGGGAACAGGGTCGACTTTATTATCCGGAAGTTTTTATAATTAGTAGAACTTCGTCTGTTGTAGTGAGCGATATCATGTTCTCTTCGACCTCGAAATTTTGGTAGTAAGCACTTATGTCCGCACTGGTTGTGAATTAACTAGTGGTCTGTTGCATTAAGGCTAAACGCTGAATTTTGTGAAATGAGTTTAGAGTGATGATTCTCTTAACCTTTTGACCGGTGGTTAGTGATCAATTCCTGACGCACGTCTGTTGCAGAAGTATAGAGATAGTTACTAGAGATTCACTTCTTTGAGAAAAATGTTCTTCATGAACAACAACATCAGTTTCTGTATAAGAAGTTTTTTTTTGTTTGAAGAAGTAGTAGGAGATTTCGGATGCATTGACCGGTGGTTAGTTGAACAATTTCCTGATGCACGTCTGTTGCAATGTGGCGAATATCTTGCTCTTCCTAGAACGAAAAATTCTGACTTTTAACTTCGCGGAAAAAGACCAAAGACAATAATAGTTTTAAATTTCGATATACACTTTCGACGTAGCTAGTTATATCAAATGTTTTTTTTTCCACTTTTTACAACACATTCATTTATTTTTGGGAGAAGGATATTGTTGTTATTCCAACTCTCGATCCAACTCTTGAAACCCCAACAATTTATGATAGTTTTTTTTTGAGATAAAGTTTAGTTTAGTTTGCCTGGTGGCACATTTCAGTTTAGTTTTCAACTAATTTAGGGTGATTCTTTTAGCCTTTTGACCGGTGGTTGGTTGAATAATTCCCGACACACGTCTGTTGCAGAAGTATAAAGAATACCGCTAAATATAGTTTGCCTGGTGGCATTTTAGTTTTTGAGTTTAGATTTTGAGACATAATTTTTGAGACATAGTTTTTGAGACATAATTTTTAAGACATAGTTTTTGAGACATAATTTTTGAGTATAATTTTTGAGATTTAATTTAGTTTTTGAGAAATTTTGCCTGGTGGCATATTTTTAGTTTAGATGAAAATAATTTAGTCAGTAATAGTATTATTGCAGTATATTTTTTTTTTGAGATTAAAATTAAGATACATTTTGATTTAAAAAAGTATTATTTCTAAGAATAGATTTAAGATTTAACTAGGTTTAGTGATCATTCTTTTGGTAGTCTAATTAAGGCCAAAAGTGAATGAAAATCTGATTAGATAAGAATTTATTTGTGAATTATAATACGAATTTAAGTATATTTAGAAAAATAGATTTTAAGACAGATGAGTAGACGAGGTAGAGCACGTTTTGTGATTCCATCTACACGTACATTGAGAAATAGACGAAGAGACAGTATGCCGCTTGATTCAAGTAACAATAGCCGTAGGAATAGTCCGAACGACTTAAATGCAGGCCTCGGAACTTCCAGAAGTAACGAGAACGCAGAAAATAATTTAAATGAGCATGGCGAACCTAGGCCACAAACACCTGCAGCTAGTTCCAGTCTCAACGAAAGAAACAATTCTAGCCATTTCGAAAGTTACGTGCAAGAAGTAGTGTCAGCGACGGTAGGCCTTAATCGAACAGAAGATCATAGATTTTTATGTGAAGAATTAGCTCGAAACCAAGCGAGAATTCTAAAGCAAGTAGGAAATATCGTAAGAGATACACTCGTTAGATCTTTACCTGTAACACAACCAAATGTACAAAGTAGTAGGAATCTACACGAGGCCATAACACCGGCCGAACGTCCAACCGAATTTAGTATACCTCGACCAGTCGATACTCAGCCCATCCATAACCAGACACAACATAGTGAACCTATAGAGTTCATCCCGTTGACATGGCTAGGGGTTCCAACGTAGACAACGTTTTGGCTCAATTGAGTCAAATGAATCTAAATGATTCACCCGCTACATCGAACCAACCTAATTTACCATCTATATCAACCAGTACACTCGTCAGATTTCCACATTTTCATAAGTGGGGAATCAAGTTTGACAATAAGAATATGTCGGTGGATGACTTTTTGTTTAGGTTAGAACGTATTAAAGATAGTTACAACATTTCTTGGGAGGAAGTAGTAGCGAATTTTCATCATTTTGTTAACGGTCCAACCGAAGATTGGTATTGGACGTATCTGAAGAACAACCCCAGAACTTCTTGGACTTCACTTAGAATGTCACTACTGGAGCAATATAGGAGCCTGGAGACAGACTCTGAGTTGACTCGGAAAATGTCAGATCGAAAGCAAGCGTTCAATGAAAGTTTCAATGACTTTTATGATGACCTCATCAAGTTGAACTCCAGATTAAAAGTACCCAAACCAGCGAAAGAAATAGTGGAACTTGTGAAGCAAAATGTGAAAAGACGCATGGGAGAGTTATTAATAACCTTTAATACAAACAGTCTCGCGGAATTGGTATATGTTTGCCGAACAATAGAGAAATTCCTGAACGGAAACGAAAGCCAAAACCAGCGATTCAAACCGCAAACGCCATATGTGAACAATACAATTAGACGTCAAGTACATGAGCTAGATCAACTAGCATTTGAAAACGTCCAAAACAATCCTAGTACTTCATTGGAAGCTTTCCATAGCAAAGATGAATTTAAATGCTGGAATTGTAAGGGCGTGGGTCATCTCTTTAGAGATTGCCCAGATAAAAGAAGACGACTATTTTGTTTCACATGCGGTCGCGAAGAAACTGTTACTCCGAATTGTCCGATCTGTTCGGAAAACTCCCTAAAGAGCAATTTCTCACCCAAGGGGGAAACTGTGAGGACCAACTACTCGGCAAAGTAGATAATCCCAAAACTCAGTCAACTAAAGTAACTATATTAAAACCGGATCAAAGAAAATTAATCGATATACCGAATACTACCTCAATGGAAAGAACTAAAGTCTGTCAAATAAAGAAACCATTACAGGAACGACAAATACAATATTACAAAGCTCGTCGGAGAATTGTAACATTCCCTTGTCGCTCTAAGAAAATTTTTGAATTAAGAAAGCGAATGAATCGCAAGAAAAAGTTATATAAAGCAATATCTGCAACGAATTTGAAAAATACTACGGACGATCCTCGCCCATATATTTCTGTGGAAATTTTTGGAAAAAGGTGGCTCGGTCTCCTAGATTCCGGAGCAAGTATAAGTTGTCTTGGCTCAGGAGCCTTAGAGTTCTTGAAGGAAAGGAAAATACCGTACAAGAAATTTTCGTCAGCTGTTTCAACAGCAGATGGAACGAAACAAGCTATTATCGGATTGGTTGCGACGACGGTTCAATACAAAGACAAAGTCTGCGAATTGGATTTGTTCATCGTGCCATCTCTAGCCCAACCACTATATTTAGGGGTTGATTTTTGGGCGTTGTTTCAAATAGCTCCACATTTAATTTCGTCTCTAGACAAAAATTCCGAATCTATGACCGAAACCAAAGATCCAGCTAGATGCGTTTTATCCAACCAAGAGTCTAAAGTATTGGAAGAAACGATAAAACTTTTTCCATCTTTTGCAGAGAGAGGCTTAGGACGAACTCATCTTATAGAACATACGATAGATACGGGTGACGCAACGCCAATAAAACAGCGTCATTATCCCATATCTCCGGCGGTACAAGCCCTAGTGTATGAGGAGTTGGACCGCATGATTGAGTTAGGAGTTATCGAAGAGAGTTCCAGCCCATGGAGTTCGCCTGTCGTATTGGTACGAAAACCAGGCAAGAACCGAATGTGCTTGGACTTTCGGAAGGTAAACTCTGTGACAAAAAAGAATGCGAATCCAATTGCTCAGATAGAGGGATTGTTGGCACGCCTTTCAGAGACATATTTCATCTCGAGTGTGGACCTGAAAGACGCGTACTGGCAGATACCGTTGGAGCAAAGTTCTCGGGAGAAGACGGCTTTTACCGTCCCTGGTAGACCTCTCTATCAATTTAAGGTGATGCCGTTCGGTCTCTCTAATGCCACTCAGAGCTTAACCTACCTTATGAACTTGGTTGTCCCACAGGAATTACGAGACCAAGTATTTGTTTATTTAGATGACTTGCTAGTCATCTCGAAAACTTTCAAGGAACATATGGAAATATTACGTAGGATAGCAAACAGGTTACTGGGAGCAGGTTTGACGATCAACGTCGAAAAATCAAAATTTTGCTTCCAAGAACTCCAATACCTAGGATACGTGGTAGGACCGGGTTGCTTGAAAGCAGACCCTGCGAAAATATCTGCGATTATAGAGTTCCCTGTACCAACGTCAATACGGCAAGTACGTCGATTTCTCGGCATGGCGGGATGGTACAGACGATTCATTGAAAATTTTTCTAGTGAAGCAAGTGCTATGACAGATACCTTGAAAAAGGGATCCAAATTTGAGTTTGGAAAAGAAGCGCTAGAAGCTTTTAATGTCATAAAGAAAGCGTTGACCTCCGCACCTGTTCTGATTAATCCTGACTTCAACAAACAATTTGTCATATTATGTGACGCCTCAAACACTGGCATCGGCTGCGTGTTATGTCAGAAGTATGAATCAGGAGTAGAGAGGCCAATTTATTACTATTCACAAAAGTTAAATGCTGCGCAACGGAACTATACAGTCACCGAACGTGAGTGTTTAGCCGCTGTGAAAGGTATTCAGAAATTTAGAACTTACGTGGAAGGATATAAGTTTTTAGTTATCACCGACCACGCCAGCTTGAAGTGGCTGATGAGTTTGAGATAGAGATGAGCTAAACTGTGATTTTTCAATCACAGGTATAACTGTGATTGTGATTTCTGAATCACTGTAAGTTTAACCTGTGATTGTGATTTTCAAGTTTAGAATATCTTTGAGGCCAAAAAAAAAAAATTCTCAGTAAAATATAAAGTATGTAATTAAATGAGGACAACAAATAAGTAATTAAAATTAGCTCGTAGGACATAACCATGAATACAAAAATGCTAAAAATCTCAAGTCCCGAATTCAAAATTATCGAATAGCAAAATCTCGAATGCCCAAAATTTCCAATACGGCGGATCGAAAAACGGAGTATGCCAATCGATTGAGGAGGTGAAAATTACCTTGTCTCGCCCAGCTCTCTAGCTCCAGTGGAAATCCGAAAATTTGCACTGTCAAAATTTTATCACGGCGGATCGAAAAACGGAGAACGCCAATCGATTTAGGAGGTGGAAATTACCTTAGTGTCTCGCCCAGCTCTCTAGCTCCAGTGGAAACCCGAAAATTTGCACTGTCAAAATTTTATCACGGCGGATCGAAAAACGGAGTACGCCAATCGATTTAGGAGGTGGAAATTACCTTAGTGTCTCGCCCAGCTCTCTAGCTCCAGTGGAAACCCGAAAATTTGCACTGTCAAAATTTTATCACGGCGGATCGAAAAACGGAGTACGCCAATCGATTTAGGAGGTGGAAATTACCTTAGTGTCTCGCCCAGCTCTCTAGCTCCAGTGGAAACCCGAAAATTTGCAATGTCAAAATTTTAGTTTCACTTTTCCTTGTCCTTGTGTACAAAATCACAACCAGGCTAGGAGCTCAGTTCACAATTCAGTTCTACCTTCTAGATCCTAAACTAAAAATAAAAGAATTAATCTGTTCTTCATATTTTCATCATGAGTCCTGAGATTTTGTTTTTCTGTATTGTGATTTCGTTCAGTTGCTAAAATAATAACTAAATCACGACTACAGTTCTCGTTCTGATTCATTTTACTCATTGTTGACTTTTCTCTCGTCGTGATTTTGTTCACAGTTCATAAAGTTCATTGTGCGATTGTCGTGATTTGTGAATCGTTTCTTTTTGTTGTGATTTTACTACAGTTGTGATTTTCAATCACATTTAGGGCACTCACAGGTTTATTAAAGAGTCGCTCACAGGTAGTGATTGTGATTTTTGACTCACAGGTCGAAAATCACAGGTCGTGATTTTTTGCTCATCTCTAGTTTGAGAGATCCAACGGGGAGATTAGCGCGATGGAGTCTCAAATTACAAGGATTTGATTTTGGGATAGAACACCGGAAGGGTACTTTGAATGTAGTACCAGATGCTTTATCTCGCATTTACGAGGTAGAAGGGCTACATTCGGAGGTATCCCGACTGGGGTCTATGTCAACAAATCCAACTGAAGTGTTACATATCGAATTGGAAGATTCGGGGTTTAAGTCGGAAGAGTATCTCCAAATCGTAGAGCACATCAGGGAAAACAAAGAACGATTACCTGATCTTCGAGTTTCGAAAGGTTTTGTTTATAAGAAGATCAGGCATAGTACAGGAAATCCGCTACTGGACGATCAAGTCTGGAAGTTATGGATTCCATCGACGCTGACGGAACGGTTAATCTCACATGCTCACTGCCCACCGAGAGCTTCACATGGCGGGATAGCTAAGACACTTTACCGGCTCCGCCAACAGTTTTTCTGGCCAGCTATGGCTTCTCAAGTGAAACAATTTGTAAATGGGTGCAAAACATGTAAAACAACCAAAGCACCTAACGTGATTTTGCGCACGGAGATGGGGAAGGCGTATACAGTAGAGAGACCATTTCAACAGGTATACGTTGATTTCCTCGGACCTTACCCGCGATCACGAAGTGGGAATATATTTATAGTAATCGCGCTAGATCAGCTAACCAAATTTGTTTTTATCAAACCATTGAGAAAGGCAAATTCAGCTGAAGTTATTAAGTTTTTGAGAGACGACATTTTTCTAGTATACGGAGTTCCAGAAAGTGTATTGTCGGATAACGGATCACAATTCGTTAGTAAAGAGTTCGGTAAGATGGTTGAAAATTTCGGTATAAGACATATTAAAACAGCAGCATACTCGCCACAGGCGAACGCAAGTGAACGAGTAAACCGCTCCATTTTATCTGCAATTCGCTCTTACATCGATACTCGACAATATAATTGGGACGAATATTTATCAAGTATAGGCAGTGCTTTACGCACGTCGGTACACTCTGTTCTAGGCATGTCACCCTACGAAGCGTTATTCGGACAGAGAATGATTGAGCAAGGTGCCGATTATAAACTCTTAAAAGAACTTAATGGACTCAACAACTCTGAAATAGATTGGTTACCAAAGACAGCGAAAATGAACATATTACACGCACACCTCAAAACAGCGTTAGACCAAGCCCATGAGTCATATAGAGCAAGTTACAATCTTAGAAGTAGAATTGTGAATTTTCAGGTAGGAGAAACACTATACAAGCGCAACTTCGTACTTAGCGACGCAACCAAGCATAGGAGCGCGAAGCTTAGTCCTAAATTCCGGAAAGTGACAGTTCTAAAAATTATAGGCAATAATTTATATAAAGTTAAAGACGAGAACGGTATCGAATCTGTCGTGCACACGAAAGATTTAAAAAGATAAGACAACCGAGGAAAAATACAGTAGCCCGGCGTCAGCTGTGCATGAGACTCTTTTTTTTTTGTAGCAAGAGACATAGTTACAAAAGCTGTTTCTTTTCTTGTTAGTTAGACTAGTTAGGAACTAGTCGAACAAACAAGTTGTGTGGGAAACGGCGGAGTATTCAGGCCAGCCAAAACAGCAATCTTAGATTTAGGAGGTAAAATCCATCAAATAGGCGAAGCTACAATATGTGTATCTTCCAAAAACACGAACAACGTTTAAAATCGATTAAATAAGTAATTCAGTATAAAATACTTCAGTTCTACACTTCACGTGTAAACCTACATAGAGTCATGTCACACAACATATAATAGTCATGTCAACTACACATCTAGTAAACAGTCTGATTGGGAATATAATAATTTTATTATAACCTCAACTCACTCGGTAAAACACCTACATAAACAAAACAACAGAATAACTCAAAACAAACTGGTATACGACTACATTAACCAAATGTGTAATCACCCTAAACTACAATGCAGGATGACCAACCTTCACATACCAAACTAATAGTCGAACAAGTCTATTAATTCACATCCGTCCAATTGGATTCCATTTCAAATAGTTCCATGTAGCCGGCATCCATGTTAGCTAGGTTTCGTTGATACAAAAAGCGGCAGACCAAATCCTTTTTAGTCTGGCCGTCGATCGAACAAGATATCTGAAAATTCTAATCAGTGAACATCACTGATATTGGCAAGTTAAAGTCATTGAAAATATTATACAAAACACGTGTAACATTATAACATAAATTGTATTAGATTATTGTGCTGAACAGTTAAAGCTACACGCTTTTGTTAGCGAAGAAACTTTTTGCCGAAGCGGAAATGGCGGCGTTTATAAAAATGGATTAAAAATCCTATGAAAATAAGGTAAATTACATGAGTTATTAAGTATAATCAGGAGACAAGTAAAGTCTATAAAAAAAGAGGAGAATAAGAATTTAAGTAGCAGTGTGAATTCCAAAGAATTAAGTTTTTTTTTATGTTCTACAGGTACGGCGAAGAAAATATGACGCGACTGTACATAGAAAATGACTTCAAGAATCCATACGGCGGCCAGACGAGAATCTTAACCTCGATTCTAATTTAGAATCTTTAATTTTGAATCTTAATTTAGAATTTTAACCTTGAATCCTAATTTTGATAAAAATAAAATCTAAAAAGCATTCATAAAAAGCAAATCCTTAATGCCGTTCATTGCTAAAATCAAGTGCAATTTAATTCAATCTAATTCAGCGACAAAAAAGAACAAATCATAAATAACAAAAAGCAATACCTACCAGCATCCAGATCATGTTTTGTCTTGCGAACAAAACACTAGTAATACTAGAAAATCGTTACGCAGTTCCAGTGAACATCTGAGCATAGATATATACTTACGTTGGTTCTCGGACACCCAAAAAAGTGTTCCAGAACGAAGACCTATAGTAAAGTCTTGCCATACAATTTCGTTTGAAAGTACGTTCAGTGAGTCAATTTCTTCGTACAGTCAAGTCAAACAACATTAATACAGTCAAGAATCAGTCAAGCCATTTTAATAATACTAAAGTCAAGAATCAGTCAAGTTGATGAATCAAGAGACTACACTCCAGTCCAGAGTCACACATCGATCGTCTAACTGCAATCCAAGTCAAGAAAGTGTATCGAATTCTGTCAAGAACCACATGTTGTAATTCTAGGACAAAACCACATTTTCACCACGTGTTAAAACTTCAAGGATTAATAAAAATACAGAGGATAAGTTACTAAACTATAACAAGCAAAAGAAAGGATATTGGTATTTATTCATATTATTAGTATTGAGTTATTGTTCTTGAGAGAAGATAAAATCAGTGGAAAGTATAGATAATTTTTGTAGTGTATATATATATATATATAGATTCAGTTTCCGATAGAAGAAATCCGAATCGTTTATCAATATAGTCGTCTCGATCGTTGGATAACATCTTGAATACCTACTTTTGAAAAGTTGAAATTTGATATTTTTGATAATACAGTACACGTAAAGAAATTATTTTTAAAGAACGGAAAAGTAAAAACGAAAGTAAAATTTGCAAAGAAAGTACAATGAGAGTAAATCTGAAAAGAAATTAAAGTTTAAATGAAGAAAGTATCTGAAACATATGATACCAACCTAAAGTTTTGAAAAGAAGTAAATTAAAGTAAAATTATTGAAAGTTAAAGTCATAACCGATGAAAGTATCTGAAACATATGATACATAGAAAAAGTTATAGAAAGAAGCAAAAGTACAGTAGAGTTCCAGTATAACGAAAGCGATAGGAATTATTTTTTTTGTTTAGTATTGAAAAGTTTAGAAGCGTAGGTTATTTTCTTAAGAGAATTGTGTGAATCCTTCCGCTCCTCTGAAAATCCGGAGTTAACAATTTTTCAGCCTTAACAATATAAAGTCAATCGTGAGTAATATTAACAGAAAGCAATCAAGAGAACGAGTATAAGTCAATTTGAATTTCATCTAATAACAAATTAAACTATATAGAGAATGCAGAACATCAAACATCTGAGTACGAGTGCACTTCTACGAGGAAAGATTTGGTGAGTGATTTTATTGAAAATATATTATATTTTTATTTATTTTGAATATAATGAAACTATTTTTGATTTACCATATTGAACTATATTTGATTTACAATTTTGAATAACGATATTGATTGAAAATAACGATAGTAAGAAAACTTTAAGAACGATTTTAAAAGACAAAGCTAAACATTTTTTGATTTGAATAAGCAACAATAATTATTGCAAAAGACAACGTTTTGGCAACATTTATTAAATAAGGATATGAGAAAAACCTTTGCGAGACGTAATTGAAAGTACGATTCTTTCAGTACGTCGTAAACCAAGTTAAGATAATTGTGACGTTGAGAAAACGATTTAGATACGAATTTTGAGAATATTTTTGCGTTTTTGAAAAAGTATACAGAAAACTTTTGAGATAAGGATAATATATCGAGAGAGCGGAGGCATATGATAGAAAGAAAAGATATATATTATCGAATGTATAGTTATAGTAAGTTATTTAAAAGTTAAGAAAATTTAGGTACTCGGAGAATGATACCGAGTTAAGTATTTAAGAAATTTTATGGAATAAAATTTATAAAGTTTAGTAAATTTAAAAACTTGATATTTTTTGAAAAATTTTGAGAAATTTAAGAATGATTCTTGGATTTGATAATCAGAGACGTAACTGATGGATCAAAGGAATCATAATGAGTTTTGAGTAAGTTAAGTGTTGTGGGGGTTGAGAGAAGTTGGATCAGCAAATTTAAGGGAAGTTTAGTCGTAAACTTCTCTTTCATAATAAGGGAGATTTTCCACAAAAATATTTAACCATCGGAAAATCTATATAGGAATATGACGGTGAAAGTTTATCGTTATATTTTAGGGATGGGTATAGAAGGTTTAGGGAGCGAATACATCGGCGTTTCCCATGAAAAGGGGTTTCCCTTAAAGAAGAATATAGGCCAATAGGAAACCATATAGGAAATCAACAAAGTAAGACTTTTGTTTGATAGGGTAGGGTGAAGAAGGCCAAGAGAGAGCAATTACAGCTGCGACTCTCAAACACGGGGTTTCTGAATTTCCGAACCGATTGGAAACCATAGGTTTCTATCAAGAGGTACATCTGATAGAATTGGGATAGGGTTAAGTAGGTTCAAGGGACATGAACATCGGTGTTCCCCAGTAAATAAACGCGCAAGTTCCTGTTCTACTACAAAAAGTAAAGTTACGAATGATCGGTACAATCATTCTATTGTTCAAAAAGAAATCTAAAGGTACTACAACGTCTTTTCGGGTCCAGCAAACTTAACATATTTTTAGGTCTAAAACATCAAGATCTCTCGGGTCTGTAAAACAATGTAACACCGTCTGCATTCCGGCTGCAAGATCCTCCCCTCATCCGGCGAGCTAAGCAATCGTGCACCCAGCAGGCCCAGTGTGGCTGTAGAGTGGAGACAACCCTAACTGAACACTGCTTGGACTTGCTATCCAGAGTTTTGGGATGGGAATAAGAGTGGAAGTTCGATTAGGGATAGATTCCTTAAGAGGAGCTAGAAGTTAAAGAGATGAAAAATAATAGTTTCTTTTCTGAAACTACAGTTGATTAGACTCAGCTCAAGTTAGAATTCTAAATACACTCGATAACTTTCCTAAGTTCTCTCTTCTGGATATGATCGATGATTTCAGTTTGAGTTATAATAATCAGTTTGAATTGTAAAGGTCAGTTTGAGTCACACAATCATTTGAGTTATTATGCTCAGGTTGAAAGGAAATATATGGTGATTGGAGAAACTACGAATAACTCGGCTGTTGAGTCGTCATTTTTGGTGTTTGGTGAACTGTATATGCATAACATCGATGTATATTCAACTTAAAGGTGAAGGGCGAAGAGTGACCTCAAGACGTAATGAGATCATTTTATTGTCCTTTCACTTCTGTAAAGGAATCTAGTAAAAGATAGTGAATTTGTCGCTTGATTTGATTGATCATTGTTTAATCATTGATGGTGTTCCTTTTTGGAGATCGATTGGTGGTGTCGATGTTATTAAATGGAATTAGGCAAGTCAATTTATTATTTCATTAATTTACTCTTTACTTTTATACGTTACAGATAGCGCCCAACGTGGGGCACGATTTGTTAACGTGTCAATCAACAACAATACAATTCATTATATTCTCTTTTACCTTTTTATACGTTACACTGTCCAGGCAGATTTAGAAAATGTATCAATTACCGTTAGAAGGTATCGAAAATTTTTCTGAATACGATCCCATTTCGACTAGATCAGCCTGCCATAAATCATCAAGCCCCTTGATAATGACTCGCCTCCTTCTTGCTGGCTTATGTAGATCTTCGAAAAGGGTTCTATTCCTCATCTTTTTACAGAATGATTAAAACGACAAAACATTTTACCTTTTTTATTAATTTATTCATTTAAAATTTTCTGATAAAAATTCACAATTCTCTTAATTTTATCAATTTTAACCTTAATTTGATAACATGCACAAGTATGTGGTCCTTCACTGCACCAATTTGGTGAAGAGTTTGAAGGACAGCTCAGGAAATGAAATCCATTCGGATACATAGTTTAATCACCTTTTTCGAATCTCTGTACAAAAGATATATACTGCATAGCTTCTGAAAAGTGTGCTTCACGTGTGATGTGTTGACTGGATTTTAAAAATGGTAGAAGTTCGCCAGCGACTAAATTAATTTTTGAAGGAGACATTTTTCTCATTGGCATTGTGAATGCTAACTGAATTAAACATAAAGAAAGTGAAAGACATTGGGTCATAGTCACTTTTAAACTACAGTTTATCATAGACTGGGGTTTATTCAGTGTTATTTTGGGTATATATTAATAAGCGGTCTAATATGTTATAAAGCTACTAGCATTGAAAAAATATAAACAGAAGGTGACACCCGGGGAAAACTCCACTAAGGTTTCGAGTAGTCGCTGCTGTCGCATACAAAAATATGCCCGATTTGTGTATTCAATAAAATAAATTTCCTTAATAATAAAAGTGTCGTGTATTTGAATGGGAATTTTTCACTAATTACTATGTAAGTAAATGTTTTGTTTTATTTTGTATTCAGATTTTTGTACATTTCTATGGAAACGGATGTGATTGTGTTGAGTCTGAAATTTTGAATTTGTATTGAATTATTTATGTATGTATGTATGCATTTATTTATTTATGTGTATAAAAATCATTTTCGTTACGATTTCAATTCTTTAATAAAATCAAAACAGGAGCTTAATACTTATGTACATTTATGTTGATTTTCATTTAAATCTGCATTGCTTTGATCTTAGACTGATCTAATCTTTAACGTTATGGTCTCAAAATGCAGGAAATATAACAAGATACATTTTGGTAGGTAAGACAATATTTTGTGCGCCAGTATATGAGGGAAGAGGAGAGGTTAGTTAACCATAGTTTGCAAACGCTGAGGGCTGAAGAAAACTTCCTACATAAGTAGTAAGAACTAGCGAGTCCTGTGACTTGGCGACTCAGTGCCTTGGCGGCTAAGTGAATTGGCGGCTCAGCGGTGCAGTGACTGTTTTTTCTTTCAATGAACAAAATGTATTTTTCGTTTTATTTAATCAGGTTTGCAGCAGTGGCTTGGTTTCAATGGGTCATAAAAACATGAAGGACTCTCACGCAGGGCATTTACGAAAATGATAGCAATAAATTAAAGGGCGATAAAAAAAGTGTTTGTTGGTTTAGTTTTTAAATACATCCAACATTTGGTCGAAGTCAAAGATCCAATAGGATGGATCGACCCAGTATGTTTTGGTTTCAATGGATTAGTAGAATTCGTATGACCCTAACGGTTTAGGTAGCGAAGGGATTTTGTTTAGTTTCTCCTACAAAACTAACAGCGGAATATTTTTTAATACGCAATACAAAAAAGTATAGTAAAAGGAAATAGGATTTCTGTTGTCCAATTCGGTGTGTATCCTTATCAAATACATGTTTGTATTTCTTAATTCTGACGAATTCTCCCACCTTGAACATTGTTCCAATATGAATTTGAATGTGATCATAAATTGTTGATAGTACATATATGCTTTTTATTTGTAGTATTGACTTACGACGGCTTCATTTTAATAGCGCGATGTTTTGAATTGTTGTACTTTTTGGTTAGGGTGTCCATTATATCAATCCAGCAATATGAACGATTAGCACTGAACTCTTTCCAAAAAGGGTTTTCAAAGTATGATTAAATCGTTCGACAATCGAAGCTTTAAGAGGTGTAAATGTCAAATGATGATTGATTTGATGGTTTTTCATAAGTCTTTGCAAAGTAGTGTTGGAAAATTCTTTCCCCGTCATCTGTTATTAAATTGGAGTATGACCTTTTTTTTAATATGATTTTCATATCATCAGTGACACTTTTTTTAATATGATTTTCATATCATCAGTGACACTTAATCCGGTTTATTTTTAATGGGAGCTGTCCAGGCAGATTTAGAAAATGTATCAATTACCGTTAGAAGGTATCGAAAATTTTTCTGAATACGATCCCATTTCGACTAGATCAGCCTGCCATAAATCATCAAGCCCCTTGATAATGACTCGCCTCCTTCTTGCTGGCTTATGTAGATCTTCGAAAAGGGTTCTATTCCTCATCTTTTTACAGAATGATTAAAACGACAAAACATTTTACCTTTTTATTAATTTATTCATTTAAAATTTTCTGATAAAAATTCACAATTCTCTTAATTTTATCAATTTTAACCTTAATTTGATAACATGCACAAGTATGTGGTCCTTCACTGCATCAATTTGGTGAAGAGTTTGAAGGACAGCTCAGGAAATGATACATAGTTTAATCACCTTTTTCGAATCTCTGTACAAAAGATATATACTGCATAACTTCTGAAAAGTGTGCTTCACGTGTGATGTGTTGACTGGATTTTAAAAATGGTAGAAGTTCGCCAGCGACTAAATTAATTTTTGAAGGAGACATTTTTCTCATTGGCATTGTGAATGCTAACTGAATTAAACATAAAGAAAGTGAAAGACATTGGGTCATAGGCACTTTTAAACTACATTTTATCTTAGACTGGGGTTTATTCAGTGTTATTTAGATAGGATAAATCCATATTTTTCTTAGCAATGACTTAAACATTTTTGCGTTACGAACGTAAATTTTGTGTTTAACCTGTACTTTTTTGTTTTGCGAATTAAAAAAATATTCCGTTGTTAGTTTTGCAGGAGAAACTACACAAAATCCCTTTTTTCACTACCCTCGCTACCTAAACCGTTAGAGTCATACGAATTCTACTCATCCATTGCAACCAAAACATACTGGGTCGATCCATCCTATTTGATGTTTGACTTTTACCAAATGTTGGATGTATTTAAAAAACTAAACGAACAAACACCTTTTTTATCGCCCTTTAATTTATTGCTATCATCTTCGTAAGATCCAAAAACTAAGCCAACAAACACCTTTTTTTACTGCCCTGCGTGAGATTCCTAAGGAAATTAATTTATGTTTTTATGACCCATTGAAACCAAACCCTTCTGCTCTAAACCTGAATAAATAAAACGAAAAATATATTTTGTTTATTGAAAGAAAAAGCACAGTTACTGCACCGCTGAGCCGCCAATTCAGTGAGCCGCCATGTCACTGAGCCGCCAATTCACTGAGCCACCAAGACACTGACCCGCAAGACACTGAGCCGCCAAGTCACTGAGCCGCCAAGTCACTGAGCCGCCAAGTCTCTGAGCCGCCAAGACACTGGAACGTTAAGGTTAAGTGAAGCATAAGTTAATTTAATGTTCGTTCCTACGAAAATAATATGTTTGTCATTTTCAGAAAATCACTTCCTTTTTAAATTAAATTTTTAATTAATATTAATTTACATTAAATTTCCATAAAAAATGGTATGTTCAAAACTGATTTTTAAGTGCCGAATTCCATTTTTATGGGAATCAGAATGCAAAGTTGATTGAATCGTTTTAAAGAAAATGACCTATGCTAACTAATGACAAAGAAGTCTCATTTATGTCCTTTTTCTTCATGTTTAACCATATTAAATTTGAAGTTTAAATAAAATGAAGCTTACATTTTCGCAAAATTTAGGTGCATGAAAATTAAGGTAATCTAAACTCATTAAGTTTAAGTTTAAAACACAATAAGTCGTTAGATATTATACAAAACATTGTCTATAAGCTGCAGAATTTCAAAAATTATAAGAGTTTTTTTATTAGGATTAACTGGTTTCATAATTACTGGATATTTTCTCCACGAAAATGCGATATTGAGACAACAAATTATTCTCAATTTTAAATTCTGGAGTTAAACATTCATAGTAGGACGTGCTGTTTTCTGAAGTTTTCCATTTGAGTTTTTATCCTTTTTTTTGGCATAAAATAGGACTCCTAAAAATTGTTTATGAAATTTTAATATGGTTTTCTTTAAATAATAATATAAAAAAAAACAAAACCTTTTTCTCTATTGAAAACAAATTGTACAATATTCTCCAAAATTCGGTTCATTAGGTTGTATAAGTTAATACATTGCAAAGGTGCTCTGGTCGCATTTGTCATCACTTTTGTTTTGTCTTCGTTGTCCTGAAGCCCAGCCTTTGCACATTCAACTATAAGTTCATCAATTAACTTTTGAAGATCTTCTGGATTATCACTTAACAAGATTAAATCATCGGCAAACCTCAAGTTCGAAAGATATTTTCCATTTATTTTTATTCCGATGCTTTCCCAATCTAATTTTCTAAAGCATTCCTCTATTTAGAGTAACTGCAAAAAAAGATGGTGAGATTGGGTCCCCTTGTTTCGTTCCGCTTTCCAGTTTTTATTTGCGCCGTAAAGAGTCATAAATGTTTTTGAATAACTTTACCCTACTACGATTGGGCGATAGTTGTTGATGTCATCTATTTTTCCTTTTTTGTGTAACACCGTGGTGTGTGACTTTGTCCATTGGGTTGGAATTTCCCCCGTTGTTATTATTTCATTGAATAAGTCTTTTAACCAATTTGCAGATGTTTCAATGCAAAACTTGAGTATTTCAGCTTCGATCCCATCACTACCTTTGCTCTTTTCGTTACCAAGTTCCAATATTGTCTTTTTTATTTCCTCTTTCAGGAAAGGCAAAATTTCTTCCGATTCCTCATTTAACTTCTGTTCTAAAACTCTGAATTCTAAAGAGTTCGTACTTTGCCGAACGTTAGAGTAAAGTTTCTTATAAAATTCTGTTGCAGTTTCGTTTATTTGTTTTCTATTCCGAATTTGTACATAATTTTTTGAAACACCCAAAACCCATTCTTTATCCAAGTGTATTCTTTGTTTAACCTTTTTTTTATCGATTTTGTAGTTTCTAAGACGTTTTTTATATTTTGTTCGTTAAATTCTCCTTTTTCTTGTTTGCTTCTTTTCCTTATCACCTTTCTTAAGACCCTCAGCTCCATCCCTTCATTTTTTGACATATTTTCAGATTTCCTTAAAATTTCTGTTCTCTTTATCATGTTTTGCGTAGCAACTGTTATTTTATTTCCGTTTTTATTTTCTTTACTTGCGAAGATATGTTTGGAAGATATCTTTTTTAAAGTTTTTTCGAACATATCATATTTTTCTGGGATTGTTATATTAGCACTCGTTTCTTTCAAAATTCTAAATCGGAGTCTTAATTATTTATTATAATTCAAATTTTGATTTTGACTGAGTTCTTTATTCAGTATGTTGTTGGTATTTTTGTGACGCCTTCTTGTCTTGGTTGATATTTAACTTGCCTCTTAACATCCTGTAGTCAGAGTCGTAGTCAAATTGATTTAACCAACGTCTTTAAACACAGATCTTTTTTTTGGCATGGATAAAATCAATTTGGTTTTTATATTGACGGTTCGGTGACATCCACAATTCGCTGTCTTTTTCTTGAAGAGTGAGTTTGTAACAGTTAGTTTATGTTGCCACAACCATTGTAACATTCTTTCCCCTCTACAATTCCTACTTCCATACCCAAATGGTCCCATTAGTGGTTCTTCTCCAGGCTGTCTAAATCCTATGCGTGCGTTAAAGTCACCCATTACTACTAACAGTTCTGAACTGAGTTGGTTAACAGCTAGATCTAATGTATTGTAGAAAATCTCCAGTGCTTCAGTTGAAGCTTGTTCTGTTGGAGCATATACCTGTATTATAGTAACTTTGACTTTTCCAATTCGAATCTTCAGTCCAATAATTCCATCGCTGTAGCCTTTTATTTCTAAAATAGATTTTTTCCAGCGTTCATGAATTAAAAATCCTACTCCATATTGCCCTTTAATCTGCCCAATGTATGAAAAAATGTGTCCTTCCTGTGTTTCCACAATTTCTTCTCCCAAATACAATTATATCCCACTTTATCTTCTTTCTTGCATTTTCGAATTCATTCATTCTATTCTCTGATAGAAGGGATATAGCATTATAAATGTACATTATGCATATTTCATTAATTTGCAGTACGGGGCATTTAGATTTTCGCACGTAACTTGCGTATTTTTGATCCTAGAAAAAACAATTGTAGCACAAACTTGTAGAAAATTTAATTTAATACAAAATATGTTAAGTAACTTTTTTCAATAAAATCCACCCTAACTTTTTTAAACAAAATGCACTGTAACTTTTTAACGTGAGCGAATTTTGAAAAATTGCTTAACATATTTTGTAGGAAATGAAATTTGCTACAAGTTTTCTCTAGGATCAAAAATACGCAAGTTATGTGAGAAAGTCAAAATCACCTTTAAAAACAAAATGGCGGCCAAATGACACTAGGGGCACTTGTGAAAAATGCGGTTTTTGGCTTGTGTACTAGTGTACTGATACCCTTTTCAATATCGAAGTCAAAATGCGTCTCGGAATTATTTCTCAGAGCACCATATAGTGAAATCTAAATACCCCGTACTATTGTGTTCTCTTTTGATTTTCTTCGGTTGAATTTGGAGAGGATGATGGATGAATGTTTAATTGGTGGTTGCTGTGCTGTTGGTGTATATGACGGTGGGGATGATGATGGTGGTTGGTTTGTTGGTGGTTGGGATTTTGTGTATGTACGTGGTATTGGATGAGTTGGTGTATCAATTAGTGGGGGGTTTTGGCCATAAATAATCGCCCACGGTGGCCAAGTCGGATTGGATGATTTATTTCCTTTTCTTTGTTTTTTGTAGATCGTTTTACTGTTGTGTTCGTTTTTATCTGCTGCTTTCCATTCAGTTTCAGTTTTATTTGCCCGTGCATATTACATCATTGGTTTTATCTTCGCTATCAGTTTCGTTTATAGACGATTCTGATGCAGAACTTCTAACCCTAAATAACTTATGCAAAGTGCTGGGCTTTTCGGATTTTGCGATGTCTATAATTTTACTTTTTTTCTCCTGTGAAGAGTTAGGTCTTTTTTTTGTTGCTGACATGTAGGGCGAATTCCTGTTTCTATTAAAACTTGACTCAGGTTCTTCATCAGATCTGTTTCTTTTAAGTTTTTCCGAGCCAGGTGTTTTTGGTTTTACATTTTTTTTCTTTAGAAAAACGTTCTATATTTTTCTTCTCTGCATCTTGCTTGGACATATCGTCCCTTAGGTATATTGCATTTCCACTTTTATGTCGTAGTTTTGCTTTGTTTTTCATAATTGCATCTTTTTTCTTTAAAGTTAGAAACCATACCTACCATAATAGGTCTGTTTTTGTTTCCTTTCTTTCCAAGTCTATAGATGAAATGAATGTCTCGTGTATCTAGCTCTTCTTCCAAGTCATTAGTCACTAGATTGATAATAAACGTGTCAAGCTGATCCACATTTTCTTCTATGTCCTCTATATTTGAGAAAATTATATTTTTCCCACGTAACATTCTATCCGGTCGAGAAATTTGTTTGTTTTGTTCTTCTTGCTTTTGTTTTATTGCCTTTATTCCACCTGATATTTCATCAATTTTAGTTTCCATGCTCTTTTTTGAAACTTCAATATCATTTCTTAATTCCTGTTTTGTATTTCTAATTTCCTTTAAAATTTCCTTTAGGCTCATTTTTATTTTGTTGACTGGCAACACTTTTATCGAGGTTGGATTCGAGTCTCGTTTTAGATTTGACGTCTTCTATCTACTGACGTATCAATCAACTTTGTTTATCTTTTCGATGTTGTATCGTTTGAGTGAATTTTTAATTCCAATTTTTTTTAATACAATATAAACGTTATATATAATGTGAACCAATAATAAATTGGAACACCGGTCCTGGTGCCAAAATATATATACATATACATATTTCACAAGCGAAACAGGTAACTTCCAGCAAAAATCGAAAAACAAAAGATGAACTCAACACAACCAACCAGCAAGTTTAAGCGAGTAAAAGCGGAGTTGTAATATAGCCAAAAACAACGAAAAAAGCTAAAAACAATAATAGAACTACTGCTGAGTGCAATTATCAACAGATGAAATGCAATGACACGTTTTCAGTTTGCATGGTAAATGGATTTTAAAAAATAAAGGGATTCAGTTCTCATTGTTACGTTGTGGGGTACACTCGTGTCGCGAATTTATCTTTTATTTCCTTGCCTTATATATTACAATGCTTTGCATATGTAAAGTAAAAGTAGAACGCAATGAACCGAAAATTCAATGCACTCAATGTAATAGTTACTTTCACTTGAAATGTGTTAATTTAAAACCTAGTGACAAAGACTATTTTTAAAAAAAACACATAGATTTTCGTTGTCCACTGTGTAAAAAATAAGACGAGATTCAATGAGTTTCTCCCTACCTCCAGTGAAAAACATACATACAACACCTGAATCTGCGTCTTCTTCTGGTAAGCAGACCAAGACACAGCAACAAAATATTAAATATACCCCTCCACCAAAAACACCCACCCCACCGTCCTCACCACCGCTGCCACCCATAGAATCATCGCCAACTACATCAGCACCACCGTCACCACCACCACCGCAGCCATAGAACCATCACAGCATTCGTCTGAAAAGTTTACATGCAATGAACTACAACAACATCTACAGCAACTAATTTCGTCTCTGATTCAGCCATCGCCTTCCATCATAACTCTATCTCAATCGCAACCATCAGCCGTATTTGTCTCCACTGATAACAACAACTCTACTCATATCACACTCAAAGTCGTGCATAAAGAGATTCTGTCTTTAAATAAAGAAATAATCTCTTTACTTACTTACTTACTTAGGTCCTCAGACCTGTTAAGTCCGTGGGGGACCCCTCGTGGGGCATAGGGTCTCGACTACGCCTACGCGCCATCGTGTGCGGTTTCCAGAGATGTGTTTCAGCTCCCTCCAACTCTTGCCTAGTTGCGCTGATTCCTCCTCGACTGTTCTACGCCATGTGCTTCTCGGCCGCCCAGCTCTTCGTCCTTCTTGTGTGAGCGGATTCCACTGCATTGCTTGCGTTGCAATACAGTCGTTGCCTTTTCGAAGCGTATGTCCAATCCACTGCCACTTTCGACGTCGTATAATAGAGTCGATAGGTTCCTGGCCCGTTCTCCTAAGGAGCTCTTCGTTGGAAATACGATTGGGCCAGAAAATCCTAAGTATGTTTCGTAGACATCAATTAACGAACGTTTGCAGCTTCTTAGTGACAGCTGCTGTAACCTTCCAGGTGCTGCTTCCATAAAGCAGTACGGATTCTACATTGGAGCGGAACAGTCGTAGGTTGGTCCTCAAACTGAGAGAGTTATTCCTCCACATATTTTTTAACATACCGAAAGCAGCCTTTGCTTTCCCGATACGGCTGCTGATGTCTTGTTCGGTACCGCCTTCGGTGGAGATGATACTTCCAAGATATTGGAAGTTCTGAACTTTCTCTACCGGCTGCTGGGAGATATTTATAAGAGAGGATGTCTGGGTTCCGAGGCTCATCATTTTTGTTTTGCCGATGTTGATGTTTAGCCCCACGATTTCTGCTTCTCTCTCCACCCTTGTTGCCATTTGATGGAGATCCATGATCCTATGAGAGAGCAAACATACGTCGTCCGCATAATCAAGATGCTTTAGGTAGGATGTCAGAGTCCATCGAATTCCTCCGTTTCCTGTCAAGGCTGCGCGTAGGACATCGCTTATCACCAACAAAAACAATATTGGCGACAGTATGCAGCCCTGTCTGACTCCGCTTTAAACTTCAAACTCTTCTGACAACCTACCTTCGTGCAGAACGTGACATTTGGAACCTTCATAAGTTGCTTTAATAATAGCAATTAATTTATCTGGGATACCCCTCCTGCGTAAAGCACACCAGATAAATTCTCTGTTAACGCTGTCGAAAGCCTTCTCAAAATCGATGAACAGCAGGTGAAGTGGTGACCGATATTCAGCGCACTGCTCAATTATGATCCTCAAGGTGTTGATATGATCAATACATGAGGATCCAGCACGGAATCCTGCTTGTTCGGCATCGAGTGTCGCTTCAAGATGTTCTTTTATGCGTTCCAGGACAATCTTTGCTACTATTTTGGCAACAGTAGGCAAAACGCAAATCCCCCTCCAGTTTTCGCACTTTGTTAGGTCTCCTTTTTTTGGGAGCTTGACGATCATTCCCTTTTTCCACTCGTCGGGGAAACCTTCGGCGACCCAGGCCGCCTGTATGAGTGGTAGCAGGAGTTCGCTCGATTTCGTTGGCGCCGCTTGTAAAAGCTCTGCGGGAATGACATCGAGTCCTACCGCTTTGTTGGTCTTAAGTGCTTTAATTGCGGTACATATCTCATCTCTACTGGGGAGTACGGTACGAATTCGGGAATTTGTTACTTCGGGCAGCTCATTAGGTATCTGTTGCACATTACTATCGGTTACTCGGTTTAAAACCGAAGCAAAGTGGTCCTTCCACCTTCTGAGTTGCTCCTCATCCGAGCTGAGCAGGGAACCGTCTATGTCTTTTATGAGGTGTTGTTTCGAACTTCGCGAACCAATCAGTTCCTTGGTTATGCTATAGACGGTTCTGCTGTCGCACCTGTTTGCAGCGTCTTCGGCTTGTGGCGCCAAAGCGTTGATGTGATTACGCTTGTCACGTCGCACACTGCGGTGAACCTCTCTCTTTTTTGTGCGGTACGAAGATTCTAGCTCGTTTCTTTGTTCTCCATGTGCAGCTGTTAAGCGAGTCTTCATTTCTTTTCGTTCGTTGATCCTTACCCAAGTTTCTTCAGAAAGCCAGGTGTTGTTGCTTCCTTGCGCCCGACCGACTACTCTTTCAGCACTTGTAATGAAAGCATTTTTCACAGCACTCCAGTGGTTTTCGATGGTGTCGGGTTCTGTGCTGCTGATTGTTCTCATTTCGTGAGAAATGATCTCTTTGAAGGAGATTAACCGCAATGTTTTGTCTCTGATTTCCACACTCGAAGAAGAGAAACGCAGCTTAATAAAGAAGGTTGATATCAGGGTTGGCCAAACTGTCACTTTTTCGAAATAACTACATTTTAATAAATATGATTTCAAATCACGAAAACAAATATAAACCAGCATAAAAGTGTTCATATATGCGTTTCGCCCCGATGTAATGGCTGGGCTCATCAGAAGATGACCATTACACCTTGTCTTGACGCATATTTCCCCGAATAAATCGAGATTCCACATAATCCGAGCTCCAAAGAGCAACTGCGAATTATATAGTCGCTACAAGTCTTCAAAGAAGATAAATTGTAGCTATTTTTATTGCCTTGCTATGGGACTTTTGAAGAACAAATATTTGACTGTTAATAGTCGAATAGTTTTTTTTCTGAACACCGTTTATTTTAATAAATATGATTTAAAATCACGAAAACAAATATAAACCAGCATAAAAGTGTTCATATATGCGTTTCGCCCCGATGTAATGGCTGGGCTCATCAGAAGATGACCATTACACCTTGTCTTGACGCATATTTTCCCGAATAAATCGAGATTCCACATAATCCGAGCTACAAAGAGCAACTGCTTTTGCAGGTCCGATTTGCCTCCCATCGGCAACGCACGTCTGAAAGTCTCGTCCCGTCGGAAAAGAGTGTACTCGTTGTGTTTTTAATTGCTTTTTACATAGTTCCTGTCATTAGTGTTTTTATTTGTTTACTATAAATAATTATTAAAAAAAAAAAATCAATAACCCATATTAAATGATAAACATAAATATATAAAACCCTCAAATTATCCAACAAAAAAAATAACCTCGCGGCGTGCATACAAAATAAAATCATAACAAGTGCAATACCAAACAACAACAATACCTCATTACCTCTCCCGCAATAAGAAAAAAAAAAAAAAAAACAAACAACAATAGTTCACCGTCTCTAACCAAATAATATAATACAAAAAAAAATGCAAATTCAATAAGAACAACAACCGTAGCATCGCCAAATCACACAAAAAAAAAAAGTCCCGCGCCTCTAAATAATAATCTTCAGTGCATGTGCATAACGAGTTTTCCTTCTTTTCTTTCCCCCCATCATTCTCGCAGTCGAATTTGCTTAACAACTGTGGTATTGTGAGTGGAACCTCTTCTCATAATGCCGCAATCGTTATCAGTTCGACTCCAGATAGATTATTGTATGTGTTAATAAATAACCAGGGGCGGATCGATACAAACTTTAACTGGTCGCTATGTTTCCTCGATAGTGACGTTGATTCCAGCACAGATATGATCAAAAACTTAATTCTCTCCGGAATGAGAAATTTTATCCCGAATAGGCTAAAACAATCAAACCGAAAGAGAATTCGTGGTTTGACTCGAGCTGTAAAGAGGTTATTAGGGAAAAAGAGGTAAGGTTCCGTTATTATAAAGCCAACCCAACAGAGGAAAATCGGATAAAGTTTAAGCAAGCTAGGAAGGCCAGCAACGCCCATATTCGACGAATCAAATTTTTGCATGAGCAAAAATTAAGACAAAAAATACTACAATGTCCCACAGGTAGTGGTCATTTGTAAAAAATATTCGAAACTCTACAACATCTTCCAACGCTCGTCCATAACGACACTCCTTTTGTTAGCTCTCTTGATAAAGCTAACCTTCTTGTCAAGCAGTTTGCTGCCAATTCAACGCTACCAGAAAGTGTCATGACTCCCCCTTCACTTGAGCGAGTAAATAGTTTTATGGGACCCATCTTTTTTCGTACTCGTGCAGTGGCAAGAGTTCTTAAAGACCTTGACATACACAAATCCACTGGCCCGGATAGTATCCCTCCCATTGTTCTGAAGAGGTGTTCTTCTACGCTGGCAAAACCACTGCGTAAGCTTTTCCATCTGTCCTACTCTACAGGTCTCTTTCCGAGTAGATGGAGAACAGCAATTGTCCAGCCTGTCCCTAAAAAAGGCGAATCTTCCTCACCCTCTAATTATCGTCCGATTGCACTTACGTCCCTTCTTTCCAAGGTCATGGAAACGCTGATAAATTTACAGCTTAAGAAATATCTTGAAGAACGAAAGCTTCTTAATGACCGGCAGTATGGCTTTCGTAGCAATAGATCCACTGGTGATTTGATGGTTTATCTCACCGATCAGTGGAACAAATCTTTACATCGTTTTGGAGAAAATAAGATTGTTGCGCTAGATATTTCAAAGGCATTTGATAGAGTTTGGCATCAAGCTCTCTTATCGAAAATGCTTGCATTCGGTATTGATGAATCTCTTCTTCGTTGGATTAGAAATTACCTTTCGAACCGTTCAATTCAAGTTGTTTTGGATGGATTCAAGTCTGAAACCCATAATATAAACGCTGGTGTGCCCCAGGGCTCCGTTTTGTCTCCGACTCTCTTTCTCATTTTCATTAATGATCTGCTCTCTGTAACTTCTAATCCATTAAATTGTTTCGCTGATGATAGTACCCTCAGCTTTTCATATTCGTTTGAAGATTCACACCCATGTCCTTCGGATGTGGAACTCCAACGGCAAAATATGATAAGCTCATTAAATTCTGATCTCGAATGCATTGTACAATGGGGAATAAGAAACCGCGTAGAATTTAATGCTTCTAAAACACAATGCTGCTTACTATCACTAAAACGAAACCTTCCCCCTTTACCACTATCCATGAGTGGGACTTACATCGAGGAAACCGATCAGCTTTCGATTCTAGGTATGTCCATTACAAACCACCTTTTGTGGAATGAGCACATATTCGACGTAGCCAAAAACTCTGCGAAATGCTTAGGTTTCCTCCGAAGATGTAAGAAATATTTCACCCCTTCTGATCTGGCTATAATTTATAAAGCATATATTCGTCCAAAGCTCGAATATAATTCCCATATCTGGGCAGGTGCTCCTAAGACCCACTTGAGTTATTTGGATAGAATTCAAAATAGAGCTTTTAAAATGATAGGCGATAGGTTCATTACTGATACAATCCCACCTCTTGAGCACCGTCGGAATGTATCATGCCTGTCCTTGTTTTATAGGTACTTTTTTAAAAAATGTTCTAATGAAATAGCTAGCTGCATTCCTCCCCTTAAACAATTCAACCGTAATACTCGTACTTCAAGGAATGCCCATCAGTTTACACTTGAGCCCAATTTCGGACGTACCGTCAAATACAGAGATTCTTTCTTTAGTCGCATTACTAGAATGTGGAATGCATTACCCGCCTCAGTTTTTCCCTTCCATTTTAATGTTCAGAACTTTAAAACCAATGTGCATCGGTATCTCCTTTTACATCCCTTCCTCTTTTCCTAAATCTCGCACTGTGTATACAAACATATTAAGGGTACCCAAAACCCCTTTAGTGCGCGCTCATTATAAAAAAAAAAAAAAAAAAAACTGCGAATTATATGCTGGTTTATATTTGTTTTCGTGATTTTAAATCATATTTATTAAAATAAACGGTGTTCAGGAAAAAACAATTCGACTATTAACAGTCAAATATTTCTAACTACATTTGTTACGTATACTACGTAGTTAATGTAGTTAGTTGTAGTTAACGTAGTTAATGAAACAAATTGTAGCAGACGTAGTTTCAAATGTCACTTTGAAGTTTGAATTTTGAGCTCAAATGTTCAGTTGTTCATTTACAATTTAAATACATCGACAGAAAGTGAGAATTCCGGTGATAATAAAGGAGGAAATCGGATTTATATGCTATTTTGCATTTTATATTTTAAAACTCTTATATTTTGTTTTTGAAATTATATTATTTTTCTGTATTTACCATGTATTTAGTAGACGTAATAAATTGTAGTAAATGAGGCTTGTAGTTTATTCAATTTACTACGCGTAGTTAATGAAGTAGAAAATGTAGTATAGTTAATTCAGCCAACCCTGGTTGATATGCTTCAGCACAGACTCAATATAATGCAACAAAACACACTGTATAAATACATTGACATTGTGGGTATGCCGATTGTAAACAAAGACAGCGTATTGACCTCGACTCTGAAGAAAATATTTTTTAATAAGAAAAAGAAGCATATTTATACAAGTTTATTTGGTAATAATTTTTGCAATAAACCTATTTTTAAAATGAAAGCTTATCAACTTTTAATAGAATGCTATTTAACGAAGGCAATCCATTTAAAAAAGGAAAGAAATATCAATAACTTTGGATAAAAAACGGAGTAATTTTAATGAAGAAGCAAGAAGGAGAAACCACTTATCGCATTTCACCTTTTGATGATCTTAATAAAATCATTTAGTTATGAGCAAAGTGTTTTTATCAGACTTAAATGAGCCTCATTAGTTACTCCTTTTTGTTTTTTTTTTGAAAAAGAATTTTGTAAAAGTGTTTTTCACTCCGATGATTATAAAAATAGTTTTTTTATTGTCCAACAAAATATTAGAAGTCTTCGTAAAAATTTTGATCTGCTTTTGTATCAATTAAAATCCTTCGTTAATAAGCCTAAATTAATTTTTCTGACTGAAAAAGGTTTTTTTTCAAATCTTAAAGGCTCTGATATGCTTCAGATTTCTGCAGTTTTAAATTCTGTAAAATTTGTCTTTATGTGTTTGTATAGATTACAAAATGTAAATGTAGAGGTTTTTATTGTAGAGCTTAACTCATTACTGATTAACAGCAATTCTAAGTACTTGTTTATAGTTGGTGATATAAATATAGATTTGCTGTCTGATTCCTTAATAGTTGAAAATTACAAATCGCTATTTTCAGCCCATGTTCTAATATCTTGTACAAATGAACCAACAAGAATAACTCCAACATCCAAAACATGTGTTGATCATATCTTAGCAAGAATTGATATAAAAACTAAACTAACCCTTACTAGTTCAATATCTGATTTCAAAATTTCTGATCATTGTATGACTTGCTTATGTTTAAATTTCAAAGAAAATAATCAAATTAATATAAAAAAACAGGTTTATCATGAGCAATTTACCAAAACTAATTTTGAACTGCTTATATGATTCTTGAAAACTGGTCAAGAGTTTATACCGTTTGTGATCCTTCAATTGCTTTTGACAATTTTGTTTTATTATTGAATGGCTATGTTAATCAAAGTTCAAAAGTAGTAAGAAGGAAAAGGAAAAGTGAATTAAAAAAACTCATGCCATGGATGTCTGATTATTTGTTAAATAAAATCCGTTCTAAAAATCAACTGAGACTGAGAAAAAACAACCAAATAAAGAGTTATTCCGTGAAAACTATGAAGTTTTATGTAAAGAGATTAATGTGGAAATTCCTCTTTGCAAAGAAAACTATGGACAAGTTCAATAAAGCCAAAGGAGATTTAAAAAAAGAATGGGGCATAGTCAATGAATTATTCAACAAAAACAAAGCTCATGATACTCCATCAAACATTGTTTTTGGAATATTGAACATTGATGATCATTCTTAAATGGCTAAAATATTTAATGAATACTTTATTCAGATAGCCCAACATACTATATCTGATGCAGGCATAAATCTTTCCTCTGTAAATTGTCCAGTTTATTGTTTTAATGAAGGTTTTCAATCGAATAGCTCTGTCTTTAATACGATATCTTTGTTTGAAATATATCAAGTTATTCAAGAACAAGATAATTCGTATTGTTTTACTTCAAATAGTTTTTCCAGTAATTTTGTAAAAAGAGTTAATCTCAATGTAGTTGATATTTTAAAACATTTATACAACGAAAGTTTTATTCATGGTGTATTTCTGCAAAATTTGAAAGTAATTCCTGTTTTTAACCCCTTACTGCATACGATGATACGAAGCCAAATATGGCTTGTACACTTTTACCTCTCAAACGAGCAAAATAATATTTTTTTTTAATTTTTTTTTATAAAAATACATCCATTTCAAAGAGAATTAGACACACAATCAGAAATATATTTGTATGACCACTTAACTCACCTATCACCAAAGTTATTATTATTTGAAATAAGAAAATTTTTCACATTTCCGTTTTCAATGACAATAAGTAACTGACTGACTTGGAAACAGGAATATCTTCCTTCATATTTCAAAAGTACAGCTATTTGTTCTCAGAAATGCACAGAAGAGGATCCTGTTGTGTTTTGTTCATTTTTTATTGAAGTGAGGAGAAAAAGGGACATAACTGGAGAAAGCCATATTTGGCTTCGTATGCGGTAAAGGGTTAAGAAAGGTGATAAAAAATGTGTAAATAATTATAAGCCCATATCTTTATTACCGAACAGACGTTCTTTTTGTGCCTCTGCGAAGTTTATTATTTTTAATAAGAAACATATTCGCTATTTAGTTGAAATTTAAGTTCAGTTAATATTTAAAAACTATATCCGTTGAGTTAACTTTAGCTGAACTCTTCTGATTATATCTTTAATATAAAAATCATTGAAATTAAATCGTGTAAATAAATTAATTCAACATATTTGACATATTGAGTGATTTCAACACAACAGACTATCTGTCTTGCTTTGACCCATCAAAGCTTTACAAGGTGCTTTCTCACACCTTCCCCGGTGAGTGCAAATACTTGTATGGTATATGTTCTGCCAAATTGAAACAATTGAAAAACTATAATGAAATTGTATTATATTTTTTATGATTTTTAAACTGCAACTTTGGAGAAACGGTGAAGAAATACAACCCAGAGACGGACGATCATGAAAAACAAGCTGTCACTGGCATAAACTATTTAATATTTGTATATTATTATTATTCAATCACTTTGGAAAAACTTAATCACTCTATACTCTATCTCATCTTTTTTCCGCCGAAAACCAATCTATTACGGCTGTTCTGATATTCGGTCGAATTTGAAAACGGAAACGAAAATTGAATCCGTGCGGATTGAAAACGATTGTTCTGATTTCCAGTCGGATTTACTTTTAAGTTTTACCAACTTGATCAACAAAACATTTTCGAAATCAGCTGCTATGTCTGCAAGACCTGTTAAAAACGAAATTGTAATCCGCCAACAAAAGGATAACCGAATTTAAAACGTCAATTTGGCGGATTCTAGATCCGTTCGTTTTGCCGAATCTGCAAAACGTTTTCGATTACGGAATTTGGAACAGCGAAAATTCGAAAACGTGGGAATATAGAATTCGAATGGAAATTAGAACAGCCGTGTATGAGTGATTCTGCGCATAAACAACTCAACATTACTTAACGATACACACATAATATTTATCCTATATCAGAATCTATCTAATACGCAAACCCACTATTTGAATTTAGTAAATGCCACAACTATAAGGAAAAATTCACACTACGAAAAATCAAAAGTGGACAAAAACCAAAAACAAAATTTAAACAGATTTAATAAAAACAGCTTACTATCACAAATTTAGAAAATGGAAGAAAACAATATCCTTAAGACAATCATGGACTTGAAAAACGAATTAAAAAATGAGATAGTGGGAATAAATACAAACATTGATAAAAAGTTCGGTTCAACAAAAAAAGATATAGAATCCATTCAACAAAAACAAAATGAACTGGAAAAGAGAATAATTAATATGGACATGGAATCTAGAATGAGGAAAATTCTTATACATGGTAAAGTGACCAGATGCAAAAAGCCAAAATGTGGGACAAAGTAAAGAAATTCAACCGAAAATAATACACATATATATTTATTTTTTAAATGTGGGACAATTTCAATTTTATTAAAGTAGGTTGCAGAACATAAAAAAAACACTTATTTTCTACGAAAAAAGAGGAACAGAACCTTACCCAATACCTAAGCAACACAATTGAGTCTTCAAGATATCTCTAAAAGCTATTTTCGAAGATCTTTCAACTCTTTACAAAATCTTGAAGAGGTCGTTAAGACCCAAAAAGGCCTAAAGGGGAGGAGCCTATTGTATGGATCGAAGAGTTCTAAATAAAGTATTTGTAAGAGTTTATAGAGATCATTTTTTTGACGCATCTTTAAAGATGCTCTCAAGAGGTTTTGAAGATTTTTTTTTGTAGTCAAAAGTGTAAACTTGGAGGGAGAAAATAATATAACGAATAATTATTCTTTCTCTTTTACACAAATACAATTTTATAACAATTTAAATGAAATAGAATGATTTTAAACTAAAAAGTAAAGCCATGACAAATTCTTTATGTTCATGTAGGGTTAGATTTACAATTAATTTTATAAAGTCCTTAACGATGTGTATTTTGTATTGCAAGAAAAGATTTACTTAAAAATCGCATACTCTACCCCACATAGAATAAACGCGCCTTGAAATAAAAAAGTATTTACAAGTTAAAATCAAGAAAAATAATACAAAATTCACTGACAACAAAAGAAAACAAATGTTTTTATGAATTATTATCTCCCACAGTGTTACTAAACAAATAAAAGTGCAGGCATAATACATGTAACTGTACTTTATTCAATATTATGTATTTAATAAATATTTTTTTCGCAATTGAACGAAATAAATATGGCGAACGTATTTTGTTGGGCATGTATCAAGATATTCCTTCCTACAGGGTGCCTCATGAAATGTAGGTACTAAATGTCTTGTTTTTCTTTTAATGGGTTTTGGATAAATTATTCTCATATTAATAAAATGAGCGTTTGGTTAACATTGAGGCCTTAAAAAGTTTTGACGGTTCATGATTAAAATTTCACATTAAAAATGAAAATGTAGCAGTTATTTTTTTTTAAGAAAAAATATTGCCTTATATTTTCGCTTTGCCATATTTTCATCGTCAGTTTTATGACAGTAACAGATGGTTTTAAAATTAGCTTAATTCCCTATTACCCTGGTTTGGACAGACAGACGGGGGTTAACCAATGGTATTAACAATATTTTTTTGATCCAAATCTGTCCAAACACCGCAGTTTTTAAGAAAATTTCACTACCTACATAATATGTCTATCTATGTACAATTGCACATTAAAATTTTTTATTGAAATAAATAATAAAACATACAAAAACTGTATTAAAAATATACGTTTAACTATGTCACCCTTTACAAAAAATATGTGTAACTTTGTATAAACTAACTACCGTTTAAAGAGTTTCTTAAGATGTCGTCAAAACATCTGTGTTATAATCACATTTTTCTAGAGTCAGAAACCTCTTAACGACTTCATGATAAGATATCAAACGAATGAACTTGAAAGAAGAGAGAGACAATGAAAGTGTCAACTGAGTGTCAACAAAGAGTTAAAGAAAAAAAAACTATAAGCAATTGTTTATTATTATGTTCATTCGCGTACTAAAATAATTGATGAGCAATTTTTGGTCTTAAGTCTCTTGCAGCTCCCTAAACTCTTTTTCAATTTTCAAATTAATAGTACCTACATATGTACAATAAATACGAAAATAAGAAAAGCGCAATTCACAAATGTCAGATGACACAAAAAATTTTTTTTTCAAACAAAAGAGAATATTAATTCTACTTAAAGACACAATTTTAAGCCTTCATAAAGACATTTTAGGAATAACATCTGCAAAATATCTTCGAAATGTATTTGAAAGAGTAATAAGAGATATTCTCTTGCGCAATTTAAACATACTCCTTTTAAAAAGGTTGTAAAGAGGATCTACAGAGAGTCAATATAAACACATTTGCCATGAAGATATTCAAGATGTTTAAAAGACGTTTTTGTAATAGTTAAAACAAACAAAACTTTTCTAGAGCAAAGTAACAGGTCATAAAGTGTAGTGGTATTAAGAAGATTGAACTAACAGTTTGTTAAGAGCTGATAAATTTGTTTGGAGGACACTTCAAGAGTTTATGTGTTGCTTGGGTAACTATTAAAAAACGAAATTATTCAATAAATTCTCACAAAAAGTGAAAACATAACATGGCTTAGTTAAAAAAATTAGTTCAGTTAAAAAAAAATTACTAGGTTTTACTTCAATGCGCACTCCAAAAATCCTTTTTTTTTAATTCTACTTGACTTATAATGCTCTAAGCTTAAATCTGCTTTTGGGGTGGGACGCCCATAAAGTTTCAAAACAGCCTAATGAAATGTTATCAATTTAAATTTATCAATGTTTAAATTATAACACATTCTTTAATTCTAGGAAAATTAATTTCAAAAAATTTTCCACTTCATTTCATTGTGAAACTTTGGGGCCTGCACACACATATTTGCAGATTTAATTTGTCGCAATTAATGATTCTTAAAATGCACATCAAATTAAAAGATTTGCAGAAAAAAATCAAAAAATATATTCTAACTACTATATGTATTATGTGTGTATAAATTAATAAATTATCCAGCCATCTCTGATGAATGAATTTTTTTCAATAAGTTATTATTTTTTGACACTTCCTCTATGAAATTTTCGCAGCTTGAATAGCTCGATCTCACAGTCAATATCGCCTTAATTGTTTCGACAGAGAGTTGGGACTTCTCCTCCGTCCACAATTTGTTCACAATTGAAAATATTCTTTCCGTCGACGCATTTGTCCCCGGCAAATAGAGGGTATAATCAACAAACTTTTTGGAGTTTTGGTAAGGAATATTACAGTTTTTTAAATGTGAGAAAATTTCCACCCATCTTATATCAGCTGATATTTTTTCATCATTCCAGTTTTGTAATTTATTAGCAGTTTTGTAATTTATTTTTGTTGTTAATTTTTTGTTATGCATAAAATCAACAAAAGTCTCCAAAAAAAAGCTGATAAGGTTCGCTTAAAGAGCTTATATCTTGAGTTCTATTAATCGGATCGTCAAGATAAAAGTCTTTACACTTAGGAAAAATGACAGCGCATCATTTTTCATTTAAAAAAAAGAAGAATTTAAGTCGTTAAAAATCGCCATTTTCAAACCCTCACCCCCACCACCGGCGCCAAAAAAAACCTGCCAGACTTTTGTTTTCTATATCACGATGCATACACCTACATACCCTCATACTCAAATTTTGGTTATATTTCCAAACCAAAAATATGCTGTCAGCTCTTAGACTATTATTGAAAACCCTACATTTCGTTGCTTCATATGATAAAATGCATAAATTGCTTACAAAATCAAACAAAACGATAGCTTAATAGGTATCGTTCAAATGCTAACGATTAAACGATCACGTTTTGACGATTTTTGATTTACGGAAAGCAAATTTTCGATCGTCAAGACGATATCTTTCAGTCGATAGTGAAAGATATCGTTTTTACGTGATGCAAGGCTGTCGTCAAAACGATATCATGTGGCGATAATCGAATTACGGAATGACCCCCCAGTTAATTTATTATGATAAATTATAAAATAAACAATCAAAAAATTCAATTTCGATTTTGTGGGACAGCGTGGGACATCTTATTATTTTGTGGGACGTTTGTGGGACAATTTTCGATGTGGGACAGTTTGTGTGAATGTGGGACTGTCCCACGTAATGTGGGACGAATGGTCACTTTAATACATGGTCTAGTAGAAAACGAAACAAACTTAGCCAATCTCGAAGCAACTATACTCGACCTTATAAACCAAACTATTGGAGTTTCCCTACATATTAATGAAATCGATGCAGTTTAGAGATTAGGAAAAAAATCAACTAACCCGAGAATAATTATCTTAAAACTTACAACATACAGAAAGAAAAAAATGATCATGGAGAACAAAGAAAATTTAAAAGAATTCCCAAACAAAATATATTTTAATGATGATTTCCCAAAAGAAATAGCAGCTGAAAGAAAAAAAACACGAAATGTGTTAAAAGAATTAAAATCTCAAGGAGTAGCCGCAACATTAAAAAATGGAAAAATTTTCGCAGAAAATGAAGTTTTGTCACCAAAAATAGTAGAGGACATAAACAGAAAACTAGTTGAAGAAAATCAAAAAAACCCACAAAAAAAAAGAACTAGGTCAAATGACGAAGAACCAACGTCAAAGAATGAAAAAACAACAGCTCCACAAGACAGCAAAAAACATAAACAAAATTTGGAAAAACAATCAACTTCGATGAAAAAATTTATATAAGTTAATTCATTACAAAGATGTAACTAACAATCAGCAATCAAATTTTCAAACAATGGACAAGAATATGACAACAGGCAAGATCAAATGGAAAAGAGTAAGATTAACGAAAAACATAAAGCTTCCTCAGTACGGTTGGCCACCGCGAGGACCGAAGAGAAACAGGCGGAATTCGATGAAGCTATAAGTAATATAAAATGGGATATTATCGGTCTGTGAGAAACTAAGATGTACGGAGAAAAACTAATTGAGAAGAAGAACGGGGATATTTTCTTGTATATTGGAAAAACTAAAGGTCTCTACGGTGTTGGTATGCTCATTAACAAAAAGCTGAAGAAAAATATTAAGGAAATAACAATGCATAATGAAAGGATGGTTTCATGTGAACTGGAAATTAATACATCAAGGATTATAATCATCCAAGTATATGCTCCAACCACAGCTTCAAATAGAGAAAAGATCGAGTCGTTTTATGAAGAGCTTAATCAAATCATTGTAAAAGTTAAATCAAAAACTCTCTATATAATTGGAGATTTCAATTCCAAATTAGGCTTCAGAAAAGATGGTGAAGAAAATATAATGGGAGAATACGGTTATGGAACCAGAAACTTACGTGGAGAAATGATGGTAACTTGGTTATGGCAAAATAATCTCACTGTGTGCAATAGTCTTTTCAAGAAAAAGTCAAAAAACAAATGGACATGGATTTCTCCGAACCGTTTGTTCAAAAATGAGATTGATTTCATAGTAACTAACAAAAGAAAAACAGTTCAAGATGTTTCCATATTAAATAGATTGAGTTTTGAAAGCGACCACCGATTGGTACGAGCAAAAATAAAAATTAATCACAGTACCAAAGAATACCACAAATCCAACGATAAAAAAGATATACCTAAGCTAATTTCAAATGAAGATAAAACTAACTATCTGGAAAAAATAAAAAGTATATGTAATTTGGAAATCCTAAAAACCTTAAATTCCTTACAGTCCCAATACGATATATTTGAAAAAGCTTTACAAATTGCAGCTAGTGAAAATATCCTAAAACCCATTCCCAAAAAACCAAATAAAATTTCTAGTCTTACTAGATCTTTAATAGAAGAAAGAGAAAAAATCCGTCGAAAGCCCTTTCTAAATGAAACCGAAAAACAACACCTTAAACAGCTACGAAAAAACATAAGAAAACATATAGCAGATGACATTCAGAAATACGACGAAGAAATGCTAAAACATCATTTGGAAGAAAACAAATCAATTAAAAAAGCAAAAGAACATTTTTCCCAAGGCAAAGAATGGATGATCGCTTTAGATGAAAAGAATAGAAAAATAAGAAACAGAGGTGAAATAAACATGTCCGCTACCATTTTTTTTGAAAATTTGTATAAATCTAAAATATCTTTGGAAAAACAAACAATTGAAATGCCGGATGCAGATTTTGAAGAAAATGAAGATTACCCACTGTTTCTGGAATCGGAAATCGAAGAATCTATCGACGAACTTAAGTCTGGAAAATGTTTTGGTAGCGATGGCATCAAAGCGGAAATGCTGATATACGGGAAAAGCGCAATCGTAGATGTTTTGACATATTATATATTCAACCAAAATTTGATTTGTGAAAATGTGCCGCATCAGTGGACAAAGTCCAGCATAATTCTTATTCACAAAAAAGGTGAAAAGGACAATATTAATAACTATAGGCCAATTAGCATTATATCCTTAATATAACGGGTGATTTTTTAGCTGGTTTGGTTTTGGCAACACTGGTTTTGACAGCTGACGTGTGTTTAGTACCTTGTGTCACTGTCAAACAGCTTCAGTTTGGTTTGCAATTTAACCATGGATCGTTTTACAAATGAACAACGCTTGCAAATTATTGAATTTTACTATCAAAATTCGTGCTCGGTTCGAAATGTTCATCGCGCGCTGCTTGTGTTCAGCGATGAGGCTCATTTTTGGTTGAATGGGTACGTAAATAAGCAAAATTGCCGCATTTGGAGTGAAGATCAGCCAGAAGCATTGCAACAGCTACCAATGCATCCCGAAAAAGCCACTGTTTGGTGCGGTTTATGGGCCGGCGGCATTATTGGGCCATATTGGGCGAATCGCAGCGTTACTGTCAATGGTGAACGCTACCGAGCGATGATAACAAACTTTTTTTTGCCCGAAATGGAAGTTCTTGACTTGCATGATATGTGGTTTCAACAAGACGGTGCCACATGCCACACAGCACGCGAAACAATGGCGCAATTGCGAGGCGAGTTTGGTGAACAGTTAATTTCACGTTTCGGTCCGGTCAATTGGCCGCCTAGATCGTGCGATTTGACACCATTAGATTATTTTTTGTGGGGGTATGTCAAGGCTAATGTCTATAGGGACAAGCCCGCTTCGATTGACGCACTGGAAGCCAACATCCATGCATTCATTCGTGAGATACCGGCCGATATGTGTGAAAGAGTATGCCAAAATTGGACTCAGCGGATGGGCTACCTGAGACGCAGCCGCGGTCAACATTTGCATGAAATTATCTTTAAACATTAAATTGCAAGGTTCAAACTATCGATTCAAATAAATATTTCATTCATTTTTTCGAATTTTTTGTGTTTTTTTTTTAAAAAAGTTCTAAACCTCTTAAAAAATCACCCATTACAAAGTTTATGCTTAATGTTTATTAAGAAGATGCAAAAACATATTCCACAACAACCAATCAAAAGAACAGGCAGGTTTTCGTTCAGGATATTCTACAGCTGACCATCTACAATCAATAAATCAACTCGTTGAAAAATCTGTTGAATACAATAAGGGTTTATATATAGCATTTATAGATTTTTACAAGGCATTCGACTCGGTAGAACATGTGAAGATATGGCAAGCTTTAAAGAGACAAGGTATTCCACACAAAATTATAAGGATACTTAAAGTTTTGTACGAAGACAGTACAGCAAATATAACAACTGATGTCCGAGGTCCAACCTTTAAAATAGGAAGGGGAGTGAGACAAGGAGACCTTCTATCACCAGCTCTATTCTGTGCATTACTTGAAGAAATATTCAGAAGAATAGATATCGAAAGCCTTGGCATAAATATAGATGGAGAGAAACTATCTAATCTTCGCTTTGCAGATGATATAGCTCTTTTTGCAGAGACACCGGATGAACTCCAGACAATAATCACCAAACTATCAAAAGGATGTAGATCTGTTGGTTTAGAAATGAATCAAATAAAGACCAAACTAATAACCAACAGCATCGAAAGCGAAATTAAATTAGGAAGAGACAAGCTTGAATACGTTCAGGAGTACATCTACTTAGGACAAATAATTTCATTTAAGAACAGGATGGAAAAGGAATTACAAAGAAGAGTCTCTAATAGTTGGAAACAAGTCTGGAATCTTAAGACCGTTTTCGAATCAAAAATAAGTGCAACGTCTAGAAAGTATGTGTTCGACATAGCTGTGCTTCCAGTTCTAACTTATGGCTCACAAACATGGAACATGAACGTACAAAACCTAAAGAGGCTTGAAACCACGCAGAGAGCAATAGAGAGGTTACTTTTGCATGTGTCCAGATTTGATAGAATTAGAAACTCTAGAATTCGAGAAATCACCAAATTTGAAGATGTTATTAAAAGAGCAAAAGCTCAAAAGTGGCAATGGGCGGGGCATGTTGCTAGAACAATCGACAATCGCTGGACAAAAAGATTAACGCAATGGTATCCTCGAGACGGCACGAAAAGTGCAGGAAGACAATTTTTAAGATGGAGAGATGATCTACATAGAATAAACCCGCAATGGCAACAATATGCAAGAAATCGTGAAATGTGGAAATGTATGGGGGAGGCTTATACTCTTAATACATAAAGAAAATTTGAACTCGGAAAAAAAAAAAAAATCATTATAGATATACATATCAAACTTTAATTTAGACAAATTTATTTATATAAAATTGTAATTATTCTTAATCTACATATAGTATTTTATATCATAAATTTATAGATAACAAATAATGTTAAAAAGAGTGAATAAAGCTTTAAATAATAATAACAAAATCTTTATTACCAATATTTTCGAAAGTCTTCGAAAAAGTCATCAAATGTAGAGAAAATTTCTTATTTCAGCTCAAAACAGTATGGGTTTAGAGCTGGTAAATCAACTGAAGATGTACTTTTAGAACACTGTTGTCATGTCTACGCATACGCATGCATCTTTTAAGATAAGAGTTCCAGATCCAATTTTCCATCTACTCAACTCAGCATCGCTTTGGCCGAAAGGGATAGTAATACATGAATTTGAAAACAAACAATATAATATAAAAACCTCATCCCATAACCCTTTTCAAGAGACCCGGACAATGCAATATCATCGAAGAAGCAGCTCCAACAAGTTCTAATTTATTACCAAAACGTCAATGGATTAAGGACAAAGATCAATGCGGTCTAAAAAAACATAAACAATCTCCCACATGACATAATTATACTAACAGAAACCTGGCTAAATAATGCTTTCTTAGATACCGAACTCTTCGATTCAACTTACCAAGTTTTCAGACGAGATAGGCACCACTCAAATGACTCAGAAACAGTTGGTGGTGGAATTTTGTTTGCAGTTAAGAACTGCTTAATATGCACTTTGGTTGATACTTTTGACCTTTCTGACGTCGAAATACTATGTATCAAAATCAAAATGGAAACAGGTTACATTTATATCATCTCAGTGTACATACTTCCAAGATCTACAAGCTGTATTTATGAGAACTGCATAAATTTAATTGAAAACATTTATGATCAAATGGAACCAAATGATGAGCTTCTAATTTTAGGCGATTTCAATCTTCCAAACCTGAACTGGACAAAACTAACAGACTTCAACAATTTTTCTCCTGTCAACCCAACGAGTACCAATGAGTTCTTAATCATCGATTGTCTAGCGTCTTGTGAACCAAGTCAATTTAATTGGGTTGCTAACCGTTTTAACAAATTACTAGACTTAATATTTTTCTCCGATACAATAAATTCTGACGTAGCTGTAACTCCAGCCGATGTTATAACGGGTGATTTTTTAGCTGGTTTGGTTTTGGCAACACTGGTTTTGACAGCTAACTTGTGTTTAGTACCTTGTGTCACTGTCAAACAGCTTCAGTTTGGTTTGCAATTTAACCATGGATCGTTTTACAAATGAACAACGCTTGCAAATTATTGAATTTTACTATCAAAATTCGTGCTCGGTTCGAAATGTTCATCGCGCGCTGCTTGTGTTCAGCGATGAGGCTCATTTTTGGTTGAATGGGTACGTAAATAAGCAAAATTGCCGCATTTGGAGTGAAGATCAGCCAGAAGCATTGCAACAGCTACCAATGCATCCCGAAAAAGCCACTGTTTGGTGCGGTTTATGGGCCGGCGGCATTATTGGGCCATATTGGGCGAATCGCAGCGTTACTGTCAATGGTGAACGCTACCGAGCGATGATAACAAACTTTTTTTTGCCCGAAATGGAAGTTCTTGACTTGCATGATATGTGGTTTCAACAAGACGGTGCCACATGCCACACAGCACGCGAAACAATGGCGCAATTGCGAGGCGAGTTTGGTGAACAGTTAATTTCACGTTTCGGGCCGGTCAATTGGCCGCCTAGATCGTGCGATTTGACACCATTAGATTATTTTTTGTGGGGGTATGTCAAGGCTAATGTCTATAGGGACAAGCCCGCTTCGATTGACGCACTGGAAGCCAACATCCATGCATTCATTCGTGAGATACCGGCCGATATGTGTGAAAGAGTATGCCAAAATTGGACTCAGCGGATGGGCTACCTGAGACGCAGCCGCGGTCAACATTTGCATGAAATTATCTTTAAACATTAAATTGCAAGGTTCAAACTATCGATTCAAATAAAAATTTCATTCATTTTTTTGAATTTTTTGTGTTTTTTTTTAAAAAAAAGTTCTAAACCTCTTAAAAAATCACCCATTACTATTAGAAGAAGACCGTCACCATCCAACCTTAGATATATCACTTAATTTAAATATATGCACAATCCCTATCAGTTCAAATGAAAAACTTGAATTCAATTTAAAAAAATGTAATTTTAATGAACTAATCAATTTGTTGTGTAATGTTGACAGGAATCAAATCCTCTTAAATCGTAATATTGATGATATGTGTCTTAAATTTTATAGTATTCTATTTAACTGTTTTTATGAAACTACACCATTACGCAAATCTTGCTATAATCCTAAAACTCCACCACGGTTTGACACTCACTTAAAAAACTTAAAAAATAAAAGAAATAAAGCATGGCTTAAATTTAGTAAAACCAGAGCTGATGATGATTTCAGGACTTGCTGCGAACTTAAATTTATTTTCACCAACTACTTAAACACTCTTTATTCAGACTATATTTTAAAAATTGAAGATGAGTTAAAACAGATCCCAAAAAACTTCTGGAACTTCGTGAAAAGTAAAAGAAATGTTGATGGCTACCCTATTTCAAATATGTTTGCTAATTTCTTCAAAGATGCTTTCGATGTACCTTCCTCCTTTCAAACTTCCGATCCGTTGTTTCCAACCCAAAATTTTCCACACCTTAACTCACTTAATTTTACCATATGTGAAGATTCAATTGTTCGTAGTGTCTCAGAACTTGACGCCTGTTTTAGCCGTGGTCCTGATGGTGTTCCATCTTGTGTGTTAAAAAAATGTGTGTCTTATTTATCCTATCCTCTTTTTGTTCTATTCAATGAATCTCTCAGATGCTCAATATTTCCTTTTTTATGGAAAAGTGCTTTTATAACTCCAATTCACAAAAAAAGGTCTAAGAACGAAATCACGAATTACCGACCCATCGCCAAACTTTCTGTTATTCCAAAACTTTTTGAGTCCATTATCTGCAATATGTTATCTTTTAACTGTATGTCAATTATCTGTGACAATCAACATGGTTTCGTCAAAAAGAAGTCAACTATTACAAATCTGCTTCATTTTACTACTTTTTGCCTGGATTCCTTTGAAAAACGGAAACAAGTAGATTGTGTGTTTACAGATTTTAGTAAAGCCTTCGATAAATTGGGTCACAAGACTTTAGCCCATAAACTAAAGGCCTTAGGATTTAATGAAAAATTCTTGATGTGGATCTCGTCATATTTAAAGAACAGAAGTTGTAGTGTTACTTTTAGAAATGAGCTCTCTGATCAATTTTACGTCAATTCTGGTGTTCCACAAGGTAGCCATTTAGGCCCCCTATTATTTATTTTATATATAAATGACATAACCTCCGTGATACAAAACTCCTCTGTTCTAATATACGCTGATGACATTAAATTTTGCAAAACTATAAGTTCAATTAATGATTGCTCACAGCTTCAAGAAGATATATATAGATTTAGGGAATGGTGCAATACAAACCGACTTTTCTTGAATATAGACAAATGTAAAAAATGTGTTTGACACGCAAAAAAACAATTGTAGATTATAATTACATATTAGATTCTTCTTCTCTTTGTGATCTGTCCGTCTTCTCTGATTTAGGTGTTATTCTTGACAGTAAGTTGACGTTCAATGACCATTATAACTTTATAGTTAAAAAAGCTAATAAAATCCTCGGTTTTGTTAAACGATTCTCTCGCGATTTCCGTGATCCCTACGTCCTCAAGCTTCTTTACATATCTTTTGTTAGACCAGTACTTGACTACGGCTGCGTAATATGGGCAGTTCATACACACCGACTTGAAGGCATCCAGAGACGGTTTTTGCGTTTTTGTCTTCGTTTTCTTCCGTGGTCCCAAAGAACCACACTACCTCCATATTCTCACAGGCCCTTGCTCTTGAATCTCCCTTCACTTTCACAACATAGACAGTATCTCCAGCTTTGTTTTATTGTTAAATTAATTAATGGTTCAATAATATCTCCATCAGCTCTGTGTCGTCTAAATTTTTAGTTATAGTCAATCTAGCATAAGAAGACACTTGCCTTTATGTCCGATTTTCAGCAGAACAAATTATGGAGTGAATAGCCCTCTCAATCGATTGATTTCAGTTTTCAATAAATATTGTTTTTTAATTCTTTCCGTAAACGACAATGTCAAAAGTAAAAAAATTAAAGAAAGCTTTTTTAACATATTGTAGATATATTTATTTATTTAGTAAGTAAATTGTTGTATGTATTAAAATTGTATGTAAATAGATATAAGTTCTAACGTTAGATCATTAACGGAATAAATAAATAAATAAAGGTTCAGGCTTAGGTCCAATTTTGTTCCTTATTTATATCAATAGTGTATTTAGTCTAAACTTGAAAGGAAAAATTTGTGGATTTGCTGATGACATAGCTTGGGTTTATTCTAGTCCCACAATGTTGGATTTGACTTGGAGTTATTCAGGCACTGGTTCGACATACATAAGCTAGTTATTAGTGAAAAAACAAGAGTTATGTTCTTCAATTTACCTGCTTTAGATTTGAATCCTCCACTTCTTATTCAACATAGCGTTGATTGCAGAAAATTCTCGCTAAGTAAATTATCTTGTTGTGTATCGAATAGTATTCAAAATAATGTTGTGGACGTTATTTGTTCTCCAAATTATTTTAGTATTGAACCAGTAGCTGAATATAAATATCTTGGATTAACTATTGATAACAAAATTAACTGGAAAGCTTACACTTTAGTTCTAAAAAAAGTATTTAATGTCCACCACTTATGTCATATTTCACTTATGCTACTTAAGTAGCAAAAAACTTATGGAGACCATTTATTACGAACTAGTGCAATCGAAACTACAATATGGAATAATTTGTTGCGGTGGTATTTACCCAAAAGTATATTTTAAGAACCATCTGGAAGAAAAAAGATTTGAACACAGCTTTTCGTTGTTTGTCAGCTCAGGTATTCTCCCTCTTAAACATCTCTATTTTTAAAAAGTTTTAAAATTATTTTTCCGTAGAAGTGGTTATTTTATAAATCGAAATACGCCATCTTACAGATAAAGCAGTAGCGAAAGATATCTTGCTTTGATTCCTGTGCACAATACTCACAGTTTTCTTAACTTTTATACATCAGTAGCACCTGGATTGTTCAATACTTTACCCTTTGAAATACATAGCATTCGTTCAACTCATTCATTCAATAAAAAAATTGCTTCTTAACTTCGATTTTGATGAAATCGGTAACATTATCAAAATATTGGTTTAGAAACACTTTTTGATTAAATATAAATTTTATATTATTTATTTATGTATGTAGTTTCTTTTGGTACTTTCGACACTTGAATGAAAAACACTTGTAAAATAAAATATATAATTTCTAAAATGTAGATATTTTAAGATTGTTTAATTTAATATGTAATTAAATATCATTTTTTTTTGTATTAAGTTAATATATCTTGAATTTTGTAAAAGAAAATAAAATGAAATGAAATGAATGAAAACAAAAAATCAAATCTTATTTTTACAGAAAATGACATACTAACCAAAATCTACAAAATCCTGACTTTAGAAAAAAATATATTGGAGATATCTTAAAAAATATGAAGATACCTCCACATACTTAAATGCAGACATTGATGAGTAGATATACCTTCACATATGGAGTTGGACGTGGGGCAACGTGATCTAATATGGCCGCCTTACGGGTACAAAGGATTTTAACCCCTCTGATGGTAATCTGTACCCGCTAAGGGTTAATGTTCATTCGCTAAGCAGGCTCCTATGTCAGCAGTTTTTTGGTCAGCAGTAGTTCTTTTACACCGTCATACTTAAAACAGATTACATATAGATACCTACCCAAAAATGTCTAACTGTAAAGTCGAAGTTACCGGGCACACTGTGATACTACAACACTTTCACACTATTGGTATGCCTCCAGTCAGTTTCTTAAATAAATATAATATGAACTTTATAATTTTGTTGTTTAGGCTGTTTTGGTCTATTTTAATTTGAATGCAAATAAAAGACTTTATTTCATTCTTCTACATATGAACTACAAAGGGATTAAAGCTAACTAAAACGAGATAGTAACTATGTTCTGAAAACCAAAGTTCTGAAAGACTAAGTTCTGAGCGACAAAGTTATGAAAACTAAAGTTCTGAAAAGACTAAGTTCTGAAAAGACTAAGTTCAGAATGACAAAGTTCTAAAAGGACAAAATTATGAAAAGACCAAGTTCTAAAAGACAATGTTTCGAAAAGACAAATATATGAAAAGACAAAGTTCTGAAAAATGTCAGACGCTATACATTCTGTGGATTTTAAGCTGGCAACAATATGTGGAACTGTATGGAATTTGGAGAATAACATCATTAGAATAGTGATTTCCGATTGGCCAAACATAAGTAAATATAATTAAGGTGGGAGGTACAAACAATTTAAAAATGGTGGCTGAGTGGTTATGTATGAAGGAGAGCAAGAGGCATGATGATTCCTATTGGTCAAGAATAAGTAAAGTAAGTAAGGAACATATGTACTTAGATGCATAGATATTGTTGATGCGGTCGCGACAAAAAATGAGTCAGAGTAATAAAAACGCGCTATGATGATTCTTATTGGTCAGCTATATATATTTATAATAGAACTATGTAGAAAGATACAAATTGTTGTTTGGTTTTCAAGGCGAATTAGTGTTTGGTAGGGCATAATATAAAAAATATGGGATGATGATTCTTATTGGTCTGCTATAAATGCATATTAGAGCCATATAGAATTTATATACTTAATTGATAAGTATAAATTTTATTGGTACTAAATAGGGAAACAAAATCGTGGATAAAAGGCTTCATGATTTTCTTTTTGAAAGTAGGTACCTACCTACCTTAGAAATTTACTATTCGTTTATGACTTAAAAACTCAAAAACTAGCCATCAGATTCAGCTTAAACTTAATATTCTGAAACTACAAGACAAAATTTGTATAGGACGGGAGGCAATTTCCAAAAATTAATACAAAAATTATTAAAAAAACAACCGACACTTTCAATGTAATCCTGAAGCTATTATACTAAAGCTAACAATCGATTGTTTAATTTTTTATGACATCAAGTTGTTTTAGGTTAAGTAAATTTTATTATTTTCAATTTTCAAAGAAACTAGGAAATATTTCTGCGTATTATGGTTCTAGGTTCATGTTTGACTAATAAATGATAAGATGTAACGATAATATTATTTTTTTAATTATATTCAATCACAGTATACATATACGTAACGCGAAGAGATACTCAAGCCGAAGAAATTGTGGAATTTTGTTTCATCATCACTTTCCTGCTAAAAGCTACCTTATATATCCCCATACAAGAGGAGGAAGAGGAACATGAGAATTAAAAAATGGCTTTCTTAGGACTCGACCAAAAATAAGAAAAAAAAACTGTAGGTATGAATCTTATTTCTAAAAATTCCAAATTCCTTGTGATTATCTATCTTTAGGATCAGTGGTTACAAATCCACTCGCTCCTTCAGGTGATGACGAAAAGGGGTTTGCACTCTCTAGAAATCAGTATAGGTTTGCTTGTATCCGTACTCTCCAGCTCGTCGTTGGAGTGAGTTCTTGATAACAGAAAGAGGACCTCGTCACTTTATTTCAGACCTATAGTGGGAGGTTTTGTTTTACTCAATATTATTTTAAACTTTGTTGTTGTTGCAGAACCCAAATATTTGGCTGTTTATAGTATTTTTTTTTTTATATAATATGTTTTTTTATATACACAATGTGGGTTCTAGATAATATAAAGTGATTTCGATTTTTTAAGATTTTTATAGGTATCTTTTAACGCGATTTTTAATAATTAAATTTCACTATCTAAGCATCCGTAACCGAACGGCGAGGCTGTTAAGAAAGCCCGACAAAAATGCTAACTATAGTTTTCGATGACTTCTCCAGTTTTCATCTATTTGTATTGCAGCCTTCACAGAATTTGCACGATATAAGCTTTGTAAGAGAAAGCCGAGGTGAAGGAGTACAAGAGTTTAAAACGGAGAAAACCGTTGAGTTGCTAGGGAAAGGTCCTCTGCAAAAAATTCTTCAAAAGACTAAAAAATAAAATTGTTATATAATAAATGTGACTCCTTTTTTTCGACCACATTTGGTCGCTAACTTCTTGGATAGGTACTTTTGCAGTTTCAGGATTTTTACTTCCACTCGCCCTGACAGCATTCTTTCCCTCGCTCTTTTCAGGCTCACTTTTAACTGATTTCTCGTCGCACTTAGGCTCGATGAAAAGCTTTGAGAATTGATGAGATTAGTCTCTGGTTTCGGTTTAAAGAAAAAAAAAACTCACCGATAGGGATATCAATTCCTGATTAAAAGACTAGATGGATTGGTGAGATGCTGGGCACTAGAACAGCAGAGGTAATAGCAGGATCAAATGTACAAACAATATCCACAACAAGAGGATGTCCACAGGGAGGGGTACTATCACCCTTGCTGTGGAGTAGTGGATGAACTGCTAGAAAATCTTACTTCTCAAGGCATACGATGCATTGGTTTGTTTGAAGAAACTCTTTGCGATATTATCCAAAGAGGACTATCTATCACAAGGAAATGGTGTCTATCTGTAGGACTAACAATTAACCCTGCAAAAACGACGATTATACCATTTACCAAGAAAAGACTTCTACCACACATGAAACCTATCCGGTTAGCTGGTGAAGTAATTGAAACAAAGAAAGAGGTAAAATATCTAGGAATAACACTATACAGTAAACTCCTCTGGAACAAACACGTTGAAATTACCGTCGGGAAAGCCACAAAGGCCCTTATGATATGCAAAAGGCTTGCAGGGAGATCATGGGGTTGCAAACCAAACATCCTCAGGTGGATGTACACCATGATGGTAAGACCCATCCTTACCTATGGGGCAGTTGCGTGGCACAAAAGAACCGAATTAGCAACAACTAGGAAAGCGCTAGAAAAAATCCAAAGGCTCGCATGTATATGCATTACGGGAGCAATGAGAACTTGCCCTAAAGCAGCGATGGAGGTTATTCTCCATCTGACCCCCTTACACTATATCATCGTAAGTACAGCTGAGGGAGCCATAATGAGATTTACAAAGGAGGGAACTGGGACTGGTAAGTGTATAAGTCTTAGAGAAAAAGACAACATTTTAAAGTCGACAGTAACAAACCTTATTGACATTCCCAGAGATGGTATGATTAAAAAATATAACTTCGATAAAAACTTCAAAACGGAGTTAAGTAACAAGGAAAAGTGGACAGGCGAAACAGTGAACTACACACTCAAAGCAAATACCATCAAGTGGTACACTGATGGTTCAAGAACGACTGAAGGGACTGGGGCAGGAATTTTTGGGCCTAGAACTAAACTTTCTACACCGATGGGACAGTCTACTAGCATTTTCCAGGCGGAAGTACACGCCATAGCGAAATGTGCAGATCGTAATCTTGAAAGGAAATACCGCAACCAAAATATTGCCATCATGTCAGATAGCCAAGCCGCACTCAAAGCTCTAAGCTCTAAGCTCGTACGCCATCAGCTCAAAGACAGTGTGGGAATGTGTGCACAGGCTAAACGAACTTGGCAAATACAACAATGTCTCACTCTATTGGGTACCTGGCCATATCGGGGTCCAGGGCAATGAGGAGGCAGACTCCCTAGCAAAAACAGGTGCAACAACCCCCCTAGTGGGACCTGAGCCCTATTGCGGAATAGGAGAAAATGTGATTAAAAACAAAATCAAAAAAGAGGAGGAGGTCAAAAGATCCAAAAATTGGAAGGAACTTCCTAAGCTTAGGCAGGCAAAACTGTTACTTGGGAACTATAACCAAGAACGTTTCAAGAACTACATCAGCTTAAGTAGAAACAACCTCAGAATAATCACGGGTCTCCTCAGTGGCCACTGCAGACTCAGAAGACACCTAAATGTCATTGGTCTAGAAAGCAGCCCCACCTGCAGATTCTGCAGTACTCATGAGGAAACACCGGACCACATTCTAGGTAGATGTGATGCTCTCATGCATCAGAGGAAAAACACCTGGGACATTACCAGGTAGAAGAGGGCGAATTTCCCTCTCTGAAAGTTCGCCAGATACTTAAATTCATTAGAGGTGTTAAGCTGGAGGAAGAGCTATAAAATGAGCAAGATCATCTAGCTCCGGATGGGGGCACAATAGACCTATAGGTCGCAGTGCAATCACCCCCAATTATTATTCATTCATTCATTCATTCATGATTAAAACCTAATCGGTCTTTTAGAACGTAAATTCGATGAACTGTTTTGAGATTGATATATGCAGGTACATGAATATTTTTTTGCTAGTTCTGCTTGTTTTAAGTATCTGTTTAAAACTCACCAAAATGTAATACGTTTTTCAGCTTATTTATTTATGACTTTCAAAGCCAAAGTACAAATTGTTGGTCACGTATACGCCACGCTGTACCAAAAATGAAAAAAATTTCGTTTAATGAATGTTTACTATAATTGACATCTTTTATCTTACTTTTGCGTGTGGTCAACGCTTAAAAAACCGTTTCCATTCGTCTCTGAATTATTTGTATGCAAGTAGGTATGGGATATAAATTATTATAAGACGACTGTACCAGATAACGATGGATCCCAGAGAGGCGAAGAACTTCAAAATTAGATCAGATGGGCCAATCAACCTATTGCACGGGATTCGATTTTACCGATTCATTTGGTTTAGTTCGAATTACTACTGCTAAGGTATAAACACAATGGTTGCTAATTTTTTCTTAATGTGCGTCTTATGAAATTTGTATGAAGATAATTTAGGTTGAATCAAATATTTACTAAATAAACACTTATATTCAATGCATGCAAAAGAGATATGCGTTAAAAATATAATGTCCCGTTATCTTAAAATAAGTAAGCGTCAAGGGCGTGTATACTGTATAATCATAGATAAAAGAGTTCATATAAATGGGTGGGCCTTCTCTTTTATAGAAGTTTAAAGGAATCCTTACCCTAGTTAAATTCTTTTCATGTTTCCTACAAAGAGCATTGAATATTATAAACAAAAATATTACTTAGTAATGTAAAATTTAAAACAAAAATCAGTTTGGAAAAATGTTTTTTGTTTAAGATTTTAGTTTGAAAGTTAATTTTTGAAAAATTATTGGATTAAAAAAGGTATTTAACAGGGAAAAAAAGAATGGACTTTCGCCGTTGCTTTTCAGTTCTTTGTTTTTTTTGATTTTAAGTCATCGCCCCTCCTCCGGCTTAAACGGCAGAAATAAACCCTCCCTACGGTATGATTTTTTTTTTACTTTTCTCAATCTTTAATCCAACCTAGCACTCGATTGTACCTAGATAGTACCAGAACACATGTCAGTTTAATAAACAACCACCTTTTTTTTTACAACATATAAATTTATCATTTAAAAAATTAGAAACCATCATTCAAGTTACCTAACGTTCTACATACATTTAACCTTTTTATATGTATTAAGAACTTAAACTATGAAACTAGACTAGTGTGAATGCATTCCTTTCGTTTTGAGGTTGACCTACAAAAAAAAATATTTGAATTTCAAATGTTTCGCTTGGGTGGGGGGCTTTCATATTAATATTTGTTTTATTTTGATCATAGCAAACACCAATGAGAAATCAGATTCACCGACTCACCGTATCTATACATATAAAGGGTCCGCCAAATAACTTTTTTTTTGAAAATGGCGCAAAACATCGAGTGTAGCTTCGGCTGTGTGGCACGTAGCGCCGTCCTGTTGAAACCAAATGTTGCCAATATCCTCGTCTTCAATTTTTGTGAACAAAAAATCGTTCAACATGGCCCGATAACGATCGCCATTGACTGTAACGGCCACTCCTTGCTCCTTTTCGAAAAATGGCCCAATTATGCCTCTGGACCAAAATCCGCACCAAATAGTGACTCGTTTTGGGTGCCCCAAATGCGACAATACCAAGATCAAAATGAGCTTCATCTGAAAAGATGATTTTTTGGCAAAATCTGCATCTTCTCTAAGTCAATCGCAGGCCCACTTAGCGAAGCGTATACACAACCGTATTCATTCAGCGGAAAGATAAAACTAATTATCTGTCATTCTGTCAAATCAGACATGAGCTAAGTGTTACCATTCACGAAACAAGCACTAGTTGAAAAAAAAAACGTTAGATGACGGATCCTTTATATATGCGCAAATTGAAACTGTGCACTGTGTGTTCTCACTTTTCACTCACGCACGTTATCCCAATTGAGTTTTCAAAATAAGCAAACAAACTACTTTTTGCAATGTGTGTGTACATAATTTTAATTTTCATATACATAGATACGAAGACTCTGATTCATAGATACACCATATAAAGATGATAATCTTTCGTACGTTTCACCCTCCAAAACCCATTTGTTTACATTGTTGTATTTGTAATTTCATCCCGTGTCGATGAATAGATGTGAATTGCAGCAACAATTTAATGGGGTGGGTTTGTTCTGTTTTGCTAGATCGACCATTTTGTATGTGCAAATAACGCAGCCATCTTTAAAAAAATTCCAACTCACCAGCTTTTCACCATGAAAATGGGGGATGTAAGGTGGGATATCGGGTTGTGTTGAAAGAAACACAAATTTAATAATGCTAAGTCCGCTATTAAACTACGACTTTAGCGTGATAAAACTTCATTATTTTTTTTTTGAAAATTCATCTTGTGAGTCGTGCGCTGTTACACATTGATTTTTAAATCTTGACACAAATTTAGAATTTCCTTTTAGTTTGATTGGTTATTGAAATTTTCAATGCTCTCTATATATATGTATGTATGTATATGAAGATGTGCGATGTACAAAGAACGGAAATAAATGAAGCAACTTGTTAAATAAACAAGGAATACAATAGGAAATGTCAAAAATCAGTGGCCAAAATTTGGCTCACGACCCACACATGACCACCTCTTTACGCACAAAAGAAGTAATGACTAAAAAGTAAAAACTAGTAGTGTATTTCGTATTGCCGTGAATGACACCATGTTTGGCCTTCATTCTTTTATTCTCATAATGACATTTTGCTGAACTGTGATTAGCTTTCCAAAGAAATTTCTTGAACAGATAGTCATGGAAAAGTCAGTAATATAAAATAAGTAACGTGATTAGATAGGATTATTTATACATTGAAATTTCGGTCTTCGATAGTTTTCTATTGGTACCGCATATAGCATAAGGCTCATAAATGCTCGGCGTGATTTGGTTGAAAAAATGACAAAGGAGATAAGCGACACTATCAAAGAAAAAAAATGGAGTTTCCATAAAAACTATTCATGCAACGAGATAAGTTTACCAATTGTGTAAAAAAAATAAGTTTGCGCAAAAGTTTACGTGAACGTCCTTTTTATTCATTTGGATAAATGCTTGGTAATTGAATCAGCTGTTCGTTAAACGTCAAAAATTTGTGCAAAAAAATTATTTCCTGAAAAAGTTAAAAAAAAAGTTAAATAAAACACGCAAAAATAAGCTAAACAGAATTTAGTGAAATTATATGAATAAATTGCCTTTAATGATTTACTCATTTTAGAGCTATTCGGAAAAAATGATAGTTTGTGTATTTCCTGTTACAAAACTAAAATCCTTCTAATTAACTTTTAACAATAGATAAACAGAAGGAAAGAAAAAGTCACAATTTGTATAGGTTTCCGCAGCAAAATCCTTAGATAATTTTATCCAATTTGCGTAAACCATTTCCCATACAAAATGTGACAGTTCATTTACCAAAAGATAAACTTATCTAGTGTTTTATGACGTTGCATGAATCCCCTTATTGATTACAAGTAATGCAATTCAAGCCAATAACAGAGTTTTTCTCCGTGCTTAAGTTAAGACCCGAGAATTCTGTGCCCTTAGCTAGGCCCGGAGGGATTAGTTGTTGTTGCATTTAACATGTAATTTATTAGCCCCAACGTTGTTTTTTTCGATTAATTTCCTCCGGGCTTGCAAAAAAAAAACGCCTTAAGTTGTCTTACGACAGTTGCGTTGATTCTCTGATTTCTTATTCTTATATTATTGTTTTTTTTTCATATTCACTGTTTGTTTAAATAAATTGAGAGTGAAAAACAAAAGACAATCGAATATATCTACTTAAATCGATTATAAATTTTCACTTTCAAAATTTGTTCCCACAAACTTATCCATATAAGGTCGGGTTAGCACTTGATACCTCGTTGCTCCATTTATTAAACTTTTTGAACATACTCATGACATTTTTAAAATAACTGGAATTTTGGTGGTGAATGGACGCCAACTGTATTTGTGTGCAAATAATCGTGGTGAATGGACGCCAAGTGCATATGTGTGCGTGTTTCTCCTGAATTTCCCCTGATTTAGCTTCTAGGCAAACTCGGATGACAGCCGAGATTGTCATCTTTATATGGTGTATCTACAGGGCTACCTTCGTGGCTCTAAAGAGCCAATTTGGCTCTTTTTTTCAGGTGTGACTCTTTGGCTCCACTTTTCTAAAATCATCCAAAATTGGCTCTTTTTGAGATTTTCGTGGCTCTTTTTACTCTTTTTCAGAATAATATATCTGCTTAAAGTTCCTTTTTCATAATATTTCAATTTTCCTCTAAGTAAAAACTCTTTGCGAAAAATTGTTTGAAATTTTTCCTCTGAGTAAAAAATTCTCTGAAATGGAAGACGTTAATTTTCATTAAAAAAATCAATTTCTTACATTTTATCTTTTCGGGTAAATATTTCCCGAACGTAGCAAAGAGAAAGAATGAGATGAAAGTGGCATATTTTGGATTTAAATTACAAATGGTTCAGCTGTTGTATTTATTTTTTTTGCAACTGTTTTTTTCTTGTAAGTTTTCGTTATTTTTTCATTTCAATTTTGAAAAAGATTGACATATTTTTTTTGACAACTCGATATTTCAAAAACGACTTGATCGATTTTTATTAAACTTTGCAAAAAGATTTTTGTTTACATTATCTAGAGGATTTTAGACAAATTTTTTGTTTGTAATCAAAAATAACGGTAGCTCCCATACAAATACCGTTAAGGAAAATCTGTTATTGCTCAAAAACGACACCCACGATGTTGATATATTTTTTTTTTGTATCAAAATTAGTAAGCTCTAGCATTTAAAATTGTTAAATTTTACATTGAACTATTATTAACAGTACCTGTATCATAGGACGGTTTTATTGATTTTCAACTTTCTCATTACCTGATTATCGATTAAAACTAAATTTTGTACACACAAGCTTGTAATAAATTTAAACAATATTGCATATCAAAACCTTCAAAAAAAAGTTTCAGAAGTATTTTAATCAATTTCTGTCTAATTTTGTTGATTTAAAACAATTTTCCAGTTAAAATAATATAATTTCCTTGCATATGTGTAACACGGGGCTAATTGTTAATTTTTATATACTGACATAATACTGCCTGCAACTTTACTAAGTTTTGGCAAATGTATAAAATATAGGCTCCCATAACTAATTTATTTCAGACTTTAGAACCACAGTGTGATCGCACGTCGCACGTAAGAGCAAGTTCGTGCGACCCAGTCGTGCATATTTTGTATGTTGTGGACGTTTTCAGCGGTGGCTCTTTTTTCCTTAAAATACTCTTTTTACTGGCTCTTTCTCAAAATCTGGAAAGGTAGCCCTGTGTATCTATGCTCTGATTTCTCATTGGTGTTTGCTATGATCAAAATAAAACAAATATGAAAGCCCCCCACCCCCACCCCCAAGTGAAACATTTGAAATTCGAACATTGTTTTTTTAGTAGGTCATAGACCTCCAAACAGGAGGGATAGGTATGTACATTAGGCTAGCTAAATAGTTTAAGTTCTTAATACAACCAAAATGGATAAATGCATGTAGAAAGTTGTCTGCAATGACTTTGACATCCAAATAAAATAGCATATCTACATATCATACCGTTCAAAAAATTTGAATTGCTTTTATTCATTGGAAAATAAAAAAAGTAAAACAAACTAATAGCCATATTATTGACTTTTTTCAAAACTAGTTTCATTGCTGAACTAGTCTTATAGATGTTTGGAAGTGCTTAAACCAGTAGATATTATTCAAAAATATTTCGACACCTAAAACTCGAAAAATTAAAAATAGCTCTAAATTTCATAAAGCCGTGCAAAACTTGGGACTCCAAACTTCTATAAAACTAGTTTTGCTATGAAACTAGTTTTGAAACAAGTCAATAATATGGCTGTAAGCAAAAAGCAAAAGCAAATGAAAATATTTCTCTATGGTTTTCATCACATTATTTCTTAAACGTTTCAATAGGTTGACATCTTAAAAATAGGAATAAGAATTTATTTTTATTCGTATTATTTACTAAGATATTTTTCTTATTTTGTTTTGTATATTTAGCCTTCTACCGCTCAAACCCATGTATGGTTTACCATATTCAACATGATTTATTCCCGTTATATTACGCAAGTTGGTCAAAAATGGAATGTACAATGGAAGTATGTCTATATTTTTTTTATAATAAAACGTTTTTTGTTATTACTTAGTAAGAGAATCGACATTTCCAAATAAACTCATTGTTTCTAAAGCAAGTTTCAAGAATAAAGGTCATTTAATAAAAGTGTGTTCTTTATAAGTAAGCAGATACAAGTTTTTTTTTTTAAATAAACAGGTTAGTTTCATACAAATATAAAATACTTTCGTATGTTCTATTTTTTTACATTTCTAAACTTTATTTCATGTTTTTAGAATAACTATTGCCTTTTTTCGACTTTTTCCAAGCCCCCATAGATGGGTTTTCATATGCACTGGGGACTTTTTTGTAGGAATTAATTTTTTTTTTAAATGAATGCAATATGGCTTATGTATCTTAAGCAATATATGTATATAAGAGAAAAAAATATGTAGATATGAATATTAAAAACAAAACAAATAACGTAAGCTTTTAAACAAAATTTTAAAATTTTTTTCTTCAAAATTTAGAGTTTGAAAATTATTTTTTTTTTTATACTGTTCACTAATACAAAAAAAGAAAATAAAAGAAGAGATTTCTAGCTTTACAAAAAGGTAAAGCATGGCATGGTAAGTATTGTTTTTTAATATTTTTTTTTAAATTATGTATTTAGAAAATTGCCCCTCTGGCTAAACGGGGGAATACACCCCTCTCCAATACGGTTTTTTCTTGTCTTGACCCAACCTAAACGCTCTAGCTTTTTGTCACACCTTATGCGAATCACCCTGTAGAATAAACATTCTGCAGGACACAAGAAATTTGAAACATTAAGAAAATGCTACCCCTGAAGATCGAACCAGCGACCCGTGCGACGCTTACGAAGCGATGATCTTGCCATTGCGCCACAGAGCTGCCTAATTTGTTACTTGCTCCATAGGGCAAGTATTGGTTCCGAGCACTACAATGATTGAGAAGTCCGAAAAAGTGGGTTTTTTCATGCCGTCCGTCGGTCTGTGCGTCTATGCACCCAGCCAGATTCAAGATATAAGGTCACCCACAAAAGTTAAGCTCGTAATAGGGAGCCCGAAAAAGATAATCTCCAGGTTTGTAAAAATAATAGGGTGGTAACAGAAAAATGTTCTGGTACAAGGCTGTACCCAAACAAACATTTGGGGGGGAGGGGAATTCAGTGTTTAAATTTCTTATCCGAATCTAAAAATTGCTTTTAAAATTTTGAATGTTTTCGATATAATTTTGTTCATTTTTGCCAAGCATTGATGGACTCAGAATGCATGTGGAAGTTTAGCATACTGAAACAGTTTTTTTTCTGGACCCCTGTGATCCCCCCTGGCTACGGTCTTGTTTTGGTACAATGGCATATTTCATAAAAGAATTTTGGTATGGGTGTAATGGTAGTAATCCCACACTGGCAGATACATCCCTCCTAAAAAGAACCCCCCCTCTCATCACAGATGATACCTACTTGTGTGGAGTCTTTGGATTATCGCTTTTTATGACACAAATGTGGGATATATACGAGTAAGGTAGGTGAACCAAGTAAGGCCCGGAATCTAATAAAGTCAGTGCACCTAAAACGGGAAAGCCGTTGAGCAACGGGGCTATTATTTTATATGTTCATTAAAAATTATGAAAAAACCTAGATATATCTACTCTTTATACTCAAATCAGAAAATTTTGAACATTATTAATAACTACAGCAGAAATTTGATTAAAATATCGAAAAAGTGTGATTTAGAAATGCACTCCTCAAAAAATTTGGGGGGATCAAACCCCTGTGATCCCACCCTCGCAGCAGACATCTTTCTGTTACGAATTTAGGTTCTGTGCAGCGGAACGCACTTTATAAAAGCAATGAAGATATTTTAGATGCTGTACATTTGTATGAAATTTTAGTTGTACAACTTGTTAAATTATTGTGCATGAGGTTGTCATCATTACAAACCATCATTCAAAATAAGGTCCTGCTCGCATAGGTATACCCTTTTTACCTGGATTAAGATTTTAAACTTACCTAGTGTAAACACCCTTCCTATTCAGAGGTCTATGACCCAGACCCACTAAAAAAATAAATGTTCTAATTTCAAATGTGGCGCTTTCATATTTGTTTTTATTTTGAACATAGTAAACGTAAACGCTAATCACAGGCACCGATCTATGTGAAAATTGAAATTATGTTCACTCCCATCACCCAATCCCAATCTCCTATTTAAAACAAACTTTTAAAATGAGTGAGTTAGTGTTAGTGTATATATTTATAGCAGACCAATAAGAATCATCATCCCTTATTTTTATTTTATGCCCTACCAAACCTAATTCGCCTTGAAAACCTACATGCTCCTATTGACCAATAAGAATCATCATAGCCCGTTTTTATTACTCTGACTCATTTTTTGTCGCCACCGCAACAACAATATCTATGCATCTAAGTACATATATTCCTTACTTACTTTACTTATTCTTGACCAATAGGAATCATCGTGGCTCTTGTTCTCCTTCATTCATTACCACTCAGCCACCATTTTTAAATTGTATGTACCTCCCACCTTAATTATATTAACTTATGTTTGGCCAATCGGAAATCACTATCCTAATGATTTTACTCTCCAAATTCCATACAGTTCCACCTGTTGTTGCCAGCTTAAAATCCACCGAAAGTATAGCGTCCGCCATTTTTCAGAACTTTGTCTTGTCATATACTTATTTGTCTTTTCGAAACTTTGTCTTTTCAGAACTTGGTCTTTTCAGAACTTTGTCTTTTCATAATTTTGTCCTTTCAGAACTTTGTCATTCTGAACTTAATCTTTTCAGAACTTAGTCTTTTCAGAATTTTAGTTTTCATAACTTTGTCGCTCAAAACATAGTCTTTCAGAACTTTTGTTTTCAGAATTTAGACCGTTTCCAAAATAAAACATATAATTTACTTAATGCAAGATAATTCGCAAATAATTCGTTAAAAATACGAAGTCCGCCCACAATCACGCCTACTTTTCTTATTTCTTTGTTTCTCGGAAAAGACTTACGATTTGGATGGAAATTTTCAGAGTTTACTTTTATGAACGAGAAAAAAAATAAAAAGTATTATTTAGGAAAATTCGCCCACTTTTCATATTTCTAAGTCTCTCGGAAACGACTCAAACTATTTTAATGGTATTTTCCGATTTTATTTTTATGAACGAAGAAAAAATGAAAAACTTTGATTAAGTAAAATCCACCCACTGACACACCTACTATTATGATTTCTTGGTTTCTCGGAAAAGACGCTTAAGATTTGGATGACATTTAAAGTTTTATTCCGTGAGCGAGAATAAATTAAGAAATTGGTTTTAGTAAAATCCACCCACTGCCACTTTTCTCATATATTGGTGGTATATCAGAAACTGCTTTAACGGTAATGAACTGCTTTAATGAACGAAAAAAAAGTTTAAAAACAAGATTTAGTAAAAACTAGCAACAATAACGGTTTCTCGTAAACGGCTCTATTTCTCGGACACAAATAAAATAGCTGTGTTAACTTGGCCCCAAAAAAATTCCAATTTATATATTTTTTTTCTTAAAGATGACCAATTAAATGACCATTTTTGACCACCTATTAAATTTTTTTGACCACCCACAGATATCGATAAAATCGATTAAAAAAAAATAGGGGCCAAAAGAACGCTGCCCCTGAAAAATCCATTTTTTCAATTTTTATTAATCCCTTGTATTAGAATCTTTTTGAAGATTATTGACCACCCTTTAACTTTTTTGACCACCCCTAAAACTATTTTCTTTTCTATTTTTGAAAAAAAAAATCTGTTTTTTTAATTTTTGTCTTTATTCTATCTATATTTCAGATTTTTAAAGATAAAATTAAAGAACAAACAATGAGCATAATATAAATTTAAAATAATACATTCAAAAATATTTTTTTCCAATTTTGAAAAATGATCATGGTAAAAAACTCAATTATCTAAAATTACCATCCCTTAAAATCGCTCTAATTTATCAAAAAATATATTTTTTTAAATTCTGAGAGATGACCATTTTGTGAAACATAATTATCTAACATGACCACCCTTTCGAATTATTCTATCTCATCGATAAATATTTTTTTTGAAGTTTGAAAAATGATCATGGTAAAAAACTCAATTATCTGAAATGAACATCCCTTAAAATCACTCTAATTTATCAAAAAATATATTTTTTTAAATTCTGAGAGATGACCATTTTGTGAAACATAATTATCTAACATGACCACCCTTTCGAATTATTCTATCTCATCGATAAATATTTTTTTTTGAATTTTTAAAGATGACTATGGTAAGAAACTCAATTATCTAAAATGAACATCCCTTAAAATCGCTCTTAATTTTCAAAAAAAAAAATTATCTTGTTTAAAGATTGGTCGGAATTTACCTGTCACCGATATGGAATACACCGCTCAACATTATCTACCTTAAGTCCCGTTAACGAATGCATGGGATTTCCCAAGCTAAAATTTAAACAGGAAATGATCTCGCGCTACCCTTTCATTGTAGTAGATGTATTTTCTATTCTTGGAATGTCCTGAAACTTCAATACCTGTTGTTCAAAATAAAAACTAACCCTTTCACAACATCAGATTTTGGATACCTGGATGAAAACTTTAAATTTTGAAAACAATGAACACAGTGAAAAAAGGAAGCAAAATGGTACTTAGGTAAGGATAAGGTCACGCGACGAATACATGAATGATACCTCGTGTTTTTTGCAATGAGATTGTGTTTGTTATGTGTTTGGAATAAGATTTTAGGATCGTATTATATATAAATATCGATAATAATAGAAATATCATCATTTGTTTTTTATATTTGGAGTGTGAATAACATCAACTTAAACATCTGTAAAAAAGAAAATTTTTGAATAGCCTTGAAGTGGAAATTTGTATCAATCTTAAAATTACATAATTGTTATCACATTAAATAAAAAAATATATCAATATTTTGTCAAAAGTGTTTGTATTAATCAACAAGTGTGGTAAGTAATTGTTTTTAATATTGCGCTTTTTCAAATTCTTCCCTTTTCTAAGATCTATGCACTGACTTTTTTTATTAGTTTCTTGAATAAAATAGATCAATATGAAGGCAGACCTCTTAAATCAAATTGTAGCAATTTTGTGCGAAGTTGGTATTTTTGAAAAAGAAACCGACAAACTAAAGCCCCGAAGCAATGAAGTTTGGAAACTGGCAAGCGATGCAATTGGAAACAAAATTTTACCACAAACTTTAAATGTTTATGCTAGACTCGACAGATATTCTATTTTGAGTAAAGTAAAAAAAAACTGTGGTATCGTTGAAAACATCATATCTTCCGTAGACAGCTCGCTCACTTCATCCAACGATAGCCAGGCAAGCGATCCAAATTTCTTAATTACAGACGTTTCTAAGCATAATTTGCTAAGAAAATTGTCTTTCACATTGCATCTGGAAGAAAAGTTGTGGAAAACAATGGCACCTTTAGAAAAAGTGGACAGATTTGGTTCACGCTATAAATCACTTATTGGACCTTGGACTGACATTATCGCTAGACGATGTTATGAAGAAAAAAAGTTACCTTGCGCCTATGTATTTAAACGTGCCAAAATAACCAACTGTGCTGACAGTGCATGGCTGAAAATAACTGGAAGCTGTAAGGATTGTAAGTCTCCCTTTGAAGGACATTGCCTGAATGAACCAATTACGAGTGCTGGGATAGCTATTGAAGTCACCGTCTTAGATACCCGGGGAATTCCACATACCCAAAAGCGTTCAATTAAAGGACTGAGGCGCATTAACGAAGGCAACGAATTGATTTTCAAAAAACCTTTGGTTTGGCGGAAAGAAGCATCCAAGGACATGGCTTTCGGTGACCCAGAACCCGCTTATCTGCCAAGTTCCGCCGTTCTTAGAAAAGTCCGACATGAAGCCCATAACCGTCATTTGGGAATTGAGAAAGGACTAGACGTCATCGACTCATTGTTGCATATGAAATACAATGGAGAATACACAGGCTATATCAGAGAAATCGGACTTGATGAATTTTATTGCATTTATTGTTCTGAAATACAAATTATAATCTATAAACACACAATCAAGAAGATAAAAAAAGTCGTCATCGATGCCACCGGAGGCATTGCGCTACCGATGAGAAAAGCAAATGGCCAGATAAAACATATTTTCCTCTATCAAATGGTTATGAAAGGTGAAGACAAAACAATTCCTATATACCAAATGTTATCGGCTAGGCATACAACGATTGGGATAACTTCCTGGCTCAGCACGTTTTTGACCCTTGCCAATCACATACCAGAAGAAGTTGTTTGTGATTTTTCATTAGCATTATTAAACGCCATATCTCTGAGCTTCAATGATCGGAAATTACACACGTATATTACTGACTGCTTCTTATGGATAATGGGCGAACAACTCCAGCACCCACTGCGTACTTACATCCGACTAGACTTAAATCATCTCATCAAAATGATGTGCAGGAAAAAGTGTTCAATGGAAGACCTGGAAAGCTAAAAGATTTTTATATTCGTTGCATCGGAGTGATGACCATATGTGAGACTTTAAAAGATTTTGAAAGAATGCTCTTAGCGATTTTTATAGTTGCCTTAAGTGAATGTGATGGACAAAACGAAATTGGCCAGGATATTATTAGTCAGCAAAAAGAAGACTATCTTTTTGATCGGATAAAGACATTTTCATTTGAAGACGACATTGAACATAAAGACGACAGCACTGCAGGGGATCATATTGATGATGAGCCAATAGAAGTTGACGATAATATCCAAAAATTTGTAGAGAATCTCAGAAAAAACGCTGAAGCAGAGGCTGCAAATTGCATTGAACATCAAAGGCCAAACCCATATTATTTGCCCGAGGTAGTTAATCCTCTAGTGAAGTTGGCGCTATTTTTCCCAATGTGGACGAATGTTATGAATAAAAATTTTTCGTCACAGTATGATGTCGCAACATCATCAATAATTGAAGAATACTTCAAAGACTTAAAAAACTCCGACCTAAGTAATTATAATGGACCTATTCGAGCTGACAAATTCATCGTCACTCACCTACGATCAATCGAAGCAACATGCAAGTTTGAAAGGGTAGCTGCAAAACGGAGAGCAAAATTCGACATTCTGGATTCAAACGTTGCACCAATGAAAAAAATTGGTTTGAAATTCAACAATCATTTAAGTCAAATAGAGAATTGGAAAGGCAGGAACACAAAGCTAGGAGTCCTACTTAAAGACGAAATAATCTGCGAAAACATAAGCTTCCAAACGCATCAACTCGATGTAATATCACCACGGACGCCCCTTAAGCCTATTTTTGATAACAGCATTAGTGACCCCAATATTCATTATCAAGAATCAAAAAGTGATGAACCAAAAAAACAGAGAGGAAAATATCTAACTCCTTCAATGGACATCCAATTAATTCATAATAGGTATTTAAAAAGTAACAAAAATACTATTTATATAAGTTTCTAACTTAAAGTTACTAACTAATATAATAGGCCACTCAGGAGAACAAAAAATGGAATACTGCGCAATGGTAACAGCCTGGGACCCGAATGGATTGGTGCAAGACTGGTTAAAATAAAAAACACTTGCCCTTTTGATTCTGTCATTGAACTGCTAGCAACTGCTTACATTGACAACAAAAACTACAAAGAACAAATCGAAAGACTAAAAGATAACAGCACAGCACTTCTTCTGATGGAAAACTATGTAAATAATGGTCCTACATCGCAGCTATACCAGCAAAGAGCATCCATTCTATATAACATCTATGGCCATCAAAATAATGTTATGGATTGCAAGGACAACGCAACATTCCTTATCAGTAAAATTTTGAAAGATATACCTAGTTTTTCTCAAGTAAAAACTTGTGAAAAATGCGAATCGAATTGCGAAATCCGATCATCCATCGAACTCGACCATACAGCAGTATCCAACTTGGAAATACAAAATTTCATTGCCGATTACTTTCTTGACCGGACCTCACCTTGCGGAAAATGTAATACCATCTGCACAACACAAATTAACCCAGGCATACATTTAATGTTGGATGTTGAATTTGCACTGGACAGTGAATATCATCGAGAGATATATCCCAATGCACCTGATAAAATAAATTTAATTGATCTACCAAAGAAAGTTTTTATAAAAGGTAATAGTTATATTTTAAACGGCGTGATTGGATACCTTCCTGCACACATCGAAGATGAAGTTGGGCATTACATTGCAATATGCCGAAGGGTAACAGACTATTGGCAGATACACGATGACCGCTATCTTGAGTTGGAAAGAATAGTTAATATTGAAAAATATGCAATTAAGGCCACTCTTGTATTGTATACGCAAATTTAATTTAATTCCGTCAGGAAGCTAATAAAATATACTTTATACCTAAATATGTCGTTTTTCAATATAATAATTTTATTTTTAGGTAATGGGTCCACAACGTTACTTTTTTACAATTTTTAATAATGGAAAATATCCATTTTTTGATAAGATAGATGTCATATTTTAGATAATTGAATTTTTTACCATAGTCATCTTTAAAAATTCAAAAAAAAAATATTTATCGATGAGATAGAATAATTCGAAAGGGTGGTCATGTTAGATAATTATGTTTCACAAAATGGCCATCTCTCAGAATTTAAAAAAATATATTTTTTGATAAATTAGAGTGATTTTAAGGGATGTTCATTTTAGATAATTGAGTTTTTTACCATGATCATTTTTCAAACTTCAAAAAAAATATTTATCGATGAGATAGAATAATTCGAAAGGGTGGTCATGTTAGATAATTATGTTTCACAAAATGGTCATCTCTCAGAATTTAAAAAAATATATTTTTTGATAAATTAGAGTGATTTTAAGGGATGTTCATTTTAGATATTTGAGTTTCTTACCATAGTCATCTTTAAAAATTCAAAAAAAAAATATTTATCGATGAGATAGAATTATTCGAAAGGGTGGTCATGTTAGATAATTATGTTTCACAAAATGGTCATCTCTGAGAATTTAAAAAAATATATTTTTTGATAAATTAGAGTGATTTTAAGGGATGTTCATTTTAGATATTTGAGTTTCTTACCATAGTCATCTTTAAAAATTCAAAAAAAATATTTATCGATGAGATAGAATAATTCGAAAGGGTGGTCATGTTAGATAATTATGTTTCACAAAATGGTCATCTCTGAGAATTTAAAAAAATATATTTCTGATAAATTAGAGTGATTTTAAGGGATGTTCATTTTAGATATTTGAGTTTCTTACCATAGTCATCTTTAAAAATCCAAAAAAAAATATTTATCGATGAGATAGAATAATTCGAAAGGGTGGTCATGTTAGATAATTATGTTTCACAAAATGATCATCTCTCAGAATTTAAAAAAATATATTTTTTGATAAATTAGAGTGATTTTAAGGGATGTTCATTTTAGATATTTGAGTTTCTTACCATAGTCATCTTTAAAAATTCAAAAAAAAAATATTTATCGATGAGATAGAATAATTCGAAAGGGTGGTCATGTTAGATAATTATGTTTCACAAAATGGTCATCTCTCAGAATTTAAAAAAATATATTTTTTGATAAATTAGAGTGATTTTAAGGGATGTTCATTTTAGATATTTGAGTTTCTTACCATAGTCATCTTTAAAAATTCAAAAAAAAAATATTTATCGATGAGATAGAATAATTCGAAAGGGTGGTCATGTTAGATAATTATGTTTCACAAAATGGTCATCTCTCAGAATTTAAAAAAATATATTTTTTGATAAATTAGAGCGATTTTAAGGGATGGTAATTTTAGATAATTGAGTTTTTTACCATGATCATTTTTCAAAATTGGAAAAAAATATTTTTGAATGTATTATTTTAAATTTATAGTATGCTCATTCTTTGTTCTTTAATTTTATCTTTAAAAATCTGAAATATAGATAGAATAAAGACAAAAATTAAAAAAAAAGATTTTTTTTCAAAAATTAAAAAAAAATAGTTTTAGGGGTGGTCAAAAAAAGTTAAAGGGTGGTCAATAATCTTCAAAAAGATTCTAATACAAGGGATTAATAAAAATTGAAAAAATGGATTTTTCAGGGGCAGCGTTCTTTTGGCCCCTATTTTTTTTAAATTGATTTTATCGATATCTGTGGGTGGTCAAAAAAATTTAATAGGTGGTCAAAAATGGTCATTTAATTGGTCATCTTTTAGAAAAAAGATATATAAATTGGAAATTTTTTGGGGCCAAGTTAACACAGCTCTTTGTATAGGCAAGTAATTCGAAGTATTATTATTTACAAAAACAGCTTGAGATCTTCCACATAGATATAAGAAAATTAGCTTGCATGCAGATGGGGAAAAACTATTTTTCAATTTATATAATGAAATTTTGTGGTTGATTACATCAAATGCTTTTGAAAAATCTAGTAAAGCTAGGAAAGTTACTTGATCCTTATCAAATGCATTTCTTATATCCTCTGCTACCTTAATCAATGAAGAAACACAACTATGGTTTGCACGAAAACCAGATTGAATACTATTGATTAGGTTATTTCTCTGAAGATACTTTTAAATGTGTCTGTGCAACAGTTTTTTCATCACTTTAGACAAAATTGGTAATATTGAAATGGGCCTATACTCTGGTGATGAACTACGATTTGCTTTTTTCTTGACGAGTGGAAGCACTTTTGCTTCTTTCCATAACACAGAAAAAGAAGACGTAGTTATGACAGTGTTGAAAAAAAGAATGAAAAGGAATGGCAATATATAAGGTTAAATGATTTTAATGAAAGTAGGGTGAATCTCGTCAAAGCTGTTTGACTTAGACTTTATCTCAAAACAACATTCTCGGGTACCACAGATTTTATTCGTCTACAACCAAGTTCACGAATATTCTTCCAAATTTCATTCCCAGGAAGTTTTATATCGAGTCGTGTGGAATAATATAATCGTTTTGATTCCTTTATTATCAGTTTACCTTATTCCTTACAATCCGATAAACGTCATAGAATTCTGGGAGCTTGTATCTCTTCCCCCTTGTGTATGCCAAATCTCTATTTTTAATTAAGTTCTTTATTTCAATAGTGAACCAAGGTATAGACTTGTTCGCTATTCCCTTTGGTCTTACCTGAACTTGAGAATTAAAAAGCTGTCGAACGTTTTCTTGAAGAAATGCTACTTCCGAATTGGCAGTTGGCATAGCATAGACTGATTGCCAGTCAGTACAAGCAGCATCGCTCTCAAGCTGCTCTAAGTTAATGTTTTTAAAATCTCTATTTCCTAAATTTGGTTTTCATTTTCTAAAGAGTCTACTTTTAATGTAGCAAAAATTAAATAGTGGTGAGAAAAATATGGCGCTGTTACTTTATTGAAATAAAGAACGTTTTCTAATTTATTTACGAGAAATAAATCAAGAAGAGTACTGTTGGTGCTCGTGAAATGGGTTTGCTCTAGTCTGTTAACTTGTTCTAGAATAAGCTTTTAAGATTTCCAATGAAGGATCTTGACGTCTCACTGCATAATAAATTGCAATTGAAATCGCCAAACACAAAAATTTCCCCATACAATGATGAGTACCGTTCTTAAACAATATAAAAGCTCGATAAATTAGTATAGCTATCTGGCCGATAGACGCAACCCAGTAACCTCTTAACTTTCCCATTGAACATTTCAATAAAACTAAATTCTATGGGATTATTTTCAGGTGATTCAACCACAGTTCGACTGTTTATACATTGTTTGACGTAGGTATATTGCAACGCCTCCACCTCTGGATTTTCTATCAACACGGAAAAGTTTGTAGCCGTTCAAACTATAAGTTTCATCAGTTACACCTTCTCTAAACCATGTTTCGGATACACAAATAGCATCCACATTAGAGTGGAAGGCTTAAATCCCTACCATTAGATTGGGAAACTGTATTAATTGTGTTAATAAGAGCTTAAAGAACGCAAAAACATACCACACAGCATACAAGATGTTGACACCAACTCAAAAAGTATGAACAAGACAAATGAGAGACTAAGTATTTGGCTATATAAAAGGAAAAAAAGAGAAGACAAAATTAAAATAAAATAAATTAATAAATCTATAAAATAAACTAATTGAGAAAAAATCAAATTAATATCGAGCATTACAATAAAAAACAATTTAATTTTGAATATCACAAGCAAAAAATTAATAACAAGGTAAAAATAATTTTTTTTTTAATTTTACATGTAAAGGGTTTTTCAACAGGGACGCTACAAAAGTAGAGCAACAGGGACAGCAAACGACGCCATATTTCTTGCCGTTCTTTTGACATTTCTCTTCAGTAAGATTTGCCATTTCTTGATGAAAAGATATACGAGTGCCAGTGAGACAAAGAAGTGCCCGTAGTGTGGAGAATATTGCTGCCGCTGAGGCTTCAGTTGCAGAAACCCCAAATGTGTCTCTCACACGTCGTTCTCAAGCGTTGGGCATCTCTGTGACGTCGTTGTGGCGAATTTTGCGAAAAGATCTTGGCCTTCATCCTTACAAGATTAAATTGACGCAAGAACTGAAGCCGCTTGACCACCAGAAGCGTCGTATGTTCGTGAATTGGGCTGAGCAACAACTTGAAAATGATTCGGATTTTCATCGAAAAATCATCTTCAGCGATGAGGCTCATTTCTGGGTGAATGGCTTCGTCAATAAACAAAATATGCGGTATTGGTCAGGCAGCAATCCACACGTACTCCATGAGTCATCATTGCATCCCGAAAAAATTTCGGTTTGGTGTGGTTTATGGGCCGGCGGCGTCATTGGGGCGTACTTCTTCCGTGATGATCAAGACCGGCACGTTACTTTGAATGGGGATCGCTACCGTTCAATGATAACCGAATATTTTTGGCCCCAATTGGATGATATGGACTTGGAGGACATGTGGATCCAACAGGACGGTGCACAGTGGCCCGTATTGACTTTTTTGGTTGCAAAAATCATATCTCTTAAACGAATAAAGATATCGCCGTAAAATATTTTTGGTTTTGAAGGAAATTTCCAAGGCTATAAAGTTTGTGAATTTTAAGAAAAAAATATGTACAGGGTGTTTCAGAATCTGCTGCTAAGATAAGAAGTTTTTGTTAACGTGGTTAACACAATTGGTATTTAATTCTAAAAAGGTTGAAAGTCAATTTATGAGGTAATTTGAAGGTAATTTAAGTGAAACAGTGTGGAAAAAAGAAAACAAACCAATTTGAGTGAAACAGTGGGGAAAAATCAGTTTTTGTTTTTTTTTTATTAATTGATTTTTCATTTTTTTTTTATTTTTTTTTATAAGAGAGTAAATTTATAAAGTATTTTATTGATAGATTATAATTCAAAAAGTAGAAAAACAAAATAAAAGGAACAAAAATTTACATACAAACATTAAATTTCTTGGAAACTATCATCTAAGTCCGGGGTAATGCGTAGTAAACTTATAATTTCCGGTAAGTATTGTGCTTTCAGATCTTTTTGGTTTCTTACATACCTTAAGGTAGAAGTTAGTGGATCGGATGAGACTGGTAGCATGTTAAATAGGTCTTCATTCTGTCGAATTCGTATTTTGCACGTATTTTGATGTCTGTATTTCTAGCAGACTTTATTTTTGGACTGCTAGGCTTCTTCTGACAATTCTCCAAGTGGTAGTGATTGGTATTCGATGATATTTTGACTATGAACCAAAATTTTATGAAGAGTAGGTGTTAGTTGACTTTCAGGGTACTTTTGTTTCAATAAATCTGCGGTTTTTTTTGGTGTTATCCCCAAATTTAACTGTATTCACTACTTCCCTGCTATTCAAAACATTAAGTATTATTTTGATGATCCTGGTTATAACCTCTTTATTGACTCCAGTTATTCGAGCGGTTGCCTCAGATTGTTCAAAAATCTCCTTGAAGTGTTTCCATTATTGCTATTTCCAAATCCTTGCTTTGGTTTATCTACATCAAGTCCAAGCTCATTTGTCCGGTTTTGATATGGAGAGATGAAGAAAGCCATTTCTCATTTTTGTTTATGAAAAATAATCTCGATCTTTGGGCTGCGACCCACTTTTTATCAATGTTGTAAAAAAAGAACTCTTCAACACTCTCATCTTTGACAAAAAGTTCAAACAAAATATTGTATGGTATATCCATTTTAAATAATTTTTCCTTATACAACTGCTCCTTCAAGTTTTCAATGATAATTTCATCAAAATGTTTCATCTTTTTATACCATAAAACTAAATACCTGCATTAAAAATATTCAATTTATGACATCCTAATAAGGTAATCTGCTTTACCTATAAGCTTTTTAAAAAAAATTCTAATCCAGTTAAAAACTCTTATCCAGCAAACTACCTGACAGTAATTAATCATACCCGAAATCAATAACATTCATACTTAAAAGTTTTTAAAAGGGTCACAAGAAATAAGCTATACCGTTTTAAAAAAACCGTTTTAAAAAACTTAGGTAGGTTTTTCCTTCTAAATTTCAAAACCGTTTTATTTCAAACCAACACTCATACCTGCAAAACAGAGAAAAAATATTTTCCATGATTTTTTTTCTGCACCTGACAAAAAAAAACTCCGAAAAAATTACTGACTTCATTAAATCAAATCTATGCAACTTTATGCATTTGAGTTTTTGGTTTTATATGAAGAAATATATAAGGATTTACTATCCGTCGAGCTTAGCTTGATTATGTTTGAACCTTTTTTTCTACTCAGTGTAAAGACAAAAAAGCGTGCAAAAATGGGTGTTTAAAAAAACATTAAATTTAGCAGTTTAAAAAAATTGATCATTTTTTTTTTCATTTCTGATTATAGCAATTAACACATCTATCAAGTAAAAATAACAAAAAAAGTTTTACTTACACCTTTTTCCTAGTTTTTACACTCGAAATTAAAAAAAAAAATTAAAAACAATTGTTTTTTTCTAACTATAAAAATTTGTCAACTTTGACTCGCTCTACAAGTCAAACCATTCATACAAATGAAATAATTTTTTCGATTACTAGAGCTCCAAACATTTTTCAATTCAAAAAAAGTAAAAGTTTTGCATTATATACCCACCCGAAAAATGAATTTCGCAAGCACTTTTGCCTAAACGGGCCACTGTGCGGCGCCACAAGCTACACAGCGAATGTCACAATCAATTTATTGGAAACCAAGTTTGGAGAACGTGTTATCTCACGAAATGGTCCAGTCGCTTGGCTTCCTCGGTCGTGCGATTTGACGCCGTTAGACTATTTCCTGTAGGGCTAAGTCAAGTCTATGGTCTATGCCAACAAGCCAGCGACGATTGATGAACTTCGTACGAATATCGAACGTGAAATTGCAGCAGTATCGGCCGATTTATGCTTGAAAACCGTCGAAAATTGGGTTCAGCGTCTGGACTTCTGCAAGCGTGCCCGTGGTGGCCATGCAAAAGAAATCGAGTTGAATACATAATGGCATCGAACGTACTTTCACAGGAATAAAGAGTTTTATTGATATCCAAAACCGTTTTTGTTTTATTTAAAAAAAACTTTTGTAGCGCTCTTATTGAAAAATCCATTATGTAGCATAATCAGTGCTGGTGAAATTCGGCTGCAGCTGATAAGATTAATTAGTGTGTATGTATTCCTCCAGTGTCAGGCAGAAGCTCAACATGTTGCAATTGGGTAATTGAATTCAGATCTTGAGAAGAATTAATGAGGTGAGCTTTCGTGGGATTGTTTACTGTATGAACATAAACTTTTGCATTTCGAATATACACCGCTGTGAGGTGTTTCCCACGTTTCAGGTGGAAAGCTTTGCGTAGAACCATATGGTTTAATGATGTTAAACTTTCGTTCACGTGTATTGGGCTGTCAGAATCAAGATTTACATCGTGCAAAGAAAGAGCTTTCTTTGACGTTTTAAAGCGTTGACTAATTAAAAACAACAACTTGTTTTTATCGGCTGCAGTGTTAAACTTAATGATGATTGCTGCATCTTCATATTTTCCTTTTGGTTTAACCCGAAAAATATCTTTAAGCACAGGCGATGGAGAAAATTTAACTGAAGTGCATAGTGAATTAAACATTTCTTTTAAATTCTCATTGGCTTTTTTGGGAACTCCACGTAAAACAGCATCGGCACAAATCTTTTCGCATTGCAGGGATTTGCTGGTGCAGGTCACTGAGTTGATTGATGAGCAGGTTATCAGGTGGGGGTAGGTGATGCTTGTTTTCAACAGATTCAACGCGCGAGTTATGAATATCCATAAATATATATATATATGTATCTATAATATTATCAATGTAATCATAACCTTTTAATTAATGTTAATTTCAAATTGAATTATCAGCATATAAATTCTTTTATTATTCTTTTTTTTCCTTTCAAACATTATTGTATTTCATTTAAATTTGTTTGTCAGCACATTGTTGCTTTATTTTGAATTGTTAATTAAAACCATTTAGATTCAGGTGTGAGAAGCCTTCTGCATTTCCGTTCTCACACCTTATAATAAATGTATCTATACTTTGTCTTATTGTCCAGGTTATGAATAAAAATCTCGTTGCATTTGATATTTGGCTTTGAACGAATAAAGTTGTATTTTTTTTTAAAACTTCGCTTGTTGTTAACTTAATTGGCGCAGTCGTGCGGATTTTTTTTCACAAATAGAAAAACACAACGGTTTATTGTGTAAAAAAAACCAAAAATCAATACAGTTAATAGTGTACAACAAAATAGAAAAACACAACGGTTTACTGTGTATAAATCAAAAGAACAATACAGTTAATCGTGTACAATAAAATAAGAAAATCACAACGGTTTATTGTGAATACTGTGAAAAAGAAATAAAGAACTTACGTAACAACAGAAGTACAATACTTTCATCAAACCAGGACCCTGCTACAACAAAGAAGAACTATAACCAGACCACAGAAATTCAGGATTGGAAACTATGTTCTACAGGATTGTTTTAATGTGAGTTCTGTATTGATGAATATTGTTCATTTCCTTAATCAAATTGCCCTTTAAATTAAGATATAAATAATAAAATAAATTAATTTAAGCCTAGGAATAAAAAAGTTATAAAGTTAGATCTTAAATTTTTTTAACATATGCCTAAAGATAAACAAGTTCGTGCATCTAATACAGCTCCCTACGAATCCAAAATAATTTTTGAAGAAAGTCATATTGACACAGAAACTGAAAACCTTCTAAATCTCTCTGCTAGTAACACAACAATGCCTAATACAAACCTACAACTGTTCCAGACGTGAACGCTATATTTCAAAGTCTCCGCATTCCGGACGCTATAAAAGACCTACCACACTATGATGGTAACCCTAGGTCATTGTATGACTTCATTAAAAACGTAGAGGAAATATTAGTTTTATTACCACAAATAGATGGAACACCATATGCGAATGTTATTTTACGAGCTGACCGAAACAAAATTGTGGGAGATGCCAATGAAGTACTAAATATGTATGGCACCCCAGCAAATTGGGATACTATAAAAGCCAATCTCATTCTGCATTACGCAGACAAGAGAAATGAAACATCCCTGGTAATAGACCTTCACGGTCTTACACAAACAACATAAACTATCGAATAGTTTTACGCAAAGTAATAGAATTACTGTCTACGATAGTAAACCATGTTCAAATTCATGAAAAATTACCATCAGTTGTTGCAGCCAAAAAATCTCTTTTTACGGATATGTGTCTAAATACCTTCCTTATCGGATTGAAAGAACCATTAGGTTCAACAATTCGTGCAATGAAGCCTAAAACGCTTACAGAAGCCTTTAATTATTGTGTTCAAGAACAAAATATGTTTTATATGAAATATTCCATTACCCAAAATAAATTACCATCTCAAAATATGAACAACCAAAATTCTCTGATTAAACCTTCATCGAGTTCTAATTTGTTATTCTCCAGACCTAATAAACCAATCCAACCTAATTTTAATCACTCTTCCCCACAACATCTTTTTAAAAACCTTCAATACAACCAATTACCACAGTATAGACCAAATTTAATAGAGTGCTCCAAGATTTCAATATCCACCACAACAACAATTTAATAATAGATTTTTTGTTCCATCAAATAATATGCTTACTCCCAAACCATTTAACCAATTGCAATATAATTCTACTCCTAAACCAAACTACAATTTCAATAAACCACAAACTAGTTCTACACCAATGGAAGTTGCAAGCGGCCAAGCTAGAACGCTTCCAACTCCCGTACAAAATCATCCCTATCAAAGGAATTTTTCTCAACCAATACCCAGATATTCAATAAAAGAAGTACATAACGTTGACTGTGAGCCAGAAACAAATAATGACTACGATTATTACCAATATTCCAATAACTATACTAATTATGAACCAAATTTAGATTATTGTGTTGAACAATATGAGGATAATATTATTTATCAATACGACACCAATATCTCAAATCAAGAAAATAAGTCAGAAAACAAAAATGAAATAGATGATTCAAATTTTCATATGAAAGCCTCGGAAAACAATACGGTTTCTTAGAATTAAATAATCATGGAAATAACCAATTACCATATATTAATATAGCTTCACCCTATGGTAAACATTTAAAATTTCTAATAGATACCGGTGCTTGTGCAAATTTTATTAACCCAGAATATACAAACCCTCAATATGATGAAAACATCGAAGACGTTACTATCAAGACCGTCTTAAATACGCATACACTTAACAAAAAAATTACCTTTGATGCATTCCCTGAATTCAATAGCAAAGAACCTATAACATTTCTCCTTTTTAAGTTTCAGAATTATTTTGATGGATTAATAGGTTTAGAAACTCTCAAAAAACTTAATGCGACTATCGACTTACCTAATAAAATACTTAAAACCAAATACACAACTCTGCCCTTGTTATTCAAACCAAACTTAATGTCTAAAAAATACAATATTCCAGAAAATTGTAGAATGATAGCAAAATTACCTGTTGATTACAAAGATGGAGATATATATATAAAACCAACTAAAATTAATAATTATTTAGAAATACCTGAAGGAATCTACCAATCGAAAGACTGGTATGGTGATATTGAAGTACGTAATACTTCAAACACTGAACAAACGTTTTTTTTGGAACAACCTATTGCAGTAGAAAATTTTCAACACTTCATAGAAATCAACAATGTTAATATTTGCCCCTTTAACGAACAAATTCAAAATATATCACCTGAAATTGATATTACCAAACTAATTCGATCAGAACATCTTAACACTGAAGAATAAAAATCAATTTTTAAATTGTGTAGGAAATATGATGATGTTTTCTTTCTTGAAGGTGAAAAACTATCTTTCTCAAATACAATAAAACATCGTATTCAAACAACAGACGATATACCGATTTATACAAGATCCTATCGCTATCCAGAAGTGCACAAACAAGAGATAAAATCACAAATCGAAAAACTTTAAGACCAAGGAATAATAAGGCCTAGCTTTTCTCCTTGGAGTAGTCCTACTTGGATTGTTCCAAAGAAACGTGATGCATCTGGCATACAGAAATGGCGGCTTGTCGTAGACTACCGTAAACTAAACGATAAGACTATTGGCGATCGTTACCCTCTACCGAACATAACAGAAGTATTAGATAAACTTGGAAAATCCATGTATTTTTCCACACTTGATCTTGCATCTGGGTTCCACCAGATTGAAGTAGATCCTAGGGATATTGAAAAAACCGCTTTTACTGTTGATCATGGACATTACGAGTATATCCGAATGCCCTTCGGGCTCAAAAATGCCCCATCAACATTCCAAAGAATAATGGATAATATTCTGCGTGAATTAATAGGTAAAGTGTGTCTTGTGTATATGGACGATATTATCGTCTACTCAACGTCCTTACAAGAACATACGGAAAACTTAGAAAAGGTTTTTTCAAAATTACGATCGGCTAACCTTAAAATTCAATTGGATAAATCAGAATTCCTACGCAAAGAAGTAGAATTTCTTGGTCACTTAGTGACATCTGAAGGTGTGAAACCGAATCCTAGTAAGATCCATGCAATTAAAAACTATCCAATTCCATCAACTCAAACTGAAATTAAATCCTTTTTGGGGTTGCTTGGATATTACCGCAAATTTATAAAAGATTTTGCAAATCTTACGAAACCTTTAACAGAATGCTTAAAAAAGGGAAATAAGATAGTTCTTAACGAACGATATATAAAATGTTTCAATCATTGCAAGGACAAGGATCAAGGATCTAAGTAATGATCCCTTATTACAATATCCCGACTTTACTAAAGAATTTAATTTAACAACAGACGCTAGTAATGTCGCCATAAGCGGAATACTTAGTCAAGGCCCAATAGGATCTGATAGACCAGTTTGCTACGCTTAAAGAACACTCACGAGTTCGGAACAAAATTACAGTACAATAGAAAAGGAACTCCTAGCTATTGTCTGGTCCACCAAATATTTCCGACCCTATTTGTTTGGTCGTAAATTTAAAATCATAACTGACCATAAGCCTCTTAATTGGTTGTTTTCCCTAAAAGAACCAAATTCAAAACTTGTGAGATGGCGTTTAAAATTAGAAGAATTCGATTATGAGATCATGTATAAAAAAGGTAAGGCAAACACAAATGCTGATGCCTTAAGTCGAATAGAAATTCATTTTAACGAATCTAATGGTTCGAACTCTATTTCACAAGCCTCAAATGTATCTGTTCAAAATAACGCAAGTCTTTCAGAAAATAATTCTAATTATCAACTGTTCATTCTGCTTCTGAAAATCTAAACGATGACATATACATCTCTGAAAGACCACTTAATGAGTTTACTGAACAATTAGTTTTGAACAAACTAACTGTCTAGTGAAACCAAACATGGTTTACAATGTTCTCTTTGAGACGAAACATAGACGCATTTTTAGACAACCTGACTTAGACAAAGAATCTGTTATAATTTCAATCTTAAAAGAATATCTCAACCCTAAAAGACTAACAGCTGTGCAACATGTATTTTCAAAATATTTTGCAAGTAATAAAATATTCAAACTTATTAGATGTACAGAAAAATTAAACGATGTTACGAATTCCGACCAACAGGATGAAATTATAAACAAATACCATGAAGATAGTAATCATCGTGGCATCAATGAAACTTTTAACCATCTTCGAAGAACTTATTACTTTCCCAAAATGAAAGAAAAAATAACCAAAACAATTAATAACTGCGAAAAGTGTAAACTTCTTAAATACGACAGACATCCACCGAAAATTCAATACGAACATTCAGAAATACCTAATAAACCCATGGACATTTTACATATTGATGTATACAGCATTCATAACGTACAAATTTTAACCATTTTAGACAAATTTTCGAAAATTGCTTCTGCTTTTATTCTCACTGCACGTGACAGTATGTGTATATCAAGTTCATTAAGACATTTCTTTTCGCAACACGGTACACCAAAGAAAATAGTGTGCGACTCAGCTGCTGAATTTAAATCTAATCTATTCAAAGATTTCTGTACACAATACGATATAAACTTACACATAACGACACCTCAAAATTCTACTGGTAACTCACCGGTCGAACGTTTCCATTCAACATTGACCGAAATATATCGAATTATCTACGATAAAAACAACAAACAAATTCCGACTGACATATTAAATGAAGCACTAATAACCTACAACAACTGCATACATTCTGTGACAAACCTAACACCTTTCGAATTAATGACGGGAAGAACACATAAATTCAAGCAATTAACACGTGATGATTCGGAACATGATTATATTAACAAACTAAAAGCTTATCAGGACCAATTGTATAGAGACATTAAAAACAAAATCCAAACCCATAATAAATTAAACATAGTTAAAATTAATAAATATAGAGAAACTCCACCTTTATTCAGTAAAGATGATATAATTTTCGAGCGGAATAATAGAAGAAATAAAATGGCTCCTAGAGCGAAAAAACTAACAGTAATCAAAGACAGTAAAATAACAGTACTAACAAAAAATAATAGAAAGGCTCATAAAAATAAATTAATAAAAAAACCAAAATTTCAGGGTAACCCAAGGCATGAGTCAACGCATGGACATACAAGACCTATCCAAGAGTTAGGGCCTCCTTCCCATGAAATTAGGTCCGAGTCGAATAATTGATTCAGATATAAAAATCATCCATATCGTAAATTTAACCGCCTATGAAGAAAATATTAGCAACATTAAGAAATCTGTAGAGTTCATTAACAAAAATACAAATCTGGGACTAATGAAAGATGTCACTAATCTCAAATTCAAAGAACTACAAACAAAATTGTTGTCTTTACTTCCCCGATACCGGAAAAGAAGAGGATTAATAAACGGATTAGGTTCCTTGATCAAAACAATTACAGGCAACATGGACAATAATGACGCAGAACAAATAAATAAAGACATTCAAAATTTCAAACTTAACGAACATGACATGAATAAAGAATTAACAAGACAAGTACAAATCAATGACAAAATGATCCAAAGATTTGCAAACATAACCAATCACATAAATGCACAGCAAAAAGATTTAGAAGAGTATTTGAGCAAGTATCAATTAGTAATCTCTCAAAAAATTCGAACCGATGAAGACAAATTTCAATATATGCAATATATATATCAGATTAATTATAACATTGAAATTCTTACAAACCATTTGCAAGAAATAATTGAATCCATTAATTTGGCTAAAGTTAATATAATATCCAAGCAAATTTTGAATCTGGGTGAGCTTGATATGATACATGGACACATGAATTCACAAAACATTAAAATTTCTTCTGACGAACAACTTTATGAGTTTTTATCTCCACAAGCTTATTATAATAATACCAACATAATTTTCAGTATAAAACTACCCATCCTCCTCCAACAACCTTTCAACCTATACCATTTGATAAAACTCCCTATAAACGAAACTCTCAATATAAATTTAAATCAATCCTATGTCATTATGAACGAATATTTCATTCAATACATGAATAAACCTTGTACATCCATTGAACATACGTTTTACTGTCCAAAAGAAGAGCTGAAGAACCTGACTTCCGAAACATGCATTCCAAAAATTATTCAACACAAAGAAGCAACCTGCGATGTCTTTGAGACAGCTATCAAAAGTAGTATCACCCAACCAGAAGAAGGATTCATACTCTTAATCAATTCTCCCATCACGAAGATGACTTCAACATGCGGAATCAATGAAAAATTTATCTCCGGAACCCTGCTTTTACATTATGAAGAATGTGAAATAAAAATTAACAATATTATTTATAAAAACAAATCAACTATGTTTTGGGGTCAAATTAAGATTATCCCATCAATTTTTATCAAAATCAATAACTCTCTTCATTTAGACAAATTTAATAGCAGTACATTGGAAGCAACCAAAATACCTAACACCGAAGTTATCACTTTGACCAAAGATATGCCAGACCACCGATCAGAGTTTTTGATTTATATCATCATCATCTCAATTTTAATTGCAACCATACTATACCTTAGACGTCATCGAAACAATAATCTTGAAGAGGAAGCAATGGACCAAGAAGTTCCGAATGATAATGTAACATTATCATGGCCGTCACTTCATACTTAGGTGGGAGGAGTTATAAATATCCATAAATATATATATATATGTATCTATAATATTATCAATGTAATCATAACCTTTTAATTAATGTTAATTTCAAATTGAATTATCAGCATATAAATTCTTTTATTATTCTTTTTTTTCCTTTCGAACATTATTGTATTTCATTTAAATTTGTTTGTCAGCACATTGTTGTTTTATTTTGAATTGTAAATTAAAACCATTTAGATTCAGGTGTGAGAAGCCTTCTGCATTTCCGTTCTCACACCTTATAATAAATGTATCTATACTTTGTATTATTGTCCAGGTTATGAATAAAAATCTCGTTGCATTTGATATTTGGCTTTGAACGAATAAAGTTGTATTTTTTTTAAAAACTTCGCTTGTTGTTAACTTAATTCGCGCAACGAGAGCTGTCACTTCTTCACTGATTTTATTTAATCGATTGTTAAAATCTTTAACAAAATCATCCAATTTAGTTGATAGTTTTAAATTTTCTTCAACAATTAGGATTTTAAGTTTTTCAAATTATTGGTTCATTTTACTGTCTAGGAGGCTTTCGATCTCATCATTGTTAAACCTTCTGGTTGCCGATGATGGAGCCATATTTGCTTTGATCACCGAACTTTCCCGTAGAGTATGTGAAAATGCAAAATAAGACTAGCTGTGTTTTATTGGTAATTTAAAGCTAGCGCAATAATCAAGTACCAATAAAACGCTTTGGCTGTGTTAATAAAACGCTTTAGCAACTTTAGGCTGTGTTCGCTACAATAATCACATCCATTTTGTCTTCACCAAACTACAAATATCATAGATCACTTCAATTTTGTGCGTAAAAAACAACATTAAGGTTCAAGTCATGAATACTTTTCAAGAGCGCCATCTTCATCTTCAAAGTTCTAACTATGTATAACCACTTTTATATCCACTCTTTTACTGGTTAATTTATTGACACTCTTTGTTTTTGTTTTTGTTTGCCAAGGGAAATTTAACTGCGCTGGCTATAAAATTACCAATAAAACACGGCTACTATTTTCTTTACTGAAGGATATTTGATATAGACAACAAACTATGTTTACTCCACTTTTTTTAGCACTTTTTATTAATTTTGGTAAAGTTTTTGTTGGAAAATATTAAAATCTTAGTTGCGATATCTTAAGCACACGTCTAGCTTGTCAGATTCATGACAGAAGATAGGTACTTTTGGTAACGTCCGAGTTGAATGGTCCGTTTGTTAAAAGAGATTCTTCTTGGGTAGGAGTAGAGGGTACAAACGATGATTCCTCCTCGGATGGAACCCAGCACAGGTTGGGAAGGTTTAAATCTCCAACAATTATTAATACATCATCTGGTTCAGTAACCTCTAACAGAGAGACCAAAGCATTAACGGCCAACTGATGTACTTTGGACATGTTGAGAAGGACGAATATAACAGCATAAGATATAAAGATTCCGATTAGATATAGATATTTTAGCTATAAGACAAATTCGCAAGAAGAAGCGTTAGATATTTTGATAAGAGTTGGATCCAGACGATGGTTTACGGCAAGGGCTGATCATCAGTGCGAAAGACGAAAAAATCTGAAGTGAATAATTCGCTGTCTAGGAAGCTAGAACATATGTTAGTTTCAGTTAGGGCAAAGATTTCGCATGGTAGTTTCTGAGATTTAAAATACACGTTCATAGTTTTGGTTCGAATATCTCTGACATTCTGGTAGTAGAGGGCTAAGAAACTTGGTGTAGATTCAATTTCTAGATTTCTGTTAGGAGCGAAAGTAGTTTCTGAAATTGTTGCGAGTATTTTGAAGGTAAGATGTACGTTTGTAGCTGATGTGGGAGGTATATGTACGAAGGTCGTTTGTTCCTATGGTGGGTGAGATGTTAAGACTTTAATGATAACGGGTGTAGAAGCTTTTTAGGGCTATAGGGTCAGTTGAAACGCCTTCTTTTTGGGTAGAAACAGTGAGGTTAGTTTTGGTTTTGCCATAAATGCACTTGGGATCTGATTTATGGTGAAGATAGGCTAGGTACAAACGAACGTTTCCAAAGAGTTTCTGATCACGAAGTCTTGCCATTATATATCGTCCATCGAGGTCAGTTATCGTTGGCGTGGGGTCAGCTAATTTAGAGGTTAAGTTCATATTGGGAGGGACCATTGGATCGAAAAGTAGAGGCAAAGTTGGTGAGGGTCCGAGAAGATTTTCAGAAAGGGTGGCATTGGATGTGGTGGGAAGGGGGAAAGAGTTGGATACACGAGGAGTGGATGCACCGGGATTGAAACCGTGTGAACGGATAAAGTTTGGATAGTAGGAGCTATGAGGCTTTGGAAATGGGGCGGTCGTTGCCCTAGGTATAGATACACGTTTGCGTTGAGCCTTTGGAGAGATAGAATAATTTTGAAACATCAAAGAGGAGTTAGGGGAAACAGAATGAGGGAATTTTGGAAAAGGAGAGACTGTAAGAGCATTTTGAACACGGTGGCTAAATTCATTTTTGTTAGGAAAATAAGGATTATGGAAGATAGAGTGTGAAAATTTAGGGAGGATACCCGATTTAAAGCTCCAGTTCGGTTCAGTTTGAGGAGTTTTGGTTTTTTAGATTTGAACTTCTTAGTCATACGTTTCGTCGATGATGTGGTTTTCCCAGCCATTTGGATAATCTCATGTCACCAATTCGAATTTTGCATTAAGACAGGAAAATATCCATTTTCTCGATGGGATAATAATTTTGAAGCAGCAAGCGGAGGAACGTTGGCATTCGATAACCACAGCAAACATTCTAAAGAAGTAAGATTTGTTAGGAAAAACGAGCTCTTGTTCGCGCTATTGAGCTTGGACAGTCAATAGTTCCACTCTTCGAAAAACCAAGAAGTCCCAAAACTCATAAGGCTTGGCATATTTAAAGCTGAGGATGGATTCGCAGAAGGAGAAGCTTGACATAGGTGCAGATAGTGAAGGGTGTTGGCAGGCAAGTTAAGGTAGTAATGGCGGTATGGTTGAGATGGTCGGATGTAGACGTTGTTGGCAAGCAAGTGAGGTGAGTTTGAGAGCACATTTTTTCTCGTAATCAATAACAAGTATCATGTGGCTAGTGGCTCTGCAGCTCTTAAATATATTCATATGAAATCCTTGAAGGAGCACTTTTGACAGCTTTTTGTTTGTATTAGTTTGCGAAATTCATACGATAAATAAATATTATATTATTTTATATGTGTAATGGTAGGAAGCGTAAACTAAATTATTTTGATATCAACAACCTATGTAGTTATTATTTATTCCTAGAGAAAATAATGTATCTACATAATTCGTTTTTTTCGCTTTAATGTCAGTGGCGCAAAATTTTTAACATTTAAAACCTACTCTAAATCATTTTTAAATTCGACCACATTCTTTTTTTGTTTTTGTTGGGGCAGTCGACCGAATACAAGTTTGTATTGTTTATTGTTTGGTGTCGTAGTCTATTGAATCGGGGGGTGGAGATGGTGTTGTTTTGTCGTGGTAATGGTGACTGAGTGCATGCACCACAAATTAAAGCTAAGACAGTTTTCGTGATTAATGATTTACAAGCTAAAAATCTTCATCAAACATTTTTCTTTACATTTTTGTTATGAAATTACAAACGTTGAATGGATAAAGTATACTTTAAAAAAGGTAGAGAAGCATTTTGCTGCTTTTAAAGTAAGACGAGTGCCTTAGCGTTAAAGTATACTTTATATCTTTTAAAATTATCAAGGCGTCGACTCTCATTCTAAAACTCATTGTTAGAGTCGGAGTCGAATTTAAAAATGATTTAGAGTAGGTTTTAAATGTTTAAAATTTTGCGCCATTGTGTTTTGTATTTAAAGCGAAGATTTTAAATGTTTTTAAATGAATGAATACAAATAAATAAAATAATTTTGATTCAAAATAGCTTTTAACGGCCTTTAGTCCATAAAAATTGGCGTTTCGTCCCGGCGATCTCACTTGGACTCATCAGTTGACTAGTGAGGGCCTTGTCAATACGCAATTTTTATCAAGTTTAGTTCAACTTACATGAATTTTTTACCAAAAATCCAGTGTGAATTATATCCAACAAGCTTAAAATTTTTAATCATTAAGCTGGAAAATTTTTCCCATGGCCAGGCTTTGTTTTTATATGAAGGTCTTATAATAAAAATTCTATATACTACTGAAATACATCAGCCAAGTACTTACTTAAGTAAGTACACTTAGCACTACTTAATTGGACTTGTTGAATTATTGATTCAAAATAGCTTTTAACGGCCATAAAATATGGCGTTTCGTCCCGGCGATCTCACTTGGATCCATCAGTTAACTAGTGAGGGCCTTGTCAATACGCAATTTTTATTAAGTTCAGTTCAACTTACATGAACTTTTTGACAAAAATCCAATGTGAACTATATTCAACAAGACTAAAGGCCGTTAAAAGCTATTTTGAATCAATAATAATAATAATCGTAATGTTACGATTAATGAATCCTAACATAGAGTTAGCTTTTGCAACCACAAAGTCTATATAGGACTTAAAGCAGAGTTTTGAATCAAAGATACCATCATGTTTTATCTTTTATGAGATTCCGAGTCGAACCGTCGCACAGTTTAAAGAGTGCTCGTCATAAACGTTAACAAAATAAATATAGATGTTTTTATTAGTTTAGTGTTTTTTAACATAGAAAAGCATTTTGCTTGACAAATTTTCTTTGCAATAAAATAAAAAAAAGAATACATTAAATACATTTTCCTATAAAAAAAATATAAAAAAACAATAAGTGGGTAACATCTAATCAGAATCATGGAAATCTTCACCATCTGTAAAATATTGCATTTCACAAGATGATTCTATGTTTTCTGTCATTGTTAAATATTCTTTGATGTCATCATAGTTTTCCTTTCCCATTTTCTTTTAAATCGAGTGCCTATGTTGTGAAATAACTGGATTAGACTAAAGCAATAACACATTTATTAAGTCTTCGTTGGTATAAATTTGTGACGATTTTCTGGCTAGCTTCTAAGGCTTCCTCTGAGAGCTGACCTTGAAATTATATCTGGTCCGTGAATTAAGAGCTTGTGAACACTGCTGGGCATATAATACCAATTAAAAAGCTGAAGGTACAGCTCTCTAGTTTCGGTTAGTAATTCGGAAAATGCTGGTAAATGAATATTTTGCCCAGAAGCTATTACTCTTAAAATAGTAGAAAACTTTTGTATAAGGCCTTCGTCAACTCCAGTTATTTTTGGATTAGCGAAAAAACGTCTTGCAGTGTTTTCATCATTAGTGGATCCAAATCCTGGTTTAGGTTTGTCCACTATAAGCCCTATTCTGGTTTTAAAAGAGTTTTGTACTTCTTTTTTCTGTTTTGTAATATATCTTTGTTCTCCGAATCACGCACTTGCCAAGTTTTGAAAGGAAGCCTATATGAAATGTGTAATAAACATTCAAAGCACCTTATCCAGGAATGTAAAGTTGATAATCCGAAGCGGTAATTTTCTACTTTTGTTGGCTTTTCATATATTGTTTCTCTATTCATCTCCTTCGGAGTTGCACCGCAAATGTAACATTTTGATGCCGCATTTGTCTTTGATAAAACGTTACAAAACTTCAATATATCATGGTGAATAAAATGTTAAAAGAAATTTCAATAGAAATCCCATTTTTTCGTACACAGTGGTTAGAGAGCTGAGCTTTGAGTTCATTCATTTTGACTTCTTCATCTTCCACAAGTTAAGCATTTTCTTTAATATACATACATTTAATTGGTCTGCAATACATAGTAGAAGAAGATCGAGGAGAATTCCATAATTCCTTATCCGTACTATCATCCACCAATTCTAGTGGACACAAGGCAATTACAAATTAAAATTCGTCTGTGTTTTCTGAATCATTGAATCTTTGTTTATACTGCATGCATATGCCCGGAACTTCCGTCGAAGTCCCACTTACACACTAACGTAGCAGTTATGGTTTGTTCTTCTAACAATTGCAGCTATTTCAACTATACTTTCACCAGTCCTGTTTAGCAGTTCTTGAAGATCAACAGAAGCCGTTGTTTCAGTTACCTCTCGGTTAATGGGAAGCATTTGTTTTTTAGTTTTTTTCAGTTTGTATAAACTGGGGAAGTAGTCTTTGTGGAAAACATTTACAACTGTTCTATATAAGTTGTACTTTTACTTGTTTTTGAAGCCACAAGATCCTCTACTCTGCGCTTTTTAGTTTTGTTGGAAGAATCCCCAAATGGCTTTTGGGGTCTTCCACGACTGTTTCCCTCCAAAAAGATGGGTTTGCTTATAAGTTTCAACATACTATGAGGAAGTAAAAAATCACTTGTCAACCAAAAATTGTGACGCTTCACAAGCAAAGTGCGGTTCCTGGAGCATTGTTTCCATCGCCTAGTTACATTAGAGTGAAAATCTCTATTTTTTTTGGGTCAAATCAGTTTTGATTGCACTTGGGCAATCGTTTATTTTTAGGACATCCAAAATAAAATCCGTTAGTTCCTCAATCTTCGAACCTTTACCAATTGAAGCCCATTTTTCAAAAACTTGTTCGTTTTTTATTACTGGAGTTGATTCTACAAAATGTTAAATATTTTGAAGGTTAGCAGTTATTAGCAAGACAACTATATACTTTTGAAAAGTATACAAAAGAGCAAATTTAATGAGATAAAATATTTTGCTACAGCTTGCTACGTTCTAATTTAAACACCAACTTAATTGTTTCTTTTCGTCTCAAAAGTAGAACAATTTTAATTTATTATTTTTAAGAACTTTTTCACTTCAAAATATTAAAAAAATTAAACATACCGGTTCGTGAAATATCCATAGTTATAATTCACAAAAAAAAATTAAACTATTTTTATAACTTTTATTTACACGCTGAATAATATACCTGTTTAATTTGATTGCAAAGTAGAACTAAAGCTCAAATTCCCTAAGCTTTAAAGAAAAATGCCGCTAATGCACCAACAAATAAAAAGTAAACAATGCAAAAATATATAATAACTGTTACCAAATATGTACAGATTCAATTCAATAGTATTTTGTCTCCATTTAACACATTTTATTTTTTTTATTTTTGTCCACTGGCCAATAGTATTTTAGCACTTATATCTATGAGTGTAACCTAAAAACAAAGAAATTGATACACTAAAACTTATAAATCCAGGATATTTTATTTAAAAGAGTTGAGCAGCGAACTTGTTTTTATTTTAATCTATGATTGTTTGCTTATGTTTTGTTGTATAGATTAGATGATTTTTTTACCACCAATTGTTTCTTACCTTGCAGTGGTGGGGAGGCTTCCGTTTGCAGCATTGACTGATCATCTGATTATCCTCAGCTGGTCAGACAGTGCTGCAAGGCAACCAAGAAGAACCAAACCCTATAAACCATGGAAAAGAAAGTAACTAATAGAAATAAATCACTAGTAGGGATATCTGCTAGTAAGTCGGTAGGAGTCAAGACTACCGGCGACGGCTTTGCTTCCGCTTCTCAGGAAGTGTAGTCGCCTGTGACAAAACTTTTCAGCGGTAATACGGAATCCAACGACATAAAAATGACAGAGGAGGAAGAAAACCGCCTTCTTCTTGACCCCTTCGCTAAATTCGGGGTAGGGGGAGGAGCCAGCGTCGGATCGGTGACATTGATATCGATGATGACAGTGACTGCTGCTCCGTCGCCAGCTCCAATCTCTCACGATTGCTCACTTCTTCTAGAAGGAGTAAGATCTCCAACTACAAGAAGACAATCAAACGACTTGGGACTATGAAATGGAACGAACTTTCGACACCAGAACAGACTAGACTGCAAAACGCACGAACCTTTCTACAGATGGAGGAAACAATGAAGAATGGGCCTACTGCCCATACATCGGCGGAGACTCCATCTGTGGAATCCTTATGCATCCTGTGGAATCCTTATCCCTCGCACTCTGGTAGAATCCAGCATCCGGGAGGGGGGATCGTGTTGGTTGCTCCAGCAACAACATCGACAACAACAACGAATACGAAGCACCTACGTACAGACGCAAATCAAGAACCAGCCTCTGCTTCACCTCACCCGTCCGCAAGGCTCTGCATGGGGCCACCTGCCCCTACAGGTCTGGTGGACGGAAAGATGAAACGTGGGGTATTTGATGTGAAGGTGATACATTCAGTGAACATCTGTGGACATACCACCACCTGCAACCTGGGTGCATCAACTTCGTCAACAACCGGCAAATGCACGACTAGGCCAATACAGGTAAGGAAGGGAAGCGACCCGCGTGCGGGAGGCAAGATGGGCCACAGCCCTACCTGTAGTCCGCATACGTCCAACTTCCCCAAATCAAGTGTTGGTGACTCGACCATGGACAGCGCCATCACAGTGAAAACCCTAGCAGTACAAAGCAAGGCGAAAGGTTCACTGAACGAACGACAAATTCGGCACCGACAGATACGCAACGCTGAGAGGATTATCCGGCGATTTGCTAGCAGGGACCCAGAGTCCATAACTGCCAAAGAAAAGCTAGCTCTGAACAAATCCAATCAGCGATTACAAACAGGGACAGAAATGGACCTACGCGACAGGACAGAGCCGAACCCAAGGACTGTTCAAAGGGGTTCTGAGAAGGAGAAGGTTGGCCATTTGTCCCACTCTGCCTCAGATTCCACGGCAAGTAAATCCAAAAGGGCCAGGCAAGTTAGCAGCTCTCCAACGACATCGTCACCGAAGAATGCTAAGAAGAAGGCCAAATTCTCCCAAGTGACTGAAGAAGGAAACCAACAATTTGCCATCGCGGATTTTGGTAACCTTCGGAGGAAACTTACGGAAGATCAATGCCAACTGTTAGAAGTCAGAATCCTTGATGCGGTAAACGAGGCTATCGTCAAGAATAGGCTACCGCCTCTCAAAACCATCAACGGATTCAAATTGATGACATGTGAAGATGGTATTATTATCACATGGCTTCAAGAATTTGTGAGGAGCACAGAAGCTCCCTGGGAAAATGCTGATCTTCGTCTAGTGAGCAGACGTGAGATCAATGAGCTGCTATTCCCAGGGACCGCATTCAAAGATATCTGCAATCCCTCAACACCGAACAGTTAAGCCAAAACTGGGAGGTGGTTGATATAGGTGAGCAGACGTGCCAAGACATCGAGGTGATGGTCAGATTGACACAAAAGTCTATCCCACTTCTGAGAAATATTGGGTTCAAAGTGCGCGTCGGTATAAACCGGTGCAAACTTAGACTAATAGCCAACCCAAAAAAACAGGTAACTAAATTGGGCTTTATAAAACAATATGAAATTGATACAAATAAATCCTCATCACAGTAAAGCCGCCAGCGCCAACCTGATCTATCTCATGGAGAATAGAAACATTGACTTCGCTCTTATTCAAGAACCCTGGATAGCAGGTGGCAAGATTAAGGGCCTTAACCATAAAGGACTATTGCTGTATAAAGCCAACCAGTTGGGCAATAACAGTAATCATAGATCATGTATTTTAGCTAGAAAAAATATTAACGTCTTCTTTTTGTCTAAATACAGTAACCCAGACCAAGTAGTCATCATGCTTGAGCGTGATGAACTTCCTCCGCTACTAATAGCATCCTGCTACATGCCTGTTGACGGTGAAGAAGGACCCCCAGCCGACATCAGAAAGCTGCTTGTGCACCGCACAGCCACACACAAGTGGGACCTAGTGATAGGGTGCGATGCCAACGCGCACCATCTGCAATGGGGAAGTACTGATATCAACGCTAGAGGTGAGTCACTTTTTGAATTCATTATTGAAAACAACTTTTTAGTAGCGAATAGGGGAAACGAACCCACCTTTATTACGAAGAACTGTCAACGGTACTTGACATCACCTTGTTGTCAAACTAGAAATCTGTTTCATTAGAACAGTGGATGGTGGTAAAGGAACCGTACTTCTCTGATCATATAATTATTGAATTTACCATAACTGCAACTCAGAAACCAGATAAACCTTTTAGGAACTTCAGAAACACTAACTGGGATATCTTTAGTAGAGACGTAATGCATATGATCAGCACACTCGACAGCAGTACTTTACAGGACTCTGTGAGTATAGATAGAACCACAGCTGAGTTCACAGAAATTCTACGCAGCTCGTATGACAAAAGTTGTCCAATCAAACCTATTAGGAAGGGAAATAGGAAGCCAATTTGGTGGACCAAAAAACTTAGGGAGATTAGGCAAGAAACCGGAAAACTTTTCAATGCTGCTAAGCGCACGCGTAATGAACAGGACTGGGAACAGTATAAAACCAGTCAGCGTAAGTTTAAAGCAGTTACGCAACGCGCTAAGCGAACTTCCTGGAAGAATACTGCAACTGGGATTGAAAGTACTAACGAATCAGCCCGGCTTAGAAAAATTCTTGCAAAGGATCCAGTCCCTCTGAGATCTCTTAAAGATCCCACCGGACAGAATCCAGCAGCGAGACACTTGACATTCTGACTTGAGCTCATTTTCCCGGATGTAGCATAGATACAGGTAATATTCGGGAAACAGAGTCTCTTAAAGAGCATATGCCTCTGCCGGATGTGATAACTCTCCTTATAAATCCCCGGGACTAGATGGTATCTTTCCTAAAATGTTACAAGTATGTGACTACTATCTGATACCACTCCTAAAGAAGTTATTTGAGAACGTTCTGAAATGTGGTTATATCCCAAAAGCATGGCGGGAGGTTAAGGTTATCTTAATCCATAAAGCTGGTAAACCCAGTCATACTAACACCAAAGACTTTAGACCGATCAGTCTCACTTCTTTTATGTTAAAATCACTTGAATGACTGATAGAAATCCACATTCGCTGCATGCTTCCGCAGGATGTCTTATCTCCAGCGCAACATGCCAACACAAAAGGGAAAAGTGTAGAAATAGCCTTTCACAGTGTTGTTTCGACAATAGAACAATCTTTAAGTAGCAAGGAATACACACTAGCCACATTCCTAGATATTGAGGGAGCATTCAATAACGTACAGAATGCAGCAGTTGAGAATATCCTTAGAGAGCTTGGCGTTGATACTGCCATCACTGATTGCAATATGGGCATGCTGAAAACCAGACGTATTTATTCAGAATTCGGAGGGAGCGAGATAAGGGTGTTAACATCTAGAGGAACATCCCAAGGAGGAGTCCTCTCACCACTTCTCTGGCTTCTTGTAATGAACGTCTTACTGAACAAACTTGCATACATTGTAGTAGCTTCATATCCACTATTAGTGAGCAAATAGAACATGCCTTGTCCATGGTTTGTACATGGACTAAAAGTTGTGGTCTAACGGTTAATCCTTTAAAAACAGAACTTGTCTTTTTTACAAATAAAAGGAAGCTACCCGTCTTCAATATTCCATCGATTGATGGTATTCAACTTAGGATCTCAGATAGTGCAAAATATCTAGGTGTAATCCTGGACAAAAAGCTAAACTGGAGTCTGAATATCAAGGAAAGAGCTCGTAAGGCAATGTTTGCACTCTACTCGTGCAACAGAATTTGCGGAAAAACTTGGGGACCTAATCCGAAAATCATTCTATGGATGTATACAGCAATAGTAAGGCCGGTACTCACTTAAAGTTGTATAGTCTGGTGGAATGCGGTAGAGAAAGCTACCAACATTAAAACTCTAACGAAAGTTCAAAGAATGGCATGTATTGCGGTCACAGGAGTAATGAGAACCATCCCGACAGCGGGGCTTGAAGCTATACATAATCTTAAGCCTCTTGAATTATTTGTACAAGAATCAGCACCTAAGAGTCCACCACGACTAAGCCGGACGAATGGCTGCAAACACAGTTAAGTAGGCCACGCTCAGATTCTAAACAAATATATAGGTAGTAATGTGTGCACAGACTACATTATCCCCCACTAGATTTCTTTAGACCATTCACCCCGACAGTAGCAGTCGTCACCAATGGGTCAAAAATAGAATGCGGAGTTGGAGCGGGATTCTTTTCGGAAACCCTTGACTTAGCCAGCTCATTTAGACTCTCTGACAGCAGTATTGTCTTTCAAGCTGAGGTTTTGACAATAACCAAAGCAGCTGAACGGCTGTCAATGTTAACGGTACCAACAACCAATTTTACCTTCTTCATTGACAGCCAAGCAGCCATAAAGGCACTCTCTGCCATCGAAATAAAGTCAAAGCTCGTTTCCCGCTGCCGCGATGAGCTCAAGATTCTTGGTTCGCAGCTCAACGTTACGCTCTGCTGGGTGCCTGGCCATATAGGGATTCCAGTTAATGAGAAAGCAGACGAACTTGCACGAATGGCATCGTCAACTGATCCTAGCCAGGCAGAACTAGACGTGTACGCACCTATCTGCACCTTCAAACAGAATGTGGCAAGGAGTATTCTTGAGAAAACAAATGAAAGATGGACCCTACTTGACTCCTGTGCGAATACCAAGAAACTTTGGCCATGTTTTGACAAGGGAAGCACAGACAGGGTCTTGAAACTAAATAAGAAAGCATTATACTCTCTAGTAGGTATCGTTACTGGACACAACCTGCTGAAGTACCACAAGAGAAAACTGAGGCTCAGCACAGATGATTTATGCAGAGGTTGTGGCGATGAAGAGGTACATGAGGACTTTTCTCACTTCTTATGTCACTGCCCAGCACTCTCTCAACTTAGATAAAAACTCTTGGGAAGCTACTTCTTTGATAACCTAGAAGAGCTTTCCAACTTTTCCGGGGTAAAACTGTCGAATTTTATCAAAGCCTCCAAATGGCTTAACAATCCATGAAAACTTTTATAGGTTAACTTATTGGGAGCGTTCAATCCTCCAAGGTATCACAAGGGATCTACATTGATCTAAATGTGATAGGAATAAGATCCACTTTCAGCCCAAAAACCTAACCTAACCTAGATGATTTTAATAGCTAAATGAATAGTTACACTAATTAATACTTGTATACATAAATTAATCACTATCGCTTTCCGAAGAAGTATGCATATTACTAAGGTCCAATTCGACGGGTAATCCTGACATTTCACTATTGTTAACCAAATAAGGAGCTATATTTGGGTCACTTTTTGATTGAAATTTAGCACTAGATCGGATGTCTTAAATATAGGGATCTGACGTTATTAGCAAATAGTTAATCAAGTCGGTAATTGAGTTCACCCTTGAACTCTTTCGAGTATGATCCAACCTAGTTTTCCTTATTTCTTTGTGCCTTGCTTCCAACGCTTCTTCCGAAAGAACACCTATAGGTAGATCAAAAAACCTTTGTATGTCTTTTACATGGAGCAAAAGTTTATGTATATTGCTAGGCATATAGTACAAGCTGTACTTCGAAAGGTATAGGTTTTTTGTTTCAAGAATTAGTTCTTCAAACGTGTCCATATTTATTTCTCGACCAGCAGCGTGTGTTCTCAAAATTAAACCAAATTTGAAGATGAGATCCTTATCTACACCGGTTATTTCGGAACTCAACTCTGGATTCGAAAAAAAAAGTCGCGGAGTATTGCCATCATTTGTTGTACCATAACCAGGTTTTGGTATGTCCACCAGAATTCCCATTTTTAGCTTAAAATTTTCTTGAATAATTTTTTTTGTTTCATCAAACAGAAGCTTATGTTCTTGTCTACGAACTTGCCAAGTTTTAAATGGGATTCTGTATGATATGTGGAGAAGGCACTCAAAACACCGTATCCAACAGTGGAGAGATGAAAGGCCGAATTTATAATTCTCAACGTTTGGTGTTCGTTCTTCAACAGATGGTAGATTCATTTGTGAAGGTTTAGCTCCACAAATATAGCAGTTTTGAGCTGCATTCGCTCCACTCAATGTATTAATCGCACTTCCATCTAGAATGGTTAATAACATTTTATTATTAATCGTAATTATTTTACCATCAACATCCATGGCTAAGTTTTCTAGTTCTGAAATAGTTTTTTACAAATTTTTGCTGCTCATTTGTAACGAGGCCATACTATTTTCTTTTGAAAAAATTAGTTTCATGGGTCTTTTTTTTTTATTAAATTTGCGCACGCTGAAGGGATTTGGCTACCCTTTTGATATCTGTGGACACAGCGCGAGCTTAGGAAAAAAGGAGTGGGTTTGAAAGGAGATGCCGATGCACATTGGTTTTAAACTTCTGAACATCATAATGGGAAGGAAAAACAGAGTTAGGCAAAAGATTCCACATTCGAGTTGTACGGCTGAAGAACGAATCTCTGTGCTTGAGAGTACGACCGAAATTGGGCTCAAGGGTAAATTGGTGGGCATTCCTGGAAGCGCGAGTATTACGGTGAAACTCTTTAAGGGGAGGATTGCAACTGGCTATTTCTCTAGAACATTGACCGTTGAAATACCGGTAGAAGAGAGAGAGACATGAAACATTCTGTCGATGTTCAAGTGACGTGAATGTTCTGATGATGATATCATCTCCAATCAATTTGAAAGCGTTTGTTTGAATACCATCCAAAAGAGTCAAGTGGGTTGATGGAGCACCCGCCCAGGTATGGGAGTTATATGATCTGTAGATAGTAGCCAGATCAGAAGGGGAAAAGAATTTCTTACATCTTCTGAGGAAGCCTAAACATTTTGCGGCATTTTTGGCAACATTATAAATATGGTCAATCCACAAGAGGTGATTGGTGATGCTCATACCGAGAATTTCAAGATGATCAGCTTCTATAATGTAAGTGCCACTCATGGATAATGGCAAGGGAGGTGTAATCCGCTTTAGAGACAGAAGACAGCATTGTGTTTTAGACGCATTAAATTCTACACGATTTCTTATTCCCCATTTGATGATGCTGTTAAGATCAGCATTTAATGAGCTTATCATACGTTGCCGTTGAAGATCCACATCCGAAGAGCACGGGTGTGACTCCAAAAATGAATATGAAAAGCTGAGAGTACTGTCATCAGCGAAGCAGTTTAGGGGATTAGAAGTTTCAGACAGGAGATCATTTATAAAAATGAGAAAGAGAGTCGGAGGCAGAACACATCCCTGTAGCACACCAGCATTTATTTTAAAGGTATCAGATTTAAACCCTTCCAATACAACTTGAATTGAACGGTCCGAAAGGTAATTTCTAATCCAGCGAAGAAGAGTAACATCGAAACCGAAAGCACCCATTTTCGATAAAAGAGCCTGGTGCCAGACTCTATCAAATGCCTTAGAAATATCGAGTGCAATAATCTTACTTTCTCCAAAACGATGTAGAGATCCACTGTTCGGTGAGATAAACCATCATATCACCAGTGGACCTATTGCTACGAAAGCCAGACTGTGGGTCATTTAGAAGCTTCCGTTACTCAAGATATTTTTTTGATTTTGTAATTAATAAGTGTTTCCATGATCTTGGAAAGAAGGGACGTAAGTGCAATCGGTCGGTAGTTTACGGGGGAGGACGATTCGCCTTTTTTGGGTATGGGCTGGACAAAAGCTGTTTTCCATTTGCTCGGAACGAGCCCTGAAGAATAGGATAGATAGAACAGCTTACGCAGTGGCTTTGCCATCGTAGAAGAAAACCTCTTCAGAACAATAGCGGGGATACTATCAGGACCAGCGGATTTATGAATGTCAAGATCTTTTAAAACTCTAGCCACTGTACGAGTGCGAAAGAAGATTGGTCCCATAGAAACATTTACGCTCTCAAGTACGGGCGGGACCATGACACACTCTGGCAGCGTAGAATTGGCGGCAAACTGCTTAGCAAAAAGGTTAGTCTCTTGGGAACTAACAAATGATGTGTCATTGACAACAAGCGTGGGAATGGAGGACGAAGAACTATTCTTCATATTTTTTACCAATGACCAAAAATTTTTGCTACCTTTGGGACATTGTAGTATTTTTTTCCTTAATTCCTGGTCATGTACAAATTTAGTTTGTCGAATAAGGGCGTTACAGGCATTCCTGGCTTGTTTAAACTTTTTCCGGTTATCCTCAGTAGGGTTGTCTTTATAGCTTCGGAAGCATACCTCCTTGACCCTGATAGCCTCTTTACAGCTTGTATTAAACCATGCATTTTCTTTGGGTCTGATACTTTTAACTCTATTAGGGATAAAAGTTTTCATCCCCGAAACAATGAGATTAGTGACCATATCTGCACTCGAGTCAACGTCACTACCGAGGAAGCAAAGCGACAAGTTAAAGATCCTAAAGAAATTGTTAAGTCCGTCCCAGTTGGCTTTCTCATACTGCCAAACGGTTCTCTTAGGAGCACTTTCTTTAACTGGAATGGTGTGGCATGTGAATCTAGCGGATATGACACAATGGTCCGAAGTGCCTAGAGGTGATAATACACTGATAGTGCACTTATCAGGGTCAGAGGTAAGAAACAAGTCAAGAGTGTTTTCAGCTTGGCCATCAATGTCCGATATGCGAGTAGGCTTGTCAACTAGTTGAGTCAGGTGATTGTATTCGGCAAAGATCTCGGCACACATACCTTCGGGTATTGTAGGCCCAGAATAGCGAAGCCAGGAGGAGTTGTAGATATTGAAATCGCCCGTAATAACGATTTCGGTGCGAGGATACAGAGAAGTAAAATTTTTGAATGCAGTAAAACGTAGAACCTAGTCTTGAATTAACCCAGACTTCACGGTTCATAAAAGTATCAACAAGCTTCAATGGCACAAGAGTTCTTACAAATAAAAAGCTTTCGGTAGCTTCCCTGGCGACAAAAGTTTGCTTGTAATTGCTGTGGCCAGAACTGCTATCGAATCCCTACTTGCAAATAAGGTCAAAAGAATATCCAGAGTTTTCTAACCAATTTGAACACTGATTTTCTTTTGATATTTGGACAATACTTTCCGCTGTCTTATCCAAAAGGGATTGAACATTCACTTCAGCAACCGTCTCCGATACAGCAACAGTCCCTTCAGGCAATAGTTCTGCCTTATATTTTTTAAGCTGGTAGTAGCTGGGAAAACAGTCCTTACTTACACTGTTGACGACAGTTCCGAGCAAAGTGTATTTCCGCTTTGACAATCCCAAGTCAAGAAATAATGCTAAGCTTTGTGGCAAAGACAAGACCTTATCACTTTTTTAGGAGACTTTGAAGTCGCGATTTTAGCAGCATAGGTGAGGTCTTCTGGGGTGTGTTGCGACACTAGTTCCTGAACACGTCGTTTTTTAGTTCACTCAACGCATTCTTCAAAACTTTTTTGAGGCCTTCCAACATTGGTAGTTCCTGGTGAATTGTGGTTTAACTAAACAGAAAAAGTTTGCTTTACAATTTGGAATGATTTTTCAACTGAACTTCGAAAATAGCACTGGTTTATCAAACAAATCTTAACTTCATAGGGTTTTACTATTACTTACGGAATTTGAAAGTCCGTCTGGTAAAGACAAATTAAGGTTAAGCCATCGTTGGTTATCCTTCATTAACCTGTCCTTCTTTCTCTGGCAACGCTGCCATCTTTGATTTAAACTAACACAAAAAAGCTTCGAAATTTCTTCTAACCACGCATTTTCTCCTTCTTTAAGCTCTTCCAATCCAAGTTACTGCTTAATTTTGTTGAAAACGTTTGAAACTTTCCTGGAATGTGCACTACCGAGCCATATTGTTACTAAGTCACCATGCCTGATGAACGCAGTTGAACCTAAAAATGTCAATTTTCTTAAAAAAGCGCAAACTTCCGCAAGATTTTTTTCGTGATACTGTTTATTGACACATTGCTAATGATAAAACAAAAAAAAACCCAAGACCCATATTTGACCATTTTTAGAAAACTCCACTTAAAATTTAAAAATATTTTTTTTCTTATATCGCACTAACACTGTTGGATTTAATTTGCAAAATATACTTTTTATTAAAGAAAAACACTTTTATTTTTTATAACCACCAGCTTGGCGCGTCTAGAAAATTCTTTATTAAACAAAACGAATAAATTGAATTTAAAGAATGCAACAGTATGATATTTTTGAAAAGAGAAAAAGATACATTGAAAAGATACATAAAAAGAAAAGACGGGGATGTGTTATAAACTGTGTTGCCAATAGGTATTTTATTAATACTAACGACACCCCCTCTCAACACAGGTTACTCTTCTTCTTCTTCGATACCAAAACCTTGAATGCATTTGCGATGTGATGGTCCAAATAAGCTCTTGGTAAGGACGTCAGCGATCATTTCAGTAGTTGGTAATTATATATTCGACTTCTATTTCACCTCGCTGGAAAACTTCTCTGATGAAATGGTGTCGAATGTCTATGTGTTTTGTTCTAGAATGGAATATCGGATTTTTCGCCAGCTTTTGAGCACCCTGGCTGTCACAATAGATGGTTGTAGGTTTGGAATCTTCACACAGAAAACCAAGATCAGTTAGGAGGCCTCGAAGATAAACGGCTTCCTTTGCTGAATCAGTAAGCGCCATATATTCTGCCTCAGTACTTGATAAGGCGACAGATTTTTGTTTTCGGGACTCCCAGGTTACAGCCGCATTGGCCAGTTTGAAAACGTATCCGGTATATGACTTGCGGTCGTCGATGTTACCACCCCAATCTGAATCTACGTATCCGATTAATTGTGATGGTCCATCGGATTTTCGATATACAAGAGTATAATTTTGGGTTCCTTTAAGGTATCTAAGCACTCGCTTAGCAGCTTTTTAGTGCTCTTGACCCGGATTGGAATTGTATTGGCTGAGTACACTGACAGTGTGTGCGATATCTGGGCGTGTGGAAACAGCTAGGTACATGAGTGAGCCAATTAATGAGGAATATGGTTTATTTTCCATTTCAGACTTTTCTTGGTCAGTCTTTGTTCCCATCTCTTTACTAAGCTTCACGTTTCCATCCGAGTTGTCATAGCTTTCGATTCGCTCATGCCAAAATTGTTTAATACATTTTGAATGTATTTGGATTGGTTCATAGTCACAATATTTTTTGCTAAATCTTGATTAAATTCAATGCCAAGACAATAATGCAACTTACCAAGATCCTTCATCTTGAAATCCGACGACATATGATTTTTAAGTTCTTCATAAGCCGTTAAGTTGTTTGTTGCAATGATGAGGTCGTCCACATAGATAACCACGACCATATAAGTTTCTTCAGTCTCAAGTAGGAATATACATTTTTCGGTGTTCATCGGTTTCAGCCCAAGATCTAGAAGTTTTTGCTCGAGCTTGATGTACCACCTTCTGCCAGATTGCTTTAACCCATACAAAGCTTTCTTTAGGGAGCAAACAAGATGTTCTTTGGCTAGCTTCACAAATCCCTCAGCTTGTTCCATGAATATTTCTTCTTCGATGTCACCGTTGATGTAGGCCATCTCACCATCTAGTTGAAAAAGTTGAAGATCGAACTCAGCTGCGAGTGCCATTATGATGCGAATTGAGCTTTGTCTAGCTACCGGTGCGAAAGTTTCTTGGAAGTCAACCCCAGGCTGTTGGGAACAACCTTTAGCAACTAATCGCGCTTTGTGTCTCTCAACACTACCATCAGAATTAAATTTAGTTCTTAACACCCACCTGCAGCCAATTACCTTTTTGTTCTTCGGACGTTCAACGAGTTTCCAAGCCCCAATGTCTCGAAGGGCATTGAACTCTAACTCCATTGCAGCTCTCCATTCGATGGCGCTTGAACTATCCATGGCTTCTTTTACTGTGGGGTTGATCTGGATGTTAACTATATTTGCTTCTTCTGCGACTTCAGCTTCATTTTTAAGTTTTCTTTGCAGCATGCTGAATAACTTTCGCGGTCTCCCTCTTTTGCCAGTTCTTTCAATTGTTGGTCTTCCAGGCCCCCTCTTCAGAGGAGTGCCGTCAGGATCATTACTTAGATTTTCACACTCAGCTTCTTCTTTGTGTTGATTTTTGGATTCAACAATAATTTGTTCATCGACTTTGCTGTCAATCTCGATTTCGTCAGTTTATTTTTTTTTTTTTAAATTTTTGTCTTTAGTATCTGCCGGATTTTTTGTTATTTCAAAATCAAAAAATTCTTGTTCAGGTTTCACGGTTTCAATACACTTCGACTGTTCGATGAATTTGACGTCTCTGCTCACAATTATTTTTCTTGAAGCTAGATCCCAAAGACGGTAAGCCTTTGATGTTGTTGAATAACCGACGAACATGCATTCAGTCGACCTGGGTTCAAATTTGCCTTTACCTGGTTTCTTGTTAAGTGCAAATGCCTTACAGCCAAATGTCTTAAAAAGCGAAATGTCTGGTTTGTGACCATACCTGACTTCAAACGACGTCATGTTGTTAAGTGACTTTGTTGGGCATCGATTTCTTATGTACGCAGCAGTTGCGATGTCTTCGCCCCAAAAGCTAGGAGGAACGTTCGATTGAAGCATCATACATCTCGCCATTTCCACCAGCGTCCTATTCATCCTCTCGGCGCAGCCGTTTTGCTGAGGTGTATACGCTACTGTATGCTCTCTTCTGATACCTGCTTGCACAATTAACTTGGTGAAATCTTGTCCACAATACTCCAGGCCGTTGTCAGTTCGTAATGTTTTTATTTTAAAGTCGGTTTGGTTTTCGACTAAATTTTTGTAATTTATAAAAGAGTCTTTAACATCGCTTTTTGCTTTCAGAAAATATACATCTATATATCTGGATTTGTCATCAATGAATGTTGCGAAAAAAGAAGCACTGCCAATTGTTTTCGATCTCATTGGCCCACACACGTCGGAATGGACTATCTCGAGTAAATTTGTTGTTTTTGTCAACGACTCTTTGGGAAATGGTTCCGCACTCTGCTTACCTCGTATGCACACTTCGCAAATCGATAAATGCTGAGAAGCCAAATTCGGGATTCCATTAATCATTCTTTCTGAGACAACCTTCATGAGATCACTTTCGTTGAGATGTCCATAACGCTGATGCCATTCTTGCAGTTGATTTGGTTTGTCGCATGTCGCTTACAGCTGATGTTGATTCTGTACTGGCTTCGAGAAAGTAAAGATCTCCTTTCCTGGATGCGATTAAACTCAGCTCGTTCTTATTATTTTTGAAAATCACATTGTTTTCATTAAATTGGATCTTGTATCCATTCGAGACTGCTTTGGAAATAGACAAAAGACTTGTCTTTAGTTCTGGAACGTATAAGACGTTATTCAACCGTATGGTTTTTATGTTCTTTCCTATATTGACGTCTAAAAGAACTTCGCCCTTTCCAAGAACATCAGTAGTCTTGTCAACAGCAAGTCTAACGCTTTGATTTTCTACTTCAGTCAGATTTATGAATTTTGTTTTGTCATTGCACATGTGGGATGTCGCCCCACTATCTATACACCAGTCAACGATAGAATTGAGACCAGCCTGAAGAGCGATGCCACAAGTATCTGAATCTGGAAAACTATTTCTGTAGGCAACAGCTGCAAATGCATCTTCAGCGTTTGACACACTCTGCTTCGAAATTTTGTTTTTGCCCCCATTCTTACTCCAACAATCTGCTGCTTTACGTCCAGCCTTTTGGCAAAAATTGCATTTATACATCTTCTTATTTGTTTGTTGTTCGTTTTTACGTTGGAAAAATTTATTTTGCTTTCTAGACTTCGCATAAAAAGCATCTGCTTCTTGCTGTTGCTGTCTCGCTTGGGTATTTTTTTCTTTTCGTGCATTCGATTCTTCTAGCAGTTTAATTTTCAATGCTTCAGGTGTTGGCAAATCATCTCTTGCCTCTGTTGCACATCTGAAGTTTTCGTACGTCTCTGGTATGCTATAAAGCAATAAAATCGTCAGCAAATCTTCAGCTATACCAATGTCCATTTCTGCTAGCTTGTCTATTGTGCCGAAAAAATTGTTTAAATGGTCCATCATGCTCTCACCATCTCGCATTTTTGTGAAAAGCAATTGCTTGAGCAAGGTGGCTTTTCGAGCAGGACCTTTTGAGTGGTAAACTTGCTCTAGTTTCGTCCAAGTCCAAGTGCAAGAGTTTTCAAGTTCGTTCAAGTCGAACGGACGTGTTACTGAAAGTGTCGTGGGGTGCGCGCTTTTTTGTAATTTCTCTAAAGTACTACACAGTTAAGTTATTAATTTTCATTTCCCTTCATTAATTAAAAATTAATTTAAAATGCATTGTTTGATTTGCGAACAATAAATTGATCGGAATGAAACCCAAAAAAAGAAAAAACAAATAACCTGTGCTGATTGCGAATTTATATTTCACAGTGCGTGCGTCAATGTAAAATCTACTGACATTGAGTATATGATTGCAAATAAAATCAAATACAAATGTGATAAATGTACACAGCTTCGACGAAAATCAATGCATTTTTTGCCATCATCATCTTCAACAACAACAGCAGCAGCCTATGTACCTTCTGACAAACAACAGCAACAACAACAACTTGGACATCAAAAAGAATTAAAACAAGTTGCAGCCCCGAATGCTACACAAGAGCAGCAGCAGCAGACAGCATCTTAAAACCAACTTAAGCGAGTGCCAACTGTGCTTTCTGATGACAAAGTGCAACCAGGTAGTAACGAAATCACACTTCAACGCCTCTATGAAGAAATATTAAGCCTAAAAAAAATAAACAGTAACTTTCTGAGCACGGTCCAGCAGTTGAGTGAGGAAAATATGTCTCTGAGATCTAAGGTGAATGAACTTGAAAGCAAATTGAATTGGTGGGAGCAGAAGCAAATGGATAATAGCATTGAAGTTGTTGGTGTTCCAAATGTAACCAACAATAATGCTGAAGAGTATGCACAGAAGATTTTTCGTGATGCATTAAATGTGCCTGTCTCATCGGTTGATATTAAGAGATGTTATGATAAAAGTTTCGCTAAGAATAATTCAAGCATACTTTGCGTCCAACTAGCATCTTCTGATGTAAAACAAAAAATAATGAGGAGCAAGAGGAATGGAAAGAACAAATTAACCACATCATTATTTGCCGATGCCAGCATAAATAGTTCCAACATTTATATTAACGATTGCTTTACGAAATATACTCGTACTCTTTTTATGGCAGCTGAAAAACTTAAAACAGAAATGAATAATATAAACACTGATACATATCCAGAAGATCTTTTTTTCAACAGCCTTACCTTAAGTACCATTAGTAATTGTAATTATAAAATTTTTCTTGACAGTTTAGAGAATAAGAAAGCTTTATTTATAATTCACCAAAATGTAAGAAGTCTTCGGCAAAATTTCGATTTATTAATTGTCAATCTGGACGCCTTTGAAAACTTACCGGAAATTATCTTTGTATCTGAAATTTGGATTTATTCATTTGAGATTAATGATTACAGTATTCCTGGGTATAATTTTTATGCCAATACAAATGACTCGTATGCTGCTGGTGGTGTAGGTGCTTTTGTAAGAGATACTTATGATATATGTGATATGAAATGCTATAAATTGACGATGTTTTAAAAATTTCTTGTGGTTTTGGCAAAGAGTTATTTTCCTTTATGTGTATATATAGATTAAATTCTCAGCCGTTCAATGCTTTTTTAGATGAATTTTCGGTTCTCTTGCGCAATTTGAGGGTTGGTAATCTGGTAATTGTAGGTGACTTTAACTTGGACCTGCTTAACTCCTGTCCTAATTTGGATTCATATCTTGCATTAATTTCCGATCATGGGTTAACTTCATTTGTTAATGATGTAACAAGACCGACATCAGATACCTGTCTTGACCACGTATTAGGCCGTTTTATTAATATTCAATCCATTCAATGTGCTGGCATTAATTGTGATCTTCAAATTTCTGACCATTGTATGACTGGTATTTTGTTCTCCACTCTGGATAATAAAAAGGAAGATGATTCACTATATAGCGAAACCAAGATCAACTTCAAAGAGTTGAATAATGCGTTGCGCTTCTATAATTGGGAGGTAATTTATGAACAAGAAAATGTCTCCAAGGCTTATGATTTATTTCTTGACATTCTTAAGAATTTCATTGCCATGTATAGTTACGTTAATGTACCACGAAAGTCTGAAAGAAAGCTTAAGCCTTGGATGAACCGGCTTCTCCTGAAAAAAATAAAACAGAAACTGACTGCGCATAAAATGTAATAAACACCCACAAAATTTATGTTTAAAAAATCGCTACAATCGAATGAGCCGTGAAATTAATGATGAAATCAAAACATGTAGGGATAATTATTATAATAATCAAATAAGAATGTCCCAAGGGAACATACAAAAAGAATGGAAAGTGATTAATAGTATTATAAATCGAAGTGTTAATGATCAAAATAGTTTGATAGCGTTGAACAACGGGGATGAAATAATTTCAGACCCTACAGCTGTAGCTAATGCATTCAATGAGTTCTTTGTTTCAGTTGGACAGGAATCATTTTCGAGGGGCACCTCTTTTCTAGGATATTCTTGTACTGGTTCCAGCTCTCTAGTTTCGTCTTTTCAAATAAATAGTTTTTACTTCGAATCAATATCTGGTCTTGAGATATTAAAAGCCATAAACTCTCTGAATAACTCCAAATCTTTTGGTAATGATGGTATTTCTAACATTGTGTTAAAGAAAATTGCTTTGAATATTGTGGATATTTTGACAGTTTGGGTTTAGGACTGGGCTCTCTACTGAGGATGCTTTGTTGGATTTTTGCTCTTTTATTCATAAAGGACTGGATGATCAAAGGTTTTCTAGTGGACTTTTTGTGGATATTACGAATGCCTTTGATATGGTAGACCACAATTTTCTTTTGAACAAATTAAATTATGCGGGCTTCCGTTGATTTATATATGAGTGGCTTGCATCTTATCTGAAAAACAGGGAACAAAAGGTCAAGCTCGGCAGCTGTCTGAGTAACTCCAAGGTTATCAATCTTGGAGTTCCTCAGGGATCTGTTCTTGGTCCCATCCTTTTTCTAATATATATTAATTCTATTTTTGAACTACCTTTTGTTGGTGAAGTAAGGGCGTTTGCAGATGATTTGGCAAATGCATACAGATCCGTTAGTTTATTGAACCTAGTGGCTGATTTAAATCATGATGTGCACTTATTGAGAGTTTAGTTTGATGCACATAAACTTTTGGTAAGCTACAAAACTAAACTTATGTTTTTTTCCCTTAGCTCTAACATGACTCCAGACATTAATGTTATATTCCACTCATCGAACTGTGCAAGGTATAATTTAAACTTGAGTTCCTTTCAAAATTCGTATCACTATTTTAATGCTAATGTTTCTTGCGACACCAACTGCTTTCAAATTGAAAACGTTAACTGTTTTAAATACTTGGGTGTTCTTATCGAAAGAAATTTGAGCTGGTCTGAGCATATTTTAGGGCTTAAACAATATTTCCTTTCAACAATCCGTTGTTTTTATCGCCTTAGAAAGTATTGTTCTGATAACACCATGAAAACTGTTTACTATGGGATTTTTCATTCTCGAATGCAATACGGTATAAGCTGTTGGGGAGGTGCTTATCAGAACAAAATGAAGCCGCTTATTGTGCTGCAAAAATGCGCTATAAGAAAAGTGTGTAACTCACCCCGTCTCTCTCATTCCATGGAGCTTTTTAGGCGTATAAAGATTTTGCCTGTCAGACAGTTATTTTATTACAAGGTTCTCAAGATTTTCTTTATTAGAGGCGGGTACTTGCAGAGTCCAATATGTGAAGGCTATATCTTACGCATTAATTACCAATCCTTAGTTGCCATTCCTTCTTTTCGTACTACAAGCTTTAGAAACTCGTATCATGTTGTCTCCTGCAAATTGTATAACCGCCTTCCAGCTAGCCTACGTAACCTACCAACTCTATTCGACTTTTTGAAAAAAAGTAAAACTGTGGCTTCTTGATTTCGATCATAATGAAATCGAAGTTTTGTTGAGCTATATTGTTTAATTGTTTAATTCAATTAATACTGTCAATGAATTTGAATTTGTTTTATCTTGTTTCTTTTGAAAATGCATTTTGATTTAATACTTTTTAATTTTTTAACTTAACTTTCCTTATATTGTACACCCCACGCTGAATTTTTGTACTATGAAGTGGCATTATCTCTATTTTTATGAAATACCAATGTCACTAACTATTCTCTCTTAAAATCACTATTGTAATTTTGTTAGAGCAATCTTAAGATTTATCAAATGTTATAGTTATTAAGATGAGGATAATGATTAATAATAATAATAATAATAAATACATCATTTGATGTGCAGCAATGCTTGATGTGGCACAACTCAGACGGCGACATAGACAAAATAATGCCTGCCCTTGCTTTCTGGTCGGCCACCGCCCATGTGTTGATTTCATTTGCATTGCTTACTACGCCTGCAGCTATTACGACCTCGGCTGGTTTTTGGTTTGAGCCGTTTACGTAATCCCAATGGTCATTTTTAATCAAAATCGCACACATTTGGAGTTTCCATGTGTCGAAATTATCCTTTTGCAACTTTTCAATGTGAGCAATGGCTCCTGCCATTTTAATGATTTTTTTTTAGATTCACGTAGAAGCAAACAACAAACAAATGCGTATCTACTGATCTCAAATCAAACTCACTTTACAGATAATCTTAATTATTAACGCAGTGAGGGTCAGCGCCTATAACCTGTTGGATTTAATTTGCAAAATATACTTTTTATTAAAGAAAAACACTTTTATTTTTTATAACCACCAGCTTGGCGCGTCTAGAAAATTCTTTATTAAACAAAACGAATAAATTGAATTTAAAGAATGCAACAGTATGATATTTTTGAAAAGAGAAAAAGATACATTGAAAAGATACATAAAAAGAAAAGACAGGGATGTGTCATAAGCTGTGTTGCCAATAGGTATTTTATTAATACTAACGACAAACACGTTTAAAATCGCCATTAAAAAAAATATACGAACAAATCTCTTTTTTAAAAACTATTTTAATTTAAATAATACCTTGATTATTAATATTCTCCATTCTTAATTTAATTTTCACACGCGAAATATATTTGCACAGGAATTAAATGTAACACAAAAAATCACCTTATAACTCTTTATAAAAAAAAACGGAAGAGAGGCTATGTTCACATAAAAAAAATTTATTGCATTTTGAGCTTTCATATATTTGGGACCAATAAATTTAAAGTACCGCTAAAATAGTTTTTTTTTTTTTAATTTTTACCATGGATCGTCCTACTGTGCGTCGGCGTCGTGGCGAGCAGACCTGCTTACAAATTACGAAGAAAATAATTTCTGTGTTTGACTTTTAACTTGATGGCTTTTGTCGCTCAAATTAATTTTCCTTGAGACAGTGATTGTAAATAGTAAAAATTGGTGAAAAAACAAATCTTAATAAAGGGTCCGCCATCTAACGTTTTTTTATCAACTAGTGCTTATTTCGTGAATGGTAACACTTAGCTCATGTCTGATTTGACAGATAATTAGTTTTATCCTTCCGCTGAATGAATATGGTTGTGTATACGCTTCGCTAAGTGGGCCTGCGGTCGACTTAGAGAAGATGCCGATTTTGCCAAAAAAATCATATTTTCAGATGAAGTTCATTTTGATCTTGGCGGGTAGAAAAAAAGCAAAATTGTCGCATTTGGGGCACAGAAAACCCGTACGCATACATTGAAAAGCCGATACACCCAAAACAAGTCACTGTTTGGTGCGGATTTCGGTCCAGAGGCATAATTGGGCCATTTTTCGAAAATGAGCAAGGAGTGGCCGTTACAGTCAATGGCGATCGTTATCGGGTCATGTTGAACGAATTTTTGTTCACAAAAATTGAAGAGGAGGATATTGGAAACATTTGATTTCAACAGGACGGCGCTACGTGCCACACAGCCGAAGCTACACTCGATGTTTTGCGCCATTTTCAAAAAAAAAAGATATTTGGTGGACCCTTTATATCAGCTGGAATCTGATGAAATTGATCAGATCGCAATCCAATTAAGTGCATGTTACATTCCATTGAATGATATAATTATTTTACCCTTGCATAATTTACAATCAGCTAATGAGATTGCAAGAGTAACTAGTAGTTCTCTCTTAAATCAGAGTACCACGAAAACAAATGAATTAAAGAAAGTTGTAGACGATTCTCCGGCTGAATCTCCATCCAAGAATTTAATACCACGAAGTATTTCACTAGTGAGATCATAACAAATCAAACCATGATTGAAGACGATGTTAATACTGACACCTTTGGGTAGACAACTGTCATAAAGAACTCAAAAAGAGCAGCCAGCAGCTGCCAATCCAGCTAGCCAAGGCGCATGAAAAAACAAAAAGATGAGTCATCAAAAATCAAATCTCTCAAACAACGAATTTGATCCCCTAGAGTGCTCTAGTTAACTCAGAACTAGTGCAAAACAATACACCCATTGTCCTTTCTGTCCACCTATTTTTATTTTTGGTGCCAATTGCACACTCATAAGTGACTTGATAAATCTTGCAGCTACAGGCTACCGAAAAACAAAGGTTTTTGTTACCCAGTCATCGGTACATAAACTTATCATTGATCGTCTTTGCGGAACGGAGAAGGGGCGTTCTCATTTTCCCCAAAACACGAAAAAATGTCAATTTTGTTGAAAGGTCTTGATAGGGACACGTCAATAGACAAGATAAAAAAAGCACTTGAGGATGCGGTTCCCAACGTAAGAATAAGTAAAATTACTCCTTTTGCCACCTCCAGAAAAAGGAATTAGATACAAAATTAAATATGTTTGTTGTACAATTAGAGGTAGGATAGTCCATTAGGGATCTGTAAGATATTTGCTTTAGTACTTCGCTGCTACCGCAGTCAGTGTTTTGGGCATTCAGGTAAATGAAATACAAAGAAAAGAAAGATTCTTATTCTCAAAAGGCTAGAAAAGGGCCCTTGTTGTACAGTCTATTTATTATTTTACAAGTTCAAATATTAGGTACTTTTGCCGATAAAGCGAAAACTTCAAACAATTTACCACGGGGTAATTCTGGGGATAAAAACAAAATCCAAACTGAATTAGATCCCTTTTTATTGAAAAAGGAAAACTTATGGCCTTTTCGATTGGTAATCCGGGAGAACGATTTGATACGAGTGAACCATTCTGGAACGATTCTGAAAACAAAATCAGAAGAAAATTTCTCTTCTTTTTAGAAGAAGAACTGTCATTCTGACTCCAATCGAAAAGGCCATTAATGATTTTCTTTATGAATCTAAAAATTTATTTAACATTTCTTTTGTAGACCTTCTTAAAAATACTAGGCAATTCTGGCATTAATACAAATTGATCAACACCCAGGAGGAAAAAATGTTTTCCTACCTGTAGTAAGAAACTTGCGCTTTTAAGTACACTTAAAACAAAAAAACCTTAGATTAGTATCCTCTCTGAAACCAGATTATCCGACAGATATACACCCTCATTTGGGGGTTTTAATTTAATAAGAAATGATACTGGTACAGCGACAGCAATTTTACTGTACAAAAAGTACAAGTTTAATACTGTCGTTCCAAGTCATGTCTTTCCGTATGTCTTGCTTCAGTATCCTTTATAGGATCCAATGGTTCGCACTTTCGCGTTTTGAGTGGTAGCATGTACATCATATCTGGTGCTGGACAACTCTTGTCTAGAGAACTTGATAGCTATTGTAATAATGATACCACTATGATCGGAGGTGTTTTTAAGGCTCGTCTTACCGCCTGGGGAGACAGTGTCCATAACAATAACGGAACTCTATTGAACAATTGGTCCCTACTTAAATGTGAACACAATACCTGCAGATTCACCGACTTATCCGAGATCCAATTCTTAGTAAAATTATAAACGAAAATGTTAATCTGGATCTCAACTTCAAATTACTCTGAAAGAGCGTCAGATCCAGAGTACCATACATTTGAAAATGAAGTTGTGTCTACAGTAAATTTTTGTAAACAGGCTTATTTCCCTGAACCGTTGATGATGTTTTCTTCGGTTAGAAGTGCTTATGATCAATCTTTGTCTCCGTTTGCTTCACCCAACAGTGTTAATATTTTCAGATATTGCTCCATAATAAAAAGTTCACAGGGGTCGAGGTCGATCAAATCTCAAATTTAATTTTAAGGAAATGTTCTTTGGACACAGTTCTATCAATAATATTTAATCAATGTATTAATAATTTGTACTTTCCAAAATTCTGGAACAAGATAAGATCTTCCGAATAGCAAAGAAAAAAGCTGCACGAGGAGTTGAGAAATTTTGACCCGTTTCGCTACTCTCTAATATTGGTAAATTAACTGAGTGTGTATTAGTCAATCTTTAAATAGCTTCTGTGAAACAACCAGCTTGGGTTTAAAAAAGGAAACTCTCCAGAACGTGCTTTGCTCTTATTCCAGGATAAGATCGTTCAAAATCTGAGAAATAAAAACGTAGTGAGTTTAGACATTGACCTTGAAAAGGTGTTTGATCCGTTTTGGCATCATAGTCTTGCATTCAAACTTATACAGCTTAACTTTTCAAATTGGCTAATTAAAATGATTTTTAGTTTCTTTTCAAACAGAACAACTTTAATATCTATTGGATGTGAGCACACAGATTTATTCCCTACGAGTACAGTTGTTTCTCAAGGATCGATTCTGTGGCCATTCTTATTCAATGTTTTTTTTGCAAGACTTTCCTCTTTCAGACCCTGTAACGGATGAACCTGGGTCACTTCAATACGCCGATGACACCATTTTTTTGCAAGCCATGTTTGACTAAATGTATCCTTTAACAAAATTAAGCGTAGGTTATTTCTTGTAGAAAACTATTTCAAAAAGTGGAGATTGAAAATTAATACTAGTAAATGTGGATTGACGTGCTTCAGAAATGCCAGCGGGAAGGAGCACTATCTTGCAGTTTAAGAGAGCAAATCCTTAAACCTAAAAAATAAATAAATTTGCAATTCCAATACGTACGGAAACAAAGTACTTTGGAATAAATAGATTTACATTTAACAAACACCGTAGATCTGTAATTAATAAGGCCAAAATGGTTACTGGGTCACTAAAACCATTATTTAACTCAAAGTTCATACTAAAAAAATACAAAAAATTTCATTTACAAGACCCTTATTAGACCGATTCTGACATATGGGTTTTGCCCATGTTTAACTATTTCACGCAGGGTGGCAAAAGAATAGTAGATCTTAGAACGAAAAATTCTATGATTTTGCTGCGGAATGTTCATAAAGCCGGATGAAAATGGTTTTCATACAGAACTATATACGATGCGACTAAAGTCACACCGTTAATGAAATATCAAATATATCTTCTTTTAAAAAAGATGGAAAGAATAAGTTCCCACACAAACCCATTAGCTAGATCCATATTGGACACAAATACTGCTAACAGTGTAGTTGACAAAAATATTATCTGTCGCCATTAAATTTACTACATGAGGGGTCCGCCGCTCTATTCAGACCAGATACAAATATCTATTTTCAAGTCCCATTTTATAAAAAAACCGTCTCCTTTGAATTATAGGAGGTGATATTGTTAAAATTTAAATTTATGAATAGATAGTGGTTGCTAACATAAGCGTTTGTTCGCTGCAGTTTCTTAAGGTCCCCATATGCGTATTAGGGTGGAGCGTCAATGTATGGAGAAAATTTTGTTTGTTTGTACTAACTTTGAATACCTCCATTTTGTTGCATTTGGTTGTGTTTAATATTTTGGTATTTGATTTTCTTGATTTCGATATAGTTTTAAGCCCTCTACCTGAGCTTAAAGTTTCATTAATTTTCATTTGGAAGATCGTCTCTCGGTCTTCAGCACTCAAATTTGTTGATTTATACATGAGCATAGATAACTCTGCTTGCTGAAAATTGCTTTCATAAAGGTCGTACGGTGACATGGTCAATCTTAGCATATGAGTATTATTTGTGAAGTAATGTTCTACTTTTTGTACTGAGGATCTTGTCGTAACTAACTCTTAATGTTTTGTAAAAATTGGATTTTTTGGTTAAAGTACAGATACGTTTGAATAACCTATGAATTATAATAAAATAGCACATATTAATGAAATAGTAGGTTTAAAACATAAAAGTAGTATGTAGGACATACAAGTAAACAATATATCTTAAATTATAAACTATACCTAATCCATAAATTAAACAGAAATTAATTTTTGTATTTTTGTTTTTTATAAGCCCGTCCCTGGCCTTTTTACCAGCCACTGTTATTGAAGCTTCGGTCACCATCTTTACACATCGTTCAAGTATGACAAGGAAAGTCCGGAAAAGTAATGTGAATTTGCGAGCTCTGGTGCAGCAGTTCTACTAATTTTAAGTCACTGAAATTATCCAATAATGGAGAAGGTGTTACTTGAGATTCAGACCATATAATGAAGTCAAGATAATCATATGTTTTGAAATTTAATTTAGGCAGTTTAAAGATTCTAGGGGAAGTTTGCACTGCTCTGTATCCTCCGGGCTGCGATGATTTGCCTTAACCCCAATTCACTGATGTGAGGGCTCTCATCATTTAACATAGCGAGTAATATTTTTTCTCGAAAACATTATGTGGCTAATTTTTGAATGAAAAGACTTTTTATGTTAAACTAAACTGAGCCATACACTTTTAAAATGTAATCTGTATTTTCAAACTTTCTGTTGCTACATAAAGCCTTAAGATTCTATAAGCAGTTGTTAATCATCTTAAATGCGCCATTTTCCCTGGATTTCTTTTGGAAAGATTTGCAGAACATGATCCTTTGGCAATAGCTTCACATATTTGAAACAAATATTTTTGAACAGTGCCAAGAGAATCTTGGAAATCTTCTGATAAAATAGGAAGGTTTCCTGCAATTGGTAAAAATTCAATAAGAAGAAGATCAGTGCGACTTTCCAATCGGTCCTGAATAAAGTTGAGGTCCTAATGTAGCTGCATCTTATTTAATAAACAAATAACGCAGAGGCAGCTCATTAGCATGGAGTTGGCCTCGGCATATCAACCAGTGCAATGGTCTACCCAAGGTAAGTTTCATAAGGCGGATAGCACTTTTCCAACCAGTGTTTTAAGCTGTTCCATCGCAACCAACATCAGACAGTTTAGATAAGTCCAGTTTTTTGTCCTTAAGGATTGAGTGTATTGAATTCGCAATAACTTTCCCCGTTGTGGAGGATATGGTATGATGTCCTATGTTCTATGATCCCGGCTCGGTGATTAAAGAAATATGATCTTCTACTTTGTAAAAGTAAAGATAAATCAAATTAGATCTGTAGTATACTGTTTTGTGCAAAAGTACTGTAGCTTTGAGTGGCCCGAGAAATACATTTCTTCGTCCCAAAAAACCCAAAGCGGAACCGCAATAAAACTTTTCGTGTCAATTAGCGTTATCCTAGTGTGGCACGAGACAAACAGTTCTAATCGATCACCAGCTGCATTTGTAACCGAGCATCAATAAAACCAAAACTGAACCCTTTTCCTCGTCGAGACAAGCAATCACCATATACAAACAAATTTCACAAACAAGTGATTCAATAAAATTATGCAATTACTTGCATATTTTTCAAAACTTTGAGTTGTGGCAGAAGGCTTAAAAATTGTTACATATTTTTTTGTATGAATTTTTACGAGTAGTTTACATAATTATGAAACGTTTTAAAGCTATTCCAATTCAAAAATAAAAAGATTAAAACGTTAAAAAGAAAAAAAACTTATTTTTTTACAATTTTTTTAAAACTTTGACCTTTAGTAGAGGGCTAAAGATGCTGCAATACATTTTGTTCATGAACTTCAACGCATAGTTAGCATAAGTTTGCAACGTTTTAGAGGTATTCAAATACGAAAATCGAAAAAAAATTGACGCTCCACCCTAATGTGTATGAAGTTAATTCTTAATCTAATAAGGTGGATCCTTTTTTAGTTGTAGTCTTATTCTAATTTTAGTTCTAGTTCTAGTCAGTAAGTTATAATTGCCAAAACAGAGCAAAGCAGTGATTTTTCGTCGGGAGAAAGCGAAAAAAAATCTATATTATTTTCTTTTAAAGTAGCTACATGAGCTAAGTGTTACCATTCACGAAATAAGCACTAGTTAGTTGAAAAAAAAAAAAAAATTTGATGGCGGACCCTGTACTTTTGTTAAGTCAGATATTTCTTTAAGTCGACAAGAATTGAAAATTATTTTAGTTCAAAATGTACTGATTTTAAATGCCCCAATAAAGTTTACTTGAACATGTTTTACGACAAAAATTGAATATAAAGTGGCAGAAAATATGAATAATTGTCAGACACTTTTTTATTATTAAGTCTTTTAAATTTTCTGAAATCTTCGAATTTCGTTGTCTTTACTTGCGAAACCTGTGCTAGTGAGGCGTGAAGGAGTCTATCGGCTAGAGTGAAAAGCGCATTTTGAGACTGGGAGTTCCCAACAGCCATGAGGCGAACGCGTATATTTGATGGGAGTCGGTTTAACCATAGTTTCATTACCAATAACGATTTAACTAAATTTTTCCCATACTCCTATACAGCTCCGAAGGTTTCATGTCACCGAGTTCTCCTTTGTCCAACAGAGCGTCTAAACGCCTTTCCTCACTGTATCGGTTTTCTCAAGCAAAACTTTTTTTTAAATCTTCGTACTTCTCCTGCACTCAGGGCCCGACTAACCATATGTGCAAGATGTGCAAATGCACAGGGCGCAAATTTCTAGGGGCGCTTTACCAGGAGCAAGAAAATGAAATGTAATCTGATCTTGCGCAAACAAATATGTACTGTCATTTGCATTTTAACCACAAAACTTGTTCAAATAATCCCAAAATAACATCCATCACAACTGTGCTAAGTTATTTCTTGCACACTAACTAACTTCACTTTGATTGTTGCATTCAAGCAGAATTTAACTCAAAATATAGTAACTAGCCACTAACTGCCACTAGACCTACGCATTGAAAGACTAGCTAATGCGTAATGTGGAGAAGTCTTATGCATGTGTATCAATGTATGTGTGCAAATAAAAAAATATGCATGACTTGATCGCACGAACTTGCTCTTGTGGTTAAATACTGTTTGTAACCCCACATTGAAGATGCATGATGTATATATTTAACGAAAAAATTGATTCTTTGTTTGATTTTTTTTTTGTTTCTAAAAAAATATTTTTAAAAATTCTTAAATGCATTAGCTGTGTTTTTTTGCAAGCCCCGAGGAAAGCGATCGAAAAAAACAACGTCCTCCGCAATTTACATGTTAAATGCAACAACAACTAATCCCCTTCAGGCTTAGCTAAGCGCGGAGAATTCTCGGGGCTTAACTTAAGCACGGAGAAAAACTGTGTTACCGGCGTGAATTGCATACTTGCTATCGATAGTTTGTATGGAAACTCCATTTTGTTTCTGTAATGGCGTCGCTAATCCCCGATGTTTTTTTTCAACCAAATCTCCCCAAGCTTGCAAAAAAACACGGCTACTATTGTTTAAACTATTCAGAAGCATCAGATTGCAAAATTATAATAAAATCGGTTCAACAATGGCAAAGATATACGCGAATAACCCAAAAATATGACCATTTTCTCAAAAAAACTGGAATTCAGTTTTCTTACAATTGACTTGGTTATTACAGGTACGAAGTTTAATAAGAATCGTTAGAGCCGTTTTTGAGAAAATTTGAATAAACCAAAATATTCGAATTTACCCGTTAGGGAATCACATAAAAATGCTCTGTACCAAATTTGAAGCAAATCGGTCTACCCATTTAGGCTTTAGCTCAAATTACAGTGGACGCATCGACGCACAGATACACAGACGCACAGATGCACAGAACGAAGGACGGCATGACGAAACCCACTTTTTCGGACTTCTCGATTATCGTAGTGTTAGTTTTGACTATAACCTCGAAATTTTTGTTTACACAAAACCAATACTTGCCCTATACAGCAAGTAAAAAGGGGGGCTTTCTGCAATATTTGCACAGGGCGCAAGTTTGGCAGGGGCCGGCCCTGCCTGCACTGGAGGTGAAAATAGAATATCTGCAACTAATTCCATTGTTTGGCTATTCAGCGAAGCCAATTAATAATCATATTTAGTGTTGCTTGCAGTAATGTTCTTTAATCGGAACTGAGTTTCGATTCTAGAAACCACAAATCAGGTCGATTGTTCCAAAAAGGTGGAATTTTGATCGAGATCAAAGAAGTTTGCTGAGAGAGAACCACAGCAGCTTCCGAACCGTTGGCTTTAATATCATCTCTAAGGGGATTGACTTGAAAACTGGCATTGCCACCGTTGGTTTTGACCTCGACTGACATGATAGGTTAGGTGGGGTGATGCTACAGCAAGCTGCATCATCTCAATCGGATCTCCGTGGATCCATTGCGTTCCCCGGGGTAAAGGTATGTTGTGAAGGTGGGTAGGGAGGGGAGTGGGTGGGACTTTTAGGTATGAATCTAAGAATTCTGAATGAATTTCAGGATGCTATCCAGTGGCAAGGTTGAGATGTCGCACAGTTCATCGGAGAAGTATTCTCCGGGGGTAAATTTCCTGTTGCTGGCTAGGCTGGGGCCATCACAGAGGAAGTGATATGAGCCCTCTTCCGACTCTTCATCGTGACACCCTCTGCATAAGTCAGATGTGCTAATGCCCATTCTGCTCATGTGGCAGTTGTGACCCGTTAGGATTCCAACAAGAAGGAAAGTTGAGGTCTGCTTTCCCTGAGTAGATAATCTGTTTCTTTCTTAAAGATATTCGGCCAAGCATTCCTTGAAACCCGGCAAGTGTCTAGTGATGACCACCTGTCGTTTGCAGCTTTGAGGAAGTTTAGGTGGATTCTATTCTTTTCTTACTTCAGTGGCATGAGTACCGATGATGCGATTTGGCTTGGATCAAGAGATGGCCCGTTTTTGGCCAATTCATCTGCCATTTCGTTCCCATGTATTTTAGTGTAGCTGTGTTTGTGGTGCTGAGTAATCTCTAGTTATTATGACAGCAATCCATCAGTTTTGACTTTGTGATAAATGAGGAAATAGCTTTAATCGCCACCTGGCTGTCTATGAAGATATCAATATTTCTATTAACTACTTCACAAGTAGCAAGATGTTTTGCGGCATCGCAAACTGCCAGCACTTCTGCTTAGTTGGAAGGCACTGCAGAAATTTGGAAGCTTTATTGCCCTGTTTATGGGTGGGTTATCTGAGTAGATGCCTGACCCTACCCCCTCATTTGTCTTAGAAGCGTCTGTGAAGACCCAACCATGGTTTTCATTTATCACTCGCTTTTCCTTCCAGAATTCCCTTGTTGGGATATCTGTTAGAGTCGGTGAGGTGTAGTCCGTATGTATGTTAATGTCAGTGAAGTTCATTATGTTCCTGTGACCGTAGTGGCCTCTTTTCCAATTGTTACACTGTATAAGTCTTAAAGCACTTTTGGCCGCCAGTTCTTTTGTAAATAGGTCGAGCAGGGCTACTGAAAGGAAGGTTTCTGCGGTCGTTGTAGTTCTTATGGCACTAGTAGCACCAATACCAATACACGCAAGTCTTTGGATTTTAGTCATGATTTTCAGAATGGTTACTTTGTCTAGGGCTGGCCACCAGACCACACATGCATACGTCAGAATTGGCCTTATTATGACTGTATACATCCAATGAATGGTTTTGGGGCTGGGTCCCCAGCTTTTACCAAAAATTTTACAACAAGTGTAGAATGCTATTGAGGCTTTTTTCTCTCTTTCTTTAATATTTTCTTTCCAGTTTAGTTTACAATCAAGAACCACACCTAGATATTTGGCAGTCTCCGAAACACACAGTGGTATTCCGTTTATGGTGGGTGGGTCTATGTTTGGAATGTTATGTTTCCTTGTAAACAAAACCAGTTCTGTCTTTTGTTTCTGTCTTTTTAATGAGCTTGTCGAGCGCCGTTTGTAGGAGGTCGCAAAGTGTAGGAACAAATTTTCCAGAGGCCATTAACACAATGTCATCGGCATAAGTGACAACCTTAACACCGCTCATACTTAGTTTAACTAAGATCTGGTTAACAACAAGAAGCCAAAGCAGAGGGGAAAAGACTCCACCCTGTGGAGTACCTGAACATGTCTTCACTTTTATATTGCTGCCACCCATTTCTGTATTCACAACCCTCGCATGGAGTCAATCCAGTTACCCACTATTGGATCAATTCTGAAGAAATCTAGGGCGTTACGAATTGCAGTATTATCAACGTTGTTGAAGGCCCCTTCTATGTCAAGGAAAGCTACCTGGGTAAATTCCTTGACTTGGATTGATTTTTCAATTGTGCTGACCACTTCGTGAAGCGCAGTCTCCACAGATTTGCCCTTCATATAAGCATGTTGGGCCTGCGAGAGCGCACCATCACTTAGTTTCAAACGAACGTGCGTTTCGATTAGTCTTTCTAAGGTTGTAAGTAGAAACGAGGATAGGTTTATGGGCCTGAAATCTTTCGGTTCAGTATGTGTGGGCTTTCCAGCTTTCGGAATGAAGTTTACATTGACCTCTCTCCATCCGATGGGAATATAGGCGATGTTTAAACATCCCCTGAAAATATCAACCAGAATAGGAACAATTGTATCCTTAGAGCTCTGGAACATAATTGGAATTATACCGTCAGGCCCTGCAGATTTTTATGCTGAAAAGTAGTCAATGCCCAGGATACCTTAATATTATCTACTATTTGATTACCAATAATAGAAAAGTCACTTATGTTAAAGCCCTCGTCCACAGGAGATGTGTATATCACGCAACCTGGGAAGTGAGTCCATATAAGTGATTCCAGGGTCTCAGAGCAGGAGTCTGTCCAGGTATTATCCGGTCTTTTCAGGAAACCGGGAGGGTTATAGACCTTTGACATAACTTTTTTAAGCCTTGCAGCATCATTTGTGGACTCAATGTCCCCCAGGCTGCTCTTTTTGCTTATGTAGTTTAATTTTTGTACGCATTTTTCCTGATCCCAGTCACCAGGTTCATTACTGTGCTTAACCCTATTGAAAAGATTCCTTGAGTTTTTCCTAACCACAGCTCCTTGGACCACCATACGGGGTTGAACCTTCTTTTTCCTTTAGTGATGGGGCAAGCATGTGCATAAGCAGTGTGAAAATTAATAATTCAACTTCACAATTGAAGTTTTAAAAAAGATTTCCTGTTTTTCATCTAATGTCCCGGACATGCTTGGTAAGCTATTTTTCTATCTGTTTAAAAATGATTTGATTCTGTCACAACAAGTGCTATGACAGCGGTTTTACCGTTATAATTAAATGGTGAGGCAGTGCGTTAACTCCCCTCTTTCTTTAAGAAGAGCGTCCCGCGTCTTCCGTAAGTTCTTCTACTCGTTTTAAGAGATTGTTAAATCGAATCTCTTCTTGCTGTTTAAATTGAATTACATTATTTGATGATTTTCGTTAATAAATAATACATAATGTGATTGCTGATATTATAATTAACAATGTAAAAGTTGTTATAATTGGGCTGTTCTTGAATTGACTTTATCAAATTAATGTTGTCAAATTTAATTCATAATAATTTCTAGTTTCAAATTCATCAATACTATAGGTTTTTAAATAATTTTGAATAGTAAATGTGGGATTATCATATGTTTTTCCATCTATTACAGTTTTGTTTTGGAAATTTATCAAATATGTTCCATTTACTGTTGCATTATTCACAACATGTTTTCCGGATATTAAGATCGAACTATCCTTAATAATTTCTTAATCTAAATTCTTTTCTTTTTTTTATTACAAATTGCTTTTTTATTATTTAATATATTTGACAAACAAGTCTCGTTATTATATAGTTTACAAAAATTATATTTTAATTCTATTTTGCAATTTTTCACATTAATATATTCATCTTCGCATTTTGCGATTTCTTTTTCAATTTGTAGTTTCCCATCTTGTTGGCTTATGGCCCTTGTTTCGTATAGTTTACAATTTTTATTTACAGTGGGATATTTTATGAAAACAACAATTATTTCTTCATTCTGAAATATCTTAAATTCTGACACATCCATCAAGTCCGTTATGGTCATGCTACCATGTTCGTGTTCAGGCGCGGTTCCAGGAATTCAGTTGGGGGGGGGGGGGGGGGGGGGTCATGGTCCTTACAGGCAGTCAACCGAGAAAATTGTATAGAAAATACATACATATAGGTACCTAAAAATAAACATGCTGTACCTACTTACAATAAACTCCATACAAAATGCAAATATGTATTTATAAACAGTAAAACAACAAACGACGAATTATTCTATACATAATGTGCATATGTGCATGTGTGTATGTTTGTATTTTAAAACATATTTCTTTAATTTGTTTAGAATTCATATAGTAAAATCAAGTCTTTTTCTAGGCAAATCTTGTAATTATTTCATCAACATATCGATATCTCTATCTCGATGAACATTCATTAAAGCAAAGTAGATATTTTCACTTTTCCAACTAATTCTGTTTTTATGTTGTTTTTTTTTAGGCTAACATATAATTTAAAACAATTTAATATAAATTTAAAAATAATTGTCGTTGATTTTTTTTACTTTTTAAACGAAAAGCTTTTCTTATAATTGAATTATTCGCACACGAAAAATATTTTCACTGAAATTTTCTTATAAAAAAGGTATAATCCGAATTCTGATTCAGAAAATGAACATCAACCAAAAATAAAAAGAAAACAAATTGATAAAGGCATATTTAATTATACCTTTAAACAAAACTACAAAATTATCTTCGACTAATTTTACTAATTAATTTACTTCGACTATGCTAGAATCGGGTAGATTTTTATAGACAATGGCCTTAAATTTTAAACAGCCTGATAATTATAAAGGTAGTTAACAATTTACTAAATTTAAAGCTCTTTACTAAAATTTTCCTTATTTTGAACAATTTTTAACTAGTGCTATAATAACCCTGTTTTCTTAAAACTTACCTAAAAAAATCCCAGATCGTGCAAAAAAGTAAGCAAACAGACTTTTTTCACATTTTGTTTTGTTAAAATGACATAAAGGAGTAAGTATGAAATTAAAGAGATAAAATTGCCATTTGAGGATTTTAACTTTAGGGAAATGTTAAGAAGATAGTACGTTGCTAACTCAATTAAAGTTTGGAAAATCGTCTTTTAACTAAGTATCGTACTAAAAATACTTAAACACGATACAACAAGAGAATAATTATTCTGAATTAACTACATAATTAATAAATTCTTTTGCAAGATGTGTAGGTAGGTTTAAATGAAATAAATAACTTATATTGTAGAATATAAATGCATATGTATGTACCGAAACAAACAAATATAGATGTAAATTATAAAGTTTAACCTGCTGTAGATAGATAGAGATAGATAGATTCTTTATTTTATCATCATAAAGTTTAAAAATTTGTATACTTAAGAACAAAGACATGGCAATACTGCCGTCTGCCTGAGATGACATTTCATAATATGATTTAAAAATAAAAGAAATAATAAAAAGCAAAAATTTTAAAATATAAAAAAAAAATTTAACAAAAGATATGAAGAAATATTTTTATATAAAACAATGATATCAATTTTAACGTGATTTGAAAGACAAAATAATACACAATTTGGTTATGATTAGCTGTTTATAAAATATTATCACTTTTAACGTGATTTGAAACACAAAAGGAATATTATCAAATTTTGTATAATCAGCAACAAAACAATAAATAGTTAAGTATAAAATTTGGTTTAAACTGCAATAAGCGGGTAATCGACTAAGTTTAATACGTGAAACTGTTACGGTAAGAAAGAGCATGTTGGCAATAGTTAAAGAGGCTGAGCCAGCCCATTGCTCCATTTAAAATTTCAAAAAGTTTTTCCAAAGATATAAAACTGTCCCGAAAATGCAACCGATGAATTTCTTGTAGAATAGGACAAGCAGCAACGAAATGGTAAATATCTTCATTCACTCTTCCGCTACATAGATCACATAGCTGGGGCAAGTCTGATCGATGAGGTACAAAGTTTAAATATCTAATTTCAACTCTTGCTCTAAAAATAATACTTATAACCGAGGCTGAAAATTCATTACTAAAGTAAGAGACTTCCGGGGGCAGTTGGTGGTTTAAATGACTATAAATAGCTCTTGAAGTAGATGAAGATGCTCTGAGAAGATTATCCAGAAACATTTTATGATCCACCTTAGCAATCACATCAGCAAACTGAGCCTGCCAATCGGTCACATTAGTTTCTGTTAAGTTTAAACTTGTTTCATAAGATAAAGCTAGTTCGTTCCAGTCTTTAAACGGGGAAGCATTCACTCGAAGTAATTTTCTTAAAATGATTTTGTGAAGACAAGTTTCACTTCTTTTCATCACTCTAGTAATAAAGTTCGCACTTGCCTTCAAATTTTGTATATATGTATTGACTATTCCTGACTCTACACGTATGGCGTAGTTGGGTGTTGAGTTAGGCAAACGAAATATCCTCTTAAAAAAGTTCTTTTGTACAGTTTCAAAAGCTTCGAAGTGAGTGTATCCGAAGACTTGAACGCCATATGCCATGCATGCATTTACTGTCGCGTTGAAAACTTTGTACTTGGGCTTTAAATCAACATTTTGGTTCGAAAAAAACTTTGGCCACATTAAATTAAGTGCCAATTTTTGAAGTGTTTTAGAAAGCTTAAATTGTAGGTCAAGAGGACACCCAAACATTTAAACTCCTGTACAACCTCAATGTGTGTATTGTTTAGAGACCATTTTTCTTCCGCTCGCCTTCTTGATTGTATCTTTTCAAATATAACAATCTTAGCTTTTTGGGTATTAATTTGCAAGCCCCAAGACTGGCAAAATGGACTTAGACGGTTTATTTGCATTTGTAGCGTGAAAGGATTATCAGCAAGCATAACTAGATCGTCTGCGTACAACAGGACTTTGATTATAATGTTAGCAAAATGAACTCCACGCGGAAGAAGCTCGCAGACATCATCTATGAACAGGGCAACTAATAATGGACTGAAGATACAACCTTGAGGAACACCTGTAGTTCTTTCAAATCGATTTGAAAATGTGATACCGTCCCATACCCTTGCATTTGTTGACGAAACAAAACTTGCATACACTTGGAGAAACTTTCGTGACCAATACAAGAGAGTTTGTATATTAAAGCTTGTCTATTGACTTCATCAAATGCAGCTTTAAAATCAACAAAGCAAGTGTATAGTCTCTTTTTCTATCTATAAATTGTTGAGCAATGCTTGAAATAGCAAAGATATGATCCATGGTTGAAAAACCTGGGCGGAAACCGGCTTGAAAGATGCTCAAAAGGCTGTTATCCTCAATCTTTTTTGTGAGCCTTTCATATAGGATAGCAGAAAAAGTTTTTCTTATTGAATTTAAAATTGAAATACCCCTATAAATTTCCGCAGCGTTAGCATCACCTTTTTTAAAAATGGCAAAAATTTCAGATTCGTTGAAACTGTTGGGGACACATCCATCATTGTACAATTTGCTATAGAAAGACACGAGGTAGTTTTTAAAATCAATAGTGCTGTTTTTATAAAACTCGACTGGTATGCCGTCTAGGCCAGGAGCCTTGCTGTTTTTTTTTCATTTTTTGGAGCGTTACTTCCAATTCGGGCAATGAGAATTCTAAATCCAGCTCGTTGACTCTAGTATCAGGTAGCGCGTAATCAAAGGTATGACAGTCTTCATCAGCTGAGAGTAGAGTTTTAAAATGAGCTGCTAACGTCTCAGCTTCTAAAGAGAACTTCATACCCTGATTGCGCCCACCAAGTTCGCGCACTGTCTCAAAAAAAATATCTTTGAGTTTGTGCATTTTTCCATTTTCTTAGACACGTTTTTTAAATAGGTGATTTTCTTAACTGAGCACATTTTTGTAAAATCAATATTAACGCGAAGATAGATGTTTTTGAAAAATTGAGAATTGGTCGTTCTAAACAGTTTTGTAAGCAAACGAAAGTTTACGGAGATTTCTGCAATCCTTATCAAACCATACATTTTTAGCTACAAAAGTGTGTGTACTCTTCAAAGCAAAAGGGGCTGCGGTCTTTGTAACCCGTTCTATACTTTCACACATCACTTCAGACGAGACTGCGGATTGTTGAGGCAGAGATAGTAAGTGCCGAGAAAGGAGGCTTCTATAGAGGGTTGCATTGTTCTCCGACCACTTCAGCTTATTAAAAGTAGAAGGTGTAGCTTGCTGGTTTAACTCCCTTAGCTGAATTTTAATTACAATTGGAAAATGAGCCGAATAGTTGACTAGTGCAACTTCAAAGTCATCGATAATGTTCAGGCAGTCCCCTAAAATCGCAGCAAAGTCAATCACGCACTGTCCCTGCCCGCTAACAAAAGTGAATTCGCCACATGCATCACTATTAAAAGACCCATTTAAAAAGAATTTACCGAAAACTTCAAAAAATTCTGCCGCCCGTTGCGGTTATAAATTGTATCCCTAGAGCATCTACTCTCGGCCAGTGCAAATATTAGCGGAAGAATTTTGATATTCACCAATCCTAGCATTTAAATCACCGACGATTAACAAATTGTCAAGAGAAATGTTATTCATAAATTCCACTAGTTCATCGAAATCGCTTAGCCAATCATTGCAATTTAAATAAATAGGAATAATATAATAGTTTAGGTTGTATATGAAAAATAATTTTAGATTCAATAATTTTAAAATTAATAAGATTACCCCATAAAGATTTTGGAATCCCATATAAAATACCCCCACTGGCTCTTCCATGCAAATTTGATCTTATCGCGGGTGTAAACATTACTTTAAATCTTTGAAATATTTTAGAAATTCATTTTTATTCTTTTCTTCAATAAAAGTTTCTATAAGAATTTAAACATCAGATTGTTGTAAATATTTAAAAAAATCGGAATGTAAAAGCTTTTTTTTGAGGCCAGTTATATTATACAGGCATATATTTAATTTTTGAAAAATAATTGTATTATAGCAGACGACAGAATATACCTATTGTGTTTTATCCCTAACATGGTGTGAACTCCGATTTCCAGATGGCGCTCGCTGCGGTTGGTGGCCAAAAGCGGAAGAAAAGTTTGGAACCACGGTTAACTTCGCTCCCTCGCAGCAGTCAAAGTAATCGTAACAACTGTCACCAAATAGTTCACTAATGAGTGACATGTCTCCGCTGCTGATTTGACAATCAAACTTCTCGAAATTTGGTAAAGAAAAAGTTGATTGTTGATTTGCAATTTGTTGTCTCCTTTAACGAAAATTCTGGCGTTTGGATTTATCTGCAGCAGTTTGTTTTTTGTTTCTATTAGTGTTTTTCTTTTTTTCCTTGATAAAAGTGATTGCTCACGAAATATACTTATTCCGGAGCCTTTGAGCGTGTACGCGGCGGTAATAAGTTTATCGGTGATCGCCGCTGTTGGAAGTTCGATGATGAAAGTTCCTCTTTCAGTGTTGTTGTTGCGAATTTGTCTGGAGCTCTTAAATTGGATTTCTTCGTCTTCATTTAACTTCAGAAGCCCCTTGCAGGTCTGTTTAGCTAATTGGATTGCATCGGTTTCTGTGTCTAAAGGAAGGTGTACCACAAAAGACTTATCGTTTGATTTCCGTGAGAGAATTTCCAATTGGGTTTCAAGCAAATCGTATCTTTCTGTCATTACAGTGAGTTTTTTGCTGAGTTGGGTGTTAAGTGTCTTCAAAGAAAGTATCTTGTTCGAGAGCACCAACAAGTCATTTTTTGTGACTAGATCTTCAAGCTTTTCTTCGAGACTCTCATTTAAGATAATTTTTAGATCAGCAACTGATAATTCACCTATTCCCATATTTGGTGCTTTTGGATGAGAAATGTTTTTGTTGGTAGTGTTTTGTTCAGGTGAAATTTGAAATAAGTATCGCTTGCGGAGAAAACTTTTTTTTTATTTACTTGAATAAATTTAACTAACAATTTGCGGTGTTAGTTCAAAGAGATTAAATGAGTGTTTTTGCGTGGTTTTTCTTAGGAAGTTACTTAAATTTTTTAATTTAATTGAAAAAAATACGAGAGCTTCGAAAATTTTTGCAGTTCCACTTTGACAGTTGAAACGTTAACCTGCTGTATAGGACAAAATAAATACATCCGTAGCGTTTTAAATAAATGTTAATAATATCTACAAAAATGATTTTAGGGAAATCCAAACAATTGATTCTGGATTCAGTTACAGAGCACTTTTCTTAATTCCAACCTCTCAGTATAAACAGAATCAAGCATTAAAATGTATGCATCTTTTTCTCTTGAGCTCTGGGGGGGGCTCATGACCCCCATGACCCCCCCCCCCCCCCCCTGGATCCACCACTATTCGTGTTGTGTAATTTCTTTTATGTCTTGTAAATTTATTCTTACTGATTAGGATTAGTTGATTAAAATGATTTAAAGGTTTCTTTGTTTCCTTTATTTCCTCATGATCACTGCTTTTTGCAGAGTGCTGAGTAGCATCGGAAGAAGAACTGTTGGTGATAATATTTAAATTTTGTCTGGAAAGTGCGTCTGCAACTACATTTGTAGTTCCTGGTTTGTATTTTATTGCATATTCTTCTATGAATGCGTGCCATCGCTTCATTTTAGTGTTAGGGTTTCTTTTTCAGACTGCAAAGGTCAAAGGTTGGTGATCGGTATGGATCTCCAAATTTGTTACCCCGTAAAGGTAGTTTCTCAAGTTTTTTAATGCATATACTATTGCAAATAATTCTCTCTCATTTGTTGCATATGATCGTTTAGTTTTAGTTAAAGTTTTACTAATAAACGTGATGGGTTTGTTGTCCTGAGACAAAACTGCTCCTATTGCATCGTCGGATGCGTCAGTGGTTAATAAAAATTTCTTATTGTAATCTCGTTGGTTTAGCTCGGTTTCTAGAATTAGGTGATTTTTTAGATTTTCGAATTATCTAATGTTATTATGGTTTTCTTAGCCGTATGGGTTGAAACTTGAACGTTTTCGTTTTGAAAATATTTAGCTAGAAGTTTAGCTATATTTGTGTAGTTTCAAATAAACTTCCTATAATATCCTATCATTCCTAAAAATTTTCTTAATTGCCTGAGTGTTTTTGGTTCAGGGTATACTCTTATTGTCTTAACTTTTTCCTCATTTGTTTTTATAATATTCTGAGATAACACATTTCATATCCAATTTCATCAAAATCATCATGTTAGCTTGCTTGAGTGTCTCTACTATCTTTAATATATGTTTGTTATGTTCATCTTTACTATTTGAAAATATTATAATGTCATCTATGTAATCTACGTTATAAAATTTTCCTACATGAGGTCTCAATGTATCGTCCATAGCACGTTGGAAGATAGATGGAGCATTTTTTAATCCGAATGGCATTCTTGTATATTCATACTTGCCATTATTAATTGAGGAACTAGTTTTCTCAATTACTTCTTCCTTTACTTTTATTTGATGGAAACCTGACTCTAAATCGATTGTTGAAAAATATTTAGCCTTCCCAAGATTACTCAATCATTGGTATCAGGTATTGGGTATTTGTCTGAGATTGTGTTCTCATTTAATTATTTATAATCAATAACAAGTCTATTTTGTTGGGTTCCATCTTCGTTAAAAGCTTTCTTTGGTACAACCCAAACTGGGGAATTATACGGACTCTTACTTGGTCTAATAATGCCATCTTTCAAAAGTTTTCAATTTCCTTATTGACAAAATTTTGTACACTAAGTGGGTATGGGTATTGTTTAGTCCAAACTGGTTTTTCGTTCGTTGTGCGGATTTCCGCCGACACGTATGTCCTGAATGGAAGTGATGTATTTAGGGAATTATTAATTTTATTCATTATTTGCTTAGTCAAATTTTCAATACTTTCGTCTGACATTTTACTAATTTTATCATTTCCCGCGAAATGAATTTTTTCCTTCCTATTGTTATAAGTAATTGTTTCATTCTCGAAACTGATGTGAGTATTTATTTGTTTTAATAAATTCGAACCAATTAGCACATCATACTCTAAATCCTTGATAACATAAACTCTTACATCTGTATCAAATATATATATATCATGGTATTTTTCAATTTGAATTTCATTGTTTGGAGTGAAAACTCTTTTTTGAATGACTAATTCCTTTTCTTCTAAAAATAAATGTGGTCTACAATAATTACTTGTAGCTCCTGTGTCTAATAAAATCTTTATTTGTTTGTCATCGACGGTTCGCAATAAGTGTGGTAATTCGAAGTTTGTCCTAAAAAATTGTCTTTATGTTCGTTCAAATTGTTAATACGTTCCATTTTTACAGGGGGTGTTTGTATACTGTTTTTCCTTTCTCTTTTAAATATTGGTCTTTGCTGATTATCTTACGTATTATAATTAGGTTTATGCCATTGCGGCTGATAATTATTATTGTTACGTTGGAAATTATTTTGTGGACTTTGGGGATTGTTTCTGGTATTATCTTGTCTATTAAACCGATTATATGTTCGATTATTACTGTCTTATACTTTTTGTTCATACTTAGTTATAGGTCTACATATGTGCGGTTCTGATTTTTGGTGCCTATTGTGATTTTGGTTCCGTGTAGGAAAGCGTAAATTGTTATTATGTGAATTTTTATTATGTAAAATATTATTTGTAGCTTGAATTTGTGAGGATTGCGATCTATTAAATTGCAATGCAAAATTTGCTCTCACATTATTAGATTCTAGTTCCTGCGCCTTGGCTAAGGCAGATGGTAAATCTTCTGGAGATAACGAAAATATAATATTAGAAAGAGGTGGATTTAAACCTGTAATAAATATTCTTAAAGCGTTTCGTCTGTTAGCTCTGTTTAATTCTTTTGTAATTTCTGACTCTGTACCGTGGGTCATGCTTGTTTTATTAATCAATAAAATTAATTTCTTGTTGACTAAATTGTAATAGTCTATCAAAGTTGTATTACCTTGTCGTAAGACACTTAATTCTTGATAGATAATGTCAGATGGTCGTTTTTCTGCAAATGCAAAATCAAGTCTTGATATAATTGCATCATAGTTTAGTACGGTTCCGTGGTTTGTTAGTATATCATTAGCACCGTTAATTATTTTATTTTTAAGAATGGTTAAGGCTGCGAAATATTTTGGACTTCCTTTTGCGTAAAGGGACAATGAATTATTTGCCGTCTCGCGCCAACTAACATACGATATTGCATTTCCCGAAAATTCTGGTAATGACTTTATAACGTCTAAGGGTTTGTGGCAGGAAATATTTTCATCGATTTTCTGTAACTCGTATTCTGTTACTTATGTATTATTTGTAAGAACCTCAAGGGCTGTTTGTAACGTCTTTATTTCTGATTTAAGAGCAGCCGTGCTAGATTCTATGAGCCTAGTTACAGTTTCCTCGGTAATAGACATCTAAGTATTATTTCTTAAATTAAGGTTACCAAATTCTAACAGTAATTGGTCCAGTATTCTTGTTTAGTTAGTAATGGATTTTTTTTAATCAAAATTAGCTCTGAGCTTCAATAATTGTTTTTATTCTTTGCCTTCTTGTTTTCATTGACTTTTTATTTTAGTTTTATATATTATTTTTTAAATCAAAATTGCATCTATATATATTTTCTTAATCAAAATTACGTCCAAATAACTTTCATCTCGTAATTAATTATTATTAAATAACATAACAATAAAAATTAATTTCTTACTCTCTTTTATTAATTAGAACAGTGATGAAACGATGAATTGTATTCTGCTTTCAATGATGAATTCTGCTTTTGCTATTGATGAATGGCTTTCAATGATTTTGATGATTTCGCAATTTTATTCTTAGATAATTGTTGGTGTATTTTAAAGTAAAACTCAAAGCCTCGTTGCGTGCTTGCCTATCAAGCAGTGGCCAGTAATGACACATATAAGGGAGCCGATATGCAGTCGAGCACTTCAGGTCCAGCCTGGGCCATATCTGTTTTGTCGCTAAACAGGTAATGATGTTGTTCCACCTTTGGTTTGTTTTCTCTATTACATCTTGCTTCAGGTATACCTATATTTGACCTATTTGGTAAAATAGGTAGTATTGTTCCACTTCTGGCGAGTTCGTCAGCCCTGCAATTTCCTGGCATGTCCCTATGGCCCGTCACCCAGCGTCAACTCCTGTGCCATCTCAATGAGAGATGTTTGACAGTTAAGAGCTGCTATTGAATTGGTAGAGACAGATTCCAGGGATTTTATGGCGGCTTGGCTATCCGAGAAGATGCGGATATCTGTGTTAGATATCACGTTTTCTTTAAGCCAAGACAGTACTTCTTTTATCGCCAAAAGTTCTGCCTGGAACACGGTACAGTAATTGGGAAGGCGAAGAGATTTAAATTCATCCTGTCTGAGTACACTCCCCCACCAACCCCGTCATCCGTTTTTGATCCGTCCGTATAGAAGTGGATTGATTCATCTTCCAGAAATGCCAGATCCTCCCAGATAGATCTGGAGGGTATGGTGACCTGGAATATTTTATCGATCTGTAAATGGTGGATGGTGTAGTCAATGTTACTTGCAATTTTTCCGAATGAGTTCAGAATGATGGAGTGACCAATATCATTATTTGTCCACTGTGTGAGGAGGCTTTAAGACGAATGGCTTTTTTTCATGAAAAGAGTGCAACAGTTGCCTTTTTGACTCTTTCTTGTATGTTGGGCTTCCAACTTAGCTTCTTATCTAAGATAAGGGCCAAATTTTTGGCTTCGTCTGAGAATGTAAGTGGAATTCCTTTGATAGACGGAGGGTCTATGCGGGGAATTTTAAATTTCCTTGAGAAGAGGACAACATCTGTCTTATGAGGGTTAACACCCAGTCCACACCGATCTGCCCAGTTAATTAACTTGTTTAAAGCTTTTTATAAGAGTTGCTGAGATGCTTTCCTGATACGGCAATAACAACATCGTCTGCATAGGCAATCACTCTGTAGCTCTCCGCTTCTACTGACAGATCTTCCTGTAGAAAAGCCGCCCAGCTTTGAATTAATCATTCTGCTTGTCATCATTTGATTAATCAACTCGCCAAGCGGAACATCCACATTCAGACCTGACAGTGCAGATGCGATTGCAGATGTGTCGACGTTATTGAAAGCGCCTTCGATATCTAGGAAGGCAACCATAGTGTACTCCTTATGGTGGAGGGAGTATTCGATGGTTCTAACCAGTTTGTGTAGAGCTGTGTCTACCGATTTACCTTTGCAATAAGCATGTTGAGCAGTAGACAGAAGCCTCAAGTCAATGCTTGTTCTAAGAAGGATATCAATCAGTCGTTCAAAAATCTTAAGAAAGAATGAAGACAGACTGATAGGTCTGAGATCTTGTGGGATTACATGGGAACATTTGCCAGCTTTGGGAATTAATACAAGTTTAAACAGCTATTGAAAAGCTTCTCCAAAATTGGTAGAACGATGCCTACGTTCATTTGAAGTTCGGCTGGTACTATTCCATCTGGTCCTACGGATTTGTATGGTTTAAAGCTGTTGATTGCCTATTGTAGCTTGTCCCTTGTAATTAGATCTTGTGGATAAGTTAAACTATTTGTGGACCTTATATCCCAACTAACAAACTCCCGGAGTTAAGCTCTTCAAATCTGAAAAGAACTCCCATAAGATTCTTTTATATCCTATTGCTATACTTAAGAATGAATCTCTTGTTATGAAACTCAAATTCGTCTCATAGCATTTTTATTGTAAGAGCTAAGCATTTTTTAAATTTGAAAGTACTTAAATCCTATATCTAAATCTATTTAAGTCTCATAAGTATCTCGTTATGAAATTAAAACTCTAAACGTCATTTTAAGTCTTTATAATCCCATAATAATACTTCAAGTTTTTTTCAAGATTCTAATAGGACTTACGACGCCAGCTTTGAATATCAAACGAACAGATGTTATAGTTGAATTGTACAGTGCGTTCTTTTTGTTCACAAAACTTGCTTCTGTTCATGTTTCTATCGGATTGGTTATTTGTTTGGCGGTGGAAGATGTAATTTTAGATTTCAAAGAAAAGTTTGATTGTTTTCTTTGCGAGCAAGTTTCTTTGGTCGATTTTTTGTTCTGTTTGTTTACCTAATTTCGGGGTAGTAGTGAATTTGATTATAAATATTATAACAACAATTCTTAGCACCGAAATATACTAAACAAAAAGCACACATTTCAAACTTAAGGTAGTTAATATTACATATATTAGTGTTATTAAAAAGAGGAAACAATCTGCCGAAAAATAGATAGATAGATAGTTGATCGAAACAACCTTATCAATTGTACTAATGGAAATCACCATGAGTATCACATAATGTTTATGGTATATACTGTTGTTGCATCAGCTTTGGAGTGAATAAAATAACACCAAGCTATATCCAGTTAACTTTGATTGTTACTTTATTCGAAAAATTATTAGGATATAATTTAGTTCCATTGTTTCAAAATGTTAATCTAACACAATTATCGATTTTTTGCTTTCTCATTTAAATTTCTTAATAAAAGTTGGCAATTGCAATAAAAAGGAACGCCCCACAGACAATGTCAAATTTAAGTCCCATAAGAGCATTTTAGCTCCCATAAGAAGTACTGTCTCTCAGAGAAAGTTTATATTTACTGAGAGCTACACTTCTTACGGGAGCTCAAACGTTCTAATGGGACTACAACATTTATCTGTGTTGCTTTCCGTTTCATCAGCATCCAAAGATCTCACAGAGATGTTAAAACAAGAGTTAAAGTATCAATCAACAGCAGCCATGTTGCAAAATGAACAAAATGTTTTCATTATATTTGGAGGGTTACCGTAGCTTAAAAAAAATATTCTAAAAAAATTATCTTATTTGGTTTGGCTTCTTACCAAAACTTGTAAAAAGTTGTATAGGTCATATTCATCTTGTTTTCTCTTATTTGCTGTCGATAATAGTTGTATAAAAAATGAATTTGTGTTACTTAGTATACAGCTACTCTACCAGAGAAGAATGAGCGGGGACATTCTTTTTTGTGTTATGTCATTATTTAAAATTTGTGACAGCAGTATATTAACACGACACAAGTAAAATGGCATCTTTAAAAATCAGTTGTTTTTGTCAGTTTTTAATGACAAATATATTGGAAGATTTCAGATAATCTTAATAATGAAAAAGCGTCATATTTTGTGCCACTCTAGATCCAATTTTTATCATAAAAGCACGATAATGACAATAATTGGAAAAAAATATGGTATGAATGATCGCATTTTGTGAATTGTATAAAAACATACTTTGGTGATTTTTGCACCTAAAAAAATATTAATGGTAACCCTATAATAAGATTATAATTAATAACAAAATATTTTAAATATGCATAATTTTGGAAGCGCGTTGTTATTTTTCGAAGCAAAATGTTTAAATTAGAAGATGCAATTTTAATTGCACCAAGAATTTAGCCTACATATGCCATGATTTTTACAAATATAATACGTCAATTAACTTGTGAGACAAATACTCGCACCAAAAAACACATTATTTTTTGACATGAGAGAATCACGAACACACATAAAAACTATTCGCCTACCTTCTTCAAAAAAAGAAATTAAAAATGCGAAAGATATATGTTTTTTTAAGTTTACACACACTCGTTCTCTTTTTAACAACTTCTGTAGCAAGAGACGCACTCCCATAGGAAGAGTTCAGAGAGCTTTACTAGATTTACAAAGCGGCGTCTATAATCGCATAACAAGAATAAAACTCTTCCTATAGGATCAAGAGGCTCCCATAACTAGGCCATTTAAGGCTTTTAACAATCTTATAGGAATCTAGAAGAACTCCTCAAGAGTGCATTTAGCTCCCTAAAATAAGTCTCGTAGCGCTCTCGGAGCGTCTTATGAGAGGAAAAATGTTACTTGGAATGGTCAATGTTATTAACAATTTGAGAGCTACCGGGGAAATGAGTATCTAGTAGCAAAATTAAGCAATTCCTCGAAAGAATTGGTCCATGAGCCGTCTGCTTTTTCTTCTTTTGGATTTTCTTAATTCTTTCTTATATATTTTTAGGGATTGCTTATAGGAGTCCCAGTCTGACACATGTGCTTTTAGCTCGATTGAAAAGCTTTCTGCAGTTTTCATAATTGGCTCAAGTCCTGAATTCCACCAATGCGGCTTCCTTTTACCCCTTACTTGAGTTAGAGGACAGGAGATTGTCATAGATTTGTTCAGGGCCAGAGTGAGTTCATTGACTTTATTGTCTAGTTCACTTATGTTAGAAGGTGGGCTCAAAAGTGTAGGTTTAAATAGACTTTTAAGTGTTTTCCTATATCTAAGCCAGGGGAACGTTACGAAATCCCGCATCACAAAATCCCGCATAACGAAATCCCGCCAATTGAAAATGATTTTTGTTGGGGATTGCGACGTCACGAAAATTGGTCCAGTAAAGAAATCCCGCGTTTCGTTTGCGGGATTTTGCTACCAATCTTTTGCGGGATTTCTAATACATTTTTTTTTATTTTTTTAAAAAAATTCGAGTTTTTTGAAAATATTTTTGGACAATCCAAATAAATGGGCGGGGCCACGGAAAAAATGAAAAAAACGCTAAAAAGGCATTTTAAGCTAGAAAAAAATCATGGAAAATGTACAAAAATAGGCCTTAAAAAGTAAAAAAAAGTAAGCTTAAAATGGATTTTAAGCGTTTTTTAGGAATAATTCAATTAGTTTTGAATTTTTCCAAAAAAATGCAAAAACGCTTCAAAAATATTTTAAGCGTTTTTTTAACAATTATTTGCTTAAAATAGCTTTTAAGCGTAAAACAAAATGAAACCAGGTTAAATATCTCCAAGAGAAATATTTTATTGAGGAGGCCTTTCCTCCTCTGAGTTCTAACAAGAACTGAATTTTGTTCCGGAATCACTGTTGCTTAAACTTTTTTTGTTTTTTTTTTTGAACTGGCACTATCTAGATCACGAATATGCATTTTTGATGCTTCTAGGACGTCTAGTTTAGCCGCAAATCGAGTTTAAAGATAAAGTCGATTTTTCATATAATGCGATGCATCAATGGATAGGTACCACTTCCTAGATTACGAATAAGCATTTTTTGAGTTGCTAGGACGCGAAGCGGGGTAGGCAAGGTACTTTTGTACAAGAAAACTGTTACATTGGCGCCTGCCTGGCGACTGAACATACCCTAAGTGGAGCAACGGAGTTGCGTGAGCGGGTGTGCCCCCGAAAAAGGGAGTTAAAATCCTTAGAACCCGCGCAGCGGGCCACCCAAGGTACTGTTAAACAAGAAAACTGTTGGTATAGGCGGCTGCCTGGCAACTGAACATACCCTAAGCGGAGCAACGGAGTTGCGAAAGCGGGTGTGCCCTCGAAAAAAGGAGTTAAAATCCATAGAACCCGCGCAGCGGGCCACCCAAGGTACTGTTAAACAAGAAAACTGTTGGTATAGGCGCCTGCCTGGCAACTGAACATACCCTAAGCGGAGCAACGGAGTTGCGTTAGCGGGTGTGCCCCCGAAAAAGGGAGTTAAAATCCTTAGAACCCGCGCAGCGGGCCACCCAAGGTACTGTTAAACAAGAAAACTGTTAGTATAGGCGCCTGCCTGGCAACTGAACATACCCTAAGCGGAGCAACGGAGTTGCGTGAGCGGGTGTGCCCCTGAAAAAGGGAGTTAAAATCCTTAGAACCCACGCAGCGGGCCACCCAAGGTACTGTTAAACAAGAAAACTGTTGGTATAGGCGCCTGCCTGGCAACTGAACATACCCTAAGCGGAGCAACGGAGTTGCGTGAGTGGGTGTGCCCCCGAAAAAGGGAGTTAAAATCCTTAGAACCCGCGCAGCGGTCCACCCAAGGTACTGTTAAACAAGAAAACTGTTGGTATAGGCGCCTGCCTGGCGACTGAACATACCCTAAGCGGAGCAACGGAGTTGCGTTAGCGGTACAGAGGACCCAAGAAGAGAGTTAAAATCCTTGGAACCCGCGCAGCGGGCCAGGCAATGTACTTTTCTGCAAGAAAAGTGTTACTTTTAATCAAAACTGTTCAAATCCCTTTGTGATTTTTTTGTCATCCTGAAAAGGACGGATTGGGATACCTCCGGGTTTTTGGTAATCATACCTTTTATGCGAGGGTGGAGTTTTGGGCAATATTTGATAAGAAGGTTGTCTTATCAGTTGTTGTCCTTCTGCTCAACACCCTCTGCAGCTTTTCATTCCTCTTCATCGCCTTTGTGATTGGTAGGTCTTCTCCTCCTCGAACTTTATCAACAGCCAACTTGGCAAGTATTGTCTCCTTCGCCAGGTCGCCAATGAGCTTGTAAAGGCCAGCGTGAGTTTGGCCAACAAATACCTTTAAACGCCTGTGCCATGCCTCCACGTTATTTTGGGTCCTGGGAAAGTGGGTGTGGCTTGCAGAGGCTCCTGTGGTCCAAAATGCTGGGCTGTACCGCCGTTGCCGTGCCGGTACCCACATAGTTCTTTCTGAACCACTTGGCCAGCACTTTGGTCTCAGGGTGTTGAAGAGAACCATACAGAGCCCTGAAGTAATCGCCGACTTCTTCAGGTGGCACAAAAGCCAGTGCCTTCAACATTCGGACTTCCTTAGCAAATCCTTCTTCGTGGCCATATTTTCGTGATATGTCAAGATTCTGAACTTGCCGGTAAATTATCTGCCCGAAATGGAACAGGCATCCGTGCATCTCGGCCTGTTGAAAAAACTCTTTAGCGTTGATAACGGCCATTTCGAAGTCAGAGATGATTACATCTGGCCTCAGATGGATATTGTTTTGGCACGCAAACTGTAGCAATTGGATCCAAAATTCCTTGTATGCTTCGTTTGATTTCTTGATCAGCATGCAAAAAACAAGGGGGACTACGATACCATCCAAGTAGCCATGGAGTGAAAACAGTTGCCCCATTATGGTGGGAACTACTGCAAATGTGCCGTCCACGAGCTAGCACTTTGTGGGAAAAAAGTGCGTATACGCCAGAGTGCATATTTTCACGATTGTTTGTTCTGTGCAAATATGTGGGAAACCTTAGCTAAATTGAACTAGCAAGTATAAATCAAATAGGGAAAACAAAAACCAACAGTCAGTGCCTACAGTTTGAGAATTCTCGATATCTATTATATAGCAAATCTTTGAAACATTCATTAATTGATTTTTAATTTAAGCTCAAATCATGTGGGAGGTATGTGGATCATGGAGATGAGTGACGTCGAAGAAAAAAAAAAAACTCCGATCGTTGTCTTCTCAATCGAAATATGCATAAGAGCTTCCTTGTGCTCACTTACACTACGCTCAATGAGTATCATCTCCGAATCAAAAAAAAAAGATTGAGAGTAAGTATTCGAAAATGATCTCCAATACATACAACATGAAGTGTAGATTCCCAATATGGAAGTGTTTCCGGTTCGTGAATTCGTACCGATTTTAGACTGGAAAATTTATATTTGGTCACATACATTTTTGAAAATGTGATTTTCAGGTCTAAGATTCGGCCAGAAATTCCTTCATCCGGTACACCTTTTCGCGCCATTATCAAACCGCTCTCTTTCGAAAGTTCGAACTTGAGCAGGCTTACTATAGCGGGCTATAAAAAGCTCTTTTTGATGCAAAATTTTCCTTCTTTAACTTCTTCTTTCACAGGACGTAATTTTCCGTCCTAGCGCGTAAGTTATTTCGGTTCGAAACATAATGTATATTTAAAAAAATGTCTTATTTTATTTAAAGAAAAGTTTTAAAGTTAAAATTAATTTAAATAAATCAAATATAAAAAAAAAAACTAAAATATACAGATATTGTGAACGAACGAAATTGCGCGCACGGGAAGTACAACGAAATCAAATAAACGCATGGTTCGATTTTTAAAACACATGCTAGTTTTGTGTAGTATTAAACAAAACCACATGGTTATAATTACCAACTATTTAAATTATTGTATTTAAAATAAATTGGTCGAACTGCAAAAAAAAAAAAAGAAGAGAATTTAATAAGCATACCGAAAAAGTGTAAAAAGTTATACCCAAATCTCATAAGAAAAAAAGTTCATGCAAAAACGGTGTTAATTTACTATTTACTAATTTACACCAAAAATGAGTACAAGTGATATTAACTCGTTAAAAGAAGGTGATTCCCTAAAGTAAAACCTAGAAAAATAACTCCGGAAAAAATACTTACCTTACTGAAAAACAGTGTGGAAAAAAATATACTTACCCTGCAGAAAATATAACCTAAATAAATATAATTACCCTACAGAAGAATTATCTGGAAAAAAAAATACTTAACCTACAGAAAATTAATCAGATAACCAAATACTTATACCCTACAAAAAAAAGTAACCTGGAAAAGAAAAACAAAAAAAAAAATATATTCTGAAAAAAAGAGAAATACTTATGTACCCAGCAAAAAGTGAGAGAATACTAAGAAAAAAAAACTATTTTCATTAAACACCGAATTCCGAAACAACATAATCAAGCATCCAGATCATCTGTACAAAACAACCACCAGTAAACTCTGACGTCACCATCTCCATCCACAACCATCTTCACCAGTTCCACAATGTTCATCCTAACTATTTTTTTTATATAATTTTTGTTATAATTTATCTTAAATTTTTTTTATATAGCTATTGAACGTCATTTCCAATTAAATTACCTTTTTATCAATTTCTATACTCCCTCTCTTATCTAAATTTATCAACGGCAATAGTAACTTATTTTTTTTTTTAACCTTCATACAGTTTATTTTACTAATTTCAAAAAAAAATATAAATTTTCCTTAGAAGTGTATATTCTGACAACGATTTTGGAGCGGTGCACCTCATCAAAGTTCATCGTCAGTTGTTTAATTTGTGGTAAGTCCATTGTTTACATTACATTACATATAATTTTGTTAAAAAAAATAAAACGATATTCCACGGAGGGAGCGATTACTGTGAAAATTTTTTAAGAAAAATTCGATTCTCATATAAGTTTAAGAGAGCAACCTATTTTGACAGCTACGAAGTCAAACATTACATACGGTTTCTATTCGGCTCTATCCATATACAATAATGGTGTAACAGAGAAACAAAAAAAAAAAATCATATACTTTGCCAGCGTATCAGTTGAGAATTATGATAAGGTACTGTGGGGAGCATAAAAAAAGTATTTATTATTTTTTTTTAATTTAATTAAACATTAATTAATTTAATTAACATTCATTTTGATTATAAACAAAAAAAAACATTATATTGATGAATTGTTGATAAAATTTTTGAAATAATTTTCAGTAATTTACCAGTTATTTAGTATTTTGGAAATTCGATTTGGTTATTCAAGTGTAAGAAATATTACGAGAGAATTTTTTTTTGGTAGGTTACTGATTGTTGGTCATACTTACCACATATATGCATAAATCATAATCCTTTTTCTTGTATATTGTAATAAATTATTTTTAGGTATTCTTAGGATCTTATTTTTTTGTTAGGATATAAGTTCAATTAATAAAAATTGTCAGAATGATTTTTGAAATGAAAAAAAAAAGAATTCGGCCTTTTCTACTCATGGGTGAATAATACTCTGGGAAATTTCGATCCACACAATTTTCAGCATTCAGAATTAAGACTTTCAAAATGAGTTCAGATTAAATAAGTCAGGGGTGGATGTGACAAGAAGTAAGGGTAAGCTATGAGAAGATTATTAGTATAATGACGATATTGTTTTAGATTTTGTTTGATGATTTGCTTCTTTAGGGGCTGCTGTAAATAGGAGGACACAGTAGCCAAGGTTGTATCCTTCAGGATACGTGGGTGGGCATAACCTCAGAGAGACACTTCCATCTCACTCTCTCCTCACTAGAAAAGTTTGATATCAGTGTGGCCAGTCAAGACGAATTCGGGCTCTATTTTTATGAACCCGTTTAATTTTTTTAAATTCCCTTTCTTTCGGCATGTAAAACGTGACGACCGTCCAGTGCTACCACGGCAAGAACCCCCCACCACCGACGAGCTAGGACGTGCTATATTCTAGCATGCCACGCGGTGGTGGCCTGGACACCCTTTCCTACCTCCTGCCAGGATCACCCCATATATCCTGTAAGCTATGGGTTGTAATGGTGGTAAAAGGGAGGTAAGGTTTTAGGGTTATCGATGGACTAGTTCAAATTGTGCTGTCGTGATTTGTGTTTAAGGGTTATAGCACCTCTTGTAGTTAGAGAAAATGGAACACAATATCGATAATCCTTGCCGATAACACCTCGGTTCCGTTCCAGGTGGCGCCCAACGTGGGGCCCGATTCGTCATTGATTTTTTTGTTATATCTTAGTTGAAGTTCTTAAGTTTACAAAAAAAGAACTTAGTTTGTTCTTGATATTTAATCCGACTTTTGATTGTGGTTGGTCTACGACATATTCTTTTTATTAGTGTGAAACATTAAGTGAAATTTTGTTTGTCCAGTAAATGGGTTTGAATATTTTCCTCGTTTAGTCTGTTGCGATAAAATTTTTCTTCATGTTTGACCAGTAGCAGTCTATGAATTTCATTGGTTGTGGTGAATCCGTATTTTCAAGCACGGCTGGAATTATAGTTGTTCAACAACTTTACTTTTGTAATTTCTTATTTTGATGAAAACCCAGCAATGTTCGTCCGACAATATAAGCTCGAGAAGTTCAGTATTGTGTCCGTTGCGAATTGCAATGTTTTCTCAATCGTTTGTTACGTTAACCAACTGATAACAATTCAAATAATAGCATTTTCAGAATTTCAATTAAACACCCAAATTTTTCTAGTGAGTATACAAAAAAAATTTTAAACCATCTTCATAACTATGCCTATACCTGTCACATTCACCAGACAAACACATGATTAGTACAACAGATATTAAGTTACTTTTTGATTTAGGATTGAATGTTATTCTAATAAAGTTAAGATACATTTTTGATTTAGTTTTTGATAATAATAAGATTTAGTTTATCATTTTGAGATTTTTTAGATTTTGAATTTTTGTTTTTGAATAAGGAATTTTCTTTTATTTTATTATTCCTTCAAGTAAATTGTTCGGTTTAGTTTTTAAGTAAATTGTTTTGCCAATTTATTGACACATTAGCTTTAGTTTTTCTTATTAACAATAAGCTAGTTAAGGTTCCTTTGCCTTTTTTATTTGTTTGTTTTGACGAGTTTGTACTTGATTTATTTCTAAGGGAAAGACGTTTGTATGTCTTCGCCTGGTAGAAGTTTTTCACCCTATTATTTACGCTCCGGTCGTGGTCGCGGAAATTGTAGTAGCAATCGACGCAATTATAATCGACGAAAACCATTAAATAATCTAACCAATCAGAACGCCATGCCTCAAACTAATCCTACGGATACAGAGGATTCGTCTGGTAGAAATATCCAGCCACAAGCCAATGTGAACCCAGATATTTCTGCTCAAGGTTCTTCCAGTAGCACAGCTATACCATCCCCAAGCCAAGGTCAAACGCAAAAGCAACCCAATAATAATGAGATATCAGATTTACCAGCGTTTATTCAAGGTCTCGTTGACGCTTCATTAGGAGTCGCCAGGGCTGGAGACTTACAAGTCATCCGCAAGGAACTTGAAACAAATCGAGCAGAATTGAAAAAGCAAATGTCGGAAACTATCCGCGAATGCCTAATGGCTCAGACCCCGACAGCCAGTGGTGAATACGAAATTCGGAGACGCAACCCTCCACAGCCAGCATCTAGCTTTCCTATTCCTCAACCACCCACTGCACCAGAAACAGCTCCGAGATCTGGGCGCTCTAGTAATCTCAACCCTAATGAATCTTCATGATAATACAGGTAGGACCTCGTTAGACAATAATTTGCAAGCTAATACCTCTAGGAGTTCGAATTTCAAGGTCCAAATTTCGAGACAGATGTATGACCGTCGACAAGGCCCTAATGAATCATTCGACGATTTCTTAATGGCTATACAAAGAATTAATACTAGACTTCTCTGCCCTAAGTCCAATAATGAAATCATAACACTCCTCAAGCAAAACGTACATAGACGCATGGGTGAGTTGCTCTTAACCTACAGAGCTCAGAGTCTCAATGAAATGACCTACGTTTGTCGCAATATTGAAAAATATATCAAAGAGCAGGTCATGTCATGTCAATGTAGACCCTGAAAGCTCTGCAGTTGTGACCTCAGATTCCATCGAAGCCTTCCAAATGCAGAAGGATTCTAGTAGCTACACCTGCTGGAATTGTAGGAAGTTAGGCCACAGTTTCAAGGAGTGTCCAACTGAACAGAGGTCCCTGTTTTGCTATCGCTGTGGGAAAGAAGGTATTACATCTCCGCAATGTACCAGTCCAAAATGTTCGGGAAACATTCGGAAGGGCAACCCGTCATCCGGGACGGCTTGCTCTCAGAACCGAAAACCGGCATCTTAAACTTTCCGAATACAAATTCCCAATCTAATTCTAATTCTCCACAATTAGATCTAAACCAGCCAGTACAAATTCTTAAAAGACCAGTCGCCATAGACCGAGAAAATTTAGTTTTACCACCTCCAATAATTACACCTATAAAAAAATCCCTACACGAATGTATTACCGCCTATAATGCCGCCAGAGAAAGAATTTTCAATAAAACAAAACCCAACATATCTTTTAGAATTTCAAGGATTCGAAATATTAGTAAGAAAAAGAAAGAAACCATCCGGAACATCGAATCTACTGTATTGTGTTGTACCAACGATCCTCGACCATACGCCGATGTTATGATTAATAATGAAAATATGTTAGGACTGCTTGACAGTGGTGCCTGTGTTAGCTGCTTTGGTGCTGGTGGAGAGGATTTTCTGAAGAAACATAATATTCATATTAGGAAGGAGTACGTTTCCAAAGTCAGGACAGCAGATGGTCATCCTAAGGCAATTATAGGCAAATGTATAGTTAGAATCACGTACGAAGACGAAACGAAAGAAATAGAACTGTTTTTAGTCCCAACATTGAAACAGAGATTGTATTTAGGGGTCGATTTCTTGAATGCTTTTGACATTAAGTTGATGAAAGCGAACTCCTACGTTAAATTGAATTCCGAAATTTCCTCACTAGCACCTTATTTTGATTCGACAAAGATGCGTGAACTATCCAAGGAAGAATCCAGGAAACTTAAGGCAGCCATCAGCATGTTCCCATCCTCTGCCACTCTTGGCCTAGGAAACACCATGCTGGAGGAACATGCAACAGGCGATGCCGAACCAATAAAACAACGTCATTATCCGGTTTCTCCAGCGGTGCAAGAGCTATTATATGAGGAACTGGATCGTTTACTTGCCATGGGCATTATTGAAGAAAGTAATAGCCCATGGAGCTCTCCAGTAGTGTTGGTGCGTAAACCCGGGAAAAACCGGATGTGCCTTGACTACCGGAAAGTTAATGAGAAGACGAAAAATAGTGCGTATCCTTTCACTCATGTACAGGCTGTGCTTAGTCGTATTTCAGATACACACTATATTTCTAGTGTGGATCTGAAAGACGCCTTTTTGCAAATACCGCTTGAGCAAACATCTAGGGAGAAGACAGCTTTTACGGTTCCCGACAGGCCCCTATACCAATTTAAGGTAATGCCCTTTGGCCTTTGCAATGCACCTCAACGTCTTTGCAAATTAATGGACAAAGTGGTACCCCACGAATTAAGAGAAAACGTCTTCGTTTACCTGGACGATCTTCTGATAGTTTCACGAACCTTTGAAGAACACATACACTTTTTGAAAATCGTTGCTGACAGACTCACACAAGCAGGTTTGACTATAAACCTGGAAAAATCAAAGTTCTGCTTTAAAGAACTTAAATATCTAGGTTATGTGATAAGCGATGGCTGTCTGAAGACAGACCCAGCAAAGGTGTCCGGTATACGAGATTTCCCCATTCCTCAGAACCAGCGACAAGTTCGCAGATTTCTCGGCATGTCGGGATGGTATCGTAGGTTCGTGCGTGACTATTCAACCCTAGCTACCCCTATTACGAACACCCTGAAAAAGAATACAAAATTTGTTTTTGACAGTGAAGCAATAGAAGCTTTTAACAAGATAAAAGATATGCTTACGTCAGCCCCGGTTTTAGTAAATCCGGACTACAATAAGACTTTCATCATTTTGTGCGATGCATCTTCAACAGGCATCGGAGGCGTATTGTGTCAGAAGGATGACGAGGGGAACGAACCTCCCATATACTATTACTCGCACAAATTAAACAAGGCCCAATGTAACTACAGTGTTACCGAAAGGGAATGCTTATCAGCAGTTTTGAGCATAGAACAATTCCGACCTTACGTAGAAGGATATCATTTTGTAGTTGTGACTGACCATGCGAGTCTCAAGTGGTTGATGAGTCAAAAAGACCTCAGTGGAAGATTGGCTCGGTGGAGTCTTAAGTTTCAAGGATATGATTTCAAGATAGAGCATCGTATCGTATATTCCCCTCATAGCTTGCGCTCTTAGAACAGGCTTGCATTCGGTCATCGGTATATCGCCTTACGAGGCTGTGTTTGGGCAAAAGATGGTAGAACATGGATCCGACTACGAGTGTATACGAAAACTTGGCTGCTTAAACAATTGGGAAATTGATATCATTTCTAAGAACTCTAAGATGAATATAATGCACTCTGCTTTGAAAAATTCTCTCGAAAAGGCTCAACGGACGTATGAACACCAATACAATACAAGAAGTAAGAACGTAGCGTACAACGTGGGTGATGTTGTTTTTAAAAAGAATTTTGTGTTGAGCGACAAAATGAAAAAGATTAACGCTAAGCTATGCCCGAAATTTATTAAGGCAAAGATAATTAGAATCGTAGGGAACTATTTGTACGAGCTAGAGGATGAAAGTGGAAAAGTTATGGGAATCGTTCACTCGAAGGATATTAAAAAGTAGTTCTGTTTGAAAATTCCGGCTAGTCTAGTCTGAGCATGAGACGTATTTTCGGGCGTGGGTCAATTAAAAAAAAAAAAAAAAAAAAAAAACGTTAGTCAAATTTCGTTAATTGTTTCATTTCTTATCCATTTTTTTTGGCAGGGCTCAAAAATGTCTAAGTTGTGTGGGAAAAAAGTGCGTATACGCCAGAGTGCATATTTTCACGATTGTTTGTTCTGTGCAAATATGTGGGAAACCTTAGCTAAATTGAACTAGCAAGCTAGCAAGTATAAATCTAATAGGGAAAACAAAAACCAACAGTCAGTACAGTTTGAGAATTCTCGATATCTATTATATAGCAAATCTTTGAACCATTCATTAATTGATTTTTAATTTAAGCTCAGATCATTTGGGAGGTATGTGGATCATGGAGATGAGTGACGTCGAAGAAAAAAAAAAAAACTCCGATCGTTGTCTTCTCAATCGAAATATGCATAAGAGCTTCCTTGTGCTCACTTACACTACGCTCAATGAGTATCATCTCCGAATCAAAAAAAAAAGATTGAGAGTAAGTATTCGAAAATGATCTCCAATACATACAACATGAAGTGTAGATTCCCAATATGGAAGTGTTTCCGGTTCGTGAATTCGTACCGATTTTAGACTGGAAAATTAATATTTGGTCACATACATTTTTGAAAATGTGATTTTCAGGTCTAAGATTCGGCCAGAAATTCCTTCATCCGGTACACCTTTTCGCGCCATTATCAAACCGCTCTCTTTCGAAAGTTCGAACTTGAGCAGGCTTACTATAGCGGGCTATAAAAAGCTCTCTTTGATGCAAAATTTTCCTTCTTTAACTTCTTCTTTCACAGGCCAGAAATTCCTTCATCCGGTACACCTTTTCGCGCCATTATCAAACCGCTCTCTTTCGAAAGTTCGAACTAGACCAGGCTTACTATAGCGGGCTATAAAGAGCTCTCTTTGATGCAAAATTTTCCTTCTTTAACTTCTTCTTTCACAAGACGTAATTTTCCGTCCTAGCGCGTAAGTTATTTCGGTTCGAAACATAATGTATATTTAAAAAAATGTCTTATTTTATTTAAAGAAAAGTTTTAAAGTTAAAATTAATTTAAATAAATCAAATATAAAAAAAAAACTAAAATATACAGATATTGTGAACGAACGAAATTGCGCGCACGGGTAGTACAACGAAATCAAATAAACGCATGGTTCGATTTTTAAAACACATGCTGGTTTTGTGTAGTATTAAACAAAACCACATGGTTATAATTACCAACCATTTAAATTATTGTAATTATTTAAAATAAATTGGTCGAACTGCAAAAAAAAAAAAAAGAAGAGAATTTAATAAGCATACCGAAAAAGTGTAAAAAGTTATACCCAAATCTCAAAAGAAAAAAAGTTCATGCAAAAACGGTGTTAATTTACTATTTACTAATTTACACCAAAAATGAGTACAAGTGATATTAACTCGTTAAAAGAAGGTGATTCCCTAAAGTAAAACCTAGAAAAATAACTCCGGAAAAAATACTTACCTTACTGAAAAACAGTGTGGAAAAAAATATACTTACCCTGCAGAAAATATAACCTAAATAAATATAATTACCCTACAGAAGAATTATCTGGAAAAAAAAATACTTACCCTACAGAAAATTAATCAGATAACCAAATACTTATACCCTACAAAAAAAAGTAACCTGGAAAAGAAAAACAAAAAAAAAATATATTCTGAAAAAAAGAGAAATACTTATGTACCCAGCAAAAAGTGAGAGAATACTAAGAAAAAAAAACTATTTTCATTAAACACCGAATTCCGAAACAACATAATCAAGCATCCAGATCATCTGTACAAAACAACCACATCTCCGAACCCTGGTTTCGATCTATTTTGCCTGATTTATTTTACCTCCTTGATTTTTTTTCAATTTTTGTAATAATTCTCAAGTTTCAAATCCGAAATTTTATTCTTTAATAAACCTAACAACTCTGTTGTCATTCACGCGAGTGTTACTGTTTTGCCAATAATAATTAATTAATTAATTTGCAAATTTAAGAAAATCAGATTAATTTCAATTAAGTTCTCTAAATTGAGTGCCTTTATTATTTTATAAACGTCAACATTCATCATTCTCCCTCTCTCATTCGTTAACTGATTTACTGATATACATATTAGATTTGCCTTGTCTCTCCTGGTGAGTGCAATTTTTATTGTATATGTTCTGCCATCATGAAGCTGAACTTTTTGATACTGCATAAATAAAAAATCGTATTTTCTTCTTGACCCTAACTTGTTGTAAGCCGCTGAAAATCATTGGATGTTGACCACCTTTTCGTGTATTGCGCCCTGATGCAGCTACCCTCGCAATTATTGAAAACTTTGCTCATCTCAACCTATATCGGACAAACAACTTTAGCATTTTGACTCATCTGTTGCGGTGAGTTCAATTTTTAGTAGATGTTCTGCCTTTAGTCTTTTCGATACTACATAAACAACTATTGGTTTCTTTCTCTCGCCAACAACTACAATAACAACATCTGTAACTATTGTGATCTATATTTAAAAGCTGCCACAACTCTACATTTGTCAACTTGTCGATAGCTTATACTTAAACCTTTTTTGAACTTTGTCCGAACGTCACAACCTGAAAGTCCAAGCTTATAAAAATCATCTTTTTACACTACGAGTCAATTAAAAAGGGACAAAAAAAAAAAAAAAAAAATAAAAAAAAAAAAAAAAAACAAAATTACAAATATACAAAAGCTGCTAAAATTAATGGTTATTCAAATAAACTAAAACTTATTAAAATGGATAAATCTTCACCTTGCGGAAACCCAAACTGCATGATAACCGCCAAAACAAACGAATGGGTATCTTGTAATGGTATTTGTGGAAAAATTTTCCATCCAATTTGTACGGGTCTCGGAAGAAGTGCTAAAGCTCATCTGGCTGAATATTCTGAGCATTTTAGATTTTATTGTGATGAGTGTAGGAACATAACATTCTCACACATTATGCTTGCTCTTAAATGCAACAATGAACGAGTTGACGAATTATCGGACTCAATTTCGGAACTCAAGAAAGAGATTCGTCATAGCTTTAACTTAACGAACGAACTTTTGGCCGAGAATAATGAGTCTACAACCAAAAGCCTCGATAAATACCATCAAATTTTCAATAAGCACCTATCTAATATCGAAACCCTGTCAAAACAAGCCCTCACTAAATCCTGTGAGTGCATTGACAACTTCAATTCAATACCCAACCATCTTAACTCTCACCTTATTAATATAACGAAATCGGTCGCTACCATTAATACCCAGCACGAACCGACAACATGTACGCTCTCAATAAACTCCATACAAGACAGTTTGTCAAGGCTAGAACAAACTATAATCGCTCAATCTAAAGCACTCAAGTTTATTGATATGGACTTTTCAGCTACTTATGGTAAGCTTTGCAAAGATTCATTAGTCCTCGCCGACATCTTAGTGAAAGAATCTGTTGCCACTCGCATTGCCATCTCTGAGGTTTCTGAAGATGTGAAACGAGTGTCTAGTAAAAGCGATTACGTTTCACCTGATCCATTTTTTTTCAATAACAAATCAATACACCTTGAACTTGAAGATATTGACTCCGCTGCCCAACTTACCAACGCAAGCTCTTCATCTGCACCTGACACTTCTCCATATTTAGTTGCTCAAGATGCTCCACCAGATACTACGTCAACCATCCTTCCGCCAACATCACACACCATCAACATCAACAAACTATCGCACGTCGAACCTCATGCTCCGAAAACCTCGCATGAGCTTACAAACGAAGACTCCTCTTCGCATACTCATACAGCACCGAAATCACCAAACCATCCTCTACCATCTCGCATTATTGACAAATTCGGTACAACTTGGTCTGCCACTGAATGGAACAATCGCTTAAAAAAACTTAATGCTAATCAACCGACTGATTCTAAGATGTCAATCTTTTTTGTCAAAGGTGCACCTCAAAATACTAGTGTGTCTTCAATTCTACATTATCTTAGACATAATTACGGGTTTTATCCCTTCAACTGTTATCGTCATGGTCTTGGAATTTTCAAAATCTCCATACCGCACACTTACGAGTGGCTTTTCTCCTCATCCTCGATCATTCTTAAAAATAGTACTATGAATATTTCAAAACCATACTCAAAAAAAAATTTTACTTGTAACTCTAGGTTTAAGCATATTTCTAAATTTAATAATAAGTCATTTCTTAAACCCAACCTTAATTTTTCCACTCCTAACGACTTATCTAACAAGTATCCTAATTTCCTTCCATCCCATGTCCTTAATCCATCTGTATCCTCAAATCCTGCAACTCACCCTTTAATAAATACTCCCCCCAATCAAGATAAATCCACACTTCCACCTAACCATTACACGAATTCCATATTTTGTTCCAACCCCATTTCAAACACACCTCACATCCAATGCCAAAGACCTCCTTCCATCTTTTCTTCTTCATCGGTAACACCTCCCTTTCTAGATCCAATTCTACCTCCTTCAGTAAAATTGACTAAACGGTTTTCAAGTTCCTGTGAGGATGGTCGTTTCGTCATGTCACGCTTGCGTGATCCAAAAACGTATGCCAATGTCAGGCTTTATCTCGCTTTCTTACATGACAAACCAGATCATACCTGCATTGACGGGAAAACTAAAACAAACCTAGAACTCTTAATATTAAAAGAAGGTCTTCCTGTTGCTCTATTAGCTCTAAAAAAAATCTTCATCCAATATCATGAACATTTTGATATTTCACCTCTCCATGTAGTTAATGACCTCTCTGCTTATTCTAATTATCTGAGTTCCAAACATCGATCTTTCACTGCTGATGAACAGCTTTTTCGTCCCTAACTACATACCCTTCCAACCGACGTCTGATTACTTTAATAATCATAAATGCCTGTCAATATACTATCAAAACGTAAGAGGCCTTCGTACCAAAACCAGTGAAGTTTATATTAACTCCCAAAAGCTTCCCTATAATTTATTTGCCTTAACTGAAACTAACCTTTCCCAAGATATTGCAAGTAACGAGCTTTTTACCTCTGAATTTACGGTTTTTCGTAAAGATGTTTCAAATAGTTCTACTCTAAATGTTAATAACCCATCAGGTCGTGGTGTTTTACTGGCTCTCCATTCCGATTTTGATGCATTTTTAATTGATATTCCAAATACCTTAGATCTGCAATTGATATGTGTTAAAATCAACTTGACTAAACGTAGTCTTTATATTTTTTGTGTTTACATTCCTCCAGCTCAACCCACAAATGAATACGAAGCTTTTGTTAACGCAGTTGACTATGTTGTTGACTCAGCTAAGCCTGAGGATGACTTCATTATTGTTGGTGATTTCAATTTACCACGTTTAGTTTGGACTAATTCTGACGATGAGACATATTTCATCTCAAATAATGCAATCTCTGAAAAAGAAATTTTATTTACCGACCGTCTTCAAGCTTCTGGTCTCGTACAGATGAGTAATGTTAAAAACAACTTAAGTAGACAACTAGATTTAATTTTTAGCTCTGATGCCGATAACAGCGTTGTTTCGATAAGTAATCATCTTCTTTCTAAACTCGACCCCTATCACCCTCCTATCTCAGTTATCTTCGCTTACGTAAGCAATAACACCAACCCCGATGTTTTAACGCAACGTAAATTTAATTTCCGTAAAGCAAATTTCGACAAATTAAACGATCTTATTAGTAGGCTAAACTTTGAATTTATATTTGACTTACGCACCCATATCGACATGATTACCGTAAGATTCTATGCACTTATCTTTGAATGTTGCTCCCAATCAGTCCCAATACTATTACAAAAAAACCTTACATCCTGTCCGCCTTGGTACAACAAAGAACTTCGCTCTCTCCGCAACAAACGAAACAAACTTTGGCAAACATTCCTTAAGTCCAAGTCTAGCTCTGATTTGTCTAACTACACATTAGCTTATAAAAAATTTTCGGATTTATGTCAATCCCTATACTCAAGATATCTTCATCAAATGCAGACTGATCTTATCTCTAACCCAAAATTGTTTTTCCAGTTCATAAATAGCAAAAGAAAGTCCGATGGTTACCCTTCAGTACTAAAATTGTCTGATGCTTCGTCTGCTAACCCAACAGCTATATCCAATCTTTTTGCAGATTTTTTCGCTACGGCTTTTTCGTGTGTCAATACAGACGTTGATCCTTGCTACTTCAGTTACATGAATGGTTGTGCTCAGACCTCTTTAACATCCATTAATATTGATATTGATTCAGTGATCAATAAGATTAAACTTCTCAAAGACGATTTCTCCTATGGTCCTGATGGCCTTCCTTCAATTGTGCTAAAAAAATGCATTGAACACTTAGCCCAGCCTCTCACTTCCCTCTTCCAAATTTCTGTTACAACTGGAGTCTTTCCTAAGCTTTGGAAAGATTCTTTCATAATACCTGTTCACAAGAAGGGACCAAAGAATGATATCACTAACTACAGACCCATTGCAAAGCTGTCATGTATACCAAAACTCTTTGAGAGTATTATCTATGATACCCTTTTCTTTCACTGCAAACCAATTTTTTCCACAAGGCAACACGGTTTCCTTAAGGGCAGGTCCACAACCACTAACCTTACAGAGTTTGTGTCTTCTACAATGTGTGCTCTTAAAGAAGGTAAAGAAGTCGATGCCATCGCTACCGATTTTAGTAAAGCCTTTGACAAAATATCCCATAATTTAATCTTATTTAAGCTTAAAAAGCTCGGCTTTCCACATATGGTAATTTCATGGCTTCATTCTTATTTAACTAATCGTCAATATAGGGTTATTTTCAGGTCATGCTTATCTTATTCAATAAGTGCAACCTCTGGTGTCCCTCAAGGAAGCCATCTAGGTCCGCTTATTTTTGTCTTGACCACAAATGACGTCGAACTTATCTTTTCCGGATCCGATCTGCTAATCTACGCTGATGATATGAGAATATACAAACAGATCTCTTGTACCGAAGATGCCAAAATACTTCAAACTGACCTGGACAAATTTTATACTTGGTGCCAAAAAAACTTTCTTGTGCTCAATATTAAAAAATGTCAAGCCATTACCTATTCCCGAAAACGCCCGCCATTATTACAGAGAAAGTATTTAGTAAAAAACGACCCCATTCCTATCGTCACCTCTATCCGTGATCTAGGTTTAATATGCGACTCCCAACTAAATTTTCGCTCCCATGTCGATAATATCATTAACAAAGCTAACTCTACTCTTGGATTTATTAAACGTTGGTCTAGGGAATTCTCTGATCCCTACGTGACTAAGGCTCTGTATACGACCTTTGTCAGGCCACTCCTCGAATACTCATCTCAGGTCTGGTCCCCGCACTACCAAGTGCATATCAACCGAATTGAAACTGTCCAGCGGAGATTTATTCGTTTTGCCTTACGTGGTCTTGGTTGGAACGATTCTCTTATCCTTCCTCCTTATGAAGATCGTTTAAAGCTGTTGACCTTGCAAACATTATATACTCGCCGTAACAATGCTGACATTATGTTTATTCATCAGCTATTAAATGGAAATATTGACTGTCCTTGCCTGCTCGAAAAGGTCTCTTTTAATACCAACCCGCGCCGTTTTAGATCTGTCAACTCCTTTCGTCTTCAATACCATCGTACCGAATACGGCCAAAACGAACCTTTGACTAGGATGTTGGATAAAGTAAATCATTCTAACATATTTGACTTTAACTTTAATAAACTTACCTTTAAACGTTCCCTCCTAAGAATGCCCTCCTGATATCTACCCATCCATACAATTTAGATGATAATTATAATTAGACTTAAGTATTTAAGTGTACCTACTCAATATTTAGATTTAAGATATATCCATATTATCTAGTCAACTTAGATTTAAGGCATATGTAATAGATTAAGTGGCTTGTATTAAGCTTAAATAAATAAATAAATAAATTAGTAAACTCTGACGTCACCATCTCTATCCACAACCATCTTCACCAGTTCCACAATGTTCATCCTAACTATTTTTTTATATAATTTTTGTTATAATTTATCTTAAATTTTTTTTATATAGCTATTGAACGTCATTTCCAATTAAATTACCTTTTTATCAATTTCTATACTCCCTCTCTTATCTAAATTTATCAACGGCAATAGTAACTTATTTTTTTTTTTAACCTTCATACAGTTTATTTTACTAATTTCAAAAAAAAAATATAAATTTTCCTTAGAAGTGTATATTCTGACAACGATTTTGGAGCGGTGCACCTCATCAAAGTTCATCGTCAGTTGTTTAATTTGTGGTAAGTCCATTGTTTACATTACATTACATATAATTTTGTTAAAAAAAATAAAACGATATTCCACGGAGGGAGCGATTACTGTGAAAATTTTTTAAGAAAAATTCGATTCTCATATAAGTTTAAGAGAGCAACCTATTTTGACAGCTACGAAGTCAAACATTACATACGGTTTCTATTCGGCTCTATCCATATACAATAATGGTGTAACAGAGAAACAAAAAAAAAAAATCATATACTTTGCCAGCGTATCAGTTGAGAATTATGATAAGGTACTGTGGGGAGCATAAAAAAAGTATTTATTATTTTTTTTTAATTTAATTAAACATTAATTAATTTAATTAACATTCATTTTGATTATAAACAAAAAAAAACATTATATTGATGAATTGTTGATAAAATTTTTGAAATAATTTTCAGTAATTTACCAGTTATTTAGTATTTTGGAAATTCGATTTGGTTATTCAAGTGTAAGAAATATTACGAGAGAATTTTTTTTTGGTAGGTTACTGATTGTTGGTCATACTTACCACATATATGCATAAATCATAATCCTTTTTCTTGTATATTGTAATAAATTATTTTTAGGTATTCTTAGGATCTTATTTTTTTGTTAGGATATAAGTTCAATTAATAAAAATTGTCAGAATGATTTTTGAAATGAAAAAAAAAGAATTCGGCCTTTTCTACAAACTCCTCTCATGGGTGAATAATACTCTGGGAAATTTCGATCCACACAATTTTCAGCTTTCAGAATTAAGAATTTCAAAATGAGTTCAGATTAAATAAGTCAGGGGTGGATGTGACAAGAAGTAAGGGTAAGCTATGAGAAGATTATTAGTATAATGACGATATTGTTTTAGATTTTGTTTGATGATTTGCTTCTTTAGGGGCTGCTGTAAATAGGAGGACACAGTAGCCAAGGTTGTATCCTTCAGGATACGTGGGTGGGCATAACCTCAGAGAGACACTTCCATCTCACTCTCTCCTCACTAGAAAAGTTTGATATCAGTGTGGCCAGTCAAGACGAATTCGGGCTCTATTTTTATGAACCCGTTTAATTTTTTTAAATTCCCTTTCTTTCGGCATGTAAAACGTGACGACCGTCCAGTGCTACCACGGCAAGAACCCCCCACCACCGACGAGCTAGGACGTGCTATATTCTAGCATGCCACGCGGTGGTGGCCTGGACACCCTTTCCTACCTCCTGCCAGGATCACCCCATATATCCTGTAAGCTATGGGTTGTAATGGTGGTAAAAGGGAGGTAAGGTTTTAGGGTTATCGATGGACTAGTTCAAATTGTGCTGTCGTGATTTGTGTTTAAGGGTTATAGCACCTCTTGTAGTTAGAGAAAATGGAACACAATATCGATAATCCTTGCCGATAACACCTCGGTTCCGTTCCAGGTGGCGCCCAACGTGGGGCCCGATTCGTCATTGATTTTTTTGTTATATCTTAGTTGAAGTTCTTAAGTTTACAAAAAAAGAACTTAGTTTGTTCTTGATATTTAATCCGACTTTTGATTGTGGTTGGTCTACGACATATTCTTTTTATTAGTGTGAAACATTAAGTGAAATTTTGTTTGTCCAGTAAATGGGTTTGAATATTTTCCTCGTTTAGTCTGTTGCGATAAAATTTTTCTTCATGTTTGACCAGTAGCAGTCTATGAATTTCATTGGTTGTGGTGAATCCGTATTTTCAAGCACGGCTGGAATTATAGTTGTTCATCAACTTTACTTTTGTAATTTCTTATTTTGATGAAAACCCAGCAATGTTCGTCCGACAATATAAGCTCGAGAAGTTCAGTATTGTGTCCGTTGCGAATTGCAATGTTTTCTCAATCGTTTGTTACGTTAACCAACTGATAACAATTCAAATAATAGCATTTTCAGAATTTCAATTAAACACCCAAATTTTTCTAGTGAGTATACAAAAAAAATCTTAAACCATCTTCATAACTATGCCTATACCTGTCACATTCACCAGACAAACACATGATTAGTACAACAGATATTAAGTTACTTTTTGATTTAGGATTGAATGTTATTCTAATAAAGTTAAGATACATTTTTGATTTAGTTTTTGATAATAATAAGATTTAGTTTATCATTTTGAGATTTTTTAGATTTTGAATTTTCGTTTTTGAATAAGGAATTTTCTTTTATTTTATTATTCCTTCAAGTAAATTGTTCGGTTTAGTTTTTAAGTAAATTGTTTTGCCAATTTATTGACACATTAGCTTTAGTTTTTCTTATTAACAATAAGCTAGTTAAGGTTCCTTTGCCTTTTTTATTTGTTTGTTTTGACGAGTTTGTACTTGATTTATTTCTAAGGGAAAGACGTTTGTATGTCTTCGCCTGGTAGAAGTTTTTCACCCTATTATTTACGCTCCGGTCGTGGTCGCGGAAATTGTAGTAGCAATCGACGCAATTATAATCGACGAAAACCATTAAATAATCTAACCAATCAGAACGCCATGCCTCAAACTAATCCTACGGATACAGAGGATTCGTCTGGTAGAAATATCCAGCCACAAGCCAATGTGAACCCAGATATTTCTGCTCAAGGTTCTTCCAGTAGCACAGCTATACCATCCCCAAGCCAAGGTCAAACGCAAAAGCAACCCAATAATAATGAGATATCAGATTTACCAGCGTTTATTCAAGGTCTCGTTGACGCTTCATTAGGAGTCGCTAGGGCTGGAGACTTACAAGTCATCCGCAAGGAACTTGAAACAAATCGAGCAGAGTTGAAAAAGCAAATGTTGGAAACTATCCGCGAATGCCTAATGGCTCAGACCCCGACAGCCAGTGGTGAATACGAAATTCGGAGACGCAACCCTCCACAGCCAGCATCTAGCTTTCCTATTCCTCAACCACCCACTGCACCAGAAACAGCTCCGAGATCTGGGCGCTCTAGTAATCTCAACCCTAATGAATCTTCATGATAATACAGGTAGGACCTCGTTAGACAATAATTTGCAAGCTAATACCTCTAGGAGTTCGAATTTCAAGGTCCAAATTTCGAGACAGATGTATGACCGTCGACAAGGCCCTAATGAATCATTCGACGATTTCTTAATGGCTATACAAAGAATTAATACTAGACTTCTCTGCCCTAAGTCCAATAATGAAATCATAACACTCCTCAAGCAAAACGTACATAGACGCATGGGTGAGTTGCTCTTAACCTACAGAGCTCAGAGTCTCAATGAAATGACCTACGTTTGTCGCAATATTGAAAAATATATCAAAGAGCAGGTCATGTCATGTCAATGTAGACCCTGAAAGCTCTGCAGTTGTGACCTCAGATTCCATCGAAGCCTTCCAAATGCAGAAGGATTCTAGTAGCTACACCTACTGGAATTGTAGGAAGTTAGGCCACAGTTTCAAGGAGTGTCCAACTGAACAGAGGTCCCTGTTTTGCTATCGCTGTGGGAAAGAAGGTATTACATCTCCGCAATGTACCAGTCCAAAATGTTCGGGAAACATTCGGAAGGGCAACCCGTCATCCGGGACGGCTTGCTCTCAGAACCGAAAACCGGCATCTTAAACTTTCCGAATACAAATTCCCAATCTAATTCTAATTCTCCACAATTAGATCTAAACCAGCCAGTACAAATTCTTAAAAGACCAGTCGCCATAGACCGAGAAAATTTAGTTTTACCACCTCCAATAATTACACCTATAAAAAAATCCCTACACGAACGTATTACCGCCTATAATGCCGCCAGAGAAAGAATTTTCAATAAAACAAAACCCAACATATCTTTTAGAATTTCAAGGATTCGAAATATTAGTAAGAAAAAGAAAGAAACCATCCGGAACATCGAATCTACTGTATTGTGTTGTACCAACGATCCTCGACCATACGCCGATGTTATGATTAATAATGAAAATATGTTAGGACTGCTTGACAGTGGTGCCTGTGTTAGCTGCTTTGGTGCTGGTGGAGAGGATTTTCTGAAGAAACATAATATTCATATTAGGAAGGAGTACGTTTCCAAAGTCAGGACAGCAGATGGTCATCCTAAGGCAATTATAGGCAAATGTATAGTTAGAATCACGTACGAAGACGAAACGAAAGAAATAGAACTGTTTTTAGTCCCAACATTGAAACAGAGATTGTATTTAGGGGTCGATTTCTTGAATGCTTTTGACATTAAGTTGATGAAAGCGAACTCCTACGTTAAATTGAATTCCGAAATTTCCTCACTAGCACCTTATTTTGATTCGACAAAGATGCGTGAACTATCCAAGGAAGAATCCAGGAAACTTAAGGCAGCCATCAGCATGTTCCCATCCTCTGCCACTCTTGGCCTAGGAAACACCATGCTGGAGGAACATGCAACAGGCGATGCCGAACCAATAAAACAACGTCATTATCCGGTTTCTCCAGCGGTGCAAGAGCTATTATATGAGGAACTGGATCGTTTACTTGCCATGGGCATTATTGAAGAAAGTAATAGCCCATGGAGCTCTCCAGTAGTGTTGGTGCGTAAACCCGGGAAAAACCGGATGTGCCTTGACTACCGGAAAGTTAATGAGAAGACGAAAAAGAGTGCGTATCCTTTCACTCATGTACAGGCTGTGCTTAGTCGTATTTCAGATACACACTATATTTCTAGTGTGGATCTGAAAGACGCCTTTTTGCAAATACCGCTTGAGCAAACATCTAGGGAGAAGACAGCTTTTACGGTTCCCGACAGGCCCCTATACCAATTTAAGGTAATGCCCTTTGGCCTTTGCAATGCACCTCAACGTCTTTGCAAATTAATGGACAAAGTGGTACCCCACGAATTAAGAGAAAACGTCTTCGTTTACCTGGACGATCTTCTGATAGTTTCACGAACCTTTGAAGAACACATACACTTTTTGAAAATCGTTGCTGACAGACTCACACAAGCAGGTTTGACTATAAACCTGGAAAAATCAAAGTTCTGCTTTAAAGAACTTAAATATCTAGGTTATGTGATAAGCGATGGCTGTCTGAAGACAGACCCAGCAAAGGTGTCCGGTATACGAGATTTCCCCATTCCTCAGAACCAGCGACAAGTTCGCAGATTTCTCGGCATGTCGGGATGGTATCGTAGGTTCGTGCGTGACTATTCAACCCTAGCTACCCCTATTACGAACACCCTGAAAAAGAATACAAAATTTGTTTTTGACAGTGAAGCAATAGAAGCTTTTAACAAGATAAAAGATATGCTTACGTCAGCCCCGGTTTTAGTAAATCCGGACTACAATAAGACTTTCATCATTTTGTGCGATGCATCTTCAACAGGCATCGGAGGCGTATTGTGTCAGAAGGATGACGAGGGGAACGAACCTCCCATATACTATTACTCGCACAAATTAAACAAGGCCCAATGTAACTACAGTGTTACCGAAAGGGAATGCTTATCAGCAGTTTTGAGCATAGAACAATTCCGACCTTACGTAGAAGGATATCATTTTGTAGTTGTGACTGACCATGCGAGTCTCAAGTGGTTGATGAGTCAAAAAGACCTCAGTGGAAGATTGGCTCGGTGGAGTCTTAAGTTTCAAGGATATGATTTCAAGATAGAGCATCGTAAGGGTTCACAACATGTTGTACCAGACGCGCCAATGCGAGCGAACGTGTAAATCGTTCCATTCTTGCCGCAATACGGTCTTATGTGGGTAAGGATCAAAGAAACTGGGATGTTCATATTCCCCTCATAGCTTGCGCTCTTAGAACAGGCTTGCATTCGGTCATCGGTATATCGCCTTACGAGGCTGTGTTTGGGCAAAAGATGGTAGAACATGGATCCGACTACGAGTGTATACGAAAACTTGGCTGCTTAAACAATTGGGAAATTGATATCATTTCTAAGAACTCTAAGATGAATATAATGCACTCTGCTTTGAAAAATTCTCTCGAAAAGGCTCAACGGACGTATGAACACCAATACAATACAAGAAGTAAGAACGTAGCGTACAACGTGGGTGATGTTGTTTTTAAAAAGAATTTTGTGTTGAGCGACAAAATGAAAAAGATTAACGCTAAGCTATGCCCGAAATTTATTAAGGCAAAGATAATTAGAATCGTAGGGAACTATTTGTACGAGCTAGAGGATGAAAGTGGAAAAGTTATGGGAATCGTTCACTCGAAGGATATTAAAAAGTAGTTCTGTTTGAAAATTCCGGCTAGTCTAGTCTGAGCATGAGACGTATTTTCGGGCGTGGGTCAATTAAAAAAAAAAAAAAAAAAAAAAAAACGTTAGTCAAATTTCGTTAATTGTTTCATTTCTTATCCATTTTTTTTGGCAGGGCTCAAAAATGTCTAAGTTGTGTGGGAAAAAAGTGCGTATACGCCAGAGTGCATATTTTCACGATTGTTTGTTCTGTGCAAATATGTGGGAAACCTTAGCTAAATTGAACTAGCAAGCTAGCAAGTATAAATCTAATAGGGAAAACAAAAACCAACAGTCAGTACAGTTTGAGAATTCTCGATATCTATTATATAGCAAATCTTTGAACCATTCATTAATTGATTTTTAATTTAAGCTCAGATCATTTGGGAGGTATGTGGATCATGGAGATGAGTGACGTCGAAGAAAAAAAAAAAAACTCCGATCGTTGTCTTCTCAATCGAAATATGCATAAGAGCTTCCTTGTGCTCACTTACACTACGCTCAATGAGTATCATCTCCGAATCAAAAAAAAAAGATTGAGAGTAAGTATTTGAAAATGATCTCCAATACATACAACATGAAGTGTAGATTCCCAATATGGAAGTGTTTCCGGTTCGTGAATTCGTACCGATTTTAGACTGGAAAATTAATATTTGGTCACATACATTTTTGAAAATGTGATTTTCAGGTCTAAGATTCGGCCAGAAATTCCTTCATCCGGTACACCTTTTCGCGCCATTATCAAACCGCTCTCTTTCGAAAGTTCGAACTAGACCAGGCTTACTATAGCGGGCTATAAAGAGCTCTCTTTGATGCAAAATTTTCCTTCTTTAACTTCTTCTTTCACAAGACGTAATTTTCCGTCCTAGCGCGTAAGTTATTTCGGTTCGAAACATAATGTATATTTAAAAAAATGTCTTATTTTATTTATAGAAAAGTTTTAAAGTTAAAATTAATTTAAATAAATCAAATATAAAAAAAAAACTAAAATATACAGATATTGTGAACGAACGAAATTGCGCGCACGGGTAGTACAACGAAATCAAATAAACGCATGGTTCGATTTTTAAAACACATGCTAGTTTTGTGTAGTATTAAACAAAACCACATGGTTATAATTACCAACCATTTAAATTATTGTAATTATTTAAAATAAATTGGTCGAACTGCAAAAAAAAAAAAAGAAGAGAATTTAATAAGCATACCGAAAAAGTGTAAAAAGTTATACCCAAATCTCAAAAGAAAAAAAGTTCATGCAAAAACGGTGTTAATTTACTATTTACTAATTTACACCAAAAATGAGTACAAGTGATATTAACTCGTTAAAAGAAGGTGATTCCCTAAAGTAAAACCTAGAAAAATAACTCCGGAAAAAATACTTACCTTACTGAAAAACAGTGTGGAAAAAAATATACTTACCCTGCAGAAAATATAACCTAAATAAATATAATTACCCTACAGAAGAATTATCTGGAAAAAAAAATACTTACCCTACAGAAAATTAATCAGATAACCAAATACTTATACCCTACAAAAAAAAGTAACCTGGAAAAGAAAAACAAAAAAAAAATATATTCTGAAAAAAAGAGAAATACTTATGTACCCAGCAAAAAGTGAGAGAATACTAAGAAAAAAAAACTATTTTCATTAAACACCGAATTCCGAAACAACATAGTCAAGCATCCAGATCATCTGTACAAAACAACCACCAGTAAACTCTGACGTCACCATCTCCATCCACAACCATCTTCACCAGTTCCACAATGTTCATCCTAACTATTTTTTTATATAATTTTTGTTATAATTTATCTTAAATTTTTTTTATATAGCTATTGAACGTCATTTCCAATTAAATTACCTTTTTATCAATTTCTATACTCCCTCTCTTATCTAAATTTATCAACGGCAATAGTAACTTATTTTTTTTTTTAACCTTCATACAGTTTATTTTACTAATTTCAAAAAAAAAATATAAATTTTCCTTAGAAGTGTATATTCTGACAACGATTTTGGAGCGGTGCACCTCATCAAAGTTCATCGTCAGTTGTTTAATTTGTGCTAAGTCCATTGTTTACATTACATTACATATAATTTTGTTAAAAAAAATAAAACGATATTCCACGGAGGGAGCGATTACTGTGAAAAATTTTTAAGAAAAATTCGATTCTCATATAAGTTTAAGAGAGCAACCTATTTTTACAGCTACGAAGTCAAACATTACATACGGTTTCTATTCGGCTCTATCCATATAATTACAATAATGGTGTAACAGAGAAACAAAAAAAAAAATCATATACTTTGCCAGCGTATCAGTTGAGAATTATGATAAGGTACTGTGGGGAGCATAAAAAAAGTATTTATTATTTTTTTTTAATTTAATTAAACATTAATTAATTTAATAAACATTCATTTTGATTATAAACAAAAAAAAACATTATATTGATGAATTGTTGATAAAATTTTTGAAATAATTTTCAGTAATTTACCAGTTATTTAGTATTTTGGAAATTCGATTTGGTTATTCAAGTGTAAGAAATATTACGAGAGAAGTTTTTTTTGGTAGGTTACTGATTGTTGGTCATACTTACCACATATATGCATAAATCATAATCCTTTTTCTTGTATATTGTAATAAATTATTTTTAGGTATTCTTAGGATCTTATTTTTTTGTTAGGATATGAGTTCAATTAATAAAAATTGTCAGAATGATTTTTGAAACGAAAAAAAAAGAATTCGGCCTTTTCTACAAACTCCTCTCATGGGTGAATAATACTCTGGGAAATTTCGATCCACACAATTTTCAGCATTCAGAATTAAGAATTTCAAAATGAGTTCAGATTAAATAAGTCAAGGGTGGATGTGACAAGAAGTAAGGGTAAGCTATGAGAAGATTATTAGTATAATGACGATATTGTTTTAGATTTAGTTTGATGATTTGCTTCTTTAGGGGCTGCTGTAAATAGGAGGACACAGTAGCCAAGGTTGTATCCTTCAGGATACGTGGGTGGGCATAGCCTCAGAGAGACACTTCCATCTCACTCTCTCCTCACTAGAATAGTTTGATATCAGTGTGGCCAGTCAAGACGAATTCAGGCTCTATTTTTATGAACCCGTTTAATTTTTTTAAATTCCCTTTCTTTCGGCATGTAAAACGTGACGACCGTCCAGTGCTACCACGGCAAGAACCCCCCCACCGACGAGCTAGGACGTGCTATATGCTAGCATGCCACGCGGTGGTGGCCTGGACACCCTTTCCTACCTGCTGCCAGGATCACGCCATATATCCTGTAAGCTATGGGTTGTAATGGTGGTAAAAGGGAGGTAAGGTTTTAGGGTTATCGATGGACTAGTTCAAAATGTGCTTTCGTGATTTGTGTTTAAGGGTTATAGCACCTCTTGTAGTTAGAGGAAATGGAACACAATATCGATAATCCTTGCCGATAACACCTCGGTTCCGTTACAACTTAGCTTCCGAAAGGAGTTTCACGGTACTCCTTGTTCCTAGCAATATGTATGTATGAATACACTGCTTCGGAGAGGACGAATAGTTCGCCATCTATGTGTCGCAAGTGTTCGGGGATACATATTTCTTCCAGGCTTTCCGGTTCCCTGGTAAGGCTGGCTCGCACCCGATGAATCTTCATCTTTTGGGCGGCTTTTGACGGTAGGCTTGGACGGCACACTGGTTCCACCCTCACTATTGTGTTCCTGATAATGGTACTTGGAGGAAGTGCTTCTTTTGCTTTGACTTTCAAACTGCTGTTTGCCTTGCAGATTTCTTTTTGAAAGGCCATTGGAGCATGGCTATGGTCATTTGTCCTTTTTGTAATAAGTTTTATATTATTGACTTCAACGGTGTGGAGTCTGGCCTTGCAATTGAGAGGGTTGCGCTCCGCGCAGCACCAATAGTTCTTGTCTTCTCTTTTTTTCTCTTAATGATAGAGAAAGCCATCTTTTTCCAGTTTGTTCTTGCATTTGTTTGATTGAATTATCTATAAATAAAAGAAAAAAAAAATAGAATAAAAAACAAATTCAAAAAATTTAAGAAAATTTTATTTTTTTATTTGTTTTAATAAAACAGCTGAACTTTATACGATCGATCCTAACACAACTTTAGTGACTCAAAAACACTGTCACATTCCCAAATTTTTTGGACATCAGACATTCTCGTTTAACACTTTTAACGCACATTAATTTTATTTCACCGATGAGTATTGGGTACACTTCTTGTATTTTGTTTTTTTAGAAAATAACAACCAATAAGAACAACACAATTTTAGTTTTAAAATATCAAAAATTTTATAATTTTTTTCAAAACGATATACACTACTACAAGAAGTTTAAAAAAAAAAACACTAAACGAGATGCAACGTCACAATTTCGGGACTTATACATTCATATATTCCACTTTTACACATTCGACACTGTTTTATCTCTCCACACAAAAAAAAAATTTTGAAAATTCCTTACCTGTGCAATATCCATTTTATTTTACTTTTTTTCCGATTCCGTTAATACTGTTGATGAACACTTTAAAATCACTTTACCACGATATAATAATTGATCACTGTTTTTTTTTTAATTCCGATTTATTAAAACACTGTTTAAAACATTTTAAATCACTTTATCACGATATCACTGTTTTTTACTTGCGATATAGGTACTATATGGGAAGTTATGGATTCGTACAAAAAATCGAACTCGAGATTTTGATCAAACTTTACATTACGATGATAGAGAAGTCAAAAAAAGTGGGTCTCGCAAAAACGTCCGTCTGTCTGTCTGTCTGTCTGTCGCTTCGACTACAGCCTTAACGGATGGGTCGATTTTCTTTAAACTTGGTACCTAGCGTTTTTTGGACATTCCCCCACCCGTTTTTTTCTCTTTTTTTTAGGACCAAAATTAACAGTAGCAGTCATACAAAATTTCTTGGCCAAAAAGGAAAAACTTATTTTTCTCAAATCCAGCGCTACCGAATTGGTTTTTAAGAACTCAATAAATTTAAATAGTTATAAGTTGCCGTTTAATAAAAAAAATGGTTCCGAAAAATGGTTATTAATGGTACCTCCCAAAGAACCATTTTTTTGATTTTCGCTTTTCTCGAAAACGGTTAAACAGATTCTGATCAATTTTTTATGAAGAAGTATTGACACATTCTAAATAATATTGTGTACCAAAATTTTCAAAAAAAAATTTTTTAGATTTTTAAAAAAAGTTTTAATATTTTTTTTTGAAAACTCAATATTTCAAAAACGACGTGGTCGATTTTTATTAAACTTGGTAAATAGCAGTTTTTTAACTTTATCTAGAAGATTTTTGACAAAAATTATTCTAATACCCAAAAATAACGGTGCCTCCCATACAAATGTTTAAAAACCGTTAAGAAAAATATTTTGTTTCTCAAAAACGACTCCTACGATTTTCATAAAAGTTTTTTTGTGTGTTAAAATTAGTAAGATCTACCATTTAAAATTTTTAAAGTTTATATTTTAGGTTTATTAACAGTACCTCTCATAGAACGGTTTCTTTGATTTTCGAATATCTCAACATCAGATCAACCGAATAAAATTAGATTTTTTATACAGAAGATTGTAACAAATATAAATTAAAGTGCGTATCAAAATTTTCTAAAAAATGATTTTTGGATTTAAAAAAAAAAAATCAAAATTATTTTTTGAAAATTCTATATTTCGAAAACTGGTAGCAGGTTTTTTTGTGAAGTTCAATTTTTACCGCAACATTAATAAATGCTTTAAATTGGCGTACCAATTATTTTTTTCAAAAATGTTAAAGAAATTTTATATATAAAAAATTAATTATTTTTAAAACCGCTCCTACGATTTTCAAAATTTTTTTCTCATAAATAAAGATTTATATAAGAAATCAGATGGTGTACATCGCATTGGGTTAAAACGGACGCAAAGTATTTTAATCAATTTCTTTCTAATTTTGTTGATTTAAAACAATTTACCAGTTTAAATAGTATAATTTCCTTTTATGCATATTGCATATGTGCGACACTAGGCTATATTGTTAATTTTTGTATACTCACATAATACCACCTGAAACTAAACTAAGATTTGGCAAATGGATAAAATATATACTCCTATAGCTAATTTATTTCAGACTATAGAACCACAATGTGATCGCGCATAAGAGCAAGTTCGTGCGACCCAGTCGTGCATATTTTTTTAATTTGCCTACAATAATTTTCCAATTACGTTAAAACGATGAGAATCAACAATAACGATGTTGCACTTTTTCTTCACCTAGGGAATCAACCCTTCTTTTTTTTATTTTTATAATTATTATTATTTCTCTTAAAAGAAATATTATTAATTATTACCCAATAAACGACGCGAACAAATAACCACAAAATTAATTCGACCGATTAAAACCACGACACGACTGGAATGATTGTAGACGAACGAAAAGACAAAAGAGAAATTGAAAAAAGTGCAAGCAAGTAGCACGATAAAAAAAAGCTACTAACCACGACTGCTCAGCTGGGGTGGGTTCTGTCTGTGGAAGAATATGCCAACGAGATTATATTTGCTAGTCGTTTTAATCAATTGATCAAAACGAACGAAATGGTTTATTACAAGTACAGTGGGGTACTTGTAATAAAAGGTGGGCGCCAGGAATATTAATTAGGCTAAATTAGTAAGATTCCAAATCTAATTATAAGTGAAGTAACAAACCACTGATAGAGTGAACAACAACAATTTGAATTTTACGAAATAATGGGTGATTTTTTAAGAGGCTTAGAACTTTTTTTAAAAAAAAAACACAAAAAGTTCGAAAAAATGAATGAAACATTTATTTGAATCGATAGTTTGAACCTTGCAATTTAATGTTTAAAGATAATTTCATGCAAATGTTGACCGCGGCTGCGTCTCAGGTAGCCCATCCGCTGAGTCCAATTTTGGCATACTCTTTCACACATATCGGCCGGTATCTCACGAATGAATGCATGGATGTTGGCTTCCAGTGCGTCAATCGAAGCGGGCTTGTCCCTATAGACATTAGCCTTGACATACCCCCACAAAAAATAATCTAATGGTGTCAAATCGCACGATCTAGGCGGCCAATTGACCGGACCGAAACGTGAAATTAACTGTTCACCAAACTCGCCTCGCAATTGCGCCATTGTTTCGCGTGCTGTGTGGCATGTGGCACCGTCTTGTTGAAACCACATATCATGCAAGTCAAGAACTTCCATTTCGGGCAAAAAAAAGTTTGTTATCATCGCTCGGTAGCGTTCACCATTGACAGTAACGCTGCGATTCGCATCATCTTTGAAGAAATATGGCCCAATAATGCCGCCGGCCCATAAACCGCACCAAACAGTGGCTTTTTCGGGATGCATTGGTAGCTGTTGCAATGCTTCTGGCTGATCTTCACTCCAAATGCGGCAATTTTGCTTATTTACGTACCCATTCAACCAAAAATGAGCCTCATCGCTGAACACAAGCAGCGCGCGATGAATATTTCGAACCGAGCACGAATTTTGATAGTAAAATTCAATAATTTGCAAGCGTTGTTCATTTGTGAGACGATCCATGGTTAAATTGCAAACCAAACTGAAGCTGTTTGACATTGACACAAGGTACTAAACACACGTCAGCTGTCAAAACCAGTGTTGCCAAAACCAAACCAGCTAAAAAATCACCCTTTAAAACACGGAGTTTGTAGGCCCAGATAGGGACTTTAGAGTGATTTTATTTGGGAAACCTTTGGGTCGAAACCCAGGATCAAAACCCAAATTTTTTTAAAACAAAAGGATACAAAAAGATGAATATTCAAAGACTAACGGAGAACCGTTTAGCCGATAAAAAAAGAAAATGGGACGTTAACTCGCGCAAGAAAATTATACCGTATATCCAACCTCTAATTGGAATTTTGAAAAACCCAATAAAAGAATAAATTAAATCGAACGATTAGCACATTAAAAACCTATCGGAATTTGACACTCACTAACGAGAATATTTATTTATTTAGAATATAATAACCACTCTACTAATCTTTTTTTTCCTCGCCTCCTCTATCTCCTCGAACTTAATTCTTTCTCCTAGATTTCCTCGCTCCTCGAAACACCTTATCTTTCAGATTTTCCTCGATTTTTCTGTTTCAAAATTTTACTCCCAAAACGTTTCCTACATTTTTTTTTCTTTTTCCTTTTTCCTCGAATTTTCAAAGATTTAACTTATCGCTTGGTTAGCTCTCCAAAGAGTGGCTTTTCGAACTTAACCCATTTCCTCCCTCGACCATTCCAATCACACACACATTCACATATTCAGCCATTCGCTTTCGTGATCATCGGTCACGGAATCTCGGCTTCCTGGAAAGCTACGTGCTCTCCTAGAAAGCCGCCGTTGTTGAATCTCAACGATACTTTACAGCCACTCTCACAAACACGGATTCAACAAGTTGTTGGATGTCTTTCCAAAACTTGCCGAATCTTAATGGTGAGTTCAGACCCTTCCCTAACTAAATACTTCGAGAAAAATTAAAAAGAATTAAAACCGAGAAAAAGCCTTTGCTAGGCATTCTCCTAGTTAACACAATTTACACGCGGGTGATTCGAAGCACGAAACAAAACCATTCAGAAACTATTCTTTCGAGATGAGAGAGAGGAAGGCACATTTTATAATCGCGAACCCTACTTTTCTAGATAAAAATTCCGATAGACTTTTGTGTTTAAAATTAATAAAGATACAAAATTTTAGAGACTCAAAAACGTTAACTAGCCATTTCAATACAATAATAAAGTAACGTTAATTTTAGGATGTTGTGTTGTATCGATTATTTTAGAGTAGATAAGAGTCCGCCTGACTCGTTATCTCTTCAGCTCATCCGTTGGCATTATTTTCATAACATGAGACGTTCCGTCTACATGGTTGGTAAACTTATGAATTTTGGAACCACCTGTTCCTCTTGATTTTTAGAGTCACTCGAAGACCTGTTGTTGTCGCTTTTGCAAGATGCTGGCTAAGTACACCAATGGTTGATGGTACCACGGTTGCCCTCAACGTCACCAGTATTTTGCAGCAGCCACGAAAAATAAAAGAGGAGTGAAGGAATTGAAGGTTGGTCATTGTTGCGGTAAATTTTACCGTAACAACGAACTATAAAAAAAAAACGGTTATTTCAGTCATTTTTCTATCCAAAAACACATTTTAAAAATAGAAAATTTAATTATTACAATAATGCAATAAAATTATATAATTTTTTAATTGATGGGCGGTTGACATTGTCTTGAGCCACAACAATCGTAAATTATAAAAATCTCGAAATAATCTCCTTTTCATTTCTGAGCTGCAGAAACGTAAGATAAAAAAAATTATTTTATAAAAAAAGAATTCAGTCATTCAAATCTTTTCCTTTTATATTTTCCAAAATTTCTTAAAAAGTTTTCTCTGAATGCTTTTTAACTGCATTTTAAAAAACCCTTTGAATAATAATAGTTGTATTTATCTCCTTTAGATTCTTTTTAAGTTCTTAAAAGAACAGTTTTCATTTTATAGCGTTTTTCCTAAACACCGTCAGCATTATCAGTTCCTATGACGCGTCTTCAGTCATAGTGTTGCTACGTTAGTCGTTTTGACGCGTCGTCTGTCGTTATGACGCGTCATCAGTAATAAAATTTCCAATTTTAACAGAGTTCTGTCGTTTTAACGCATCGTCAGTCGTTTTGACGTATCAACACTCGTATTGACGCATCGTCAATAGTCAAATTTCCAAATTTAAAAACCTTTTTCCGTCACTCTGACAAATAATCAGTCGTTTTGAAGCGTCGTCAGTCGTTTCGACGCGTCGTCAGTCGTTTTGACGCATGCGTCATCAGTCGTAGCGTAGTAACCATCCACAGTCCTCAGTCGTTGTGTCACGCATTGTCGTCGTCATGGCCGTCGTCTTCGTCATCGTGGCCGTCGTCGTCGCCCAACCCAACCCAAAATGAAATAGGTTAATATCTCTTCATGAAGTCTTGCCGAGTTCTAACAAGAACTGAATTTTTTCCAAACGAATCCTGGTTATATACTTTTTTAAAAAGAAGGAGGAGCCTAATCCAGTGCGGTCTTCGGCAAACCAAAATAGTAAGAAACTTCGTTCTCCGTGCTTCTCATCATTTGGTGTCACCTAAATGTATGGGAATGATTTTTTTTCATGCACTGTCACTTTGTATTGAAAAAGTATTGTAAAAGTATTGAATTTGCGGGATTTCGTTATGCGGGATTTTGTGATGCGGGATTTCGTTACTCGGGATTTCGTTCTGCGGGATTTTGTTTTGCCGGATTTCGTTACGCGGGATTTTTTGATGCGGGATTTCATAGCCAACCCCTAAGCCAGTCAGTTTTCCTGTAGTTACGAAATTCTAAATGGCTAGGAGATTCATCTTTCAAACCGAATTGGATATTATCTATGATCCGAGAACGAGTGTTCATAAGATTTATAATCATATGATGAATTTTGTCTGAGACAAGAGTTATATCTAAAATTTCCTGTCGATTTCTGGTACCAAAAGTTGGTTCATTTCCTACGTTACTTGCTATTAGGTTGGTACTTATAATAAAATCGAAAAGAGACCCACCTCTATCGTTGATACCTGTACTTCCCCATACCTTGTGCTGGGAGTTAGTATTGCTCACAATTATGAGGCTGATCTTCTGCTTCAGTGCTGATTCTCTCTAGCGTCACCCCAGGGAGAGGGTCGTGGTCGTGGCCAAGATAGGCCGACACTAGCCAGTACGTGCTCTTGGCCGTTCCCAGTCTAGCGGCGGTGACATCTCTATCGTTGAAATCAGGGAGTAAATATACATTAATGTTACTTTTCGCTAGGATGCAGGATCTAGGTTCACCTTTATCCGTCACATACAGTGTGTAGTATCCAGGAGTGCTGAGTCCCTTTTCCATGGATTTTACGATCCAGGGTTCTTGGATCAGAATGATATCATCACCGTTCCTGGATCATCACCGACGGAGAATAAGTGAGGCCGAAGCCTTGATGAAGTGTTGAAGATTAATCTGTCCTAACTACAGCATTTAAATTACGAGTTAGGAAGATCAACCTCCACTACGGTGTTGTTACCATCTTCTGAAGATGAGCCAAGAAGCTCATCCGTAAGGAGAGCCGAGTTTAAGTCTTCAGTCTCCATTTCGGTCAAACTGTCAACGTCAACGTTAGTAGAAGACTGAGCCGTGATTGAGGATGACCTGGATGCTGGATGCATCGTCTTCTATAGATGGAAGGGTAATCGGTACACCAGGGTTCCCAAACACAGGTACAGCCTCGAAGGGATGTGGAGGCACGCATTCCGCGTCCACCTCATCTTTTTTCGCGTTTCGCGACTTTCCAGTTATGATTCGGCAGGGAAGGATTGCTGAGTTTGATTATCTGGAGAATCTCCACCATGCAGAAAGGTTCAGCTGGTATCCATGTGCGGGCTCTTGGTCTGCTTGGGATGTCCTCCTTTTTCAACAACCTCGAGCTTCGCACCTGGCCAGATTTCTCCTCACCTGCTGACAGCGAGCTTATAACGACCTCTAATCGTCACAAACGATGAGTTTGACATGATCTTGATGCCAACCACCATCGCTTGTGATCGGAGGTGGTCCCGGGTTTTCCCTCATGATGTTTTAGAAGCCCGCCGAGAGCTTCAGTTTGACCACCTGCCATCGATCAGATGAAATCGTACCATCAATATTGCTTATATTGATAACCGCAATCACGATTTTATCCTTTAATACGTCGCTATAGGCACCAGGATTCTGAGGAGTGCTGGTGTTTTGCACTCGGGGCCGTTTGGGTAACGGTGTGGTTCCCTCCAGGGACCTGCTAAGCTGTTTAACAAAGGTTAATTTTCAGAATGTCCTAAAATCAAGGACAATCTTAGATTGGAGGCTTCCCAGTTCGCTTTTCTGGGGTTTCTTTAGGGTTTAGGATTACTTACCTCGTGTTCGATTTGGATTTTGGAATGGTATCATTCTATGATCTGAGAATGTTACATTACTTGAGACCGTCCAGTTACTGATTGCGTGATGAAATCAGTGTTAGTTGAAAGTGTCACATCAAGCACCACTTTTTTATTTCTGGTAACGAAGATTGGTTCATTGCCTCCATTTGAGATCAACATATTATTCTTAATTATGTATTCAAAAAATGACTCACCCCTTTCATTCGTGTCCGTGCTCCCCAAATGTAGGTGGTGAACGTTGGCATCGCACCCCACTAGGAGGTTTCAGCCTCTCTTACCTGTTGTTGATACCAGGTCATCAAAGGCATTTGGTGGCGGTGGGCCCAGTTAGTCACCCGGCATATAAGCGGAGGCTAAGCTAAGGGTCGGGGCCCCTTCTCTTTCGCACTTCAGTGTCGTCATATCTGCGCTACTGTGGGAAGATAAGATGAAAAGATGTATGCTTTTTTCGTCACTATAAAAGTACGATAATTATTAATTACCTTCTGTAGGCCCTTTGTTAAAATAAAGGATATAGTCTTTAGACCTTAGTCCGCAAATCTTGCCGCTGTTTACTCAGGCCTCTTGAATTAGGGCTTTGTCGATATTGTCCTTGGACAAAAAGAGGTTAAGGTGGCAGAGGCCAACTAACTGTGCCCTATGTTTAATTGTAGCACTGTCATCATTTTTACGGTTTTTTTGTATGTTGGCTACCGTTAACGGTCGCACCTTCACCTCGTTTATGCCCAGTCTTAGCTTGTACCCTCTGGATGGAAGCATTGCCATTGTCTCGTCCTTCAGCATGACTATAGCTTCTTGACCCGATTTTGTGGGCGCTTCCATCTTCATCACCTGCTGTAGTTTTGTGCCCGAAGGAAGTTCTCCAACATTTCCCTGTCGATGCTTGAGCGGAGCCTATTTTTAGACGCAACTTTTAATGTTACCCCTTTAAGTAACCCTTTCATTCCGTCTACCTTGGCTTGAAGCCATTTCAAGGTGGTTTCATCACTACAGGATAATATATTGAACACTTTTATCGTCGACAGCGGCCCAAATTTTGGAACAAAACCCGTGGAGGAAAGTTTCTCAGTGTTCACACACTCGAGAAGCTTTACCTCCACTTGAGACCACTGCTCCTTTGTTAGCCGTTTTTTCGGGGCTCCCTTCATTGATAACAGCAACCTGAAGGATTTCTGTTATAACATCCGCTAGCGTGCATGTAGCGGGAGCCGTTCTAGGCTTCTTGCTAACGGACATGGGAGGGTTTGTCGAGTTAATATTTCTAGGCCTCTTTCTTTGATTGCTGGGATCAGTCTGGTGGACCCTTGACAGCTTTGGACCTTTGATCGGTCCCACATTGAGGTTACTGCGAGTCACTTTGCAGGAAAAGGCACCTTGGTCTTTTGTTTGCCTCGCTTTGTTTTAGTTGTGGACGGTTTGTTTTCAGTTGCTGGCTCGCTCTTGGTCTCTGTCTTGGCAAGAAGCTTACGAGCCCAGCTCAAACGCTTCCAGTCCTTGAGACAAAGCTTTTTGGTGTCGCCTTGGCCAAGCCTGCGTATGTTTCTCTTCGCGTTCTCAATCCTTTTAAGATCTGGATTCAGATCCCTTTCCCTTGGTCTGTTCAATTGGATGTACCTTTTTTTCTGGATCGGTTTTGGCAATTGGTGGGCTTCGATTTTCGGAATAGGTAGCATTCGCAGTCTTAGAAGACCCTAGGCCGTCCAAACAGACTTCAGTTGGTTCACCTTCACCACACCTTTTATTAGGAGTCGAGGCGGTCAGCCATCAGCCGAATAGGGGGAATAACATGTAGTATACGAAAACATGCACGTGCCGTAACTATTCGGGACTGGTGGAAGTGTGATCATAGCCTCTTCGCGGCGGCCGCTAGAAACAAGCCTCTTAAAAAGGTTTGGCTAATATGATCGGGCTGGTTCCACAGGTTGGCAACAGGTTAATTCCCTGTTCCGTAAAACTAAAAGAATTTCGAGACCAACAACAAGCCTCGGAAACGGACTGATCTCACGACGACAACCCACGCAAAGAACACGGAATAACGATTTACGAATTTTCTTATGGAACGTACGATCGCTCTATAGAGCTCGAGCTGCTCAGCAGCTAGCCGATGCCCTGTTCAAATATAAAGTTGACATAACAGCACTTCAAGAAATAAGATGGACAGGGAATGGTGTTCTACAGAAGAAAGATTATGACTTATATTACAGCTGTCATACAAAACACCATGTGCTCGGGGTAGGCTTCCTAGTCGGCGAAAAAATGAAGTCTGCCATCATCGGCTTTAACGCTATAAGCGAAAGGCTATGCACCCTTGGCGTGGGAGGCAAATTTTAGAACATCAGCCTCATTAACGTTCACGGACCTACGGAGGAGTCCTCAGACGAAGAAAAAGAGACTTACTACAAACAAGTCGAGAGGGCCCTCAATGCCTGTCCAAGGTATGACGTAGAAATCATCCTTGGGGATTTGAATGCAAAAATAGGTCGGTAGCCGGTATTCAGGCATTACGCAGGCACCCATAGTTTGCATGAGAACACTAATGACAATGGACTTCGAGTCTTAGAATTGGTAGCAACGAAAAACATGGTCGTTGCGAGTACCAGGTTCCCGCGTATAGATATCTACAAAGCCACCTGGGTATAACCTGATGGAGTCACTCGTAACCAAATTGACCACGTGTTGATAGACCGTCGCCACTACTCGAACTTGATGACGGTACGAACGTTCCGAGGTGCCAATATCGACTCGGATAACTATCTTGTCGGCGGATTGCCTTGCGAAGACGTATTGCATCCGCCGATCAGGTTTGAATCAACACGGCTGCTCTGCGCAATGAAAACACCAGTAACATCTTTGGTGCGTTAGGACTCGCCCTAGAACTGGGTAGAGTAAGTCCTGGAGCCAGTATGCTGGGCGTAGATGAGAAGTGGACACGCCTTAAGAATACTGTCATTAGTACTGCCAACTCCATCTTAGGCAGCAGTCGTAGAAATCGGAAAGACTGGTTTGATGATGAATGCAAGCTAGCGACTGAACGTAAGAATGTTGCGTACCGAGCAATGCAACAATCTCATAGAACGCGGGCACGCGAAGACGAATTAAAAAGCTCAGAAGAATTGAAAAACGGCTTCACAAACAGAAAAAATCAGCCTGGGAGAAGAACATAATCTGTGAAATAGAGAAAAGCTGAGAGCGAGGTCCGCACCAGGCGCGGAAGTTCTACCAATCCATCCGAAACATGACGCAGTACACACCACGCTGCACATACTGCAAGGACGGAGAGGGAAATCTGATCACCGATCCTCAAAGCATACTGGAGCGATGGGAAGTGTACTTCAATGAATTGCTAAATGGTCAGCTCACTGCAGAAGTGGAGGCTCCACTACTTCAAGAAGAGTACCCTATGTTGCCGCCACCAAGCATAGAAGAGGTTGAGAAGGCTATAGACCGGCTAGAGAAAAACAAAGCCCCGGGAGCCGATGGTATACCAGCAGAACTATTTCAACACGGTGGGCCAGCTTTACGTCAAGCAATTCATGAGATTATAGTGCACGTGTGGGAGCATGAAGAAATTCCAGAAGACTGGCGAAAACGCATAATTTGCCCCATACATAAGAAGGGAGATGTCACAACGTGCAGCAATTATAGAGGTATCACGTTGTTGAGTACCGCCTATAAGATACTCTCCTCTATCCTACAAGACCGGATAACCCCATACGCTAAAACCATCATCGGACAATATCAGTGTGGTTTCATTCCAGGCAAATCAACAACTGATTAGATCTTTACCCTTAGGCAGGCGATGGAAAAATGTCTTTAATTTAACATCCCAACATACCACCTGTTTATAGACTTTAAGGCCGCCTACGATAGCATAGCCAGGGTAGAACTTTACAAAGCCATGAGAGAATTCGGCATCCCAAATAAATTGACACGACTATGTAGGCTGACCATGGCCAACGTGACAAGCCAAGTAAAAATAGCCGGATTGCTATCCAAACCAATCAACATCTTTAATGGACTCCGACAAGGGGATGGTTCGGCCTGCCTCCTCATCAACCTGGCGTTGGAGAAAGCAATCCGTGACTCTGGCACGGCAACAAGAGGGACCATCGTCAACAGGTCCAGCCAGAAACTGGCTTACGTAGACGACATCGACATCATCGGAAGAACCGAGCAAGCTGTACATGATTCCTTCATCCAGATCGAGCAGGCGGCACAAAATCTGGGGCTGCACATTAGTGAAGGTAAAACAAAATACATGGTGGCGTCGAATGCGAGAGGAACAGTTGGTCAAACAATTAAGGTAGCGGAGCACGAATTTGAAGTGGTGCAATCCTTTAAATACCTTGGGTCAATAGTAGCAGCCGATAACAATATAGAAGAAGAAATACGCGGGCGGCTTCTCAAATCCAACAGAGCCTACTATAGTCTGTCAAAGCTCTTCAAATCCAGAAATCTCACCATAACTTCAAAACTGCTGCTGTACAGGACCATGGTCCTGCCAGTACTCACATATGGATCCGAGACTTGGGTGCTTAGCAAAGGGCACTCCGACCTCTTAGCCGCGTTCGGGAGAAAAGTCTTAAGGAGAATTGTTGGCCCCATTTGTGAGGAAGGACGATTCCGGAGACGGTACAATCATGAATTGTACGCAATCTACCTTGAAGCAGATATCGTGACAAAAATTAAGCTCGGTAGAATTCGGTGGGCAGGGCACCTAGCTCGCATGAGCGAAGAGGAACCTGCTCGGAAAGTGCTTTGTGGTACATTCTATGGTAGACGACAGCGTGGTAGACCATGCTTGCGCTGGAGAGATGGCGTAGACCAGGACGCCCGGAGCCTTGGGGTGCGCAACTGGATGGCGGCGGCTCGAGACCGGGATGAGTGGAGAGACTTGTTGAAGGAGGCCAGGACCGGACCCCGGTTGTCGAGCCGACGATGATGATGATGAGGTGTACTTGGCTCCTGGCACTGTCAGGGTTTTGGCCAGAGGTTCGATCTGCAGTGGTTTTTTACACTGTCCTTTCACAGGGTTTTCGGCCACTGTGACATCTGCGTACAAAATATCTGAACTGGCGAAGGATTGATAGTCGTCATCATTGAGGATACGGTTTTCCTCATCTGACGTAATCTCCCCACCACCCGTTCCAATAGCACCGTCCTCAGAGTCAGTAAAATTCATGAGGTATTCCGAAAACACCTCATCAAACTTACGGGCATCACTGCTACAGGCAGGAATGCATTCTGATGCTTTCACCACTGTTGTCGACATTGTTTCGTTTTCGTTTACTATTTTAGTCACTGGTGACTTAGCTTCTTTCGAAGCCAAGCCCTCACTGGCAGCCGTAACTTCTGCCGACACTTGAGCGGATATCCCCACTCGATTTTTATTTTGTTTGTAAACTTTTTCCATATTTAATTTTGTTTTGTTGATAACATCTCTGTTGGACAGACATGATGGTAGCGAAAAGTTCAAGAGGAGATGAACCGAGAATCGCAATACAACGTAATTAACCATAAGTACTCGTAATTCACACCAATTAATCTCAAGAAACTGTAACCGACCGTTAATAATCTTAATTCACAGTAATTAATCTTAAGAAACTGTAATCAACCGTAAAAATTTGTATAAACCGTAACATTCAGTGTAACTGTGAAAACGTAATAAATATTAAACGAAAAGAATTCCGAAAACCGTGAGCAACTTGTACCGCGTTTTATGTCTCAAACACGAATCCACCGAAAAAAAAAGAATTAATACATGTTGAAAATACGAAAAATTTATTACTAAAAAGAATGTTTTGCAATAGTAAATCTAATAATAAATTCTATTCAATATATTATGTAAGAAGGAATATTTCTAAAAAGCGTTTTTAATAAATTTATTTAACTATAAGAAATGTTGATCTATTTACTGTACTTTTGCATTATTTGTTCTTTATATTTACATGTTTTTTTCTTGTAGACTATTAGAAGTTGCTGGTACTTTTCTTATATGGAAGTTGTATGAACCACGGCACTGGTAGTTATTGATTACTCTTTTCACATACGATGGCGCTGGAGGTGATTCTAGTGGTGTATGTATAGATATGTGTTCATTGCTGTTGGTGATGAGGAAGACGAAGACTGAAGAATTTCTGAATATATAGGGTGTTCAGCGGGAATTTTTCAACTTTAAATTGCGATTATCGAAATACTAGCGGGTTGAGGTAAGCAGGAGAATTGTTAGTCGTCATGAGTCACTGGTCGGGAGTGCATCGCGCGTTTGCGGTGGAGCAATATTTTAAGTGCGGTGAATCATTGGTACGTGCGCGTCGCGCTTTTTGTGCGCATTTTAATATTCGCCTACTAACTGATGGGCCGAGCACGCAACTTATCTGGTCGTGGGTACAAGAATTCAGGCAAGAAGTCACAATGGTCAATAGACCTTTTCCTGGGCCATCAACGTCAGCAACAATGCCAGACGAGGTGTCTAAAGTTCGAAATGAAATTATTCGAAATCAACGTAAGTCGATAAGGAAGATTGCAGCCTCCACACGAATAAAAAAATCAACAGTGCATGTTATTTTGCAAAAGAAATTAAAGCTCCACCCCTACAAAATGCAAATTGTTCAATATATCAACGAAAGTGACTATCTTCTGCGAGAAACCTTCGCAAGACCAATTCTGGAACGTTTTAGGACAGCACTTACGCTTGGAAACATTTTATTCAGTAACGAAGCACATTTCCATATCGATGGATATTTTAACAAACAAAGTATGCGATACTGGTGCCCCAACAACCATCAAAAACGTTTACATTGTTTAAAAACGACAGTTTTGTCAGTTTGGTGTGCCATTTCAGCAAGATACCCTTTACATAAATATCATGTACATTATGCGTTTTATATGCGTATATAAATATATATATAAAGGTAGTGTGCAGCGTAAAGGTGGAATGGTGGTTGGTTGCGATGACGTCACTGATAATCATGCCGATTATGGAATTCGCAATTCTGGATTCGCAGTGCAGTGTACTCGTTCCTATTTACTCATTTGACATGAAAAGGAAAGAGAACACAGCACTGCGAATCACCGCGAATCCATTATTGCGAGTTCCATACTCGGCATGAATATGTTGTACCTTGCACGTATCGCTGATGCAACGTGGTAGCTTGTGGCAATGGTGTCGAATTTAACGACGACGGTGACGTGGCAATGATAGGCACAGAATTTTGTGTTGCACCAATTTACTGATCATGCAACGGCGAATAAGTCGAATATAACAACGACGGTGACGTGGCAATGAATGGCACAGAATATTTGTTATGCTGATGGCGAATATATCGACTTTAACGACGGGGTTTCGCTCCATAACAAAAATGTCCTAAATGTTGACAAAATTGATGATGCGGCGTCGGTGAGCCGACTGACGGTGCACTAAATCCTATTGTTTTCCTTCTCAACTTCGCTTGATGGGAATGAAAAACCAATAATTTTGTGCTGAATATTGTCACGTGCACTGCCAAAATTAATTTTTTGTTCGGAGTCACTAATTTGTGCCCACTTATAGGCACAATGTTTTGAATAAAACGAGACACTTTAATTTTTATTAGTTCTAGTCTAATTTTAAGTTTTATTTAGTTATTAAAAGTAGTTTAAGTTAACAAAATAAATTGACCAAAAAGAAAATTATTCTAAAAGGACTTGCCACAGTCACGTTCTATTATAATCTGTCGGAAATAATATGGCGGACATTGCAAGAACTATTTTCGTACACTTAGAAATGAAAGCATGAAAACTTTAGTACACTTCGGGTTACAATTGAAATGTAGGTTAGTATGTAAGAGAAATTGAAACTTGAAATGTAGGTAAGTATGTAGGGTGTTTACAAGTTGATGTAAGAACAACATTTAGATACGCCACAACAAGGTAATTACTTCTTCGGTGTATAAATCGAGATAAGGTATATGTTGATGTTTTTAAATAATTTTTTTTTTAATATTGTTTGATAAAATAAGTTTGCTGAATACAGTCAAACTAAATGTGCTAATGATATAATATTTTCTTACTTCGAAAGTGATGGCACCCAAAAATATATATATATAAGGCGTGTTTTTTTGCAAGCCCATATGGATTTGTCGAAAAAAAACGACATCGGGACTTGGGAACTTCTTACTTACAGTACGTAAGTCACGATTATTATCTGGACTTAGCTTAGTCTATATGGATTTGAGTTGTTGTTGTATTTACGTGTAAAACTATTAGTCCCGATGTCGTTTTTTTCGACAAATCCATATGGACTTGCAAAAAAAACACGGCTTTATTTCCAAATTTTGACCCTTACCTATTATTTAAAAAAAATATATATAGCATAACTATATTAATCTAGGTATTTAATAGATCGAAAAATGTAATACATATAACGTTATTAATGTGAAGTATTATGTTAGATTTTGTTAATTAAAAATGCTTATAAATGGCCAAAATTATAACTGAAGCAAAGCATACAAAAATTGAAGGTACCAAAATAAATGTATTAAATTTTTTTTCATTTTATAAAATAATTTTAAACTTACATTTTCGTTTAGGACTGCTGTCGAATTCTTTGAGAAGAAACCACCGAGCAACCCACCCAATATGCCAGAGCTTCCTTCAGTATGCTTTAAAGTGTATTAGTTTTTTTTTTTAATTTAATAATAATGTTATGTTTGTAAGGTGTGTTATATAAAATCGTTTGCATTGTATGCATACAAACTTTTTTATTCTAAATATGTTTGATTGTGAAGAAGAGAATATTATTTATTTTTGTTATAATGTTTTTAAAGGTAGGTGTGTATGAATCTGAATTCAGTTTTAATATTGGTATATTTACTATTAAGAAAGAAGAGTTTGATCTTTGTATGGTGTCCTGAATAAATCCTCAAAAATTCCTTTCAGAAAGTCTTTGTAGGTTAACAATAACGCTCTGGCATCTTAGCCGCCCTTATAAGGGATATTCGAAAAAAAAGTATCTATTATTTCTGAAAGGTCACTAATTTGTCACCCATTGGTGATTTTTAAGATGTTATCACCTCATATGTGGGATATTCAAAAAAATTAGTATGCCATGTGAAAGATAGCCATAGGATAGTTTGAATCAATGGTTAAAGTATTTCAAGGTCATGAGCGAATTTTGGGTCTCATTTATGGAATATTCGCAAAAAAAAATATACTTCGAAAAGTCCTTACTTACCTCATAAAAGGTCTATCAGTTTCAGTAATTGATGGCTATAGATTTTTCTTTTAAGAATTTGTAAACATTTTTTAAGGTAGTATATAGATTGTAATCTCCTCATTTTTGGGGTATTAGAATAAAATAGACCTTCTGAAAAGTCACTAGATCTTCACAAAAAGTCAACTAATTGCAGTAATTGGTCAGCCACTGCATCAAATAAATTATATAAGGATATTTTAAGTACCTGTCTTCTCCCCCATCACGTTAATGGAATTATCATTAATGAACTTATAACGGGTGATTTTTAAGCTGGTTTCGTTTTGGCAACACTAGTTTTGACAGCTGACGTGTGTTTAGTACCTTGTGTCACTGTCAAACAGCTTCAGTTTGGTTTGCAATTTAACCATGGATCGTCTTACAAATGAACAACGCTTGCAAATTATTGAATTTTACTATCAAAATTCGTGCTCGGTTCGAAATGTTCATCGCGCGCTGCTTGTGTTCAGCGATGAGGCTCATTTTTGGTTGAATGGGTACGTAAATAAGCAAAATTGCCGCATTTGGAGTGAAGATCAGCCAGAAGCATTGCAACAGCTACCAATGCATCCCGAAAAAGCCACTGTTTGGTGCGGTTTATGGGCCGGCGGCATTATTGGGTCTATTTCTTCAAAGATGATGCGAATCGCAGCGTTACTGTCAATGGTGAACGCTACCGAGCGATGATAAGAAACTTTTTTTTGCCCGAAATGGAAGTTCTTGACTTGCATGATATGTGGTTTCAACAAGACGGTGCCACATGCCACACAGCACGCGAAACAATGGCGCAATTGCGAGGCGAGTTTGGTGAACAGTTAATTTCACGTTTCGCGCCGGTCAATTGGCCGCCTAGATCGTGCGATTTGACACCATTAGATTATTTTTTGTGGGGGTATGTCAAGGCTAATGTCTATAGGGACAAGCCCGCTTCGATTGACGCACTGGAAGCCAACATCCATGCATTCATTCGTGAGATACCGGCCGATATGTGTGAAAGAGTATGCCAAAATTGGACTCAGCGGATGGGCTACCTGAGACGCAGCCGCGGTCAACACTTGCATGAAATTATCTTTAAACATTAAATTGCAAGGTTCAAACTATCGATTCAAATAAATATTTCATTCATTTTTTCGAATTTTTTGTATTTTTTTTTTTTTTTAAGTTCTAAGCCTCTTAAAAAATCACCCATTATTTACTTTTTCTAGTATTTCTTGGTTAATTGATCAATAAACTTTAAATTTGTAACGCAATAAATGGTTTTTCTGATTTGTAGATAATTCTCCACCACCTCTCCTACACTGAAAATATTATGGTTTGTAAATACAAAAAACGGCATTTATTAAATGGTTTTTATTGTCAGACTAAACTTATTCTTGTCACAATAAACGATTTATTAAAACAAAATTAACTTTTAATAACCGTTTGTTGAGAAAATTAAATACCGTTAATCAAATGCAAAATCTAAGACTTTATAAACGACTAATTATTTTAATGACTGAATTAATTGACACAATAAACTTTAATTTTTGAAATTAATTAACCGTTTATTGCGATAATAAATACGCGTTTATAAAAAGCAAGATTCCAAAATTTAGAAACAATTTATTATTTTTATAAATTTGTTTATTGTTACAATAAACTTTAGTTATTGAAATTGATTAATCGTTTGTTGCGATAGTGAACAGAATTTATTATGAGCAGTACCCGAAAATAATAAACGATTTATTATTTCTATAATTTGTTTTAACTGACACAATAAACTTTAGTAACTGAATTTAATTGATAGTTTATTGCAAAAGTGAACAGCATTTATTAAGGGCAGGATCCCGATAATAAAAAACGATTTACTATTTTTAGAATTTGTTTTAACTGACTAAACGCTGATTATTATAAATGAATTAACAGTTTATTTCGATAGTGAACAACATATTGTAACGATTTAATAATTACCCAACTACTTTGAATTTGAAACAAAAGGAAAATCCTCTAACTGTTCCCAGCGCCATCTGTTTGAAAACCTAGACACCATACCTTCAGCATTTAGCATTCAGCATTCAGCAGAATATCGGTTCCAGTCAACGATTGGAAAGGAAATTTCTAGAAGGCGATGCTCGAATATTCTAGTTTGTACTAGTTCAGACTAGAACCATTTAATTCCCTATATAAGGGGATGTTTTCAAGCGAGTGGACACAGTTTAATTTTGAATGTGATAGCGTAAAGTAAGAAGTAAAAGTGTATCCGGAAGTGAATTTTAGATTGCATACTATTGAGATTGAAGAATAATAAAAACGATTTGAATTGAAATAAAGTGTGTTTATTCTGAATAGTAAATACGTGGAAGTTATTATTTAAAGGAAATTAGTTTTATTATCGAACCTAGGTAGAACATTACATTGGTGTCAGAAAAGTGGAATAAAACTTATTTCATCTGTGCATTCAGATATTTATGGTGAAAAGTGTTTGAAAAATAATAATAAAAACAGTGATAGTGTTTTTGCTATTATTACGAACTGTTTTGTGCAAAAAGAGGCAATGGGTAAGATAGTGAATGAATTGAATTGTGTTGAACTAAAAGCAGAACTGAACAAAAGAGGCCTTCCTACTGCTGGAATGAAAAATTACCTCATTATTCGTCTGCAAGAAGAGTTAAGACAACCCGGAGAAAACCCAGACGCGTTTCTCTTTGAGATTGAAATGTCCGAAGAACAAGTAAGTCCTAGCTTAGACATGAGTTATATGATGACTATGTTGCTTGCTCAGTTTGAAGAGCAAAGAAAAGAACAAAAGAATTTGCGCGAAGAACAACGCAACGAGCAAAAGAATGAACAACAGAATCTTCTCGAAAGATTTGATGAACAACGCAACCAGCAAAAGAATGAACAACAGAATCTTCTCGAAAGATTTGATGAACAACGCAACCAACAAAAGAATGAACAAAAGAATCTTCTCGATAGATTTGTAGAACAACGCAACGAGCAAAAGAATCTTCTCGAAAAACAAGAAAACAATATGCTGGAAAGATTCCAAGAACAGAAAAATCTCCTGGAAGGTAAGCTAGATGCATTCCAGAACAAATTTATTGCTCTTGACGAACGTGTCGAAAAACAATTTCTAACAGTAGACGCAAAGCTCAAGAAAGTTCAAGAAAAGTTCGAAGACCAAATTCAGAGCATTACAAATGAATTGGATAAAGTAAGAAAAATGAAGGTTCGAGAAAGTTCTGGCGACTTTCCAAAGCGAAAGGAAATGCATCCACCAACCTTTGATGGACAAACTTCTTGGTCGATCTACAGGAAGCAGTTTGAGGCAGCCGCAGCAACAAATGGCTGGGATGACGAAGACAAATATATAGCTCTGACGCATGCCCTTAGAGGATCTGCTGCTGAACTATTACAAACCATACCAGCAGACAAGAATGGCAACTTCAGTGCTCTTGTTCAGGCTATCGACAAACGTTTTGGAGATGGCCATATGCAAGAAGTCTTCCGCGTCCAACTCAATACTAGAGTTCAGAAAAGAGGAGAGAGTCTGCAGCAATTGCAAGCAGATATCGAAAGGCTTGCCCATTTGGCATATCCAACTGCAGGAGACGAAATTACAAGTCAATTAGCAACAGAAGCCTTTGTCCGTGCTGTATCCGACATCAACCTACAGCGAGCAATCCGAACTCCTGAAAAACGGACGCTTCCGGAGGCATTAGCATTCGCTTTGACTATGGAAGCAGCAGAACAGGCTTCTCAAGGAGTTCATCGAGTAACAGAAGTGGAAGTTGAAGAATGCTCATGTCAAAGAGTTGCATTCCAAAGAAACCAGAGAGATGGACCTGCTCGTTGCTGGAACTGTAACAAGACCGGACACCTCCAGCGCCAGTGCAGACTGCCACCGAGAAGAGCTGCATGTCAACATTGTGGAAGCAGAAATAATACTCCAGAACAAAGAAGCAATAACAGCAACACTCCTGATCGACTTGTTTCCCAGTCGGGAAACGAGTAAGAACCGACTTCGAGGGGCAGAAGCTGGTTTCTGGTATCGATGGCCCCAGAACCACCATCCAAGTCTCACAGACTAAACGAGACAACAAAAGTCTGACAGTGGAGGCAACTTTAAACAACAAGAAACACGTGGCTACAATTGACACCGGTGCGACAGCCTCTATTCTACGAAGGGACTTGGTCAAGATGACATGGCTACATAACACCAATAGCTATCGTCTGAAAACGGCAACAGGAGAAGCAGCAAAAGTGTACGGAGAAGTTCGTTTTCCGATCCGTTTGGCAGAGCTGGAGTTTACACATGTGTTTCTGGTAGCAGACATATGTGATGAATGCATCATCGGAATTGACTTCATGAAAGAACATGGAGTAATCCTGGATATCGGTAAGCAAGTTCTTAAGTACAAAAATGTAGAGATTCCAATGGTTTATGGTGACGAAAAATCGCCATCTCTAAGAACTGTCATCAAAGAAGACATAAGCTTGCCTCCTTCTTCAGAAATGTTCGTTTGGACAAAAATAAAGGGTGATTTGGGTAGTCATCAGTACTTCATGGTGGAACCAGCCACTAAGCAATGTTCCCAAAATATTATCGTAGGGAAAACTCTAGTGGCGCCAAAGAACAACATGGTGCCTGTACGGATACTGAACATCAAACCGTACGAAGTTAAGCTCAGAAAAGGAGAAATAGTTGGGCAATGTGAAGCTGTATCTGCATTAACCAAGATCAACGAAGTGGATACACAGAAGTCTGTGAACTCCGAAAAATTAAAATCCGAGATTCTAAAGTCATCCAATCTTAGTCAACATCAGCTTAATGTCGCTAGAAGCCTTGTTCACGAGTATGCTGATATTTTCTCTTCACCCAGTGGGCAATATGGTCGAACACAACTGGTGCAGCATCGAATCGACACAGGAGATGCAAGACCGATTCGTCAACCAGCAAGACGTCTTCCTTTGGCCAAACAAGCCGAAGTTGAAGAGATGATATCCACCATGAAGAAAGATGGGCTAATCGAAAATTCCAAAAGCCCTTGGGCATCCCCGGTGGTTCTTGTCAAAAAGAAGGATGGAAGCACTCGATTTTGTGTGGACTACAGAAGGCTTAACGATGTGACAAAGAAAGACAGCTACCCTCTACCCAGAATCAGCGACACTTTAAATGCAATGGAAGGAGCCCAATGGTTTTCAACTTTGGGATTGAAGAGTGGCTATTGGCAGGTAGAAATACATCCAGAAGATCGAGAAAAGACGGCTTTCTCCACAGGAAATGGTCTGTGGGAATTTAAAGTGATGCCGTTTGGACTATGTAACGCTCCGGCAACATTCGAGCGTTTGATGGAATGTGTTCTACATGGACTTACTTGGAAATCTTGCTTAGTTTATTTGGACGATGTCATCGTATATGGCAAAACATTTGAGGAACATTGTGGCAACCTTAAAGCTGTATTCCAGAGACTTCGAGAAGCACACCTGAAGTTGAATCCAGACAAATGTGCGCTTTTTAAGACCGAAGTTAAATACTTGGGACATATCATCTCGTCTCGAGGAGTAAAGACTGATCTTGAGAAAGTTGACACCGTCAAGAATTGGCCAACACCGCAGGACAAAAATCAATTCCGAAGCTTTCTTGGTTTAGCCACATATTATCGGCGTTTCGTGAAGGATTTTGCTGGAATCGCCAAAAGCTTGCATCAGCTCACTGAAAAAGGGAAGCCGTTCAAATGGTCAGGTGAGTGCGAGAAAAGCTTTCAGGAACTGAAGCTGCGCTTATGTAACGCTCCTGTGCTGACCTATCCGACTCCAGGAAAACCTTTTATCATCGACGCTGATGCAAGTAACGTTGGAATTGGCGCTGTACTCTCACAAGTCCATGATGGAGAAGAAAAAGTTGTCGCCTACTACAGCAAGGTACTCTCAAAGCCAGAGCGTAATTATTGTGTTACCAGAAGAGAACTTCTTGCTCTGGTTTTGGCAACAAAGCACTTCCATAAATACATCTATGGACAGAAGTTCCTTCTTCGAACGGACCATGGTGCGCTAAACTGGCCTTTGAACTTCAAAAATCCTGAAGGTCAAGTAGCAAGGTGGATAGAGAGACTACAGACCTACGACTATCAGATTCACCATCGAAGAGGAAAGCTGCATTCAAACGCAGACGCATTATCTCGGCGACCGTGCAAACAAGACTGCAAACATTGCACGCGGCAAGAAGAAAAGGAGGTGATTGCCGTACAACGTATAAGAGCCGATCCCATTTACGGTTGGAGCAATGAAGAACTCAGGGTTGCCCAACAAGAAGACTCGGATATCGAACCCATTCTTGCATGGAAGGAACACCAAGAAAAATCTGAATGGAGTGAATTTCAGACAGAAGCCCTGCTCTCAAAGCTTATTGGGCCCAATGGGACTCGCTTCATGTGCAAGAAGGGGTACTAAAGCGTAAATGGCAATCCACAGATGGTAAGTCTTATGTCATGCAGCTTATCGTTCCTCGGTCAAAGGTAAATGAGGTTCTGCGAGAGATGCATGATGGAGCTTCTGGAGGTCATTTAGGAGTCAATAAGACGCTGGAAAAGGTACGACAACGGTTCTACTGGCTACATGCAAGAGATGACGTCGAAAAGTGGTGCCAAAAATGTGATACTTGTGCAGCTAGCAAGGGGCCAGGTAGAAAGATTCAAAGTAAAATGCATCAATACAATGTAGGCACACCTTTCGAAAGGATTGCAGTGGACGTCGCAGGCCCTTTTCCTGAAACAAGTAGCGGAAACCGATATATCCTAGTCGTAATGGATTACTTCAGCAAGTGGCCTGAGGCATACGCCATCCCAAACCAGGAAACCAAAACAGTAGTGGACCAGATTGTCTTCAATTGGGTGAGCAGGTTCGGTGTACCTATGGAACTGCATTCTGACCAAGGGAGGAACTTCGAATCTAACATCTTTCAGGAAGTTTGCACACTCCTTGGCATTAAAAAGACAAGGACAACACCGCTTCATCCGCAATCTGATGGGATGGTTGAACGATTCAACAGGACGCTTAAAGAACATCTGTCTAAGGTCGTCGACGACTATCAACGAGACTGGGACCGACATATTCCATTATTCCTGATGGCTTATCGAAGTGCGGCACATAGCTCAACAGGACATACCCCATCGGAGATCCTGTTCGGAACAACAATACGGCTTCCAAGTGAAGTGAAATTTGGATGCCGCACAATTGAGCCGCAAAGAACAGAGGAATATGTGGATAACCTTAAAGAAAGACTTAATGACATTCACCAAAGAACAAGGATAAACATAAAAACATGCAGTGGCCGGATGAAAACACGATATGACGCACGAGCAACATCGACAGGATTTCAAGAAGGAGACCTTGTGTGGTTTTATAATCCCCATCGACAAAAGGGGCTGTCACCAAAACTTCAACAAAACTGGGAAGGCCCTTACACTGTTATGAAAAGAATTAATGATGTGGTTTACCGTATACGGAGAGGGGTGAGAGGCAAATTAAAAGTAGTTCATTGTGACCGTTTATATCGTTATAATGGTGAAAGCAGTGATGGAATTGTTCGGGACGATCAATCCTAAGAGGGGGGCAATGTAACGATTGAATAATTACCCAACTACTTTGAATTTGAAACAAAAGGAAAATCCTCTAACTGTTCCCAGCGCCATCTGTTTGAAAACCTAGACACCATACCTTCAGCATTCAGCAGAATATCGGTTCCAGTCAACGATTGGAAAGGAAATTTCTAGAAGGCGATGCTCGAATATTCTAGTTTGTACTAGTTCAGACTAGAACCATTTAATTCCCTATATAAGGGGATGTTTTCAAGCGAGTCGACACAGTTTAATTTTGAATGTGATAGCGTAAAGTAAGAAGTAAAAGTGTATCCGGAAGTGAATTTTAGATTGCATACTATTGAGATTGAAGAATAATAAAAACGATTTGAATTGAAATAAAGTGTGTTTATTCTGAATAGTAAATACGTGGAAGTTATTATTTAAAGGAAATAAGTTTTATTAGCCGTGTTTTATTATCTTCTATCGGGATCCGGATCTGGATTTACTTTTAACACGTAATACACAAACAAAATACTGGGAAATTTTCAAAATTGTTTTTGTAACACGTGTTAAAAGTTAATCCAGATCCATATCCGGATCCCGATAGAAGATAATAAAACACGGCTATTATCGAACCTAGGTAGAACATTACAATATATTAAATGCAGGAGCCCGAAAATGATGAACGATATATTTTTTCGTATTGTATTGTGTTGATTCCCCTAAGGGTTACAAGCACAGATTAGCCATGTGAAGATGAGAATGTTTCGTACGTTTCACTATCCAAAACCCATTTGTTTACATCCTGTAGTTGTAATTTCTTCCCGCGTCGATGAATAGATATGAATTGCAACAACAATTTTACCGGTGTCTGAAGGTTTCTATACACACATTCTCATTTTTGATCTGATATCTGACAGCTCAAGCTTGTAGGCAAATTAAAATGGCTGCCGAGGATTCTCATCTTCATGTGGCTAATCTGTGGGTACAAGTACACCGCTTCCAACTCCGATTCTACTTTCCCTCTTTTCTCCCCCTCTTTTCTTCCCCCCTCTCTTGCCTTATCCCTTCTCACCTCCTCCAGTTCCCTTATCCACTCTTTTCCTCTCCCTTTTTCGTCCATTATTTAACTCATCTTTTCCCTATTGATTTTCCTTCATCTTTCTATCGCATGTTCCCACGTATCTTGTTCACCCTCACACATTCTACATTTTTTTGTCGCTTCTAGTACCATCTTTCTCTCACCTAATTCCCTAGCCTTACTCTTGCTATTTTCCATTTGAGGTACCTCTCCTGCATCCTTTTTTTTCAAAATGTATTTCTGGCAATTCCCTATATCCATCATATACTATTACATTACAATTACACTTGCATTGTATAACTTATTCCTTATATATATACTTAACTTTTTATTCTTATTTAGTCTTGTAATAAACCTAATTGAATTCGGACTCCATTGGATTTTTACTTATATAATTCCCAACAAAGGTTATGGGCCCAGGCAAAGAATAATAGAAAATTAAGGAATTAAATTATTTTACGATGGCGTCTTCCTTGTATCAAATCGAGCGATTAGACGAAAAGAATGACGAATCATGGAAACTACAAATAAAAAGTGTGGTGATTCATTGTGGCCATACGTTAGTAGAGCTGACCAGGTGCGTCAAGATGGCACCGCCACACACGAAACTCAAAAATCTAATGATGCAGGAATTAGGACCTAATTAGGTGCTAATTAGGTGCTAATTTAGTGCTGCAATTTTGGATGAGCACTTAATTTCCCTCCCCCTCATACTTGTGGCGGTCCTAACTTGACGTCAAGATAGCGCCGCCACAGAAGAAATTCCAAAATCTAAGTATGCAGGAATTAGGACCTAATTAGGTGCTAATTTAGTGCCGCAATATTAGTTTAAGTGCTTTACGGTTTGACCTCCAAGTGCATCTCAACAGTTTTGCTAAAAATCCTAAATCACCCAAAAATTAATGCACATCGAAAAGAATGGTACCGAATTCAAGGGCTAGCCGAGACCTCTTCAAAAAAGTGCAAATCAACTTTCTACTCCCACTCCTTCATGTCCAAATAGGCCTGTGGAATCTCGTTGGATCATGTGGAACTTGTGGCGGCGCTATCTTGACGTCAAGATAGCGCCGCCACAGAAGAAATTTGAAAATCTGATTATACAGGAATTAGGACCTAATTAGGTGCTTATTTAGTGCCGCAATATTAGTTCAAGCGCTTTACGATTTGACCTTAAAATGCATCTCAACAGTTTAGCCAAAAATCCTTAATCACCCAAAAATCAATGCACAGCGGAAAGAATGGTACCGAATTCAAGGGCTAGCCGAGACCTCTTCAAAAAAGTGCAAATCAACTTTCTACTCCCACTCCTTCATATCCAAACAGGCCTGTGGAACCTCATTGGATCATGTGGAACTTGTGGCGGCGCTATCTTGACGTCAAGACAGCGCCGCCACAGAAGAAATTCAAAAATCTAAGTATGCAGGAATTAGGACCTAATTAGGTGCTAATTTAATGCTGCAATATTGGTTCAAGTGCTTTACGATTTCAATCTTAAATCGGATGCAATAACTGCATGTAATTTGTAGACTTTTTATTTTCGACCTTTTTGTAAGAAATTATAACAGAGATTCTAAGATACGATTATGACCTCTTCAAAAAGGTGCAAATCAACTTTCTACTCCCACACCTTCATGTCCAAATAGGCCTGTGGAGCCTCGTTGGATCCTGTGGAACTTGTGGTGGCGCTATCTTGACGTCAAGACAGCGCCGCCACAGAAGAAATTCGAAAATCTAAGTATGCGAAAATTAGGACCTAATTATGTGCTAATTTAGTGCCGCAATATTAGTTCAAGTGCTTTACGATTTCAACCTTAAATCGCATGCAATAACTGCATGTAATTTGTAGATTTTTTATTTTCGACCTTTTTGTAAGAAATTATAACAGCGAATCTAAGATACTATTATATACATTTCACAAAGTCGACTTTTATTTTTCAACCTCAACCCTTTCGCTTTTTACCGACCAAAATGCAATTTTGAAGATATCACTTCCATCTATATATGTAAGTACATAGCGCCGCACCCATCACAAAATAAATTCAAAAATCAAACGAGGTAGGAATTGTGACCCAATTTAGTGCTACAATATAAATTTATTCAAGTGGACTACGATAGCACCTGTAAATCAAATGCACTATTTGCATGCAATTTCTAGACTTTTTGGAATCGAAGTTTGTATAGGTGTTCTGAATATTGTACAGTTCTGGCTCAGGTTTCCATTAGGCACATACACAAAAAATATGAAAAATTGTGTTTTAGATATCAGCTGAGCTACAAAACATGAAAAAAATATTTATTTAGTGCGGAAATTATTATTAAGAAAGTTACAAACAATTTAAGTTTGTATTGTCCCTTCCTATGAAACTACTTACCTTCCTATGTAAACAAAAAAAGTATTAAAAAGGGTTTCAGGACCATTTTCCTAAATGTATGCAAATCTTTTGATATCATTATGTCAGAAAAATCGTTGCGAAAGCAAGATAAAATTCAAATTCCATTGAAGTTGTTTTTGGAAAGTTTTTTTAAATAACAATCAATGTTAAAAGTTCTATACAAAAGTGCTTTTATGCGGTCTGATAAAGTGTTTTTCAAGTGCATTTTGACATTATATTCATATACACAGCCAAACTTTCTTTCATCATCATCCTTAATTATAGCAAAAAAAAAAATGTTATCAAGACATGGTTTGTTGTTTACAAACATAGATATATATGAAAATATATGAAAATGAGCCCTGGAAGTAGAAAAAAATTAGCGTAGGTAAAATAAAATTAAGAGTAAAGTTGGAAACAAAAATGATTTCTTCTTTTTTTTGTATTTATATAACAAAATTTAGAATAAAATATTGATTAAGTACCTACAGTCAAAATTAATTAAGTAAGTCTATTTTTAAGAATTATACCTGTGTGTTTATTTTTATAGAAAATTGATGTTACCATTAAGAAAATAACAACTAAAAAATAACACGAGTAAAAATAAAACTCAAAATCATATTTCCACTATTTGAATTTTTTGAAAAAACCTTGAAAAGCGTTTTTATTTAAATTTTGGATTTAAAGTATACAGGTATGAAGTTAAATGAAAACTGTTTCGAGAAAATTTAAAAAAGAAAACGAAGTTCGGTGTAGGTATATATTGTTGTATTGCAGGCATTACGAGAAAAGAAAAATTCAATTTTGCCGATAGGGAATCAAATAAAATACTAAAAACTAAGTTAAAAGAAAAAAAGTTTGGCTGTGTATATGAATATAATGTCAAAATGCACTTGAAAAACACTTTATCAGACCGCATAAAAGCACTTTTGTATAGAACTTTTAACATTGATTGTTATTTAAAAAACTTTCAAAAAACAACTTCAATGGAATTTGAATTTTATCTTGCTTTCGCAACGATTTTTCTGACATAATGATATCAAAAGAGTTGCATACATTTAGGAAAATGGTCCTGAAACCCTTTTTAATACTTTTTTTGTTTACATAGGAAGGTTAGTAGTTTCATAGGAAGGGACAATACAAACTTAAATTGTTTGTAACTAATAATAATTTCCGCACTAAATAAATATTTTGTTCATGTTTTGTAGCTCAGCTGATATCTAAAACACAATTTTTCATATTTTTTGTGTATGTGCCTTGTAACGAAGCGTTACACTTTTCGCCTTCCCCACCGAGGACCGGCATCCCGTGGAGAACCAAACGTCAGCATAAAAACCAACTTTGATTTTTATGCCCATGCACCGAACCGTAGATTGAATTACCGCATCAAACCTTGGTTTAACACCAGCCTTATTATTCATTGTTTCTCACCGCACCGTCATACTGAACCAGTTTTTACCAACATCCGAAATGTTATTTTTTATATCACAAAGTGCTACCGAACCCTGGTTGGAGTATTCAAATATTCGCTCCGAAACACCGAACCCTACCCTACTCATGTTATGTATACCTACGACCAGGCAGTGCAACGATTACGTATGTCATTGTTTACATGTCCCTTTTCGTTCGCATTTTATCAGTTAACACTGTCTTTTTACTGAAAAAACATATGGGGAGGTGGCAATTCAGTGCAAATTCGTCTTCTGCCTTTACCAGTTGTTAGTACCAATATTGTGTACCAAATAGAGCTGTGTAAATCGTTCACTTCAAATGATCGAATCGTTCAAGAATCGATTACCAAAATGATTCGATCATTTTAATCAATCGGTCATTCGATCATTTTCATTCCACTCAATTCATTATTTCATACTGTTCCGATTCGATTCTTGATGTGTAAACATCTATATGTCGGTGGTAGAGTGAAATAAAAACGTGGAGTTTCCTCTAGTCACATGCGAACATATCTGTTGCCATGCCAAGCCCACACACAGTAGAACCCAAGCCAAGCCATCAAACACTCAAAAGCTAAGAGAGAAGTATTTCGCTGTTGCTATGCCAACTTTATCAAGATTAAGATTATGTTGTTGTAAGGTATATGATAAGATAGTAAGTAAGCATATTTTTGTCACTTTTTGTCTGATCGTGAGAGGATGAACACATGTATAAATGTATACACTTTATTTGAATAAAATAAAATTTAATTTTGATTAAATCGTTCAATTGTTGTTGTGCTTTTTCAAAGTTCGGACACGGTAACATAACTGGCGCAGTCGGAAAAGAAATATAATGTCAAAGAAAAACGTTTTGTGAAAATACAATACAAATTATTTGATGCTTTGATGCGTTTTAAAATAGTGTCGATAGTATAAGGTTTGAAAATTCGTTTTCAGTTTCTGACTTTTAAAGGAACATAAATGCAAAGGCAGAAATGATCTTATAAACAAACATATAGTACAATCTTTGAACAATGTGCTAATTCAAAACCAATATCACACATTCTCTAATTCCTTTTCAAAATACATATGCAAAATTAGTGCCAAAAAAAAAAAAAGAATAAAATCTAGCACCGAACCGACGACAAAAAAAAAAAAAAGAGAAACCACATCAAGCAACTATAGCAACTATAAAGACTTCCCCGACAAGAAGACAACAAACAAGGTATGGCGAACTTAGAGCTTCTAAAGTTAATCAAAGATATACAAGATTTCACGGGATTACCAGAAGAACTTGGCTTATTTATTAGGCACGTGGATTGTTTATATAACCAGGTTATAAGTTTAAATGCAATCTCACAAGAGTTACTTGACTTAAATATAAGGCAAAAAATTAAAGGATCTGCAAATGTAATTTCAATCAATAATAATAATCCTACAAATTGGCAGGAGATAAAAAATATTTTGTTATCAAATTGTACAATAAGCGAAAGCATAGAAAACATTGTAAGCCAGATAAAATTACTTGAATTTCGAGGTTCAGTACAATTACTTTTTGACCAATGCCTAAGCCTTCTTACTAAATTAAATATTAAAACTAATTTATCTATCGAAACTCCCTCTTGGTTTAATGCTAAACAAAATGAGAATATTACTCTTAAATTATTCATAAATAAACTTCCTTACAACGCCAAACTTATTCTTCAGGCTAGAAATCCCTGCACTCTTCAAGAAGCTAAGAAAATTTTGACAGATACAGATACATTTTACTTCTCAGGTATTCATAATCAATACTACAATTCACAAAATATTCCAAAAAAATTAGAATCTCACAATAGCTCGGTTAATTATCAAAACAATAACACAATAAATTCAAACAGGAATTTCGGACAGTTTCAGAATTCTTACACAGGAAATGTTCAACAGAATAATCCACAACATTTTACAGTAGACAATAGACAAGCAAATCATTCAGGAAATTATTCAAGAAATTATTCTGGGAATTCGCGAAGCAATTCTACAAATTATTATCGTTCAGATTATCCCCAACCTCATAGTTCAAATTCACGTAACACAAATAATTTTCAAAATAGAAACAGAGCGAATAATTCAGCATGTTTTGGAAATGCTAATAATGCTAATATTTCCCAGCAAACTCACCAAAACTCGGCTAATTCAAGAATTTACCCAAATTCGACTAATTCAAGAAATAATAACCATATGGAAGTCGAGTATGTGCAAACTGAAAATGATCCCAATTATACAGACACACACGAAGATCATCATGATTTACAATTTCAAAATTTTCCGTTAGCCACCTCAGAGCACTTCCCTGTATAATTGTTAGAAATGACCCTATACCTATTAAGTTGCTCATTGATTCTGGAGCCAGCACTTCACTTATTCAAAGCGGTCTTTTTAATAAATCTTTCAAAACTGAATTGAAAAAGCCAGTCACACTTAAGTCTGTGAATGGAAATATTTCCGTAAACTCAAAAATAACTATTCCATTATTCAAAGAGTTCAATAGACCGTCTACTACAATTGAAATGCTGGAAACAAAATTAAATGGCGATTTCGATGGCATAATTGGCTGTAATATTTTAAAGCCATTTCAAGCAAAACTTGATTTTAAAAGCTTACAACTCATCACAAAAGACGCTAGGTTACCATTGATTTTCAGTCACTCTATTACTCATTTTTTAGAGGAAGATGTCAATACACTATGTAAGGAAATAATAGAAATCAATTTTATAGAACCAGATATAGAACAAATTACAAACAAACTTAAAACCGATAACCTTAACCAAGAAGAAATTACATATTTAACCGCTACAATCCGAAAGTTTAACAAAGTGTTTTACCATGAAGGAGACAATTTGTCTTGTGTTCTAGCATACAGTCACAAAATACCAACAAAGAATGATATCCCTATATTTTCGAAGTTGAAAAACAAATTTCCGAAATGATAAAATCTGGTATCATTGTTAAATCAACAAGCCCATATAATGCGCCAATTTGGGTAGTCGAAAAAAAGCCTGACAATTTCGGTCAAAAAAACTGGCGCATTGTTGTAGATTTTAGGAAATTGAATGAAGTGACAACAGAAGATAGATTCCCAATTCCCAATATTGAGGATATTTTTTCCAAATTAGGTAACGCACTGTATCTTACAACCCTTGACCTAGCGAAAGGCTTTCACCAAATCCCTTTGAATATAGAAGACAGACACAAAACAGCGTTTTCAACCGCAAACGGGCACTATGAGTTTACTCGAATGCCGTTTGGATTGAAGAATGCTCCTTCATCATTTCAGCGAATGATGAACGAAGTGCTATCTGAATACATAAATAAAATATGTGTAGTGTATCTAGATGATATCTTAATATTCTCAACGTCTTTACAAGAACACATAGATTCTCTTAATAAAATATTTACACGCCTTCAGAAATTTAATCTTAAGGTGCAAATTAATAAATGCAATTTTTTTAGCCGCGAAACTGAGTATCTAGGACATATAATTTCAAGCGATGGTATAAAACCCAATCCTAATAAAATCGACGTCATAAAAAAAATTGAACTACCTCATCCATCTAAACAGATAAAATCTTTTCTTGGGATAACTGGATTTTATCGGCAGTTCATTAAGGACTACTCTAAAGTAGCCCTACCAATGACGAATTGTCTCAAAAAGGGTTGCAGAGTAAATTTTAAGGACAGGCAATACATTGATTCCTTTAATAAGCTTAAAGCACTTATATGTACTTGCCCAGTTTTAGTTTATCCAAATTTTTCTCAAATATTTATCTTAACAACAGATGCCAGTAACGCAGCTTTAGGCGCGGTTCTTTCGCAAAATCAACATCCTATAGCTTTTGCATCTCGTACTTTAAATCGTCACGAAACAAATTATAGTACGATTGAGAAGGAACTTTTAGAGATAGTGTGGGCTACGAAATATTTTAGGCCATACTTATTCGGGCGCAAATTTAAAATTCGAACCGACCATCGACCACTAATTTGGCTTAATTCATTAAAAGAACCCAATTCCAAGCTGCAACGCTGGAAAATAAGATTGAATGAGTATGATTTCGAAATCGAATACATTAAAGGCAAAGAAAACCTTGTTGCCGATTTTCTGAGTCGTTTGGAAACTAATGTTGTAGAAGAAAATGAAGATGAGATAAGATCTGACTTAGCAACTATATATAGTGGGATTGAGAACCTTAATGACCATGTATTTATTACAGAAAATCCGATTAAAATTTATAAAAACCAATTAATAATTGAAAAAAGTAATTCGACAGCATACACAAACAAAATAATGTTCAGGAAAAAAAGGAGATCCATCATAAGCCTTCCAGTGTACGATGAAGAGTACGTCTTAAACATTTTGAAAGGGCTTTTCCCTACCAAAGGAACAGTTGGAATCTTCTGCAACGATGATGACATATTTATTGAATTTCAAAAGACAGTGGTGAAATATTTTTCAAATTCACCTAACATGAAAATTCTTCGATGTACAAAGTTCCTCCAGGATATAACAAGCAAGGACACTTTGCTGGAAATTATTGCAAAAACCCATCAGGAGAAAAATCATCGGGGAATAGATGAAACTTACTCAGAGTTAAAAAATGTTTGTTATTTTCCAAATCTTAGACTCGAAATTCAGAAATATATCAATAATTGTGTTTTGTGTAACATGTGCAAATACGATAGAAATCCATTAAAACCCAATCTAATGATTTCAGAAACCCCTAATAATCCCAATGAAATAGTACACATCGATATTTGGTTTTTTAACAAAAATAACATGTTTTTAACATGTATAGACAAGCTTACGAAACATGTCTCTATTCATACGTTAACAGATAGAAATTCGATTACTATAGTTGAGATCTTAAGACAAAGGTTTGCAAACTTAGGAAAGCCACTGAAAATCGTTGCAGACAACGAATTTAATACTGCTTATATTAAGAGTTACCTACATAACGAAAATGTATCATATCACTTCACATCTCCAAATACTCATACAGGTAACGCAGTAATAGAACGATTTCATCTCACACTCAATGAGCATATGCGACTTTTCAAATTAAACAAAGAAAATAGGGACATAGACGATAGACTTCTAGTTTATAAAGCAGTCCAATTGTATAACGATACAATACATTCAATAACGAAATATAAGCCAAATGAACTTTTACACAGTACATTAAACGAGTCAGAATGGAAAGACCTAAAAAAACTAGTATTCGAAACCAAAGAAAAGCAAATAAATAAGATAAATGAGTCGCGTAGGGAAGTTGCTGATTACAAAGCTAGAGAGTTAGTAAAAAATTTAGGTTTCCACAACATAAAACACCTGCCAAGATACATTATAAAAGATGTGAAAGAGAAAGGAATAACTTATTTTAAAGACAAATCTGGCGTTAAACGTGACAGACACATAATTAAAAGGAGTTATAGATATCAAAATCCTTTAGGGAACTTACAGTTTGATAGAAAACTTACTGGAAGGGACTATTCAAACAGGAAGAGAACAAAAAACCAAGAAGGAAATTGATATATGTATGTATACCGTAATTTTTTTGTTTTTGACTGAAACTCAATTATTTTTTCTTTTTTTTTATCTACAATAGCTATCATAGATATACATATAACCATATATATTTTTGTATTATAAAAAAAATTATAGAAAAAAAAACAAGATTCTGCAAAAATTGTATATATGTATATAGCTTAAATATTACTTTATAATTGTTACTCAAAAAAAATTCATACCTTTGTAATCTCATAACATTAATTTCTCTGTATAGCTAAAAATACATATGTAAATATTATTTAAATTTCGAAAGCAATAAATTATTGAACTAGAATTGTTAAAAAAAAAAAAAAAAAAAACAATGGCATTTGGCAGAAAAATTGTAATTACAAAAAAGTACGTATACGCCACAGTCAACAGTTAGTTTCAATTTATGTCATGATTTATGCAATTAAAAAACTATAAATCGTTAAAAAAAAAAAATATATATATATTTAAAAATGAACATTAACACGCTATTAGCGCGTTCTGTTCATACTGTGGCCGGAGGAGTCACATGCGAACATATCTGTTGCCATGCCAAGCCCACACACAGTAGAACCCAAGCCAAGCCATCAAACACTCAAAAGCTAAGAGAGAAGTATTTCGCTGTTGCTATGCCAACTTTATCAAGATTAAGATTATGTTGTTGTAAGGTATATGATAAGATAGTAAGTAAGCATATTTTTGTCACTTTTTGTCTGATCGTGAGAGGATGAACACATGTATAAATGTATACACTTTATTTGAATAAAATAAAATTTAATTTTGATTAAATCGTTCAATTGTTGTTGTGCTTTTTCAAAGTTCGGACACGGTAACATAACTCTCTGTGCGACGTTACGATGTACAAAGTTACGTAGCGCGTATTCTCGGATATGAATTGACATTTGGACACCTGTCATATTAAAAGTGTTCTAAAGGACCTAGAGAACTGACGTGACTTCAGGTAATTACCACTTCCTAAATTGACGTACTCCGTTTTTCGATCCGCAGTAATAAAAATTTTAGTATATTTTGACACTTGTCAAACTAAGTGTTCTAGTGGTCCCAGAACGTCGGCCGTGAGACTAGGGCTATACCCACCTCCTAAATCGATTGGCGTACTCCGTTTTTCCATCCGCCGTACCAAAATTGTTGGCATATTTTGACACCTGTCAAACTAAGACAATTTTTTTATTTCAGTTTCGATGAAATTCAATCTCCGAAGTTAACGAATACTGAATCATCGAAATGATTGAGATTGGGATGGAAAATCGAGATTCATCGAAATGATTGAGATTGGGATCGATTGAAACGAAAATTTGTGATTTCAATCATCAATACTTTTCGATGATCGGATCAAAAAAATCGAATCGTTCCTGATTGACACAGCCCTAGTACCAAAGGAGAATTCCACTACCGAGCGGATTAATTTATTTTGGAACGAAATAAATTAAAACGACGAGACACGCTGTTGGGTACGTAGTGTACTATCAGAAGTTTTACCTTTTGGGTTTTACCCTTACTTTTTGAGGCTTCTCCTCCGTTTATTGAAATTATTGTTTTGGGCGAATCCCACCTGATAATTCCATTTTATACTGTCTTCAAGTATACAGTGGACGTAGTCTGCCATCGGGGGCAGTACACCGTTTATCTCTTGGTCTTTTGCCAGGAGCGGGGCCGTTTCCCATACGATTATTCTCTTCTTCTGAGAGGACCACGGACGGAGCTGTTCGGTAAGCTCACCGATTATCTTCTAGTTTGTAGCTAGGAGCGAGAAGGTAGACCACTTTGGCTTCTACTTGTTTATTCCTCGATCCACTTCTTTTAAGTGTATCTTGGATCGAGACGGCATTCTCCTGATTGCCCCTCACCGCTTATCTCTTAGTCTTTCGCTAGGAGCGGGGTCGAACCCAACGATTATTCTGTGGAGCTCTTCTTCTAAGAGGACCACGGACGGAGCTGTTCGGTAAGCTCACCGATTATCTTCTAGTTTGCTGCTAGGAGCGAGAAGGTAGACCACTTTGGCTTCTACTTGTTTATTCCTCAATCCACTCCTTCTAAGTGTATCTCTTAGTCTTTTGCTAGGAGCGGGGTCGATACCCAACGATTATTCCGTGGTGTTTTCCTTCTGGAAGCGCGACGGACGGAGTTAGTGCGGACTGCTCACTGTTTATCTCTCGGTCTTTCGCCGAGAGCGGGGTCGATGCCCAACGATTATTCCGTGGTCGTTTCCCTCTAAAAGTACGACGAACGGAGCTAGTGCGGACTGCTCGCCGTTTATCTCGAAATTAAAAGGAGAATAAAGTTGATTATAAATCGGAGTTTGGAAACTCTTAATCCAAGTTTTCTGCTTTCTTTGGGTAAAACCCTGGACACCGACGAGCATACCTCAGCATAGACAGAAAAAGCATCTCAGCCTAATGGAAACCTGAGCCGGAACTGTACAATATTCAGAACACCTATACAAACTTCGATTCCAAAAAGTCTAGAAATTGCATGCAAATAGTGCATTTGATTTCAAGGTGCTATCGTAGTCCACTTGAATAAATTTATATTGTAGCACTAAATTGGGTCACAATTCCTGCCTCGTTTGATTTTTGAATTTATTTTTTGACGGGTGCGGCGCTATGTACTCACATATATAGATGGAAGTGATATCTTGCATTTTGGTCGGTAAAAAGCGAAAGGGTTGAGGTTGAAAAATAAAAGTCGACTTTTTGAAATGTATATAATAGTATCTTGATAGACATTTCAACTGTCAAAGTGGAAGTGCAGAAGTATTTGAAGCTCTAAAGTAAATTTTGAATTAAAATTAAAATAAAAGTCAATTTTCACTTAAAATTGTTCTAAAAACTTGTTTAAACACTTAACATTTAAACTAGCTAAAATTTGTTTCAAGCAAAATTCCAAAAAGATCAAAATCTTTACGAATTTTATTCGCGGTACTACAAAAAGTCGATGAACCGTAAGCGAAATCTAGCTGAAATATCACCAGAACTTAACACGACCGTCAAAAGGAATTCTGTACCCACACCGACAAAAATGGGAGTAAGAGACCTTTCTGTGGCTGAGCTTAAGAACATCATTAATGAAGCTCTAGACGAAAAGCTTAAAGATCTTGCGACAAAAAATGATTTTTTAACACTTTCGACCGAATTTTGCTCACTTAAAGCCATCAACACTCAGCTAAACAACAAACTCATAGCCATGACGGATAGATGCGAGTTACTTGAAACTCAATTGGAGATTCTTTCGCTAAAAGCAAATGAGAAGTCCATAGTTGTACACCTTCCTTTGGGCTTGGAAACCGATGCAATACAACTGGCAAAACAGGCTTGCAAGGGCCTTCTGAGGTAAGGCGAAGACGAGGAGTTGCAAGTACCATCTTTAAGGCAAATACGCAACAACAACACCGAGCGAGGCACCATCATCATGGAACTTCCAACAGCCGAGATGACTGAAAAATTAATTTCTACCGCACACACACTCAGAGGATCAGGTATAAGCATACTTCGCGAACAATCACTTATATCCCGGAAAAGACGTCGATCACTTATAGAAACGAAGAACAAATTGCAGCAGATTAATGGAAATGCAAAAATTTTGGTGAAAGGAGACAATAAGATGCAGATCAACAATAAAATATTTGTTTACAAAGTGTCTCGTGGCTTGGTTGTCAACTCGTCAGCGGAAATGTCATTTATAAGAGAATTGTTCGGTGACATTTGTGAAAAATACTTCTTTGACAGCAGCGATGGAATGAAGCTAGCACCGTTTACAAATAGACTATCAACCTCATATCAAAACCCACACCTAGCGCCACCTGTTACTTCGAAGTTACAACCTGTAAGGGGGATAATACCATAGGTAAATACTGTCGTCTGCCAAAATTCTATTGTATTTCATAAATTAACTATTTGCTCATATAATATTACTGGTCTCAAAAGTAAACTTTTAATTACAACCAGAATTTTGCAAGTATTTACAACAATTTGATATTATAATTTTGATTGAAACTTTTATTGAAGAAAAAAATCAAGATGAATTTTTGAAATATTTTAGAGATTTTAAAGTAATGTTCACACCTGCAATCAGAATTAATAACTTTGGAAGAGCCAGTGGGGGTATCTTATATGGGATAAAAAAACATTTATGGGGTAACTTCATTAATTTTAAGGTTATTGAAAGGAAAATCATTTTTCATATGTTAAGCAGCGGCTTAAACTATTATATTATTCCTAATTACTTAAATTGTAACAATTGGGTAACCGAATTTGACCAACTAGTAGACTTTATGAATAATAACACATTTGAAAATATTTTGATCATCGGAGACTTAAACGCTAGAATCGGTAGATGTCAAAACTCTTTTGTTAATATTTTACAGACGCAAACTTCTTTTGCAGAAACGAGAAACTCCAAAGACGAAACTTTGAATTCTAACGGGCGAAATTTAATGGAGTTTTTTGAAGACTTCGGGCTCTTTGTTCTAAATGGGTCATCTAGAAGTGACGAGTTTGGCGAATTGACTTTCGTTAGTGGGCAAGGACAATCTGTTATTGACCTTGCTGCAATGTCAGTGAATTGGCTAAACTTGGTGGACGATTTTGAAGTTGCGACGGCAAACTATTCGCCACATTTTCCAATAGTATTAAAACTAAAAATGCCGGTACCCGTCCATAAGCAACTTTTACAAACTCTTTCAAGCTTAAATGGTCGGATAGCAATGCAGAGCTCTATAAAAGACTCTTAAATCGACACTCAACCTTTCTTGTTCAGCAATCGACGAGCTCTATTGAACAAACAAGCAACAGTTTAGAACAAGTCATAAAGGCCGCAGCTTCTTTTGCACTAAAGAGTACCCAAATGTTTGTAGCAAAAAACAATTGGTTCGATAATGATTGTAGGCATCTTAGAAAACTTTCGTTTGTTTACCTTAAGCTCTTTAGAAACACCAATTCGCAATTTTTCAAAAATATGTACCTTTGCAACAACAGAAGCTACAAGAATTTGTGTCAATCAAAGAAAAACAATTACCTTAGAAATATAGCAAAAAAGTTGGAACACTGCACTAACTCTAAGCTATTCTGGGAGAATGTCCGTAAACTTGGTGGGCGGCGTAACAGTGTGAAGTACTCTTTGGAAGCTGAGAGGTTAGCAGCTCATATTAAAACTCTACTCTCAGCTGATGAAGACCTTCACACCTTTGACTACGCGATGCCTTCTGTTATAGTGAACGAAATCGATATGGATATTTCACTTTCCGAATTGGAAGTTATCCTCAGAAAAAGTAAAAATAGTAAGTCTCCTGGTTTGGATGGTATACCAGTTGAGTTTTTCAGACACAGCACTACCGAATTTAAAAGTTATCTTCTAACTTTCTTTAATAAGTTATACAGCCTTGCATCCGTTCCAAGCAGCTTTAATAAAGCTTTAATTTTTCCAATTTTTAAGAAGGGTGACGCAAATGCAGTCGAAAACTATAGGGGAATTTCAGTGTTGAATTCAATAAGAAAAATATTTTCTGCGATTTTGAACGAAAGACTTTCAAAATGGGTAGAGGAGAATAACCACCTTAGCATCTTCCAAGCCGGTTTCCGCCCTGGTTTTTCGACAATGGATCATGTTTTTGCTATTTCTAGTATTGCCAGAACATTTATTGAGAAAAAAAAGAAACTTTATACTTGTTTTGTTGACTTTAAAGCTGCATTTGACAAAATCAATAGGCGAGCTCTTATTTACAAACTGTCGTGCTTAGGTCTATCAAGAAAGTTTCTTCAATTGTACGAAAATTTTCTTTCATCTTCAAGTGCAACGGTTTGGGATGGATCTAAATTCTCGCACCAGTTTCAAACTACTGCAGGTGTTCCCCAGGGATGTTTCCTTAGTCCGTTGATGTTTGCCCTTTTCATCGATGATATTTGCGAACATCTTCCTGGAGGAGTAAATTTTGCTAACACAACAATTAAGGTACTTCTTTATGCAGACGATCTAGTCATGTTTTCTGATAATCCTTCTTCGCTTCAACTCCAAATAAACCGTCTCTGTTCTTTCTGTGAAACATGGGGTCTGCAAATAAACTGTCAAGAAACCAAGATTTTAGTTTTTGAAAGTAGACAAACAAGAAGGCGCCCCAAAGAAAATTGGTCTCTCTACAACGCAAGGATCGAAGTTGTACAAGAATTCAAATACTTGGGCATTTTGTTGACTAACAACTTAAACTTTCTTAAGCATTCTCAAGAAAAAAGCAAAGAAGCTAAATTAGCCTTAAGTTTAATGTGGCCTAATTTTTTCTCGAACCGAAACATTGACTCAAGATCCAAGTACACAGTTTTCAATGCAACTGTTAACACATGTTTGACCTATGGTGTCCAAGTATTTGGGCACAAACAGTTTGAAGCGTTTGAATGTGTACAAAGAAATTTTTTCAAGAGGCTCTTTCGCCTGCCAAATTGCACACCAAATTATGCAATATATACTGAGTCAGGTATAACTCCAAATTTTATACAAAATTTAAAAGCAAATGCTAACTTTCTAGTGAAAATAATGAGGAGAACTGAAGGATCTCTTCACAAAATAATATTGAAAAAACTGCTTCAAACAAATGCATCCCCTTTTAAAGATTGGAAGCTACTTGCTAGGGATCATGGAACATCCTGGAATATCTTGGATAATAACGTTGACGACTGGCCATCTCAGTTCGATACAATAATTGCTTTGGTCGACCAAAAACTAATTGAAGAAAATGCTGCCAAAGCATCTTCATCAGTGTCAAGAAGATACTACAGAAATCTAAACCACCAATTGCTTGCTCATGAAAACTATTTTCGAAATGAAATCTCTGTCTCTGAAATAGGCATAATTTTTAGAACCCGAGTAGAATTTTAAATTTAAACTTTATCCCGCACCGTCTAAATGTATCTCAACAATGTAATTTATGTAACAGAAGAGAAAATGAAGACATTTACCATTTCATAGCTGTTTGCCCAATTTTACAAGAAATTCGCAGGTTATATTTTCAAGAAAGTTTTCTTACGGAACAGAAACTTTATGAAATTTTGAATGGGGCAATGGGTTGGCCATGTCTTCTTAAATATTGTGAACACGCTTTTAATTATCGCAATAGTTTATACTAGTGGCATCTTCGTTTGTTCATTCGTACCGATATACTTTCTCTTTTATACGCTACTGTGCAGCTTAATTGAAAAACGCTTTTCCTTTTGTGTTTCAAATCACGTTAAAATTGGATAATTTAAATATCGATTCCATATATTATTTACTTTTGTGTTTCAAATCATGCTAAAATTGTAAATCCATTCGATCGATTTTCATTTAAACTTTTGTGTTTCAAATCACGACAAAATTGATTTCTTTTCTTAATTCAATTAATAAATTCTTAATTTTAAATATTTATGCTTCTTAATAGAAATTGAAAAATTATCTTTTAATAATATTATATTTTATTATTAACATATTAATATGTTCAATATTTCCACTTTAAATCTTATCTTGTTTTACTTTTATTTCATAAGAAATGTTATTTCAGGCAGACGGCAGATATTGCCATGACTTTATTCTTAAGAATCCTATTGTAAATCTTTATTATGAAAAAATAAAGAAACTATCTATCTATATATCTAGTAGTATCTTAGATTCGCTGTTATAATTTCTTACAAAAAGGTCGGAAATAAAAAGTCTACAAATTACATGCAGTTATTGCATCCGATTTAAGGTTGAAATCGTAAAGCACTTGAACTAATATTGCGGCCCTAAATTAGCACCTAATTAGGTCCTAATTTTTGCATACTTAGATTTTCGAATTTCTTCTGTGGCGGCGCTGTCTTGACGTCAAGATAGCGCCGCCACAAGTTCCACAGGATCCAACGAGGCTCCACTGGCCTATTTGGACATGAAGGTGTGGGAGTAGAAAGTTGATTTGCACCTTTTTGAAAAGGTCATAATCGTATCTTAGAATCTCTGTTTTAATTTCTTACAAAAAGGTCGAAAATAAAAAGTCTACAGATTACATTCAGTTATTGAATCCGATTTAAGATTGAAATCGTAAAGCACTTGAAATAATATTGCAGCATTAAATTAGCACCTAATTAGGTCCTAGTTCCTGCATACTTAGATTTTCGAATTTCTTCTGTGGCGGCGCTGTCTTGACGTCAAGATAGCGCCGCCACAAGTTCCACATGATCCAACGAGGTTCCGTAGGCCTATTTGGACATGAAGGAGTTTAAGTAGAAAGGTGATTTGCACTTTTTGGAAGAGGTCTCGGCTAGCCCTTGAATTCGGTACCATTCTTTCCGATGTGCATTCATTTTTGGGTGATTTAGGATTTTTAGCAAAACTGTTGAGATGCATTTGGAGGTCAAATCGTAAAGCGCTTGAACTAATATTGCGGCACTAAATTAGCACTTAATTAGGTCCTAATTCCTGTATAATCAGATTTTCAAATTTCTTCTGAGGCGACGCTATCTTGACGTCAAGATAGCGCCGCCACAAGTTCCACATGATCCAACGAGGTTCCACAGGCCTATTTGGACATGAAGGAGTGGGAGTAGAAAGTTGATTTGCACTTTTTTGAAGAGGTCTCGGCTAGCCCTTGAATTCGGTACCATTCTGTCGGCTGTGCATTCATTCTTCGGTGATTTAGGATTTTTAGCAAAACTGTTGAGATGCATTTGAAGGTCAAACCGTTAAGCACTTAAACTAATATTGCGGCACTAAATTAGCACCTAATTAGGTCCTAATTCCTGCATACTTAGATTTTGGAATTTCTTCTGTGGCGGCACTATCTTGACGTCAAGTTAGGACCGCCACAAGTATGAGGGGGAGGGGAATTAAGGGCTCATCCAAAATTGCAGCACTAAATTAGCACCTAATTAGCTCCTAATTCCTGCATCATTAGATTTTTGAATTTCGTTTGTGGCGGCGCCATTTTGACGCACCTGAACTGACCTAAAACCAGATAAAGATTTTGAAAATTGGACCTAAAAGGATGAAAAAGCACTGGCCACTATTCTTCTATGTTTGAAGCCATCACAACTCCACTATATTAAAAATTGTAACATATCTAATGAAGCGTGGATTATTCTACAAAGAACGCATCAGCCTCAAGGGCCAGCGAGAAAAGTGACCCTCTTTAAACAACTTCTACAATTGAAAATGCAAGACAATAGTCACCTGCTACCGCATCTTAATACGTTTTCGTCACCCGTCGAAAAATCAAAAGAGATTCAGCTTCAATATGAACTTTTGTCAATTATACAGGGTGTCCGCCGGGAAGGTATATTATTTTGTTTGTTTAAAATTTTTGATTAAATGAAAGAGAATAGATAGATCTTATATTGATAAATGTTGTATTTAATGTCGGCAATTATGTATGGAATACAATATCAGGTAAATGTCCGCCTCTGTTAGTCTCACAAATGCGAGCCCTTTTGAGCACAGTTTTCATTACATTCTCACACATTTCACGCGGTATTTCATTAATTTCATCACAAATATTTTGTTTGAGTTGCTCAAGCGTTTTTGGTTTGTTTGCATAAACCTTGGAGATGAAAAGATGCCTATTATGTCTAAAAACACACGAAGCAACTAGATAGCATATTTGTAATGAATACTTTTGCAAGCAGTGCAACAAACATGTAAGCAAAAACCATCTTTGCTGCATTCTTCCGGACAAGAGAACACCCAATTATAAAGACTGTTTGTACATATTTTATGATTTAGAAAGCCGCCAAGAGAAAGTGATGGTAGGAGAGGCAAAACTACATGAACCAAATTTGTGTGTGTTTAAACAAAAATGTGATCAGTGCCTGCATATTCCAAATTTATATTTTTGTCAAAAGTGCTAATATTCACTAAATGTAATTAGAGAAAAAGAAGACCAGCAAGATGTGGTACCCAAATTTTTAAATTACATATTAAATATTAGAAAAAAAAATTAAAAAAGTAATGGAAAAAACAAAACTGACGCCTGAATTGATCATGCGTGGAACAAAAATTATATTAATGCAAATAGCAAATGTAAAATTTATAGACTCATTAAATTAGATACTTTCCTATGGCATTGTCAAAACTTCCGAAAGCGTTTGATCTGCCATCTGCCTTAAAGAAAGATTATTTTCCTCACTACTTCAATACTAAGGAAAATAAAAACAATACTGGAAAATTGCCCGCAAGAGAATATTACTCACGAGATACAATGAGGGTAGAAGATCGCAATGTCTTTTGAAAATGGTACAATTATTTTGAAATGCAACGTGAACTTGTGGAATATTGCATAAGCGATGTTGAAATTTTGACCGAGGAATGTTTGACATTTAGAACATTGTTTCTCAATCAGAGTAATGTTGAACCATTTTTGGAAGCAACAACTATAGCGTCAGCATGTAATCTTGTGTTTAGACGTAACTTTCTTCTTCCAAACACTATTGGCTTAATACCTAGAAATGGGTACAGATGTGTGGAGAATCAATCAACTGAGGCAATAAAGTGGCTGATTTGGGAGGAAATGAAACGTAATATTGACATACAAAATGCATCAAAAGGAAGAGAAGCAGTTATCAACGGTGTAAGAGTTGACGGATTTTGTGAAGAAACCAGACAAATCTTTGAATATCACGGTTGCTACTATCACGGTCACCCGCTCTGTTTGAAACACAAACGTGATGATCCTCTTTTCGAAGACCCCAATGATACTTTAAATCGCAGATAAGAGAGAACACAGGCCAAATCAAAGCGACTAAGAAAATTCAATTACGAAGTCATTGAATTCCAAAGACAATTGCACTAGTTCAATAAAGAAGATTTAAATTTTTTAAATACACATGCATTGATACTCAACTCCCAGTTAAATCCACGCGATGCTTTCTATGGCGGTCGAACGGGGAATTCGGTTAATTACTATAAGTGTAAAGAAGGGGAAAAAATTCAATATATTGACATATGTTCTCTATATCCATGGCTTTGTAAAAATGGAAAATTTCCTATCGGACATCCAAAAGTTCACATTAATTGCTCTGACTTGAAATTGGAACATATGAACGGTCTTGTTAAATGTAAAATTCTACCCCCAGAACATCTATTGCATCCAGTCCTACCAATGAAACAAAATAACAAGCTTATGTTTTCTTTATGTAGAAGTTGCAGTTGCAAAATCAATTTTGCACTCACTGTGATGACCAAAGATCGCTACTAGGAACCTGGGTAGTTGATGAAGTTTTGAAAGCAATTGAAAAAGGCTACAAATTACTTTATGTTTACGAAATATGGGAGTACGAAGTAATTGAATACAATTCAGATACAAAATTTGAAGGTCTTTTCACTTCGATGATGAATAAATTTTTAAAGATGAAACAAGAAGCATCGGGGTGGCCAAGCAAATGTATATCTGCTCAGAAAATATATCTCTAAAGAAAATATTAAATTGGAATTATCAGAAATTTGTAGCAACCCAGGAAAGAGGTCATTAGCAAAATTGATTCTAAATTCAAACATGTATTTTAAATGACCCTTCAGATTTGTTTCTATTGTTTTGCATATTCTACCGATTAATGAAGAAAACGTGGTGATTAATTCTGAAATAAAAGAAGATGCAATGGAACCTCTATCAACGGTTAACGTTTGTGTTCGCCTATACAACTACACTTGCTCCTCTTAAATTATGCAGTTATTTACAAAAATTAGAAGAAAGAGTTCACGACACTGATTCTGTGGTATATGTAATCCGACAGGGAGAATTTGAACCACCTACTGGAGAATTTATTGGTGATATGACTGATGAACTAGAAGGTTACGGTAATCGAAGTTACATAACTGAATTTGTAAGTGGAGGGCCCAAAAACTATGCCTTTAAAGTCTGTAGCACAAAAGATAATACTGAATACATTGTCTGTAAAGTAAAGGGTATCTTTCTCAATTACGAATCATCCCAAAAAAATAATTTTGATACTATTAAACAAGCTGTATTAAATCATTGTTCTCAAGATAATGAAAGTATACTATTAAAATATAATAGCATTCGACGAACGCGAGAACATCAAGTGGTTTCTGTAACAGAATCAAAAACTTATAATCCGAAAGCGGAAAAACGTCGCTTCCTCGACGATCACAGTTCTGTTCCATTGACAACGCTATGACTCAACATATTCTTCTTGTACCTTATAAAAAACTATTTAACAAATGTTTTGTATTTTTGAAAAACATTCAAAAATTACCTTATGAAATAAAAATAATTTATGTTACAAAATTTTTGGATTTATTTCTGATAAAAAAAGTTTACATTTGCTTGGAATCACTTATAAACTTATTTAAAAGATGAACATTTTGAAGTGCACAACATTTTTCATGGTATGTACATACATTTCATGATCTCAGCATCAGAATAAATTTGTTTAAGCTTTGAAATTTGGGGACATGTTTTGTAGGCATCTTCAAGGTTAATTACTTCTACGTTATCATTATTAAGTAGTTTTCTTAGCCACTTTGTTTTTTCAGTCCCTTTGACGTAAACAGTTGCAATTTTCATTTTTTTTTTTCGAAGAAATGTCTTAACTTGATGAAAATCCATAAACCCTCCATTCCATGTTAACCAGTGATGATTAAAAAATAACCAATGAGCTTGTTTTTTAAGTGAAGTGAGTAGTGAACTAAAGTCATATGGAGGTGAAACAATGAAATGATGATTGTGTCCATCATGGAATATGGCTATCTCCTTCAAGATGAATACGTTGTTTAACCCTTTGAAGCCTTGAAAGTCTACAATATAGCTATTATCCATTTTGTGATGTGGTTATATCTTCTTTACTTTTCCAAATGATAGTTTTATATTATGGTGGCATGTAATTAAATAATTTTGTGAACTTCTGCAGTTTATGCAATATATTCAATTACTCGATCATATAAAATTAAGCAATACATTGATGTAGAAGGTGGAATAGGGATTGAAGTTTTGAGTGTAATTTCTACGTCAACAAGTCCGGTTTTAATTGTTTCATTTTGACGGGAAGAATCAATAACTCTGATTGGAGGGATATCCTTAAATTCTTCCCTAGTTAAAAGTGGTAGTGCGTTTGGTAATAGGATTGTTGAAATTTGGTGTACATATCATATAGAATTGCATAAGGATTCAGCTTAAATTTTAAATTTAAAACTTCACGAAGGTATGACTCCGAGTTAAAATGCACCTTGACATTACTGACATCGCAACGATCAAATTTGCCTACGTCTTTATTTTTTTGATTTGTAGAGCAATAATAATATATATAGGCTTCTCCAGTTGTCTTGAAGTTTTAATTGTCCATATATGGTCAGTGACTGTAGGAAGTGAGGGGTATTCGTATAATTCCCAGTTTCGAAAGTGAATTTGAATTGGTTTTGGTTGGATTTGTTTTAATAATATTAGCTTATCTGAATCAGCTACGGTAATGTGAGGTACTCTCCACTGCATTTTAAAAACTGAAAGCTTTAAGTCTTCATTTTCTGTAGAAAAGTAAACATTCTCATTTCATCGAGTACGAATTAAAATCAATTAATGTCTAGCATTTGTTATGATCTTTTTGGAATCTTCGGCAAATCCTAATAGACTTTTTAATGGAACACAAAAGTTAAACGTATCCGAGGAAAGGGCAATGTTATCACATCCAGACCATGAAGCATTTTCCAAACACTTGCTTTTATTCTCATTCAAGAAAAGGTGGGTAATATGATACTCGAATTTTGTAATACTAGGTCGGTTGTAAATATTTAATATTTCACTCATATTTTTTTTTATCTTAGGACAAATCCAAGTGTTAGTAAATAAGCTTTATTTTCGGGGAAGAGTTTTGGTCTTGTCAGGTTTGGGGTTCGAGCAGAACTAATCGAATGGCCGTGCTTAGCTTCGGATAATATAATTACTATAGACCAACATTATGAAGATTTTGGGGTTAAATGCAATCGTAGAGTTATTGTTTCCCCTCTAAAATTTATCAAGTCACCTTCCTGGTCTACGAACTTTAACGTCAGAGAAGTTATATGTTTGAAATTCACTGGTAAATAGATAACATTTTTTGGAACTTCTATGATTTTATACCTAGCTGCAGCTTCTGGTGAAAATTCGTGAATTGTATGCACCGGATTATTGTTTAAATACGAACCAACAATGATATTACATTCGATGCGTATCACATTTACTTTGTTTATATCAACAGTTGAATCTGAGAAATGTGATACACCCGGTTTAAGAACTCGTTTAGTAAAATCCAGTAATTTTCTGATAGTTCTAGGCCTATCAAAAAAACTTTCCTCATTACTTTCAACTGTTGCTTTTAATAAATTATTATTTGCTTTTATTCTAACGGTAGTGGTGGAATTTAGTAATAATATTTGATCGGTAATATATGAAGCAATATCGTCTGTTTCATACGATCCTACAGGAATTTCAATGTCGAGATTTCCTACATGAAACATATTATTTCGCTCGTCAACATTTGGTATGGAGTTGTATGTTTGGAAATCAATTAATCCACAAACATAGTCCTGAAAGAAAATGGAATCCATGGAAAAGCGATCTAGAGAGAAGAATATTATCTTCACACTGCCAACAACTATGGGTGATGATATCCACAAATCAGTCAACGAAATATCAAATAAGCTCCTCGGTCATCAAAACATCAATTTTGAGGATGTAACTGCATTGTCCTTCAAAGGAAACCAGCAGCTTATACTAGTGGATACAAATAGCAAATTCATCTCAACTCAACTGCTTAATTGCATGATTCTGGTTTTTGTCTCCAAGTTGTATTATGTATATTTTTATTTGTTTTAATAAAATAAAATAAAGTAAGCAATTACACAAATGTTTTTTATTTAATTATTTATTTATTTTAAGTTTTAATTTTAAATTTTACAACTTTTTATTTAATTTTGTAATGACGACGCGTTTCGGAGCTGCTAATCCATCTTCAGGTCGAATACTTTGTTGTTTAGTGTTGTTGTTTTCCATCATTTGACCTAAGCTTTTTTGATCTTCTGTTGTTGTTGTTGGTGAAAGTTTAGTTGTTCTTTGTTTGGAGTTTTTATTATGGTGATGTTTTCTTTTTCTTTAGTTTCATTTTGTTGTTGTTTATTGTTTTGGTTGATTTTATTTAATTTTGAGCTTTTTATATGATTATAATGTTGTTTACTTTTTCCTATTGTTTATGTTCAAATACTATTGCTGTTTCATATAATCCGTTTGGTTTAATTGTTAGTTTGTCGTTTAGTATATTGTCCTGTTCTTGTCTGTAAGCTTTGTAAATTTCAAATTCTTCTGTCGCGTCAAGAATTCTGCCTTTTTTGCATATATGTAATGTTTGTAAGTAAGTTTCAATGGCTGTGTAGTTATGGTTGTGTTCTATTAAATGTAATGCGTATGTAGATCTGGTGTTTGGTTTGGGTTTGTGTTCTTTGAATCTTTCTTCGAAGGTTCTACCTGTTTGTCCAATGTAAAATTTGTTGCAATCATTGCATTTTGATTTATAGACGCCGGAGTAGAATTTTGTTTCTGTTTTTGTTTTTGGTTTTAATATATTTTGTATATTGTTGTTTGTTTTAAAACTTATGTTTATGTTTAGTTTTTTTAATTGGTTTGTTAATATTTGTGGTACTATGTTGGTATATGTTATTGATGTGTATTTTGGATTTTCTATTGTTGTTGTGTTTCCAATTTTGTTGTTGTTTATTTTCTTTTTCTTTTTATTTATTAGTTTATCAATTGTTGTTGTTTTCTATCCATTATTACAAGCAATGCATTTGATTATGTTGATTTCATTACAAAAATCATTTTTGTCCATTGGAATGTTAAATGCTCTATTTATAAGAGCATTGATTATGTTGATTTCATTATAAAAATCATTTTTGTCCATTGGAATGTTAAACGCTCTATTTATAAAAGCATTAAATGCTGCCATTTTCTGTGAATGGGGGTGGTGTGAATTATTGTGGATTATTGTGTCAGTTGTGGTTTCTTTTCTGTAAATTTTATATTTTAATGTATTATGGTTTTTTGTTATATTTATGTCGAGAAAATTAATTGAGTTGTTGTTTTCTATTTCTGTTGTGACTTTTATTTTAGTGTTAATGTTGTTGATGTATTTTGTTAATATGTCTATTTGTCTTTGTGTACCATCAAAGATCACAAAAGTATCATCTACATATCTTGAATAAGTTATGATTTTGCTTTTTGTGGGTTGATTGAAGATAATATATATTTATTTTCAAAATGGTTTAAATATAAATATAAACCAAACACAAGATCTACATACGCATTACATTTAATAGAACACAACCATAACTACACAGCCATTGAAAATAACTTACAAACATTACATATATGCAGAAAAGGCAGAATTCTTGACGCGACAGAAGAATTTGAAATTTACAAAGCTTACAGACAAGAACAGGACAATATACTAAACGACAAACTAACAATTAAACCAAACGGATTATATGAAACAGCAATAGTATTTGAACATAAACAATAGGAAAAAGTAAACAACATTATAATCACATTGGAATGACGAACGAAAATATTAACCTTTCACGAAGAAAAACAAAGAAATCTCAATAGCATGTCATCGAAACGTCAACGTCAAACTCAGCTGTCAACATGTCAAGGAGCTTAGCAACGCCACCTAGAAGTTCCATACAACAACCAGGAGTACAACAACGTAACTGAAACAGTGTTGCCGTCTGTCACGCAAGTAAAAGTAGAGATAAATTAAGTAACATAAAAATTCAAATTAATAATAGTACTATTCTTTCTTATAATATTGCTGGTTTAGCAAACAAATTATTTAATACTGATTTCTTCAAATTTGTAAAAACACATGATATTTTTTTTCTTTTTGAAACATTTATAACAAAGGAATATTTTGAAATTTATAACAAATATTTCTATGAGTATAAGTTACACTGGATATCTGCTCGTCAGGAACATAAATTTGGCAGAGCAATAGGAGGTTCTTTGTTTGGCTTCAAAAACAATATAAATGGTAGCTTTACTGAAATAAATAACTACGTTTTCCTCATTCTGAATAATTTAGATTCAAAATTTTACATCTTGCCAGCTTACATTAACTGAAATTTCTGGGATATGGAATTTTATGCTCTTTATGATCTTTTAAATGTAGGTAATAGACTCTGAAAATATTATGCTTATCGGAGATGTGAATGCTAGGATTGGTGAAGAGCAGATAGTCCCATCTGAGGATAGTTTTGTTGGCTCAGAAATTTTAGAAAAACGTATATCAAAGGATAAGGTCACAAATAGAAACGGCCAACTTTTCATAGAAATGTGTCAAGCTTTCAATTTGTACATACTTAATGGATGTAGCAAAGGTGATACAAACGGCGAGTTTACTTTTGTTGGTGGTCCAGGAAAATCGGTGATAGATATTTGTGCGGTATCAGGCGTTTAGAATAAAATAATATCTTATTTTCAAGTAGGAACCCAAATCTTCTCGGATCACATGCCCATATTTGTGGTGTTCGACTTTGATATAAACAGAGACTATTGCGCACTGGGCTTACCACCGAAACTTATGTGGAAAGGTAATCAAAAAGAGTTGTATGCATCAAAATTATTAACCGAGATAGAAAGTACCCGCTCAACAACTTCACTATATCTTACCGCCACAGATAAGATACGTTTCTTACGAAACTGTATCAAAAACGTTACTTCCGTTAGCACAATATTGAATAAACAAAATTACCGGCAGAAGTGGTTTGATCAGGAATGCTTCACCGCCAGAAAATTATCATTTACGTTGCTAAGGAAATTGAAAACATCAACAAGCCCAAATAAAACCCTCACAATGCAATACATCAACGCAAATAAAGCTTATAAACTGTTATGTAAAGAAAAACGTCAGAAATATTTTAAATCAGTAGCTTTGGATTTGTCGAGTGCAAAAAACAGTCAAAACTTCTGGGATAAAATAAAGATACCCAAAGGTGTACAATACGTCCGAGGAGTTCACATATCTGCCTCAAAACTAGCTGATTACTTAAAACTCCTACTTAATCCAACCAAAATATGTGAAAGTGTACAATTTGCTGAGCCTTTAATAGTCGATGGCCTACTTGACAGGGAATTTGATATGAGTGAACTGAGGACTAGCCTACATAATACCAAAAACAAAAAAGCACCTGGGCCTGATAGAATAGGCAATGAATTTTATAAAAATGTCCCATCTGAGTTTTTGGATAAAATGCTAGCAGCATTCAATTACATTTTTAGAACAGGTGAGATCCCTCAAGAATTCAAAGATGCTATTGTGTATCCAATATACAAAAAAGTCGATGTTAATGTACCAACTAACTATAGAGGAATCTCCTTTATGAACTCAATAGCTAAAATTTGTTCATCTATTCTTCTGACTAGAATCAATTCCTGGGTAGAGAGAAACAACATTTTGAGTGAGTATCAAGCTGGGTTCCGAAAGGGTTATTCCACTGTCGACAACATATTCACACTTACAACTGTTGCCCAATACTTCCTTATTCAAAATAGGAATCTGTATGTGTTTTTTGTGGATTTTAGGGCTGCATTTGACTCAATTGACCGCAGTGCACTTTTCTATAAGCTTTCGCAGAAAGGTATGTCAAAGTAAATGCTGAGAGCCTTAAAGAATATGTATAAAAATACACGTCAAACCATATGGGATGGTCCGGAGTGAAACAAGGCTGGCTGCTCAGTCTCTATTCATAGACGACATATCGGAGCATCTACCTGCAGGTATCAGAATTGCTCAACAAGTCATTAAGGTTTTACTGTATGCAGATGATATTGTTTTGCTAGCGGAATCCCCTCACAGCTTACAACTAATGATCAATAAATTAAACAATTTTTGCAATACCTGGAACTTGAGGGTGAACCTAGAAAAATCTAAAATCATGATCATACGCAGCAGACAAACCAAACTTGGGGTTAATGAAAAGTGGTTTTTCGACGGTGAAGCAATAGAAGTTGTCACCCAATATAATTATCTTGGCATTACTTTGGAGCCCAACATGAAACTCACTCATTACTTAAAAAAAAAGTTGTCAGCATCTAAAAGTCTCATAAACCCGTCGTGGAAAAATATTATCAACAAAAATGAAATCCCAATCTCAGCAAAATACTGCGTTTTTGAAGCTGTCATGCGCTCAGTTATGTGTTACAGTTGTCAAACCTGGGGATTTAAGCAGTTTGAGGATATTGAAAACTTCTTCGCTTTTTTCTGAAAAAATTATTCCGACTCCCTATGAATACTCCTAACTACGTTTTAACGCTGGAAACGGGCCTACCAAACCTCGGTAATTTTACACTAAAATTACATTTCGATTACATAATCAAAGCTCTTAGTTACCCTGCACATAGATTTTCCACATATTCTCACTAAATATACTTTCGAAAATAAACTGGAATGGGTTAATGATTGGATATCCCTAGCTGAAAAATGTGAGACGAACATAAACATCCAGTACGATGATCTTTTATTATTGAAAAAACAATGCTATAATCTTTTGAAGCTGTCTGACATTCACAATCGCAACGAAAGTATAGTTCAGGCAACTTCTTCTATTAATAGAATTTTCTACCCTGAACTTAACTACGATATGAAAAGCAAAAATTATTTTAATGATTGTCATAGTTTGAGGGCGATATTTGATGAATTTGAACTGGTCACCATTAAAAAAAAAATGCTTCAAATCTTTGCACAATATGCAACTTAAGGTCAAAAGAGGATACGTTCCACTTCCTAGCAATATGTCCGATCTACAAGGATATGAGACTTATTTTTTTCGGAAAGCGTTCATTAACAATGGAAGAAACAAATTACATTGGATAAAAGAACGGAGATAATTGGGAAGCTCTTCATAAATATATTGAAACCGCATTTTCATATCGAAATAATATAATAACGGAATTTATACATAAAAAAATAATAATACATAAAATATCATGTTTTTATATTAACATTGGTTTTTTTATACATATTTTAATACTTTTTAAAACTGTTCAAGAACAAACATTTTAGAGCGTCAATCAGGCAGATGGCAACGAAGAATCGTATAAGAATCTCAAATATAAATGACCACAATTAACAGAGTCATAATCCTGATGCTTTGTATAATTATATGTAATATTTTTTCCTAAATAATTAATTACATTAACTGGTGGTTGAATATTTCCGAAGCTGTCAAAATATTCAATTTGACGCTCTTTTTTGTAAAACGCTACCGAATGTGTTCCAGGACCATTTGCAGAATCAAGATTAACAATTCCACACTCGTTTCTTAAGGGTTTACCTATTGGTAATTTTAACGCATAAAAACTCGTCGAAAATGTGGAATAAAAGTATTTGCGAAATTTCTCAAATCCAATTCGTTCAATGCACGATCGGGTAGCGAATTTAAAAGTTTTTTGCCTCTGGTTGCAAATATAGTCCAAGTCCCATCTACCTGCAGGTATCAGAATTGCTCAACAAGTCATTAAGGTTTTACTGTATGCAGATGATATTGTTTTGCTAGCGGAATCCCCTCACAGCTTACAACTAATGATCAATAAATTAAACAATTTTTGCAATACCTGGAACTTGAGGGTGAACCTAGAAAAATCTAAAATCATGATCATACGCAGCAGACAAACCAAACTTGGGGTTAATGAAAAGTGGTTTTTCGACGGTGAAGCAATAGAAGTTGTCACCCAATATAATTATCTTGGCATTACTTTGGAGCCCAACATGAAACTCACTCATTACTTAAAAAAAAAGTTGTCAGCATCTAAAAGTCTCATAAACCCGTCGTGGAAAAATATTATCAACAAAAATGAAATCCCAATCTCAGCAAAATACTGCGTTTTTGAAGCTGTCATGCGCTCAGTTATGTGTTACAGTTGTCAAACCTGGGGATTTAAGCAGTTTGAGGATATTGAAAACTTCTTCGCTTTTTTCTGAAAAAATTATTCCGACTCCCTATGAATACTCCTAACTACGTTTTAACGCTGGAAACGGGCCTACCAAACCTCGGTAATTTTACACTAAAATTACATTTCGATTACATAATCAAAGCTCTTAGTTACCCTGCACATAGATTTTCCACATATTTTCACTAAATATACTTTCGAAAATAAACTGGAATGAGTTAATGATTGGATATCCCTAGCTGAAATATGTGAGACGAACATAAACATCCAGTACGATGATCTTTTATTATTGAAAAAACAATGCTATAATCTTTTGGAGCTGTCTGACATTCACAATCGCAACGAAAGTATAGTTCAGGCAACTTCTTCTATTAATAGAATTATCTACCCTGAACTTAACTACGATCTGAAAAGCGAAAATTATTTTAATGATTGTCATAGTTTGAGGGCGATATCCTTGATATGTAAAGCAAGATGTGAAATGCTGAATTTGAACTGGTCACCATTAAAAAAAAAATGCTTCAAATCTTTGCACGGTATGCAACTTAAGGTCAAAAGAGGATACGTTCCACTTCCTAGCAATATGTCCGATCTACAAGGATATGAGACTTATTTTTTTCGGAAAGCGTTCATTAACAATGGAAGAAACAAATTACATTGGATAAAAGAACGGAGATAATTGGGAAGCTCTTCATAAATATATTGAAACCGCATTTTCATATCGAAATAATATAATAACGGAATTTATACATAAAAAAATAATAATACATAAAATATCATGTTTTTATATTAACATTGGTTTTTTTATACATATTTTAATACTTTTTAAAACTGTTCAAGAACAAACATTTTAGAGCGTCAATCAGGCAGATGGCAACGAAGAATCGTATAAGAATCTCAAATATAAATGACCACAATTAACAGAGTCATAATCCTGATGCTTTGTATAATTATATGTAATATTTTTTCCTAAATAATTAATTACATTAACTGGTGGTTGAATATTTCCGAAGCTGTCAAAATATTCAATTTGACGCTCTTTTTTGTAAAACGCTACCGAATGTGTTCCAGGACCATTTGCAGAATCAAGATTAACAATTCCACACTCGTTTCTTAAGGGTTTACCTATTGGTAATTTAAACGCATAAAAACTCCTCGAAAATGTGGAATAAAAGTATTTGCGAAATTTCTCAAATCCAATTCGTTCAATGCACGATCGGGTAGCGAATTTAAAAGTTTTTTGCCTCTGGTTGCAAATATAGTCCAAGTCATTTTCTATATGGTTTTATATGTAAGCCATGTCCAACTGCAACCGATTCCATTTTTTTATTATGACCTTTTTTTCCTCTAGATCTTTTTTAGCAACAACAACATCATTAACAGCTTTATAAACACCTGCAGCTCCCCCTGATAAAGCTCCAAGAGCTGAAAGTCCAGCAAATATAGGAAGAAGAAATGGAATTGCTCCACCGGTTTTATGTACAGAAATAACTCTAGATGTATTTGTGTTATTGGCGTTCTTCTTAAATGTTTTCTTAGCAGATGATAATGCTATTCGAATAGCTTTCTTCAGCTGGAACGGGGGGAGAACTTTTCCAAAATAGCGTTGAATAACTTCTCCAATATCTTTTATTACTCCTCTAAAGGAAAGTTTTTTAGTTGCTCCTCTCCCTCCTCCTCCTACTCCTCTTCCACTTTTAAATGTTTTTCGTTTACTTTTTCCACAACCCATACCTAATTTTACTTTTGCTTTCATAAGATTAGTAACTAGGAGTGCGTTACGCCTGTGAAGTTGACATAACAATTTTCACCTAGGCTAACGGGACCATAATTGCAGTTTTTTTTGCAGTTTTTTTTGCATTTTTTTGCATTTCCATTCCGGATTTTGCAGTTCAACAAATAGTGGGTGTAATCCCATGTACTGCTAACTTCACTGTGAGGTTGGCAGTACATGGGGTTTTTTAATCAACCAGACAAGGTATCACTTTCAAATAGGGCTCCAAATTTGCAGTTTAACTTGCAGTTCCAGAAAAAAATTACCCAAAATTTTGAAGTCCTCATTTGAAAAAAATTTCATACTCTACTGCTAACTTCACTGTAAAGTTAGCAGTACATGGGGTTTTTTAATCAACCAGACAAGTTATCACTTTCAAATAGGGCTCCAAATTCGCAGTTTAATTTGCAGTTCCAGAAAAAAATTACCAACAATTTTGAAGTCCTCATATAAAAAAATTAATCAAAAAAATCAAATTATACCGCCGACTTCACTGTGAAGTTGGCAGTACATGCAATTTTTCAACAACCACGTAACCTACGAACTTGAAGTAAGTGTCCAAATTTGCAGTTTTTCTTGCAGTTCAAGAAAAAAATTACCCAAAATTTTGAAGTCGTCAAATAAAAAAAAATTTCATACTAAACACCTAACTTCACTGTGAAGTTAGCAGTACATGGGGTTTTTAAAGCAACCACACAAGCTATCACTTTGAAATATGTACCCAAATTTGCAGTTTTTCTTGCAATTCCAGAAAAAAATTACTCAAAATTTTGAAGTCCTCATTTAAAAAAAAAAATCAAGAAATTCATATTGTACGTCCGACTTCAATGTAAAGTTATCATATGAAAGTCCTTTTCTCAGCAACCACACAATCTATAAACTTGAAATAAGTGTCCAAATTTGCAGTTTTTTTTGCAGCTTTAGAAAAGAATTACCCAAAATTTTGAAGTAGTCAATTAAAAAAAATTTCATGCTAATTACATATTTTAATCAACCAGACAAGCTATATTAGCCGTGTTTTTTTTGCAAGTCCATATGGATTTGTCGAAAAAAAACGACATCGGGACTTATAGTTTTATACGTAAATACAACAACAAATTAAATCTATATGGACTTAGCTAAGTCCAGATAATTATCGGTACTTACGTACTGTAAGTAAGAAGTTCCTAAGTCCCGATGTCGTTTTTTTCGACAAATCCATATGGACTTGCAAAAAAACACGCCTATTATAATATTTATAGTGTAACGATTTTACTACCTAACTACTTTTAAAGCAAAAGATAATCCCTAACGTATGCTACTACTAATTAATCAATAATCAATGCAAATACGCCTAAAAGTAGAGTCCTTATAACGGGTGATTTCTTAAGAGGTTTAGAACTTTTTTTAAAAAAAAAAACACAAAAAATTCGAAAAAATGAATGAAATATTTATTTGAATCGATAGTTTGAACTTTGCAATTTAATGTTTAAAGATAATTTCATGCAAATGTTGACCGCGGCTGCGTCTCAGGTAGCCCATCCGCTGTGTCCAATTTTGGCATACTCTTTCACACATATCGGCCGGTATCTCACGAATGAATGCATGGATGTTGGCTTCCAGTGCGTCAATCGAAGCGGGCTTGTCCCTATAGACATTAGCCTTGACATACCCCCACAAAAAATAATCTAATGGTGTCAAATCGCACGATCTAGGCGGCCAATTGACCGGCCCGAAACGTGAAATTAACTGTTCACCAAACTCGCCTCGCAATTGCGCCATTGTTTCGCGTGCTGTGTGGCATGTGGCACCGTCTTGTTGAAACCACATATCATGCAAGTCAAGAACTTCCATTTCGGGCAAAAAAAAGTTTCTTATCATCGCTCGGTAGCGTTCACCATTGACAGTAACGCTGCGATTCGCATCATCTTTGAAGAAATAGGCCCAATAATGCCGCCGGCCCATAAACCGCACCAAACAGTGGCTTTTTCGGGATGCATTGGTAGCTGTTGCAATGCTTCTGGCTGATCTTCACTCCAAATGCGGCAATTTTGCTTATTTACGTACCCATTCAACCGAAAATGAGCCTCATCGCTGAACACAAGCAGCGCGCGACGAACATTTCGAACCGAGCACGAATTTTGATAGTAAAATTCAATAATTTGCAAGCGTTGTTCATTTGTAAGACGATCCATGGTTAAATTGCAAACCAAACTGAAGCTGTTTGACAGTGACACAAGGTACTAAACACACGTCAGCTGTCAAAACCAGTGTTGCCAAAACCAAACCAGCTTAAAAATCACTCGTTATAAGGGAGTGCACACAGTTTAATTTTGCAAGTTGAAGCATAAAGATGAGGTAAACGTGTATCCGGAAGTGAATTTTAAATTGGATACTATTGAGCTTGAGGAATAATAAAAACGATTTGAAGTGAAATAAAGTGTGTTTATTTTGTAAAGTAAATAAGTGGAAGTTATTATTTAAAGGAAACAAGTTTTATCATCGAACTCAAACACGTACAACGAAACTTCGCTTTGTGCGTAATACACCCCAACTCCACAGGGCATTCAGATGCCTTAAATCACAACCACAACCCAATCAACAATTAGCGAATTTTTTTCCGCTGGACAAATTATGTCATGTTTTTTTCACATACATACAGAACATAAATACATACAGAAACATACAGAAATTCCTTTCATCGCGGTGTTGTTTCTGCAGGCATGTGCCAAAAAATCCTAGCAACTTGCTTCTACGCACGACATATATTTTTGCAACTGAACGCGACCACTGGTTGTAAGCTATTGTTAGTGTCAAGAAAAGATGTCGATGAGCTATTGTTAAAAATGTCACACTCAATTACACTTCAATTAGGAACGAATAAATGTTAAAAATATTGTTGATCTGTCAAACGAAATGGGCTGAACAAAATGAAAATACATTTTGAATGAAGAAATAAAAGAAATCATTTGATTGCATCAAATTCATTGGAAAAAATACTTAAAAAATGTTTACAGTTTGTAAATTATATATATATATAAACTCTATTTTGCAAGAAAAACGAATGCTGCAGCGAAATATGAAATTTCTTTTAATAAAATATAAATAAAAGAAAACATCAAACAAGAATATTAATCATAAAATAACAAAAACCCTTTCCAAAAATAAAAGTCAACAACAAATATCTATTAAATTTGAAAAATAAAATTCAAAAATTAAAATTCTTACTCTAAGTTCCCTTTCACACGAAGAAACTGTGTTTTCAGTAACTTTCAGTTTGTTGGAGAGAAGGGCACGAAGTAAGTGGGGTGAACAAAATCTTTCCGGTCAACAATTGATGAGATTTTTTTGACATTCCTTCTCACACCTAAAGCCATAGAGTACCTATATTACCTAGAGAACCGACTTAGGCGGTCGTTCTCTTCCACCCTACAAGCTGTACTGAGAGGAAAATGCCCATTAAGTTTTGTATGGGGTTGTTGTCCAATGCATTTTAAATGGGACCGAACCAACATGGCTTCAATTGAAAGGACTTCGCTCAAATTGCTCAAAGTGCTCAATAAGGTGGATAAGACCGCCCAGGGATTCAAAAAAAAAATCCGTTAAATTCAAAAATTGAGAAATTTATTAATTTCGTAGTCAAATTTCTTTTTTTAACCTTTTGTCAACCTAAACTATGAAGAATATCGGTCATTGTTGCTCTCAGGTAGTAAATTAAATAATATTTTTGAATATTTATGTTTAAAAAAAAAAACAAAAACACCTACCGAAAATTAGAAGCGCACTCTAGTTTCTTAGCTCAAAAAGGTACGTGTCTACGATTTAGGTGTGCAAATCGTAGACATGCACCTTTTTGAGCTAATGCCACCACTTTGTTCACAATTAAACCGTAGACACGTACCTTTTTGAACTAATGTGCCAATTTGTTTTTATATCCACCATTCACACGGGTTCACGGATAAGGAAAAAAGAGTAAACTAAGAGAGTTTTCACTTACTCACCTCAAATAAAACTTGCGGGTGTTTAAGGCAAGAGGGGTACCGGTCGGTTCTCTAGGTAATATAGGTACTCTATGCCTAAAGCCTAGTAAAGGGTCCGCCATCTAACGTTTTTTTTTTCAACTAGTGCTTATTTCGTGAATGGTAACACTTAGCTCATGTCTGATTTGACAGATTATTAGTTTTATCCTTCCGCTGAACGAATATGGTTGTGTATACGCTTCGCTAAGTGGGCCTGCGATCGACTTAGAAAAGATGCCGATTTTGCCAAAAAAAATCATCTTTTCAGATGAAGCTCATTTTGATCTTGGCGGGTAGTAAACAAGCAAAATTGTCGCACTTGGGACACAGAAAACCCGCACGCATATATTGAAAAGCCGATACACCCAAAACGAGTCACTGTTTGGTGCGGATTTTGGTAAAGAGGCATAATTGGGCCATTTTTCGAAAATGAGCAAGGAGTGGCCGTTACAGTCAGTGGCGATCGTTATCGGGCCATGTTGAACGAATTTTTGTGCACAAGAAATGAAGAGGAGGATATTGGCAACATTTGTTTTCCACAGGACGGTGCTACGTGCCACACAGCCGAAGCTACACTCGATGTTTTGCGCCAAATTCACAAAAAAAAGAAGTTATTTGGCGGACCCTTTACATATTTCCTCGTGAAGAGAACAATTGACCGTGGAGAAAGTGATATTGTGACATTTCTCACTAGTACAGACTTGTGAATACCAAAAAAACACTATAGTTTCATGAATCGAAGAATACAAAATTACGTTACTTCTTTACATCATACGAGCCAAAACAACAACAACAAATGCCACAGCAAAGTAAATTTCAGTGAAGGCTTTTCGTGTGTGTGGATAATTAAATGATTAAAAAAGCTTTTCTTTTCAAAAGTAGTAAAATATCTCCGAAAATTGTTTTAAAATTTATTGTAATGATGCATTACACTCTCTTCTTCACCACCGCCGTTTATTAAATTGCATACAAAGCAATCCCAAATCACCGTTAACAACGACTGTAGAAAGAGCCCATCATTAGTAAAAGAAAATATTAATAATACTTTTTGTTTGTGAAATTATACTTCACACTCGGTTCAAACCGAAATATATATAAGAGCCCGTAATCATCCTTGGTGCAGTTTTGTTTTTTTTTTGTTTGAACAAAATTCAAATAATAAACTAATCAACCGCAAATCTGAACCTGAAGTGTCAAGTGTTACATTAGGTTTGTTCACCGAGGCTGTTCGGAACAGTTTCGAACAGAAAAATATAACTTTTTGCTGTTCAATGAGGAATTTTCTGTTCTGGACCCATGTTCTGTTGCCTACAGAACGCAGGCACAGCACCAGCAACGTTAACAGCGCCGTTTGGCCATAGTTCTAAATTTGCCGTTGCTGGTCTATTGCTGACATCTTTAATACTGCCATATTCAGAGGCCCCACACTACATAAAATTATAAAATCCATGCATTTCTCTTTCATTTTGATGCGAAATGTCTAAACAAATGAATGACGGTGCTGGTGGCAATGTCTTTAAAAAATATTTGCTGGGCATCGTGCTTTTTGCTGTTGACGGCCATGGTGCTGTTACTGGTTTCTGTTGCACGCTTTACTTTTCTGTTCGAAACTGTTGTAACACGAAGAAAACATTAAAAACTGGTTTCATGAGTGTCATTTGTTGTTGTTTCAATGTGCGAAATGTTGAAATTGTTGTTGTTTCAATGTGTTTTGAGGCGCCTCAAAGTTTCTAATGTAAACACGATGAGACTCACCAGTCCGTACTCAATCTTCCCAATCTAAACAGGTTCTTACGTCGTGACTTTCTTTCCTACAGTGAATGTTGCTGGAAACTCAGTTTCCTCGTGTGAAAGGGGACAAACTGTTCCGAACAGCCTCGTTGAACAAACCTAAAATATATTTTTCTCGTGTGTTCGTTTTGATTTGACAGTTGTTCTTGTTTTCGGCCTGTTCTGTTAACCACAAAAGAAAAAAACAAATTGTTTGCTATTTACATTTTTTCGTTTTTCTCGTTTAAAAAAAATTTAAATAATGCAACGACACTCACTTCAATATATATTTTATATTTAATTCCTTGTGTTGTGTAGTTTTATTCGATATAAATAAAAAAAACTTAAAAGATGACTAACCAAATGAGCTACAAATACGATGAGAACAAAGTCAGCAGCAAATTGCAGCAATTTCTGCAGTTAAACAATTAGGACGCATTTCAAAAACTAATGTTTCTGCCTGCAAAGCTCTTGGGCATGTTTACGTTATACAACTCGGAATTATTTAGCTACTGAGACATGCTAAATGCTTATAAAATATTATCAAATAATATGGAATGAATGTTATTAACCAGCCACTCATCAAAGCCATGAACGTAGTTAAGGAGGAGACCCTTAATTTGATTTTGGAGTGGGTGAAGTTAGCAGTACATGGGATTACACCCACTATTTGGTGAACTGGAAAATTCGGAATGGAAATGCAAAAAAAAATGCAAAAAAACTGCAAATTCCTATTATGATCTTGCTAAACGTTTTTGGAGTTTTGTTCCAGGTCCACAGTACTGATAACCAGGAAGATGTGGTTCAAGAGGTAGTTTGTTAATAACAGAATTTAACAAATCTTTTCCTTTAGCCTAAGCTCGTTGACTGTGTAACTTTTTTGAAAAATCAATCATTTTATACAGATAATGTGTACATTATTTTACGGTGGTTGGAAATGCAATGACGTCGTTTCAAATATAAACTTCGTATATATATGAAAATATTTAGTTCTTATCACCATGCGGTTCATTAAACAACTACACCAGTTACCAATAAGAAACATGGATATAGGTAAAAGAGTTGTAACAACAAAGCATAGTAAACTTTCACCAAATAGTATAAGAGGAATAATCACAGGCTGAGTTTGCTACAACATTCGAATGGATTGAGATTCGAAAATATTTTTTTAAATTTTTCATAGCAAAAATCAATATTCAGAAACGAAAATCTGGAACAATTTAGAAGAGCCCTAGAACAACCTGGAACAATTTTTTGAATTTTTTATTTCTGAAAAGGGGGCCAGAGCAAGGATAATAGGATATTTTCATTTAAAGTGTTTTTTCGGCTTAAAATCTTCAATTTTCAATATTTTTGGATGCATCTTTGGAACAATTGGGTTTGAGCGATTTTGAACTTTTAACAGCTTTTGGATTTTCGATTTCGGAGCAGGGGGCGTGGGGGCGATTTTTTTGAAATATTTCATAGTAAAAATCAATATTAAGAAACGAAATTGTGGAACAAGTTAGAAGAGCCCTAGAACAACCTGGAACAATTTTTTTAATTTTTATTTCTGAAAAGGGGGGCCGGAGCAATGATAATAGGATAATTTCATTTAAAGGAGTTGTCTTCGTTTTTTTTTTAACTTCAATTTTAGGGTGATTTTATAAATTTAGGGACACAATATTTTCTTAAGACATGTAGTTATGATCAAAAAATATGAATCAAAGGTGTTTTAACAAAAAAATAATATTTAGACCCGATTTTCGCGTTTTTGAAAAAAAGGTTTTTAAGGCCTTATCTTTAAAAATAGGAATTTGACAGCTTTTAATATTTGGAACAATGTTCAGAACACTTTTTTAAACCTAAAAAAAATTAAAAAGTTCGATTTTTGAAAAAAGGGGGCTAGAATTTTTTCGCATTTTGGCCATAATTTTTGAAATTTTTACTGTAGAGGTTCAAAAACTTGGAACAATGTTCAGAATAACTACAACAATCTAGAACAATTTTCAAAAATTCGATTTTCGAAAAAAGGGGGCCTAGGTCAAAAACCGTTTTTTAGGTCTAAAACCAACATTTTTGAATATTTTTCAAAAAAAATTGGAACAATGAGGAACAAATCAGGAAAAACTTTCAAAAATAACGAATTCAAAAAAAGGGGGGCTAACTTCACACACTCCACTAAGAGCCATTTTCTTCACTACAAGTTGAACTCAACTTGAGGATTTTTATCCTCAACTTGTGATTTTGTTTTTCTTCACTCAAAGTTGATTCTTTCAACTTTCGATTCTCAACTCTCGAGTTGATCAACTTCTGGTTTTCTCAACTTCCGAAAATAGAAGTTGAGAGAGCAAACTTCAGAGTTTTCTGTCAAATTCAAATTTGTAATACATTTTGTTGTCTTATGTCAAAAATAATTCTCGGTTTCGGTTTGAATACAAATATTTGTAAATGTTCCGAGAAAATTGTTATCGGGAAAATCATCCATGGTCTGCTTCCGGAAGCGAAGATGAAGAATTGTTGGCGATTGAAAGAAGACAATATTAAATGTGTCCACGTGTCCACAAATTTCAACTTGTCACTTAACTCTCAAGTTTGTGTCAACTCAGTTGAGTTGACAAATAGTGAAGAAAATGGCTCTAAATACACCCATTTTCTATAAGAGAGCTTGATGCCAAACTCTATCAAATTCTTTTAAAATATCAAGTGCAATAATCTTAAATTCACCAAAACGATGTAGAGATTTGTGATACTGTTCGGTGAGAGATACCATCAGATCGCCAGTGGATATTATACTACGAAAGCCATACTACCGGTCGTTAAGAAGCTTTCGTTCTTCGACATATTTCTTAAGATGAAAATTAATCAGCGTTTCCATGACCTTGGAAAGAAGGGAAGTAAGTGCTATTGGTCGATAGTTGAAGGAGAAGAAGACACGTGTTTTTTAGGGACAGGCTGGACAAATGCTGTTTCCATTCACTCGGAAAGACACCAGTAGAGTAGGACAGATGTAAAACTCACGCAGTGGTTTTGCCAGCGTTGAAGAACACCTTTTCAGAACAATGAGAGGGATAATATCCGGGGCAGCGGATTTGTGAATGTCGAGATCTTTCAGAACTCTAGCAACTGTACCAGTTCGAAAGAAGATTTGTCCCATAAAAACATTTAAGCTTTCTAATACAGGAGTTCTAACTCCTTCTGGCAGCATGGAATTAACAGCAAACTGCGCTGCAAGCAAATTGGCTTTATCTAGTGACTTGACAAAAAGAGTATCATTGAAGACGAGCATTGGAACCGAAGACGAGGTGGTATTTCGTATGTTTTTTTACAAATGGTCAAAAATATTTACTACCTTTAGGACATTGTAGTATTTTTGCCGTAATTCTTGATCATGTAAACATTTGGTTAGTCTAATGTGAACCTTACAGGTCTTTCTAGCTTGTTGAAACTGTTTCCGGTTTTCCTCAGTAGGGTTGACTTTATAACAACGGAAGATTCTTACTCCTCTGACCCTAATAACCTCTTTACAACTCGAATCAAACCATGAGTTTTCTTTGGGTTTGATAGATTTCACCCTTTTCGTGATATAATTTCTCATTCCACAAAGAATTAAGTTTGTAACCATATCTGCGCTGGAATGTACGTCACTATCGTTGGCTCTCTCGTACTGCCAAACGGTTCTCTTAGGAGTTTTTTTTCATAAACTGGATTTTGTTGGCACAGAAATTAGCAGATATGATACAATGATCTGATGTGCCTAGAGGCGATAATACACTAGTAGCACAGATACTATAGTTACATAGATATCGCACGCAGAGCAAAAAAAAATGACAAATTTTCAAACGCCTCGGACGTACCGCTATACGTCCCAGTTTGATCGAACCAGTTTGAACTATACCAGGACATGATTTTATTCTATTGCGTTGCATTAACAAGTTGCTTGCTATATACATACATATGTATATATCCTTTTTTATTTTTGTTTTATCTTTTCCTTTTTTTATTTTTGATTAAAATTGGTGTGTGTGTTTTTTTTGTATTTCTGGCTGATGTGATTCCTTTTTCAACATTTTAATGCATGGAATAATTTTTTTCGGCAAGGTTGTTTACATTTTTTTGTGGATAAGAAAGCATTGGCGTGGAAAAGTAACAGACTTAAGTTTAGTGTAGGTAGGTACGCACGTTTGTGGTTTTTTTAGAAGGAATTACTTAAGCAGTGGCTTGAGGGCTAGGAAATAGAAATTAAATTAGGTAGTTACCTATCTATCGATATATTTCCGAATTCTTTCCTCTATGAAAATGTGTTAATATTATGGGCGAGGAATTTATTAGGGATATTTTTGCTTGTAATAAAAGAAAGGCGACAACAAAATCAACTCTAATAAGTAGGTTTTGCTTTTGGACTGTTGTCCACTATGTCAGACAAGGTCAAAGAACGATGCAGACGATATGTATTTGTAATGGTTGTTTTTACTTCCTCTGTAGGGCAAGTATTGCCTTCGTATAGACCCAGTAGGAAATTTCGTCCTCAATGAAAAATTTAGGTGAAAAGAACAATGAATTCATAAATTACTTTTAATGGGGAACAGCATATTTATTTATTTATTTATTTATTCTTAGACTGGGGTTTATTCAATGTTATTTAGATAGGATAAACCCAGGTCTAAGATACACTGGAGTTTAAAAGTGACTAAGAATATGCTCCATTGTCTTTTTCCTCAATTTGGTATTTTCATACCAACTTACTTCGAACAAAAATTCAACTGAATTCAATGCTTGCAGTTCAGCATAAAAATTCGGTAAACAAAATCATGCAATGATTTAACTGATGAAAAGTAATGCATAGCTTCATGAGTTCGGGAACTAAGTTGTATCCTCTGTGTTGTTCACACTTCTTCCCGCGAAAGAGAATAAATAAAGAATATCAAATTGCCTTGTTTTTACCTGCCCCGACAAATGCGAGGATTTCAATGATGAGGGGTAATGAACAGATTCATAAGTTTTCTTTGTTTTTTTTAATTCTTATTACTCACATTCAGTCTCAACACAATTGGTTACAAGTAATAGTATGAAAATCATTTATGCATATTCTTTTTATTGATTTCTATAATCAGTAAAAAGAATATCATTTTTGAAATAAAACATTTCAATTAAATTTTGAAAAATTTATGTTTTGAACATTATATAAAATGAAAAAAAAAAATATTAAATTAATTTATGAGAATATAAGAGTATTCTTTTTCCAGCTAAGCATAACAGTCTAGTGAATAAAAGAATCCCGCTTACCTAGTGATATCACTGATTCATATTCATGGTATTTTTCATCAGACATAAGTCATTTATGAACAACCAAGTTACACCTACTTAGTAATTTCACTGCTGATTATTCACCGAGAAAGTCACTTGGTGAACGCCAATGACTGCTCCATGTTAATTTCATCAATGGATTCACCTCCAATTCCTCGGGTGTAGCTTCCATTCCTTGATGAAAAAGGTGAGGATTCCTCGGTGAATTTTTGGAAATTTCTTACGATGATCAAGAAGTCGGAAAGAGTGGGTTTCGTCATGCCGTCCGCCAGTCTGTGCGTCTGTGTGTCCGCAGGTCCACTGTTATTTGAGCTACAGCCTAAACGGGTGAACCGATTTGCTTCAAATAAGGTACAGAGCATTTTTATGTGATTCCGTAGAGGTGAAATTCGAATTTTTGTTTTAGCTCATCTAGAACGGGTAGCTGCCATACAATTTTTTTGTTTTTTCCGAATTTCCTCAAAAACGGCTTCTACGATTTTGATTAAACTCCGTACTTGCAATAAACAAGTTAATTGTAAGAAAACTGCGTTTCAAGTTTTTGCAAAAAAATTCACATAACGGAATTAGGTATTCCACGTTTTTTGAGAAAATGGTCTTATTACTATAAAATGGAAAATTTATGTGTAGCTCTAAAAATACCTAATAACACACCTGCCATACAACCGTTAAAGGAAACCTTATTTTACTCAACGGCTCAAACGATTTTGATGAGAAATTGTGTGTGTTTTATTGTATAGTCTAGTCACTGTCTGTTTTTTTACTTACTCTATAGGAAAAAATTGATTTCGTGTACAAAAAAATTAAAAGAAACACTACGATGATCAAGAAGTCCAAAAAATTGGGTTTTATCATGTGGTGAGTTAGAGCCTATTTGCTTCAAATTTGGTACAGAACATTTGAATGAAATTCTCCAAAACGGACCAAAGTGAATGTAAGAAAACTGCAATTCAGATTTTCGGCAAAAAATTCACATAACAAAAATTAGCATTCCTCGTTTTTCGAGAAATGGTCTTATATTTAGTTTATTCAACATTCACGTTTATCTTTTAATGGTTAGACAAGCTCAAGTGCGTGCGATCCAGTCGTGCATATTTTTCATTCGATAGGGCCCTATTTAAAAAGCTTAAACCAAATTTTAGTTGTAGGTATACCCCTTTTAATTCTCTATAATCCAAAATAATCTGTGAATGCTCCAACTTTTTGCCAACAAGATGCACCAACGCACGTAGGGTGAAATTTTGCTGTCCTAAAAATTACATCGGATTTTAAAAATTTAAATTCTTAACGTTCTTGCATTGGAAGTTGTGGTTGGAAAAATAAAACTGTAGGTGGGTTTCAGCCAAATTTTTCTTAAATGAAAATATACAGGCATAATTTCTTTTTATAACAAGGTGGTAGCTGCAAAATTCACCGGGCTCCACTAATATAAAATAAAATTAAAAATGTGTTCAAAAACATTTCGTCGTTTGTGAGAAACAAAATGAAAATTAGATTTTTTTTTTAAATTCGATTTTTGACTACTTACACATTAATAAATATACCTATCTACCTAGATTTTTCTTAAAAGTTAAAAAACGTTAATAGATGCATAATAAACAGTACATTATCAGCCGAATTTATAAACGCATCATACCGAGTGCATAGAACTATTCACTCCTTATAATTCCACTAAACGCAAAAATGTTTTTCATAAAACTTATGCAACGTTGAATAGAGGCATTAGAAGCTAAACGCGTTTGAAGGATGAATAGTGCCTACATAAAGATGTTTAAGTATCGAAATGTCACTTTGACTCACACACAGACGACAATAAAATACAATGTTATAAGGGTGGCGCTTATTCTGGGAATGCTTAAATATCTTTTTTGTCCCCTCCTAAAAGTGATCAATCTATATTATAAAGGTACTTTGTACAAACAAAAATGTTGTTAAATTTGTTTTAAAGCGGCTAAGGTCGAGAAGTTACAACTTTTCATTAAAAATACACGTAGTTTTCCGTCTTTTACTTAAAATATAATTTAAAAAAACGCTCAAGATTTCTAAAATTTTAACAAATTTAGCATGTTTTCATTTGCTTTAAGTTCGAGACAAAGGGCCTTACAATAACCAAACGCTAAACACGCGTTTTGATAAATGCCAGGTTAAACTTTAAAGACGAATTAGTTTGTGTGTTTACCAATAACCAAATTAATCACACCTTTTACTAATTAGCGCTCTATTACAAAATCTACTACAGTATTTGTCAAATAGACAGCTGTTGAAATGACATGTGTGTTATTTTGCAAAACAAACAAACATTTTTGGTTCCAAACAGAGATTAACATTTTGTTCACTTATCAAATTAAAAAAATGAGTGACGACCAGGATATAATTGATGAAATTTGTATTTTGGAGGATGTGGCACATTTCACCTAACAAAAACATATAAAAAAATAGATCCTTTCGAAAAATATTTTATAGGTACATTTCTTTCGGCAATACAGGTTGGTCTTTATTGTTGCAGTAATAATCATGCTATAAAATAATAATAATTTAAGGTTTGACAAATCCACTGCGAGTTTCATCATCATAATGGTCTCCCGAGCTTCAAATTTCGACTTCAATGACTTCCAGTCGTTGAGTTTGCGTTCAACTATGTCGGAAAAGGGTTTTACTGATTCGATTAGCAACTCTTTCTTAACTGGATTTCAATTCGAGGAACTACTTTTTTTGACGATTTTTCAGTCATTTCACATAATTCAATCTGAAATTGAAATTTATAATCAATTAAACAAAAGGAATTGATTTAATTGGATATTTTACTTACATTTTTCAATTAAAAGCGCACAAATTCGAGTGAAAATAACACAGACGCGACGAAAAATTGTTTTTTTTTTCTCTATTGCTTTTAGCTGTCTGATTGACAGCACAAACGAGGTGTTTATACAATTAAACATGAGTTTCTTCAGTTTAAGTTTAAAGGCAGGTTTAGCGTTAAGCTGACTATTAAATTGATTATTGGTATGGTTAATTTTTTAGAGTCCACTTAAATATTTAAGTGATCTCTAAATTTGGTTATTGGTAAGGCCCAAAGTTTTCAAAAATAGTTTTTTTTTTTATGTTTTGACATTAAGTATTAATTAAAGGAATACATTTCAAATGAATTAGGAATCAAATGAACAAAGTAAAAATAAGCAACAAAAATACAAATTGTTGTAACCTAACCTTAAATGCCCTATGTAGTCCAAGGTGATTCAAAACTTTCGTTCGGAAAAGTTCATATAATCAGGTTTCGGTAGAAAATACAAATTTCTTAAAATTTCGTTTCCCTTGCTATGATAAAACTTTATAATTTGTTAGCCTTCCCTACTTCCTTTCCCTAGTACAAATATTATTTTACAAATTAGCTTAAGAAGCTTTTAGGTTAATATATTTTTACAAAAGATGATTGATACCTCATGCTCATCGCAGGTACATACATACATATGCAAGGCCATAACCAGGGGGGGCGTTGCTGCCACTTTGACATTTCATCGGCATTTGATATTTTCAACGCACATTAAATTTCTTTTCGAAGATCTGTCCGATTAGCCTATCGGAACGGCTACAATGATACAAAATTCGTACATTTCTTAGAAATCGGAGAAAATTTTCTTCCGATCGGATACGATGATAAGGCTGATAGTTTTTTTTTAAATATGTAATACTTTTGTAGTGATACTATTTAATATTGATGTTATGTTCCTACCTAATAAATAAATAATAACTTTAATTGGAACTGTACGATTATCTTTTATATAAATAATAACTTGTCGTAATTTTTTCTGCTTAGGTACCTATTCAATAGAACTGCATGATATATACACTTATACATATGTACATCATATTTATATGCATTAACCTACATGCCCAAATGTTCAAAACAAATATGGATATTGTTGAATTTCGGCTAATGGGCTATTCTAGTTTTGATTACTAATTGGTGAATTTTTTTTCCGAATTATATCCCCCCCGAAAAAATTGTCTGGCTACGGCCTTGTACATATGTATATTTAACTACATATACTCAAAATTTATTTCAGAAACTTTTGTCACAAACTTAAATCTACAAGATTCCTAATTTGTTTTGATGTATTAAAAAGTACATTTTGAGACGTTAAAAAAACAAAAGGATTGTTTTGATGCCAAAATATAGTTTACCTAAATACGATACCAAATACTTGCACCTAGGAATGAACCAGTTCAAAGAACAATAAAGCAATCTGCAGAAAGACACATTCTGAAAACATCAACAAAGAAGCCTCAAAAAATCTCCAACGAAACGTTGCAGCTTATTAAGGAACGTGAAAAATTACGCTTGAAAAAAAGTCTCAATGAATCTGAAAAAATCAATCATAAAACTCTTAGAAAACAAATGAAGATAAAATGTCAAGAAGGAATACAAACTTTTAACGAAAACGTTCTAAAAATGATATTAGAAGAAACAAAATCAATTAAAAAAGCAAATGCGTCAATGCAATTTCATAAGGAGTGGATCGTTGCCTTACCCGATAATGCCCGCAAGATTAATAATAGAAGAGATATAAACCAGATAGCAACCAACTTTTAACGCGATTTATATAAAACCCAATTAAACAATTCTGATGTCCATTCACTTCAAAATGCTGGCACTAACACTGAATGGCAAGAAGAGCAACATTTTCCGAATTTTTTTAAAAGCGAAGTAGAGAATGCGATTCAATGTTTAAAAAACGAAAAATGTAAGGGAAGCGATGGAATTGCGGCAGAGTATTTAAAATACGCAAATGTTGAAAGATGTTTTCAATCAGGTTTTGGTCACCGAGGAAATTCCGGAAAAATGGAAAAAATCAGAAATAATCCTCATCCACAAAAAAGGCAACACAGACGATATTAACAACTATAGACCCATTAGCATAATATCTTGCTTTTATAAGGTTTTTGCAAAATGCTTGTCTAATCGCATGAAAGGAAGTCTAGAATTCAATCAACCTTTTGAGCAAGCCAGATTCAGATCTGGATTTTAAAGGATGGACCATCTTCAAAAAATTAGCCAAATTATTGAAAAATAAAAGGAATATAATACAACCCTATATTTCGCATTTATTGATTTTGCCAAAGCATTTGATACAGTTGAGCAGATATTTATCTGGCAAGCGTTAAGGAGCTTGCACTTTTTTCCGCAACCTTGGAAGAAATTTTCCGTAAATTGAAATGGGAAAACAAGTGTCTGAATATAAGCGCAAATATCAAATCTAAGATTTGCAGATGAGATTGTTTTAATCGCCACAACCAAACATGAATTAGAAACTATGGTAAACAGCTATGCTTAGAATGCAAAAAAGGAGGTCTATCCACTAACCGACAAAAAACCAAAATAATGTCTAATGGTAATCAATCAGAAGTAAGAGTACATGATACCATTTTAGAATACGTAGAAGATTATAATTATTTGGGTCAAATAATATTATTAACGGATAAAGATAGAAAAAATGTTGACCAAAGAATAACAAATGCTTGGCAACAATTTTGGAATGTGAGGAATCTGCTGGATCTTAACATCTTGATTCATACAAGAAAATGCGTTTTTGACTCTACAATTCTTCCAGTTTTAACATATGGTTGTCAAACATGGCAATCTACGCGACTCCTCGAAAATAAACTACAATCATTGAATAAACATATAAAGAAGGTGACACTCCACAACTAAAAGCGCTGTGGCATGGCCGTGCCGGAAAGGAGAAACGAAAAAGCTGATGTGGGGTTTTTTGTGTACACACACCCATATTCAAAAGGATATTCATAAATTTAATTTTCCCTTTTTATATTGGTATCCATGACGACGATGCTTCAATATTTTATTTTGTTTTGATATTTGTTTACAATTTTCAATCCCGCGGAAAGAAAATGTGTCTGTGTATATTTCTTTATCGGTATAGGTTGTATTTAAATTTTTGTCTGCATGAAGATTTCAAGCTAAGGTGAATATTTGTTTTGCATATTGAAAAATAGAAAAAAAACTTTTTTCGTTGTATTACGTTGACTATTAAGAGACTTAATTATTTGTTCATTTTAATTATTTTTGTCAAGTAGTGACGCTTCAATTTTGTGTTGTTTTTTGTACATTTTGGTTTTCGAGAAAGATGTTTTTTGTGAGTAAGGTAGTAAAGTATTGTAATTCACAGGGGATAATATTTTGTGACAGCGTTTCTTGACCATATAATTACTTTTTGTATTATGTTAATTCAATGCTCGGTAAATCGTCTTAACTTATATGTTAAATCTTAATAAACAATATTTGTAAGTTTATGAAGAATATATTTTTCGGCACGAGTACGATAACTTTTTTTAGAGGGGTCAAAAACTAGCATTTTTTATTACGGGAGGGGGGGGGGGTCCATCTCGCCCCGTTTAGGAGGTAGGGGCAATTTTAGAATAAAATGACTTAAAATGAAAAAAATAATTATTAAAAAACAACGGCAACACTTACAGTAAATTAATATACCGTTTTTGAAAGCTAGGGATCTATACTTTAATCCTGAATTTAAATTAAATTATTTTAGCCGATAGTTTTTCAAAACTTCGCATGCAAACTGAAAATTTTGATAACAAAATGGAAAAAAAGCTTAGACTAATTATTCTCAAAATTGTGAAATGATGCGCTGAATTGGCTTTTTATATTCAAAGCAAATATCAATCAATTTTGAATCGGCCGCAAAAAACCGAATTGATTTATGTCTTCTAGTTTTTGAGAAAATTGATAATTACTAAAACTACTTTTGTATGAGATTTTAGTTTTTTTTTGTTGCTTACATATATACAATGCTAGCACCCAGCATTACGGCTTGGCCCACTATATTATTTGGGGTATGTGCGAGGTTGGGTGTATGCAAAGTTTCTTTTGCATTTAAAGATTATTTTGCAAAGAAGATAAGATCGGGTGCTTCTTTAAAGTGAATTCCAAATGTAAGGAAGATTTGTGGCCTTATATCCATAAATACGTCAACCCCAACACCAGTCGTATTTGTACAGATAGCGCACGCCAGTACATGGGTTTCGATAAAATGTTCCCTAGTTTTACGACTCATGAAGTTACGAACCACAGCAAAGGCGAATATCTTGACAAGACCGATGCAACAAACACTATAAATGATTTGGAAAACCAGAACAAGCTTCTACAAAAAACCATTTTATGCCGGAAAACAACGCACCACCTTCACCAATACATGGCACCTTTCCTTTATAGAGTAGGTAGGGGTTTGCAACTAAAGGACTTCCACCCTCCCACTGTTCACAGTGAGCACTTAGAGGGTGTTTTACCGCCAAAACAACCTCGGCTTTTCACCATCAACGACGAACTCAATGAACTCGACAGTAACACCAGTACGGACGACCGACACCTGAACGACTGGGACGCGGAATGCAATGCAATTCTACCTCCTCGTGGTGCATTCTGGGTAACGCTAAATGAATTGCTGTACTTAACTTACAAAGATGAACCTAATCAACGTAAATACCAAAAAACGAAAATCTCATAAAAAAAGTAGTTTTAGTAATTTTCAATTTTCTCAAAAACTGGTAGACATAAATCGTTTCGGGTTTTTGTGTTCGATTCAGAATTAATACTTTCATTAACTTTTATTAGCTTATTTAGCGCATCATTTCACAATTTTGAGAAAAATTGGTCTAAACTTTTTTTTTTATTTTTTGTATCAAAATTTTGAGTTTGCCTGCTAATTTTTTAAAAACTATCGGCTAAAATAATTTAATTTAAATGCAGGATTAAAGTATAGATTCCTAGCTTTAAAAAACGGTATATAAGTTTACTGTTAGTGTTGCCGTTGTTTTTTAATAATTATTTTTTCATTGAAGTAATTTTTTCTAAAATTGCCCCTACCTCCCAAACGGGGCGAGGTAGACCCCCCCATCCATAGAAAAAAATAATTGTTTTTGACCCTTCTACAAGAAACCATTATCGATTTTCGGCGCCAAAGTTATCGTACTCTCCCCTATTTTTCACAAACAGACGTTCAGGAAGTTTACAGAGAAAGTTTAAGATGAAAGAGGCCGTCAAATTATACTTTTTAAAATACAGTGGTGGTCCAGTATAACCAATGATATAATCTCTAGAGTGCATTCGTTGTATCGAAAACGTTTTTTTAACAATACAAAATCTTTTCCTACTTTCTCCCCATTGTAGTAGAGACATGACAACTGTGAAGTGCGAAAGAAAAGGGGCCCCGCCCCTGATCTTAGCCTCCATATACATGCCAGGTGACGAACCGGGCCTTCCGCCGTTGAGGATCTGGTGGCAGCAGCAGGTAAGAATGGTTGGGACCTCCTGACAGGCTGCGATGCAAATGCCCATTATCTACAGTGGGGAAGCACTGACACAAATTTAAGAGGTGAGTCACTATTTGAATTTATTATTAAAAAAAAATGTTGTGATTGCCGGGACTCACGGTTAATATGTGCAAACATCAACGTTTGTCCAAGCGCAGATTTGAGCAAAAACACTCTATATGAAGATACCAATCTCGGCTGTCATCCGAGTTTGCCTACAAGCTCATATAGGGGAAATTCAGGAGAAACACGCACACATATGCAGTAAGCGTACATCCACCACGCTTTATTTGTACACACAGGCAGTAAGCGTACATTCACCACCAAAATGTCGGTTATTTACGAGTTTCAATGGGTATGTTCAAAAAGTATAATAAAAGGAGCAACGTGTTATCAAGTGCTAACCCAACCTTATAAGGATAAGTTCGTGGAAACTAGAGATGAGCTAAACTGTGATTTTCTAATCACAGGTATAACTGTGACTGTGATTTCTGAATCACTGTAAGTTTAACCTGTGATTGTGATTTTCAAGTTTGGAATATCTTTGAGGCAAAAAAAAAAAAATCTCAGTAAAATATAAAGTATGTAATTAATGAGGACAACAAATAAGTAATTAAAATTAGCTCGTAGGACATAACCATGAATACAAAAATGCTAAAAATCTCAAGTCCCGAATTCAAAATTATCGAATAGCAAAATCTCGAATGTCTAAAATATCGAATGCCCAAAATTTCCAATACATTCATACGGCGGATCGAAAAACGGAGTACGCCAATCGATTTAGGAGCTCTCTAACTCCAGTGGAAATCCGAAAATTTGCAATGTCAAAATTTTAGTTTCACTTTTCCTTGTCCTTGTGTACAAAATCGAAACCAGGCTAGGACCTCAGTTCACAATTCAGTTCTACCTTCTAGATCCTAAACTAAAAATAAAAGAATTAATCTGTTCTTCATATTTTCATCATGAGTCCTGTGATTTTGTTTTTCTGTATTGTGATTTCGTTCAGTTGCTAAAATAATAACTAAATCACGACTACAGTTCTCGTTCTGATTCATTTTACTCATTGTTGACTTTTCTCTCGTCGTGATTTTGTTCACAGTTCATAAAGTTCATTGTGCGATTGTCGTGATTTGTGAATCGTTTCTTTTTGTTGTGATTTCACTACAGTTGTGATTTTCAATCACATTTAATGCACTCACAGGTTTATTAAAGAGTCCCTCACAGGTAGTGATTGTGATTTTTGACTCACAGGTCGAAAATCACAGGTCGTGATTTTTTGCTCATCTCTAGTGGAAACAAATTGAACGTGAAAATTTATAATAAATTTAAGTATATTCGATTGTCTTTTGTCATTATTTGTTTTGTTTCTACGATTGTTTGGTATTGTATTTCGCTCTCGAATTATTGAAACAGACTTTGAACATGACAAAAAAAAACAATGAGAAATCAGAGAATCAACGCAACTGTTGTAAGACAACTTTAGGCTTGTTTTTTTTGCAGGAAGTGACTAGACATGCCAATTATAACAGTTTTTGTTTATAAAATCACTGTTTATGCGGCCCCGCAGGGCCAGGGTCCTCAGCCGGTGGGCATAATTCAAGCTCCTAAAGTTTTTTTTTTAAAAGTAGTATGCGAAACGCGTAAACGTACGCCCGCTTTTAATGACCAAAAATTGTTTTAACTGTTATAAATTGGCATGTCTCTAGTCTCGTCCTTTTTGCAAGCCTGGAGGAAATTTATCAAAAAAAAACTATGTCGCGTCCGGGCTAAGGAATTTACATGTTAAATGCAACAACAACTATTTCCCTCCAGGAATAGCTAAGAGCACATAATTTTCGGGGCTAAACTGTTTTAACGGCGTGAATTGCATATGTACTTCTAATCAATAGTTTTTATGGAAACTCCATTTTTTTTCTGTGATGGCGTCGATAGATAATCCCCAATATCATTTCTTTTTAACCAAATCCCTCCGGGCTTGCAAAAAAAAACACGTCTTTCAAGAGCATTAGACCAGGCGCGCACATGCAACTAAACAGTTTGGTTGCGATTTTGAGCACTATGAGATTATATGAGAGTCCGCGCACATAAACCGGCGGACTCTCATATAATCCTGAGTGCTCAAAATCGAAACCAAACTGTTTAGTTGCATGTGCGCGCCTGGCCTTAAGGCTCTCCAAAACCAAAGCGAATACTTCAGAACGACGACGAAACTTTCGCCTGTCTTAATTTATTTCCATGGAGATTAATGGGAGCACCCACACTGGCTCGATGCGAATCTTCGAACATTATTCAGTCGTCGCATATTCGCGCGAATGTTTCGCATTGGTTTGGGAAAGCCTTTATGCTATGTATATGCGAAACCAATTGAAAACTATCCATGACCGAAATTTCAATGTATAAATTCTAACTTATCACGTTATTTATTTTATTACAGACTTTTCTGTGAAATGCCAAAGATTTAAAAATCATTGTGTAACAGCGAACTACTCACAGGATGAATTTTCAAAGAAAAATTTAAAGAAGTTTCATCACGCGAAATTCGTAGTGTAATAGCAGACTTAGCACCATTAAATTGGTGTTTTTTTCAACACATCCCGATATCCCACCTAACATCCGCCATTTGCATGGTGAAAAGCTGGTGAGTTGAAATTTTTTTAAAGATGGCTGCGTTATTTGCACATACAAAATGGTTGTTCTGGCAAAACAGAACAATCCCACCCCGTTAAATTGTTGTTGCAATTCACATCTTTTCATGGACACAAAACGAAATTACAAAAACAACAATGTAAACAAATGGGTTTTGGAGGGTGATACGTACGAAAGATTGGCATCTTCATATAGAGTGTTTTTATTTTTGAGGAACTGAAAGTAACGTAACGTTCTACAACGTAACGTTGCACAGGAAAGTTAACGCCGGCATAGATGTTTACACATCAAAAACAATGAATGAATTTGTCCATTCTTCGGTAAATCAAGCTTTAGGTTTAGGCTCCACTTAAACGACTGACATATTGGCAGTTTTCTGTCAGTAGACTTAAAAAACAATTAATTGGTCCATTCTTTTGTCAGTTTTTTGACAGTTTGGTGATAGGAAACCCCCAATTTGTCAGTCGTATATATCCAGAATTAAGTTTATGTTAGAATTAAATGACTGACGTATTGACAGTTTTCTGTCAGTAATACTACGTTTTCATTACAGCTGAAATGAGGTAATTTGGCAAATTTCAAAAAAAGTGTTTTCATTGCAAATTTGCTAAATTCGTTTGACAGCTCATTTCATTTTGACTTTTATGTGGCTTGTTTTTGTTGTTTTCAATGAATTCCAAATTGAATGGATTCCACTTGGGTGTGTTCATAAAGTTTTTACGTAATTTCCTACCAAATTTCGTGCAAATTTGGTTGAAATTATCTCATTTCGAAATGTGAATTTGTATGGGAAATGAGGTAATTTCGTATCGAATTTGGAAATCCGCAACGAAATTACCTAATTTGCTCTCATGAAAACGTAGTATAAACTTCAAGAGCAATGAATTTGTCCATTCTTCTGTCAGTTTTTGGCAGTTTGCTGACAGGAAACCCCAAATTTTCAGTCATATAAATCAAGCATAAGGTCTATGCTGGACTTAAACGAATGACGAATTGGCAGTTTTCTATCAGTAGGCTTCAAAAAAAATGAATTGGTCCATCCTTCTGTCAGCTTTTTGACAGTTTGCTGACAGGAAACCGCAAATTTGTCAGTTGTATAAATTCAGCATTAGGTTTATGCTGGACTTAACCGAATGACGTATTGGCAGTTTTCTGTCAATAGACTTCAAAAACAATGAATTGGTGCATTCTTCTGTCAGTTTGTTTGACACTTTGGTGACAGGAAACCGCCAAATTTTCAGTCGTATAAATGAAGCTTTAGGTTAAGGATTGACTTAAACGACTGCCGTACAGGCAGTTTTTTATCAGTAAACTTCAAAAACAATGATTTGGTCCATTCTTCTGTCAGTTTTTTGACAGTTTGGTGACAGGAGACCACCAATTTGTCGGTCGTAAATATCAAGCATCAGGTTTATACTAAACTTAAACGACTGACGTATTGGCAGTTTTCTGTCAGAAGACCTCAAACACAATGCTTTGGTCCATTCTTCTGTCAGTTTTTTGACAGTTAGGTGAGAGGAAACCCCCAATTTGCCAGTCGTATAAATCCAGCATTAGGTTTATGCTAGAATTAAATGACAGACGTATTGGCATTTTTCTGTCAGTAGACTTCAAAAACAATGAATTGGTCCATTCTTCTGTCAGTTTTTTGACATTTTGGTGACAGGAAACCGCCAAATTGTCAGTCGTGAAAATCAAGCATCAGGTTTATGCTAGACTTAAACGACTGACGTATTGGCAGTTTTTTGTCAATAGACTTCAAAAACAATGAATTGGTCCATTCTTCTGTCAGTTTTTTTGACATTTTGGTGACAGCAAACCGCCAAATTGTCAGTCGTATAAATGAAGCTTTAGGTTTAGGATTGACTTAAACGACTGACGTATTGGCAGCTTCCTATCAGTAAACTTCAAAAGCAATGATTTGGTCCATTCTTCTGTAAGTTTTTTTTACAGTTTGGTGACAGGAAACCACCAATTTGTCAGTCGTATAAATCAAGCATTAGGTTTATGCTAGAATTAAGTGACAGACATATTGGCATTTTTCTGTCAGTAGACTTCAAAAACAATGAATTGGTCAATTCTTCTGTCAGTTTTTTGACAGTTTGCTGACAGGAAACTGGCAATTTTTCAGTTGTATAAATCCAGCATTAATTTTATGCTGGACTTAAACGACTGACGTATTGACAGTTTTCTGTCAGTAGACTTCAAAAACAATGAATTGGAACATTCTTCTGTCAGTTTTTTGACAGTTATAAATCAAGCATTAGGTATATGCTAGACTTTAACGACTGACGTATTGGTAGTTTTCTGTCAGTAGACTTCAAAAACAATGAATTGATCAATTCTTGTGTCAGTTTTTCGACAGTTTGCTGACAAGAAGACGCCGATTTGTCAGTCGTTTAAATCAATCATTAGGTTTATGCTTGACTTAAACGACTAACGTATTGGCAGTTTTCAGTCAATAGACTTCAAAAACAATGAATTGGTCCATTATTCTGTCAGTTTTTTGACAGTTTGGTGACAGGAAACCACCAATTTGTCAGTCGTATAAATCCAGCATTAGGTTTATGCTAGAATTAAATGACAGACGTATTGGCATTTTTCTGTCAGTAGACTTCAAAAACAATGAATTAGTGCATTCTTCTCTCAGTTTTTTGACATTTTGGTGACAGGAAACCGAGAATTTGTCAGTCGTATATATCCAGTGTTAGGTTTATGCTGCCTTTAAACACCTTTCTTTTTAGCAGTTTTCTGTCAGTAAACTGAGAAAGCAATGAATTTGTCCATTATGCTGTCAGTTTTTTTACAGGAAACCGCCAAATTGTCAGTCGTATAAATGAAGCTTTAGGTTTAGGCTCGACTTAAACGACTGACGTATTGGCAGTTTTCTGTCAGTAGACTTCAAAAACAATGAATTGGTTCATTCTTCTGTCAGTTTTTTGACATTTTGGTGACAGAACCGACAATTTTTCAGTCATATAAATCCAGCGTTAGGTTTATGCTGCCTTTAAACACCTTAGTTTTTAGCAGTTTTCTTTCAGTAAACTGCCAAAGCAATGAATTTGTCCATTATACTGTCAGTTTTTTGAGAGTTAGGTGACAGGAAACCGCCAATCTGTCAGTCGTATAAATCCAGACAGTTTGCTGACAAGAAGACGCCGATTTGTCAGTCGTTTAAATCAATCATTAGGTTTATGCTTGGCTTAAACGACTAACGTATTGGCCGTTTTCAGTCAATAGACTTCAAAAACAATGAATTGGTCCATTCTTCTGTCAGATATTTGACATTTTGGTGACAGGAAACCGCCAAATTGTCAGCCGTTTAAATGAAGCTTTAGGTTTAAGCTCGACTTAAACGACTGACGTATTGGCAGTTTTCTGTCAGTTAACTTAAAAAACAATGATTTGGTCCATTCTTCTGTCAGTTTTTTGACAGTTTGGTGACAGGAAACCACCAATTTGTCAGTCGTAAAAATCAATCATCAGGCTTATGCTAGACTTAAACGACTGACATATTGGCAGTTTTCTGTCAGAAGACCTCAAAAACAATGAATTGGTCCATTCTTCTGTCAGTTTTTTGACAGTTTCGTGAGAGGAAACCCGCCCAATTTGCCAGTCGTATAAATCCAGCATTAGGTTTATGCTAGAATTAAATGACAGACGTATTGGCATTTTTCTGTCAGTAGACTTCAAATACAATGAATTGGTGCATTCTTCTGTCAGTTTTTTGACATTTTGGTGACAGGAAACCGACAATTTGTCAGTCGTATAAATCCAGCGTTAAGTTTATACTGCCTTTAAACACCTTACTTTTTAGGAGTTTTCTTCCAGTAAACTGCCAAAGCAATGAATTTGTCCAGTATGCTGTCAGTTTTTTGACAGTTAGGTGACAGGAAACCGCCAATTTGTCAGTCGTGTAAATCCAGTAGTTGACTTATGGCCTATTCGATTGGAGTCAGAATGACAATTCTTCTTCTGAAAAGAAGAGAAATTTGCTTCTGATTTTGTTTTCAGAATCTTTCCAGAAGGATTCACACGTATCAAATCGTTCTCCCGGATTACCAATCGAAAAGGCCATTAAAAGACTGACGTATTGGCAGTTTTTTGTCAGGAGCCTTCAAAAAATATGAATAGGTCCATTCCTCTGTCAGGTCTTTGACAGTTTGATGACAGAAAACCGCCATTTTGTCAGTTATATAAATCCAGCATTAGTTTTATGCTGGACTTAAACGACTGACGTATCGGCAGTTTTCTGTCAGTAGACTTCAAAAACAATGAATTTGTCCATTCTTCTGTCAGTTTTTTGACAGGAAACCGCCAATTTGTCAGTCGTGTAAATCAAGCATTAGGCTAATGCTGGACTTAAAAGACTGACGTATTTTCTGTCACTAGACTTCAACAACAATGAATTGATCCATTCTTCTGTCAGTTTTTTGACATTTTGGTGACAGGAAACCGACAATTTGTCAGTCGTATAAATCCAGCGTTAGGTTTATGCTGCCTTTAAACACCTTACTTTTTAGCAGTTTTCTTTCAGTAAACTGCCAAAGCAATGAATTTGTCCATTATGCTGTCAGTTTTTTGACAGTTAGGTGACAGGAAACCGCCAATTTGTCAGTCGTATAAATCCAGTAGTTGACTTATGGCCTTTTCGATTGGAGTCAGAATGACAGTTCTTCTTCTGAAAAGAAGAGAAATTTGCTTCTGATTTTTGATTCTCCCGGATTACCAATCGAAAAGGCCATTAAAAGACTGACGTATTGGCAGTTTTTTGTCAGGAGCCTTTAAAAAATATGAATTGGTCCATTCTTCTGTCAGGTTTTTGACAGTTTGCTGACAGAAAACCGCCATTTTGTCAGTTATATAAATCCAGCATTAGTTTTATGCTGGACTTAAACGACTGACGTATTGGCAGTTTTCTGTCAGTAGACTTCAAAAACAATGAATTTGTCCATTCTTCTGTCAGTTTTTTGACAGGAAACCGCCAATTTGTCAGTCGTGTAAATCAAGCATTAGGCTAATGCTGGACTTTAAAGACTGCCGTATTTTCTGTCACTAGACTTCAACAACAATGAATTGATCCATTCTTCTGTCAGTTTTTTGACATTTTGGTGACAGGAAACCGACAATTTGTCAGTCGTATAAATCCAGCGTTAGGTTTATGCTGCCTTTAAACACCTTACTTTTTAGCAGTTTTCTTTGAGTAAACTGCCAAAGCAATGAATTTGTCCATTATGCTGTCAGTTTTTTGACAGTTAGGTGACAGGAAACCGCCAATTTGTCAGTCGTATAAGTCCTGTAGTTGACTTATAGCATTTTCGATTGGAGTCAGAATGACAGTTCTTCTTCTGAAAAGAAGAGAAATTTGCTTCTGATTTTGTTTTCAGAATCTTTCCAGAAGGATTCACACGTATCAAATCGTTCTCCCGGATTACCAATCGAAAAGGCCATTAAAAGACTGACGTATTGGCAGTTTTTTGTCAGGAGCCTTCAAAAAATATGAATTGGTCAATTCTTCTGTCAGGTTTTTGACAGTTTGCTGACAGAAAACCGCCAGTTTGTCAGTTATATAAATCCAGCATTAGTTTTATGCTGGACTTAAACGACTGACTTATTGGCAGTTTTCTGTCAGTAGTCTTCAAAAACAATGAATTTGTCCATTCTTCTGTCAGTTTTTTGACAGGAAATCGCCAATTTGTCAGTCCAGTAAATCAAGCATTAGGTTTATTCTGGACTTAAAAGACTGACGTATTTTCTGTCACTAGACTTCAACAACAATGAATTGGTCCATTCTTCTGTCAGTTTTTTGACAGTTTGCTATAAATGAAGCATTAGTTTTATGCTGGACTTAAACGACTGACGTATTGGCAGTTTTCTGTCAGTAGACTTCAAAAACAATTAATTTGTCTATTCTTCTGTCAGTTTTTTGACAGTTTACTGACAGGAAATACCCAATTTATCAGTCGTATAAATCAAGCATTAAGTTTATGCTTGACTTTATCGACAGACGTATTGGCATGTTTCTGTCAGTAGACTTCAAAAACAATGAATTGGTCCATTCTTCTGTCAGTTTTTTGACAGGAAATCGCCAATTTGTCAGTCCAGTAAATCAAGCATTAGGTTTATTCTGGACTTAAAAGACTGAAGTATTTTCTGTCACTAGACTTCAAAAACAATGAATTGGTCCATTCTTATTCGTTTTTTGACAGTTTGCTGAAAGCAAACCGCCAATTAGTCAGTCGTTTAATGCAGCATTAGATTTAAATTTATTCCAAATGTTAATTGTTGATTTTTGTTCAATCTATTTTTTTTTAGAACGAACACCTACGCCACAGCAAGTACACAGATACGAATTCGATATGTAGTTTATGTACCCAATAGTCTAGCCAGTACCGGATCGTGCTACCTTCATTTATCTAATATGCCAAGTATGCAATTCACGCCGGTAACACAGTTTTCCTCCGTCGTTAAGTTAAGCCCGGAGAATTTTCCTCTCCTCGCCCGAAGGGAATTAGTTGTTGTTAAAAGGAGTATATGTGAACTTAGAATATCTGCGTACGCGCGTTCGAACGCGCGTCTCTTGTGTTCAGCCAGTAAAGTGATCTTCAGATTTGTATTACTGAACGAACGCTATATCCTACTACATCTAAAGCTATTATTATTTTTGGTTTGTTTTTGTTTACAGTTTTCTATCTAGGCTCTAGTGTCGTGTATCGGGCGAATGTAAAAAAATAAAAAAAAATAATATAAAAAAAGCTAAAATGTATCGGTATATACATGATAGTTAATAATTATAAACAAGTGATCGTGATAAAATATAATTTAATCGTCAGTCGCGTTAAAAACAATTTGTTTCGGTCGGGGCTAAGCATATTTCGTAACGTAACGTGCTACAATGTAATTTGCACGACGGAACGTTGCACAGAAAAGTTCACGTTTTTTTCCCACTTTACCGCGAGCATAGATGCTTACACATCAATAACGTGTTGATCCTAAATATTGGTAATGAACCAACCTTCATTACCAAAAATAGAAGAGAAGTGCTCGATGTTACACTTTCCACTAATTCTGATTCCATAGCAATCAGAAATTGGAAAGTCGCAAGCAATGTGACATTCTCAGACCATAGAATGCTAACATCCCAAATAGAGCATGAAGTTGAAAAACAAAAACCCTTTAGAAACCCCAGGAAAACAAACTGGGAAGCCTTCAATACAAGATTGGTCTCATCTGTAGGTCACTATGATAAATAACCAACCTTTGTTAGACCACTCGGATAATGAAAAACATGTAAATAAACTTACGGCATCTATAAATGATGCATATGAAAGTTCATGCCCCATGACCAAAGGAAAAGGTAAGCTCAATCCCGTATGGTGGTCCAAAGAGCTATCAGTTCTTAGGAAAAACTCAAGGAGGCTTTTCAATAGACCAAAATACACTAATGAACCTGCTGACTGGGATCTTTTCAAGATCAGCAAGAACTTATATAAAAACCGAACCACTTACGCAAAAAGAGCAGCCTGGCGGAAATTCTGTACAGACATTGAGTCTACAAATGATGCCGCTAGGCTCAGGAAAGTCATGTCAAAGGTCAACACTCCTCCGGCCTTTTTAAAAAGACCCGATAATACCTGGACTAACACCTGCTCAGAAACTTTAGAGTCACTTATGAACACTCACTTCCCAGGATGTGTGGTTGATCCATCTATTGTGGACAGTGAATCGACCACTAGTGCAATCTCTAATATTGGCAACCAAATCATAGATAGTAGGAAGGTGGCTTGGGCCATTGACTCTTTCTCAGCATACAAGTCTGCAGGACCTGATGGCATATTGCCGATTATGCTTCAAAGTTCTAAAGACATAGGGGCATATTCATAGTCACTTTTAAACTCCAGTTTATCTTAGACCTGGGTTTATCCTATCTAAATAACATTGAATAAACCCCAGTCTAAGATAAACTGGAGTTTAAAAGTGACTATGAATATGTCCCATAATTGTTCCAATTCTAGTGGACATTTTTAGACAGTGTCTGAACATTACCTACATTCCATCTAGTTGGAGAGAAATCAATGTTGTCTTCATTCCGAAAGCAGGCAAGCCCACTCATACTGAAGCGAAAGACTTCAGGCCGATTAGCCTATCCTCATTTCTTCTGAAGACCTTAGAAAGACTAATAGAAATGCACATTCGCCTAAAACTTAATGTTAGTGTCCTCTCACAGGCCCAACATGCGTATATGAAGGGAAAATCTGTTGAGACGGCACTTCATGAAGTGGTCGGCACGATTGAAAAATCAATCCAATTCAATGAATTTACCCTGGGAGCATTCCTAGACATAGAAGGGGCCTTTACCAACGTTGAAAACAGCGCAATCCTACGAGCCCTAGACTCCTTTAATATTGATCCGATGCTTTCGAACTGGATTGACTCTATGCTTCAAACGAGACTTGTAAGTGCAGAAATGGGTTATAGCAAGCTAAAAGTTAGGACATGCAGAGGTACTCCGCAAGGAGGGGTGTTATCCCCACTGCTTTGGCTTTTAGTCGTAAATGAGATTCTAGTTAAACTTAGTCTAAGCGGTGTGAAGGTCGTTGCTTACGCTGACGACATCGTGATAATGACATCAGGTAAATTTATACCTACACTGTGTGAGTTTTTACAAACATCTCTTGACAAGCTCAGTAATTGGGCCAGCAATTGCGGACTAAATGTCAACCCACTTAAGACAGAACTAGTTTTGTTTACAAGAAAACATGATATTCCGAACATAGATCCTCCCAACATAAATGTGACTCTACTCCAGATCACTGGTACGGCAAAATATCTTGGTTTGGTAATAGACCGTAAGTTAAATTGGAAGGAAAATATTAAAGAACGAGAGAGGAAAGCCCCAGTAGCATTCTATACCTGTAGTCGAATTTTTGGAAAAAGATGGGGTCCCAGCCCCAGAACCATTCATTGCATGTACATTTTGACGTACGCATGTCTGGTTTGGTGGCCAGCCCTTGAAAAGGCAACCAATCTAAAAACTATAACAAAAATTCAGAGACTCGCATGTATTGGAACTACTAGTGCCATGAAAACTACTCCTACCGCAGCCTTTGAAACGTTTCTTTCACTAGCCCCACTTGATTTATTTACGAAGGAAGTGGCGGCCAACAGTGCTTTAAGACTAAACCAATGTAAGAACTGGGTAGGAGGCACTTTTGGGCACAAAACCATAATGACTTTCATGGACAAAGACATTCAAACGGACTATACTGCACCGCACATTGATTTCAACCCAGTAGCCTTAACAGATGTACCCTCAAGGGATCTCTGGGCGGCCAACCAGGTCATAAACACTAACCATGATTCGGTTTTTACAGATGGTTCCAAGATGGTTGATGGGGTAGGCTCAGGCATCTTCTCAGATAACCCACCCCTAAATAGATCAATAAAACTTCCAGATTTTTGCAGTGTTTTCCATGCGGAAGTGCTTGCAATTTACGAGGCGGCAAAAAGTCTTGCCACTTTTGAACTTGTAAATAGAAACATCGACATCTTCATTGATAGTCAGGCGGCAATTAAATCAATTGCTTCAATTGTCACAAAGTCTAAACTTGTAGAGTGTTGCCGAAATGAGTTAAAACTACTGCATTATAAAATAAAGTTACCCTTCGATGGGTCTCAGGACATTGTGACATATATGGAAACGAAATGGCGGATAAACTGGCCAAAATAGGATCTTCTCTTGATCCAAGCCAAACTGATTCTTCCGTTTCTATGTCACTAGAACAAGAAAAAGGCAGAATTCGCAATGTTTCCTCGAAGCCGCCAACGATGGGAACCCACATGCGCAGAATGGGCATCAGCTCATTTGACTTGTGCAGAGGGTGTTAAGATGAAGAGGCGGAGGAGGGCTCCTATCACTTCCTTTGTGAATGCCCCAGCTTAGTAAGAACTAGAAAAATGGCCCTCGGAGATTGCTTCTTTGACGAACTGAGCGACATCTCGTTTTTGCCACTAAGAAACATCCTGAAATTTATTCAATGTTCGGGTTGGTTCAAGGAGGCCCTTCATACCCACACCTAAACTCCTCTAACTCCTTCCCACCCATCCTCTTCCTTCACCTCAACTATTTCCTGGGGACCACAATGGATCCATTGAGATCCGAGTGCGATGATGCGGCTCGCCGTATTTTCACCCCTCCTAACCTAACCTAACCTAACCTAATACAAAATCATTAAAACTCTAAGCCACTTGAGCCACAAGAGCAAGTTCGTGCGATCCAGTCGTACACATTATTATATTCGACGGCAGCTTTGAGCTTATTTTTTCGATTAAAAATGAACTTTCTCATGTTTTGACCACAATTTAACGAACATTTTCCGCGCTATAACTATAGCAGAGTGTTGGAACTTAGACACCAAATCTTTAAAATTGCTAGCTCAATATTTTGAGTCTACACTTTTGTTCTCCCCGACAAATAGGAAATAAGATACGTCTACATAAATCGATTGAAGCAATTAAACGTGAAAATGGGAGAGCAAGCGCTGGTACCGTTATCGTCGAACACAAGCAGCTTTATCTTCATGTTCGATTTAATTTTGTTTCATCTTATCTTATTAATGTATTATTGTGCTAAATTAAACCGATAAATTAAGGTGTTTGGGCCGACGATTTGAAAAACATAACATTAAAATAGATGCACAGCTTTATGTGCAGCGAAATTGAAAAAAGGGTTCTTATGAGGCCATGAGACACATTCAAGAGCTGGATGCACGATATCTTTATGGCTTCATTGGAAGCAATGCATCAGTTTCGACATACTACCTAGTTATTCTCGGCCAACGATATATTAAGCCACTCCATAATGACAAAATTACATTAATTGAATACAAATTTCCGAATCCAATCAGTTTTGAAGCTTACTAATAAAAAAGAACCTACTTATCTCAACAAATTTGAAAAAGCCCCACAATATTTCAATTCAAAGGCCGAATTTTCAGCATTTCAAATGTCTAACAAAATTATTGCTTAAAAAACAATAGCCAACCAACAATTTTCAGTTTTCCACTTGAATGCACTTGATTTCTATTTGCTACATCAAAAGAACACATGCAAACAAAGTTTGTATCAATATACTTAACTTTAGTGAAATGTAAATTCAACGCAAAGTTAACACACAAAGAAAATGATAAATTCAACGCAAAGTTAACATGCAAATAAAAAGGTCTAGAATCAAATCTTGACCATTTAAATATTTTTTTTGTAACTGACTTGATTTTTAAAATGTTTCATTTATCAATTTGGTCAAAAAATATGTTCATAAATTCTTTATTTGCAAAGGGTTTAATAAAAATACTTAACAATTGAAAAGAATCTATTTCATTCAAATTTGGCTAAGAATATGTATGTGCAAAAATCAAAAATGTAGGTACTTTATCCCATTGGGTTGTAAACTTATCTATACCTATTCAAAAAATGCCTTAAGGCTCTCCCAAACCAGCGCGAAACATTCACGCAAACATGCGACGACCGGAGATAGTTTATAGATTCGCGTCGTGCCAGTGTGGGCACTCTCATTAATTACATAAATATAATAATATTTCCAAAACTCAAATAAAGTGGTACTAGAATGTAGCTTGTTTTATTACCTGCATTTTAAAATCTTTACCTACTCTAACAATCAAATCAGTAGACCTAAACTTATAATTGAATCTAAACAATGCAAACAAACAAATTTTGATTTAAATAATTTTTACATTAATTAAAATTGTAACCAAAATAATTTTTATCTACATGCATACATACATCCATTTATGTACATAACTAATTTAAACAAAAATCTGTATTTCAAACAAAACACAAATACATTCGTTTCATAGCAATACACACACTTCTTGAATATCATAAGCGGGATATACATTGTTCATATGCTTTTCATGCATAGAGAGTGTATTAGTAAAAATGAAACACGTATACATTGTGTGTATGCTTGAAGCAAAATCAAAAAGTTTTGATTTTTGTTCAATCAGATATGCAGAATTGAAATAATGTATATTTGAGAATGATTGCTTGATCAAGCATAGGCACATTTTCGCATAGAAATTTAATTAAAAATAAATGATTGAAGACTCATGCATGAAGTGTGTATATGCAACGTCAAACAAAATTATTAATACACTCTCACATGCATGACAAGCATTTGAACAATGTATACCCCGCTATAAGAAAGAAAAACAACAACCGTTTCCATAGTAATTGATTGAAATTACAAAAACTAAACTGAAAAAAATCCTTTTCAAATAAACGTCTCTATAAAGAATTACGGCAATATTTCCAATTGAATACACCGCCCTGCCATATTATTTTTGGCGACCGCAGCGCTGCCGCTCGATTTGATGGAGTTTTCCCCGGGTACCACCTTCTATACATATGTATATGTTTATTCAATGATCTTTAACTTAACAATCAAATCAGTAGAACTAAAATTATAATTGGATCTAAACAATGGAGCTCTCATTTCTTATCATGAAGAACTATAACCCCTTTTTTGATTTGAATAATTTTTACTTATTAACTGAAATCGTAACAAAAACAATTTTCATGTACATGTACATACATATATGTATCTACATAGCTAATTTAAAAAAAAATCTTAACTTCAAACAAAACCCAAATACATTCGTTTCCATAGGAATACACATACTTTCTGAATATCATAAGAAAGAAACACAACAACCGTTTCCATAGTAGGTAATTGATAGAAATTACAAAAACAAAACTGAAAAAATTCCTTTTCAAATAAACGACTCTATAAAGAATTAGGGAAATATTTCAAATTGAATACACCGCTCTATCATATTATTTTAAACGACAGCAGCGCAGCTGCCCGATTTGGTGGAGTTTTCCCCGACTGTCACCTTCTATAGATTAGAATAGATTAGATAGATTCTTCTATTTTTTCATAATAAGGATTTACAATAAGATTCTTAAAAATAAGGTCTTGGCAATATCTGCCTGAGATATCATTTCTTATTAAATAAAAGTATGTAAAACAAGATTAAATTTAAAGTGGAAATACTGAACAAATTAATATTAAAAGTTAATAATATATGGAATCGATATTGAAATAAACCAAATTTAACGTGATTTGAAACACGAAAGGAAAAGCGTTTTTCAATTAAGCTGCACGATAACGTTTTAAAGAGAAAGTAAATCGGTACGAATGAACAAACGAAGATGCCACAAGTATAAACTATTGCGATAATTAAAAGCGTGTTCACAATATTTAAAAAGACATGGCCAACCCATTGCCCCATTCAAAATTTCATAAAGTTTCTGTTCCGTAAGAAAACTTTCTTGAAAATATAACCTGCGAATTTCTTGTAAAATTGGGCAAACAGCTATGAAATGGTAAATGTCTTCATTTTCTCTTCTGTTACATAAATTACATTGTTGAGATAAAGGGTTTTCCAATAAGAGGTGTTATTTTGATATTCAAAGAAAAATGGCATTTTTTGAGATAAATGATCAGATGTTTATTTCATTATAAAGAGGAAGGTATGCCGTTAATAATGGAACACAACATCAGCCAAATGGCCGCCACGACCACGCTTACAGGACCATATCCTTTTCATGAAATTTTCCATAACCAAATCGCAAAGTGGCTGCCCTATGTCATCAACAGCCTCACGAATTCCATCTTTGAGGTCTTGAATCGACGCTGGGCTGTTGGCGTAGACCTTATCTTTCACGTGGCCCCAAAGGAAGAAGTCGCAAGGTGTTAAATCACAAGATCTCGGTGGCCAATTGTGATCACCTCTTCGAGAGATAACACGGTCCGGAAACTTTTCCCGTAAAAGATCGATGGTTTCATTGCTTGTGTGGCACGTAGCGCCGTCTTGTTGAAAGTAAACGTTGTCCAGATCAATACCATCCAAATCCGGCCATACAAAATCATTAATCATCTCTCGATAGCGCAATCCATCGACCGTAACTGTTGCTCCAGCCTCATTTTCGAAAAAGTAAGGTCCAATGACCCCGCCGGAGCATAAACCGCACCAAACAGTCACGCGTTGAGGATGGAGAGGCTTTTCAACAATAACTCTTGGGTTTTCCGAGCCCCAGATGCGACAGTTTTGCTTGTTGACGTAGCCTCCGAGGTGGAAATGGGCCTCATCAGTCAAGATGATTTTTCGATGAAATTCCGGATCATTTTCATGCATTTCAAGGACCCAATCAGCAAAGACACGACGTTGTTGATGATCAGCCGGCTTGAGTTCTTGTGTTAACTGAACTTTATAAGCCTTAAGACCCAAGTCTTTATGCAAAATACGGTGTAATGATGTTTGTGGAATGCCTAATTCCAAAGAACGACGAGGAATGGACAAACCTGGGTTTTCTTCAACACTTTGGGCTACAACAGCAATATTCTCAGTTGTTCTTGAGCGACGTGCACGGGTTTTATTCTTCACATCACTAACTTGTCCCAACAGCTCGAATTTGTCCACCAATTTCTGTATTGCGGTCCGACAAGGTGCTTCACGACGACCCAAAAATGTTTTAGTTTTACGAACCGTCTCTGCCAAATTTTCACCATTTTTATAGTGAATTTTAATAATTTCAATGCGTTGTTGAAGCGTGTATCGTTCCATTTTTATTAATGGCTACTTGTCAAATGTCAAAAAATGACAGCTTCAAAAGTGACAGCTACCGAAATAGCGGGCTATTCAAAATAACACCTCTTATTGGAAAACCCTTTACATTTAGACGGTGCGGGATAAAGTTTAAATTTAAAATTTCTACTCGGGTTCTAAAATTATGCCTATTTCAGAGACAGAGAATTCATTTCGAAAATAGTTTTCATGAGCAAGCAATTGGTGGTTTAGATTTCTGTAGTATCTCCTTGACACTGATGAAGATGCTTTAGGAGTATTTTCTTCAATTAGTTTTTGGTCGACCAAAGCAATTATTGTATCGAACTGAGATGGCCAGTCGTCAACTTTATTATCCAAGATATTCCAGGATGTTCCATGATCCCTAGCAAGTAGCTTCCAATCTTTAAAAGGGGGTGCATTTGTTTGAAGCAGTTTTTTCAATATTATTTTGTGAAGAGATCCTTCAGTTCTCCTCATTATTTTCACCAGAAAGTTAGCATTTGCTTTTAAATTTTGTATAAAATTTCGAGTTATACCTGACTCAGTATATATTGCATAATTTGGTGTGCAATTTGGCAGGCGAAAGAGCCTCTTGAAAAAATTTCTTTGTACACATTCAAACGCTTCAAACTGTTTGTGCCCAAATACTTGGACACCATAGGTCAAACATGTGTTAACAGTCGCATCGAATACCTTGTACTTGGATCTTGAGTCAATGTTTCGGTTGGAGAAAAAATTAGACTTAAGGCTAATTTAGCTTCTTTGCTTTTTTCTTGGGAATGCTTGAGAAAGTTTAAGTTGTTGGTCAAAAAAATGCCCAAGTATTTGAATTCATGTACAACTTCGATCCTTGCGTTGTAGAGAGACCAATTTTCTTCGGGACACCTTCTTGTTTGCCTACTTTCAAAAACTAAAATCTTGGTTTTTTGACAATTAATTTGCAGACCCCAAGTCTCACAGAAAGAACAGAGACGGTTTATTTGAAGTTGAAGCGAAGAAGGATTATCAGAAAACATGACTTGATCGTCTGCATAAAGAAGTACCTTAATTGTAGTGTTAGCAAAATTTACTCCTCCAGGAAGATGTTCGGAAATATCATCGATGAAAAGGGCAAACATCAACGGACTTAGGATATATCCTTGGGGAACACCTGTAGTAGTTTTAAACTGGTGCAAGAATTTAGATCCATCCCAAACCGTTGCGTTTGAAGATGGAAGAACATTTTCGTACAATTGAAGAAACTTTCTTGATAAACCTAAACACGATAGTTTGTAAATAAGAGCCTGCCTATTGATTTTGTCGAATGCAGCTTTAAAATCAACAAAACAAGTATAAAGTTTCTTTTTTTTCTCAATTAATGTTCTAGCAATACTAGAAATAGCAAAAACATGATCCATTGTCGAAAAACCAGGGCGGAAACCGGCTTGGAAGATGCTAAGGTGGTTATTATCCTCAACCCATTTTGAAAGTCGTTCGTTCAAAATCGCAGAGAATAGTTTTCTTAATGAGTTCAACACTGAAATACCCCTATAGTTTTCGACTACATTTCCGTCACCCTTCTTAAAAATTGGAAAAATTAAAGCTTTATTAAAGCTGTTTGGAACGGATGGAAGGCTGTATAACTTATTAAAGAAAGTTAGAAGATAGTTTTTAAATTGGGTGGTGCTGTGTTTAGGAAACTCAACTGGTATACCATCCAAGCCAGGAGATTTACTATTTTTACTTTTTCTGAGGATAACTTCCAATTCGGTAAGTGAAATATCCACATCGATTTCGTTCACCATAACAGAAAGCATCGCGTAGTCAAAGGTGTGAAGGTTTTCACCCGCTGAGAGTAGAGTTTTGAAATGAGCTGCTAACCTCTCAGCTTCTAAAGAGTACTTAACACTTTTACGCCGCCCACCTAGTTCACGAACATTCACCCAGAATAGCTTAGAGTTAGTGCAGTCTTCCAACTTTGTTGCTTTATTTCTAAGGTAATTGGTTTTTTTTGATATAATCAAATTCTTGTAGCTTCTGTTGTTGCGAATATTGTTACATATTTTTAAAGAATTGCGAATTGGTATTCCTAAAGAGCTTAAGGTAAACAAAGGAAAGTTTTCTAAGATGCCTACAATCATTATCGAACCACTTGTTTTTTGCTATATACATTTGGGTACTCTTTAGCGCAAAAGGAGCTGCGGACTTTATGACTTGTTCTATACTTTTGCTTATTTGTTCGATAGAATTTGTCGATCGCTGAACAAGAAATGCTGAGTGTCGATTTAAGTCTTTTACAGAGCTCTGCGTTCTTATCCGACCATTTAAGCTTGAAAGATTTTGTAAAAGTTGCTTGCGGAACGGGTTCCGGCATTTTAAGTTTTAAAACTATTGGAAAATGCGGTGAATAGTTTGCCTTCGAAACTTCAAAATCGTCCAACAAGTTTAGCCATTTCACTGACATTGCAGCAAGGTCAATAACAGATTGTCCTTGCCCACTAACGAAAGTCAATTCGCCAAACTCGTCACTTCTAGATGACCCATTTAGAACAAAGAGCCCGAAGTCTTCAAAAAACTCCATTAAATTTCGCCCGTTAGAATTCAAAGTTTCGTCTTTGGAGTTTCTCGTTTCTGCAAAAGAAGTTTGCGTCTGTAAAATATTAACAAAAGAGTTTTGACATCTACCGATTCTAGCGTTTAAGTCTCCGATGATCAAAATATTTTCAAATGTGTTATTATTCATAAAGTCTACCAGTCACCTTCTATATTTATGTTTATTCAATGCTACAATCCTGTCAAAGGGCCATGGAAAGATCGATTTTGAATGTGAGATTATCTGAACAGATTAATCACGAAAATCTAAGATCCCAAACAAAATTTGAAGATGTTCTTCACAAAGCAAGGCAATTGAAATGGGATTGGGCTGGTCACTTATTTCGGACATCAGATGATCGATGGACCAAAATAATAACAGAATGGACCCATTAGATAAGAAAAGAAGTGTAGGAAGACCATTCAAGCGGTGGAGAGACAAAATTCGATCTTTTTGTCCAAACTACTTGAGAGAAGCTTTAGACCGACGAAAATGGAAGATGAAGGGGGAGGCTTATACTCATCAAACTTTATAATTATAAAAACTTTATATATATAAATCTATATCCTTTTGAATGTCATTATAAAAATCATCAGTTTTAATCGTATAATTAAAAAGGTCCGAATCCATAGACTTGATTTAGTTTTGAATGTTATCATATGGGTTTTATGTGACTATAGTGGAAGTCGTACCACTTTGAAAATTCCAAGACACAAAATCCTAAATTTATAGGCTTGTTGTAACAAGAGTATCTAAATACTCTATTCATTTGAATTGCTACCAAATTCTAAGTGAATTTAGTTAAACTATGGAAATTTGGCTTTGCTATTAAGGGTCTCGCACCAAGACGTTTATATGTACTTGTTCTCCCAAGAAGTGACAATTTTAACATCTTGCCTTTTATCTACATTTTCTGTTGATTTACCAAAAATATTGATGAGTGTCAACTTAGCGAAACAACATTCATGGATCGCAATGTGATAAGGTGGATAATTCGCCGTTAATTAGTTGTTTTAATTTCAATTTTATTGTGCTATGTTTTCTATGTTTTTTTGCGAATTTGACAAATTCATATGAAGTTAGAGAAACACGCGTCAAAACGGATTAAAATCTTCTTATAAGCAATGGTTCATAGCTTATTAATTTGCCATTCATCAGTTTTGAATTAGTTGTGTCAATTTTAATTTCGTCTTGCGATGTTTTCTTTGTTTTGTTCTAAATTCATATGAAGTTAGCGAAGCAACCCCTCAAAAAGTGGTAAAAACTGGTTATATTGAATGTTTTATTGCTTTATAATTTGCGTTCCATAGTTGTGGCAATATAAATTTTTTCGTGCGATGTTTTCTGTTTTTTTTTTGTTGTTGGGGTTTCACTTAATGAACGACAAATTATTAAGTAATAAACCGTTCAATATAAGAAGTTTTTAATCCGTTTTAAGGCGTGTTTCAGTAACTTCACATTAATTTGGCAAATCAGCAGAAAAAACATAGCACGACAAAATTGAAATTGTTTCAACTAATTCATGACTAATGAACAGCAAATTATGAAGTAGTAAAACATTCGATATAAGAAGTTTTTACCACTTTTTGAAAGTTGTTTCGGTAACTTCAAATGAATTTGACAAATTAGCAGAAAAAACATGGCACGCCAAATTGAAATTCTAAAAACACTAAAACATTCTATATAAGAAGCTCTTAAAACTTTTTTGAGGGGTCTTTCAGTAACTTCATATGAATTTAGAAAATTAGCATACAAAAAATAGAAAACGTAGCATGCCAAAATTGAAATTGTCTGAACTGAATTCAAGACTAATTAACGGTAAATTATGGAGCCGTAACAAATTCAATACAAGAAGTTTTTCCCCGTTTTTGAAAGGATGATTCGCTAAGTTGACAGCATGTTAGCAAAGCAGCAAAAAACAATTAGAAAACATAGGTCTACTTCATGCTACCGTCGCCAGTTCGAATCGTTTTCCTAAACCAACAATAGCTCCTGTTTCATCAGCTACTGCCTCTTCTTCCAGCTTTATTGGACCACCTACCGACAGAACAACAGTTAAGTATCTCATTAAAGGCTTACCCAAAAGTACTGATGTACACTGGCTCTCATACTTGTTACGACCGCAACAAAAACCATTCTTTACTTATTTCTTAAAACCTTTTTCTGACCATGTTGTTTGGTCATGGTCTAACCCTTGATATCTGTTTTCACCTCCATCCCAACTATTCCTACTTTTCGATCCCAATTTTGAGTCCGTTGTCCTCTGGGAGTTTAAAGGTGACTCGGAGAGGATGACAAAGCAGGTAACCATTTGATTCAACCGTGTTGAGCCAGCGGATGGGCTAGAGACTCGCACGCTTTTTATATAAAGAGCGTGGAAGCTCACAATACTATTAATAACATTCAGCGACGACGACAGAAGAAAACATACACGTACACTTAAAGTGGATATTAAATAACAACACAACAACAATTTAACTAAACCAACCTAAAGTTAACTTTTCTTTTTTTAAACATGGCTACAAGCCCATCCTAAGAAAATATAACTTAAACTCAACATCGAATACATAAAAGAATGGAACGCTAAACGCTATTCCCCAAATCTGCAGAAGGGTCCACTGAATAGTAGATTTCGCGATAGATATTTTAATTTGAGTAATTGCCTTCCTCCTTCGTTTTCCTCAAAAATGTTTAGAAAGTTGATACTAAATTGTAGGCTCCTTCTTCGGAACATTTTCAGAAAATTAAATTGAGTAGAGTAGCTGAGAGAATGCTCAGAAAAATATTTTCAACTTTTTGTAGTTCTTTAACTTTTCTCGAAAATAGGTATTGTGAATGGACGAGACATGCCAATTTATAACAGTTATAACAGTTTTTCGCCATTAAAAGTGGGTGTGCGTTAACGCGCTTTGCGCGTTTTGGAAAAAAAAAACTTTGGGTGCCTGAAGTATGCCCACCGGCGGAGGGCCCTGGCCCTGCGGGGCAGCATAAACAGTTCTTTTATAAACCAAAACTGTTATAATTTGCATGTCTGTAGTCACTTCCATTGTGAATATGCCTGACTACAGCCGAGGATTCGTCAAGTTTTGGGAGAACGCCAACAACTAGCGGAATTCATTGAATGTGTAAGTGATAGAGAGTTTCGATAGAACTCAACGTCGGAGCGGTGAAAAAGAAGAAGAAAGGGAAAAGAATAAGCTGGATAAGAAAAAATAAGTAGAGTGATTCTTTTCTGGTTATGGTTAATTCGTTTTATAAGTTGTGTGAAAATATAATATTTGGTTGGTCCTTGCTTTCTTTTTATCCCTGTAATTTTGTGGGACTCGTGACCGTGACTGAGAGACGTAGGTTTCCTTGTCCGTTTTATTTCGGGACCGAGTGATTGTTCTTCGAACAATAATTCATTTCTATATTTATCTTTTAATCGAAAAAATTCTGGGTTTTAATCCAGGCGTAAGTCAAGGTGTCCCAGATATTTGAAAATAATTTTTTTTAACTTCCCATTGGAAATAAAAACATTTGCGTTTCCTTCATATTTTTGAAGACGTATTTCAGCTTCCCGGTTAAGGCAAATGACCCTCAACAGTTTCCTGGCGCCCACCCTGTAGTGTAAGTACGCCCCTGTATTTACCTACCTATATTTAATTCGATTCCTTTTTTTATTATCAACAATTATTATCAAAATTAATTCGATTCAAATTGTTCACATTTCGTGTATCCATTATATTCTCTAATTCGACGAACCCACCCCCAGCTGACTAGCCGATTGGCTGCATCGTTATTGCAGTCTTGTTGCAATATTTGTGTCTCTCTCTCTTTGGTTGATCGTTTGACAGTTCGAGAATTCGATATTTACTTGCGCCTGTGCCGGTTGCACAGATTTTTTAATTGAATAAATTCGTTTGTGGAATAGGTAATAATAATTAGATTCGTTTAATCCTTAGTCGTAGTTAACGTTTATTAGTTTTCCGTCATCATAATCTTCTTTTAAAATTCGGGAAATAATATTGCAACAAATTGGCGTCCATGCTGTTTTTTCATGTTCTGCGATAATTGAGTGCAAAATTCCCTGGATACCTACATACATAATCGTTGAAAGTGTTTTTTTTGTTTGGTGGAATTATTTGTTCCTTTTTTATACATTTTAGTGTTTTTTTACTAAAGTCTTTTTATCCCAACGTTTTTTTTATTTTATCAACAAGTCTCATCGGCGTTCCAGTTTTTTACTTTTACTTGAGAAGTGCACTTGTACTTGAGTAAGGTGTTTTTCTTATTTCTTTTAACCTACATATACCTACCTACTTTTATTTTCATTGAAAAGTGCATTTGATTTAACATTTCGATTTATTTCTTTTTATTAATATTTGTATCCGTGATTTATATCAAATCAATTTATCTACCTACATAAGTATTCTCTAAAGATAAAGAAAGATAAAAGCGCCGTCCCTTTTTGGTTCGTAATTGTTTTTTTTTCTTCGTGGAATTTAATTTGGATTCGTTTGATTTGCGTTCGTAAAGAGGGTTGAGGAAATCGCCAATCCCGTATTGTGACGGAAGCGCAACATTTTAGGTCCGCGGTAGAGTTATTTGTAGGAAAAGCGTTGATATGGTTTAGGGCAGTTAGGCTTTCTACTAATTCGTGGCCAGAACTCGTCAGGGAATTTAAACTGTAGTTCTTGCCACGGAATTATGATGATTTTTTATTAGAAGTGATTAGGCATCGGAAACAAATGCGAGACGAGTCAATCGGCGTCTATGTGGCTACGATGCAGAATTAATATCAGACCGGAGGTAGCTGTCAATGATCTATCGGAATTTGACACCTTTCTACCAGACGCAACTTGGCTTGGCTTGACCAAATTGCATTTCTGATTAGTAAAGTTAGGTCGAGATTTGGACATTTGGAGGCGGTGAGAGCGAACGTTGAGTCATACGTTCCCCAACCAAATAGTAGAAGAAGGATTTTGCTAGAACCGGATCTAGCATACGTAGGTGTAGATTCTTCAACAGTTTCGGTTGTTACGGAGAACAACCAAACTGTTTGACAGGGACAGACTCCAACAGTTTCGGTTGTTACTGACAACAAACAAATTGTTCGACAGGGACGAACTTCGAACCCATTTTCAACAAATAGTGCAGGGCCAGTTGTTAGGTCCTATAATGGAGAAGGCCATTTTGCAAAAGGTGTTCCACTGTAAGGCGTTGGAGCCAATAGCAATAACTGCAAACAATGTTCGGGAAACGGGAGACGAACTTTTGGGTCAGTAGGACGAGAGTTCCGTTAAATTATGATAGGTTGCCTACTTGTAACCAGTCGGCATACATTAATTTGGATTTCACGCTTGAGCAAAATAATAGGGACAAACGATCGTATCTTGGCTTTGAAAATTATGTTATTTTTATGTTAGGACTCTTAAGCCGCGTCCAGATAAAAAAAATTTACGTTGTGCGCCGTGCGCCTTGAATTTTCTATTCGTCGCAAATGTTTCCGCCGAAAATTTCAACTTTTTCGGAATAAGTTTTTGCATTAAAGTGCCACGTGTCAGCGCTCAGTTTGAGCGGAATAATTTTAATAAACTAATGAATCAATTTGTCCTAGCGCTGTGTCAATCGTGATTGATTCGGTCTTTGGGACCCGTTCAGCAAAATGAACGATTGATTTCAATCACAGTAAAACGAAACAATCAATCCTCCTGTCAGTCGCATTCTCTATCTCTATCTCTTGAAACTTGAACGAAACGAACTATTATAAATGGTAGAAGCAAAGCAGAAGGAAGATATGGAACTATTTTTCGTTCATTCTACTCATTCTCAATCAAAATGAGAACAAAATGAAAAATTTCAGACGCAATCTCAAATTGGAATAGAAATCAAACGAATCGGAAACGAAAATTATACAGTATACATAGGAAAAAATATTGTAAGCTGGGTGAAACTTTTTCAATTGAAGAGTTTCTTGACTTTTTTTAAACTAAGAACTCTGTTCTCAATTTGGTATTTTTAACTGAATTTAACTGCAATCACATTGAAAATCACAATTTCATTTTTTCTTTCGATTTTCTGAGGAATGACTAAAAGTGTTTTAGAAGTCACTTCTTAAATGCTTATGAAACACTTTTCTTTTTAATTTTTTGCAAAATGTATTGAATGTAGTTAAGCTTTAGCTGGATCTAAAGGGTTTTCCAATAAGAGGTGTTATTTTGAATAGCCCGCTATTTCGGTAGCTGTCACTTTTGAAGCTGTCATTTTTTGACATTTGACAAGTAGAAACTACGCCACTAATAAAAATGGAACGATACAAGCTTCAACAACGCATTGAATTTATTAAAATTCACTATAAAAATGGTGAAAATTTGGCAGAGACGGTTCGTAAAACTAAAACATTTTTGGGTCGTCGTGAAGCACCTTGTCGGACCGCAATACAGAAATTGGTGGACAAATTCGAGCTGTTGGGACAAGTTAGTGATGTGAAGAATAAAACCCGTGCACGTCGCTCAAGAACAACTGAGAATATTGCTGTTGTAGCCCAAAGTGTTGAAGAAAACCCAGGTTTGTCCATTCCTCGTCGTTCTTTGGAATTAGGCATTCCACAAACGTCATTACACCGTATTTTGCATGAAGACTTGGGTCTTAAGGCTTATAAAGTTCAGTTAACACAAGAACTCAAGCCGGCTGATCATCAACAACGTCGTGTCTTTGCTGATTGGGTCATTGAAATGCATGAAAATGATCCGGAATTTCATCGAAAAATCATCTTGACTGATGAGGCCCATTTCCACCTCGGAGGCTACGTCAACAAGCAAAACTGTGGCATCTGGGGCTCGGAAAACCCAAGAGTTATTGTTGAAAAGCCTCTCCATCCTCAACGCGTGACTGTTTGGTGCGGTTTATGGTCCGGCGGGGTCATTGGACCTTACTTTTTCGAAAATGAGGCTGGAGCAACAGTTACGGTCAATGGATTGCGCTATCGAGAGATGATTAATGATTTTTGATGGCCGGAATTGGATGGTATTGATCTGGACAACGTTTACTTTCAACAAGACGGCGCTACGTGCCACACAAGCAATGAAACCATCGATCTTTTACGGGAAAAGTTTCCGGACCGTGTTATCTCTCGAAGAGGTGATCACAATTGGCCACCGAGATCTTGTGATTTAACACCTTGCGACTTCTTCCTTTGGGGCCACGTGAAAGATAAGGTCTACGCCAACAGCCCAGCGTCGATTCAAGACCTCAAAGATGGAATTCGTGAGGCTGTTGATGACATAGGGCAGCCACTTTGCGATTTGGTTATGGAAAATTTCATGAAAAGGATATGGTCCTGTAAGCGTGGTCGTGGCGGCCATTTGGCTGATGTTGTGTTCCATTATTAATGGCATACCTTCCTCTTTATAATGAAATAAACATCTGATCATTTATCTCAAAAAATGCCATTTTCTTTGAATATCAAAATAACACCTCTTATTGGAAAACCCTTTACTTCTAAAATATCAAAACTAGGAACAAAAACGACGCCCCTTCGTCCACTAGGCAACTTTCGAACAAATTTTGAAGAATTTAACGTTTGTATTTATTACTCGAATTTAGTTCTCTACATTTCTACAAAAAAGTGCTACCTCTACACGTACACATAAATGCAAAAAAACAATTTTGTCCTGTCCAAAATGCGAAATCGTTGAAACATTGCAACGCACTAATAATACAGACGTCAATTTTTTAAAAGTTGCTCGGAAGTTGCCTAGTGGGCGAGGGCCCACATTTTGAAGTTGTTTCGTTTTGCCGGCAATTAAGTTCCGTGAGCAACTTGGAGCAACTAAAAGCTGCCAGCAGTTTAGTTACCTAATTGGTGCTCTCTTATGTATATAACCTGATGTACTTTGATCGCTTGTAACTTAAATTTGGCAATCCTCAATAAATTGTTTACTAGCTCTAATTCTATCAAATCTTGCATTTGTAAACATGCCTTATCGAAAAGATATTTTATTCTTTTGCTGTAGCAGGAAACGCACTCATTGTTTCAATTCCATAAAGTTTTCATGTTTCTGAAATTTCCATTTGTCAACAAATGTCAAGATTCAAAAGAAAACAACCAGCATTTTGTTGTTTAGTATTTTTGCTGAAATGGAACTAAAATTTCAAAACTTCAATTTAAAAAGAAAATGTAAAGGTAATGTAGATCGAAAACAAAACAATACAGTAAAATAAACAGGTAAGCTATAAATATTAAATAATTAATTTAGTTTACAGATTTCAATATAAAACTAAAATTCAAAGCAAAAGGAATCTCAAACCACAAAATGAATGAAGGAGGGAGTAGGAGTACTTGCACACACAAGGATTTATTTGTTAAGGAGTCAGAAAATTATTATGTAAATATGTAGTACAATTCTGTATTGCCAAAGTCCTAATTTTTTTTGCAGAATGATATATATATACCAGCTTAGTTTGTTTGTGCTGCAAAAATGTTCACCAGATGCTGTGGACAACGAAGTCGCCTAGAAGAAAATGACAAATGCGTATAGCAAGGTAGCCGGATGAACTTGTGGCTGTTGAAGTTATCACTATGTCATTGATCGAACAATTCCCAGTAGCGTTGCCGCAAAAGAAATTCGGAGTCGCGTAGGATCAATGTTTAGCTTCAACTCAATTGTAAAAAAAAAAAAAACAAATCATCATAAGCAAAATGCTCATACTAGAGAACAATAAAGTGAACTTATGCATAGGTATAACATCAATTTGACTTTTGTGTTGATTTTATTTTCCCTCCCTATGCTATGTGAATGTTATGATGTGAGTAGAGGAGCGATTGTGAAGGGATGCAGTATTGCAGTGGATAATTCGAGCAGCGATTCGATCAATTAGTGGTACATTAGAGTGTGTTTATTTTGGAACTTCAATAAATGATTCGAGCGTTGATGTGACTAGGGCTGAGAAATACAATTTTTTTTCTATTTTAATAATAACTACAACTATTTGTCTTTATAATTAAATTCAAGCAGCGCTTCTTACGGCAAAAATAATATGTAAATTTCTCAGCAATTTGATGAAAGCTGAGAAAATTGTACATTGTACATTGATTATATATTATTGTTGTTCGAAGCACTGCTTCAATATAAACACAAATAGAAAATAAATATAGATTTTTCAGATCTAATTACATCGATGCTCATATCGTTTATTGAAGTTTCAAAGTAAACACACTTTCATATAGTTATTATTTTTTAAAGAAGGAGGTAAGCTAACTAGCACTCCGGTAATTAAACATGAGATAAAGACAACAACTGACTCTCAAGTAAACGCTAAACTATATAGGTATCCGCCAAAACATGAAGAAGAAGTGAGGCGACAGATTTGTGAAATGGAAGCACAAGGAATTATTAGAAAAAGTAAATCAAAATATTCAAGTCCTTTAATAGTCGTACCGAAAAAAAAGGATAATTCGGGTATTCAAAAATTTCGTATAGTTATAGACTATAGGAAATTAAACGAAATTACTGTAGATGACAAGCAACCACTTCCTAATAAGGACGCCATATTAGACAGGATGGGAAGATCGAACTACTTTACGACATTAGATTTAGCCAAAGGATATTACCAAATTAAAGTAAGAGAACAAGATATCGAAAAGACAGTCTTCGTTACACCGCAAGGCTTATATGAATTTATTAGAATGCCATTCGGCTTGAAGAATGCCCCAGCGACATTCCAAAAGCTAATGAATAAAATTCTAAGACATTTCATAAATATATCCTGTGTAGTATATCTGGACGATATACTTATCTTTAGCACCTCATTCGAGGAGCACTTACAAGCTATTACAGCTATATTTAAAGTACTGGAAAGTAATGACTTAAAAAATCAGATCGATAAATGTACCTTCATGAAAAAAGAAACTCAGTTTCTGGGTCATGTTCTTACGGAATATGGTTTTAAATCGAATCCGGACAAGATTAAAGTAATTCAAAATCTAGAATTACCTCAGACACAAAAACAGATAAAAAGTTTCTTAGGGCTAAGTGGATTTTATCGGAAATTCATTAAAGATTATGCAAAAATTGCACAGCCCATGACAAAGTATCTAAAGAAAGATACAAAGTTAAGAACTACAGATCCGAACTATATAGTAGCTTTTGAGAAGCTTAAGAATCTTATGTCTTCACATCCCATTCTAAGATTTCCAGACTTCAAAAAACTATTTCAACTAACAACCGACGCATCAAAATATGCGTTAGGAGCAGTTTTATCACAAGAAGGACACCCAGTGTGTTTTGCTTCTAGAACACTAAATAAGCATGAAATTAATTATTCCGCAACGGATAAAGAATTTTTGGCCATAATGTGGTCAGTCAGTTATTTTCGACCGTATTTATATGGTAATAAATTTAAAATGTATACCGACCACCAGCCAATAAAATACTTACATGCTAAGTACAAAGGAAAAGATATGTCAGCTAGACATCAAAGGTGGCTACTTAAATTAGGCGAGTATAATTTCGAAATAGAGTATCTAAAAGGAAAAGGTAATAAAGTCGCTGATTTTCTCATCAGAATTGAAATTAACGAGGACGTTAAATCAGAAGAGGAAGGGAATAGTATGTGTAATAATTATTCTAAAATGTATGATGACAGTGTATCAGACATACATTTTTTATTTAACTTAGAAGATGATGAAAATGAAACTACAATGGCAACAATTCATTCAGCGGAAGAAGAGTTGTTAGATCATATTCCCATTAAGGAAGAGATAGTAAATAAATACAAAACACAAATTATATTAACTAATAATAAGACAGAAGAAATAGAAATAATACATGGAAAAAGAATAATCTATATAGCTGAGTATGATTTAAATTATTTAAATGATATATTTAGAAGGTTTATTAAAAAAGGATTGACAGGTATATATTCAGAACTAAGCGATAGCAAGTATAACATAGTACAAGAAAAATTAAGAGAATTATTTTCAAATGATAGTCAAATAAAATTCATAAAATGTTCATACAGAGCACAAGATATAAAAATTGAAACAGGAGCTATCAAACAAATTTCACTTTATCATGTTAAGGAAAGTTTGCATTCAGGTATTCAAGAAACTTTCAACCAAATTAAATATAAAATATACTATCCTTATTTACTAGAATTAATTCAAATTGTAATAAATCAATGCGAAGTCTGTCAACAGGTAAAATATGATCGCAGACCAATAAAACCAAAATTGAATTTGACTGAAACGCCTTCCGAATTAAATGAATGTATTCACATTGATCATCATCATCATCGTCGGCTCGACAACCGGGGTCCGGTCCTGGCCTCCTTCAACAAGTCTCTCCACCCATCCCGGTCTCGAGCCGCCGCCATCCAGTTGCGCACCCCAAGGCTCCGGGCGTCCTGGTCTACGCCATCTCTCCAGCGCAAGCATGGTCTACCACGCTGTCGTCTACCATAGAATGTACCACAAAGCACTTTCCGAGCAGGTTCCTCTTCGCTCATGCGAGCTAGGTGCCCTGCCCACCGAATTCTACCGAGCTTAATTTTTGTCACGATATCTGCTTCAAGGTAGATTGCGTACAATTCATGATTGTACCGTCTCCGGAATCGTCCTTCCTCACAAATGGGGCCAACAATTCTCCTTAAGACTTTTCTCCCGAACGCGGCTAAGAGGTCGGAGTGCCCTTTGCTAAGCACCCAAGTCTCGGATCCATATGTGAGTACTGGCAGGACCATGGTCCTGTACAGCAGCAGTTTTGAAGTTATGGTGAGATTTCTTCCGCTACCTTAATTGTTTGACCAACTGTTCCTCTCGCATTCGACGCCACCATGTATTTTGTTTTACCTTCACTAATGTGCAGCCCCAGATTTTGTGCCGCCTGCTCGATCTGGATGAAGGAATCATGTACAGCTTGCTCGGTTCTTCCGATGATGTCGATGTCGTCTACGTAAGCCAGTTTCTGGCTGGACCTGTTGACGATGGTCCCTCTTGTTGCCGTGCCAGAGTCACGGATTGCTTTCTCCAACGCCAGGTTGATGAGGAGGCAGGCCGAACCATCCCCTTGTCGGAGTCCATTAAAGATGTTGATTGGTTTTGATAGCAATCCGGCTATTTTTACTTGGCTTGTCACGTTGGCCATGGTCAGCCTACATAGTCGTGTCAATTTATTTGGGATGCCGAATTCTCTCATGGCTTTGTAAAGTTCTACCCTGGCTATGCTATCGTAGGCGGCCTTAAAGTCTATAAACAGGTGGTATGTTGGGATGTTAAATTAAAGACATTTTTCCATCGCCTGCCTGAGGGTAAAGATCTGATCAGTTGTTGATTTGCCTGGAATGAAACCACACTGATATTGTCCGATGATGGTTTTAGCGTATGGGGTTATCCGGTCTTGTAGGATACAGGAGAGTATCTTATAGGCGGTACTCAACAACGTGATACCTCTATAATTGCTGCACGTTGTGACATCTCCCTTCTTATGTATGGGGCAAATTATACCTTTTCGCCAGTCTTCTGGAATTTCTTCATGCTCCCACACGTGCACTATAATCTCATGAATTGCTTGACGTAAAGCTGGCCCCCCGTGTTGAAATAGTTCTGCTGGTATACCATCGGCTCCCGGGGCTTTGTTTTTCTCTAGCCGGCCTATAGCCTTCTCAACCTCTTCTATGCTTGGTGGCGGCAACATAGGGTACTCTTCTTGAAGTAGTGGAGCCTCCACTTCTGCAGTGAGCTGACCATTTAGCAATTCATTGAAGTACACTTCCCATCGCTCCAGTATGCTTTGAGGATCGGTGATCAGATTTCCCTCTCCGTCCTTGCAGTATGTGCAGCGTGGTGTGTACTGCGTCATGTTTCGGATGGATTGGTAGAACTTCCGCGCCTGGTGCGGACCTCGCTCTCAGTTTTTCTCTATTTCACAGATTATGTTCTTCTCCCAGGCTGATTTTTTCTGTTTGTGAAGCCGTTTTTCAATTCTTCTGAGCTTTTTATATTCGTCTTCGCGTGCCCGCGTTCTATGAGATTGTTGCATTGCTCGGTACGCAACATTCTTACGTTCAGTCGCTAGCTTGCATTCATCATCAAACCAGTCGTTCCGATTTCTACGACTGCTGCCTAAGATGGAGTTGGCAGTACTAATGACAGTATTCTTAAGGCGTGTCCACTTCTCATCTACGCCCAGCATACTGGCTCCAGGACTTACTCTACCCAGTTCTAGGGCGAGTCCTAACGCACCAAAGGTGTTACTGGTGTTTTCATTGCGCAGAGCAGCCGTGTTGATTCGAACCTGATCGGCGGATGCAATACGTCTTCGCAAGGCAATCCGCTTTCGGAAAACCATACCAACAAGATAGTGATCCGAGTCGATATTGGCACCTCGGTACGTTCGTACCGTCATCAAGTTCGAGTAGTGGCGACGGTCTATCAACACGTGGTCAATTTGGTTACGAGTGACTCCATCAGGTTATACCCAGGTGGCTTTGTAGATATCTATACGCGGGAACCTGGTACTCGCAACGACCATGTTTTTCGATGCTACCAATTCTAAGACTCGAAGTCCATTGTCATTAGTGTTCTCATGCAAACTATGGGTGCCTGCGTAATGCCTGAATACCGGCTACCGACCTATTTTTGCATTCAAATCCCCAAGGATGATTTCTACGTCATACCTTGGACAGGCATTGAGGGCCCTCTCGACTTGTTTGTAGTAAGTCTCTTTTTCTTCGTCTGAGGACTCCTCCGTAGGTCCGTGAACGTTAATGAGGCTGATGTTCTAAAATTTGCCTCCCACGCCAAGGGTGCATAGCCTTTCGCTTATAGCGTTAAAGCCGATGATGGCAGACTTCATTTTTTCGCCGACTAGGAAGCCTACCCCGAGCACATGGTGTTTTGTATGACAGCTGTAGTATAAGTCATAATCTTTCTTCTGTAGAACACCATTCCCTGTCCATCTTATTTCTTGGAGTGCTGTTATGTCAGCTTTATATTTTGACAGGGCATCGGCTAGCTGCTGAGCAGCTCGAGCTCTATAGAGCGATCGTACGTTCCATAAGAAAATTCGTAAATCGTTATTCCGTTTTCTTTGCGCGGGTTGTCGTCGTGAGATTAGTCCGTTTCCGAGGCTTGTTGTCGGTCTCGTAATTCTTCTAGTTTTACGGAACAGGGAATTAACCTGTTGCCCACCTGTGGAACCAGCCTGATCATATTAGCCAAACCTTTAAAGGCTTGTTTCTAGCGGCCGCCGCGAAGAGGCTATGATCACACTTCCACCAGTCCGAAAAGTTACGGCACGTGCATGTTTTCGTATGCTACATGTTATTCCCCCTATTCGGCTGATGGCTGACCGCACACATTGATACATTCGTAATTTTAAAATGCAGTTTTTTAACAATTATTGACAAATTCTCCAAATTTGGATTTGCTTATTATCTATCAGATAGAAATCATATAACAATAATGGAAGAACTAGAAAGTCATTTTGCTAAAGCAGGAAAACCTAAAAAGATAGTTGCTGACAATGAATTTAATTCAATTCACATAAAAGAATTCTTACAAAATGAAAATATTGATATTCACTTTACTAGACCAAATTCGCATACGGGAAATTCGGATGTTGAAAGGTTTCACAGTACCTTGTTAGAAAAATGTAGAATATTAAAATTAAATGCAGTAAACGTATCAGTTAAAAGACTTATTCAACAGGCAGTTAGAAATTATAATGAAAGAATTCATTCCACTATAAAAACAGGTCCAAGTAAAGTACAATTTCATAAAATAGAATTCGATAAAATTAGAAATAACCTACAGACGGTAAAGAAAAATAGCATAGAAAAAGCAAACAAAAGACGAGAATCTTATACAGAAACAAGATCTACGGGATTCATAAAAAATTATAAAGCAGTTAGACATAAGCATCAGCCTAGGTTTAGGAAGAATAAACTCTCAAACATACACGTAACAAATATAAAACGACAACCAAAATTTTCAGCTCTTCATGACAATATTCCTAATGCTACTGTTAACACCAGTTGAAGGAAGACTAACTTTTGACGTTGACTTAATTACAAAAACTGACATAATTGTTCACGTAGTGAACCCAATCGAGATTATAAACATTATAGACAACATTGCAACAAATATGAAAGGACTGGACACAGAACATCAAGAAATTATACAAAACGAATTAATACATCTTAAAAACAGAGTACAAAGGAGAAAAGACAAAGAAGAGGTCTGGCAAATATTGTAGGAAGTGCTTCTAAATGGTTATTCGGAACCATGGATGAAGAAGATAGAATCAACATAGAAAACCATTTTAGAAATATCGAAATTAATAATCATAACGCTATAGGCAATCTTAACCAACAGGTCGTTATAAATGATAATTTTAATAGAACTTTGCAACAGATAAAAACTGTTTTAAAAAAAGGTAGAGCTATTATTTTAAATCAGTTAAATAGTGTATCAAGTAGTGTTATTCAAAGAAATTTATTTTATGACCAACATTTTAAATTACAAATTGTGAAAGAAAAAATTGATAATATCCAAAGTAATATAGCTTCGGCTAGATACGGACACATAAATCCAAACATGTTAACCGATATAGAAATACAAAAATATGAAATTGATTTAAATAAAATGACACATATTAAAATGGGAGTAATTAAATTTAGAGAAAATTTGTTATTATTTGCAATTAAAATTCCCAAAGACTTTGTAAAAATTCAACTCAAATTAATTTAGTCCCAAAGAAATTGTATTTAAATATAAGAATATAACATATAAATATAAAGAAAACAAATATTTAAACGAAATGCAAGTAAGTAAACACTGCATTTACCAAGAAAATTGTAAACTTATAAAGAATAATCAAACTGATATTTTAACTATTGATGATGAAACCATAATTGTAAAAAATGCTAATAATATGAACATAACACAAAATTGTGATGAAAGAAATTTAAATTTAACAGGAAATCTGTTAATTAATTTTAATAATTGTGAAATAAGAATTTTTAACCATTATTGGACAAATGTAAAAGAAATTTTTCAAGATCGATTTTATTACCCAATGAATAGAAGCTTTACAAATTTTAGTAACAAAACAACGTTAGAAGATATAAAATTTGAAAACGAAAATAATATTCAAAAATTGAAGAATTACAGTATCATAAGAATTGTCTAATGGAATTAACTTCACGTTAGTTACTTTACTATTTATTTTAGTTATTTTCAGTTTTATTTTACAAAAGAAAATTAAAGTAAAAATTAATAATAAAATTTAGGAGAATTTTCATCTAAAGGGGGGAGAAGTTATGTACATGACACATTCTTTCCCATCAACATTAGATATCAGGTTATCAGAAACATTTAATTCATTGATGTTCCCACATCAAAATATACTGCACTCTGCACATTCCTTCACGGAGCAGACAGTGTAATAAACTTTTGTTGATTTTATGCATAACAAAAAATAAACAACAAAATCTCCAAAAAAAAGCTGATAAGGTTCGCTTAAAGAGCTTATATCTTGAGTTCTATTTATCGGATCGTCAAGATAAAAGTCTTTACACTTAGGAAAAATGACAGTGCATCATTTGTCATTAAAAAAAAAGAATTTAAGTGATAATTCTTCTGATAAAAAATTGTAAAAATCGCCATTTTCAAACCCTCACCCCCACCACCGGCGCCAAAAAAAACCTGCCAGACTTTTGTTTTCCATATCACGACGCACACACCTACAAACCCTCGTACTGAATTTTTGGTTATATTTCCAAACCAAAAATATGCTGTCAGCTCTTAGACTATTAGATTTGATGTTAACAATCTCATTCAGAATTGGTATGTTCTTTTCAATTTTTAATTTTTGCAAATTAATTTCAAGCCCTTCGATTGCGGTAGTTATTTCTTCAGAGTATTAGCAACGGCTTGGGTATTTTTAATTAGTTCGCGGAACTGCAAATCCCTGGTCAGTTTGTAATTGGGAGATGAGCAGAGCTGTAATCATGATCGTCCACAGCATTAGCCAAATTAGAACCTGCGAATTTATTAGGCCTTTTAACCGTTGTTGGATAAACATTTTTTAATATTTTTTTTCTAAAGTAAGGTTCATTCTTATGACGTAAATGTTTATAATTTCTTATAAATTCTTCCTGTCTACGTTCACTATATTCCTCTCTATCTTTATATCTTTTATTTAAAACATGTTCTTACGTTTATTGGCTTTCTCCTTTAAAATTTTCGGTTCTGTCTCTGCTGCCTTATTTGGACTCATATGAAGAATGAAGTGATGCCTATTATTATATATTATAACTGCTTTATGAATTTTTTGGTTCGTAGTTAAATATTTATTTTTGATTGTTTGTAAAATTTTAAGCAACGTTGAATGAAAACGTCCAATATCCGAGTTTCCTGCATGGGAATTCAGTTTTGTGAAATGAACCTGAATGTTTTCTTCCCGGAAAAATTCTTTTATATTTTCCGAATTAAATTCGTTATCACAAATGATTTTCTTAGGATTTCCAAACTTTGAAAATTGTTCTTGAATAGATTCAAGATTATTTACCCAATATTTACTAGTAAGGTTATAAATATAAGCTTTTTTTGTAAGTTTGTCTAAGAATGTAAGATAGAAAAGTTTATTAAAATGGTAAATAGCCATATGTAATATTTCATTGGCTTTTTGGAAATTTTGGTTTGATTAGTTTTTTGTCATATTTACCCTCTTGACATATTTGACAGTTTCCTATAACCTTGGATATTTGTTTTACCAGTCCACGGAAATACACTTTATTTTTTAAAGTTTTATAAGTTTCTATTATTCCAGAATGGCTACTCTCTTTACAATGGTATAACGAAATTTGCTTGAAAATGTCTGTTTCGGTTTCTACTTCTAGAGCTCTAAGTGTACATTTACTAAAAGACAAGTTTTTATTTTTCCCAATATTTTTCCCAAAAAGTTTGATTAAGCATTTTTGAATTTTATTAAACTCATGGTAGGATAACTCTGTGTAAATGCCCACTTCTCCATTTTTCAGTGATCGCTTAAAGAGATCTTCCCAATATGGCTGATTTTTAGTCATATCGACATGGATAATTCTCCTTCCATGAATCACTTCTATTTCTTCCAAATAGCTTTTAACGGCCTTTAGTCCATAAAAATTGGCGTTTCGTCCCGGCGATCTCACTTGGACTCATCAGTTGACCAGTGAGGGCCTTGTGATATCGCCGGGACGAAACGCCAATTTTTATGGAAAAAAGTCCGTTAAAAGCAATTTTGAATCAATAATTCAACAAGTCCAATTAAATAGTGCTAAGTCTTCTACTTGGCTGATGTATTTCAGTAGATAGTATATAGAATTTGTATTATAAAACCTTCACTTCTATTTCTGTTGAAATTGAATTAGACAGAATTATTTGAGTTTTATATTTATTGACGATTTCTTCTTTTATTGGAAAATGATCCAATTGCTGTTCTGGTGCTGAATGGATTGTTGCCAAATTGTATTCAGACTCATCATTTATCTGATCAACATCCTTAATGCGGCTCAAAAAATCTGCAACTTTATTGTCTTTACCCCTTAAGTACTGGCACGAGTACGATAACTAGGGCACCGCCAAATAAAAACGGATTTTTGTAGAAGGGTAAAATACAAGCAATTTTTACTATGGGAGGCGGGGGTCTATCTCGCTCCGTTTAGGCAGGAGGGGCAATTTTCTAAAAAGTTACTTAAAGTAAAAAAAAAAAATGCAAAATTATATGTTTTCTGAAAGCCAGAAACTTGTTTTATTGTTATTTGTTTCAACCTAATTATTTGTAATAATAGTTTTTGAAAAAAATGTTTTCAAAGTCAAAATTTCTCCAAAAAAAACATAAAAATAAATGTTTACATTTTTTTTATTCAAAGTTGCGAAATTAAGTACTGAATCGGCTTAATTTATTTGATGTCCCTATAAATTCTTAGTCGAACACTTAAAACAAGATGGTTTTATGTCTTCTAATTTATGAGAAAATTGAAAATTACCAAAACTACTTTTTTATTCAGTTTTTATTATTTTGGTATATATGTAAGCTTGCTTACATAAATACAGTGCTACTAGCACCCAGAATAACGGGGTTAAGACAGTGAGGCATGAACGGGGGGGGGGGGGCATGCTGCCCCACTATAGGATTTGGGGTAGGTGCGAGGTTGGGTGTATGCAAAGTTTCTTTTGCATTTTTGTGTTTTTTTATTTACAGTTATGAAATTAAGTACTGAATCGGCTTTAATTATTTGATGTCCCTATAAATTCTTAATCGAACTCTGAAAATTAGATGGTTTTATGTCCTCTAGTTTATGAGGAAATCGAAAATTACCAAAACTTCTTTTTTATTCAGTTTTTATTTTTTTGTATTTATGTAAGTTTGCTTATGTAAGCTTGCTTACATAAATACAGTGCTAGCGCCCAGCAAAACGGCGTATAAAAAGTGAGGTATCTATGGGGGGGCATGCTGCCCCCTGCAACCCCCCTGCTTGGCCACGCTATAGGATTTGGGGTAGGTGCAAGGTTGGGTGTATGCAAAGTTTCTTTTACATTTAAAGAATCTGAATTTAAAGAAACTTTGAATTTATCCTATATATCCGATGTCAACAGCTGTTTTCTAAATAAACATATACTACGCCCAAAGTTGCATATTTAAAATTTTTAGACATGAAAATGTAATGCATTATAAAAAATTCATATTAACTAGGTTCTACTACTGTACGACTGCAGCAAATTTATATAATTTTTTAATATATGTGTGTTTGTGTCTTACATACCTTTATAATGCAATTGTAATGTTTAAGTTATGCAACCTTTTTTTTTATTCAACGTTGCGAAATTAAGTACTGAATCGGCTTTATTTATTTGATGTCCCTATAAATTCTTAGTCGAACACTGAAAACAAGATGGTTTGTCTTCTAATTTATGAGAAAATTGAAAATTACCAAAACTGAGGTATCTATGGGGGGGCATACTGCCCCCTGCAACCCCCCTGCTTGGGCACGCTATAGGATTTGGGTTAGGTGCAAGGTTGGGTGTATGCAAAGTTTCTTTTACATTTAAAGAATCTGAATTTAAAGAAACTTTGAATTTATCCTATATATCCGATGTCAACAGCTGTTTTCTAAATAAACATATACTACGCCCAAAGTTGCATATTTAAAATTTTTAGACATGAAAATGTAATGCATTATAAAAAATTCATATTACCTAGGTTCTGCTACTGTACGACTGCAGCAAATTTATATAATTTTTTAATATGTATTTTTGTGTCTTACATACCTTTTTAATGCAATTGTAATGTTTAAGTTATGCAACCTACTTAGACCATAAAAAAAAACCGAACAAACATTCGAATTTTGTACCGTTGTTTTTCTTATGCAGATTTTTTAAATTTGTATTTTTATTTGTATTTGTATTTGTATTTGTATTTGTATTTGTATTTGTATTTGTATTTGTATTTGTATTTGTATTTGTATTTGTATTTGTATTTGTATTTGTATTTGTATTTGTATTTGTATTTGTATTTGTATTTGTATTTGTATTTGTATTTGTATTTGTATTTGTATTTGTATTTGTATTTGTATTTGTATTTGTATTTGTATTTGTATTTGTATTTGTATTTGTATTTGTATTTGTATTTGTATTTGTATTTGTATTTGTATTTGTATTTGTATTTGTATTTGTATTTGTATTTGTATTTGTATTTGTATTTGTATTTGTATTTGTATTTGTATTTGTATTTGTATTTGTATTTGTATTTGTATTTGTATTTGTATTTGTATTTGTATTTGTATTTGTATTTGTATTTGTATTTGTATTTGTATTTGTATTTGTATTTGTATTTGTATTTGTATTTGTATTTGTATTTGTATTTGTATTTGTATTTGTATTTGTATTTGTATTTGTATTTGTATTTGTATTTGTATTTGTATTTGTATTTGTATTTGTATTTGTATTTGTATTTGTATTTGTATTTGTATTTGTATTTGTATTTGTATTTGTATTTGTATTTGTATTTGTATTTGTATTTGTATTTGTATTTGTATTTGTATTTGTATTTGTATTTGTATTTGTATTTGTATTTGTATTTGTATTTGTATTTGTATTTGTATTTGTATTTGTATTTGTATTTGTATTTGTATTTGTATTTGTATTTGTATTTGTATTTGTATTTGTATTTGTATTTGTATTTGTATTTGTATTTGTATTTGTATTTGTATTTGTATTTGTATTTGTATTTGTATTTGTATTTGTATTTGTATTTGTATTTGTATTTGTATTTGTATTTGTATTTGTATTTGTATTTGTATTTGTATTTGTATTTGTATTTGTATTTGTATTTGTATTTGTATTTGTATTTGTATTTGTATTTGTATTTGTATTTGTATTTGTATTTGTATTTGTATTTGTATTTGTATTTGTATTTGTATTTGTATTTGTATTTGTATTTGTATTTGTATTTGTATTTGTATTTGTATTTGTATTTGTATTTGTATTTGTATTTGTATTTGTATTTGTATTTGTATTTGTATTTGTATTTGTATTTGTATTTGTATTTGTATTTGTATTTGTATTTGTATTTGTATTTGTATTTGTATTTGTATTTGTATTTGTATTTGTATTTGTATTTGTATTTGTATTTGTATTTGTATTTGTATTTGTATTTGTATTTGTATTTGTATTTGTATTTGTATTTGTATTTGTATTTGTATTTGTATTTGTATTTGTATTTGTATTTGTATTTGTATTTGTATTTGTATTTGTATTTGTATTTGTATTTGTATTTGTATTTGTATTTGTGTTTGTATTTGTATTTGTATTTGTATTTGTATTTGTATTTGTATTTGTATTTGTATTTGTATTTGTATTTGTATTTGTATTTGTATTTGTATTTGTATTTGTATTTGTATTTGTATTTGTATTTGTATTTGTATTTGTATTTGTATTTGTATTTGTATTTGTATTTGTATTTGTATTTGTATTTGTATTTGTATTTGTATTTGTATTTGTATTTGTATTTGTATTTGTATTTGTATTTGTATTTGTATTTGTATTTGTATTTGTATTTGTATTTGTATTTGTATTTGTATTTGTATTTGTATTTGTATTTGTATTTGTATTTGTATTTGTATTTGTATTTGTATTTGTATTTGTATTTGTATTTGTATTTGTATTTGTATTTGTATTTGTATTTGTATTTGTATTTGTATTTGTATTTGTATTTGTATTTGTATTTGTATTTGTATTTGTATTTGTATTTGTATTTGTATTTGTATTTGTATTTGTATTTGTATTTGTATTTGTATTTGTATTTGTATTTGTATTTGTATTTGTATTTGTATTTGTATTTGTATTTGTATTTGTATTTGTATTTGTATTTGTATTTGTATTTGTATTGGTATTTGTATTTGTATTTGTATTTGTATTTGTATTTGTATTTGTATTTGTATTTGTATTTGTATTTGTATTTGTATTTGTATTTGTATTTGTATTTGTATTTGTATTTGTATTTGTATTTGTATTTGTATTTGTATTTGTATTTGTATTTGTATTTGTATTTGTATTTGTATTTGTATTTGTATTTGTATTTGTATTTGTATTTGTATTTGTATTTGTATTTGTATTTGTATTTGTATTTGTATTTGTATTTGTATTTGTATTTGTATTTGTATTTGTATTTGTATTTGTATTTGTATTTGTATTTGTATTTGTATTTGTATTTGTATTTGTATTTGTATTTTTATTTGTATTTGTATTTGTATTTGTATTTGTATTTGTATTTTTATTTGTATTTGTATTTGTATTTGTATTTGTATTTTTATTTGTATTTGTATTTTTATTTGTATTTTTATTTGTATTTGTATTTGTATTTGTATTTGTATTTGTATTTGTATTTGTATTTGTATTATTATAAAAATTACAAGATACAGCAAGATTCAATCTTTCATAGCATCAAAAATTCGTAACCAAGTGTTATAAATAACAATACTTAATAATAATAATAATATAAATAAGAAAAATAAATTATAACAAACATTTTATATAAAATAAATGGGTAAAGAGAAAAAAAAATTGAGTACAATTTTAATTCAAAGTTGATAAAAGCTTGAATAATTTCTTCTTAAAAATGGCTGGAGAGGTAGTTCTTTCTAATTCAAATCGTAAGCCATTCCACAACCTAATAACAGTTACAAAAAAAGATCTTTCGGCAATGGTGTGCGTAAAGCGCGGTAAAATTAATCGTAATCCTCTTTGCGAATGTGCAAATTGAAGCATTTCACCTAAATACGCAGGACTTCTGTTTTGAATTATGTTGTTAAGCAAAAATAGCGTTACGGAACATTAAATATTTATCAAAATTAAGTCCTAACAGCGAAAAATGTAAATTAGATACACTTTCATGTCTTGGAATATTGAAGATGAAACGTAGACAATCATTAAACGCGACATGAAGCTTTCGTTTACGCTCATAGTCAAGAGAAGGATATACATTGCAATTAAAAGTGAGAGATGGAATGATGAGACTCTTTACGAGATGTTTTCTTAAAACAGGATCCAGGATGTTCGAAGAAGATCGTAGAGAACGCAGACTACAGTTAACGCGTCTTATAGAATCGGAGACAGCGTCACAACAGGTAAGTTTTGTATTAATTTGGAAACCCAAATATTTTACTTTGTAGACATAATCAACAACTTGTGAATTTAAAACAATTTTGGGAAAATCTTCAAGAGTAATTTCACTTCTCGAACAAATCATACTAAGAGTTTTTGATGGGTTTAGTAGTAATTTATTTTCCAGTGACCACTTCGATCTTCGTTTACCCGGACAATGCAATCATCCATCAAGCCTAATTCTCTATAAATATAAAGCAAAACATCATCTGCATACATGTGAATGTGACAGCTATGAACAATATCTGGAAGATCGTTTGTAAATAGCGAGAAAAGCAGTGGTCCTAGAACTGACCCCTGGGACACACCCTGATAACAGTAAATGTACTTGAAATACCTTGATCCGTGGTTACTTTTTGAAGTCTATTACAAAGATAGTTGCTTAATAGTTTTATAGCTGTTTTTGAAAAATTGAACTTGTTGCTTCATTTAGAAACCAAAATTTGATGGTCAACACAGTCAAAGGCTTTTGAAAAATCCAAAAGGACCATAGTACCCAAAAGATCTTTGTCAAGAGCAGCTCGAAAATCAGAGGTTACCATAACAACAGCAGACTCACAACTATGTTAGTTACGAAAACCAGACTGCCATTTAGATAACATGTTGTTGAATTAAATGAAGTCTAGAATTTGATTAAACATTAACCTTTCAAATATTTTACCAAAAAAAGGCAACAAGTTAATTGGTCTATAGTCACAAGGTTCTGAGGAATTAGCTTTTTTAGGTATGGGTACAATAATTCCACTTTTCCAGGTTTCTGGGAATTGAGAACTTGAGAAACAAGTGTTCGATATGTGCTTCAAAGGCTTAATAACAATTGGTAAAATCAAAGGTATAAATTTCGGTGAGATATTATCTGTACCAGATGCACTTGATTTAACAGTTAAATGAAAATAATTCATTGTTATTTTCAGGAATAACTAATGTTAGATAAGAATCAAGCTTAGGCGGTGCAAAAAATGATTTCATTTCTTGCGGGTCCAATGGGCATTTCGAAAACGACTTAGATGAACAGACACCAACTTCTTTCAAATTTTTCCATAGATCCTTAGATCACAAGGAAACATTAAGTTTATTCATAAAATATGTTGGGTTTCTTTTATATCTTTTGAAAAAGCGTTCTCTCTCTTTAATTTGCATTTCTATGTCTTGTCTGTACCAAGGGCATCCTTTTCTATTGTTTACCCGTTTTGTGACTAAAGGAACGTAAGCATTAAATAATCCTTCCAGCAGGTTGTTAAAAATTAACACTTTACTGTTAACATCAATAGTGTAAAAGATATTACCCCAGTAGTCATTTCCAATACTATTTTGAATATCAGAATAGTTTAAGGAACGATACGATCTATAACTAAAAGTATTCGAATAACATAAGTTTCTTACATTGAACTGGAATGAGCAAAAAATTAAATCATGAATAAATTCAGAAGTTAGTTTAAGTTGATCGTTGCACAAAGTTTTTGTATGTGAGGTTGTCAGAAACATATCTATAAGCGATGGATTATCAATAGATTGAAAACATGTTGGCCAACTTGAATTAACTACAGATAAACTTAATTTCTCGCAGAAACATTTAAAGAGACGTGTGGGTCTATTATTTACTAATAAATTAACATTAAAGTCACCAGCAATGAGCACATCTGAGTACCTAGAATTCAAACGAAAAAGTGTCTCTTCAATTTCATTTAAGTTTTCATCTTTAAACAAATAAGGTGGGCAGTACACCACCACTAAAAGGCATATCTCAAAACCATTATTTATCTCTACACATAAAAACTCTAACAATTTTGTTGAACTATAAATGACTTTCGTAGGTATATGATCTCTAACATAAATGCACACTCCTCCCCCTCGACTGCAGCGATCATTTCTAAAAATTTTAAACCCATTAAAACAAACTTGTTGAGATGCAATAAATTCACTCAACCATGATTCAGATATCATAATTATATCTAGTTTCGAATTATTAATCATTTGAAGAAGAACGGTGTACTTTGAGCGAATGCTTCCCACATTGAGGTGACATACGTTTAGACCATTGGAAGCGTTACACAGAATATTGCATACAGATCTTACATTATCTGGACAAGTATTAAACATGTTAATTAAAACAACCCGACAAACTATCTGAAGAAACTATTTAAACCAAATAAAATTTCAAAATTAAAATGTTAAAATTTAGGAATAAAAAATATTTATAAAATTTAAAAGAACTAATTTTCAAGTTTAAGCTGCTATCTGCTTAGCAATAAATCCGAAAAATTCATGTATAAATGATATTTAAGATTTTTGACTATAAAAATAAAATACGAAATAATATACTTTACATACTTGGTACGAAATAAAAATTAATCAACATTAATCAACAACAAATTGTGAGACATCATTATCAATAATGAATCCAGCAACTCTACCACCATCAGCAGCACCATCAACAACTCCAGCAGCAGCAGCACCACCAACATCAGAAACAACATCTATAGCAACATCACCATTAGCAGCAACAGAAGTAGAAACATTTTTTACATTGTGTGCTTTCCCCATATTATAACCATTAGAATGCACAGGGAAGGTTGACTGTAATTGTGCTATACTTGTTACACATATCGGCTTCTTACCAGCATCTTCTCTAACAAAAACTCTTCCATATCTTGTATAAACAGAGTGCACTTGCTTTCTCTTTCGCATATCATTAGCTTTCCGAAAGACAACATGATTAAGTTTTGTGAGACACTCATATACCCTCACGAATGAGTTTTTGTTTACAAAGCCAAGATCATGAAGTGTAACTAGTCGAGACGTCGATTTGTAAAATTCACTAACTTTCCTTAGAACATAGTTCTTATCATTTTCGTGCGGCAATCTCACAATGATCGCGCTGTGTGATAAATTATTTTCCGGTTAGGTTCGTAGAATGTAGTGCGGTCGAAGTAAATCAATGTTGATAGTTAAACAGAATTTATTGAAAATCTCGTTAAGGTTTTCATTAACGCTGAATGGTATTCCATGGAGAACAAAGTCTCCCGCAATTGCTTTCCTAGCCAAAGCGTCAATCTGTGTTGTCATTGATTCAGTGTTATTGTGTTCCGTTTCCATTATTTGTGCTAATTTAGTTTCACAATCCAAAACAAAGTTGTTACTTATTTTACATTACAAATGCAAGAGAAACTTTTCATACACCCTATAGTGTGTCCAAGCAGGGGGTTGCGGGAGAACAGCATGCCTCCCCCATACATACCTAACTGTTTAAACGCCGTTATGCTGGGTCCTAGCACTGTATTTATGTAAAAGAGCTTACATAAGTACCAACAAAATTAAAATTGAATACAAAAGTCGTTTTGGTAATTTTCAATTTTCTCATAAACTAGAAGACATAAAACCATCTCGTTTTCAGTGTTCGAATAAAGCTAAGATCAGACGGTTTGTGTATATACACAAATTTCATTTGTGTATGTTATACACAAATGCTAAACAAATTTGAACACAAATGCTATTTTTTTATGCCACAAATATTTGTGGTTCAGACGATTTGTGTATTTTTTAAAAAAAAACACAAATTTCATTTGTGTAAAGATATACACAAATATGCTATACACAAATCAATTTGTGTATAAAAATTTGTGGTTCAGACGATTTGTGTATTTCTTCACAAATGAAATTTGTGTACTCATTTGTGTATATGTCATTCTGTTTATTTGAAAGTGAATTGAAGTGTATCCGGTTCAATTAAATAATTTCAATCAAACAATGTCAAAAAAAATGTCTTGCCAATAGTTTGGCCGCGTATTTACTCGAAAGTGAAGAAGAAGACGAAAGCCAACAACAGGTCGTAGAAATGGTACGCAAGCGGCGAACTTGTTGGAGATAAAATTGGCTTGGCCACCGTGAGACGGAGGACTTGTGGAACTACGTGCCGAAGAGCCGCAATTGTATCGAAATTTCGTACGAATGTCGGTCGCTCAGTTCGATTATTTGCTGGCTTTGGTAACGCCATATATTGAGAAGGCCGATACATTTATGCGCCCCAGTATTCCGCCATCTCTGCGGCTAGTCTTCACGATGCGCTTCTTGGCATCTGGCGACAGTTTTCGCTCGCTCCAGTATCTTTTCCGCATTCCACAGAATACAATTTCCACCATTATTCCAGAAGTGCTGGATACAATCTACAAATTTCTTGTAGACGATTTTCTGAACCCAATAGGAGTTTTGTCTCCGTGAGCCGCCCAATTTGGACGCCAACAAATCGAATACCACTCCTCCGATACGATTTTTGGCTTAACGTAAATGTGTTCATTTCATCTAATATAAATCACCCTGCATGTCCCTATGGTGCCATTTTACAAAACAAATCATTAATATCATAGTTGCACATTAAAATTCGAGGAAAAAACCTTTATTGACTCGGCTGATATTTAATATTCAGTTGAATTTTCAAAACCATTTGTGAATTCTCACGAAATTTGTGTATGCTTAAATTTTCAGAATACACAAATGATGTGGCATACACAAATGGTGCCCAAATATACACAAATAATTATACAATGATTTGGGTACCCGATCAGACGATTTGTAAATGTACACAAATTCGATTTGTGTATTGAATACACAAATCGTTTCTGTACGTCATTTGTGTACATCAAATTTGTGGTTCAGACGATTTGTGTATTTTTTTGTCAATAATACACAAATTTATACACAAATCGTGTGATCTAAGCTTAAGAATTTATAGGAACATTAAATAAATAAAGCCGATTCAGTACTTAATTTCACAACATTGAATTAAAAAACAGTAAACATTTAATTTTATGTTTTTTTGGAAAAATTTTGAGTTTGAAAGCATTTTTTTCAAAACCGATTAACACAAATAACTAGGTTGTAACAAACAATAATAGAACAAGTTTCTGGCTTTCAGAAAACATATCATTTTGCATTGTAAGTGTTGCCGTTGTTTTTAAACCTTTTTTTTTTACTTTAAGTCATTTTTTAGAAAATTGCCCCTCCCGCCCAAACGGAGGGAGATAGACCCCCCCTCCTGTAGTAAAAATTGCTTGTATTTTACCCTTCTACAAAAATCCGTTATTATTTTGCGGCGCCCTAGTTATCGTACTCTTTCCTTAGTACTCTATATCATAATTAAATTCGGATAATTTCAGCAACCATCTTTGGTGTCTTGCCGAAAATTCTTTTCCGTTATATTTTTTGTTAAGGTGAATACTTTTTTTCATGGTCGTTCAGAGATCTTGACGCATAGCAAACTGACTGCCCTTCTTGAGTTAGCACAGCACCAATGGCGAAGTTGGAGGCATCGGTAAATACCGTAAGTTGTTTCTCAAAATTGGTAAATCTAAGTATAGGATAGTTGGTTATATTTAGTCTTAGAGTTTCAAAAGATTGTGCATACTCCGGATCTTTTATATTAATTTTTGAATTTTTCTTCAGGAATTTTACCATCTGATACGCAATTTTAGAATAATTTTTTACAAATTTGCGATAAAATCCTGTTATACCCAGAAAAGATTTTAATTCTTTTTCTGTTGACGGTAGTTTGTAATTTAAGATACATTTGACCTTTTCCGGGTTGGGTTTCATACCTTCATCGGTCAAGATGTGACCCGAAAATTCCGTATCTTTTTGAAGAAAGGAGCATTTATCAAACTGGGCCTTAAGATTGTGGTGATGGCAATGAGATGTTCTTCTAGACTAGTAGACAAAATGAGAATATCATCAAGATATACGACACAGATCTTGTTTATATAATCCCTGAGTATTTCATTCATAAGCCTTTGGAACGCCGCTGGGGCGTTTTTAAGGCCAAAAGGCATCCGGGTAGATATATAAAAAAATGCATTTTGATTTGGTAGTACCTAACCTTTAGCCAAATCCAATGTTGAGAAATCTGGGCTCTACCTAACTTATCTAATATACTGTTTGTATTAGGCAGAAGGTACTTGCCATCAAAAGTGATATCATTTAGTTTTCTATAGTCTACACAAAGCCTGAACTTCTGTTCAATTGATTTTCCAATCTTTTTCGGTACAACAACTATGGGAGAGGAATATCTACTGTTTGATTTTCGTACAATACCCTGTTTTTCCATATCCATTACTTGTCTCCGAACTTCGTTTTCATGCTTTGGAGGTAATCTTTAAAGCCTGGAATGTATTTGTTGATTAGTTGTTGTTCTAATCTCATGAATCTGTGTTAGTAAGCTGGTCACTTTCTTTGAAAATTAATCTTTGGTATTGCTTTAAAATTTGTGTAATTTCTTCTTTTTCCTGAGTATTTAAATGTGAAAGGTTATCTGAATTTTCACTCGAAAGTTCGTAGTATTCAATGTGTTGTGTTTCTTCCGAATATAAATCTATTTTTGCAGTATTATTTAGTTCAATACATTTTTTTTCATACTAATTTCCGTAAAGTTTTTTCTAATTATATCCATTCCAATGAGGAGGTCATATTCTTTATTGTTTAAATTCATTTTATACCATTTTATGCTTTCTATGCTTGCTATATGCTTTCCCATCCAAAATTCTTTAGGTACGTCCGTAACAGTATAATTTGTATGAATTCTTCTGTTCTAAATATTATTATAAATGGTACTTAGAAAAACTAATTTTTCTTCAAAAACAGTAAAATTACTAAATTCAAGCCTAGATAAATTTATTGAACTGACTGTAGAGCCAGTGTCTATCAGGGCCTTATAAATATATTTTATTATTTATAGATAACTTGCAAACAATTTTATTTCCGAGGCTTAGTTCGGAAAATCCGAAATTGGTTCTATATACTTAATACCTTCATTATCACGAGCTAAATTATTTCCATCCGTAGGCTGTGGATTTTGATAACTATTTCTAATCTGGCCTGATGGATTGAATGCTTGAGGATTGTTTTGTCTAACTTGCCCTGACCTATTGTTGTTAGAATATTTGGTCTATCCGGGTCTATAATTGTGGTTAACATACGTACCTATTTTGAAAATTTGGGTTGTGGCTTCTATTATTATTAAATTGTCTACTTGTATCGCCTGAATAATTTTATTCTGGAAAGATCTATTATCATATTTTTTTTCATCTGCGTATATTTTGCGAATATTTATTTGTTCACCGTTTTGATTAGTATCATAGTTATTTTTATGATTTCTTTTTAAATTCCACTCACTATCTGGTATATAGCTGCGAAGTATCGCTAATATACTACTCAAATTAAAATTATTCCTAATGGTCCTACAGTTCGATCTTTTATTTTTGCTATTAACAACTGTTTACACTAACTAATAATTTCACCTTTATTTACCTCATATAATGCATAGTCATGAAATTTTTTTAAAATATAATCTACCTTATTACATAATTCTAAGAATTCAGGTTGTTGATCTTGCTGTGAACATTGTTGATGTTGATTATGGGCCGCAAGTAATGAATCAGTTGATTTTTGGTGACTTCCCACGATGTAATTGGTGTCATGTACAGAAGACTTTTCGCTGCTCCAACAATTTTTATATTGTATATATACGTAATGGGCCCTGTCGGGAATCTCCCGGGGAATTTTAGTTCCCACGGAAAGTTTCATGCCCAAGAAATATTTCTAGTTATCGTGAAATTCCCTCGGAATAATTTTTTCCCAGGGAAAAAACTACCAACATTGAAAAACAAAATTATTTTCGGAGATCAATTTCGAATTGTGTGCAGTGTTATTAAAGGATCAGAACTTACTAAAAAAAATTAAATTTAAGTTGAAATTCCCTTTACAATAAAATAAAATATCCCAAACAAATTTCCCATCCATGTGAAGAAAGAAATATTGGGTGCGTTCATTTAAACTGAATTTTATAAAATTGCACAAGACTGTCCTCTTCGATACCTTGCTAGGGTACACAACAAACAAAATAATTGAATTTTTTCATGTTGCCAATTAGATTTTTCCGTTTGAACGAGGTGTTAAATTTCACAGAAGAACAAAATCCCTTCATAAATGAAATAAATAAAAAATAAATCAATAATTAATATTTATTGTAAATGTTATTTATTAATAACTTTAAAATTTTTACTTTTACACAACTTTCAATTTTTAACTTGGCAACGCGTTTCGGAATTAAAATTCCATCTTCGGGCTTATGCAGTTGACTGGTGTTTAAAGCACCAGTCAACTGCATAAGCCCGAAGATATTTGATGTCCTTATAAATTCTTAGTCGAACACTGAAAACGAGATGGTTTTATGTCTTCTAGTTTATGAGAAAATTGAAAATTACCAAAACGACTTTTGTATTCAATTTTAATTTTGTTGGTACTTATGTAAGCTCTTTTACATAAATACAATGCTAGGACCCAGCATAACGGCGTTTAAACAGTTAGGTATGTATGGGGGAGGCATGCTGTTCTCCCGCAACCCCCTGCTTGGGCACACTATAGGGTGTATGAAAAGTTTCTCTTGCATTTGTAATGTAAAATAAGTAACAACTTTGTTTTGGATTGTGAAACTAAATTAGCACAAATAATGGAAACGGAACACAATAACACTGAATCAATGACAACACAGATTGACGCTTTGGCTAGGAAAGCAATTGCGGGAGACTTTGTTCTCCATGGAATACCATTCAGCGTTAGTGAAAACCTTAACGAGATTTTCAATAAATTCTGTTTAACTATCAACATTGATTTACTTCGACCGCACTACATTCTACGAACCAAACCGGAAAATAATTTATCACACAGCGCAATCATTGTGAGATTGCCGCACGAAAATTATAAGAACTATGTTCTAAGGAAAGTTAGTGAATTTTACAAATCGACGTCTCGACTAGTTACACTTCATGATCTTGGCTTTGTAAACAAAAACTCATTCGTGAGGGTATATGAGTGTCTCACAAAACTTAATCATGTTGTCTTTCGGAAAGCTAATGATATGCGAAAGAGAAAGCAAGTGCACTCTGTTTATACAAGATATGGAAGAGTTTTTGTCAGAGAAGATGCTGATAAGAAGCCGATATGTGTAACAAGTATAGCACAATGTGCGCGTTCAACGCATATCTGAATTTTCAGAATTCTGAATTATTGGAGCTTCTGATTGGCCAGCTGTCATAAAAAGTTAGATGTCATCTAAATTTTCAGAACTTTTTATGACAGCTGGCCAATCAGAAGCTCCAATAATTCCGAATTCTGAAAATTCAGATATACGTTGAACGCGCCAAATTACAGTCAACCTTCCCTGTGCATTCTAATGGTTATAATATGGGGAAAGCACACAATGTAAAAAATGTTTCTACTTCTGTTGCTGGTAATGGTGATGTTGCTATAGATGTTGTTTCTGATGTTGGTGGTGCTGCTGCTGCTGGAGTTGTTGATGGTGTTGCTGATGGTGGTAGAGTTGCTGGATTCATTATTGATAATGATGTCTCACAATTTGTTGTTGATTAATGTGTTTAAAGCACTAGTCAACTGCATAAGCCCGAAGATGGAATTTTAATTCCGAAACGCGTTGCCAAATTAAAAATTAAAAGTTGTGTAAAAGTAAAAATTTTAAAGTTATTAATAAATAACATTTACAATAAATATTAATTATTGATTTATTTTTTATTTATTTCATTTATTAAATAATCGCAACTGGAGACGAAAACCAACCATGTGTAAAATCCCTTCATCTGAAAACACTGTTTTGACAGTAACATTTCTTGTTGTTTGGAATAAATTTTGTTTTTGCTGGATCGAATTTTAAAATTTTATAATTTTAAGTTTTAAAATGCATAGCATAGGATTTGTTTTGCTGGCGATGGAGGATGAAGAAATACAAAAAAATGAAATCAGGTCAATAAAACGAGAATTAAGGGATAATTCCAACCCCTTGGAGTTGTGAGTAAAGAAGAAGTAAAGAAGAATTGTGAGTAAAATTTAATACTTTGTTTCAGATTTATCAAGAATTACCGAATAAATAAAGATTTATTCAAATATTTATTGGATACCCTCTGCGATTCTTTCCCCATGGCATAAAAATCATTCGCTGTGCCTAAAATCGTCAGGCTTAGTGCATGTCTGTGTTTTTTTGCTGAAGGTGGGTACCAAAGAGGAGTCGGCAAGAACCACGATGTAGGTCTTGCCCAGTCAAATTTTTTTTTTTTTGGAAATATGTATATAAACTTCCACACACTTTTTTTTCTTTATTTTTTTTAAAAAAAAGGTCTTTTCAATTACCAGTAATCAGTATTTGTAGTTTGTAATTAATAATTTACTCTTCTTTTTTTTTTTACTGCGATCCGTTCGCATTCGACTGCGCGAGTTACATGTGTTCTTATAATTATTTTTAAATCGAAAAGAATAATTGAAAGGCTTGAGTTTGTTAATATATTGTTCTTTATTTCTCCACAACTAAAATCCAACTCAACATGCCTCATGCCTATCCAATAGATATACACCTAATATAAACTTAAAATAAAAGGTCAATGCATTGAGTTTCCTATGGCCTTCGGACATTGAGAAGTTCCCATAGAAAAAATAATGCATTGGCATATTATTGATTGCGAAGTAATACAAATGTGCCGTCGTCAAGTTTGCTGACTTGCATTTGTGTAACTCGCGCTCCCGCGCGCGCGCGCCGGTTGTTGCTGCTTTACTTGTTGTTGCACATATACCGAACGATGAAGATGTTGACCGTTGCCGGTCCGCCCTGCAGCCGGCGGTTGATGAATTTCTTTTTATTTCTCGGTCTGATTTTTGGGAATGAAAAATACGATGATTTTGCGCATGGTATAGCTCGTTGGTGGCGACGCACGCTGTGGCAAAATACCCTAAAAGCTTGCAGAAAATCAAATTATAAAGTTGAGCTTTGTCTTAAACACTCATTTAATTTCTGTTGTAAAAATGATAGAGAATATAAAATGCGAGAGAAAAAGTTCAAGCGGATCACGTGATCTTCGGGAGATCATCACAAACGAAGCATTAGTTCACTTTTTGCATCAAATTAAGATGTGTGTTTTTGGTTCTGCGTGCCTGCAGTAATTTGTTTCCTATTTTTTAACCGTTTTATATATCTGTATAATTTGTTTCTGCAATGGAATCAGTAAGCTCAAGTGTGTTTTTAATTGCTTAGACTTAGAAGTGATTGTTCTTGTTTCAGAATATGTAATTTTTCCTTGCTCCTTTTTGTGTAGTAGACATTTTTGTTGGTCTTTTCGAAAAAAATTAAACATTTTCGTAAAAAAAACTATTATAATTAATTCTCAGGCCTAACAACTTCTAAAACCTTATCTATAACAAGGCAAGAGCTGCATAATAGAAATGAAGAGTTCAAATTGCCACGGATTAGACAGCAAAATCGAGTTTTTAAGGGTAGAAATTGTAAACCGGACTCATTCCAGTGGAGCTTTTGAGAACGATAATAATAGAAAAATCGCCGAGTTCAAATCTAAGTACAAATTGCGTTGGAAAAAAGCTTGCCGAATTGAGGAACGGTTTTTGAAAAATAATAGTGCTTGGCTAAATACGCCCATTATGTTCGCAGGCGTTGCAGACTCTAAACGTGGTAGTCCAAAATTGTGGTTTGAAGAAGGATCAAACAGAACAAATCGACAAAGAACTGAAGAGTTGAGGAAGTCTACGTCACTTGCCGAGTTGACTTTTGCGGCTGAAATGAGTACGAGGGTATCTGGAAAGTCAAAAGCTGCTAAATTAATCCGAGAAGTAACTACCATTCCAAGTCATGCTGAAAAATGTAAAAAGGCCTTACGGGAGTCCATTGAATCCACTTCAATGACTGGAGAAAAAGCATTGGCAATGATTGTTGAAGTAAGCCTGTCCCGTTATCAGTATGAAATTATAAGATCAAAAGCTCCCAAAATATTCCCTTCGTATAAAGTTATTCAGGAATGTAATAAAAAATGTTACCCCCAACCTGAAAATATCAGTGTATGGGAAACTGCTGCAGATACAGATTTACAAAGTTAGCTGAATTTGACAATTGAACGTTTGGTAACTGTTCAAAAAGATATGATCGATTCACTAAAGCCTGAAGGCTTTAAAAATATATGTTTGTACTCCAAATGGGGATTTGATGGAAGTTCTGGTCACAGTTCTTATAAACATACTTTTCATGGATTAGACGCCGATGATTCAGCTGTTTTTATAGCATGTCTTGTCCCTCTTCGTTTGGTTTCCGGTGCGTAGATAAGCTGGCAAAATCCTCGTTCAAGCTCAACCAGATATTGTAGACCTCTAAAAATGGAGTTTCTAAAGGAATCTTCAGGCGTATCTGTAGCAGAAAAGCAAATAGTGGATAACCAAATCAAAGAACTCCAGCCTAGTGTTCTTTAAGTAAGTGAAAATAAGTTTTTTGTTAAACACAATTTGATCTTTGCGATGAACGTTGGAAAGGCTTGCAATGCAATAACCGAGAACTCATCTACCCAAAAATGCTACATTTGTGGTGCCACATCAAAAGAATTTAATTTGGTTTATCTGTGTTGCACGGATGGATCCGTTTTTTTGAATGCCTCCTTCATCTTTCATATAAATTGAAAATAAAACAATGGCAAGCTAGAGGAGAGGAACATACAAAAATTGTTGCCGAAACAATGAAGGAAGTTCAAAGGCAGTTTCGAGAGCGTTTGGGTTTGATTGTGGATAAGCCAAAGCCAGGTTTCGGAAATTGCAATGAAGGAAATACAGCCAGGCGACTTTTTGAAAATGCTAAAACTTCAGCGGACATTACAAAAATTGATGTGTCCTTGAAAAAAAAAGCATATTTAAATGATAGTTGTTTCATGAGGTCATGAAGTTGATTCTCAAAAATCTTGTGAATTCGCTCATGAAACTGCGAAATATTTCGTGAACAAGTATTGTTGGTACAATATGCCACCTACTGTCCACAAGTGATGCTTCCCGAAAAAACGAACGCAGGCATATTTAATTTTTTTGTTGTGATCAGCTCCTGTTTTAACAAGTATGCGAAAAATTCCAAATAAGAAATTGCAACATTTACCCCCAGAAGCTGTGAGCTTGCTCATGTCCCCATCTGTACTACCACCAAACCAAAATGGTTATGAATATGAAACTGCTGAGACCTGAGGGTGATGAAGAATTGTAAACATATAAACTTGAAAGCTTTTATTTGTATAATAGTCCAGTCAACGAAGGAAAAATAAATGCGAAAAATCATGTAGTCTGGGTTATTATTTTAAAGGGTAGGGGTTACCCCCTGGTATAACATACCAAAAGTCCCCAGCCCAGGGCCGCGAGCTTTAGAGAGGACGTGGGGTAAAGGTCCCCTTTTACCAAGGGTATTAGCGGAAAAATTTGCATTACAAAATGAAAGTATATTAAATAAGCTACAAAAAAAGTCCTATTCATATTCATATATTATGCAATACCAATCAATTGACGCAGAAATATTAGAAAAAGTAAATGCATGTTCATTCATGATAATTCCACATTAACGTGATGAGAGAGATGGTATGTAGTAAAAGCAGGTGGTGGGGGCTAACATATCCTTATTTAATTTATTTGATACAGTGTTTGTTGTCAAATGAAAAACACTGTATTTTCAAAGGTAAGAACCTTACAGCTTATTTCCAAGTTATTAACTAATAAAGGGTGTTTTTTTAGAGGTATACAACTTTGAAATGGAATAAAATAAAGATGATTTTTTTAAATTGACATGAAATTTATTTTATTCGAAAGATAATTTTCTAGCATTATAATTTAAATATGATTTCTGGCATATGACCGCCACGGCTGGGTCGGACGTAGTCTAATGGAGGTCCAATTTTCGATAACTTTTTCCAACATTTATGGCCGTATATCGGCAATAACGTGGCGAATGTTGTCCTCCAAGTGGTCAATCGTTTCGTGCTTATCGACGTAGACTAGCGACTTCACATATCCCCACAGAACATAGTCAAGCGGCGTTAAATCGCACGATCTTGGAGGCGAATTCACGGGTCCGTAACGTGAAACTATGCGGTTACGAAACGTTTCCCTTTAAAAAATCAACTGTTGCACGAGCTGTGTGACATATTGCGCCTTCTTGTTGAAACCACAGCTCCAGCACATCATGGTTGTTCAATTGATGAACGAAAAAGTCAGTTATCATGGCTCTATAGCGGTCAACATTCACTGTAACGTTCTGGCCAGCATCGTTTTTACAGAAGTATACGGACCAATTATTCCACCAAACCATAAAGCACACAAAATAGTAAGTTTTTGTGGATGTAACGGTGTCTCAACATACACTTGAGGATTATCATCACTCCAAATACGGCAGTTTTGTTTTTTTTTGACGTATCCATTCAACCAAATTGAGCTTCATCGCTAAACAAAATTCGCTTTTGAAAATTGGGATCAACATTTGAGCACAATTTGGAAGCGTTGTTCAGGCTTCAGTCTATTAATGTTGAACTGCCAAACCAAAATAAAAATAAATCACTTGACGGCTGCCAAAATGGCTGCCAGTTAAAACAGTGTTGCCAACTTAAAGTTCTATTACTCTAAAAAAAACACCCTTTACTATGTGAAATAATTTTGGGGGTTATTCTAAGAAAAAAATCACTGAGAAGAAGAGGGCCTATTTGCCCCCGTTTATAAGGGAGAGATCATTTTCTACAACATTGGTTTAAAGTGCATATGCAATCATTTACCTTTTACCAAGGGTATTAGCGGAAAAATTTGCATTACAAAATGAAAGTATATTAAATAAGCTACAAAAAAAGTCCTATTCATATTCATATATTATGCAATACCAATCAATTGACGCAGAAATATTAGAAAAAGTAAATGTATGTTCATTCATGATAATTCCACATTAACGTGATGAGAGAGATGGTATGTAGTAAAAGCAGGTGGTGGGGGCTAACATATCCTTATTTAATTTAATTGATACAGTGTTTGTTGTCAAATGAAAAACACTGTATTTTCAAAGGTAAGAACCTTACAGCTTATTTCCAAGTTATTGACTAATACTATGTGAAATAATTTTGGGGGTTATTCTAAGAAAAAAATCAATTAGAAGAAGAGGGCCTATTTGCCCCCGTTTATAAGGGAGAGATCATTTTCTACAACATTGGTTTAAAGTGCATATGCAATCATTTAAAAACAACGGAAACAACTACAATATCCTTATTTAATTTATTTGATACAGTGTTTGTTGTCAAATGAAAAACACTGTATTTTCAAAGGTAAGAACCTTACAGCTTATTTCCAAGTTATTAACTAATAAAGGGTGTTTTTTTAGAGGTATACAACTTTGAAATGGAATAAAATAAAGATGATTTTTTTAAATTGACATGAAATTTATTTTATTCGAAAGATAATTTTCTAGCATTATAATTTAAATATGATTTCTGGCATATGACCGCCACGGCTGGGTCGGACGTAGTCTAATGGAGGTCCAATTTTCGATAACTTTTTCCAACATTTATGGCCGTATATCGGCAATAACGTGGCGAATGTTGTCCTCCAAGTGGTCAATCGTTTCGTGCTTATCGACGTAGACTAGCGACTTCACATATCCCCACAGAACATAGTCAAGCGGCGTTAAATCGCACGATCTTGGAGGCGAATTCACGGGTCCGTAACGTGAAACTATGCGGTTACGAAACGTTTCCCTTTAAAAAATCAACTGTTGCACGAGCTGTGTGACATATTGCGCCTTCTTGTTGAAACCACAGCTCCAGCACATCATGGTTGTTCAATTGATGAACGAAAAAGTCAGTTATCATGGCTCTATAGCGGTCAACATTCACTGTAACGTTCTGGCCAGCATCGTTTTTACAGAAGTATACGGACCAATTATTCCACCAAACCATAAAGCACACAAAATAGTAAGTTTTTGTGGATGTAATGGTGTCTCAACATACACTTGAGGATTATCATCACTCCAAATACGGCAGTTTTGTTTTTTTTTGACGTATCCATTCAACCAAATTGAGCTTCATCGCTAAACAAAATTCGCTTTTGAAAATTGGGATCAACATTTGAGCACAATTTGGAAGCGTTGTTCAGGCTTCAGTCTATTAATGTTGAACTGCCAAACCAAAATAAAAATAAATCACTTGACGGCTGCCAAAATGGCTGCCAGTTAAAACAGTGTTGCCAACTTAAAGTTCTATTACTCTAAAAAAAACACCCTTTACTATGTGAAATAATTTTGGGGGTTATTCTAAGAAAAAAATCACTGAGAAGAAGAGGGCCTATTTGCCCCCGTTTATAAGGGAGAGATCATTTTCTACAACATTGGTTTAAAGTGCATATGCAATCATTTACCTTTTACCAAGGGTATTAGCGGAAAAATTTGCATTACAAAATGAAAGTATATTAAATAAGCTACAAAAAAAGTCCTATTCATATTCATATATTATGCAATACCAATCAATTGACGCAGAAATATTAGAAAAAGTAAATGTATGTTCATTCATGATAATTCCACATTAACGTGATGAGAGAGATGGTATGTAGTAAAAGCAGGTGGTGGGGGCTAACATATCCTTATTTAATTTAATTGATACAGTGTTTGTTGTCAAATGAAAAACACTGTATTTTCAAAGGTAAGAACCTTACAGCTTATTTCCAAGTTATTGACTAATACTATGTGAAATAATTTTGGGGGTTATTCTAAGAAAAAAATCAATTAGAAGAAGAGGGCCTATTTGCCCCCGTTTATAAGGGAGAGATCATTTTCTACAACATTGGTTTAAAGTGCATATGCAATCATTTAAAAACAACGGAAACAACTACAATAGTACTATTCTATAGCTTTTTGAAAATTCAAAAACCTCTTCTATTATTGTATTAATAAACTAAGTTATCTTAGTCAACAGTTTAAAAAAACTATGATTTTGAATTAAAACTTTGGAAAAAAAAAAATATTTATATTGATTTTTTTCAAATTGTTTTGTTATAAGATACTAAATTTTTATTAAGTATTTGATGCTGCTATTAATCCTAAGTTGAACGCTAAAAACCAGAGGGTTGTAGGTCTTTTAGTTTTTGAGAAAAATTAAGATTATGAAAACTACTACTTTAAAAAAAATTCTTTCTTTTCATTAAATTCTATAGTAAATTCAAACCGTCAATTTTCTAACGAAAGAAAAATAAAAGCAAAAAGTCATGCAGTCTGGGTTGTTGTTTAAAACGGTAGGGGTAATCCCTAGGTACAACATACTACAAGTCCCCAGCCCAGGCCCGCGCGCTTTAGTCAAGAGGGGGGGGTTAAAGGTCCCTCTTTGTAGTATTTCGCGAATATTTTGAAAACCAAAATATTACCGGAAAAACTCCATTACAAAATGAAAGTAAATTAAATTTTCTACCGCAAAAGTTTTATTCATATTTTCGCTAAAAGCGATATTAAGGGAGATGCTGGGTGAAAAAGTGTCAAAAAATATAAAATATCGGCAATTACCTTACAAATTTAGTGTTTATTGATCAATTTACTCAGAAAAAATATGAACGACTGGGTCGCACCAACTTGCTCTTATGCGCGATCACATTTTGGTTCTATAGTCTGAAATAAATTAGCTATAGGAGTATATATTTTATCCATTTGCCAAATCTTAGTTTAGTTTCAGGTGGTTTTATGTGAGTATACAAAAATTAACAATATAGCCTAGTGTTGCACATATGCAATATTCAAAAAAAAGAAATTATACTATTTAAACTGGTAAATTGTTTTAAATCAACAAAATTAGAAAGAAATTGATTAAAATATTTTGAATCAGTTTTAACCCAACGCGATGTACATCATCTGATTTCTTATTTAAATCTTTATTTATGAGAAAAAAAATTTTGAAAATCGTAGGAGCGGTTTTAAAAATAATTAAATTTTTATATATAAAATTTCGTTAACATTTTTGAGAAAAATAATTGGTACGCCAATTTAAAGCATTTATTAATGTTGCGTTAAAAATTGAACTTCACAAAAAAATCTGCTACCAGTTTTCAAAATATCGAATTTTCAAAAAATAATTTTGATTTTTTTTTTTAAAATCCAAAAATCATTTTTTAGAAAATTTTGATACGCACTTTTATTTATATTTGTTACAAGCTTATGTATAAAAATCTAATTTTATTCGGTTGATCAGATGTTGAGATAGTCGAAAATCAAAGAAACCGTTCTATGAGAGGTACTGTTAATAAAAGTAAAATATAAATTTTAAAAATTTTAAATGGTAGATCGTACTAATTTCAACGAACAAAAAACTTTTATGAAAATCGTAGGAGTCGTTTTTGAGAAACAAAATATTTTTCTTAACGGTTTTTTATCATTTGTATGGGAGGCACCGTTATTTTTGGGTATTAGAATAATTTTTGTCAAAAATCTTCTAGATAAAGTTAAAAAACTGCTATTTACCAAGTTTAATAAAAATCGACCAAGTCGTTTTTGAAATGTTGAGTTTTCAAAAAAAATATTAAAACTTTTCTTAAAAATCTAAAAAATATGTTTTTTGAAAGTTTAGAATGTGTCAATACTTCTTCATAAAAAAATAAATCAGAATCAGTTTAACCGTTTTCGAGAAAAGCGAAAATCAAAAAAATGGTTCTTTGGGAGGTACCATTAATAACCATTTTTCGGAACCATTTTTTTTATTAAACGGCAACTTATAAATATTTAAATTTATTGAGTTCTTAAAAACAAATTCGGTAGCGCTGGATTTGAGAAAAATAAGTTTTTCCTTTTTGGCCAAGAAATTTTGTATGACAGCTACTGTTAATTTTGGTCCTAAAAAAAAAGAGAAAAAAATGGGTGGGGGGAATGTCCAAAAAACGCTAGGTACCAAAGAAAATCGACCCATCCGTTTAGGCTGTAGTCGAACCGACAGACAGACAGACGGACGTTTTTGCGAGACCCACTTTTTTTGACTTCTCTATCATCGTAATGTAAAGTTTGATCAAAATCTCGAGTTCGATTTTTTGTACGAATCCATAACTTCCCATATAGTACAAGCAAGTAAAAATAGAAAAGGTAAAAATACATTTATTCACGGTAACTCTAAAACAGGGCAAAGGGAGTAACTACTGCAGATTTTTCCGGTAATACGCTTGGTTTTCAAAATATTCGCGAAATACTACAAAAGGGGACATTTAACCCCCCCTCTTGACTAAAGCTCGCGGGCCTGGGCTGGGGACTTTTAGTATGTTGTACCTAGGGATTACCCCTACCGTTTTAAACAACAACCCAGACTACATGATTTTTTGCTTTTATTTTTCTTTCGTTAGAAAATTGACGGTTTGAATTTACTATAGAATTTAATGAAAAGAAAGATTTTTTTTTTTAAAGTAGTAGTTTTCATTATCTTAATTTTTCTCAAAAACTAAAAGACCTAGAACCCTCTGGTTCTTAGCCTTCGACGTAAGATTAATGGCAGCATCAAATACTAAATAAAAATTGAGTACCTTATAAGAAAAATTAAAAAAAAAAAATCAAAATAAATTAAATTTTTTTTATTTTTTTTTTCAAAAGTTTTAATTCAAAATAATTTTTTTTTAAACTGTTGACTAAGATAACTAAGTTTACTAATACTATAATATAATAGGTTTTTGGATTTTCAAAAAGCTATAGTTTAATACTGTAATTGTTTCCGTTTTAAATGATTGCATATGCACTTTAAACCAATGTTTTAGAAAATGAAATGATAAGGGAGTTATAAACGGGTCAAAAAGGCCCCCTCTTCTAAGTGATTTTTTTCTTAGAATAACCCCCAAAATCATTTCACACAGTATTGGTCAATAACTTGGAAATGAGCTGTAAGGTTCTTACCTTTGAAAATACAGTGTTTTTCATTTGACAACAAACACTGTATCAAATAAATTAAATAAGGATATGTTAGCCCCCAACCACCTTCTTTTACTACATACCATATCTCTCTCATCACGTTAATGGAATTATCATAAATGAACATGTATTTACTTTTTCTAATATTTCTGGGTTGATTGATCAAAAAAGATTAAATTTGTAACGCAATAACATGATTTTTCAGATTTATTGATATTTCTACCCCCCGCATCTCCCATAGTATTGCTCCTAGCGAAAATATGAGCAAGACTTTTTTTGTGGCTTATTTAATATACTTTCATTTTGTTATATACTTTTTTCCGCTAATACCCTTGGTTTTCAAAATATTTGTCGCATGCAAAATAATGAACTCGTCCACAATTCCGATGTAGGCCCAACACAGAAATTCTTCAAAAAAAAAAAGAAGTCAGATCTACTTGCCGCCGAAAACAAACGATGTAAAGAATTAAGAAGATAATGACCACCGAAGAGAAAAAAAGAGCACCGTAAAGAGTGGCACCCACGGTGCATGGACATTCAAAAAGAAGAACTGACCATGGAAAAAAACAGTCTCAGTTTTGGTCAATAGTTTTACACAATATAAAACATAATCCGGTATTTTATTTCACTTTTGAGATTTGGTTTCAATTTTAATTTTAGTTGTATAAGTTTTTCGTAGACAAGCAAGGAAATTGCAAACGTGTCTAAGGTAACGGACAAGGACAACACCAACCCAATCAACTACAATATGAGCTATCCTTCCGGATCTAGCTCTGCACCCGAAGCACCACCAACAAATGCAAATGATAGAGAAACAAGCTTTCGTATTTCGAATGTGGACTTTGAATATTTTGTACAATCGCAAAACTATTGCGTTGAACAAAGTATTGAAAATTCGGGAAATGTGAAACCTGAAAACTTTTAAGAATATACCTATAAGTGATTGTTGTATTTTAATCATTACTTTAATTATGATATGTAGATAGATAGATAGATTTTTATTTCGTTATAATTATTACAATGGTTTGCTACCGCACATTTTACATTAAAGAGATTCGATACAATATATATCTTTCAGCTTAAATATTATTTTTTTTAAGGGTTTCTATGTATAAATACAGTTTTTTACGATAAACATTATTTTAGGAGGAAACAATACAAAACCTCCATTAGAAAAAAATAAATAAATTGTAAGATATAAATAACATAAGATGCCTTAAAACTAATGACTAGAAAATGAATGTGAATAGAGAAGAAAAAAAACAATAAACATTAATAAATTAATTAATTATTATCGAATTGTTAAAAAAGGAAAATATATAATTTTGAATCAAAAAATTAGAGTCAATAAATAATATAAACATTTAAATAAATTAACATTAAGATGACAACACAAAATATAATATATGTAAATTTATTTAGTAGATAATAAACTATCAAACACAATTAGAATACATAAAAAAATAAATAAATAAAAAGTTAAATAAATAAGTTAATAAAAACATAAATAAATATATAAATAAATAATTAATTAAATAAATTAACAAATATTTAAATACATAATATTACAAACAAATTAAATAAATAAATAATTACATCAATAAATGGGAAAATAAGTAAATAGGCTATGATATACCACAAATATTAATTGATAATATTTCCTTTTTCGTGACCTTTTTTATACAAGTTTTGAACTTCTCCTAAGTGGGCTTTAGGTCTTTTTATTAATAGTAACTTCGAAAAGAGTAAATAAATATATGATACTTACAATCTTAATACCTTAAAGTTATAACAATATATTATATGTTATATATAGTTATATCTTATTTCTATTTTATTGTATTATTATTTATTTAACAATTGAATGCCTTGAAAAAGACGTTTAATTAATCAAATTTAAAATAATAATAAATATTTCAAGCAAAAATTTTTTGTTCAATTTTATTTTGAAATTTCTCAAATGATTTCTGCAGAAGCTGTATGGATGAAGAAGAGGAAGAATCGATTCCTCATCTCCTCTGCACTTGTCCTGCTCTATCCCAACGACGTAAACTCCATCTCGGAGAATACTACTACAACGATCCTAATGATCTGGTAAATGTTGACATAATTGATCTCGCACGCTTCGTAAGGACCTCTAAGTGCTTCAACGAATAGGAAGAAAAGTTCCAGGATTCCTGTGGTATCACAATGGACCAACAATGGTCTAAGTGTGTCTAGCCTTTGCTCGACAGCCACCTTAACCTAACCTAACCTAACCTATTTTGAAATTTAATTCAAAATTTATTGTAAGAAGACTTTAACCTAAAAACAGTATAAATATAAATCTTCATTATTCTATTGTCTATTAATTACTTGGCTATATATTGTGCTAAGTCCTTCACAGTCTGATCGTCTATTAACTGTATTATCTGTGTTTAAAATGTGTAACATTTCTATTAACATCCTTTTGTTGTAATGCTTTTCTGTCTGTAAAATGTCTACATTAATAAAATCAGGTATATGTCCTTCATCTATACAATGTATTGCTAAAGCTGTTTTTTGTGAATTTCCATTGTTTATGCGAAATTATAATGAAAAAAGTTTCGATGATGGCAAATAAGTAAAAGACTTTAAATATTTTAATGAAAACTCAGGCCAGATGATCTTCTGACAAAGTTTACTTTAATAATGTGTACTTGACACCCGGAAATTAATAGATACATATGGTATTGTGACATTTCATTAATCATTAATTGGTATAATATAAATAAATGAATACAGGGTGCCTTGTTATATAAATTCAACAAATTACTTCGCAACATTCTCCCCACCTTGAGAAGGCAATGGCTGATCAATAGGAAGACGTCTTACTTTGGTTGCTGCTCTCTGTGTTTCACCATTTGATGTTTTCACTATTATAGCCCTGACGACTCCATCCTTGCCCGGTTGGACACTTATGACTCGACCTAGTCGCCACTTCAATGGAGGTAAATTTTCTTCCTCAAGGACCACAACGTCACCAATGCTTAAGGAATTGCCATGTTTCGTCCACTTCGATCGACGCTGTAAACTCTGAAGGTACTCAATCGACCATCGGCTCCAAAATTGTTGCAAGTACCACTCTAACTTTTGGTAACGTTGTAGTTGGTTTACATTTGTGAGGTGAAGATCTGGTTCAGGAATGGCATTCAAGGCTGTACCTATAATGAAATGCCCTGGCGTTAAAGCTGGCATGTCATTAGAACTTTCAGGAATTGGTGTGATTGGCCTGGAATTAAGGATAGACTCAATTTGAATGATTAAAGTGTTAAATTCAAAAAAAATTAGCTTAGCGCTCTGTAAAACTCTTTTGAGGTGAAACTTAGCCGATTGGACAGCAGCTTTCCATAAGCCACCATAATGTGGAGAGCGTGCAGGTATTGTTTTCCATGTTATGCCCATTGAAGAGCAGGTATTTAAAATGTTGTTCATATGCGGCTAGTTCACGAACAATTTGTACAATGCAGTGAGCTCGTTTCTAGAGTCGACAAAATTGGTAGCATTGTCGCTATAGATAACAGAACACAAACCACGACGACCAATGAATCGTTTAAGTGCCGCCAAAAATGCTGCTGTTGTTAGATCTTCGACTAGTTCCAAATGAATGGCCTTTGTTGAAAAGCAAACAAATACTGAAATATACCCTTTCGTTGAAATAATCCCTCGACGATTGAAGTATATTTGAAACGGACCGCAAAAGTCAATGCCTATGACACTAAAGGGCCTAGTTTCTTGAACACGTAGTTCGGGTAGATCGCCCATAAAAGGTTGTTGTTTGATTGGATTAGCTCGAAAACAGGTGATGCAGTTGTGAAAGATTGATCGACAAATTATTTTTCCACGAATAGGCCAGAATGTTTGCCTAACGATGCTCAACAAAGTTTGAGGACCGACGTGACGGTTTTTATATGAAGATGTCGTAGAAGAGCATATGTAAAAACGTGCTTTTTTGGTAGCTGAATGGGATGCTTGCTATTATAATCCAACGGAGAAAATTTCAGACGTCCGCCAACCCAAGCAACACATAAACTCTTGAAGTGTTCTCCAAACAAATTGATCAGCTCTTAACAAACTGTTAGTTCAATCTTCTTAATACCACTACACTTTATGATCTGTTACTTTGCTCTAGAAAAGTGTTGTTTGTTTTAATTATTACAAAAACGTCTTTTAAACATCTTGAATATCTTCATGGCAAATGTGTTTATATTGACTCTCTGTAGATCCTCTTTACAACCTTTTTAAAAGGAGTATGTTTAAATTGCGCAAGAGTATATCTCTTATTACTCTTTCAAATACATTTCGAAGATATTTTGCGGATGTTATTCTTAAAATGTCTTCATGGAGGCTTAAAATTGTGTCTTTAAGTAGAATTAATATTCTCTTATGTTTGAAAAAAAAAGTTTTTGTGTCATCTGACATTTGTGAATTGCGCTTTTCCTATTTTCTTATTTATTGTACATATGTAGGTACTATTAATTTGAAAATTGAAAAAGAGTTTAGGGAGCTGCAAGAGACTTAAGACCAAAAATTGCTCATCAATTATTTTAGTACGCGAATGAAAATAGTAATAGATAATTGCTTATAGTTTTTTTTTCTGTAACTCTTTGTTGACACTCAGTTGACACTGTCATTGTCTCTCTCTTCTTTCAATTTGATTCGTTTGATATCTTATCATGAAGTCGTTAAGAGGTTTCTGACTCTAGAGAAATGTGATTATAACACAGATGTTTTGACGACATCTTAAGAAACTCTTTAAACGGTAGTTAGTTTATACAAAGTTACACATATTTTTTGTAAAGGGTGACATAGTTAAACGTTTATTTTTAATACAGTTTTTGTATGTTTTATTATTTTAATCAAATTTATTATTTATTTCAATAAAAATTTCCAATGTGCAATTTTACATAGGTAGATATATTATGTAGGTAGTGAAATTTTCTTAAAAACTGCGATGTTTGGACAGATTTGGATCGAAAAAATATTGTTTATACCATTGAATAACCCCCGTCTGTCTGTCCAAACCAGGGTAATAGGGAACTAAGCTAATTTTTCAACCATCTGTTACTGTCATAAAACTGACGATGAAAATATGGCAAAGCGAAAATATAAGGCAATATTTTTTCTTAAAAAAAAATAACTGCTACATTTTCATTTTTAATGTGAAATTTTAATCATGCAACTTTTTAAGGCTTCAATGTTAACCAAACGCTCATTTTATTAATATGAGAATAATTTATCCAAAACCCATTAAAAGAAAAACAAGACATTTAGTGCCTACATTTCATGAGGCACCCTGTAGGAAGGAATATTTTGATACATGCCCAACAAAATACGTTCGACATATTTATTTCGTTCAATTGCGAAAAAAATATTTATTAAATACATAATATTCAATAAAGTACAGTTACATGTATTATGCCTACACTTTTATTTGTTTAGTAACACTGTGGGAGATAATAATTCATAAAAATATGTTTTTTCTTTTGTTGTCAGTGAATTTTGTATTATTTTTCTTGATTTTAACTTGTAAATACTTTTTTATTTCAAGGCGCGTTTATTCTATGTGGGGTAGAGTATGCGACCAAATTGAGGTCGAGTCTTGGCCAGTTTGTAAAAGGTAACGACAAAAATGGTGGCCCATGAAACCAAAGTTTTGATTCAATCAGATCTGATGGATACGAACCTCGAGAGAGTATGTCTGCAGGATTTGTTTTCGTCGGAATGTGTTGCCACTGGCTAAATGTGGAGGTTTCATGTATGATCGACACTCTATTTGCAATAAAGGTCTGCCAATTGCTTGGTTCTTCTTTAATCCAGCTTAAGGCGATGGTTAAATCCGTCCAAAATGTAATGTTTTCGAAGTTAATGAAGTTGAAAATAGCTTGAACGCACTTGACAAGTTGTGCCATAATGACCGCTGCACAAAGTTCAAGTTTTGGAAGGGAACATTTTTTAGTTGGTGCAACCTTTAATTTTGCGCATAATAAATTGAACTTTATTTCATTAACACGGTTAATAGATCTTATGTAAATGCATGATCCATATGCGCTTTCAGAACTATCAGAAAATGCATGCATTTCATAGAGAGAATCCTTTAAAAAGGCAAGACGATCTACTTCCAAGTCATTCAACTTCTGTAATTGATTTCTAAAGTTAATCCATCGCTCTTGATATTCTTGAGGAAGAGGGTCGTCCCAATCTAGTTTTAAACCCCACAACTGTTGCATATATATTTTTGCTAATACAATGATTGGATTTATTAGTCCAAGAGGATCAAAAAATTAGCAATCTCTGATAAAACAGTCCTCTTCGTAATTAATTTGTGAATAATTGTGTTTTTTTCATATAACAATCTGTCAGATGAAGGGTTCCATAATATCCCTAACGCCTTTATTGCATCAGAGCTTCTTATTTTGAATAAAGTTTCTCGATCTTTTTCAGGAATGTCCTTCAATGAATCATCATGATTTGCACACCACTTTTTTAGGCTAAATCCACCCTTAGATAAAATTGCCGACAGTTTCCTTTGTAATTCGATTGATTGCTCTAGTGAATTGGCGCCAGACAATACGTCAACATAAAAATCTGAGTTTATTGACTTCGAAGCAGTGTTGTCGTAATGGCTACTATAGTAGCATTTGGCTACTTTGCTGCAGAAAGGGCTACTGTGCTACCCATACCTCAAAATGGCTCCCCAAGTCACCACATTAAAAACATTAAAACAAATCTGGACAAAAATGAAAATGATATGAAAACACACAAATTTATATTTTTTCACATCCCTGTTTTAACAAAAGATTGCACATCTCTGCTAAATTTCAGTAGAGGATAGTGATATAATGGGTACGTTCAATCAGAAATCTGAACATTCAGATATGAACTTATAAAAAAAAAGTTTCAGTCGAAAGTTGCAGTGTCAAATTCTTGCATTCACCTGTAGGATTTACGTTTAAACGAAATAACATAGTACTTTAATTATATTAGTAAATGAAAAATTCAGCGTGAGTAGTTTTGGGGATGATATCATAAATAAATAAATCAGCAACAAGTTTTCTTAAATTTATTTAAAGTTTTTTTTATTAAGCAGTAAATTCTGTTTCTGTTTTAAAATCTATTTATTGAGATGCATGGCCTCCAAAATACAGCTAAACTATGTAAAGTTCCATGACAAAAAAAAGGTTCCACAACATTGCGATGGAGAATTCTCGCAACATTTTTCTAAGAATAGTCATTCTTTTGATTGAAAAACTCACTCAATAATAAACAATAAATTCTTTTAAATAAACAAGTATTAATTTGTTCGTGATGAAATTTAATTAACACAAATCAAACACCTTCCAGTGCAAAAATCATAAAGTTCAACTTCTATGTATAATACTTCAACATTTCCTCCAGCCCCCACCACAATCACTTTATTCGGAATTTTCAGATGAGAATTTCTGTCTGAAAATTCAAATGGAACGTTACCAAACGTAATTAAAAGTCACGAAAAGACATTTTACTTTTTATGACTAGTCTTTTAGGTTGTTCTCAAAATAATAATAATGATTAATATTAACAAATGTAAGTATGTATTTCTTTGTGTTCTAGTCTCCATGTTGTGTGGATGTATGTATGTAAGAAAAGAGAAATAAAATTACATAAAAAAACTGATTTATAAAAATGTAATTTTATTTTATTTAATTATTTAAACTTATTTCACACCATTAATTTATCTTTTTCAAAGCGACGCGTTTCGGCTTTTATAAAACCATCTTCGGGCTTCAGCTTGTTGACTTTGGGTATTGTTTTGCCAAAAATTTTGTTTGAAAAGAAGGTGAATTTTTTGGCAAAACAATACCCAAAGTCAACAAGCTGAAGCCCGAAGATGGTTTTATAAAAACCGAAACGCGTCGCTTTGAAAAAGATAAATTAATGTTGTGAAATAAGTTTAAATAATTAAATAAAATAAAATTACATTTTTAAAATTAGTTTTTTTAAGAAATTTTATTTCTCTTTTTACTTACATACATATAAGTATGTATGTATGCACATCTATTTATTTTTAAACTTTTAAATTGTTTTCCGAAATATTTTTAATATTAACAATGAATGTTTTATATTATTTTTTTTTGTTAAAGATGAATTAAAATTGTTATGTTGTATGAATATTTTGAATTTTTGAAGGGCTCCTTAACTTCTAAAAATTCTGCCGAAATTTTCTGACAAGTTTTACTCTCAGAATTTGCGAAACGACAACACTGCTTCGAAGCCAACGGAAAATGAACACCTTCATGGATAGCTAACTGCTGAAGTGCTCGGGTAGAGAGAAATGCAGCCGGGGCTGTGCCGTAGGTCACAGTAGTGAGTTGGTACATTTGAATTGGGTCACTTTCGTTTGATCTCCAAAGAATACAATGATATTTTCGGTCATCTGGATGTAAAACCACCTGGCGATACATTTTTGTGATGTCATATGTGAATACATATGAATGAAACCTAAATCGCAATATTATTGTGAATAGATCAGGCTGAATAACAGGTACCACCATCAAAAGTTCATTTAAAGACATTCCAGAGCTTGTCTTTGATGAAGCGTCAAAGACAACTCGAATATTGGTAGTTGAGCTTGGCATTTTAAGCACGCAATGATGGGGTATAATGTAATGAGGCTGGTGAAAGTCAAAATGTTCAATTCGTTCCATGTGTGATAGCTGAATAAATTCATTCATGAACTGAGTTTATTGTATTTTAAGTTCTCTATTTTTATGGAATTTTCTCTCAAGACTCAGAAATCTCTTTAGGGCAATGTCATAAGAGCTTCCTAAATTAAATGGAGATTTCTTGAAAGGCAATCTCACTTCATATCGTCCAGATTGTAAACGAAGAGCGTTTGAGAAGAAAAGTGATTCACACTCCTTTTCTTCCTTTGATAGTTTGGGATCTGATGACTCAAAGTTTTCAATCTCCCAAAAAGTTTTGAATGTGCTGTTGAGCATATTTTCATGATTAGAATGATCAGTAATTTGATTGCATTGGCTGATGCTGTTTGATGTTGATGAGGTTGGCAACCTTCCAGCTACAACCCAGCCTAGCAGCGTGTTAATATGTGTGGGTAGACTTGGACCAAGACTGATCTTCCCTACTTCCAAAATGTCGTAAACAATATCAACTCCTAAAAGCATGTCAACCCGTTGCGGGTAATTGAAAAGATAATCCGAAAGCTGAATGTGACTTGCAATATTCCAATCGTCCACATTGACCCCGTTATCTGACTCATGATTTAACTCTCTCTAGCTGGGAGCCGCCATCTAGCAAAACGCGACACGGGATATATTGATTTGTTTTGCTGATAATGTAAACAATAGCCATCCCTAATAAGTTTCTTTCTCCTGAATTGTTGTGTAGAGAGTAGATATGATTTGAGACAGGTACAGTATGTGAGGTAGTCTCATTGTTTAATGAAATATTCCGATTTGGTATAAACTGGTTTGGAAAAGAAGAACTACCTAGAGCTGAGGAGGGCAACGTGGGGTTGCTTGGTACTCGTAATGTTTGATTCTGGTGGAGCAAAGAGTGGTGCTTGTTACCACAAGTATGACAATAAGTCTTGGATGGACAGTCAGCTATTGAATGATTGTTAATCTTTAACCAATTTGGACATAGTTTAAGTAATGAGACTTGGTTATATCTCTCTTGTACGGGCAGATTTGAAAACGCAATGCAGCGATAAATAAAGTGGCCTTGTTTTTTAAAAAAATTGCATGCGTTTTTAAGTGTCATAAGTGACCTTGGTGGTTTATGACTTTTAGTAGAGCTACCAGTATCATGTTTTATTGAATTTGATGTTAATATATTTTCAGTTGCATTACCTTCAATAATTTGACAGCTTTTCTTCAAAAATGACATTAATTCGATGAGCGTCGGTAGTCTGTCCACAGGTGATTCTTCATTCCATTTTAAGGCTGTTTCTGGATCAAGTTTGGAAGTTATGAGGTGTACTATATGAGGTCATCCCAGCCGTCAACAGGTCGATTGATGTTCTTTAATTCCGTTAGGTGGTTGTTCATTTTATCCATCAGATTTCTCAGATCAGCAGAGTTTGCCTTAACAATTTTAGGATGTTGAAAGATTAATTTAATATGTTTTTGACCAATTATTTTTTTATTTTCAAAACGAACGTTTAACTTATCCAATATTACCTCATTATTCTCTGCAATAATTTTTAGACCTGCTATTGGTTCTCTGGGAGTGGGGTTAAGTTTAGAAACCAAATGTCGTAACTTGGCGAATTTTGTGAGGCTTTCATTGTTATGAACTAATGAAACAAATTCGTCATACCAGCTTATCCACGTGGTAACATCACCTGAAAACTCTTGAAGTTCAATTTTTGGTAGTTTAATTGAATCATACCTTTTATCCCGATCTTTGTTGTATTGCTAAGAAGATTTTGCTTCTTATCCTGTTTCGCAATAAGAACCTTTAGAGCTGAAGCTGCTAGGTAGTACATTTCCTCGTAGATTGACCTATTGGGTTTTGAAATTTCGTTGCAATCTCTTTCTTCGATTTTTCCTTGGACACTTTTAAACGTATGAAATGCCAAGTCCAGTGCTTCGGAGCGAATATTCATCTCTGCGACTGACGTAGAAAGTGGATCCGCTTGAACACGTGCTAAGTACTCCTCTATTCGTTTCATTTGCTGTTCACATACTGAGCGGCGTGTTTTAAGAGTTGAAAGCGCTTTGTCTGACGTCTTCGCAGCTGCTGGATCAGTTTGTTCTTAAGCTGTCTTTTAACCTCCCTTTGTGGACTTGCTGCCCAAATCACGATCATCATCTGACATTTTACGTGATTACACAATGCACGCAAATTAAACGAAATACGTTGAATTTTCAGGAAATATTGAAACCCTGTATCTCGCCGGGGCCTCCAAATGTTTATGCGAAATTATAAGGAAATAAGTTTCCATGATGGCAAATAAGTAAAAGACTTTAAATATTTTAATGAAAACTCAGGCCAGATGATCTTCTCACAAAGGTTACTTTAATAATGTGTACTTCACACCCGGAAATTAATAGACACATATGGTATTGTGACATTTTATTAATCATTAATTGGTATAATATAAATAAATGAATACAGGGTGCCTTGTTATATAAATTCAACTAATTACTTCGCAACATCCATTTATATCAGATTTATGACCTGATATCCGATTTGTAAGTTTTTGCATCGATGTTCCAACATAAAAAGAAGAGCAACCTATTAATCCATCACCTAAACATTTTATTTTATAAAAAATATTTGATTAATCTTCTTTTGATAATTTGCTTTTAAGACTTGAAATCAAAGATGTTCTTAAAGTATTTAAAGATTTAAAGGCTATACGAACATTTTCTTTATTTCTTATAGGAGCATATAATATACGATTAGAAAAATTGGAAATATATAAAACACTTTTATATAAAAATGGTATAACATTTGGTAGTAAACCTGTTAATAAAGGATTAAAAGATCTATTTATCAATGGTTTTATTATATTTAAAGGATAAGAATTTGAAGATAAAGTTTCCATAATTATTTTAATGTTTTTTCTGACGAAAGATAACATCACTATTTTCTAAAGCTCTACTAATAAAATGTTTGGCTGTATTAATAATAGCCTGTTTTGGTTGCTAAGAATTATAGTTAATAAGACGTCCTAATGAAGTTGGTTTTCTATACCGATCAAAAATTAGATGCTTATATTTTCTAACTACTAATATATCAAGATGAGGAAGTGTTGCGTTTTTTTCCACTTCTACTGTAAATTGAATACTGTGGTGAAAAGAATTAAGAGCAGTAAGAGTGGAATTAACATCGTTAGATTTAAGAATAACAAATATATCATCAACATATTTTGTAATTATCTTTGGTTTGTTAGGAAGCTTATCAAAAACACTGTCTAATAATGCTTCCATAACTATATCTGCTAATATTGGTGATGCAGGACTGCCCATGTGGACTCATTGGGTATGTTGATAAATTTTTTTATCGAATTCTAAATAATTATTATCTATTACACAAAAAAATCTAAAAATATTTAAGAATTTTAACTTTGGAATTCTAGTAAATTCTTTAATTATGTCCCAATTTTTTTCAACCAATTCTATCGCCAATGGAATTGGAACGACATCAAAAGATACCAAAATGTTATCTTCTTCCAAAATAATTGGTGAAACATTTGAAATAAATGATGAAGCATTTTGAACGTTATATTTCGAATTTTTAGTAACATTATTCAAAATTTTAACAATATATTTAGAAAGTTCATAACAAGGAACAGTCAAAGAAGAGCATATTGGTCTAAGAGGAACATTCTGCTTATGTATTTTAGGTAATCCATACATTTTTGGACTACTAGCAGTGTATGTTGTTATACATATTTTGTCATACGCATCTATAATCTATATATTATGTTGGAACAAATCTTTAACAAAATTGTTATTACGATTTTGTAGTTTTTTTGTTGGGTAATTTCTCATAATAGTATAAGTATTCCTATCTGCCATCATTTCATTCATTTTATTGATGTAAAAGAGGATTATAAATATTAATTAACAAGTAAATATATTTAAACAACAAACAAAAAATTATATAAAAAACATGTGAGTCACAACTCGTATATCTTGTACAATCATACTTAGATTAATTTATGTATTTCTAAGTTGGCTTATGAGAATATTCTCAGCAAGATCAAGCCGATCCAAAAATGAATTTGTCAACTTTTGAATTCTTACCGAAGTCAATTAAACATTCGCCCTTTCGTGGAAATCGGTAGTCCAGTGATGCCAAAGAAGGTGAAGCATCATTTTAAGTAGTTTATTTTGAGGAATTTGCAACTTCTGCATGTGACACTTAACTTTATTTTCCCAAACAGGACAACCATACAAAAGAATTGCCTGAAAAACTACTTTATGAATAATTATTTTGTTTCCGTTAGACAGTAAGGACTTTCTATTGATGAAAAGCATTCTGACAGCTATGTTACCTTTTTTTATTGTTTAAGTTAAAGTAAATAATTTGGTGTTAAACTGAATAAAATGAATTATAAAACAATGGCAATTTCTGGTCCTGAGTTCTGGGTTGGCTACAAAATACATGAGATATAAGCTGATGCACAGCACTTAAAACTGCTCCATTTTATAATTATACTTCAAATCGACCCACGAAAAAAGCGTCCGAATCCAGGAGTAGGTATATATATATTCCCAAATGATAAATAACATCTCTTTGTATCGAGTAAAGCTATTTTTCAGTTAAAATGCTATTTATTGGATATTTGAAGCATAAATTAGGACTCATAACTCTGTATTATATGTAGATACATTTTATTTCTTAATATTCAAGTTTTTTATTAATTTTCTAGGATCGAAAGTAGCGATTTTTTCACTCTAAACTAATTTGCATACCCACAACTTTAACTCAAATTGTTTTTACCTATATATTATTTTCAAATTTTCAATGTAAAAACTGATAATTTTTTTCACAAATCGAACAAATGCCTTAATGATAGTATTTTAAGACCTTAATCATAAAGATTAATGCAGAACTTTTTGAGTAATCAATTTATTAATGAAGCTATGACGATCTGTGTTTTAATTAAAATGCATTTTATTTGCAAAAAAAAAAACATTTAAAATAATTCTAGCACCTCTCGCGTGGGCTTGATGGTAAGACATTCTAAGAAGTAATTTTAGAAGTGAGATTAAGCAATAAACAAACATTTTTTGTTTTTCCAATTTGTGAATTTTTTCATCAACTTTTGAATTTAGAATACTGCAAATCGAATTGAGAGGTGACTTTTTCACCCTTTTAGTATAAAAATACCTGCCCCTCTTCAATGATTTTTTTACATAATGTTGCGTTTTATGTTGGCTATACTCAAATGCCTTAACATTGAAGATCCAATTAGTAGAACGAGAGTTATGATTTTTTAAAGCCAACCATATCAAATTCGAATTAAAACATTCGATTCAGATAACGGGGTTCTCTATGGTGGGTACTAGTCGGTTATGGTCCAACAGGTAGTTTCAATGCAATTTTTTTGATTTTTCGATCAGTTTAAAATCAAGATTGTGATGATTATATTCCACGTAAGATAATAAGTGAGGTATCGAAATAACCGTAATGTTATTTGTATGCTAAGTTAATAAAAACCAAAGATATCCATTTATGCACTCAAGAGATATGAGTTCATATGTGAAAGCGCTCAAAAATTGCCGTTATCACCGTTCAAAGCTATTCTAGGATTATAATTTTGTATTCATATTTAGATCAGTAATTTCTACCACCTGCCAAAATTTCAGCCTTATAGCACTACCCCTTAAAAAGATAAAAATCAAATACTACATTTTGTCTCGCATTTCTTTACCCAGTTTGGCTCTTTTATTAGAGCCAACCTTTGTAAATATTTGTTCGGTCTGTTCTTAAAGAAAGAATGAGACAGCACATCGGGAGTAATAGTGTAGTTTGTATGAGATTTGATGGCGCACATTTTTTAGCCAACTCAACACCGAAGTTGAAAGCAAAATATGAAGCGAGGTACTTTGTATGACGTGACGGTGTCCATATTGGACTATGGGATTAATATAGCACGTAGGGGTTGTAGTGATTTGAATAGGTTTTGCTGGTTTATAATGATTTAAACGCATAGCAACTTTGAATACAAATAATTTGTTTGTAGTGTGTACATTTAAGTTGAAATTTTAGGTTTGGTGCCGCCATACTAGCCAATTGAGAGGAATCGCCACTGTTATAAAAATATCTTTGAATCGAAAAAGCAATAACCAAACCAAGTTTCATATTTCTATTCATTGCGGTAAGGTGATGATACATTTTTTTTATATTTAGCGTGCACTAAAGGGGTTGTGATTACCCCTAAAATGATATACACAGCACGAGAAATTAGGTAGATTGGAGGGGATTGGAAAGGAGATACCGATACACATTGGTTTAAAATGTCTGAAGATCACAATGAGAGGAGAAAACAGGGCTGAGTAGAGCATTCCACCTTCGTGTAGTGCGAATACGGAAAGAATCTCTGTACTTAACAGTACGTCCGAAGTTGGGCTCAACGGTAAACTGATGAGAATTTCTAGATGTGCGAGTATTACGGTTGAATTGTTTGAGGGGAGGAATGCAACTGGCTATTTCACTAGAACACTGTTTATAGAAATAGCGGTAAAATAATGATAGACATGAAACGGTGCTCAAGAGATGTAAATGTTTCCGTTATAATTCTTTCACCTATCATTTTCAGAGCTCTCCTTTGTATTCTATCCAATAGGCTCAAGTGAGTTTTTGGTGTACCTGCCCAAATATGGGAGTTGTACTAAAGTTTTGGGCGAATAAAGGCTTTGTAGATCACAGCCAGATCAGAAGGGGAGAAAAATTTCTTGCATCGACGGAGGAAACCTAAACACTTAGCAGCGTTTTTGGCGATGTCAAATATGTGGTCGTTCCACAAAAGGTGGTCTGTGACACACATACCGAGTACTGAAAGCTGTTCAGTTTCCTCTATGCAAGTACTGCTCATGGATAGCGGCATGGGGTGCGGGTTCCGCTTTAACGACAGAAGACAGCATTGAGTTTTAGAAGCATTAAATTCTACACGGTTTTTGATTCCCCATTGGACAATGCTGTCGAGATCAGAATTTAATGAGCTTATCATACGCTGCCGTTGAAGTTCCACATCTGAAGAACATGGATGTGAATCTAGAAACGAATATGAAAAGCTGAGAGTACTGTCGTCAGCAAAACAGTTTAATGGATTAGAAGTTTCAGATAACAGATCATTTATGAATATTAGGAAGAGGGTCGGAGACAGAACGGAACCCTGGGGCACACCAGCATTTATATTGTAAATATCAGACTTGAAACCGTCCAATACAACTTGTATTGATCGGTCCGAAAGGTAATTTCTAATCCAACGAAGAATTGATTCATCAATACCAAATGCACGCATTTTCGATAAGAGAGCTTGATGCCAAAATCTATCAAATGCTTTTGAAATATCAAGTGCAATAATCTTACTTTCGCCAAAACGATGTTAAGATTTGTTCCACTGTTCGGTGAGATATACCATCAGATCACCAGTGGACCTATTGCTACGGAAGCCATACTGACGGTCATTTAGAAGCTTTCGTTCTTCGAGATATTTCTTAAGCTGATGATTAATCAGCGTTTCCATGACATTGGAAAGAAGGGACGTTAGTGCAATTGGTCGATAGTTAGAGGGGGAAGAAGACACGCCTTTTTTTAGGGACAGGCTGGACAAATGCTGTTTTCCATCCACTCGGAAAGAGACCAGTAGAGTAGGGCAGATGGAAAAGCTTACGCAGTGGTTTTGCCAGCGTTGAAGAACACCTATTCAGAACAATGGGAGGGATACTATCCGGGCCAGCGGATTTGTGAATGTCGAGATCTTCCAGAACTCTAGCAACTGCACGAGTGCGAAAGAAGATTTGCCCCATAAAATCGTTTACGCTCTCAAGAACAGGTGGAGTCATATCTTCTTCCGGCAGCGTCGAATTAACAGCAAACTGTGCTGCAAGCAAATTGGCTTTATCCAGTGAGCTGACAAAAGGAGTATCATTGAAGACGAGCGTTGGAACCGAGGACGAGGGGGTATTTCGTACGTTTTTTACAAATGACCAAAAAAATTTATTACCTCTGGGACATTGTAGTATTTTTTGCCGTAATTTTTGATCATGTAAAAATTTGGTTCGTCGAATGTGAACGTTGCAGGTCTTTCTAGCTTGTTGAAACTTTTTCCGGTTTTCCTCAGTAGGGTTGGCTTTATAACAACGGAAGCTTACTTCTCTGATCCTAATAACCTCTTTGCAGCTCGAATCAAACCATGAGTTTTCTTTGGGTTTGATAGATACCCTGTTCGGGATAAAATTTCTCATTCCACAAAGAATTAAGTTTGCAACCATATCTGCGTTGGAATCTACGTCACTATCGAGGAAGCATAGCGACCAGTTAAAGTTCCTGAAGAAAACATTTAGACCGTCCCAGTTGGCTTTCTCGTACTGCCAAACGGTTCTCTTTGGAGTTTTTTCTCTAACTGGGTTTTGTTGACACGAGAAATTAGCAGATATGATGCAATGGTCTGATGTGCGTAGAGGCGATAATACATTAATAGTGTATTTATCAGGGTCAGAAGTAAGGAACAAGTCTAGAGTGTTGGCGGATTGACCTGCAACGTCAGGAATCCGAGTGGGCTCGTCAACAAGCTGAGTCAGGTTGTTTAACTCAGCAAAAATCTCGGCATACCTTCCTTCGGGTGTTGTCTGACCCGAATAGCGTAGCCACGAAGAATTATGTACATTGAAATCGCCCGTAACAACGATTTCACTGTGCGGAAAATGGGAAATAGTTCTCTGGATGGAGTCGGACAGTGCATCTAATTCGTTAGAAGTCGAATTACTATCCAAACTAGGACTACGATAAATAAAACAAGTATGGATGATGCGCTTATGAACGGTGAATTTAAACCACATGAAATTAAAGTTGGTATTCCAACATGAACTATATTGTGGCTGAAGCTGATAAGCTACATCATTTCGAGCATACACGGCGAGATCATGATGTGAGAAAAAAAGAGGCACTAAGCTATAAGCATGCAGGCTGAATTCCGAGTGATCAGTATTTTACCCTACCTTGGTTTCACTTAGTGCCAAAACAGCTGGCCTGTTTTTCGCAGTATGGACATATGCAGCACAAAAATTCTACCTAAGTCCCCGAAACAGACATAAAAACCAAATCAGACAATTAACTAAGTTGATATCAACTTTGGCCCCCAAAATGACTTTGCAGTACAAATACTACTAGTGTTATGCCTTAATAGCAAATGAAGTGATCCGGCCCTGGATACCCAAAATCAATAACAACTGTTTATCTGATATGCTTTGGCTTAATCGATTTCAAGCATATTGTGTGTGTGATACACTGCATATAATGATGAATCCCAAGCACTGTGAGTGGAGTGGGAAGGAAAGATAAGGAAAGTTTAAGGCTGCAACACTCTCCGCACACAAATAACAAATCTTTTCACGACCGTTGATTTTTTAATTGGAATTGGAAAAATATATCATAGCCTTTTAAGACTTAAATTTTTCGAAAAGGAACATAAAGGATGTCCAGCGGGAATTTTTCAACTTTAAATCGAAATACCAACGGGTTGAGATAAACAGGAGGGGTATCATTCAAAGCGCAGGATTGGCGGAATTTTTAGTCGCCATGAGTCACCTTTGCGGTGGAGCAATATTTTAAATGCGGTGAATCATTGGTACTTGCGCTTCGCGCTTTTTGTACTCATTTTAATATTCGACGACTAAGTGATGGGCCGAGCACGCAACTTATCTGGTCGTGGGTACAAAGATTCAGGCAAGAAGGCACAATAGTCAATAGACTTATTCCTGAAAAATCAACGCCAGCAACATTGCCAGAAAATGATGTGTCTCAAGTTCGAAATGAAATACTTCGATATCCACGTAAATAGATAAGGAAGATTGCGGCCTCCACAGGAATACAAAAATCAACAGTACATGTTACTTTGAAAAAGAAATTAAGGCTCCACCCGTACAAAATGCAAATTGTTCAGTATCTCAACGAAAGTGACTATCCTTTGCGAGAATCCTTCGCAAGAACAATGCTGGAACGTTTTCGGACAGCACTTACGCTTGGAAAGATTTTATTCAGTGACGAGGCACATTTCTATATTGATGGATGTGTTAACAAACAAAATATGCAATACTGGTGCCCTAACAACCCTAGAGAATGCCATCAAAAACGTTTACATTGTTTAAAAACGACAGTTTGGTGTGCCATTTCAGCGAGCGGGGTAATTGGCCCTAATTTTTTTAACCAAGGTGAGACAGTCACTGCTCCGGTGTATTGCCGTTTGATTGATGAATTTCTGTTACCGCAGTTGTAGCTGTATTTAGGGTACAACAACCGAACATAATTTCAACAGGACGGTGCCACTTCGCAAACAGCTAGGGTGTCGATCGAAAGACTAAGGACAGTTTTTCCGAATAAACTGATCAGCAAGTACGGAGACATTCCATGGCCGCCTCGGTCGCCAGACCTCACACCTTGCTATTTCTTTTTATGGGGGTACTTCAATAAGAATATTAAATCAAAGGCTTACAATAACAAACCCGGACAATTCAGGCCCTGCAGGAAAATATTCGCCATGAAATTCAAAGCATTACTCCAGCGCTTTGCCGTCGCCTAATCGAAAATGTTAGGGTCCGACTGCAAGAATGTATTGAAAAAAATGGATGATATTTGTGTTTGCATTGTTACTCTGCATTTAATTGAAATAAAAATAAATAAAAACGATGTATTTTTTTTATATTGACTTTTAAAGTTAAAAATATTCCGCTGGACACCCTTTATTTCCACAAACTTCACACAAAAACGATTTCGTGCATTTTTTTTTAATTTTAAATAATAATAATAAAAGTATATAAACGTATGGCACACGTTCACGCGAACGATTTTTTAAGAATATAAATGTTTTGAAGGGAGTAACTAAGTAACACGAAAAACTATAGAAAAATATCATCTAAATGTAAGGATTCGTTGTGAGGAGAGTCATATTTATGTAACTCATATTACGGTTTTCAAATGACCCTATGAATACGTAAAATACATAATTCATGCCTTTGAGTTGACGGACGAGTCATATTTTATTCATATTATGATCTTCCACTGACCCTATAAACTCGTAAAATACATAACTGATGTCTTTCATTTGACGGCCGTGTCATATTTTAGGCATATTATGATCTTCTGATGATCTAGCCTTACCCTGATCATATACATTTCTATTGATTTTCTGGTAAAAAAATCTCTTCGAGCTTCCATTAAGCAAAGGGTGCAAGAATCTTTCGACGTTTGATTTATTGTTTTTTTAATTTTAAAGAACCTAATCAATGATAATAAATCGCTGGATTATTTGAAAATGTTATGAGCAAGCATGTTCCGAGATATTTTCGAAGTAACTACATATATTACCATAACAAAAAAAATACTTGATTTCTTTTACAAATTTTATACTTGTTTTGGTTTATATAACTTTTCTTCATTAATCTTAAACGTTCGTCCCAAAAGCTGCAAGTACATAACAGTAAAGGACCCCCAAATTACTTCCAATATAGCAGCATCTGACAATTTATTGTAGCGCATTGGTAGGAAAAAAAATATTAATGCATGTACATATTTTTATTTATAACCATAAAAATGCATAATTACCTCAAATTCCCCCAAATCAACGCGATTCTTTCACCATATATTTGGTCATACAACGTTTCAGGTTTCGTTTAAGTTCCTTGCCTTACTAACAAGACTTGAAATTAATTGCTGCTTAAACTTGTAAAAGTTCTTCTTTGAGATTCATCGTTGACTGTTAGAGAACTCTTTAGTCACAAGTGGTATTTGTACAAATTTGAAGCATCACTTATTGAAATAAATATTCAAATATATACATATTTTCTGCTAAGCAAGTACGATCATGTTCTTATGTAAGAGATTCAGAGTTGTGGAGATGTACGTAGATACAAACTTAAAGTTTATGAAAAAAAAACAACTTGGACAACGGAAATTTTTAAGATAAAAAGTAAACTTAACCTATCAGGCAACATATCTCCTTGAAGATTTTAATTGTCAGCCTATCAGTGGATGTTTTTACGAAAAAGAATTACAAAAAATAAAATACCCTAATTTGTTTCTCGTTGAAAAAGTACTCTAGTAAAGGAGAAAATATGTATGTTAAATGGCTTGGCTTCCCGTCAGCTTATAATCGATGGATTAATAAATCACAATTAGCATAAAAAGCAAAACACGCTTGTTTTCCTTCTGTTCCTAAAATAGTTTTTCTCAAAGTCATACTTTCCCTTAACCTATCCATACATCAATGGGCTCTCATTAGAATATGATCCCATATCAATTTTAAACACACATGTCATCTACTTCAAATCTACCTGCAAACCAATCGAGATTTCCTTTCTTCTACAATTCAATACAAAAATCCACCACCTTAACCTGTAAGCAAAAAAACACAAACATACCACATCAATATGCAAACTTACAATAACAAAAACTAGATTCCAACCGAAATGTACATATATTTTATAAGCACACAAAATATTCAAAAATTGGGCTATTACTCAACTTCAGTATTTATACTATTCTCCCCCAACAACAAATTACACAGCACAATTTCAGCTCATCACTAATAACACACTCCCGAAAAAAAATTTCATACCACATATTTGCCCTCCGTTTACCAGCCCTAAAAATAGAACCTACACATTTAATCCACATTTTTTCCACGAATACGAAACTGAATGCATACTAACGAAACTCCTCCATGACCACTGATGCTGCTCTTCTATTTAAGGAGCAATTTTGATACTATGAGCAAACAATTTTATATGGAGGAGCACTATTTGATTTTTCAACTCCGGTATTTATATCTACTACTACAGATAAATATTCATTTTGTACGAAGGACAGAAAACTTCGTAAATAACAATGTATTATTATTTGTCAACGCTATTCAAAATGCTTATTTTTAAAAAAATTTCTTATAATAAATACAATTTAGGATTGAACTTGAGATTTTCGTTAAGACTTCCGTGTTATTGTTAAAACTTGTTTTGCCAAACATTTTACTGCCACTATGGACCACTATGGAGAAGGCTAATATGGTCTACTGGCACCACCTTTTCGTTAGTGCTTAAAGTTTTGTTCAAAGACAAAATATAGTCAGATTCGTGAAAAAAGTTAAAGTCTTCTGTTCTTAATTGTTCCTAACAGCCTCTTTAAACAAACCTTTATAGTTTAGCAGGGCCATGTTTTGATGCTTTGTCAAAAGATTTTCCTGGGCTAAACCAATATACCCTGACAAGCGTAGGATAAACCGGTTTGGCCTTTACTCTGTTCAACAAAAATTGTCAGTATAGGATTTTATTAGAGCTTTTTTCCAAAGCAGTGGCGCGTGATACACGCTCACGACGCTAAACTAGGAAAAATGCCACTAAAAATATTAGCAAATCAATGACTTACCTATAGGAATTGTTGTAATTTTCCTTGTGGGAGAACAAATAGCAGAGAAATTGGTTTGTTGTTACGGCATATTCATTTTGCATCATCTGGCATAGTTATTTTTGACCAAAAATAAAGAAGTGTCATGCTAACTTTTTGTAAAATCACTAGCGCGGCATAGTATTTGCTTTCACGGCAAATTTACGGCAGTTATTTGGGACTATGTGGCATAGTTAAAAGTTATTTTTGAGCAAAAACAAAAACCCTGCTCAGGAAAACCAATAGTGAAGCGTTCTTTTTAAATACTTGTTCTATAGGGCAAGTATTGGTTTCGCGTAAAAAAAATTTCGAGGTTATAATTAAAACTAACACTACGATAATCGAGAAGTCCGAAAAAGTGGGTTTCGTCATGCCGTCCGTCGGTCTGTGCGTCTAGAGCCTAAACGGGCGAACCGATTTGCATGAAATTTGGTAAATAGCATTTTTATGTGATTCCCTACAGGGAAAATTTCAATTTTCGTTTTAGCTCATCTAGAACGGGTAGCTACCATACAAGTATTTTGGTTTCTTCAAATTTTCTCGAAAACTACTGTAACGATTTTGATTAAACTTCGTACTTGTAGTTAATTGTAAGAAAACTGCATTTCAGGATTTTCTCAAAAAATTCACATTACGGAATTAGGAATTTCAGGTTTTTAGAGAAAATGGTCTTATTTTTGGGTTATTCGCGTATATCTTTGCCATGGTTGGACCGATTTTGTTGTAATTTTGCAATCTGATGCTTCAAAAAGTCAAAAGTTAATTTTTCGTAAGTTGTCTTGCTAACCTTATACGGCTTAGTTAATGTTTCAAAAACTATTCTTTAGTTGAAAAAAGAAAAAGATATTTGAATTTTCAAAACGCTACAGAATAAAATTGTAGGTGTTACCGTTGTCTTTAATAATTTGTTTTCTTAATCCTCATATCTAATTTTTCAATATGTATATAAAATAAAAACTATCTAGTGTTAAAATTCTTTCTCTTTAACGTTGCTAGCTCTTATACTATCAGTACCTAGTAATCTGTCAAGTTATTGAATGCATTTAAAACCGATTTTGAATAGGTTGTAGGCCGATGAAAATGTTGTAGTGTGTGGGGCGGGTGCTCTTACTTGTTGTGGTTGTCCTAGCATTTGTTGTTCATCGCTTTCAATTTGCTGTACCGTTTGTCCCATGCCTCGTCTGGGGGTCATAATAGTAACAGGGCCTTTTCTAGTAGCGGGTGCTCGAACAATATCTATAAATAAATTTAGTTTTTCTTAATAAGATAAATTAGAACTGTATGTTTAAAGTTTCAAATCTTAAGCTCGAGAACTTAATGTTAAATCAATTGAAAAAATTAGCAGATTAAATAAACCTAAATGAAACATCCCTGTGAGGAATGCTCATTGTATATAAACTCTATAGTACCTACTCTCATGGAACAGATATTTTTACTTGGGCCTCGGTTGTGCTGGTGGTGTAGTCGAGAAAATTGATTTTAGTCGAGAAAATTGACGTTGCAGACTGAGAGGATTATATATATATTTTAAATAAAATACTGTGAGCACAGTTAAGAGAACAAACGAGAAAGGGAAGGTTGTATTATTTTCAATTCCTATATTAATAAAGGGAGTAAGGGAGATAAATGAATCAGATGTTCGCGTCATGACCAGTGTTGTCGTAATGGCTACTATAGTAGCATTTGGCAGAAAGGGCTACTGTGCTACCCATACCTCAAAATGGCTCCCCAAGTCACCACTTTAAAAACATTAAAACAAATGTGGACAAAAATGAAAATGATATGAGAAACACAAATTTATATTTTTTCACATCCCTGTTTTAACAAAAGATTGCACATCTCTGTTAAATTTCAGAAGAGGATAGTGATATAATGGGTACGTTCAATCGGAAATCTGTACATTCAGATATAAATTTGTAAAAAAAAAAGTTTCAGTCGAAAGTTGCAGTGTCAAATTCTTTCATTCACCTTTAGGATTTACGTTAAAACGAAATAACATAGTACTTTAATTATATTGGTAAATGAACAATTCAGCGTGAGTTGTTTTGGGGATGGTATCATAAATAAATAAATCAGCAACAGGTTTTCTAAAATTTATTTAAAGTGTTTTCTATTAAGCAGTAAATTCTGTTTCTGTTTTAAAATCTATTTATTGAGATGCATGGCCTCCAAAAAAAAGCTAAACTATGTAAAGTTCAATGACAAAGAAAAGGTTCCACAACATTGCGATGGGCAATTCTCGCAACATTTTTCTAAGAATAGTCAATCTTTTGATTGAAAAACTCACTTAATAATAAAAAATAAATTCTTTTAAATAAATAAGTATTAATTTGTTCGTGATGAAATTTAATTAACACAAATCAAACACCGTCCAGTGCAAATATCATAACGTTCAACTTCTATGTCTTACTTTTTATGACTAGTCTTTGAGGTTGTTCTCAAAAAAATAATAACTAGTATCGCCTGTGGTCGAAATTCGACCATCTGTATTTATATACTAATATATATATAGTGTATATATTATATTTTTTTGCAGCTTTTGGTGTTGCATGTGTGCGTAGAGTATCCCTACCAGCGTTAGAACCTTACTCCAATCGGGGTAAATTTACTCCAATTTTGATTAAATAAATCTACTCCACCAATTCGTTTTTTTTGAGATCTACTCCTTTTTTCCCACACTAAAAAAAATCACAAATTCTTCAGCCAAACTATATGAAAGGGCTGTGTTGTTCAGTTTTCTAACCAACTCTGGCTCTGAACGTTTAAATTTAAAATGCTATTCAGTTCTGAAAGTGAATTTGTATATGTGATTTATTTTGTTTTTGTTAAAAATACAATTTTTAAAGATTTTTTCTTTTTTTCAAATCTACTTCAGAAATTTAATATTTACTCCACTTTTTTTGTACAAATCTGATCCGAAATTTCACTACTGATCCCTACTCATTGTAAGTAGATGTAGAGTACATCATTCGGAACGAAACAACAAATATTGAGTCTAAGCTACATGAAACACGTTGGAAGTGAACTTTTGGTAGGGTACACTACGCTCGGGTGTTGACAAACTGTCGTTCGTATCGTGAATTTGTTTTTTTTAGACTTTGTATGGGAAACCATTATTTAAAATTTTTACATGTAAGTAATTGACGGATTCACATAATCTCTTCTGATGGCACTTCTAATTAATAATAGCTTTCAAATGGTATATTTTTTATTGCCGGGCGTTCGGTTTAAGTATATTAAAAAGGGAGTACAAAAAAATTGTTAACGTATTAATATAATGATGATTATTTATATTAACATATGTAAGTATGTATGTACGCACATCTATTTATTTTTAAACGTTTAAATTGTTTTCCGAAATATTTTCAATATTAACAATAATTGTTTTATATTAGATATAAGATGAATTAAAATTGTTATGTGGTATGAATATTATTGAATATTGAGTATTACTTCTAAAAATGCTCCCGAAATTTTCTGACAAGTGCTACTCTCAGAATTTGCGAAACGACAACACTGGTCATGACAACGACAACAATTAGGAGGAGCAAATAAAATTTTGTTGTCTAGACTTATTCAACGATTTTGACGTTTCGCTTTGAAGAATAGATTTTTTTGTTTTCTATAGGCTATGGGTATATGTTTATATTACTTAACGATTTTATTTTTCAGCTCAATTTGAATTTGTTTTTAAATTTTCGGTTTTGTTGATTTTAAAAGCAACATTGTTAAATTTAACTACAGCTTAGTGGAATACAACGTTGCTACATTTTGAATTATGGTGCACAGCTAGTTATACCCAATTTTCAAGTAAAGTAGTAGTAGAAGGATGTTATACGCTTTTGTAGGTAGGTTTTCCGTTGGGATTTAAGTTAAGTAAATACATCCTATATTAGAATGGCTCTATTTAAGATTTTTTTGTGAAATCAAATTAAAACGTTAAAAGTCATACATTAGTTTTGATTATGTAGGTATTTATTTATATCTATATAGGTAGGTATTGACAGATGATTGTTCGTTATGTTGTAAAATTCAAAAACTAACCATCAGATTGAGCTGAAACTTTGAAAATGAATTTGTTGATGAATCAGAAGTTCATGTGAATAATTTTTTTAAACTTTTCTATAAATTGAGATGAACATCCAAATATAAAGATTAGCTAAAAACTCAAGAAATAATAATCCGATTGAGCTGAAACTTGAAAAGTTATAAATTTACCACTTGCCTATCTTCTGATGAATTTATTACGTGCAGTTTTTCATTTAATTTTTAAATTCACGTGGCCTTAGATTTTTTATTGAGCCAAATTTATAGTTTAGAATTTAAAAAACAAAAATATGCTAATTAAATTAAAATTTTCTTGAAAATTAATTATCAATGTTCTGGAATGTTAGAACAAGACAATTATATTTACTGCATTCGTCTTTAATTTCATAAAAACATAATGTTAACCAAGTTAGGAATACCAAATTAAGTTAAATTTTGTAAGAAATCAGTATGAAATGCTTGACAATTAACAAATTTGGTAAGCATATCTTACTTTTTCTTATAATTTTGACCTTTTTTTAAGTAAAATTGGGGATATAGTTTGGTTTGTTTCTTATAGTAACGACTAAGTGGTCGTTTGAGTGGGATTATATGCTTGCGAATAAGTTTAAGAGGTAATTTGGGATATTAAATTTGTATTTTATGCTCAGACTATTTTTTCCGAAAAATATACTTAATTATATTTAAAAATAGTTTTAGGTAGTATTTTAATTGTTTTTTTTTTTTTAAATAAACACCAAATTTTTGTTTTTTTTAAATTTTTTTCAAAATTATCTATTTTTTCGAAATAATTTCGTAAATTTTTTTGAAAAAATAGTTTTTAGGAGTATTGCAATGGTTTTTTCCTTAACTTAACACCAAATTTTTGGCTTTTTAAATTTTTTTCAAAATTATCCGTATTCATAAAAACTAAATTTTTTAAAATAATTTCCCTATTTTTTTTTTGAAAAAATTGTTTTTTGAGAGTATTGCAATTGTTTTTCAAACGAAAACACAAAATTTTTGATTTTTTCATATTTTTCAAAATTGTCTTTATTTATGAAAACTAATTTTTTCGAAATATTTTCTTAATTTTTTTTTTTGAAAAATAGTTTTAAAGGAGTATTTGAATTAGTTTTTAAAACTGTTGTTTTTTTTTAATTTTTAAAAATTATTGTCAACTCATAAAAACAATTTTTTCGGATAAAATGTACTTAATTTATTTTGACAATATAAATGGGTTTTTAAAATTGATAAGACAGAAAGGTACCTTTTTACCCATAAATAGGTAGATACCAGTGGCGTGGCGTGGATAATTTTAAAAGGGAAGACGTTGAAAAATTTAGTCACCTATAAAAATAAAAATCTTAAGAACCTAAAATAAAATCATTTTTAGTGGGGATATTGCATCTACATGATATGCATTCCACATTGACTTAGCAAAAATATTCTAGCCACATTTTTTATACTTCAAGACATTAATATTTCAATCAACAATGAGCTTAAAGCATAACAAAAGTAGCTTCAAAAGAAGCCGGTCTTGACAGACGCATGATACAATAACTTAAAAAAAAATCACCATAATGTGGATAGTAATTTTAAAATAAGAAAATTCAGAAATACCATAGGGATAATTCTTTATATTTGTTAAAATTTAAAAACGATATAAATAATAATGTCAGCAATAAAAATAAATCAAAATTAAAAACAGCTAAAATTCAAACACTTAAAAAAAAAAACAAGTGAAAAGTTTTGTTTAATTATTAGTTGTTTATAATTATTTGTACTCTAATGCTATTCTACGATCGTTTTTGATAAAGTCTGCCAATACTCTTTAATAGAAGTTTGTTCTATTTTTAATTTTAAGAAGAAGTCTTCTTTTTATCGATATGAGGGCTAAATCAGAGAGCCTATCTTCGCCCTGTGAGTTCCTTAAATAAGTATGAATTCTTTTTAAAGCAGAAACAGACGGAGGCGACGGAAATGGGAAGTGTTAAAAGCAAACTACATAAGTTTAAGACTTGAGGGAACACTTATTTCAATGCTTCACTATTCAAATGGTTGTGAAGGTCGAGAACCTCAAACTGCCGAAGTGACGACGAAGAATATAAAACATTAAGTTCATTTTTTAATGCCGTGAAGTCAAGAATTCTAGGAAAAAACTTAATTAGGGAAGATATTTTTACATCTGGAACTAGGAAAAGTGTCATACTTCAAATTATTTAGTAAATCCAAAAATGTAAGGTTACTAAATGATTTATATCTGGCATTTATTTGGCTAGCTATATTGGGGTATATTCATAGTCACTTTTAAACTCCAATTTAACTTAGACTGGGGTTTATTCAATGATATTTAGATAGGATAGACCCAGGTCTTAGATAAACTGGAGTTTAAAAATGACTATGAATATGCCCCATTGTCTTTAATTTCAACAAAAAGGAGCTTATAATTCGTCTTCAAATCGAAGTCAAGCAACCTGCGTTTACGTGGAGGTTCGATGCAATCATTTACGCTGTCATAAATAATTTCAAACATGTTTAAAAAGTCAGAGCTTATCCATGACTCAAAACGTTCGACTTCTTGCTTCACTTAACTAACGTCTGTTTGTTTTTTTTTTAATTAAATTAAATAATACATTGGTCTTAGCAAATATTTCAGAAACGGTATGAAGCAAAAAACAAAATTCCTTACTCTCTAAATTATTTAATAAATTTTCTGCCATCGAAAGTGTGTCAGTATCCCATTCCCTAGAGTCATTAATTGTTTTATTAAAAGTTTCAATTATATTTATTCTACAGTTAAAGATTACGTTTATTATTCTTGAATGATAATGCCATCGAGTTTCCGATACTCCTGGCACGCGTCGACTGGAAATTTGTTTTTAAGGATTGGACCGCTTTGTGGATTTATTAAAAAATCGAACGATGCTATTAGTATAGCCAACAAATAGTTTAAGTTCTGCTATGTTTTCTAGAGATCGGGATAGTACTAAATTAAAAACATGTGCATAGCAATTAATAAAATTTGCCATCGGACATTCATCAAGGACCTTCTTTTGAACACCACCCCCCTCGCCGGACATAACTGCGGCACCATCGTAGGATTGTCCTTTTAACTTTACCTTCCAGTCGTATGTCTCAAGAATTTTAAATATATGATGGGATAACTCATTTGCATTACGACTTGCGCTAACGTCAAAAAATCCAAGAAATCTTTCTTGTATACCATCCTCTGACAAGTACCGAAATAGGGCACTCAGTTGTTCCCTGACTCAAATCTAGTGTTTCGTCGATCATAATCGACACGACACGAACCGAGCTTCCTTGATTTCCGTTTTAATTTCGGATTTAATAACCGCCGCGATTTATGTATCTGAAATGACCCGACAATTCAACCGTGCTTCCTTTACGTTTAAAGGGAAGAGTTGCTCGGGGAGAATTTGAAAAAAACAATTTAAGTTTTTCTTATATTTTTTATTAGCTCTAAGGCCCGCTGTCTCAATGCTTATGGCTGCGACCTTAGAGGTTTCGATGGTGAACAAATTCTGTCTTTTTCCTGCTCATCCTACGCCTATTTATACTACAATTTTTGGCATAATTTCCATCCCTACCATTCAACCACATGAAAATGATGTTCAGCATATTTCATATGAAATCGTATTTTTCATACAACCTCATATGAAAATGCATCCTCGTCATAATTATCAATATTTATTGTCATTGCACCAAAATCAATGAGGATCATATGTCATTTACACTGGCCCAATATGAAGCATATTCAATCGGTTCACTTATCCATAGAGGTACCAGATACACACAAGCAGTGCAGCGGCCTAATTATTGAAGTGCGATATGAAGTACATTGAACTTAAAAACAATGCATGCTCATGTTGGTCAACCTTACTTTGCCTTACTTAGAACCTTTGTATTGGCCCATTCTGTTCCATGATCTGAATAGCTATAGTCGTAGCTACGTCTCAGATACGGAACAGGCGACAATTAATTAATTGCCGTAGGTATTAGGTTTCACTAAGTGGGCTCTGGAAGATGACACATTAATGAGTCGCAATGTTTAGATCGGATGCGCGAATGACAACGAAGTGATATTATACAAGATCGTGTGTGGTGACTTGGGAATGGAAATTGATGTTTAATGTTGTTATAGGAGTCGCATGTAGTGGATCACTACATCCCGCTCCCCTTGAAGAAAGAAAATTATACCTTGAAGAGGTAAATTTTCTGTTAAGTTGCAATAGGATGAAGAGGTCAAATATTTTGATTGTATGTTTAGTTAAAAATTTTATAATTATAGATATATATATATTTTTTTTCTTACAATATTTAATGGTATATTTTTTTTTATTTAATGTACGTGTCTAGTATTTATAGTATTCTGAAATCTTATTAAAAAATGTAGTTATGTTTAATAGTATTTAATAAGTATTTATAATTAATTTGTAAATAAGAATTTCTAATTTTATAGAAAATTTTTTTTTTTTTTTTTTTTTTTTTTTAGCTTATCAGATTATATTTATGTATTTATGTATACATTTTTTTTTTACTACAATTTTGTTTTGAATTTAACATAGGTAAGGTGTATAATATATATTTTGGTTATTTGGGATATGGGCGTAAGACAAATTTTGGGGATGTTTCGGGTTCTGAATAAAATTGTGTTTCCACTATGGTTTCTTCAGTTGGGGATTTTTCAAAATGTTTGTCATGGCATTGTATATCAGTTTGCGTTTTGTCGTTTTCTTTAATTGTTTCTGATTTAGTTTCCGAAACAATGGGTTTCAGGTTAATTTTGCATTTAAAAATGTAGACAAGAACAATAAATAAGGCAGCTGCCAAAGTGTAGATAAGTGTGTAATGATGTATGTCATGCTTATTGAAGGGTTGTAATTTCTTGTTTTCTTCTTTTTTTAAGTAATCAATCTGTTGTGCTAGTTCTGTGAGACTATTATCGTCTTCATACTTAAGTAATTTGATTTGTTTTTTATTTGCTAACTTTGGTGGAAGAGAGGAATTTAATAGACTTATATTTATTGGGGGAATAAATGAATTTTTTAGAATAGTATTTTCTGAATTTTGACCGAAAATTGTTAGTTCTTTACTACGTAGGTAGCATTTTCCATTAATTCTCAGTTTGACTTTGTTTTGATTGATAATGTTAACCAACATCCATTCTGAGTTAGATTCGTAGTTGATTACTTCCATTCTATGAGGAAAAATTTGCCTTAATACCATTTATAAAACTAATTTGGGAGAGGGTCGTTATGCTTAGTCCGTAAAGAGTTTAAAGTCGTAGTTGTGAATTACTTTCGTCCGGTTTCGTATTTTTATTTCAGTCGTCTCGTCAGAAACTATTTTATGGACCTCGTAGGGACCTTCCCAAAGTGAAGAGAGTTTGTTCTTTCTTGTATGGTTCTTTATAAGGACTTTGTCGCCTATATTGAATGCTTTTTGCTTTGTATTTTTATCGTAATATTTCTTAGATTTTTCCTTACTACCTACTAAAGTTTCCTTAGCAATATTATATCCATGCTGCAATCGGGATTTTAGCTCAGTCGCATAATTTTCGTAATTGTAGGTTACTTGAGGATTTTTTTCGAGAATAGTTTGAATCCTAGCTGGATAACCGTACAATAACTCATGAGGTGTATAACCAGTACTGCTCTGTGGAGTCGTGTTAAACACAAAAATAGCGTATGGAATCCACGTGTTCCATGAAAGAGGGTCTCGGTTTACGTAATGTCGGAGATATTCAGCTAAAGTGCGATGGCTTCGTTCGAGCGCACCATTAGTCTGAGGGTGATAAGGTGTAGTTTGTATTTTTTTGATTTTGAGAAGTTTACAAACTTTTTTGAATAATTGGCTAAGGAAGTTTGTGCCTTGGTCTGTAAGTAGTGCTTCAGGAAATCCGAAGCGACACAGGATTTTTTCGACAAATTCCCTAGCCACTGTAGAGGCTTCTGCATTTTGTAGAGGTATGGCCTCAGTAATTTTAGTGAGGTCATCCTGGAATGTTAATAGATATTTATGGTTTTCGTAACTAATAGGTAGTGGACCAACAATGTCCAATGCTATTCTTTCGAAGGGTGTCGAACTTGTTGTGGTGATTTTCATGGGAATTCGGGGATTCTGTATAAGCTTGTTTGTTTGACAGGATTTACATTGAAGTATGTAGTTTTTTATGTCTGTGTTCATGGTTGGCCAAAAATATTTTTTCTTTGATTTTTTTAGTAGTTCTTGTTATACCTTGATGACCTCCAAGAGGGGAGTCATGGAAATCATATAATACTGTTCTTATAGACTTGATATCGTCCAAAAATATCTTTACGTTGGTAAAAACATGAATGACTTTATTTTGTTTTTGAAAAATGTTTATAAGGACTGTTTTAATTTTAATTTTTGATGCATTATCCATGCAGGGCAATGAGAATCCAATGGACTGTTCATTAATAATTAAATCGCGAACCGAAGTGAGACATGTTTTTATGAGTTCTATATCTTTGTATGTTCTAATGGGGATAGGTAAAGTGGTTATAAAAAATGTTTCATTATTATGTGGAAATGTTGTGAGTTCTCCCATATCAGGTTTGATATAGTTTGGGCATTTATTTTGTAAGTATTCCTCGTCTGTTGATTCGATAATTGGAACTATTAATACTTTTATTTTAACTATTTTATTTTCGAAAATTGATCCCTTGTCTTCCAAAAGAGTAAATGTTGATAGAAGCTCTATACCATCTTCTCCGTTATCTTGCATACTTTCTTGATTACTCTTTCTTGCTTGATTACGAGTTGTCACCAGGACTTTACTATAATTGTCAAGTTTTACTCTACTGAGGGCGTCTGTAATGACATTGCATTTGCCTTGCTTGTGGATAATATTGAAGTCGTATTCTTCCATCAATATACGCCACCGCAATAATCTAGATGTGGGGTTCTTTTGACCAATCAACCATAGTAGGTTGTTATGATCTGTTTAAATAGTGAGCTTTCGTCCATAGATATACGGTCGAAATTGTTTTAGCGCATACACAATTGCTAACAATTCCTTTTCTGATGTTGTATATTTGGTTTCTTGATCATTGAGGGTTCGGGATATAAAGGAAATCGGTTTATCATGTCCGATCGGACCTTGGGAAAGAACTGCCCCCAAAGCTATATCGCTAGCGTCAGTAGTGACAATGAATTCCGCAGTAAAATCAGGATAAGAAAGTATGGGAGGTTCTACAATTTTCTGTTTTAAGCTTCTGAAAGACTCGTCACAAAATGCATCCCATTTAAAGACAGCGTCTTTCCTTAAAAGTTTATTCATTGGTTTGGCTAAGTCTGCGAAATTGGGAATGAACTTTCGATAGTATCCCACAAAACCTAAAAATGATTTGATATCTTTGGGCTTCTTAGGCACAGGGAATGTTCTTACTGCCTTCACTTTTTCAGGGTCAGGCTTTATTCCTTCTTCCGAGATTATATGCCCCAAGTAAATTAATTCTTTTTTAAGGAAGTTACACTTCTCTGGCTGGAGTTTCAAATTATGCTTTCTTAGACGCTTCAGTACTCTCACGAGCTTCCCATTGTGGTCATCGAGATCATACCCGTAGATAACTATGTCATCTACGTAAACAAAACATTATATGCCTTGTAGACACATGAGGACGTTATTCATCAGTCGCTGAAATGTTGCAGGAGCGTTTTTCAGACCAAACGGCATACGATTATATTCGTAGTGACCAAATGGCGTGCTGAAAGCAGTTTTTTCCTTGTCGGAATCAGCGACCAGGATTTGGTGAAATCCCTTGGCTAAATCAAGCGTACTAAAATATTTTGCTTGACCAAGTTGGTCGAAAATGTCAGTGATATTTGGCAATGGATACGCATCTCCGATTGTTTTTTCATTAAGTTTTCTGAAGTCTACGACTACTCTCCATTTTTTTTTGCCATCGTCACCAGATTTTTTAGGAACTAAGAGAAGGGGTGAGTTCCAGTGACTGAAACTAGGTTTTATAATTGAATCTTCAAGCATTTCGTTCACTTGTTTATGAATTTCATGCTTCTGACTTTCAGGGAGTCTATAGGGTTTTAAGAATAATGGGGGATTATTGTTGTTGGTTATGATTTTATGTTCCATTGCATTCGTGTAGGTGAGGTGGTCACCTTTGAGAAAGAATAAATCCTTGAATTCCCTGCAGATTTTCAATATTGCTTTTTGTTCCTCTTGATTGCAATGATCCAGTTTTATTATATTTTTTAAGTTTGATAGCCTTTTCTGCAGGCGATCTTGGTGACTATCAGATGAAATAATGTTATAATTGTCAAGAGTGTCCCACTCAAAATTTAACTCATTAGAATTTAAGCTCCTCTCTTCTTCCAAAGTGTTCATTAATAGAATTTTTATTTTATTATTTTTAGGTTTAACTATAGTTTCACCTAAATATACCCCTGGGATTATTTCTTTTTTTTTTATTACTATATCCTTTGATTTATGATAATTAAATGGGATCTCTACCATTTTTTGACTACGTTGCTCAAGAGTAATGTTTACTATTTTTTTATTTTTTCTTTGTCCAGTCTTACTTTCTGCTGAGATTTCTGTTGTCTCAGTCTTACCTTCAGCTGTATTTAAAGTATTATTTTTTGTTTTGGTTTCTGTTACCATAGGTCTTTTTTTTATTGTTTTGCCTCTAACCTTCTTTTTACGAAGTGGTTTGCTATCAACTTTATCGAAGTCTTTTTGTGGCAAATCTCCTGACTCGGCCCGAAGGCAAGCGGTGTCATTCAACGATTCCCATACGGTTTCTGTATTTTCTCGATCGGTGTCTGTAAGACACTGAGAGGAATAAGAGCCAGTATTTTTAGACCCTTCCGTCGTGCAATCTTCTTGAAGGTTAGTATTGGCTTTAAACGTGTAATCTTTAAGTAAATTTGTAGTGCGAGCAAAAATTTCAGGTTTAGGTATCGAATGGATTTCTCGATTTGCTTCTGATACGTTAGTTTTATTATTGGGAATAGTACTCAATACTTTTCCAAAACTATGTACCATAGCAGTAGAGTGGTCATAAATAAAAGGAAAGATTTTTCAACGTAGTTAATTACACACGAATATTTTTTTAAAAAATCGTTGCCTATGATACCATCAAAATCCATGTCAGTACTTACATCTAGGATATGAAAGGGGTGGGTAATTATTATTTTATTTTAATATTTACTCACAGCCAACAAATAGATTCTCATTCACAACACTGGTACTCATTACCTTATGACCGCCCATGGTAGAAATTGTCGTATTAGTTTTTTTGTTTTTCATGGGTTGGGTGGAAGGTTTTTTTATAATACTGATTTCTGCACCAGTGTCAATAACAAGATTTCTATTTTTGCCGTCTGTGAAGGGAATTCTTATAGTGGTCAAGTCGGTATAGGGAAGCAATTCAATGATTACGCTTGCCACTATTCTTGTGCTTGGTGAATGTCGGCTTGAATGTGTTGTCGGGAAGGATAGCCGGTCTGATCGTCCCGACAATTCTCATTTCCCGTACCGTTGACAGAAAAATAGCTATCGGGCATTACGTGGTGGAAATTTACCTGTCGCTTTTCACCATTTTTATTCCTGTCATTGCTTTGCGTACTTGAAGAGAGGTTCTGCCTGAAAGGGTTTTGCGGGTTTATTTGATTTGTTTGTGAGTGTAGTTTTCGAAGTCTACAGTCACTTTCTGAATGAAAATTTTTATGGCAATAATTGCATTTAATTTCCTCTCTTTTGGGGATAATATTTGGTAAAGTCTTGTTACGATAACAAGTTTGCGCAGTATGTCCCAGGATCCCGCATATCTGACAGGTGGGTCGCGAAGAAAAGTTTGAGGATGGAGTCTGTTGTGTAGGTAGTTTATTTCTGTAGGTAGGTATTTGCCTACCTATTCTTGCATGGTTTTCTGCGAAGTTGATTGATTTTTTAAGATTGGTTTCTCCGTGGGCTTGAACCATTAAGCGTAAATTTTGATTCAAAAGACCATCTTCGAATGTCTGGATGGCCAATTTCTCATTTTCATTTACTAAGTACGTCCTGACGGATACGTCGTTAGTACTTGCAAATGTCGCTGAGTTAAGGGAGGTTAAAAGTTGACAAATTTTGTCACCAAACTCCTTAACCGACTCTTTAATGTTTTGTTGTGCCGCGAGTAATTCGTTTTGAGCGATAGTACGAGTTTTGGTCTCCTTATACTCATACTCTAGTTTTTCGACTAGTTCACTCCATTTTGTGAAAGAGTTGAACTGTATAAGTTCGAAGGCCGGGCCTTGTAGCCTGGTTTTCACTATTTCGAGGAACGTAGTATGTTCCTCTTTCTTACACGACGAGAACAAAATGTTCCCGCATGCGATGAATTTATTTAACTCGGCTGGGTTACCGTTAAAAATAGGTACAATGTTAAACATATTTCTGATATTAATTTGGAATGCCATTGCTTCGGGTTCAAAATCAGATTGAAAAATCAAATTAAAGGGTAATATTTCAAAAAGTTCTAGCCTTTGTCGGTCTCGTCGTGTGTTGACAATTTTGAATAATTTTATTATTTTTTAGGGAGGGGAAAAAGTAGGGTTTTACCAAAATATATGTAGTTAAAATATTCTTACTTTAATAGTTATAGTAGTATAGTTGTTATTGTTGTTGTTTCTGCTGTTGTTGTTGTTTCTGCTGTTGTTGTTGTTTTTGCTGTTGTTATTCTGCTACTGTTTTTACTTGCCAGGCAGGCTTCAAGCCCTATAGTTGCAAATTACAACCTGGTCTTTTACACTGCCTACTGTTTGCCAAATACTTATGCTCTAAAGCTAGCAAGGTCTTACACTCGTAGGACTTCTAAAACACTTTTTCACTTTTTTTTTTTATTTATTTTCTGGTGTATAGCCCCAGAACGCATCAAGAGAGAGAGACCCCTTGTAATGGCTTTAGCAAACTAAATTTTTTTTTTTTGTAGAGGATTTATTTTAAGTATCCCACCGCTGCCACCATGAAATGACCCGACAATTCAACCGTGCTTCCTTTACGTTTAAAGGGAAGAGTTGCTCGGGGAGAATTTGAAAAAAACAATTTAAGTTTTTCTTATATTTTTTATTAGCTCTAAGGCCCGCTGTCTCAATGCTTATGGCTGCGACCTTAGAGGTTTCGGTGGTGAACAAATTCTGTCTTTTTCCTGCTCATCCTACGCCTATTTATACTACAATTTTTGGCATAATTTCCATCCCTACCATTCAACCACATGAAAATGATGTTCAGCATATTTCATATGAAATCGTATTTTTCATACAACCTCATATGAAAATGCATCCTCGTCATAATTATCAATATTTATTGTCATTGCACCAAAATCAATGAGGATCATATGTCATTTACACTGGCCCAATATGAAGCATATTCAATCGGTACACTTATCCATAGAGGTACCAGATACACACAGGCAGTGCAGCGGCCTAATTATTGAAGTGCGATATGAAGTACATTGAACTTAAAAACAATGCATGCTCATGTTGGTCAACCTTACTTTGCCTTACTTAGAACCTTTGTATTGGCCCATTCTGTTCCATGATCTGAATAGCTATAGTCGTAGCTACGTCTCAGATACGGAACAGGCGACAATTAATTAATTGCCGTAGGTATTAGGTTTCACTAAGTGGGCTCTGGAAGATGACACATTAATGAGTCGCAATGTTAAGATCGGATGCGCGAATGACAACGAAGTGATATTATACAAGATCGTGTGTGGTGACTTGGGAATGGAAATTGATGTTTAATGTTGTTATAGGAGTCGCATGTAGTGGATCACTACATATCAAATCGTTTTGAATATCGTTGGATAAAACTAAAAAAATTGGATTGTGTGTACTTGAACACTGCTCTTATTGAGATTCCATTAAAGTGTCATATTTAGATACAAAATAAACCGCTTCGACATAATTGCCACGATTATTTGAACTAGACCTTTCATCATGACCGCGAAATTCAAACTCCTGTCTGCCTAATAAAATGACCGTGTCAATAAAAAGTTCCATTAGTTTCCGATTTTTATCTACTTTTTTATTATGAACAACGAAAGAATTTCCTAAAGAAGCTTCAATGCGATTCGTGCCGAATTCATGTAGGGATAAACAACAACGAATTATTAAGAAGCTAAAATTAAGAAGCTAAAATGTTTTTATCTAGAAGTTGGTAATAAAAGAAACTAAAAAATTACACCTTAACCTTCACTTTCACTTTCACATCTAACTTTTCACTATTTTAATTTAAGATTTTATCAAATCGGCTTTAAAAAACACTAGATTTTTTAGAAGTTAGAAGTTATTGCACTTCTGCAACACAGTCTGTCAATAAATTCCAACTGAATCTTAATTAAAATTTGAATTCCTGCTAAAAAAAAAAAAAAAGTTTAGGTATTTTATTTGACCTGAACTTCTCTTAAGCGATATGCTGAATTTACTCTGCTGACAAATTGCCATAATATTCTACCATATTTTATTTCATACAACAAAATTATAACAATAAATTTGCAAAAATATCGAAATATCAAAGATAATAACAAAGATGTCGCATCCAGTACAAGCAAAGTGAACCCAAAATAAAACCGTCCGTATCTGATATTGGACACGACAACGACAACATGTTGCGAAATGTTGCATTGGTCAATTTAAAGAGCGAGAGCGAAAAATCTCTCTGGAAACAATTACAAATTTGAAATCTCTTCAAAATGCATATCTCAAAGATAAACATAATGTTTTCGTGTTTTTTTGTCGTTCGTTTTTTTTTTTTAGTTTTTTGCTTATTATTTTTTGTGATCATGATGATGGTGGGTATCTGTATAGATAGACATGCACTATGCAGTAACATTTTTGTTCTTACGTCGCAAATCGCGATCTTCGTAAAAGGTAGCAAGGATTTTCTTTTGGTATTATTTATTTTTGTGAGGTTGTTTTGTATTCCTTGAGAAATTAAAAAAAATCATTTTCATTAATTTATTTAGGTACAGGTGAATTTCTTTTTATTCCTACATATGTAAATATGAAGAACGGTTTCAAGCAATTATTTTTTAAGGATTTCTTTTTTTTTCACATTTGGGGCTGGAGAATATATACCTTTGTGTATATCCGAACGGCAATCTAAAAGCAGCTTTTACTACTAAACAAAGGTACCTACCTACATAGGCGCCTTTTCTCAGGGTGGAGGGGGGTAGTGTTTGTGGGCAAACAAAATATTTTGATAAAATTTTTAAGGCGATGTTATATTTCCTTGAATATTGATTTAATTTTTCTTATGGTAGGTACTCACATTTATTCTTTTATGTTAATAATAAATACTATAGGTAATAATGCTTATTTCAAAAAACGAAACATATTTTTTTGGTCGTTTTAATTGTTTGAAAACTGGAATTGCAATTTTCGTTGTTGTTTACCAAAACGGTATAGGTACCTAGGTATATTTTTATTATAAAAGACTCCTTATCTTCTTTTACTAGATTTTTGTGAATATCGACGAGTAATGAGCCATTCATTATAAACAAGCAGACTAAAAAAGCCGAATTCGAAGACGAGGAATAAAGTTGAAGGGCTTGTTATGTTTTGTAACATGGTATCCCGCCTCCCCCAGTTTCTGTAGTTCTTAGAGCTGTGTCAATCGTGATTGATTCGGTCTTTTTGACCCGATCACCAAAAAGAACGATTGATTGCAACCACAGTAAACCGAAACAATCAATCCCAGTATCAATCATTTCAGTTTTTAAATAAACGAGGTGACGCGAAGTATGTTTCGTTCATTACAATCGTTCTGAATCAATTCACACAAAGAAAGAAAAACACAAAAAAAAAAAACAGAAGCGCATCAAAAGGTAAAGAAACTAATATAAATGAATAAAACAAAAACCCACGACAGATACATACAATTATTTCTTCTCAGTTTAACTCCATATCATTTATTTTTGTGTTTGTCGTTTCTTTCTCATATGGTTCAGTGTCTGTTTTGTACGTTGTACCTATCATTTGATTGAGAATGACTTGAAAGAACGAAACGTATATCGGTTATGTGAACGATTGAAATTTGGATACAATGGTGTACAGCACGGGTCACAACTCACAACACAATAACAAAGACCGAATCAATCTGATTCCAATGTGAACGATGCGATCTTTGTGCTTTAAAAAGTGCGTTATCAATAAAGGTATTATTTTTTTAATTTGTTAGGTAGGTTTTTTACCTACATATATCTTTGAATCGCAACAAAAAAAAGAATGAACGTTTGAAAAGAACGAAGTGTTCCTATTTTATTGACAACAAAAACGAAACTAAAACCAAAATGATTGGAAAAATGAACGATTGAAAAGAACGAATCATTGACCTGAACGACAAATGAACGATTGAATCTTTTAAAATGAACGATTGACACACCTCTAGTAGTTCTTCCATTACAACGACTATGTTTTCCCTGAATTTTCGTAGACTTTTTTTCACATCTTGTTTCACAGAACAGGGGGAATGCTGAGAATTTAATTTCTTCGCAACGAACTGTCCCGGAATAAAGTAATTATCTTTTATCGTCCCAACCGCATTTCTGACCTCGGACACTTCCTTTACATCATTTATCATACTTAATTCAGTTTTTGTGCCTTTCGGTACAAATCTTTTATTTTTTTCCTTACCAAACACAATTTTCCAATATTTTTTCGTATGACAAAACAATTATGTGAAAAATTTGTCAACATGAAATGAAAATTTAAATCCATTTGTATGATCAGCAAGTGCCCCCCTGCGGGCGCCTAAGCCTACCTAGTTTTGGAGGATTTGTGTGAATCCTTCGCAAGACGCAGTACCCGTGGGAAATTATTTGTTTTGCTGTTTTTAGGTGGATCGTACATAATATACATATGTTAAGTTATTGTATAGCTAAAATGCTATTTATTGGATATTTAAAGCATAAAATAAGATTCATTATACCATATAATGATACCTTTTATTTCTTAATATTTACGTTTATTATTAATTTTCTATGCAAATTTGCTCGAAAGTAGCTATATTTTTTCTCTGTATGAATTTTTTTTAATTTTGATCAATTTAAAATCAAGATTGTGACGCTTTTATACCTCGTAGGTCGTAGGATAATAACCGTTATTTTATGTAGGTATATTCTCAAATGATTTCTACAGAAGCTGTATGGATGAAGAAGAGGAAGAATCGATTCCTCATCTCCTCTGCACTTGTCCTGCTCTATCCCAACGACGTAAACTCCATCTCGGAGAATACTACTACAACGGTCCTAATGATCTGGTAAATGTTGACATAATTGATCTCGCACGCTTCGTAAGGAGCTCTAAGTGGTTCAACGAATAGGAAGAAAAGTTCCAAGATTCCTGTGGTATCACAATGGACCAACCATGGTTTAAGTGTGTCTAGCCTTTGCTCGACAGCCACCTTAACCTAACCTAACCTATGTAGGTATATGCGAAATTAATAAAAACTAAATGAATCCATTCATGCACTCAAGAGATATTAGTTCTTATGTTAAAGCACTCAAATATTGCCGTTATCTCCGTTCAACAGAATTCCAGGATTCTAATTTGCTGCAGGTAGGTATTCATATTTAAATCAATATTTTCTATCATCTGTCAAAATGGCTCACTCTTAAAAAGATAAAAATCAAATACAGTGTAACTTCCATATAAGTCAAACTCTCAAAATGTGAGAAAAAATATGCACGACTGGGTCGCACGAACTTGCTCATATGTGCGATCACATTGTGGTTCTATAGCTGAAATAAACTACTAAATGGAGTCTTTACTTTATCCATTTGCCAAAACTTAGTTATGTTGCAGGTGGTACTATGTGGGTATACAAAAATTAACAATATAACCCAGTGTTGCACATATGCAATATGCATGCAAGGAAATTATATTATTTAAAACTGGAAAATTGTTTTAAATCAACAAAATTGGAAAGAAATTGATTAAAATACTTTGAATCTGTTTTAACCCAACGCGATGTACACCATGTGATTTCTTATATAAATCTTAATTTATGAGAACCAAATTTTAAAAATCGTAGGAGCGGTTTTGAAAATAATTAATTTCTTATTACAAAATTTCTTTAACATTTTTGAGAAAAAAAAATTGTACGCCAATTTTAAGTATTTATTAATATTGACTTAAAAATTGAACTTTACAAAAAAATCTGCTAAGCGTTTTCGAAATATCGAATTTTCAAAAAATAATTTTGAATTCTTTTTTAAAAATCTAAAAATTATTTTTTTGAAAATTTTGATATGCACTTTTATTTATATTTGTTATAGGCTTCTGTATGAAAAATCTTGTTTTATTTATTTTATACAAAATATAAGATTTAAAAATTTTAAACGGTAGACCAAACTAATTTTAATACACAAACAAAATTTTGTGAAAATCGTAGGAGTCGTTTTTGAGAAAAAAAAAATACATTTCTTAATGATTTTTAAACATTTGTATGGGAGGTACCGTTATTTTTGAGTATTAGAATAATTTCTGTCAAAAATCTTCTATATAAAGTTAAAAGACTACTTTTTACGAAGTTTAGTAAAAATCGACTACGTTGTTTTCAAAATATTAAGTTTAAAAAAAAACTTTTAAAACTTTTTCTAAATGTCCAAAATATATTTTTTTGAGAATTTCGATACACAATTTTATTTCAAATGTTTTAGTTCTTCTTCATAAAAAAATTCATCAAAATCTGTTGAACAGTTTTCGAGAAAAGCGAAATTCAATAAAATGGTTCTTTGGGAGGTGCCATTAATAACCATTTTTCGGAACCATTTTGTTTATTAAACGGCAACTTATAACTATTTAAATTTATTGAGTTCTTACAAAAAAAATCTGTAGAGCTGAATTTGAGAAAAATAAGTTTTTCCTTTTTGGCCAAGAAATTTTGTATAACAGCTACTGTTAGTTTTGGTCCTAAAAAAAAGAGAAAAAAATGGTTGGGGGGAATGTGCAAAAAACGCTAGGTACCAAGTTTAAAGAAAATCGACCCATCCGCTTAGGCTGTAGTCGAACGGACAGACACACGGACGTTTTTGCGAGACCCACTTTTTTCGTCTTCCCTATAATCGTAATGTCGAGTTTGATCAAAATCTCGAGTTCGTTTTTTTTGTGCGAATGCATAACTTGCAATATAGTACCTATATATCGCAAGTAAAAATTCGAGTTATATTTAGAAACTTCGATTTAAAGAAATGAGAAGTTTTACTGTTTATTTTATGAAATGGAATATTAAAAAGAGAATGATTTTTAATTAACGGAAGTTTAAAAAAAATCAGTACATATTACACAAATTCAAATACCGATTGCATACTTTTCAAATTTTAACGAGCTGTTTCTTTTAACCGGGAGGAATACCTATAGGTACTTATGTAGGTACATATTATTCAATAAAAAGATTATTCTTGGAAACTAAAAGATAAAAAATGTAGGTGTACGTAGCTACCTAATTTTGAAGATAATAATTTGCAAGAGGAAAATTATCCTTCCTAACGAAATACATATAAATAATTACATTTATATAAAGAAAAAGATTAGGAAGGTAACTATAGGTAGGTATGGATTTTTGATATGTTACTGCTTAGTAATCGGTTTAGGGGGTACATTGTCGTGAAAGCCAATTTCCGTGATACCTACTTACCTATTTATCATTTATACATACATATTTCTAAGAATTTTTCTTATTTACCGAATAAATAAATAAAAAACACAAACAAAATAGGTAGGTAAAAGCCACGTTTTATTATCTACGGACCTGGATCAGGATAATTTTTTAACACGTAATACAACAACAACTTGGGCTCCTGCTCTCTATCTGGATCTATTTTGAAGATCCGAAAATTATTTGTTACTAATGCGGGTAGATGTCTTCTCGTGGTAAGGTAGTATGAAATGCAGTGTAAAGAAAAAAGACAACGAATACATGAAAATGAACCAATGTAAGCAAAATAGAGATAGGTATACAACACAGCTGTCATCAAGATCCGTACGTTTTATTTTTATGGGATGATCGGTATGGATCTTAAGCTATAAAAAAACGCGGCTAATATTCCCCACCCCAAAAAGTAACAAGAGATACCTATTTCCTTCATATCCACCTTCATTTTGTATCCCAACCAAAATTCCTCGAAGCTAGCAAAACCACTCCACCCTCAAACATGAAAACAGAGAAATCCTTAAAAAAAACTTTTCCTTGAAACTTTCCTTCATACATGTATCTCTCTGCCCTACAAAAATTCTCAGAAGGAATAAAAACAAACATTCTTGCCAAAGATCGAGACGAATGAAAAATTAAAAAAAAAAAAACAGAAGTACCTAGCTACCTAAATCCATTGCAAAAATGTATCTCGCTACGACGGACGTATTCATTAAATCGGTGCATACACATTTCACACCAACCTATATATACCTATGTACCTACCTAACTAATAAATCAGCTATCCTCACAAGTTATGAATTCACCTGTACCTAAATAAATTAATGAAAATGATTTTTTTAATTTCTCAAGGAATGCAAAACAGCCTCACAAAAATAAATAACACCAAAAGAAAATCCTTGCTACCTTTTACGAAGATCGCGATTTGCGACGAAGAACAAAAATGTTACTGCATGTCTATCTATACAGATACCCACCATCATCATGATCACAAAAAATAATAAGCAAAAACTAAAAAAAAGCGAAATACAAAAACAATGAAATAATTTTTTTGTCCTTGAGATATGCATTTTGAAGAGATTTCAAATTTTAAATTGTTTCCAGAGAGATTTTTCGCTCGCTCTTTAAATTGACCAATGCAACATTTCGCAACATGTTGTCGTATCCAATATCAGATACGGACGGTTTTATTTTGGGTTCATTTTGCTTGTACTGGATGCGACATCTTTGTATTGTATTATCTTTGATATAATAGCATTAACTATCACGAGAGAGAAAAATGAAAGTTCAACTTCTTACATCAACACGCATATCAACATAAAATTCAAAATCAAGAATCAACCCACATAACACATTCATATTTTTATGTTATAAGAAAAAAGAAATAAGTCGAAGATCACCATGTTATTAGACACAATGTTGCAAAAAAACACGAGTCAAACGTAGCACCTGCATTCCTGCAACATGTTGATATCTTCCGCTTGAAACGCAATGCTAATAGCAAAAGGGAGAATGCAAAATGAAATGAAACAATTCGAATTCCAAGTATCCAGCGAGTTATGTTAAAGTCCAATATACCGTCATTAAATGAGATTGTCGATGTTGATACGACAAACCAATATACAATGAATGAATGAATGTAAACAATTCGGAGTTTCACAACAAATATAATAAGCTACAATTTAATTACACCAACCATCCCTATTCTTTATCTTAAAAATGACAGAGTCTGCTGAGTAAGCATAATTTGAAATAAACATAACAAAAAGATCATCTGAGCATGATCTGAGAGTTCAGTTCATAAGAACCATTTGAAGAAACATGTTCATTCTTTACATTAATTAAATAAAAATTGTATTGATGTTTTTTTTTAAAAACAGAGTGTTTCATTCCATAGTTAATTGGCGCAGTCGGTAGGATAGGATTAAAAAATATTAAAAGTAAATTAATAAATAAAAATCCTATCTAGTGGTCGAACCGCATATGTTAAATAAATGATAATTGTGAAATCGGGAAATTCAAGAAGAAATAAATTCTCATATTTCAATATCCGTAGAGGAACCGAGAACAATTAATATATATATAAAAAAAAAACAATGCGGGAGTGTTAATCGAAAATTAACCCAAAAATAATAATAAAAAAAAAAAACCTGTAAATGGTTGTTAACTGAATATTAACAAATACCTATAGTTAATAAAAAAAGAAAATATATAAAGAACTTAAAGTGTATACAAAAAAAAAAAAAATACACTAAAACATTTCAATACTTACACCTGGACAAAGAAATAATAATAAAAAAAAAAAAAAATAATAATAAAATCGCATCATGAATGCCCAACAACAGCAACAAGCTGCACAACAAGCAGCCCAACAAGCAGCACAACAAGCAGCCCAACAAGCAGCACAACAAGCAGCACAACAAGCAGCCCAACGAGCAGCACAACAACCTGTTATCCAACCTGGTAATTTAAGTTTAAATTTAAATCCATTAAAATATTTGTAAAAAATACAATGTTTCGACGGCCGCAAAGAAGATCTTCCTATCTTCCTTGCCAATGTTGATGACATTATTCCCACCTTAAACCTGTATAATCAACAAGCACAAACAATGTGCATGAATATTGTAAAAAGTAAGCTTACTGGCAGAGCCAGGCAAGCAATTGAAATACATAACCACTTAAGTAGATGGTTAGATATAAAATCAATGCTAATATTAAATTTCTCAGGGTTTAAATCTTCAAACCAAGGTGACGTTTATAACTTTTATAATTATATACAAAAGACTCTGAGTTAACTAAATCAAAAGTGCCTACAGGAAGGTAATCAACAAGATTTACAAAGAAATATTGAAATAGCTTTAAAAACTTTTAAAGAAAAACTCCCACAGCATATGAGAACGGTCTTATATGCATTAAAACCATCAACTATAGAGTTATGTTTACATGAACTCACATCAGCAGGTTTCTTAAATGAAGAAAAAGCACATACAAGACAAAATGACATAGGAAAACAAAATTACCAAAATAAGAATTCAAATTCACATAACTCTAATCAACATAAAAATGACTCTCACCGACATAACAACCAAATTCAAACTCACCGTAATCCATTCAGACAAAATACACAACAACAAAATAATCAACGGCAAGTTAAGCCATATGTACCGAACGGACAATACAACAATACTTATAATTCAAATTATAGACCTAGAATTGATATAAATAATTCTGCGCAAGTTCGTGCAAATAATCAGCAAGTTTTGGGTAACCATAATCCTAACGCTAATTACATATTCGGTTTTAATCCATCTTATCAATATAGAAATAATCCTAGTCCAATGGACGTTAATAGTACTGACCCCGTTGAAGTTATTGATACTAACCCCCTTGCAACCGAAGAATCAAGTGTAAATTTTATTTACCCAGGGAAGTCGAGACACTTCCCATAATAACAATCAGAATCGATAACCAATTTCTAAAAATTTTAGCAGACACGGGTGCTTCCATATCCCTTCTAAATACAAATAAATTAATTAATTATAAAAGAATAAAATTAAGTAACCAATTATCTATAAATACCGTAGACACTAAAACATATATAAGTGAAGAAATAATAACTCCATTACCTGTGGAATTCAAAGAATATGGATCCACAATGTGTTGGAAATTATTAGACTTTAAAAATAAAAAATTCGATGGTATTCTAGGTACTAATGTACTCAACCCAATTGAAGCCATCATAGATTTTAAGCAAGGCTATGTTGAAATAAATAAAAATAAAATTCCATTTGAAAAATATAATGAGGAAAAACAATGTCCATATGAATATAGACTTAACTCACTTGAGCGTAAATCACTTGAGTATAAAACAATTAATATCTGATGATTTAAATCTTGAAGAACAAAGAGAACTTCAAGAGTTCCTCCATAAAAATAGTGACCTTTTTTATAAAGAAGGAGATAAACAAAGTTCTACGACACAAACAATGCATAAAATAAGAACGACTGATGACGCACCAGTATATACAAAAATTTATAGATATCCTAAAGTACACGAAGAAGAGATAAGTAGACAAATTTCTCAAATGCTTGAAGATGGAATTATAAGAAAAAGTATTTCACCTTATGCATCACCGATCTGGGTGGTACCTAAAAAAGAAGATAATTCTGGCAAGAAAAAATGGCGAATTGTTGTTGACTATTTAGATGACATATTAGTATTTTCAACTTCACTCAAAGAACACATGATAAATCTTAATTTAAAATTTCAAAAGCTTAGACATTTCAATCTAAAAATTCAAATCGACAAATGTAATTTTTTAAGAAAAGAGACGCTATTTCTAGGTCATACTATTACTTCTGATGGTGTAAAACCTAATGCCGATAAAATCAAAGCAATTAAAAATATATATATTCCAAAGACTACTAAACAAACTAAAAGTTTTTTAGGACTAACTGGATATTATAGGAAGTTCATAAAGGATTATGCAAAACTTGCATTACCTTTAACTAAGTGTCTTAAGAAAAACGCAAAAATCAATGCAAGTGATTCAGAATATATTAAGGCATTTGAGGACTTGAAAGAATATTTAACTACGGAACCCATATTATCATATCCAGACTTTAACAAGAAATTTTGTGTTACTACAGACGCTAGTAACCATGCAATTGGAGCTGTCCTTTCGCAAGATACTCATCCGATAAGCTACATATCAAGAACTCTCAATGAACATGAGCGTAATTATTCCACAACGGAAAAAGAATTGTTAGCTATTGTTTGGGCAATTAAATATTTAAGACCTTATTTATACGGGAAAACCTTCGATCTTAAAACAGATCATCAACCTCTGAAATGGTTACAAACTAAAAATTTAGGAAAAGATATTTCAAGTCGTCTTCAACGATGGATTCTTCAATTAGGAGAGTATGACTTTCAAATAGACTATATAAAAGGAAAAAATAATACAGTAGCAGATTTTCTTTCTAGAGAAATAAATATGGCTGGTAATAATTATATGGTTCCCACCATTCATTCTCAACTTGAGCAAGCAAACGATCACTTTTTTATTAAAGATTGTGCAGTAAATATATACTCACAACAAATTATTCTTGAATTGGGAGATAAAATAAAAATGAAAACATTAATAGGAAAAACTCGACTTAGTGTAGGAATTGAAGCTGTCAATAAAGATAACTTTGAAGAGATAATTAAAACCTATATAGCACATAAGCCTACAGGTATTTTTACAAATTTAGATGATTCCCAGTATAACACATTCCAACAAAAATTACTTAATCTTTATGGTACTAGAATAAAGTTCTATAAATGTTCATATTTTGCTAAAGATATCGTATCAGAAGAGGAAGCATTTAAACAAATACGCCTCTATCATGAACATGAAAACAGTCATTCAGGTATAGAAGAAAATTGGCAAGGTCTTAGAAAGAAAATATATTTCAAAAATCGTCGTAATTTAATTACAGAAATAATTAATTCTTGTAATATATGTAGCATGTACAAATATGATAGGCATCCCATAAAAGAAAAATTCCATATAACAGAAACACCAAAAGACATAAGAGAAATTGTGTCCATGGATATATATGAAACAGCAAAAACTAAATTCTTAACATGTATAGATAGATTTAGTAAATTCGTAGAAATTCGATATCTTCCCAATGTGTCACATATTTCTTTAGAAGAAAATATAGCTGAAATAATATGTCATTCAAAGAAACCCGAAAAGCTTATTCTTGACAATGAGTTCAATGCCCCAAGAATAATCACAGTTCTAAGAAAAGAAGAAATAAACTATCATTTGACAAAAGTTAATTCTCATACAGGAAATTCAGATATCGAATCTTTCCATCGAGCTTTAAAACAAAAAGTTTGAATACTGTTACAAAATAAAACTAACCCCATTACTAATGAAATTAGGACGACTTTAGCACACGCTACAAGACTTTATAACACATCTATCCATAGTGTTACTAAAAATACACCATATGATATACATTATGGCAAATGTGACAAACAAAAGATTTATGAATCAATATACAAGAGTAAAGAAAAAATTATGTCGAAACTTAACGAAAATCGCGAAAGCTTTCTTGAAACACGAAGTCATGGTATCATTCGAAATCCAAGAGCTGACAGGAATAAACTTGAACCAGTCTTTAGATACGGTCCAACTGAGTTACAACACAGTAACAATATTCAACGTGAAAGAAAAACTCGAACAGATTTTAAAAATAAAGATAATTTAATATGTATATACGAATAAGTCCCGTAGTGAACTTGCAAAAATAAGAGATCAGAACTCCCCGAGAGTAGAAAGTGATTCCCCAACCCTTCTATAGTTTTATTACTTTAACTAACAAAATGAAAATTTATTTGATTCTAGTAATGCTAACATTACTTACGATTACCAAAGCTGGAAAATTAAACATTGAAAATTTAAATAGTGAAAATGGATATACAATAATAAAATACGGTTATAAAAATATAGTTGACAATTATAGCAATATAGTGCACATTATCAAAATATCTGACATTGAATTACTAATTAACACATTTGAAAATACAGTGAATAAAACAAATAAATCAAAGTTTATACCCCTTGACATTTATTACAAAATAGAAGATGTTAAAACTCAAGACAGAAAAGAGGACTGTTCAATTTAGGAGGAAACATACTTAAATTTATATTTGGAACGATGGATGAAGAAGACAGATTATCCATAGAAGAAAAACTTAGAGAACTGAATGACGCCTCTAACGAACTAATTCAAAATAATAATAAACAAGTAAAAATCAATCTCCAATTACAAACCAACATAAAACAAATATATAATCGAATAATAGGAAACACATTAGAATCTCCAAAAACGAAATCCCAAGAGGAACTTATTATCCTACAATTAGAAAATAGACTCGAACAGATCGACCATACAATAGAAAAAATTCAAAATAACATACTAAGTAGCCGACTAGGTATTTTGACCAACAATATTTTGTCAGTTAACGAGATAGAAGAATATAACATAGATTTTGATAAACTCAGACAAATAAGGGTTAGCAGCGCTACCTTCGGTGACAATCAAATAATTTTTGCCATTCAAATCCCAAAGGGTATTATCCCATTTCATGAAGCTCTTATTTTACCAGTACCTAATAATATAAAAGAAGAAATGATATTAGAACCAACAAAACTTTTAATGAATAAGAAAATATATTTGGATGAAAACAAAAATGAACTTAAACATTTAAGACAATATAAAATATGTTCCCAATGTAAGAAAAGAGTAAATTTGAAACAAAATAATATATATGAAATAAAAGATGGAATAATTGTAATAAAAAATTCCAATCTAACAATACTTAGTAATTGTGATGAACGAAAAGAAATAAAGGTTCAAAATAATGTTATAATTAAATTCGAAAATTGTGAAATCAAAATAATGAATAACACTTTTAAAAATTATGTAAATTTTATATATGAACCGATAAGTATTGATGAAACTATATCAAATGTAAGTGTCTTAAATGTAGATTTAGAATTCGATCATATAAATGTTATAGAAAATAAATTACAGACCAATTCAAAAATCAATTATTTTAATATTGTATTGACCTTTTTAATTGTAATATGTTTATTTGGTATACTCTGTCACAAAATACATATATTCGTCGGGAGACGAAAATCTAAGGGGAGAGGAGTTATGTTAAAATCCAATATACCGTCGTTAAATGAGATTGTCGATGTTGATACGACAAACCAATATACAATGAATGAATGAATGTAATCAATTCGGAGTTTCGCCATCCTTAAGTAAACAAATATAATAAGCTACAATTTAATTACACCAACCATCCCTATTCTTTATCTTAAAAATGACAGAGTCTGCTGAGTAAGCATAATTTGAAATAAACATAACAAAAAGATCATCATGAGCATGATCTGAGAGTTCAGTTCATAAGAACCATTTGAAGAAACATGTTCATTCTTTACATTAATTAAATAAAAATTGTATTGATGTTTTTTTTAAAAAACAGAGTGTTTCATTCCATAGTTAATTAGCGCGAGATTTGGTTTATAAGACGAAATGTATCGTCTTTTTTTTAATATAAAAGCGGGTGCTGAACAAAGAGGATCGGAACCACAATGCTTGTAGAAAAAAGGGATATACAACAAGTAAATAAGACGGAAAAATATTTTTTATTCTATTATAGAGAGCGGTAGTTGAAAACTTTTTATTAAGAGTATTTTTGTGACTCTTTGTTGGTTTGTTGTTTGTGATTTGTCGATTGTGGAATGTGGTTGAATCTTGAATGAAGTATGAAGCACAGATTAGCCACATGAAGATGAGAATCCCCGGCAGCCATTTTAATTTGCCTACAAGCTTGAACTGGCAGTTATTAGATAAAAAATGAGAATGTGTGTATAAAAATCTCACACATAGACAGTAGGGATCTTCACACACCTGGTTAAATTGTTGTTGCAATTCACATCTATTCATCGAAGCGGGAAAAAATTACAAATACAACAATGTAAACAAATGGGTTTTGTAGGGTGAAATGTACGAAACATTCTCATCTTCATGTGGCTAATCTGTGGTATGAAGCTCAAGACGAGAGGTAAAATGAAAATATTAAACTTATTCGATAGCTTATGGGTGAGTGTGTAGATTTTATTTTATAATTAAAATAAGGGACGGGTTTCATTTTTCATATTTATTTGGCAGATAGTGCTTACTTTTGGTGGATTTTTAAAAGGAAGACGGGGAATCGTGTTATATGGACGCCACGCCACTGGTAGATACCTAGGTTGCAGTGGCGTGGCGTGGATAATTTTAAAAGGGAAGACGTTGAAAAATTTAGTCACCTATAAAAATAAAAATCTTAAAAACCTGAAATAAAATAATTTTTAATGGGGATATTGTATCTACATCCTATGCATTCCACATTGACTTAGCAAAAATATTCTAGCCATATTTTTTATACTTCAAGACATTAATATTTCAATCAACAATGAGCTTAAAGCATAACAAAAGTGGCTTCAAAAGAAGCCGGTCTTGACAGACGCATGATACAATAACTTAAAAAAAATTCAGCATAATGTGGATAGTAATTTTAAAATAAGAAAATTCAGAAGAATTATATGGATAATTCTTTATATTTGTTAAAATATAAAAACGATACAAATAATAATGTCAGCAATGAAAATAAATCAAAATTTAAGACAGCTAAAATTCACACACTTAAAAAAAAAAGTGAAAAGTTTTGTTAAAATATTAGTTCTTTATAATTATTTGTATTCAAATGCTATTCTACGATCTTTTTTGATAAAGTCTGCCAATACCCTTTCATAGAAGTTTGGTCTATTTTTAATTTTAAGAAGAAGTCTTCTTTCTATCGATATGAGGGCTAAATCAGAGAGCCTATCCTCGCCCTGTGAGTTTCTTAAATAAGTATGAATTCTTTTTAAAGCAGAAAAAGACCTCTCAACGGAGGCGACGGAAATGGGAAGTGTTAAAAGTAAACTACTTAAGTTTAGGACTTGAGGGAACACTTCTTTCAATGCTTCACTATTCAAATGGTTGTGAAGGTCGAGAACCTCAAACTGCCGAAGTGACGACGAAGAATATAAAACATTAAGTTCATTTTTTAGTGCCGTGAAGTCAAAAATTCTAGGAAAAAACTTAATTAGGGAAGATATTTTTACATCTGGACTGGAACGAGAAAAAGTTTCATACTTCAAATTATTTAGTAAATCCAAAAATGTAAGATTACTAAATGATTTTTATCTGGCATTTATTTGGCTAACTATATTGTCTTTAATTTCAACAAAAAGGCGCTTATAATTCGTCTTCAAATCGAAGTCAAGCAACCTGCGTTCACGTGGAGGTTCGATGCAATCATTTACGCTGTCATAAATAACTTCAAACATAATTAAAAAGTCAGAGCTTATCCATGACTCAAAAAGTTCGATTTCTTGCTTGGCATAACTAACGTCTGTTAGGGCTGTGTCAATCAGGAACGATTCGATTTTTTTGATCCGATCATCGAAAAGTATTGATGATTGAAATCACAAATTTTCGTTTCAATCGATCCAAATCTCAATCATTTCGATTCTCGATCTCATCCCAATCTCAATCATTTCGATGATTCTCGATTTTCCATCCCAATCTCAATCTCAATCATTTCGATGATTATCGATTTTCCATCCCAATCTCAATCATTTTAATGAATCTCGATTTTCGATATCAATCTCTGTTGAATTATAAATATATATAATCGGAGAAAAGAAATATGGGTCAGATTGGATTCGATCAAAATTGGTACAGTATTCGTTAACTTTGGAGATTGAATTTTATCGAGACCGAAATAAAAAAAATTGTCTTAGTTTGACAGGTGTCAAAATATGTCAAAATTTTTGGTACGGCGCGGCGGATCGAAAAACGGAGTACGCCAATTAAGGAGGTGGAAATTACCTAAAGTCACACCAGTTCGCTAGGTTCTCTAGGTCCATTAGAACACTTTTAATTTGACAAGTGTCAAAATGTCAAATCATTTCCGAGAATACGCGCTACGTAACCTTGTACATCTTAACGTCGCACAGAGGAAAGTCCACGTTTTTATTTCACTCTACCGCCGACATAGATGTTTACACATTAAAAATCGAATCGTAACAGTGTGAAATAATGAATTGAGTGGAATGAAAATGATCGAAAGATCGATTGATTAAAATGATCGAATCATTTTGGTAATCGATTCTTGAACGATTCGATCATTTGAATGAACGATTTACACAGCTCTAACGTCTGTTTGTTTTTTTTTGAATTAAATTAAATAATACATCGGTCTTAGCAAATATTTCAGAAAGGGTATGAAGCAAAAAACAAAATTCCTTGCTCTCTAATTTATTTAATAAACTTTCTGCCATCGAAAGTGTGTCAGTATCCCATTCCCTAGAGTCATTAATTATTTTACTAAAAGTTTCAATTATATTTATTCTACAGTTAAAGATTACGTTTATTATTCTTGAATGATAATGCCATCAAGTTTCCGATACTCCTGGCATGCGTCGATTGGAAATTTGTTTTAAAAGATTGGACCGCTTTGTGGATTTATTAAAAAATCGAACGATGCTATTAGTTTAGCCAAAAAATAGTTTAAGTTCTCCTATGTTTTCTAGAGATCGGGATAGTACTAAATTTAAAACATGTGCATAGCAAGGAATAAAATTTGCCATCGGACATTCATCAATGACCTTCTTTTAAACACCACCCCCCTCGCCGGACATAACTGCGGCACCATCGTAGGATTGTCCTATTAACTTTTCCTTGCAGTCGTATGTTTCAAGAATTTTAAATATATGATGGGATAACTCATTTGCATTACGACTTGCGCTAACGTCAAAAAATCCAAGAAATCTTTCTTGTATACCATCCTCTGACAAGTACCGAAATACGGCACTCAGTTGTTCCCTATGACTCAAATCTGGTGTTTCGTCGATCATAATCGACACGAACCGAGCATCCTTGATTTCCGTTTTAATTTCGGATTTAATAACCGCCGCGATACTATGTATCAAATCGTTTTGAATATCGTTGGATAAAACTGTACTTGAAAACTGCTATAAATGGGATTCCATTAAAGTGTCATATATAGATAAAACCGCTTCGACATAATTGCCACGATTATCTGAACTAGACATTTCATCATGACCGCGAAATGCTAACTCCTGTCTGCCTAATAAAATGACCGTGTCAATAAAACGTTCCATTAGCTTCCGATTTTTATCTACTTTTTTATTATGAACAACGAAAGAATTTCCTAAAGAAGTTTCAATGCGATTCGTGCCGAATTCGTGTAGGGATAAACAACAACGAATATGTTTTTCTGTCTTAATATGTTTTTTCGAAGAATTAACTAAATTATTTATATCAGTGACACCCGTTCGGCTCCAAACACTGGCGGAGTTTGAAAAGAGAAGACAAGGAAACCAAAACATTTTATTAAGCTTGCAACTCCCAGTCAGCCACTTATATTTTTGGTATAAGGAAACATTAAAATGTGTCACAAAACCATCCTTCCTTTGGTAATTAATATTTATAAAAGGCATAGAGCGCCCTACGTCTATAACTTTTTTTTTATCAAGAAAAGATAGCTTACTAAAACTATTTGAATCCTCCAGGAGGAAATCAGTTAAACAGCAATCTACACTAATCAAAGACATTTCCAAAAAAAAATCTAAAACTGCACTAAAATTAAGAAGCTAAAATGTTTTTATCAGTAAGTTGGTAATAAAAGAAACTAAAAAATTACACATTAACCTTCACTTTCACATCTAACTTTTCACTATTTTAATTTAAGATTTTATCAAATTGGCTTTACAAAACACTAGATTTTTTCAAGTTATTGCACTTGTGCAACGCAGTCTGTCAATAAATTCCAACTGATTCTTAATTAAAATTTGAATTCCTGCTAAAAAAAAAAACAAGTGTAGGTATTTTATTTGACATGAACTTCTCTTAAGCGATATGCTGAATTTACTCTACTGACAAATTGCCATTATATTCTACCATATTTTATTTCATAAGACAAAAGTATAACAATACATTTGTAAAAACATCGAAGCATTAACTATCGCAAGAGAGAAAAATGAAAACTCAACTTCTTACATCAACACGCATATCAATATCAACATCAAATTCAAAATCAAGAATCAACCCACATAACAAATTCAGATATTATGTCATAAGAAAAAAGAAATAAGTCAAAGAACACCGTGTTATTAGACACAATGTTGCAAAAAAAAAACGAGTCAAACGTAGCACCTGCATTCCTGCAACATGTTGATATCTTCCGATTGAAACGCAATGCTAATAGCAAAAGGGAGAATGAAATGAAACAATTCCAAGTATTCAGCATAGAGTATGGTATTCAGCGTGAGATTTGGTTTATAAGACGAAATGTAGCGTCTTTTTCTTTGAATATAAAAGCGGGTGTTGAACAAAGAGGATCGGAACCGCAATGCTTGTGGAAGAAAGGGATATAAAACAAGTAAATAAGACGGAAAAATATTTTGTATTTTATTATAGAGAGCAGCGGTAGTTGAAAACATTTTACTAAGAGTATTTTTGTGACTCTTCGTTGGTTTGTTGTTTGTGATTTGTGGATTGTGGAATGTGGTTGAATCTTGATTCTTTAATGAAGTATGAAGATACAGACGAGAGGTAGAATGAAAATATTAAACTTATTCGATAGCTTATGTGTGAGTGTGTAGATTTTATTTTATAATTAAAATAAGGGACGGGTTTCATTTTTCATATATCTACTTGGCAGATAGTGCTTACTTTTGGTGGATTTTTAAAAGGGAAGACGGTAGGAATCGTGTTATATGGACGCCACGCCACTGCTAGGTTGTATTTTTTTCGGAGTATTGCAATTGTTTTTTTTTTTTTTTTTAATAAACACCAAAGTTTTGTCTTTTTAAAATTTTTCAAAATTATTTTGTATTTTTTCGAAATATTTTCCTCAATTTCTGTGAAAAAATAATATTTAGGAGCATTGCAATTGTTTTTTTTAAATTGAAACACCAATTTTTTTTTTTTTTAATTTTTAAAAATTGTCTAAGAACTCATAAAAAACTATTTTTTTCGGAAAAAATGTACTTAATTTTTTTTGAAAATAGTTTTTAGGTGTATTTCAATGGATTTTCAAAATTGAATAGCCAAATTTAATTTTTTTTAGTTTTTGAAAAATTGTCTGCTGATGAAAGCAATTTTTTTCCAAAAAAAACATGATTTTTTTCAAATTTTGCTAAATTGCCTTTATGTATCCCTATTTCAATTTCAATTTTTTTTTTTCAATTTAAATACATAAATACCTACTTAAAACAAAATTTAATTTTTTTCTAAATTGTATAGTTAGTCAGCTACCTACCTACAAAATATTTTTTTTTGGACAGAAAGGTACCTTTTTACCCAGAAATAGGTAGATACCTAGGTTGTATTTTTTTCGAAAAAGAAAGCTAGGTAGGTTGTAGGTAAGGTATTTGATTTGATTTGAAAAATTATTTTTAACAGGTGGGTGGTTAATATTTAAAATTAATGTACATACCTACCTACCGAATACATTCATATCTATGTATAAGTTAGGTACATATCTATATTTTTTTTAAATGTTTAAAAATTAAATGGCTTAATAGGTACCACCCTGTGCATACACACCCACCCACCCACCTACATCCCTACATTGATATTTACATAATATGTACCTAGGTATACTTCATACCTACCTAAATGTTAAAAAACAAATTATAAAGGGTCCGCCAAATAACTTCATTTTTTTTTTGAAAATGGCGCAAAACATTGAGTGTAGCTTCGGCTGTGTGGCACGTAGCGCCGTCCTGTTGAAACCAAATGTTGCCAATATCCTCTTCTTCAATTTTTGTGAACAAAAATTCGTTCAACATGGCCCGATAACGATCGCCATTGACTGTAACGGCCACTCCTTGCCCAATTATGCCTCTGGACCAAAATCCGCACCAAACAGTGACTCGTTTTGGGTGTATCGGCTTTTCAATGTATGCGTGCGGGTTTTCTGTGCCCCAAATGCGACAATTTTGCTTGTTTACTACCCGCTAAGATCAAAATGAGCTTCATCTGAAAAGATGATTTTTTTGGCAAAATCGGCATCTTCTCTAAGTCGATCGCAGGCCCACTTAGCGAAGCGTATACACAACCATATTCGTTCAGCGGAAGGATAAAACTAATGGCGAATTCCTTTCAACAAAAAATTCGAATTTTTTCTAAACAGAATCGAATTTTTTCTAAACAAAATCGATTCTTTTCTGTCAAAACAAATCTTGCGTTTTTAGCAAGATTTCACACTGATTTGCACACACACTATGAAGACTTGACATTTCTAATACGTCATAAATTGAATGTCACGGAATTTTTGGAGGACGAGTTGTTTATTTTTTGGTTGGAACGAATTCTACATAATTTAATAATAAATATTCAACAATATATTCAGTCAATACAGCTATAAAAATAATTTCTTGTGCGTTGTTCATTATCAAACCTTTTAAAAAAAAAGAAAAAGTAAGAATTAAAAGAAAAAAATAGAAGGAGAGGGTTGTATTTCATTGTTCTGACAACAATAAGGGGAGTAAAGGAGATAACTAAATCAGACATTTTTGCCATGACAACGACCAGAATATAGGAGAAAAATCGCTATATGTTTACATTTGTATGTAGGTATTCTATCGTTTATAATTTTTTACAAGGAAAACTTGAGTAGGTAGGTATTTGAATGTATAAGAATTAATTTGTTTCCTATTGCCAGGCTATAGGCATATGTTTATATATAGTTACTTTATGATTTTATTTTTCAGCACAATTTGAATTTGGTTTTTAATTTTCAGTTTTGATTTTCGTTGATTTTCAAAGCAACGTTGTTAAATTTCACTATAGCTTAGTGGAATACAACGCTGCTACATTTTGAATTATGGTGCATAGGTAGGTATACCCAATTTTCAAGTATAGTAGGTACATAGGTATAGCTACATATTTAATAGATTTTTGGTAAGCTTTTTTCACAGTTTGTTATTCAAAAAGAAGTTAGGTAATTGGAATTTTGAATAACAAAAATAATAATAATTATGTAGGTATTCGGTAGGCAGGTTTAATTTGTAAGTATGAAGGTATAGGTACATTATGTAAATACCAATGTAGGCATGTAGGTGGATGGGTGGGTGTGTATGCAAAGGGTGGTACCTATTAAAACATTTAATTTTTAAACATTTGAAACAAATGTAGATAGGTACCTAACCTACATACATAGATATGAATGTATTTGGTGGGTAGGTAGGTATGTACGTAAATTTTAAATATTAACCAACCACCCACCTATTAAAAATTATTTTTCAAAGCAAATCAAATACCTTCTAGGTACCTACAATCTACGTAGCTTTCTTTTTCGAAAAAAAATACAACCTAGGTATCTACCTATTTATCGGTAAAAAGGTTTCATTCTGTCCAAAAAAAATATTTTGTAGGTACCTGACTAATTATACAATTTAGACAAAAATTAAAAAAAATCAATTTTATTTTAAGTAGGTAGGTATCTATTTATGTGTATTTAGATTGAAAAAAAAATTTAAATGAAAATAGGAATACATATAGGCAATTTAGCAAGATTTGAAAGAATCAAATGTTTTCTTTTTGGAAAAAAATTGCTTTCATCAGCAGATAATTTTTCAAAAATTAAAAAAAAATTAAATTTTGCTAATATTTTTAAAAAAAATTAAAAAAAAAAACAAAAATTTGGTGTTTTAATTTAAAAAAAAAAACAATTGCAATGCTGTTTAAGATTATTTTTAAAAAAAATTAATTAAATTATTTCGAAAAAATTAGTTTTTTTGAATACAAATAATCTTGAAAAATTTTAAAAATACAAAACTTTGGTGTTTATTTAAAAAAAAAAAACAATTTTAATACTCCTAAAAACTATTTTTTTAAATAAAATTAAGTTAAAAAAGAGTTTTTATGAGCATAAAAGCTTAACTACATAAGCCCAAAAAGTACAAAAGTGAAAATTTTCAAACTCATTTTGGAATAGTTTTTCTGACTGGAAAACTTTTAAAAATGATGCAGAAAGATTAAATTTTGGTTAAAAAAAAAAATTGTATATTCTTTTTCACAAAACAACTGCGCTAGCGGGAAAAAAATATTTTTACTTTTGTACAAAAGTACTTTTTGGTTTATGTAGTTAAGCCTTAAATAAAATTTATTATTTCAAAATGAACTCTTAAGCTTATTCGCAAGCAAATAATCCCACTCCCACTCAAACACTCACTTAGTCGTTACTATAAGAAACACACCAACCTATATCCCCAATTTTACTAAAAAAAAAAAGGTCAAACTTATAAGAAAAAGTAAGACATGATTACCACATTTGTTAATTGTTTAGCATTTCAAACCGATTTCTTACAAAATTTAACTTAATTAAGTATTTCTAACTTGTGTTATCAGCATGTTTTTATTAAATTAAAGCCGAATGCAGAAAAATAATAGTCTTGTTTTAAATTTCCAGAACATTGATAATTAATTTTCAAGAAAAAACACATTAATTTTAATTAAATTAGGATACTTTTCTCCTCTTAAAGTCTAAACTATAAATTTGTCTGAATAAAAAACCTGACGCCACGTGAATTTAAAAATTAAATGAAAAACTGCACGTAATAAATTCAACAGATGATATTCAGGTATGATGGCAAACTTAAAACCTCTCAAGTTTCAGCTCAAACGGATTATTTTTTCTTCAGTTTTTAACTAATTTTTATATTTCGATGTTCAGCTCAATTTATAGAAAAGTTTAAACAAATTATTTACGTGACGTGAACTTCTGATTCATCAACAATTGCATTGTCTAAGTTTCAGCTCAATCTGATGGTTAGTTTTTGAATTTTACAACATAACGAACAATCATCTGTCAATACCTATCTATATACCTACCTAGATATAAATAAATACCTACATAATCAAAACTAACCTGATTTAACCTGGGGCTCCATTCCGCAAGTGTGAATAGTTTTCCGTGTACACTTTCTATTCACGCTCAAAATATGCGTGAGTAAATTTGCCTATCTCTGTACACTTTATCTGTCAAAAAGATTGCACCACACTCTTGCGGAATCGCATAATTTAATGTGTACACTGATTTTTGTGGACACAGAAAAAACTGACGCTTGCGGAATTGGGCCCCTGGTATCACAAAAATAACCTTAAATAGAGCCTTTCTAATATATTTATACCTATGTATTTACTTAACTTAAATCTCAACGGAAAACCTACCTACAAAAGCGTATAACATCCTTCGCTATACAATTCAGTCAAAAAGTATTCATTTACAACAACATTATTATTCCTAGTGGTAACCAAGTTTGAATAATTTGCATGCATATTATACATTTCCTCTTTTCCCACACTACGTCAAAGGCAAAAGGCAAAAGCCAAAAAATCGAGCCTTCTTTTGAACAATATTTATTTTCGTTCTTCCTATACCCAAAAAAAAAAAACAAACAAAAAAAAAACATTTTCCCCTTTCTATAAAAAATAATAAAAGCAAAAAGAACCCCTTCCTCTGCAACAAAACCAAATCCCATTCATAAAACAAAAAAGCAGAAAATTACTTCCTTGCCTCCCTCAAACTTTCATAAATTTAGTGGGCTCTCATTTTTGTATTAAAAAACTATTCTCCTTTGTTGGAGAATTCAAAGCCTCCACTTTCCCTTGCAACAAGTGTTGGCAACATTTGCTTTATGTGTCGCCGTATGGTAGCGCGTCGGTCGTTCGTCGCCATGATTGTACTATAGATTCTATATAAAGGGTTTTCCAATAAGAGGTGTTATTTTGATATTCAAAGAAAAATGGCATTTTTTGAGATAAATGATCGGATGTTTATTTCATTATAAAGAGGAAGGTATGCCGTTAATAATGAAACACAACATCAGCCAAATGGCCGCCACGACCACGCTTACAGGACCATATCCTTTTCATGAAATTTTCCATAACCAAATCGCAAAGTGGCTGCCCTATGTCCTCTATAGCCTCACGAATTCCATCTTTGAGGTCTTGAATCGACGCTGGGCTGTTGGCGTAGACCTTATCTTTCACGTGGCCCCAAAGGAAGAAGTCGCAAGGTGTTAAATCACAAGATCTCGGTGGCCAATTGTGATCACCTCTTCGAGAGATAACACGGTCCGGAAACTTTTCCCGTAAAAGATCGATGGTTTCATTGCTTGTGTGGCACGTAGCGCCGTCTTGTTGAAAGTAAACGTTGTCCAGATCAATACCATCCAATTCCGGCCATAAAAAATCATTAATCATCTCTCGATAGCGCAATCCATTGACCGTAACTGTTGCTCCAGCCTCATTTTCGAAAAAGTAAGGTCCAATGACCCCGCCGGACCATAAACCGCACCAAACAGTCACGCGTTGAGGATGGAGAGGCTTTTCAACAATAACTCTTGGGTTTTCCGAGCCCCAGATGCCACAGTTTTGCTTGTTGACGTAGCCTCCGAGGTGGAAATGGGCCTCATCAGTCAAGATGATTTTTCGATGAAATTCCGGATCATTTTCATGCATTTCAAGGACCCAATCAGCAAAGACACGACGTTGTTGATGATCAGCCGGCTTGAGTTCTTGTGTTAACTGAACTTTATAAGCCTTAAGACCCAAGTCTTTATGCAAAATACGGTGTAATGACGTTTGTGGAATGCCTAATTCCAAAGAACGACGAGGAATGGACAAACCTGGGTTTTCTTCAACACTTTGGGCTACAACAGCAATATTCTCAGTTGTTCTTGAGCGACGTGCACGGGTTTTATTCTTCACATCACTAACTTGTCCCAACAGCTCGAATTTGTCCACCAATTTCTGTATTGCGGTCCGACAAAGTGCTTCACGACGACCCAAAAATTTTTTAGTTTTACGAACCGTCTCTGCCAAATTTTCACCATTTTTATAGTGAATTTTAATAATTTCAATGCGTTGTTGAAGCGTGTATCGTTCCATTTTTATTAATGGCGTAGTTTCTACTTGTCAAATGTCAAAAAATGACAGCTTCAAAAGTGACAGCTACCGAAATAGCGGGCTATTCAAAATAACACCTCTTATTGGAAAACCCTTTACAAAGATCAAACACAAATTTGACAAAAAAAATAGCTTTCGCGAGTGAAAGACGTGTTAAAAACTTTCAGTGCATGTGATGAAAACTTCTCAATAATAATATTCTTTAAAAATATATGTGCAAATAGAAGTTCAAACAAATAAAATGCACCGTATAAGCTGGCTAATATCTTTTATTTATTAATTTAATTCTATTGGTAAAACATTTTTCTCACAACAAAAACAAACAACCTTAATAGTTTTGTGAATAATTTCTTGACGTTTTGCGTCAATTGCAGCTATAAAGTCACAAACACAATCACACCAAAACAAAATCGATTCTTTTACGAAATACGAATTCCTTTCAATTGACAGAAAAAATTCGATTCTGTGTGGAAAAAATTCGATTTCTTTTTTGAAAGGAATTCGCCATAATTATCTGTCAAATCAGACATGAGCCAAGTGTTACCATTCACGAAATAAGCACTAGTTGAAGAAAAAAAACGTTAGATGGCGGATACTTTATTATACCTACCGAATACCTATATAATTATTCATATTTTTGTTATTCAAAATTCCAATAACCTATCTTCTTTTTAAATAACAAACATAATAAAATACCTACGTGGCGCTGCGGGTACTACAAAACTGACATTATTGACTGTGGAAGCTAAGTAGGAAGAGAAAAAAGGCAAGAATAAGAATGAGAGAAGTATATTATTATGCGTCTGACAACAATAAGAAGACTAAGGGAGATAGTTGGAATAGATTATTTCGTCATGGCAAACAACAGAATAAGAGAGTTAATGCAATTTTTTTTGCTCTATGGACGAATACGATTTTTTGTTGCTTTGCTTCATAAGCCATAGAACACAGATTAGCCATATGAAGATGAGAATGTTTCGTACGTTTTACCCTCCAAAACCCATTTGTTTACATTGTTGTATTTGTAATTTCATCCCGCGTCGATGAATAGATGTGAATTGCAACAACAATTTAACCAGGTGTGTGAAGATCCCTACTGTCTATGTGTGAGGTTTTTTTTACACACATTCTCATTTTTTATCTGATAACTGCCAGTTCAAGCTTGTTGGCAAATTAAAATGGCTGCCGGGGATTCTCATCTTCATGTGGCTAATCTGTGCCATAGAATACGTATAGATATGGGTATGTATATGTTTTGTATAGGTATACCTTGGTAAAATTTTTAGGTAAATGAAAGTTAGATTTTCAATTTTTTGTGAAAATTTATATTATAGAAGCAACGTTGTTAAATTTCACTATATCTAAGTGGAATACAACTTTGCTATACTTCGCATTAGCTGCATAGAAATTTAAATAGATAACAGGTAGGTAGGTATTTATAGTAAGATATAGATTTTTTCTTCGTATAATTATTATTATTTTTGTTCTTCAAAATGTCATAAAAAAAGAACTTTGTTAGAACAAAAATAATAATAATTATGATGAATTAGGAACCTACCGCAATGGCCTTTTTTATAATTTGTAGGTACGTTATGTAGGCAAGTAGGTATAAGTATAGGAATAGGTATAGGTGTAGGTATAGGTATAGGTATAGTTATAGTTATAGGTATAGGTATAGGTATAGGTATAGGTATAGGTATAGGTATAGGTATAGGTATAGGTATAGGTATAGGTATAGGTATAGGTATAGGTATAGGTATAGGTATAGGTATAGGTATAGGTATAGGTATAGGTATAGGTATAGGTATAGGTATAGGTATAGGTATAGGTATAGGTATAGGTATAGGTATAGGTATAGGTATAGGTATAGGTATAGGTATAGGTATAGGTATAGGTATAGGTATAGGTATAGGTAAAGGTATAGGTATAGGTATAGGTATAGGTATAGGTATAGGTATAGGTATAGGTATAGGTATAGGTATAGGTATAGGTATATGTATAGGTATAGGTATAAGTATAGGTATAGGTATAGGTATAGGTATAGGTATAGGTATAGGTATAGGTATAGGTATAGGTATAGGTATAGGTATAGGTATAGGTATAGGTATAGGTATAGGTATAGGTATAGGTATAGGTATAGGTATAGGTATAGGTATAGGTATAGGTATAGGTATAGGTATAGGTAAAGGTATAGGTAGAGGTAGAGGTAGAGGTAGAGGTAGAGGTAGAGGTAGAGGTAGAGGTAGAGGTAGAGGTAGAGGTAGAGGTAGAGGTAGAGGTAGAGGTAGAGGTAGAGGTAGAGGTAGAGGTAGAGGTAGAGGTAGAGGTAGAGGTAGAGGTAGAGGTAGAGGTAGAGGTAGAGGTAGAGGTAGAGGTAGAGGTATAGGTATAGGTATAGGTATAAGTATAAGTATAGGTATAGGTATAGGTATAGGTATATGTATAGGTATAAGTATAGGTATAGGTATAGGTATAGGTATAGGTATAGGTATAGGTATAGGTATAGGTATAGGTATAGGTATAGGTATAGGTATAGGTATAGGTATACGTATAGGTATAGGTATGGGTATAGGTATAGGTATATAGGTAGGTATTCAGCTAGGTATTAAATTTTTTAAACAAGTAAAAAAAACGATTTCTGTTTTCGAATCAAATGCGTAGGTAGGTAGGTATGTATTTGTATTGTATTTTTCGAAAAAATAATTTTTATGTAGAAAGTTTTGGAAAAATTTAGTTTAGGTATACCCATTTTTTTTGTTTTCAAATCAAATATATCAAATATTTATGTTTTTAAAATTGTAAGAATTTTAAAAACATATCCCAATAAGTACATACATATATGGATTTAGTATAAAATTAAAGAATAGATTTATGACTTCAAGGTCCAGTTTTTCAGTGCGAGATTAAGGTTAAACCCAAATTATTGCATCAAATTTGGTGATTTAACTCAAGACAGTGTTGCCATATTCTTGTGGATGTATTATCATACATTTTGCTATTTTTTTATCATACGAGAGGTGATAATTCACACGGCAAAAATAAAATTCACAAGGAACCTTGCACAAATAATACGATTTCCTTGAGCTCCTTGAGATTTTGGTCAAACTTGACATTACGATGATAGCGAAGACAAAAAAAGTGGGTCTCTCAAAAACGTCCGTCTGTCCATTGTATATAAACTCTATAGTACTATCATGAAGAGGAACGAACGCGACGCCACCTGGGCAACCGCGGCCTTACTACAATCAGATGGTTTGTGCAAACTGAGGTGTCCAGTTTTAAGAGTAGGCAGAGTAGGAAATAATGGAATTGAAAGTAGGAGATAAAGAATAATTATTAAGGCTAAGGGAAAATTGACGATAGAGAAGAACCTATACAAAATGTATGGGAGTTCAAGGGGGACAGGGAAAAACCAAATTTGTTCTTTTTGCTCTTATCATTTTTTATAGAAAGGGGATAGTGTTTTTTTTTTGTTTGTTTTTGGGTAGGTATAGAAAGAACGAAAATAAAATAGTGTTCAAAAGAATGCTGAATTTTTGTCCTTGCTGTGACGTGTGTTTGGGAATAGAGCAAATGTATAATATCCATATATAGGTATATGTATGCTGTGACGTATGACTGAGAAAGTGAGAATGCCCTCAAATGTATAATATGCATGCAAATTGCTTAAACTCGGTTACCACTGAGAAAAATAATTTTGTTTTGAATAAATACTTTTTGACTGAATCTTATAGCGAAGGATGTTGTACACTTTTGTAGGTAAAGGTTTTCCGTTGAGATTTAAGTTATGTAAATACTAAATGATGTTATTAGAATGGCTCTATTTAAGATTTTTTATGAATTCAAGTTAGATGCCTTACATTAGGAAAGTATTTATTTGTATCTATATAGGTATGTATGTAGGTAGATATACACAGATGATTGTTCGTTTATGTTGTAAAATTCAAAAACTAACCATCAGATTGAGCTGAAACTTAGAAAATTGTTGAATCAGACGTGCACGTAAATATTTTTTTTTAAACTGTTCCATAAGTTGAGCTGATCATTAAAATATAAAAATTAGTTAAAAACTGAAGAAAAAATAATCCGTTTGAGCTGAAACTTGAAAAGTTTTAAATTTACCATCATACCTGCCTATCATCTGATGAATTTATTACGTTCAGTTTTTCATATAATTTTTAAATTCATGTGGCCATGAATTCAGCCAAATTTATAGTTTAGACTTTAAGTATTCTTATTTAATTAAAATTAGTGTGTTTTTCTTGAAAATTAATTATCAATGTTCTGGAAAGTTAAAACAAGACACTTATTTTTCTGCATTGGGCTTTAATTTATTAAAATGCACCGTATAAGCTGGCTAATATCTTTTATTTATTAATTTAATTCTATTGGTAAAACATTTTTCTCACAACAAAAACAAACAACCTTAATAGTTTTGTGAATAATTTCTTGACGTTTTGCGTCAATTGCAGCTATAAAGTCACAAACACAATCACACCAAAACAAAATCGATTCTTTTACGAAATACGAATTCCTTTCAATTGACAGAAAAAATTCGATTCTGTTTGGAAAAAATTCGATTTCTTTTTTGAAAGGAATTCGCCATAATTATCTGTCAAATCAGACATGAGCCAAGTGTTACCATTCACGAAATAAGCACTAGTTGAAGAAAAAAAACGTTAGATGGCGGATACTTTATTATACCTACCGAATACCTATATAATTATTCATATTTTTGTTATTCAAAATTCCAATAACCTATCTTCTTTTTAAATAACAAACATATTAAAATACCTACGTGGCGCTGCGGGTACTACAAAACTGACATTATTGACTGTGGAAGCTAAGTAGGAAGAGAAAAAAGGCAAGAATAAGAATGAGAGAAGTATATTATTATGCGTCTGACAACAATAAGAAGACTAAGGGAGATAGTTGGAATAGATTATTTCGTCATGGCAAACAACAGAATAAGAGAGTTAATGCAATTTTTTTTGCTCTATGGACGAATACGATTTTTTGTTGCTTTGCTTCATAAGCCATAGAATACGTATAGATATGGGTATGTATATGTTTTGTATAGGTATACCTTGGTAATATTTTTAGGTAAATGAAAGTTAGATTTTCAATTTTTTGTGAAAATTTATATTATAGAAGCAACGTTGTTAAATTTCACTATATCTAAGTGGAATACAACTTTGCTATACTTCGCATTAGCTGCATAGAAATTTAAATAGATAACAGGTAGGTAGGTATTTATAGTAAGATATAGATTTTTTTCTTCGTATAATTATTATTATTTTTGTTCTTCAAAATGTCATAAAAAAAGAACTTTGTTAGAACAAAAATAATAATAATTATGATGAATTAGGAACCTACCGCAATGGCCTTTTTTATAATTTGTAGGTACGTTATGTAGGCAAGTAGGTATAAGTATAGGAATAGGTATAGGTGTAGGTATAGGTATAGGTATAGTTATAGGTATAGGTATAGGTATAGGTATAGGTATAGGTATAGGTATAGGTATAGGTATAGGTATAGGTATAGGTATAGGTATAGGTATAGGTATAGGTATAGGTATAGGTATATGTATAGGTATAGGTATAGGTATAGGTATAGGTATAGGTATAGGTATAGGTATAGGTATAGGTATAGGTATAGGTATAGGTATAGGTATAGGTATAGGTATAGGTATAGGTATAGGTATAGGTATAGGTATAGGTATAGGTATAGGTATAGGTATAGGTATAGGTATAGGTATAGGTATAGGTATAGGTAGAGGTATAGGTATAGGTATAGGTATAGGTATAGGTATAGGTAAAGGTATAGGTATAGGTATAGGTATAGGTATAGGTATAGGTATAGGTATAGGTATAGGTATAGGTATAGGTATAGGTATAGGTATAGGTATAGGTATAGGTATAGGTATAGGTATAGGTATAGGTATAGGTATAGGTATAGGTATAGGTATAGGTATAGGTATAGGTATAGGTATAGGTATAGGTATAGGTATAGGTATAGGTATAGGTATAGGTATAGGTATAGGTATAGGTATAGGTATAGGTATAGGTATAGGTATAGGTATAGGTATAGGTATAGGTATAGGTATAGTATAGGTATAGGTATAGGTATAGGTATAGGTATAGGTATAGGTATAGGTATAGGTATAGGTATAGGTATAGGTATAGGTATAGGTATAGGTATAGGTATAGGTATAGGTATAGGTATAGGTATAGGTATAGGTATAGGTATAGGTATAGGTATAGGTATAGGTATAGGTATAGGTATAGGTATAGGTATAGGTATAGGTATAGGTATAGGTATAGGTATAGGTATAGGTATAGGTATAGGTATAGGTATAGGTATAGGTATAGGTATAGGTATAGGTATAGGTATAGGTATAGGTATAGGTATAGGTATAGGTATAGGTATAGGTATAGGTATAGGTATAGGTATAGGTATAGGTATAGGTATAGGTATAGGTATAGGTATAGGTAAAGGTATAGGTAGAGGTAGAGGTAGAGGTAGAGGTAGAGGTAGAGGTAGAGGTAGAGGTAGAGGTAGAGGTAGAGGTAGAGGTAGAGGTAGAGGTAGAGGTAGAGGTAGAGGTATAGGTATAGGTATAGGTATAGGTATAGGTATAGGTATAGGTATAAGTATAAGTATAGGTATAGGTACAGGTATAGGTATAGGTATAGGTATAGGTATAGGTATAGGTATAGGTATAGGTATAGGTATAGGTATAGGTATAGGTATATGTATAGGTATAGGTATAGGTATAGGTATAGGTATAGGTATAGGTATAGGTATAGGTATAGGTATAGGTATAGGTATAGGTATAGGTATAGGTATAGGTATAGGTATAGGTATAGGTATAGGTATAGGTATAGGTATAGGTATAGGTATAGGTATAGGTATAGGTATAGGTATAGGTATAGGTATACGTATAGGTATAGGTATGGGTATAGGTATATAGGTAGGTATTCAGCTAGGTATTAAATTTTTTAAACAAGTAAAAAAAACGATTTCTGTTTTCGAATCAAATGCGTAGGTAGGTAGGTATGTATTTGTATTGTATTTTTCGAAAAAATAATTTTTATGTAGAAAGTTTTGGAAAAATTTAGTTTAGGTATACCCATTTTTTTTGTTTTCAAATCAAATATATCAAATATTTATGTTTTTAAAATTGTAAGAATTTTAAAAACATATCCCAATAAGTACATACATATATGGATTTAGTATAAAATTAAAGAATAGATTTATGACTTCAAGGTCCAGTTTTTCAGTGCGAGATTAAGGCTAAACCCAAATTATTGCATCAAATTTGGTGATTTAACTCAAGACAGTGTTGCCATATTCTTGTGGATGTATTATCATACATTTTGCTATTTTGTGATCATACGAGAGGGCAAATTATCACACGGCAAAAATAAAATTCACAAGGAACCTTGCACAAATAATACGATTTCCTTGAGCTCCTTGAGATTTTGGTCAAACTTGACATTACGATGATAGCGAAGACAAAAAAAGTGGGTCTCTCAAAAACGTCCGTCTGTCCATTGTATATAAACTCTATAGTACTATCATGAAGAGGAACGAACGCGACGCCACCTGGGCAACCGCGGCCTTACTACAATCAGATGGTTTGTGCAAACTGAGGTGTCCAGTTTTAAGAGTAGGCAGAGTAGGAAATAATGGAATTGAAAGTAGGAGATAAAGAATAATTATTAAGGCTAAGGGAAAATTGACGATAGAGAAGAACCTATACAAAATGTATGGGAGTTCAAGGGGGACAGGGAAAAACCAAATTTGTTCTTTTTGCTCTTATCATTTTTTATAGAAAGGGGATAATGTTTTTGTTTGTTTGTTTTTGGGTAGGTATAGAAAGAACGAAAATAAAATAGTGTTCAAAAGAATGCTGAATTTTTGTCCTTGCTGTGACGTGTGTTTGGGAATAGAGCAAATGTATAATATCCATATATAGGTATATGTATGCTGTGACGTATGACTGAGAAAGTGAGAATGCCCTCAAATGTATAATATGCATGCAAATTGCTTAAACTCGGTTACCACTGAGAAAAATAATTTTGTTTTGAATAAATACTTTTTGACTGAATCTTATAGCGAAGGATGTTGTACACTTTTGTAGGTAAAGGTTTTTCGTTGAGATTTAAGTTATGTAAATACTAAATGATGTTATTAGAATGGCTCTATTTAAGATTTTTTATGAATTCAAGTTAGATGCCTTACATTAGGAAAGTATTTATTTGTATCTATATAGGTATGTATGTAGGTAGATATACAGAGATGATTGTTCGTTTATGTTGTAAAATTCAAAAACTAACCATCAGATTGAGCTGAAACTTAGAAAATTGTTGAATCAGACGTGCACGTAAATATTTTTTTTTAAACTGTTCCATAAGTTGAGCTGATCATTAAAATATAAAAATTAGTTAAAAACTGAAGAAAAAATAATCCGTTTGAGCTGAAACTTGAAAAGTTTTAAATTTACCATCATACCTACCTATCAACTGATGAATTTATTACGTTCAGTTTTTCATATAATTTTTAAATTCATGTGGCCATGAATTCAGCCAAATTTATAGTTTAGACTTTAAGTATTCTTATTTAATTAAAATTAGTGTGTTTTTCTTGAAAATTAATTATCAATGTTCTGGAAAGTTAAAAAAAGACACTTATTTTTCTGCATTGGGCTTTAATTTATTAAAAACATGCTGATAAACATAGTTAGAAATACTTAAATAACTTAAATTTTGTAAGAAATTGGTTTGAAATGCTAAACAATTAATAAATGTGGTAAGCATGTCTTACTTTTTCATATAAGTTTGATGGTTTTTTTTTTAGTAAAATTGGGGATATAGGTTGGTTTCTTTCTTATAGTAACGACTAAGTAGGTGTTTGCACCCAAAAAAATATTTCGTAAAATTGCTACGAAATTTTTTCGTAAATCTTTTTTTCGTTACATGTACGAAATTTTGTGAATTGAACAAAACTTTCGTAGCAAATATAAGATAGAAAGAATTCTGTGTTACAAACGATTCGTAAAATGCACGATAGCACTTTCGTAAACTCTTTTTCAAAGATTTTTAGTAAACTGTACGATAAATTTCGTCCAATCTACTGAATTTATACGAAAATGGACTAAGTCTAATATGCTTACTATTATATCTATTACCTTTACGAAAAGTTTCATAAAATTACAAAAATTGAGTTAAAAGTTACACATTATCTCGTAAAAAAAGTAAATATTTTGCTAAACTATTAAAGTATTCGTTGTTTGTTGTACCCAATCTTTACGTTCCTATACTTATTTATGTCCCATACAAAATATTTCGTAACGATACAAAATTTTTGTAAAACTATCGTTATATTTTTGTTTATAATATCTACGTGCATTTATGCCAACTCAATTTTAACAAATTATTGTGTGAAAAAAAACAAATATTTTGTAAAATTATTGAAGTTATGGTTTAATTAAAAATTGAGTAGGCGAATTCCTCCAGCTTATATGTGCACAAACATAATATGCATATATTATATGCATGTAGGTTGTATAGTTCTAGGTATATCTGTCGTTCTTATAAAATATTTCGTGAGACTAGAAAAAAATCGTAAAACTATCAAAGCAATTGTTGTAATTTATTTTTATATAATCTGCATGTTTCGACGCGAATGCGTTCGGTTGGAAAAACTTTACAAATTATTTCGTTAAAAAACATATATTTTGTAGAATTATCCAACTAATCGTTAAATTTGGTGTTGTTTCCAATATAGGTATGTATGCTTTATTATATAAATTTGTGGGTTCTTACAAATTATTTCGTAAGACTACAAATATTTAGTAAAACTATCAAATCAATTGCGTTACTTTTTTTAAAGAATCTGCGTGTTGCTACGAATGATTTTGTAAGACAACAAAATTTTGTAAGCTTCGTACAAATTTTTGATTTAAGTTTCTACACATAATTTTGTATTATTCACAAAATGTTTTGTAATCTTGCGATGAGTTTGTACCTAGGTATATCCGTATATGAACAAAAAAAGTAAAAATAATTAAAGTTAAAAAACGAGAGTCATTTGTGTAACAAACTTGGAAGTAGATAGTTGAAGTGTTTTTTGTATTTAAATTAAAAATAAAAAACGAAAAGAAGCTTTAGCTCAATATTTAATAGTGGTTTTATCAGTGAATATAATAACTTTGCATCATCTTATTGGTAACTAAGATATTTTTTATTATATACCTACCTATATACTATATTCATATTACATATACATACCTACATACTATTCCTGTAAACTAATTTCGTAATTTCAGCCACCATTTTTTAAAATGCGTTTTTACGTTTCTATACCGAAAATGTTTAAGAGTCATAAAAATGTTGTTGTTCCATATATGAATAAAAAAATTGTATGCAAAAGAAAGAACTACTAAAAAACTAATAATAATTATATTGAACGACGTTTTGTTCTCTGGATATTGGTTAAAACGCGTTTTTTTCAAAATGGCGGCTGAAGCAAACACAGCTGCGCAATTTTTTTTATACTCGGGAAACTCATCTACCCATTCTATTTCTAGTTTTCTATGTTTTTTTCATAAATATAAATAAATCTTAAAATAAATAAACAAAAACATATTAAATAAACAAATAAATATAAAATAAATATATACAAAAAAAATATATAAATAAAAATAAAGTACCTAAATTAAAATAAATTGAATTAAAAAAATAAATAAAAAAAATAAAATAAAAAATAAAATAAAATAAAATAAAATAAAATAAAATAAAATAAATAAAATAAAATAAAATAAAAATAAAATAAAATGAAATAAAATAAAATAAAATAAAAAACAAACGTAAGAAATAAAAAAAATAAAAAAAAAAAAACAAAAAATAAAGAAACAAAATACTAGAAATTAAAAATAAAAAAGTAAGAAAATAAAGGCTTGATTGAAGAAATCTTGTCCCATCATTTTACTTAATATTAATAGGTATACCTAATATACAATTGTTTTATCTTATTGGACTTTTAGCTGTGCTACGGTATTTAACACATATACATACATACAAACGTTTCATGTGCACCTTTGGCGGGAATTGTTTTCAATATTTTTCTTTTTTTGAGAAGCTTCATTCGGCACGTTAAAGCTCATTTGAACCTTTCTTTGTTGCCGATAGCATATTCTACACCCCAATGCTCCAATATTGGCGTTAATAATTCAAACAATTTAGCAAAAGAAAAAAATGCGCAAACAATTAATTTTTTATGTGAAAATGAAAAAAATAGTGCTGATAATTCTTTACATACATTCAGTTGGACAGGTATTTCTTCGAACCCAAATACTGATATTAATTTAGAGGAAAAAGGGATAGAATTCACCTTGAGTTTGCATAATAATAATAATTTCACAAGAAAGGATGTCATAAAAATTCAAAATAATGTGATGGAAAATATTATAAGCCCAATTATCAGTTCAGTTGAGCAATTTGTTCAAGAAATTTTAAATACATCGACTACTAATTCTGTTGAGCAACAATTAACTATATCACGGTTTACCGAAAAAATTTCACATCCGTTTCGTGCCTGTGGAACAGAGTATCAGTTGTTTACATGGCTTATAGAAAATGATTTCACTTGTAATTTTAATGAATTTTTAATAAACAAAGAGGTAGGAGAAAAATATTCACGAGGTGAAATATTGTACGACGAAGTTTATATTACCGGCGTTTCTATTCCACTCAAATTTCAATTCCGTAAAATATTTGAAAAAAACAATCAACTCATAAGCACATTAAAAGATATAGCAGACAAAAATGACGCAATAAACAACCATTTCCTCCAAGGCACTCTTTGGACAAAAAAGATCGAACCATTCGTAGAACAAGGGAAGACAGTGCTGCCATTTTTTTTGTACATTGATGATTCCGAAATTAACAATCCACTTGGACCGCATGCTAGTCCAATTACATTTATTTATTTCTCTTTTCCAATCCTCAAAAATTCAAATATATTTTTAGCTGCCACAATTAAAGGCCATGATTATAAAGAATATGGTAATGCACAATGTCTTCAGAGCTTAGTTAGCGAAATACAATACCTTGAAAAACATGGAATCTCTATTAAAACTTCATACGGTGATAGAAACGTGCACTTTCTTTTAGCACTTGTACTTGGAGACAATTTGGGTTTAAACACAGTTCTTGTTTTTTTGTCGCTTCTGTAAAGTTAAAAAATCAGCTACGCATACATTAAGCACTGAAAACTCAATTTTGTGTCGAAATCTTATCAACTATGAAACAGATGTTGCGGCCAATGATATATGTTCAACGGGAATTAAAGAAAACTGTGTTTTCAATTCTATTAATTCATTTCATGTAGCCACAAACTTTGCCGTTGATATAATGCACGACATTTTCGAAGGAGTTTGTCATTATAACATGTGCCATATCATAACTCATTTGATCAATAACAAATACCTTTCCTTAGAATTACTCAATATAAGGAAACACTTATTTAATTATGGTGAAATTGAAATTGGAAATATTTCACCACAAGTAACAGAATTTAATCTTTCCAAATCGCACTTAAAAATGACAGCCCGTGAAATGATGACATTTATACATTTTTTTCCATTGATGGTGGCTGATCTTGTCCCAGAAGATGATCATATTTGGCAGTTTCTGTTAAATTTTCTTGAAATTGTTGATATTCTTCTATCTTATGATATTTCAAACAGTATGGCCGAACGACTAAGATCTTTGATAAAACAACACCACACAGATTACGTGAGATTTTTCAATGATACGCTAAAACCAAAGCACCATTTAATGGTACACTACTATCAAGTAATATTGCAATCAGGCCCCCCCAGATATTACTGGGCATACCATTTCGAAGCAAAGCATAAAGATTTCAAGGCATATGCACGAAGTATTTCGAGCAGAAAGAATGTATGCGTTTCTATCGCAAAAAAATATCAGTTGAAATTTTCAAACTTTTTAAAACAACCAAATGAACCAACTTTCACAGTATCATCAAATCATATCATTTCTTGCTCAGATTATAATGAATTAATTTATAGATTATGTAACCAAAACGGAGTTAGTTTTAAATTTCGTTGCTATTCGGAGTGCATTTACTGTAATAAGAAAAATAAAAATGGCTATTTCATCAGTCAGTATCTTGATTCAACTTGTGTTTCGAATGTTTTAATTTATCAGATAGTTGCAATAGTATTGTTTGAGACATGTTCATCGGTACATTTAATTTGTAAGAAGAAATCAGTGAATAATTACCATAAACATTTTTCAGCTTATTCAATTGATCTATCCCACAAAGCCAGCACAGAAGAATGTTTCATTTTAGGTATCGAAGATTTATCTGGTCCACCAATAAATGTTCATAAAACTGCGCGAGGAATGAGCATGATTCGACCAAAGCAATATTGTTAAACAATTAAATAATGCTTTCTTAAAGTTACTTGTAATTTATTAGGATATTTATGTATATGTAATTTATTTGTATTTTTTTCTCTTAACTTAATTTTAATTCAGCAATTTCGAATCGGTATTACGTATGTATTGTATATGTTGCTATAGTTAATTCGTAAACCGTCACATCATGGACCCACAAGCACCTCATGCAAAATTTGTTCCGCATTCATCAATTGAAGGCCAAGATGCTTCCCACCAAGATTATTTTTGGGAACAACAGAACACGAATTCAACACCACACATCATTTATAATCAGCTCCTACAAACATATGGTAGTGTTGCAAGTATGAATGAGTTGGGCAATCTTCTTTGTAGCTGGAATTTAATTGAACTTTACACTTTTTTTAAACGTATGTATTATAATAATGTATACCTATGTATCTTTTTGAAATAATTTTTATTCATTATTCATTTTCATTGTGATAATTTTTTGTTTTAACAGGAGTAAAGTTCCTAAGCTGGTTATAGGTCAATGTTTATTCATATAAATATAATAACAATATATGAACTATAAGTAGGTCAAGTTTTGGATGATAAAGACCACGATAAACGTCAGTACCACCATTCTGTCTGTCTGTCTTTTCTGAAACGATTTTCTTCAAATATTTAACTAAGAGTCTTCCGCAATCAACTAAAACAGTTAAGTTCCAATTTTGAAAAATAAGCCTTCATATAAAAATTGGTTGTCAAAAATACACATTTTCAAGATTTAGATATGCAAAATTTTCCAAGGTTTTTGTATATTAAAAAATCGATTTGTTTTCTCCAAGATTTTAATAGATTTGATTCAAAAGTTCTGTTTTGAAAATTTAAACAACAGCTTTTCAATTTTCGAAAACGGATATATGAATTAGTTTTAAATTCGGTGTTTAGGTACATCTGTATGTATTTTGGTACTGAAAAATGTTTAACAAATTTTCAAAAATTAGGTACATATATAATGTTGTTGATATATAAACAAATTATTTCAACTATAAAAGCATAATTCATAGAGCAAGTACATTATATATAAGACCCTATCTTTCATTTTATTTGTATTTTTATTATCATGCTTAGGAACTTAACTTTTTTAAATAACATTATTTACATACATGTACCTGCACAATCACTTTATCTTCTTCTTAACCAAATTATTACAAAAATTTTGCAGAACAATATCTATTCATCGGAATTTTGAAAAATCTTTCTAAAGAAATGGCGCAGAATTTATTTCAAAATACTGATACACCACTTTGTGTACGAGCTGTGTTCTATTTTGAATGGTCACAGTGGGTAAAAACAATTCAAGAACATGAAACTTTTTTGACTCCAATAAATGATCATCTTAATTCAAATCAAATCAACGAAAATAAATTTTCCTCTGATAACGCAAATTTTGAAAAATCAAGAATTCTACCGATGTCTTCGATCAATCTTTTTGATATTTTGAAGTCAAATCCCTATGGAGAAAGTATATTGAATCTTAAACAAAATCAAAACTCAAATGAAACAACTCTAAACGATAACCTTCGCAAGCTTCTTTGCGACTCTATTTTACAATATTGTATTGAACAAAAGCGCGAACTCACAGTTAGTGACTGTGATTCCCTTTCAAAAGAAATTTGCAAAATTTTCCCTGGAGAACTCATGGTACATTATTTATTTATTACCTTTTCATTTTACATTCCATTATTCTCAATATTTATTTTCTCATATAATATGTTAATGACTGCTGTTCAATACTATATATTTGTTCCGCAGTAGAAGCTCGATATGTTTACTGTTTATTATTATCGTTAACTATTTACTAAAAAGATTTGTTTATGTATTCCTCAACATAAAATGGATTTTCAAAAACCAGTGGATGATAGATAGATTGTTATACATTTACATAATTCTTTTTAAATTCTGAAAAAAGTGTCTTGACTTCAGTAGATGACGGACATTAGAAATTTAAAAAATCCAAAGAATTCCTTTCTTATATCCGTGTAAGAAAGAAAACTTCTTTTATAAAAAAATGCTACCTATGGAAAGAAAAAGTCTTTAAAAGGCATGCAGGAATGAAAATTTTCTTTTTACCAAAAGCATCATCCATCATCTACTGATCATAAAGTTATTAGACTTAATTTCCTTCACTGTTTTTGTTTAGAAACAGTCTGCACTTAACTTGATATATTGTTGTTATACCGAGGCTCACAATAACGAGCTTCTACTGTTGCATATTAATAAGTAGTTATTTGGTATTAATCCTGGTCTGAAATAGAATGAAGCATTTTTTTTTTAGTCATACTATTTTTTTCCAAGAAAAAATGCTGCACCTCTTGGAAAACTATATAACAAGTACAGAAATTGAAAAAGTGAAATAAACCGGAGGTCATCTACCGAACAAACAAAAAAACCCAAACTTAAGATGTTTTCTGTGGCAGCGGATGAAGAGGAACACATCAGATCCTTGAAACACGACTACCTTGCAATGGCTTACGAAGAAAAAATATCTCGATGGCGTGCATGCACTTCGACCCGCTTGAATTCAATTGAAGAGACTCAAAATTCGTTTAAAAGTTTTCTTGATTTTTGGCCGCAATATAAAATGCCCGATGGTTTCCGCTTGGTACATACATTTTCGTTGGTTTCATAATAAGTACTTTCCTAAAAATAATATCATTAATTTTAGATTGAATCCGATTTTAATTTTAAATATGGTGCGAAGAATGAAGCAGTGGAAACAACCAGCAATTTTTGCAATTTAGTTTTGGATAATTTTTTTCCAAAACACTTGCACAAATTAAAAGATGACAAGCAACTGTTGGAAAAATTGTTGAAAGACAAAAATACATTGACAGAAGGTACGTAATTGTTAATTATTCAAATCTTTAATTGGTTGAGTGATAATTAAATTCATATTTTGTGATTAGATGCAATTTGTTCCATGGTCTTCCAACTGATCCAATCCCTCCTTCCTCCTTCACGAATCAGCAAAAAAATGGATAAAGTTTCTGGCATAAGTGGGCTCAAGAAAAAATTTTATTCCGTACAAGAGTCCCGAAACGCTTTCATGCTTGTATGCGCAACAGAAACAGAATACAAGCAATTGTTTGAAACTAAAGTTAGTGCGGAATTAAGCGTTCCCCCATACATTTCGCTTATTGGTTCACTGGAAGAACCAAGACAATATATGGTTGATTTTGATAACATCACATATAAGTTCTACAAGTTTTCAAAAGCAATTGATGTATGCTTTAAGGCATACTATGTTTTCAACATAGCACACCCAGAAGCTTGTCATAATATGTGGGACTTCATAAATAAGAAGTTTTACAAGCTGTCAGTTGGTGTTGAAACAAAAACAAAACCCGGAACCTATGCCCTTTTGAATGAAATAAAACGTAATAATTCGTATTCTTAAAAATCTAAATATTTTTTAACTACCCATTTTTTCATTATATTTACAGTGGCGGAAACAGAAATTGAACAACATGGTGATGGTGAATGATACTTTTTTAACTTATGCAGTTTAAGTATTTATGTGAAGTTATATATATATATCGCATTAATATTTCTTATTTATTAGTTTTATTTTTTTTATGACGCAATAAATGTTTATTATCCTATTAATATTATTAAATTATATTATTATATTATTAAATAAAAACTTTCATTTCAATAAAGTACCTACTTTGAAGACATACATAAATATTTTTTATTAAAACCAATTGAGAAACTCAAGATAGGAAAATACAAAACAGAAATTTCGTAGAATGCACAGAACGTTTAAGAATATTTCATACATTCTACGAAAATTTTCCATATTAAAAAAATTTCGTAATATTTTCGACTATATTTAACCTATTGAAGAATAAGAAAACAAAAATTTCGTAGAATGCACAAAATTTTTAAGAATATTTCGTGCATTCTACGAAAATTTTGCAACATTTCGTGAATTCTACGAAAATTTTGTAATTTAAAAAATTTCGTAATATTTACGAATATATTCGTATTATTGAAGATTAGAAAAACTTAAATTTCGTAGAATGCACAAAAAATTTGAGGACATTTCGTGAATTCTACGAAAATTTTGCAATTTAAAAAATTTCGTAATATTAACGAATATATTCGTATTATTGAAGAGTAGAAAAACTAAAATTTCGTAGAATGCACAAAACATTTGAGGACATTTCGTGAATTCTACGAAAATTTTGCAATTTAAAAAATTTCGTAATATTTACGAATATATTCGTATTATTGAAGATTAGAAAAACTAAAATTTCGTAGAATGCACAGAACATTTCGTGCATTGTACGAACATTTTCCTTATTAAAAAAATTTTGTAACATTAACGAATATATTCGTCCTATGAAAAAGTAGAAAAACAAAACATTCGTAGAATACACAAAATATTCAAAATAGTTTCATACTTCCACTAATTTTTATTTTCATAAATTTTGCGAAAATACAAAATGTGTAGTATCATTTACGAAAGCACTCGTGTTTTAAGAAAGTTTAGACAAAGAACATTTCGTAGATTGTACAATATATTACAAACTTAATTCGTATAATGAACCAGAGTATTTTTTTTAATATTTTGCAAAAATACAAAGGTTTGGTTATATTAACCAATGCATTTGTTTCTTTTTTTTTATTATAACATTTGTACAATACACGAAAGCCTGCTTGTACAATTGACGAAAATCATTCGTGGTTTTGCACCACGAAAGTTTCGTAAAATAAACGAAAATTTTAGTTATATGTACCAATTATTTTTTTGGGTGTGGGTGGGAGTGGGATTATTTGCTTGTAAATAAGATTAAGAGGTCATTTTGAAATAATAAATTTTTATTTTATGCTCACAAAAACTCTTTTTTAACTTAATTTTATTTAAAAAAATAGTTTTTAGGAGTATTGCAATTGTTTTTTTTTTTTAATGAAAACCAAAGTTCTGTCTTTTTAAAATTTTTCAAAATTATTTGTATTCAAAAAAACTATTTTTTTCGAAATATTTTCCTTAATTTCTGTGAAAAATAATTTTTAGGAGCATTGCAATTGTTTTTTTTTTTAATTAAAACACCAAATTTTTGTGTTTTTTTTAATTTTTAAAAATTGTCTACTCATGCAAACAATTTTTTTCGGAAAAATTGTACATAATTTTTTTTGAAAATAGTTTTGAGGTGAACCTATGTATTTCAATGAATTTAGTTTTTTTTTGGGTTTTGAACAATTGTCTGCCGATGAAAGCAATTTTTTTCCAAAAAAAACATTTGATTTTTTTCAAATTTTGCTAAATTGCCTATATGTATTCAATTTTTTTTTCAATTTAAATACATAAATACCTACTTAAAACAAAATTTAATTTTTTTCTAAATTGTATAATTAGTCAGGTACCTACCTACAAAGTATTTATTTTTGGACAGAAAGGTACCTTTTTTACCCAGAAATAGGTAGATACCTAGGTTGTATTTTTTTTTCGAAAAAGGAAGCCAGGTAGGTTGTAGGTACCTATTTTTTTTTTTTTTAATCAGCGCGCATTAAAGGGATTTTGACTACCCTTAAAATGTTTTAACACAGTGCGAGCGTTAGGAAAATAGGGAAGGATTTAATAGGAGATACCGATGCACATTGGTTTTGAATTTCTGAATATTAAAATGGGAGGTAAAAATAGAGCCAGGCAAAGCATTCCACATTCTTATAGTGCGGCTAAAGAATGAATCTCTATACTTGAAGGTACGTCCGAAGTTGGGCTCAAGCGTAAACTGATGAGCATTCGTAAAAGCGCGAGTATTACGGTTGTATTGTTTTAGGGGAGGAATGCAGTTGGCTATTTCACTAGAACACTGTTTGTAGAAGTAGCGACAAAATAGAGAGAGACATGAAACATTACGGCGGTGTTCCAGGGTTGTAATTGTTTCTGTTACACTTATATCACCTATCATTTTTAAAGCTCTTTTTTTAATTCTATCCAAAAGATTCAGATGATTTAAAGGAGCACCTGCCTAAATGTGAGAGTTGTACTCCAGCTTTGGACGGATAAAGGCTTTATAGATTACAGCCAGATCAGAAGGGGAGACAAATTTCTTGCATCGCCGAAGAAAACCTAAACATTTAGCAGCATTTTTGGCGACGTTGAATATGTGGTCATTCCACAAAAGGTGGTCTGTGATGCACATACCGAGAACTGAAAGCTGTTCGGTTTCTTCAATACAAGTACCGCTCACGGATAGCGGCATGAGGGGCGGGTTCCGCTTCAACGACAAGAGACAGCATTGAGTTTTTGAAGCATTAAATTCTACGCGGTTTTTGATTCCCCATTGGACAATGCTGTCGAGATCAGAATTTAATGAGCTTATCATACGCTGCCGCTCTAAATCCACATCCGAAGGACATGGATGTGACTCTAGAAACGAATATGAAAAGCTGAGGGTACTGTCGTCAGCAAAACAATTTAATGGATTAGAAGTTTGAGAAAGAAGATCATTGATGAATATCAGAAAGAGAGTCGGAGACAAAACGGAGCCCTGGGGCACACTAGCGTTTATTTTGTGAATATCAGACTTAAAACCATCCAATACGACTTGTATTGAGCGGTCCGAAAGGTTGTTTCTAATCCAACGAAGAAGAGATTCATCAATACCAAAAGCACGCATTTTCGATAAGAGAGCTTTATGCCAAACTCTATCAAACGCTTTTGAAATATCAAGTGCAATAATCTTACTTTCACCAAAACGGTGTAAAGATTTGTTCCACTGTTCGGTGAGATATACCATCAGATCACCAGTGGACCTTTTGGTACGAAAACCATATTGCCGGTCATTTAGAAGCTTTCGTTCTTCAAGATATTTCTTAAGCTGATGATTACTCAGCGTTTCCATGACATTGGAAAGAAGGGACGTAAGTGCATTTGGACGATAGTTGGAGGGTGAAGAAGATTCGCCTTTTTTAGGGACAGGCTGGACAAATGCTGTTTTCCACCCACTCGGAACGAGACCAGTAGAGTAGGACAGATGGAAAAGCTTACGCAGTGGTTTTGCCAGCGTAGAAGAATACCTCTTCAGAACAATAGGAGGGATACGATCCGGGCCAGCGGATTTGTGCACATCAAGGTCCTTAAGAACTCTTGCAACTGCACGAGTGCGAAAGAAGATTCGTCCCATGAAATCATTAGCGCTCTCAAGTACAGGAGGAGTCATAACACTTACTGGCAACGTCGAATTAACAGCAAACTATGCTGCAAGCAAATTGGCTTTCTCTAACGAGCTAACAGCAGGGGTGTCATTGAAAACGAGCGTTGGAACTGAAGACGAAGTAGTATTTCGTATTTGTTTTGCAAATGACCAAACATTTTTACTACTTTTGGGACATTGTAGTATTTTTTGCCTTAATTTTTGGTCATGCAAAAATTTGGTTCTTCGAATATGGACGTTACAGGTCTTTCTAGCTTGTTTGAACTTATTCCGGTTTTCCTCAGTGGGGTTGGCCTTGTAACTACGGAAACTTACTTCTCTAATCCGGATGGCTTCTTTACAGCTCGAATCAAACCATGAGTTTTCTTTTGGTTTGATAGATTTTTCCCTATTCGGGATAAAATTTCTCATTCCAAAAAGAATTAAATTTGCAATCATATCTGCGCTGGAGTCTACGTCACTACCGAGGAAGCATAGTGACCAGTTAAAGTTTTTGAAGAAGTCATTGAGACCGTCCCAGTTGGCTTTCTCAAATTGCCAAACGGTTCTCTTGGGGGATTTTTCTTTAACTGGATTTATTTGGCATGAGAAATTTGCAGATATGACACAATGGTCTGACGTGCCTAGAGGCGATGATACACTGATAGTGTATTTACCAGGGTCAGAGGTAAGAGACAAGTCTAGAGTGTTGGCGGTTTGACCTGCAACGTCCGGTATTCGCGTTGGCTCGTCAACAAGCTGAGTCAGTTGGTTAAACTCAGAAAAGACCTCGACATACCTTCCTTTGGGTGTTGTCTAGCCTGAAAAGTGAAGCCAACTAGAATTGTGTACATTAAAATCGCCCGCAATGACGATTTCAGTGTGAGGATAATGGGAAACAATTCTTTGAATAGAGTCGGACAGAGCATCAAATTCGTTAAAAGTTGAATTTCTGTCCAAATTTGGGCTCCTATAAATGAAACACGTGTGTATGATGTGCTTATTGACCGAAAATTTTAACCACATGAAGTTAAAGTTTGTGTTTGAGCACAAACCATATTGTGGTTGGAGTTGGTACGCAACATCTTTTTTTTATATAAACGGCGAGACCATGATGGGGAAAGAACAGTGGCACTAAGCTGTACCCATATAGATTAAATTCTGAATGGTCAGAATCTGCACCTATCTGGGTTTCACTCAGTGCCAAAACAGCTGGCCTTTTTTGCACAGTATAAACATACGTAGCATAGAAATTTTTCCTTAGACCACGAATGTTACTAAAGTCCACTCTAAATTCACCAGCCATTTAAAATATTCAAAAACACTAAAACAGACAATTAACTAAGTAGAGTGTTTCTTCTAGATCCCAATTTGAACTTTTCAATAACAATTTGTCACTAGTGTTATGCGTTAATGACAAAATTGTATTGATCCGTCCCTGGTTAACTAGAAAAAAACAAACTACTATCTATATGACCTCTTGTTCAGCTTGGCCACTGCAAGCACTGTATAATGCATGGGAGCCACACACTACACAATGCCTACAACGGTCAAGTAAAACTTGAGTGTGAGAGATGTAGGGGAAGGAAAAGGAAGGATAAAACACTCGAAGCTGTTTTGTTATCTGTTATTTTTTTTGTATGCTGGATTTTGTGCACTGAAGTGGGTAAATGCACTAGCACTGATTAATTTTTTTTTTTTTTTTTGCGCGTAGCGGGTAAAGGTTATTGTTGTTTTTTTTTTGGTTGATTTTTTTTTTTGATTTGGTGTTACACTGGTGGTGGGTTTTTTTAATTTAATATTTTATGTTGGGTTATTTAAATTTATTTAAGTTGGTGATTTATTGTAATTAAACACAAAAAAGGGAACAGAGAACAGATTTGACAAAAACGAGGGACTTTAACTTCCGACAGACACTCTCACGAGGACGTGTGCAACCGATGGAAGGCGATTCGGCAATCAAATACCTATAAGGTATTTGATCTGCTTTGAAAAATAATTTTTTATAGGTGGGTGGTTGGTTAATATTTAAAATTAACGTACATACCTACCTACCGAATACATTCATATCTATGTAGGTTAGGTATCTACCTATCTATATTTTTTTTAAATGTTTAAAAAATAAATGTCTCAATAGGTACCACCCTGTGCATACACACCCACCCACCTTCATCCCTACATTGATATTTACATATGTACCTAGGTATATACCTTCATACCTACCTAAACGTAAAAAAAAATTAAACTTACCTACCGAATACCTATATAATTATTATTTTTTTTGTTATTCAAAATTCCAATTATGTACCTATACATATCTTCTTTTTGAATAACAAACATAATAAAATACCTACGGTGAAAAAAGCCTACCAAAAATCTATTTAATATAGCTATACCTATGTACCTACTATACTTGAAAATTGGGTATAACTGCCTATGCACCATAATTCAAAATGTAGCAACGTTGTACTCCACTAAGCTATAGTGAAATTTAACAACGTTACTTTGAAAATCAACGAAAATCATCAAAACTGAAAATTTAAAACCAAATTCAAATTGTGCTGAAAAATAAAATCATAAAGTAATTATATATAAACATATGCCTATAGCCTATAGAAAACAAAAAATCTATTCTTAAAAGAGAAACGTCAAAATCTTTTGAATTATGGCGAATTCCTTTCAAAAAAGGAATCGAATTTTTTCTGTCAATTGAAAGGAATTCGTATTTCGTAAAAGAATCGATTTTTTTTTGTGTGATTGTGTTTGTGACTTTATAGCTGCAATTGACGCAAATCGTCAAGAAATTATTCACAAAACTATTAAGGTTGTTTGTTATTGTTGTGAGCAAAATGTTTTACCAATAGAATAAAATTAATAAATAAAAGATATTAGCCAGCTTATACGGTGCCAATTTGTTGGTGCATTTTATTTGTTTGAACTTCTATTTGCACATATATTTTTAAAGAAAAGTTTTCACTTGCACTGAAAGTTTTTATCACGTCTTTCACTAGCGAAAGCTATTTTTTTTGTCAAATTTGTGTTTGATAATGAACAACGCACAGTAAATTATTTTAATAGCTGTATTGACTGAATATTTTGTTAAATTATGTAGAATTCGTTGCAACCAAAAAATAAACAACTCATCTTCCAAAAATTCCACGACTTTCAATTTGACGTATTAGAAATGTCAAGTCTTCATAGTGTGTGTGCAAATCAGTGTGAAATCTTGCTTAAAACGCAAGATTTGTTTTGACAGAAAAGAATCGATTTTGTTTAGAAAAAATTCGATTCTGTTTAGAAAAAATTCGAATTCTTTGTTGAAAGGAATTCGCCATAAGTCTAGACCACAAAATTTTATTTGCTTCTCCTAATTGTCATGACGCGAACAGCTGATTCAATTATCTCCCTTACTACCTTTATTAATATAGGAATGGAAAATAATACAGCCTTCCCTTTCTCGTTTGCTCTCTTAACTGTGCTCACAGTATTTTATTTAAAATATATATCTAATCCTCTCAGTCTGCAACGTAAATTTTCTCGACTACAACGCCACCAGTACAACCGAGGCCCAAGTAAAAAAAACAGGTGTGTACTGATGTACACGCGCTAGAAGTAAAACTTCCCGGCTGAACACAATGGGAAGTCGCTGCAGCCAAACGAATCGCTATAGCAAAATCTGTCAGTAAGATCGCTCACTCATGTAGCAAACGACGTCTACAATGATGTAGCGCAGTTCCCCATGGCTTACTTTCATTAGAAAGAGAAAAGTATAGAACGGTCCTACATGTTATCTGAGATGCAGCATGAAGCGAGCAGCAAAAGTTAAAAAGTTAAAGTTGAGTCAACTTTTGCGGCAGTAACTTTTCTTGCTGCAGCTGCAACTTCACATTGCAGCGCTGTATACTATTTGCTTACCTTTCAACTTTGACATTGCTACGTGCTGCCGCTGCAGCTTCATCATTGTACTTAGCTAGTTCTTTTCTCTCAAACATAGTCATATTCTAACTTATAAACGTACAAACATTTTGTTTAAAGCAACAAAATAAATAATTAAATGAATTTACAAATTGGTTAGATATGACGATTTTCGCTTAGCCATTAGAATTGTATAGGTCCATGTGCTGTCAAGCTTCATGGTGGATTTACATTGATCTTTATGCGAGTTCTGCAAAAAAAAACATGGATGAAAGATGTAAAAGTTACATTTGTTGAATAGAGAGAGAAGACCACAATGCAAAGATGTTAATAGATAAAGATTATAGGAAGTGCCATTATGCAGATATGAAGACGTACACGTTCATCTTCATGGTATACTCTTTCACTCATCCGTTCTTCTTTTCTTGAAATTTTCAGATGCAAATACATGTAAATCCATCATCAAGTGATTCGAATCATGTTGAATTTTAAGACTCCTTTTACAAGACAGCGAATTTTAATCTTTGTTTCTCTTTTGGTTTCCTTCTAATTGCAAATACCTTTTACAAGACAGCAATTTTGAATAAAAAGAAAAATTTGTGTTACGAAAAAAGACAGAATAAATGAAAAATACACAAACGAAGGAAAAAAAGGAAACCTTAATTGGGCACGTTCAATCACAAAATCTGAAAATGCAGATCTAAATTTCAGTCGGAAGTTGTGTCAAATTCTTGCATTCACCTATATTTCTTACATTAAAGCCTAGTACGCAGATCGCGCTAAATTTTCGTTTTCATACAAAATTCTCTTCAAAATTTAGCCAAGCTAAAATTAAGCCAAGCGTTTTAGCCGAGTGGTAAGCAGCTCCAGCTAAAAAAATCAAATTTTTGTTTCTTACTGTACATAACTTTCTGTCAAAATTAGCGCACGAAATAATTGTTCGGCACATTAATTCTCGAGCAAAATTTTGAAGGTTTCTATAATTCTTGAATTTTTGTGAATTTTGCTCTGTGAAAATAAAAAGTGACGTGGATAATATTTGGAAACAACTTATTTATCTCAGTCAAAGAGAAGAATCCATTTTATTTGCTTAAAATTACTTGAAATATGAACAAAAAAATTCTTTGAAATTGGTAAATATAAATTTTTCAGATAACAGCTGCTCTCTGTGACATATTCTCAACAACGCTCTCATGCCAAAATTTAGCTAGGGTCTTAGCTGATGTTTGGGGAGAAAAGTGGGTGCTAAAATTTAGCGCGATCTGCGTAATAGGCTTAAAACGAAATAATAAAGAACTTTAATTATATTGGTAAATTAAAAATCGAACGTGAGTATTTTTGGAGATGATAGCTGTATTTTATTTTCCCCCAGATCTGATCTGGATTGGATTTGCATACAAAAATATATTAGAGGATAAATATGGAGTGCTTGTTTTTATTCGAATGTAAAGCTTTCATAGGGTTCGCTGTTCAAGTTTCGGTAAGTTAAAGGCACTCAGTTGTCTCTTAGAGGATATATATATATACATATCCTATAAGAGTTTTCTGCACATTGGAGAAAAAAACTAAAAAATCCCCTAAGACTTTATTTTACCGAAAATGAAACAGCGCTCCCTATCTAGGCTTCAGGCACTTCAATGATTAGGGATAGAAACAAGAACACGAACGGCGACATCTCGTCCCGCTCATGTCTCGTTTTATTGTGGCCAGTTGCACCAAAATCCACTAAAACCAGTTTTTGCTAAAATGCTTGTAAAATGTATGGGCCTCATAAATTTATTGGGTTGCACCAATGCCTTTCACTGATTTTTTAGCTAAAATGGTGTTTGGGAGCCATCCCTGTATTTTGTCAGCTGATTTTTAAACTGAACGAAAAAGTTTCACTCGTGTAAGTAAGATAGCATGCTAAGAAAATGCTATTAATATTAATACCAAGCAGCGAAACTGTTCTAGCAACACCTTTGAATCCAATGGGCACCATAGTACGAACGTTTGTAATGCGAATATTTTTTTTTAAATTGTAATTTCTAACTTTCAAATGTCCTGTCAAAAGTGAAATGTCTTTTTTTTGTGTAGATATTTTCGTTAAAACTCGCTTTTAAAATTTATCTGGAGGAAAATGGCATTTTAGTGTATTGGCTTGTTTATCGGCCTTTTAAAACTAAAATTGGTTGGTGCAACCGATAAATGCCATTTTAAAATTTAACGAAGCAATAAATTTTTAAAAAGCGTTTGGTGCAACTGGCCATTAGACTGCTTTTACACGACAGCGATTTTTTATCTTCGGTTCTCTTTTGGTTTCCTTTTAATTGCAAATACCTTTTACACGACAGTGATTTTTAATGAAAGTTAACTTTGTGCAAGTGAAGGAGTATCATCTCTCTGCACTCCTTACACCACTTGATTAAACGAAGTTATCACAGTGGACGATGAATGAAAATAAAACACTCGAACAATGAGGAAAAGCATAAAGAAGAATGAGCGATAGCTCTGCAATTTGTTCAAATTTAGCAATTTTGTCTACTTCGGCCACCACATACGTCCCTCGCCCACTTGCTTAAAAATCGCTAAAAGAAATCATTTAAAAGCAGTCTTATCGCATCTATTTTGTTCGTGTATTTATGGATTCTTCCAAATGCATGGCAATGTTGTTTTAGATTTGTCAGCGAAATTAGGATTCCTAGCATTTGGCAATGCTGATTTACGTTTGTCAACTAGTTAGCTTTGTGTTTTTCGTGTTTTTAATATTTTAGGTAAATTTATTTGTTTATTTAAAGTAGTTAGTTTGTTAGTAAAGTTTAAAAAAAGTGTTTTGTGTCATTAATAATTGAGAATTTAATAATTTAAATTAAAAAAAGGCCAATTAATATGTTTGTTTGTGTTTTTTTAATAATTAAAATGGTTTTAAGTTCGTGTGCTTGTTCTTTGTTGCTTTCAATATAAAAAAAAAACTATTTTCGTGCGCTTTTTTAATGAAATTATTTGTTTAAATGTTGTGCCGGTTAGCTTGTGTGATGTTTTTGCTAAAAAAACATTATTTTTCGTTTTAGAAAGATGTTTTTTTAAATATTTATTGAAGGGTAAAAGTTTTTATATAGAGCTATGGCAAAATCTGTCGCGAAAAATTCTGTCGAATTTTGACAGATAAGAAGTGTCTGTTTGACATGTCACTGACAGCCCCATATGAACATTTTTACCCCCAACGCCGGAAAAGAAGTTTTACTTCAAAAATCTGTTCCATGAGAGTACTTTAGAGTTTATGGTATTTTATTTGAAATATATATATATTCCTCTCAGTCTGCAACGTCAATTTTCTCGACTACAATGCCACCAGCACAACCGAGGCCCAAGTAAAAAAATCTGTTCCATGAGAGTACTATAGAGCTTATATACAATGGAGAAATGCATTTGGCCCACCTGAGAAGCTAGAAAGGCTTTTAATCAATCATGTACAGGTTGATCGGAGATACTAAATGTCTTTCCAAAAAGCTTTATAGAAACAAACAACAACCAGAATAATAAATGTGGCAGGTAATAACCTGTCCTTGATACATGCTACTGTTTGTGTGAGGAAGCACTGGGAAAGTATACAAGGGCTTGCCGCTATGAGCTTCTATTTGTTACAGGAAGCCTTGAGATGCAGATAAAGACTTGTTGCTACAGGCTACTTCATTCAAAGGGAAGCAGTTCATTTCAAAATACTGTTTTCGATAGAGACATTTCAGAGCACTTATAAGACCTTATAAAAGCCTTGTATAAGCTTATTGGAAGCTAAGTATAAATAATATGAAAAATGAGTTAAATTCTTTTATGGTATATTTTATTTCTTCGTTTTCTTCAACTTTTTCATTCAAGCTGAGATTAAATTCTGTAATAAAATGTATAATTATTATTTATAACAGAAAACAATTTTACTTACTTCATGAACTTTTTGGGATTTGAACCTAGGATGTGCTAGTTGAGAGGCAGGCACCTTATACATCAAGCCAATTTGCTATATGCTAACTCTTTACCAAATTTGAAGTAGTTGGCACCGAAAAAAGCTTTCCAAGAACTTCGTTGAGGCTTACTGATAATATGAACTAGTTTAAAAATATGGTGACCATCGACCTTTTCTTTGCAAGTGATTGCATTTTTATATGTTTGCTAATCAAACCTTCTTCTTCATAATCCGATGAATACGTTGCAGCAATCAAGCTTTGGGTGTGGGAATCATAATTTTGTATATCATATTTAATATTACCAAATTCAGAGTTCAGCTGACTTTTGTTTTTCTGGTGTCGCCTTGCGCCTGTTGTTGGCTATTCGTTGTGTGTATAAGAATAAAATGTTTTCAAGTGTGATTTGGAATGAAAATGCATAAATGAACCAAATCTGTAGCAGCTATAAAATTCAAATATACTTTTTCTCTTTGTGAGCTGTTTTGACTTTTAACAGAAAATGTATCCATCTGGTTTGGTCGTTCGCAAACATATCGGATACTAAAGTATCTCATGTCGAATTCCTTTCAACCAAAGAATCAATTCTGTTCAGATTTTTTACTTAAAAACAATTTTCTGTCAAAACAAATCTTGCATCTTCAGAAAGATTTCACACCGATTTGCACACACATTTAAAAAATTTTGCATTTCTAATACGTCAAATTGAAAGTCGGGGAATTTTTGGAAGCAAATTATTTTTTTGTTGCAACGGATTCTCCGGTTCCAACCAAGACAGCAAAATACTTGCGAAAACACAGCGAAAATATTGGTGGACAACTTAACCAATTGCAAAAAAAAACAACAGCGCTCACAAAATGAATGAACCATAAATAAAAACAAACCAAATATAACTCAATTTTAATTTTTGCGCACATAGTTAATGCTCCAAACAATCAATTCAGTGCGAAAAAAAATTAGAAACTCTTCAAAATAATCTGCTACAATCATTTCACTCATAATAGGTACATATAAAATAATTAACTATTTTCCATTGGAGAAAAATATAGATCTTTTTTTAATGTTTACTCAACAAAAATGGTTTTTCTGAACTTCGCCTCTTCTATAATCTAATATTTAAAACAAACAAAATGCCTATTGCTTTTCATTTAAAAATGAAAATACATATAATTTTATTAATTTTAAACAAAATTTACACGCACTCTAGCATTGTTGTATATATTTCAGTGTTATACATATGTACTTTTTATTAAGTTCTGTTTATATAAAATATATAAGAAAAAAGTTTACAATTTCTTTACGTGGCACTGATATACCAATATATAATATAATATAGATATAATGTGGTCACCGCATTCATGAATTATTCTAGCTGGAATTTTTATTTTCATTGGCTTTCAAGTTCTAACATGCGAAGTATTTACTTTTCGTACCTATTGTCTCAGCCCCAGAGAAAAAAATGTCTTGAGAAATTGCCTTAACTGACATCGTCTTAACTGACAAAGCTTTAAGCTACAAAAACCAACCGCCGCGCGCCAGCCGTAGCTAACAAAGATAGAAAAAGCAGGAGGTAATGAACACGAACACGCATCTCTTTCTCTCTGTTTCCATTTTTGTTCCTGCAGTCTATTTCCCCTTGATTTATTTTATTTTTATTTGTTGCGTTTCGTGGCCTTCCTCAATTCTCATGTTCTATGTGTGTTGTTGTTGTATTCAGTCTGTTCTGGCCCTGTACAGTGTACATTGGTTTGGCAGGCGTCTATTTGGCTGGTGTTTGTTTTGTTTTTGTATTTCATTTTTTGTCAGGAGTTTGCGGGTTTGGATTTCGTAAAGATCTTTTTGTTTTGAATTGGAACTTTCTTTGGTAGAGAAATGATGAATGATTTTCGCGTAAGGAAATTTTGAATCGATTATAACTTTAGTTCAACTGATGGGATCCCTTTAAATAAAGGAAAATAACAAACAATATTTTGGAAGATATAGGAAGATATTTATAATTCGATAGATTTTTATACAAACATATAAACAGGGTGAGGTGGACACAAGATAAATTTGTATTTTTTGTGAGTAGGTATGAAGGAATAGGTAGATGTACCTAGATAGGTACTTTTCTACTTATTTTAAATACAAGATAAATTTGTATTTTTTGTGAGTAGGTATGAAGGAATAGGTAGATGTACCTAGATAGGTACTTTTCTACTTATTTTAAATACAAAAGTTTGTGAAAAATTTCAATATTTTGATAAGCTAGGTACCTATTTGGGTAGATGCTAAAATAATGGGTGGTATCGAAAATCAAATAAATGGGGGAGAGTACGATAACTTTGGCGCCAAAAATTGATAATGGTTTCTTGTAGAAGGGTCAAAAATAAGCATTTTTTATTATGGGTGGGGGGGGTCTACCTCACCCCGTTTAGGAGGTAGGGGCAATTTTAGAAAAAATGACTAAAAATTAAAAAAATAATTAATAAAAAACAACGGCAACACTTACAGTAATTTTATACCGTTTTTGAAAGCTAGGAATCTAAACTTTAATCCTGCATTTAAATTAAATTATTTTAGCCGATAGTTTTTTTAAAAAATTCGCAGGCAAACTCAAAATTTTGATAAAAAAAATGGAAAAAAAAGTTTTGACCAATTTTTCTCAAAGTTTTGAAATGATGCGCTACATTAGCTTATAAAAGTTAATGAAAATATTAATTCTGAATCGAACACAAAAAACCGAAACGATTTATGTCTTCCAGTTTTTGAGAAAATTGAAAATTACTAAAACTACTTTCTTATGAGATTTTTGTATTTTGGTATTTACGTTGATTAGGTTCATCTTTGTAAGCTAAGTACAGCAATTCACTTAGCGTTACCGAGAATGCACCACGAGGAGGTAGAATTGCATTGCATTCCGCGTCCCAGTCGGTCAGTTTGTGAGTAAGTCAGGAGTTAGTTAAAAATAGTAAAGTCAATGTTCAATTATTAAAGAGGTATGTAAGTCTCGTCAATGAAGTACTGGTGTTACTGTCGAGTTCATTGAGTTCGTCGTTGATGGTGAAAAGCCGAGGTTGTTTTGGCGGTAAAACACCCTCTAAGTGCTCACTGTGAACAGTGGGAGGGTCGAAGTCCTTTAGTTGCAAACCCATACTTTCTTCACCATCGATAAAACCTGGGTACACTTTTTTCACGTCTAGTAAAAATTCCATGATTTGGGAGCCCAAGTCGTCTTTGTATTTGTGTTCAAGGCAGTATTTTCTATAAAAAAAAAAGTGTGATATTGGTGAAGGTGGTGCGTTGTTTTCCGGCATAAAATAGTTTTTTTTAGAAGCAAGCAAACGAAGCTTTCTTCGCCGCCAATGTCAACATCAACGTGAGACGCTATTTCACGACAATAGTTAAAGTAATCTATTAAAGTAGATTTACTAAGCTCATTTTAGGTGCATCAAGCTAGCAGGACACCTTTCCCATATAAACGATCCAGAATTGGATATTTGTTGAAAATGAATCAATCGCTAATTAGTTACGGAAAAAAAAATTTATCGCACTTTCGGATTCCGAAAAATTGGGTGTCCTGCTAAGTTGTCGTCAAGTTAGCAGGACACCCAATTTCTCGAGCGATTAATTTTTTTTTTGCGTAACTAATTAGCAACTAAATAGCAGCTAATTACTACATACTCTTTATTCTGAATTTTGAAAAGTGTCCTGCTAACTTGATGCACCTGCTCTCTTTAACTGTTAAGTTTAAATCCAGATTCTTTAAATGCAAGAGAAATTTGAATCCAGATTCTTTAAATGCGAAAGAAACTTTGCATACACCCAACCTCGCACATACCCCAAATCCTATAGTGTGCCAAGCAGGGGGGTTGCATATCTCACTATTTATACGCCGTAGTGCTGGGTGCATTGTATATATGTCAGGAACAAAGAAAACTAAAATCTCATACAAAAGTAGTTTTAGTAATTATCAATTTTCTCAAAAACTAGAAGACAAATGTAAATCAATTCGGTTTTTTGTGGTCGATTCAAAATTGATATTTGCATTGCCCACAAAAAGCCAATTCAGCGCATCGTTTCACAATTTTGAGAAAATTTAGTCTAAGCTTTTGAGTTTGCATGCGAATTTTTTTTAAAACTATCAGCTAAAATAATATAATTTAAATGCAGGATTAAAGTACAGATTCCTAGCTTTCAAAAACGGTATAGAAATTTACTGTAACTGTTGCCGTTGTTTTTTAATAATTATTGTTTCATTTGAAGTCATTTTTTTTCTAAAATTACCCCTACCTCCTAAACGGGGCGAGATGGACCCCCCCCCCTCATATAGTAAAAAGTGCTTGTTTTCGACCCCTCTAAAAAAAACCGTTATCAATTTTTGGCGCCAAAGTTATCATACTCGTGCCAATAAATGGAACATGACAATAGGTGGAATTCCTTTTATTAAGATTAAGATATTTAAATAATTCTTATTTAATAAAATACAAGAACTTGTTCTTTTAACTTAAGTGGCTCAAAGATAGTGTGGGAATGTGTGCACAGGCTAAACGAACTTGGCAAATACAACAATGTCTCACTCTATTGGGTACCTGGCCATATCGCGGTCCAGGGCAATGAGGAGGCAGACTCCCTAGCAAAAACAGGTGCAACAACCCCCCTAGTGGGACCTGAGCCCTATTGTGGAATAGGAGAAAATGTGATTAAAAACAAAATCAAAAAAGAGGAGGAGGTCAAAAGATCCAAAAATTGGAAGGAACTTCCTAAGCTTAGGCAGGCAAAACTGTTACTTGGGAACTATAACCAAGAACGTTTCAAGAACTGCATCAGCTTAAGTAGAAACAACCTCAGAATAATCACGGGTCTCCTCAGTGGCCACTGCAGACTCAGAAGACACCTAAATGTCATTGGTCTAGAAAGCAGCCCCACCTGCAGATTCTGCAGTACTCATGAGGAAACACCGGACCACATTCTAGGTAGATGTGATGCTCTCATGCATCAGAGGAAAAAACACCTGGGACATTACCAGGTAGAAGAGGGCGAATTTCCCTCTCTGAAAGTTCGCCAGATACTTAAATTCATTAGAGGTGTTAAGCTGGAGGAAGAGCTATAAAATGAGCAAGATCATCTAGCTCCGGATGGGGGCACAATAGACCTATAGGTCGCAGTGCAATCACCCCCAATTATTATTCATTCATTCATTCAACTTAAGTGGCTAGAACTTAAAGTTTTAATCATGCTGTTGGAAAACATTTGAAACGGGTGAAATTCATTCTTCATTTTTTTAAGCTCAAACTTAACCAGGCAAGGATCTATCTAATTCTGGAAAAACGAAAATCTTTAAAAGCTAAAAAAAAGATGTTTAGATAGGCATTCGAAAAAAACTTAAAAAAAAAACAGATTTATCTATGGTTTTAATGCGATACGAAAGCAGTGTCAAATCAATATAAAAAAGCTTTATTTAAATTTTAATCAACATTTTAGGTATATATGTACATACATATGTATATTATTATCTTACAACGGCTTTTACAGAAGAGGTGTCATAGGGTCATGACATAACAAGCTGAAATCGTAGGTATTCCCTTCGCTACAAAAAAATTCATTCTACTCGTAGATTGAAATCTAAATTTATAAAAAAAAACTATTTTTTCAGTTTTTAATTTTTTGAAAAATATAAACCTACAGGTATACCTACCTACCTACCTACCTACCGGTTTTGCAGAAATATTTTTTGTCTCAAAAATTATAAGAAAAACCTGTATTTTTTAGTAATAATTAATCAAAATATAAATTGATATCGATTTTTACAGTTTAAAAAAAAAACTACTAAATTTTTCAATTTTTGTTGTTATCTTTTATGTTTTGTTTATTAAAAAGATATAAGGCAATATTTACCCCCTTTGCCTTGTGTCAGAATAACCGTGAATAAATGTATTTTTACTTTTTCCATTTTTTCTAAGTAAATTGATCAATAAACACTAAATTTGTAAGGTAATTACCGATTTTTTATATTTTTTGACGCTTCTTCACCTCGCATCTCCCTAAATATCGCTTTTAGGGAAAATATTTTTAAAACTTTTTCGGTAGAAAATTTAATTTTCAAAATATTCGCGAAATACTAAAAAAGGGGACATTTAACCCCCCCGCTCGCTGGCCTGGGCTGGGGACTTTTAGTATGTTGTACCTAGGGATTACCCCTACCGTTTTAAACAACAACCCAGGCTACATGATATTTTGCTTTTATTTTTCTTTCGTTAGAAAATTGACGGTTTGAATTTACTATAAAATTTAATGAAAATAAAAGAATTTTTTTTGGAAGTAGTAGTTTTCATAATCTTAATTTTTCTCAAAAAGTTAAAGACCTACAACCCTCTGGTTTTTAGCGTTCGACTGACTTAAAATTAATGGCAGCATCAAATACTAAATAAAAATTTAGTACCGTATCGTAAAAAAATTTGAAAAAAATCAATATAAATTAAATTTCTTATATTTTTTTTCAAAAGTTTTAATTCAAAATCATTCTTTTTTAACTGTTGACTAAGATAACTTAATTTATTAATAAAATAATAGAGTAGGTTTTTGAATTTTCAAAAAGCTATAGTATAGTACTGTAGCTGTTTACGTTGTTTTTAAATGATTGCATATACACTTTAAACTAATGTTTTAGAAAATGATCTCTCCCTTATAAACGGCGGCAAATTGGCCCCCCTCTTCTAAGTGATTTTTTTCTTAGAATAACTCCCTGAAATCATTTCTTATAGTACTGGTCAATAACTTGGAAATAAGCTGTAAGGTTCTTACCTTTGAAAATACAGTGTTTTTCATTTGACAACAAACACTGTATCAAATAAATTAAATAAGGATATTTTAACCACCACCACCTTCTTTTCTTTTACTACATACCATCTCTCTCATCACGCTAATGGAGTTATCATGAATGAACATGCATTTACTTTTTCTAATATTTCTGGGTCGATTGATCAAAAAAGATTAAATTTGTAACGCAATAACATAATTTTTCAGATTTATTGACATTTCTACCCCCCGCATCTCCCTTAGTATTTCTCCTAGCAAAAATATGAATAAAACTTTTTTTGTAGCTTATTTAATATTCTTTTCCGCTAGCAAACTTGGTTTTCAAAATATTCGCGAAATACTGCAAAAGGGAACCTTTACCCCCCCCCCCTCCTGTCTAAAGATTGAGGCCCTGGGCTAGGGACTTTGGTATGTTGTACCTGGGGGTCACCCATACCCTTTAAAATAATAATCCAGACTACATGATATTTTGCATTTATTTTATGATTTTGGGTCTTCGTTGCCTGGACTATCGTTGTTTCTAAATGATTATTAATTTTGTTTCCATTCTCTATAATTTTTTCTAGCGAATTGTTTTTCTGCCTTACTGGCTGAAAAGAATGAAGACGGAGCTGCAGTCGCAGCTGGACAAGTTGGCCAACTTTTAACTTTAGCTTGCAGCTTTTTTGACTTTTCAAAATTTCGAGGGCCATCGAGTATTGACATGGGGATTGAAGTGAGTTTAAAACTCTTTTCAATCTCTCATAAATACGTAAAGTAATCTTAGCCTTCATTTTATCATTTTTTATTTTTATTTTTGTTTTTTTTTTTTATTTTCGATACTGAAATGTCAGAAAGCTGTACAGCTGCATTGTGGGCGCATAAAAAAACCACGTAGGTACGACATTTTTTGGCAGCTATTCCAGCTGCAGCACTCTATTCTGTTCAGGCAGTTAACCGTTGAAAACAAACTCCTTCCTAATAGATTTTTTCTTACTACCTACCTACAAAAATTTTTTTTTTTTGTCGTACCTAAATGTCTTAAGCGAATAACGCTTTATTAACAATACAAAAAAAGTAGGTGTTAAATTTACCACTCACAGCAGCTGTATAAAATTAATTATATAAAAACACTTTCTTAAAAATTTCTTCAAAAGCTATTAGTACGGGGTATTTAGATTTCATTTTATGGTGGTCTGAAAAAAAATTATTCCGAGACGCATTTTAACTTCGATATTTAAAAGAGTATCAGTACACTAACCGAAAACCACATTTTTCACAATTGCACCTAGTGTCATTCGGCCGCCATTTTGTTTTTAAATGTGATTTTGATTTTCGCTCGTAAATTGCGTATTTCTGATCCTAGAAAAAATAATTGTAGCACAAACTTGTAGCAAATTAAATTTCCTACAAAATATGTTAAGTTTCTTTTTTCAAAATTCACTCATGTTAAAAAGTTACAGTGCATTTCGTTCAAAAAAGTAAGGGTGGATTTTATTATATCCATCATATCTTTTTTTTGTCACTAAGAAAAAAAAAATATTGTTTTAAAAGTTGTAGATCCTGTAATTATCAATATTTTATAACTTGACAGTTTTCTAATACGAACTACGGTTCTCGCAGGGTAACATGAGTTTTGTTATATAAAATCTAAAACACCTAACTAGAGTGCGAAATAATTAAATAAATACCTTGCAAACAAAATAACGGGTTTTAATTACATTGAAGAACTGTGTAAAATGAGTCTCTCAGCTCGTGTGGTGATACCATTCCGATATTTCGAAAAAGAAAGCCAAATTCGTCTTCGTTTTATTTCATTAGAATATGGATTTCTCCAACTTATATGCGCTGCAGAACGAGAACCGTAGTTCGTATTAGAAAACTGTCAAGCCATAAAATATAGATAATTGAAGGGTCTACAAGTTTTAGAACAACATTTTTTTTCCTAGTCACAAAAAAAAGATATGATGGAAATAATAAAATCCACCCTTACTTTTTTCAACAAAATGCACTGTAACTTTTTAACATGAGTCAATTTTGAAAAAAATTACTTAACATATTTTGTAGGAAATTCAATTTGCTACAAGTTTGTGCTACAATTATTTTTTCTAGGATCAGAAATACGCAATTTACGTGCGAAAATCAAAATCAACTTTAAAAACAAAATGGCGGCTGTAGAGTCGGCTCGGCAATGCACGCACGTTCAATGACCTTCGGATCACGACTGACTCGTATCTTGATCGTACATGCACACGAGATGACAAAGAAAGTGTATACTTGTTTATTGAGCGTACTCACACCCACGCTCCACTTCTTGTATATACTTACCATTGGCTTTGTAATGACCTTGACACACATATACTACATCTCTTCCTTGTTTATTTTTTTTTTTATTTTTATTTTACATGAGTATTATTTAATTACAAAATTATTATTTTTCCATTTTATAAAACTTAACACAAATTCAACGTTTTTTTTTTTAACAAGTATTTTTTCATAGTTTGCTATGATTTTAAATAGAATTTCAGTTTTATTTCAGTTAACATATTTTTTTTTTTTAATAGAACTGGACAAATATAAATATTCAAAATTTTAAGATACATATTCATTTTTTAAATTGCAATTTTAAAAAAAAATTATTTTTACTACAATCTTTAATACTTTTCCACTCTCCTTAATTTTTTTTAAATGAACAATATTTCTTCTTAAAGTATTCATTTTTTGTTCTACTTTTTATTTCGTTAATTTCTTGTGTTTTTTGTTTATTTTCATATTCTTCTAGCTGGTGATGCACAATTTCAAGTGTATTAGCTTCTGATATTATTTTTTCTAAGTTATTTCTCTGTTATTTGATCTATAATGTGTTCTTCTACTTTATCAAATCCGCATTTAGTTGCCTGATTTCTTAATCTAACTAAAAATTTTTCAAACTTCTCATTGCTATCTTGTTTAATAAGTCTGAACACATGTCGTTCATATACTTTACTATTTTTTGGCAAAAAATATGCGTCCAAATTTTTGAATAGCTATATCGAAAACATCGTTATCTTTTGTTGGATTTACATTTGCCCCTGGGAGAGTAAAAAATATCTCCTGCAACCCAAGACCTCCCAAATGAAGTAAAGTTGCCCTTTTTTTAGGTGGCTTATCGATGTTTCCCACTTGAAGGTAAATGTCGAGAGCCCTTTTCCATCTTTCCCATCTTATTCCCATGGAGGTATTATCTCCATCGACCGGAAAATTCTCAAGATTGGGTAATGTGTTTGACATCCTTCTTTTCGATTTTAAGATTTACCTTGATAAAACAAAAATTAGATTTCACATCAGCATAATGCATTTTCAATTTAATGAAGGCGCTTTTGCACCAATTTATTATTATGTTAAGTAGTATTCAATATAATCTATTTAAATACATAATCAATTTTTTATTCTTTTCTTCTTTTTTTCAATAAAATGAAGACAAATGTGTACCAACTATTTTCAATAAAATGAAAGCACATTATTTTTATTAGTTTTTTAAATACATATACCTAAATATATAATATATTTGGTCCATTTTTCAATTTAATGAAGGCACATTTGTACCAAACTATTTTTCAATTTAATGATGGCACTTATGTACCAATTTTTCAATTAAATGAAGGCACATTTGCACCATACTATTTTTCAATTTAATGATGGAACCTATGTAGGTACCAGTTTTTCAATTAAATGAAGGCACATTTGCACCGTTATTAAATTCACCAAATAAACAGGTTCTCAATTTTAGTAGTATAGTTCTCTGTATAGTACATATATAATAATTTTTCATGTACTTATATACCTATTATATTTTCAAATTATTATTTCCAAAAAAAAAAATTAATTGTTTATCCATACCAATTTTCAAAGTAATACCCTATTTTTCTATTTTTTTTTTATTTGACTTACCAATTAAGTACAACTGTTGTTATTCCACCGTTTAATATTCTGCCGTTTTCACTATACCGTTGTTTGAACGCCACGATCTTCTTGATATTAATAGAATGTAGGTGTATATACATAAATATATTCAAAAATCACGTTAACTTTCTTTTTCGTCACAATTTTAGTTCACTGTTAGTATTGTTTTGCTTCCAATTTAACTTTTTCACCGCTATTAACTGAATATGAATTATTAAGCAAAGCTTTATTTTTTTTTTTTTTTTACGCAATTTTTCCGACCGAAAATTTACAAGTGTAATTATTATTTTTTTTATTTTTCATTAACAATTTTAAAACACCCGATTTATTCACTCAAAGCACAAAATGATCTAGTATTTATTATTCTTTTTATTTCCGATTATTTTTCCTTTTATTATTTTTTTTTTTAATTTTTTTTTTGATTTTCTCGTCGCCATATGTAGAGTCGGCTCGGCAATGCACGCACGTTCAATGACCTTCGGATTACGACTGACTCGTATCTTGATCGTACATGCACACGAGATGACAAAGAAAGTGTATACTTGTTTATTGAGCGTACTCACACCCACGCTCCACTTCTTGTATATACTTACCATTGGCTTTGTAATGACCTTGACACACATATACTACAGCGGCCAAATGACACTAGGTGCACTTGTGAAAAATGCGGTTTTCGGCTCGTGTACTGATACCCTTTTGAATATCAAAGCCAAAATTGTTTACATTGTTGTATTTGTAATTTTTTCCCGCGTCGATGAATAGATGTGAATTGCAATAACAATTTAACCAGGTGTGTGAAGATCCCTACTGTCTATGTGTGAGATTTTTATACACACATTCTCATTTTTCTGATAACTGCCAGTTCAAGCTTGTAGGCAAATTAAAATGGCTGCCGGGGATTCGCATCTTCATGTGGCTAATCTGTGCATACCTACCTTATCAAAAATTTCTCAGCTCGAAAAAAAAAATACGAAAACCACAAAAATTCCATGCTCTCAGACAACCGAAAAAATAATTACACATTTTTTCGACCCTAAGAAATATCTCCGCCACACGAAAAAAAATTGTTCTCTTCCTACTCACAAATTATATTCTATACGTGGATACAATTCCATGAGTTTATATTTTTTCATTATTTGTCGCAAACCTCAGACGACAAAAAAAAAAAACCTAGATACCTGCTCAACAACCAGCAAAGGAAAGTAAAAAAAAATAGCACTGCCTTGATCGTTGATTAAGGGACAAAACTAGCATTTCAGAAAAAAAAAAAAATTTAATAAGAATAAAAAAAGGACAAGAACGAAATCGACAGAGAATAAGAGATAGAGATAGATATTTTCCAACAAAGTCAAAGATACACAATACTTGGGAAGGTGCTTTCATTTTTTTAGTAAAAATAGCTTTTTAAAAGCTTTGTAAACTATTGCTTTTTCAATTTCATAGGTCATTTTGCTGCATAGGCGTAAGACATCTGTATTTGATTATTTGTGGCAGTAGTTTGTATGGAAAAGCAAACACTTTTCACAGCAATAATGAGCTTGCCATGAAAAACAAAATGGGACGTCAAATTGGACCATAATTCACCACAACTCACCACACGAAGCTACAATTTTCGATACAAACACACAATTATGTCAGTGAAGAAAACGTTGAGCTGCGAAAAGTGAAAAAAAAATAATATAAGGCGTGTTTTTTTGCAAGTCCATATGGATTTGTCGAAAAAAACGACATCGGGACTTAGGAACTTCTTACTTACAGTACGTAAGTCCCGATAATTATCTGGACTTAGCTAAGTCTATATGGATTTGAGTTGTTGTTGTATTTCCGTGTAAAACTATTAGTCCCGATGTCGTTTTTTTCGACAAAAAAAACACGGCTATAAATTTATATTGAAAAGAAAGGTAACCAATTCTACATTATATACTGGGTCTAAGTTTGGTGTTTAAATAGTAAGTTAAAAATTGTATTGTTAATTCTAGAGATGAGCTAAACTGTGATTTTCTAATCACAGGTATAACTGTGACTGTGATTTCTGAATCACTGTAAGTTTAACCTATGATTGTGATTTTCAAAATTGGAATATCTTTGAGGCCAAAAAAAAAAATTTCTCAGTAAAATATAAAGTATGTAATTAAATAAGGACAACAAATAAGTAATTAAAATTAGCTCGTAGGACATAACAATGAATACAAAAATGCCAAAAATCTCAAGTCCCGAATTCAAAATTATCGAATAGCAAAATCTCGAATGCCTCAAATATCGAATGCCCAAAATTTCCAATACATACATACGGCGGATCGAAAAACGGAGTATGCCAATCGATTGAGGAGGTGGAAATTACCTTAGCGTCTCGCCCAGCTCCCTAGCTCCAGTGGAAACCCGAAAATTTGCAATGTCAAAATTTTTGTTTCACTTTTCCTTGTCCTTGTGTACAAAATCACAACCAGGCTAGGACCTCAGTTCACAATTCAGTTCTACCTCCTAGATCCTTAACTAAAAATAAAAGAATTAATCTGTTCTTCATATTTTCATCATGAGTCCTGAGATTTTGTTTTTCTGTATTGTGATTTCGTTCAGTTGCTAAAATAATAACTAAATCACGACTACAGTTCTCGTTCTAGTTCATTTTACTCATTGTTGACTTTTCTCTCGTCGTGATTTTGTTCACAGTTCATAAAGTTCATTGTGCGATTGTCGTGATTTGTGAATCGTTTCTTTTTGTTGTGATTTCACTACAGTTGTGATTTTCAATCACATTTAATGCGCTCACAGGTTTATTAAAGAGTCCCTCACAGGTAGTGATTGTGATTTTTGACTCACAGGTCGAAAATCACAGGTCGTGATTTTTTGCTCATCTCTATAATTCTGTGCCTTCGGTTTAATCTTCCATTTTTTGTTACTGCGATAAACCGAGCCCAATTATTATAAAATTGTCCAGACATTTGAAAACGGACAGTCACTCTTATCCCCAGTGCCTCGACTCTGGGAGACAAATGGAAAACTAATGTGGCCACCCGACACGAAAAAAGAATTTGTGATGAAAAACTCTTTGATACCACCGGGAACTGCTGAGGATGGTTGGACCGAATTTTCATGTGTACTCAAGAGGTTATTTATTCCAATACACACCCAAGCTTTAGCAGAAATTAAGGCACTGTCAGACAGAAGCGATACCAGCGAACAAGAAATTACTAGGGCTAAGATTTGCATGCACTTAAAAATGCAAAATATGCGCTTACAATATACTCTTAAAAATTTAAAATATCCAACTAAAATATGCATTTAAAACCATATCCCTTGCGAACTATTTGCATGGGAAAAACATAGTATTTAGGTTTATGTAACAAATTCAGTCTTTATTATCGAGGAACACAAAATTATATCAATAAAAACAGAAAAATAAATAAATAATTTGGGATTATTAAACTTGCTTAGCGCAATATCAGCTGCAACAAATGCCTCACATAAATCCATATTAAAATTATTTTTTGTTCTAAACGAAAGGAGTTGGGAATGCGATTTTGAAGAACAAGATTGTTTTCATAGTTCCGTATGTTTAATAGATTTCAGGTGTTGGTCAATTTGAAATTTTTTCTCGAAGGAGACACCTTTGCTACAAATTTTTCAAAAAAAAATTGTTCCATCGGTTGTGAAAGTGTGAGGGTTGTCCGAAACATATTTCTTCAGATTTGCTTTTGCAGACGTCTTCGCTATCGGCATTGTTTCTGAAATAACGACAGATCTGAAATTAATCGTTTGGTTAAATAATTGAATTGCTTACAATTTCACTTTAAAGCAAATCGTTAATTTAATATGAACTTTTAAAATACAACCATTAACAAAAGATCATCGACATGAAAGTAAATCCAGAAACTTTAGAACAAAACAAACTGTCTAACAAAACTCAAAACATAGATAGACCACAAAATTTCCTCTTCAAGTTACTCACTCACACAAACATTACGATTTGGGAGAGTGAATATGTGAATCCACACATATTCCCAATTATATCTGCACTTACATTGACCGATTTTTCCACGAAGATTTTTCCAGAAATCCTGTGAAATGTTTACATTGAACGATTTTTCCATTTTTTTCGTTGTCCTCTTCACTTTTCATTGCTATCCCCTTCATTTTACATTAAGATTTACTCACACCATCAAATAAACGGCACATTCACACTAAAAACACACAAGAATCTGAAAAGAAGGTGAAAGAGAACAAAAACAGCCTGGAAAAATCGTGTGAGTTTTGAGGAACAAACGATTTTATCAAAGATAATATAAAACAAATAATAATATAATAAAAAATGTTTACAATTTCTTTACGTGGCACTGATATACCAATTAAACAGAAAAGATAATGTGGTCACCGCATTCATGAATTAATCTAGCTGGAATTCTTATTTTCATTGGCTTTCAAGTTCTAACATGCGAAGTATTTACTTTTCGTACCTATTGTCTCAGCCCCAGAGAAAAAAATGTCTTGAGAAATTGCCTTAACTGACATCGTCTTAACTGACAAAGCTTTAAGCTACAAAAACCAACCGCCGCGCGCCGGCCGTAGCTAACAAAGATAGAAAAAGCAGGAGGTAATGAACACGAACACGCATCTCTTTCTCTCTGTTTCCATTTTTGTTCCTGCAGTCTATTTCCCCTTGATTTATTTTATTTTTATTTGTTGCGTTTCGTGGCCTTCCTCAATTCTCATGTTCTATGTGTGTTGTTGTTGTATTCAGTCTGTTCTGGCCCTGTACAGTGTACATTGGTTTGGCAGGCGTCTATTTGGCTGGTGTTTGTTTTGTTTTTGTATTTCATTTTTTGTCAGGAGTTTGCGGGTTTGGATTTCGTAAAGATCTTTTTGTTTTGAATTGGAACTTTCTTTGGTAGAGAAATGATGAATGATTTTCGCGTAAGGAAATTTTGAATCGATTATAACTTTAGTTCAACTGATGGGATCTTGATGGTTAAGCCCTTTAAATAAAGGAAAATAACAAACAATATTTTGGAAGACACAGGAAGATATTTATAATTCAATAGATTTTTATACAAACATATAAACAGGGTGAGGTGGACACAAGATAAATTTGTATTTTTTGTGAGTAGGTATGAAGGAAAAGGTAGATGTACCTAGATAGGTACTTTTCTACTTATTTTAAATACAAAAGTTTGTGAAAAATTTCAATATTTTGATAAGCTAGGTACCTATGTAGGTAGATGCTAAAATAATGGGTGGTATCGAAAATCAAATAAATGGGGGAGAGTACGATAACTTTGGCGCCAAAAATTGATAATGGTTTCTTGTAGAAGGGTCAAAAATAAGCATTTTTTATTATGGGTGGGGGGGGGGGGGGTCTACCTCACCCCGTTTAGGAGGTAGGGGAAATTTTAGAAAAAATGACTTAAAATTAAAAAAATAATTAATAAAAAACAACGGCACCACTTACAGTAATTTTATACCGTTTTTGAAAGCTAGGAATCTAAACTTAATATTAATTCTGAATCGAACACAAAAAACCGAAACGATTTATGTCTTCCAGTTTTTGAGAAAATTGAAAATTACTAAAACTACTTTCTTATGAGATTTTTGTATTTTGGTATTTACGTTGATTAGGTTCATCTTTGTAAGCTAAGTACAGCAATTCACTTAGCGTTACCGAGAATGCACCACGAGGAGGTAGAATTGCATTGCATTCCGCGTCCCAGTCGGTCAGTTTGTGAGTAAGTCAGGAGTTAGTTAGAAATAGTAAAGTCAATGTTCAATTATTAAAGAGGTATGTAAGTCTCGTCAATGAAGTACTGGTGTTACTGTCGAGTTCATTGAGTTCGTCGTTGATGGTGAAAAGCCGAGGTTGTTTTGGCGGTAAAACACCCTCTAAGTGCTCACTGTGAACAGTGGGAGGGTCGAAGTCCTTTAGTTGCAAACCCATACTTTCTTCACCATCGATAAAACCTGGGTACACTTTTTTAACGTCTAGTAAAAATTCCATGATTTGGGAGCCCAAGTCGTCTTTATATTTTTGTTCAAGGCAGTATTTTCTATAAAAAAAAGTGTGATATTGGTGAAGGTGGTGCGTTGTTTTCCGGCATAAAATAGTTTTTTTTAGAAGCAAGCAAACGAAGCTTTCTTCGCCGCCAATGTCAACATCAACGTGAGACGCTATTTCACGACAATAGTTAAAGTAATCTATTAAAGTAGATTTACTGAGCTCATTTTAGGTGCATCAAGCTAGCAGGACACCTTTCCCATATAAACGATCCAGAATTGGATATTTGTTGAAAATGAATCAATCGCTAATTAGTTACGGAAAAAAAAATTTATCGCACTTTCGTATTCCGAAAAATTGGGTGTCCTGCTAAGTTGTCGTCAAGTTAGCAGGACACCCAATTTCTCGAGCGATTAATTTTTTTTTTGCGTAACTAATTAGCAACTAAATAGCAGCTAATTACTACATACTCTTTATTCTGAATTTTGAAAAGTGTCCTGCTAACTTGATGCACCTGCTCTCTTTAACTGTTAAGTTTAAATCCAGATTCTTTAAATGCAAGAGAAATTTGAATCCAGATTCTTTAAATGCGAAAGAAACTTTGCATACACCCAACCTCGCACATACCCCAAATCCTATAGTGTGCCAAGCAGGGGGGTTGCATATCTCACTATTTATACGCCGTAGTGCTGGGTGCATTGTATATATGTCAGGAACAAAAAAAACTAAAATCTCATACAAAAGTAGTTTTAGTAATTATCAATTTTCTCAAAAACTAGAAGACATATGTAAATCAATTCGGTTTTTTGTGGTCGATTCAAAATTGATATTTGCATTGACCACAAAAAGCCAATTCAGCGCATCGTTTCACAATTTTGAGAAAATTAGGTCTAAGCTTTTGAGTTTGCATGCGAATTTTTCAGCTAAAATAATATAATTTAAATGCAGGATTAAAGTACAGATTCCTAGCTTTCAAAAACGGTATAGAAATTTACCGAAGCAGGACTATTCAGTGCCGAACTTTCACCGTTGGACACTTCACCACCAGATTTTCACAACCAGACTTTTAGTGCTTGGAATTTTCGTTACAGCGGTTTCGCCATTGGGTAGTTCACGGTCGTTCTTTCAACACTCGGCTTTTAAACGCTACCTGCAGATAGGTATGCAGTGTTCATTATTCTGTTTCTTTTGGGATAAAAATGTGGTTAGTCACAATAGGACAGAGATTTTTTGCCAAGACTGCTCTTAAACGATGCAATTTCTTTTTGCGATTTTTAAGCACGTTGGCGAGGGACGTATGTGGTGGCCGGGGTAAACGGAATTGCATTTACGAAAAAACGTAAAAACAACTAGATTCTTTTTAAAAGCTCGGGAGGCGGGTCTGGAACTTGTACAAAGGACAATTTTTATTTTTTGGAAACAAAACATTTTTCATAAACTTATATATATACTTATATATATAAGTATTTTTATGAAATTTTATGAAAATTCATTAATTTTGTTACGTTTTTTCGTTTTCTAGACAATAACCAAAAACTATGCATTAATTTACTTTCCCTGAATTTCGTTTGGTTTACTGTCTCTTTTAATTTTGTGTTATATATAATAATTCAATGTTAAAAAAGAATAGTTTCTTATCTTTTGAAATTGCTTATTATAACTTAAGATAATTTTATGCATTGCAATGTAAAGTGAAGTCTTGCTAAACAACCGAATTTCTGTACCTATATGTTGCAATTTTCATAAAGATCAATTTGCTATTATTTAGTGCGTTTAAAAAATAAAAAAATTTGCCTCCCACCAGTAAAAAATAGTGTTATTAAATGATTTTATAATACTTTCGATCATTTATTTTTAATTTGTCATTTTTTGCAAAAGTTTCTGTTTTGCACAATTTCCTAAATAAAATGCAAATGATTAATTAATAAGCCGAAAAAAAGACACGATTTTTTATTTTTGTTATTCAACACAATATAAATGAATTCTTATTGTGAATTAACCATTTCAACCAAAAACTACCCTACTTTGCCAATACGAAAATAAAATATCCAGCCACGAAAAATCTGACACCTAAACGGGCGGCACTCAAATATTGAGCACTTAAATGGCAGCACTTAAATATCCAACACTGAATCGGCGGTGGTGAAGTGTCCGGCTATCAATTTTCGGTGGCCAATAGTACCGTACCGGAAATTTACTGTAACTGTTGCCGTTGTTTTTTAATAATTATTGTTTCATTTGAAGTCATTTTTTTTCTAAAATTGCCCCTACCTCCTAAACGGGGCGAGATGGACCCCCCCCCTCATATAGTAAAAAGCGCTTGTTTTCGACCCCTCTAAAAAAAACCGTTATCAATTTTTGGCGCCAAAGTTATCATACTCGTGCCAATAAATGGAACATGACAATAGGTGGAATTCCTTTTATTAAGATTAAGATATTTAAATAATTCTTATTTAATAAAATACAAGAACTTGTTCTTTTAACTTAAGTGGCTAGAACTTAAAGTTTTAATCATGCTGTTGGAAAACATTTGAAACGGGTGAAATTCATTCTTCATTTTTTTAAGCTCAAACTTAACCAGGCAATTATCTATGTAATTCTGAAAAAATACGAATATCTTTAAAAGTTAAAAAAAAAGATGTTTAGATATGCATTCGAAAAAAAGGTAAAAAAAAAAACAGATTTATCTATGGTTTTAATGCAATAAGAAAGCAGTGTCAAATCAATAGAAAAAAACCTTTATTTAAATTTTAATCAACATTTTAGGTATATATGTACATACATATGTATATTATTATCTTACAACGGCTTTTACAGAAGAGGGGTCATAGGGTCATGACATAACAAGCTGAAATCGTAGGTATTCCCTTCGCTACAAAAAAAATTCATTCTACTCGTAGATTAAAATCTAAATTTATAAAAAAAAAACTATTTTTTCAGTTTTTAATTTGTTGAAAAATATAAACCTACAGGTACCTACCTACCTACCGGTTTTGCAGAAATATTTTTTGTCTCAAAAATTATGAGAAGAACCTGTATTTTTTAGTAATAATTAATCAAAATATAAATTGATATTGATTTTAACAGTTTAAAAAAAAAACTACTAAATTTTTCAAATTTTTTTGTTATATGTTATGTTTTGTTTATTAAAAAGATATAAGGCAATATTTACCCCCTTTGTCTTGTGTCAGAATAACCGTGAATAAATGTATTTTTACTTTTTTCCATTTTTTCTAAGTAAATTGATCAATAAACACTAAATTTGTAAGGTAATTACCGATTTTTTATATTTTTTGACGCTTCTTCACCTCGCATCTCCCTAAATATCGCTTTTAGGGAAAATATTTTTAAAACTTTTTCGGTAGAAAATTTAATTTACTTCCATTTTGTATTGCAGATTTTTCCGCTAATACGCCTGGTTTTCAAAATATTCGCGAAATACTAAAAAAGGGGACATTTAACCCCCCCCGCTCGCTGGCCTGGGCTGGGGACTTTTAGTATGTTGTACCTGGGGATTACCCCTACCGTTTTAAACAACAACCCAGGCTACATGATATTTTGCTTTTATTTTTCTTTCGTTAGAAAATTGACGGTTTGAATTTACTATAGAATTTAATGAAAAGAAAGAATTTTTTTTGAAAGTAGTAGTTTTCATAATCTTAATTTTTCTCAAAAAGTTAAAGACCTACAACCCTCTGGTTTTTAGCGTTCGACTGACTTAAAATTAATGGCAGCATCAAATACTAAATAAAAATTTAGTACCGTATAGTAAAAACTTTGAAAAAATCAATATAAATTAAATTTCTTATATTTTTTTTCAAAAGTTTTAATTCAAAATCATTTTTTTTAACTGTTGACTAAGATAACTTAATTTATTAATAAAATAATAGAATAGGTTTTTGAATTTTCAAAAAGCTATAGTATAGTACTGTAGCTGTTTCTGTTTGTTACCTCCCCCTCCTGTCTAAAGCTTGAGGCCCTGGCTAGGGACTTTTGGTATGTTGTACCTGGGGGTCACCCATACCCTTTAAAATAATAATCCAGACTGCATGATTTTTTGCATTTATTTTATGATTTTGGGTATTCGTTGTCTGGACTATCGTTGCTTCTAAATGATTATTAATTTTGTTTCCATTCTCTATAATTTTTTCTAGCGAATTGTTTTTCTGCCTTACTGGCTGAAAAGAATGAAGACGGAGCTGCAGTCGCAGCTGGACAAGTTGGCCAACTTTTAACTTTAGCTTGCAGCTTTTTTGACTTTTCAAAATTTCGAGAGCCATCGAGTATTGACATGGGGATTGAAGTGAGTTTAAAACTCTTTTCAATCTCTCATAAATACGTAAAGTAATCTTAGCCTTCATTTTATCATTTTTTATTTTTGTTTTTTTTTTTTTTTTTTTCGATACTGAAATGTCAGAAAGCTGTACAGCTGCATTGTGGGCGCATAAAAAAAACACGTAGGTACGACAGTTTTTGACAGCTATTCCAGCTGCAGCACTCTATTCTGTTCAGGCAGTTAACCGTTGAAAAGAAACTCCTTCCTAATAGATTTTCTTCTTACTACCTACCTACAAAAAAATCTTTTTTTTTGTCGTACCTAAATGTCTTAAGCGAATAACCCTTTATTCATCATCGTCGGCTCGACAACCGGGGTCCGGTCCTGGCCTCCTTCAACAAGTCTCTCCACCCATCCCGGTCTCGAGCCGCCGCCATCCAGTTGCGCACCCCAAGGCTCCGGGCGTCCTGGTCTACGCCATCTCTCCAGCGCAAGCATGGTCTACCACGCTGTCGTCTACCATAGAATGTACCACAAAGAACTTTCCGAGCAGGTTCCTCTTCGCTCATGCGAGCTAGGTGCCCTGCCCACCGGATTCTACCGAGCTTAATTTTTGTCACGATATCTGCTTCAAGGTAGATTGCGTACAATTCATGATTGTACCGTCTCCGGAATCGTCCCTTTATTAACAACACAAAAAAAGTAGGTGTTAAATTTACCACTCACAGCAGCTGTATAAAATTAATTATATAAAAACACTTTCTTAAAAATTTCTTCAAAAGCTATTAGTACGGGGTATTTAGATTTCATTTTATGGTGGTCTGAAAAAAAATTATTCCAAGACGCATTTTAACTTCGGTATTTAAAAGAGTATCAGTACACGAACCGAAAACCACATTTTTCACAATTGCACCTAGTGTCATTTGGCCGCCATTTTGTTTTTAAATGTGATTTTGATTTTCGCTCGTAAATTGCGTATTTCTGATCCTAGAAAAAATAATTGCAGGACAAACTTGTAGAAAATTAAATTTCCTACAAAATATGTTAAGTTTCTTTTTTCAAAATTCACTCATGTTAAAAAGCTACAGTGCATTTCGTTCAAAAAAGTAAGGGTGGATTTTATTACATCCATCATATCTTTTTTTTTGTCACTAAGAAATTCCAGAAGACTGGCGAAAAGGTATAATACATACATAAGAAGGGAGATGTCACAACGTGCAGCAATTATAGAGGTATCACGTTGTTGAGTACCGCCTATAAGATACTCTCCTCTATCCTACAAGACCGGATAACCCCATACGCTAAAACCATCATCGGACAATATCAGTGTGGTTTCATTCCAGGCAAATCAACAACTGATCAGATCTTTACCCTTAGGCAGGCGATGGAAAAATGTCTAGAATTTAACATCCCAACATACCACTTGTTTATAGACTTTAAGGCCGCCTACGATAGCATAGCCAGGGTAGAACTTTACAAAGCCATGAGAGAATTCGGCATCCCAAATAAATTGACACGACTATGTAGGTTGACCATGACCAACGTAACAAGCCAAGTAAAAATAGCCGGATTGCTATCCAAACTAATCAACATCTTTAATGGACTCCGACAAGGGGATGGTTTGGCCTGCCTCCTCTTCAACCTGGCGTTGGAGAAAGCAATCCGTGACTCTGGCACGGCAACAAGAGGGACCATCGTCAACAGGTCCAGCCAGATACTGGCTTACGCAGACGACATCGACATCATCGGAAGAACTGAGCAAGCTGTACATGATTCCTTCATCCAGATCGAGCAGGCGGCACAAAATCTGGGGCTGCACATTAGTGAAGGTACAACAAAGTACATGGTGGCGTCGAATGCGAGAGGAACAGTTGGTCAAACAATCAAGGTAGCGGAGCACGAATTTGAAGTGGTGCAATCCTTTAAATACCTTGGGTCAATAGTAGCAGCCGATAACAATATAGAGGAAGAAATACGCGGGCGGCTTCTCAAATCCAACAGAGCCTACTATAGTCTGTCAAAGCTCTTCAAATCCAGAAATCTCACCATAACTTCAAAACTGCTGCTGTACAGGACCATGGTCCTGCCAGTACTCACATATGGATCCGAGCCTTGGGTGCTTAGCAAAAGGCACTCCGACCTCTTAGCCGCGTTCGAGAGAAAAGTCTTAAGGAGAATTGTTGGCCCCATATGTGAGGAAGGACGATTCCGGAGACGGTACAATCATGAATTGTACGCAATCTACCTTGAAGCAGATATCGTGACAAAAATTAAGCTCGGTAGACTCCGGTGGGCAGGGCACCTAGCTCGCATGAGCGAAGAGGAACCTGCTCGGAAAGTTCTTTGTGGTACATTCTATGGTAGACGACAGCGTGGTAGACCATGCTTGCGCTGGAGAGATGGCGTAGACCAGGACGCCCGGAGCCTTGGGGTGCGCAACTGGATGGCGGCGGCTCGAGACCGGGATGGGTGGAGAGACTTGTTGAAGGAGGCCAGGACCGGACCCCGGTTGTCGAGCCGACGATGATGATGAAGAAAAAAAAATATTGTTCTAATAGTTGTAGATCCTGTAATTATCTATATTTTATGCCTTAACAGTTTTCTAATACGAACTACGGTTCTCGCTCTGCACCGCATATAAGCTGGAGAAATCCATATTCTAACACGAAGACGAATTTGGCTTTCTTTTTTCGAAATATCGAAATGGTATCACCACACGAGCTGAGAGACTCATTTCACATAGTTCTTCAATGTAATTAAAACCCGTTATTTTGTTTGCAAGGTATTTATTTAATTATTTCGCACTCTAGTTAGGTGTTTTAGATTTTATATAACAAAACTCATGCTACAGATCTGTAGCGAATTTGATTCCCTGTCGCGATTGTTTTAATATGTTGTTGTTTTTTGGGCTTTAGGTCAATTTATATTTCAATTAAATGAAACACATAGTTTTGTTGTCTACAACGTTTCGTCCATGATTATGGACATCATCAGGTAGATAATGTAATATATTTCAAATATTGGTATTTTATCAAAATTGTGACAAAAAACGAATATACAAAATGACAAGATTTTTGTCACAATTTTGATAAAATACCAATATTTGAAATATATTACATTATCTACCTGATGATGTCCATAATCATGGACGAAACGTTGTAGACAACAAAACTATGTGTTTCATTTAATTGAAATATAAATTGACCTAAAGCCCAAAAAACAACAACAGATTGTTTTAATAATAATGGATGATTTTTGTTCTAACCGTATTATATTTTTCAACATTACCTACTCGAAAAATAAAATTTACCGCTTTTTCATTTAATTATATATAAACTAACCGGTTTTAAAAAAATGATTTTTCAAAAAACACAATTTTTTTTTTTAAATCCAAAAATTATTTTCTTGGAAATTTTTATATTTGAAATTATTTTAATTTGAAACGACTCCCTATGAAAACATTTTTTATCGAAATCGGTTAAGCCGTTAAAGAGAAAGTTGCAAATCAAAATCGCTGTTCTATGACAAGTACCTACCTACCGTTAATAACAATTTTTGGCAAAAATTTTGTCTACTTAAGTGCAAACCAAATTTACGATAGCGCATACAAAAACTTTCATCAAAATCGTTATAGCCGTTTTTGAGAGAAATTATTTAGGTATGGCAGGTAGGTATATTTGTTTTTAGAGATTCAAGAAAACCTTAAGTTCAAAATTTCAAGAAAATCGCTTCTGTTTTTAAGTGGTAGGTCGAGGCACAGACAGATATACAGACAAGCAAACGGAGTCACTTGTTTGTGTTCTCTATCATCGCAATGTCAGTTTTGATTAAAGTACCGAGATCGGTTTTTTTCCGAGTCCTTAACATGCCCTGTAGTACCTATCACAAGTAAAAATAACTGACCGATTTGATTCCTAACAGATCTTATGAAAAAACAAAGAGAAACAACAAACAAAAAATCAAATGTGTTGTTTATGAAATGAAAACATCTTTGTTAGTTTTTTAGAAATAACTACGTACCTGACCTGTATTATGTTTGTTAATACCTATTCATTCCTCCGGTTTCGGGGAACCACTTGAACCAAGCAAGGTGTATAAAATCTAAATCTACCCGAGTGCGAAGTACTTAAAAAAAACCTTGAAAACCTGTGTAAAATGAGTCTCTCAGCTCGTGTGGTGATACCATTTCGATATTTCGAAAAAAGAAAGCCAAATTCGTCTTCGTTTTATTTCATTAGAATATGGATTTCTCCAACTTATATGCGCTGCAGAGCGAGAACCGTAGTTCGTATTAGAAAACTGTCAAGCCATAAAATATAGATAATTGAAAGGTCTACAACTTTTAGAACAACATTTTTTTTCCTAGTCACAAAAAAAAGATATGATGGATATAAAAAATCCACCCTTACTTTTTTCAACAAAATTCACTGTAACTTTTTAACATGATTCAATTTTGAAAAAAATTACTTAACATATTTTGTAGGAAATTCAATTTGCTTAAAGTTTGTCCTACAATTATTTTTTCTAGGATCAGAAATACGCAATTTACGTGCGAAAATCAAAATCACCTTTAAAAACAAAATGGCGGCCAAATGACACTAGGTGCACTCGTGAAAAATGCGGTTTTCGGCTCGTGTACTGATACCCTTTTGAATATCAAAGTTAAAATGCGTCTCGGAATTATTTCTCAGGAAAATCTAAATGCCCCGTACTATATCCACTTAACGTAGTTCTTTTTATCTTTTGATTGAAGGTAGGTAGGTACATTTGTGTAAGTACATTTAAATGTACATATGAACATACATATAGCTATCCTATTTAGGTATTTGTTTCCTTCTTCTAATAAACAAAATCAGCTTCAAAATGCTTAAAGTTATAATAATCTCAATAAATTAACTTTTAGAATAAAGATGCTGCGAAATAGTTCTTATCCTAAAAAAAATAAGAAAAGGTAGGTATGTACATATATACCTACATAGACATATCTACACAGATTAGCCATATGAAGATGAGAATGTTTCGTACGTTTCACCCTCCAAAACACATTTGTTAACATTGTTGTATTTGTAATTTTTTCCCGCGTCGATGAATATATGTGAATTGCAACAACAATTTAACCAGGTGTGTGAAGATCCCTACTGTCTATGTGTGAGATTTTTATACACACATTCTCATTTTTTATCTGAAAACTGCCAGTTCAAGCTTGTAGGCAAATTTAAATGGCTGCCGGGGATTCTCATCTTCATGTGGCTAATCTGTGCATACCTACCTTATCAAAAATTTCTCAGCTCGAAAAAAATACGAAAACCAAAAATATTCCATGCTCTCAGACAACCGAAAAAACAATTACACATTTTTTCAACCATAAGAAATATCTCCGCCACACGAAAAAAAATCTTTCTCTACCTACTCACAAATTATATTCTATACATGGATACAATTCCATGAGTTTATATTTTTTCATTATTGTTGCAAACCTCAGACGACAAAAAAAACGTAGATACCTGCTCAACAACCAGCAAAGGAAAGTAAAAAAATAGCACTGCCTTGATCGTTGCTTAAGGGACAAAACTAGCATTTCAGAAACAAAAAAAAATTTAATAAGAATAAAAAAAGGACAAGAACGAAATCGACAGAGAATAAGAGATAGAGATAGATATTTTCCAACAAAGTCAAAGATACACAACAGAGATTATGAATTATAAAGATTGGAAACCTCGGCTGTCATTCGGGTTTGCCTACAAGCTAAACAATATGGCTGCCCGTGGTGAAGTAAGTAAGTTGCATTAGTATGCGTGTTTCAACTCATACTAGTGCAACTTACTGATTTCCACCACGATATTTTGAAAACTTGATGAATTTCAATGGGCACGTTCAAAAACTAATAAAAATGGCGAAACGAACTATCAAGTGTTCACGACACCTAAAATCATTTGGTTTTAAAAATGCATGGAGGATTTTGAACAATTATATTTAAAGGGTAGTAAAATAATAATCAAAAATGCAAATTGACAATAAATCAATACATAATTAACGCACTAGATAAATTTAATCAGTTAGTGAGAGAACAGAATATTGCAAAAAGTCTTCTTTCCATTTGCTGTTGAAAGTGATGCTTTAAGATTGTTCTTCGCTTTTCTATTTCATTTAGAAATGCTGAACACTGATTTAACAAAAATGTACATAACTAAAAAGCCTTTCATCGGATAACTCCTCAAAGTGATTTTAGCCATGGAACATACAATATTTTTGTATATTATTACTATTTCCTTCTCTTACACCCTTTGCATCATCCGATCCGATCTGTCCTAACATTTGTTTCTCTTATTGAATTGTATGTGTATTCTGTATCTACCACTCTTTCTTTGACATTTCGCCAAACATCATCTACTACTTTTTAACTCTGTTTACCCTTACCCCTTTCAACGCACAGATGGCACTTTAGTTTTGCATCAGAACTTCATACCCGGTTGACACCGAAAGCGTGGTTTGGGCTTTTACTGTTGTACATGAAGGGTTTATAATACAAATTCTATATACTACTGAAATACATCAGCCAAGTAGAAGAGTTAGCACTATTTGTAGCAAAAAAGCGTTTCTAGCATTTTTGAAATAAACTCAAAATATTCTAATTCAGCTGATCACAATCTTCGCCACAACATATAATAGCCGTGTTTTTTTTGCAAGTCCATATGGATTTGTCGAAAAAAACGACATCGGGACTAATAGTTTTACACGTAAATACAACAACAACTTAAATCCATATAGACTTAGCTAAGTCCAGATAATTATCGGGACTTACGTACTGTAAGTAAGAAGTTCCTAAGTCCCGATGTCGTTTTTTTCGACAAATCCATATGGACTTGGAAAAAAAACAAGCCTAATGTATATTTAGTAAGATCTGTGTCGTTATTTAATCATCTGTATTACGATGCTTTGCATTATATTTTTATCTTTTTCGATAATAACTAATTATTTCTGTTTGATGAAATTACCCTAAGGAAGCTGCAAGTGTCAATTTCTTTAAAAAATATTAACTTAAAGCTCACTTGTGAATGGCCAGCTATAGATTTATGAACAATATGGGTGCACCCTTAATTATTCTGTTTGCACCATTGAATCTGTATTTTCCGAACACATCCCGATATCCCACCTATAGTCCGCCATTTTCGTGGTGAAAAGCTGATGAGTTGAAATTTTTTTAAAGATGGCTGCGTTTTTTACACATAAAAAATGGTCGAACTGTCAAAACAGAACAAACCCACCCTATTTAATTGTTGTTGCAATTCACATCTATTCATCGACACAAAACGAAATTACAAAAACAACAATGTAAACAAATGGGTTTTGGAGGGTGAAACGTACGAAGGTTTCCAATCTTTATAATTCATAATCTCTGATACACAATACTGGGGAAGGTGCTTTCATTTTTTTAGTAAAAATAGCTTTTTTAAAAGCTTTGTAAACTATTGCTTTTTCAATTTCATAGGTCATTTTGCTCCATAGGCGTAAGACATCTGTATATGATTATTTGTGGCCGTAGTTTGTATGGAAAAGCAAACACTTTTCACAACAATAATGAGCTTGTCATGAAAAACAAAATGGGAAGTCAAATTGGATCATAATTCACCACAACTCACCACACGAAGCTACAATTTTCGATACAAACACAAAATTATGTCAGTGACGAAAACGTTGAGCTGCGAAAAGTGAAAAAAATAATATAAATTTATATTGAAAAGAAAGGTAACCAATTCTACATTATATACTGGGTCTAAGTTTTGTGTTTAAATAGTAAGTTAAAAATTGTATTGTTAATTCGGTGCCTTCGGTTTAATCTTCCATTTTTTGTTACTGCGATAAACCGAGCCCAATTATTATAAAATTGTCCAGACATTTGAAAACGGACAGTCACTCCTATCCTCAGTGCCTCGACTCTGGGAGACAAATGGGAAACTAATGTCACCCGACACGAAAAAAGAATTTTTGATGAAAAACCCTTTGATACCACCGGGAACTGCTGAGGATGGTTGGACCGAATATTCATGTGTACTCAAGAGGTCATTTATTCCAATACACACCCAAGCTTTAGCAGAAATTAAGGCAATGTCAGACAGAAGCGATACCAGCGAAACAGAAATTACTAGGGCTAGCATTTGCATGCACTTAAAAATGCAAAATATGCGCTTAAAATATGCTCTTAAAAATTTAAAATATCCAACTAAAATATGCATTTAAAACCATATCCCTTGCGAACTATTTGTATGGGAAAAACATAGTATTTAGGTTTATATAACAAATTCAGTCTTTATTATCGAGGAACACAAAATTATATCAATAAAAACAGAAAAATAAATAAATAAATTGGGATTATTAAACTTGCCTAGCGGAATATCAGCTGCAAAAAATGCCTCACATAAATCCATATTAAAATTATTTTTTGTTCAAAACGAAAGGAGTTGGGAATGCGATTTTGAAGAACAAGATTGTTTTCATAGTTCCGTATGTTTAATAGATTTCAGGTGTTGGTCAATTTGAAATTTTTTCTCGAAGGAGACACCTTTGCTACAAATTTTTCAAAAAAAAATTGTTCCATCGGTTGTGAAGGTGTGAGGGTTGTCCGAAACATATTTCTTCAGATTTGCATTTACAGACGTCTTCGCTATCGGCATTGTTTCTGAAATAACGACTGATCTCAAATTAATCGTTTGGTTAAATAATTGAATTGCTTACAATTTCACTTTTAAGCAAATCGTTTATCGACATGAAAGTAAATCCAGAAACTTTAGAACAAAACAAACTGTGTAACAAAACTCAAAACATAGATAGACCACAAAATTTCCTCTTCAAGTTACTCGCACAGAAACAAACTAAAAACTAAAACTGAAAAACATTACGATTTGGGAGAGTGAATATGTGAATCCACACATATTCACAACTATATCTGCATTTACATTGACCGATTTTTCCACGAAGATTTTTTCAGAAATCCTGTGAAATGTTTAAATTGAACGATTTTTCCATTCAGATTTTTTTCGTTGTCCTCTTCACTTTTCATTGCTAACCCCTTCATTTTACATTAAGATTTACTCACACCATCAAATAAACGGCACATTCACACTAAAAACACACAAGAAACTGAAAAGAAGGTGAAAAAGAACAAAAACAGCATGGAAAAATCGTGTGAGTTTTGAAGAACAAACGATTTTATCAAAGATAATATTTATAATACAAAGATGGCGCATCCAGTACAAGCAAAGTGAACCTAAAATAAAATCTTCCGTATCTGATATTGGATACGACCATTGTATATAAATAGAACCGATAGTACTACCACGAGACTGATTTTTTCTTCTTTATATGTGGCCGTTACGCGGCGTTGGGCTCGTCGATTAGTTGGCAGTGGAGACTTGAGACACAAGGAAAAAGTAAGAAGTAAAAGAAAAAAATAGAAGGAGAGGGTTGTATTTCATTGTTCTGACAACAATAAGGGGAGTAAAGGAGATAACTAAATCAGACATTTTTGCCATGACAACGACCAGAATATAGGAGAAAAAACGCTATATGTTTACATTTGTATGTAGGTATTCTATCGTTTATTATTTTTTACAAGGAAAACTTGAGTAGGTAGGTATTTGAATGTATAAGAATTAATTTTTTTTCTATTGCCAGGCTATAGGCATATGTTTATATATAATTACTTCATGATTTTATTTTTCAACACATTATTGAATTTGTTTTTAAATTTTCAGTTTTGATTTTCAAAGCAACGTTGTTAAATTTCACTATAGCTTAGTGGAATACAATGTTGCTACATTTTGAATTATGGTGCATAGGTAGGTATACCCAATTTTCAAGTATAGTAGGTACATAGGTATAGCTACATATATTTAATAGATTTTTGGTAGGCTTTTTTCACAGAAGGTATTTTATTATGTTTATTATTCAAAAAGAAGATAGGTAATTGGAATTTTGAATAACAAAATTAATAATAATTATGTAGGTATTCGGTAGGTAGGTATAATTTGTTTTTTAAAGTTAAGGTAGGTATGAAGGTATCGGTATAGGTACATTATGTAAATATCAATGTAGGTGGGTGGGTGGGTGTGTATGCACAGGGTGGTACCTATTAAAACATTTAATTTTTAAACATTTGAAAGAAATGTAGATAGGTACCTAACCTACATACATATATATGAATGTATTTGGTAGGTAGGTAGGTATGTACGTAAATTTTAAATATTAACCAACCACCCACCTATTAAAAATTATTTTTCAAACCAAATCAAAAACCTTATAGGTACCTAAAACCTACCCAGCTTTCTTTTTGGAAAAAAAATACAACCTAGGTATCTACCTATTTATGGGTAAAAAAGGTACCTTTCTGTCCAAAAAAAATATTTTGTAGGTAGGTACTTGACTAATTATACAATTGAGACAAAAATTAAAAAAATTAATTTTTTTTAAGTAGGTACCTATTTATGTATGTATGTAGGTATTGAGACTGAAAAAAAATTGAAATGAAAATAGGAATACATATAGCCAATTTGGCAAGATTTGAAAAAATCAATGTTTTTTTTGGAAAAAATTTGCTTTCATCAGCAGACAATTTTTCAAAAAAAAAAAAAAACTAAAATTTGGTGTTTTAATTCAAAAAAAAAACAATTGCAATGCTCCTTAAAATTATTTTTTAAAAAAATTAAGGAAATTATTTCGAAAAAATTAGTTTTTTTGAATAAAAATAATTTTGAAAAATTAAAAAAAGACAAAACTTTGGTGTTTATTTAAAAAAAAAACAATTTCAATACTCCTAAAAACTATTTTTTTAAATAAAATTAAGTTAAAAAGAGTTTTTGTGAGCATAAATAAAATTTATTATTTCAAAATGAACTCTTAAACTTATTCGCAAGCAAATAATCCCACTCAAACACCCACTTAGTCGTTACTATAAGAAACAAACCAACCTATATCCCCAATTTTACTAGAAAAAAGGTCAAACTTATAAGAAAAAGTAAGACATGATTACCACATTTGTTAATTGTTAAGCATTCCAAACCGATTTCTTAAAAAATTTAACTTAATTAAGTATTTCCGGAACATTGATAGTTAATTTTCAAGAAAAAACACATTAATTTTAATTTAATTAGGAGACTTTTCTCTTCTTAAAGTCTAAACTATAAATTAGTCTGAATAAAAAACCTAAGGCCACATGAATTTAAAAATTAAATGAAAAACTGCACGTAATATATTCATCAGATGATATTCAGGTATGATGGTAAACTTAAAACTTCTCAAGTTTCAGCTCAAACGGATTATTTTTTCTTCAGTTTTTAACTAATTTTTATATTTCGACGTTCAGCTCAATTTATAGAAAAGTTTAAACAAATTATTTACGTAAACTTCTGTTTCATCAACAATTGCATTGTCTAAGTTTCAGCTCAATCTGATGGTTAGTTTTTGAATTTTACAACATAACGAACAATCATCTGTCAATCATCATCATCATCGTCGGCTCGACAACCGGGGTCTGGTCCTGGCCTCCTTCAACAAGTCTCTCCACCCATCCCGGTCTCGAGCTGCCGCCATCCAGTTGCGCACCCCAAGTCTCCGGGCGTCCTGGTCTACGCCATCTCTCCAGCGCAAGCATGGTCTACCACGCTGTCGTCTACCATAGAATGTACCACAAAGAACTTTCCGACCAGGTTCCTCTTCGCTCATGCGAGCTAGGTGCCCTGCCCACCGGAGTCTACCGAGCTTAATTTTTGTCACGATATCTGCTTCAAGGTAGATTGCGTACAATTCATGATTGTACCGTCTCCGGAATCGTCCTTCCTCACATATGGGGCCAACAATTCTCCTTAAGACTTTTCTCTCGAACGCGGCTAAGAGGTCGGAGTGCCTTTTGCTAAGCACCCAAGTCTCGGATCCATATGTGAGTACTGGCAGGACCATGGTCCTGTACAGCAGCAGTTTTGAAGTTATGGTGAGATTTCTGGATTTGAAGAGCTTTGACAGACTATAGTCAATACCTTTCCATATATACCTACCTAGATACTAACCTGATTTAACCTGATATCACAAAAAAACCTTAAATAGAGCCTTTCTAATATATACCTATGTATTTACTTAACTTAAATCTCAACGGAAAACCTACCTACAAAGGCGTATAACATCCTTCGCCATACAATTCAGTCAAAAAGTATTCATATACAACATCATTATTATTCTTAGTGGTAACCGAGTTTGAATAATTTGCATGCATATAATACATTTCCTCTATTCCCACACTACGTCACAGGCAAAAGGCAAAAGCCAAAAAATCAAGCCTTCTTTTGAACAATATTTATTTTCGTTCTACCTATACCCAAAAAAACAAACAAAAAAAAACATTTTCCCCTTTCTATAAAAAATGATAAAAGCAAAAACAACCCCTTCCTCTGCAAAAAAACCAAATCCCATTCATAAAACAAAAAAGCACAAAATTGTTACTTCCTGCCTCCCTCTAAATTTCATAAATTTAGTGGGCTCTCATTTTTTTATTAAAAAACTATTCTCCTTTGTTGGAGAATTCAAAGTCTCCACTTTCCTTTGCAACAATTGTTAGCAACATTAGCTTTATGTGTGGCCGTATGGTGGCGCGTCGGTCGTTCGTCATCATGATAGTACTATAGATTATATATACAATGATACGACAACATGTTGCGAAATGTTGCATTGGTCAATTTAAAGAGCGAGAGCGAAAAATCTCTCTGGAAACGATTTAAAATTTGAAATCTCTTCAAAATGCATATCTCAAGGACAAAAATAATTTTTTCGTTGTTTTTGTCTTTCGCTTTTTTTAGTTTTTTGCTTATAATTTTTTGTGATCATGATGATGGTGGGTATCTGTATAGATAGACATGCACTATGCAATAACATTTGTGTTATTTCGTCGCAAATCGCGATCTTCGTAAAAGGTAGCAAGTATTTTCTTTTGGTGTTATTTATTTTTGTGAGGTTGTTTTGTATTCCTTGAGAAATTAAAAAAATCATTTTCATTAATTTATTTAGGTACAGGCATTGTATATATAATCTATAGTACTATCATGATGACGAACGACCGACGCGCTACCATACGGCCACACATAAAGCTAATGTTGCTAACAATTGTTGCAAAGGAAAGTGGAGACTTTGAATTCTCCAACAAAGGAGAATAGTTTTTTAATACAAAAATGAGAGCCCACTAAATTTATGAAAGTTAAAGGGAGGCAGGAAGTAACAATTTTGTGCTTTTTTGTTTTATGAATGGGATTTGGTTTTTTTGCAGAGGAAGGGGTTGTTTTTGCTTTTATCATTTTTTATAGAAAGGGGAAAATGTTTTTTTTTGTTTGTTTTTTTGGGTATAGGAAGAACGAAAATAAATATTGTTCAAAAGAAGGCTTGATTTTTTGGCTTTTGCCTTTTGCCTGTGACGTAGTGTGGGAATAGAGGAAATGTATAATATGCATGCAAATTATTCAAACTCGGTTACCACTAAGAATAATAATGTTGTTGTAAATGAATACTTTTTGACTGAATTGTATGGCGAAGGATGTTATACGCCTTTGCAGGTAGATTTTCCGTTGAGATTTAAGTTAAGTAAATACATAAGTATAAATATATTAGAAAGGCTCTATTTAAGGTTTTTTTGTGATATCGGGTAAAATCAGGTTAGTATCTAGGTAGGTATATATGGAAAGGTATTGACAGATGATTGTTCGTTATGTTGTAAAATTCAAAAACTAACCATCAGATTGAACTGAAACTTAGACAATGCAATTGTTGATGAATCAGAAGTTCACGTAAATAATTTGTTTAAACTTTTCTATAAATTGAGCTGAACATCGAAATATAAAAATTAGTTAAAAACTGAAGAAAAAATAATCCGTTTGAGCTGAAACTTGAGAAGTTTTAAGTTTACCAGCATACCTGAATATCATCTGATGAATATATTACGTGCAGTTTTTCATTTAATTTTTAAATTCATGTGGCCTTAGGTTTTTTATTCAGACAAATTTATAGTTTAGACTTTAAGAAGAGAAAAGTATCCTAATTAAATTAAAATTAATGTGTTTTTTCTTGAAAATTAATAATCAATGTTCTTGAAAGTTAAAACAAAACACTTATTTTTCTGCATTCGGCTTCGGAAATACTTAATTAAGTTAAATTTTTTAAGAAATCGGTTTGGAATGCTAAACAATTAACAAATGTGGTAATCATGTCTTACTTTTTCTTATAAGTTTGACCTTTTTTTCTAGTAAAATTGGGGATATAGGTTGGTTTGTTTCTTATAGTAACGACTAAGTGGGTGTTTGAGTGGGATTATTTGCTTGCGAATAAGTTTAAGGGTTCATTTTGACATAATAAATTTTATTTATGCTCACAAAAACTCTTTTTAACTTAATTTTATTTAAAAAAATAGTTTTTAGGAGTATTGAAATTGTTTTTTTTTTTTAAATAAACACCAAAGTTTTGTCTTTTTTTAAGGAGCATTGCAATTGTTTTTTTTTTTAAATTAAAACACCAAATTTTTGTTTTTTTTTTTTTAATTATTTAAAAATATAAACTTTTTTTTTCGGAAAAAAATGTACTTAATTTTTTTTGAAAATATTTTGTAGGTGTATTTCAATGAATTTTAAAAATTGGTTAGCCAAATTAATTTTTTTTTTTAATTTTTGAAAAAATTGTCTGCTGATGAAAGCAAATTTTTTCCAAAAAAAACATTGAGTTTTTCAAATCTTGCTAAATTGGCTATATGTATTCCTATTTTCATTTCAATTTTTTTTCAGTCTCAATACCTACATACATACATAAATAGGTACCTACTTAAAAAAAATTATTTTTTTAAATTTTTGTCTCAATTGTATAATTAGTCAAGTACCTACCTACAAAATATTTTTTTTGGACAGAAAGGTACCTTTTTTACCCATAAATAGGTAGATACATAGGTTGTATTTTTTTTCCAAAAAGAAAGCTAGGTAGGTTGTAGGTACCTATAAGGTATTTGATTTTGTTTGAAAAATAATTTTTAATAGGTGGGTGGTTGGTTAATATTTAAAATTTACGTACATAGCTACCTACCTACCAAATACATTCATATATATGTATGTAGGTTAGGTACCTATCTGCATTTCTTTCAAATGTTTAAAAATTAAATGTTTTAATAGGTACCACCCTGTGCATACACACCCACCCACCCACCTACATCCCTACATTGATATTTACATAATGTACCTATACCGATACCTTCATACCTACCTAAACTTTAAAAAACAAATTATACCTACCTACCGAATACCTACATAATTATTATTAATTTTGTTATTCAAAATTCCAATTACCTATCTTCTTTTTGAATAACAAACATAATAAAATACCTACTGTGAAAAAAGCCTACCAAAAATCTATTAAATATATGTAGCTATACCTATGTACCTACTATACTTGAAAATTGGGTCTACCTACCTATGCACCATAATTCAAAATGTAGCAACGTTGTATTCTACTAAGCTATAGTGAAATTTAACAACGTTGCTTTAAAAATCGACGAAAATCAAAACTGGAAATTCAAATTGTGCTGAAAAATAAAATCATAAAGTAATTATAATTATATAAACATATTATGCCTATAGCCATTCTTATACATTCAAATACCTACCTACTCAAGTTTTCCTTGTAAAAAATAATAAACGATAGAATACCTACATACAAATGTAAACATATAGCGATTTTTCTCCTATATTCTGGTCGTTGTCATGGCAAAAATGTCTGATTTAGTTATCTCCTTTACTCCGCTTATTGTTGTCAGAACAATAAAATACAACCCTCTCCTTCTATTTTTTTCTTTTACTTCTTACTTTTTCCTTGTGTCTCAAGTCTCCACTGCCAACTAATCGACGAGCCCAGCGCCGCGTAACGGCCACATATAAAGAAGAAAAAATCAGTCTCGTGGTAGTACTATAGGTTCTATATACAATGGTACAGGTGAATTCATAACTTACTTGTGAGGAAAGCTGATTTATTAGTTAGGTAGGTAAAGATAGGTTAGTGTGAAATGTGTATGCACCGATTTAATGACTACGTCTGTCGTAGCAAGCAAGATACATTTTTGCAATGGTTTTATATTATTTATTTAATCCGTTAAAGTACTAACGTTAGAAAACTTAAAATTAAATAATATATACATTACAAATATGGATTTTATTACAATGATGTATTAAAAAAGTTTTCTTTAAATTTAATAAATTTTAAATTGTCATTAATTGAAGAAATTAAAAAATTATACTTAGTGAAAACTGAAATCAATTGATTTAAGGGACTGTTGACACCAAAGTTTGTTCTGCTAAATATAATATAAAGAGACCGTTGATTTCTCAAGCTAGCTTTACTAAAACAAAAAATTCAGGCGACACAAAGCTGATGGAGATATTATTGATCCGTTGACTAATTTTATAATACAACATAGTTGTAGATACTGCCTATGCATCGAGAGTAAAGAAAGATTTATTAAAATGAGTCTATTTTTAAAAAATTAAAATTAATTTTGATGTCATCGGCATAGAGAAGAACAGATAATTTTTTTATAACTGATGTCAAGTCATTGATATATAAAATAAATAGTAATGGGCCTAAATGACTGCCTTGTGGAACACCTGAATTGACCAAAAAATGATCAGAACGCTCATTACGAAAAATTACACTGTAACTCCTGTTTTCTAAATAAGATAATATCCAGACTAGAAAGCTTTCATTGAACCCTGAGCCATTTAGTTTATTGATTAGAGTTTTGTGACAAAGCTTATCAAAGGCTTTGCTAAAATCGGTAAATACACAATCTACCTGTTTTCGATCTTCAAAGGAATCGATACAAAAAGAGGCAAAGTCAAACAGATTTGTGACAGTCGACTTCTTTTGGACAAAACTATGTTGGCTATCACAAATAATAGATTTAAAGTTAAAAGATAAGACGTTACAGACGATGAATTCAAATAATTTGGGAATTACAGACAATTAAGCAATAGGGCGATAGTTAGTTATGTCGTTTTTTGCCCCTTTTTTATGGACGGGTGTTAGATAGATAGATAGATAGATTCTTTATTTTTTCTTATTAAAATTTTACAATATGTGTTGCCTAAAGAATAAGGACATGGCAATTCTGCCCTCTGCTTGATAAAACATTTCAGATTAAAAAATGAAAAGAAAAATACATATGTATATAAAAAGATAAATATAAAAAATAAATAATTAATTTATAATTTACAAAAAGTAACCAAAACTGGAAAACAAAATAAATAAAATAATATCATGAAAGAAAAATAAGTTTAAATATCGATGTTGAGACATTGAATCATTAATGACCATCTTAATTTTTTGTTTAAATAAAAACTTCTTGAACAATTTTAAATTGATTTGTAACACAAAAAAAGAAGATACATTTTTAAACAGGGTTTGAAATATACAAACATTTTCCAATTTTAAAATGATTTGAAACGCAAAAACTTAATGAAAGGTTTTAAAATATGTTAAGTGGCGTTGTTAAGTTTATCAATAAATAATTAAAAGGTTGAATAATTATTATACAAGATTTACAAGAAACAGTTGCGATAGTTAAGAGCTTGATCACAAAACCCGTAGAGATTTGTCCGCCCTGCCGAACCGTTCAAAATTTCAATTAATTGCATTCTAGAGAGGACACTTTGATGGAACTAAAGTCTTCTTATTTCCTGCAAAATTGGGCACACAGCTATGAAGTGATAAACATCATCACGCTCGAATCTGTTACAGAAATTACATAAAATTGGTAAGTCTGAGCGATGAGGAACATAATTTAAGCTAAGGATTTCAACTTTGCTCGAAAAATGGTGCTTATAGCATAGGAAGTTCGATTTTGAAATAATTAGCAGCTTGAAGTCGATGATTTAAATCTCTGTATATAAGCCTTGTTGACGATGCCTCCACACGATTTAGATGTTGAGCGTATATTTGTTCGTCAGCTTTCGATATAACATTCGCAAATAACTCACTCCAGCTATCTATATTAGATTCTGTAAGGTCTAACCTGAGGCCATGAGAGCTGGCAAGAGCACTCCATTCTTTGAATGGTGTCGAATTTGTTCGCAAGAGGTTCGCCATAATAGACTTGTGTAGACTAATGCCAGGCTTTTTCATGGTCTTTATCAAAAAATCTGAGTTGGCTTTTAAGTTTCTTATATAAATTGGGGTAATACCTGACTCGACGTGGATAGCATGCGTTGGAGTAGAATTCGGTTAACGAAATAAACGTTTGAAGAAAAACCTTTGAATGAATTCAAATTCTTCGAAATACTTATAACCGAAAGCTTGGACGCCGTAACACATACAAGAATTTATTGTAGCTTCGAAAACCCGGTATTTTGACCCTAAGTCTATATTTTGGTTGGCAAAGAGATTTGGCCACATAACGCTCAGTGCAATTTTGGCTTCCTTACACTTTTCCTGCACATGCTGAGCAAAGCTACAGTTTGAAGACATCAGCACTCCCAAATACTTAAATTCTTGTACTATCTCTATACGTTCGCCATCCAAAAACCAGCTTTCCTCCCTTGATCTCTTACATTTCCGAGCTTCAAACACCATAATTTTTGTTTTCATAGCGTTAATCTTCAAATCCCAGGTGTTGCATTACCTTTGAAGCTTGTTAATTTAGAGTTGAAGAGAGGAAGGGTTATCTGCCAACGTAACCAGATCATCTGCGTAGAGTAGGACTTTGATAAGAGTGTCGGAAATACTGACTCCCCCAGGTAAGCAGTCACTAATGTCGTCGATAAAAAGAGCAAAGAATATTGGACTCAGGATACATCCCTGAGGAACACCAGCAGTAGTTTCAAACCAACTCGATGTCTCCGAGCCGTCCCATACTGCCGCACTAGTTCCAAACAAAAAAGTTTCATAGATTGCTAAAAACTTCCTAGATATACCAACGGAAGCCATTTTGTATATAAGAGCTTGACGAGTCTTTACATTTTTCTAAGTTTCTAGCTAGGTTTCTGGCGTAGTTTAACTGCTTGTTCTGACAAACCTGCTTGTATGTTTTGTTTGCTTGTAAATAAGCAGATTTAGCAAAGTCAGTATTTAATTTTCTAAACAAGTTCAGAAAAGCAAATACTTTTCTACGGAGCATGTTACACTCGTAGTCGAACCATTTACAATGGAAAACTAAATGCTTGTTGGAGCGGTTTTGTGAAACGGAGGATCTAATTGCTTTCAAAATGTTTTCTACAACAAGTTCAACAGGAGCAGAACTAGGGGAAAGAAGTGAACGGTTCAACCTAAGTTGGTATCTATCTGCCTCATGAGCTAGCCATCTGAGCTTAGTCAGCTTATTGGTTTCAGCGACAAGAACCTTTTGATTTAAACTTGCACTAACGGCGAATGGAAAATGGGTCGAAAAATTTGCTCCTACTACCTCAAAATCGTCTATAGCCTGAAGCCACTCACAAGAAACTGCACAAATGTCAATAACTGAACATCCTTTGCCGCTTAAAAAATTAAGTTCACCATTTTCATCTGACTTTAACGAACCATTTAATACACAATAACCAAAACTTTCGAGTAGGTCTGTTAAAATCCTACCATTCTTATTAAAGATGTCATCTTTAGAATTTCTGCGTGTTAATAGATTCGACTGAGTATTCAATTGCTCCACGTAAGAATTCTGAAAAAGTCCAATTCTAGCATTCATATCTCCGATTAACATTACATTAGATGAGTTAAATACATTTAAAAAATCGTTCAGCTCATTAAAATCGTTCAACCAGTTATTACAATTTAAATACAGATCAATTTAAAGATTCATTAAATAGAACATATAGGGGGTAGGATAAATAAGATATACATTTCTTTAATACACTAGATGGTACGCCACCAGGACCAGGGCTTAAAGCATCGTCGAGTTTCAAAATGTTTTCAACAATAGATTCTTCACAAATAGAGAAGTTAATTGTGTTTAGATGTGCAAAAATAGGGAGGGAAGGTGAAAAATCTGAGGTCTCGTGAGAACCAGAGTCTACAACGCATCTTTAAAGAAAATTGCAAACATATTAGATATTTCTCCAGAATCATGACTTGTTACGTTATTGAAAGACATAGAGTTGGGGTAGCCGTCATTTTTCTTTTACTACTCACGAAATTCCAAAAATTTGTAGGGTTCCGTTTTAGATCATTTTCGATTTCTATAATGTAATCGGAATATAAAATATTAGAGTAGTCATAAAACATGAACTTCAGTTCGGAGTAAGCTATATAATCTTCATCAGCTCTGAGTTTGGAATATTTCAACCATGCTTTGTTTCGTCTATTTTTTAAGTTTTTAAGCTCAGTGTTAAACCATGGTGGATTTTTAGATCTACTGGAAGATTTACGTAGAGGAGTTATCATGTAGTCCGTGTTTCCTTCACATATAGCGCAATTAGTCATATTTTCGATGTAATGATGTTTGTTTATTTTAAAATTTGTATTCTTTTTTTTTTATTTTGTTGTTAATTTGTTTTGCTTTAAATTGTAGACAAACATTTTGGTTCGTAGTGTTTTAGTTTTATTTGGGTTGTGTGATACGAAAAGAGGTTCGTGTCTTTGATAGTTGTGGTGAAAAATATCAGCTGTGTTTAGGTGTTGTTTGACGGTAAAGAAGAAATCAAATATGTGAGTGTGAAGTATCAATATGGTTCGGCAGAACATCTACTAAGATTGCACTCACCAGGAAAGATGAGACAAAAGCAAAATATTACAAATGTCTTGATGCTGCTGATGAATGATGTTGACTTCCATATGAATCAAATCCACAGCTTACGATTAGGTGCAGCACACAGAATAAAAGATATTCCACAGCTTACGGCGGGGGGGCAGCGCAGTGTAAGGTCATAAAACAAAAACAGAAAATCCCTTGATTTATGCAGTGTTCAAATGTTTTGCTTCGTTTGGCAGAACACATACAAAAAAAATGCACTCACCACAGGAGTTACTGAAAGTTACATAGCAAAAACCAAGGAAAATGCCATATGAATTTCCATCAACTAGGCAATGGTAACTCTGATTCAACACAATGTCGATAAGGGTTGGTTGCAAATTGGCGATCAGTCTCCTTTGTCCTTTCACCCGGGAGCAGATGGTCATACACAAACAATTTAAATGTAAGTCAGTGATTTTGTTTCTTCAAGCAGCAGCAGGCACCAGTGTGTTTGAAAAAGCTCTCCCATAAGGCCTGTACTGCACATTCAAATTGAACAGAGTATTGGTACTTCTGGTTTTTTTTTTAATTTTTCATTCGCATCGTTGGCAAGAATTTTTGTTTTTATTCCTTCTGAGAATTTTTTTAGGGCAGAGAGATACATGTATGAAGGAAAGTTTCACGGAAAAGTTTTTTGTTACGGATTTCTCTGTTTTCATGTTTGAGGGTGGAGAATATATTTTTTTTATGGACGCCTGTTTTGAAACAGGTAGACTTTATTGCATTCTTGCGTCCGTCTCATTATTAAAAGAAAGGCAAGAATTTGCGTTTTTGATAGTTTCGAGGAATTTTGGTTGGGATAAAAAATGTAGGTGGATATGAAGGAAATAGGTATCTCTTGTTACTTTTTGGGGTGGAGAATATTAGCCGCGTTTTGTTAGAGCTTAAGATCCATACCGATCATCCCCTAAAAAATAAAACGATACGGATCTTGATGACAGCTGTGTTGTATACCTATCTCTATTTTGCTTACGTTGGTTCATTTTCATGTATTCCTTGTCTTTTTTCTTTATACTGCATTTCATACTACCTACCTTACCACGAGAAGACATCTACCCGCATTAGTAACAACTAAATTTCGGATCTTCAAAATAGATCCAGATATAGAGAGCAGGATCCCAAGTTGTTGATGTTATATAGGTAAGGAAGGGTGAAAATGCGGCGAGCCACATCATCGCACTCGGATCTCAATGGATCCATTGTGGTCCCCAGGAAATAGTTGAGGTGAAGGAAGAGGATGGGTGGGAAAAGGAGTTGGAGGAGTTTAGGTGTGGGTATTACGTGTTAAAAAATTATCTTGAGCCAGGTCCGTAGATAATAAAACGTGGCTATTACCTACCTATTTTGTTTGTGTTTTTTATTTATTTTTTCGGTAAATAAAAACAAATGCTTAGAAATGTGTATAAATGATAAATAGGTAAGTAGGTATCACGGAAATTGGATTTCACGACAATGTACCCCCTAAGCCGATTACTAAGCAGTTACATATCAAAAATGCATACCTACCTGGTTACCTTCCTAATCTTTATCTTTATATAAATGTAATTATGTATATTTATTTCGTTAAGAAGGATAATTTTCCTCTTGCAAATTATTATCTTCAAAATTAGGTACCAACCTACACCAAAATTTTTAATTGTTTTAGTTTCCAAAATAATGTTTTTATTGAAGAATATGTACTTATAGGTATTCCTCCCGGTTAAAAGAAACAGCTCGTTAAAATTTGAAAAGTATGCAATCACTATTTGAATTTGTGTAATATGTACTGATTTTTTTTAAACTTACTTACCTATTTATCATTTATACATATTTCTAAGCATTTGTTTTTATTTACCGAATAAATAAATAAAAAACACAAACAAAATAGGTAGGTAATAGCCACGTTTTATTATCTACGGACCTGGATCAGGATAACTTTTTACCACATAATACAACAACTACTTGGGATCCTGCTCTCCATCTGGATCTATTTTGAAGATCCGAAAATTAGTTGTTACTAATGCGGGTAGGTGTCTTCTCTTGGTAAGGTAGTAAGAAATGCAGTATAAAGAAAAAAGACAAGGAATACATGAAAATGAACAACACAGCTGTCATCAAGATCCGTATCGTTTTATTTTTATGGGATGATCGGTATGGATCTTAAGCTATAACAAAACGCGGCTTATATTCTCCACCCCAAAAAGTAACAAGAGATATCTATTTCCTTCATATCCACCTACATTTTTTATCCCAACCAAAATTCCTCGAAACTAGCAAAAACGAACCTTTTTGCCATCATTAAAAGATCGAGGCGGACGCAAGAATACAATTAAGTCTACCTGTTTCAAAACAGACGTCTATAAAAAAATATATTCTCCACCCTCAAACATGAAAACAGAGAAGTCCTTCAAAAGAAACTTTTCCTTGAAACTTTCCTTCATACATGTATCTCTCTGCCCTACAAAAATTCTCAGAAGGAATAGAAACGAAAATTCTTGCCAACGATCGAGACGAATGAAAAATTAAAAAAAAACCAGAAGTACCTAGGTACCTGCCTTCATATAAAACCATTGCAAAAATGTATCTTGTTACGACGGACGTATTCATTAAATCGGTGCATACACATTTAACACCAATCTATCTATACCTACCTAACTAATATATCAGCTTTCCTCAAAAGTTATGAATTCATCTGTACCTTAATAAATTAATGACAATGATTTTTTTAATTTCTCAAGGAATACAAAACAACTTCACAAAAATAAATAACATCAAAAGAAAATCCTTGCTACCTTTTACGAAGATCGCGATTTGCGACGAAAGAACAAAAATGTTACTGCATATCTATCTATACATGCAGATACCCACCATCATCATGATCACAAAAAATAATAAGCAAAACACTAAAAAAAAAGCGAAAGATGAAAATAACGAAAACATTATTTTTGTCCTTGAGATATGCATTTTGAAGAGATTTCAAATTTTAAATTGTTTTCAGAGAGATTTTTCGCTCTCGCTCTTTAATTTGACCAATGCAACATTTCGCAACATGTTGTCGTATCCAATATCAGATACGGAAGATTTTATTTTGGGTTCACTTTGCTTGTACTGGATGCGACATCTTTGTATTTATTATCTTTGATAAAATCGTTTGTTCCTCAAAACTCACACGATTTTTCCAGGCTGTTTTTGTTCTCTTTCACCTTCTTTTCAGTTTCTTGTGTGTTTTTAGAGTGAATGTGCCGTTTATTTGATGGTGTGAGTAAATCTTAATGTAAAATGAAGGGGATAGCAATGAAAAGTGAAGAGGACAACGAAAAAATCTTAATGGAACAATCGTTCAATGTAAACATTTCACAGGATTTCTGGAAAAATCTTCGTGGAAAAATCGGTCAATGTAAATGCAGACTAAGAACAAATATAACAACTACCTACCTAAAACTATAATTGTTCACTTTGAATTATTATTTATTTTGCTTAGCCACACATCTAAAACTTACATTATATCCAACACTCAGTGTAAAACTACTAATGTAAAACTCTAGTAACATAAAGCTTTGCAAAAAGCTCTTGCTCATTCAAAAATATAAAAATATTGTAACCAAACGAAAGCTCTTCAAGCATATGAAAGAACGGCCACTGGCCGATGTAAAACACAATCTCTTGCGACTGCGACCAGTACGGATGATCTCTTCAGCCTCTGCAAGCACCGCAAAGTTGTATCAGCTAATGTATAGTTTTTCTTTAGTACAAATAAAAATAAAGAAGCGGCGTCAGCCTACATATATATTAGTTGCATAAAATACGTTGTCATTGTTTTATTGTTGTCTACTGGACGACATCGTTCAACTTGTTTTGTTTTCTTCGTTGTTGTTCGTTGCGATAAACTCACTCCCCTCTTCTCTCACTCTCATCGTTCTACATTGGCGCCCATCTTACGGCAAGAGTTTATTAGTCACTCACACCACGGATAATTTACGAAGAAGTAAACGTTTGGCAAAAGAACAAAAACAAATTGCGATGGCATTTACTGAAGAACAAATGCAGCGCATGCTCACGGCTGTCATGCAAGCAACCATGCACACGGGTAGTTTCAGCAGCTGCACGAGTCGTTTTAAGGGAGAACGAGACCCAGTTAAGGTGGAAGAATTCATTGCGACCATCGCATGTTTCAAAGATGTGGAGCATATAACTGAGGCTGATGCAATAAAATGGTTTCCTCTGCTCCTCGAAGATGCCGCTCGAAGTTGGTGGCAAGGTGTAAAATCCGAAGCAAAAACATGGCAAGATGTAATTTCTTTATTAAGAAACGCGTTCGCTCCTACCAAACCATCTTATCGAATATATTCAGAAATATACGAACACAAACAAAAAGCTAAAGAATCTACAGACAGTTTTATTTGCAAGAAAAGAGCTTTGCTCTCGCAGTTGCCTGTGCCGAGGCCGAGTGAAACAATGATGTTAGATTTAATTTACGGCTTGCTCAACATTTCCATCAGGGATGGCATTCCCAGAGACAACATTCCTTCATTTCAGGAGTTGATAGAAAAAGCTAGGTTGATTGAGCACAGTATGGCTGAAAAGCAGCAGCACGTCGAAAAAATTACAACTAAAATACGTTGTACCCATTGTTCGCATCTCGGTCATACTATTGCGGAGTGCCGGAAAAAGCAAAAGGCAGAAGCTGATGCAGCAAAACAATTAAGTTCACCTTCAAACCAAGGGATTCATTGCTATAAATGTAAAGCCCCAGGGTTCTTAAGATCCAATTGCCCTACCTGTAAAGAGTTGCCAAAAGGACCTCAGAGGGTATCTTTCAACTTAATAAAAAACACCATTGGTAATGACTTACCGACGATTTCAATTATGTCACACGGTGAAAATGGTATAGCATACCTTGAGACTGCAGCCAGAACTAGTGTTGCTGGCCGACATTTATTCGAACATCTGCTACGTAACGGCACAAAATTTAAGCAACTTGACGCTGATATTTGCCTTGCTGACGGTAGTATCCAGCAAAGTGAAATTTGTATGACTACAACGACGATCATATTTGGGAACCGTTTAAGGCCAATCACATTTATTGCTCTGCCTAAAGCAAAAGATAACAGAACTCTTAAAGGTATCGACTTCTTAGAAGAAAATGGTGTTGTCTTAAATTTGGGACAGAGACATTGGTATTTCCAAGACCAACCAAAGAAGACTTTCGACTTTTTTGACACGACACACACTGTTGTCACTCCGTCCCAAACCATGCTTCAGGAAATGCAAGCATATGATCATTCTTTGAAAAAAATAAACCCGATTTCGCCACTACAAAAAACTCCCGAGTTCAATACACACCGGATCGAAGATAATTTGACCGTCCATGCTTTTTATAGTCCAATAACACCTGTTCCAATGTCTGACGACGAAGAAGAACGTTATGGACCTGATCCGTGTAAGAGTCCAATCAGAAGTCAAATCCAAAACAACGATTATTCACCACAATCCATCCATAACATCTTTCGTGATTCACTCCGTAATGAAACATCCCCTAAACAACGAAACCAAGAGATTAGCTTGTTTCCAGAAATGCAAAGAAGTAAGGAAGAGCTGAATTCAGACGAGTTCTTTTCAAAGATTATTTTAATGTCGATTGATTTAACTTTGCGAAATGATGAAGGAAACGACCTTGAAATATTCGAAAAAGACCAGCTTAATGCATTAATTTCAAAATATGAAACCGTTTTCGAACCACTTGCTGAACCGACACCATTCGCAGAACACAGAATTAACACCGGGACTCATACACCAATCGCCACAACACCTTACAGGCTTTCTATAACTAGGAAAAAACAACTAAAAGATTCTCTTGACAAAATGCTAGAGCAAGGGATTATCGAGGAATGCGAGTCCCCAGGGGCAGCTCCAGTTGTAATCGTACCCAAGAAAGATGGCAACATTCGTGTTTGCATCGACTACCGAGCTCTCAATAAAATCACTGTACCAGATCAACACCCTTTCCGAGAATTGATGATACTCTTCACGCCACAAAAAGTACAAAATATAAATCTACGACATCTGATTACTAATACTGGTATAGAAGTTGATCCCGAAAAAACAGCAGCTATTTCAAATCGTCCAGAGCCAAGAAACGTTAAAGAAGTCCTCTCGTTCTTGCAGACATGCTCTTGGTACCGCAGGTTCATAGAACATTTTGCAGGGATTTCAAAACCACTAAGCAATCTTACAAAAAAAAATGTTAACTGGAATTGGGGAATCGATCAAAGAAATGCTTTTGAAACATTAAAGACATCACTGATATCAGCACCAGTGCTTCAGCAAGTTTGTGAAGAAAAGCCTTTTTACCTAAAAACTGACGCAAGTAGTTATGCCGCAGGGGCAGTATTGGTCCAGGGGGAGAAGGAAAATGAACACCCAGTCGAATATGTTTCCAGGTTATTGACAGATGCAGAGCGTAACTACTCGACAACAGAACGTGAAGCCTTAGCCATCATCTGGGCAGTCAATAAATTTCGCGGGTATATTGAAGGATCCACTGTCACACTCTTAACTGATCATCAACCACTTAAATGGTTAATGAGCCTGAAATCTCCAACCGGTAGGTTAGCTCGTTGGGCGTTGCAACTCCAACCGTACAACGTTGATATTAAGTATACCCCAGGTAATACAAACAAAGTTGCAGATATGTTGTCAAGACCGCCATGTCAAGCAAATAAACATGGCAACGATACTTGTGAGATCTGCAACGTAAAGATTGATTTACCAGCCAGAAAAGCGAATAAAATTCGAAATGGACAACTTAAAGATGACGAATTAAAATCAATTATAACATCTTTCGAAGAAAATAATGAAAATTTACCCCGATGGACATCCAGAGGCTACATCATGAATAACGGAATTCTTTACAGATATTCTCCTGAATCCGATTCTGAGGATGCCCAACTGGTAGCTCCAACTGAAGAACGCGCAGAAATCTTGCATTCCTACCACGACATTGCCACAGCAGGACATTATGGTGTGGAACGAACGATTGCCCGGATTATGGCACGATATTACTGGCCCCGGATGAGAAGTGATATCACTAAACATGTTGAAAAATGTCTGGAGTGCCAAAGATATAAACCATCCAATAAAAAACCTGTAGGACTATTGCAAACGGTAGCAAGCAACCAACACTTCGAAGTTGTAGCTGTCGATTTGTTCGGGCCTTTGCCGAAAACCAAAGAAGGTAACCAATGGATATTCATAATAGAGGACGTTGCCAGTAGGTGGACTGAAATTTTTCCACTAAAGGAGGCAACTGCAGAAAATTGCGCGCTCACACTACTTAACGAAGTGTTACTGAGGTATGGTACTCCAAGACGACTCATATCAGATAACGGAGTACAGTTTATATCCGCTCTCATGCAGCAACTAGTGTTTTGGTTGAACATACAACATACTCTCACTCCACTATATCACCCAGAATCCAACCCAGTAGAAAGAAGAAATCGAGATATGAAAACCCAATTGGCGATCCTGGTAGGAAACGATCATACCACTTGGGATGAAAATCTAGCTGCCATCCGGTTTGCTATGAATACATCCAAATGCCAAAGCACAGGCTATTCACTCGCATTTTTGACATTCGGCCGTGAATGCAGAACTATCGATGACGTAAACAACGACATGAAAGCCATTGCTGAATCTGAAAACATCATCCCGCAGATAACACCGAAACTGTTAAAGCTATCTGAAACTTTACAAATTGCCAGAGAAACAACCGAAAAAACGCAAGATCATAATAAGAGCTACGTCGACAAAAAGAGAAATCCACAAGCAGATATAAGAGTGGGGGATGAGGTTATGGTAACAACGCACATACTGAGTAAAGCAACAAAGAACACAACGTCGAAATTCGTTCCACGAAGGGATGGCCCATATGTTATTACTAAAAAAATTGGGTCATCCGCATATCAAATCGCCCATAAAGATGACTTATCGATACCAATGGGAACATACCATGCTTCCGCCATAACGAAGTGTGGTACCAAAGAAAGCAATGCAGTGCCTGTCCAAAGACTGCGTAAAAGAGGACGACCTAAGAAATAAACAAAATCCTGTCACTCCATCGAGACGATCAACGTTCCAGAGGGGGAGACTATAACAACTACTTACCTAAAACTATAATTGTTCACCTTGAATTATTATTTATTTTGCTTAACCACACATCTAAAACTTACATTATATCCAACACTCAGTGTAAAACTACTAATGTAAAACTCTAGTAACATAAAGCTTTGCAAAAAGCTCTTGCTCATTCAAAAATATAAAAATCACAGATTAGCCATATGAAGATGAGAATGTTTCGTACGTTTTACCCTCCAAAACCCATTTGTTTACATTGTTGTATTTGTATTTTCATCCCGCGTCGATGAATAGATTTGAATTGCAACAACAATTTAACCAGGTGTGTGAAGATCCCTACTGTCTATGTGTGAGGTTTTTTTACACACATTCTCATTTTTTATCTGATAACTGCCAGTTCAAGCTTGTAGGCAAATTAAAATGGCTGCCGGGGATTCTCATCTTCATGTGGCTAATCTGTGATAAAAATATTGTAACCAAACGAAAGCTCTTCAAGCATATAAAAGAACGGCCACTGGTCGATGTAAAACACAATCTCTTGCGACTGCGACCAGTACGGATGATCTCTTCAGCCTCTGCAAGCACCGCAAAGTTGTATCAGTTAATGTATAGTTTTTCTTTAGTACAAATAAAAATAAAGAAGCGGCGTCAGCCTACATATATATTAGTTGCATAAAATACGTTGTCATTGTTTTATTGTTGTCTACTGGACGACATCGTTCAACTTGTTTTGTTTTCTTCGTTGTTGTTCGTTGCGATAAACTCACTCCCCTCTTCTCTCACTCTCATCGTTCTACACAAATAATTTATTATTATTCGATGGAGAAGGCAAAAGAACTCGCGTGGTCTGCAGATATACATGAAATGATTTCGATTCACTGGCCACAAATAAATTAACCGCTTGTTTCTTTTCGTTTTTATCTGTTTGTTCTTTTTTTGTGTTATTACAAACGACGGTCGCGTGCACAGATTAGCCATATGAAGATGAGAATGTTTCGCACGTTTCACCCTCCAAAACCCATTTGTTTACATTGTTGTTTTGTAATTTTTTCCCGCGTCGATGAATAGATGTGAATTGCAACAACAATTTAACCCGGTGTGTGAAGATCCCTACTGTCTATGTGTGAGATTTTTATACACACATTCTCATTTTTTATCTGATAACTGCCAGTTCAAGCTTGTAGGCAAATTAAAATGGCTGCCGGGGATTCTCATCTTCATGTGGCTAATCTGTGGTCGCGTGATTCTGTTTAAATCTGTTTAATGTTGCATATGATTTTAACTCGACAGAATTTTACCGTATGTCCCTTACGCGTACACCGAAAACATCTACCTTTTTTTTTAGCAAGTTCTTTTTCTCTGCCAACGGACGATCACCACTACATACTTCCGTTGTATGTTGGGTGGATTTACACAATATACATGGAAGTATGGAAGTCTAGCTCAGGGTAGATTTGCAAAAAAAGTGCAGTATAGATTCAATGTTTTTGCAGTAGATTTATATTTTCAAGAAACAAATTTTGATGGATTAGGTCTTGAAATTTCTCCTCAATGTCGTCGACTCTGTCATTAAAAAAACGCTTAGTTTTAAAAATCTAACCAAGAAAATCTGCCTGCCTGTTAAAAATATCTACTTAGAAATATAAACTTAACTTCTGCTGGGACCACCAACTTGATCAACACATTGATTTTCCTATTCTGCAGCCGGTTTTTTTTTAAATAAATAAATACAAATGAACTTGCATATACGTTTTTATATCAATTTCCAACCACTTAAAAAAATTTACCTTTTGCTTGCAGATTAAATCAAAAATGTATCCATCCTTTCCCCTTTTCTTACCATGACAACAAAAAACAAACTCAAATAAATAAAAAAATTGCGGTGACAGATTTGTTTTGACAGCTATCAATTGGCATCAAAACAAAGCCTATGGGCGAAAGCTGAATGCATAAATTAAAGGGTGGGTGTCATGAAGTATGAGAATGACTGCATTCAATGACATAATTGAAAAATTAATTATGGATTATTTATTGAATTTTGTATTCGTAATTTTTTTTTGTAAAACCAAAAGTGCAGTAGATTTGATATAAAGGCAGTAGATTTAATTTTCGAAAAAAGTGCAGCAGATTTACTGCAGACATACGGACGGTTTTATTTTGGGTTCACTTTGCTTGTACTGGATGCGACATCTTTGTATTATATAATCTTTGATTTCATCCTTTCCCCTGACTTTTTACTCCTTTTAGATAGGAATAAAAGATCGGCATTGGAAAAATCGTTTCAATGTAAACGCAGACTAAAACTCACTCGTGTGCATGAGCCTGATTACACGATTCCTTTTTTTGGTTGTTTCGTCTTTTTGACAGATATGGTGAAGGGTGTATATGTAGGGGGATTGAAGTAACGAAAGCAGGTATGAGAATTTCAAGACTTTTTCCGGTTGAACATTGACGTTTATGGTTTGACAACTGAGTAGAGAGAGATAGACCGATAATGATTATCGATGTTAGCAAAAATCGATTTTGAGAGAAAAAACATCGATATTTTAGTATCGATTTTTAGATGAATTCCATCGACTACAAAATAAATACAAAATGGATTCTTCAAATCAAATACAAAGGGGCATGTTTATAGTCACTTTTAAACTCCAGTTTATCTTAGACTGGGGTTTATTCAATGTTATTTAGATAGGATAAACCCAGGTTTTTCTTAGCAACGGCTTAAACGATGTCTATGAATATTCTCCAAAGAAATCAACTCAGCAAAATAATTAAAAACATTATTTTTAACTTGTCAAAGTACGTTTTTTGTTATATATTACATTAAATTTGACAAACAAAATTGTGACGGAATTAAATTATTTGGAAAAATTATTATTTGCACCCCAAAAATGCATACAATTTGCAAATTAAATTTTTATCAAACTAATGTTTACACACAAATGTGTGTTTTTTCATTCATTATTGGCACAAATTTCTTCATAAAAAATCGACAAAATCGAAAGAATAAATTGGCGGAAAAAATAAAATTAATCTGATAATTACAGACAAAATTTCCAAAATCGAAATTTACAAAAAATCAATTAAAATGAAAATAATGGGTGATTTTTTAAGAGGTTTAGAACTTTTTTAAAAAAAAAAACACAAAAAATTCGAAAAAATGAATGAAATATTTATTTGAATCGATAGTTTGAACCTTGCAATTTAATGTTTAAAGATAATTTCATGCAAATGTTGACCGCGGCTGCGTCTCAGGTAGCCCATCCGCTGAGTCCAATTTTGGCATACTCTTTCACACATATCGGCCGGTATCTCACGAATGAAGGCATGGATGTTGGCTTCCAGTGCGTCAATCGAAGCGGGCTTGTCCCTATAGACATTAGCCTTGACATACCCCCACAAAAAATAATCTAATGGTGTCAAATCGCACGATCTAGGCGGCCAATTGACCGGCCCGAAACGTGAAATTAACTGTTCACCAAACTCGCCTCGCAATTGCGCCATTGTTTCGCGTGCTGTGTGGCATGTGGCACCGTCTTGTTGAAACCACATATCATGCAAGTCAAGAACTTCCATTTCGGGCAAAAAAAAGTTTGTTATCATCGCTCGGTAGCGTTCACCATTGACAGTAACGCTGCGATTCGCATCATCTTTGAAGAAATATGGCCCAATAATGCCGCCGGCCCATAAACCGCACCAAACAGTGGCTTTTTCGGGATGCATTGGTAGCTGTTGCAATGCTTCTGGCTGATCTTCACTCTAAATGCGGCAATTTTGCTTATTTACGTACCCATTCAACCAAAAATGAGCCTCATCGCTGAACACAATTTTTCGATAAAAAAGCGGATCCTCGGCCAGCTTTCCAAGAGCCCATTCACCAAAAATTCGGCGTTGTGGTAGGTCGGCTGGCTTTAGTTCTTGCACCAGCTGTATCTTAAAAGGCTTTACGCCCAAATCCTTCCGCAAAATTTTCCACGTAGTGCTGTAACAAAGGCCTAACTGCTGGGAACGGCGCCGAATCGACATTTCGCGGTCTTCTGTCACATTAGCTGATACGGCCGCAATATTTTCTTCACTACGCACAGTACGTAACCGTGTTGGTGGTTTAATGTCCAACAAAGTAAATTTGGTGCGAAATTTGGTCACAATCTTCCGAATAGACTGCTCAGAAGGTCGAGAATGCCGATCATAAAATGGAAGCAGCGCGCGATGAACATTTCGAACCGAGCACGAATTTTGATAGTAAAATTCAATAATTTGCAAGCATTGTTCATTTGTAAGACGATCCATGGTTAAATTGCAAACCAAACTGAAGCTGTTTGACAGTGACACAAGGTACTAAACACACGTCAGCTGTCAAAACCAGTGTTGCCAATAAATATAAACATTTCAGCTGTGTTCATTCCAACTCATATCAAGCAGATGAGTTGGAAGTATTGGTATCGTGTGAACAAAAATAAAGGTTTTACATTTAATATTAATATCACGATGACAGAGAAGTCAAAAAAATTAGTTTTCTGTGCGTATGTGCATCTATACGTTATGCTTGAGAATAAACGGGAACTTTTTCTTCATAAAAAATCGAAGGGAATTAGGGAAGGAAATAGGAAGGTTCTTTTGATTTAAAATATCGATTTTTAAAAACATCGATAAATTTAGTTATCGATTTATCACAATATATTTTAATCGCTGATCTCTAAAATCAAAGCATTTTGCGAAGAACTTATTAACTTTAATTTTCGATTTGCAAACGTGTTTTTCGTAGTTGAATAGGATATAGATTTCAACAAGGAGTGATAAAAAAACGTTTTTAACTATTACTAATGTTTATTTTCCCATAAAACCATCGTTAAGTATTTGAAAATCAAAATAACGAAAGACGTCTCACGTATGTAAAAAGGAACCATGTTATCACGACAGTTCGCACGATAAACAGAAACAAGGTATGCTCATTAGCTGTAAGCATGCTGCATGACGTCACAATCATCTGGGTTTGTTAGGGGAGCAAAAAGTCAATTCCATTTCATTAAGATTGTTTTTAGTTGTTATTTTATGGTCACAGTTCTTATCACTTTAAAATAATATGTTTAAATACTGAATTCTAAGTTACAGTCTTCATTTTAAAAATTCCAAAATGGCGACTTGGGTGTATCTAATGAGCATACCTTGTAACTGTTTATCGTGGGCGGTAATTACCTGTCAAAAAGACGAATAAAGAAACGAACAAAAACAAGAATCGTGTAATCAGGCTCCATGTGTAAAATGGAATACTGGAATTTGAACGAAAGTTGTCGTGGAAGTTGGCCACAGAAACAAGGCACGTGGGCATTTTGTACTTCCGGATTATTTTGCTTTCGAAAATTTGCACAAATATGCATACATTTATATATTTTATTGTAGCCAAAATATCACATTTGTTTTCTAAACCTACTAATATTGCACAATTTACAGAGATTGGTATATACACTACCTTACTACTGCCAAGTAATGAAAATTTCTTTTTAATCAATACATAAAGTTGGTAAAAAAGTCTTGAATTGAAGGAAAAGCTACGAATAAAAAACCTTTATTAAACGAAAACAAAAAAGAAAAGAAGAACAAAATTGTTACTAATTATAATATCCTGTTTGATTAGTATACAGAGAGAAAGAAGGGGTGGACACACGGAAAACAAAAGTAGACGAGCAATACATTGCTCAAAACAGCTTTAACAAAGTCAATACTGATACATAAATCAGTCCTAATAATTTATAAATATATTTATGAAATAAGAATAAATATATGAATAAATAAATAAATAAATAAATACATACATAACTAACTGAACACATAAATGAATATATTAATAAAAAAGTAACTAAACAAATAATTGAATAAATAATTATAAACATACCTAACATAAATAAATAAATAAATAAGTGGAAATAAAAATATATGTATTAATAAATAGATAAATAAGTAAATAAATAACTAAATATAAACAATCAAAAAATAAATAAATAGATTTAATGAAAATAAATAAATAAATAAAAATACATGAATTTTATGTAACAAATTATTTAACAAATAAATGAAACTAAGTAACAAAAAGAAAATATTATATTAAAGAAGCTAGATTTGATACTAAAGCATTGTCGGAAGATATACAAGAAACATTGTATCGCTCGTTTAATTTAGAAATTCTATTAGATACCATTTCAATATTAGCTAATGTGTGCAATTCACTCGTTGAAAAATACCAAGGGAAGTTAAGCATCATTTTAAAAATCTTGTTTTCCGATATTTGAAGTCTGCGAATGTGACTGTTTGCACAATTACCCCAAACAGGTGATCCATAAAACATTATTGCCTGGAAAATTGCTTTATAGATTAAAAGTTTGTTTGCTGTACTCAACTTCGATTTTCGGTTAATGAAAGGGTATAGTATTTTAATTGTTAGATTTATCTTCTTAATTACTTCTTGCACATGTAGACCGAATGTTAATTTTGTATCCAAATGTACCCCTAGGTATTTGGCAGATCTTTGCCAATCAATTCCGACACCATTACCAAATATAATAGAGCTTGGTAAGAAGCAGGCTTTTCTTTTTCGAGTAAAAAAGATAGCCTGGGTCTTTGAAGCATTTATTTTAATTTTCCAATCAACAAAATAATCTTGAGTTACATTTAGAGCAGATTGCAGATTAGTTCCTATAGTGGAAGCAATTGAATCTGTAGAAAATATACAAGTATCGTCAGCAAAAATAGCTGTCTCGCAATTTTGTAGACTAGGAAAGTCGTGAGTAAAAACTTTGTAGAGAATCGGCCCAAGAACCGAGCCCTGGGGAACACCAGTAACACAAGTGAACATTTCAGATACGAAGTTGTTGAGAGACACAAAACACTTTCTTGAAGACAAAAATGACTTAATAATTTTTATTAAGTACATGGGAAAATTCAGCACATACATTTTATGCAGAAGTCCGTCATGCCAAACGGAATCGAAGGCTTTTTCTACGTCAAGCAATATCATACCTGTGCTTTTTCCAATCTGAAAGTTTCTTTTGATATGGTTAGAAATACAATATACTTAATGAGTAGTACTATGAAATAGACGGAACCCAAATTGTTCTGGGGGCAAAATATTATTCGTTTCAATGTACGCTACTATTTTCTTTTTTATAGGTTTTTTCAAAACACTTGCTTAGGGAACTAAGTAGACTTATTGGTCTGTAGTGAGCAGGATTGCTGGCAGTCTTGCCAGGTTTTAAAATAGGAATAACTTTTGCAGTTTTCATTACGGTTGGGAAATAACCAAGCTGAAGACAAGAATTGAACAGCAACTGTAAAAATTTTAAACCTGATTTTGGAAGGTGTTTCAAATAGATGTTTTTTATGTTGTCAAATCCTGCAGACTTTCGTGATTTTAAAGAAAACAAAACATCTTTTATGTCTTCAGCTGTGACGAAGTCTATTTGACTATTAATAGCATTAGTGTTAATTAAATAGATGGAGTTTGAAACTAAGGATTCAACAGCGATATTACCTATAGTAGTGGAAGCTTGTTGGTTTCCACAAAACGTTTCCGCCAACGAATTTGCCTTTTCGGAACCCGACATCATAAGGTGATCTCCTACCTTCAATGCTGGAATATTTGAATTGAGCTTTTTAATTACTTTTACTAGATTCCAAAAGGGTTTGCTTGCTTTCTCCAATCCTAACAATTTTTGATTCCAGGAATTATTTCTGAAAGTAGCAACACTATCCTTGATTAAAGCGTTTAGAACCTTCATTTCCGTTAAATAAAGACAATTTCTTGTTCTTATCCACCTGGTTCTGTAACTATTCCTTATCTTAATTAGTTCTAGTAAACAATTGGGCAGCTTATTTGTGCTACATAGTTTAATTTTCTTTTTTGAAACTGAATGTTCGATGCTTTCAAATATTGCAGATGTAAAAGATTCGACAGCTTGATCAGTTTGAAATTGATTCAAATCTTCATTGAAAATGTCAGGGAAATTTCTCAATTTTGTTCTCATTTGACTCTTAAAAGATTCACAGTTAGCATTTTTAAAATCAAGAGTTTCACTTCTCCCACTTAAAGGCGAAGAAAAGGTGCAAATAGCCACCGGAAAGTGATCAGAACTCAATTCATTTGCAACCATAGGTTCAGTAAATAAACCCGGCATATTTGTAAGGAATAAATCTATAGTTGAAGGACTAGCTCTGTTATTTGCAGGATAATAAGTGGGTTGAGGTGGAAACAAAATGTCAAATGCATGTCTTGTATTAAGATTTGCAAGTATATTTCCCCATGCATTTGCCCTTAGACAACCCGAATTCCTATGCTTGCAATTAAAATCGCCACCAACTAGAACCACATTGTTGGAATTAACTAATTTCCGTAAGTCGTTATTTCAATCAAAGTTTTTGAGGCGAAGTAGCACCACCCGGAAAGTATGCAGACAAAATTTTTAACGAAGAACCATTAGCAAATGGAACTTCAATACCTATGTTTTGTATTAATTTAGTATTAATAATTGGAATTATTTTGTGTCGTAAATTTTTTTTTTACAACAACGGCAACACCGCCACCCCTTCTCTCATCTCTATCTAATCTATAACAAAAATAATCTGTATTTGAAAGTCTGTCATTAGAACTAAGCCAAGTTTCGGATACTAATCCTATAGGTATCTACTTTGTGTTTGCTTAAAAAAGCAAAAAATTCAATCAATTTACATCGAATGCTTTTAGCATTCCAACAAATTATTTTCATTGATGTATTATTCATTACTTGGACTTATATAAATACTTAATAGCTAATTGTGCAATATTATTAAATTGATCAGCTTTATTATTTCATTTACCAAGAAGTGTAATCATCTCAGCAGTTAGTGCCTTGATTTCTTCCATAGAGAAAAGTTCGTTGACTTTTTCTGGTCCAGAGTTGTTGTTGGTGTTATTGCTTGCCCACGCATTGCAATCAGCTACATTTAAATTAACAGCATTTGACATCGGTAAATTGTAGTTAGGGCCCTTACGGCGAGGTGGTAGAGGAGGGAAATCGTTCACATTTGGGGCGAACGTGTGATGCGGTCGTGTCGTGGTAATCATCGTAGATTGCCTATTGTTTTTTTGCGGAGAGTTTTTCTCTGATTTCGAAGAAGTTCTTTCGACTTGGACAAGCGAGATCAGTAGATGTATGTGTTTCGTTGCCGTTGGCACATTTTCTGTTTTTAGAATTGCATTTGCTGGTCTCGTGGGTGTCGGAGCAAATTGCGCAGTGTGTTTTGATGTGGCAGTTTTTTTCTCCATGCCCAAAGATTTGGCAGTTTAGACATTGTGTAACTTTTTTTGTTTGTCGTCGGGCAAAGTCCCATTTAATTTGGGTCTTAAATAAAGATCTCACATTCTTTTTAAGATCGGCAAGTTTTACTGTCCCAATTTCAAAGAAGACTATATAAAAAATGTGAGTGAATAGTTTGTATTGTTTTTTGATCAATTTTATATTTTGGCATTTTAGACCCAGAGAAATAAGTTCTTTTTTCAAGTGGAAGTTCATCGAGTCCGAAGAGCACAACTTTAAAAGATCTGGCTGACGGAAGGTCATGCGTAAAGAATTGCCAATTTTTTAATTTTAATCTAGAACACAATGTATCGTGATCTTCACTTTTGCCTAGATTAATTTTAATGCCAATTGACTTTTTCTTAATACAATAATCTTTGATGTGTATTTCACTAAGGAAGGAATGAACATTTTCACAAGATTTTTGGAAGACACAGATTGATGGTATTTTATTTTTTTTTTTTCGCTTGGAGGAGGGAATGTCACCTCTTCACATTCAATGTCATTATCGTTACCAGAGTCCGGAAGACATTGTAAAGGCATAAACCGCCCAAATCTTTGGTCATCCGAAAACATTTTCCGATTTTTAATGCTGAGAGACAATTTAATGTCTTCAACAGGGGAGGGAGATCGAATTCTTTTGTTAATTTTTGCTTATATCAGGTACCGCACAGAGAGAGTGTCTGATCAGATCAGAGTGCCGATTAGTACTGCACAAATATGCATTTATTATTCAAAGTATGCAATCAAAAGTAAAATATGCATTTATATTAAAATATGAAAAAATATGCATTAACGATTAAATGCCATCTTAAAACAAATTGATTGATTCGTGTTTGTATTTTATTCCTGTGTTTCTTAAGTTAATCAAAAAAAATACGCATTTGCATGAAAATCCTAGCCCTAGAAATTACTATGTTTGAGCTCCCGAAAACATGCAAAAATCGCTCTGCAATGGCCAGAAAAAACAAAATACCTGCAAAAAAATCCAGATTCAGCGAGGTTAAATTACAGCCAGGTAAATTTTTGTACAAATTCCCTTAATAAAACACCTTTAAGACTTTATTTCAAATTCAATTTGCAGTTAGTAAAATCAGAGCTGGAAATTGAACCAAAGGGACACACATTTTTTAAACCACTAAAACAACAACATGTATCGCAGCTTCCCTTAGAAGAAGAACAGCAGCAACACGATGAAGTGTGGCAGTTCCAAGGAACAACAAGGGCAGTAGGGCTAGGCGCGCACATGCAACTAAACAGTTTAGTTGCGATTTTGAGCACTATGGGAATATATGAGAGTCCGCGCACATAAACCGGCGGACTCTCATATAATCCCGAGTGCTCAAAATCGAAATCAAACTGTTTAGTTGCATGTGCGCGCCTGGCCTAACAGTTCCAAATAAACGAGATACAACAACTGCATCAACAACAGGGACCGATTCAACAACAAGAAACGCATCAACAACGAGTGCAAGGATCGCACCAAAAACAGGGACCAAATCAACAACAGGGACTTCACCAACAACAGAATCAACAGGAGGAACAAATTTTTGTTGTTAGGCAGGATGGCGAACTACTTATTTTACCTTCCATTGAAATTGATGGCGGAAACACGGAGTCTCTAACATCAATGAGCAGCAGTATTCTTGTTTCATTAGTTGAAAGCCTAGCCCGAGTCGAAAAAAAGTTGGAATTTGTAATCAATCAACAGGAAAAGTATTTTGGCCACCAATCAACTTACTTGAAAAAAGACAATCAATTTCCAAGTTGAAAATTTCAGACAAATTGACACCATGCAACAGCTGATCGATTTTGAAAAAAAAAAACTAGAAAACCTGGATTGTGTTGATGACCTGGTAAATATTTTAAACTGTCTACGCTTCTAATTATTTGACTTTATTTAAATGCCTTAGTGCCGAAAACTGTACTGTGTTTGTGGTCCAGCATATGGTATGGTTGGAGACAATGTAGGCTATAAATATGCTGACGCCTTGTTCAGCCGCCGACTTTTTACTTTAGTCTCTTGGACGGGAAATTCTAGAGTGAAGAAAAATGAAAGCTTTAGCCGCTTCACTTCCACTTTTAAATTTGTTTTTCATTTGGTGCAAAGGTGCGATCCTAGCTACACTGAAGCAAATTAAAAAAAAATATTTCAAAAGATAATTAACAACTCCAGGCGTCGGTACGAAGTAACTTTACCGGGAAATAATACAAAACGCATGTCTTCGGTCAAACACAAAAAAACACCAAGGTAACGTAAGCCAAATACGCCATCACAGTAAAGCTGTTAAAACAAAAAACCAAGTTCCTACCGAGGTGAGCACCATTACACTTGCCGAGACTAATTCAAATGATGAGGAAGAAAGCTTTGATGAAAGGATTAAGCTAATTCTATTGATTTATAATTTCAAATAAACCATTCCCAAGTTTTTGATTTTCTCAAATAATTTAGAAATCGTTTCTTCGCATATCACATTCGTTTGAAAAGTTTTCATGCCAAAAACATAACGCCATTTTCTCCAAATACATTTGCCCTGGAAATTATGTAAATAAATATTTTTCAAAATTCTCATTGGCAACTTCTATAAGGTTACACAGTGTGTTTTTGATTCCCTCTCAAATTTTATAAATTGGTTATATGGTTGTAGAGTTGTGCAAAACAGTTCCAAAGGCGGAACGAACATGGAACTATTTTTCCGGTCAGAACTAGTTCCTGGAACCATGTCCGCGGAACTATTAAGATTTAATATAAGTGGCATGATCAGTCATACCTTACCTAGCTATGGAGTATGGACAAATCTCGGTGAAGACCTAGTAAAGCCAAGGTTTAAAGACTTTTAAGTAACCTTTTTTTGTTTGGGTTTTAATTTTTATTTAAACAAATAAATATTGTTATTTTGAACACAAAAAAAAAATACGAAAACACAAAAAAAAAATCAGCTTTCAATTCACATTTATAACTTTCAACCCAAAGTTTAATGTCGTTTCAGTTGGTCACCCGGAAGGTACTCCGAAGACCTTTCAACGGAAGATTCATGTTCAATTGGCTGTTTGGAGTGCTTTTTGCGAGTGTTTTTTTAACACATGAATTTATTTTGGAGGGATGTTATTGTTCACCAATGCATACACAATTTCTTCATCTGACTGCTGCAAGGCAAACTGCAGTTCTTGTCAGTTTTTGTTCATGCGCAAAAAGTTGATAAAAAGTTATTGAACATTAAACAAAATTAAAAAAATATTATTGAATTGTTGAAGGGCAAATTATTTGTGCCTTTTTTAAATGTTTTTGCTTCGCTTTACACATACAACAAAACATGGATGTTTTGCGTAGTGAAACCAATTGAAAGCGACATAAGAAACCGTTCTAAGTTAAAAAAAAAATTAAATTACAGAATAATAATCTACCTGAATACTATTCAGAAATTGCAAATCAAATTACAATAATTCTCATTCACAACAGCAAAACAACTAAAAAAAGCCATTCAACAGTTGATCAGAAGAAAAAATCAAAAAAATAAAATTACCAATTATCTACCTGAACACGATTCCAAAATTTCAGTTCAATTCACATCAGCAAAACAACTAAAAACCCATGCCAATCAACAGATGCAGAGAAAATAAGATTTCAAAAACAAAATTACCAATCATCCACTTGAATACGATTCCGAAATTCAAATTCACATTTACAACCCACTCAGGATCTCACCTCTGAAAACAGCAAATTTGATAAAAAAAACACACCATTCATTATCATTCATTCATTCATTCATTATCATTCATTATCATTAGATGAACACAGGAGAAAATAAAAACATACAACTCTTTCAAAATTTCACAAAAAAAAATCCAAACTGTAAATTATCTGAATGCGAATAGCGAATGCAAGCAATTAGTGTACCCAGTCCGAGTATTCTTATTGGAAATGGTGTATATTTTCTTACCGAACATGTTTCCTATCCTAATAAGAAAGAATGGAAATACAATGGGCACGTTCAATCACAAAATCTGAAACTTCAGATCTGAATTTATGCTGTTGAACGCACAAATAACCTGAATTTTCAGTTGAAAGTTGTTGTGTCAAATGCTAGCATTTACCTAAAGGGTTCACATTAAAACAAAATAAAATACAACTTTAAGTTCTGGTGGTGATTTATTTAACTAAATCAGCAACAAATTACAGCAAGACTTTGTGAAGTTTAATGAAGAAATAATTCCACATTTTTCTGAGAATAGTAAATCTTTTAATTTAAAAACTCACTTATCAATAAACAATAAGTTCTTTTATGTAAAAAAGTATTTATTTGTTCGTGATGAAAATTAATCATCATAAATCAACCACTAACCAGAGCGAAAATCATAAAGTTCAACTTCTATGTATAGTACTTCAACATTTCCCCCACCACTATTACTTTATTCTGAATTTTCAGATAAGAAATTTTGCTGAAAATTCAGATAAAACGTAATTAAAAGTCACTAAAAGTCATATAACTTTTTATGGCATCTGGCCAATCAGAAGCTCCAAAAATTCAGAAATCTGAAAATTCAGATGTAAAACGTAATGCGTTGAACGCGCCCAATGACAACAAGTTCAAGACATGGAACTATTAAGGGAACTATGAGTATGATAAAGAGATCGAATCGGACCGATTTAGGAACTATTGCATGATGAGAGGATTAACGTAATCTCGTTCCTGTATGTATCTGCTATACTCTATGCTGTCTTTCCAATCGGTGCGTACTGCATGTCAACGAACTAGTTCAATGAACTAGTTCACTTAAGTGAACTAGTGAACTTAGTTCACACACTTAGTTCACTAATGCATTTAGTTCTCGAGCGCTAAGTCCTCTTTCACATGAGAAAACATTTAGCTGGATATTTTTTTGACGTTTCTTTTAATTGTATTCACACGAGGAAATATAATCGCCAGATTTTTTGTAGTTTTCTTTTTAAGTCTATTAGTTGAACGCACAGTTCTCGAAATGTGAAAAACAAAGACACAAAACGTCTTCAAATTGTTGACTGGGGCGACCTATAGATGCAGCTGATAACTAAGTTTCCAGTCGTGGTGTTTTTAACTTCCATACAAAGGGAATAAACTGAAGTAAACATGATTTCTGTTCAATAACATTTGTGTGCAGACTCAAACTATAAAAAAAAGTCAAATCATAACAATGACAGATCATAATAGCTACATTTAAATCTAAATATTCCGAGAAATTGACCCGCTGATGTGACGTTTGCTGGGACTTGAACTTCCCAGTTGGCAAAAGTCTTTAAATAGTGCTAAGTCTTGTATTATAAAAAAAAAACCTTCGTATAAAAACTATCTTCCCCTCTTAAGATGTTGATGTTAATTTTATTTACATTTTCTGTAAAATTAACTATTTTGAACTAAATTGAACTAAAATGAAGGAACTAGTTCTGTAGCGGGATTTGAACTAAATTGATCGATTCCTCAAATGAACTAAATTGCGCAACTCTACTGCTCACAATCAACTGGCTTGGATCAGTGTTACCTCTTAAAATTTTCATAAAGTGTCAAAAAAGTGTCCGAGAGTAAAAAAGGTGTCCATTAGAAATTTCAATTAAAACACAATTCAATCAATCAATTCTATAATTTCTTGGTAGAAGAAACTTTGCACAGATAATTTCTTATCATTAATATTAATCCTAGCTGTGCCTTGATCACATATTTTTTGATAATATTTCAAAATATAGTTTTTTATTAAAAGTACTTCATGGCTTTTAATTTGGGATTTAGAGTATCTTTATTTTTTTATTGATTGACAACGGGTTCCTTTCAATTTTTCGAACAAATTGTTTGTTTTTTTTTTTTTCAAATAGTGTCCAAAGGGTTGCTAGATTTCTAAAAAGCGTCGAAAATAGATATATTTTTAAAAAGAGGTGTCCTGGTGCTGAAAAGGTGTCAAAATGACACTAAAGTGTCCCCGAAGGTAACCCTGGCTTGGATATCTTAAAACAAAACTGGAGTAACATAAAATATACAACGAATACACAGATTTTAACATACTTGGATAGTGATAAATATCTCAGTATTAGTATAAGTATCGCACCAGCAGCCCGTGTTACAATACTTGTACAACTTCAACTCTTTTTAGTTGCTCTATAGGCAAATTTCGAGGTAATAATCAAAACTAACACTACGATAATCGAGAAGTCCGAAAAAGTGGGTTTCGTCATGCCGTCCGTCGGTCTGTGCGTCTGTACGTCTGTGCGTCGTCGGAGTATCCACTGTAATTTGAGCTACAGCCTAAGCGGGTGAATCGATTTGCATGAAATTTGGTCCACAGCATTTTTATGTGATTCCCTAGAGGGGAAATTCGAATTTTTGTTTTAGCTCATCTAAAACGTGTAGCTGGGATACAGATATTTTGGTTTCTTCAAATTTTCTCGAAAACGGCTTCAACGATTTTGATTAACCTTCGTACCTGTAATAACCATGTCCATTATAAGAAAACTGCATTTCAGGTTTTTCTCAAAAAATTCACATTACGGAATTAGGTATTCAACGTTTGTTGAGAAAATGGTTTTATTTTTTGGTTATTCCCGTATATCTTTGCTATGGTTAAATGGATTTTGTTATAATTTTGTAATCTGATGCTTCTTAATAATTTAAACAATATCTCATTTAAACATTTTTGAAAACATTATTTTATAAGCAACAAAAAAATCAAACGAAAAGTCAGTTTTGAATGCTTTTGACTCTTTTATATATACTCGTTAAATATATACATCATGCATCTTCAATGTTGGGTTACGTACATAAACAAGAGCAAGTTAGTGCTATCAAGTCGTGAATATTTTTTTTCGCTTACAATAGTCTTTTTTTAAATGGAAGGGGAAAAATGTGCGTAAAATAAAAGTTCAGATTCTTTTCGGTTTTTCAAAACTTTCTTTTAAAAAAGTTTAGTGGGTGAGAAAAGGTGGCTGAAGGCACCCATTAAATTGACTTCTACTGGAATCGGCGAATTTAATGGTGACGGTGCATAAAGCCGGGGTGTAAAGTGCGAGTAGAAAAGGCTGCTGGGTTTCAACTGCGTTGGCTCACTCACGCGAATATGCTGAGTGTTGCTGAGCGATGACGCGACCGAAACCCACGTCACTGATTGGCCGGAAGCACTGGGGTATTGGAAAAAAGAAAAGGGTCGTCCAGGAAAGGTGAAAGCCTGGAAGAACACTTTTTACCCGTTTATGGAGCGAACCAGAGGTTCTTCGAAAAAAGATAAGGAAAAGTTTTTAAAAGAAAGGAAAAAAGAAATTAATTTTTTTTGCGAATTCTTGAATAAGAAAAGAAATTGTGGAAAATTGATTCCAATTTTTGCTGAGGAAAATTGAGCTATCGAGTGGGGAAAAATCTGGTGAACAGAGTACCAAAGGTGGAAAACAGTTTTTTATGAAGGAGAGGTAGCAGCATCAAAAAAGCTAAGTATAGCGTATTTTGTGTCAAAATCGTTTTCTTGAAGAGTTATTTGACTAATTTTAATTGGTTCGGTTGGCTTTTGTTACGAAAATTTTCCGGTCCATCTTCATCTTAAAATCACTTAACTTCGTTGTTCTGTTTATTTAAAAGATCTTGGGTTTTAGCCCTACTAAATTGCAAGGTTTCCCAAGCAATTCAATAAATAGTTTCAAATTCCCATTCGGAATCATAAATCAATTCTTTTATTTAAAAATATTCTCACCGTCGGTTTAGCTCCGGAGGTTTGTAATTTCCTTATTCAGAAAAAAATTACTGGTGCCCTTTACTTTTGGCGAAATATTTTCATCGTTTCAATTAATTATTTTGTTTTATTTTGATTAACCTTTTTTTGTTCTCTCCCTTCAAAGCAAAAGTGTTAAAAAGTGAAACCAACCTTTGCTGAGCATAGCCATGGTGGTAGCATTGTTCGAATTCGAAATTGTTTTTGTTTCTCTATTGCTACTTTTGGTTGACATTCTCATAACCAAAAGTCGTGGTCAAATCGTCTATTCCGGTCGCATTTTCTTTTGTATGTTTTATAAACTTATTTAGTTAAATATTTTGTTCGGCTCGTCGCGTGAAGTGTAACATAACGATCCTTTCTTTCTTTCTTCCTAAAATGGACCCATTATGATCCGAGTGAGGTGACGTGGCGTGCAGTATCATCACCTCTTCTAACCTAACCTTATCTAATGAAAAAAAAAATAAAAGAAACTTACTTGGGATTAAAATTGGAGTACTGTCTGCAGATTGAGAATCGCGGGATTTAGTTCTAATCGTAAGAGCTCTGGGATTTAAACCAGTTATTTTGCCAATGTCAATCAGTGCATGGTCACCAGTTGGAGAATTGATATCGGTTACTTTTTTACCGTCGGCATAAACAGCGTACCCAGTGACTGGTCCTGAAGAAGAGGGTCGGTTGACTGGTTGCCAAGTAACAAGAATTGTACCATCTTGTGGTCCTGCTTCGAGTTGTATATCCTAAAAATAAAATATGTATTATTCATGTATTAAAGAAGTATCCATTCTAACCTGAGGCGGATCAGGGAGTCCTTTAGTAAGAGTGCGGAAATCTGCATAGGCACCTGGAGCTTCTTCAGTTGGTCGACCACCATGGGGAGGAATGCAACCATTTGCTCTTAAGTGTTTTGCTCGTACAGTGACTCGATATTGTGTGCTAGGTGATAGTCCGGTTATTGTGTGTCGATATATACCAGGCTTTACAACACGTACTTCTACATTATTTACACAAATTATGTGTTGATGATTTGAATTAGCTGGAAGCCACGATATAACGGCAGAAGAACATGTAATATTAGTAGCTCTAACTGCTGATGGTCCTAAATGTGAGGTATCTCGGCCAATTATCATTGTGCAAGCAGCGTCTCGAGAAGTTTTTCGGTTTTGTGCAACACTACGTACACTTATTCTGTGAGGCTATCATGAAAAGAAATAAGTACCTAATCTATGGTAAAATACTTTTTTTGTTTTACCCTCGTAGAATCAACTCCTTCAATTAAAGCGCGCGTTCGGTCAGTGGCTTTAACTGTAACTTTTAGTACACCATCTACATAAACATGATAGCTGTCTATATTTGTATAGTTAGTCGGTTCTCCTGGAGACCATCCAATAAGTACACTTTTATTCATTTGTCTCTCCAGAGTAAGGTGTTTTGGTGCCGGTACTAAAATGAAACTTTGATTTCTTAAAATATACTTTAACTTAAATTAGAATAAGACTTGTTAATGAAAGCAACAAAAAACTGATTGGATACGCTTAGATAACTTATACCATTCATTTTCAAAACATGTCAGTTATGAAATTTGCGCTGCCCAATAGGCTTTTGGTATTGTTTGTTACTTGTATATTTTGAATAGATGATGTTTTGAACGTCTATTCAAAGAATAAAAGTAACAAATAAGACCCAAAGCCCACTGAGGAGAAGTTAAAAAATCTTATATAAATTGGTAAAAAAATTTTTAAGAGGCGACAAAAAAGCTTTTATTTATTTTAATAATAGTTGTGTACGGTGCCGAACCTGGAAGTTTTGCCTCCCTACGCAAAAATTCTTATTTTACTGCCTCAAATAAAAATATGCACGACTTGATCGCACGAACTTGCTCTTGTGGTTAAATATTGTGTGTAACCCCACATTAAAGATGCATGATCTACGTATATATTTAACGAGAAAATATTGAAAGACTCAAACGCACTAAAAAATTGATTTTTTGTTTGATTTTTAAAAATTCTTAAATGTATTATTGTTTAAACTATTGAGAAACAGCAGATTGCAAAATTATAACAAAATCGGTCCTACCATGACAAAGATATACGTGAATAACCCAAAAATAAGACCTTTTTCTCTAAAAACCTGGAACTCCTAATTCCGTAATGTGAATTTTTTGAGAAAAACCTGAAACCCAATTTTCTTACAATTGACTTGGTTATTACAGGTACGAAGTTTAATCAAAATCGTTAGAGCCGTTTTCGAGAACATTTGAGGAAACCAAAAATTCGAATTTCCCTTCTAAGGAATCACATAAAAATGCTGTGTACCAAATTTCATGCAAATCGGTTCACCCGCTTAGGCTCTAGCTCAAATTACAGTGGATGCTCCGACGACGCACAGACGTACAGACGCACAGACCGACGGACGGCATGACGAAACCCACTTTTTCGGACTTCTCGATTATCGTAGTGTTAGTTTCGATTATAACCTCGAATTTGTTTTTACACGAAACCAATACTTGCCCTATAGAGCAAGTAAAAAAGAAGATAACGACAACATTAACATTTATATAGGTTTTTATTTAATAACAATCAAAGTCTTTCGACGAAATACACGTTTACAAAATTTTGAAACTAAAATTCTGCTCTGCGCGATTTCATTTTTGCACATCTTGTAGCGAGTCCTTCTACTTCAATGCGATTTAGCATGTCTTTTTCAATTGAAATAGTTTCAAGATCGGTTAATCGCTCTTGGGTCGTTTTTGAGCGAATATAGTTTTTTTAAGCTTAAGTTTCTAGAAGCTAGCTTCACCTGATGCAACACGTACAGGAAACGTTAATAGTATTAACGGTATAATAACAACTAAAGTAAGTAACATCAAGTTAAATAGTTTAAAATTGACAAAAGTTTGAAATTAACAGCGGAAGAAGTTCGTTTAAATTATTAATTTCATTCAAGAGATCTTTAGGTATAATATCCTTTTGAACTTTGTTGTCAATTATTTCCGTTAATATCGCGTGAAGTCCCGCGTGGAAAAATGCCAAGATTTTGCAAGGCGCTGGCAAGTTTTCGGTAAGGAAATCTAGAAGAGAAAACATGACAGACCCCTACTTAATATAATACTCGTGCGGCGCTTGCTAGTCTCACTAATAAAATAATTTTTTAAAAATTATTAAAAGCAGGACTTTGTGTCCTGATGCTGTATTGACAAACTAAATGTCATTGTTGATTTATTGTGCACATTTTTAAATTAACACTTTGAATCGGTGAGTGGAATCATATAATAATTTTTTATATTAATAAATACAAATGTTTCGTTTATTTAAACTCGACTCACATAAATCGCTACATAAGTAGTAAGTAAGTAAGTAATTCATGAATTTATTTTATAAGCTAGGGCTATGCCGTCAGCCAGGTTGACAAATTTCTGAACGTTTTTTAACAATTATTGCTTTGATTGTGAAAAATATAAAAAGAAAAACTTAAGATTTAGGTGTATTCTGTCATTAATAAAAATCGATACTTGTAAAGTTCTTTCAAAAACTTGCTTAACGTTTTCCAGTCGTATTCGTTTAGGATGTAGATAGTTTGTTGTAAAGTAAGAGTATTTTTTCCAAAAAATTAATGTTTTTCTGATTTGAATATTGGACATATACTGATGAAATGGAGACAATCTTCTTTTGATTTAAAGCTACATAGCGAACAAAATTGCTCAAAACTACCATTGTAAGGGCTGCCGTTTAATCTCAGAACTTCGCATCTTCCCTTGAAGATTAAAGATATTTCTTCATAACTAAGTGAATCATGGAAATAGTTTCTGTCACCAGGATTGTAATTTAGGAGACAGTATATTATCCTACTGTTAGACTCTCGTGCTTTCTCCATTAGTGCGTCTCGGATTGAGTTCTTCTTCTTCTGTATAATGCAGTACAGTTGCTCCTTTAAAAGGTTTATGTTGTTCAAATCGCTACGTTATATTTACAATTACAACTAAAAGTTGTTTATAAATGACATTTTGACCTGTTTGCTGATACGTAACTTAAATATTTATGTTCTACCTTAACACTTATGTTCTACTTAAACGCTTATTTTCTCCTTCTTCCTCAGTGTAAGCTGCCACATAAGCTCTTATTTTGAACTTAAAACTTTAGGTTTCGTTTAGCAAACGGGTCTAAATGTCATTTATAAACAACTCTAAGTTGTAAATAAGTTTGTAAATGAGTTTAAATAAATAAACCATTTGTATTTATATTAATGCTTTAACGAAGATTGTTAAAAACATTTCAATTGCCGTAATTTTACCAATTTTAATTAAACTTTGTTATTATTTGTGTTTTCAGCTGTCTTATTATCAAAGGTCTAATCAAATACAGTCATCTAAAGCAAAAAATATGAAACATAAATCTAGGTAAGGCAGCGCTAAGTAAGATTTTCCTGCCCAGGCAAAAAGGTTCATAACTGGCGAGGGCCTAGAGAATGCCAATAGTAACCCTTGCTTCCCTCTTGTTAGGGATTGTTCGCAGTATTTTTCCTTCTTCTTTGAAATATTGCAAAGAAATCCCAAACGTTGGCTGAGAAAATCGATATCGTAAACAAAACTAGCTTTAAATTTCAAATTTGGATCGATTGTTTCAACAGATTGTTCAGATTGAAAACGACGGCTGTTTTGAGCGTTCTTGTTTGATATTTCAAACAAAGATTCCTTAGAACGGTTTATCTGAAAGTATATCGGAATTTATCTAAATGCTCCAAACAGTTCAAAAAGTCTTTTGATTTTGATTGAAGGATATTTATTTTGCATAAAAACTCGTGCCAAATTACTGTTGACAAAACGAACTTGAATTTGTGTACAAGTTTACCAAGTTTAGTTGCTTTAAAAATTTAAATTTCATCGGATTCAGAACTTTTTGGAAATTCAGTTAAAGCTAGTGTAATAATCCTTTATAGAATGGACAACAAAGAAGAAAGAAAAAAAGTATACGGAATTAATAATTGAAGTAGACGGATGTGTAACTTTTTTTTCGTTTTGAAATTATTGTTCTGATTTTGCGGTCCTAATCTAATGCTGCCCAAGGCAATTGCCTGTTTTGCCTATATGCCAGGCTCGGCACCGGTTGTGTATATTATTACAGCTTAAACTCAATCAGATAATTAGATACGTTTTATTTCATATTTGAAATCATGATAAAACAAAAATTCGAATTGCTTGTACCAAATTAAAGACGTGTGTCAAGTTAGCACCACACTTTTAGAAATTAAATAAACTAAGTACACAGTTAATTGTAGCTTTTTAGTAGTAAATAAGTTGTGGAAAAAAAAATTGTAGCTCTACCAGTGGCGAAGCGTCCTATTGTTCATTTCGTTCATGAACGCCTAACTTTCAGACAATATTATTATCATTTTCCCATCAACCTAAACACCCACAAATGGTTTTAATTTTTCTCCTAATTTGATTAAGGCCCCAGTTACACTGAAAATAAAATTGTTCGTAATATCAATAAACGCCTTACATTGAGCAGTTTTTCATTGCGACAATGTAAAATTCGTTGGGACAATTAAAAAATCTAATGAATTTTTTTCGCTTTCAACGGACCGTTTATTGAGTCAATGAAACCACGTTTATTGATAGCATTTCATACAAAAATGGAAGCCGAATTTCAATGAACAAATTTCAATGGACTTTTTCGTAGCTCAATGGACCTTTTCGTAGCTCAATGTACTGTACATTGAGATATTTAGTGATGCAATCAATGTAAGAGTACATTGATCTACGAAAAAGTGCATTGATTTTTGTTCATTAAAGTTTGCTTTGGATTTTTGTATGGAATTAAATCAATTTACAATTTATTTATTATATATATATAATGTAGGAGTACATTAAGCTACGAAAGAGTACATTGATTTTTGTTCATTGAATTTTGCTTTGGATTTTTGTATGGAATTAAATCAATTTACAATTTATTTATTGTATATATATAATGAAGGAGTACATTGAGCTACGAAAGAGTACATTGATTTTTGTTCATTGAATTTCGCTTTGGATTTTTGTATGGAATTCAATCAATATAAAATATATTATATTGTATTACATAGGTATTATGTATAGAAGTCTATATTATATACATGTATATCGCAATGTATTATACATAAATATGTATGTATATACATGCACATACATACATATACCTATAAAAATTATTTTCAATGAAACAAATACTTGACGCAATGAACAAAGTTCGTTGCCCCAACGTACATTGGGGTAATGTACTTTGTCCATGTTCCCAATGTAATTTTACATTGATTTTAATGAAATACTAACATTGAATCAACGAAAGAAATAAAAAAGCATACATTCAAAATTAATTGACTCAAACAACAACTTTCGTTGCCGCAACGTACTTTTTCATTGAGCCAATGTAAAAAATACAAAATCAACAATCCAAATACATTGGGTTAATGTAGGTATTTCGTCCATGTTCCCAAGTTATGTTTACATTGATTTCAATGTAATGAATACGTTGAAGGAAAGTTGCCCCAATGAACATATTTCGTTGCAATAATGAAAAGTTCATTAAATTTATTTCATTGAGCCAGTGTAAAACAAAACAAAATCAACAGTTGAAATACATTGGGGAATGTACTTCGTACATGTTCCCAATGTAATTTTACATTGATTTTAATGAAATACTTACATTGAATCAACGAACGAAATGAAAAAGCATACATTAAAAATTAATTGACTCAAACAACAACTTTCGTTGCCGCAACGTACTTTTTCATTGAGCCAATGTAAAAATATTATTTTCAATGAAACAAATACTTGACGCAATGAACAAAGTTCGTTGCCCCAACGTACATTGGGGTAATGTACTTTGTCCATGTTCCCAATGTAATTTTACATTGATTTTAATGAAAAACTTACATTGAATCCACGAACGAAATAAAAAAGCATACATTCAATATTAATTGACTCAAACAACAACCTTCGTTGCCGCAACGTACTTTTTCATTGAGCCAATGTAAAAAATACAAAATCAACAATCCAAATACATTGGGTTAATGTATGTATTTCGTCCATGTTCCCAAGTTATGTTTACATTGATTTCAATGTAATGAATACGTTGAAGGAAAGTTGCCCCAACGAACATATTTCGTTGCAATAATGAAAAGTTAATTAAATTTATTTCATTGAGCCAGTGTAAAACAAAACAAAATCAACAGTTGAAATACATTGGGGAATGTACTTCGTACATGTTCCCAATGTAATTTTACATTGATTTTAATGAAATACTTACATTGAATCAACGAACGAAATAAAAAAGCATACATTAAAAATTAATTGACTCAAACAACAACTTTCGTTGCCGCAACGTACTTTTTCATTGAGCCAATGTAAAAATATTATTTTCAATGAAACAAATACTTGACGCAATGAACAAAGTTCGTTGCCCCAACGTACATTGGGGTAATGTACTTTGTCCATGTTCCCAATGTAATTTTACATTGATTTTAATGAAAAACTTACATTGAATCCACGAACGAAATAAAAAAGCATACATTCAAAATTAATTGACTCAAACAACAACCTTCGTTGCCGCAACGTACTTTTTCATTGAGCCAATGTAAAAAATACAAAATCAACAATCCAAATACATTGGGTTAATGTATGTATTTCGTCCATGTTCCCAAGTTATGTTTACATTGATTTCAATGTAATGAATACGTTGAAGGAAAGTTGCCCCAACGAACATATTTCGTTGCAATAATGAAAAGTTAATTAAATTTATTTCATTGAGCCAGTGTAAAACAAAACAAAATCAACAGTTGAAATACATTGGGGTAATGTACTTCGTACATGTTCCCATTGTAATTTTACATTTATTTGAATGAAATACTTACATTGAATCAACGAACGAAATAAAAAAGTATGCATTAGAAAATAATGACTTCATACAACAAAATTCGCTTCCGAAACGAAATTCTTTAACACTTTTCAACTACCCAATGTAAAATAAAACGAAACAAACTATTGAATATACAGTGTGTTAATGTACTTCCTTTTTGATTCCAATGTTTTGTACAATGTAAACAACATAATCATTTCTTTGAAAATTTGAATGAACCCACCTGGCTACACTATGTTTTCTATATAATATCTCTTTTTCGCTGGGGACGTTCGGAGTACACCTTTTGCACTCCGGACTCCAGAGTCAAATTATTTATCTGAAAATCCAATCGGAATAAACATTAGTCTCTATTCTATTTTCCCCTCAGTGTAAAACGTATACCTATAAATCTCGCAGACTGAAGGGACCTTCAAAATACCTCATATATTACTTTCCGACAAATAAAATTGGTTCATATTTTTCGTCAACTTTTAGTATATTAATATAGTAAATGTCTTTTTTAAAACCTATAAAATAAGTGTTATTAAAATATTTTTATAATGTATTATACTACTTAATTATTTTGTAGACTATAAAATCAAGAATAAAATGTTTCTTTATCCTCAAAAAAAACATTAAAAAAATATTTTAAAAAATTTCAGGACCAGTGTTACAATGGCATAATCTCCAATGAATTATACATCGCGACAATGTAGAACTACATTGATTGCCAAATGGACGCGGTTGCTCAATTATTTTTACATTGACACAACGTAAAATTACATTGAATGAAAAAAAGACGCGCCTAATTGATTTGAATCAATGTTCAAAACATTCCGGCAATGCAAATCCACATTGCCACGACGAACAGCCACATTGGCATGATGTAACAATTAACATTAGTTGTGTAGGACGCGGTTTCGTTCCAATCTCATTCTATAATAGTTGGACCACACTAGCTATACGAATTTAATAATGCCCATAAGATTTCTGTTGAATTGCAATGAAATTTTTTCATAAACTCTTAAAAATAGATGCAAAAAATTGTATTGTATTCAACATACTGTTATTTGGAATGAGAGAGATTTTTGGAAACAATTTTCACCTTCCACAAAGGTTTTTGAAAAAGATTTTTGCATGAAAAAATCGGATTTTGATTTCTAGCCCTTCACTAAACAGGTTAGTTACGTCAGGCCAAACAGTTTTGTTTTTGGATAATATAAAAAATGATGTACAGAATAGAAGGAAAAATTAATCGACAGCTTGTGATTTTTTTCGAACGTGAACTAAAAACATGCAATTACATTCAACTCACTTTTATAAAAAGTGGACACTTGAAAGAAACAAACCACGGCCAAACTTTCTTTTTTAGACAATGCTATAGGGTTTTAACATATTTTTACGTAAAAACATACCTACAAATATGGCGATTTGATCAATGCAAGTTTTTTTTGCCTGCGGTTGGTTTAGACATGTGAACAAATTTTATGTTCCATACTTTCTCCAAATCATTGCTTTGCTAGAATTTTGTTGGATCCCAGTTTATATAAATTAATAGTTGGCAGAGTCTACACGTAGTCAATAATATTGTCAATTCTCTATAATTTTTCTGAGCAATTGTTATTTTTTGTTTGCCCACACGATTCGTTGATGTAAGTATCGCTAGTGGCATCTTTTCCTAAAGATTTCCTTTAAAATGTTGCGAACAATGAGAGATGCAAAAGTTTAGATTTTATTTAAGAATATATGCTATGTAAAGTTTTAAAACCACCAATAGGCATGTTTTTTCCAATCCCAGAGGGAATTCGAGAAAAAAGAGGTCGTTGCTAAACAACGACGCGCACGTATAATGTTTTACCCATCAATGGTTTGTTTGGAAATGTCAATTTTTTCTATGATAGCATCGCTAATCCGATGTCGTTTATTTCAACCGATTCTCTCCAGGATTGAAAAAAACACAGCTAATATTAGTGGCAAAAATACATTTCAAAGAATTTCAGAACCATGGCTTTATATTGCATAATCTCAAATCGTTCCTATTCAATGATTTATACATTGACGCAATGTAGAACTACATTGAAAGCCAAATAGACGCGGATGTTCAATAATTTATACATTGACACAATCAGCCCTATTCTGCTATTCATCGGGGGGAATTTTTCTTGAATTTTCACTAATCACTATTCTGCTATTCATTCGAAGTGAATCTGGGTTAAAGTAGGTAAAGTCGGTAATAATCCGCAGTATTCTCTTATTCACGTGAACGCATTCACTCTATACAATTCATATCCGCATATGAAATGTTGCGGATTTTGTAATTTTTATTGGATTGCCTGGGAAGTGATTGGTAAAATATATGTAAAATCTAGTTTATTGCCTAATTTAGAATATTTGTCTGTAAATAATAGCTTATTATCATTTTTTCGGGGTAGAAAACAACAAATAGAGATCAATTCATCCTTCTATTTTCTGCAATGAAATTAAATCCAGTTTTCAAAAGCAAGTGCCCTGTTTGTTGATTTTCTTATTCCTCTGTTTGAAAGTGGAAAAAAAGTTTAATAACTGTTTATATTTGTTGTTTTTTTTAATTTAAAATGATTAACCAAAACAATTTAAAAAATTTCCCAAGATTTTCACATGAACAGCTGTTTACGTGAATGTCAAATTGGTTTGGAATAATGAAGTTCACCCGACGGATAGCAGAATGGAAAGGTAGAGCTAAAGGGAATCGAATGGGTGAATCGAAAGTACGATTCACGTGAATAGCAGAATAGGGCTGAATGTAAAATTTCATTAATTGTAAAAAAGACGCGCCTAATTGAGTTAAATCAATGTTCAAAACATTCCCACAATGCAAATCTACATTGGCACAACGCATAGCTACATTGGCATGATGTAATAATTTACATTGGATGCATAGGACGCGGTTTCGTTCCAATCTCATTCTATAATGGTTGGACCACATTAGCTACGGCTTTTATGTTTTAGCCCATAACATTTCTGTTGAATTTCAATGAACATTTTTTTCACCAACTCTGGACAATAGATATCAAAAATTGTATTCTATTTAACATATTGATTCTTGGCATGGGAGACAATTTTTGAAACAATTTTCACCTTTCGCAAAAGTATTTGCCAAAAGATTTTTGCATGCAAAAAATGGATTTTGGTTTCTAGCCCTTCAGTTTAGTATTAAACGAGTTAGTTACGTCAGGACAAACGCTTTTGCATTTGGATAATACAAAGTATGATACAGACAATAGAAGGCAAAATGAATGAATACATTAGAAAATAATGACTGCATACAGCAAAATTCGCTTCCGAAACGAAATTCTTTAACACTTTTCAATTACCCAATGTAAAATAAAACGAAACAAACTATTGAATATACAGTGTGTTAATGTACTTCCTTTTTGATTCCAATGTTTTGTACAATGTAAACAACATAATCATTTCTTTGAAAATTTGAATGAACCCACCTGGCTACACTATGTTTTCTATATAATATCTCTTTTTCGCTGGGGACGTTCGGAGTACACCTTTTGCACTCCGAACTCCAGAGTCAAATTATTTATCTGAAAATCCAATCGGAATAAACATTAGTCTCTATTCTATTTTCCCCTCAGTGTAAAACGTATACCTATAAATCTCGCAGACTGAAGGGACCTTCAAAATACCTCAAATATTACTTTCCGACAAATAAAATTGGTTCATATTTTTCGTCAACTTTTAGTATATTAATATAGTAAATGTCTTTTTTAAAACCTATAAAATAAGTGTTATTAAAATATTTTTATAATGTATTATACTACTTAATTATTTTGTAGACTATAAAATCAAGAATAAAATGTTTCTTTATCCTCAAAAAAAACATTAAAAAAATATTTTAAAAAATTTCAGGACCAGTGTTACAATGGCATAATCTCCAATGAATTATACATCGCGACAATGTAGAACTACATTGATTGCCAAATGGACGCGGTTGCTCAATTATTTATACATTGACACAACGTAAAATTACATTGAATGAAAAAAAGACGCGCCTAATTGATTTGAATCAATGTTCAAAACATTCCGGCAATGCAAATCCACATTGCCACGACGAACAGCTACATTGGCATGATGTAACAATTAACATTAGTTGTGTAGGACGCGGTTTCGTTCCAATCTCATTCTATAATAGTTGGACCACACTAGCTATACGAATTTAATAATGCCCATAAGATTTCTGTTGAATTGCAATGAAATTTTTTCATAAACTCTTAAAAATAGATGCAAAAAATTGTATTGTATTCAACATACTGTTATTTGGAATGAGAGAGATTTTTGGAAACAATTTTCACCTTCCACAAAGGTTTTTGAAAAAGATTTTTGCATGAAAAAATCGGATTTTGATTTCTAGCCCTTCACTAAACAGGTTAGTTACGTCAGGCCAAACAGTTTTGTTTTTGGATAATATAAAAAATGATGTACAGAATAGAAGGAAAAATTAATCGACAGCTTGTGATTTTTTTCGAACGTGAACTAAAAACATGCAATTACATTCAACTCACTTTTATAAAAAGTGGACACTTGAAAGAAACAAACCACGGCCAAACTTTCTTTTTTAGACAATGCTATAGGGTTTTAACATATTTTTACGTAAAAACATACCTACAAATATGGCGATTTGATCAATGCAAGTTTTTTTTGCCTGCGGTTGGTTTAGACATGTGAACAAATTTTATGTTCCATACTTTCTCCAAATCATTGCTTTGCTAGAATTTTGTTGGATCCCAGTTTATATAAATTAATAGTTGGCAGAGTCTACACGTAGTCAATAATATTGTCAATTCTCTATAATTTTTCTGAGCAATTGTTATTTTTTGTTTGCCCACACGATTCGTTGATGTAAGTATCGCTAGTGGCATCTTTTCCTAAAGATTTCCTTTAAAATGTTGCGAACAATGAGAGATGCAAAAGTTTAGATTTTATTTAAGAATATATGCTATGTAAAGTTTTAAAACCACCAATAGGCATGTTTTTTCCAATACCAGAGGGAATTCGAGAAAAAAGAGGTCGTTGCTAAACAACGACGCGCACGTATAATGTTTTACCCATCAATGGTTTGTTTGGAAATGTCAATTTTTTCTATGATAGCATCGCTAATCCGATGTCGTTTATTTCAACCGATTCTCTCCAGGATTGAAAAAAACACAGCTAATATTAGTGGCAAAAATACATTTCAAAGAATTTCAGAACCATGGCTTTATATTGCATAATCTCAAATCGTTCCTATTCAATGATTTATACATTGACGCAATGTAGAACTACATTGAAAGCCAAATAGACGCGGATGTTCAATAATTTATACATTGACACAATCAGCCCTATTCTGCTATTCATCGGGGGGAATTTTTCTTGAATTTTCACTAATCACTATTCTGCTATTCATTCGAAGTGAATCTGGGTTAAAGTAGGTAAAGTCGGTAATAATCCGCAGTATTCTCTTATTCACGTGAACGCATTCACTCTATACAATTCATATCCGCATATGAAATGTTGCGGATTTTGTAATTTTTATTGGATTGCCTGGGAAGTGATTGGTAAAATATATGTAAAATCTAGTTTATTGCCTAATTTAGAATATTTGTCTGTAAATAATAGCTTATTATCATTTTTTCGGGGTAGAAAACAACAAATAGAGATCAATTCATCCTTCTATTTTCTGCAATGAAATTAAATCCAGTTTTCAAAAGCAAGTGCCCTGTTTGTTGATTTTCTTATTCCTCTGTTTGAAAGTGGAAAAAAAGTTTAATAACTGTTTATATTTGTTGTTTTTTTTAATTTAAAATGATTAACCAAAACAATTTAAAAAATTTCCCAAGATTTTCACATGAACAGCTGTTTACGTGAATGTCAAATTGGTTTGGAATAATGAAGTTCACCCGACGGATAGCAGAATGGAAAGGTAGAGCTAAAGGGAATCGAATGGGTGAATCGAAAGTACGATTCACGTGAATAGCAGAATAGGGCTGAATGTAAAATTTCATTAATTGTAAAAAAGACGCGCCTAATTGAGTTAAATCAATGTTCAAAACATTCCCACAATGCAAATCTACATTGGCACAACGCATAGCTACATTGGCATGATGTAATAATTTACATTGGATGCATAGGACGCGGTTTCGTTCCAATCTCATTCTATAATGGTTGGACCACATTAGCTACGGCTTTTATGTTTTAGCCCATAACATTTCTGTTGAATTTCAATGAACATTTTTTTCACCAACTCTGGACAATAGATATCAAAAATTGTATTCTATTTAACATATTGATTCTTGGCATGGGAGACAATTTTTGAAACAATTTTCACCTTTCGCAAAAGTATTTGCCAAAAGATTTTTGCATGCAAAAAATGGATTTTGGTTTCTAGCCCTTCAGTTTAGTATTAAACGAGTTAGTTACGTCAGGACAAACGCTTTTGCATTTGGATAATACAAAGTATGATACAGACAATAGAAGGCAAAATGAATGAATACATTAGAAAATAATGACTGCATACAGCAAAATTCGCTTCCGAAACGAAATTCTTTAACACTTTTCAATTACCCAATGTAAAATAAAACGAAACAAACTATTGAATATACAGTGTGTTAATGTACTTCCTTTTTGATTCCAATGTTTTGTACAATGTAAACAACATAATCATTTCTTTGAAAATTTGAATGAACCCACCTGGCTACACTATGTTTTCTATATAATATCTCTTTTTCGCTGGGGACGTTCGGAGTACACCTTTTGCACTCCGGACTCCAGAGTCAAATTATTTATCTGAAAATCCAATCGGAATAAACATTAGTCTCTATTCTATTTTCCCCTCAGTGTAAAACGTATACCTATAAATCTCGCAGACTGAAGGGACCTTCAAAATACCTCAAATATTACTTTCCGACAAATAAAATTGGTTCATATTTTTCGTCAACTTTTAGTATATTAATATAGTAAATGTCTTTTTTAAAACCTATAAAATAAGTGTTATTAAAATATTTTTATAATGTATTATACTACTTAATTATTTTGTAGACTATAAAATCAAGAATAAAATGTTTCTTTATCCTCAAAAAAAACATTAAAAAAATATTTTAAAAAATTTCAGGACCAGTGTTACAATGGCATAATCTCCAATGAATTATACATCGCCGCAATGTAGAACTACATTGATTGCCAAATGGACGCGGTTGCTCAATTATTTATACATTGACACAACGTAAAATTACATTGAATGAAAAAAAGACGCGCCTAATTGATTTGAATCAATGTTCAAAACATTCCGGCAATGCAAATCCACATTGCCACGACGAACAGCTACATTGGCATGATGTAACAATTAACATTAGTTGTGTAGGACGCGGTTTCGTTCCAATCTCATTCTATAATAGTTGGACCACACTAGCTATACGAATTTAATAATGCCCATAAGATTTCTGTTGAATTGCAATGAAATTTTTTCATAAACTCTTAAAAATGGATGCAAAAAATTGTATTGTATTCAACATACTGTTATTTGGAATGAGAGAGATTTTTGGAAACAATTTTCACCTTCCACAAAGGTTTTTGAAAAAGATTTTTGCATGAAAAAATCGGATTTTGATTTCTAGCCCTTCACTAAACAGGTTAGTTACGTCAGGCCAAACAGTTTTGTTTTTGGATAATATAAAATATGATATACAGAATAGAAGGAAAAATTAATCGACAGCTTGTGATTTTTTTCGAACGTGAACTAAAAACATGCAATTACATTCAACTCACTTTTATAAAAAGTGGACACTTGAAAGAAACAAACCACGGCCAAACTTTCTTTTTTAGACAATGCTATAGGGTTTTAACATATTTTTACGTAAAAACATACCTACAAATATGGCGATTTGATCAATACAAGTTTTTTTTGCCTGCGGTTGGTTTAGACATGTGAACAAATTTTATGTTCCATACTTTCTCCAAATCATGGCTTTGCTAGAATTTTGTTGGATCCCAGTTTATATAAATTAATAGTTGGCAGAGTCTACACGTAGTCAATAATATTGTCAATTCTCTATAATTTTTCTGAGCAATTGTTATTTTTTGTTTGCCCACACGATTCGTTGATGTAAGTATCGCTAGTGGCATCTTTTCCTAAAGATTTCCTTTAAAATGTTGCGAACAATGAGAGATGCAAAAGTTTAGATTTTATTTAAGAATATATGCTATGTAAAGTTTTAAAACCACCAATAGGCATGTTTTTTCCAATCCCAGAGGGAATTCGAGAAAAAAGAGGTCGTTGCTAAACAACGACGCGCACGTATAATGTTTTACCCATCAATGGTTTGTTTGGAAATGTCAATTTTTTCTATGATAGCATCGCTAATCCGATGTCGTTTATTTCAACCGATTCTCTCCAGGATTGAAAAAAACACAGCTAATATTAGTGGCAAAAATACATTTCAAAGAATTTCAGAACCATGGCTTTATATTGCATAATCTCAAATCGTTCCTATTCAATGATTTATACATTGACGCAATGTAGAACTACATTGAAAGCCAAATAGACGCGGATGTTCAATACTTTATACATTGACACAATCAGCCCTATTCTGCTATTCATCGGGGGGAATTTTTCTTGAATTTTCACTAATCACTATTCTGCTATTCATTCGAAGTGAATCTGGGTTAAAGTAGGTAAAGTCGGTAATAATCCGCAGTATTCTCTTATTCACGTGAACGCATTCACTCTATACAATTCATATCCACATATGAAATGTTGCGGATTTTGTAATTTTTATTGGATTGCCTGGGAAGTGATTGGTAAAATATATGTAAAATCTAGTTTATTGCCTAATTTAGAATATTTGTCTGTAAATAATAGCCTATTATCATTTTTTCGGGGTAGAAAACAACAAATAGAGATCAATTCATCCTTCTATTTTCTGCAATGAAATTAAATCCAGTTTTCAAAAGCAAGTGCCCTGTTTGTTGATTTTCTTATTCCTCTGTTTGAAAGTGGAAAAAAAGTTTAATAACTGTTTATATTTGTTGTTTTTTTAATTTAAAATGATTAACCAAAACAATTTAAAAAATTTCCCAAGATTTTCACATGAACAGCTGTTTACGTGAATGTCAAATTGGTTTGGAATAATGAAGTTCACCCGACGGATAGCAGAATGGAAAGGTAGAGCTAAAGGGAATCGAATGGGTGAATCGAAAGTACGATTCACGTGAATAGCAGAATAGGGCTGAATGTAAAATTTCATTAATTGTAAAAAAGACGCGCCTAATTGAGTTAAATCAATGTTCAAAACATTCCCACAATGCAAATCTACATTGGCACAACGCATAGCTACATTGGCATGATGTAATAATTTACATTGGATGCATAGGACGCGGTTTCGTTCCAATCTCATTCTATAATGGTTGGACCACATTAGCAACGGCTTTTATGTTTTAGCCCATAACATTTCTGTTGAATTTCAATGAACATTTTTTTCACCAACTCTGGACAATAGATATCAAAAATTGTATTCTATTTAACATATTGATTCTTGGCATGGGAGACAATTTTTGAAACAATTTTCACCTTTCGCAAAAGTATTTGCCAAAAGATTTTTGCATGCAAAAAATGGATTTTGGTTTCTAGCCCTTCAGTTTAGTATTAAACGAGTTAGTTACGTCAGGACAAACGCTTTTGCATTTGGATAATACAAAGTATGATACAGACAATAGAAGGCAAAATGAATCGAATATTTGCAATATTTTAAACTAAATTCAACTCACTTTGGTAAAAAAGGAAAATTTAAAGGGAACAATCCTCGAACAAACTTTCTATCTTAGACCATGTTAAAATTTTGTTGAATCCCATATTATATCAAGTAATAGTTTGGCATAGTCTACAAAATCAATAATATTGTCAATTCTGTGAAGTTTAACTCAGAAATTGTTATTTTGTTTGAACACACGATTCTATGAAGTACCTTCAGTTAAATCCCGGACGGAATTCGTTATAAAAAGAGGTCGTTGTTAAACAAATAACAGGTTGAATGAAACAACAAATGATCCCCTGCCGCTAGAAAGAAAAATGTGTAACCGGCCGGCGCGCGCGGCGGCTCGGCACACGTGAATAATCTTTTTGCTATCGATGTTTGTTTGGAAATGTCAATTTTTTCTATGATAGCGTTGTTAATCCGATGTCCTTTATTTCAATCGGTTCTCTCTGGGATTGGAAAAAACTTAGCTTATATTAGTGACAAGAAAAAACATTTAAAGGAATTTCAGAACCACTGTAAGCATGGCTTTATATTGCATAATCTCAAATCGTTCCTATTCAATGATTTATACATTGACGCAATGTAGAACTACATTGAAAGCCAAATAGACGCGGGTGTTCAATTATTTATACATTGACACAATGTAAAATTTCATTGATTGTAAAAAAGACGCGCCTAATTGAGTTAAATCAATGTTCAAAACATTCCCGCAATGCAAATCTACATTGGCACAACGCATAGCTACATTGGCATGATGTAATAATTTACATTGGATGCATAGGACGCGGTTTCGTTCCAATCTCATTCTATAATGGTTGGACCACATTAGCTACTGATTTTATGTTTTAGCCCATAACATTTCTGTTGAATTTCAATGGGCATTTTTTCATCAGCTCTTAACAATACATGATAAAATTTGTATTTTATTGAACAAACTGGTTTTTGGAATGCTACAATTTTTTGAACACAAATTTTTTTCGACGGTTTATATTATATTTGTATACTATAAAAGATGATGCATACAATAGAAGAAAAAGCATATTGAAAATTTTCATTTTTTTTCGAACGTAAGTTTTAAACTAGGCTTAAAGCTTAACTACATTTAACTCACATTTGTATAAAACAAAAAAAATTTAAATTTTAATAATTCAACCACGAAAAAACCTTACCCTTCAGAGTGTTTTGGTTTTTTTAAAGAAATGACGGATACTTTTGAGTATATACCAACAGAATATAGTTTTGGTAAACTTTTTCACAAGCAGACGTGCGTCGCTCAAGTATGTGTGTATTTTTTTCACTTCTGAACTTTTTGCTATTTTGGCACTCTCATTTTAAATACTTAGGAAAGAAAACTCGAAGGAAAGTTTTCTTTTCTGGATTCCTTTTATTTGTGATGTTCTTTCTTGCGAGATTTCTTACTAAATAATGAATGTGTCATTGTTAAAACAAAAAATTGTCAATCAAAAGATTTTTGAAAAGTAAAGAAACTACTGAACAAATAATATATTGTAACAATAGTTTTACAAAATTTACAGAGTTACAATATTACTATATTTTCAATTCTCTGAAAATTTTACTGAGAAATTGTTTTCTTTGTTTACCCACCAGCCAGACGTTCCTACAGCTAGCGACAATTTGTCCCATACAAGTGATCTAAAATGTTAAGAACATAAACTGATGCCACAGTATAGATCCTGTGTTGAATGTATAGTTGTATTATCTTTTACGATAAGTATTTATAAACATGTAGAAAAATCTCTAAAAAAAAAAACCGTAAAAAAAAAACATTTTAAAGAATTTCAGAACCAGTGTAAACTTGGCTTTATGTCGTATCATCTGATAACCCGAAACGTTCCTATTCAGTGAATTTCAGAAACTGAACCTTGCTTGCGTTAATGCGTTGGCTTCCATTGCCATTCTCATTCATTGTCTTAACGCATTTTATCGTGGTCGGTCGTCCTCTGGTCATCCTTTGGTTGGTTTCGTAAAGTGAGTGTTAATTTTAAAATAAAATTTGCGTCGCGTGCGTCGACTTGTGAAATTTAAACAAAATTGAAGATTGCAGGTAAGTTTTATTTAATTCTTTTTAAAGTTTTTGAAGAAATTTTTAAGAAGGTGTTTTTATATAATTAATTTTATACAGCTGCTGTAAGCGGTAAATTTAACACCTACTTTTTTTTGTACTGTTAATAAAGGGTTATTCGCTTAAGATATTAAGGTACGACAAAAAAAGACTTTTTTGTAGGTAGGTACTAAGAAGAAAATCTTTGAGGAAGGAGTTTCTTTTCAACGGTTAACTGCCTGAACTGAATAGAGTGCTGCAATTGGAGCTGCAGCTGGAATAGCTGTCAAAAAATGTAGTACCTACGTGGTTTTTATATGCGCCCACAATGCAGCTGTACAGCTTTCTGACATTTCAGTATCGAAAATAAAAAAAAAAAAAACAAAAATAAAAATAAAAAATGATAAAATGCAGGCTAAGATTAACTTAGGTATTTATGAGAGATCGAAAAGAGTTTTAAACTCACTTCAATCCCCATGTCAATACTCGATGGCCCTCGAAATTTTGAAAAGTCAAAAAAGCTGCAAGCTAAAGTTAAAGTTAAAAGTTGGCCAACTTGTCCAGCTGCGACTGCAGCTCCGTCTTCATTCTTTTCAGCCAGTAAGAGAATGGAAACAAAATAAATAGTCATTTAGAAACAACGATAGTCCAGACAACGAAGACCCAAAATCATAAAATAGATGCAGAAAATAATGTAGTCTGGATTATTATTTTAAAGGGTATGGGTGACCCCCAAAGTCCCTAGCCCAGGGCCTCCAGCTTTAGACAGGAGGGGGGGTAAAGGTTCCCTTTTGCAGTATTTCGCGAATATTTTGAAAACCAAAGGTTTTAGCGGAAAAGTATACACTACAATATAAAAAGTATATTAAATAAGCTACAACAAAAGTTTCATTCATATTTTCGCTAGGAGAAATACTAAGGGAGATGCGGGGGGTAGAAATGTCAATAAATCTGAAAAATCATGTTATTGAGTTACAAATTTAATCTTTTTTGATCAATCAACCCAGAAATATTAGAAAAAGTAAATGCATGTTCATTCATGATAACTCCATTTACGTGATGAGAGAGATGGTATGTAGTAAAAAAAAAAAAGGTTGTGGGGGTTAAAATATCCTTATTTAATTTATTTGGTAGTGTTTGTTGTCGAATGAAAAACACTGTATTTTCAAAGGTAAGAACCTTACAGCTTATTTCCAAGTTATTGACCAGTACTATAAGAAATGATTTCAGGGAGTTATTCTAAGAAAAAAATCACTTAGAAGAGGGGGGCCAATTTGCCGCCGTTTATAAGGGAGAGATCATTTTCTAAAACATTGGTTTAAAGTGCATATGCAATCATTAAAAAACAACGGAAATAGCTACAGTACTGTACTATAGATTTTTGTAAATTCAAAAACCTATTCTATTATTTTATTAATAAATTAAGTTATCTTAGTCAACAGTTAAAAAAAATGATTTTGAATTAGAACTTTTGAAAAAAAATATAAAAAATTGAATTTATATTAATTTTTTTCAATTTTTTTTACCATACGGTACTAAATTTTTATTTAGTATTTGATGCTGCCATTAATTTTAAGTCGAACGCTAAAAACCAGAGGGTTGTAGGTCTTTAAGTTTTTGAGAAAAATTAAGATTATGAAAACTACTACTTTCAAAAAAAATTCTTTCTTTTCATTAAATTCTATAGTAAATTCAAACCGTCAATTTTCTAACAAAAGAAAAATAAAAGCAAAAAATCATGTAGTCTGGGTTGTTGTTTAAAACGGTATGGGTAATCCCTTATTACAACATACTAAAAGTCCCCAGCCCAGGCCCGCGAGCTTTAGTCAGGAGTGGGGGTTAAAGGTCCCTTTTTTTAGTATTTCGCGAATATTTTGAAAACCAAGCGTATTAGCGGAAAAATCTGCAATACAAAATGAAAGTAAATTAAATTTTCTACCGAAAAAGTTTTATTTATATGTGTCCAAAAGATTCAAAAGCAACGTTTTCCACTTTTTCTAGTTTTGTGATATTAAAAAAAACATTTTTAGAGACGAGGCCTTAGAGAATCTAGAAATAAATTTGTTTTTATGGTTCTGTGCAGGTCTCCAATCCTTACTGCATATCATTTTCCTTTGGCACTCAAAACGTCTTTGAAATATGTAACAATGCATTTTGGAATACTTCTGTTTTGAAAGTCAGTAATTGAAATAGATGCCTTTTGAAATTTTCTTTTTGGAATAAATTGTTTTTGAAAATGAACCAGATATAATTTGGTTAAAATTTTGTATTAGTTTTAGATTTTTAAAACATATGTAATTAAATAAAATATATTAACAAAAAATTAAAGAAATTCATTTATTGTTTTAATATTTTAAAAAAACTTTTCATAGTTGTAAAATGAAGAATATGAATGTTATTTAAGATAGTGATGATGTTATTTAAGATAGTGAGAAAAAAAAGAGTAATTTAAAATTAATTAAATCCTGATGGCTATATCCAGTTTATGGGGCTCGTAAATAGGGTCAGCTTCGATGTTTTCTTGTTCCTCATGTTTATCATTTACGTCTAGAATATCCTTGTAAAACTTAAACAATACCAAGAATTTCCAGTTACATCCAGAGTGTTTTTTCAATAAATTTTCAACGTCATTCAGCTGCGCATCTTTAAGTTATATACCTAAAGGCAATCTTTTTGGACCCATGGAAGAAAAGAGTTGGTTTTAGTTCTCCAATATCTGACTTGTAAAAAGGTTCACCACGAATGCCAATTAAGCCCGATTTTCGTCTTTTAAAAATGAACCTCTTTGAGAAGTTGAATTTAAAAGGCCAATGGTGGCTTTGTAAATTTTAAAACTTCGTTCTTAAAATCTAAAACGGGACATTCATCAGATCCCAAGTTCACTACAGTCCCGTGTTTCTGGTAAATAGATAAAATTACATCTGCACTTAACAACACAATAGATCCAACTAAAAATAATATTAAATTCATGCATTATAGTTTAACAGTAATCGATTTTCGTGCCAAAATTTGGAATACATTCATTTTGATTCAAACAAATAAAAAAAAATTTAATTTACTTTGGAATAGAGCTACTTTGATTTCAAAGTGGAATAAATTTGTTTTGATTCAAAACAGCCTAAGGAATACGTTGGTTATGATTCTAACCCTCATATTCAGATCAAAATAACTCTGGAATAAACACACTTTGGAAAGTTTCAATGACAGTGAACGGTAGATTTTAAAACAATGAAGTAAACTGCATCGTTAACTAATTTTGTTCGAAAAGTGGAGTACGTTGTTTTTGATTCTAGGAGACACAATTCACTAAGTAAGATCTTCTTTCCTATTTTTTTTTTAAATTATCCAACACTTAAATTAATTTTACCTAAAGAATCTTAAACTAAGAAAATGTATGTAAACTTATTCAAAGATCAAAAACGATTTTCGAAAAAAAAAATTAAGTTTTGCCAAAAAAAATTAACAATATAACAAAATAATGAACTAAACGAACCAATGAGTTGAAACAAAAAAAGATTCAGTTTGAAAAACCAGACGATATCAACTGAACTCTGTATAAAATGTAAATAGCTTAATATGTATGTAAAGTTTTATCTAAATTTTTGAACATATATTTTTAACCTTGAAGTTTTATTCAGATTTTAAGCAAATAAAAGATGTTATTAAACCTATAGAAGTAATGTATGAAAAAAAAAAACGAACCAAACCTATATTATATTCTGTTTTGGTAAATAAATAGTTGAAATAAGCAGAGTCAGGTACAAAAGTGTCATCTGTGAAAGATTGTTTGAAAAACGATGCAAAAAAGTTGGCGGGGAGATTGAGTGCGAAGAAAGGTTGGCCATAATTTGTTTCTTTTGGTTCTTCGATTATACCAAGGGGGGGGAGGTAGTTAAAGTTTTGTGTAGAGAAAATCTCTAAAGCATCTTTTACTGCTAGGTTATCAAAGTTAAAGGGAACTTCGTTGAAGTATTGATTAATATGGCGGAAGTTTGCTTTATGGAAATCGTACGACCATAATTCTGTAGGGGGAGTGCATATTAGAGGGGAGTTGTGGAAAAATGAGAGAAGAAGGGGAGGATGGTAGTTATCAATGGTAGATAAAGAAAGTTGACAAGATGATACTGACGAATTAAAAGAATCTGTTGTGAAAATAAGGTCTAGATGCCTACCCATGTGATTTGGGATGCCATTAACTTGACAGAGGCTTGAATCTGCTAAGCGGTGTAGGAAAGGGCATTCCTTAGCAGAGGTGGGATTGGAAGCAACAAAGAAAGATTCATCGTCTGATGAAATCCATTTGAGGTGAGGAAGGTTGAAATCACCGAAAAGAAGGATTTCATCATTTGGGTCACATATATTTAAAAATGTGATCAATTGTATTAATGGCAAGTTCATATTATTCAATGGGTTGTGATGGCAGTATGTAGCAACAGATAACGTAAAGCGACTAACGGGGTAATGTTAACTTTATTGAAACAAAGTGTAGATATGGGGAAGAAGAAATTGCAATAAGGGATGAGTCAATTGAGTTTTGGACAGCTAGTAGCACACCACGACAATAAGGAGTATCAGTAGTTCGTTTGAGATCATCGTCGCCATAAACATTAATAGAAGATGGAAACAATTCTTCGTTTTTGATGCTGGGGGTCAGGTTGGTTTCAGTTAGAGCGTAAATTTCAAAAGGTAAAGCATGAGTTTGATGCAAAACCGCCTTAGTTTTTGAACGAAGACCTCTTACATTCTGATAATAGAAGTTAAGAGGGAGATTCTGATGGGAAGGTGTGGGGGAGGTTTGGGATATATTAGGAACGAAAAAACCTATCATGGTCGGCTTTGCTACGCTGTAGGTATGATATCCGCTTGGAATGAATATAGGAATATAGGAAAATGAAAGCATCAAGGTCATTCTCCACTTTTTGCGGAGACATATTTAAAAATTCATATTTATTTGATAGAGAGCTTTTTGAGTTTTCTAACGTCAGAAGGAAGACCTTCCTGTTGAATGGAGACCATTAACTCGTGTTTGTTTTCCCTTCGTAACAAACAAAATCTGATTTGTCGTGGAGATAAGCTAGGAAAATTTGAATGTTCTCGTAAGTTTTCTTATCTCTTAGCCTTGATAGAGCATAGTGACATTCAGTGGAATCAGAATTCAGTGTATGCTGTGTCATTTTTACTGTTGGGGGCAGAAAGGGATCCATAAAGGATTGAGTGGGAACTGATGGAGAAGAAACACAACTTGACCTTGGAGAGGATTTGTGGCTAGGGGTTGTAAAAGTGTGCAAAGAGTGGTTAGGTGCAGAGCTAGGAGTTGTATTAGAAAGAGATATTGGGGAGGGGTTCAGAATGTGGGAGCACTCAATATTAGGATACTTGTCTCCAGAACTGAGGTCAAAATGTGTAAATGGATTTGTTGGGGGTGATTTGGTTGGTGGTGGAAAAATAGTAGGGGTAAGATTAAAGGAAACTCGTTGACCTTTAGGTTTCGAAGGAGTAGCGACATTTGGGAAATTTTGTGGAAAAGAGGGGTGGTTAAAACTTGGGAAAAGGTTTGTCTTAAAGCTCCAGTTTGTACCAGGTGTGGAAAAATTAATGGAATTTTTGTTTATTCTTGAGATTGGATTGTTGAGGTTAGACGATAGGGGGATGGAATAGTTGATGTTTACGCAGTCTGGTATGGAAAAGTTAAGAGAACCACGTTTAGCAGGGGGCTTATAAGGAAACAGAGGGGACTTTCGCTTGAGGGAAGGAGTGGACTTGCTTTGAAAGTTAGTTTTATTATACTTAAATTTAGTGAGATTTCTCTTCCATTTGAACAGCGTCATGTTGTCGAGTTGAAATGATCCCGAAGATTGGTGAAATATCCCGTAATACCTTGAAGGAAACTGGATTTTGAAACATCTAGATGAAATCCGACGGCATTCAGTTAGAAGAATGGAGTATCTACCCCGAAAATAGGACTTTACCCAGGATTCATTTGCAAAAAATGGAGTGTTCTTCAGGCAAAAGTAGGGATCATTAGCAGATTCAAGCTTCCTTAATCTTTGATTCCAATCAGACAGGCTTCATAGGTGACCGAGTTTAACAATTGTTTGTGAGTAGGCACTTTTAGGAGGTTCCTGACTAAGTTTGGAAGGTGAAGAAGGCACGTGACTGTTGGTTGGATATCCGGTACCACACGATTAGATGGAGAAGAACTTCCAACAGCATTTTGGATGAGTCTAGGAGGCACGGTATTCGTTTCAGTGTTAAGGATTTCTTCAAAAACGGACATATAATTATACACCGTTACGGGTTCAGGTGTGGGGTATCTAGGTTTATCCAAGATGTCATTTATTTGCAATCGTAATTCCCGCGAATTTTTATTCAAGTGGCTCATTTCCCGCTGAATTTCCATCGTCTGTTGACCATTGCTAATAACGTCCTACCCGATGGATACCAGCTCAGTAGAGACTCTGGATAGCAAAGATTTGGGACTTTGGAGTACATCAGAAATCCCGAGGAGCAAGGGTTGGTCCGGTGAAGAAAACGTAGATAAAGTCTTAGAGGAGTTACTTTGGAAGTGGACTCCAATGTGTGTTTGAAGAGATTTAATATTAGTGAATATTTTATTGAAAGGAATTGAGACGTTTATCAATGTCTGAAAGTTTAGAAAGACATTGAGAATTATTTAGTTGACACTGTTGGTGAAGTTCTTCAACACTTTTAACAATGAAATCAAATTTATTGGAGACATTTTGAATTTTGTTTAGACAGTCATTGTTGTTGTTAGCAGTTGATTCACTTAGGCATTTGATGGCAAGCATAAAGCCCGAACCTTAAATTGTGGAGTAGTGTGTCGCTGTCATTCCGATGTATTTCTTAGATTTCGACAGAACACATCACACGATACAAATATGGCTCTAGCCATATGCAATACATTAGAGCGATAGCGACACACTACTTCCCAACACACCACATGAGAGTAGTGTGGTTCGGGCTTAATATGGGAGTGGGATATGCCTTTACACTTATCACAGTAAAAGAAAAAGTTTTTTCTGGAATCTTTTAGGTAGACGACTGGTCTCTTACTCAGACTGGGTGGAAAGAATAACCACAAATACCACTGCAAAGTTTCCACTCAACACTGGATTCGTTTCCGCACTTAGATGACACAATTTTGTTTTGTTTTATATGTTTTTTAATTTCACTTGAGAAACGCTGTAACCTCCGCTTTAAGAAAAGAAACAACTAGCTTTTTCTCAAAAAAGTTTGACATTAATCTCTCATCATCTGAGCTATGGAAAAATCTAAAAAGATTTAATGTTACCTCAAGAATCGATCCTATATGCAATTCAAGTCCTGATGAAATGAATTAACTCTTTGTGGACACCTGTTCTAGTAACCCTTCTGCTCAGATTTCGTTGATCGATGTTCAGCATGTTAATCCATTCAATTTTATTCACGTTACTGAACCAGATGTTATTCTTGCCGTGAAGGAAGTTAAGGCCTCCAGCATCGGCACGGATGGAATTTCTTTAAAATTCTTAAAATTCATGCTGCCTTTTGCAATAAAATCTCTTACACATATAATAAACCATATCTTAACCACGTCAGTTTTTCCTAGTTTCTTAGTTCCTGGAAATCAGCTATAGTTTACCATATACCAAAAAAAATTCGATCTGATATGAAGTGTGAAGATTTTCGTCCAATCAGCATCCTTCCATGTATTTCAAAGATAGCTGAAATAATTGTAAAGAAGCAAATTGTGTCTCACATTGAGGAGTGTAATCTCCTCACGCCTTTCCAACCAGGATTTCGAAAACACCACAGCTGCAACTCAGCGTTGTTGAAAGTTACAGACGACATTCGCGAACATTTTGATAAGAATGAATTGACGTTTTTGTGCCTTCTAGACTTTTCTAAGGCATTTAATTCAGTTGATTTTAGGATCCTTGATAATAAACTTATTTCCTAATTTGGGTTTAGTTCATCCGCAGCATTACTTTTGCTAAATTTTTTATCGGGTAGGACTCAAAAAGTTAAAACAAAAGTTGGTTTTTCAGTTTTCCTTCATTTATCTTCCGGCATTCCCCAAGGTTCCATTCTGGGGCCATTGCTCTTTTCGCTTTTTATCGCCTCAATTTGTAAATTCGTTAATATTCATATGTATACAGATGATGTCCAAATTTATATTTCGCGTAATATTGGACTTCTGACGGAAGCCGTCTGCAGGCTGAATGAGGATCTTGAAAATATCTTGAATTGGGCCACTCGAAACTTATTAAAACTAAACCCTGATAAATCGCAATGTTTGGTTGTCTCTAAGTCTTCAGTTGCCGTCAAAGAACTTCCGGTGATACTTTTAAACAATAAAATAGTCCCTTACTGCAATAAGGCACGTAATTTAGGAGTCGTCATCAATAGTGAACTATCAGCCTCTGACCATATAAACTCTGTTATTGCAAAAGTATACGGAGGCCTCAGACAACTTTGGCCTAGCAGTAGTTATACTCCTTATACTATCCGTCTTAAATTGGCTAACTCACTATTAAAACCGATCTTATTTTATTCAGAAAATATTTTTCCATATCCTGAATCTCTGAGCTTTCTCAAATTGGAGCTTGCTCATAATGCTATACTGAGATACATTTACCAACGACGAAAATTTGACCATATCTCAGACATACGAATAAACCTGCTTGGTTGTTCTATCCAAAAATATATGGATATGCGTAACTGTATCTTCCTTAAAAAGCTCTTATTACTTAAAACACCGCATTATTTATATGACAAGATGCGAGAATGTGTTCATGCTAGGACATATAATTTATTAATACCCCCATTTAATTTTCTTAATAGTAAAAGGATGTTTTTTGTCCATGCCGTAATTTTATGGAACTCACTTCCAGTACAAATAAAGCAAATTCAAAACCTTAACGAGTTCATTCGCCGCTTAAAAATTCATTTTTCTTCCTCTTGATCTCTTCTTTTTTCTATTTCTACTTTACTCCTTTATCTATCTCTATTTATTTTCTCTTAATTTAAATATATATTAATTCTCTCAATATGAATATTGTATTTAAGTTCATAATTAATTTTTCTTTTTGAATGAAAGTTTTATGTTTACTTTTTCTCACATTTTGTCATTTGTTTGATACATATACTTAAGTCAAAGAATTGTACGTTATAAGATACATCTTACTGTACATACTCATATTTTTGAATAAACTAAACTAAACTTTATCCATTCAACGTTTGTAATTTCATAACAATAATTTAAAGAAAAATGTTTTTTGAAGATGAAGATTTTGAGCTTGTAAATCAGCAATCACGAAAGCTGTCTTAGCTTCCGTTTGTGGTGCATGCACCCAGTAACCATTACCACGGCAAAACAACACCATCCCCACCCCCCGATTCCATAGACAACGGCACCAAACAATATAAATACAATACCAACTTGTATTCGGCCCAACAAAAACAAAACAGAATGTGGTACATATAGTCTAAGAGCTGACAACATATTCTTGGTTTGGAAATATAACCAAAAATTGAGTAAGAGGATTTGTAGGTGTATGCGTGGTGATATCGAAAACAAAAGTCTGGCAGGTTTTTTTGGCGCCGGTGGTGGGGTGAGGGTTTAAAAATGGCGATTTTACCTATACCTATACCTATACCTATACCTATACCTATACCTATACCTATACCTATACCTATACCTATACCTATACCTATACCTATACCTATACCTATACCTATACCTATACCTATACCTATACCTATACCTATACCTATACCTATACCTATACCTATACCTATACCTATACCTATACCTATACCTATACCTATACCTATACCTATACCTATACCTATACCTATACCTATACCTATACCTATACCTATACCTATACCTATACCTATACCTATACCTATACCTATACCTATACCTATACCTATACCTATACCTATACCTATACCTATACCTATACCTATACCTATACCTATACCTATACCTATACCTATACCTATACCTATACCTATACCTATACCTATACCTATACCTATACCTATACCTATACCTATACCTATACCTATACCTATACCTATACCTATACCTATACCTATACCTATACCTATACCTATACCTATACCTATACCTATACCTATACCTATACCTATACCTATACCTATACCTATACCTATACCTATACCTATACCTATACCTATACCTATACCTATACCTATACCTATACCTATACCTATACCTATACCTATACCTATACCTATACCTATACCTATACCTATACCTATACCTATACCTATACCTATACCTATACCTATACCTATACCTATACCTATACCTATACCTATACCTATACCTATACCTATACCTATACCTATACCTATACCTATACCTATACCTATACCTATACCTATACCTATACCTATACCTATACCTATACCTATACCTATACCTATACCTATACCTATACCTATACCTATACCTATACCTATACCTATACCTATACCTATACCTATACCTATACCTATACCTATACCTATACCTATACCTATACCTATACCTATACCTATACCTATACCTATACCTATACCTATACCTATACCTATACCTATACCTATACCTATACCTATACCTATACCTATACCTATACCTATACCTATACCTATACCTATACCTATACCTATACCTATACCTATACCTATACCTATACCTATACCTATACCTATACCTATACCTATACCTATACCTATACCTATACCTATACCTATACCTATACCTATACCTATACCTATACCTATACCTATACCTATACCTATACCTATACCTATACCTATACCTATACCTATACCTATACCTATACCTATACCTATACCTATACCTATACCTATACCTATACCTATACCTATACCTATACCTATACCTATACCTATACCTATACCTATACCTATACCTATACCTATACCTATACCTATACCTATACCTATACCTATACCTATACCTATACCTATACCTATACCTATACCTATACCTATACCTATACCTATACCTATACCTATACCTATACCTATACCTATACCTATACCTATACCTATACCTATACCTATACCTATACCTATACCTATACCTATACCTATACCTATACCTATACCTATACCTATACCTATACCTATACCTATACCTATACCTATACCTATACCTATACCTATACCTATACCTATACCTATACCTATACCTATACCTATACCTATACCTATACCTATACCTATACCTATACCTATACCTATACCTATACCTATACCTATACCTATACCTATACCTATACCTATACCTATACCTATACCTATACCTATACCTATACCTATACCTATACCTATACCTATACCTATACCTATACCTATACCTATACCTATACCTATACCTATACCTATACCTATACCTATACCTATACCTATACCTATACCTATACCTATACCTATACCTATACCTATACCTATACCTATACCTATACCTATACCTATACCTATACCTATACCTATACCTATACCTATACCTATACCTATACCTATACCTATACCTATACCTATACCTATACCTATACCTATACCTATACCTATACCTATACCTATACCTATACCTATACCTATACCTATACCTATACCTATACCTATACCTATACCTATACCTATACCTATACCTATACCTATACCTATACCTATACCTATACCTATACCTATACCTATACCTATACCTATACCTATACCTATACCTATACCTATACCTATACCTATACCTATACCTATACCTATACCTATACCTATACCTATACCTATACCTATACCTATACCTATACCTATACCTATACCTATACCTATACCTATACCTATACCTATACCTATACCTATACCTATACCTATACCTATACCTATACCTATACCTATACCTATACCTATACCTATACCTATACCTATACCTATACCTATACCTATACCTATACCTATACCTATACCTATACCTATACCTATACCTATACCTATACCTATACCTATACCTATACCTATACCTATACCTATACCTATACCTATACCTATACCTATACCTATACCTATACCTATACCTATACCTATACCTATACCTATACCTATACCTATACCTATACCTATACCTATACCTATACCTATACCTATACCTATACCTATACCTATACCTATACCTATACCTATACCTATACCTATACCTATACCTATACCTATACCTATACCTATACCTATACCTATACCTATACCTATACCTATACCTATACCTATACCTATACCTATACCTATACCTATACCTATACCTATACCTATACCTATACCTATACCTATACCTATACCTATACCTATACCTATACCTATACCTATACCTATACCTATACCTATACCTATACCTATACCTATACCTATACCTATACCTATACCTATACCTATACCTATACCTATACCTATACCTATACCTATACCTATACCTATACCTATACCTATACCTATACCTATACCTATACCTATACCTATACCTATACCTATACCTATACCTATACCTATACCTATACCTATACCTATACCTATACCTATACCTATACCTATACCTATACCTATACCTATACCTATACCTATACCTATACCTATACCTATACCTATACCTATACCTATACCTATACCTATACCTATACCTATACCTATACCTATACCTATACCTATACCTATACCTATACCTATACCTATATTTATTTATTTATTTCTTATCTACAAGCTTAGCTTAACAGATTACAATATTATTTTAATAAATTGAATAGGTAGATATACAATATATATACATAAATTATACAATTTAAAATGTTTCCATATGAGAACATACAAATATGATTAGAGGATTTAATAAAGAGAATTAAATAAAATGTTTTTGAAGCAGTCCCTTGAAATATGCAAGTCAAACTTTTGACTCATTTCATTAAAGGAATTAATCTTGAAATCGGTTCGTTTTGGCCGTAATTTGTTCTATGCAAGGTTTGGAAAAGAAAATGTCTTTCACGGAGTGGTCTAACAGGGGCGTAGATAGGCACTTGAGATAAAAGAAAGGGACTCTTAATGTGATCACAAAGTAGATCTCTTATAAACATAATTTCATGTATGTATCTTCTTGTTTTCAACGGAGATATACCAAGGAGCTTACATCTTGAGTCGTAAGATGGTGAAAAGTTCCAATTAATTTTTCTAAATATATATTTGGTAAACCTTCTTTGAACACTCTCTAACCGATTTGAATGAATTTGGTAAGACGGATTCCAAATTGTATCGGTATACTCAAGAACGGGTCTTACCAATGATGTGTATAACATTAAAAGCGTATAAGGATCTGTAAATTCTTTAGAATTTCGTTTAATGAAACCAACAATTGAGTTTGCTTTAGCAACAGTATAATCAATATGATAGTTAAAAGTTAACTTTGTATCAATTATTACACCGAGGTCTCTTATTTTGTCAACTTTTTTCAATAACGTATGCCCAAGGCAATAGTCATAAGATATATTTGAAGGACCTCTGTAGAACGATATTGCACTGCATTTATTAATATTTAAATTAAGGCAGTTTTGAATACACCATCTAGATAACTGATTAATATCAAACTGAACTTTTGAACAGTCATAAGTGCTTTGTATTTTCAAAAAAAATTTTAAATCATCAGCAAATATTAAGGACTCACAAAATTTCAAAACAGAAACAATATCATCTATAAATAAAATGAAAAGCAAAGGTCCAAGATGGCTACCCTGTGGGACTCCTGATTTACAATTTATCGGTCTTGAATAATTGTTATCAATTAAAACACGTTGGTTTCTTCCAACTAGAAAGGACGATATCCAATTTAACATTGAGGAATGAAATCCGAAATTTTCTAATTTTTTAATAAGGATTTTGTGGTTCACAGAATCAAAAGCTTTACTGAAATCTGTATAAATTGCATCCACCTGAAAACCTTTTTCAACTGCATTGATAACATATGATGAAAAATGAGTTAGGTTTGATGTAGTCGATCGTCCGACGACAAAACCATGTTGAAATTCAGTTATATGTTCTTTAATATGAAATTGTAGTTTCGATTTGACAATACTTTCGAAGACTTTAGGTATTGAAGAGAGCTTACAAATACCCCTGTAATTTTCAACACAGTTTTTGGACCCTGATTTGAAAATAGGAATCAGATAAGATGATTTCCAGTCATCAAGAAATATTCCGGAAAGCAACGATTTGTTAAAAATAAAGAAAAGTGGAAGTGACATAGTTTGAAAACATTCTTTTAAAACCACTGCAGGTATGCCGTCCGTGCCCGGTTTGAAATTCGGTTTAAGATTTTGAAGTGCTTTTTCAACTTCATGCAATTGTAATTCAAGAGAACCAATATCTACTTTCGAACAGGAGTTATGTTCAAAGTTAGTATTAGAATCAGAAAACGAGTATACAGATTCAAAAAAAGTTGCAAAGAGTTCAAGAGTCTGCTTAATATCATTTGAAACAGAGTTATTAAATGACATTGATTTTGGTAAACGTGTTGATAATTTTTTTTTTTTTCACATAGGACCAAAAAGACCGTGAGTCAACCTTAATTTCACTTTCAATTTCCAAAACATAGTTTTTATGTAAGAATTTGCTTAGAATTTGAAATTCCTTTCGGTGTTTACAGAACACTGTGTAATCCGAAGCGTTTTTAGATTTGCGATATTTGAGATGAGCTTTGTTTTTTAAGTTTTTTATGTGGGAAAGCTGCCTGTTATACCATGGAGGCTTAGACATTTTCCTTTGCGATGAAAAGGGAATATACAAATGGAACCCCGCTTTAATTATACTAACAAATTTACTGTACATATCTTGAAGATTAAGATCATTAAATTCATTATTCCAGTCAAACGAACCAATGTAATTATTCAACCCAACAAAGTTTGCTTTTGAAAATTGAAAAGATTTTACAGAAACCGGAATTGGTTCTGAGTAACTATAGTTTTCAATTTCGATCATAATTTGTTTATGATGAATTGAATTTTTTAATAAAAGGAATGGTGCTTCAAAAACATTTCCTTTAATTTCGTCAGTACAAATGAAAACTAAATCCAAAATATTATTCAAAGAGTTAGGGATATCATTTATTTGGTTAAAGTTTAGTGAATATAAATAATCAGTAAATTCAATTTCAAAATCTTTTTTCAAATTACAAGGAACAAGCATTTTATCGTCTTTTGACCAACACCATAAAAAAATCTATATTTTCAATGTGACATATGTATGTTTTTAAGTTGCTTTTTGGAGGAACATAGCTAATAATAAAATAGAGAATTTTTGAGTATAATTGTATTGAAACACAAAGTTGCTCAACACTATGCACAGGTAAGTCTAATTGTTTACCCGCCAAAAATATGCGAGTTGCTATTAAGATTCCACCTCCACGTTCTTCAGCCGAAGTACAGCGATCCATTCGAAAGACATTATATAGGCTGCTATCAAAAATTTCTGTAGATAAGATTTCGCTATACAACCAAGATTCTGTAATGATTATGACATCATACTCGGAATGGCTTGAGTTAGTAAAAATATTTGCGACTTTTGTCCTTAAGCCACTAGTATTATGGTAATAAACTTTTAGAGATTTTTTACTAGCATTTGATGAGCTTGTAACTTTGTTCTCAGACCTCTGGGAACAAGAGCTTATTGGTTTTTTGGAATGAAAATAAACGGTCTAATTATGACTCCATTTGGCCAAAAGTCAGCATCGTAAATAGAACTGACATACTCAATTGGAACACATATTTTAAAATTTATGGTTTTATTATGTTTGTTATTATCCTTGGTTAGCAAAAAACAGGAAATCCCGGATGGATTTGTAAATTTAATCAAGTTTGAAACAATGTAGTTTATTATTTCATTGGTTTTGATCTCAGGATGGAAATTTGAGATGTGAAAGCACCTAAGTTTTCTAATTACCTTTAAATCTTTGCACTGGCCCCTGATCCCAGCGATACCTGAAGGTCTTTGAGTTGATTGCATTAAATGGTTATTCGATAAATTTTCCTCATTATTCATTGACAAATTCAGTTGAGGAGTAATACTAGAAGCAGGTTCTTGGTTATAGACAGAAATGACACCATCAGCAACATTAGTATTTGCATTTGTGAGTTCATCAGCAACATCCGACCCAGCAACAACAGCAGCAACACCATCAGTGAGAGGAACACCAACATCGGCAGTGTTATCAACAGCAACAAAGTTTTCAGCCGCATTTGCATCTTTAATAATAATATTGGGTATGACACCCTCAACAACGTTAGACGAATTTTTGTGAAACCCATCAGTAATAAAATTAGTAATTTCATCTTTAGTGTTTTGTTGGTTATCACTGGTGTTTATGTTAACATCGTTCTTATCTAAGGCAGCAGATAAAGTTACAGCCGCATACGATATACCATCCATAATCATACTAGTTCCATCAGTAGCAACTTTATCAGATTTCCCTCTCTGCTTAAAAGAATCAGAAACAACTTTTGATTTAGTATTGAGCTTTGACGAGGATACCTGTTTTTTTGTTTGAGAGAGAGGTTTGGCCTGATCACTTATCGAAGCACGGGATGAAGAGGGGGTACTTTTTATATTTTTTTTATGCATTAAAGAAGATAACTGACGAGGAGAAGAAGAAATGTTTTTCTCTCTGATCAGTTGTTCCTATACCTATACCTATACCTATACCTATACCTATACCTATACCTATACCTATACCTATACCTATACCTATACCTATACCTATACCTATACCTATACCTATACCTATACCTATACCTATACCTATACCTATACCTATACCTATACCTATACCTATACCTATACCTATACCTATACCTATACCTATACCTATACCTATACCTATACCTATACCTATACCTATACCTATACCTATACCTATACCTATACCTATACCTATACCTATACCTATACCTATACCTATACCTATACCTATACCTATACCTATACCTATACCTATACCTATACCTATACCTATACCTATACCTATACCTATACCTATACCTATACCTATACCTATACCTATACCTATACCTATACCTATACCTATACCTATACTTATACCTATACCTATACCTATACCTATACCTATACCTATACCTATACCTATACCTATACCTATACCTATACCTATACCTATACCTATACCTATACCTATACCTATACCTATACCTATACCTATACCTATACCTATACCTATACCTATACCTATACCTATACTTATACCTATACCTATACCTATACCTATACCTGTACCTATACCTATACTTATACCTATACCTATACCTATACCTATACCTATACCTATACCTATACCTATACCTATACCTATACCTATACCTATACCTATACCTATACCTATACCTATACCTATACCTATACCTATACCTATACCTATACCTATACCTATACCTATACCTATACCTATACCTATACCTATACCTATACCTATACCTATACCTATACCTATACCTATACCTATACCTATACCTATACCTATACCTATACCTATACCTATACCTATACCTATACCTATACCTATACCTATACCTATACCTATACCTATACCTATACCTATACCTATACCTATACCTATACCTATACCTATACCTATACCTATACCTATACCTATACCTATACCTATACCTATACCTATACCTATACCTATACCTATACCTATACCTATACCTATACCTATACCTATACCTATACCTATACCTATACCTATACCTATACCTATACCTATACCTATACCTATACCTATACCTATACCTATACCTATACCTATACCTATACCTACAAATTATAAACAAGGCCATTGCGGTAGGTTCCTAATTCATCATTATTATTTTTGTTCTAACAAAGTTCTTTTTTTATGACATTTTGAAGAACAAAAATAATAATAATTATACGAAGAAAAAATCTATATCTTACTATAAATATCTACCTACCTGTTATCTATTTAAATTTCTATGCAGCTAATGCGAAGTATAGCAACGTTGTATTCCACTTAGATATAGTGAAATTTAACAACGATGCTTCTATAGCCTAGTACGCTGCTGATGCGAAACGAAAAATCCCATACAAATATGACACAACGAAATCATAAACGAAAAATTTCGTCCTCCTTTTCGTTTTGCAGTACGCTGTTCGATGAGCGAAATCGATAATTGTAGCAGATTATTTGGAAAGGTCTCCGCTCTTTTTCGCACTCAATTAATTGCCCGGGACATTAATTGTGTGCGGAAAAGTGACATTTGAGGTTGGTTCGTGTTTGTATTTGTTGTTTCTTTCAATACAACATGGCTTTCTGTGATTTTTTTGCGCTTGTTTGTTTTTTTTTTTTTGCAAATGGTGACGCTTACAATTGTCAATTTTTCGCTGTGGTTTTCGTAAGCATTTCGCTGTCGTGTTGGAGACCACCGAAAAATTTCGTTTCGCATCAGCAGCGTACTAGGCTTATAATGTAAATTTTCACATAAAATTGAAAATCTAACTTTCATTTACCTAAAAATATATCCAAAGTATACCTATACAAAACATATACATACCCATATCTATACGTATTCTATAGCTTATGAATCAAAGCAACAAAAAATCGTATTCGTCCATAGAGCAAAAAAATTTAATTTTCTCTCTTATTCTGCTGTTTGCCATGACGAAATAATCTATTCCAACTATCTCCCTTAGTCTTTGTCAGACGCATAATAATATACTTCTCTCTTCTTCCACAATCAATAATGTCAGTTTTGTAGTACCCGCAGAACACATGTTGAATTAAATTTTTCTGTTCCATGAGAGTACTATAGATTGTATATACAAGGGTTAACCTCATTCACAGATAAGAGGCGTGGACCCCCAACGTGGGTTCACACCGTAAGTATGGTCAAAAGAAAATATTAATTTAAAAAAATGAATATTAACTTTAACAGTGTAGAATTATCCTGAATCTCTTCAAATCTTACTTTTTTTTCTTAAAGCCTAGTTCTCAGTTCGAGTGGAAATGAAATTTCCATATAAAACCGACGGTAAGTTCACAGCGATGAAATTCCCAACGAGAAGTGAGTACCCAAATAACGGATTATGCACCTGTTCGTAATCAATTTCACACTATAATTTTCATTTCGTAACGTACAACCACTAGGAAAATCTAAAGAGATGTGGAAAAGTGTGACATTTGTCAATTAATTTGAAAATTTTTTTGAAAATAAAAAGATATATATCTTACAAAATATTCCGGTATGAAACCATCGTCTCCTTTTGCGAATTTATTGCTACCAACAAGCTAAAAACTACAAACCGCGGAGTCAAAAGAATCTTCATTGGGATTTTTCAAGGTTCTTTTAAAATAATTATTCATTAATCAATCATTTTCTTTTTTCATTCAAAGTTAGTATTAAAAATTACAAACTGAGTATCACAAATACACGTGTAGATTTTTTTTATGTTTTCATGATCATCATTCAGGTGTATATTGAAGCGGTTTTAATTTTCATTTCAATAATAACAATAATGCCCGATTTCATAAAAATACACTAAAATCCCTTTTATCTAAAGTCCTCTTAAATTTTATCAGACCTTTAAATATTTCCAGTTTCACCATCTAAAAAAAGGAAATTTTAGGGAAATTTTAGTTAAAATTGGGTTTGCCTCACATCCCTGGATATGGAAATAGGTTGTTTCCCTCTCACATTCAAACTGCACGTGAAAAAGCATTATATGTAGAAAAAACTGCTACGAAAAAAAAAATATTTGGAGAACGGATTCCAACATGAACTCGGAATATTCTTGGACGTCTTACTTTATGTTGCTCTTCATCCTCAGATGAACAATCAATTATTCTAAAAACAAACAAATTATGAAGGCTTTCCGAAACCAACGCGAAACATTCGGAACGAATATGCGATGACTGAACAATGTTTGAAAATTCACATCGCGCCAATGTGGGTGCTCTCATTCATCTCAATGTAAATAAATTAAGAAAGGCGAAAGTCTTGTCGTCGTTCGGAAGTATTCGCGTTGGCTTGGGAGAGCCTTAAAAGATTATTATTTACACACAAACTATATTTTTGTTTCGACCTATTCACAATTTATATTTGCAAGAAACTAAATAAAAAAGTGACTGCAAAATATCATCTATAATTTTCTTACTCGTCGGCTGACATCTGATATATTAGACTTCACAAATCACACTTTTAAAATTTATTGAGACGAAAATGGGCTTTTAGTTTATAAGGGCATTTAAAAGCATTTTAAATTTAAAAGCACTTGGTGAAACCAAAAAATCCCATTTTAACTCTAAATCGGCTTTTAAATATTTGAAAGTCCTTTATGAAATCAGGCATAAGTCTCGGGTTCACGGTTGGAGAAGTAATATTGGGTCTGACTGTCTCTACTACAGGGTTTGATCAGCGATTACACCACTTCTTTCGGTTTTATCCCTTCTCCTACTTTTTACGCATCACCCGATCCGTTCCTCCGCTAGTCAGTGTTATTTTTTTACATTTCAAAAACAAACATGTTTATGTGTTGGTGGTGTTATTCCCCTACCCAGTGTATGACCTTTTGGAAAGTATTTTAGAGTTGACGTTTCGGAAACCATTTGTTCCGACGTTTCGGAAACTCTCATTCATAACATAATTCGGATTCACCCAGGTTGTGTCTATAGCCCGCCAGATGGCGTCATTTACACAACTAGTTTGACCCCTCGTTTCCACCACGCCCAAATCGTTAACTTCGGTGAAGTTTATAGATACCACCATACATCCAACAAACAAACCAACTACGTTCATAAAATATACCTCGAGGTGTTAGAGGAGTGAACGAATGAGGAGATATACTACTCCTAATTATCTCTTAGACGGTTTTGTGAGTTGATAAGTGGTTCATCTCAACTTCGTTTTTCTTTGTGATTCCCACCAGCACCATCACCAGAGAGAGAGAACAGAAAAAAAAACCGAATCAATAGGCGAATAGGCCGCCGTTCGGATATTAAAAAGGTAAGTGTATTATCTATTTTATTCTTTAATTTGTTATGTTTTATTATTTTTAAAATAAATAAACTTTAATATTTATCATATACATATCTTATTACTTTTCAGGAAGGTTGTACATTAATTTAAGTCGGTAAGTACCTCATAGCAATATGAACTTGGAAATTTCGTTTGACATATGTAAATATTTCTTTTCTTCTATTTTCAGAATACGGAGTAGGATAAACATCCACCAGGTGCCTGCAACAAATGCAAGAATGGGCGAAGAATCTGGACAAGAAAACTTGAAAATACTCTGCTCTAGAAACTCGAAGGACAAACTACAAAATACAAATGGAAACAAATATTTGATATGTGTGACTCTTTCTGGCTTCAAATATTTAATGCAATGGATGCAGGGTAGATGGCCTACATTGGTCCTAGAGGGAGTTCTGTGGTGGATTTTTGCATTCATGGAGCAGACTCTCAGCCTTTTATTGATAACATGGCTGTTGAAGTGGTGCCTTTTTCTGATATCTTCCATTAACAATCTTTTTAAGTATAGATGGTATTATGGAAGAGGATGTTAGAGACCTACAACTTCTGCCCAAACTTCGTTGGATACAATCGACCATACATACATACGTAAAAGTTCTACGCGCTTAAAGAATACTGCAAGTTGACCTGGAGAAAAAATATGGAGAAATAGGAATGGATTCTTTGGAATTTACAGTTAAAAATGCCTACGCGGCTCTAAATCGTGCAACAGGAAAAAAGAACACGGGTAAAAATGTCTGGTTTGATAAAGATTGCTCTACGGATAAAGATTGCTCTACAGAAAAACCGGTTCAAATTATTTTAAAATCTTATTTTTGGAAGCCAATTCAAAATTTAAATTTCTTTGTAAGACAAAAAAAAAGTATACTACGAAAAGTAAGCTCAAAATCTTAGGTTTTGCAAGAATCTTCTGGAAAATGGTGTCAGGTTCCAAACTAGTACAAACTTGGGAGTAGATGTGCTGAAGTCGTATTGTCAAAGTCTGCTTAATACTGTTACTCAGTTCATGACTCCTTATTATGTTCGGCCTTACAATCAAAATGAAACCTTAGATGCAACTATGACATTGGCAGAAATAAAATTTGAATTAATAATAATTTGACCAATTATTTGAACTATGATTGTTAAGTTAAATCGGGCTTTTTTGGTCACTTCCTTTCATATGCAAATAAAACTTTATTTCATACTTTTCCCTACGTTTCGTCGTAATTTCTCGACTTCATCAGGGGTAGTTTATTAAATCTGTATATAGAAACTTACGATTAACAATTTGGGTACACTTTTAAATTTGTTTATAAATTAAACTTACATGAATAAAACTTTTGTTACATTTAATAATAATTATTGAACGATGACAATTCTTAATTTTTTGAATTTTCTAAAATAAAAATGAATTATTTAAAATTATTTGAAAATAAATAAACAAAATTAAATAAAAAAACCTACAGCACAGCACTTGAGACAAACTAAATGAAAGTAAAGCAATTTAAATCGAATTAAAAATTACACCGCTCTTAATGCAAGAGAATAACTAGCTATTGTGTTGTCTCTATCTTCCTGTGTATTCATTGTTTTGTCTATATTTTGTTGTATACGTAGACTTTCAAGTGTGTACCTACTATTTGTTCTCTTTTCCTTGTCCATTATTACTGTGTTATCAAAGTCTGCGGAGTGTCCAGTTTCTAGTATGTGCTGTGATAACCCAGTGGATTCTCTTTTGTTCCGAATATCAGCTTTGTGTTCGATTAATCTCGTCTCCAGTGATCTCTTAGTTGTCCCAATGTAGATCAGATTGCGCGTCTCCCCTTCCTTGCAATTGCACCCAATTTTATAAATGATGTCATGTTGTTGTTCTATTTTGGTTTTTGTGTTGGTGAATAGTTGTCTTATTGTTGAGTTTGATTTGTGAGCGAATGTCACATTTTCTTTATTTATTATTTTATTTAAGTTTCTCTTATCAGTAAGATTTGGAATATATGCAATACCATAGTACCTCATAGTGTTACCAACTTCTGGATTTTGTTGAGAATTTTTGTTTTCGTTAGTTCTATTGATATTCTTGTTAATTAAATTATTTATTAAGTAATGTGGAAAATTGTTCATGTGTAAAATTGTTTTAATTGTTTTATGTTTTCTTCTTTGAATTCTGTATCGCTTATATTTATTATTTTGTTGATAAAATTGTTTGCAGTGTTAATTTTTTGTTGTAAGGGTTGAGTAGAGAGGAAATTAATCATTCTGCCAGATGCTGTAATTTTAGAATACCAGTTAAATTTAATTTTCTTTCTTGTTCTGTAAATTCTGATGTCTAGGTAGGGTAAGCTTTGGTTTTGTTCTATTTCAACTGTGAATTTAAGTTTTGTGTGGTAATGGTTCAGGTAATTCAAGATCTCGTCCTTATCTTTTTCTTTAATGATAGCAAACACGTCGTCTACGTACTTGGTGATGAATTTGATGTTAATTTGTTTTTCATTTTTAAGTTCTTCTATTGTTTTTTCTATTAAATCGTCCAAAATGATGTCAGCTATTGTGGGGGAGAGGGGATTTCCCATGGGCATACCAAAAGTCTGGTTGTATATTTTATCTTGGAATTTGAAGTAGTTGTTATCTTTCAGACAAAATTCTAGAATTCTTAAAAACTGTGTTTTTGGTATTTTTGTTAAGTTTTTTACTGTGTCCCACTTCTTCATTATTATTTTTATAGCGAGGTAAGTCGGAATGTTCGTGAAGAGTGAAACAGCGTCAAAAGAAACTAGAAAATCATCTTACTCTAAAACAATGCCTTCTAATTGAGTTTTTAGTTGAAATGAGTTCTTAATGTTAAGATTTTCGTTTACTATGTTTTTCAAAATTTGTCCTATGTGTTTTGATAGTTGATAGCATGGAACGTTTGTCGAAGAGGAAATAGGTCTCAGTTGTAGATCTGGCTTGTGAATTTTTGGCAAGCCATATAATCTCGGTGCTGTTGATGATGAAGAGTACATTATATGCTTTTGCCATTGGTCGATGTAATTATTTTTGAAAAGTTCATTTACTAAGCTGTTATTGGTTTTTTGGAGTTTTGGTGTTGGATCGGTTCTAACTGTTTTGTAAATATTTTTATCTTCGAGTAGTATTGACATTTTGTTAAAGTAATCAGATTTGTACATAATAACAGTTTTATTGCCCTTATCTGCCTTGGTCACAACAATTTCGTTTTTGTACTGTCTGAGGAATTTTTGCGTATCTTTATGTATTGTAAGTATGAATTTTTCTATTGTTGTATTTTTTATTCTTCTATTGTGTTGTAAAATGCGGTTGGTAACTCTAGATCTGGTTATTTCCTTTTCCCTCTCATCTTCAAAAGTTCTAATGCTTTGCTCGATGTCAGCAATTACATGTATCGGTGAGAAATTCTCGCGTGTCACAGGGATTGTAAACTTTTCTCCTAAAGAGAGTAACCATTTAACCTCTTTCGGAAAAGAGATGTTAGTTTTGTTTACAAACCATGTGTCATTGAAAACTACTCCTAACTTGTCTAGCTGTGTGTCTTTTAATTTCTGTATTTTCAATGAACGTGTTTGTCTGATGCCTTGACTGATTTGGTCATACCTATATTTTTGTTTTGATGTAAAATTATTATATTCTATAGCATTAAGAACTGACTTTATTTTAATATCGATGTGAAAGAGATTTTTCTTGACTGAGTTAATGTTGGTGTTAGTTTGCTTTATTTCTAAGTTTAATATTTGTTTATGGAATTTGTATTCTATTTTTTGCAGTTTTTGGTTTATGGAAGTTGTTGTGAAATTATTTTTGATATTTGAAGTAGCATTAGTGATATGTTTTGGTAAAATTCCGTATTCTCTACAAGAGAGTAGGAATTTAAGTCTCTCTTTCTGTTTCATTAGTCTTTCTGTTTGCTTACTGTAGTATTTTAATGTTATGCATGTTTCTATGTCGTATTTAATTTTAATGTGGTTGAAGAATTGTTTCATTGTATTCTGATTTAATAGAACTGTGTTTAATCGGCAGGCCCTCCGAGAATATAAATTGAATTAATAATAATTTGACCAATTATTTGAACTATGATTGTTAAGTTAAATCGGGCTTTTTTGGTCACTTCCTTTCATATGCAAATAAAACTTTATTTCATACTTTTCCCTACGTTTCGTCGTAATTTCTCGACTTCATCAGGGGTAGTTTATTAAATCTGTATATAGAAACTTACGATTGACAATTTGGGTACACTTTTAAATTTGTTTATAAATTAAACTTACATGAATAAAACTTTTGTTACATTTAATAATAATTATTGAACGATGACAATTCTTAATTTTTTGAATTTTCTAAAATAAAAATGAATTATTTAAAATTATTTGAAAATAAATAAACAAAATTAAATAAAAAAACCTACAGCACAGCACTTGAGACAAACTAAATGAAAGTAAAGCAATTTAAATCGAATTAAAAATTACACCGCTCTTAATGCAAGAGAATAACTAGCTATTGTGTTGTCTCTATCTTCCTGTGTATTCATTGTTTTGTCTATATTTTGTTGTATACGTAGACTTTCAAGTGTGTACCTACTATTTGTTCTCTTTTCCTTGTCCATTATTACTGTGTTATCAAAGTCTGCGGAGTGTCCAGTTTCTAGTATGTGCTGTGATAACCCAGTGGATTCTCTTTTGTTCCGAATATCAACTTTGTGTTCGATTAATCTCGTCTCCAGTGATCTCTTAGTTGTCCCAATGTAGATCAGATTGCGCGTCTCCCCTTCCTTGCAATTGCACCCAATTTTATAAATGATGTCATGTTGTTGTTCTTTTTCTATTTTGGTTTTTGTGTTGGTGAATAGTTGTCTTATTGTTGAGTTTGATTTGTGAGCGAATGTCACATTTTCTTTATTTATTATTTTATTTAAGTTTCTCTTATCAGTAAGATTTGGAATATATGCAATACCATAGTACCTCATAGTGTTACCAACTTCTGGATTTTGTTGAGAATTTTTGTTTTCGTTAGTTCTATTGATATTCTTGTTAATTAAATTATTTATTAAGTAATGTGGAAAATTGTTCATGTGTAAAATTGTTTTAATTGTTTTATGTTTTCTTCTTTGAATTCTGTATCGCTTATATTTATTATTTTGTTGATAAAATTGTTTGCAGTGTTAATTTTTTGTTGTAAGGGTTGAGTAGAGAGGAAATTAATCATTCTGCCAGATGCTGTAATTTTAGAATACCAGTTAAATTTAATTTTGTTTCTTGTTCTGTAAATTCTGATGTCTAGGTAGGGTAAGCTTTGGTTTTGTTCTATTTCAACTGTGAATTTAAGTTTTGTGTGGTAATGGTTCAGGTAATTCAAGATCTCGTCCTTATCTTTTTCTTTAATGATAGCAAACACGTCGTCTACGTACTTGGTGATGAATTTGATGTTAATTTGTTTTTCATTTTTAAGTTCTTCTATTGTTTTTTCTATTAAATCGTCCAAAATGATGTCAGCTATTGTGGGGGAGAGGGGATTTCCCATGGGCATACCAAAAGTCTGGTTGTATATTTTATCTTGGAATTTGAAGTAGTTGTTATCTTTCAGACAAAATTCTAGAATTCTTAAAAACTGTGTTTTTGGTATTTTTGTTAAGTTTTTTACTGTGTCCCACTTCTTCATTATTATTTTTATAGCGAGGTAAGTCGGAATGTTCGTGAAGAGTGAAACAGCGTCAAAAGAAACTAGAAAATCATCTTACTTTAAAACAATGCCTTCTAATTGAGTTTTTAGTTGAAATGAGTTCTTAATGTTAAGATTTTCGTTTACTATGTTTTTCAAAATTTGTCCTATGTGTTTTGATAGTTGATAGCATGGAACGTTTGTCGAAGAGGAAATAGGTCTCAGTTGTAGATCTGGCTTGTGAATTTTTGGCAAGCCATATAATCTCGGTGCTGTTGATGATGAAGAGTACATTATATGCTTTTGCCATTGGTCGATGTAATTATTTTTGAAAAGTTCATTTACTAAGCTGTTATTGGTTTTTTGGAGTTTTGGTGTTGGATCGGTTCTAACTGTTTTGTAAATATTTTTATCTTCGAGTAGTATTGACATTTTGTTAAAGTAATCAGATTTGTACATAATAACAGTTTTATTGCCCTTATCTGCCTTGGTCACAACAATTTCGTTTTTGTACTGTCTGAGGAATTTTTGCGTATCTTTATGTATTGTAAGTATGAATTTTTCTATTGTTGTATTTTTTATTCTTCTATTGTGTTGTAAAATGCGGTTGGTAACTCTAGATCTGGTTATTTCCTTTTCCCTCTCATCTTCAAAAGTTCTAATGCTTTGCTCGATGTCAGCAATTACATGTATCGGTGAGAAATTCTCGCGTGTCACAGGGATTGTAAACTTTTCTCCTAAAGAGAGTAACCATTTAACCTCTTTCGGAAAAGAGATGTTAGTTTTGTTTACAAACCATGTGTCATTGAAAACTACTCCTAACTTGTCTAGCTGTGTGTCTTTTAATTTCTGTATTTTCAATGAACGTGTTTGTCTGATGCCTTGACTGATTTGGTCATACCTATATTTTTGTTTTGATGTAAAATTATTATATTCTATAGCATTAAGAACTGACTTTATTTTAATATCGATGTGAAAGAGATTTTTCTTGACTGAGTTAATGTTGGTGTTAGTTTGCTTTATTTCTAAGTTTAATATTTGTTTATGGAATTTGTATTCTATTTTTTGCAGTTTTTCGTTTATGGAAGTTGTTGTGAAATTATTTTTGATATTTGAAGTAGCATTAGTGATATGTTTTGGTAAAATTCCGTATTCTCTACAAGAGAGTAGGAATTTAAGTCTCTCTTTCTGTTTCATTAGTCTTTCTGTTTGCTTACTGTAGTATTTTAATGTTATGCATGTTTCTATGTCGTATTTAATTTTAATGTGGTTGAAGAATTGTTTCATTGTATTCTGATTTAATAGAACTGTGTTTAATCGGCAGGCCCTCCGAGAATATAAATTGAATTAATAATAATTTGACCAATTATTTGAACTATGATTGTTAAGTTAAATCGGGCTTTTTTGGTCACTTCCTTTCATATGCAAATAAAACTTTATTTCATAGTTTTCCCTACGTTTCGTCGTAATTTCTCGACTTCATCAGGGGTAGTTTATTAAATCTGTGTATAGAAACTTACGATTAACAATTTGGGTACACTTTTAAATTTGTTTATAAATTAAACTTACATGAATAAAACTTTTGTTACATTTAATAATAATTATTGAACGATGACAATTCTTAATTTTTTGAATTTTCTAAAATAAAAATGAATTATTTAAAATTATTTGAAAATAAATAAACAAAATTAAATAAAAAAACCTACAGCACAGCACTTGAGACAAACTAAATGAAAGTAAAGCAATTTAAATCGAATTAAAAATTACACCGCTCTTAATGCAAGAGAATAACTAGCTATTGTGTTGTCTCTATCTTCCTGTGTATTCATTGTTTTGTCTATATTTTGTTGTATACGTAGACTTTCAAGTGTGTACCTACTATTTGTTCTCTTTTCCTTGTCCATTATTACTGTGTTATCAAAGTCTGCGGAGTGTCCAGTTTCTAGTATGTGCTGTGATAACCCAGTGGATTCTCTTTTGTTCCGAATATCAACTTTGTGTTCGATTAATCTCGTCTCCAGTGATCTCTTAGTTGTCCCAATGTAGATCAGATTGCGCGTCTCCCCTTCCTTGCAATTGCACCCAATTTTATAAATGATGTCATGTTGTTGTTCTATTTTGGTTTTTGTGTTGGTGAATAGTTGTCTTATTGTTGAGTTTGATTTGTGAGCGAATGTCACATTTTCTTTATTTATTATTTTATTTAAGTTTCTCTTATCAGTAAGATTTGGAATATATGCAATACCATAGTACCTCATAGTGTTACCAACTTCTGGATTTTGTTGAGAATTTTTGTTTTCGTTAGTTCTATTGATATTCTTGTTAATTAAATTATTTATTAAGTAATGTGGAAAATTGTTCATGTGTAAAATTGTTTTAATTGTTTTATGTTTTCTTCTTTGAATTCTGTATCGCTTATATTTATTATTTTGTTGATAAAATTGTTTGCAGTGTTAATTTTTTGTTGTAAGGGTTGAGTAGAGAGGAAATTAATCATTCTGCCAGATGCTGTTATTTTAGAATACCAGTTAAATTTAATTTTCTTTCTTGTTCTGTAAATTCTGATGTCTAGGTAGGGTAAGCTTTGGTTTTGTTCTATTTCAACTGTGAATTTAAGTTTTGTGTGGTAATGGTTCAGGTAATTCAAGATCTCGTCCTTATCTTTTTCTTTAATGATAGCAAACACGTCGTCCACGCACTTGGTGATGAATTTGATGTTAATTTGTTTTTCATTTTTAAGTTCTTCTATTGTTTTTTCTATTAAATCGTCCAAAATGATGTCAGCTATTGTGGGGGAGAGGGGATTTCCCATGGGCATACCAAAAGTCTGGTTGTATATTTTATCTTGGAATTTGAAGTAGTTGTTATCTTTCAGACAAAATTCTAGAATTCTTAAAAACTGTGTTTTTGGTATTTTTGTTAAGTTTTTTACTGTGTCCCACTTCTTCATTATTATTTTTATAGCGAGGTAAGTCGGAATGTTCGTGAAGAGTGAAACAGCGTCAAAAGAAACTAGAAAATCATCTTACTCTAAAACAATGCCTTCTAATTGAGTTTTTAGTTGAAATGAGTTCTTAATGTTAAGATTTTCGTTTACTATGTTTTTCAAAATTTGTCCTATGTGTTTTGATAGTTGATAGCATGGAACGTTTGTCGAAGAGGAAATAGGTCTCAGTTGTAGATCTGGCTTGTGAATTTTTGGCAAGCCATATAATCTCGGTGCTGTTGATGATGAAGAGTACATTATATGCTTTTGCCATTGGTCGATGTAATTATTTTTGAAAAGTTCATTTACTAAGCTGTTATTGGTTTTTTGGAGTTTTGGTGTTGGATCGGTTCTAACTGTTTTGTAAATATTTTTATCTTCGAGTAGTATTGACATTTTGTTAAAGTAATCAGATTTGTACATAATAACAGTTTTATTGCCCTTATCTGCCTTGGACACAACAATTTCGTTTTTGTACTGTCTGAGGAATTTTTGCGTATCTTTATGTATTGTAAGTATGAATTTTTCTATTGTTGTATTTTTTATTCTTCTATTGTGTTGTAAAATGCGGTTGGTAACTCTAGATCTGGTTATTTCCTTTTCCCTCTCATCTTCAAAAGTTCTAATGCTTTGCTCGATGTCAGCAATTACATGTATCGGTGAGAAATTCTCGCGTGTCACAGGGATTGTAAACTTTTCTCCTAAAGAGAGTAACCATTTAACCTCTTTCGGAAAAGAGATGTTAGTTTTGTTTACAAACCATGTGTCATTGAAAACTACTCCTAACTTGTCTAGCTGTGTGTCTTTTAATTTCTGTATTTTCAATGAATGTGTTTGTCTGATGCCTTGACTGATTTGGTCATACCTATATTTTTGTTTTGATGTAAAATTATTATATTCTATAGCATTAAGAACTGACTTTATTTTAATATCGATGTGAAAGAGATTTTTCTTGACTGAGTTAATGTTGGTGTTAGTTTGCTTTATTTCTAAGTTTAATATTTGTTTATGGAATTTGTATTCTATTTTTTGCAGTTTTTGGTTTATAGAAGTTGTTGTGAAATTATTTTTGATATTTGAAGTAGCATTAGTGATATGTTTTGGTAAAATTCCGTATTCTCTACAAGAGAGTAGGAATTTAAGTCTCTCTTTCTGTTTCATTAGTCTTTCTGTTTGCTTACTGTAGTATTTTAATGTTATGCATGTTTCTATGTCGTATTTAATTTTAATGTGGTTGAAGAATTGTTTCATTGTATTCTGATTTAATAGAACTGTGTTTAATCGACAGGCCCTCCGAGAATATAAATTGAATTAATAATAATTTGACCAATTATTTGAACTATGATTGTTAAGTTAAATCGGGCTTTTTTGGTCACTTCCTTTCATATGCAAATAAAACTTTATTTCATACTTTTCCCTACGTTTCGTCGTAATTTCTCGACTTCATCAGGGGTAGTTTATTAAATCTGTATATAGAAACTTACGATTAACAATTTGGGTACACTTTTAAATTTGTTTATAAATTAAACTTACATGAATAAAACTTTTGTTACATTTAATAATAATTATTGAACGATGACAATTCTTAATTTTTTGAATTTTCTAAAATAAAAATGAATTATTTAAAATTATTTGAAAATAAATAAACAAAATTAAATAAAAAAACCTACAGCACAGCACTTGAGACAAACTAAATGAAAGTAAAGCAATTTAAATCGAATTAAAAATTACACCGCTCTTAATGCAAGAGAATAACTAGCTATTGTGTTGTCTCTATCTTCCTGTGTATTCATTGTTTTGTCTATATTTTGTTGTATACGTAGACTTTCAAGTGTGTACCTACTATTTGTTCTCTTTTCCTTGTCCATTATTACTGTGTTATCAAAGTCTGCGGAGTGTCCAGTTTCTAGTATGTGCTGTGAAAACCCAGTGGATTCTCTTTTGTTCCGAATATCAGCTTTGTGTTCGATTAATCTCGTCTCCAGTGATCTCTTAGTTGTCCCAATGTAGATCAGATTGCGCGTCTCCCCTTCCTTGCAATTGCACCCAATTTTATAAATGATGTCATGTTGTTGTTCTTTTTCTATTTTGGTTTTTGTGTTGGTGAATAGTTGTCTTATTGTTGAGTTTGATTTGTGAGCGAATGTCACATTTTCTTTAGTTTAACAGAAATAAAATTTGTTTTGGTGAAATCAAAAGATAATAAAGCTGCTAATAGAGTACCAACGGAATATTATAAGTATGCTTCAGACGAATTTATTTATGTACTTACAAGGCAGTATATCAAAATAATAATATAATATGGCACAAACTTGTTTGCATAAGTTGTATGCTCTGTTTGTAGATTTTCAGGCGGCTTTTGACAAAATAAATCGTACAGCACTGTTTCATATAAATTTGGAAGAGCCTTAGAAACCTTGTTTGAAGACGCAAAAATAGCCATTTGGAACGTTGAAGGACTTTCTGACTGGTTTCCAACGTTTATTGTCATGAAACCGGGTTGCAATATTAGTCCGATTAGTTTCATCATGTATGTATATACATAGATGATCATATCAACACTTTTGCAGGGGGAGTAGATTTTGCAGGAACAAAAATCAAGGGGCTATTTTTTGCTGATGATTTGGTTCTCTTTACTAATTCCACTGAAGCTTTACAAATGATGATGAACTGACTACACACATACCTACTGCCAGCTCTGGGGGCTATCTGTAAATTTGGAAAAAACTAAAGTCATAATTTTTAGAAATAGTGGAGGAAGATATGCTAGGGCGGATCATTGGACGTATATCAAGAATATGTCAAAACATATAAGTGAGAAACTTGCAGCAGCTAAAATAATTTGAATGCTACCTGGAGAAGCTGCCTTAGAAATAAAAACGTGTCACATTGTGCAAAGTATAGAATCTTCCAAGCCGCTATGGAATCAGTCATGTTTTATGTTGCACAAGTATGGGTTATGAGAAATTTGATATTCTGGAATTCAAAGATTTTTTCTAAAAAGAACTTTTGGTCTTCCATCAACCTTAAAGACAATAAATTGCATATTGATTATGTTATAAAAGTCATGCTTCTGCCAAATGAAAGGCTGCCAAAAAAACTGCTTTGTATGCTCTGCAACGGAATTCGCTGTGGGTTGAAGAATGGCACAGCTTAGCAGCACTCTGTGGCATTCAACTCAGTCTAAATGTGGGGAATCTCTGAAAGTGGAAGGAACAACTGTATGAAATGGTGGCGTGTTTAGATGAGAAATGGATGTGGGAATGTCAATGGAAAGCGAGTACGTCAATGCATCGGTCAATCTATGCAAATCTTCAGCATAACCTCAAAAATGAAAATTACTTTCAGATCAACTTTAGTGTGGAAAAAATATCTTCAATATTCAGGATGAGAGGAGAGCTTCAAATTCTCAACTTCAAATTCTCAACTATCAATGTGTAGCCAAAAGACGAGGGAAAATGTCTTCCACTTCCTGGGCGTGTGTCCGATGCTGAAGGAAATTCGAAGACCTTATTTCGGGAAAAATGTACTGAGTGAAATTGAAGTGATAGATCAGTTAAATTAAAAAGATTGGGAAATACTCTATAGGTACACAGCAGAACCCGAAAAGTACAGATTTCAAATAATTAATGAACTGTTTTAAAAATCAAAATGTAAATGAACCGCTTAAAACTACCTATAATGTTGTTTTTTTTTGATGTGTAAACATCTATGCTGGCCGTAGAGTGAAAAAAAAACGTCAACGTTCGTGTGCAACGTTACGTCGTGCACTTTACGTAGTAGCACGTTACGTTACGAAATCTGATTTGACCCGACCAAAACAAATTGATTTTAACGCGACCGACAATTAGATTATACTTTATCGCGACCACTCATTTATATTGTTTTTGCCAACGACGAAAGCAAATTGTTTTTAGCGCGACCGACGATTTTATCATTTTAACACTTATATTTTTATATTTTTTTCTTTAATTTTTAATTATTCCCCGAACAAAATGGACGCGACACTAGTAATTAAAAAGAAAACAAAATCAAAACAAAAATAATAATAGTCAGCTGTAGGGATTGACAATTGACTGTAGGTATGGTGGGTCAATGGCTGTAGGTATGGTAGGATATCGGGTGCGTTCAGTGATACAAATCTGAACTTAAATTCTACGTTTACATTATACTGCTTTTAAACGATGCAATTTCTTCTTGCAATTTTTAGGCACGTAGGCGAGGGACGTAGGTGGCTGGGATATACAAAATAGCTGAGGTTGAACAAATTGCAGAGTTATCGGCTACTTTTGTACTTGCACAAAGTTAACATTCATTAAAAATCACAGCGTCCAATTCCATAGACGATTGATGGTGTCAATCGATTGAAACAGCGATTTTAGTGTTTTCCACTGACAACAATTGCAACTAAATATTTTAAAAACTCAAGATATGTAATTCGCCGGCTATCTCATAGTGACATTCATTTGAGGTTCGTTCAGTATAAAATTAAGACTGAACTTTTTGTAAGTTTTACTCGATGGAAAGATGGAGTTTCATAAGGGTTGCAAGTTCGTTGACAGTTCTAACTGGATATTTTAATTCGACCCCTGTCAGTCAAACCATTAAGTTCCCTTGGAATTTGGGTAGGGTGTCATTTAATTGAAACCACGATTTTAGTGCTCTCCGCTGACAGTTGTTGTTTGTCGATGTTCAATGAGTGATTAGCATAAACAATAACCATGTGTAATGTGAAGTCATCTTAAAGTTGAGAGTGAACTACGAAGCAGGACCTTTCAGTACCGAACCTTCACCGTTCGTTGGACACTTCACCACCAGCGTTTTAGTGCTTGGAAATTTCGTTACAGCGGTTCCCCCACTGGGTATTTCGCTGCCGTTCTTTCAACACTAAACTTTTTAAGCACTGCCTACAGATAGGTAATGTAGTGTTAATTATTCAATATGTTTCTTTTGATGACGTTCAGTAACAAAAATTAGGCACTTGGACAAACGTTGATGTTTACACATAGGTATTTAACTGTGAGTCTCGGCACTCACATATTTTTTGTATAGTTTAGTTTATTTTGCCAAAGTAAGACAACGCAGAGTTAAACGAAAATTCTGAAAACAAAATATTTACACAATAATGACTAAAATTCTTTGTATAAAAAAAAGTGAATGTATGAGTTCACACTTTTTAGCAAAAGTTTAAAAGGAAAAACTATACCAATAAAATAAGGGAATTATATAGGGAAGGGTTTAATAGGAGATACCGATGCACATTGGTTTTGAATTTCTGGAAAATACAATGGGAGGGAAAAATAGAGCTAGGCAAAGCATTCCACATTCGAGTTGTTCGGCTAAAGAAAGAATCTCTGTACTTGACTGTACGTCCGAAATTGGGCTCAAGGGTAAGCTGATGGGCATTCCTAGAAGCGCGAGTATTACGGTGGAATTGTTTTAAGGGAGGAATGCAACTGGATATTTCTCTAGAACACTGTTTGTAAAAATAGCGATAGAATAAAGACTGACATGAAACACTGCGGCGGTGTTCCAGAGTAGTAATTGTATCTTTTATATTTCCATCACCTATCATTTTAAAAGCTCTATTTTGAATTGTGTCCCAGAGATTCAAGTGAGTTAAAGTAGCACCTGCCCAGATGTGGGAGTTATACTCAAGCTTAGGACGGATAAAGGCTTTGTAGATTATAGCCAGATCAAAAGGAGAGAAACATTTCTTGCATCGCCGAAGAAAACCTAAACATTTAGCAGCGTTTTTGGCCACGTTAAATATGTGGTCATTCCACAAAAGGTGGTCTGTGATGTACATTCTCAGAACGGAAAGCTGTTTAGTTTCTTCAATACAAGTACCGCTCATGGATAGCGGCGTGGAGGGTGGGTTTCGCTTCAACGACAGGAAACAGCATTGAGTTTTTGAAGCATTAAATTTGTTGTGAGTTACGGTATACCACGGGGGTGTTCTTTGATGTAGAAAAGGAACACGGCACGCTTGCTCTAACTCGGCTTAGCTCGAAGGTTGGGGAGTGGTTCTTGCTCCCTTTTCATGCATCTCCGACTCGACAATCAAACTTCTCGTGCCAGGAAAGGTATAGGATCCGGAAATCAGGTATAGGTAAGGTAATATAGGGGAAGGAAATCTAAAAAGGAAAGGATGAGTATAAACCCAAGTACCTATGCCACTTCCCGAGCGGGAGACTGAGCCTTAGGGACGAGTTTAATCGGAATCTATACTAAACCTAACCTTAGCTAAACCCTTATCTACTAATCTGTATAAGTGCATCGTTTCAGAAACAATTATACTTTATAACCGAAATTCTTAAATCTAAGTAGGATGATATATTGCATTTCATATCAGAACAATGATACAAAACTTTTTATATCAACAATATCTAAATCTATCTAAACCTAAATCTATGCTGATCCCTACACAACACTCCAGTGCTCAATGTCACACCCAGACAGTGGTTCGCCAAGTCATAACCAGCCTTGACAGATGTTAATGTCACGATTCACGAGAATTTAAAAAAAAAAATATTAAAAAAAAATCTACGCTAAAGATAAATAAAGAAAAAGTAAAATAAAGAAAGAGAAGAAAAGAAAAACTATTTTTCCGCCAAAATTTTGCACAATAGGTTCTGTAGAATGATATATATAATTTTTGTCCTTCTGGCTGAAAGATTCCACCCCACTGTTAAGTACCACTTTACATATATAATATCTTTATATAGTATTTCATCTGGTTAAGATTAAAATTTATCACTTACGGTTACCTCGTCCCACGAAGTCCTGCCGGCAGCACGTTCCTGGATGACGGTAAGTATTCCTAGGTTCATTAATTCGAACTCTGAGTCGCGCACTATATATATTTTTTTTTTGTTATATATACTCAAGTCCAGAGTCAAAAATTCCCGAATTTCACTTATTTACCTTATTTTCTTTTCTTTAACTTCCTTATATTTTACTGCACAGTTAGATTATTCAATTAGAAATTAGAAGCAAAAAATATTAAGGAAAAAAAATTAAAAAAATGTAAAGATTAGAATTCAACAATTGTAATTATTATAAAAAAAAGGTTTTCTTTTTTTTTTGGATGGTTTTGTTCGCCCTTGAGATGTCCTTGATCTCAAAGACGATGGACGAAAATGGCGTATCTTTCCTTAGAGGAGCACTCTGCCGCCCTATCTTTCTGGCAAGTGTAGTAGCCACCAAAATCCCTCACCACGATTTCCACCAAAAACCATAAATCCTGCAGAGGCTTAGAGGTCGGTCTTCTATATGTCTATATATCGTAATATATATCTATCTGCATATATGTATGTATATATATATGTATGTATACACAAAAATCTCGTGGCTCCAACCCTAAACCTTAACCAAGAAATACCCACATTTAGTCTAGTATATATATACTTTTCACTTAACATACCTCTGCTTTTGTTCTGGAAAAAATTTTTATTTTTCAAAACCGGTGAGCAATACTCCTATCATTCGGTGGCTATATAGGTAATTGTAGGCCTACCTACTTTCGCACCCTCACCTCGTGATCTCCTTTCGATCCAAATTAGTTGCAACTCTAAAGGTTAAACTTAGGTTAATCTTTCTCTCAATTATACATATCTTCATTCACTATTGAAAATATTAAATCACCTTCTAAATCGCTCTAATAATTGTCATATTATATCGATTTTGTTCGACAAAAAAAAATCATGGAAAACTCATATGTATAAATTTTTATACCGAAAAAAAAAATAATTCCTTACGCACACGACTGTGATAATTAATATCTACTCAATGCTCGCACTTCAACTTCCAGTTTTCGTTTAATTCGAATCCCACGAAAATGCATTGGTCATTGGCCTTTTGCCCTACTTTTGTTCTTCTTCATTTCCTTCCTTCTTAAACTGCTCCTACATAAAGCTTTTCTCTTCCCCTATTTCAAATTCCATAAATGTTTTCTTGTTTAGTCTTTCTTTCTGTTATCACCTTCCTATTCATATGTACGTGTGTGAGTGTTACCCCTCAAGGCCTTTAGTAATAACCTACTACTAAATCTTAATTTGTAAATATTTACTGAAGTATAACACTCATTACTTTATTTTGTTTTGGAACTAAGATAGTCAGTCTATTTCTCTCATAATAAATACTTAAAAATAAAATATTGCACGAAAATATCACAATTGATCTATTAAAATTTGAATTGTAACAGTCGTTATTGTTTTCAACCTTTGCGTCCTTTTGTTCAATTTCTTTCCAGTTTCCTAAAAGTCCCCACCGTGAAAATGTTCGCGCTGTAAGCATTTGACTTTTGACATTTCTCCTTCCTTTTTTTTTGCTTATTTCTGTCAATAATTTGTGAAGTGTGCATTTACAATTTGTGTTCTTCAAAAAAAATCTCTCAAACCAAACATTCATGTGCAGTATGGGTCTGTGGATTAAATATCGAATGTAGAAACAACGAAACAGGCCAGCCTGAAATAATCCCTTCATCAACCGCCATGGAAGGCCACGAATACTCACCAGCCGGTAAGTTCTAACTCGAGGTTTTGTTTATCGTTGTACTAATTCTGCATATTTCTTTCAGATTCAGTAGACAACCCAAAAGAAATAACCCTGGACTCAAGATTTCAACCCCAAGGATAGGTGACCCTTGTCGCTGAGATTGCTTCTCCATTCTCAGTTCCTAGACTGATTTGAATTCCGTTGAAAAAACTTTCTCAAGCGACACCTCATTTGTGATCAATTAAAAATAATTCTGTTCTTTCTTTTCAGGTAAATCAGCTCATGATCACCCCGAACTCCCAACATGTGTTTATTGTATGTTATGTTTATCGAGTGTAATGTCGAGTGTAATGTCGAGTCCAAATCAGTATTTGGATTCCCGTGACGAGTACCGACTATGTATGACGGATTTGTTGAAGGTCAACGACCCAGACAGGTGATTGCGAATTTAGTTATGTGTTTTACATCATTATACATATTTAGACCTGGTTGCTCTAATGGACAGTACTACTCCGACTATGGTTCACGACATATATATATATGAATGTGCGTTAAATTCCTAGTGCATCTCAATTGAAATCACACTAGTGTGTTTCTCGAAGGTGGTTCGGTTCGCCTGTAGGTGGTTGGTTTGAAATTAATTTCATTCGGTCGCAGGTAGATACATATGTCGTTTTCGTTTGGATGTTCGGAGTACTCCTTTTACACTCCTTTTTCACTCCTACTACTCCAAAAGCCTTCGATTGGCTGTTCCGAGTAATGTTTTCGGAGTGTTCTTCTGTCCCCAATTTCATTTTGGAGTAGATGAGGAACACACACATACATATAAAGCTTTTCGTTGGATTACTTGTCAAAAGTGATAAATACTTGAAGAAGCCATTTTGTTAAATGGCAGCTTTGGTAGTGTGTGTGTAAATTTAGGAAAGTCAGTGTTTTCATATTCGATTGGAATTGAAAAGGAGTACAATTTACCGAAAATCCAATCGAAAACGACAATAGTTTACACTAAGTTAGGTATAGAGTTGATAGATACATGACCGCAGTTTTGGAATGCGATTTGTTGTGTCCGTTATCGCTAGGTCGTTATATAGATACCTTCGTGCGTTTGTCGTAAGTATCTTATAGGCAAGGTTTCATTATTATTATTTTTTTTTTCCTGTTTGTTAATGTATTGTCGTTTGCAATTCTTTCTTTTTTTTTTTCTTTTTTGTTGTTTATAAGTATCTGGTAAAATATTATCAGGGTTTTCCTTCTCGATTTGGGATAATATAGAAGGATAAGCTATGGCCTATGTAACAAACACGATTGCAGTCTTCGAGTGGTCGCGAGAAGATTGAAGTCGAAAAATATAGAAGCCGTAGCTTGTTGTTATATGACATCTGATTTTTGAAATGAGCTTATTCAGTCGTTTGACAATGTGTGGTACGTCCCACGCCCTGAGATTTATGTCTTTTTTTGTTTCTTTTTTTGCTTCTTTTTTTTTTTTTTGCATAGGTATTAGACCAAGAGCCGGCAGCAAATTTTGGGAGTGGAGTGATAACCAATATTTATACACATGTATATGTAGATATACGCAACATTATATCAAATTCAACCGTCTGGCAGATTTTTTTTTCAGCCGGGGGTGGGGGTGGGCGTTCGAAAATGGTAATTTTTCCGACTTTGGGGTCGAAGTGATAACCACTTAAATTAATATATGAACAATAGAGGAGCGTGCACTGATGTCAAAAAAGTGTGTCCAAGACGTTTTACTTTCAGCCTTCCCCTTGCCAGACGGCCACCAAAATGCGCGAAAATCAACTTTTTGGGTCGAAGTGATAACCACTTAAATTAATATATGAACAATAGAGGAGGGTGCACTGATGTCAAAAAAGTGTGTCCAAGACGTTTTACTTTCAGCCTTCGCCTTGCCAGACGGCCAACAAAATGCGCGAAAATCAACTTTTTGGGTCGAAGTGATAACCACATGAGTGATACATCAAAAAATCAGAAAAATTCTCCTGATTATGAAAATGTGTGTCCAAGACGTTTTGGTTTCAGCCTTGTGCTTGCCAGACGCATTTTAACATTTTTGTAATGCATTTTTCAACTTAAACTCTTAATAACTTTTTTTCTATGAAGTATAACCAAAAGACTGAGACACCAAAAACTCAGAAAAATTCTCCTGATTATGAAAATGTGTGTCCAAGACGTTTTGGTTTCAGCCTTGTGCTTGCCAGACGCATTTTAACATTTTTTTTAATGCATTTTTCAACTTAAAACCTTTATAACTTTTTTCCTATGAAGTATAACCAAAAGACTGAGACACCAAAAACTCAGAACAATTCTCCTGATTATGAAAATATGTGTCCAAGACGTTTTGGTTTCAGCCTTGTGCTTGCCAGACGCATTTTAACATTTTTTTAATGCATTTTTCAACTTAAAACCTATATAACTTTTTTCCTATGAAGTATAACCAAAAGACTGAGACACCATAAACTCAGAACAATTCTCCTGATTGTGAAAATATGTGTCCAAGACGTTTTGGTTTCAGCCTTGTGCTTGCCAGACGCATTTTAACATTTTTGTAATGCATTTTTCAACTTAAAACCTTTATAACTTTTTTCCTATGAAGTATAACCAAAAGACTGAGACACCAAAAACTCAAAAAAATTCTCCTGATTATGAAAATGTGTGTCCAAGACGTTTTGGTTTCAGCCTTGTGCTTGCCAGACGCATTTTAACATTTTTTTAATGCATTTTTCAACTTAAAACCTTTATAACTTTTTTCCTATGAAGTATAACCAAAAGACTGAGACACCAAAAACTCAGAACAATTCTCCTGATTATGAAAATGTGTGTCCAAGACGTTTTGGTTTCAGCCTTGTGCTTGCCAGACGCATTTTAACATTTTTTTAATGCATTTTTCAACTTAAACTCTTAATAACTTTTTTCCTATGAAGTATAACCAAAAGACTGAGACAACAAAAACTCAGACTTATAGTAAATCTATATTTTTATTGTTAAGGTATATACACATAAATGAAATGTTTTTTAATTTGGGTCCTACGCTTTGTGCTGCGTTTCACAGCTTTACTGGTTGTGACTATACACCAAGTTTTTTTAAGAAAGGAAAAGTGGAACCCTTTGAAATTCTCAAGGATTCGGTGGAATTGCAACACACTTTTTCAAAATTCGGACAATTTTTTTATATAAGTGAAGAAGACATTTCAATTATAGAGGAATTTGTTTGCAAAATGTATAGAACAACCGCCTTCAAAGTAAATGACGCTCGATATTAGTTGTTTTACAAAACTTGTAAACCGACTTCGAAAAAAATTTTCAAAAACATTAAAAGTAAGCTAAAAATTTTAAAATTTTTCTTTAAAACCTTAACAGCCATATAATTGCTTTGTTTCAAAACTAGTTTCATTGCAAAACTAGTTTTATAGAAGTTTGTAGTCTCAATTTTTGTCCGGTTTTATGAGTCTAGAGTTTTATCCAAAGCTAGGTTTTGGTTTTCGATTTTTAGGTGTCAAAATATTATTGAATAATACCGATTTGAGCACCTCCAAACATCTATAAAACTAGTTCTGTTATGAAACTAGTTTTGAAACAAGCCAATAATATGGCTGTAAGTAATTATATGCTTAAAAATTTTATCGGAAGGTTTTGAAGGAAGCTTATTACCGCCAAACAGAAGCGTTTTACTGCAACAAATTAATCGTTGCAACTATATATGCCATATTTGGAAAAATGCAATATTAAATACAGGCATACAACTTTCCCCATTTCACTGCGGCTGGTCCATGGAGGATGACATGGTCAAACTGAAATGAATGAATATTTTAAAATAAAATTCATATGTTATGCCTTAGAGGAAAAAAGTTGTTTTTGTACATTCTTTCTTATGGGTCTTCTGGCAAACTTAAGGCCGAAACCAAAACGTCTTGGACACACATTTTCATAATCAGGAGAATTGTTCTGAGTTTTTGGTGTCTCAGTCTTTTGGTTATACTTCATAGGAAAAAAGTTATTAAGAGTTTAAGTTGAAAAATGCATTAAAAAAAATGTTAAAATGCGTCTGGCAAGCACAAGGCTGAAACCAAAACGTCTTGGACACACATTTTCATAATCAGGAGAATTGTTCTGAGTTTTTGGTGTCTCAGTCTTTTGGTTATACTTCATAGGAAAAAAGTTATAAAGGTTTTAAGTTGAAAAATGCATTAAAAAAATGTTAAAATGCGTCTGGCAAGCACAAGGCTGAAACCAAAACGTCTTGGACACACATTTTCATAATCAGGAGAATTTTTTTGAGTTTTTGGTGTCTCAGTCTTTTGGTTATACTTCATAGGAAAAAAGTTATAAAGGTTTTAAGTTGAAAAATGCATTAAAAAAATGTTAAAATGCGTCTGGCAAGCACAAGGCTGAAACCAAAACGTCTTGAACACATATTTTCACAATCAGGAGAATTGTTCTGAGTTTATGATGTCTCAGTCTTTTGGTTATACTTCATAGGAAAAAAGTTATAAAGGTTTTAAGTTGAAAAATGCATTAAAAAAATGTTAAAATGCGTCTGGCAAGCACAAGGCTGAAACCAAAACGTCTTGGACACATATTTTCATAATCAGGAGAATTGTTCTGAGTTTTTGGTGTCTCAGTCTTTTGGTTATACTTCATAGGAAAAAAGTTATAAAGGTTTTAAGTTGAAAAATGCATTAAAAAAAATGTTAAAATGCGTCTGGCAAGCACAAGGCTGAAACCAAAACGTCTTGGACACACATTTTCATAATCAGGAGAATTTTTCTGAGTTTTTGGTGTCTCAATCTTTTGGTTATACTTCATAGGAAAAAAGTTATAAAGGTTTTAAGTTGAAAAATGCATTAAGAAAATGTTAAAATGCGTCTGGCAAGCACAAGGCTGAAACCAAAACGTCTTGGACACACATTTTCATAATCAGGAGAATTTTTCTGAGTTTTTGGTGTCTCAGTCTTTTGGTTATACTTCATAGAAAAAAAGTTATTAAGAGTTTAAGTTGAAAAATGCATTAAAAAAATGTTAAAATGCGTCTGGCAAGCACAAGGCTGAAACCAAAACGTCTTGGACACACATTTTCATAATCAGGAGAATTTTTCTGATTTTTTGATGTATCACTCATGTGGTTATCACTTCGACCCAAAAAGTTGATTTTCGCGCATTTTGGTGACCGTCTGGCAAGGGGAAGGCTGAAAGTAAAACGTCTTGGACACACTTTTTTGACATCAGTGCACCCTTCTCTATTGTTCATATATTAATTTAAGTGGTTATCACTTCGACCCCAAAAACGGAAAAATGAACATTTTCGAACGCCCACCCCCGCTCCCGGCTGAAATAAAAACCTGCCAGACGGTTGATTTTGGAATAATGTTGCGTATACCTACACATACATCTATATGAATTTTGGTTATCACTCCACTCCCAAAATTTGCTTCCGGCTCTTAGACTATATGTACGTCGGACTGTTTTCTGAGTAAGGTTTTTTTTTGTTTTTTTCTTTTTTTTCATTTGGGTTCTAGGTCAATCTGTGATTTTCAAAAATGAAAATAAATAAAATAATCAAAGATCTTAGGCGCATAAATAAATTAACTCTAACGGAATAATAAATAAAGATACAAGATAAATCACTAATAAATGAAAGTGGAAAAAAAAAATCTCGCAAAAATGAAAATATAAATACAGCTATGAAGTAAATAAGTCAGGCACATGCAGAGAAACCAATGCCTACACTTACGTAAAATAAATAAATAAATAAAACTATGTATACCAATAAATAACTATATGATTAAATAATCTATGATGTCAATAAATAAGTAAATACTTTAATAAATTAAATAAATCTCTTCACAACACAAACATGCATATCACAGTATGTAAATATATCTATATCTATATCTATAATAAATAAATAAATAAATGAATTTAGATACATTTGGATAAAACTACCACCTATATCACAGACTGTATCTAATAGTAGCAACAGCAGCTAAGTGCGTCAGTAAAACAAACATACCTACGGAGCAACAATTTCTGTTAGGTATGTAGGTCTTTGCCGTGAAAAACACCTACTTTTTCACCTTTAAGATTCCCTATCTCGTATAAAGAATTCCCAATGGGCTTAAGCACTATCGACTTTATGAACTTTGGTCCCAGTTTTGCATTAAAGTGATCAACGAGATTACTTTGTTTAAAATTTCTTCTGAAAACGATTTGTCCAGATTTATACGAAATGTCTCTACTTCGTAAGTTGTATGTTCTAGTCGATTTATTATGTGCTAGTTTTAGGTTTTCGAATATATTTTTGCGAATTATCGCTAGCTTGTCAGCTTTGTTGGTGATTTCAACATTCGTATCTTTCAGCATATCTAGCTTCCGAAGAAGCTCGTATGTGTCTGTGTGCTGTACCATTTGTGTACCAAAGACTAGTCCTAGGATACGGTCCTAAAAAGTCTTTGAAATGGTCGTTCCGTTATAGTCTGTTGTCCCATGGGCGGCCGTAAAACTAAATTAGTCGCTTTATTGCACTTACACGTATCACAGTTCGCTATATAGTTTTTAACATCTATGGTCATATTAGGCCAGAAATATTTCTGCCTTAATTTTGCTAACGTTTTATGGATTCCTCCATGTCCAGCCGTGAAAGAATCATGAGCTGCAACCAAAAGTCCTCTACACAACTCCTTCGGAACCCAGAGTTTCCAAGCCCTGTCCTCTTGAATAGGGTCTCCAGTCCGTCTGTCGGTCCGTTTGTAGACGAAGCCGTCCGAATACAAATGTCAGGTAGTTTGTCTTGGTTTTCTGTTACTGTATTCTTCAACTCCACATACTCTTCTGATGAAAAGTAAGGGGAGCTTAAGTCAACTTCTGGCGTTTCGGTTACAATCTCGTCCATATGTACTCTTGAGAGTGTATCCGGAACTACATTAAGGGTCCCCTTCCTGTGCTCTATGGTGAAGTCAAAGCCTTGTAGCTTAAAACTCCACCTAGCTAGTCGGCCACTTAAGTCCTTCTGCGTCATCAGCCACTTAAGGCTTGAGTGGTAAGTTATGATAGTAAAAGGCAATCCTTCAATGTATGCCCGGAACTTCTTAACTGATAGAACGGCCGCATAGCATTCAAGCTCCGTAACGCTATAATTCCTCTGGGCGGGATTAAGTTTCTGGGACATGAATGCTATGGCTCATTGTTCCCTTCATCCAATTGGAAAAGAACGCTCCCTACGCCAGTAGATGAAGCGTCACATTGTAAGTAAAAATGTTTCGTAAAGTCAGGATTTGTTAGAATTGGTGCCGTGACCAAGGTCGTCTTTAAGTCCTCAAATGCCGTCAGGGCTTCGCTTGTCATAACAAAGTCCTTCCCTTTCTTTAGACAGTCTGTCATTGGGGCTGATATAGACGCAAAATTTGGAATAAAGCGTCTATACCAACCCGTCATCCCTAGAAACCGACGGAGTTGTTTAGGGGTTTTCGGCACAGGGAACTCCTTCAACGCGGAAACTTTCTCTGGATCCGTCCTCAAGCACTTTCATATGAGTCTCAAAATCTGGAGAGCAAATCAAGAGATCATCTAGATAGACAAAGACATTCTCTCTCATACGAGAGGGAATGACCTTGTCCATCAACTTACACATTCTCTGAGCGGCATTGCACAATCCGAATGGCATGACCGTGAATTGGTACAATGGCCGCCCAGGAACTGTAAAAGCCGTTTTCTCTCTTGATTTGGCCTCCAGAGGGATTTGCCAGAAGGCATCTTTTAGGTCTATGCTTGAGATGTAGCGTGTGTCTTGGAGACGACTGATTATTCCTTCAATGTGAGGAAGCGGATATGCGAACTTTTTGGTGGCGGCGTTCACTTTACGTGAGTCCAAGCAAAGCCTGTTTTTGCCCGGCTTACGTACCAGCACGACTGGAGAACTATAAGCGCTATTGCTCTCCTCTATAACTCCTAACTCGAGCATCCGGTCGAGCTCAGCATACATTAGCTTTTGTACCACTGGTGAGATCGGGTAATGCCTTTGTTTGATGGGAATTGTGTCGTCCTCCATCTCAATTACATGTTCTTCGACGTGAGTCTTACCCAATCCCAGTACAGCGAACGAAGGGAATGTATACTTGACTCGCTCAAGCTCTCAAGACTGCGCTGGTGTAAGCTCACGCTCGGGGTCAACCTCTTGCCCCTCCGTCGGTGATGGAATATCAAGGGTGCTTATTACATGTGGAGCAACTTTGAACGTTCCTCAAAAATCTACCCCTAGATAAAGTTGCTGTTGTAAACTTGAAACAACATACAATTCCATCTATTGGGTGTTGCCGCCCCATGAGATATCTGTCTTAAATCGTCCGCTAATTTGTTGTTTCTGACCATCTGCTGTTTTAATGTCTTCTGTCATGTGTGTCATGTTTATCTTATGTTTTCGGATAAAATCCATTGCACTTTTCCCTAAACAGCTAATTGAGGCACCACGGTCCAACAGCCCTAACATCTCCTCTCCACCTACGAGAACTTTTGCGTAAGGACGGTTATCGTCCGAAACTGATAGTACAGTGGCCTCTATCTTATTTTTCCTATTCCTAATATTTGCAGTTTTTCTCTTAGCGTAGCTATCTTTTTATAATTTCTACTATTTGTGTATACCTCATTTTTTTCATTACAGGTAACTTCCTCGTTCAAAATTCTTCTTCGGGCTTTTTCGTATTCCTGCATTCGTTGCTGGAGACTCTTTGGTGGTGAAATCACAGGGTAAGTTGTTTCTAGTTTTGTTTCCCTTTTCAAAATGGTTATTTTTCCACAGAAGTTTTCTCGGGGAGTGGGATATTCGCCGGTTGAGTCACCCCGGATGTGCTGCCGACCTTCAAGTTTCCCTCGGAGGACCTGCACTTGAACGAGATGTTACCTTACCCGCAGCAGAAGCAAGTCAACGCATGAAAAGTCGACTGACATGGTGGAGCCGTTACTGTTTTGTTTTTTGTAAGTTCAGTCTTTTTGTCACGTTCGGTATGTTGAGTATATGTATTTTTTCGTTTGTCTGTCTTGTTGGCTGTCTGAAACCGATCTACTCTATTGTGCTGAATTGCAGCGATCTGTTTTACCTCTTCTTCTTCGGAATATTCTACGAAGGCTCTGGGGGGGGTAACATCTCGCTCTTCAAGTTCACTTATTTTGTTTTTAAATTTAAAATCTCTAGAGGCAAGGTGTTTTTCTGCCCTCCTGCATTCCTCTCTAAGAGTATTAATACTACTTATCGAGCAACCAAAGATAAGAGTTGCTACCCTATCTCTAATATTTTGCCTTATTATTGACACTAAGTCCTTCTCATTTGGCCTATTTTGCATTTGCAATGTAAGCCCCCTAATTTCACTATAGAACTCGTCAAACGATTCGCTTGGTTGTTGACGATGATCCATGATGAGCCGCAAAATCTCATGGTCCCTTTTATTATTTCGAAACTGCCTGACAAGTGCGGTTTTTAAGTCGAAATAATTCAACATTTCGTCATTTTTATTCTCCTCCATGTATTGCCAGTACCACGTATCCGCTGGCCCGGTCACCAAATGGTGGAAATTCGCAAATACTTGCTCATTGGTGGCTCCATTTGTTCGTTGGAGAGTTTCTATTCGGAATATGAAACTCTCCACGGACATTTTTTTGGAGTCGCCGTCGAATTTTACCCCCCATTTGTGAATTTCGACCCGTTTTCTCGTTTCTTGATTACTTGGGAAACTTTCTGACCTAGAATGCTCGATAGTAGGTATAGAGGTACCAGTCTTGGCGCTAGGTTTAGAAGCACGAACTCCCACTATCTCTTCTTGTTGATGAAGGATCGTCTCGTGCTTTTGACACCATAAAGCTTCTTGCTTCTCGTGCCATGAAACGGCTGTTTTCTCAACTATGTCGAGACGATCACTTATCAAGCTAACGTTATTCGTTAGAACATGTACCATTGTCTGCATAAGTTTCATGCTTTTCATTTGCTGACTCAGCAACACATGGTTTTTGATTGGGAATCTTCTATCGACTTCGAAACCGCCGACTGAATGACTTTGTCAATACACTTGAATTGTGATAGTTCTACGTTTTCTAACTCATGTGCGTTCTTTCGTTCTAGGTCGTTAAGTGTAGTTTCGAGTTCCTTTTGGAATTCGTGTGTTCGTCTTCGTACCGTGTGTGTAGTCTCCTCTCCTTCTGATTCTAGAAGAATCAATTCTGATTGACTCGACTGGGGTAGACTCAAACCTACTGCTCCTAATATCGACTCATCCCTATTTTCTTCTTTATCTTCCTCAAAAATTACCTCATTATCTATCAAAGACTGATTCCTAACGTCATCTAAAAATGGGTTTTCTCTTTGAGATTTGTTCTTCTCTGCCTCAGATGGTAGAGTATTGGATAATGGTGGTGGATGACTGCCTACGGCTACCACTTGCCTTCCTGACCTGAGCAGATGAAGATCTCTTCCTCGCCCCCCTCTAGGATCCGACAGAGTGCTCTTAAGAACTGCACCCAATCTGTCTCGCCCCATTTCGAATCTCAAACGGATCTCTAGGGTTTTCAAAAAAAAAATCTGTTTTCTTATGTTTGTTTCTTTTTGTGTTAAATTAGTGATTGTTAAAATTTAGGTGTATCTGTATATTTTTTATCTTACCAAAAAAAAATTAAATCCAAAAAAAAAATGTAATTCAAGTAAAAATGTAGTAAAAAAATGTAGTAATTAAAATTCAAAAATAATAATTCAAAAATCATAAATCATTAAAGTAAAAAAAAATGTAGTAAAAATTAAGTAAATAATTCACAAAAAAAATGTAGTCAATTCAAAAAAAAATTTATCGGTAATTCACTTTGTAAAAAGAAATCGTAAAATGCTGTAATAAAATTTGACCTTGCAACAAAATTATCAAAAGTTCACTTGCTGTTTTGAGCCTTCTCTTGTTTTTTTTTTCTCTCTTTTGTGTTTTTTCTATTATGATGTTGCTTGGTGTGTGGAATTACGGCTCAGTTTCCTGAACGGTGTTCAAGAAGGTAAAAAGGTTAGGCCCTCTGTCGCCTCCCAAAGAGCTTACGATACTTAAGCTTGTACAATGAAGGTTAAGGAATGAAAAAAAAAATGATTAAAAAATTGTGCAAGGTTATTGCCAGTCCAAGGGTATGACCTTCGTAATAGAAATCATCTCCCTGGAGAAGCAATACACCCTTTTGCCGTTCGAACGTTGGGCGCCATTGTTGTGAGTTACGGTATACCACGGGGGTGTTCTTTGATGTAGAAAAGGAACACGGCACGCTTGCTCTAACTCGGCTTAGCTCGAAGGTTGGGGAGTGGTTCTTGCTCCCTTTTCATGCATCTCCGACTCGACAATCAAACTTCTCGTGCCAGGAAAGGTATAGGATCCGGAAATCAGGTATAGGTAAGGTAATATAGGGGAAGGAAATCTAAAAAGGAAAGGATGAGTATAAACCCAAGTACCTATGCCACTTCCCGAGCGGGAGACTGAGCCTTAGGGACGAGTTTAATCGGAATCTATACTAAACCTAACCTTAGCTAAACCCTTATCTACTAATCTGTATAAGTGCATCGTTTCAGAAACAATTATACTTTATAACCGAAATTCTTAAATCTAAGTAGGATGATATATTGCATTTCATATCAGAACAATGATACAAAACTTTTTATATCAACAATATCTAAATCTATCTAAACCTAAATCTATGCTGATCCCTACACAACACTCCAGTGCTCAATGTCACACCCAGACAGTGGTTCGCCAAGTCATAACCAGCCTTGACAGATGTCAATGTCACGATTCACGAGAATTTAAAAGAAAAATATTAAAAAAAAATCTACGCTAAAGATAAATAAAGAAAAAGTAAAATAAAGGTAGAGAAGAAAAGAAAAACTATTTTTCCGCCAAAATTTTGCACAATAGGTTCTGTAGAATGATATATATAATTTTTGTCCTTCTGGCTGAAAGATTCCACCCCACTGTTAAGTACCACTTTACATATATAATATCTTTATATAGTATTTCATCTGGTTAAGATTAAAATTTATCACTTACGGTTACCTCGTCCCACGAAGTCCTGCCGGCAGCACGTTCCTGGATGACGGTAAGTATTCCTAGGTTCATTAATTCGAACTCTGAGTCGCGCACTATATATATTTTTTTTTTGTTATATATACTCAAGTCCAGAGTCAAAAATTCCCGAATTTCACTTATTTACCTTATTTTCTTTTCTTTAACTTCCTTATATTTTACTGCACAGTTAGATTATTCAATTAGAAATTAGAAGCAAAAAATATTAAGGAAAAAAAATTAAAAAAATGTAAAGATTAGAATTCAACAATTGTAATTATTATAAAAAAAAGGTTTTCTTTTTTTTTGGATGGTTTTGTTCGCCCTTGAGATGTCCTTGATCTCAAAGACGATGGACGAAAATGGCGTATCTTTCCTTAGAGGAGCACTCTGCCGCCCTATCTTTCTGGCAAGTGTAGTAGCCACCAAAATCCCTCACCACGATTTCCACCAAAAACCATAAATCCTGCAGAGGCTTAGAGGTCGGTCTTCTATATGTCTATATATCGTAATATATATCTATCTGCATATATGTATGTATATATATATGTATGTATACACAAAAATCTCGTGGCTCCAACCCTAAACCTTAACCAAGAAATACCCACATTTAGTCTAGTATATATATACTTTTCACTTAACATACCTCTGCTTTTGTTCTGGAAAAAATTTTTATTTTTCAAAACTGGTGAGCAATACTCCTATCATTCGGTGGCTATATAGGTAATTGTAGGCCTACCTACTTTCGCACCCTCACCTCGTGATCTCCTTTCGATCCAAATTAGTTGCAACTCTAAAGGTTAAACTTAGGTTAATCTTTCTCTCAATTATACATATCTTCATTCACTATTGAAAATATTAAATCACCTTCTAAATCGCTCTAATAATTGTCATATTATATCGATTTTGTTCGACAAAAAAAAAATCATGGAAAACTCATATGTATAAATTTTTATACCGAAAAAAAAAATAATTCCTTACGCACACGACTGTGATATTTAATATCTACTCAATGCTCGCACTTCAACTTGCAGTTTTCGTTTAATTCGAATCCCACGAAAATGCATTGGTCATTGGCCTTTTGCCCTACTTTTGTTCTTCTTCATTTCCTTCCTTCTTAAACTGCTCCTACCTAAAGCTTTTCTCTTCCCCTATTTCAAATTCCATAAATGTTTTCTTGTTTAGTCTTTCTTTCTGTTATCACCTTCCTATTCATATGTACGTGTGTGAGTGTTACCCCTCAAGGCCTTTAGTAATAACCTACTACTAAATCTTAATTTGTAAATATTTACTGAAGTATAACACTCATTACTTTATTTTGTTTTGGAACTAAGATAGTCAGTCTATTTCTCTCATAATAAATACTTAAAACTAAAATATTGCACGAAAATATCACAATTGATCTATTAAAATTTTAATTGTAACAGTCGTTATTGTTTTCAAGCTTTGCGTCCTTTTGTTCAATTTCTTTCCAGTTTCCTAAAAGTCCCCACCGTGAAAATGTTCGCGCTGTAAGCATTTGACTTTTGACATTTCTCCTTCCTTTTTTTTGCTTATTTCTGTCAATAATTTGTGAAGTGTGCATTTACAATTTGTGTTCTTCAAAAAAAATCTCTCAAACCAAACATTCATGTGCAGTATGGGTCTGTGGATTAAATATCGAATGTAGAAACAACGAAACAGGCCAGCCTGAAATAATCCCTTCATCAACCGCCATGGAAGGCCACTAATACTCACCAGCCGGCAAGTTCTAACTCGAGGTTTTGTTTATCGTTGTACTAATTCTGCATATTTCTTTCAGATTCAGTAGACAACCCAAAAGAAATAACCCTGGATTCAAGATTTCAACCCCAAGGATAGGTGACCCTTGTCGCTGAGGTTGCTTCTCCATTCTCAGTTCCTAGACTGATTTGAATTCCGTTGAAGAAACTTTCTCAAGCGACACCTCATTTGTGATCAATTAAAAATAATTCTGTTCTTTCTTTTCAGGTAAATCAGCTCATGATCACCCCGAACTCCCAACATGTGTTTATTGTATGTTATGTTTATTGAGTGTAATGTCGAGTGTAATGTCGAGTCCAAATCAGTATTTGGATTCCCGTGACGAGTACCGACTATGTATGACGGATTTGTTGAAGGTCAACGACCCAGACAGGTGATTGCGAATTTAGTTATGTTAGACCTGGTTGCTCTAGTGGACAATACTACTCCGACTATGGTTCACGAAATATATATATGAATGTGCGTTAAATTCCTAGTGCATCTCAATTGAAACACAAATAATCATATACAGATGTCTCACGCCTATGGAGCAAAATGACCTATGAAACAGCCGGAGAGAACAAAGATACAAAAGCTATACAAATTTTTCGTTTCTCATTCTCATTAAAACAAGTAGGTAAGGTACACGTACTCTTTTTCTCTCTTTCTCTCTGTTTCTATTTTTTTTTTTCCTGCACTCTATTTCCCTCAGATCTATTATATTTTTATTTGTTGCGTTCGTGGCCTACCTCAATTCCATGTGTGTTGTTGTTGTATTGCTGTCTGTTGTTGCTGTGTACATTGGCAGGCATCTATTTGGCTGGTGGCTAGTGGTTGTTTTGTTTTTGTATTTCATTTTTTGGTAGGATCTGCGGGTTTGGATTTCATAAAGATCTTTTTGTTTTGAACTGGAAAAATGATTTGATGAATGATTTTCTTGTAAGGAAATTTTGAATCGCTTATAACTTTAGTGCCATTGATGGGATCCTGATAGTTAAGCCCTTTAAATAAAGGAAAAATGATAAACAATATTTTGGAAGGTATATTTTATATTAAAATGGATTTGTATGCATACATATAAGCAGTTTATACAATTAGAAAATGAACTAAAGGTGAGGTGGAAACAAGATAAATTGTATTTTTTTGTGAGTAGGTATGAAGGAATAGGTAGATAGGTACTAAGGTACATTGTAGGTATTTACCTTTCTACTTATTTTATCTGTAAAGGCTTATACAAAATTTCAATATTTTGATAAGTTAGGGATTTAGGTAGAAACATACTAAAATAATGGGTGGTATAGACAAGCAAATTAATGCAACATGACAGTTGGTGGATTTCCTTTTATTAAAATTAAGATATGTACTTAAATAATTCTTATTTAATAAAATGCAACTTTGCTTTTCTTTTTCTTTTAACTCAAGTGGCTAGAACTTAAAGTTTTAATCATGCTGTTGGAAAAAAAATTGAAACGGATGAAATTATTCTTCATTTTTCTAAGCTCAAACTAGACTAGTTAAGTACATATCTATCCAATTCTGAAAAAAAAACGAAAATCCTTAAAAGTTTTAGAAAATATGTTTAGATATGCATTCAAAAAAAGGTAAAAAAAACAAATTTATCCATGGTTTTAATGCAATAAGAAAGCAGTATAAAAAGATAGAGAAAGGCTTATTCAAATTTTAATTAACATTTTAGGTATCTGTACATACATATGTATGCATACATAAATATTATTATCTTACAACGGCGCGAAGTAGAGATCGCATTGCATTCGCTACGAAAAAAAATCATTTTACTCATAGATTGAAACCTAAATTTACAAAAAAATCAATTTTTTAGTTTTTTAATTTTTTGGAAAATATAAACCTACATACAAAATTACCTACCTACCGGTTTTTCAGAAATATTTTTTGTCTCAAAAATTATAAGAAAAAGCAGTATTTTTTCGTAATAATTAATGAAAATATAAATTGATATCGATTTAAACGTTTATCTACAGTAAAATAAATTAAACGATAATAACCCTCAAAATCACCCTTTAAATATAATTACTAAGGGTTTTCAATCGATTTTCACAGTTGAAGCAGCAGTTCGCATTCCATTTTTATCTGTTGTCTATTTCGAGGAGATATTTTGTTTCTTAACCAATAAAAAAATGTGGAACATATTTTGGGCACAATTTTCGCATCCGAAATAAGTTAACTAAATCAAAAAAAACTCTTCGAAAGCTGACTGCTATAAATTATGTTGGTGTTAGTACCTATATGCCAAGGTAAAAATGGTCAAAATCGGCAATTCGACAGATCCAAATCAAAATAAATTGATTTATTGTACCAATGGAAAACTCCATAAGCATCCATCTTCTATAATTTTTGAATTAAATTAAACAAAAATCTGTCAGGCAAGTTAATAATTGACGTTTTGCAAACTCCAACTTGGGGAAAACAATGTCTCAAATTGATTTGTATTATTTCAATAACACAAATACTACATTGGTTATTAAACACCAATTCCTTTTGTGTTCATCCACAACAATTTGTATTTTTCTAAACTATAAATTAATACATTTTTATTTAAATTATAATTACGAACGAGCACACCACCGACGGCGAAGACGAAACCAACCAGAATGAATATTCAATGCCCGCCAAAGAAAAAGATGTCAGAGGGATATCTATCAACGTCTGTTCATCTCTTTCTTTGAGCAATTATTAAATTGGGCTTGCGTTCAGATTATTAGCAGTGTTGTCAACGCAAGAATGTCAAGAAGTCAAAAATACTAAAAAGATAATTTTTGTAGGTATTGATTTGTTATGCTTATACCAAAAGAAAATAGTGCTGGTTATTAAAAGCAATATTGTTTATAATGGGTGATTTTTTAAGAGGTTTAGAACTTTTTTTAAAAAAAAAACACAAAAAATTCAAAAAAATGAATAAAATATTTATTTGAATCGATAGTTTGAACCTTGCAATTTAATATTTAAAGATAATTTCATGCAAATGTTGACCGCGGCTGCGTCTCAGGTAGCCCATCCGCTGAGTCCAATTTTGGCATACTCTTTCACACATATCGGCCGGTATCTCACGAATGAATGCATGGATGTTGGCTTCCAGTGCGTCAATCGAAGCGGGCTTGTCCCTATAGACATTAGCCTTGACATACCCCCACAAAAAATAATCTAATGGTGTCGAATCGCACGATCTAGGCGGCCAATTGACCGGCCCGAAACGTGAAATTAACTGTTCACCAAACTCGCCTCGCAATTGCGCCATTGTTTCGCGTGCTGTGTGGCATGTGGCACCGTCTTGTTGAAACCACATATCATGCAAGTCAAGAACTTCCATTTCGGGCAAAAAAAAGTTTGTTATCATCGCTCGGTAGCGTTCACCATTGACAGTAACGCTGCGATTCGCATCATCTTTGAAGAAATAGGCCCAATAATGCCGCCGGCCCATAAACCGCACCAAACAGTGGCTTTTTCGGGATGCATTGGTAACTGTTGCAATGCTTCTGGCTGGTCTTCACTCCAAATGCGGCAATTTTGCTTATTTACGTACCCATTCAACCAAAAATGAGCCTCATCGCTGAACACAAGCAGCGCGCGATGAACATTTCGAACCGAGCACGAATTTTGATAGTAAAATTCAATAATTTGCAAGCGTTGTTCATTTGTAAGACGATCCATGGTTAAATTGCAAACCAAACTGAAGCTGTTTGACAGTGACACAAGGTACTAAACACACGTCAGCTGTCAAAACCAGTGTTGCCAAAACCAAACCAGCTTAAAAATCACCCTATATTATTAAAAAATACCTATACCTATGCAAATAATCAAAAACATACATAAAATTCATTTACGAAATATACGGCAATAACCCAAATAAATGTTAATTGTATCAAAAAAATAGTCAAACGCCCTACGTATTTCTAGTAGGTACATCATCTTTTGTTCAAAACCCTTAAAGCTGTTTTATTAAAATCACGAAATACGAAGTTTAGTTAGAATCATTAATGCCATTTCAAGAATAGCTGAAAAAAGATCATTGTGAGGGAGCTTCTAGATGAGCTGAATTGGAATTTCTCCTTTATAGGAAATCACAAAATCGCAGTGTGACAAAATTTTAATATTTATGTATGTAGGTACAAACAAATAACAAACATTTTATTAAAAAAAAATTGTGAAACCATTTTCTGGATCTTGAAATTTTGTACTTGTTCTTTTATTCTCTGTTTTAATTATTTAGGCCCTTATTGGGAGTGTCGTTCAACGTTCGATTCGATAAACGTCGATCGTACCAAATCGTTGGGTGCGTTAAAATTTTTATTTAAAGCTATTTGGATAGCTTTATTTGGTTGTAGGCACTTGTGAAAACACAGCTGATGACATCTGACACAACAAGAACTTCAAATATCTTCAATTTTTGTTGTCTGAATTTCTACAGAAGTCGTTTATCGATAAACAAACGACACTCGCCATAAGGGCTTTAGTGAAGTTAGTGACAGAAAAAATTAATTAAAGCTTTATTAAACATTTAACATATCTTTTGTTAAAATCTTACAGGAATTTTTTTAATTAATTGGAAAAAATTAGCGGGTACTTCATTTAAAATAAAACAATGACCTTATTAGAATCACCCTAATATTTATAATACATAACATTCCTACATGATTTTTTTTATAAACAATATACTTAAAATAGCTTTTAACAGCCATTAGTCCATACAAATTGGCGTTTCCTCCCAACGATCTCCAAGTCCAAGTGAAATCATCGGGACGAAACGCCAATTTGTATGGACTAAAGGCCGTTAAAAGCTATTTGAATTAATTATTGATTTTGTTTAAATTTTCTATAAGTTTTTCTAGCGAATTGCCTTTACGCCTTACTGGCTGAACAGAATGAAGACGCAGCTGCAACTGGAGCTCCAGCTGGAATAGCTGTCAAAATGTTGAATACACACAAATTCAATCATACGAACACAACACGACGCAGCTGCAGAAGGGACTGCAGACACTTTTGGCAACTTGCAGCTTTTTTGACGTTTCAAAATTGCGCGTAGGTACAATCGAGAACTTACACAGGGATTGAAGTGAGTTTTAAACTCTTTTCAATCTCTCATAAAAACGTGAAGTAATTTTAGCTTCCATGGGATCATTTTCATTTTTGTTTTTATTTTTATTTCCGATACAAAAATCTGTATAGCTGCATTGTGGGCGCGTGAGGTACGGTAGTTTTTGCAGCTCCAGCTTCAGTTGCAGTACTCTGTTCTGTTCAGGAAGTTAACCGTTGAATAAATCCTTTTTCCTAACAGATTTTCTTCTTATCTACTACAAAAATTCTTTTTTTTTGTCTAACCTTAGTACATATCTTAAGTGAATCGCCCTATATTAAACAATACAAAAATATATGTAGGTAGGTGTTAAACTTACCGCTAACAGCACCCAGCGGTATAAAATTAAACATAAACACACCTTCTTAAAAATTTCTTTAAATGCTAACCACCTAACGTAGTTCTTTTTTATGTTTTGATTGTTGGTAGGTACCAACATAATGTCCATACATAATGTATATGTACCTATGAATATCTACTTATTTGTTTCCTTCTTCTAACAAACAAAATCAGCTTCAAAATGTTTAAAGTTATTATAATCGCAAAAAATTATCTTTTAGAATAAAGATACTCGAACAAAAATACGAAAACAACAAAAATTTCATGATCATTCATAAGATCTCAGACAACCGAAAAAACCCTCACACATTTTTTCATCCATAAGAAATATCTCCGCCACACAAAAAAAAAATCTGCCTCTACCTACCCACCAATTATATCCTATTTCATACTTTTTGTTCATCGTCGCGAACCCCAGACGGCCTTAAAAAAAACGTAGATATCTACTCAACAACCAGCAAAGCAAGTAAAAAAAAAAAAACAAAAAAATAGCACTTCCTCGATCGTTGCTCAAGGGGCAAAACTAACATTGCATAAACAAAACAGAAGCTAAGAAGAATACAAAAAGACAGTAACGAAATCGAAAGAGAAGAAGAGATAGACATGGTCAACAGAGTCAAAGATACAGAATACTGGGAGAGTGCTTTCATTTTTGTAGTAAAGCTTGCTTTTTTAAAAGCTTTGTAAACTATGGCTTTTTCAATTCCATAGGTCATTTTGCTCCATAGGCGTGAGACATCTGTATATGATTATTTGTGATTGAAATCACACTTGTGTGTTTCTCGAAGGTGGTTCGGTTCGCCTGTAGGTGGTTGGTTTGAAATTAATTTCATTCGGTCGCAGGTAGATACATAGTTTACACTAAGTTAGGTATAGAGTTGATAGATACATGACCGCGGTTTTGGAATGCGATTTGTTGTGTCCGTTATCGCTAGGTCGTTATATAGATACCTACGTGCGTTTGTCGTAAGTATCTTATAGGCAAGGTTTCATTATTATTATTTTTTTTCCTGTTTGTTAATGTATTGTCGTTTGCAATTCTTTCTTTTTTTTTCTTCTTTGTTGTTTATAAGTATCTGGTAAAATATTATCAGGGTTTTCCTTCTCGATTTGGGATAATATAGAAGGATAAGCTATGGCCTATGTAACAAATTCTACGCGGTTTTTGCTTCCGCATCGGACAATGCTATCAAGATCAGAATTCAATGAGCTTATCATACGCTGCCGCTCTAGTTCCACATCCGAAGGACACGGATGTGAATTAGAAACGAATATGAAAAGCTGAGGGTACTGTCGTCAGCAAAACTATTTAATGGATAAGAAGTTTCAGACAAAAGATCATTGATGAAAATGAGAAAGAGAGTCGGAGACAAAACGGAGCCCTGGCTTACACCAGCATTTATGTTTTGAATATCAGACTTAAAACCATCCAATACGACTTGTATTGAGCGGTCCGAAAGGTAATTTCTAATCCAACGAAGAAGAGGTTCATCGATACCAATTGCACGCATTTTCGATAAGAGAGCTTGATGCCAAACTCTATCAAACGCTTTTGAAATATCAAGTGCAATTTTCTTACTTTCGCCAAAACGATGTCAAGATTTGTTCCACTGTTCGGTGAAATATACCATCAGATCACCAGTGGACCTATTGCTACGAAAGCCATACTCCCGGTCATTTAGAAGCTTTCGTTCTTCAAGATATTTACTGTTTTTAGCTATATTTTGAGCAGATTTCCATTCGGAATTATTTATTGAATTATTAACGGGATTAGATGCTGAATTATTTGCGATGGTTGATACTGCAGGATAGGAAATCCTTGATGGTGGTAAAGGTGAATGAGGTGCAGATGATGATGTAGAAGGTTGAGAAGTTTGGACGGATAATGATGGTAGAGCTGTGTTAGGGTTATTGTTGGCATTAACGAGACCAGAAGAGATATTATCATTCTCCCTTACTGAGCTTTTTGTATTTTTTTTTTTGCCGCTTTACGTGGAGGGGAATTATTGTTTAGTATGGTTTTAAGGTCAGAGAGCTGATATTTCAATTCACTAACAGCCATATTGTTGACATTTTTCAAAACTAGTTTCATTGATGAACTTGTTTTAAGGATGTGTGGAGGTGCTCAAACCAGTATTACTCAAACATATATTGATACCTAAAACTCGAAAAATTAAAAATGGCATTGCATAAAACTCTAAATTCATAAAGCCGTGCAAAATTTGGGACTTCAAACTGCTATAAAACTAGTTTTGCTATAAAACTAGTTTTGCTATAAAACTAGTTTTGCTATAAAACTAGTTTTGAAACAAGTCAATAATATGGCTGTAACACTATGGGTAAGATCATTAAGACTTTTTAGCAATGAAGAGAAATTTAGATCAGCACACGAGTTGCATTTCCAGAAAATATTTGAGTTAGATAAAGATGTATAATCATTTTGAGCAATTACTACACAATCTTTATGAAAAAATCAACCACAGAAATAACCGCACCCGATAAAATTTTTTGAACGTTTAATGATTTGGTTGCAGTCTTTGACATTTAAAGAAAAAGTTTTACAACTGACTCCAAGAGAAGTTAGTCGAAGACTAAGCTGATGATTAATCAGCGTTTCCATGACCTTGGAAAGAAGGGACGTAAGTGCAATTGGACGATACTTAGAGGGTGAAGAAGATTCGCCTTTGTTTTACAGATACCTTAGAGCATAAAAAAGGTGAATCTATATTACCTTTAAAAATATCAATCGCGAATAAAGCCTCAGACAACTCCCTACGATTAAGAAGACTACAGACATTAATAAGTTTTAAACGTTGAGAATACCGAGGCAACACAAAACTTTCAGAACTCCATCCAAGATCTCTTAGTATAATATAGACATATAATAGAGACCACACGACACTACAGTATTCTAATAGAGACCTACCCAAAGAACAGTAGATCGTTTTAGTTATGTAAGGATCGTTAAATTCTTTAGATCTACGTTTAATGAATCCCAGAATACCCATACTTTTCGAGTGTGTTTTGTCGATGTGGTGTTAGAAAGTAAGTTTGTTGTCAATTAGAATCCCTAAGTCTTTTATTACGTTTTTTCGAAATAATATTTGTTCGTCCACGGTGTATTCAAACTTATTTGCATTTTTAATTTTCTTAGAAAACGAAATAATATTGCACTTTTACACATTTAGCTTCATTCCGTTAATTTTACACCACTTTACAAGTGTGTTTAAGCTTTGCTGTTAGGACTCTCCGTCAAGTGTATTATTAAAATTTTGAAATATTTTAAGGTCATCTGCATACAAAAGATATCTGCACCCTCTGAACAACAAGTGTAAGTCATTAATAAATAATTAAAATAAAAGGGGGCCAAGATGACTACCTTGGGGCACCCCAGAAGTGACATAAATTTTGCGAGAAAAGATATCACAAAACGTGACACACTGAGTCAGACACATGTATGCCATACTTATTTAATTTAAACAAAAGAAGGTTGTGGTCGAAAGCTTTGCTAAAATCAGTGTATATAGCATCAACCTGGTTCCCCTTTTCCATTTCCAGAAAAATATGAGACGAATAATCTGCAAGATTAGTAGTTGTGGATCTACCTTTAAGGAAACCATGTTGATGCTCACTAATGACCGACTTCAGTTCCGCACTCAACTTATCAGTGACAACTTTTTCGAATAATTTGGGAATGGCCGTTTTTAAGATAAAGGTTGAAAAGTTAAAGTAAAGTTTTTGCAATATTCTCAGCAGTTTTCCTTAAGAATGATGGTGGGATGCCATCGTTAACATCAATATCCTTGAGTTCCCGAACAAGTTCCACCATCGTTATTGACATAAAACTCGAGTCAATATTGTTTTCTGGAATATGATGGAAATTATTTATATCAAATAGAATAGAATCTTTATAAACCGTTTCAAAAAATAAAGCAAATAATTCACAAATAACATTTGATTCAGAGCTGACACCACTCTCCGAATGCATTGATGATGCAAAATTGGTAACATTACGCTTATAAATAGTTGACAAATTTATAGAAGTGACGAGGATTTTTCTTTATGATAGATCCTGTTTTAAGAACGTATGAATCGTTACATATTTTATCATGTCTTACAAATTCATCGTTGAGCTTGAGATAGATTTCGTAATCATTTGAATTAGCGGAGGTCAGCCATTTGCGATGAGCTCTATTTTTACGATTTTTTAAGTTAGTTAAAACTTAATCATACCATTGAGGGGCATTACTAGAGGTAAATATTTTTTTTGGTGTGTAGTTATCAAAGACGAAATGCAAGTAGAAAGTTCCACAGCTTTGTCATCTACAGAAGACAAACCCTCAGACCAATCAAAATAATTCAGAAACAAGTTAATTTTTTCGTAATTAGCATTTTTGAAATCAAAGACTAATCTTTTCTCACTAACCTTCGGGCGTGTTTTATCGCGACAAAAGAAGTTAAGCTTAAAAGGTTTATGAAATATGCTTGTTTTGTTATTAACAATAGATGATGTCTCTTCAAGAATAAAATTATCATATACATTGGAAAATACAAGGTAAGGAACATTAAAAAAAAATATTTTGTAGGCTACAAATTTGATTATATCCATTTTTGAAAAAAAAATCAATAACAGAAGAATGTTCATCAGTCGTTATATTAATCGGATCAAATATAGAGTTGTTATCATCACATAGAATCCAGGAAAGCCCAGGGAGATTGAAATCACCATAAAAGAAAAATTCATCGGAATCAGAAAGAGTAGACAAAACAGATAAAACACTGTTTGTAGCTGCTTCGTAGAACTCAACGGGTTGACATTGGTGGATGTATCAACAGGCAACATATATGTTTTTTATCTTCAACAACGATTTTTGCCCAAATTTGTTTGTTCAGATTTTAGTCTGTAGACGAAGCCTGTATACTTTTTTTTATTTTTTTTTTTAATTTAGCGCGCACTAAAGGGGTTGTGACACAGCACGAGCGATTAGGTAGATTGGAAGGGATTGAAAAGGAGATACCAATGCACATTGGTTTTAAATGTCTGAAGATCACAATGGGAGGGGAAAATCGGGCTGGGTAGAGCATTCCACATTCGTGTAGTGCGACTAAGGAAAGAATCTCTGTACTTAACAGTACGTCCGAAGTTGGGCTCAAGGGTAAACTGATGGGCATTGCTAGAAGCGCGAGTATTACGGTTGAATTGTTTAAGGGGAGGAATGCAACTGGCTATTTCACTAGAACACTGTTTATAGAAATAGCGGTAAAATAATGATAGACATGAAGCATTGCGACGGTGCTCAAGAGATGTAAATGTTTCCGTTATAGTTCTTTCACCTATCATTTTCAGAGCTCTCTTTTGTATTCTATCCAATAGGCTCAAGTGAGTTTTTGGTGCACCTGCCCAAATATGGGAGTTGTACTCAAGTTTTGGACGAATAAAGGTTTTGTAGATCACAGCCAGATCAGAAGAGGAGAAAAATTTCTTGCATCGACGGAGGAAACCTAAACAACTTAGCAGCGTTTTTGGCGATGTCAAATATGTGGTCGTTCCACAAAAGGTGGTCTGTGACACACATACCGAGTACTAAAAGCTGTTCAGTTTCCTCTATGCATGTACCGCTCATGGATAGCGGCATGGGGGGCGGGTTCCGCCTTAACGACAGGAGACAGCATTGAGTTTTAGAAGCATTAAATTCTACACGGTTTTTGATTCCCCATTGGACAATGCTGTCGAGATCAGAATTTAATGAGCTTATCATACGCTGCCGTTGAAGTTCCACATCTGAAGAACATAGATGTGAATCTAGAAACGAATATGAAAAGCTGAGAGTACTGTCGTCAGCAAAACAGTTTAATGGATTAGAAGTTTCAGATAACAGATCATTTATGAATATTAGGAAGAGGGTCGGAGACAAACCGGAGCCCTGGGGCACATCAGCATTTATATTGTAAATATCAGACTTGAAACCGTCCAATATAACTTGTATTGATCGGTCCGAAAGGTAATTTCTAATCCAACGAAGAAGAGATTAATCAATACCAAATGCACGCATTTTCGATAAGAGAGCTTGATGCCAAACTCTATCAAATGCTTTTGAAATATCAAGTGCAATAATCTTACTTTCGCCAAAACGATGTAAAGATTTGTTCCACTGTTCGGTGAGATATACCATCAGATCACCAGTGGACCTATTGCTACGGAAGTCATACTGACGGTCATTTAGAAGCTTTCGTTCTTCGAGATATTTCTTAAGCTGATGATTAATCAGCGTTTGCATGACCTTGGAAAGAAGGGACGTTAGTGCAATTGGTCGATAGTTAGAGGGGGAAGAAGACACGCCTTTTTTAGGGACAGGCTGGACAAATGCTGTTTTCCATCCACTCGGAAAGAGACCAGTAGAGTAGGACAGATGGAAAAGCTTACGCAGTGGTTTTGCCAGCGTTGAAGAACACCTCTTCAGAACAATGGGAGGGATAATATCCGGGCCAGCGGATTTGTGAATGTCGAGATCTTTCAGAACTCTAGCAACTGCATGAGTGCGAAAGAAGATTTGCCCCATAAAATCGTTTACGCTCTCAAGAACAGGTGGAGTCATATCTTCTTCTGGCAGCGTAGAATTAACAGCAAACTGTGCTGCAAGCAAATTGGCTTTATCGAGTGAGCGGACAAAAGGAGTATCATTGAAGACGAGCGTTGGAACCGAGGACGAGGTGGTATTTCGTACGTTTTTTACAAATGAATTAAAAATTTTATTACCTCTGGGACATTGTAGTATTTTTTGCCGTAATTTTTGATCATGTAAAAATTTGGTTCGTCGAATGTGAACGTTGCAGGTCTTTCTAGCTTGTTGAAACTTTTTCCGGTTTTCCTCAGTAGGGTTGGCTTTATAACAACGGAAGCTTACTTCTCTGATCCTAATAACCTCTTTGCAGCTCGAATCAAACCATGAGTTTTCTTTGGGTTTGATAGATACCCTGTTCGGGATAAAATTTCTCATTCCACAAAGAATTAAGTTTGCAACCATATCTGCGCTGGAATCTACGTCACTATCGAGGAAGCATAGCGACCAGTTAAAGTTCCTGAAGAAAACATTTAGACCGTCCCAGTTGGCTTTCTCGTACTGCCAAACGGTTCTCTTTGGAGTTTTTTCTTTAACTGGGTTTTGTTGACACGAGAAATTAGCAGATATGATACAATGGTCTGATGTACCTAGAGGCAACAATACACTAATAGTGTAATAGGGTCAGAAGTAAGGAACAAGTCTAGAGTGTTGGCGGATTGACCTGTAACGTCAGGAATCCGAGTGGGCTCGTCAACAAGCTGAGTCAGGTTGTTTAACTCAGAAAAAATCTCGGCATACCTTCCTTCGGGTGTTGTCTGACCCGAATAGCGAAGCCACGAAGAATTATGTACATTGAAATCGCCCGTAACAACGATTTCACTGTGCGGAAAATGGGAAATAATTCTCTGGATAGAGTCGGACAGTGCATCAAATTCGTTAGAAGTCGAATTACTATCCAAACTAGGACTACGATAAATAAAACAAGTATGGATGATGCGCTTATGAACGGTGAATTTAAACCACATGAAATTAAAGTTGGTATTCCAACATGAACCATATTGTGGCTGAAGCTGATAAGCAACATCATTTCGAACATACACGGCGAGACCATGATGTAGGAAAAATAGAGGCACTAAGCTATAACCATGTAGGCTGAATTCCGAGTCATCAGTATTTTCCCCTACCTGGGTTTCGCTTAGTGCCAAAACAGCTGGCCTGTTTTTCGCAGTATGGACATATGCAGCACAAAAATTCTGCCTAAGTCCCCGAATGTTGCTGTAGTCAACCCTAAATTCACCTATCATTACAAAAAAACAGACACAAAAAACCAAATCAGACAATTAACTAAGCTGATATCAACTTTGGGCCCCAAAATGACTTTACAGTACAAATACTACTAGTGTTATGCCTTAATAGCAAATGTACTGATCCGCCCCTGGATACCCAAAATCAATAACAACTATTTATCTGATTTTCCGCTAACAGGAAAACAAGACAAAGAAGTATGAATTGCCAGTAACACACCACCTCCTTTGCTTTGGTTAGGAAGAAGAGTCCTATCACATCTGAAGACCTGCCAGGAAGAGTCAAAGATTTCAACCTCAAGATGATCATTTCTCAACCAGGTTTCAACAAGAACAATAACATTGTATTCACATGAACTGGTAGCACGACGAAGTTCAATTGTGTCACCTCTCATTCCTGAAATATTTTGGTAAAAAATCCTTAACTCCTTCCGGAGCTGCGTCTTGTTTTTAGAAAATTCTGATTCGAAACACTGGGTTTGTTCGACAAAAATTCTTTCGGCCATATTTTGGAGTTAAGCAACACAGGAACAATTTCTTCAGGAACGCTGATTTTAAAGTTGAGATATTGAAGCTCAGATCTTTTTAAGTTCCAAGGAGCTATCTGGTTGCATATGACATCATAACAATAGAAGTTCTTAGCAATGAAGTTAACAATATCATTTTCAGTAGTTTCACATTCTGGATTTTGAATATAAATCTGTTTTCGTTTGTTGTTAATTGTTAGAATGCAGGGTGGTGGTAAACGTAGTGGTGGTAAAGGTGTGGGCTGCGATATTTCGTACGATGAAAACGATGGCGGTGGTGGAATAATAAACGGTTGATTGGAATTAAAAAATGGAACCGTCGAAGGATGAGGAATAGCACAAACGCTAGAACCACTCGGCTGTGAGAAAGTGAAATCGTGTGGTTTTTTCTATCTCTTTTCCTTTTAGGTTTTCGTTTGACAGGCGACGGTTTTTCATTTATTCTCAAACGACCAACTTCTGATGTTTGAGTGCTAATGCTGATGAAGGTTTTTCTTGAGGTTTGATAAAAGAACTATTTGGATTATTAATGTTAGTATTGAATTGCGTTGTTGTATTGTTGAGAGTATTGCTTTCATCGTCTGATTCGCAATAATTTTCCACGTTATCAAGTTGTGACAGCTCTTCATGAACCGTAGCGGATCTCGTATAGTCAGTAATTGATGATAAATTATTGACATTATCAATTAAATTGTTTGTTAACCTTATCTCATCAATAGCTTCATTTACAAGTGTTTTAGTGACAAAAACTTCGTCAGTTATACAAACTATATCGTGACATGTATCATTGCGAGATATGTTTGCTAAAGCCATGGATACAATCTCACTTGCTTTCTCAGTCAAGTTTAAGGGTATTAATTTCAGTATATTTTTTAATAAAAAGAAGTTTGGGAGAAATATCGATGAAATTGCTCATTTTTGCCTTGATTTACTTCTGTCATCGTTTTAATGATATTTTTCAAATGTCTGATCTCCTCAGAGCAGGTATTCAATCTTTCATTTGAATCAGAATCTAGTTTTTCAATGTATTTTGTTAATTTCTAAAGTTGAACATTAATTTTGTTCTCAAGACGGATCATAATGCTAGAGAGCTCATCAACATATTGGACAAGTAATTGATGGTTTACTTTGTCTTCACTTGCTTTTTTTTATTTTGAGAAACTAATTCATCTTTCCAAAAAGTAAACGATTCCAGTAAAATATTTGAGTCTGAGCAAAAATATTTTTGCTCACAAATTTCGCATAAAAAATAAAAATTTCTTGAATATTCGTGTAAGTATTTTAGAGCTAATCTGGTAACGCCAATACAACATTGGTGAAAGCATTGAATAAATACACATAGAAGGGACACCGGAATTTTCGTCCACTAGATGGATGCTAAAAAAAGTGTACTGTCGTCAATGATGTCACGAATAGCGAGTGAATTCAATAACCATTGAATTTGTTCCTCTGGGAGAATCTGTTAAGATTATGCGCGACAAACATTTCGAGGGATATTTTTGTTTGGAATGAAAGGAAGGCAACAACAAAAACAATCCACATTGATTTCGTTTTTGGCCTGTTGTATACTATGCCATACAAGGTAAAACCACGTTCGGCAGACGATATGTAGGGCAAAGTGGCCTAAGACGGCATACTTTTTATTTCTCGACTATAGAATTTACCAAACTAGTTTTATTGCTTGTGTTATGTTGAGAAAAGTTACGTTGTCAAATTATATATCAGGTGCCAAGTGTAAAAGTCCCTTAAATCAGCCGTTTCATCAAGATACAGTTATGAACAAAAGCCCACAAAAAAACCATCTTGCCCACCCGGTTGTGTAAAATAGCATACCAAGGTTGGCTAAAATGGCATACGGTAGTTTATGTTAAGAAAAAATCAATTTAATTAGATTTTATCATAATATTAAATTTTTTTCTTTAATGAAATCATAAATATTTATAGAAATGAACTAAACAATGCTTTTCTAAAGCTCTAGCAATTTGCAAACTGCAATTTGGTAAGCTAGCTGTCGTACTTCCATGCAAGTCAGTTCAAGTAACCGTGATCCAAGCAGCTTTATGATGTGAGCTACCAACTCCGCCTCAATTACAGTTTTAAAGAAGGGTTTAAACCTGCTAATACGGGTTTTGGCGCCTTGTTCGTCTATTTCTTTGACAGCGTGTCTCCGAAGAGTGCTTTTCGGGACTTTTAATTATTTTGCTGCTTTATCCCATCCCATTTTGCAAGCTTTGACAGAAAGTAAAGCTTCCTTCATGCTGTTTGAATTCCAGCTTTGACTGCTGCTCGTTCGATTGTACTTGCCAACCACTGAAAACATAATTATATCTATATAAACAAAGTAAATAAAACACATTTCGGAAGATATGTAACTAATTCAATTATTTAAGGAGGGTAAGATGGCGTAGTGTGCCGTTCTGCCCATCACCATGATATGCCATCTTGCCCTTTTTAACTTGTTATGAAAAACCGTAAGTTTCGGCTAATACAATTTTATGCACAAACACGGTAACACTTTTGTTTTTAAAAATAATATTTTTGGAACCGACTACGATTTAAAAATTGTCCTAATTTTTACTTTTTAATGTTCTATAAGAAAATGCAAAATTTAAGAATAAATTTTTATTTACTTACTTTTAGTTCTCTGATTTTTTTAAGTTAATATTAAAATTTCAAATTAACTACCGACCACGTCAGCTTTTGCGGACAAACCGAGCAAGCAAAGGCGTGTTCAACTTTTGCTATGGATACACTAGAACCAGAGAAAATGGCAGTGTGCCGTCTCAGACACTATGCCATCTTAGGCCTTGTTCCGCTTTTTGTAAGGGTTGTTTTTTTTTATTTTGTGTTCATTCAGATCGTTTTGTTGTTGCTTGAATGAAATTGGGGATGATGAGTAAGTGTTGTTTTTTATTTTTATTCGTTCAGAAAATATTGATGGTGCTTCAATGCAATTGGGATTATTGTTATGGTTTGTAGCGTTTTTATTTTCATTTCGAGATCCACTCTTCTGTCAAAGTTTTGTTGATCTTGTGGTTTTTTAATGGTTTATTTTATATGCGATTTTTAAGATTTAAAAGTTCTTATTATGTACCTATAGACATTACATATATGTATGATATATATTTGATTGCTGGCTGATGGCAAAAGCCTATGCTATATGTTGTGAAATTTGTAAACATGATTTTTAATTCTTTGTTCAATAAAATCACACTTACTACTACTATACTACTAATTACTACTATATTTTGATTATTTTGGTCGGAGAGAAACTGTATAGGTGATAAATACATACATACATACAAACAAATATGTACGTTTTGCTTTTGACATAAAGTTATAGTAATAGGAATAAAATAAGTAAGTAACTAAAACCCACTTAACGGCTAGAAGATTGTTTAACAGAGCTCACAAAAATGGGAAATTTGTTTTTTTTTTAATGTGTACCTACATATGTCAAGCTTTTTAAGTTAATTTTTTGAACACAGCCTTAGCGGTAACAATTTTAATTTATTATAATTTATTGTACTATTCATACTAGAATGTCAGTTTATAAGACTTGACCATTCTTCATTCCGTCAATTTCATTGAATTTTTGAACAACAACAACAACTTAAAGGTGCTACCACCAATTGTTTACGAATTAATTTATAATTCGTTTATTTTGGCTAGAGATACAGCTGTTTCAAGGGGTGCCAAGCCACCTATCATCAGTCTCCTCTTTTTAGTGGTGCTGAGCTTTAATCCAATTTTATTATGAAAAACTTTCTATATACATGCCCATCATAGGGATCGAACCCACGATATCAGATTTGCTCAGTCTTAGAAGCCGTATGCACTACACATTCCGCCGCCTGAGACCACTGACGCCACAGATCGAAAATGGGTTGTTTTTTTGTTTATCAAATGCATTGGGAGCATTAGAGCATAAGCGCCTTTTAAGTATGCTGTTTTGTTCCGCCTCCATTTTCTCCATACCTTGTTTCGATAGACTACAATTCGTAGTACGTAACAAAGGGGGAGAGGTTGGAAGATCGGTAACAGACCAGACTATAAAGTTATTTTATTGAACAAAGAATTAAAAATCATGTTTACAAATTTCACAACATATAGCATAGGCTTTTGCCATCAGCCAGCAATCAAATATATATCATACATATATGTAATGTCTATAGGTACATAATAAGAAATTTTAAATCTCAAAAATCGCATATAAAATAAACCATTAAAAAACCACAAGATCAACAAAACTTTGACAGAAGAGTGGATCTCGAAATGAGACTAAAAATAAATAAATATGTCCCTACCGTAAAATGAAAATAAAAACGCTACAAACCATAACAATAATCCCAATTGCATTGAAGCACCATCAATATTTTCTGAACGAATAAAAATAAAAAACAACACCTACTCATCATCCCCAATTTCATTCGAGCAACAACAAAATGATCTGAATGAACACAAAATAAAAAAAAACAACCCTTGCAAATAGGGGAACGTGGCCTAAGATGGCATAGTGTCTGAGACGGCACACTGCCATTTTCTCCATTTCTAGTGTATCCATAGCAAAGGTCTGAACACGTCTTTGCTTGCCCGGTTTGTCCGCAAAAGCTGACGTGGTCGGTAGTTAATTTAAAAGTTTATCATTAATTAAAAAAATCAGAGAACTAAAAGTAAGTAAACAAACATTTATTCTTAAATTTTGCATTTTCTTATAGAACATTAAAAAGTAAAAATTTGAACAATTTTTAAATCGTAGTCGGTTCCAAAAATATTATTTTTAAAAACAAAAGTGTTACCGTGTGTGTGCATAAAATTGTATTAGCCGAAACTTACGGTTTTTCATAACAAGTTAAAAAGGGCAAGATGGCATATCATGGTGATGGGCAGAACGGCACACTATGCCATCTTACCCTCCTTAAATAATTGAATTAGTTACATATATTTTGAAATGCAGTTTGGTTTTCGCTCTCGAAGAGATAAGTCGTAAATTTAAGTGGTCGAAACAAAAGAATAATAATAATCATTTTTTGCTCATAATGGGAGGACCATTGCAGTCTCAAGGTTCAAAATTTCTTGTTATGGAAAGATGTGACCGCGATATGAATATGGAAAAAGTGTCGCCATTTTTGTTAAAAAAAAAAAGTAATCTCTCTTGTTTGTGGTGATGTTCTCAAGTGCGCCAAAATAAAAAATGGAAGTGTTCGTATAAATACTAAAGATGGAGAACAAGCAAATAAACTTATTAAACTTACAAAGTTAGATTCAACAATTAATATCAAAATCTCTGAACATCCTACACTTAACAACGCTAAGGGAGTTGTTTATTGCTCCGATTTTAACTATTTGGAAAAAGAATATATTCTAGAAAATTTGAATGATCAGAAAGTTATTGACATAAAGCGAACGAAGTTAAAAAATAAGTCAACAGGTGTGTTAGAGGACAGTAATTTATGCATTTTAGTTTTCTCTACGTCCAATATTCCAAAAGTAAGGCCATATATCCCTTCCCCCCTTAGATGCATGAACTGTCTGCATTTTGGTCATATTTCGGTAGTTTGCAAATCTACCAAAACGTGTTCTAACTGTGGTGATAAATTCCACCTCGCCGACAACGAAGAGAGGTGTGAAAAACCAAGTAAATGCTGTAACTGTCTTGGCTGTCATCACGCATTCTCAAGTAAGAGATAGAAATTCAGCGTATCAAAGTACTTGAGAAAGTCGATATGAGAGAAGCCAACAAACGGTACCGGGAGAGAAATCCCTTTATGATGTCCCGCTCATTAGATCCAGTTTCAACAAAACGCCGAATAGAAAGATACCAACAGACTACAATCAATGACCTCACTAGAAACAGAAGAAGCAAACATACAAAAAACAACATCATCTATGGACATCTGTACTAACTCACCCACAAAGCGTCCAATAAAGTCTTCAGACGAGAATCCAATTGATCTACCGCCAAAAAAAATAATAACAACAGAGAAAGGTGAACTTAAAATATTTTCAACAAAACTATCGAATAGAGCAAAAAGGAATATTAAAAAACAAAAATAAAAACAAACATTAAAAGATAATTACAGTCTATCTAGTGACTTATACTCAGAATCAGAGTTACTATGAATAATTTAAATATAATCAAATGGAATTGTGATGGCCTCTATAGTCATTACGATGAATTCCAACTTCTAACAAGTAAATATAAGCCTTTATTATGTAGTATACAAGAAACTAAATTTAAATTTGAACACACTCCAAAACTTAAAAACTATAAAATATTTATTAAAAATGTCCAGTCTAATACAATTTCACATAGTGGTGTTGCCCTATTAGTGAATGATTCTTTTAGTTGTGAAGAAATACATCTGCAAACAAACCTTCAGGCTGTAGCAATACGAATGTTTTTTCCCAAAAAATACATTGTATGCAGTATATATTTGCCTGGTTCCGAAAATATTTCGAATTCCGACATTGAAAACATTATTGACCAATTTGAGTGCCTCTTTTTGCTCTTAGGGGACTTTAATTCCCACAATTTTGTATGGGGTTCTGATAAAATTGACAAAAGAGGGAAAATCGTTGAAGAAATCTTAAATAATTATCAATTAAATATTTTAAACAATGGTGATCCTACACATTTTAACAATCGTATCACCTGGACTAGAAAACTCTTTTGACTGGTTTGTTTGTAATGATTTGCATAGTAGCGATCATTACCCTATTATAATCCCTATCATACATACTAACAATGAAAATTCAAAACGCAGACAATTTTTAGTTAAGAAAGCGGACTGGAACATTTTTCGAAAAAGTTTATCATTAAATTCACAAAAAATTGAGTTTGAAGACATTGGCCAACATGAAAATTTTATAAGTACTAGAATCCTCGAAGCAGCTAAAAAGTCAATTAAAATATCACCCTCGTTTAATTTTCCAAATAAAAAAGTTCCTTGGTGGAACAATGAAATCAAAATTCTTTAAAAAAACAGAAAGAAGCTTCTTAGAATATATAATAGAACTCTTAGATTAATTGATTTCAGGAATTTTGTTTCAGCCAAATATAAAGCAAGGAAAATGATTAGAATCTTTAAAAAAAAGTCTTGGGAGGAATATAGCGGTACAATATCTAGTCGAACAACTTCCTCAGAAGTTTTTAGAAAAATAAGAAATCTAAATGGAAAAAATAAAAGCACAAACAATATCACTTCAATTTTATCAAACAGTCAGATATTAACTAAATAGGAAGAAATTGTAGAAAAATTTTCCAAAATTTTTCGAAAACTTCTAGCTCACAGAATTACAATACAGTCTTTCAAACCCATAAAACGCTTGTAGAATCAGTCAGTCTCAGTATTCCATCAAACCAGACAGATGTTTGTAACCACACCTTTAGTTTCCAAGAACTTCAGAATGCTATTTATGAATGCAAGGGATCATCTGCAGGAACTGATATGATCCATTATAAAATGATACAAAATATGAAGATTTCTGACCTATCCTGTTTACTTAATTTTTACAATAATTTTTTTTGTACCGGTACTTTTCCAAAAATGTGGAGAAAAGCTTTGTCCTATACTAAATTCCTATACTAAAGATAGGAAAAGATCCTCTTAATACAAATAATTACAGGCCTATTTCCTTAACTAATTGCCTTTGCAAAGTTATGGAGAGGATTATAAATAAAAGGCTTCAGTGGTTCCTTGAAAGTAATTATTTAATTAATAACTTTCAATCTGGATTCCGTAAGCATAGAAGTACTTTTGACAACCTTCTGTATTTAGAATCTGAAATTATGGAGGCTTTCTCTGTCCGGAAATTACGTCTGTGAAGTTGGCATATCAATTTTCACCAAGGCTAACGGGACCATAACAAGAATTTGCAGTTTTTTTTGCATTTCCATTCCGGATTTTGCATTTCACCAAATAGTGGGTGTAATCACTTCACAGTGAAGTTAGCAATACATGGGGTTTTTTCAACAACTACGCATGCTATAGAACCTTGCAGTTAGGCTCCAAATTTGCAGTTTAATTTGCAGTTCCAGAAAAAAATTACCCAAAATTTTGAAGTCCTCATTTGAAAAAAATGTATACTGTACTGCCAACTTCACTGTGAATTTAGCAGTACATGGGGTTTTTTAATCAACCAGACAAGCTATCACTTTCAAATAGGGCTCCAAATTTGCAGTTTAATTTGCAGTTCCAGAAAAAAATTACCCAAAATTTTGAAGTCGTCATATAAAAAAATTAATCAAAAAAATCAAATTATACCCCCGACTTCACTGTAAAGTTGGCAGTACATGCTGTTTTTTCAACAACCACGTAAGCTACGAACTTGAAGTAAATGTCCAAATTTGCAGTTTTTCTTGCAGTTCAAGAAAAAAATTAACCAAAATTTTGAAGTCGTTAAATAAAAAAAAATTCATACTAAACACCTAACTTCACTGTGAAGTTAGCAGTACATGGGGTTTTTGAAGCAATCACATAAGCTATCGCTTTGAAATATGTACCCAAATTTGCAGTTTTTCTTGCAATTCCAGAAAAAAATTACTCAACATTTTGAAGTCCTCATTTAAAAAAAAAATCAAGAAATTCATATTGCACGTCCGACTTCAATGTAAAGTTATCATATGAAAGTCCTTTTCCCAGCAACCACAAGAGCTGTAAACTTGAAATAAGTGTCCAAATTTGCAGTTTTTGTTACAGTCTTAGAAACAAATTACTCAAAATTTGGAAGTCGCCAATTAAAAAAAAAAATTCATACAAAACTCCTAAATTCTTTGTGACCTAGGCAGCACATGATGGGGTGTTTTAATCAACCAGACCACCTATCACTTTCAAATAGGGCTCCGAATTTTCAGTTTAATTTGCAGTTCCAGAAAAAAATTACACAAAATTTTTAAGTCCTCATATACAAAAATTAATCAAAAAAGTCAAATTATACCGCCGACTTCACTGTGAAGTTGGCAGTACATGCTGTTTTTTCAACAACCACGTAAGCTATGAACTTGAAGTAAGTGTCAAAATTTGCAGTTTTTCTTGCAGTTCAAGAAAAAAATGACCCAAAATTTTGAAGTCGTCAAATAAAAAAAAATTTCACACTTGATATCAAGTTAGAATTACACTTTCAGAATATAAAAAAACTAATAACACAGTTAATTGTAGTTTTTTTGTTGTAAATTCGTTGTAGAAAGAAAAAAATTCTAAAAATTTTGTTGACGAAGTTTTCAAACAAAAACTAGGTAGGTAGTGCTAACTTGACACTCTCAGTCAAGGCATTAGAAAAGGAAATTAGAAAATCTAAAGATGGCATTAATTGTAGCCTTTTCTAATGCCTGGACTGAGAGTGTCAACTTAGCACTACCTACCTAGTTTTTGTTTGAAAACTTCGTCAACAAAATTTTTAGAATTTTTTTCTCTCCACAACTTATTTACAACAAAAAAGCTACAATTAATGCCGTCTTTAGATTTTCTAATTTCCTTTTCTAATGCCTGGACTGAGAGTGTCAACTTAGCACTGCCTACCTAGTTTTTGTTTGAAAACTTCGTCAAAAAAATGTTTAGAATTTTTTTCTCTCCACAACTAATTTACAACAAAAAAGCTGCAATTAATTCCATCTTTAGATTTTCTAATGTCCTTCTCTAATGCCTGGACTGAGAGTGTCAACTTAGCACTGCCTACCTAGTTTTTGTTTGAAAACTTCGTCAAAATAATTTTTAGAATTTTTTTCTCTCCACAACTAATTTACAACAAAAAAGGCTACAATTAATGCCATCTTTAGATTTTCTAATTTCCTTTTCTAATGCCTGGACTGAGAGTGTCAAGTTAGCACTACCTACCTAGTTTTTGTTTGAAAACTTCGTCAACAAAATTTTTAGAATTTTTTTCTTTCCACAACGAATTTACAACAAAAAAACTACAATTAACTGTGTTATTAGTTTTTTTATTTTCTGAAAGTGTAATGCTAACTTGATATCAAGTACCATTTTTTTTATTAAATAGTAGAGCTACAAATTTTCTTTTTCCACAACTAATTTACTACTAAAAAGCTACAATTAACTGTGTACTTAGTTTATTTAATTTCTAAAAGTGTAGTGCTAACTTGACACACGTCATCTTTGTGCTTCAACTTGCAAAATTAAACTGTGTCCATTCCCTTATATAAGGACTCTACTTTTAGGCGGATTTGCATTGATTATTGATTAATTAGTAAAAGCATACGTTAGGGATTATCTTTTGCTTCAAAAGTAGTTAGGTAATGAATTTCTTGATTTTTTTTTAAATGAGGACTTCAAAATGTTGAGTAATTTTTTTCTGGAATTGCAAGAAAAACTGCAAATTTGGGTACATATTTCAAAGGGATAGCTTGTGTGGTTGCTTTAAAAGCCCCATGTACTGCTAACTTCACAGTGAAGTTAGATGTTTAGTGTGAAATTTTTTTTTATTTGACGACTTCAAAATTTTGGGTCATTTTTTTCTTGAACTGCAAGAAAAACTGCAAATTTTGACACTTACTTCAAGTTCGCAGCTTACGTGGTTGTTGAAAAAACAGCATGTACTGCCAACTTCACAGTGAAGTCGGCGGTATAATTTGACTTTTTTGATTAATTTTTTTATATGAGGACTTCAAAATTTTGGGTAATTTTTCTCTGGAACTGCAAATTAAACTGCAAATTTGGAGCCCTATTTGAAAGTGATAGCTTGTCTGGTTGATTAAAACACCCCATCATGTACTGCTTACTTCACAAAGAATTTAGGAGTTTTGTATGAATTTTTTTTTAATTGACGACTTCAAAATTTTGGGTAATTTTTTTCTAAAACTGCAAGAAAAACTGCAAATTTGGACACTTACTTCAAGTTCGTAGCTTACGTGGTTGTTGAAAAAACAGCATGTACTGCCAACTTCACAGTGAAGTTAGCAGTACATGGGATTACACCCACTATTTGGTGAACTGCAAAATCCGGAATGGAAATGCAAAAAAATGCAAAAAAAACTGCAAATTCCTGTTATGGTCCCGTTAGCCTAGGTGAAAATTGTTATGCCAACTTCACAGACGTCCGGAAATTCCTCATAGCGGTTTTTTTTGACATGAAAAAAGCTTATGATACAGTATGGAGAAGAAACGTTGTCGGAGAGTTATTAAAATTGGGACTAAGAGGGAACATTTTAAATTTTATTAATAATTTTTTTACAGAAAGATCCTTTCAGGGAGTAATAGGCGATACATTCTCAATGCAAAATACACTCGAAAATGGTATACCTCAAGGCTCGATAATAAGTGTAACGTTGTTCTTAATTGCTGTAAATAGTATCCTTTCGCTGGTAAAAGAACCTATTAAACTAGCCATGTATGCAGATGATTTAGTAATTTTTAGCGCCTCTAAAAACATTTATACTATACAAAATAAATTGCAAATATGCTTAAACAAATTAAAAGGCTGGTGCGATGCGAATGGTTTTAGTTTTTCCGAAGAAAAAACCGTAGCCATGCTCTTTTCCCGAAAGAGAAATATTATAATTCCACCTGTTTTGATTCTTAATGAATACAAGTTAAAGTTTGTCGATACCTATAAGTTTCTAGGAATGATCTTTGACAAAAAAACTCAAATGGACCGAACACATTAAAGAAATAAAGGCAAAAGCATTTACAAATCTGAATCTTTTAAAACTTTTAGCAAACACCGATTATGGATCTGACAGAAAACTTCTGCTAAGAATACATAATATGATAGTCTTACCAATCATGGACTATGGACTATCTACCTTTCTGCCAACAAATTATTGCTGCAATCTCTGGACTCTGTTCATAATGCTGGTGTACGAATAAGCATAGGAGCTTTTCGAACCAGTCCAGTTGAAAGCATAATGGTTGATGCAGGACAGCGCTCATTAGAATGTAGAAGGCAAGAGCAAGAGTTATCTGCTTATGTGCTCTTTTAACTCACATCCTTTGTCTGGTAAAATTATAAATGGGCAAATGTTCGCTAAACTTAAGACGCGAGCACTTAACTACCAGCCTGTGTATATTCGACTTAAATCTACCTTTCAACTTTAATCAAAGTATTTATCATTTTCAATAAACAAAAAATTCAGATATCTTCCCCTTGGCTTTCTACTTCCTTCAAAATAGATACATCCCTTTCAACATTCAAGAAACAAGAAACTCACCCTCAACAATTTATTTCATTTTGAACAAATATTTACAGATGGATCCGTATTAAACTCGGAGACAGGCTGCGCATTCAAACACCGTTCAGTTGAAAGAAAATTTCACTTAACCAAGTTTTCTAATATTTTTACAGCAGAACTTTATGCAATTCAAAAAGCGGTAGAGTATGCAAACTCAATCAAACATTTATAAACTTCTTAATTTGTACAGATTCCTTGAGTTCTGTTCAAATCTTAAAAAAAACTTTGTAGCAGTCACCCAATTGCTTACAAAATAAAAGAACTGATTTACCAATCTCCCAAAAATTTTGTTCTTTTTTGGATTCCTAGTCACATAGGTATTGGGTTCAACCAAAGAGTCGATGAACTAGCAAAAAATTCTATATTACAACCTCCCGATAAATCATTTCTTTTCTTCTATTGAGATCTAAAAGAGAAAATAAAATTTACTGTAAACGATAAATGGAAACATAAATGGGAACAAGTACCACTTTCAAACAAACTTCGGTCGCTAAAAGCGACTATCGGATTATGGTCTAGTATTGATTCTTTAAAGAGAAAAGATTCAATCGTTTTGACTAGATTGAGAATAGGGCACACCAACCTCACCCATAAATTTTTAATTGAGAAAACTGATCCTTTAGATTGTTTGTGTGGTAACATTCTTTCTATAAAACACATTTTCTTGGATTGTCCAAACTACCTGAATTATAGAAAACTGTATAAAATAAATAATTTTGATATTATTGGTTCTGATGACATTCATGATATTAAAAACATTTTAAGATTTATGAAATTAATTAAACTATATGAAAAAATATAAGAACCTATACCCACAAAAACATAAGTAAGCCATAAATGTTATAAGAATTATGTATTATGAATTTAAATATCCACCTATTTTCAGTTGTTATTATTTTTCTTTCTTTCTATTCTTTTGCTTTTCCTATTAAACATTTGTTGGTTTTTGTTCTGAAATAATAATAACAGAAATGTAAAAATAAATACACTTGTAAATATAACTAACAATAAGTTGACATTAATTGGCAATAGGAAAGCCACTACTAAAACTAAATACATTTATATAATAAGTTGTAACAAATGATATTGTTAAATTATTTATAAGTGATATGTAAACATAAAAGGATAAGGGTCTGAAAACCTTAAGTGTTAAAGACCAAATAAAACTTTTTAAATCTAAATCTAAATCTTCCGAAATGTGTTTTATTTATTTTGTTTATATATGTAGATATAATTATGTTTTCAGTGGTTGGCAAGTACAATCGAACGAGCAGCAGGCAAAGCTGGCATTCAAACAGCATGAAGGAAGCTATACTTTCTGTCAAAGCTGGCAAAATGGGATGGGATAAAGCAGCAAAATTATTTAAAGTCCCGAAAAGCACTCTTCGGAGACACGCTGTCAAAGAAATAGACGAACAAGGCGCCAAAACCCGTATTAGCAGGTTTAAACCCTTCTTTAAAACTGTAATTGAGGCGGAGTTGGTAGCTCACATCATAAAGCTGCTTGAATCACGGTTACTTGAACTGACTTGCATGGAAGTACGACAGCTCGCTTACCAAATTGCAGTTTGCAAATTGCTAAAGCTTTAGAAAAGCATTGTTTAGTTCATTTCTATAAATATTTATGATTTCGTTAAAGAAAAAAAATTTAATATTATGATAAAATCTAATTATATCTTAACATAAACTACCGTATGCCATTTTAGCCAACCTTGGTATGCCATCTTACACAACCGGGTGGGCAAGATGGTTTTTTGTGGGCTTTTGTTCATAATTGTATATAGATGAAACGGCTGATTTAAGGGACTTTTACTCTTGGCACCTGATATATAATTTGACAACGTAACTTTTCTCAACATAACACAAGCAATAAGACTAGTTTGGTAAATTCTATAGTCGAGATATAAAAAGTATGCCATCTTAGGCCACTTTGCCCTACATATCGTCTGCCGAACGTGGTTTTACCTTGTCTGGCATAGTAGACAGCAGGCCAAAAACGAAATCAATGTGGATTGTTTTTGTTGTTGCCTTCCTTTCATTCCAAACAAAAATATCCCTCGAAATGTTTGTCGCGCATAATCTTAACAGATTCTCCCAGAGGAACAAATTTAATGGTTATTGAATTCACTCGCTATTCGTTACATCATTGACGACAGTACACTTTTTTTAGCATCCATCTAGTGGACGAAAATTCCGGTGTCCCTTCTATGTGTATTTATTCAATGCTTTCACTTACACGAATATTCAAGAAATTTTTATTTTTTATGCGAAATTTGTGAGCAAAAATATTTTTGCTCAGACTCAAATATTTTACTGGATTCGTTTACTTTTTGGAAAGATGAATTAGTTTCTCAAAATAAAAAAAAGCAAGTGAAGACAAAGTAAACCATCAATTACTTGTCCAATATGTTGATGAGCTCTCTAGCATTATGATCCGTCTTGAGAACAAAATTAATGTTCAACTTGAGAAATTAACAAAGAGGTGTTATTTTGAATAGCCCGCTATTTCGGTAGCTGTCACTTTTGAAGCTGTCATTTTTTGACATTTGACAAGTAGAAACTACGCCATTAATAAAAATGGAACGATACACGCTTCAACAACGCATTGAAATTATTAAAATTCACTATAAAAATGGTGAAAATTTGGCAGAGACGGTTCGTAAAACTAAAACATTTTTGGGTCGTCGTGAAGCACCTTGTCGGACCGCAATACAGAAATTGGTGCACAAATTCGAGCTGTTTGGAAAGTTAGTGATGTGAAGAATAAAACCCGTGCACGTCGCTCAAGAACAACTGAGAATATTGCTGTTGTAGCCCAAAGTGTTGAAGAAAACCCAGGTTTGTCCATTCCTCGTCGTTCTTGGGAATTAGGCATTCCACAAACGTCATTACACCGTATTTTGCATAAAGACTTGGGTCTTAAGGCTTATAACACAAGAACTCAAGCCGGCTGATCATCAACAACGTCGTGTCGTTGCTGATTGGTTCCCTGAAATGCATGAAAATGATCCGGAATTTCATCGAAAAATCATCTTGACTGATGAGGCCCATTTCCACCTCGGAGGCTACGTCAACAAGCAAAACTGTTGCATCTGGGGCTCGGAAAACCCAAGAGTTATTGTTGAAAAGCCTCTCCATCCTCAACGCGTGACTGTTTGGTGCGGTTTATGGTCCGGCGGGATCATTGGACCTTACTTTTTCGAAAATGAGGCTGGAGCAACAGTTACGGTCAATGGATTGCCCTATCGAGAGATGATTAATGATTTTTTATGGCCGGAATTAGATGGTATTGATCTGGACAACGTTTACTTTCAACAAGACGGCGCTACACCTTGCGACTTCTTCCTTTGGGGCCACGTGAAAGATTAGGTCTACGCCAACAGCCCAGCGTCGATTCAAGACCTCAAAGATGGAATTCGTGACGCTATCGAGGACATAGGGCAGCCACTTTGCGATTTTGTTATGGAAAATTTCATGAAAAGGATATGGTCCTGTAAGCGTGGTCGTGGCGGCCATTTGGCTGATGTTGTGTTCCATTATTAACGGCATACCTTCCTTTTTATAATGAAATAAACATCCGATCATTTATCTCAAGAAATGCCATTTTTCTTTGAATATCAAAATAACACCTCTTATTGGAAAACCCTTTACATTGAAAAACTAGATTCTGATTCAAATGAAAGATTGAATACCTGCTCTGAGGAGATCAGACATTTGAAAAATATCATTAAAACGATGACAGAAGTAAATCAAGGCAAAAATGAGCAATTTCATCGATATTTCTCCCAAACTTCTTTTTATTAAAAAATATACTGAAATTAATACCCTTAAACTTGACGCCTTGGTATCTAATTCTGAGAAAGCAAGTGAGATTGTATCCATGGCTTTAACAAACATATCTCGCAATGATATATGTCACGATATAGTTTGTATAACTGACGAAGTTTTTGCCACTAAAACACTTGTAAATGAAGCTATTGATGAGATAAGGTTAGCAAACAATTAAATTGATAATGTCAATAATTTATCATCAACGACTATACGAGATCCGCTACGGTTCATGAAGAGTTGTCACAACTTGATAACGTGGATAATTATTCCGAATCAGACTATGAAAGCAATACTTTCAACAATACAACAACGCATTTCAATACTTACATTAATAATCCAAATAGTTCTTTTATCAATCCTAAAGAAAAACCTTCATCAGCATTAGCACTCAAACATCAGAAGTTGGTCGTTTGAGAATAAATGAAAAACCGTCGCCTGTCAAACGAAAACCTAAAAGGAAAAGAGATAGAAAAAACCACACGATTTCACTTTCTCACAGCCGAGTGGTTCTAGCGTTTGTGCTATTCCTCAACCTTCGACAGTTCCATTTTTTAATTCCAATCAACCGTTTATTATTCCACCACCGCCATCGTTTTCATCGTACGAAATATCGCAGCCCACACCTTTACCACCACTACATTTACCACCACCCTGCATTCTAACAATTAACAACAAACGAAAACAGATTTATATTCAAAATCCAGAATGTGAAACTACTGAAAATGATATTGTTAACTTCATTGCTAAGAACTTCTATTGTTATGATGTCATATGCAACCAGATAGCTCCTTGGAACTTAAAAAGATCTGAGCTTCAATATCTCAACTTTAAAATCAGCGTTCCTGAAGAAATCGTTCCTGTGTTGCTTAACTCCAAAATATGGCCGAAAGAATGTTCTGTTCGTGAATTTTTATCGAACAAACCCAGTGTTTCGAATCAGAATTTTCTAAAAACAAGACGCAGCTCCGGAAGGAGTTAAGGATTTTTTACCAAAATATTTCGGGAATGAGAGGTGACATAATTGAACTTCGTCGTGCTACCAGTTCATGTGAATACAATGTTATTGTTCTTGTTGAAACCTGGTTGCGAAATGATCATCTTGATGCTGAAATCTTTGACTCTTCATGGCAGGTCTTCAGATGTGATAGGACTCTTCTTCCTAACCAAAGCAAAGGAGGTGGTGTGTTACTGGCAGTTCATACTTCTTTGCCTTGTTTTCCTGTTAGCATACAGGCTTCGTCTACAGATTAAAATCTGAACAAACAAATTTGGGCCAAAATCGTTGTTGAAGATAAAAACATATATGTTGGCTGTTGCTACACCACCCATGTCAACCCGTTGAGTTTTACGAAGCAGCTACAAACAGTATTTTATCTGTTTTGTCTACTCTTTCTGATTCCGATGAATTTTTCTTTTATGGTGATTTCAATCTCTCTGGGCTTTCCTGGATTCTATGTGATGATAACAACTCTATATTTGATCCGATTAATATAACGACTGATCAACATTCTTCTGTTATTGATTTTTTTTTTCAAAAATGGATATAATCAAATTTGTAGCTTACAAAATATTTTTTTTTAATGTTCCTTACCTTGTATTTTCCAATGTATATGATAATTTTATGCTTGAAGAGACATCATCTATTGTTAATAACAAAACAAGCATATTTCATAAACCTTTTAAGCTTAACTTCTTTTGTCGCGATAAAACACGCCCGAAGGTTAGTGAGAAAAGATTAGTCTTTGATTTCAAAAATGCTAATTACGAAAAAATTAACTTGTTTCTGAATTATTTTGATTGGTCTGAGGGTTTGTCTTCTGTAGATGACAAAGCTGTGGAACTTTCTACTTGCATTTCGTCTTTGATAACTACACACCAAAAAAAATAATTACCTCTAGTAATGCCCCTCAATGGTATGATAAAGTTTTAACTAACTTAAAAAATCGTAAAAATAGAGCTCATCGCAAATGGCTGACCTCCGCTAATTCAAATGATTACGAAATCTATCTCAAGCTCAACGATGAATTTGTAAGACATGATAAAATATGTTACGATTCATACGTTCTTAAAACAGGATCTATCATAAAGAAAAATCCTCGTCACTTCTATAAATTTGTCAACTATTTATAAGCGTAATGTTACCAATTTTGCATCATCAATGCATTCGGAGAGTGGTGTCAGCTCTGAATCAAATGTTATTTGTGAATTATTTGCTTTATTTTTTGAAACGGTTTATAAAGATTCTATTCTATTTGATATAAATAATTTCCATCATATTCCAGAAAACAATATTGACTCGAGTTTTATGTCAATAACGATGGTGGAACTTGTTCGGGAACTCAAGGATATTGATGTTAACGATGGCATCCCACCATCATTCTTAAGGAAAACTGCTGAGAATATTGCAAAAACTTTACTTTAACTTTTCAACCTTTATCTTTCCCCAATGAATGTCGTAATTCTTTTCTGATACCTATATTTAAAAACGGCCATTCCCAAATTATTCGAAAAAATTGTCACTGATAAGTTGAGTGCGGAACTGAAGTCGGTCATTAGTGAGCATCAACATGGTTTCCTTAAGGGTAGATCCACAACTACTAATCTTGCAGATTATTCGTCTCATATTCTTCTGGAAATGGAAAAGGGGAACCAGGTTGATGCTATATACACTGATCTTAGCAAAGCTTTCGACCACAACCTTCTTTTGTTTAAATTCAATAAGTATGGCATACATGTGTCTGACTCAGTGTGTCACGTTTTGTGATATCTTTTCTCGTAAAATTAATGTCACTTCTGCGTTGCCCCAAGGTAGTCATCTTGGCCCCCTTTTATTTTTATTATTTATTAATGACTTACACTTGTTGTTCAGAGGGTGCAGATATCTTTTGTATGCAGATGACCTTAAAATATTTCAAAATTTTAATAATACACTTGACGGAGAGTCCTTACAGCAAAGCTTAAACACACTTGTAAAGTGGTGTAAAATTAACGGAATGAAGCTAAATGTGGAAAAGTGCAATATTATTTCAGTTTCTAAGAAAATTAAAAATGCAAATAAGTTTGAATACACCGTGGACGAACAAATATTATTTCGAAAAAACGTAATAAAAGACTTAGGGATCTTCCAACCTCTCCCCCTTTGATACGTACTACGAATTGTAGTCTATAGAAACAAGGTATGGAGAAAATGGAGGCGGAACAAGACAGCATACTTAAAAGGCGCTTAGAAAAATGCTGATGCTCCAAATGCATTTGATAAACAAAAAAACAACCCATTTTCGATCTGTGACGTCAGTGGTCTCAGGCGGCGGAATGTGTAGTGCATACGGCTTCTAAGAGTGAGCAAATCTGATATCGTGGGTTCGATCCCTATGATGGGCATGTAGAAAGTTTTTCATAATAAAATTGGATTAAAGCTCAGCACCACTAATAAGAGGAGACTGATGATAGGTGGCTTGGCACCCCTTGAAACAGCTGTATCTCTAGCCAAAATAAATGAATTATAAATAAATTCGTAAACAATTGGTGGTAGCACCTTTAAGTTGTTGTTCAAAAATTCAATGAAATTTTAATTTAAGTTCTTATTAGTATTAGTAAAACATGATTTGTGTTCAGCGGACGAACAGCGACGATTTTCTTTTTAATTACAAATACTTCATACATAAAGGGTTTTCCAATAAGAGGTGTTATTTTGAATAGCCCGCTATTTCGGTAGCTGTCACTTTTGAAGCTGTCATTTTTTGACATTTGGCAAGTAGTAACTACGCCATTAATAAAAATGGAACGATACACGCTTCAACAACCCATTGAAGTTATTAAAATTCACTATAAAAATGATGAAAATTTGGCAGAGACGGTTCGTAAAACTAAAACATTTTTGGGTCGTCGTGAAGCACCTTGTCGGACCGCAATACAGAAATTGGTGGACAAATTCGAGCTGTTGGGACAAGTTAGTGATGTGAAGAATAAAACCCGTGCACGTCGCTCAAGAACAACTGAGAATATTGCTGTTGTAGCCCAAAGTGTTGAAGAAAACTTAGGTTTGTCCATTCCTCGTCGTTCTTTGGAATTAGGCATTCCACAAACGTCATTACACCGTATTTTGCATAAGGACTTGGGTCTTAAGGCTTATAAAGTTCAGTTAACACAAGAACTCAAGCCGGCTGATCATCAACAACGTCGTGTCTTTGCTGATTGGGTCCTTGAAATGTATGAAAATGATCCGGAATTTCATCGAAAAATCATTTTGACTGATGAGGCCCATTTCCACCTCGGAGGCTACGTCAACAAGCAAAACTGTCGCATCTGGGGCTCGGAAAACCCAAGAGTTATTGTTGAAAAGCCTCTCAATCCTCAAAGCGTGACTGTTTGGTGCGGTTTATGGTCCGGCGGGGTCATTGGACCTTACTTTTTCGAAAATGAGGCTGGAGCAACAGTTACGGTCAATGGATTGCGCTATCGAGAGATGATTAATGATTTTTTATGGCCGGAATTGGATGGTATTGATCTGGACAACGTTTACTTTCAACAAGACGGCGCTACGTGCCACACAAGCAATGAAACCATCGATCTTTTACGGGAAAAGTTTCCGGACCGTGTTATCTCTCGAAGAGGTGATCACAATTGGCCACCGAGATCTTGTGATTTAACACCTTGCAACTTCTTCCTTTGGGGCCACGTGAAAGATAAGGTCTACGCCACCAGCCCAGCGTCGATTCAAGACCTCAAAGATGGAATTCGTGAGGCTATGGAGGACATAGGGCAGCCACTTTGCGATTTGGTTATGGAAAATTTCATGAAAAGGATATGGTCCTGTAAGCGTGTACGTGGCGGCCATTTGGCAGATTTTGTGTTTCATTATTAACGACATACCTTCCTCTTTATAATGAAATAATCATCCGATCATTTATCTCAAAAAATGCCATTTTTCTTTGAATATCAAAATAACACCTCTTATTGGAAAACCCTTTATAAGGATTGTAAAACATTTTGTTGGAAACAGAAGAAGATGATTTTGTTAAGATAAAATTCTTTTTCCGTTGCGAATATCAAAACATAACATGACAGTGTTTTTATTTTAATTTAAGTTCTTATTAGTATTGGTAAAACATGATTTGTGTTCAGCGGACGAACAGTGATGATTTTCTTTTTCATTACAAATACTTCATATATATAAGGATTGTAAAAGATTTTGTTGGAAGAGAAGAAGTAGATTTTTCTAAGATGAAATTCTTATTCCGTTGCGAATATCAAAACATAACATGACAGTGTTTTTATTTTAGTTCTTAAAACATATAAGGTTCAGAACTCAAAATGAAAATATATGAAAGTGGGATAGGCAAGTCTCTTAAAAAAAATGTATTATGTTATTAAAATATTAACCATAGATCTTTCTTTTCGAAAAATAATACAGCAAATAATATATAATGTAGACATACCTACCGTTATATTGTATTTTAATTGCAAAATGTGTTAAAATGGTATTGAATATGTGAAAACAAGTTATAAAGAATAATACAAATCTTCTAATATCGGTAGTTACTATACTAATATGAGTGATAACATATACATACATATATATAGCTACATTATGTATGTACTATGTATGTTAGTAAGTCAACAAAATGTAAGGTTTATTCATTTCTGAAATTAGCTTTTCGAAATCTTTTTAATGTCCTTCACTTGAACCCAACCTCATAACTGCTCTGGTTTTGGAAATATCCTATTCTTTATGTGCAAGAAACACTATTGCTTGCTGTATAGGGCAATTATTGGTTCCATGTAAAAAAAAATGTTGAGGTTTTAATCAAAACTAACTCTACGATAATTGAGAAGTCCAAAAAAGTGAGTTTCGTCATGCCGTCCGTCGGTTTGTGCGTCTACTGTATTTTGAGCTAGAGTATAAATGGGTTGACCCATTTTCTTCAATTTTGGTATAGAGTATTTTTATGTGATTCCCTAGAGTGGAAATTCGAATTTTCGTTCTAGCTCACCTAGAACTGGTAGCTGCCATACAAACATATTGGTTTTATCAAATTTTCTCGAAAACGGCTTTAACGATTTTAATTAAACTACGTACTTGTAATAACCAAGTAAATTTTAAGATAACTGCGGTTCAGGTTTTTCTCAATAAATTCACATAACGGAATTAGGTATTCCACGTTTTTTGAGAAAATTGTCTTATTTTTGGGTTATTCACGTATATCTTTGCCATGGTTAAACCGATTTTGTTATAATTTTTCAATCTGATGATTCTATACATAAATTAATATACTTTTATGAAAGATGACTTGATTCATTTCTTTTAACACCATAAATACATTTGCAGCTATCTCATATATGCATATATTACATACCTATATGCACCTACCCAAGATTTAATTCAGCAACACTTGTCACAAATTTATTGACAAAACGATAATTCTTCCATACAAAACCGGTTTAATCCACAAGATTCCTGATTTGTTTTGATATTTTTAGCAAAAAGAACATTTTGAGACTTAACTTAACGTAAAATCAAAAAAGGATTGTTTTGGTACAAAGTAAAGCTTACCTACATACATACCTACATGTAAAGGGTCCGCCATCTAACTTTTTTTTTTCAACTAGTGCTTATTTCGTGAATGGTAACACTTAGCTCATGTTTGATTTGACAGATAATTAGTTTTATCCTTCCGCTGAACGAATATGGTTGTGTATACGCTTCGCTAAGTGGGTCTGCGATCGCCATAGAGAAGATGCCGATTTTGCCAAAAAAATCATCTTTTCAGATGAAGCTCATTTTGATCTTGGCGGGTAGTAAACAAGCAAAATTGTCGCATTTGGGGCACAAAAAACCCGCACGCATACATTGCAAAGCCGATACACCCAAAACGAGTCACTGTTTGGTGCGGATTTTGGTCCAGAGGCATAATTGGGCCATTTTTCGAAAATGAGCAAGGAGTGGCCGTTACAGTCAATGGCGATCGTTATCGGGCCATTTTGAACGAATTTTTGTTCACAAAAATTGAAGAGGAGGATATTGGTAACATTTGGTTTCAACAGGACGGCGGCGCCGCTACGTGCCACACAGCCGAAGCTACACTCGATGTTTTGCGCCATTTTCAAAAAAAAAAGTTATTTGGCGGACCCTTACAAAATGTTATAAATGCTCATAAGGAATATTGCATACAAAAAATTGTTTTGGATTTAAAAAAAAAACTTCAAAATTATTTTTTTGAAAATTCAATATCAAACGGGTAGATAATTTATTTTAAATTCAATTTTTAACTCCACATTTATAAACACTTACAATTGGCAAACCAATTTTTTTTCTCAAAAATGTTTACAAAATTCATTATTTTTAAAACTACATAGGTACTTCTATTACTTTTAAAATTTTGTTCTCATAAATTAGGATTTATTAAATATCATTATTATTTATTGAGTTAAAAACACTGAGAAGTATATTAATCAATGTATTCCTTAATTTGATTTAAAACAATTTTCCAGCTTAAATAATATAATTTCCATGCATGCATATTTGCTATATTGTTCATTTTTGCACTTTGATTATTTATTTCAATACGTTAAATGCTAACGTTACATTACATTATTTGCTTAAAAATAAAGGATTTACAAACAAAACTTAAGTATTAATACTGTGCAAAAAAACTATTTTTAAATTTATCAGATTTGATATTGTCATTGACAGAGTTGACAAGGAAGTTATTTTTATTAAAAACATTTATTAAATGATTAACAGGACTATAAGTGCCATAGTTTGATCTGCTAAAAAAAGTACGAATTGGCAATCTACTTCTTAAATTAACCCTGCCTACATTAAAATTCAATCGACCCAAAACCGAAGAAGAAGATATCGATCCACTTATAATACCAATAATAAAACATAATTGTAAATACTCTCTGTGAATTGTAAGTGATGGGAGATTTATAAGTCGAAGTCTATGGGAGTACGGAGGCAAACTAATTCTGTCCGACCATGGGAGAAAACGTAGAGTAAATCTCATGAACCTTCTTTGAATACTTTCTATTCTTTTTATATGAACCGAGTAGTATGGGGCCCAAACTATACAACCGTATTCAAGAACTGATCTGACAAATGATACATATAGAGTTTTAATAACATAAGGATCCCGGAACTCACGACCGAATCGTTTTATAAAACCAAGTGATTTACTAGCTTTTTTGCAATATAATTATAATGATCATTAAAGGATAATTTTGAATCTAAAATAATTCCAAGGTCTGTAAAGCTAGACAATTTTTCCAAATTTGACGAATTAAACAAATAGTTATAATTAAATAAATTATGTTTGCGTGTAAAACACATTGTTTTACACTTGTCAATATTTAATAACAAACGATTAGTATTGCACCATTCCCAAAACCTTTGCAGATCATTTTGCAGCAGTTCGCAATCCGTTAAGGAGTCTACTGTCCGAAATGTTTTCACGTCATTGGCGTAAATCAAAGCCATCGAGTTTTTTTTAAACTGAGGGGAGATCATTAATAAATAAAAGAAACAACAATGGACCAAGGTGACTACCCTGAGGTACACCAGGATTAACTTTAAACTGACTAGAACGGTTATTTTTGAATACAACACTGTAATATCTATCACTTAAATATGAAGAGATCCACGTTATAAAATAATCACTTAGGCCAATCCTCTTAAGTTTCTCTAAAAGTACTTGATGAATTAACTTGTCGAATGCTTTACTAAAGTCAGTAAATATACAATCTACCTGTTGTTTTTTTTCAAAAGCCTCTATACAAAAAGATGTAAACTCTAGTAAATTCGTTACAGTCGATTTTTTCTTTACAAAACCATGTTGATTTTCACATAAAACAGAAGTACAATTAAAAGAAAGAATATTACAGACAAGAGATTCAAACAGTTTTGGAATAACAGATAGCTTAGCTATAGGACGGTAGTTGGTAACTAAATGCTTAGGGCCTTTTTTATGAGTGGGTTTAAGGAATGCATATTTCCAAAGAGCAGGAAATTTAGAACATTTCAAAGACTGATTAAACAAAACATATAACGGATATAACAAATGCGTTGCACATTTGTTCAGCATAAATGACGGTAAACCATCAGGGCCAGGACTAAGATAATCCTCGAGTTTTAAAATATTTTCTAAAATTGATGCTTGGGATATGTTTAGATTTATTGAACCTAGGTGTGCATATTGTTCAGTGGCAGAAGAACTTATGTTATTAAGATTATTTTAAGGAGAGTCTTCGTAGGCACTTTTAAAATATTCTGCAAACATAACCGTCAAATTTTCTTTTACAATCTACATATTTCCAAAATTTTCGCGGATTCAGTTTTAGTTCATTCTCAGTCTTAGTGATAAATTCGGCATAAATGCATTTTGAATAATTCATAAATTCATTTCTTATCTCTAAGTAGATTCCTAAATCCTCTTCAGTTCGAGATCGATTAAACTTAACCCAGGCCTTATTTCTTTTATTTTTTAAAGATTTAAGATGCAGATCGAACCATGGCGGGTCATTATTCTTATCTTTAATTCTTCGAAATGGAATAGTTTCCAAGAAGCAATTTCATAATCATGTCATCTAAATTCAAATTAAAAAATAATACATCCCAGTTTATATCGTTCAATACTTTAAAAAGTTGATTGAAATTACATTTTTTGAAATTAAATTCAATTGGATCTTTACAAATATTAACAAGATTACAAATTGAGTGTGTGAAGTTAGCCCCCTTTTTTTGAATTTGTTTTTTTTTTTTGAAAATTGTTCCAGGTTGTTTCCGATTTGTTCCGCATTGTTCCAAATTTTTTTTCAAAAATATTCAAAAATGGGGGTTTTAGACCCAAAAAACGGTTTTTGACCTAGCCCCCCTTTTTTTCGAAAATTGAAATTTCGAAAATTGTTCTAGAATGTTCTAGTTGTTCTGAACATTGTTCCAAGTTTTTGGACCTCTATATTCAAAAATTCAAAAGTTATGGCCAAAATTCGAAAAAAATCTAGCCCCCCTTTTTTCGAAAATCACACTTTTTAATTTTCTTAGGTGCGAATGGTTTTAGTTTTTCCGAAGAAAAACCGTAGCCATGCTCTTTTCCCGAAAGAGAAATATTATAATTCCACCTGATTTGATTCTTAATGAATATAAGTTAAAGTTTGTCGATACCTATAAGTTTCTAGGAATGATCTTTGACAAAAAAACTCAAATGGACCGAACACATTAAAGAAATAAAGGCAAAAGCATTTAAAAATATGAATCTTTTAAAACTTTTAGCAAACACCGATTATGGATCTGACAGAAAACTTCTGCTAAGAATACATAATATGATAGTCTAACCAATCATGGACTATGGCAGCATTATCTACCTTTCTGCCAACAAATTATTGCTGCAATCTCTGGACTCTGTTCATAATGCTGGTGTACGAATAAGCATAGGAGCTTTTCGAACCAGTCCAGTTGAAAGCATAATGGTTGATGCAGGACAGCGCTCATTAGAATATAGAAGGCAAGAGCAAGAGTTATCTGCTTATGTGCTCTTTTAACTCACATCCTTTGTCTGGTAAAATTATAAATGGGCAAATGTTCGCTAAACTTAAGACGCGAGCACTTAACTACCAGCCTGTGTATATTCGACTTAAATCTACCTTTCAACTTTAATTAAAGTATCATTTTCAATAAACAAAAAATTCAGATATCTCCCCCTTGGCCTTCTACTTCCTTCAAAATAGATACATCTCTTTCAACATTCAAGAAACAAGAAACTCACCCTCAACAATTTATTTCATACTTTCGCGAAAAATTCTCTGTTATATATCCTGGTTTTGAACAAATATTTACAGAGGGATCCGTATTAAACTCGGAGACAGGCTGCGCATTCAAACACCGTTCAGTTGAAAGAAAATTTCACTTAACCAAGTTTTCTAATATTTTTACAGCAGAACTTTATGCAATTCAAAAAGCGGTAGAGTATGCAAACTCAATCAAACATTTATAAACTTCTTAATTTGTACAGATTCCTTGAGTTCTGTTCAAATCTTAAAAAAAACTTTGTAGCAGTCACCCAATTGCTTACAAAATAAAAGAACTGATTTACCAATCTCCCAAAAATTTTGTTCTTTTTTGGATTCCTAGTCACATAGGTATTGGGTTCAACCAAAGAGTCGATGAACTAGCAAAAAATTCTATATTACAACCTCCCGATAAATCATTTCTTTTCTTCTATAGAGATCTAAAAGAGAAAATAAAATTTACTGTAAACGATAAATGGAAACATAAATGGGAACAAGTACCACTTTCAAACAAACTTCGGTCTCTAAAAGCGACTATCGGATTATGGTCTAGTATTGATTCTTTAAAGAGAAAAGATTCAATCGTTTTGACTAGATTGAGAATAGGGCACACCAACCTCACCCATAAATTTTTAATTGAGAAAACTGATCCTTTAGATTGTTTGTGTGGTAACATTCTTTCTATAAAACACATTTTCTCGGATTGTCCAAACTACCTGAATTATAGAAAACTGTATAAAATAAATAATTTTGATATTATTGGTTCTGATGACATTCATGATATTAAAAACATTTTAAGATTTATGAAATTAATTAAACTATATGAAAAAATATAAGAACCTATACCCACAAAAACATAAGTAAGCCATAAATGTTATAAGAATTATATATTATGAATTTAAATATCCACCTATTTTCAGTTGTTATTATTTTTCTTTCTTTCTATTCTTTTGCTTTTCCTATTAAACATTTGTTGTTTTTTGTTCTGAAATAATAAAACAGAAATGTAAAAATAAATACACTTGTAAATATAACTAACAATAAGTTGACATTAGTTGGCAATAGGAAAGCCACTACTAAAACTAAATACATTTATATAATAAGTTGTAACAAATGATATTGTTAAATTATTTATAAGTGATATGTAAACATAAAAGGATAAGGGTCTGAAAACCTTAAGTGTTAAAGACCAAATAAAACTTTTTAAATCTAAATCTAAATCTTCCGAAATGTGTTTTATTTATTTTGTTTATATATGTAGATATAATTATGTTTTCAGTGGTTGGCAAGTACAATCGAACGAGCAGCAGGCAAAGCTGGCATTCAAACAGCATGAAGGAAGCTATACTTTCTGTCAAAGCTGGCAAAATGGGATGGGATAAAGCAGCAAAATTATTTAAAGTCCCGAAAAGCACTCTTCGGAGACACGCTGTCAAAGAAATAGACGAACAAGGCGCCAAAACCCGTATTAGCAGGTTTAAACCCTTCTTTAAAACTGTAATTGAGGCGTAGTTGGTAGCTCACATCATAAAGCTGCTTGAATCACGGTTACTTGAACTGACTTGCATGGAAGTACGACAGCTCGCTTACCAAATTGCAGTTTGCAAATTGCTAAAGCTTTAGAAAAGCATTGTTTAGTTCATTTCTATAAATATTTATGATTTCGTTAAAGAAAAAAAATTTAATATTATGATAAAATCTAATTATATCGATTTTTTCTTAACATAAACTACCGTATGCCATTTTAGCCAACCTTGGTATGCCATCTTACACAACCGGGTGGGCAAGATGGTTTTTTGTGGGCTTTTGTTCATAATTGTATATAGATGAAACGGCTGATTTAAGGGACTTTCACTCTTGGCACCTGATATATAATTTGACAACGTAACTTTTCTCAACATAACACAAGCAATAAGACTAGTTTGGTAAATTCTATAGCCGAGATATAAAAAGTATGCCATCTTAGGCCACTTTGCCCTACATATCGTCTGCCGAACGTGGTTTTACCTTGTCTGGCATAGTAGACAGCAGGCCAAAAACGAAATCAATGTGGATTGTTTTTGTTGTTGCCTTCCTTTCATTCCAAACAAAAATATCCCTCGAAATGTTTGTCGAGCATAATCTTAACAGGTTCTCCCAGAGGAACAAATTTAATGGTTATTGAATTCACTCGCTATTCGTGACATCATTGACGACAGTACACTTTTTTTAGCATCCATCTAGTGGACGAAAATTCCGGTGTCCCTTCAATGCTTTCACCCATGTTGTATTGGCGTTACCAGATTAGCTCTAAAATACTTACACGAATATTCAAGAAATTTTTATTTTTTATGCGAAATTTGTGAGCAAGAATATTTTTGCTCAGACTCAAATATTTTACTGGATTCGTTTACTTTTTGGAAAGATGAATTAGTTTCTCAAAATAAAAAAAAGCAAGTGAAGACAAAGTAAACCATCAATTACTTGTCCAATATGTTGATGAGCTCTCTAGCATTATGATCCGTCTTGAGAACAAAATTAATGTTCAACTTGAGAAATTAACAAAATACATTGAAAAACTAGATTCTGATTCAAATAAAAGATTGAATACTTGCTCTGAGGAGATCAGACATTTGAAAAATATCATTAAAACGATGACAGAAGTAAATCAAGGCAAAAATGAGCAATTTCATCGATATTTCTCCCAAACTTCTTTTTATTAAAAAATATACTGAAATTAATACAGTTAAACTTGACGCCTTGGTATCTAATTCTGAGAAAGCAAGTGAGATTGTATCCATGGCTTTAACAAACATATCTCGCAATGATATATGTCACGATTATTTGTATAACTGACGAAGTTTTTACCACTAAAACACTTGTAAATGAAGCTATTGATGAGATAAGGTTAACAAACAATTAAATTGATAATGTCAATAATTTATCATCAATTACTGACTATACGAGATCCGCTACGGTTCATGAAGAGTTGTCACAACTTGATAACGTGGAAAATTATTCCGAATCAGACGATGAAAGCAATACTTTCAACAATACAACAACGCATTTCAATACTAACATTAATAATCCAAATAGTTCTTTTATCAATCCTAAAAAAAACCTTCATCAGCATTAGCACTCAAACATCAGAAGTTGGTCGTTTGAGAATAAATGAAAAACCGTCGCCTGTCAAACGAAAACCTAAAAGGAAAAAAGATAAAAAAAAACCACACGATTTCACTTTCTCACAGTTCCATTTTTTAATTCCAATCAACCGTTTATTATTCCACCACCGCCATCGTTTTCATCGTACGAAATATCGCAGCCCACACCTTTACCACCACTACATTTACCACCACCCTGCATTCTAACAATTAACAACAAACGAAAACAGATTTATATTCAAAATCCAGAATGTGAAACTACTGAAAATGATATTGTTAACTTCATTGCTAAGAACTTCTATTGTAATGATGTCATATGCAACCAGATAGCTCCTTGGAACTTAAAAAGATCTGAGCTTCAATATCTCAACTTTAAAATCAGCGTTCCTGAAGAAATCGTTCCTGTGTTGCTTAACTCCAAAATATGGCCGAAAGAATGTTCTGTTCGTGAATTTTTATCGAACAAACCCAGTGTTTCGAATCAGAATTTTCTAAAAACAAGACGCAGCTCCGGAAGGAGTTAAGGATTTTTTACCAAAATATTTCGGGAATGAGAGGTGACATAATTGAACTTCGTCGTGCTACCAGTTCATGTGAATACAATGTTATTGTTCTTGTTGAAACCTGGTTGCGAAATGATCATCTTGATGCTGAAATCTTTGACTCTTCCTGGCAGGTCTTCAGATGTGATAGGACTCTTCTTCCTAACCAAAGCAAAGGAGGTGGTGGTTCATACTTCTTTGCCTTGTTTTCCTGTTAGCATACAGGCTTCGTCTACAGATTAAAATCTGAACAAAAAAATTTGGGCCAAAATCGTTGTTGAAGGTAAAAACATATATGTTGGCTGTTGCTACACCACCCATGTCAACCCGTTGAGTTTTACGAAGCAGTTAAAAAAGTGTTCCTAACATTGTTCCAAAAAATTGAAGTCGTAAAATGTCTACTTTTAAAGAGAAAGCTTTCTAAACATTTTTATCAAAAACGCAAAAAACTGGTCTCCAATTTTTTTTTTTTTTTCCAAACACATAATTCATATTTCTTGATGATAAATACATGTGTATGGAAAATTTTGTGTCTCTATATTTATACAATCACCCTTAAATCGAATTTAAAAAAAAAAATCTAAAAGTTTTTGAACTTTGTAAGGACTCCATTTAGTGCCCCTTTATCATAAATCGATAATCTATATTTTGTTTCAGGTTCCAAACCGATCAACCCAAATTGTTCCAAGGATTCATCAAAAAATATTGAAAATTAAATAGATTTTAAGCCGTCAAAAACACTTAAAATGAAAATATCCTATTATCCTTGCTCTGGCCCCCCCTTTTAGAAATTCAAAATTCAAAAACTTGTTCCAGGTTGTTCTAGGGCTCTTCTAAATTGTTCCACAACTTCGTTTCTTAATATTGATTTTTACTATGAACAAATTTCAAAAAAATCGCCCCCACCCCCCCTGCTCCAAAATCAAAAATCTAAAAGTTGTTCCAAGTTCAAAATTGCTCAAACCCAATTGTTTCAAAGATTCATCCAAAAATATTGAATATTGAAGATTTTAAGCCGAAAAAACACTTTAAATGAAAATATCCTATTATCCTTGCTCTGGCCCCCCTTTTAGAAATTCAAAATTCCAAAACTTGTTCCAGGTTGTTCTAGGGCTCTTCTAAATTGTTCCACAACTTCGTTTCTTAATATTGATTTTTACTATGAAAAATTTCAAAAAAAACGCCCCCACCCCCCCTGCTCCAAAATCAAAAATCTAAAAGTTGTTCCAAGTTCAAAATTGCTCAAACCCAATTGTTCCAAAGATTCATCCAAAAATATTGAATATTGAAGATTTTAAGCCGAAAAAACACTTTAAATGAAAATATCCTATTTATTATCCTTGCTCTGGCCCCCCCTTTTAGAAATTCAAAAACTTGTTCCAGGTTGTTCTAGGGCTCTTCTAAATTGTTCCAGAACTTCGTTTCTTAATATTGATTTTTACTATGAAAAATTTCAAAAAAATCGCCCCCATCCCCCCTGCTCCAAAATCAAAAATCTAAAAGTTGTTCCAAGTTCAAAATTGCTCAAACCCAATTGTTCCAAAGATTCATCCAAAAATATTGAATATAGAAGATTTTAAGCCGAAAAAACACTATAAATGAAAATATCCTATTATCCTTGCTCTGGCCCCCCTTTTAGAAATTCAAAAACTTGTTCCAGGTTGTTTTAGGGCTCTTTTAAATTGTTCCAGAACTTCGTTTCTTAATATTGATTTTTACTATGAAAAATTTCAAAGATTTTTATTAATATTAAGAACTTCGTTTCTTAATATTGATTTTTACTATGAAAAATTTCAAAGATTTTTGAAATTTGTTCATAGTAAAATCAATATTAAGAAACGAAGTTCTGGAACAATTTAGAAGAAAAAGAAAAATTTCAAAGATTTTTGAAATTTGTTCATAGTAAAAATCAATATTAAGAAACGAAGTTCTGGAACAATTTAGAAGAGCCCTAGAACAACCTGGAACAAATTTTTGAATTTTGAATTTCTAAATAAAAGGGGGGGCCAGAGCAAGGATAATAGGATATTTTCATTTAAAGTGTTTTTTCGGCTTAAAATCTTCAATATTTAATATTTTTGGATGAATCTTTGGAACAATTGGGTTTAAGCAATTTTGAACTTGGAACAACTTTTAGATTTTTGATTTTGGAGCAGGGGGGGTGGGGGCGATTTTTTTGAAATTTTTCATAGTAAAAATCAATATTAAGAAACGAAGTTCTGGAACAATTTAGAAGAGCCCTAGAACAACCTGGAACAAGTTTTTGAATTTTGAATTTCTAAAAGGGGGGGCCATAGCAAATATAATAGGATATTTTCATTTAAAGTGTTTTTTCGGCTTAAAATCTTCAATATTCAATATTTTTGGATGAATCTTTGGAACAATTGGGTTTGAGCAACTTTGAACTTGGAACAACTTTTAGATTTTTGATTTTGGAGCAGGGGGGTGGGGGCGATTTTTTTGAAATTTTTCATAGTAAAAATCAATATTAAGAAACGAAGTTCTAGAACAATTTAGAAGAGTCCTAGAACAACCTGGAACAAGTTTTTGAATTTTGAATTTCTAAAAGGGGGGGCCAGAGCAAGGATAATAGGATATTTTCATTTAAAGTGTTTTTTCGGCTTAAAATCTTCAACATTCAATATTTTTGGATGAATCTTTGGAACAATTGGGTTTGAGCAATTTTGAACTTGGAACAACTTTTAGATTTTTGATTTTGGAGCAGGGGGGATGGGGGCGATTTTTTTGAAATTTTTCATAGTAAAAATCAATAGTAAGAAACGAAGTTCTGGAACAATTTAGAAGAGCCCTAGAACAACCTGGAACAAGTTTTTGAATTTCTAAAAGGGGGGGCCAGAGCAAGGATAATAGGATATTTTCATTTATAGTGTTTTTTCGGCTTAAAATCTTCAATATTCAATATTTTTTGATGAATCTTTGGAACAATTTGGGTTTGAGCAATTTTGAACTTGGAACAACTTTTAGATTTTTGATTTTGGAGCAGGGAGGGTGGGGGCGATTTTTTTGAAATTTTTAATAGTAAAAATCAATATTAAGAAACGAAGTTCTGGAACAATTTAGAAGAGCCCTAGAACAACCTGGAACAAGTTTTTGAATTTTGAATTTCTAAAAGGGGGGCCAGAGCAAGGATAATAGGATATTTTCATTTATAGTGTTTTTTCGGCTTAAAATCTTCAATATTCAATATTTTTGGATGAATCTTTGGAACAATTGGGAACAAGTTTTTGAATTTTGAATTTCTTAAAGGGGGGGCCAGAGCAAGGATAATAGGATATTTTCATTTAAAGTGTTTTTTCGGCTTAAAATCTTCAATATTCAATATTTTTGGATGAATCTTTGGAACAATTGGGTTTGAGCAATTTTAAACTTGGAACAACTTTTAGATTTTTGATTTTGAAGCAGGGGGGGTGGGGGCGATTTTTTTGAAATTTTTCATAGTAAAAATCAATATAAAGAAACGAAGTTCTGGAACAATTTAGAAAAGTCCTAGAACAACCTGGAACAAGTTTTTGAATTTTGAATTTCTAAAAGGGGGGGCCAGAGCAAGGATAATAAGATATTTTCATTTTAAGTGTTTTTGACTGCTTAAAATCTATTTAATTTTCAATATTTTTTGATGAATCTTTGGAACAATTTGGGTTGATCGGTTTGGAACTTGAAACAAAATATAGATTGTCGATTTATGGTAAAGGGGCACTAAATGGAGTTCTTACAAAGTTCAAAAACTTTTAGATTTTTTTTTTAAATTCGATTTAAGGGTGATTGTATAAATATAGAGACACAAAATTTTCCATACACATGTATTTATCATCAAGAAATATGAATTATGTGTTTGGAAAAAAAAAAAAAAATGGAGACCGGTTTTTTGCGTTTTTGATAAAAAAGTTTAGAAAGCTTTATCTTTAAAAGTAGACACTTTACGACTTCAATTTTTTGGAACAATGTTAGGAACACTTTTTTAAACCTAAAAAAAAATTAAAAAGTGTGATTTTCGAAAAAAGGGGGGCTTGATTTTTTTTCGAATTTTGGCGATAACTTTTGAATTTTTGAATATAGAGGTCCAAAAACTTGGAACAATGTTCAGAACAACTAGAACATTCTAGAACAATTTTCAAAATTTCAATTTTCGAAAAAAGGGGGGCTAGGTCAAAAACCGTTTTATGGGTCTAAAACCCCCATTTTTGAATATTTTTGAAAAAAAATTTGGAACAATGCGGAACAAATCGGGAACAACCTGGAACAATTTTCAAAAATAACAAATTCAAAAAAAGGGGGGCTAACTTCGCACACTCTACATAAATTTAAGTTCAATGAGATTGATAAAGCAGGATGGTGGCGATCTTCATCAATAAGCTTAACGTCACTTGGTAAAACAGCAGTATCAGAATTAACAATTTCAGAAAAATAAACAAGATCCAGTATTTTGTTGCTTTGGTTTTTCACACTATTTAGTTGGTTTAAGCCTAGGGACGCCATTGTATCTATGGTCAAGAATTCGTTCGCATTCACAGGAAGAAATTCATCACAATCATTAGACCTGGACCATTCTAAGTTAGGTAGATTAAAGTCGCCTATTATAATAACTTCATCGGTTGGATCGATGTTGTCGAAGATGTCGTCAAAAGAATCACATATTTTTTTATATGTTTCGTAGTTTGAGCTGGGTGGTATGTAGACAGCCACCAAATATTGATAACCAAATGGCATCTTTATTTTTATGCATAACAATTCCAGTTCAGATTCTAAAAAGTCATGAACTAATGAACATATAAGGGAGTTTTTAACAGCTATTAATAATCCTCCACCAACCGTTGTAGTTTCAGTAGAAGAGTGTCGATCACGGCGGAAAACTTGAAAACTCGTGTTAAATAGTTCAGTATCAGCAATTGATGAACATAACGAGGTTTCAGTTAAAACGATAACTTCGTAAGGTAGGTTGTTTATATTTGTATAGACCTTATTAGTCTTTGTCCGTAATCCATTCACATTTTGGTAATAAATTATTAGTTGTTGTAGTTGCTGCGGCGGTAAGTTTGGGTTGTCTGGTGTTGTGGAAAATGGTTGGGCTGCTTTTGTGAAGTCCTATTCTCGAATTCATGCATGATAATTCCATCGGGCCAAAAAGAAGAAGAATTTAATAGGTGGAAGACTGAGTCTGGACATCGTATTTTGAATGATGAATATTTTGAATAGTTGCGTTGAAGTATTTTCTCGACAAGTATGAGTGCTAGTGTACCAATTTTGTTTTTTATATAATTTTTGACGTTTAAGGCATTTGTAGCTGGGTCGAGTTTTAACTATGTTTTTGGTAGGTCGTAAGAGCAAGGCACTTAATTCTTCTCGAAATTTGTTTTCTAATTTTTTTGTCAAAGTTGTTTCGGTTTCTGATTATCATTTAAAAGGTAGGTATAAGACAATTAGAAATCATTTTCCGTTTTGTTTTTCATATTTTGAATACCTACGATAATAAAACGTTCGCGTTTTTTTTCATTGTTTTTAGAAAAAAATATACCTGTACCAACCTATTTTATTTCTCCAGTTTATCTTAGACTAGGGTTTATTCAATGTTATTTAGATAGGATAACCCCAGGTCTAAACTGGAGTTTAAAAGTGACTATTAATATGCCCCATTGAGTTTATACCTTTGTATATAAAGACTATAGTACTATCATGGGCACGAATTTTGTAGTATTGCGTGGAGCCTGTGGCAGCGCTACAGTCGCCAGCAATTCGATGTTAAGATATTGGTAAGGTGAAGGGTAGGTTAGGGACATGGCAAAGAGCATGATAAGGAAAGGAAAACGAAAAAAATATTTGTCCTGTCTGCTTTGAAGTTATACAAAGTTTATTTTTATTTGTTTTGAATGTACGAAAAGAGTTTTTGGTTTCTATTGCTTATGCGAGTAGGTAAAGATCATATAGAAAGAAGGTAGTCCTGTCCTATAGGTATTATGGATATTGTTTTTTTGCTCTTCGGTTGGTGGGTAGGTAGGTATTTGATTTTTGATTTTCATGTAGTTAGGCTACGTATAGGAATTGAAATTTTCATGAAAAACCATTTGCCATCGGCTTTGCTTAATTTAAAAATTCAATTGCAGAACATTTGTTTCAGTTAAGTTTAGTCAATGATCGAACTTCGCTTTAATAGTTAACTAGGTAGGTAGGTACCTACCTACAAGAAAACAAATGAAAACAATATACCTACCTAAGTAGGTACTTAACCTACCTACCTAATACAGGTAGTATTGTTTTTTTTTAGTGGACTAGCTAGGTAAATAGGAAGGTAGTATTATACTTTTAATTGAAGTTAAGTGAATATTATAATTTCATTTAAGCGAAATTATATTGAAGTTGACTAAGGTATGCAGAGTTCATTAGAGTCGAAAACAAAAATGTTTCAGTTAAATTGTGGGGAGTTTATACCTACCTTCATATAGTTCGCATACAAAAATATGTAGGTCAAAACAAAACAATATTCCACCTATTGTCGTTTTATTATCGTAGGTATTCAAAATATGAAAAAACAAAACGGAAAATGATTTCTAATTGTCTTATACCTACCTTTAAAATGATAATCAGAAACCGAAACAACTTCGACAAAAAAATTAGAAAACCAATTTCGAGAAGAATTAAAAATAAAGTGCACAACTAGGTTGCACAAACTTGCTCTTAAGTGCGATCACACTGTTGTTCTAAAGTCTTAAATAAATTATTTTATTTTACCGACCTACCAAAAACATAGTTTAATCAAAGTAAGTACGTAGGTACCTACCTATACAAAAATGAACATTATAGCAAATATGCATGCATGGAAATTATATTATTTAAGCTGTAAAATTGTTTTAAATCAAATTAAGGAATAAATTGATTAAAATACTTCTCAGTGTTTTTAACTCAATAAATAATAATGATATTTAATAAATCCTAATTTATGAGAACAAAATTTTAAAAATAATAGAAGTACCTATGTAGTTTAAAAAATAATGACCTTTGTAAACATTTTTGAGAAAAAAAATTGGTATGCCAATTGTAAGATTTTATAAATATGGAGTTAAAAATTGAATTTAAGAAAACTTATTTACCCGTTTAATATTGAATTTTCAAAAAAATTATTTTGAAGTTTTTTTTTTTTAAATCCAAAACAATTTTTTGTAGGTATGCAATATTCTTTAAGTTTACTATAGACTTCTGCATAAAAACATTTGTTTGTTAGTCCAAATAATTGACTTTTCATTGTAACTTTTAACAAAGTTTAATACAAATCTCGTTTTTGAAACATTCAGTTTCCAAAAATCCAAAAAAAATTTTTTTAAAAATCAGAATACAATAGGTATTATTGAAGAAATATAAATTTTTCTTCATACAAAATTGATCAAAATCGTTTGAACTGTTTTCGATAAAAGTGAAAATCAAAAGTGGTAGGTACTTTGGGAGTTGACATTTTTCGGAACCATTTTTTAACCAAAAGGCACCTATTACCTAAATTTTACTGATTTTTTTTATTAATCTGTGGGGCAATTTTGAGAACATTTTCCTTTTTGGCCCAAAAAAAAGCGTATCGAACCTTTCGTTTAGGCTGTAGCTAGCCGATCAAACGGGCCCACTTCTTTGGTCTTCCCTATATCATCGCAATGTCTTGTTCGATATTTTTGTACGAATCCAAAACTTGCTTGAGGAGATAGGTAGGTAGGTACATAATAGGTACCTATATACATATCTCAAGTACCTATAACCTGCTGAGAAAAATACAATTTACTGTGGTTACGACAACCATGCATTGAAATTAAAAATGTTTCTTATATTTTTGCCAAAATAAAGCTGATGACTTGAATTGTTATTTTTGTGAAAAAAAATGCAATCCACCCCAAAACTTCCACATAATGAATGTACCTATTCATACCTACATACGTGTAAAAAATTACTTAATTTTCAATGTTGATGGACTTAGGCCCATTTGCCGAAACGAAACTTAAGAGTTTATGTTCTACATAAAAAATTATGTGACAGTTTACGGTTAGGAAAAAGTAGAAGATAAGCGTTTAAGTAGAACATAAATATTTATGTTTCGTATGAGCAAACGGCTGTAAGTAGCTCAAAGTAGTTTGTAGGTATGTTTTCTCGAAACGAATAGGTATTTTTTCAATTAAATAGTAATTAAGCCATCAGCTTTATTTTTGCTTAATAAAATATCAGATACCCATAGGTTATAACGTAAGACGTGACATAAAAACTAATATAGGTCAGCGAACACAAATATACCTATATGGAATTTATCGTTGAAACTGGAAATTCGTTAAGATCAACAAATTAAAACAACAAAATTACCTATAACAATACACCAAATCCAACCAACATACAACATCAACATTCAAAGAAGAGGTAACGATCTGAAAAGCAAAAATACCTACAAAAATATAACAACTACTACACAACACATATATCTACCTTACTTATACCTGTGCGCTATTTCTTCTTACAATTCCTTTTTAAAGAAAATCTAATTCGCGACAAAAAAAATACACTTTTTTTTCCCTAACCATGACAGAATGACAAAAATATAAACAAAATTGTTTCCCTTCTTCATTATTATCCCTTATCTTCATTTCATTTTGAAATATCCGTGACTATATCTATTGCTATATACCTATTCTGCAAAACCGAAGTCTTGCGTTAGTCGCTACTACTACTACTACTTGCAGATGTCGCTACTTTCGCTCCCCTTCATGATAGCTTTGTATTGTAACGATTTAATAATTACCCAACTACTTTGAATTTGAAACAAAAGGGAAATCCTCTAACTGTTCCCAGCGCCATCTGTTTGAAAAGCTAGACACCATAACTTCAGCATTTAGCATTCAGCATTCAGCAGAATATCGGTTCCAGTCAACGATTGGAAAGGAAATTGCTAGAAGGCGATGCTCGAATATTCTAGTTTGTACTAGTTCAGACCAGCGTTCGGACTTTACTGCGAAAGCAGTAGATTTACTTGGCTTTTTCATACATTATCAAATCTACTGCACCACTGCGCTTTGCTTACAATCTACTTCTATTTTCGGTTTCGATTCAATTGTGAATAAATTTGGTTTGTAACAAACTACATTCGAGACTTTTTGCTCGAAAGTGGGAAAGTAAAGAACAAAAACAACCGTTAGAGATGCCTGTGTGTGTAAAAGCGTGTTTGATCTGTCATTTCAAATTAATTTGACCGATTAAGCACAATTTGTTCGAAAACATTTCTTTACTTTTTGCCACTCTTTTGCAAAAAGTGTTGATTGGAGTAGTCTTCAATATGAAATTAAAATTCTACTTCGAAAATTTTGGTTTCACTGCGTTTTTTGTTTCAATCTACTTCGAAATGCGATTTCTGAATTCCGAACCCTGGTTCAGACTAGAACCATTTAATTCCCTATATAAGGGGATGTTTTCAAGCGAGTGGACACAGTTAAATTTTGAATGTGATAGCGTAAAAGTAAGCAGTAAAAGTGTATCCGGAATTGAATTTTAGATTGCATACTATTGAGATTGAAGAATAATAAAAACGATTTGAACTGAAATAAAGTGTGTTTATTCTGAATAGTAAATACGTAGAAGTTATTATTTAAAGGAAATAAGTTTTATTATCGAACCTAGGTATAACATTACATTGGTGTCAGAAAAGTGGAATAAAACTTATTTCATCTGTGCATTCAGATATTTATGGTGAAAAGTGTTTGAAAAATAATAATAAGAACAGTGATAGTGTTTTTGCTATTATTACGAAGTGTTTTGTGCAAAAAGAGACAATGGGTAAGATAGTGAATGAATTGAATTGTGTTGAATTAAAAGCAGAACTATACAAAAGAGGCCTTCCTACTGCTGGAACGAAAAATGACCTCATTATTCGTCTGCAAGAAGAGTTAAGACAACACGGAGAAAACCTAGACACGTTTCTCTTTGAGATTGAAATGGCCGAAGAACAAGTAAGTCCTAGCTTAGACATAAGTAATATGATGACTATGTTGCTTGCTCAGTTTGAAGAGCAAAGAAAAGAACAAAAGAATTTGCGCGAAGAACAACGCAACGAGCAAAAGAATGAACAACAGAATCTTCTCGAAAGATTTGATGAACAACGCAACCAACAAAAGAATGAACAAAAGAATCTTCTCGATAGATTTGAAGAACAACGTAACGAGCAAAAGAATCTTCTCGAAAAACAAGAAAACAATATGCTGGGAAGATTCCAAGAACAGAAAAATCTCCTGGAAGGTAAGCTAGATGCATTCCAGAACAAATTTATTGCTCTTGACGAACGTGTCGAAAAACAATTTCTAACAGTAGACGCAAAGCTCGAGAAAGTTCAAGAAGACCAAATTCAGAGCATTACAAATGAATTGGATAAAGTAAGAAAAATGAAGGTTCGAGAAAGTTCTGGCAACTTTCCAAAGCGAAAGGAAATGCATCCACCAACCTTTGATGGACAAACTTCTTGGTCGATTTACAAGAAGCAGTTTGAGGCAGCCGCAGCTATAAATGGCTGGGATGACGAAGACAAATATATAGCTCTGACGCTTGCCCTTAGAGGATCTGCTGCTGAACTATTGCAAACCATACCAGCAGACAAGAATGGCAACTTCAGTGCTCTTGTTCAGGCTATCGACAAACGTTTTGGAGATGGCCATATGCAAGAAGTTTTCCGCGTCCAACTCAATACTAGAACTCAGAAAAGAGGAGAGAGTCTGCAGCAATTGCAAGCAGATATCGAAAGGCTTGCCCATTTGGCATATCCAACTGCAGGAGACGAAATTACAAGTCAATTAGCAACAGAAGCCTTTGTCCGTGCTGTATCCGACATCAACCTACAGCGAGCAATTCGAACTGCTGGAAAACGGACGCTTCCGGAGGCATTAGCATTCGCTTTGACTATGGAAGCAGCAGAACAGGCTTCTCAAGGAGTTCATCGAGTAACAGAAGTGGAAGTTGGAGAATGCTCATGTCAAAGAGTTGCATTCCAAAGAAACCAGAGAGATGGACCTGCTCGTTGCTGGAACTGTAACAAGACCGGACACCTCCAGCGCCAGTGCAGACTGCCACCGAGAAGAGCTGCATGTCAACACTGTGGGAGCAGAAATAATACTCGAGAACGACAACAGTGGTGTTCGACATGTGTCTCAGTTGGGAAACGAGTAAGAACGAACTTCGATTCGCAGAAGCTGGATTCTGATATCAATGGCCTCAGAACCACCATCCAAGTCTCGCAAGCTAAAAGAGATAACAAAAGTCTGACAGTGGAGGCGTTCTTAAACAACAAGAAACACGTGGCTACAATTGACACTGGTGCCACTGCCTCTATTGTACTAAGAGATTTGGTCAAGACCACATGGTTGCATAACACCAATAGCTATCGTCTGAAAATGGCAACTGGAGAAGCAGCAAAAGTGTATGGAGAAGTTCGTCTTCTTATCCGCTTGGCAAAGCTGGAGTTTACACACGTGTTTCTGGTAGCAGACATATGTGACGAGTGCATCATTGGAATTGATTTTATGAAAGAGCATGGAGTAATCCTGGATTTCGGTAAGCAAGTTCTTAAGTACCAAAATGTAGACATTTCAATGGTTTACGGAGACGAAAAAACATCAACACTAAGAACTGCCATCAAAGAAAGCATGTGCTTGGCTCCTTCTTCAGCAGAGTTGGGTTCAACAAAAATAAACGTTTGGGTATTCATCGAAACCTTATGGCGGAACCAGACACCGAGACTCTTGTGGCACCAAAGAACAACCTGGTGCCTGTACGGACATTGAACATTAAACCAGACAAAAGTAAGGTCAAGAAAGCAAAAGTAATTGGGCCATGTCCATCTGCGCCCGCTATATCAAAGGTCGAATATGTGGATAACCTTAAAGAAAGACTTAATGACATTCACCAAAGAACAAGGACAAACATAAAAACATGCAGTGACCGGATGAAAACACGATATGACGCACGAGCAACATCAACAGGATTTCAAGAAGGAGACCTTGTGTGGTTTTATAATCCCCATCGACAAAAGGTGCTGTCACCAAAACTTCAACAAAACTGGGAAGGACCTTACACTGTTGTGAAAAGAATTAATGATGTGGTTTACCGTATACGGAGAGGGGTGAGAGGCAAATTAAAAGTAGTTCATTGTGACCGTTTATATCGTTATAATGGTGAAAGTAGTGATGGAATTGTTCGGGACGATCAATCCTAAGAGGGAGGCAATGTAACGATTTAATAATTACTCAACTACTTTGAATTTGAAACAAAAGGGAAATCCTCTAACTGTTCCCAGCGCCATCTGTTTGAAAAGCTAGACACCATACCTTCAGCATTCAGCAGAATATCGGTTCCAGTCAACGATTGGAAAGGAAATTGCTAGAAGGCGATGCTCGAATATTCTAGTTTGTACTAGTTCAGACTAGAACCATTTAATTCCCTATATAAGGGGATGTTTTCAAGCGAGTGGACACAGTTTAATTTTGAATGTGATAGCGTAAAAGTAAGCAGTAAAAGTGTATCCGGAAGTGAATTTTAGATTGCATACTGTTGAGATTGAAGAATAATAAAAACGATTTGAACTGAAATAAAGTGTGTTTATTCTGAATAGTAAATACGTGGAAGTTATTATTTAAAGGAAATAAGTTTTATTATCGAACCTAGGTAGAACATTGCAGTATATAGAAACTATAGTACTATCATGGGACGAATTTTGTAGTATTGCATACATCCTGTGACGGCGCTACAGTCGCCAGCAATTCCACGTTAAGATGTTGGTAAGGTGAAGGGTAGGGTCTTTGTATATAGAAACTATAGTACTATCATAGCGGGGAGCGACAGTAGCGACATCTGCAGCACTTACGCAATACTTCGGTTTTGCAGAATAGGTATATAGCAATAGACATAGCCACGGATATTTCAAAATGAAATAAAGATAATGAAGAATTAAGATAAGGGATGAAGAAAGGAAACAATTTTGTATGTTTTGTTTATATTTTTCAATTTTTGTCATTCTGTCATGGTTAGGGAAAAGAAATTGTATTTTTTGTCGCGAATTTGGTTTTCTTAAAAAAGGAATTGTGAGAAGGAATAGCGCACAGGTATAGTTAGGTATATGTGTAGTTATTGTTATATTTTTGTAGGTATTTTTAATTTTCAAATCGTTACCTCTTCTTTGGATGTTGTTGTTGTATGTTGGTTGGATTTGGTGTGTTGTATAGGTAAATTTTTTGTTTTAATTTTTTTCCTTACGAATTCCAAGTTTCAACGATATATTAGTTATAGGTATATTTATGTTCGCTGACCTGTATTAGTTTTTATGTCACGTCTTAAATAACCTAGGTAGGTACCTATATCTGTTATCTTATTAACAGATTATTGGAATGCATTTTTTTTCAAAAAAATAATAATTCAAGTCATCAGCTTTATTTTTGCTGCAAAATAAGAAACATTTTTAATTTCAATAAAATATTTAACCGGCGCATAAAAATGGTTCTCGTAACCACAGTAAGTAAGTGGCTGTTTTCTCAACAGGTTTTATTTGAGATATACCTAGGTACATATGTAGGTATGTACCTATCCACCTACCTATCTCCTCAAGCAACTTTTGGATTCGTACAAAGAAATCGAACTTGAGATTTTGATCAAACATGACATTGCGATGATATAGGGAAGACCAAAAAAAATGGGTCTCGCAAAACTTCCGTCTGCCCGTTTGATCGGCTACAGCCAGGGTTGCCAGTTTAGGGGTTTTCCCCCTAGATTTAGGGGCTTTTTTTTGTCGTTGGGGGTTATCTGGTGGGACGTGTTGTTTGGGGGGAAATCTGGGGGGAATAGTTCAGAGCTAAAAGGTTGAGAAATCGTATAGGTATTTAACCAGCTGACAGTATTCCACGAGTTAGATATTCCTTACATTCTGGGTGTCAGATTTTTAAACCAGCAGAAGAAATGCTGAAAACTTGCACAAGTGAGAAAATGTATCAAACCAACGCGACAGCCAAAACGAAGATGACGAAGTATTAGAACTTTTTTAAAGAAGTGCAAACAAAAATTTTAATTCCTCTATATTTTTATTTTCATAATAATTTCTGGTGAGTTAAACCAGAGTGAACTAACTCTAGAACTAAATTAACCCACAGTGAACTGAGGAAGCCATTTTTCAGTGCGAATGTACGCAAAATGACTAAACAAACTCTTTGCATAAAACATCAAAACCACCTTTTCAGTTAATCCTAATTTAAATCACCAAATATAATGATTTAACTCGGGCTAAACTTTAATCGCTCACTGAAAAACTGGACCTGGACTGGATTAAAGTTCTATATAAGCAATTTGGAACTTTTTAATCAATTATCAACCTCCCTTATGCTTAACAATATCTAAGCAATATAGCTTATAATTAACGCTCAAATAAAAAACGAGTTAACAGATGTCCTCATGAACGCAGGAATTGACCTCCGTAAGTGGTTAATGGCCCGATTAAGTGTCGATTAGGATTAGCAAATTTATGTACTTGGTATTTTAAATATTATTCATTATTTTTTTCCAGTTTTCATCAGTCAAAACTTACATACATTTATTATTTCGAAAAAATTCGTCACGTTAAGTTTTTTTACTGGAAGGATTTAATTTGCGGATGATTTGAATGTAAATAATCAAAACTTTACTCAGAAATTGTGAAGAAAACCCTAAACAAATTTTCTATTATTACATAGTACCTTTTTTACAAATGTTTTTTTTATTTCAGCTGTGTGAATTAAATTAATTTTTAAATTGAAAACAAATTTAAGAGCTGTGAATAAAAATATAAAGTTGAAAAAAAAATGTATGGGTTTTTGTTGATAAAATGTGGTAATCTGGGGGTTTGTAAATTTTTCTGGGGAGAAATTTTTTTTAATCTGACAACACTGGCTACAGCCTAAACGAAAGGTTCGATACAATTTTTTTAAGGGACTATAAAAGAACATTTTTGGGCCAAAAAGGAAAATCTTTATTTTCTCAAAATTGGCCCACAGATTAATACAAAAAATTAGTAAAATTTAGGTCACAGGTATGCACTGCTTTTTGGTTAAAAAATGGATCCAAAAAATATCAACTCCCAAAGTACCACTTTTTTATTTTCACTTTTATCGAAAACAGTTCAAACGATTTTGATCAATTTTTTATGAAGAATAATTTATATTTCTTCAATAATACCTATTGTGTTCCGAATTTTTTAAAAACATGTTTTGGATTTTTGAAAACTGAATAAAATAATCTAACAGATTTTAAGCAAAATTAGTTTTTGTAGGGTTCATTTTTGACTTTTTGGGCTATTTGAAACTTGTTTTCCCCGAAATTTTCAAAAGTAAAACAAATCGAAATTTCTACTCACTAAACAATTATTTTCGTTTAAATTGTTTTTTGGTACTACACACATTCATACATATATAGCAAGCCATGTATTAGTAAAAAAATCGATATCGAGATTTTGTTCAAACGTGTAATTTTCTTGAAAACTAAATATTTTAAAAACAACTCGGTCGATTTTTATTTTAGGTACCTACTTGGAAACAACGATTTTGGTTTTTAAACATTAACTGAACCACTTGTTTTCGACTCTAATGGACTCTGCATACCTAAGTTAACTTCAATATCTGTGGTGTTTGGTATAAACATGATAACTCCAAAAATTGATTTTTTCTGTTTGGACTGCCAATATGTTTCTTTTTGGCTATATTTTCATTCTATATTAAAATAGAAATAACTGTAATTATTTGGTGTTTTTAACTTTGAATTTTGTTTTAGGTATAAACCTTAACTACGAAGAATAAACTTTTTCTTTCATTTCAAAAATTAAATTAAGGATAATGTGTTCTTAACATTAAATTCTATTATTTGTTTTTATAAACTTAAATTACGAAGAATAAGTTTTTTGTATTAATTTAATATAAGATAATGTGTTCTTAACTTTGAATTACGTTATTTGTCTTATAAACTTAAATAAAAATCGAGAAGTAAAAAAGTAAAATTCTATTTCTGTGATAACTGCCAAATTTTCTCATATTTTTTGTCTTTTACATTTGGTATTAACATGATAACTGCCACAAAATCCTAGAACCGAGCTTTTTTCAAAAGAAAATTTAATTTACATTTGAAGTGCAGATTCATATATGCATAAACTAATACCAATAATTCCATTATTTCCAAACACTTTTTTACAATTGTTGAATGAACATTCAAATGCGTTTTGTGCAAAACTAAAAATATGGAGTTATCATATTTATACCAAACACCACAGATATAATTTAGCTTAAATGAAATTATAATATTCACTTAACTTCAATTAAAAGTATAATACTACCTTCCTAAGTAAGTGGCTGGAAGATCTTATTTTTCTCAACAGGTTTTATTTGAGATATACCTAGGTACATATGTAGGTATGTACCTATCCACCTACCTATCTCCTCAAGCAACTTTTGGATTCGTACAAAGAAATCGAACTTGAGATTTTGATCAAACATGACATTGCGATGATATAGGGAAGACCAAAAAAAATGGGTCTCGCAAAACTTGCGTCTGCCCGTTTGATCGGCTACAGCCAGGGTTGCCAGATTAGGGGCTTTTTTTTGTCGTTGGGGGGTTATCTGGTGGGACGTGATGTTTGGGGGGAAATCTGGGGGGAATAGTTCAGAGCTAAAAGGTTGAGAAATCGTATAGGTATTTAACCAGCTGACAGTATTCCACGAGTAAGATATTCCTTACATTCTGGGTGTCAGATTTTTAAACCAGCAGAAGAAATGCTGAAAACTTTCACAAGTGAGAAAATGTATCAAACCAACGCGACAGCCAAAACGAAAATGACGAAGTATTAGAACTTTTTTAAAGAAGTGCAAAAAAAAATTTTAATTCCTCTATATTTTTATTTTCATAATAATTTCTGGTGAGTTAAACCAGAGTGAACTAACTCTAGAACTAAATTAACCCACAGTGAACTGAGGAAGCCATTTTTCAGTGCGAATGTACGCAAAATGACTAAACAAACTCTTTGCATAAAACATCAAAACCACCTTTTCAGTTAATCCTAATTTAAATCACCAAATATAATGATTTAACTCGGGCTAAACTTTAATCGCTCACTGAAAAACTGGACCTGGACTGGATTAAAGTTCTATATAAGCAATTTGGAACTTTTTAATCAATTATCAACCTCCCTTATGTTTAACAATATCTAAACAATATAGCTTATAATTAACGCTCAAATAAAAAACGAGTTAACAGATGTCCTCATGAACGCAGGAATTGACCTCCGTAAGTGGTTAATGGCCCGATTAAGTGTCGATTAGGATTAGCAAATTTATGTACTTGGTATTTTAAATATTATTCATTATTTTTTTCCAGTTTTCATCAGTCAAAACTTACATACATTTATTATTTCGAAAAAATTCGTCACGTTAAGTTTTTTTACTGGAAGGATTTAATTTGCGGATGATTTGAATGTAAATAATCAAAACTTTACTCAGAAATTGTGAAGAAAACCCTAAACAAATTTTCTTTTATTACATAGTACCTTTTTTACAAATGTTTTTTTTATTGCAGCTGTGTGAATTAAATTAATTTTTAAATTGAAAACAAATTTAAGAGCTGTGAATAAAAATATAAAGTTGAAAAAAAAATGTATGGGTTTTTGTTGATAAAATGTGGTAATCTGGGGGGTTTGTAAATTTTTCTGGGGAGAAATTTTTTTTAATCTGACAACACTGGCTACAGCCTAAACGAAAGGTTCGATACAATTTTTTTAAGGGACTATAAAAGAACATTTTTGGGCCAAAAAGGAAAATCTTTATTTTCTCAAAATTGGCCCACAGATTAATACAAAAAATATGTGAGTGCCGGGACTCACGGTTAAATATGTGTAAACATCAACGTTTGTCCAAGTGCCTAATTTTTGTTACTGAACATCATCAAAAGAAACATTTTGAATAATTAACACTACATTAACTATCTGTAGGCAGTGCTTAAAAAGCTTATTGTTGAAAGAACGGCAGCGAAATACCCAGTGGGGGAACCGCTGTAACGAAATTTCGAAGCACTAAAAGCCTGGTGGTGAAGTGTCCAACGAACGGTGAAGGTTCGGTACTGAAAGGTCCTGCTTCGTAGTTCACTCTCAACTTTAAGATGACTTCACATTACACATGGTTATTGTTTATGGTAATCAGTCTCTGAGCATCGACAAACAACAACTAAAATCGTGGTTTCAATTAAATGACACCGTACCCAAATTCCAAGGGAACTTAATGGTTTGACTGACAGGGGCCGAATTAAAATATCCAGTTAGAACTGTCAACGAACTTGCAACCCTTATGAAACTCCATCTTTCCATGGAGTAAAACTTACAAAAAGTGCAGTCTTAATTTTATACTGAACGAACCTCAAATGAATGTCACTATGTCACTATTTAGAATATTTAGTTGCAGTTGTTGTCAGTGGAAATCACTAAAATCGCAGTTTCAATCGATTGACACTATCAATCGCCTATGGAATTGGACGCTGTGATTTTTAATGAATGTTAACTTTGTGCAAGTACAAAGGTAGCCGATAACTCTGCAATTTGTTCAACCTCAGCTATTTTGTATATCCCAGCCACCTACGTCCCTCGCCTACGTGCCTAAAATTTGCAAAAAGAAATTGCATCGTTTAAAAGCAGTATAATGTAAACGTAGAAGTTAAGTTCAGATTTGTATCACTGAACGCGCCCGATATCCTACCATACCTACAGCCATTGACCTACCATACCTACAGTCAATTGTCAATCCCTACAGCTGACTATTATTATTTTTGTTTTGATTTTGTTTTCTTTTTAATTACTAGTGTCGCGTCCATTTTGTTCGGGGAATAATTAAAAATTAAAGAAAAAAATATAAAAATATAAGTGTTAAAATGATAAAATCGTCGGTCGCGCTAAAAACAATTTGCTTTCGTCGTTGGCAAAACAATATAAATACGTGGTCGCGATAAAGTATAATCTAATTGTTGCGTTAAACGGTCGGGGCTAAGCATATTTTGTAACGTAACGTGCTACAATGTAAAGTGCACGACGTAACGTTGCACACGAACGTTGACGTTTTTTTTTCACTCTACCGCCAGCATAGATGTTTACACATCAAAAATTAGTAAAATTTAGGTCACAGGTATGCACTGCCTTTTGGTTAAAAATGGATCCAAAAAATGTCAACTCCCAAAGTACCACTTTTTTATTTTCACTTTTATCGAAAACAGTTCAAACGATTTTGATCAATTTTTCTATGAAGAATAATTTATATTTCTTCAATAATACCTATTGTGTTCCGAATTTTTTAAAAACATGTTTTGGATTTTTGAAAACTGAATAAAATAATCTAACAGATTTTAAGCAAAATTAGTTTTTGTAGGGTTCATTTTGACTTTTTGGGCTATGTGAAACTTGTTTTCCCCGAAATTTTCAATTTTCAAAAGTAAAACAAGTCGAAATTTCTACTCACTAAACAATTATTTTCGTTTAAATTGTTTTTTGGTACTACACACATTCATACATATATAGCAAGCCATGTATTAGTAAAAAAAATCGATATCGAGATTTAAGTGTCGATTAGGATTAGCAAATTTATGTACTTGGTATTTTAAATATTATTCATTATTTTTTTCCAGTTTTCATCAGTCAAAACTTATGTACATACATTTATTATTTCGAAAAAATTCGTCACGTTAAGTTTTTTTACTGGAAGGATTGAATTTGCGGATGATTTGAATGTAAATAATCAAAACTTTACCCAGAAATTGTGAAGAAAACCCTAAACAAATTTTCTTTTATTACATAGTACCTTTTTTACAAATGTTTTTTTTATTGCAGCTGTGTGAATTAAATTAATTTTTAAATTGAAAACAAATTTAAGAGCTGTGAATAAAAATATAAAGTTGAAAAAAAAATGTATGGGTTTTTGTTGATAAAATGTGGTAATCTGGGGGTTTGTAAATTTTTCTGGGGAGAAATTTTTTTTAATCTGACAACACTGGCTACAGCCTAAACGAAAGGTTCGATACAATTTTTTTAAGGGACTATAAAAGAACATTTTTGGGCCAAAAAGGAAAATCTTTATTTTCTCAAAATTGGCCCACAGATTAATACAAAAAATTAGTAAAATTTAGGTCACAGGTATGCACTGCCTTTTGGTTAAAAAATGGATCCAAAAAATATCAACTCCCAAAGTACCACTTTTTTATTTTCACTTTTATCGAAAACAGTTCAAACGATTTTGATCAATTTTTTATGAAGAATAATTTATATTTCTTCAATAATACCTATTGTGTTCCGAATTTTTTAAAAACATGTTTTGGATTTTTGAAAACTGAATAAAATATTCTAACAGATTTTAAGCAAAATTAGTTTTTGTAGGGTTCATTTTTGACTTTTTGGGCTATTTGAAACTTGTTTTCCCCGAAATTTTCAATTTTCAAAAGGAAAACAAGTCGAAATTTCTACTCACTAAACAATTATTTTCGTTTAAATTGTTTTTTGGTACTACACACATTCATACATATATAGCAAGCCATGTATTAGTAAAAAAATCGATATTGAGATTTTGTTCAAACGTGTAATTTTCTTGAAAACTAAATATTTTAAAAACAACTCGGTCGATTTTTATTTTAGGTACCTACTTGGAAACAACGATTTTGGTTTTTAAACATTAACTGAACCACTTGTTTTCGACTCTAATGGACTCTGCATACCTAAGTTAACTTCAATATCTGTGGTGTTTGGTATAAACATGATAACTCCAAAAATTGATTTTTTCTGTTTGGACTGCCAATATGTTTCTTTTTGGCTATATTTTCATTCTATATTAAAATAGAAATAACTGTAATTATTTGGTGTTTTTAACTTTGAATTTTGTTTTAGGTATAAACCTTAACTACGAAGAATAAACTTTTTCTTTCATTTCAAAAATTAAATTAAGGATAATGTGTTCTTAACATTAAATTCTATTATTTGTTTTTATAAACTTAAATTACGAAGAATAAGTTTTTTGTATTAATTTAATATAAGATAATGTGTTCTTAAATTTGAATTACGTTATTTGTCTTATAAACTTAAATAAAAATCGAGAAGTAAAAAAGTAAAATTCTATTTCTGTGATAACTGCCAAATTTTCTCATATTTTTTGTCTTTTACATTTGGTATTAACATGATAACTGCCACAAAATCCTAGAACCGAGCTTTTTTCAAAAGAAAATTTAATTTACATTTGAAGTGCAGATTCATATATGCATAAACTAATACCAATAATTCCATTATTTCCAAACACTTTTTTACAATTGTTGAATGAACATTCAAATGCGTTTTGTGCAAAACTAAAAATATGGAGTTATCATATTTATACCAAACACCACAGATATAATTTAGCTTAAATGAAATTATAATATTCACTTAACTTCAATCAAAAGTATAATACTACCTTCCTACCTACCTACCTAGTCCACAAAAAAAATCAATAACTACTACCTATATTATGTAGGTAGGTTAGGTACCTACCTAGGTAGGTATATTGTTTTTATTTGTTTTCTTATAGGTACCTACCTACCTAGTTAACTATTAAAGCGAAGTTCGACCATTGGCTAAACTGAACTTTGCCGACGGCAAATGGTTTTTCATGAAAATTTCAGGTCCTATACCTACCCTCAAAAATCAAAAATCAAATATTTACCTACCTACCCACCAACCGAAGAGCAAAAAACAATATCCGTAATGCCTATAGGACAGTAAACTACCTTCTTTCTATATGATCAAGCAATAGAAACAAAAAACTCTTTTCGTACATTCAAAACGAATAAAAATAAACTTTGTATAACTTCAAGGCAGACGAGACAAATATTTTTTTCATTTTCCTTTCCTTATCATGCTCTCTGCCATGTCTTAAACAGCTGATTCTCTCTCTCTTACGAGTCTTCTTCATTCCTTACCCTACCTTTGTATATAGAAACTATAGTACTATCATGGGGACGAATTTTGTATTTTCTTTGCTCAGGATTGAAAATTGTAAACAAATTTCAAAACAAAACAAAATATTGAAGCCTCATTTTCATGGATACCGATACAAAAGGGAACAATTAAATTTATAAATATCCCTTTGAAAATTGGTGTGTGTTCACAAAAAACCTCACATCATCTGTTTCGTTTCTCCTTTCCACTGCAGCCTTGCCGCTGCGCTTTTAGTTCTGGAGTGTCACCTTCTATGGTGAAAGCTTTAGGTGCATAATCTACCTTTGCACTTGACTAAATAATTTTTGTTTGTATATGCGATAGATGTTTCCGAGCAGCTATTGTGATCGCACCTTGCCATGGTATGAACCAAAATAAAAATAAAAAAAAACAGCTGTGTAGGATTGGTAAAGTTGAGATGTAGGAAGCCAAGTTTCCCGTATGTAATGCAGTAGTGGTAAAAAGCTTTATATAAATAAATTGGCATGCAAAGAGAAACAATACGTTTTGGCGAGTAATATCAACTATGCTACCGGCAGAACATATTGTAACGATTTAATAATTACCCAACTACTTTGAATTTGAAACAAAAGGGAAATCCTCTAACTGTTCCCAGCGCCATCTGTTTGAAAAGCTAGACACCATACCTTCAGCATTTAGCATTCAGCATTCAGCAGAATATCGGTTCCAGTCAACGATTGGAAAGGAAATTGCTAGAAGGCGATGCTCGAATATTCAAGTTTGTACTAGTTCAGACTAGAACCATTTAATTCCCTATATAAGGGGATGTTTTCAAGCGAGTGGACACAGTTTAATTTTGAATGTGATAGCGTAAAAGTAAGCAGTAAAAGTGTATCCGGAAGTGAATTTTAGATTGCATACTATTGAGATTGAAGAATAATAAAAACGATTTGAACTGAAATAAAGTGTGTTTATTCTGAATAGTAAATACGTGGAAGTTATTATTTAAAGGAAATAAGTTTTATTAACGAACCTAGGTAGAACATTACAGTATATAGAACCTATAGTACTATCATGGGGACGAATTTTGTAGTATTGCATACAGCCTGTGACGGCGCTACAGTCGCCAGCAATTCCACGTTAAGATGTTGGTAAGGTGAAGGGTAGGGTCTTTGTATATAGAAACTATAGTACTATCATAGCGGGGAGCGACAGTAGCGACATCTGCAGCACTTACGCAATACTTCGGTTTTGCAGAATAGGTATAAAGCAATAGACATAGCCACGGATATTTCAAAATGAAATAAAGATAATGAAGAATTAAGATAAGGGATGAAGAAAGGAAACAATTTTGTATGTTTTGTTTATATTTTTCAATTTTTGTCATTCTGTCATGGTTAGGGAAAAGAAATTGTATTTTCTGTCGCGAATTTGGTTTTCTTAAAAAAGGAATTGTGAGAAGGAATAGCGCACAGGTATAGTTAGGTATATGTGTAGTTATTGTTATATTTTTGTAGGTATTTTTGATTTTCAGATCGTTACCTCTTCTTTGGATGTTGTTGTTGTATGTTGGTTGGATTTGGTGTGTTGTATAGGTAAATTTTTTGTTTTAATTTTTTTCTTTACGAATTCCAAGTTTCAACGATATATTAGTTATAGGTATATTTATGTTCGCTGACCTATATTAGTTTTTATGTCACGTCTTACGTTATAACCTAGGTAGGTACCTATATCTGTTATCTTATTAACAGATTATTGGAATGCATTTTTTTCAAAAAAATAATAATTCAAGTCATCAGCTTTATTTTTGCTACAAAATAAGAAACATTTTTAATTTCAATAAAATATTTAACCGGCGCATAAAAATGGTTCTCGTAACCACAGTAAGTAAGTGGCTGGAAGATCTTATTTTTCTCAACAGGTTTTATTTGAGATATACCTAGGTACATATGTAGGTATGTACCTATCCACCTACCTATCTCCTCAAGCAACTTTTGGATTCGTACAAAGAAATCGAACTTGAGATTTTGATCAAACATGACATTGCGATGATATAGGGAAGACCAAAAAAAATGGGTCTCGCAAAACTTGCGTCTGCCCGTTTGATCGGCTACAGCCAGGGTTGCCAGTTTAGGGGTTTTCCCCCTAGATATAGGGGCTTTTTTTTGTCGTTGGGGGGTTATCTGGTGGGACGTGATGTTTGGGGGGAAATCTGGGGGGAATAGTTCAGAGCTAAAAGGTTGAGAAATCGTATAGGTATTTAACCAGCTGACAGTATTCCACGAGTAAGATATTCCTTACATTCTGGGTGTCAGATTTTTAAACCAGCAGAAGAAATGCTGAAAACTTTCACAAGTGAGAAAATGTATCAAACCAACGCGACAGCCAAAACGAAGATGACGAAGTATTAGAACTTTTTTAAAGAAGTGCAAAAAAAAATTTTAATTCCTCTATATTTTTATTTTCATAATAATTTCTGGTGAGTTAAACCAGAGTGAAATAACTCTAGAACTAAATTAACCCACAGTGAACTGAGGAAGCCATTTTTCAGTGCGAATGTACGCAAAATGACTAAACAAACTCTTTGCATAAAACATCAAAACCACCTGTTCAGTTAATCCTTATTTAAATCACCAAATATAATGATTTAACTCGGGCTAAACTTTAATCGCTCACTGAAAAACTGGACCTGGACTGGATTAAAGTTCTATATAAGCAATTTGGAACTTTTTAATCAATTATCAACCTCCCTTATGTTTAACAATATCTAAACAATATAGCTTATAATTAACGCTCAAATAAAAAACGAGTTAACAGATGTCCTCATGAACGCAGGAATTGACCTCCGTAAGTGGTTAATGGCCCGATTAAGTGTCGATTAGGATTAGCAAATTTATGTACTTGGTATTTTAAATATTATTCATTATTTTTTTCCAGTTTTCATCAGTCAAAACTTACATACATTTATTATTTCGAAAAAATTCGTCACGTTAAGTTTTTTTACTGGAAGGATTTAATTTGCGGATGATTTGAATGTAAATAATCAAAACTTTACTCAGAAATTGTGAAGAAAACCCTAAACAAATTTTCTTTTATTACATAGTACCTTTTTTACAAATGTTTTTTTTATTGCAGCTGTGTGAATTAAATTAATTTTTAAATTGAAAACAAATTTAAGAGCTGTGAATAAAAATATAAAGTTGAAAAAAAAATGTATGGGTTTTTGTTGATAAAATGTGGTAATCTGGGGGGTTTGTAAATTTTTCTGGGGAGAAATTTTTTTTAATCTGACAACACTGGCTACAGCCTAAACGAAAGGTTCGATACAATTTTTTTAAGGGACTATAAAAGAACATTTTTGGGCCAAAAAGGAAAATCTTTATTTTCTCAAAATTGGCCCACAGATTAATACAAAAAATATGTGAGTGCCGGGACTCACGGTTAAATATGTGTAAACATCAACGTTTGTCCAAGTGCCTAATTTTTGTTACTGAACATCATCAAAAGAAACATTTTGAATAATTAACACTACATTAACTATCTGTAGGCAGTGCTTAAAAAGCTTATTGTTGAAAGAACGGCAGCGAAATACCCAGTGGGGGAACCGCTGTAACGAAATTTCGAAGCACTAAAAGCCTGGTGGTGAAGTGTCCAACGAACGGTGAAGGTTCGGTACTGAAAGGTCCTGCTTCGTAGTTCACTCTCAACTTTAAGATGACTTCACATTACACATGGTTATTGTTTATGGTAATCAGTCTCTGAGCATCGACAAACAACAACTAAAATCGTGGTTTCAATTAAATGACACCGTACCCAAATTCCAAGGGAACTTAATGGTTTGACTGACAGGGGCCGAATTAAAATATCCAGTTAGAACTGTCAACGAACTTGCAACCCTTATGAAACTCCATCTTTCCATGGAGTAAAACTTACAAAAAGTGCAGTCTTAATTTTATACTGAACGAACCTCAAATGAATGTCACTATGTCACTATTTAGAATATTTAGTTGCAGTTGTTGTCAGTGGAAATCACTAAAATCGCAGTTTCAATCGATTGACACTATCAATCGCCTATGGAATTGGACGCTGTGATTTTTAATGAATGTTAACTTTGTGCAAGTACAAAGGTAGCCGATAACTCTGCAATTTGTTCAACCTCAGCTATTTTGTATATCCCAGCCACCTACGTCCCTCGCCTACGTGCCTAAAATTTGCAAAAAGAAATTGCATCGTTTAAAAGCAGTATAATGTAAACGTAGAAGTTAAGTTCAGATTTGTATCACTGAACGCGCCCGATATCCTACCATACCTACAGCCATTGACCTACCATACCTACAGTCAATTGTCAATCCCTACAGCTGACTATTATTATTTTTGTTTTGATTTTGTTTTCTTTTTAATTACTAGTGTCGCGTCCATTTTGTTCGGGGAATAATTAAAAATTAAAGAAAAAAATATAAAAATATAAGTGTTAAAATGATAAAATCGTCGGTCGCGCTAAAAACAATTTGCTTTCGTCGTTGGCAAAACAATATAAATACGTGGTCGCGATAAAGTATAATCTAATTGTTGCGTTAAACGGTCGGGGCTAAGCATATTTTGTAACGTAACGTGCTACAATGTAAAGTGCACGACGTAACGTTGCACACGAACGTTGACGTTTTTTTTTCACTCTACCGCCAGCATAGATGTTTACACATCAAAAATTAGTAAAATTTAGGTCACAGGTATGCACTGCCTTTTGGTTAAAAATGGATCCAAAAAATGTCAACTCCCAAAGTACCACTTTTTTATTTTCACTTTTATCGAAAACAGTTCAAACGATTTTGATCAATTTTTCTATGAAGAATAATTTATATTTCTTCAATAATACCTATTGTGTTCCGAATTTTTTAAAAACATGTTTTGGATTTTTGAAAACTGAATAAAATAATCTAACAGATTTTAAGCAAAATTAGTTTTTGTAGGGTTCATTTTGACTTTTTGGGCTATGTGAAACTTGTTTTCCCCGAAATTTTCAATTTTCAAAAGTAAAACAAGTCGAAATTTCTACTCACTAAACAATTATTTTCGTTTAAATTGTTTTTTGGTACTACACACATTCATACATATATAGCAAGCCATGTATTAGTAAAAAAAATCGATATCGAGATTTAAGTGTCGATTAGGATTAGCAAATTTATGTACTTGGTATTTTAAATATTATTCATTATTTTTTTCCAGTTTTCATCAGTCAAAACTTATGTACATACATTTATTATTTCGAAAAAATTCGTCACGTTAAGTTTTTTTACTGGAAGGATTGAATTTGCGGATGATTTGAATGTAAATAATCAAAACTTTACCCAGAAATTGTGAAGAAAACCCTAAACAAATTTTCTTTTATTACATAGTACCTTTTTTACAAATGTTTTTTTTATTGCAGCTGTGTGAATTAAATTAATTTTTAAATTGAAAACAAATTTAAGAGCTGTGAATAAAAATATAAAGTTGAAAAAAAAATGTATGGGTTTTTGTTGATAAAATGTGGTAATCTGGGGGTTTGTAAATTTTTCTGGGGAGAAATTTTTTTTAATCTGACAACACTGGCTACAGCCTAAACGAAAGGTTCGATACAATTTTTTTAAGGGACTATAAAAGAACATTTTTGGGCCAAAAAGGAAAATCTTTATTTTCTCAAAATTGGCCCACAGATTAATACAAAAAATTAGTAAAAGTTAGGTCACAAGTATGCACTGCCTTTTGGTTAAAAAATGGATCCAAAAAATGTCAACTCCCAAAGTACCACTTTTTTATTTTCACTTTTATCGAAAACAGTTCAAACGATTTTGATCAATTTTTTATGAAGAATAATTTATATTTCTTCAATAATACCTATTGTGTTCCGAATTTTTTAAAAACATGTTTTGGATTTTTGAAAACTGAATAAAATAATCTAACAGATTTTAAGCAAAATTAGTTTTTGTAGGGTTCATTTTTGACTTTTTGGGCTATGTGAAACTTGTTTTCCCCGAAATTTTCAATTTTCAAAAGTAAAACAAGTCGAAATTTCTACTCACTAAACAATTATTTTCGTTTAAATTGTTTTTTGGTACTACACACATTCATACATATATAGCAAGCCATGTATTAGTAAAAAAAATCGATATCGAGATTTTGTTTAAACGTGTAATTTTTTTGAAAACTAAATATTTTAAAAACAACTCGGTCGATTTTTATTTTAGGTACCTACTTGGAAACAACGATTTTGGTTTTTAAACATTAACTGAACCACTTGTTTTCGACTCTAATGGACTCTGCATACCTAAGTTAACTTCAATATCTGTGGTGTTTGGTATAAACATGATAACTCCAAAAATTGATTTTTTCTGTTTGGACTGCCAATATGTTTCTTTTTGGCTATATTTTCATTCTATATTAAAATAGAAATAACTGTAATTATTTGGTGTTTTTAACTTTGAATTTTGTTTTAGGTATAAACCTTAACTACGAAGAATAAACTTTTTCTTTCATTTCAAAAATTAAATTAAGGATAATGTGTTCTTAACATTAAATTCTATTATTTGTTTTTATAAACTTAAATTACGAAGAATAAGTTTTTTGTATTAATTTAATATAAGATAATGTGTTCTTAACTTTGAATTACGTTATTTGTCTTATAAACTTAAATAAAAATCGAGAAGTAAAAAAGTAAAATTCTATTTCTGTGATAACTGCCAAATTTTCTCATATTTTTTGTCTTTTACATTTGGTATTAACATGATAACTGCCACAAAATCCTAGAACCGAGCTTTTTTCAAAAGAAAATTTAATTTACATTTGAAGTGCAGATTCATATATGCATAAACTAATACCAATAATTCCATTATTTCCAAACACTTTTTTACAATTGTTGAATGAACATTCAAATGCGTTTTGTGCAAAACTAAAAATATGGAGTTATCATATTTATACCAAACACCACAGATATAATTTAGCTTAAATGAAATTATAATATTCACTTAACTTCAATTAAAAGTATAATACTACCTTCCTACCTACCTACCTAGTCCACAAAAAAAATCAATAACTACTACCTATATTATGTAGGTAGGTTAGGTACCTACCTAGGTAGGTATATTGTTTTTATTTGTTTTCTTATAGGTACCTACCTTCCTAGTTAACTATTAAAGCGAAGTTCGATCATTGGCTAAACTGAACTTTGCCGACGGCAAATGGTTTTTCATGAAAATTTCAGGTCCTATACCTACCCTCAAAAATCAAAAATCAAATATTTACCTACCTACCCACCAACCGAAGAGCAAAAAACAATATCCGTAATGCCTATAGGACAGTAAACTACCTTCTTTCTATATGATCAAGCAATAGAAACAAAAAACTCTTTTCGTACATTCAAAACAAATAAAAATAAACTTTGTATAACTTCAAAGCAGACGAGACAAATATTTTTTTCATTTTCCTTTCCTTATCATGCTCTCTGCCATGTCTTAAACAGCTGATTCTCTCGCTCTTACGAGTCTTCTCATTCCTTACCCTACCTTTGTATATAGAAACTATAGTACTATCATGGGCACGAATTTTGTATTTTCTTTGCTCAGGATTGAAAATTGTAAACAAATTTCAAAACAAAACAAAATATTGAAGCCTCATTGTCATGGATACCGATACAAAAGGGAACAATTAAATTTATAAATATCCCTTTGAAAATTGGTGTGTGTACACAAAAAACCTCACATCATCTGTTTCGTTTCTCCTTTCCACCGCAGCCTTGCCGCTGCGCTTTTAGTTCTGGAGTGTCACCTTCTATGGTGAAAGCTTTAGGTGCATAATCTACCTTTGCACTTGACTAAATCATTTTGGTTTGTATATGCGATAGATGTTTCCGAGCAGCTATTGTGATCGCACCTTGCCATGGTATGAACCAAAATAAAAATAAAAATAAAAAAAAACAGCTGTGTAGGATTGGTAAAGTTGAGATGTAGGAAGCCAAGTTTCCCGTATGTAATGCAGTAGTGGTAAAAAGCTTTATATAAATAAATTGGCATGCAAAGAGAAACAATACGTTTAGGCGAGTAATATCAACTATGCTACCGGTAGAACATATTGTAACGATTTAATAATTACCCAACTACTTTGAATTTGAAACAAAAGGGAAATCCTCTAACTGTTCCCAGCGCCATCTGTTTGAAAAGCTAGACACCATACCTTCAGCATTTAGAATTCAGCATTCAGCAGAATATCGGTTCCAGTCAACGATTGGAAAGGAAATTGCTAGGAGGCGATGCTCGAATATTCTAGTTTGTACTAGTTCAGACTAGAACCATTTAATTCCCTATTTAAGGGGATGTTTTCAAGCGAGTGGACACAGTTTAATTTTGAATGTGATAGCGTAAAAGTAAGCAGTAAAAGTGTATCCGGAAGTGAATTTTAGATTGCATACTATTGAGATTGAAGAATAATAAAAACGATTTGAACTGAAATAAAGTGTGTTTATTCTGAATAGTAAATACGTGGAAGTTATTATTTAAAGGAAATAAGTTTTATTATCGAACTTAGGTAGAACATTACAATATACTAAAAATGACCCACCGGTGGATGAGACAGGTATGTCTACTAGTAGAGATAAGAAACAAAAAATTCACATTCGCTTAGAGAGTGATGTTTGTATTTTGCCGTCAGTGGCTTGATGGAAAAGATGTGTTCCAGGTTTACAGGTCAATCAGATAAGTTATGCTCATTCAAAATTCAAAAGGTGTAGGAGTCCGTGGAATATAGTTGAGATTGTATAAAAACAAAAGAGAATTTATTAGACTTTGGGTAGCAACCGTGTTTTGCTTGGCAGAACATAACGAAAGCAAAAAAAAAATCACTCATCAATAGAGATGAAACAGAAAATTTTTTCTAGCGAGGGGCTTTTGGTATGAAAGAGTAAAGCAGCACAGAAAACGACTCAGATTATATATTGACTTTTCATGCATTTATGCTTTAATACTTTTTTTTTTAGTCTATTTATTGTGATGATTACAATTTTTCAGATTGCGATTGTAAGAAAAAAATTGTTCAAAAGGGTTTTTACATCTTGAAACCATCGAGTTTCCTCTTATTACCACAAATCCAAATGTTACCAAATTAAAAGACAAAATTTCAATAAATATGACGGATAAAAATTCACACGCAAAGCTGCTCCGTGCTCTCTCACTCAACGTGTGAGTTATTTAATTTTTTATATTTTTTATTAACTGTATAAAAATTGCGCAAACTCTGGCAGACGGCTTATTAAAGTCATGCTCATATGATTTAAGAATTAATAGATTTTAGAAAAAATATGGTTGAAAAATAAATCAAATTCTCCATCTATTATGCAACTTCAGCATTTAACGGTCTCCCATAAATAAATCTAGCTATCTATAAAAATTATTATTATTTCGAAGCAAAAAAAATCCACATTATACCACAGAATATGATAAGTACATAAGAAGCACAAAATAATTTTTTTCCTGCCGCTCTTAAACTCGCATACATTTTGCATATGTTGTTTTCTATCCTTGTTTTTTCTTTAACCTTCATTACTATTCTCCTATCTCCATTTTTCTTCACAACTCTACGCGGGCAAGTACTTACTCGCCTTACCAGGTCCCGTTTGTTCCTTTTCATAATTTTACTATAGTTTGTAACGAAGCGTTACAATTTGTTCCCAGATACACCCGCTTTGTGATTTTAAATGTAATTGTAATAAATTCTTAATTTTCATATAAAATTAAACTTCCTCACTTTTCAGTTCACATTCACTTGTAACCAAAAACTTAAGATGAGGAATTAAAGAAATCACCGAATTGGTCTTTTAATCTCGTTCAAGTGGGTACCAAACTAGATAGAGTACAAAAACTAGAAGATCCGGTTGACAAAGGCCCATAACAGGGTTTTTTTTTGTAAATATATTTACTAGAGCCGTTAGGTTATTTAGATAGGCTTATAGCACTTTCCTGAGGCTATCTCTTCAAGGTTCCTTTGAACAAGGTTCCCTTTGAGGGTTGCGACCAGAACTTGCCTTAGTTTGCTCACTAGGGACAAGGTTTCCCTAAGAGGATTCCACCAGCACCTTCCTTAGGCTATCTCTTCAAGGTTCCCTTGGACAAGGTTCCCCTTGAGGGTTCTGACCAGAAATTTTCTTGGTTTGCTCACTACGAAAAAGGTTTCCCTAAGAGGATTCCGCCAGAACTTTCCTTTTGCTACCTCTTCAAGGTTCCTTTGGACAAGGTTCCCCTTGAGGGTTCCAACCAGAACTTTCCTTAGTTTGCTCACTAGGGACAAGGTTTCCCTAAGAGGATTCCACCAGCACCTTCCTTAGGCTATCTCTTCAAGGTTCCCTTGGACAAGGTTCCCCTTGAGGGTTCCGACCAGAAATTTTCTTGGTTTGCTCACTACGAAAAAGGTTTCCCTAAGAGGATTCCGTCAGAACTTTCCTTTTGCTACCTCTTCAAGGTTCCTTTGGACAAGGTTCCCCTTGAGGGTTCCAACCAGAACTTTCCTTAGTTTTCTCACTAGGCACAAGGTTTCTCTTTCTCCGACAGAATTTTCCTTAGGGTGCCTCTTCAAGGTTCGTTTGGACAAGGTTACCCTTGAGGGTTCTGACCTGACCTTTCCTCAGATTGCGTACTGGGGACAAAGTATACGTTATAACCTGTTATTGAAAATATATTAAGGAATTGTTAAAATCTGAGAAGTATATGAAATATGTACCATGTTAGTTATTGTAAGCGAATGAACATTATAAAGCATTCTAACCAAAATCTAAATATTTAAACAAAGTTGTTTTAGTTACAACACTTATAACTCAAGAACCGCTGCGCTGGACCAATTATAATTATCTTTGATTTGTTGGATTTGTCTCCGCCCCGAATAGCAGAATAACTATAAAATATCGGAAAAATTGACTTTGTAGGGTGAAATGGGGTAAAATGAAAACGACGTATGGGATTAAAAAAAATCTACCTGCGTTTAAAAAGGTTTTCTTAGGAAATGGCTTCAGAGATATTCTTTTTCAAATTTTATTATTTGTAATGTGAAATGGGGTACAAATAAAAAATGATTCGAGTCAAGAAATTCAATTCGTGTTTGAAAAGTTATTTTGAGTGGATGGCTTTAGAAAATTTTTTTTGCAAAAATTTGGTATTTAAACGGTGTAAAAACGAAAAGAGTAATTTGATTTCAAAAAATTTGTTTGTGTTGGAAAGGTTATTTTTAAAAATTTGATATGTAGGTATAGAGTGATATGGGAAACAAACAAACAAAATGTTTTTGATTACAAAAATTCTTTCTGCGTTGGGAAAGTAATAAAGGTTGGACTTAAATGATCATATTTTTACGACTTTCGCCATTCATACCGTGAAGTAGATTTTAACCCATAATGTATTCGATTACAAAAATTAGCTTAAATATATTAATTTTATGGACTAAAGGCCATTAAAAGCTATTTTGAATCAATAATTCAACAAGTCCAATTAAATAGTGCTAAGTCTTCTACTTGGCTGATGTATTTCAGTAGTATATAGAATTTGTATTATAAAACCTTCATATAGAAACAAAGCCTGGCCCTGGGCAAAAATTTCCAGCTTAATGATTAAGAATTTTAATCTTGTTAGATATAGTTTGTTGCGGTTAAACTTACCACAACAAGTTTCATCAGCCTATTCTTTTCCTTTATCCATTTTTAGCCTTCCTTTTTCGTTGCGGCTCCAAAATGCCGGTAGAGTACAGTTGAAACCTGGTTTCCATCAGCCAGAGTCCTGCTCTTTAGGTATCTTGGAAAAGCAACACAAATAGGTTCTCGTAGTTTAAGTTGTGTGACAGGCGGTCCACAAAATAATTTGGTGGGTGACAGATTGTCAGATACACAATTAATCGTGTGACAGATGGTCCACGAAATCATCGAGTGTGCGACAGATGGTCCACGAGAGGATAAAACATGATGGATCTGATCCATGTTCAACGACATGTGTGACACCTGGTTCACACCATCCTAAATTTAGTATGGCTTAATGCCCAACCTAAAGTGTCTGAACACGGAAGGAAAATCACTTTGCGACGTGTTTCCCTTCCCCTTGTAAAATCTGCGCGAAAAACTACGGGTTTTACTTATTTTAACTTTCGCGAAAGGCAGTGAATCCTGTCTCCTTATTTTAGTTGGAAAAGGGTGGTGATCCCATCTGACAAAATGTTTTCCTCCAACTTCGTAGTCTGGGCCGGTTTGGGCTGGGGGCTTTGTTCGTAGTTTTAAATAATTTTTCGCTTATCTTTTAGCTATAGGAATTGACGGGTGGGGACTGAACTTGTCCATTGAGCTACTTTTAGAAAGAGATCGCATGCGTGGCTCGATTCGACAACAGCGCACACTTCAGCTAAATGGCGGAGTGCTGCAGTTAGACTGTGACCGACGTTAGACTGTGATGGACAAGCGATCTGAAAGAGATAGCAATATATGGAATGGATGGCATGGACGAGCTAAGTCCGCCATTTTTGACTGACTTTGAAAAAGGTTACGAAAGCGGCTAGTTCAGAAGATTTTAAGCGAAAAATTATTTTCGATTTTTTTTTTGTAAACAGAAAATTGTATTACGAAGAATCCCAATTTGGGAATCAATAAGATTAGAAAAATAGAGGAGCTATTTTTCGGTGTTATTAGTTGGAGAGGAAAACTTTTTGCTGGAGGCGATCAGGACAGGTAGTTCCAGATTGGGGAAACACTTGAGGAGATAGGATTCCGCCATAAGAAAAAGCTAAGTATTGCATTGTTTAGTTTTGTCCAGTTTCTATTCGTTTGGTTTGTCGGCCAGGAAAAGTGGCAAAATTTTACCCGCGTAGGCTTTCGTTCCGTTGTTCTTTTATTCTCCCGAAATTGCGGGACTCGCGACCGTTCTAGTTGTCCTTGTACAGTTGCGGTTTTCGGGAACTTTCCCTTTGTGATTTTACTTCGTGTTCTCGTGACACAAAGAAATTGTTCTTTGCGATTTCTGAGTTATTATATTCTTTTAATTTCGAGAATTTGCCTTCTGCCAATCTCGAAAAACCTTTGTTTCACTTTTCTTTTGTATTTGAAAAGATTCTGGGTTTTAATCCAGGTTTCGGCCACTGTTTCTCAGACACACCCCATACAGATCAATAAAGCTTTCAATTTCGTATTAGGAAATTAATTTCAGTATTTTCTTTTGCAATTTTGGAGTTTTTAGATACTGGTTAAGACAAACTACCTTTTAAAAAGTTTCCTGGCGCCCACTTTCGAAAGTAAGTACGCCCCTGTACTTACCTTCTCGTTTTTATTATTTCATTTTATTTCATTTTATATCATTTTTATATTTGGTTGATATTCCTCTTTAATCGAATCGGATTAAAAAGGAATATCAAATCGAACCCACCCCTAAGACTGCGCTACGGGAGACAGCACTGTATGTGTTGTTGGTTGCTGATTTGTTCATCGAACGAACCTGTTGTCATTTTGTCATTTCGGATTTCATTTCCAATTAAATTCATAAGTCGTGTTGCACGTCGGGATCTTGCTTCCGTCTTGTTTTATTTAACATATAATTCTATCCATTAATTAATCGAATTCGTTTTGTTATCGTGATATTGGAATCCGTTTTCCAATATTACGATTATAGTTTCAAGTCGGTTCGCGGAAAACGCCCAACGTGGGGCTCACCCTTGAGTGTTTTTTTTTATATAAACTTTCATCCCTTGTGTGTCGTGTATGTGCCTTCGGCAGTTTTAGGGAAGATTACTTTAAATTTATTTTATAAAAATATTTACTTGGTGTGTGTTTTTTTTTTTCTTAGGTGCACTTAAAAGTGCAAATAAAAATTGAAGAATTTAACCATTGGTGCATGCAGTCCTACTTAAACAATTGGCAATCGAGTGGAAGTGAGGAGTGAAGAAGTGCAAAAAGTGCAAGGAAAGTTGCTAATAAAGGAGGCGGTAAAAGATGAGGCAGATTTTGTGAGTGTTTTCTCTTCTTTTCTTTTCATTTTTTTCATGATCGAATAAATCAATAATTAATTTAATTTATTGCGACATTTGGGTGAATGTTTTTTGATAAACGCCATTTTATCGAGTGGGCATATAGCTGTCTCACTCACTCTTTTCAAATGTTGTTTTGTTTCAAGTTTGAGTTAATCGAACTTGTAAACAAGAACTGGGCTACCATTTTAATTTTCGCCAGTACTTTTTGTTGCCACTTTGACAACTTTTTTTACTTTCGCGAATTATTTTTCTTGTTCGTGGTGATTAATTTTAAACCTTTTTAATTATCTTTATTCTAAGTTTTTGATTTTGATTTTAAAGTATTATTATTATTATTGATTTTAAATTGTTTTAATTTCGAAAACGATTGCCAGCTAAGTAAGTTGGGATATTATTCCGGTTGTTTTTAAATACTTTTGAGTTCGTTTTTGTTACTTTCCTAAATTTGTTTATATTGTTAAAATGGAATTGAGTCAGGTGAATAGATTATCACAGGATTGTGTATCTGAAAGTTGGTTGAAGGCAGACATTGTTGATTTCTGTGTGGATTTGCCAGGTTATTATATATTGCGAAATGATAGGGTTTCTAAACGTGCGGGTGGAGTTCCTATGTATTGCAAATCAAATTTAAAATATAAAATGATTGAATGCTCGAAAGACTCTGTAGTAGAATATCTTTTAGTTGAAGTGTTTGATGTTGGAAGTAGCTGTTTAGTTGGCTGCGTATACAATCCACATAAAGAAAATTGTTTGCAGAACTTTTTTGATGCTCTCAGTGCTTACTCACCGAGCTACAGTAATACAATAATTTGCGGTGATTTTAATGTCAACCTTTTAATTGATAATCGCATTTCTCAAACGTTCAAAGACTTCTGTTCTATGGTTGGTCTAGATATTGTTAATGTTAACGTCCCTACTCATTTCCGTCCTGGATGTGCACCAAGTCTTCTTGATTTGATTCTTACATCAGATTTAAATTTAATTAAATTTTACAATCAAGTTGGTATCTCTGGTATTCCATCATATAATGATTTGTTGTTTCTTTGTTTTGATTTGTCTTTTGATTCACAACCTTATCCTTCTGATTTTATCTATCGAAATTTTAATAGAATCAATCACAATGAGTTACATGAAGATGCTGCAAGTATGCCATGGTCTGTTTGCTGGAACGTAGCTGCAGTCAACCAAAAGATCGAAATTTTTCAATCCTTGATTCCGGATCTTTTTAATCGCTATGCTCCTTTGAGAACAAAAAGAATTTAAGACTCTAGGGTACCGTGGTTTTCTAAACAAATAGAGAATATTACCGCAAGAAGAGATAAATTGTACAACAGATAGCGACGAAGCCGTAGTATAGTTAATTGGCAAATAGAAACTAATTTTAGAAACAAAGTTACTGCTCAGATAAGAAAAGCTAAAGCTAACTACTTCTCAACTTAATTTAAGCCCAATCAAAGTACTTCTGTCATATCGAGGAATCTTAAATCATTAAGAGTTATTGACAAAACATCTTTCAAATGTGGTCTAGACTTAAATCACCTCAATAATTACATACTTTCTAAAACATAATGCTAGTGACACTGGAAGCAATGATGAAACATCCTGGAATGTATTTAATTCTTTAAATAATGATGAATTGCATCCTAATTCTATTCAATTTCAGTGCGTCTCTGAGTTTGAGACTGTAATCGCAATCAAAAAAGTAAAGTCAATGTCAAATTATAATGGGGTATCTCTTAAATTCATAAAAATGATTCTACCTCACGTTTATTATACTTTTACTCACATTATAAACTGCTGTATTATGAGATCAGAATTTCATGCAATATGGAAGTTGGTAAAAGTGGTTCCGATACCCAAAAATTCCAACAGAAATAAACCCGAAGACTACAGACCAATAAGTATTCTGCCATGTCTGTCGAAAGTTTTTGAAATTTTAATGCGTAATCAGATTAATGATCATATTAACCAACATAAATTACTGACTTCCTGTCAGTCCGGTTTCCGTAAAAATCATAGCTGTACAACTGCAATTGTAAAAATTCTTGAAGAATTAAGATGTGAATTCGATAATAATAGCATTTCAATTTTGTGCCTACTCGATTTTTCAAAGGCTTTTGATGGTGTTGACCACCAAATTCTTATTAAAAAGCTGAAACAGAATTTTAACTTCTGCAACAACTCATTACTTCTGATTTCCAGCTACTTAAGTGATAGATTTCAACAGGTGTGTACCGATTCTGGTGTCTCCTCGTTATTGAAGGTTCAATGTGGTGTACCTCAGGGGTCTATATTAGGTCCGCTGCTTTTTCCCTATTTATTAATGACCTTCCTCTCGTATGTCATAATGCCACAATGGATCTCTATGCTGACGATGCTCAGATTAAGCTCTCTAGACCCATTGGTTTGATCGAAGACTGTGTTGCGTGATTAAATGAAGACTTGGATCGAATATATGCTTGGGCTTACGTTAATAAATTGCTATTAAATCCTCAAAAATCTAAGGGCATGATTATCTCCAAAAATCTAATCGATACTTCTAGTATACCAGCTCTTCTTTTAAATAATAATATTGTACCATATGTAGATGAAGCAAATAATCTTGGGATTATTATCAATCGTAAACTTTCTTGCAAAAATCATATAAACATGGTTGTTAAACGAATCTACGGTGTCTTACGTCAGCTTTACATCTCTGCCAATGTTATTCCAGTCACAATTAAATTGAAGCTGGTTCGAGCTCTTTTTTTACCTTTTATAAATTACTGCGCAGTCGTTTACTGTTATCCTGATTCAGCTTCTTTATGAAAGTTAGAACTTGCATTTAACTCTGCAATACGCTTTATATATGGACTTCGTAAATTTGATCACATCTCCATATTTTCTTCTAATGTAACAGGATGTTCTCTCAGGCAACATATAAATATTCGAAATTGCTTATTCCTGCATACCATAATTCAGAGTCATCAACCAATTTATCTGTTTTTTGCAAATTCTATTCGAACGCGAAATATAATTCTTCCCCGTTTTAACTATATAAACAGCCAACGACTTTTTTTGTTCATGCTATAAGATTATGGAATTCACTACCTTTGTCAATTCGTTTAGTTATTTCAAGTAAGAATTTCAAAAAATTATTGTTTACATATGTTAAAAGTTATCAAATGAATAACTTATTTAATTGAAATCCGCATAATGTACTCTCTTACAATAATTTACAATTTTTGTGAATATCTAACCATTTTGTTTCAAGATTAGTAAATTTTTTAATATTTTATAATGTGTAGGTACAAATTGAAAGAATTTAATTCTTAATGTACTCCCCATGTTTATATTTTTGAAATAAAAAAATAAAATAAAAAATAAATGAGATAACGTATGAAATCGAATGCAGGGGTTTAACGGTAGCGACGGTTGAAGCGCTTAGAGTAGCTATTAAATTAGAACGCAGAAATTCTTTTGTGTCTCCAGGATATCCATTCAGTTTTGAACAGGATACGGTTGCGATTGAGAAAAAGTTAGAGGAAATAAATAAGTTGTTAGAAAATCCGCCGAAAACAGAAACTTCGACGGAATATTTGAAGATTTTAACTAAAGTTGAGTTGTGCTTACGTAGGATGGAAAGGAGCATTCCAGAAAAGGAAAGTGAGGATAGGGTTAAGTTAACTTTGAAAAATAAAATAGTGATGGCTATGGCAAATTTAGATGGGGATGAAGAGGATGACGAAGACATGGATAAAGAGAAAGAGAAACAAGATCAGGATAAAGGAACAGGGAAGAGCATTGGGGTTGAAAAACAGCGTTCAGCTGAACCCCAGATGAACGGATCGGTGAGTACTGCTGCCGGTACACCTATAGGTTTAGGAGAGGCAAACAAGAAAAACGGTATTGATGTTCAGGTGAACCCTATAGTAAATCAGGAAAATGTTAGTACAGGGAAATTTCAAAATATAGCTAAATGGGAGGTGAAGTTCAGTGGAGAGCGCTGTGGTGCCTCAGTGAACTCATTTTTAGAAAGGGTTGAAGAGATGACGCAGGCTAGAGGGGTTTCGGAAACCCAACTGTTTAAAGCAGCTGTGGAGTTATTCGTAGGAAAAGCTTTAATTTGGTTTAGGGCAATTAGGATTTCGGTCAATTCGTGGTCGGAACTCATTAGGGAGTTGAAACTCGAGTTCTTGCCACCGAATTACGACGACCAACTTCTTGAAGAGAAAAGACACCGCACACAAGGGAAGGATGAATCAATAGGAGTTTACATTGCTACGATGCAAAACTTATTTGGTAGGTTGACCGATCCAATCTCGGAAAATAGGAAATTGTCAATGATTCAATGGAATTTGACACCTTTTTACCAAACTCAACTTGGGTTGGCGAAGCCAAGTTGCGTTTCGGATTTAGTTGCGTTAGGTAGAAATTTAGAAGCAGTTACGGCAAATGTGGAAGCGTATGTTCCCTCACCCAATGTTAGGAGTAACAGGAGTTTGCTAGAACCGGATCTAGCATACGTAGGTATTGGAAATCCATTCGTTTCGGTTGTTTCGGAAAACAACGGAACCGCTCGTCTGGCCCAAACATCGAACCAATCTCGATCTCATTCTTCTGTTAGGTGTTTCAATTGCAATGAATCAGGCCATTTTGCAAATAGGTGTTCTGCTCCTAGGCGTTGTTTCGGTTGCGGTGAGTTAGGTGTCAGCAGACAAAACTGTCGTCGCTGTTCGCCTCCTGCGCTAGCAGGGCGGGAAGTCCGAAGACGTTGATAGGGTTGCCTGCTGGTAACCAGTCGGCAGAAAGGATCCATTTAGGTTTTACTTTGGAGGCAAATGCTAATGATAGGAAACCTTTTTTAACTGTTAGCATTTATGGTTCAAGATTTTTAGGTTTATTAGATTCAGGAGCTTCTAGAACCATAATAGGTAGGGATGCATGGACAATCTTTCAAAATTTAGGACTTTCATTAAAGAAAGACACTTTTCACTGCATGTGTTTGGCAGATGGAGCAGGAGTCGAAGTGTTAGGAATTATCTCTCTTCCAATAATAGTTGAGGATAGGGCAGTTTTAGTCGACTGTTTAGTCATTCCCTCCTTACCACATACGGTGATTCTCGGTATTGTCCCGGATTTAAGATCTCGTATTTGGAATTTTTCGGCACAGCACAGTCCAGTTTCGATTTTTTCTATAACAGAACGATCTGAATGGAGTGTTATGGAAATTCAACTTTAGAAACTTTGATTGAAGAATCTTTTAGGAAGATGCTTGAAGGCTTAGGGTGTACAACATTAGTTAAGCACAAAATTAAGACGTCGGCGGAGCCGATAGAACAAAGGTATTATCCGGTCAGCCATTAGCCGAATAGGGGGATTAACATGTAGCACACGAAAACATGCCGTAACTATTCGGGACTGGTGGAAGTGTGATCATAGCCTCTTCCCGGCAGCCGCTAGCAAGCCTCTTAAAAAGGTTTGGCTAATATGATCGGGCTGGTTCCACAGGTTGGCAACAGGTTAATTCCCTGTTCCGTAAAACTAAAAGAATTCTGAGACCTGCAACAAGCCTCGGAAACAGACTGATCTCACGACGACAACCCACGCAAAGAAAACGGAAATCGAATTTTCTTATGGAACGTACGATCGCTCTATAGAGCTCGAGCTGCTCAGCAGCTAGACGATGCCCTGTCAAAATATAAAGCTGACATAACAGCACTACAAGAAATTAGATGGACAGGGAATGGTGTTCTTCAGAAGAAAGATTATGACCTATATTACAGCTGTCATACAAAACACCATGTGCTCGTGGCAGGCTTCCTAGTCAGCAAAAAAATGAAATCTGCCATCATGGGCTTTAACGCTATAAGCGAAAGGCTATGCACCCTTCGCGTGCGAGGCAAATTTAAGAACATCAGCCTCTATAACGTTCACGGACCTAGGGAGGAGTCCTCAGACGAAGAAAAAGAGACTTACTACGAACAAGTCGCGAGGGCCCTCAATGCCTGTTCAAGGTATGACGTCAAAATCATCCTTGGGGATTTGAATGCAAAAATAGGTCGGGAGCCGGTATTCAGGCATTACGAAGGCACCCATAGCTTGCATGAGAACACTAATGACAATGGACTTTGAGTCTTAGAATTGGTAGCATCGAAAAACATGGTCGTTGCGAGTAACAGGTTCCCGGGTAAAGATATCTACAAAGCCACCTGGGAATCACCTGATAGAGTCACTCGTCGCCACTACTCGAACCTGATGACGTTAAGAACGTACCGAGGTGCCAATATCGACTCGGATCACTATTTTGTTGGTATGGTTTTCCGAGGGCGGATTGCCTTGCGAAGACGTATTGCATCCGCCGATCAGCTTCGAATCAACATGGCTGCTCTGCGCAATGAAAACACTAGTAACAGCCAGAAGACTGGCGAAAAGGTATAATTTGCCCCATACAAAGGGAGGGAGATGTCACAACGTGTAGCAATTATAGAGATATTACGTTGTTGAGTACCGCCTATAAGATACTCTAATCTATCCTACAAGACCGGGTAACCCCATACGCTAAAACCATCATCGGACAATATCAGTGTCATTTCATTTCAGGCAAATCAACAACTGATCAGATCTTTACCCTTAAGCAGGCGATGGAAAAATGTCTAGAATTTAACATCCCAACATACCATCTGTTTATAGACTTTAAGGCCGCCTATGATAGCATAGCCAGGGTAGAACTTTACAAAGCCATGAGAGAATTTGGCATCCCAAATAAATTGATACGACTATGTAGGTTGACCATGACTAACGTAACAAGCCAAGTAAAAATAGCCGGATTGCTATCCAAACCAATCAACATCTTTAATGGACTCCGACGAGGGGATGGTTTGGCCTGCCTCCTCTTCAACCTGGCGTTGGAGAAAGCAATCCGTGACTCTGGCACGGCAAGAAGAGGGACCATCGTCAACAGGTCCAGCCAGATACTGGCTTCCGCAGACGACATCGACATCATCGGAAGGACCGAGCAAGCTGTACATGATTCCTTCATCCAGATCGAGCAGGCGGCAAAAAATCTGGGGCTGCACATTAGTGAAGGTAAAACAAAGTATATGGTGGGGTCGAATGCGAGAGGAACAGTTGGTCAAACAATCAAGGTAGCGGAGCACGAATTTGAAGTGGTGCAATCCTTTAAATACCTTGGGTCAATAGCAGCAGCCGATAACAATATAGAAGAAGAAATACACGGGCGGCTTCTCAAATCCAACAGAGCCTAATATAGTTTGTCAAAGCTCTTCAATCCAGAAATCTCACCATAACTTCAAAACTGCTGCTGTACAGTCCAGCCAGTGTCCTGCCAGTACTCACATATGGATCCGAGACTTGGGTGCTTAGCAAAAGGCACTCCGACCTCTTAGCCGCGTTCGAGAGAAAAGTCTTAAGGAGATTTGTTGGCCCCATATGTGAGGAAGGACGTTTCCGGAGACGGTACAATCTTGAATTGTACGCAATCTACCTTGAAGCAGATATCGTGACAAAAGTTAAGCTCGGTAGACTCCGGTGGGCAGGGCACCTAGCTCGCACTTGCGAAGAGGAACCTGCTCGGAAAGTTCTTTGTGGTACATTCTATGGTAGACGAGAGCGTGGTAGACCATGCTTGCGCTGGAGAGATGGCGTAGACAGTGCCCGGAGCCTTGGGGTGCGCAACTGGATGGCGGCGGCTCGAGACCGGGATGGGTGGAGAGACTTGTTGAAGGAGGCCAGGACCGGACCCCGGTTGTCGATCCGATGATGATGATGATTATCCGGTCTCCCCGGCAATGCAGGAACACATCGATAGGGAACTAAATGAAATGTTAGAGTCAGGAGTTATTGAGAGATCGACAAGTGCTTGGTCATCTCCAATACTTTTAGTTAAAAAGAAAGATGGCTCCTATAGATTCTGTGTGGATAATAGGAAGCTAAATAAGAGTACAGATAGGGACGCGTATCCACTCCCATATATTAACGCAATTTTAGATAGACTTCGAGGTGCTAGGTTCTTGTCTTCACTGGATATCAAGTCAGCTTACTGGCAGATACCTATGGAGGAAGAATCTAAACCTTTTACAGCTTTTACGGTTCCTGGGAGGGGTCTTTTTCAGTTTAGGAGAATGCCTTTTGGCCTTCACAATTCAGCTGCGACTTGGCAGAGATTTATCGACACAGTCTTGGGTGCCGATTAAGAGCCATTCGTTTTCGTCTATTTAGACGACATTATCATTATTTCAGAAACTTTAGAGAAGCATCTTGAAATTCTGAATGAGGTCTTGAAGAGGTTAAGTGAAGCAGGTTTGAAGGTTAGTAGGGAAAAGTGCAACTCCTGCATGTCATCTTTAAAATTTTTAGGATATGTAGTGGATCGAAATGGTTTACGTGTAGATCCAGAGAAAGTTGATAGTATGGTTAGGATTTCGTCACCAAGGAATGTGAAAGAAGTTAGGAGTTTTATATTGACAGTTTCATGGTACCGACGTTTTGTACCAAACTTTTCAGAGTTACTTAGGCCATTGTCAGATTTGTTAAAAAAAAAAAGAAGTTCACTTGGACTCAAGAATGTGAGGATAGTTTAAGGAGGGGAAAGGAGTGTTTGGTGACAGCCCCTATACTCACATGCCCAGATTTTAAACGACCTTTTGTCGTTCAAACAGACGCTTCAGATTATGGGATCGGTGCAGTTCTTTCACAGAACTTTGAGGAAGGGTAAAAGGTTGTCTGTTACCTTAGTAGGTCCTTAAATAGGAATGAACGAAATTACAGCACCACAGAAAAGGAATACTTGGCTGTACTATGGGCTATTGAGAAGTTGCGACCGTATCTCGAAGGTGTTCGATTTACAGTCGTAACGGATCATTATTCCTTGTTATGGCTAAGTAATTTGAAGGATCCACAGGGTAGGTTGGCTCGTTGGGCCATTAGGTTACAACAATTCGACTATGAAATTATTCATCGCAAGGGTAAAGAGCATGTAGTCCCAGATATGCTTTCTCGGGGAGTGCCGCAGTTGGGTGGTATCTCAGAAGAGGATGTACCCCCTTGGGTGTCAAAAATGATTTCATCAGTCAGTACAAATGCACTTAGGTATCCGGCTTGGAGGGTTGAACAAGGGAAGTTGTTGAAACTGGTGAAGCCAAACCACATTGTAGTTCATGAAACTAATCAGGAATGGAAGAGAGTGATAGGGAAAAATGATAGGTTAGGGATCTTACAGGAAAACCATGATGGTCCGTTTGCAGGACACATGGGAGTTAGGAAAACTTTTGCCAGAGTTTCGGCGAAGTTTTACTGGCCAAAGATGAGGGCCGATATAACTAAATACGTTAGGAATTGTAAAGTTTGTCAACAGGTAAAGCCGGTGAATGATAAGCCAGCTGACAGAAAGAGTAGGAATCAAATCACCTTGGGAGATGATTTGTATAAATTTGGTAGGATCACTTCCTAAATCTAGTAGGGGTTTTATTTATATTTTAACGGTAGTGGATTACTTTACGAAGTTTCCACTACTTTTTGCGTTGAGGTCGGCTACTGCTAAGGCAATTTGTAGTTAACTTGAGGATTATGTATTTTTTCTTTTTGGCATACCAAAGGTGACCGTGTGTGACAACGGTCCCCAGTTTCGATCTAAGGAACTGAAAACGCTTTGCCAGGCGTACCGGTCACAATTGAAATTTACAGCCCATTATCACCCGCAGGCGAATCTTGCGGAGAGAATCCATCGGATTCTTAAGACGATGTTGAGGGCGTACGTCGCTGAAAACCACAGATCGTGGGATTCACAGCTCAGCTAGGTGGCGTGTGCTATTCGCACGTCACAGCATGAGGTTTTGGGAGTTTCGCCGTATTACGCGAACTTCGGTAGGGACATGGTGACTTCGGGTCGAGAAGCACCATCAATAGGTGATAGTTCAGGAAACGTTCAGGATCTGGCTGAGATCGCTGAGCGCTTCAAAGAACTGAGGGTTGGTATAGGGAAAAAATTGCAAGCAGCATCTAAGAGATCTGCTCAAGCCTACAATCTTCGACGGCGTGATGTTCAATATCACCCCGGCGAAATTGTATGGCGTAGAAACTTTTCGTTTTCGGATGCCGCGAATTATTATGCTGCCGAATTAGCACCGAAGTTTGTCGGTCCGTTCAAAACTAAGAAGCGTGTGTCACCTTGGACATATGTCTTAGAAGATAGTAATGGCCAAGAGCGCGGAACGTGGCATGTTAGAGATTTAAAACCGTACACCGATGCATCCGAAGATTGATTTTTTTTTAAGTGTAAACATCTATGCTGGCGGTAGAGTGAAAAAAAAACGTGAACGTTCGTGTGCAACGTTACGTCGTGCAACGTTACGGTGTGCAACGTTACGATCTGTATACTAGGATGGGTGCGTTTTTTTACCTTACGGCAATGATTTTTAGTTTCAGTTTTTGATTTTTATTTTCATTTGGATGGAAAATCCCTTTTCATTTTCCATTACCTTGGTAGATCTTAGAAAATGTGTTACAGAAATGTAAGCACATTTCCTAGGAGGTAAGGGTGGATTTTTGGCAAAAAATTCATGTAAGTTGAACTGAACTTAATAAAAATTGCGTATTGACAAGGCCCTCACTAACCAACTGATGAGTCCAAGTGAGATCGCCGGGACGAAACGCCAACTTTTATGGACTAAAGGCCGTTAAAAGCTATTTTGAATCAATAATTCAACAAGTCCAATTAAATATTGCTTAGTATTCTACTTGGCTGATGTATTTCAGTAGTATATAGAATTTGTGTTATAAAACCTTCATATTTAAATAATTATATTAATTTATATTTACTTTTGTAATTTTTATGCGAAGCTTAGGTTTGTCTACCCGTACGAAGCACGGCGTTTCGGCTAAATAAATAAAGAATTTGTTATTTCAAATGAATTAATTGACACCTTATGTTTTTCACACTTTTTGTTTTATCGTGGTACGAAACGATATTTAACAGTACGCGATAAACACGAAAACATTAAAAACGAGACGACAAACAATTAAAACACGCACCTGATGCATTTCGCACTGTTTACAGTCCATCCTCAGCATCACGACTGGTTCAGACAGTCGCAGATTAGCCATATGAAGATGAGAATGTTTCGTACGTTTCACCCTCCCATTCGTTTTCATTGTTGTATTTGTAATTTCATCCCGCGTGAATAGATGTGAATTGCAACAACAATTTAACCAGGAAGATCCCTACAGTCTATGTGTGAGGTTTTTATATACATATTCTCATTTTGTATCTTCAATCTGACAGTTCATGCTTGTAGGCAAATTAATATGGCTGCTGGGGATTCTCATCTTCATGTGAGTAATTTGTGCAGACAGTGCACTTCTTTATGAAATTAGGTTAGACGAGAGAAAAGAGAATTTATGTTTTTGATTGCATTACTGTCTTTTTGTATGAAAAGCTCTCATATGCATCAAATTTTCTCTCATCGGATATTTGTTTGTTTACACTCACATTGTTTATAATTGTTTTATTTAACTTTGCTTTGTTGACAATAGCAGATTTTTAAGTTTGTTTTTACTTGAGAAAACAAGCTCAACATTATGGTCGTTAAAGATGTTGGAAATTTTATTTGTAATTTCCGGCACATAACACCTAGCAGCGCGTTTCACTTCTCTTTTTTCGGGTTTTGGGAAAATAATGTTGATACATTTTATTTTTGATTTTTGAACACTTTAAAGAGCTCCGGACTCATAAATGTACTCAAAACCTGTGCGCGGAATGGGAAGGCATTGTAGAAGAAAGAAATAATGTTGAACCTACTAATGAAAATCCACCCGCAAGCAACAACCGTTAACTACATCGATATCTCCGTTCCACCGCTGCAGCCAAGAACACCTTTTTTTACTGTTCCGGATATTAGAAAGCCGTTGCCTATATCAGAGCAGACATGTGCTCCGGATATTGATCCGTCACGCTCCTATCACCAGACCGCGTCTCGATTTATTACGCTACAGTATCGCCACCTAAGCCAGAACTCTGCTGCTGAATGTTGTTACAACATTCCGCCCTACAACATGTTGCGACCGCTTCCTGATATATTTTGAGGAACTGCACTGGAGTGGCTACATATAAAAAGAAACGATTTCTCATCGAGCGAAGGATTTTGTAGCCGTTACGTATTCCGTCTCGAAGATGAAATTTTCAAGAAGCGCCAAGGTCCTCGAGAGTGGGCTAAGGACTTTATTATGGCCGCTCAATACCTTATCCGCCAGCATCCCCATTTGGTCGCAGCTGATTTGATAGGCAGGATTTACGAGAACCTCCGGCTAGAATACCGATATTATGTGCGGCGTGGAGATTTGAGGACGCTAGACGAATTAATAATCTTGTCCGAGAAATTTGAAGCAATACAAAATGATGAAAGAAGTCCCCATCCTGCACCTTCCTTTAACTATCGGTCTCCTACACAGGAAACATCAATTCAACGTCCCCGCGATTACCAAACGAGAAGGTTGTCGACTTGTCGTCATCCCACACCCGGGTCTTCAAATCCAACACAGGTTCCGTTGAATAGAACACTCCCAGCCGCAGTCCCTCCGTACGATCGGACTTCGCATTGCTGAAAATACAAGCAACGAGGCCATCAGAAGGAAAACTGCCACCGACCCTTCCGTTTATTTTGCTCATATTGCGGTCAGCATGGAATCCTTTTTTTTAGAGACTTACCAGGGTTAGAAGCAGATGCCATACTTGGGATGGACATCTTGGGTAGAGTAGGTATTCAGATGTTTGTCGATGGGCAACAAGTTAACGGGAAAAAGGAATCTGAACCTGAGCGGATCGATTATGCGTGTTCAGTTAAAGAGCATTTACTGCCAGATCAGCAGCGAAGTCTGAATTCGTTCCTATCCGTTGAATTACCTTTATTGGATGAAATTTTAAAGGAGTAGCTAACGTCCCTCCACACCAGATACGTCCAAAATCATATCAACCGTTTAAACAACGTTATGTCACCCGGACTCCAGCCATGCAGAAAATCATAGATGAGGAGTAGGATGATTTATTAAAAACAAACAAAATCTGACCATCAAAGAGCCCGTACAGCTCACCTGTCGTATAAGTACGCAAGAAAGCAGGTTCGTAGAGAGTTTGCATTGATTATCGCAAACTTAATGAATTGTCTATCAAAGACGCATATCCGCTCCCGTATATAACCGCCATCCTGGATAAGCTTCGAGGAGATAAATTTATAACTACAATCGATTTAAAGCAAGGTTATTGGCAGATCGCATAAGACCCTAGATGTCAACAATTCACCGCCTTTACAGTCCCGGTGAGGACTTTTGATTGGAACGTGATGCTCTGTGGCCTGAACTCAGCCGGAGCGAAGTTTCAGAGAGCCATGTACACTATTTTCAATCCGAGTACATTCAATCAAAAAGAAGTATTCTACAAACTTCGTGCTGCTAATTTAAAGGTAAACATCGAAAAATGTAATTGCTGTCGTGAAAGCCTCAAGTATTTAGGGCACGTAGTCAGCAATCCACACAGACCCTACAAAGTCACGGCAGTTCAAAATTTAAGTGCCCCGTCGACTATCCGTGAACTCCGCCGTATCTTGGAGATTTGCTCCTGGTGCCGCCGATTATTTTTCTGCAATAGCCGCACCACTGGCCACTTTGTTAAAGAAAAGCGTTAAATGGAAATGTTGAACAGCAAGTTGCTTTCGACCTTCTCAAATCAGAACTCACAGAAGCACCAAGGTTAGCCTGTCCCGATTTAGAACTGCCATTCACTCTACATCAGGCAGGTGCTAGTAAGTTTAGCCTAGGGGTAGTCATGACGCAATCTAAGGATGGTCATGAGAAGGTAATTGCTTAAGACAGTCGTATTTTTTTTACCATAACTCTTAATGTCGTCATAAAAAAGAAAAAAAAAAACCGTTCAATTCCCTACATTTTAATGCTTGATTGGTTATATCTTTTTTAAATTTCTTAGTTAAATTTTTTTTTTTTAATTTTGGAAATATTCACTTTTATTCCGTAAGGCGTTTAACGAAAACGACACAGCTCCAGAAGCGTTTAGTGTCGTTTACCTAAGTAAATTTAAAACTTTACGATCCTCGTCCTCCTTTAGCCTTCTCACCAGTAAAACGGTAGTCGTTTTACTAAAACTCCAATTGCCACTTCAACAATATTTTTCTTTAAAAACAATACTTACCGATATAATTAAGTTTAACCTTAAAATGAATTAAATTCAAGATGGCGGTCACACTTTGATGAAAATGAGGGTGAAAAACTAAGTGGGTTTTCTGGTGATAAGTCCTACCTACAGTCAAAATTTTATTGGACTCCGATTTAACGCAAACCTCAATGTACTATTTGACTAAACTAGAGCAAGTCCAAATTTATATTTTAAAAAATGGTATCAAAATATTAAAGTTATAATATATAACATGTATACCTATAATTAATAATATCTTTTCATTTATTCGATAATACTAAAAGGCACTAAGCTTCACAAGACGCCTTTCGGTACGATTTTTGATTGCATTGATTTTTATTTTGCATATATATTTATTAATTGACTCAATTCAAACGACTACCACAAAAAGATCCAATATTTTTGTAGTAACATGCATATGATGATGAGGAATGGGAATGAAATGAACAGATATCATTTACTTTTCACTTACCATTGTCATCGATGTCGCTTTCGTTTTCAATTTCTGTTTGAGATTCGTTTAGTCGAGCCAAATCTTCTTGCGTATGTGTCAATAAAGGATTATTTGGTGGTAATGAAGGCATTGACGTTGTATCACACTGTAGTGATCCATCTTCGGCATCTCGTAACGTTGAAAGAACGGCTTGATGAAATTCTAGTAAGTCATCACCTTAAAAAATTATTCAGGTAAATTTATTCAGTTATTTTGATGGCTATATCATTAGATTTTACCAACTAAACGTTGAACAAATGAAGCTGGAACCAAGCCTCTTCTTCCATCAAGAAGTTCAGCATCTAAATAACCACCTTGAGGTTCACCCCCTGACCAAACTAATAAATAATCTCCACCGCTGAGGGAAAGTTCGCCTTCGGCCTCCCTACAATTTTTTTGAATAAATAAATCGTACAAATATTTAACAATCAATTTCTATTCAACTTACTCTGGAGGATCGTAGGGAAACCTTGCAATGAATACACAACATCTTCCTTTTCCAGGTATATCCAACATATCTACTTGAGGTTCAGAAGAACCATTTAAAATATTTCCACGTGCTAAAAATATACAATTTGATTTAATATTATTTAAATTTTTTTTCTTTCGATATGCATACTTTCGATATCTATTGTTGATATACCGCGCTGGGAATGCATTGAATTTGGATTCAAGTTATCAATGTATTCATCGAATCCCCAGGAACTTGGTGGTGGTATCGGTGAGCATGGTGAACTTCGGCTGCCATAACGCATTACGGAGAAGTCAACGTCATCTAGCATTTTAGGTTTTGAATTTCGAGTTCCGCCTGCGTAGGAAAGCGAAGGTGCTCCTGAATCAATAAACGGCGGGGAGTATGTATTCTGTAAGCCGGGTATCACTCCGGTAATACCGTATATAGATGACCCAGCTGTTGCCCCCGTCGAACTTAGGCTATTTCCCAAAATCGCCGTGGTGTCCATCATACTACTGATATTCGGATGCATATAAGAAGATGTAACTGAAATACCACTTAAACCTAAGCTGTAACTACTTGATGAGGCCGGGTGTGAACTGTGAAGTGACAGCATGGGCATTGTTGTACTCTGCAAATTGTATAGTTGTATTGTTCCACGCTTTTTTGAACACAAAAGAAAACAAAAACAAATTCAATGTAGGGTTTGTTGTAAAGAACGAAGGATTGAATAAATGATACACATTTGTTTATGCATTAGACGATTGGACAAATGTTGTTAATTCATGACGCTGAATTTTGCTAATTGGAAATTTCGTTAATTGGAAATTGATATTGGAAAATCTTATACCCCAAAATGTTGAGCGCAATTTTTTCTTGGGTGGTATTCCATACTTTTTTAAATTGTACATATCTCCTTATATTTTTGTATGAGTTTCTAAAATTTTAAATTAATTTTTTTTAGGAGAGGATATAGTCCAGAATAAATGGTATGTGTTACAAAAATAAGTAAGAATAAATATGCCAAGCATGTTATTTTTAATATTGTATACTGCCTAAAATTCAGTCAGCGCTACATATGAAATTTAATGCATCACATCACCCAATAATTTAAAAAAAAAAAACATATTTGGCATATATTTACTCTTACTTATTTCTGTGTAAATTCTTTGTTAATTATTCTTTTTGTTATAATCTGTCGCTAGGCAACAATAAATGACTTAAGAACATGAAATAAAAGAAAAATAAAATCATCGCCTTTAGAGTTTGGAAAAACTAATTTTTCCATGCACTTTTGTTTGCTTACCATTCGTTAATCCCAAGTTATAGAGTATAAACTTTTTTATATTTCTTTTAAAGTTTGATGGTTAAAAAAGTAAATAAAAACAAATAAACTAAGGAATATTGCCCCTAGAGAAGGGTATGTTCTACGTAGTGCAATTTTCACTCCTAAAATAATAACTTTCATTTTCATTTCAATAAAACTCATTAAAAAATATATGAGGAAATTTAATTTAAAGAAGTAACATACATATATCATTCCTAGAAAAAATTTCGCCCAACATATTGGTGATTAAAATTTTCCAATATCATTGATATTTATCAAGGTATCCTCTCCTAAAATAATATAAATCTTTGGATGCTGCGCTCTTCAGCTTAATGTAAATTCGTGGTAATATTATTCGCAGATGTGGGTGTGTACCACAATACAACAATTTAACTTTCTAACAAGTAATTTCTTAACAGGCAAAGTTAAAAAAAATGTTGATTTAATTTTGCTTTAATGGTTTAAAAGTTAAAATTCCTTTAAAACTTGTTGTTTTTGGATGAGTTTATAAATCTTATTGCATTTTGGACAAAAATGGAAACAGGCAAAGTTGAAATATGCAAAGGTGATAAGTATAGTAATTTTTATTTAATATATATTTTGTTAGATTTAATAAAAACAGGCTGGAAAAAATAATATATGAGATGGGTTCTTTGGAAAAATTGGATGAGAAGTATTTTTTGATAGGCTTTTGTATTGAAATATTGTTTAATGTGGATATTGTTAAGATCTGACTTTAATTTTGCTGCAAGACTAGAAACAAGATTATAAAGACGTAGTCGAAAAAAATTTGTTCTCTTATATAAAATGTATTCTTTAAAGTAGGGATTTGATCTGAAATTGAATGGAACTGTACGATACTTTTCAAACAGTTTCGGATAGATCCCAAACTGGAACAAAACCAGTTGGGGACAGTGATGTAAATATTATTATTTTTTTTAAATGTAAATATTGTATATACAGTAATGCTTTTTTCCCAAGGCTGAGGTGAGCTCATCGTAGTTTAGGGTTTTCCCGAAGAAAGCACAGTCAATCTCGGGTAAAGAAGGGAGAATTCACCAATTACCAGTTTTATAATTTAACAATCTTTATTATCAATAAGGGGGCGTTTACAATCTTACAATGGTTGAAAACATAATATAACTAGCAAGGTAATTCATATATCGCAAAGCTGTGTGTTTGAGCTACAGGAGTAAACTCAGCCCACGATATTCACTTAGAAGAAGTGAACCTGGGACAAAAACGGTTTTATAGGAATGTAAATTCCAGCCCAATGCTACCCAAGGGAAAATTACTAAGCCCGTACTAACTCTGAAGGATAGAGTAGGGATACAACGGTTTAAAGGAATCTGATTCCGGCCCAAGGCTTATCCAAGGGAAAATTACTTAGCCCGTACTAACTCTGAAGGAGAAAGTAGGGACATCAAATTTTATAAAGGGAAATAAACTCTTTTCTACAGCCCAAGGGTTTGCCGAGGGAGACCATCAATTTTCTACTAAAAAGATATTTCTTTAGATAGTCCTAAAAGGTACTAAGTCAAGTAAGCCTGAAGCGATCGAAAGCATAGATATACTGAGATCACTGGAAACTTATTACTCGGAACTCTCTATATTAAATACGAACTTAGAAGTTTCTGCGAGTCGTAAGCTTCAAAATAATCAGAACTTCATACGTCCTCTGTTTACCTTTTGAGCTACGACACAGTGTGAATTGTAAAGCAAACTAGTCCGTTTTGGATCCATGCAAGTACTCAACAACGTGTAGACCATCATACACTGAAAAAAAAATCGTTTGTAATATCAATAAACACCGTTTATCAACTGTTTTTTCACTGTCCCAATAACTTTTTTGTTGATATTACAAACAATTTTTGGTTTACAAACTGCTTCTTTATAAACGGTTTATTGGTTCAATGAATCTCCGTTTATTGAAAATCAAAATTCAAAAATCAATAAACGATTGCTTTTATCAATAAACGTTTTCTTTGACACAATAAACCCATTGGGCCAAACAATTTCTTCATAAAACGACTTTTTTTACTTCGATAAATGCGTTTATGGGCGCAATAAACAAGTTATTGACTGTCAATAAACATTTTAATTGAAGTTAAGGATATCCCTGAAGGGGATTCCAAAAAAACGCGAACGCCGGCCCACCGAGGCCGGCCCACTGTTCGACTTACAATAAAAAACAATAGCTCTAATTTAAATAGAATTATTTATTCGCACGTCTGAGTTATTCTACGTCCTACTTAAGACTAACTTAAAAATAATACAGTTATCCCACGATGCGCCGCTATATTCCAAGGTCAATGTTATATTTATGCTGACTCTCCGTTATTGGTCAATGACCAGGTAGATCGCTCACAGCACAGGCATAAGGTGTCAGCCAATGAGGGATACCTGATACCAATGCACAATTATTCGTGGGAACAAGTTTATGCATGAATATGATGATTCAGCAATCGTTGATAACAGTAAGTTAACAGGGTGTGTTAACTAATCCCCCTTCGAAAGTCTACGACCCGTAGATCGAAAATCTTTAAGGCCAGGATTAAGTTCTGCTGGGTCCTGGGATCGGTGTTTGGATATTGATCGCCGGAATGTTCAATTTTTTCGTAAGTATGCGCCATATTATCAAGGCAAAGACTATGGGTGCGTACTTGTATCAAATAAAAACGAATTTCCAAGTTTAGATGATAATTTTTTTTAGTTTTTCTAGGTTCCTTAAGCTCATACTGTGTACGTATTCAGTATCCAATTTATGTTCCGTTACAGTTACATTTGTAACTACAGATGGTAATATTTGCAAGGTCATGAAAGTATAACTGGAATAGGTTTTATTCTTAAGGTGAATAGTTTCATTGTAAAATTGGACTACGTAGGTTCCATTAAGGTGAGTTGATGAATTTCCGAAAACGATATTCATAAAAAAGTTTGTAAGAAAGATCACTCCATCCTTGACTAGTTCAATTACTTCTTCTGCGTTGGTAAGAACGTCACAAGGAGCATGTCCTCCCTTAAGTATTCTGGGTATGCATGTGTCTTCTGGCACTTTTTGTAACATTTGTTTTCTGCATATAGTTGAATTATTTATCGATAGGCAATCGCCTGTCATGCCAAACGTTTCTTCCTGGTTAACCAGCATCTTTTTGAACTTGATTTCGACCTGTTTCTTATCAAGAATTGCTGGTCTAGTAATCAGGACATTATACTCTTCCTTTTGTATCTTCGGCATTGATATGACATACAACAAGGTTGTGCCTATAATGAATATCGATGGCGTTCCATATTCTATGGCTTCGATTTCATTATTATAAGGTAAAGTTTCTAGTTCACTGATAATCCGATTGATTTCTCCTAAGTCCAGGAGGTTGGTGTTTATTAATCCTTTTTTGGCATTTGACAGGCACGAACAACCTCGTTTACTTCTGCTATCAACTACAAGGTTAATTTTTTCAGCAATTTCCTGTGTGACGTTAAGGAGTTTCTCGTTTATCATATATTGGTGGTTGTTGTTGTTGATGATCGTATTTTCATTATTAAGCATCATTTCCCAATCTGTTGCGTCGGGATTTCCAGCTATCCACTTCCATGCTGAGCCTATCCAGTTGATTGATCTGGTCTTCCTCGGTTTCCCAATGAGAAGGCTTATTCCGTCTTTTATCTGTTGGATGTGAAATTCGAGAATTTGTCTACCACTTCCATGTTTCGCATTATATCTTGTAGTATTAAGGAGACCGTCTAAGAGGGTGTTATATTTAAATTTTGAAGTTGAATTGCGCCATCAATTTTTTTTTGAAAATAAGGAAATTGCAAACCTTTATAGCGAAACCGACGGTGAAAGCAATTATTAAATAATAAGAACAAATTTTAAGTTCGAAATTAGAGATTTTAATAGAAATTACTTTGCTTGGGAAACCTTGCAAAATGGAGGGCTAAAACCCAAGATCTTTTGTACAAAAGAGAACAGCGGAAGTTAAGAATAAAGATGGACCGTTAACACTTCGTCCCGAAAGAAGAAAAAAAACGGATAAATTAAACGGGTCACGAGTTCCGCAATTTCGGAAATTTGCGAAAGCAAAAGCCAAACGAATATAACGACGACTTTATTAAGTCGTTAACAAATAAATCGTAAATCGAACTATAAAAAAAAACTATTTTGTGTCCAAAGGGACTACGACTATACTTATCTGTTTAAAACGAAGCTGCTAATTCCTCCTGTCTCCATGAGAATAATCTTCTGCTATTCCTGGTAGCTCTCCACCTATTTTCCACTATCCTCGAAAGAAAATTATCCCACAACTTTTTATTTCTTTCTACAATTCAATTTCTCCAAAATACTGCACACTTGAATTTCTTTACTTTTGTTCTGACTTTTTCTTTTTCGATTTTTTGCTGAACTTGTCGTTCGCTCTGAATCTGGGTAAAAAGTGATCTTCCAAGCCTGGACGACCTCTTCTTTTTTCCAATGCCCTAGTGCTTTCGGCCAATCAGTGACGTGGGTTTCGGTCACGTCATTACTCAGCAACACTCAGCATATTGGCGTGAGTGAGCCAACGTAGTTGAAACCCAGCAGCCTTTCCTACTCGCACTTTACACCCCAGCGTCATGCACCGTCAACATTGAATTCGCCGACCTCTGGTATGACTTCCAGTGGAAGGCAATTCAATGGGTGCATTCAGCCACCTATTCTCACCCACTCAACTTTTGAAAGAAAAATTTCGAAAAACTGAATAGAAACTCAAGATAAGAAAAACTTGTAATGAAAATTGGTGAAAAGCTTGATTAGAGACACAATTTTTGAGAAGGAGATATGGGCAGTATATAATACCCTATATCGCGAATTTAAACTAAACCGTTGGACTTTTGCGCATATTTTGGGAATTTTTGGGACTAGCCGTTAACGTTCCATCTTTTACAAATAAATGTAATATATGTACGATAGGTTGGGCAACAAGTCATTCTCACAAAGAGTAACTTCAGCAACCGAGGACCAAGTGTCGCTCAGGCTATTTTCTTGGATTTTGACCAGACCATCCGTCTGTCAATAACTTTGTTTGTACTGGGGACCATCTGTCGCCCACACGAGATCGAAGCAGTAGATTGGATCACCCATCCACTTCAAATGTCAAAATTTGACAACTTCAGTTTTGTTATTTCAAAATAAATGAACCGATGGCTGATGGGCCATGGCTGCCCTTCTCTTTCTCTCAGTATATTGAAATCAACACCTGTAGGGAAAAAGAAGAAATGGAAAAGGAAGGAACAAGGATTGAGACGATTGAAAGAGTGACTTTTGTTGCGGTAAATTTTACCGTGACAATATTTAAACTAAAAACACTAAATATAAAGATATTTATAAGTAATTCCAATTTTCCAAAATTATTGTTATATCCTTACTTAATGCATGTGAACATATTGCCTGTGAAGGCTCTTATTAGTTTATTTAATAAAGATCGTAATTTTTCTATAGTAATAGTGTTCAGTTTCATTTTTTAGTATGCAATAGTTTTTATTGATTGTACCTCAAAAGTGAAATAGTTACTAAATTTCATGTCTTGTGAGTGATGGTACAAGGAGCAACCTTGTTATCTTTGACTACAATTTCTCTGTGGTACAAGGGCTTAGTTTTACCCTTTATTTTTTTGAATGCTGCATAAATGATCTCACCTTTTCTAAATTTGTTAGGTTTTTTTTTTTATATTTAGCGCGCACTAAAGGGGTTGTGACTTCCCTTAAAATGATATACACAGCACGAGCGATTAGGTAGATTGGAAGGGATTGAAAAGGAGATACCGATGCAAATTGGTTTTAAATGTCCGAAGATCACAATGGGAGGGGAAAACAAGGCTGGGTAGAGCATTCCACATTCGTGTAGTGCGACTAAGCGGTGAGCATTCCTAGAAGCGCGAGTATTACGGTTGAATTGTTTAAGGGGAGGAATGCAACTGGCTATTTCACTAGAACACTGTTAATATAAATAGCGGTAAAATAGTGATAGACACGAAACATTGCGACGGTGCTCAAGAGATGTGAATGTTTCCGTCATAGTTCTTTCACCTATCATTTGTAGACCTCTCTTTTGTATTCTATCTAATAGGCTCAAGTGGGTTTTTGGGGCACCTGCCCAAATAAGGGAGTTGTACTCAAGTTTTGGACGAATAAAGGCTTTGAATACCACAGCCAGATCAGAGGGGAAGACAAATTTCTTGCAACGACGGAGAAAACCTAAACACTTAGCAGCGTTTTTAGTGATGTCAAATATGTGGTCGCTCCACACACATACCGAGTACTGAAAGCTGTTTAGTTTCCTCTATGCAAGTGCCACTCATAGATGGCAGCATCGGGGGTGGGTTCCGCTTTAACGACAGGAGACAGCATTGAGTTTTAGAAGCATTAAATTCTACACGGCTTTTGATTCCCCATTGGACAACGCTGTCGAGATCAGAATTTAATGAGCTTATCATACGCTGCCGTTGAAGTTCCACATCTGAAGAACATGGATGTGAATCTAGAAACGAATATGAAAAGCTGAGAGTACTGTCGTTGGCAAAACAGTTTAATGGATTAGAAGTTTCAGATAGCAGATCATTTATGAATATTAGGAAGAGGGTCGGAGACAAAACGGAGCCCTGGGGCACACCAGCATTTATGTTGTAGTTATCAGACTTGAAACCGTCCAATACAACTTGTATTGATCGGTCTTAAAGGTAATTTCTAATCCAACGAAGAAGAGATTCATAGATACCAAATGCACGCATTTTCGATAAGAGAGCCTGATGCCAAACTCTACCATACCATCAGATCACCAGTGGACCTTTTGCTACGAAAGCCATACTGCCGGTCATTTTGAGGCTTTCGTTCTTCAAGATATTTCTTAAGCTGATTATTAATCAGCGTTTCCATGACCTTGGAAAGAAGGGACGTCAGTGCAATTGGTCGATAGTTAGAGGGTGAAAAGACACGCCTTTTTTAGGGACAGGCCTGACAAATGCTGTTTTCCATCCACTCGGAAAGAGACCAGTAGATTAGGACAGATGGAAAAGCTTACGCAGTGGTTTTGCCAGTGTTTAAGAACACTTCTTCAGAACAATGGGAGGGATACTATCCGGGCCAGCGGATTTGTGAATGTCAAGATCTTTCAGAACTCTAGCAACTGCACTAGTGCGAAAGAAGATTTGTCCCATAAAATCGTTTACGCTCTCAAGTACAGGTGGAGTCATATCTTCTTCTGGCAGCGTCGAATTAACAACAAACTGTGCTGCAAGCAAATTGGCTTTATCTATTGAGCTAACAAAAGGAGTATCGTTGAAGACGAGCGTTGGAATCGAGGACGAGGTGGTATTTCGTATGTTTTTAACAAATGACCATTTTGATCATGTAAAAATTTGGTTCGTCGAATGTGAAGGTTGCAGGTCTTTCTAGCTTGTTGAAACTTTTTCCGGTTTTCCTCAGTAGGGTTGGCTTTATAAAAACGGAAGCTTACTTCTCTGATCCTATAATAACCTCTTTGCAGCTCGAATCAAACCATGAGTTTTCTTTGGGTTTGATAGATTTTACCCTGTTCGGGATAAAATTTCTCATTCCACAAAGAATTAAGTTTGCAACCATATCTGCGCTGGAATCTACGTCACTATCGAGGAAGCATAGTGACCAGTTAAAGTTCCTGAAGAAAACCAAACGGTTCTCTTAGGAGTTTTTTCTTTAACTCAGTTTTGTTGACACGAGAAATTAGCAGATATGATACAATGGTCTGATGTGCCTAGAGGCGACAATACACTAATAGTGTAATAGGGTCAGAAGTAAGGAACAAGTCTAGAGTGTTGGCGGATTGATCTGCAACGTCAGGAATCCGAGTGGGCTTGTCAACAAGCTGAGTCAGGTTGTTTAACTCAGCAAAAATCTCGACATACCTTCCTTCGGGTGTTGTCTGACCTGAATAGCGTAGCCATGAAGAATTATGTACATTGAAATCGCCCGTAACAACGATTTCACTGTGCGGAAAATGAGAAATAATTCTCTGGATGGAGTCGGATAGTGCATCTAATTCATTAGAAGTGGAATTACTATCCAAACTAGGACTACGATAAATAAACCACATATGGATGATGCGCGTATGGACGGTGAATTTAAACCACATGAAATTAAAGTTAGTATTTAAACATGAACCATACTGTGACTGAAGCTGATAAGCAACATCATTTCGAACATACACGACGAGACCATGATGGGAGAAAAATAGAGGCACTTAGCTATAACCATGTAGGCTGAATTCCGAGTTATCAGTATTTTCCCTACCTGGGTTTCACTTAGTGCCAAAACAGCTGGCCTGTTTTTCGCAGTATGGACATATGCAGCACAAAAATTCTGCCTCAGTCCCCGAATGTTGCTGTAGTCAACCCTAAATTCACCTACCACTACGAAAAAAACAGACATAAAAACCCAAATCAGACAATTAACTAAGCTGATATCAACTTTGGGCCCCAAAATGACTTCACAGTACAACTACTGCTAGTGTTATGCCTTAATAGCAAATGTACTGATCCGCCCTTGGATACCCAAAATCAATAACAGCTATTTATCTGATATGCTTTGGCTTAATCAATTGCAAGCACTGCATGAGATGTTACATACATAGCATACAATGGCAAAACCAAAGCACTGTGAGTGATGTGGGAAGGAGAGATTAGAAAATTTACCGCTGTGCTATATGGATGATATGGTGAAATTTTTGTTATAGCACGCACTGGCACTTGCACTTGCACTTGTTGTTGATATGTGATATATAATATGGGCTATTGTTTTTTTTATTATTATTTTCTTTCGAACTTAAGTTTTAATTTTTTTTTTTGTTAAATGTTATTTTTTCGCGATAGAATTGAGGGATTTATTAATATTGAAAATTGGGGACTTTAATTTCGATTCGGGTTTTTTTTTTTTTTTTAGATTGATGATATGGTGGCAGAAGGGAATAGATAATATTTCATTTTTAGAATTTTATTGGGGGCAAAAAGTAGCGGGGTAATTAACCACTCTCCCACACGTGTGGTTTCGGTGGGATGCAAAATGGCACTGATGATCTTTTCGCATTACGCCTAGCATTACTGTCCTTTAACTTTTTCTTGATTAATCCTCTTAAGTCATTATTTACTTTAGTTCTGTAGTCTATGAGGTTTTGGAAGTTTATTCTGGAAGTTCTATTAAAGAAAATGTCTGACGGTTTCTTCTTGGTAACAGAATGAACAGAATTGTTGTAACGATCAACAGAAATATTGATCAATTCTTTCAGGCGTAAATCCTTATATTGGGTCTTTAGGCATCTAAAGATTTCTTGAACTGTTGAGTGGAATCTCTCAACTTGTCCATTAACTTCGCTTCGTTGAACAGGTGTTTGGTATAACTGAATACCTATCATCTTAATGAAGTTAAGTATTATTGGACTCAAGAAGCTTCTTTCGTTGTCAGTGATAAGGATTTTGGGGACTGTGAAGTAATGAAGAGTTTTTGTTACCTTGTTCCTCAAATGAACCAAATTTGGAAAATTTGTCGATGCAGCTAATGAATTTTTCATTTTGAATTTCCATTATGTCAATGTGAAGAATTTCACAAGGATATAATGGAATTGCCGTGGATTGTAAATCAGGATTGATGGGGTGCCTGTCATACTTGTTAGTGATGCAAACCTCATCATCATCATCATCGTCGGCTCGACAACCGGGGTCCGGTCCTGGCCTCCTTCAACAAGTCTCTCCACCCATCCCGGTCTCGAGCCGCCGCCATCCAGTTGCGCACCCCAAGGCTCCGGGCGTCCTGGTCTACGCCATCTCTCCAGCGCAAGCATGGTCTACCACGCTGTCGTCTACCATAGAATGTACCACAAAGAACTTTCCGAGCAGGTTCCTCTTCGCTCATGCGAGCTAGGTGCCCTGCCCACCGGAGTCTACCGAGCTTAATTTTTGTCACGATATCTGCTTCAAGGTAGATTGCGTACAATTCATGATTGTACCGTCTCCGGAAACGTCCTGCAAACCAAGCAGTTCTTAATATACCTTCTAATGAGGTTATTCATTTTATGAAAGTAATACTTTTCTAATAGCTGCTCTTTATTTTCCCTTGCGTTCCGATGAGCTCTTCGGTGCTCGTTCATTATCAACTGATAAATTCGGTTCTCATTTGCAACATCTTTGACTAATCGTTGCGTTATCCTAATTTTGTAGTTGACAAAATTTTCCAGGTAAACTTTTTGCATTAGACCCAGAAAGGGTTCATGCATTTTGACACCATTCAAAATATTGGGTCTGAGTTTAGCCTTTAACAGGCTTACTAGCTTGGGTTTGTCTAAGCAATCGAGAAAGCAAGAATTTCAGAGGATGTCAGAAGGTCCTTTAAATCATTAAAAGCTCGAAGGGCTTCCTCGGAGAGTTTTATAGGAACCCATTTAGATTGATTCGCTTTCACTTGCGCGTTTTCTCCTCTAGTCAGGTTTGTTAGAGGTTTTGCGACCTTAGCGTAATCTCGTATAAATTTCCTATAATACCAAGTTAAACCTAGAAAGCTTTTCAACTCCTTTAATTTCTCTGGAGGAAGTAGATTTTGTATCGCTGTTACTTTTTTCGGATCAGCTTTAATTCCATCGGAAGTCACAATGTATCCCAAAAATTCAACTTCCTTTGTCATGAAACGAGTCTTTTCTAGATTTACTTTGGGATTGGCTTCTTTTAATCTCTCAAATATGATGATATCGTCTATGTAGACGTAGCAGATTCTTTAAATACATCATCGATCATTCTTTGAAAGATGGCCAGGGCATTCTTAAGACCGAAAGGCAATCTTAAGAACTCGTATTTGCCATTCATTGTCGAGAAGGCTGTTTAAGGAATATCGGAGTTTTGCATGGGGATTTGATGGAATCCCGATGTAAGATCTATTGTCGTGAAGAACTTGGCTTCTCCGAGACTGGCAAGAGTGGAATTAATATCAGGGATGGGGTATGCATCTGATGTCGTCACGTGGTTAAGGCGCTTGTAGTCTATTACCATCCGGTATTGTTTTTCACCAGATGGTTTCGACTGGATAGGGGTAGCTTTTGGTGTAAATCGGCAAATCCGTATTAGTCTTTATCTCTGCTCTTACGGCTGTTTGGATCATTTCGATGTTATTTACAGGACCGAATACAGAATCAAATTTCAAGACTGTGGTTGTAAGTTTGTCCTTCACATCTTCGGCAATGCAAGCCTCTACTAATGTATTAATTTGGGTTGAAAGTCTATTTTTAAGAGGGATCTTTATATTCGGGGTAGATTTATCCGAAATGGACGGACTGATGAAGTTCTTATTGGCCCCTGTATCAACAAGAAATTCAAGAATTTTTCCATACTTTAAAGCGTACTCTATATATGGTACGCTGGACAACTTTCCGTCATAAAATTTACTTCGTCTTCAGCGTAATCTGGACTACCATCATCATCATCGTCGGCTCGACAACCGGGGTCCGGTCCTGGCCTCCTTCAACAAGTCTCTCCACCCATCCCGGTCTCGAGCCGCCGCCATCCAGTTGCGCACCCCAAGGCTCCGGGCGTCCTGGTCTACGCCATCTCTCCAGCGCAAGCATGGTCTACCACGCTGTCGTCTACCATAGAATGTACCACAAAGAACTTTCCGAGCAGGTTCCTCTTCGCTCATGCGAGCTAGGTGCCCTGCCCACCGGAGTCTACCGAGCTTAATTTTTGTCACGATATCTGCTTCAAGGTAGATTGCGTACAATTCATGATTGTACCGTCTCCGGAATCGTCCTTCCTCACATATGGGGCCAACAATTCTCCTTAAGACTTTTCTCTCGAACGCGGCTAAGAGGTCGGAGTGCCTTTTGCTAAGCACCCAAGTCTCGGATCCATATGTGAGTACTGGCAGGACCATGGTCCTGTACAGCAGCAGTTTTGAAGTTATGGTGAGATTTCTGGATTTGAAGAGCTTTGACAGACTATAGTAGGCTCTGTTGGATTTGAGAAGCCGCCCGCGTATTTCTTCTTCTATATTGTTATCGGCAAGGTGCTCCGCTACCTTGATTGTTTGACCAACTGTTCCTCTCGCATTCGACGCCACCATCTGGACTACCGTCTGCCGTAAAATTTACCTCGTCTCCAACTAATTCCACAGCGTCAGGCACGTTTCCTAGTGCGAGAGTGTTGTAAACTTTCTGATGTTTTGCTGCGTAAGTTTCAGTCCTAGCATTCCTTTTAAGAGGATTACTGTTCTGCGGGCGATTCATGTAATTGACATTCTTATTTTGAACCGATATGTCCATTTTTTCGTACGGCTTAGGACCAAGTGGTCTCGGTGGTGGAGCTTGGGGTAAAGAATAGCGGTAATTTGGTTTGACATTAGTAAAAGAATTATTTTTCCCAAAAGTGTTCGGAGTATAATTTGGATGAAAATCGGTCCTAAATTGGTTAATCGGAGCTGTTATCGTATTGTTGGTGAATTTATGAATCTCATGGCTACGATAATTAAGATTCTGAATCTCAAGACAGGCCGAATAGGCTTCTGGGAGAGTTTTAAGTTTTTGGATGATAAGCATCTTTGACAAATCACCATTCAAACCCCGAATGAATACGTCTAATGCTCTGTTCCTATACGTTCCAATCAGAACACTGACAGTTTCTTCGGAATGGCTCTCAGTTTTGATTTTATTTATCATCAACGATAATTGATGGTTAATAGAAGCATAGAATTCGTCTAGCCTCGAACCCTTCTGAGTCAGCTGATTGAGCTGATGCTCCAGGGTCCTCATGTCTCTTTTATCTGCATAGTGCAGAGAGAGACATTGCTTGATTGCTGACCAATCATTATCGAAAATATTATAGGATATCAGGGCAGCGTCGGCGCTACCCCTAACCTTTTGCCGTACGTGCTGTAAAATAGCACGGTACAGGGGTTTCTCTTTGACAATTGAAAAATCCTTTAGGATCCCCTCTACGGTGTGCACCCACGATACGTATTAGGTTGGGGAACCGTCAAAGACCTGCAATTCTTTGACACAATCTGGGAGCCTGCCAATCTCCTTCAGGTCGGCCTCGGTTAGGGGACCCCTTAATTATGTTGGGGCTTCGGTAGTAGGTACAGTAACGAGTACATCGCTTCGCCACCCATTCTCCAACGTTTTGACTTTAGCCTCAACTGATTGGAGCCTATCCAAAACGTTGTTAACGGCTCCTGTGAGCTGTGTAACGGCATTTTGGAGAGCGTCCATTCTGTATGTTTTATTTAATAATATTTAAAAGAAAACTCACCTCCCCAAGGGTAATCCAAATTCAATTGAAATACTTCTTTGTGTCTTACTCTTCTTGCGTATCCTCACTCACAAACACTTTTCACTTTCCTTTTTTTTTATTTTACTAAAGTAGTTGGTTTAAGGGCACTCTGGCCCGGTGGCTCGGTGGCTCACAGGTGAGAACAGGTGTGTACATGTACAGATGAGAACAGGTAAAGGTAAGCACAAGTGAGCACAGGTGAGCTCAGGTAAACACAGGTGAGGACAGGTAAATACAGGTGTGGACAGGTGAGGTGAGGAGCAGAAGAAACTAAGTGAACAAATTAACCCTTGATTAAAAAATAAAAACATTTTTTTTTTGTTTAAATATTCAAATTTAATAACAAGATTTATTTACAATTTGTATTTATTTTCTATTTACAAACAATGTTTTTCTATTTGTTAAATAAATATTAATCATCAGTTTCAGGATACTCCGTGTAGTCAGTAACTGGTAATTTCACCCAAACATTTTTAACACCTGGTACCGTACACCATTCTCTGTTTCTTTCCTTTGGTACTCTATACCAAGTTGTTGGAGGATAGATGATGATATTACTGTTGATATCATTATCATCATCTATGCTTATTTCTAAAAGTTGAATAGGTTTCGGAAACGTGTCTTTCCGAAGACATGGTGGAACCGGTCTTAAATGCCTTGATTGTTTAACCGTAAATGAAGGGTTTTCAAACGGACAATCAAAGCACGGCTCATTGATCCCAAAACTAATTTCATCTCCGAACTGTAGCTGGTAGGTCACCATTGGTGGTATTAAGTTACCATTGATAAACACCCCAAGCGTATTCTCATAACTTTGGATATACAGCCCTTTATCATCTGGCGTAATGCGAATCCACGCATGGAAAAAGACCAAAAGGGGCATTGGATACCAATGAAAATTGGGGTAGTTGCTCCGTATCCAATATCAGACGCTCCTCTATTCAAATGTGTGATTTTTCCAGTCACTATATTAGTAAATGTCCATCCGGATGATGTTAAACCGTTTAAAGAACACATTATAACATTTTATTATACAGATATGGATTGAAAACAAACAAAACGTTTACTCTTCGGGATAGTTTTTTGAGAACTGTTGGAATGTAAAAACATGCAGAAATTTATTGTAACTGATAATGATTTTTTAGGAATCATTTGGAAGCAAATCATAGTAAACATTTTATCCAAATTCATATATACTACATGTCGTCTATCATTTTTAAAATGTTATAATGCATTTGCTTTTTTTTTGTTTGTTTATTTTTGGGAAATGATAAGCAAACAATCTGACGGATGTGTAAGCATTCATACATATATGTTACATCCTTCTTGCTTCTGATAAAAATTAACGAAAACTATACGGTATTGGTTTTGCTTAAATGAGCAAGAACAAACATGAATGAGTGAAAAACGGAAACATTGTGTACAAGATTAGGGAAACTTCCTCAAACCTAGAAAGAATATCTAAAAGAGCAGACAAGAACCAAAACTGAAAAAAATAAAACCCTTGATTATCATATTTTTAGATTTAATTTTGTTGATATTTCTAAACAATCAATTTTTATTTACTTCCTAAAAACCTGTTTTTTGTTTTTGTTTTTATTCTTTCGTCTATTTTTTTTTTTTTTTTAATTACATACCTATATATTAATAACTTATATCACAATATAAATCTTATACAAATTTTTTGTTTTTTTGATTACATAAGTTATATTTTTTTATATTTTTGTAATCACAATGTAGCTTTTTTTTTTATAAAATTGAATAGTTACTAATGTATAGCATAAGATGAGTATGAAGTAAATTAAGAGTTTATGCTGTAATGTCCCCAAGCAAGTGTATTGACATTATTTTCACATATATATCGTTTATCGTCTTCGCAACTAAGACTTTTTTTACTTATGGTTTGCGTATATATGGTATGTTGCTTGGAACGGAAATTTATCATTGTGCAATAATAATCTTTTTTCTGAAATAAACAGTCTCTGTAATTGCTCAATGATAAATTTCTTACAGCAGATGCTTTAACTCCTTTTGCCTTCTTTATAACATTTGAATTTTGAACATCAATGCTATACATTTTCGCCCTTAGCCCAGTAAATTCTATCATTATCTTCCCACAATTCTCATCCTTCATGTACCCTAATTTTTTCATATTGAGCTGGGCAATACCAAAAGGATTATCAAGAGGGAAATCAGAAGTGTCAAATTTATCCTTAATATCATCTTTTATATCATTATAAAAATCTTGGGTGTTAATTTGATAGATAAATGAATCGGTGTCCATGTATGCCAGCCGAAGGTTTTTTTCCGAAAATTTAGGCTTCATATAGGCATAATGAAAATCATACATCTTATACTAAGAGATCTCTAAAACAGAGAACCCTAAGTATATTGGCTTTTTATAAACCGTAGACGTTCGATTCATTTGAATAGCAGCCATGTTATCACCAAACTCGAGAATGCTATGGAAATTTGGTTTTGCTATGAGCGCACGAGCGCCGAGCTGTCTACCATTACCCGAATTGTCGAGTGATAAAACAATTCGTACATCTTTTCTCTTGTCAACATTCTCCATGGTTTTTGAAAACACTGCGTTATTACACACTTTGCACAAGTCTTTTTCAAATTTGTTTGTCGCTTCTGTTCTTAGTTTATTATTGAGGTCAATATAATCTTTTAACCATGGAGACTGTCGGAATTTGATCGCCCTTTGTATTTTTTTTCAAAATCAAACCATTTTCAATGCACTGAATCAATGTTTTAAAGGGTATTGTATAATTTAGCTTGTGGCGCAAGTCTGCAATCAATTTTTTTGGATTGTTGTTAATTGATATATTAGATGGGCAGAATGGAAGATCGTTATGTTGCTCATGAATATATTGTGGATATTCTAAATCAACTTCTAAAACGTACCCAAAGTTTTTATCCATAAGCAACCATTCTTTTATTGAGGATAAATTTGTTGGAGGATCAAACCATAGAAAGCCTGAATGTGGCAGCAAATCAGACATGGCCCAACCGTAGAGGTTATTTGCATCTAAGTACATTAAATATTCGCAAGGTTTATTTGCATCATACTCTTGCAAGTATTTATTATTGGCCTTTCAATGCCGTAAACTGCACTGAGTCAATCCTCCTCTTATTCCCTTACTAAAAAAATTGTACATATTTATATCTGTAAGGAGCTCTAGTTTAACATTTGTATGCTTAAGCATAGCGCTCCATGAAAACCTGGGTAACGTGAAGTAATGACATGGATCCAGACCATATGATTTGCTTGAATCCTTTCGGAATTTTTCAAATATATCAGCTAGAATTAAAACATCCGTAACCAAATAATATTCAAGGTTTTCAGCTAAGGAAGAACAATTGAAATTATTCCAACATTTTTAGCATGTTCATAATCATATTTACTACAATCTGTTTGGAGCAATGAATTCTTGAAAGCTGAAATAGGTGGTAAGTTCGTTTCAGAAAGTTTTTCTACAGAATCTATGTAATCGTAACAAAAGAAACCCATTCGAGTCATGAGCTCGAAAGATCTTTTATTATTCTTACAAAACTTAGCCAAAATTTTGAAGTCATCCTTTGCAAGGGTTTTTGAAATATTATCAATGCTCGAGGGGAGAAATAAAAAAGAGTCTAAGAATCTTAACTCAAGAAGTTCCTTCTGATCATTATTCACGTTATCTACTTCAATAATTTTTGGTATCGATATGTACTTTTCTTTATTTAATGGTATAATTTTTATATCCCCATTAGTGTTACCCAGCTCTTTGATGAATAAATGGGCATCATAACCAGTTAAATTGTGGAAAAAAAATAGGTAAGAATTTTGGTACCTTGTAATTTAAATTGCACGATGAATGTGCTGCACCTCTAAATTTCCCACTGATGTGGCAACGGTCTCGAACTCTATCCAATCCTTGCTGCATATGTGGGTGGCAACTGGTTTCATCTCTAAATTTTTGTTGGTCCTCTGCTGTTTCTGTCATTTCTTTATTTATCGATAAGTATTCTCTGTGAATACGTTTAGATTCTTCAATTATGGAATCTATAAATACTCGAGCACAGTCGGAACCTGCAATCAAAATAAACAAAAAAAAATTAATAAATTTGTAAATAAATAATTAAAAATGAATTATTAAATGTTTTTTATTTTGACTAATATTTTAACTTGATTGATTTTGAATGTTGTTCAAATTTCAAAATATTTGCATCCTCTTTTGGCAGCTCTGTCACAACTCCATTACACTGTGTTTGATGCTTTCCATAAGCACTATCCGTGTTAAATGATAATAAGCATGCATTACATATTCGTATTGAGTGGTGCCCGTGATTTACTTGCATGCTTATCAACCTAGATATATTTTTAATCCAAATGAAATGGTTGTTCGAATTTTCTTGGATCAACAGCAAGTTGATGTGGTTATACTTTACAATCTTCACGATAAAGTATGGGCCTACAACTTTATAATATCCTCCTCCTCCATTACTTTTTGGCTCGATCCCAAAAACGTTGATGCTTATGGTGGGGTTAAGCGTTTCGAATAGGGATATTTCCTTTAATTTAAAGGAAAAACCAAATTCGAAAAATTAAGTTGAAAACCATTCTGCAAATTTATCATGTCATCTGTTATGTTTTCGATAGGATAGCTGCGTTTCGAATAGGGATATTTCCTTTAATTTTAAAGGAAAAACCAAATTCGAAAAATTAAGTTGAAAACCATTCGGCAAATTTATCATGTCATCTGTTATGTTTTCGATAGGATAGCTGCTGTTTCGTTCAACATGGTTATTGGCTGGATGGAGAGCGGAAATAACTCTCCATTTGAAGCAGTATAAATCATTGTTTTGAATATTCACACATGCCTTTCTTGCTGCAATACATTTTGGTAGTCTAATGTAGCTAGATCCTCTCAATGGCTTGTATTCATTGATGTTGATTTCAATATGTTTGATTGAAAGCAGGCTCCAACCCGAGTCCATGACCTCGAACTCTTCGCTTTTACCATCGATACATGTCATCATGTTTAAATATATTTCATTTATATTTTGGCTTTCTATAGCTATTTGCATTGGAGATTTAAATGATTTTATGCTTATGTCAACATGCTCTTCTCCTCCAGCCAACGTTGAATATTTTACATACTCAGCGAAAAGCTCAGTACTGAATTTAACACTGCCTTTAGTTCGGATTGATTCTTCAATCAGTTTTAACACATCAGTTTTACACTCGTTCAAAAAATATTTAATGTTTAAGAGATCTTCCTTTTTGTTTTCCAATATGAAGGTTTCTACCTTTCCTCCGAAACACTGTCGGACCTTCATAAAGGGAGCCATTGCCACCTCTTCCAGCTTTTTGCTTTTATGGCTATTTGTTCTAATATGGTTTGGCCACTCGGATGTTAAAACATCCATTTCACAAGCTACGCATCTACGTTTCTTCGAGGAGCAATGTGGTATACCACCATCGGAATTTCGCTTGTTTAAAATAGGCTGATACTTGCACCGGGATTTAGAACGGGTGATTTTTAAGCTGGTTTGGTTTTGGCAACACTGGTTTTGACAGCTGACGTGTGTTTAGTACCTTGTGTCACTGTCAAACAGCTTCAGTTTGGTTTGCAATTTAACCATGGATCGTCTTACAAATGAACAACGCTTGCAAATTATTGAATTTTACTATCAAAATTCGTGCTCGGTTCGAAATGTTCATCGCGCGCTGCTTGTGTTCAGCGATGAGGCTCATTTTTGGTTGAATGGGTACGTAAATAAGCAAAATTGCCGCATTTGGAGTGAAGATCAGCCAGAAGCATTGCAACAGCTACCAATGCATCCCGAAAAAGCCACTGTTTGGTGCGGTTTATGGGCCGGCGGCATTATTGGGCCTATTTCTTCAAAGATGATGCGAATCGCAGCGTTACTGTCAATGGTGAACGCTACCGAGCGATGATAACAAACTTTTTTTTGCCCGAAATGGAAGTTCTTGACTTGCATGATATGTGGTTTCAACAAGACGGTGCCACATGCCACACAGCACGCGAAACAATGGCGCAATTGCAAGGCGAGTTTTGTGAACAGTTAATTTCACGTTTCGGGCCGGTCAATTGGACGCCTAGATCGTGCGATTTGACACCATTAGATTATTTTTTGTGGGGGTATGTCAAGGCTAATGTCTATAGGGACAAGCCCGCTTCGATTGACGCACTGGAAGCCAACATCCATGCATTCATTCGTGAGATACCGGCCGATATGTGTGAAAGAGTATGCCAAAATTGGACTCAGCGGATGGGCTACCTGAGACGCAGCCGCGGTCAACATTTGCATGAAATTATCTTTAAATATTAAATTGCAAGGTTCAAACTATCAATTCAAATAAATATTTCATTCATTTTTTCGAATTTTTTGTGTTTTTTTTTTTTTTAAAAAGTTCTAAACCTCTTAAAAAACCACCCTTTATTACTCACATGAGCTACTTCTATATTAGCTAAGGTATAGTGACTGTTTCGAACATGACGAAGCATAGCATCTTTTCGCGTAAATTTTTTTTCGCACTGTGGACATTGAACATGACCAATATCATTATGGGCAGATTTCATATGCCTTTTTAAGGAGCATACATGGGAGAATTTTTTCTCGCAAACAACACAATTGAAATTTTCCATTTTTACTGTGTTTTTTTGCAAAGGTAATAAAATCTTAAAACGATTTGCACTAAAGTTTGTATAGAATTTAATATTTAATGAATATTCCTTTGCGTTTTAGGCTCTGATATATTTTGTTTTTTTTTAGAACGAAGAAATTATCTTTAGCTTATTTTTCACCACTTTTAAACAAAGTTTTAAAAATGCAATGAAATTTTTTGTTTTATATTAATGAAAACTTATTTATATTTTGATTTAACTTGAACACACTTCAAAGAACTGTACTTGAAGGCTCTATAGCGACAACTATTACAAATGACCGAAAAGTCCAATGATTTATTTGTTTCAAAATAACATGAATAACTTAGATTGTGGAGTTTTACAAAAAAAAAAAAAAGAAAAACCGTCATATGCAACATGTGCATATTTATCAAAAACTAGGAAAAGAAAACTCCATATGCAACATAATATTCATATTTACCGAAAATATATACAGGGGTGGACAAAAATATTTTAGATAAAATTGTGGAAAGAAAAATATATGCGTGTGCGTGTGCGTGCGCTACACTGTACATAAATACGAAAAGGATTAGAGATGACGAAACCTACTAAGATTTTGGGAAGCGGGAAATGGTATGCGAGTGTAATAAAAGATAAAAGAAAGTAGGAGGGGCGTTTTATAAAAGGAAACATTTAGTTTTTACCAGAAAGGAAAAACAATATGATGATATAAAAGAAAAATGATTAAATGATCGTACAGTTCTCTAAAAATAGAAAAAAATAAAATCGAATTTAAAGAAAAAATAATAAAATGATGAGCGGGTGGGGGTAAAATAGTTGTATTAAAAGGCAACATTTTTTTCGGATCGGAATAGTTGATTTGAAGAAAGTGACGAAAATTGAACATTATTCAACATGCATTTCTCAGAAGCAGATTACTCAGTTTTTAACTTAGAAGACTTTGCAGTCCGAGAAGCAAATACTATACATGAAAGCGCTTTCAAACCTACAAGGAAACTGTCGGATCTTACAGTTGGAATAAAGTACAACATTTTCAATATGCAAAAAATTACAACAAAGTGGGGGGATCGAGTGGTAGCGGATCTTGGGGAATATACGGTAAACCAAATAATTATTTTATCATTTTATTTAATTTATTTATTCTTATTGTTTGTATTCTTTTTATTTGTTTTCAATTTGTGTAAATGTATTTTTTTTATTTCTAGGTCTTTTTACCAGGCAGATACTCAGCTCTATCATCAAATAGTTTGCTCGCTATTGGCGGAGGTGGCTATGCCTTCGAAATCACAAGGCAATTGGGATCAACATACGAACTTAAATTTTTAAAACTTAAATAATATTTTTTTTTCTATCGTTCATGAATTCTAGTTACAAACCTTAAATAAAACACACCCAACAAATTATCTTAAAAATCAATTTATATTTGTTTCTTTTCTATTACAACAACTTATTTTTATCAATCCATGAGTTATGTTCTGGTGGAAAACCCAACCATTTTACAAACACCTCATTTCCTCTTGTTTTAATAACCTTTTCCACAAGAAATATATCTGAGCAGTTTGATTTCATCAGTTCTTCTTTATAAAAACCGCCTTTTACTGGTTCTCCTTGATAATCTTCGAGAAGATATGTAATAGGTTTTGTTTTGTTAACTGATTTGTTACGGTAAAATTTTGCGTAACAAGAATTGCTCTTTCGCTTCCCCATCCTAGGTTCCTTTCTTCCCAACTTTCTTTTACAGGTGCTTCTTTTTCAACTTACTGAGAGAGAGAAGGGCAGTAATGGTCCATCAGCCATTGTTTCACTCTCTCAGTATCGTGAAGAAACAATAATTGTAGTTGTCAAACTTGACGGTTCCGGTGGGTAGTTGGCCCACTCATCATAAAATTGACAGACGGACGGTCTGGCCATAATAAATCTTAAATAAAGCACGGGCGACACTTGGTCCCCGATTGCTGAAGTCACTCTTTGTGAGAATGGCTGCAGGCCCAACGTAAAACGTTTGCTTAAATTTATACTTACAATTGTAAGAGATGGAACGTTAACAGCTGGACCCCATTCCAGCCAAACTCCTTTCTAACTTTTGAAAAATTGATTTAACTCGTGCCAACTTTTCACAATTTTATATTGTCTTAGTATTGCAGGGGAAAATTGCACGTGTGAACAATTAGGTTCCTTTCGGTTTTAAAAGTTTTCTTTTTCATATTGAATTGGGGAAATTAGGTGGCTGAATGCGCTCATTGGATTGCTTACCAATAGAAGTCATGTCAGAGGTCGGCGAATTCAATGATGATGGCGATGCATGAAGCTGGGGTGTGAAGGTGTGAGTAGGAAAGGCTGCTGGGTTTCAACTGCGTTAGCGCGCTCACGCGAATGTGCGTAGTGTTGCTGAATGATGACGCGATCGAAATCCCGGGCCACTGATTGGCCGAAAGCACCGGGGATTGAAAACGAGAAGGTACCATCCAGGCATGGTGAAAGCCTGGAAGGTCACTTCTTGGCAAGCTACAAAGCGATATAGAACTTAAAATACATTTTGAGAAAAAGAAAATTTTGAAAAATTTGAGAGAGATTTGATTTGTCGATTTAAATTAAGAAAATTGAAAACAGGAAAATTTGGAGGAAAAATTGTGGAAGGGATTTCGTGAAATTATCACGAGGAAATTAAATTCTAGAAAGGAGGAAAATTGGCAGGAAAATTCCCGATAAGTATAGTGATTATTGAATTGGTTGAATAGTGTTCTTTTTTTTCTAATCGTTTATTGTGTGTGATAAAATCTTCACATAAATTCCGTTTGGGTTTTGCTCTCCGTTTTATTCCGAAAAATTACGGAACTCGTGACCCGTTTCAAAATCGTTATATTCTTTCGGGACCGAGTGTTAACGGTCCAGCTTATAATCTTAAATTTCCTTTGTTCTCGTTGTTTCAAAAGATCTTGGGTCTTACTCCTACTCGAAAGGTTTCCCAAGCACCTTAAATTTTGATTAAAAGTAATTTCATTTTTCAAATACAATTTCTTCGTCTTTTTTTTATTCTAAAATACTTTCACCGTCGGTTCCGCTCCGAAGGTTTGTGATTTCCTTTTTTTTTACAAAAAAAATCACTGGCGCCCTTTTTATTAATTTCAGCTACGTCCCTGTGTCCACACAGTAAGTAGTTTTAATTAATTACAATCATCATTTTTTTTTTATAATCGTAATTAATCAAAGTAAAAAAATGAACCCACCCCTAACTGAGCATAACCAACCACGGTGAAAGTGAAAGTTCCCCAGAAGCAGAACATTGCTGGAAAGTTTTTTCTTGTGTGCTTATAGTTTTTAGGGAAGTTTTCGGTATATTGTTGTGTGCTTTTTACTTTCTCTATTTTTCTTTTTCTTCCCCGAGGAAAATAATCTGTGGTAATATTTGTGGAATCGGTGGAAATCTTGCAAAAAATTCACAATACCTAACTACCAATTGAAGGTGAATTTATACATGTACGTGTGAATTGCATAGTGAATACTTACGTATACCTACAGTGGTTTGTTTACTTTGGTTTAAAGAGTGAGTACCTACAATATTATTTTTGTTGATTGTTGATAAATTTTGGATTAAATTCTAAATAAATTCTTCCATTTGTTTGAATACATATATATATTTTTCATACCCCTTAGTGTCGCATAAGTTTTCTTTAAATCTTACTTACGGTGCTCATATACTTGATAAATACTTCATTATTCCGTTTGAATTGTTTATATACATAAGTGATCGTGATTGATATATTTATCTAAGTCTAACAATTGTCTTTGGTTTGAGTTTATTTAGTTTGAGTCTTTTTGTGACATTCTTGATTTCGCAATGTGTTTACATTACATTTTTATCGAATTGGATTTGAATCCTATTTGTTTTTCGGTGATTTTATTTATCTTGCTCGATCGATAATTTGAGTTTTTTTTGTGGTGGAATTTATTTTATTTTACATAAAGATACCTGCAGTGTCGTGTGAAAGTCACTACAGGTGGAAAAATTAATTCAAAAAAAATATTTTTTTTTCTTTGGTTTTTTTTTTTAGTGCGTTATTCGAGTGGTAATAGTAATTTCTTTTTGAAATAGTTTTTCTTCTGGAACAAAATCAGCTGATTGTTGATTTTGTTTGCTTTCTGCAATCTATTGATTTTGATTTATTTATCGCGTGTTTTCTTTTGAATTGGTACAATTACTGGGTGTTGATTTGGTCCAATTTTTTTTGTTGAGCATTTCAGTGGGAAAAAAAAGTTTTTTAATTGTTATAACAATCAACTGGGTTTTGATTTAGTGGACAAAATTTTAAAAAAAAGCAAATAGTTTTTACTGGCGATTGTTTTTTTTGTGTTTTATTCCATACAGTTTTTTTTCTTTACTTTTAGAACAAAATCAACTGGGTGTTGATTTTGTTAGCTTTTTGCAATTTTTTTTTTTTTTTTATTTACAATGAATACAGTTTTGTAATTTAATCTTGCTTTTGGTTTTGAAGTTTTTTTTCTAACATGGATGTGTATAGGCTAAACAAGGAGGAACTCACCTATGAGTTACAGGCTAGAGGTCTTAAAGAAGGAACTGTAGAAAACATGAGGATGCAACTACGGGGCTCGCGCACTTTGGAACGCTCGGGTTCAATTCCAAGTGAAAGCCCTCATTATCCCTCTTTTGAGGATGATGTGAAGGCTGTGCAAGCAAAGATTGTAGAGATTAGGGATCTTTTGAAAACTCCTCCGAAAAATTCAAAGTCGGGAGATTATTTAAAGGTTTTGACGAAAATTGAATGGTCTTTAGGTAGGATAAATAGGGCAAAGGCAGAATCTTCTGATGAGGTTAATAGTGTAGCTGATATAAGGGGGGAATTATTATTGCTGATGGCAAAATTAATGGAAGGGGGTGAGGAGACACCCCAACCTAAAGATAAAGCGGATGACAACACGTCGACAGCAGGCATGGGTGCGTTACCAACTGCAGAGGTCGGCCAACGTGCGAGTTCAGGATTCCAACTACAGAATGCACCCTGTGACCGGAATCCTGAGCGTATTGAAAAATGGAGTGTTAAATTCTCAGGTGAGCAGCGCGGCTCATCTGTGAATTCTTTTATTGAAAGGGTCGAAGAACTTAGGGAATCGCGTGGGGTTTCGGAAGCAAGAGTTTTCAGGTCAGCAGTAGACCTTTTTACTGGGAAGGCGCTTCTTTGGTTCAGGGCGATTAGGGATTCAATTTCAACATGGGGAGAGTTGGTTAGGGAGTTAAGATTTGAGTTTTTACCCTCCAATTATGATGATCTCTTGTTGGACGAGGTCAGGCGGCGTACCCAAGGTAAGGATGAGACAATGGGTATGTACATTGATCTCATGCAAACCCTATTCAAAAGATTCTCTGAGCCGTTGAGTGAGAATAGGAAATTATCTTTTCTCATGAAAAACATAGCTCCTTTCTACCAAACGCAATTGGGCTTGGCTGATATCAAGTCAGTCAATGAACTGGTTGCGTTGGGTGCTCATATACTTGATAAATACTTCATTATTCCGTTTGAATTGTTTATATACATAAGTGATCGTGATTGATATATTTATCTAAGTCTAACAATTGTCTTTGGTTTGAGTTTATTTAGTTTGAGTCTTTTTGTGACATTCTTTATTTCGCAATGTGTTTACATTACATTTTTATCGAATTGGATTTTAATCCTATTTGTTTTTCGGTGATTTTATTTATCTTGCTCGATCGATAATTTGAGTTTTTTTTGTGGTGGAATTTATTTTATTTTACATAAAGGTACCTGCAGTGTCGTGTGAAAGTCACTACAGGTGGAAAAATTAATTCAAAAAAAATATTTTTTTTTCTTTGGTTTTTTTTTTAGTGCGTTATTCGAGTGGTAATAGTAATTTCTTTTTGAAATAGTTTTTCTTCTGGAACAAAATCAGCTGATTGTTGATTTTGTTTGCTTTCTGCAATCTATTGATTTTGATTTATTTATCGCGAGAATAGGAAATTATCTTTTCTCATGAAAAACATAGCTCCTTTCTACCAAACGCAATTGGGCTTGGCTGATATCAAGTCAGTCAATGAACTGGTTGCGTTGGGTAGGAAGTTAGAGACAATCAGGTCAAATGTGGAATCTTTTATCCCTCCTCCTTCTGGTCGCAACAGGCAGTCTTTGGAGCCTGATGTTGCGTATGTTGCTTCAGTTCAGGAAGCAACAGTTGCAGTTAATCGTAACCCACCACCAAATAGGACCATTCGTTGTTTTAACTGCAACAGGGAAGGCCATTTTTCGAACCATTGTTCCGCTTCTAGGCGTTGTTTTGGGTGCGGTACGGTAGGTACCACCCATCGGAACTGCAGTCGCTGCTTGGGAAACGGGCAACGGACTCTTGGGCCAGCAGGTCAAGAGCGCCGTCGCAATTGATTAGGTCGCCTGCTGACGACCAGTTGGCAAATCAGGTTAGGTTAGGTTTCACTTTGGATAGTAGTGGAAATGATAGAAGGCCATATTTAAGAGTTAATATTTACGGGATTAAATTTTAAGGATTGTTAGATTCGGGTGCATCCCGAACGATAATTTGTAGGGATGTTTGGAGAGTTTTAAAGGACTTAGGATCAAATTTAGATAAATCAAATGTTAGGCAGGTTCATTTAGCAGATGGTGCAGGTGTAGGAGTTTTAGGAGTTGTTAATCTACCCATTGTTGTCCAGGATAAATCAGTTTTATTGGAGTGTTTAGTTATACCCTCCTTACCACATGCATTGATACTTAGTGCAGATTTTTGGGCACTGTCGGGTATTGTCCCGGATCTTCCTTCAGGCATGTGGAGTTTTTCAAGCCAGGAAATGGTGGCTTCGATAGGAACTACATCTATCACAGAGGAATCTGAGTTAGATGAGGATCAAAGGGAGAAACTTAATTCTCTTATTGAAAATCTGTTTAGGGACATGCCAGAAGGGCTAGGGGTGACAACAATGGTAGAACATATAATTAGGACGTTGACAGAACCTATAAAGCAGCGGTACTATCCGGTATCACCTGCAATGCAGGTGCATATCGATAAGGCTCTTAACGAGATGTTAGAAGAGGGGGTGATTGAGAAGTCGAATAGTCCTTGGGCTTCTCCAATAGTTTTAATCAAGAAGAAAGATGGTACCTTTAGGTTTTGTGTAGACTATAGGAAACTTAATAGTGTTACAAAAAGGGATGTTTATCCACTTCCGATCATTTCAGCCATTTTAGATAAGACATTAACTCAGCGTATTGGCAGATTCCAATGGCGGAGGAATCTCGCAAGTTTACTGCCTTAACGGTACCTGGTAGGGGACTTTTTCACTTTAAGCGAATGCCTTTCGGGTTACATAACGCCCCTCCGTTCCGTTTGAATTGTTTATATACATAAGTGATCGTGATTGATATATTTATCTAAGTCTAACAATTGTCTTTGGTTTGAGTTTATTTAGTTTGAGTCTTTTTGTGACATTCTTTATTTCGCAATGTGTTTACATTACATTTTTATCGAATTGGATTTTAATCCTATTTGTTTTTCGGTGATTTTATTTATCTTGCTCGATCGATAATTTGAGTTTTTTTTGTGGTGGAATTTATTTTATTTTACATAAAGGTACCTGCAGTGTCGTGTGAAAGTCACTACAGGTGGAAAAATTAATTCAAAAAAAAATATTTTTTTTTCTTTGGTTTTTTTTTTTAGTGCGTTATTCGAGTGGTAATAGTAATTTCTTTTTGAAATAGTTTTTCTTCTGGAACAAAATCAGCTGATTGTTGATTTTGTTTGCTTTCTGCAATCTATTGATTTTGATTTATTTATCGCGAGAATAGGAAATTATCTTTTCTCATGAAAAACATAGCTCCTTTCTACCAAACGCAATTGGGCTTGACTGATATCAAGTCAGTCAATGAACTGGTTGCGTTGGGTAGGAAGTTAGAGACAATCAGGTCAAATGTGGAATCTTTTATCCCTCCTCCTTCTGGTCGCAACAGGCAGTCTTTGGAGCCTGATGTTGCGTATGTTGCTTCAGTTCAGGAAGCAACAGTTGCAGTTAATCGTAACCCACCACCAAATAGGACCATTCGTTGTTTTAACTGCAACAGGGAAGGCCATTTTTCGAACCATTGTTCCGCTTCTAGGCGTTGTTTTGGGTGCGGTACGGTAGGTACCACCCATCGGAACTGCAGTCGCTGCTTGGGAAACGGGCAACGGACTCTTGGGCCAGCAGGTCAAGAGCGCCGCCGTCGCAATTGATTAGGTCGCCTGCTGACGACCAGTTGGCAAATCAGGTTAGGTTAGGTTTCACTTTGGATGGTAGTGGAAATGATAGAAGGCCATATTTAGGAGTTAATATTTACGGGATTAAATTTTTAGGATTGTTAGATTCGGGTGCATCCCGAACGATAATTTGTAGGGATGTTTGGAGAGTTTTAAAGGACTTAGGATCAAATTTAGATAAATCAAATGTTAGGCAGGTTCATTTAGCAGATGGTGCAGGTGTAGGAGTTTTAGGAGTTGTTAATCTACCCATTGTTGTCCAGGATAAATCAGTTTTATTGGAGTGTTTAGTTATACCCTCCTTACCACATGCATTGATACTTAGTGCAGATTTTTGGGCACTGTCGGGTATTGTCCCGGATCTTCCTTCAGGCATGTGGAGTTTTTCAAGCCAGGAAATGGTGGCTTCGATAGGAACTACATCTATCACAGAGGAATCTGAGTTAGATGAGGATCAAAGGGAGAAACTTAATTCTCTTATTGAAAATCTGTTTAGGGACATGCCAGAAGGGCTAGGGGTGACAACAATGGTAGAACATATAATTAGGACGTTGACAGAACCTATAAAGCAGCGGTACTATCCGGTATCACCTGCAATGCAGGTGCATATCGATAAGGCTCTTAACGAGATGTTAGAAGAGGGGGTGATTGAGAAGTCGAATAGTCCTTGGGCTTCTCCAATAGTTTTAATCAAGAAGAAAGATGGTACCTTTAGGTTTTGTGTAGACTATAGGAAACTTAATAGTGTTACAAAAAGGGATGTTTATCCACTTCCGATCATTTCAGCCATTTTAGATAAGACATTAAGTCAGCGTATTGGCAGATTCCAATGGCGGAGGAATCTCGCAAGTTTACTGCCTTAACGGTACCTGGTAGGGGACTTTTTCACTTTAAGCGAATGCCTTTCGGGTTACATAACGCCCCTGCTACGTGGTAGAGGTTTATAGGTAGTGTTTTAGGGCCGGATGTTTTATGTTTTTGTTTATCTGGACGATATTATTATCGTCACAGATACATTCGAGAAACATCTCGAAATTCTCAACGAAGTTTTTAGGAGATTACATGAGGCAGGTTTGAAAGTAGGTCGAGAGAAATGCAACTTTTGCAGACCCTCTCTTAAATTTTTAGGTTATGTGGTTGATCGGAACGGGTTACATGTTGACCCGGAAAAAGTGGATAGCATGGTTAAGATACCTGCCACCAAAAATGTCAAAGAGGTTAGGAGTTTTGTAGGGACTGTTTCGTGGTACAGGTGCTTCCTACCAAACTTCGCAACATTAGTTAGGCCGTTGACCAATTTGCTTAAGAAAAGCAAAAAATTCGTCTGGACACAGGAATGCGAAGATTGCTTTAGGAAAGCTAAGGAATGTTTAATTACGGCTCCCATTTTAACATGTCTCGATTTCAATCTTCCGTTCGTGGTCCAAACAGACGCGTCTGATTATGGTATCTGGGCCGTACTCACACAGACTTTTGAGGAGGGGGAAAAAGTAATATGTTACTTGAGTAGGTCTCTTAACAGAAATGAAAGAAATTACTCCACTACAGAGAAGGAGTGTCTAGCAGTTTTATGGGCAGTGGAGAAGTTGCGGCCGTATATCGAAGGAGTTCGGTTCACGGTCGTAACAGATCATTATTCTTCAATTTGGTTGAGTAACCTCAAAGACCCACAGGGTAGACTTGCGCGCTGGGCAGTAAGGCTTCAGCAGTTTGATTTCCAGATCATTCACGAAAGGGTAAAGGACCATGTCGTTCCCGACATGTTATCTCGGGGAGTTCCGGTAGTGGCTGGGATTTCAGTTGAGGATTCTGACCCTTGGGTGGTAAAAATGATTTCGAAGGTTCAGTTAAACCCGTTAGCTTTTCCGGCCTGGAGAGTAGATAGTGGCCGATTGTTCAAATTTGTTAAGTCCAGTCATGTAGTAGTTCATGATGGCAACGAAGAGTGGAAATTAGTAGTGGGCAAGAAAGATAGGTTAGCAATTCTTAAATAGTGTCACGATGGTCCATTAGCTGGACATATGGGAGTCAGAAAGACTTTTGTAGGATCAAAATATTATTAGCCTAAGATGAGAGGAGATGTAGCTAGATATGTTAGAAAGTGTAGTACATGCCAACAAGTGAAACCAATCAACGATAAGCCAGCCGGTCTTATGACTGAAAGAGTAGGAACTTCTTCTCCGTGGGAGATGATAAGTGTGGACTTAGTGGGTCCTCTGCCCAAGTCTAGTAAAGGTTACATATGTATATCCTCACAGTAGTAGATTATCTAACGAAATTTCCTTTATTGTTTGCATTAAGGTCTGCAACTGCAAAGGCAGTATGCAAAGAGCTAGAAGATAATGTTTTTCTTTTGTTTGGGGTTCCAAAGATTGTCATTTGCGACAATGGTCCTCAGTTTAAGAGTAGGGAACTTAGGGAACTCTGTGATGGATATTCTTCAAAGATTAGGTTCACTCCACACTATCATCCACAGGCTAATCCTGCGGAGAGGATTAATCAAAACAACTTTGAGGGCTTATGTTTCGGAGAATCACCGCATTTGGGATTCTTAGTTAGCGAAAGTTGCTTGTGCCATCCGCACATCCCAACACGAAATGTTAGGAGTTACACCATATTATGCCAATTTTGGAAAGGAGATGTTAACTAGTGGTCAGGATAGAATAGGTATTAGTAATGAGGTTTTAGAAAGAGAAAATGGTGTACAATCAGTAGGAGATATAGGTGAGAGATCTAAGAAGCTTAGGGCTGATATTGCTGCCAAGTTACAGACAGCATCAAAGAAATCAGCAAGTGCGTACAACCTCAGAAGGCGAGATGTGCAATATCTCCCTAATGACGTTGTATGGCGACGAAATTTTGTCCTTTCGGACGCAGAAAATTATTATGCGGCTAAGTTGGCGCCAAAATTTGTGGGCCCCTTTAGAATCCGCAAAAGGTTTTCTCCTTGGACATATGTCCTTGAAGACGAAAACGGTAAAGATCGTGGCACTTGGCACACCAAAGATCTGAAGCCTTTCACTTCGCTAAATGGAAATGATTAAGTCCATAAGTCCCTATTAGAGTAAAGAGTAATTGGTTTTTTTGTAACTTTTTTTAAGATACTGGTTTTTTATGCATTTATAATTTTTTTTTGTTATTTTAAAATGGACTACCATATTTGGTCTGATGGTTTTCCTTCCTTTGTTGTTTTGTTGACCAAGATGATCCGCAGGAAATTGCTTATTTTATTTTTAAAATAAGCACATTTCCGAGGAGGAAAGGTAAAATTTTGCCGTAACAAGAATTGCTCTTTCGCTTCCCCATCCTTGGTTCCTTTCTTCCCAACTTTCTTTTACAGGTGCTTCTTTTTCAACTTACTGAGAGAGAGAAGGGCAGTAATGGTCCATCAGCCATTGTTTCACTCTCTCAGTATCGTGAAGAAACAATAATTGTAGTTGTCAAACTTCACAGTTCCGGTGGGTAGTTGGCCCACTCATCATAAAATTTACAGACGGACGGTCTGGCCATAACAAATCTTAAATAAAGCACGGGCGACACTTGGTCCCCGATTACTGAAGTCACTCTTTGTGAGAATGGCTGCAGGCCCAACGTAAAACGTTTGCTTAAATTTATACTTACAATTGTAAGAGATGGAACGTTAACAGCTGGACCCCATTCCCCCCAAATCTGCGCAAAACCACAATGAAGTAGGTTAAATTCGCGTTGTGGAAATTTTCTGCCAAACTCCTTTCTAACTTTTGAAAAATTGATTTAACTCGTTCCAACTTTTCACAATTTTATTTTGTCTTAGTATTGCAGGGGAAAATTGCACGTGTGAACAATTAGGTTCCTTTCGGTTTTAAAAGTTTTCTTTTTCATATTGAATTGGGGAAATTAGGTGGCTGAATGCGCTCATTGGATTGCTTACCACTGGAAGTCATGTCAGAGGTCAGCGAATTCAATGATGATGGCGATGCATGAAGCTGGGGTGTGAAGGTGCGAGTAGGAAAGGCTGCTGGGTTTCAACTGCGTTAGCGCACTAACGCAAATGTGCGTAGTGTTGCTGAATGATGACGCGATCGAAATCCCGGGCCACTGATTGGCCGAAAGCACCGGGGTTTGAAAACGAGAAGGTACCATCCAGGCATGGTGAAAGCCTGGAAGGTCACTTCTTGGCAAGCTGCAAAGCGATATAGAACTTAAAATACATTTTGAGAAAAAGAAAATTTTGAAAAATTTGAGAGAGATTTGATTTGTCGATTTAAATTAAGAAAATTAAAAACAGGAAAATTGTGAAAAGTTGGAGGAAAAATTGTGGAAGGGATTTCGTGAAATTATCACGAGGAAATTAAATTCTAGAAAGGAGGAAAATTGGCAGGAAAATTCCAGATAAGTATAGTGATTATTGAATTGGTTGAATAGTGTTCTTTTTTTTCTAATCGTTTATTGTGTGTGATAAAATCTTCACATAAATTCCGTTTGGGTTTTGCTCTCCGTTTTATTCCGGAAAATTACGGAACTCGTGACCTGTTTCAAAATCGTTATATTATTTCGGGACCGAGTGTTAACGGTCCAGCGTATAATCTTAAATTTTCTTTGTTCTCGTTGTGTCAAAAGATCTTGGGTTTTACTCCTACTCGAAAGGTTTCCCAAGCACCTTAAATTTTGATTAAAAGTAATTTCATTTTTCAAATACAATTTCTTCGTCTTTTTTTTATTCTAAAATACTTTCACCGTCGGTTCCGTTCCGAAGGTTTGTGATTTCCTTTTGTTTTACAAAAAAATCACTGGCGCCCTTTTTATTAATTTCAGCTACGTCCCTGTGTCCACACAGTAGGTAGTTTTAATTAATTACAATCATCATTTTTTTTTTATAATCGTAATTAATCAAAGTACAAAAAACCTGAACCGACCCCTAACTGAGCATAGCTGTGGTGGCAGTACTTTTTTATCGCTGCCTGTTGCACTAACTTTGAATTCGAATTCGGAATTCTTTTAATTATTATTATTCGTCTGCTTCCTTGTGAATTCTTCCTTGTGAGTCTAAGTCGTGTTTTCTTACTGTCGGTCGTGGTGCAATTCGTCGTTTAATCAAATAATTGATTGACTCGGTTCGTCGGGAAAAAGTGCAACAGTTCTTATTTTAAAAACTTCCGTAGTCCAGTTGGGTGTATAACCTTTCTCGAATGCATGTTTATACTTGCTTATTCTTACACTATCTCCAACATTAAATTTACGTTTATCTATATTTTCTTTAGGGCATTTGAAAAGTGATAGTAATACTTTAGAATTTTTTGAACCAACACTAGCAGGTTGACATTTTATGGTTCTATGGTAAGAGTTGTTATAATCGTGAAGCAATTTTTTTATAATGTAAATCCACTTATAGTTCCCATTAAAGCTGAAGTCCTTCCACATTGTTCTATTAAATCGTTCAACAATAGAAGCCTTTAATGTGCTGAATGTTGAGTAATGATTTACTTTATTTTTTTCCATCAACATTTTAAAATTTTTATTAAAAAATTCTTTCCCGTCATCTGTTTGTAAATTTTTTGGAATTCTAGAAGATTTGATAAATATTCCCTCCATCGCTTTGGTAACAGTGAGACCAGTTTTGTTTTTATTAGGAATAGCCCATGCGAATTTAGAAAAGGTATCTATGACTGTCATTAAATAATTAAAACCTTTGTTTTGTTTACTATAAGGTATCATTTCAACTAAGTCAGCTTCATCGAATCGAATCCTTTAATGAAAACACGACGACGATTAAAATTTCTGCGTGCAGCTCTGTGTAATTCTTCTACAACCATTCGCTTACTCATATTGATTAAGAATGAATTCAACAAAATAAAACAAAGTATTTTATAATTTAGTATTGTCTTTATTTAAGTCTCTTATATAATAACATTAGTTTTTTAATTCTTAATAAACGTCCTTCTATTAAATAGCATGCACAAGTATCTGGACCCAATTTGCACTCACAACAATGAGAGTAATGAAATCCATGCTTCGATTCAGAGTAAATTGAGTTTTTAAATTGTTTAAGTAGATCAATACAATTTAAAAATTCCTCATATTCTTAATCTAGTAATTCATTTTTAAATACTCTTAGGAAATCACAAATGTTTTTAGTCAATAACTCGAGGTCCATTTTTAAAGATGTTGTTGATGAGACTGTTGAATGCTTACTAATAAATATATTACATATTTATTTTAAAGAAGAATTAGCGTTGAATGAAAATTATTTATAACACATGCTAAAGACTGTCCGTATCAATAATTGAACTTTGTATTTTTAAGGAAGGTGTAAATATTTGTTTATCTTCTATTAACTCTATAATTTTGTTTTTCGTGTGGCTATCAAGATACTTTTTTAGGAAAGACTCCATAATATTTTTAGGATCATAAATTTCAATGATAAGGTTTATTTGATCATCAACGTATTCTTTAGAGACTGCTTGGTGTGGTTCCTCAGGTCTGCCAACATTGTTTAAACGCTTATTTTCCATATCAAAATCACCAGATGGTAGTAGTTTAAATCCTAGACCTGGAGGACCTGTAAGACCTTTAGTCTTTAAAAGTGGCTTAGAATTTCTTCCGAACTTGTCAACGCTCATTTTTAGTTTCAATAGATTTTGGTTTTGAATGATATTAATATATGATGTTTGACTCCTTTAATTCCTAAATTATAGAGCTGATTTCATTTTGATGGTTGCTATTACCAGCATTTTTGGATGCTATTAAAAGTTTTAGTCTATTAACTAGCTCATTTGGATCATTCCAGGATACGTATTCAATATTTTTGTTTGTATATTTCATTTCAGCTATTTCGGAATAAGATTTTCCTATTTTTTTATTTTTATTATTAAATCCAGCAACCAGGTATTTATTATGCGTGTGTACTTCGCCCCTCTATTACTATTAATCCGGAAAGTATCATCATGATTTCGCATATGCAAACTAGTTTTTTGTAAAATCTTTCCATATTTCTCCAAATCATCATCAGTATATATATGCTTACGAGGCTGTTTCTTTAAAATTAACTCAATTAGACCAGGAGTTCTAGTAAAATTTTCATCATCAATTTTAATCACATCATCATTCATCCAAAAGCTAGATTTACTAATTTTAGTCGTATGCGTATTAGCATCATAATACGGACCGAAGATTGTATCACCATTTGATTCAGACAACAGTTTTTTTATAAAAGATGTAGTCGAAGTGCTATCAGGTGTACTGAAATTGTTTGGGGTACTAAACATCAAACCATTATCTCCGCTATCTATTTCAAGTATTGGTGAGTCCAACATTTCATTATCCTCTGCTTTTTCTTCTTTATTAGGTGTTTTAAAACTGAGTTTACGCTTTTTAATTGACTTCGTTTTAATTTCTTCCTCATATGTTTTTTTTATTATTATCTCTTTCTGCATTTTCAACCAATTTTTTTAATGGTTCAATGATAGGTTTGTAAGTGTTTTCCAATTCAGTATCCCGTATTAATTCACCAGTTTTTAGTTGTAAGTATTTATTTTTAAATTTTTTTTAGTTTTAATAAGATCATTCAGGATAGCTTCATTCATTTTTTAGTTGCTTATTTTTTTTGTTTTTACATTTACAACAAAGTAAGTTTTGAGTTTTCGCAAACAGAGCTCCTCTTAGAATGGATTGAGTTTTACTTATAAATTTGTATTTATAGTAAAACTATTTCGTGGAAACCGATTTTATAGCGACCGTTTTTAATACTGCTTTCTTTGTCTATAACTAGAAAACCATAATTATTAGCCCAACAATGAAAGCAAAGCTCTTTGAATTGGTTAAATGTCATATCCGAGTTTATATGATCATTGTGAACATGTTTTAAATTCATTTCGTCTTGTTTGAAAAGTATAATAAAGTTTGCATTATCTCGAATCAAATGTTTTGGAATATGTGTATAGGATTGACATAAATAAAAACTATCAACACCGTTGTGACGACCCATACAAAAATAATCTCGTATGTTGTTTTGTTTTTGACATGCAACATCATCAAATATAAACACTGAATTATTTTTAGCATCTGTTGGTGGCATTATATCACTATTGCCTGAGAATTCATTGTATTCCATTCCTTCCACTGATGTATTAACCTTTTTTAAATACATATATTTCGGTTGATGTAATGATTTAGAATATATGTAAATATTTTCAAACTTTAGACCATTGGGATCAAGAAGAATGCTAAGCATTACAATTGTTTTCCCGCAGTTCGAGGGGCCAACGATTATTGCTCCTATGCTATTGGGGAATAATGATCCATGTTTCTTTTTAATTTTAACATCAGAATCAAAGTTTTGTACTTTAATAACTTGAGACTGTTTGATAAACCTCATGTTGATGACTGACTTATTTTATAATAAAACATCGCATTTATTTATTCTTGTGTTCATAATTGATTGACACTTCACCCAAGAAGGGGGTATGAATTACACTATCGTATAAATATGATTGAGCATAACATTAAAACCATCAGTAAGAAAAAATCTTTTGAAGGAGCAGGACTTATAAACACTATTATTGATAAACTACCATTTGAAATACACTTACCTTCCTATAATTACTGTGGACCTGGAACAAAACTAGAAGAACGTTTAAAAAGAGGGGATAAAGGCATTAATCAACTAGACGAGGCATGCCGTCTGCACGATATTGCCTATTCTAAAAGTAGTTTGTTATCAGATCGTCATGTTGCTGATAAAGTTTTAACAGAACAAGCGTGGAAAAGATTTAAAGCAAAAGATTAATCAGTTCCTGAAATGTTAAGCAGTCTATTAGTCACCAATATGATGAAAGCTAAGACAAAAATTGGTATGGGCACTAAAGAAACTAAAAAACAAAAAAAATGCCAAGAAAACCTGCAAGAAAAATCTGTTTAAAAAGGCAATAAACGAAGCAAGAAATGCTATTAGGAACAATATTAATTGTTGTGGTACAACATCTATGGCTACTATTGCTTTAAAGGCTGCCAGAAACGTTATTAAAAATAAAAATAAAAATAACATCAAAACACCAAGAATAATTCCACTTCCAAAAACAGGTGGTTTTCTTCCTTTTGTTGCTCCTATTCTTACAGGCTTATCGGCTATAGGAACTCTAACAGGAGGAGCTTCTGCTGTTTTAAAAACTCTTAATGCTGCAAACGCTGCTAAAAAACAGTTGGAAGAAAACATGCGACACAACCGGGCTGTATAAGCAGTTGCAATTAAAGGAAATGGCTTATATTTACAACCATATAGAAATGGTCTTGGTCTTTTTATTGACAATCCCAACACAAAAAACTAATAGATCTGCTGCCCAATCACCCATTATCCAACCATGATATTCAACGGTTCGGAAAGAAACATATACCACATTTTAGAGGGGTTTTTATGAGAAACTCATTACCAAAAAAATCATTTAATCAGGAGTGTGGCGTAGTCAATTTGGACAATGAATCTGGGGAAGGTACTCATTGGGTAGCTTATATTAAAAATAAAAACAATATTGTAAAATATTTTGATAGCTTTGGAAATTTAAAACCACCCATTGAAATAATAAGCTATCTCGGTAATCGTATACATTATAATTGTATTCAAGAACAAGATTTAAACACATTTATATGTGGTCATTTATGTTTAAAGTATTTATTAGAACAATGTCAATATGTTTTTAAAAATAAAAAATTAATAAAATGATGTGAAATTAAAAAATATGTATCCTTCGTCTTTTAATCAACATGTCGTTAACATTAACTCTTAGTGGAAATGACTCGAATCTTACAGCGGAATACTTCCCACCAATTGTATTAAAATCTAACTATGTATGTGGACTCATAGATTTTCAATCCTATAACTCCATACCAAATGTGGATGAGTCAAAAAACTTGTTACATATTGGTGAAAATATAATTTCGTTTCCTATTGGATCATATGAGATTGGAGACATAAATATTTGTTTACAAAAAAAACTTATTGATATTAATAAAAAGAGAAAAAAATTATCTCGTAAAAGTGAAATAAAATTAGTGGCAAACAACAATACTCTGAAATGTGAAATTTCTAGTTCGGAAGAAATCGATTTTTCTAAACCGAAATCTATTGGGTCTCTTTTAGGATTCAGTACGAAGATATTGGAGGCAAATAAATTACATGAATCTTATCTTTACGTTGATATAAATAAAGTTAATGCAATACGGGTAGAATGTAATATAATAGAAGGAACATACATAAATAACCAATCAGCACATATTTTACACGAATTTTCAATTAAAGTCAGTCCAGGCTATAAAATCATTGAGGTTCCTAGTAATGTTATTTATTTACCTGTGAACGTCAAACGAATAACATCGTTGAGCTTAAAATTCATTGAACAAGACGGAAGAATAATAAACCTTAGAGGAGCAAAAATAACAGCTCGATTACATTTAAAGCCCGAATTATGATTATATATGTATGACTTTATATCTAACACAAAAATAAATCATATAAATATTGATAACAATAAATCAATATTCAATCGCGTTGTGAGCTCCGCCACGACAACACATCACCTTACAAAAGAAAAGAAAAATTTTGTATTATCCTTCGGATTCATTTTAAAACAATAAAATAAAGCAAAATATGTTGAACATTTTTCAAGATCCAGAGTTCAATGAATCTATATCTAAATATGAGTACCACACATATTCACCATATCAAAACAATTTTGACCGGAATGACATCATTCAGATTTGTATACAACATCAGAATCTTAATATTTTACCTTCGGAAAGTGTTTTATACATTGAAAGATCACTTAAACAACGTAATGGAAAAGAAATTTTAAATACGAGATTGGCAAACAATGCCATGGCTTTTCTTTTTGACGAAATACGGTATGATTTGAATGGAAGAGAAATCGACTGCAATAGAAATGTTGGAATTACTTCGACGATCAAAAACTATTTATCTTTAACTAAAAATGAGAGCGATATGCTCTCGAATGCTTCTTGGTCTAATGAATCAAATGCTGTTTTGAAGCCGTTCCAATTTAACTATTGTATTCCACTGAATAAGCTCTTGGGCTTTGCTGAAGATTACAAACAAATTATTCCCAACGCCCGCCATGATCTTATTCTCACTCGTGCAAGGATGGATGAAAATGTATTAATTTCATCAGTTGATGAGGAAGTTGAGGTTCAACTTCATAAGGTGCAGTGGAAAGTACCACACGTTACTTTATCCGATTCAATAAAATTGGATTTATATAAATTTATAAAAAAAAATAGTTTGATTAAAATTGCTTTCCGCAACTGGGATCTGTATGAATATCCAATGCTTTCAAACTCGGATCATCATATCTGGAACATTAAAACAACAACGCAAATTGAAAAACCTCGATACATTATATTTGCACTTCAAACGGCAAAAAATAAAAAAACTAACAGAAGATCCAACCACATTTGACCATTGCGATCTAACAGACATAAAAGTATATCTTAACTCAGATGTATACCCCCATGAAGACCTCAATATTTCATTTGAACGCAACAGATATAGCTTGCTTTACAAAATGTACGCCGATTTTCAAAAAAACTTACTACAACAAAACAATGGCTGTACCTCTTCTATCTCGGGAGCAATATAAATTGAATGCTCCAATTTTCGTTATAGATTGCAGACACCAGAATGAATCCTTGAAAACTGGACCTATCGATATACGCTTGGAGATGAGAACATCAACAAAAATACCATCTAACACTTCAGCTTATTGTCTTATGCTGCATGATCGCATTATTGAATACAACCCACTTAACCAAGTGGTAACCAAGATTGTTTAAGAATATCAACAACAACATACAAATAAATAAATATAAACAAGCAAAAAAAAAATCTTTTTATTTTATAGGGTTTTATTTTTTTCAGTTTTGGTTCTTGTCTGCTCTTTTAGATAATCTTTCTAGGTTTGAGGAAGTTTCCCTAATCTTGTACACAATGTTTCCGTTTTTCACTCATTCATGTTTGTTCTTGCACATTTAAGCAAAACCAATACCGTATAGTTTTATACGGTATCAGGAGCAAGAAGGATGTAACATATATGTATGAATACTTACACATCCGTCAGATTGTTTGCTTATCATTTCCCAAAAATAAACAAACAAAAAAAAGCAAATGCATTATAACATTTTAAAAATGATAGACGACATGTGGTATATATGAATTTGGATAAAATGTTTACTATGATTTGCTTCCAAATGATTCCTAAAAAATCGTTATCAGTTACAATAAATTTCTGCATTTTTTTACATTCCAACAGTTCTCAAAAAACTATCCCGAAGAGTAAACGTTTCGTTTGTTTTCAATCCATATCTGTATAATAAAAAGTAATAATGTGTTCTTTAAACATCCATCATCCGGATGGACATTTACTAATGTAGTGACTGGAAAAATCACACATTTGAATAGAGGAGCGTCTAATATTGGATACGGAGCATCTACCCCAATTTTCATTGGTATCCAATGCCCATTTTTGGTCTTTTTCCATGCGCGGATTCGCATTACGCCAGATGATAAAGGGCTGTATATCCAAAGTTATGAGAATACGCTTGGGGTGTTTATCAATGGTAACTTAATACCACCAATGGTGACCTACCAGCTACAGTTCGGAGATGAAATTAGTTTTGGGATCAATGAGCCGTGCTTTGATTGTCCGTTTGAAAACCCTTCATTTACGGTTAAACAATCAAGGCATTTAAGACCGGTTCCACCATGTCTTCGGAAAGACACGTTTCCGAAACCTATTCAACTTTTAGAAATAAGCATAGATGATGATAATGATATCAACAGTAATATCATCATCTATCCTCCAACAACTTGGTATAGAGTACCAGAAGAAAGAAACAGAGAATGGTGTACGGTACCAGGTGTTAACAATGTTTGGGTGAAATTACCAGTTACTGACTACACGGAGTATCCTAAAACTGATGATTAATATTTATTTAACAAATAGAAAAACATTGTTTGTAAATAGAAAAAAAAAATACAAATTGTAAATAAATCTTGTTATTAAATTTGACTATTTAAAAAAAAAAAAAAAAAAATGTTTTTATTTTTTAATCAAGGGTTAATTTGTTCACTTAGTTTCTTCTGCTCCAAGTATTTTTTTCAGCTTGAGAAACATCATCATCATACCACACATTAAAAACACCCATAGCTCTTTGTATCAGCTTTATCGCCACCTAAGCCGACACACACATAACACGAGCAATATGAACCACCAAGGCTACCTACTTGAGTCACCAAGCCACTGAGCCACCGAGCCACCGAGCCACCCACCCACCTAACCACCTTAACCACCCACCCAGCCACCGGGCTCACCTGCCTACGTGTATTACCTGTTAACCTGCATTCACCTGTACACCTGTACACCTGTTAACCTGTACACCTGTTAACCTGTACACTTGTACACCTGTCCTTACCTGTACACCTGTCCTCACCTGTACCTGTGCTCACCTGTGCTCACCTGTCCACACATGTATTTACCTGCATTTACCTGTCCTCACCTGTGTTTACCTGAGCTCGCTTGTGCTTACCTGAGCTCACCTGTGCTCGCCTGTGCTTACCGTTACCTGTTCTCACCTGTACACACCTGTTCTCACCTGTGAGCCACCGAGCCACCGGGCCAGAGTGCCCTTAAGCCAACTACTTACTAAAGATTTACTTTTTATAACTATTGAATTAAATGCAAACAAGGAAAAGAAATTTATAGATTTTTCACTTTTTACTCTGTATTATTAATTTTTATTCCGATGTAATTTTTTAATTTCTTATTTTTATGTGATTTTATTTCACAATAAGTTTTTATTCTTTATTAAATTAAAAGATCTTAAATATTTTTGATTAAGTAATTCTTACAAATTTTGCAAATTAATTCTTATCCAATTTTGATCTAATCGTGGAACACACAAATTTTTATATATTTTTTTGATTTTGTAATTTATACAAGTTTCAAAATTTAATTCTTTATCAAATTCTGATTTTATCATGGAACACACGAATTTTAATATTATATTTTGATTTTGTGATTTATACAAATTTCGAAATTTTATTCCTTATCAAATTTTGATTTAATCGTGGGATTCACGATTTTTATATTTTTTTTTTTATTACTTGTAATTTATACAAATTTAACAATTTGATTCTTTATCAAATTTTGATTTTATCGTGGGGTTCACGATTTTTATATTTGTTGATTTTGTAATTTTTAGTTTTTGTTCGTTTTTTTTTCACTCACAGCAATTTCATTTTCTGTGTAAAAAAAATTTCCTTTTGGAACCTCGGATTCTGTAAAGAGGAGAAAAAAAAAAAACAAAATTAACTTTAAGTACTCCCCTACGAGTTGGGTTTCCTACGGAACCGGTTTGTATGGGAGGTGTCGTGTGAAACCCGTTTCCCCGCGAGCAGCCTACTAGTGGCACGATCACCATCACCGTCGTATCCTTTAGCCAGTTAGGATATCCGTATATTCCCATGGGTATACGGAATTTTTGCGTTCAAGGTACCTAAATGATCAACTATGTTCCCATGGGCACAGAGACGTGCACTCAGATAGAGCGTATTGGCCCACCGGGGCCGGCCCACTGTTCTACTTACAATTAAAAACAATAGCTCTAATTTAAATAGCATTATTTATTCGCACGTCTGAGTTGTTCTACGTCCTACTTAAGACTAACTTAAAAATAACACAGTTATCCCACAATGCGCCGCTATATTCCAAGGTCAATGCTATATTTATGCTGACTCTCCGTTATTGATCAACGACCAGGTAGCTGGCTCCAAGCACAGGCATAAGGTGTCAGTCAATGAGGGATACCTGATACCAATGCACAATTATTCGTGTGAACAAGTTCATGCAAGAATATGATGATTTAGCAATCGTTGATAACTGTAAGTTAACAGGGTGTGTTAACTTTGATTCTAAAATTTTTTTGAAGTAAAACTTCTTTTCCGGCGTTGGGGGTAAACATTTTCATATGGAACTGTCAGTGACATGTTAAACCGACACTATTTATCTGTCAAAAACCGACAGAATTTTTCGCGACAGATTTTGCCATAGCTCTATATAAAAACTTTTACCTACCAATAATTATTTTAAAAAACATCTTTTTATACCGAAAAAGAATGTTTTTTTTTGCAAAAGAGCCACAAAAACTAACCGGCACAACATTTAAACACATAATTTCATTAAAAAAACACATGAAAATTGTTTTTTTTAATTAAACACAGCGAAGAACAGCCAGCAGAACAGAAAACGAGTTTCATTATTAAAAAAAAAACACAAACAAATATATTTTTCGACCATATTTTTAATTTAAATTATTAAACACTTAATGCTAGATAACACAAATCAGTTTTTTCCAACTTAACTTATAAACTAACTACTTAAAATGAACAAATAAATTTACCTTAAATAAGAAAAACACAAATTAAACAAAACTATCTTGTTGAATGTTGACAAACGTAGACGAGCATTGCCATATACAAGGAATCCTTAACCCGCTGACAAATCTAAAACAGCATTGCTATATGCATTTGGAATCAGTCCTCGAACACAATGGATGCGATAAGAAAACGAGACGTGAGTGTGACGAGATCTCGTCGTTCTTGTTAAATTAGTTTCAAACTATGACGAGGATATGCATAATAAAGCATTTCACGTCGTCACGTTACGTAAAATTAATTGATTAAGAAATTGTAAATCAGTAAGCTTTAATAGCCGTAGGTATTTTAATTTCCCCCAGATCTGATCCGGATTGGATTTGTACACGAAAATACATTTATTACAAAAACAATTCAAGGTCCAGCTTTGCTTTTGGATTTGCCCAATCCATTTTTGAACACACACCTTTAGTACTTCCTTGCAAAAAATAGTTTTAACGCTGACGGGTAGATGGCTTTTTGAGTAAAAACGAAGACAACGAACACCTACAAATAAATACACAAAAGGACAAAAAGAGACGGGAATATAACATTTTTTTCACCGTGATCCTGTTTGTTTTATTATATATTATCTTATCCGGGTCAGATTTGAAGGATAATAAAATGCAGCTAATATTATTATTTTGTTAAATCTCGTCAAAAGTCTCTTGCCATTGAATTGGGAAATGGTTTTATAATTCCAAAATGCTTACAGTGAATAATGTCACGCTCTCGTCTCGTTTTCTTGCGTCTCGTTTCCTTTCTTAAATCTTGTCCCAATTTCGGAGATTTTACTGAGGTGAATCGGTGAGTTGAAATTGCTAAACCACGGATAAAAATTTGAATCAAATGAGAACCTCAGTTAACTCGCCGGAATCGGTGGACTAAAATTACTGAACCACGGATAAAAGTTTGACCTCCACTGGGCATGAACGATGCTCGGATTTTGAACATGTCTAGAAAAAATCCAATGGAGGCACAAAAATCCATGTCCGTGCAGCAACATATCGACGAAAACTACTTTTTCAACACAACATGACCGCTGTTCAAAGCTTGGGCATGAGATTTGACGTTTCATGTGTGTGAGTTTTTTTTCTGGTTCTCGCTGAATGTGGTGGTAAATGTTGAAGGAAAAAGGTAGAAGTATTGGGGAAAGGAATTTCTGTATGTTTCCCTTGTATGTGAAACGACATGACATAATTTGTTGTAAATTGTGGTTGTGATGTTGGGCATCTGAATGCCCTGTGGAGTCGGGGTGTAATGGCTAAGCGAAAATCGTCAACTTTAGTTTGATTATCTAACCAATTTGTAAAGAATTCATTATAACCTTAAATCAACAATTAATTGTTTGTACGTTTATAAGTAAGAATATGACAGAGGCGAGAGGCTTTGTTTGAGAGAAAAGAAGTTTTACTTCGCGTACGTCAGTACACACATATGTTTTTTTTTTTTATTGTGTCAATAAACTCATACATTATGCCAGTAAACCGTTTGTTGATGAAAGAATTTTGATTCTTTATTTTCTTTGATGCGCATGCGTTATGTGGCGCAGTAAATAGTTTATCAAATATCAATAAACTATTTTATTGATTTCAACGATTTCTTTATTGTGGCAATAAACTCATACATTGCCCTAATGAACCGTTTGTTGGGGAAATAAATTTTAAACAAATTCTTTATTTGTGCGAAGTATAGAGTTATTAAGTTTCAACATTGCATCTACGTATTGCGAAGTAGCCCAGTGGGTAGCGTGTTGGATTGCTGTGCGGAAGGTCCCAGGTTCGAATGTCCGAAAAATCAAGTAAGTAAAATATAAGTTTTTTTCAAATAAAATATAATTGTATACATTTCAAAATAAAAGGAAGCAGCTGCATAATCTCTATAAAAGACTACAAAATAAATGCACACAAATAAGACGAGGACAATAAAAATAAAATAAAGAAAATTAGTTTTTTTGTAAAGACAATGAAATAGTTTATTGACACAACAAACGAAATTGGTCAAATCAATAAACTATTTATTGTCCTAACAAATTCGTTTCTTGGCACAGTAAAATATTTCACCAGCAAAACAAAAAGTACATTGCCGCAACAAACAAAATTTGTAAAAGGTAAATAAATTTATAAACAGGATCAATAAACTTTTGCTTGTATCAATAAACGTTTATAATATCAATAAACTGCTTTTTATTGGTCCAACAAACCTGTTTTTTGGACTAGTATTGATAAACTTTTTATTGTCCCAATAAATTTTTTTATTGTCTCCACGTACCTTTTTGGTTCAGTGTAACTGCATTTGGCAGCACAAATTAGTATGGAAATTAGAATCACCACAGACCCACTTGTGCATGTATGGTGGGAAAGAGATCTCACCATACTCAGTGAAAGCTGAAACCAACACGGATCCAAATCGAAATAAAAAAAATTATTTCTCCAAACGAGTTCTACATTACCTACAAAAAACAAACAAAGCCTTTTTTGTGATTAATATAATTTTAAAGTTATGAGTAGAAAATTGCAGTGTTTTGAATTATTAAAATTCAAAAAGAAATTAACCTTTTCAAAGTAATATGAATCGCCTCATCACTCCTTCACAAGTAATTGGCTCAGCTGATTGCGATATTAGTTTTTAATTTATTTGTAAATCTTACAGGGCCCGCATCGCGTAAGACCAAAGCGATCGCTTGATTGATTGATTGTTGTTTTGGTGACTGCTTCCTCTATTTTCCTTTCCTTTCCTTTCCTTTAACAAACCCGGAGTAATATAGGGTGATTTTTAAGCTGGTTTGGTTTTGGCAACACTGGTTTTGACAGCTGACGTGTGTTTAGTACCTTGTGTCACTGCCAAACAGCTTCAGTTTGGTTTGCAATTTAACCATGGATCGTCTTACAAATGAACAACGCTTGCAAATTATTGAATTTTACTATCAAAATTCGTGCTCGGTTCGAAATGTTCATCGCGCGCTGCTTGTGTTCAGCGATGAGGCTCATTTTTGGTTGAATGGGTACGTAAATAAGCAAAATTGCCGCATTTGGAGTGAAGATCAGCCAGAAGCATTGCAACAGCTACCAATGCATCCCGAAAAAACCACTGTTTGGTGCGGTTTATGGGCCGGCGGCATTATTGGGCCTATTTCTTCAAAGATGATGCGAATCGCAGCGTTACTGTCAATGGTGAACGCTACCGAGCGATGATAACAAACTTTTTTTTGCCCGAAATGGAAGTTCTTGACTTGCATGATATGTGGTTTCAACAAGACGGTGCCACATGCCACACAGCACGCGAAACAATGGCGCAATTGCGAGGCGAGTTTGGTGAACAGTTAATTTCACGTTTCGGGCCGGTCAATTGGCCGCCTAGATCGTGCGATTTGACACCATTAGATTATTTTTTGTGGGGGTATGTCAAGGCTAATGTCTATAGGGACAAGCCCGCTTCGATTGACGCACTGGAAGCCAACATCCATGCATTCATTCGTGAGATACCGGCCGATATGTGTGAAAGAGTATGCAAAAATTGGACTCAGCGGATGGGCTACCTGAGACGCAGCCGCGGTCAACATTTGCATGAAATTATCTTTAAACATTAAATTGCAAGGTTCAAACTATCGATTCAAATAAATATTTCATTCATTTTTTCGAATTTTTTGTGTTTTTTTTTAAAAAAGTTCTAGACCTCTTAAAAAATCACCCTTTACTTTAAATTGTTTTGTAATCAAAGATTACCGGGTAACTTGATAGTTGTACCATAAAGCATTTCCCCCGTTGAAACATTGAGATCGTCCTTGATTGTTTTTCTCAGTCCTAACATAAAGAGTAAGACTTCAGGCCAACTATTTGTTTCGTTGCATTTGAATGCCGCTTTTAGTGTTCGATGAAATCGCTGGACTATACCATTTGATTGTGGGTAACCGTTTCAATTCGTCATCATTAGTTCGATCTTGAGCACACTTTTCGTGATCGAATTGTAAGTTCTGAATACTTTTGATCTAGAAGAAGTACAGATGAGGTCGAAAGCTTTATGTTTACTTATTCATATGCAGTTAGATTAGATGGGTTAGATCCTGTTTTTATCAAGACCCTACTCCCACTAGTCCTGCTTTATATAACTCACATGTTTAACACCATTATTATGACTGGTATTTTTCCCAAAATCTGGAAGCAAGGCAAGGTAATTCCGATACAAAAATCCGCGAACGGCAAGGACTTTCGACATATTTTCATTCTACTTTTTCTCTCCAAGGCATTCGAACGTGTAATGCAAAAACAGATAAATACTTTTCTAAGAAAAGAGAAGAGCCAACGTCTTGTCAGTCTGGTTTTCGTCCTATGCATAGTTGCATGACAGCCCTCATCAATGTAACTGAAGATCTAAGGAAAGCTGTTGACGAAGACAAAGTAATTTATTTTTGGTTTTGTTAGATTTTTCTAAGGCCAGGCGCGCACATGCAACTAAACAGTTTGGTTGCGATTTTGAGCACTATGGGATTATATGAGAGTCCGCGCACATAAACCGGCGGAGTCTCATATAATTCCGAGTGCTCAAAATCGAAAACAAACTGTTTAGTTGCATGTGCGCGCCTAGCCTAAGGCTTTCGATACCATTAACCATTTGATGCCTTGCAGCTAATCTTTTGTTTTCATATCTTAGTGAAAGGGAACATTCAGTTTCAGTTTCTTATAGAATTTCATCTTTATTGCCAGTCTCAAAAGATGAACCTCAAGGGTCCATTTTGGGTCCTATACTTTTCTCACTTAACATTAATTAACTGCCTTCTTTATTAAAATTCTCGATTGTACACACGTATGCAGATGATGTACAGCTTGATTTGAGTTGTCCTCTTGGGCTCATTTAAAATTGTGCTCATTCATCTCTGGACTCAATCAAAATGGTCTTTTTCTGAACCCCACTTAAACCAAATGTTTAGTTGTTTCTAGAAAGCCTTTAGATACTTCGTATTTCCCAACCTTGCAGCTTAATAATAAAACTATTGATTTTGTAGAAACAGCTTAGAATCAAGGGATCACTTTCAATAAGACTTTGACATGGGATAATCATATAAACTGTATTGTTGGCAAAGTTTATGGACCAATAAGAGTTCTTAGAAATTCTCAACATTTCACTCCTATTGAAACTCGAAAAATGTTGGCAAAGACGTTGATCATTTCTTTACCGACTTATGGCTGTGAAATTTATTGCAAATGTGATGCTATTAGCAGACGTAAACTTACTGTTACTTTCAACAACACTATCAGATATATAATATATTTCATTCGCAAGTCTTACGTGCTCTTATCAAGACTGGCTTTAGAATGTTCACCGCAGAAATGTCTGCGATTTGCATTAACTGTAATAAACTACTAAACAATGATAAGATTTTATGCTGTGGTATTTGTTCTTGGATAATTCATTTGTCGTGCACAGCTCTGTACATATATGTGATGGCTGCGACTCTAGACATGCCAACAGTGGGACAGTGTGACAGTGTGGCAGTGTGTCGGGTATCTTGGTATCTTCGCCTTTAAATTTGACAGTGTGACAGTCTGATACAGTGTGATACAGTCTGTTTTAAGAGCGAGAGTGTAACAGTATAATAGTAAAACAGTGCAGCAGTGTGACAGTGTAATTGAATAATGTTAAAATTTAACCAAAGATCATATAATACAAAAATAAAACCGTCCGTATCTGATATTGGATACGACAACATGTTGCGAAATGTTTCATTGGTCAATTTAAAGAGCGAGAGCGAAAAATCTTTGTGGAAACAATTTAAAATTTGAAGTCTCTTCAAAATGCATATCTCAAGGACAAAAATAATGTTTTCGTTGTTTTTGTCTTTCGCTTTTTTTCAGTTTTTTGCTTATTATTTTTTGTGATCATGATGATGGTGGGTATATGCATAGATAAACATGCAGTAACATTTTTGTTCTTTCGTTGCAAATCGCGATCTTCGTAAAAGGTAGCAAGGATTTTCTTTTGGTTTTATTTATTTTTGTGAGGTTAATTTGTAGGTATTCCTTGAAAATTAAAAAAATCATTTTCATTAATTTATTTAGGTACAGGTGAATTCATAACTTGTGAGGAAAGCTGATTTAGTTAGGTAGGTATAGCTAGGTTGGTGTGAAATGTGTATGCACCGATTTAATGAGTACGTCCGTCGTAACAAGATACATTTTTGCAATGGTTTTATCTTTTATATGTAGGTAAGTACCTAGGTACTTCTGGTTTTTTTTTTTTATTTTTCATTCGTCTCTATCGTTGGCAAGAATTTTTGGTTTTATTCCTCCTGAGAATTTTTGTTCTTTGTGGTACATTCTATGGTAGACGACAGCGTGGTAGACCATGCTTGCGCTGGAGAGATGGCGTAGACCAGGACGCCCGGAGCCTTGGGGTGCGCAACTGGATGGCCGCGGCTCGAGACCGGGATGGGTGGAGAGACTTGTTGAAGGAGGCCAGGACCGGACCCCGGTTGTCGAGCCGACGATGATGATGAGAATTTTTGTAGGGCAGAGAGATACGTGTATGAAGGAAAGTTTCAATGAAAAGTTTTTTTTAAGGATTTCTCTGTTTTCATGTTTGAGGGTGCAGAATATATTTTTTATGGACGACTGTTTTGAATTAGGTAAACTTAATTGCATTCTTGCGTCCGTCTCGATCTTTTAATAATGGCAAGAATTTTCGTTTTCGCTAGTTTCGACGAATTTTGGTTGGGATAAAAAATGTAGGTGGATATGAAGGACATAGGTATCTCTTGTTACTTTTTGGGCTTAAGATCCATACCGATCATCCCATAAAAATAAAACGATACGGATCTTGATGACAGCTGTGTTGTATACCTATCTCTATTTTGCTTACGTTGGTTCCTTTTCATGTATTCGTTTACTTTTTTCTTTACACTGCATTTCATACTACCTTACCACCACAGATTAGCCACATGAAGATGAGAATCCCCGGCAGCCATTTTAATTTGCCTACAAGCTTGAACTGGCAGTTATCAGATGAAAAATGAGAATGTGTGTATAAAGGTCTCACACATATACAGTAGGGATCTTCACACACTTGGTTAAATTGTTGTTGCAATTCACATCTATTCATCGACGCGGGAAGAAATTACAAATACAACAATCTAAACAAATGGGTGTTGGAGGGTGAAACGTACGAAACATTCTCATCTTCATATGGCTAATCTGTGCCTTACCACGAGAAGACATCTACCCGCATTAGTAACAACTAATTTTCGGATCTTCATAATAGATCCAGATAGAGAGCAGGATCCCAAGTTGTTGTTGTATTACGTGTTAAAAAATCCTGATCCAGGTCCGTAGAAAATAAAACGTGGCTATTACCTACCTATTTTGTTTGTGCTTTTTATTTTTTTATTCGGTAAATAAAAACAAATCTTTATATAAATGTAATTATGTATATTTATTTCGTTAAGAAGGATAATTTTCCTCTTGCAAATTATTATCTTCAAAATTAGGTACCTACCTACAACTATATTTTTTAATTCTTTTAGTTTCCAAAAATAATGTTTTTATTGAAGAATATGTAGGTACCTATAGGTATTCCTCCCGGTTTAAAGAAACAGCTCGTTAAAATGGGAAAAGTATGCAATCGCTATTTGAATTTGTGTAATATGTACTGATTTTTTTTTAAACTTCCGTTAATTAAAAATCATTCTTTTTTTAGTATTCCATTTCATAAAATAAACCAGTAAAACTTCTCATTTCTTTAAATCGAAGTTTCTATAACTCGAATTTTTTTCTCACATTTTGAGAGTTTGACTTATATGGAAGTTACACTGTATTTGATTTTTATCTTTTTAAGAGTGAGTCATTTTGACAGATGATAGAAAATATTGAGTTAAATATGAATACCTACCTACAGCAAATTAGATTCCTGGAATTCTGTTGAACGGAGATAACGGCAATATTTGAGTGCTTTAACATATGAACTAATATCTCTTGAGTGCATGAATGGATTCATTTAGTTTTTATTAATTTCGCAAATACCTACATAAAAAACGGTTATTTTGACACCTTTATTATCCTTCGACCTATGAGGTATAATAGCGTCACAATCTTGATTTTATCAGAAAATAAATAAAATTGATAAAGAGAAAAAATATCGCTTCTTTCGAGCAAATTTGCCTAGAAAATCAATAAAAACGTAAATATTAAGAAATAAAAGGTGATTATGTTCACCAAATGACGAAAGCATTAGATGTTAAAAATTATTCTATTAAAAAACTATCCATTGGAAATAAAAAAATTGTGATGGGCTAGAATCTTATAACAAAGTGCTTATTAAATTAAAAGATGAAAACTGTCAATTTTTCTCGCATGATCTGTAAAGCGCTAAAGCTTTCGAAGTGATTCTCTATGGGTTGGGAGAAATTAATGTTAATACACTTAAAACAGAACTCACTAACATCGGGCTCATGTTTACTGAAATTAAACCCATAACAAACAAATATGAACAATACACGGATAATTTTTATTTAATATCTCTTCAAAACGGATCTATAAAATTAAGTGATCTGAAAAAGAATTATCGCTCGATTTTCGACACTCAGGTAAATTGGAGTTTCCAACGAAAAATTAAAGGCAAATTAACACAATGTCATAATTGCCAAATGTTTGGCCACGGCGAAAGAAATTTCCACATTAAAACTTATTGTGCCAACTGTGCTGGTTCACATAAAACTGCCGAATGTGACAATATTTCAAAGCATATAATTATGTGCAAATTGCAATGAAAACCACAAAGCTACTGATGTCACGTGCGGCAACAGAGCAAAGTACCTTGAAATGAAAAATAAATCAGCGAAGAGATAAAAAAATCAACCAAGAACTCTCTACACAGCACACTCATCACCGACAGCATCAGCTGCTGCTCCCGTTTCTCTGAGACAAGTTTCTTTTACCTCTATGGTAGACTTTCCTTCTCTCCCACAACCACAACGTGGACACTCTGTTAATATGCATAATAATGTTAATAATACTCGATTAAATATTTTGGATGATCATTCTCTGGCTGCCAATGTCAACAGCATCCACACCGATGTAAGCAACAATGAAAAGCTTTTTTCTGTCGAAGAACTTAATTCTTTAGCTATGGAAATGATTACTAAGTTATCTACTTGTAAGACAAAGATAGACCAGTTTAATGTTATCGCACATTTAGCCACTAAGTTTCTGTATAGTCATGATAAGTAATATGATAGATAGATAGTTATATAAAAATTATAACTTGGAATGTGTTGCGACTATTCATTATGATTACATAAGCTGGACTAAACTCGACGGAACCACACTTGGCATGCTTGCAGAAGGCACGGCTAGGAACGTCGGTGGGCGAGGTCCTTGGTCCGGGAGTTTCGAGACGCACGCAAAAGATAAATATTTCATTCCAAGATTTGAGCTTACAAAAAAGACAACGGACGGACACTTCCACTCGGCTCTGTTCTGCTCTATGGGCGACGACAGGTGTTGATTGGTCCGGGTACCTTGTCTAAGTATCCCTCCCTCTGACATTGTATGTATTCCATGATAGCTTGTACCCTAACTTGTTTATGACAAGCTCGCTATCCCTGCAATTGCCTGACAAAATGACTCACATCACTCCATCGGGATTCGAAAGTCCACTGATAACCCCACAAAGAATAAAGTTTAGTTCATTTCAAATAGTTAATTCACGATAGAGTAATCACTATGGGAAATAGAGCCTTTAGTAAACGACTAAATCTAGGGAAGGTATAAAGTACGGGAAAACCATTTACCTGTGTTTTATACCAAAATAAGAAAACTTGGTATTCAGCTTGGCTTCTTTTATTTATTTTCTTCGATCGCAAGTTTTTAGGATATATGCAGAGTTCGCTTAGTCACTACGAAGAGAAAAACTTAAACTTCATGAAAATATAACGAAAGTTTGATTACACTTACGCCCTACTGGCTTGTGGTCAGCGAAAGAAAAGAAAAATTGACAAAGATCTCTAGACGAGATGAGCGACAAAATGTTCGGTCGAGCAGGTGTTTTTCGCACATGATTGTTTCAGACTGTTCGAACTCATAATTTTACAGGTGATCGTGTATTCTTATGCCGAATTCCATACGGAGTTCTGCTGACGTCCGCAACAAATGATAGCAGTAGGTATTCGTAACAAATGTTTAGAGTTTTTCTCTTTTTTAAATAGTCATGACATTGACATAGCTTTGGTGGCAGAAACCTTGCTTGACAATGATTTACGTTTATCCTCACCCGATTATAAGTGCTATCGAGTTGATAGGGTTGAAACCCAAGGCGGAGGAATTGCAATTCTTACCCGTAAATCCATTCTTCATTCGCTTTTGCCAGTTATTAGAACTCAATTGGTAGAAAATATTGGAATTGAGATCAAACTAAGAAATCTTATTACAATCAAAATATATTGTGTTTATTTTCCAGGTCAGGACTTGAGAAAACTTTTCGCAATCCGTGGAGACTTTTTGATTGGAGGAGATTTAAACTGCAAACATAGGGACTGGGGTTGCAATAGAGCAAATGCCTATGGAAATGTTTTGTTTAATCTGTCTACAATGTTGCCTGTAAATATTTTGTTTCCTCCTAGTCCCAATTATTTTCCCGCTAGTTCTCGTGGATGTCCATCTGTCCTTGATATTTTTGTTACAAATTTTTCTAATCAATTAACTTCACCAGTTACCTTAAATAAGCCGATCACAATCCTGTACTCTGTCAACTACTTTGGTCAGGACAAAAAAAAATTGTTATATTACCAAGATGTTAAAAATGCAAACTGGTCACGTTTTCGATCAAATTTGAAAACAAAGCTCCGAAATACTTCCACCGACTTAGCAACAGTTGAAAGGACGGATGATGTTGGCAGTATTGTCCATAACTTTACCCAAGACATATTATACTCAGTTGATGAATGTCTTTGAAAAGTTTTGGCTAATACGATCGGGCTGGTTCCACAGGTTGGCAACAGCTTAATTCCCTGTTCTGTAAAACTAAACGAATTTCGAGACCTACAACAAGCCTCGGAATCGTACTGATCTCAAGACGACAACCCACGCAAAGAAAACGGAAAATGATTTACGAATTTTCTTATGGAACGTACTATCGCTCTATAGAGCTCGAGCTGCTCAGCAGCAAGCCGATGCCTTGTCAAAATATAAAGCTGACATAACAGCACTACAAGAAATAAGATGGACAGGGAATGGTGTTCTACAGAAGAAAGATTATGACTTATATTACAGCTGTCGGCGAAAAAATGAAGTCTGCCATCATCGGCTTTAACGCTATAAGTGAAAGGCTATGCACCCTTCGCGTGCGAAGCAAATTTAAGAACATCAGCCTCTATAACGTTCACGGACCTACGGAGGAGTCCTCAGACGAAGAAAAAGAGGCTTACTACGAACAAGTCGAGAGGGCCTTCAATGCCTGTCCAAGGTATGACGTAAAAATCATCCTTGGGGATTTGAATGCAAAAAAAGGTCGGGAGCCGGTATTCAGGCATTACGCAGGCACCCATAGTTTGCATGAGAACACTAATGACAATGGACTTCGAGTCTTAGAATTGGCAGCATCAAAAAACATGGTCGTTGCGAGTACCAGGTTCCCGCGTTAAATATATACAAAGCCACCTGGGTATCACCTGATGGAGTCACTCTTAACCAAATTGACCACATGTTGATAGACCGTCGGCGTGGCAAAATCGCATCGTCACCTCCTCGCGGTGCCCGCTGGATATCCAACTAACGACGAGCGTTGGATCCATTCGATCCACGAGCTGAGTCACCTGAGTTATCTTTTCAGGAACTAGGAGCAAAAGAACAGAAATATCGCTCTGAATGCACCAGCTCACAATTAAATCCAAGAGCGTCTGACACATATTGTGCGGCACACTGGTCAGCGTCTGTACCCTGTGGGGCGGCTGAATATAAACTATGGATAGAAGTAACTGACCTATTTATGGTACGAAAACAAAGTTAAAAAATTATGGCAATGAACAAAACGACCAGATTAAATACCCCAGGTGGCAATCCAGTTAAACTGGTAAATCCACTCTCTTTAGAGGTCGGTCCTATGGATTCTGGGGAGGACCAATTATTGCTTATAAATATTGAGAGACGGAGTTCAAAGATGCAAAGAACTCCCCCAAACAAATTTACTTCAGGGGTTACATCACCGACAACCCCAAACAATACTATTGATGTTAAACACATCAGCGAAAAAGGGACCAAGAAAAATGAAGAGATCGACATTACAGATCAACAGAGTTCCATCGAAAACAAAGAGATAGACCAATCAAAATCAAAGAACTACTTTGAAGAATGGCAAATGGAAATAGCGGCAAGAAAACAACTTGAAGTTCTAGTTCAAAGTCTTCAGCTGCAAGTGAAAAAACTCGAAGAGAAAGTTTCCTTACTTGACAAGAAAGATTCAGAGTCCACGCTTCAGTTAAGTCCAAAATATATTGAGCGTGAATATCAAACTGATGAAGAAGAGCTCTTGTTTGAAACTGAGAAAAAGAAAAATAAGCGTATCACAAAGAAACGTAAACCAAACGGGAGTCCTGAGATTTGTTTAAGAAATCAGAAAAGCTCTAAAACCGAAAATAATAAAGAATTGTTAACAGAAACTAATGAAACGAATAATGTGGTAGCTGTTGTTAAATCAAATTCTCACGCTAAAGGCAGCAAAAAAATTACACCACCACCAATTATGATCTCAGGATTTCCAATTTTTGGAGATCTTAAGAAAATAATAGAAAATTGTACTAAAAAAGCTTGCAAATACACATCGTACAGCAAAGACAACTGGAAGGTCACAGTCGAAGAAGCCGACGAGTATAGATCTGTCACTGAAGAACTGAGCAAACACCAAATTCAATGGCACTCATATGAGAACAAAGCTACAAGGCCAATAAAAGCAGTAGCCAGAGGTCTTCATTCCTCGTGCTCTCCCGAGGAAGTAGTGGAAGATCTTGTACAAAAAGGCTTCCAAGCAATTGATGCAGTCAATCTATTTAAAAATGAGACAATTAAAAACTCCTCTGGAGAATCCACGTCAAGTAAAAGGTTATTACCTTTATTCATGCTAACTTTTGACAGTAAACAAAGTGTCGAGGAGATTTATAAAGTAAGATCAATCTTGGGCATAGCTGTTAAAATTGAACCACTCCGAAAATCTAAAGTTGTTCCGCAGTGCAAACGTTGCCAAGCTTTTGGTCATACCCAAAAATACTGCAACCGCGAGTTTGCTTGTGTAAAGTGCGAAGGAAAACATGCAACTAAAAATTGTCCGATGAGCAAAGATCAGAAAGCAAAATGTGTGAACTGCCAGGGTAATCACCCGGCAAGCTATAGAGGCTGCCCAGTTGCCAAAAAATTCCAAGAGTTCAGAAGCAAAAATACATCTGCTAGAGACAAACCCAGAAAAACAGTAAATACCGATTTAAATGCTGAAAACAATACTAAGAATGAACCGCCTAAAAAAGCTGATCAAAGTAAAAGCGATGAAAATAAAGCCTATTCTCAGATTCTAAAAAATGTGCGGAAGAATGAAGAGACTTCCATAAAAGAAATGCTACAACTTATTCTCCACAGAATTGATAAACAGGATTTGAATATCAAACAGATAAGCGAAAAAGTCGCTTTTAAAAAACAATGATGGACAGAACACTTAAAATCGCTACATGGAATGCAAACGGTCTTTTACAACACTTATCCGAATTAAAAATCTTTTTAGATATAGAACATATAGATATTTGCCTGGTGTCCGAAACTCATTTCTCCAATGGGCAAAGTCTAGATAATGTAATAAAGGGTGATTTTTTAGCTGGTTTGGTTTTGGCAACACTGGTTTTGACAGCTGACTTGTGTTTAGTACCTTGTGTCACTGTCAAACAGCTTCAGTTTGGTTTGCAATTTAACCATGGATCGTCTTACAAATGAACAACGCTTGCAAATTATTGAATTTTACTATCAAAATTCGTGCTCGGTTCGAAATGTTCATCGCGCGCTGCTTCCATTTTATGATCGGCATTCTCGACCTTCTGAGCAGTCTATTCGGAAGATTGTGACCAAATTTCGCACCAAATTTGCTTTAAACCACCAACACGTTTACGTACTGTGCGTAGTGAAGAAAATATTGCGGCCGTATCAGCTAGTGTGACAGAAGACCGCGAAATGTCGATTCGGCGCCGTTCCCAGCAGTTAGGCCTTTGTTACAGCACTACGTGGAAAATTTTGCTGAAGGATTTGGGCGTAAAGCCTTTTAAGATACAGCTGGTGCAAGAACTAAAGCCAGCCGACCTACCACAACGCCGAATTTTTGGTGAATGGGCTCTTGGAAAGCTGGCCGGGGATCCGCTTTTTTATCGAAAAATTGTGTTCAGCGATGAGGCTCATTTTTGGTTGAATGGGTACGTAAATAAGCAAAATTGCCGCATTTGGAGTGAAGATCAGCCAGAAGCATTGCAACAGCTACCAATGCATTCCGAAAAAGCCACTGTTTGGTGCGGTTTATGGGCCGGCGGCATTATTGGGCCATATTTCTTCAAAGATGATGCGAATCGCAGCGTTACTGTCAATGGTGAACGCTACCGAGCGATGATAACAAACTTTTTTTGCCCGAAATGGAAGTTCTTGACTTGCATGATATGTGGTTTCAACAAGACGGTGCCACATGCCACACAGCACGCGAAACAATGGCGCAATTGCGAGGCGAGTTTGGTGAACAGTTAATTTCACGTTTCGGGCCGGTCAATTGGCCGCCTAGATCGTGCGATTTGACACCATTAGATTATTTTTTGTGGGGGTATGTCAAGGCTAATGTCTATAGGGACAAGCCCGCTTCGATTGACGCACTGGAAGCCAACATCCATGCATTCATTCGTGAGATACCGGCCGATATGTGTGAAAGAGTATGCCAAAATTAAAATTGGATTCAGCGGATGGGCTACCTGAGCTGCAGCCGCGGTCAATATTTGCATGAAATTATCTTTAAACATTAAATTGCAAAGTTCAAACTATCGATTCAAATAAATATTTCATTCATTTTTTCGAATTTTTTGTGTTTTTTTTTTAAAAAAAGTTCTAAACCTCTTAAAAAATCACCCATTAGAACACTATTCATGTTACCACGCTCCACATCCAGCTGAGAAGGCAAGAGGTGGATCGGCGACTCAAATTAAAGAAAGCTTAAAACATTATGAAGAAACCAAGCTTACTAATGAAAATATGCAAGTAACAACTATTAGTATTGGTATGAAAAAGAAAGAGTTTAAGATAGCAGCTATATACTGCCCACCAAGGCGATCCCCGACAGAAGATGACTATACAGATCTATTAAATCTTCTTGGGCATAACTTTCTTGTTGGTGGAGACTTCAATGCGAAACACACCCATTGGGGTTCAAGACTTATATCAACAAAAGGCAAAAGACTTTTCCAAGCAGGCCGTAAATACAATTGCGAATTCTATTCCTCCAGGTCGCCAACTTACTGGCCTTCCGATAATAACAAAATACCAGTCCTTATTGACTTTTTCGTAGCTAAAGGAATTAAACGAAATCACATTAGTGTCGAAGGTAATTATGACTTGTCATCAGATCATACTCCAGTGATTCTATCACTAAGTGAATCGGAAGTAATAGAAAAAAGTAATCCAAAGCTTGTAAGTAAGAAAACAAACTGGAGTGATTTTAGAGAAAGGCTTTTAAGTTTTATAAATTTAAGATCTCCCATGGAGCAAATTGACCATGAAGTGGAACAATTTATTGCTGATGTGCAACAGGCCGCTGAAGAAAGTACTCCAACATTTTCTAATAGAAGACAAAATGAAATAAAATATCCTTTAGAGATAAGAGAGTTGATAATAGAGAAAAGAAGAGCTCGAAGAAAATGGCAAAATACTAGATTTCCAGATGATAAAACAACGTTTAACCGTAGAAGCAACAATCTTAAAAAACAAATTTATAAATTCAAAAATTATTCACTCAGCACATTCCTAAAGAATTTAACGACTGATGCTTCAACCGATTTTTCGCTATGGAAAGCAGCCAAGCGCCTGAATAGACCGCAGTTACAAAACTCGCCCTTGAAATCTCAAGATGGGAAATGGATCGGTAACCCAAAAGAAAAAGCTAACCTTTGCGCGGAGCATCTTGCGAATGTTTTTAAGCCATACCCAACAAACGCGGCTGAAAATAGCTTACAGTTTGTTGATAAGATAGATGAAAGTGAAATACCAATTGTAAGATTAAAAGAAATAAAAATTATGTGTTTACATCAACTATCAAATAAAAAATCACCAGGTTACGATCTGATTACTGCCCAGGTTATGAAAGAAATGCCTTTGAAAGCCTTCATAAAACTCCAATATATAATAAATGCATGCCTTAAGCAACGGTATGTCCCACACCATTGGAAAATTGCTGAAGTTATTGTCATACCCAAGCAAGGTAAGCCACCTACAGAAGTGACGTCTTACAGACCAATATCGCTTATACCAATTATGGCAAAAGTTTTTGAAAAACTGCTTCTGAAGAGACTTAGCAAAATTATAGAAGAAAGAAGGTTAATCCCAAATCATCAGTTTGGCTTTAGAAATAAACATTCCACGATAGACCAAGTTCATAGAATAACGGATGTAATAGAAAAAGCATTAGAAGAAAAACAAGTATGTTCGGCTATTTTCTTAGATGTTGCTCAAGCCTTTGACAAGGTTTGGCATGAGGGACTTGAGTACAAACTGCAAAGGGATCTTCCCAGACAGTACTATGAAATATTAAAATCGTACATCTCATACCGATTGTTTAGAGTAAGGTACGATCAAGAATATTCGGAACTGAAGAAAATAGAAGCCGGTGTACCACAAGGAAGTGTCCTAGGTCCTACCCTGTATTTACTATACACAAGGGATATCCCAGTTGGTAATCACACCATAATGGCTACTTTTGCAGATGATCCCGCAATTTTGGTACCCGACAAATGTGTCTCTAAGGCAGCAGTAAAACTGCAAAATGCCGTCGACACAGTCAGAGATTGGACCGAAAAATGGCGTATCAAACTCAATGAAACAAAATCTTCACATATAAACTTTACAAATAAAAAGATAAACAATATTCCAATATTCATTAATAATCAAGCTGTACCTTACGCCAATACGGCCAAATACCTTGGAATGACATTGGATGCAAAGCTAAAGTGGAAAGAGCACATCAAAAAGAAAAGAGAAGAACTAAACTTGAAATATAGAAAAATGTACTGGTTAATTGGTAACAACTCTGATTTATCAACCCAAAACAAAATAATGCTGTATAATCAAGTACTAAAGCCTGTTTGGACCTATGGTATCCAATTATGGGGCTGTACAAAGAAAACAAATACCGAAATCATCCAAAAATTCCAAAACAAAGTCCTTCGTGGAATAGTTAGAGCACCTTGGTACATAAGAAATAGCGATCTACATCGTGACTTACAAATAGAAACGGTTACAGAAGTTGTTAAAAAATACGCTGTATCGCATAATCAGAGACTGCAAAGTCATACCAATTATGAAATGGTGTTCGTCTTGAATACAAGAAACCATGTTCGGAGATTAAGAAGAACCAAGCCTCATGAGCTTTCGGTCTAAAAAAACATGGGAAAGTATTAAAACTTTAAACTTCCCCCAAAGTGATTTTACAAAGTTAAGAAAGAAAAATCTGATGTCGATCTCTCAAGATTGGTCCTGATAAAGAGGTGGTTTTAGTGGTTAAGAGTCCCCCACACTACTTGGTGTCGAATACTGCCAAGTGTCTTTTGAAGATTTCCTCCCGTCAAAAAAAAAAAATACTACTCGAACTTTATGACGGTACGGATGTACCGAGGTGCCAATATCGACTCGGATCACTACCTTGTTGGTATGGTTTTCCGAGGGCGGATTGCCTTGCGAAGACGTATTGCATCCGCCGATCAGGTTCGAATCAACACGGCTGCTCTGCGCAATGAAAACACCAGTAACAACTTTGGTCATGCGTTAGGACTCGCCCTAGAACTGGGTAGAGTAAGTCCTGGAGCCAGTATGCTGGGCGTAGATGAGAAGTGGACACGCCTTAAGAATACTGTCATTAGTACTGCCAACTCCATCTTAGGCAGCAGTAGTAGAAATCGGAACGACTGGTTTGATGATGAATGCAAGCTAGCGACTGAACGTAAGAATGTTGCGTACCGAGCAATTCAATAATCTCATAGAACGCAGGCACGCGAAGACGAATATAAAGAGCTCAGAAGAATTGAAAAACGGCTTCACAGACAGAAAAAATCAGCCTGGGAGAAGAACATAATCTGTGAAAAAGAGAAAAGCCGAGAGCGAGGTCCGCACCAGGCGCGGAAGTTCTACCAATCCGTCCGAAACATGACGCAGTACACACCACGCTGCACATACTGCAAGGACGGAGAGGGAAATCTGATCACCGATCCTCAAAGCATACTGGAGCAATGGGAAGTGTACTTCAATGAATTGCTAAATGGTCAGCTCACTGCAGAAGTGGTGGCTCCACTACTTCAAGAAGAGTACCCTATGTTGCCGCCACCAAGCATAGAAGAGGTTGAGAAGGCTATAGGCCGGCTAAAGAAAAACAAAGCCCCGGGAGCCGATGGTATACCAGCCGACCTATTTAAACACGGTGGGCCAGCTCTACGTCAAATTCATGAGATTATAGTGCACGTGTGGGAGCATGAAAAAATTCCAGAAGACTGGCGAAAAGGTATAATTTGCCCCATACATAAGACGGGAGATGTCACAACGTGCAGCAATTATAGAGGTGTCACGTTGTTGAGTACCGCCTATAAGATACTCTCCTCTATCCTACAAGACCGGGTAACCCCATACGCTAAAACCATCATCGGACAACAATATCAGTGTCGTTTCATTGCATGGAAATCAACAACTGATCAGATCTTTACCCTTAGGCAGGCGATGGAAAAATGTCTAGAATTTAACATCCCACCATACCATCTGTTTATAGACTTTAAGGCCGCCTATGATAGCATAGCCAGGGTAGAACTTTACAAAGCCATGAGAGAATTTGGCATCCCAAATAAATCGACACGACTATGTAGGTTGACCATGACCAACGTAACAAGCCAAGTAAAAATAGCCGGATTGCTATCCAAACCAATCAACATCTTTAATGGACTCCGACAAGGGGATGGTTTGGCCTGCTTCCTCTTCAACCTGGCGTTGGAGAAAGCAATCCGTGACTCTGGCACGGCAACAAGAGGGACCATCGTCAACAGGTCCAGCTAGATACTAGCTTACGCAGACGACATCGACATCATCGGAAGAACCGAGCAAGCTGTACATGATTCCTTCATCCAGATCGAGCAGGCGGCACAAAATCTGGGGCTGCACATTAGTGAAGGTAAAACAAAGTACATGGTGGCGTCGAATGCGAGAGGAACAGTTGGTCAAACAATCAAGGTAGCGGAGCACGAATATGAAGTGGTGCAATCCTTTAAATACCTTGGGTCAATAGTAGCAGCCGATAACAATATAGAAGAAGAAATACGTGGGCGGCTTCTCAAATCCAACAGAGCCTACTATAGTCTGTCAAAGCTCTTCAAATCCAGAAATCTCACCATAACTTCAAAACCGCTGCTGTACAGGACCATGGTCCTGCCAGTACTCTCATATGGATCCGAGACTTGGGTGCTTAGCAAGAGGCACTCCGACCTTTTAGCCGCGTTCGAGAGAAAAGTCTTAAAGAGAGTTGTTGGCCCCATATATGAGGAAGGACGATTCCGGAGACGGTACAATCATGAATTGTAAGATATCGTGACAAACATTAAGCTCGGTAGACTCCGGTGGGCAGGGCACCTAGCTCCCATGAGCGAAGAGGAACCTGCTCGGAAAGTTCTTTTTGGTACATTCTATGGTAGACGACAGCGTGGTAGACCATGCTTGCGCTGGAGAGATGGCGTAGACCAGGACGCCCGGAGCCTTGGGGTGCGCAAAAGTAGTGAAAAAATCTGTTCATCATGTCTTCCCTCTCATGCTCTTGAACTTATTAAAAATAGAAACATCCAAAGAAGAAATTGGCAAAGATACCATCAGCCTGTGTTAAGAGATCATGTCTTATACCTTTATAGTATTATCTCTAAAGAATTGCAAATTAAAAGAAATAATGATTGGAACAACAAACTATGTGCTTTAGATGAAAGCGCAAAATCTTTTTGGAATATTGTTAAAATTGCAAAGAACAAACACAGACAGGTTCCTTTCCTTAAAACGGATACAAACACTTTTTTTACGGATGTAGAGAAAGCAAATGCACTTGCACGTAATTTCTCAGCAAATCATTCAGTATCCCAAAATCTTGGTAACGTTGCGACAAGTGATTTAGTAGATTATACTGTGCAAAATTTAAATCAGATGTTCATTGAAGTACCTGAAAATAGTTTCGCAACGCAAGAGGATGTAGCAGAAATTATTCACAGTATACAAGTCAAGAAAACGGGTGGTCTTGATCATATAAGAAACATTTATTTAAAAAAGTTACCCAAGCTCGGAATTTTGTTTCTCTCTGTTGTAATAAATGCTTGCATTAAAATGCAATACTTTCCGAATGCCTGGAATATAGGTAAAGTTGTGCCAATTTTAAAAGCAGGCAAGTCTTCGATAAGAGTTGAAAGTTATAATAAGCAAAATCTATGAAAAAATAATAAAAAAAAAATTGCTTAGGATAATAGATGATAATAATGTATATCCAGATGAACAATTTGGTTTTAGAAGATTTCACAGCACCTCACATCAAGTGCTCCGGATATCTTACCTTGTAAAGAGTAATCGTGCTGAAGGAAGATCCACAGGAATGATCTTATTAGATATTGAAAAAGCATTTGATTCTGTCTGGCACGATGGCATGATCTATAAAATGCTTTCTTTCAATTTTCCCTCTTAACTGTGTAAGATTATACAAAGTTTCCTGTCTTCTAGACGATTTAAAGTTCATGTTAATACCGGCGTCTCTGAATTGATACGCTTCAATTATGGTGTACCGCAAGGTTCAGTACTTGGGCCAATTTTATATAATTTATATATATCTGACTTTCCTAAGATAAGAGATTGTAAAGCAGCAATTTTCGCTGATGACACAGCCATACTCTCGTCGCATGAGTTTGGTCTTAACATTGAGACAAATCTTAATAATGCGATTAACATATTGGAACAATATTACAACCAATGGGAAATAAAGCTAAATGCGGATAAGATGCAAGCCATCTTTTTCACGCGAAAAAGAAAAGCTTGTCATCTTCCAAGCAATCAATTACAAATCCTTAGAAAAGTAGTTTCTTGGGAAAGCCAATTCAAATATCTCGGCATTAATCTTGACGCCCAACTAACCTTCAACCAGCATATATCTCAAACAATAAAAAAAGTTAACATAGCTGTCAGAATGCTTTTCCCTTTCATCAATAGAAAGTCCTTACTGTCTAACGAAAACAAAATAATTATACATAAAGTAATTTTTCAGGCAATTCTTTTGTATGGTTGTCCCGTTTGGAAAAATGTAGCTAGATGTCACATGCATAAGTTGCAAATTCTCAAAATAAACTCCTTCAAATGATGCTTGACCTTCCTTGGCATCACTCGACTTCCGATCTCCATGAAAGGACGAATGTGGAATTGATTTCGGTAAGAATTCAAAAATTAACAAATTCATTTTTGAATCGGCTAGATCTTGCTGATAGGCCAACTTGGTAATACCTAATTAATATTAGTATGAGTGTACAAAATATACGAACTGTGATTCAAATGTTTTTGTTTTTTTTTTTAATATATATTTTCTTCTTTAATAATATTTAATCGTTAATAAACATTTGTGGTATACCATAGCCTAAGTTAATGATCCTCGCGAGAGGGATCTTAAAAAAAATCGCGAACGCCAACCATAGGTTGGCCCAACTGTTCGACTTACAACACGATCAAATCGTCTCGCTTCTACGTCTAGCTTAAGACTAAAATCAAATTAGTTTCAAAAATATAATTAATATATATAATTAAATGCTTCGTGTTAACTACCCTCTCCTCAAAAATCTACGTCCCGTAAATCAACACTTTAAGATGAGATGCTAGGGGATGATTTCATCGGTGGAAGTATTTGTATCTTAGGTAAGTCAACCTTCCTGGGTATTTTGCACCATATCATCAGGACTACGGCCGCAAATAATAAAAGGATTGTCACATCGGTAGCCGTATATGCATTCAATTTACTCGATAGACCGCTGAGGATTTTGATGTTATTCATGCTCATGTTGTGGAGATATTCGATGTCGATTTTATGTTCGGTTGCGCTGGTATTTTTTAGAACTGGAGGTAATGCTTGAAGCGAAGTTGTTGTTAGACTTGTAAATGTCCTGTTATTGAGCTGAATCGATTCATTGTAAAGTTGAATCAGATACGTGCCAGAAAGCTCTTTCGGGATACCTTTGCTGATTAACTCTCCATTGAAGTTTGTCACGAATATGGTGTCTTCCTTGATTAATTCCACTATCATTGCAGTGTTAGAACGTATTATACAACTAGCATGTCCTCCTTTTAATAATCGAACAATGCAGCCATCTTCGTTCAGTTTTTCTAGGGAGCTTTCGTCACAGACTGTCACATTGCCAATATTTAGGCAGTTGGATGTTACTCCGTAGGTTTCCTCGTAGTTCGCCAAAATTTTGGCAAAAGGTAGGTCCACTTGCTTCTCTTCAATAATTGATGCTCTGGTCAATAACAGATTGTATTCAGTTCCACTAACCTTACGCATTGAAAGAACAAACAGCAACATAGTATTGTTAGTGAAAACCGACGGCTTGCCGAATTGTAAAGCTTCTACCACATTTGCTTACGGTAAGGTCTCGACTTCGCTGATGACCCTGTTGATTTCTTCTTGGTCCAGGAGATTAGTATTGACTATTCCACTTTTTGCCATTTGGCAGGCATGAACGATTTCGTTGACTTCATCTTTGATCACCAGGAGTTCGTCTATTATACTCTGCTCATGCATGGCTCTGTTAGATGAAGCCACTTGATTGGTAGTGCTGTTGATAACCCAGTTTATTTTCTCTGTGATGTCCTCTGTTATCTTTAGGACTCTCTCATTTATCTTATACTGTTGGTTGTTATTGGCAATTATATCCTCCTAATTTTTGAGTACTTTGTCCCAGTCTGCTGCGTCGGGATTGCCCGCCAGCCACTTGCGGATCATATCCAGTTGATAGATATTTGTTTTCTATGAGCTTTTCCTTTTAGCGAATAGAGACGTTCATGAAGTTGAGTGAGGTGATGACGTGCGACAATTTTCCTCTCAAACTGCGTGATTTCTACTTCAACAATTTCTGTCATTTTATTCAGCAGTTCCTCGAATTTGTCCAAGGGGATGATGTGAACCAGTTTGAAGTGCCCATCGATGATCCAGCCTTGTCCTTCCTTAATAGTTACCATTGGAGACTTTTATTCGAATATGCTGAACTCTTGCACGGCCGTAATTATTAAGAAACTGTATATGATATATTAGAGTGATTAACAGATATATAAATGTTTCAAGTACAGAATTAAAATTATTATTTAATTTACACATTCTAACGATTTAATTTATACAATATCAATGACTATGAGGGATTGACATTTGCTTGGCTGTCAAAAAGTCGTGAAAATAAGAGCTCTTCGAAAAAAATTGAAAAAGTGAAATAAAAACCTTCTAATAAATTCAGTATTTTATTTAAAGTGATAACTTATAACCCCTACTCATCGAAAATACAACAATTCTGAGTAAGTTATAGAGGAAAATTGTCAACAGGTGTGCAGAATACTACAAACGATTTGATGAATGAAAACAAATTGCAAGATCTGTCAAACTTAGCCTCTGGTTCAGGGATGGTAGGAGGTAACCAAAAAAAACGAACATCCGCTGTACAATTTACTGGAGTTTCTGATGGGTCAATTTGTTGAGAAGTAGCCGTCTACCCGAAACAAGAAAATACTATTTTTAGAATTTTAAGTTATAATATTGCTGGATTGAAAAATAAACTACCCACTGTCGATTTTTTTAACTACTTAAAAGAATTTCACATAATTGTATTATTTGAAACACATTTAGTTAATTTAGAAGAAATCAGATTTAAATATTCATTTATGAATTATGACCTAAAATGGATACCCGGTGTTAAAAAAAAACATCTTTGGAAGAGCAAGTAGTGGAGAGCTTTTAGCGTACCATAAAAACCTCGCAGGTGTAAAATTGGAGTTTGAAAAGATAGGTGATTCTCACGTCGTAAAAGTCGAAATCAATATGAAAAACTACTATATATTACCAATCTATCTCAACTGTAATCATTGGCAACGTGACTTTGATACCCTGAGCGATCTAATATATAATTTGAATTCAACAAATCTGGTTCTTATTGGAGACTTCAACGGCCGAATAGGATATTCCCAAAATAATTTTGTTTCCGGTACAACTCTGCACTGTTGAATGCACAACGTCAATCCAAAGATGAGGTATGTGATAGCAAAGGTTGTAAAATACTCGAACTCACAGATGCTTTTGACTGTCAAGTTTTTAATAGAAGTTGTAATGGAGATTTGCGTGGTGAATATACATTTATAAGAGGGACATCATGTTCGGTAATCGATTATTGCTTTGCCGCTGGAGGTTGGCACGACCTGCTTTCGGATTTTTGAATCGGAGAACAGATTTTTTCAGATCATATGCCGTTAGAGGTTTCATTCGAAGCAGCAGTTAATGGGAATATGATTAACACCAGCGAGCTTAATCTCTTGCCAAAATTATTCTGGAACGAAAAAATGTCACATGCTTACCAAACCAATTTAAATGCTGAACTTCTTCATCTATACACCGTCGATACTACTCCCAGTATTGATAAACTTACAGATGATATCAAAAAAGCTGCCCCAAATTCATCGCAACTAAGAGGACAAAAAGGAAAAAGTAAGCAAAAATGGTTCGATAAAGATTGCATGAAGGCTAGAATCAAGTCGTTTGCGTTTCTTAAATTGGTCCGAAAATGCAAAAGTAATATTTTTAAAAGCCTTTACGGTCAAGCAATTAGAGAATTTAAAAGTACCTGCAAAGCAAAGAAATTAGAGTATGAGCAGAGGAATATTGCCAAGTTAAATGGCTCACGATCTTCATCAGACTTTTGGAAAGCAGTCAAACTCGTAAATGGAAGGAAAAACTGTATTGGAGCAGGTCTTCAAGCACAAGACTTATATGCACACTTCAAAGCTCTTCTTAACACCTCACAGACATCACTTAGATTTCAATACGCTGAACCTCAAATAATTGATGAATGTCTAGATGAACCATTTGGCCTTGCGGATATTCTTCAGGTAATCAAAATGCAAAAAACAACAAAGCCCCAGGAGAGGACGGAATTCCTTTCGAATTCTACAAAAATTGCTCCATAGAATTTGCTCAAGCCGTTACTGATGAATTCAATAGACTGTTTGAAAGTACTTATTTTCCCGCTTCATAAAAAGGTGACTATTCGAACCCGGAAAATTACAGAGGGATATCTTTTCTCAACACTGCTTCTAAATTATTCACTGCTATTATTTTCAAAAGACTTACAAAATGGATTCAAAGTAAAAACATCCTGCATGAGTTTCAGGCCGGCTTTAGAGAAAATTATTCAACGGTAGATCAAATTTTCACCTTGTTAAGCATTGCTCAAATATACAAGCAAAAACATAAAAAACTATACGCTCTGTTTGTAGACTTCAAATCAGAATTTGATTCTTTTCCACGTGAAGCACTCTTGTACAAGCTATATAGCATGGCTATAAGCAGTAAAATAGTCAACATCATAAGAGCTCTGTATGAGAACAATAAAGCTGCTGTATGGGATGGTAACTTTTTGTCCGAAGAGTTTGCAACTACTATGGGTGTGAAACAAGGCTGTATTTTAAGTACGCTTTTATTTATACTTTTTATCAATGACATCACAGATGTTATAGAAGGTGGTGTGGAAGTAAACCAAGTAATTATTCCGGGGTTAATGTATGCTGATGATATTGTCTTCCTATCAGATACAATTGATGGGATGCAACTGAAAATCAACAGACTCGAAAGGTACTGCAAGACTTCGAATTTATCGGTGAATCTAGCAAAAACTAAAATTATCGTTTTTAGAAGTGGTGGAGGACGATTCTCGAGAAACGAAAAGTGGTTTTACCAAACAGATCCTGTTGAAGTTGTAAGAGACTACAAGTATCTTGGTGTTCTGATTACATCAAATCTTAACATGGAAAAATATTTAAAAATCAAATTATCGGAAGCAAAACGAGCAATAAATTCAGTCTGGAATTCCTGCATTCAAAGTAAATTCGTAGCACATAGCGCTAAACAAAAAATTATCCGAGCAACAGCACAGGCTATTCTTCTGTATGCTGCGCAGGTATGGGGAAATAGAAATTCTGACTCTGTGGAAAAATACCAGCGGTACTGTATAAAGCGTATTTTTAGGTTACCTAATAACACCCCTAATTAAATGATACACTTAGAAACAGGTTGTTCACCGCTTATCTTGGAAACGATGAAGATGCACTTTGACTACGTAGTAAAAGTCATGGGAATGGAGGAGGAACGCCTACCGAAAATTGTGCTGAATTATATGCTAGAAAGAGGTGAATATTGCGTCAAAGTGTGGCAGGAGCTTGCGAGCTACCAATTTTGTGTGATCTCTGCAACCGTTATGAGAGAGGAGATATCTATCATTTTATTGCTGTGTGCCCTGTTTTGAATGAAATTCGTTTGATGTACTTTGGAGCTAGGAAGCTTAAAAAAGAGGAAATGATGGGAGTTTTGAATGGTTATCGTGGCTGGAATGTTGAGTTTAGATACACTTCAAGTGCTCTTGAGTATGGGAAAAGAATTAGAGAAGGAGATTTTTAAAATATATATTGAGAAATTTTTAGTAACGTAATGTACCTATTTTACTTTTATAAATTCTGATTTCATTACTATTAATCTTATTTTCAATCATGTTAATCAATACAAAAATGTCAATCTGGTAGACGGCTTATTGCCAAACCTAAAGACTTTGTGCTTAAAAAAAATTGTGTACAAATATTGTATTATTGTGTTTTTATACAGTAAAATAAAAAAGTCGTTAAAACTAAAACTAAACTAACTAACTACAATATCAATTAATATTAGTTATTATAAATTTAATCTAGGAATAATTATTAATACAAGAATTTTGAGATAGGATAATCTGGTAAAACAAAAGTCAGTTAAAACATTAAAGTAAAGTCACATATGACCGAAAAAATTCCTTTTAATTTTTACATTCTGATTATTATCTTATTAGTTTTTATTTCACATCGTTTCAAGTAAAAACGAAATTTTAAATTAAATTATTCAATTAATAACAGTCTTCAAACTGTTGGTTTTCATTGTGCTTTGTGCAAAAGAAAAATTTTACTATTGTTACTATTGTGCATGCTAGGTGCCATTGCCCTTTTTTTTTTTATTTAGCTCTCCGATGGGGAATTGAACCCCAGTCTCCCGCATAAAAAACAGGTGTACTGACCACTATACTATCGAGGAGCCTTAGCATTCGGACCTTGGTTTAAATTTTTTATGTGGGTCTTATGAATTTTTCTGCCCATATTGGTCGTGACCGTTACACGATTGTTCTTAGCCACTATATCTTTTTGGAAAAGAGGCTTATTTTTTGCTTTGATACCTCTAGATGCCGTGTATACGACATCGCCTTTCTTATATTTTTTAGAAGAGGTTCTGTTTTTGTTCCAGTAAAGGTTCGTTTGTCGTTGCTTTCTCTTGATTTCAGCTTTCAAATCATGGTTTATTTTCCTCCTAAAGTCTGTAAGGCTTTGGTAATTAATTCTCGGAGATCTGTCGAAGAATACGTCTGAAGGTTTTAGTTTCGTAACCGAGTGTATACTGTTATTATACCTGTCGACTGCAATGTTTAGTAGTTCTTTTAATCGCAAATCTCTATACTCTACTTTGAGGCAACGGAAGATTTCAAGGATTGTTGAATGAAATCTTTCAACCTGCCCATTAACCTCAGATCGATGTATAGGGATTCGATACATTTTTTACTCCTAATAATTCAATGAAGTTTGCAATTATAGGACTCACGAAGCTACATTCATTGTCAGTCACAAGGATTTTGGGGACGGTAAACTAATGAAGAACTTTAATTATCTTGTCTCTTAGGTGTAAGACCGATCTGTTTTTAATATGGAAGGGTTTTCCAAATTTAGAAAACTTGTCGACACAACTTATGAACTTTTCGTTCTGAACTTCAATTATGTCTAGATGAAGGATCCCACATGGATAGTTAGGGATAGGAGTAGGTTGGAACTCAGGGCGAATAGGATGTCTGTCATATTTATTAGTATTACAGATTTCACAAGCCCTAACGTATTTCGTAATTAGGCTATTCATGCGAGGACAATAATATCTCTCCAGCAATTGCTCTTTGTTCTCGCGAGCATTCCTGTGGGCTCTCCTGTGCTCGTTCATAATGAGTACACATTTTCGGTCTTCATTCAGAACATCTTCAACCATCCTTTGGGTGATCCGTATTTTATATTTCGTGAAGTGCTTAATAAAAACCTCCTGGAGCATGCCTAAGTAACATTCTGGCATTTTAATACCATTTACTACATTAGGGTTTAGTTTTTTTTAAGTAATTCCGTGAGAACTTCCTTGTTGGGTTCTTCAATCGCGACATAATGCCGCTGGTACCCTGGATGTGGTTCCTCACGAATTTCCAAGCCTTTCCCTGCCTTGAAGCAAATCTGGTTGCGAAAAACATTTATTGGTGCTAGAACATGAGGAATGAGGTCTGACGCATCTTGTTCGGCACTATGGGCTGTTTCGGTTGTGGAGCCGTTTACCGATTTTGCGGTTTTTGTCGTAGACCCGTATTCAGAGGGTGTAGTTTCTGTCGTTGAACTATCGTTAGCCAGACGATGCTCAGGTTGTTCATCCCGTATTTTATCACTCGGCTTAGATTCATTGACCGAATCTTGTAAGTGATTAACTTGGGTTCTAAGTCTCGAAAGAGCATCAGCCACGTAATTTGATTTACCGGGTTTGTAAACCAATTCGTAGTTATACTCCTCGATTCTGGCTTTCCACCTTTTTAATTTGGCGTTGTAGTTTCTATTGCCTAATGAAAAGGTAAGAGGCTGATGGTCGGTCAGAATACGAATTTTTTTAGCCCCATACAAATATGATCTAAGGTTATCAAGGGCCCAGACGATGGCCAGCATTTCCTTTTCGTTCGTAGCATAACTTCCTTCACTTTTATTTAAGAATCTTGAAATAAAAGCAATTGGTCTATCCTTTCCGTTTACATCCTGGGACAGAACGGCACCAATCGCATAGTCTGACGCATCAGTCGTTAGGGTAAATGGTTTTTAAAAATCAGGGAAAACCAAAATTTATGAGGACGTCAGGAGAGTCATTGAAGGCCTAGAGGGCGTCCCCAGACAATTCGATGGGAATACGCCGAGATTGATTCGCTTTGACTTGCGCATTTTCTCCCCTCGTGAGGTTTGTCAGAGGTTTGGCGATTTTTGCGTAATCGCGGATGAATTTTCTGTAATAGGATGTGAGACCAAGGAACGATTTGAGTTCCTTAAGATTTTCCGGTGGTTCAATGTTCTGAATAGCTATAACTTTCTTTGAATCAGGTTTGATACCTTCAGGTGAGACGACATACCCTAGGAATTCCACCTGTTGTTGCATGAAGTGGTTTTTTTCGAGATTGACTCTTAAACCTGCCTCACCGAGCCGAGCTAGTACCGCATCTAAGTTCTTAAGATGATCCTCCACTCCTTTGCCAAAGACAATTATGTCATCTATATAGACATAACAGGTCTTTCCAATAAACGGTTTCAGAACATCTTCGATCATTCTCTGAAAAATCGCAGGGGAATTCTTGAGTCCAAATGGTAGTCTCAAGAATTCGAATTTCCCGTTCATGGTAGGAAACGCGGTTTTATGGATGTCAGACGGTTTCATCGATATTTGATGAAAGCCGGAAGTCAAATCAAGTGTCGTGAAGTACTTGGCTTCCCCAAGATTAGCTAACGTGGAATTAATGTCGGGAATAGGGTAGTTATCCCCAATGGTGACACTGTTGAGCCCCTAATAATCAACTACCATTTGATATTGCTTCTCACCATCGGCTTTAGCTTTTTTAGGTACAACTCAGATAGGCGAATTATATGGGCTTCTAGAGGGTCTAATAGTTCCTTCCTCTAATAATTTGGGTATTTCCTTTTCAACCTCATCTCTGAGACAGGCAGGATAAGGATAGCTTTTAGTATATATGGGGTCATTCGTGCTACCTTATTTCTCCGAGAACCGAGGTTTCGACTGTCCTCCTAGCGTCAATTGGTCCAAAAAGGTAATTATATTTCGTTATTAGTATATTTAGTTTTTCTTTAATATCTTTGGGAAGTAGGGCGTCTAAAGTAAAGTTAACTTCCTTAGAGATTTTTTTCTTTTAACGGAATCTCTATATTTTTCAACCTAAGGACATTAGTGCTCCTATCAATAATAAATAGCCTTAAGTTCTTTCAGGGTGTCATCTCCAATAATACCATCAAAAGATGTAAGGCCTGGCAGCACATGGAATTTCAATAATGTTCCGATGCCAAGTTTATTAAAAAAACGTCCCTCGACAGATTCCGAAATATTGATTTCCCCACCGGCTGATCGTACTGTGAAGGGGTTTTTTATGCGCGTGGTCCGTTGTCCAATCTTTGGACTAACAAAGTTCTTGTTCGGCCCTGTATCGACAAGAAAGTTCAAGACCGACCCATCCCCCGTAACATATTCTATATATGGTACGCTGGATGCCCGTCCGTCATAAAATTTTGCTCATCGCATACAGCATCCTCAGCGACATCAAGATAACTTTCTTCCCGCGCATCGTATTGTGGCTCAACCTCTACATGGTATAATCTTTGATGTTTGTTAGTATTAAAGTTATCTGACCTTGCCCTACGTTTGAACGGGTTCGGACGATTCATATAGTTAACTTGTCGAGTTTGAATCGTCCGGTCACCCCCTGATCTCACGATTGGCTTCGGTGCAGGCTTGGGAGTGGCACCGTTTTCCCGTGAAGGTGTTTCCCAAGATGGTTTCGAATATTGGTAAAATGGCTTTCTGGGCGGCAGAGATGGTCGTGCGTCCATATTTCTAAAAGTTTGGTTAGTGGGAGAAGTTATTAAATTTGGTCCAGTGGACAAATGGATCGCACTATTCCTAAAATTTAGATTCTGCATTTCCAGACATGCAGAGTAAGCTTCCGGTAGAGTTTTTGGTCGCTGTACTATAAGCATCCTAGAAATATCGCCGTTAAGGCCCCTAACAAAAACATCTAGAGCCCTATTCCTATACGACTCGACCAGTGCTTTTACGGTTTCCTCGCTATAGGATTCCGTTTTTGATCTTGTTTATCATTAAAGACAACTGGTGGTTTACCGCCGCGTAAGACTCATCTATCTTACTACCCCTCTGGCTAAGTTGGTTTAGTTTGTGTTCCAAAGTGTGCATATCTCTCTTGTCTGCATAATGCAGAGAGAGGCATTGCTTAATTTGGGACCAATCACTACCAAATATATTGTACCATACTAGGGCAGCATCGGCAGATCCTCGCACTTTTCCACGCACATGCTGTAGTATCGCCCGACAGATCGGCTTACCATTTACAATCTTAAAGTCCTTAAGGACAGTTTCGACTGCATGAACCCAAGACAATTACTGGGTTGGATTTCCATCAAATACCTGTAGTTCTTTCACACTATCAGGAAGACGGGCGATTTCCTATAGTTCTGCCTCGTTTTGTGGAGGACAGAGCTCTACAATAGATGAGTTCTCGCTCGATTCGTTACTCGAAGAATGGGATTGTCTATTTCCTATCCGCGCCAAACGCAATTCCCAATCCCTTAATAGATTTTCATTAGTGGTAACGGATTTCCTTTCAATATTCCCTATGCGCGTGTCCAGTTCCCTCAACTGGCCCAGCATATAGTTAACGGCCCCTGTAAGTTGGGTCACTGACTCAGTTAGTTTTTCCATTTTATGGTACTCACCAGTAGTTTTGTCTTATGGATATGAAGGCCTTGTCCTTATTTTTTAGACAACTTCGTATGGGCTGGTGTGGTCCACTTTTAGATATAAAATTTGTATGTCTTTTTTTTTATTTACAGTCGGGATTGGCCTCTTTTTATTTCTTATGCACTAGCACCTGCGCTTTCTTAGCATACAAAATTTGTTCTTACTTTCAGATAGGCCTTGCCTTTTTTTTATATGCATAAGCACCTGCACTTTTTGATATAAGAAATTTTATTTCTTTTCACCAATTTTTCTTTTATAATTTTTACAGCTTAGCTGATTATAATTAACTTAATAAAGTTAGAGTCACTTACACTAAATTGATTTCATTTTTTATAATGTTCTCGGCAGATTTTTAAGAGTTTTTTTTTTCTTCTTTTAGTCGCGCGGATGTCTGAAATTATTAAATTATTTAAATTAGAAATATTCGCGTAGGTGAGCCGGTGTTCTCGGGGGTTGCCGTGTTACTCCATTTAGTCTAAATTAATAAATCTAATAATTGAAGTTTATCCCGTTTAGTCTAACTTAATAGACCTACTAATGGCACGCACAACTCCACCGTCGCATCCTTTTGCCTTCTAGGATATCCGCATGTTCCCATGGGTATGCAGAAATTTTGTACTCAAGGTGGTCAAAATGGTCTACTGTGTTCTCATGGGTACAGTGACGTTCACTCAGAAGGAGCGTATTGGCCTTGGCACAGATCCCTAGGCGAAAAAGACACGAATTCGAAATCGGTCCCTGCTCGGGCGCCAGTTAATGATCCTCGCGAGAGGGATCTTAAAAAAAATCGCGAACGCCAACCATAGGTTGGCCCAACTGTTCGACTTACAACACGATCAAATAAAACGCAACGTTTTCCGGATTTAATTAGTTTTTAATCGTCTCGCTTCTACGTCTAGCTTAAGACTCAAATCAAATTAGTTTCAAAAATATAATTATCAATAACCAAATGCTCGTGCAAGGGCAATTGTGTAGTATTGTATCGAATCTCTTAAATGTAAAATGTGCGGTAATAAACCATTGTAATAATTATAACGAAATAAAACCTATCTATCTAAAAAAAAAATGAATCTTAGTTTGTGCTTTAAATATCCAATAAATAGCATTTTAGCTATATAATAACTTTACTCGATACAAAGATATGTTACACATCATTTGCGAATATACTTATACTTACTCTAACTACTTTTTTATCCTTCGACAATTAAAAAAAAATAAAAATTAAAGTTTATACCTACCAATGTTTATACCTACTTGTTTAAAACAAAATAGACGCCTACCTACCTGATATTGATATTGGTAGAAAGATTAATTTATTTGCAGAGAGATTTACTAGGTTTGTTCTTAGACAAGAGTTTTTCTCTAGTATAGATATTTATTTTTAGGATACTGAATAGGTACATTTAAACTCAAAAAAATTAACTGTGTCTTTGCATTTATATTACAATTTACGTATCATGATTCCTTTAAACATTGAAGATTTGCACCTCTTATAATAATTGAATGTTCATTCCAATTGATATATTTTCTATAAAAATATAATCGGGGAGAATACGATAACTCAGGCGCCGCAAAATAATAACGGTTTTTTTTTAGAAGGGTTCAAAACAATAATTTTTAACTATGAGAGGGGGGGGGGCTATCTCCCTCCATTTAGGCGGGAGGGGTATTTTTCTATAAAATGACTTAAGGTTTAAAAAAAGAATTAAAAACAACGGCAACACTTACAATGCAAAATTATATGTTTTCTGAAATATTATTTGTTTCAACCTAGTTATTTGTGTTAGTCATCATCATCGTCGGCTCGACAACCGGGGTCCGGTCCTGGCCTCCTTCAACAAGTCTCTCCACCCATCCCGGTCTCGAGCCGCCGCCATCCAGTTGCGCACCCCAAGGCTCCGGGCGTCCTGGTCTACGCCATCTCTCCAGCGCAAGCATGGTCTACCACGCTGTCGCCTACCATAGAATGTACCACAAAGAACTTTCCGAGCAGGTTCCTCTTCGCTCATGCGAGCTAGGTGCCCTGCCCACCGGAGTCTACCGAGCTTAATTTTTGTCACGATATCTGCTTTAAGGTAGATTGCGTACAGTTCATGATTGTACCGTCTCCGGAATCGTCCTTCCTCACATATGGGGCCAACAATTCTCCTTAAGACTTTTCTCTCGAACGCGGCTAAAAGGTCGGAGTGCCTTTTGCTAAGCACCCAAGTCTCGGATCCATATGTGAGTACTGGCAGGACCATGGTCCTGTACAGCAGCAGTTTTGAAGTTATGGTGAGATTTCTGGATTTGAAGATCTTTGACAGACTATAGTAGGCTATGTTGGATTTGAGAAGCCGCCCGCGGATTGCACCACTTCAAATTCGTGCTCCGCTACCTTGATTGTTTGACCAACTGTTCCTCTCGCATTCGACACCACCATGTACTTTGTTTTACCTTCACTAATGTGCAGCCCCAGATTTTGTGCCGCCTGCTCGATCTGGATGAAGGAATCATGTACAGCTTGCTCGGTTCTTCCGATGATGTCGATGTCGTCTGCGTAAGCCAGTATCTAGCTGTACCTGTTGACGATGGTCCCTCTTGTTGCCGTGCCAGAGTCACGGATTGCTTTCTCCAACGCCAGGTTGACGAGGCGGCAGGCCAAACCATCCCCTTGTCGGAGTCCATTAAATATGTTGATTGGTTTGGATAGCAATCCGGCTATATGTACTTGGCTTGTTACGTTAGTCATGGTCAACCTACATAGTCGTGTCAATTTATTTGGGATGCCGCTTTGGCTTTGTAAAGTTCTACCCTGGTTATGCTATCATAGGCGGCCTTAAAGTCTATAAACAGATGGTATGTTGGGATGTTAAATTCTAGAAATTTTTCCATCGCCTGCCTAAGGGTAAAGATCTGATCAGTTGTTGATTTGCCTGGAATGAAACCACACTGATATTGTCCGATGATGGTTTTAGCGTATGGGGTTATTCGGTCTTGTAGGATAGAGGAGAGTATCTTATGTATGGGGCAAATTATACCTTTTCGCCAGTCTTCTGGAATTTCTTCATGCTCCCACACGTGCACTATAATCTCATGAATTGCTTGACGTAAGGCTGCCCCACCGTGTTTAAATAGGTCGGCTGGTATACCATCGGCTCCCGGGGCTTTGTTTTTCTTTAGCCGGCCTATAGCCTTCTCAACCTCTTCTATGCTTGGTGGCGGCAACCAGACCCCTCTTTACCAAGGGCCCCCAAATTGCTGAAACTTCACTTTACCTCTATTGGTCTATTTTCAAGAAAAAAAATATTTCGATACAATTTTAGATGCATAAAGAATGATCAAGATTCGTACTTTCTTTGCTGAACAACAACCTTTGCTGAACATTTTAAATCACATTCCCTGCGAAATTATATTCAAACTAAAACAGAAATATCAAGCACCTATAAACAATGCTCCGCTGTAAATAACTAACTGAGTGGCAATGCAGTTTTCTTTCTGACAGAAACAAAAAAAAAAAACACACACACATTTTGAATATCACTGTATCTGTATGGAAAAATAAAGATAATGGTGTTTCTATATTTGCAACGCGCATACAATTTTGCATCAACGCAGTAACTCATACATAGGCGATTTAACTATCCGTCGGATGAACGGCACTCAATTTTTTAAGATTGGAGGAGTCCATGTCGCTGTCTGTGGCCCAACAAAAGTTTTAAAAAGTCTTTTTCAAACAAGGTGGTCGGAGCTGATGCATTAAGCCCCTTATATAAAGGTCATCAAGAAATTGAACAAGCTTTTTATGTCTATCGCCAATGATTTAGGACAGGCACGAGAGGCCAGAGAGGAAGCACTTAGTCTTTGCAAAAAAATGTCCAAGCTCGAATTTACCATACTTACAGAGCTTTGGAACTCTGAATTGCAAATAATTAATAAAACAAGTACTTTACTTTAAAAACAAAATATTACTCTGGATGTTGCAATAAATTTGCTGAGCGCAATCGATGAATTTATAATTGGGCTCAGGGACAATTTTGATAACTTTGATTCATCAGCCAGACAAAACAACCCGGATTCCGAATATAAGGACCTTTCTGAAAGGACGAGGTGTAGAAGCTCACACCAGACTTTTTTTGACGGCTCTGGACCCTCAGTAATTCTGACTGGGAAAGAAAAATTCGAAATTGAAACCTTTTTTCCTATTGTCGACACTCTAAGCGTTCATTTGAAACAGCGATTAGGTTCGTTTACGAAGATTGGCCAACGTTTTGACTTTTTGTTCGATTAAAAAATCTGAATTCAGAAGACTTAAAAGAAAACTGCAAATCTTTTGCTAAATTAAACACCGAAGATGTGAACGGAGATGAACATTCCTCGCTTTTACCTAAAAAAATATAGTCTGTGTCACTTTTTGCATATTAATGTATTGTTATTTAAATTACTTTCTGAATAACTTATTTAATTTTCTGTTATTTAAATTTTGTTTATTTTTGAATTTTTATATGAAATATTTATTTTTTTGTTTTTATTTTTACTTGTTTATGTTTATGTTTATGTTTATGTTAATTTTTATTTTTATTTTTATATTTATGTTTATGTTTATGTTTTAAATGCTGCAATAATTATTTATCTTTTTAATGAATTAAAAAAATATTATTTATTTTAAAAATTAAAAGAATAAATATTAATTCAAAGTTATGTGATTTTTTCTGTATACCTTTATTACACAACATAACATATTTATATAATCATACAGGGGCCCCATTTTCGAAAAGTGCCCAGGGCACCCGAAAGGGTTAAGACGGGCTTGGCGGCAACATAGGGTTGTGATGTACCTTTTGTCTGAGGCTGAGGTTTCGCTCGTCGATTTGCCTGGGTTCGTTCCAAAGTAGTACAAACTTTAGAGTTAAGTCTTTATTTGCTTTTATTAAAATCCAAAATCCGTTAACATAAAACTTTAATAACTTAAATACTTAAATATATTTCAATGTTGGTTCTATACTCCTGGCTCGGGTTCTGGTCACGCTCCTGCGTCTGGGTTAGTTATCCGGCGGTCCGCTCTCCTGATACTGTTGGTTTCGGCTTGGATTAATATCAGCGAATATCACGATTAAGCTGGTAAATATCGCGGACAAATCCGGTAAGATCTCAGTTACTACTGGTAAATATCTCAGTTACTACTGGTAAATATCACGGACAATTCCGGTAAGAATCTCAGTTACTACTGGTAAATATCTCAGTTACTACTGGTAAATATCGCGAACAAATCCGGTAAGATCCCTGTTTGACTGTTCGGTTGAAAGACCCCTTACCACTGGTGGGGGGAAGTCTTGAGTCGTGCTGTCTGGTCTTATTTCGTGACTATGGTAGCTACTGATACACTATGACTTTGTCGATTGTATGACCGTCTCTTATCCTATTACGGCCAAACCGAATGTGAGCCGTAAAGCGATGAAATATAAAATTCCATGTTGTAATTTGTTATTTACGACGTTATCATCTATTGGCCTGCATGCAATACTGTTTGCATATATCAAGAACAAAGGGACGGGTATGGTGTTCTTTGCCATGGTAAATATAACAGGCGAGCGGAAAGGGGTTTGTATTGCATTAATTTGTATTGCTCACCGTCGGTGTTCTGGAACATCATCTACTGTGCTTACTTGGTCATTATGGTAAGGTAAGGGACGAGCGGCAATGGACTTGTTTGCTATTTTTTGTATAGCTCACCGTCGGAGTTCTGGAACATCACCTTCTGTGCTGAATCTCTATTACCTCCATGGCCTATGTAAGGGCAGCGGTAAGAGGGTAATAGATCTTGCTCCATATCGGCAGGAGAAATTTCACCATTCAGGCTGTTCATCGCTGGATGGTGAGTGGCAAAAGGGGTAAGGGATCTTGTTAATTTTCAAGAGCAGAAATTCACCATCGAGGTTCTTGATCGTCGTTCAGATGCTGCCTTCAGTGGAGTTCTTTCTCCTTTCGTCTATTTTCTTCTCAAACCTACCACACTTAGTTGTTGTATGCAGGCGGTCAGTGTGGTGAGTTTCTATGTCTGCATTGATTAGGTTATTTGTTATCTTGCAAATCAGTTGTCGATCGAAATTGGTGGAGTGCACATGCTATGGGAGCATGCTGCCGGTCAGGTAAGTATTCTTATTTTATTCTCAGGAGCAGGTGCGTAGCTTAGGTAGGGGTTATGTACAGAAAGGTAGGTTTTTAGAGTACAATGGGTACTTTTCGGATAGTTAGGGAATTTAGCTATTGAAACAGGGAATTTAGGTATGGAAACTAGTGCGTAGCTAAGGGGAGGGGAAGAAATTGTAATTCTTCATTACAGGGTACTCTTCTTGAAGTAGTGGAGCCTCCACTTCTGCAGTGAGCTGACCATTTTGCAATTCATTGAAGTACACTTCCCATCGCTCCAGTATGCTTTGAGGATCGGTGATCAGATTTCCCTCTCCGTCCTTGCAGTATGTGCAGCGTCATGTTTCGGACGGATTGGTAGAACTTCCGCACCTGGTGCGGACCTCGCTCTCGGCTTTTCTCTATTTCACAGATTATGTTCTTCTCCCAGGCTGATTTTTTCTGTCTGTGAAGCCGTTTTTCAATTCTTCTGAGCTCTTTACATTCGTCTTCGAGTGCCCGCCTTCTATGAGATTGTTGCATTGCTCGGTACGGAACATTCCTACGTTCAGTCGCTAGCTTGCATTCATCATCAAACCAGTCGTTCCGATTTCTATGACTGCTGCCTAAGATGGAGTTGGCAGTACTAATGACAGTATTCTTAAGGCGTAACCACTTCTCATCTACGCCCAGCATACTGGCTATTTGTGTTAATAGTTTTGGCAAAAAATGCTTTTAAACTCAAAATTTGTCCAAAAAAACATAAACAAAAATGTTTACAGTTTTTTTATTCAAAGTTGTGAAATGAACTACTGAATTGGCTTTAATTATTTGATGTGCCTACAAATTCTTAATCAAAAACTGAAAACTAGATGGTTTTATGTCTTCTAGTTTATGAGAAAATTTAAAACTACCAAAACTACTTTTTTATTTAATTTTAATTTTTTTGGTATTTATTTAAGCTCTCTTACATAAATACAGTGCTACCACTCAGCATAACGGCGTATAAACAGTGAGGTATGTAAGGGGGCATGATGTCCCCCCACAAGTCCCCTGCTTGGGCACACTAGGATTTGGGGTAGTAATGTTACTTTTGCATTTTTTTTAACTTTAAGTCATTTTTTAGAAAAATGCCCCTCCCGCCTAAACGGAGGGAGATAGACACCAATAGTAAAAAATGATTGTTTTGATCCCTTCTAAAAAAAACCGTTATTATTTTGTTTCATTTTCTTTCTTCTGATTGTTCTTCGATCAATAATTCATTTTTATATTTATCTTTTTGTCGACAAAATTCTGGGTTTTAATCCAAGCCAAGGTTTCCCAGATATTTCAAAATAAATTCTTTGAACTTCCCATTGGGAATAAAAATATTTGCGTTTCCTTCATATTTTTGAAGACGAATTTCAGATTCCCGGTTAAGGCAAACGACCCTCAACAGTTTCCTGGCGCCCACCCTGTAGCGTAAGTACGCCCCTGTAGTTACCTACTTAAATTTAATTCGATTCCTTTTTTTTATCATTAACAATTATTATCAAGATAATTCGATTTGAATTTCTCGCCTTTCCTCTATACATATATTCTTTAATTCGACGAACCCACCCCAGCTGACTAGCCGGTTGGCTGCATCGTTGTTGCAATATTTGGTCTCTCTCTTATCTCTCATCTTTGGTTGATCGTTTGACAGTTCGTCAATTCGATCTTTTCTTTCGCGCGTGCCGGTTGCACAATTTTAATAATCTAATTAATTCATTTTTATATTTATCTTTTTGTCGAAAAAATTCTGGGTTTTAATCCAGGCGCAAGCCAAGGTTTCCCAGATGTTTTAAAATAAATTCTTTGAACTTCCCATTGGGAATAAAAATATTTGCGTTTCCTTCATGTTTTTGAAGACGAATTTCAGATTCCCGATTAAGGCAAACGACCCTCAACAGTTTCCTGGCGCCCACCCTGTAGCGTAAGTACGCCCCTGTAGTTACCTACTTAAATCTAATTCGATTCCTTTTTTTTATCATTAACAATTATTATCAAGATAATTCGATTTGAATTGCTCGCCTTTCCTCTATACATATATTCTTTAATTCGACGAACCCACCCCAGCTGACTAGCCGGTTGGCTGCATCGTTGTTGCAGTGTTGTTGCAATATTTGGTCTCTCTCTTATCTCTCATCTTTGGTTGATCGTTTGACAGTTCGTCAATTCGATCTTTTCTTTTGCGCGTGCCGGTTGCACAATTTTAATAATCTAATTAATTCGTTTGAGTTTTATTTATTAATATTTGGATTCGTATAATCTTAGTCGCGGTATATTAGTTCCGTCATCATAATCGTCTTTTAAATTCGCGAAATAATATTGCAACAAATTGGCGCCCATACGTGTTTTTGGTTTCTTCTTGTTCTGCAATTGAGTGCAAAATCCCTGGCTACCTACATAACCTGTTTGGAAGTGTTTGTTTTGTGTTTTTATTTGTCGGTGAAATTAATTGTTCCTTTTTCATAAATTATACTGTTCTTTTACTAAAGTCTTTTATCCCTAGGTTAGGTTAGGTTAGGTTGATGGGCTGACAGTGGATCTTGTTCCCGTCACACTTAGATCAATATTGATCCATTGTGGTACCCTGATGGATTGGACCTTCCCTTTAAATATATAACCTATGAAATCCTATGGAGTATCAAGCCATTTGGAGGCGTTGATGAAGTTCATTAAATTTAAGATGTTATCACCTGTTGTCTTCGAGATTTCTGCTAGATCGTTGAAGAAATAGCTACCCAAAATTTGTTTCCTTATATTGCAGAGTGCCGGACAATGACCTATGTAGTGAAGGGTATCCTCCTCCACTTCTTCGTCTCCGCAGCCTCTGAAAATGTCTGCAGTACTTAGTATCATCTTCTTTCTATGATAACCTAAGTGATTATGCCCTGTGATAATTCCTATCAAAAGATTCAGGGATCTTTTTTTCAGGTTCATAATTTTGTCCGTTTTTTTCTTATTGTAGCTAGGCCACAGTTTCTTTGTAGTGGTACAAGTTACGAGTAAGTTCCATCTATCATTGGAAAGTTCTATTATCTTCTTACCAATTTCCTGTTTAATTGCACAGGGTGGAATTTTAACACCGGAGTCTGTTAGGCTTGGTTCTAATGATGAGCCAGTCCTTGCCAGTTCATCTGCTTTTTCATTTCCTATAATTCCACTGTGTCCAGGGACCCAGCAGAGTCTGATATTGTGCTGCGTGGCAAGAACTTTTAGCCCTTCGCGACAGCATGAAACCAGCTTGGATCTTATTTCTGTGGCAGAGATAGCTTTGATCGCTGCTTGGCTGTCAATGTAAAAGGTGATATCAGCCTGTGGTATCGCCAGCATTGAGACCTGTTCAGCAGCCTTAATCACTGCCAGAACCTCTGCTTGGAAGACACTGCTGTAATCAAGGAGCCTATAAGAGTTGGCTAAAAAGAAGAAGCCCGCGCCTACTCCTACATCCATCTTCGATCCGTCGGTGTAAATTTCTACCATCGGTTTATTTGATTGTTGTAAGCCAGCATCCCATTCCTCCCTTGTGGGGATGGAGACAGAAAATGGTTTTTCAAAATCTGTACGGGGGTTGTGTAGTCTGTGCATGTATACCCCTCCGTAAATTTGTTGACAATCTGTGCATGACCCACGGAGCTCTTTTTCTGTAGGCTGCAGCCTCTTGCACGAATAGATCTAGGGGTCTTAAGTTGAGTATGGTTTCCATTCCCGCAGTGGGTGTGGACCTCATTGCCCCTGTGATTCCTGTGCACGCTAGTCTTTGAACTTTGTTAAGAGTTTTATAATTAGTTGATTTTTCCATCGCGCTCCACCAAACCAGGCTACCATATGTGAGGATCGGTCGTATAATGGCCGTGTACATCCACATTATGATTTTTGGGTTTGGACCCCAGGTCTTACCAAAGATCCTGTTGCAGGAGTAAAAAGCGATCATGGCCTTCTTGGCTCTTTCTTTAACGTTCATGCTCCAGTTTAGCTTTTTGTCAAGAACTACACCTAGATATTTGGCATGATCTGATAGACTAAGTCGGGTTCCTTCTATTGTCGGTAGGACAAATACTGGTATTTTTCTTTTGTTAGTGAAAAGTACCATTTCGGTTTTTTGCGGGTTGACCGAAAGACCACATTTCCTAGTCCAGGTACAGACTTTTGACAGAGCGTAGTTAATGTGTTCACTGGTTGTGGAAAGAAATTTTCCGGTCGCCAGCAGCGCTAAGTCATCTGCGTAGGCAACCACTTTGACACCGCTGTGGTCCAATTTAATCAGGATTTCGTTCATGAATAGTATCCACAAAAGCGGTGAGAGAACTCCTCCTTGTGGAGTCCTCCTAGATATCGATACTTTGATCTGTGCGTCGCCTAGTTCTGAATTAATCCATCTGTGTTTTAACATACAGATAATCCAGTTTATGAGGCATTATCTACTTCAAGATCTACAAGTGCACTTTTTACCGCATCATTTTGTACATTGTTGAAAGCTCCTTCAATGTCCAGAAAGGCAGCTAGAGTGAACTCTTTGTTCTTGAGTGTCGCTTCTACTATGCTTACTATGTTGGGAAGTGCCGTTTCAACACTTTTTCCTTTCGTGTAGGCATGTTGGACAGGTGACAACACATTCGGTTTAAGGATGCTTCGTATGTGTATGTCTATTAGCCGTTTGAAAGTTTTCAAAACAAACGATGTAAGACTAATGGGTCTATAGTCTTTAGCTTCCGTGTGGCTTGGTTTCCCAGCTTTTGGTTTGAAGACTACTTTTACTTCACGGCATGCCAGAGGAATATATCCCCACTTAAGGCTGCTTATAAAGAAGTTCTTAAGATGTTGGGTGACGTGTTTAGTGTTTTTCTGTAGCATCATGGGGATAATGCCGTCTGTTACTGGAGATTTGTAGGGTGAAAACGAGTTTATCGCCCAGTTTATCTTATCCTACGTTATAATATCTGGTGGTACTGTGTGCTCTGTTTGAACTTCATCTTCTAGGTTATTAACATCAAAGTTACATCCAGGAAAATGAGTTGTGATAAGGAGTTTCAGCGATTCACCACATGATTCAGTCCATTGACCATTAGGATCTTTAAGAGACCCTAGGGGAACTGGTTCTTTAGCTAAGATTTTTCTTAGTCTCGCTGATTCATTGCTTCCTTCAATTTGGTTGCAGAAGGTTATCCACGAGCTTCGTTTCGCCCGTTGTGTTTCAGCTTTGAATTTTCTTTGACTGTTTTTAAATGCTTCTTAGTCTAATTCGCATCTACTTCGTTTGGCTGTATTGAAAAGTCTTCTTGTCTCTTTCCTAATATTGCCAAGTTCGTGTGTCCACCAAAGCGGTTTCTTGTTACCTTTCCTTTCCTGTTTAAGTGGACATCCTTTTTCAAAAGCATTGTTTAGAATTACTGTGAATTCGGTGGTAGCTCTATCTAAGGATTCAGGTCCATTTAGTGAACTAATTTCTAAGGATTTGATCCTATTCTCTAATTCCCTAAATTTGATAAATTTTCATGATTAGTTTTTAACTACCGACCCCCTGTTTACCATTTTGTCCTGATTGGCTATGAGCCTAAGTTTGCAGCGGTTAGTACCAATGCAAACCTTGAAACCTATATTTCGCAGAAGTGGTAGTGATTTTTGGCTAAGCAGTACCGTCACTTCTGTCCCTTCAGCAGTCTGCTCTCCCACATCGACTACATCCTAGTTTTGGCTGAGTTGGTCGGTATTTAGGGATCTAAGGTACCTTTCGATACGGTCCCTCGGGATTACAGGTCCTCTGATCACCAATTTCGCTTTGGGCCGTGTAATGTTCCTGATCTCCTCTTTATTAATAAGGCGGAGTTCAGCATTCCGCCAGGGAACATTGGTGTTTTTCACAAAGTCTTGGAGCCATGCATAGGTATATTTATCCTCGCATGCTAAGAGTTTGAAACCTTGCACGGTTTTGAGGGTACCGAAGAGGGGCAGTGGCCCATTCTTAACGATAGCCTCGTTTACCGCGTCAAGGATTCTAGTCTCCAAGAGCTTCCATTGGTCTTCCGTCAGTTTCCGTGATGGGTTTCCAAAGTCAGCAATTGCTGCCTGTTGGCCCTCCGTGGTCACCTTCGAAAGCCTAGGTCTTTTAATCTTATTTGCCGGTGAGGAATTTTTTGGAGATGTCATGTCATCGTTTCTTACTCTTTTGGATGACCCTGCCGTAGGGTGTGGGTCAGAAAGGGGCGGGAGGCCCAACTGCACTTTCCCCAGTACCGTCCTTTGGGTAACCTTGGAGTTCGGTCTGTTGTGTCTGTCCTTTGTCGTGTCCTGTAAACGCTGATGCGATCTATCCAGCGCTTGCTTTTCCTTTGTCGTTAACGACTCCGGGTTTCTTCTGCTGAGTCGCCGAATGATCTTCTCAGCGTTTCGTTTTTGTCTGCGCTGTATTTCCCTGTCACTTAGGCGACCATTTGCCTTACGTCGCACTCGTGTTCCAGATACCGCGCCGTCTTTGGTCACGTTCCTGTCGTTAGCTTTAAGAGAGTTCTGCGCATTTGGATTGCATTTAGGGCTATGGCCCATAATGTTCTCCGCCTGCACTTCCTTCCCCATCCCCTCCTTGTTCATTGGCTTCTTACCTTCGGGACACGTAGGAGCAAGAGGCTCCATGCTATGTCTGTCGAAGTTCTCCCCCGAGTGAATCGTCGCAACTCCCAGTCCCGTAGGAGCGAGAGGCTCCATGCAACGACTGGTTGATTGCTAAGATTCCTTAGGTTTCAGCAGGTGTCCGTCTGTCGTCTTATCAGTTGATGGTGTCACCTTCCCCTTACGTTGGGTTTTACCTTCGTAAGAGTTAGGTGGTCCCATCACCTGATTTACGCCCACGGTTTTCGCACCAGAAACCCCTTCCGATGTACAGGCGTTAGGCCCATTCTTCATTGGAGGCTCCTGCTGCAGAAAGTCCTGTGCGTTTTGTAGACGTTTCCGTTCCAGTTCTGTCAAGTCAATCCACCTCTTTGAACCAAGTCGTTTGATTGTTTTCCTACTGTTGGTGATTTTACTTCGCCTCGAGGAAGTAGACAGTCTTGAAAGATTGGAACTAGCTACGGAGCAGCAGTCACTGATATCATCAATATCTACTGTTCCGACACTTGTTCCATCTCTCACTCCGAGATTGGCAAAGGCGTCGAGGAGAAGGTCTTCTTCTTCCTCTGTCAAAGTCTTGTCCGTTTCGTTAACGTGTTTGTCGTCGATGTTTCTATTTGTGGAAAGTTTTGTCACTGGCGACTTCTCTCCTTCAGTTGACGAAGGAGCCAAGCCCGCGCCGGCAGCCGTGACTTCTGCCGACTTTATGGCACATATCCGTACCAGTGTTTTATTTTGTATGGTCGTACTTTCCATGTTTCATAGGTTTGAGTTTGTTAGTTTGTTTGGTTCTGCAGCTGGATTGCTGGAGAACCGCACCTAAGCCCCCCACCACGTCAAGGTCAAACTCTTGGTTATTCCCTAGTTATTTATCGAAATTTATTTGGTCAACAAGTGTCAGCAGCGTTCCTGAAAATTATTATTGTGAAGTGAAGGTGTGCGGGGAGTACAAAAAGTACAAAGGAGTAAGGTGTTTTTATTGATTTTATATTGATTTTTTTTTTAATTATTATTTAAATTTATTTCGGTTAGTGTTTTCATATACTTACATAGTGTCTTTTTATTCTCCAATTTAGTTAAATTCGTATAAAGTTGCATAGTTTTTTAACTTGAAATTGACAGTGCTGTCTCTTTCTTTTTCGTGGGTATTTTTTTTTTTTCGTGGAATTTAATTTGGATTCAAGTTGTAAACAACAGGAAATCAGTGTTCGCACTTTGACAAAGGACAGTTTTTCTGAGAATCCATTTTATAGTTTTTTAATAGTTTTTTAATTAATTTGATACATTTTTTTTTCTTCCCTCGAGTTAAGTGAATAATTAATATCGAACAACTAGATTTTGGACATCGAGTCAAAAATTTTCTTACAAGATTTAGAAGGTGTTTTGAGTGTTTTTTTTTTTTCAAATTGAAATTTTGTACAGACAGAAGTGAAGTCTGTTAGTTGAATTTGAGGAGATTAATTTTTTTTCTTAAAGTGAAAATTTTGGAATTTGGATAGGGTTGCCAACGTGCAATATTTTTTTTGTTTTAATTGAAGTTAGTTCTAATTTCTCTGCATTTTTTTTTTTCGTTTTCATTTTATTTCTTCGTTCTTAAATATTTTTAAGACCTTGCTTTTACAATTTATAAAGTTTTTCAGTGCGATTGAAAGCACTTTTCCTAGTTAGTTTAAAATATTATCTTCTTTTTTTAAATTATTAGTCTATTTTTTTAAGTTTACAATGGAGGTAAACAGATTGTCACAAGACGAAATCGCATATGAGATGGAGTGGGAGGTTTACCGGTAGGGACAGTGGAGGAAATGCGAAAATCGCTTAGGGTTGCCACCAAGTTAGAACGTAGGAATTCTTTTGTAGCTCCCGCTTACCCGTTCAATTTTGAACAGGATCACATGTCGGTTGAGAAAAAGTTGGAAGAGTTAGGGAAGCTTTTAGAAAATCCTCTAAAGTCGGAAACTTCAATGGAGTATTTGAAGATTCTGACGAAGGTAGAGTGGGGATTACGTAGGCTAGATAGATCTATACCAGAGAATGAGGTTCATGAAAAGAGCAAGCAGGCTCTGAAGAACAAATTAGTTATGGCAATGGCCGCATTAGAGGATGATGATGATGAAGATGATGACGAGGACAATGAAAATGATGGAAAACAGAAAAATGAACACAAAAATAATTCGGAGGTTGAAAATCAGCGTTCAGCTGAACCTCAAAACAGGTCGATGAGCACTTCTGCCGGTACATCGATGGGCTTAGTAGTGGCAGATAGTAGAACTGGTGGCATTAGGGATAGTGGTAGGTTAGAAAACCCAATTGTAGAGCAGGTAGTGGTAAGTTCGCAAAAATTCGAACAAGTTTATAAATGGGATGTGAAGTTCATTGGTTAGCGCTGTGGTGCCTGCGTGAACGCATTCGTAGAAAGGTTTGAGGAAATGCGCCAATCCCGTGGTGTGACGGAAGCGCAACTTTTTAGGTCTGCGGTAGAACTGTTTGTAGGAAAAGCGTTGATATGGTTTAGGGCAGTTAGGCTTTCTATTAATTCGTGGCCAGAACTCGTCAGGGAATTGAAACTGGAGTTCTTGCCACCGAATTATGATGATTCTTTATTAGAAGAGATTAGGCATCGAACACAAGGACGAGACGAGTCTATCGGCGTCTATGTGGCTACGATGCAGAATTTGTTCGGCAGGCTTTCCGAACAAATATCAGAACGGAGGAAGCTGTCAATGATCCAACGGAATTTGACACCTTTCTACCAGACTCAACTTGGTTTGGCTAGACGAAATTGCATTTCTGATTTAGTAGAGTTAGGTCGAGATTTGGAGGTGGTGAGAGCAAACGTCGAGTCATACGTTCCCCCTCCAAATAGTAGAAGTAGAACTTTGCTAGAACCGGATCTAGCGTATGTAGGTGTAGATTTTTCAACAGTTTCGGTTGTTACGGAGAACAATCAAATTGTTCGACAGGGACAGACTCCAACAGTTTCGGTTGTTACTGACAACAACCAAGTTGTTAGACAGGGACAAACTTCGAACCCATTTTCAACTAATAGTGCAGGGCCAGTTGTAAGGTGTTATAATTGCAATGGAGAAGGCCATTTTGCAAATAGGCGTTCCGCTGTTAGGCGTTGTTATGGTTGTGGAAGGGTTGGAGTTAATAGAAATAACTGCCAACAATGCTAGGGAAACGGGACATGAACTTTCGGGTCAGTAGGACGAGAGTTCCGTTACAACCTGATAGGTTGCCTACTGGTAACCAGTCGGCATACATTAATTTGGATTTCACGCTTGAGCAAAATGATAGGGATCCACGACCGTATCTTGGCGTTGAAATTTATTGTGTTAATATGTTAGGACTTTTAGATTCAGGTGCTTCACGCACAATAATAGGTAGGGACGGACGGGAAATTTTAAAGGATTTATGAATAAATTTAGGGAAAACAAACTTAGGTAGAGTTATTTTAGCGGATGGTGCAGGTATTGGAGTGGAAGGAGTAGCTTCACTTCCAATTAGGGTTAAGGAAAAAATTGTTTTAATAGAATGTCTCGTTATTCCACTCCTTCCCCACAAACTGATTTTAGGAGCAGACTTTTGGGCTCTATCGGGTGTGATCACGGATTTGAAATCAGGGGAATGGACATTTTCGAACAGAAGTTCGCTGGCTTCGATGTCCGTGGCGGATCATTTAACGGAATTGACCGAGACACAGAAGAAGGAATTAAATATGTGTTTGGAAAAAGTTTTTAGAGAGATGCCAGAAGGCTTAGGGTCACACAGATGGTGGAGCACAAAATTAGGACGGAAGCTGAACCAGTAAAGCAACGGTATTATCCGGTGTCTCCTGTGGTTCAGTCTTTCATAGATAAAGAGTTAGAAGAGATGCTTAAAGAGGGGGTAATAGAAAAATCTGACAGTCCATGGGCTTCTCCCACTGTCATGATTAAGAAGAAAGATGGCACGTATAGGACCCAGGAAAGAAAGAGAGTATGTTAGGAATTCCATCGCCAAAGAATGCAGGTGAGGAGTTTTATCGGAACGGTATCCTGGTATAGTACATTTATCCCAAACTTTGCGAGTTTGGTGAAGCCGTTATCCGACCTTTTGAAAACGAATTCGATTGGAGTAGGGAATGTGAGGAAAGCTTAAGAAAAGCTAAAGAGTGTCTCGTTGCTGCACCCATCCTGACGTGTCCGGATTTTTCGAAGCCATTTGTCGTTCAGACAGATGCTTCTGATTTCGGGATCGGGGCTGTCTTGGCACAGGACTTTGAGGAGGGAGAGAAGGTGGTTTGTTATTTGAGCAGATGACTTAATAGGAATGAGAGCAACTATTCGACCACAGAAAAAGAGTGCTTAGCTGTTCTGTGGGCAATAGAAAAGTTGCGGCCATATCTGGAGGGGGTGAGATTTAAGGTTATTACCGATCACCACTCTTTGATACGGTTGAGCAAGTTGAAGGACCCAGCGAGTAGGCTGGCTCGATGGGCTGTACGCATGCAGCAGTTCGAGTTCGACATTGTTCACCGCAAAGGTAAGGATCATGTGGTGCCAGATATGCTCTCTAGAAGCGTACCGGTTTTATCCGGGATTTCAGAACCCACAAATGATCCATGGATAGAGAAAATGATAGGTGATGTAGAAAAGAAGCCATTGTCGTTTCCAGCTTGGCGAGTAGAACAAGAAAAATTGTTTAAATTTGTGAAAGCCAACCATATAGTTGTGCATAACACTAATAGTGAGTGGAAAATACTAGTACCCAAGAACGATAGGAAAAAGATTTTAGAAGAAAATCATGACCATCTGTTAGCAGGGCATATGGGGGTAAAGAAAACTTTTGCTTTTATAGGAGAAAGATATTACTGGCCAAAAATGAGGTCAGATATCACTAGGTATGTTAAAAATTGTAAGGTCTGTCAAAGCGTGAAAACTATTAATGAAAAACCGGCTATGTTGATGACGGAGAGGAAAGGGGTTACCAATCCGTGGGAGATGATTTGTGTGGACTTGGTTGGTCCACTTCCAAAATCGAGTAGGGGTTTTATCTATATTTTAACTGTCGTGGATTATTTCACGAAGTTCCCTCTATTGTTTCTTTTGAGGTCTACAACGGAAAAATCGGTTTGTAAGGAGTAAGAAGACAATGTCTTTCTGTTATTCGTGCTCCCTAAATTCGTTATTTGTGATAACGGTCCGCAGTTCAAAAGTAGGGAATTAAAATCTTTATGTGATAGTTACGGTTCGACGATCAAGTTTACAGCGCATTACCACCCGCAGGCCAACCCGGCGGAGCGGATAGATCAGATTATTAAGACGACACTTAGGGCTTATGTTTCAGAAAATCATAGGGCATGGGATTCGCAGTTAGCGAAAGTTGACGCACGGCCCAGCATGAGGTGTTAGGTATGTCGCCGTATTACGCAAATTTTGGTCGAGGTATGGTGACTTTTGGAGATGATTCCCTAACCACCATTCCGAATAGAAGGGGCGATAACACTTAAGCTTAGGGAAGAGATAGGGAGAAAGTTAGAGTCGGCAACCAAGAAGGCAGCGAAAACATATAACCTTCGTTGGAGAGATGTTCAATTCCTCCCGAACGAATTGATTTGGCGACGCAACTTTACCCTATCTGAAGCAGCGAACTACTATACGGCGAAATTAGCGCCTAAGTTTGTAGGCCCGTTTTTAATTAAGAAACGAGTATCGCCATGGACTTACGTTCTCGTAGACGAGAAAGGTATAAATCGAGGTACCTGGCACATTAAGGACTTAAAGCCTTACTGCGACGACCCCGAAAATTATTCGCGTAGCGGATGAGCTGCGCTAAGAGGTACTGAGAGTTTTCAAGCTCTGTGATGTGCTTAACTCTCACCTGGAGTGATCGAGTTTTTTTTAGTTGTGTTGTATTGTAGTGTATGTATTCCATTTTCGTGTTGTTAAACCTTAATTCTATTCCTTCTTACTTCGCTTTCATTTCTGAAAGCCAGTTTTCACTCCTCGGTATTTAAGGGTGGAATTTGTTACGGTAAGATTTACCGCAACAAAAACCATTCTTTATTTGGTTCTTAAAACCTTCTTCTGACCATGTTGTTTGGTCATGGTCTAACCCTTGATATATGTTTTCCCCTTATCCCAACCATTCCTACTTTTCGACCCCACTTTTGAATCCGTTGTCCTCTGGGAGTTTAAGGGTGACTCGGAGAGGATGACAAAGTAGGTAACACTTCATCCGATCGTGTTGAGCCAGCGGATGGGCTGGAGACTCGCACGCCATCTACATATATATAGAGCGAGGAAGCTCATAATACAATAAACAACATTCAGCAACGGCAACAGAACGAAACATACACGTACACTCAAAGTGGATTTTAAAAACACAACAGCAATTTAATTAAACCAACATAAAGTTAACTTTCTTTTTTATATGGCCTTAAGCCCATCCTAAGATCTAAATTTAATCTAAATCTAACATCGGCCGTAGAAAAGAATGGAACGCTAAACGCTATTCCCCACTTCCCCAAATCTGCACAAGGGTCCACTGAATAGTAGATTGCGCGATAGATAGTTCGATTTAAGTATTTGTGTTCCTCCTTCGTTTCCTCAAAAATGTTTAGAAAATCCATATTAAATGGTAGTATCCTTCTTCGAAGCATTTTCAGAAAATTAAATTGAGTAGAGTAGCTGAGAGAATGCTCAGAATAATATTTTCACCCTTTTGTAGTTCTTTTACTTTTCTCGAAAATAGGTATTGTGAATATGTCTGAATACGGGGGGAATCCATTGTATGTGTGAGTGATAGAGTTTTGATGGAACTCGACGTCGGAGTGGTACCGCAACCGAGTTCCACGAAAGCTTTTATTTGAGAGTGTGAGTGTGTGAGTGAGAGAGGGGCCAAGGAAGACGAATAGGCTACGCATGACCAACCACTTCTTGGTTGACCAATTAAGCCGATAGAGGTTTTAAAAATTTGAGAAATTAAAAGAAAGACAGAAAAGTTGAAAATAAATTATAAATTTGAATTTGTTAAATTTTGGAAAGAGTTTAGGTTTTATAATTTATTTTTAAAGTGTTTCGGTGGAGAAAATAATTTGGAGAAAGAGGAATTATAATTTGAAGTCGCCAGAACGGGGCGAATAGAAGTGAGGAAAGAAGGAGAAAGGAAAAAGAAAAGAAAAGATAAGTAGAGTATTTATTTAGTGGATAATTCGTTGCATAAGTTGTGAAAATATAATATTCGGTTGGCCCTTGATTTCTTTTCGTTTTATCCCAGTAATTTTGTGGGACTCGCGACCCATTATTATCGTAGGTTTCTTTATCCGTTTTATTTCGGGACCGAGTGATTGCGGTCTATTCTTACGGTCTTTGCTTTGTAATTTTTCTTTGTTTCATTTTCTTTCTTTTGATTGTTCTTCGATCAATAATTTATTTTTATATTTATCTTTTTCTCGAACAAATTCTAGGTTTTAATCCCAGATATTTTAAAATAAATTCTTTGAACTTCCCATTGGGAATAAAAATATTTGCGTTTCCTTCATATTTTTGAAGACGAATTTCAGATTCCCGGTTAAGGCAAACGACCCTCAACAGTTTCCTGGCGCGCACCCTGTAGCGTAAGTACGCCCCTGTATTTACCTACTTAAATCTAATTCGATTCCTTTTTTTTATCATTAACAATTATTATCAAGATAATTCGATTTGAATTGCTCGCCTTTCCTCTATACATATTCTTTAATTCGACGAACCCACCCCCAGCTGACTAGCCGGTTGGCTGCATCATTGTTGCAGTGTTGTTGCAATATTTGGTCTCTCTTTTCTCTCATCTTTAGTTGATCGTTTGACAGTTCGTCAATTCGATCTTTTCATTCGCGCGTGCCGGTTGCACAATTTTAATAATCTAATTAATTCGTTTGTGTTTTATTTATTAATAATTGGATTCGTATAATCCTTAGTCGCGGTATATTCGCTCCGTCATCATAATCGTCTTTTAAATTCGCGAAATAATATTGCAACAAATTGGCGCCCATACGTGTTTTTGGTTTCTTCTTGTTCTGCAATTGAGTGCAAAATCCCTGGCTACCTACATAACCTGTTTGGAAGTGTTTGTTTTGTGTTTTTATCTGTCGGTGAAATTAATTGTTCCTTTTTCATAAATTATACTGTTCTTTTACTAAAGTCTTTTATCCCTAGTTATTTATCGAAATTTATTTGGTCAACAAGTGCCAGCAGCGTTCCTGAAAATTATTATTGGGAAGTGAAGGTGTGCGGGGAGTACAAAAAGTACAAAAAGTACAAAGGAGTAAGGTGTTTTTATTGATTTTATATTGATTTTTTTTTTTAATTATTATTTAAATTTATTTCGGTTAGTGTTTTCATATACTTACATAGTGTCTTTTTATTCTCCAATTTAGTTAAATTCGTATAAAGTTGCATAGTTTTTTAACTTGAAATTGATAGTGCTGTCTCTTTCTTTTTCGTGGGTATTTTTTTTTCGTGGAATTTAATTTGGATTCAAGTTGTAAACAACAGGAAATCAGTGTTCGCACTTTGACAAAGGGCAGTTTTTCTGAGAATCCATTTTATAGTTTTTTTAATAAATTTGATACATTTTTTTTCTTCCCTCGAATTAAGTGAATAATTAATATCGAACAAGTAGATTTTGGACATCGAGTCGAAAGTTTTTTTACAAGATTTAGAAGGTGTTTTGAGTGTTTTTTTTTTCAAATTGAAATTTTGTACAGACAGAAGTGAAGTCTGTTAGTTGAATTTGAGGAGATTAATTTTTTTTCTTAAAGTGAAAATTTTGGAATTTGGATAGGGTTGCCAACGTGCAATATTTTTTTTTTTAATTGAAGTTAGTTCTAATTTCTCTGCATTTTTTTTTTCGTTTTCATTTTTTTTTTTCGTTCTTAAATATTTTTAAGACCTTGCTCTTACAATTTATAAAGTTTTTCAGTGCGATTGAAAGCACTTTTCCTAGTTAGTTTAAAATATTATCTTCTTTTTTTAAATTATTAGTCTATTTTTTTAAGTTTACAATGGAGGTAAACACATTGTCACAAGACGAAATCGCATATGAGATGGAGTGGGGAGGTTTACCGGTAGGGACAGTGGAGGAAATGCGAAAATCGCTTAGGGTTGCCACCAAGTTAGAACGTAGTAATTCTTTTGTAGCTCCCGCTTACCCGTTCAATTTTGAACAGGATCAAATGTCGGTTGAGAAAAAGTTGGAAGAGTTAGGGAAGCTTTTAGAAAATCCTCCAAAGTCGGAAACTTCGAAGGAGTATTTGAAGATTCTGACGAAGGTAGAGTGGGGATTACGTGACTAGATATAGATAGATATATACCAGGGAATGAGGTTCATGAAATGAGCAAGCGGGCTCTGTAGAACAAATTAGTTATGGCAATGGCCGCATTAGAGGATGATGATGATGATGATGATGATGATGAAGAAGATGATGACGAGGACAATGAAAATGATGGAAAACAGACAAATGAACACAAAAATAATTCGGAGGTTGAAAATCAGCGTTCAGCTGAACCTCAAAACAGGTCGATGAGTACTTCTGACGGTACATCGACGGGCTTAATAGTGGTTCAAATTTTTACAGTGATGTAGAAAAGAAGCCATTGTCGTTTCCAGCTTGGCGAGTAGAACAAGTTGTGCATAACACTAATAGTGAGTGGAAAATAGTAGTACCCAAGAACGATAGGAAAAAGATTTTAGAAGAAAATCATGACCATCTGTTAGCAGGGCATATGGGGGTAAAGAAAACTTTTGCTATTATAGGAGAAAGATATTACTGGGCGAAAATGAGGTCAGATATCACTAGGTATGTTAAAAATTGTAAGGTCTGTCAAAGCGTGAAAACTATTAATGAAAAACCGGCTATGTTGATGACGGAGAGGAAAGGGGTTACCAATCCGTGGGAGATGATTTGTGTGGACTTGGTTGGTCCACTTCCAAAATCGAGTAGGGGTTTTATCTATATTTTAACTGTCGTGGATTATTTTTATTGTTTCTTTTGAGGTCTGCGACGGAAAAATCGGTTTGTAAGGAGTTAGAAGACAATGTCTTTCTGTTATTCGTGCTCCCTCAATTCGTTATTTGTGATAACGGTCCGCAGTTCAAAAGTAGGGAATTAAAATCTTTATGTGATAGTTACGGTTCGACGATCAAGTTTACAGCGCATTACCACCCGCAGGCCAACCCGGCGAAGCGGATAGATCAGATTATTAAGACGACACTTAGGGCTTATGTTTCAGAAAATCATAGGGCATGGGATTCGCAGTTAGCGAAAGTTGACGCACGGCCCACCATGAGGTGTTAGGTATGTCGCCGTATTACGCAAATTTTGGTCGAGGTATGGTGACTTTTGGAGATGATTCCCTAACCACCATTCCGAATAGTAGGGGCGATAACACTTAAGCTTAGGGAAGAGATAGGGAGAAAGTTAGAGTCGGCAACCAAGAAGGCAGCGAAAACATATAACCTTCGTTGGAGAGATGTTCAATTCCTCCCGAACGAATTGATTTGGCGACGCAACTTTACCCTATCTGAAGCAGCGAATAGTAATACGGCGAAATTAGCGCCTAAGTTTGTAGGCCCGTTTTTAATTAAGAAACGAGTATCGCCATGGACTTACGTTCTCGTAGACGAGAAAGGTATAAATCGAGGTACCTGGCATATTAAGGACTTAAAGCCTTACTGCGACGACCCCGAAAATTATTCGCGTAGCGGATGAGCTGCGCTAAGAGGTACTGAGAGTTTTCAAGCTCTGTGATGTGCTTAACTCTCACCTGGAGTGATCGAGTTTTTTTTTAGTTGTGTTGTATTGTAGTGTATGTATTCCATTTTCGTGTTGTTAAACCTTAATTCTATTCCTTCTTACTTCGCTTTCATTTCTGAAAGCCAGTTTTCACTCCTCGGTATTTAAGGGTGGAATTTGTTACGGTAAGATTTACCGCAACAAAAACCATTCTTTATTTGGTTCTTAAAACCTTCTTCTGACCATGTTGTTTGGTCATGGTCTAACCCTTGATATATGTTTTCCCCTTATCCCAACCATTCCTACTTTTCGACCCCACTTTTGAATCCGTTGTCCTCTGGGAGTTTAAGGGTGACTCGGAGAGGATGACAAAGTAGGTAACACTTCATCCGATCGTGTTGAGCCAGCGGATGGGCTGGAGACTCGCACGCCATCTACATATATATAGAGCGAGGAAGCTCATAATACAGTAAACAGCATTCAGCAACGGCAACAGAACGAAACATACACGTACACTCAAAGTGGATTTTAAAAACACAACAGCAATTTAATTAAACCAACATAAAGTTAACTTTCTTTTTTATATGGCCTTAAGCCCATCCTAAAATCTAAATTTAATCTAAATCTAACATCGGCCGTAGAAAAGAATGGAACGCTCAACGCTATTCCCCACTTCCCCAAATCTGCACAAGGGTCCACTGAATAGTAGATTGCGCGATAGATAGTTCGATTTAAGTATTTGTCTTCCTCCTTCGTTTCCTCAAAAATGTTTAGAAAATCGATATTAAATGGTAGTATCCTTCTTCGAAGCATTTTCAGAAAATTAAATTGAGTAGAGTAGCTGAGAGAATGCTCAGAATAATATTTTCACCCTTTTGTAGTTCTTTTACTTTTCTCGAAAATAGGTATTGTGAATATGTCTGAATATGGGGGGAATCCATTGTATGTGTGAGTGATAGAGAGTTTCGATGGAACTCGACGTCGGAGTGGTACCGCAACCGAGTTCCACGAAAGCTTTTATTTGAGAGTGTGAGTGTGTGTGTGAGAGAGGGGCCAAGGAAGACGAATAGGCTACGCATGACCAACCACTTCTTGGTTGACCAATTAAGCCGATAGAGGTTTTAAAAATTTGAGAAATTAAAAGAAAGACAGAAAAGTTGAAAATAAATTATAAATTTGAATTTGTTAAATTTTGGAAAGAGTTTAGGTTTTATAATTTATTTTTAAAGTGTTTCGGTGGAGAAAATAATTTGGAGAAAGAGGAATTATAATTTGAAGTCGCCAGAACGGGGCGAATATAAGTGAGGAAAGAAGGAGAAAGGAAAAAGAAAAGATAAGTAGAGTATTTATTTAGTGGATAATTCGTTGCATAAGTTGTGAAAATATAATATTCGGTTGGCCCTTGATTTCTTTTCGTTTTATCCCAGTAATTTTGTGGGACTCGTGACCCATTATTAGCGTAGGTTACTTTATCCGTTTTATTTCGGGACCGAGTGATAGCGGTCCATTCTTACGGTCTTTGCTCTGTAATTTTTCTTTGTTTCATTTTCTTTCTTTTGATTGTTCTTCGATCAATAATTTATTTTTATATTTATCTTTTTCTCGAACAAATTCTAGGTTTTAATCCAGGCGCAAGCCAAGGTTTCCCAGATATTTTAAAATAAATTCTTTGAACTTCCCATTGGGAATAAAAATATTTGCGTTTCCTTCATATTTTTGAAGACGAATTTCAGATTCCCGGTTAAGGCAAACGACCCTCAACAGTTTCCTGGCGCGCACCCTGTAGCGTAAGTACGCCCCTGTATTTACCTACTTAAATCTAATTCGATTCCTTTTTTTTTATCATTAACAATTATTATCAAGATAATTCGATTTGAATTGCTCGCCTTTCCTCTATACATATTCTTTAATTCGACGAACCCACCCCCAGCTGACTAGCCGGTTGGCTGCATCGTTGTTGCAGTGTTGTTGCAATATTTGGTCTCTCTTTTCTCTCATCTTTAGTTGATCGTTTGACAGTTCGTCAATTCGTCGTTTGTGTTTTATTTATTAATAATTGGATTCGTATAATCCTTAGTCGCGGTATATTCGCTCCGTCATCATAATCGTCTTTTAAATTCGCGAAATAATATTGCAACAAATTGGCGCCCATACGTGTTTTTGGTTTCTTCTTGTTCTGCAATTGAGTGCAAAATCCCTGGCTACCTACATAACCTGTTTGGAAGTGTTTGTTTTGTGTTTTTATTTGTCGGTGAAATTAATTGTTCCTTTTTCATAAATTATACTGTTCTTTTACTAAAGTCTTTTATCCCTAGTTATTTATCGAAATTTATTTGGTCAACAAGTGCCAGCAGCGTCCCTGAAAATTATTATTGGGAAGTGAAGGTGTGCGGGGAGTACAAAAAGTACAAAAAGTACAAAGGAGTAAGGTGTTTTTATTGATTTTATATTGATTTTTTTTTTTTAATTATTATTTAAATTTATTTCGGTTAGTGTTTTCATATACTTACATAGTGTCTTTTTATTCTCCAATTTAGTTAAATTCGTATAAAGTTGCATAGTTTTTTAACTTGAAATTGATAGTGCTGTCTCTTTCTTTTTCGTGGGTATTTTTTTTTCGTGGAATTTAATTTGGATTCAAGTTGTAAACAACAGGAAATCAGTGTTCGCACTTTGACAAAGGGCAGTTTTTCTGAGAATCCATTTTATAGTTTTTTAATAGTTTTTTTAATTAATTTGATACATTTTTTTTCTTCCCTCGAATTAAGTGAATAATTAATATCGAACAAGTAGATTTTGGACATCGAGTCGAAAGTTTTTTTTACAAGATTTAGAAGGTGTTTTGAGTGTTTTTTTTTTTCAAATTGAAATTTTGTACAGACAGAAGTGAAGTCTGTTAGTTGAATTTGAGGAGATTAATTTTTTTTCTTAAAGTGAAAATTTTGGAATTTGGATAGGGTTGCCAACGTGCAATATTTTTTTTTTTAATTGAAGTTAGTTCTAATTTCTCTGCATTTTTTTTTTCGTTTTCATTTTTTTTTTTCGTTCTTAAATATTTTTAAGACCTTGCTCTTACAATTTATAAAGTTTTTCAGTGCGATTGAAAGCACTTTTCCTAGTTAGTTTAAAATATTATCTTCTTTTTTTAAATTATTAGTCTATTTTTTTAAGTTTACATTGGAGGTAAACAGATTGTCACAAGACTAAATCGCATATGAGATGGAGTGGCGAGGTTTACCGGTAGGGACAGTGGAAGAAATGCGAAAATCGCTAAGGGTCCCGCTTACCCGTTCAATTTTGAACAGGATCAAATGGCGGTTGAGAAAAAGTTGGGAGAGTTAGGGAAGCTTTTAGAAAATCCTCCAAAGTCGGAAACTTCAAAGGAGTATTTGAAGATTCTGACGAAGGTAGAGTGGGGATTAATAGGCTAGATAGATCTATACCAGAGAATGAGGTTCATGAAAAGAGCAAGCAGGCTCTGAAGAACAAATTAGCTATGGCAATGGCCGCATTAGAGGATGATGATGATGAAGATGATGACGAGGACAATGAAAATGATGGAAAACAGAAAAATGAACACAAAAATAATTCGGAGGTTGAAAATCAGCGTTCAGCTGAACCTCAAAACAGGTCGATGAGCACTTCTGCCGGTACATCGATGGGCTTAGTAGTGGCAGATAGTAGAACTGGTGGCATTAGGGATAGTGGTAGGTTAGAAAACCCAATTGTAGAGCAGGTAGTGGTAAGTTCGCAAAAATTCGAACAAGTTTATAAATGTGATGTGAAGTTCATTGGTTAGCGCTGTGGTGCCTGCGTGAACACATTCGTAGAAAGGGTTGAGGAAATGCGCCAATCCCGTGGTGTGGCGGAAGCGCAACTTTTTAGGTCTGCGGTAGAACTGTTTGTAGGAAAAGCGTTGATATGGTTTAGGGCACTTAGGCTTTCTATTAATTCGTGGCCAGAACTCGTCAGGGAATTGAAACTGGAGTTCTTGCCACCGAATTATGATGATTCTTTATTAGAAGAGATTAGGCATCGAACACAAGGACGAGACGAGTCTATCGGCGTCTATGTGGCTACGATGCAGAATTTGTTCGGCAGGCTTTCCGAACAAATATCAGAACGGAGGAAGCTGTCAATGATCCAACGGAATTTGACACCCTTCTACCAGACGCAACTTGGTTTGGCTAGACCAAATTGCATTTCTGATTTAGTAGAGTTAGGTCGAGATTTGGAGGCGGTGAGAGCAAACGTCGAGTCATACGTTCCCCCTCCAAATAGTAGAAGTAGAACTTTGCTAGAACCGGATCTAGCATATGTAGGCGTAGATTTTTTAACAGTTTCGGTTGTTACGGAGAACAATCAAATTGTTCGACAGGGACAGACTCCAACAGTTTCGGTTGTTACTGACAACAACCAAATTGTTAGACAGGGACAAACTTCGAACCCATTTTCAACTAATAGTGCAGGCCCAGTTGTTAGGTGTTATAATTGCAATGGAGAAGGCCATTTTGCAAATAGGTGTTCCGCTGTTAGGCATTGTTATGGTTGTGGTAGGGTTGGAGTTAATAGAAATAACTGCCAACAATGCTAGGGAAACGGGAGACGAACTTTCGGGTCAGTAGGACGAGAGTTCCGTTAAAACCTGATAGGTTGCCTACTGGTAACCAGTCGGCATACATTAATTTGGATTTCACGCTTGAGCAAAATGGTAGGGATCAACGACCGTATCTTGGCGTTGAAATTTATGGTGTTAATATGTTTGGACTTTTAGATTCAGGTACTTCACGCACAATAATAGGTAGGGACGGATGGGAAATTTTAAAGGATTTCCCAACTAACATTTCAGCTTCGGTTAGGTTTAACTGAAAATGCCTTCTAACTTCTATAAAAAATCTGTAAAACTTCGTTAAACATAAAAAGGAGAACATTATAGAGGCTCAAATAACCTTTTTAAAACTTCTAAAATGACTTCGGTACATCTTCGTGCAGGTACCATGCGCAGTTCTTATAAAAGTTTGAGATTCTATAACAAGTGTTTGTAAGATCTAAACGAAGTCTTATCGAGCGCTATACGCAGTTTTAAAGAAGCTTATGTTTTGACAGATAGTCTCGTTAATGATTCTATAAAGGTAAAAACGCAAGTTTAATAGAGGTTATTTTAGTGGTTTTAATATACCTATTAGAAGCAGATTATACAGCTCTTAACGAGGTAGGTATACAAATAAAAAAAAATATTTATTTTATTTCCAATTTTTTCGAAGTTGTTTTTTTCTGTATTTAATCTAGTTTTTACCTGAAAGTAGAAATCACATAGTATTATTTATTTATTAATGTATTGGAAATAATTATAAAACACAAACATTTTTCTTACCTCCCTAGGGATCGAACTCGGAACCTCCTGTATAAAAGTCCATCGCTTTAGCCACTGCGCCATTTTAGATATAAATTGGAAGATGCAAGAACTTGATCAAACTTTTCCTTTTGAGAACTCCAAAGAGCTTCCTTATATAAGCCAAAGCCTCGATAAAATATTAATTAAAGCTCCATTTACATGATGGCCTCCAAGTATCGATGAATCAATAGGCGTGTGTTTTTTTTGCCAGTCCATATGGATTTGTCGAAAAAAACTATATCGGGACTTAGGAACTTCTTACTTACAGTGCGTAAGTCCCGATAATTATCTGGACTTAGCTAAAAGTCCATATGGAATTAAGTTGTTGCTGTATTTACGTGTAAAACTATTAGTTCCGATGTTGTTTTTTTCGACGAATCCATATGGACTTACCAAAAAAAAAACACGCCTAATGAACATTTAAATTGCTATTACCCTGAGGCCACACGATCAAGTACTGGCGAGCAAGTTGAGTTCATACATTGCCTCTATCAAATTCGTATCTGTGTACTGGCTGTGACGTAGGCGGCAAGTTGCTTGCAAGTGGGTCGTTCTTTTTCTCTACTATATTAAAAAACTTTGGTTGATCTTCAAAACAAAATGGATTCAAAAGAAAAGAAAATTATGGACAGCGAAACTTTAACTAAAATTCATGTAAAAAAAAAACTTCAATTTTGTGTACCCAAATATTCTACAGACGTTAAAATACAGTTTGTTGGCTATCCGTCTGTCAAGCACAAACCTTTAAATTTCATTGAAGGATGTCTACAATATCAATGGATTAAAAAACCTCTAAAAATCCGAAATTTTTTCCATTTTATTTTCTGCTCCAGAAAAATGCTTTTTCGGTTGACATTTGGAACGAAATATTCCCGATACGATCAAATATAATTTGTCCTATATCTGTCAAACCATAAACTTACAAATTCCAATGAAGGATGACTATACGATGTCAATGGATTTAAACCCTCTTAAAAAACCGAAATTTTTTCAATTTTTTTTGCTCCGGAAAAATGCATTCTCAGGGCAATCGGTTGAAATTTATATATTTTGTTCCCTATCTGTCAAGCACAAGACTTTCAAATTCCATTGGATGATGTCTACAACGTCAATGCATTAAGAAACCTCTAAAAATCCGAAAAAAAACTGAAGTAAAGGTTTATCCCGTTTTTATGAAAACCAATACAATTTTCAGCTGTCAGCTCTACAAATAATGCGATTTTTCAATTGTTACAACACATCCATAATCATCAGCTACAATAATTTTAATTTTTTCATCGAACTGTGAATCAAACCAAAGAAATTAACTTATGCTCACCGCGATTTTTTCGTATGTCACGACATTGTTTCGTACAACAAACAGAAAAATCTTGCTAGATTTGACATTCCAACAACACAAAGTGAATATCAATACAAATTCTAAACGAAAAGAGAATAACAAAAATACAATTCGCGAGGATGAATAATATTTTTCGTTTTCTATAGAAGTTTTTACAAATTCCTTTCAATTTACAAAAAAAAATCCATTTATTGAAAAATCTGAAGATTGAGGGAAAACATAAAATTGGTTGTCTCTATATTTCCACCTTTTGATTTGAAGCCCGGAACTCCCCCAGTCTGCATTAGTTTATGTTATAACACTGACTTTTTATTAGTTAAATAAAAAATGTGTTTATTTGTTGGTATCTTTGAAGTATAGCCTCGCTTATAAAGTATGTACAGTAAAGTGTGTGCGCGGTGTAAAAATACGCAAAAAGTTCTGCAACGTCACATAGATTTATGCTGACAAGTTTCTGAGGTTAAAACACAAATCCCATATCACAGATTAGCCATATGAAGATGAGAATGTTTCGTACCTTTCACTCTCCAAAATCCATTTGTTTACAATGTTGTATTTATAATTTCATCCCGCGTCTATGAAAAGATGTGATTTGCAAGAACAATTGAAACAGGTGTGTGAAGATCCCTACTATCTGTGTGTGAGGTTTTTATACACACATTCTCATTTTTTATCTCATTTTTTATCTGCAATCTGACTGTTCAAGCTTGTAGGCAAAATAAAATGGCTGCCGTTGATTTTCATCTTCATGTGGATAATCTGTGACACAAATTTTGAGCGCACATTGTTTGTATTTCTCGCCTTTTTCTTCGTCGGTCCTCATTAAAGTTTTCTATGCCATTATGGCAATACTCTTTTTTTACTTCGTCTTCATCTTCGCTTGTTTTTTCAAAGGATGTATCGTTGTTTGTTTGCTGGTCAATTTAAAAAAAACAACAAAAATAGTCTAACCTTCTGGATTTGGAGAGACCTGATGATTTCTTGTGCTGACCTGATTTGTGCTCTCTTGTGGTCTTTCTTGATCTTATGCATTCCTCTGCAGATCCAATTGACGTGCTCTCTGAAGCATAATTCTACGTCTCATAGCAATAGATCTAAAGTAGTGACCTGATTTTTTTATTTGTTTCCATGAAGTGGATATGTAATTTTTATATTTTAAGAAACAAGATATTTCAAACTCGGCTAAACTTAATTCTGACAAGATGCACCTTCTATATATCTAGATATATGTTAATTGATTTTTCTTTAAAAGGTTCGATAAATAATATCTGGCAGGTCTTACCGAAATACTCGATTAAGCTTCTATAAATTTTTTATAGAAACCTTATAAATATTTTTTAACAGCAACCTCTATAAAATCCTCTATGGAGCTTTTATAAAGTGACAGCCACTTTAACCTTCTATTATATCATTTATAGAGCCTTATTAGAGTGTCAGCTCTTAACCTCTGTTAGTCTTCCTTTTCTTATTTCCAAACGGCTTAACGGAAGTAGTTATCGAGCTCATAACTTCTATAAGAATTTCTTTTCCACAGAAGGCCGTATAGAGGCTGAAATGTTAGTTGGGTTAGGAATATTTTAGCGGATGGTGCAGGTATTGGAGTGGAAGGAGTAGCTTCACTTCCAATTAGGGTTAAGGAAAAAATTGTTTTAATAGAATGTCTCGTTATTCCACTCCTTCCCCACAAACTGATTTTAGGAGCAGACTTTTGGGCTCTATCGGGTGTGATCACGGATTTGAAATCAGGGGAATGGACATTTTCGAACAGAAGTTCGCTGGCTTCGATGTCCGTGGCGGATCATTTAACGGAATTGACCGAGACACAGAAGAAGGAATTAGATATGTGTTTGGAAAAAGTTTTTAGAGAGATGCCAGAAGGCTTAGGGTCACACAGATGGTGGAGCACAAAATTAGGACGGAAGCTGAACCAGTAAAGCAACGGTATTATCCGGTGTCTCCTGTGGTTCAGTCTTTCATAGATAAAGAGTTAGAAGATATGCTTAAAGAGGGGGTAATAGAAAAATCTGACAGTCCATGGGCTTCTCCCATTGTCATGATTAAGAAGAAAGATGGCACGTATAGGTTTTGTGTAGATTATAGGAAATCGAATGAGGTTACGGATAGGGTTGCATACCCCCTTCCGTATATTACTGCCATATTAGATAAGCTAAATAATGCTAGGTTTTTGAGCTCACTGGATATTAAGTCTGCATATTGGTAGATTCCAGTTGAAAGAGATTCGAGAAAGTATACTGCTTTCACAGTTGCAGGTAGGGGATTGTTTAAGTTTTTGAAGATGCCGTTTGGGTTGCATAATGCACCTGCAAATTGGCCAAGATTTATAGACACTGGTTTAGGTCCTGAGTTAGAACCATATGTCTTCGTCTATTTCGATGATATCATCATCGCGACAGACACTTTTGAGAAGCATATGGAAACTTTGAATGAAGTTTTTATGAGATTAATTAAAGCAGGATTAAAAGTAGGTAGGGAAAAATGTAATTTTGTTAGGGCTATGTTGTAGACAGAAACGGTTTGCACATGGACCCTGAAAAGATAGGAGTATGTTAGGAACTCCATCGCCAAAGAATGTTAAGCAGGTTAGGAGTTTTATCGGAACGGTATCCTGGTATAGGAGATTTATCCCAAACTTTGCGAGTTTGGTGAAGCCGTTATCCGACCTTTTGAAAAAGAATAAGAAATTCGATTGGAGTAGGGAATGTGAGGAAAGCTTTAGAAAAGCTAAAAAGTGTCTTGCTGCTGCACACATCCTGACGTGTCCGGATTTTTCGAAGCCATTTGTCGTTCAGACAGATGCTTCTGATTTCGGGATCGGGGCTGTCTTGACACAGGACTTTGAGGAGGGAGAGAAGGTTTTTTGTTATTTGAGCAGATGACTTAATAGGAATGAGAGGAACTATTCGACCACCGAAAAAGAGTGCTTAGCTGTTCTGTGGGCAATAGAAAAGTTGCGGCCATATCTGGAGGGGGTGAGATTTAAGGTTATTACCGATCACCACTCTTTGATACGGTTGAGCAAGTTGAAGGACCCAGCGAGTAGGCTGGCTCGATGGGCTGTACGCATGCAGCAGTTCGAGTTCGACATTGTTCACCGCAAAGGTAAGGATCATGTGGTGCCAGATATGCTCTCTAGAAGCGTACCGGTTTTATCCGGGATTTCAGAACCCACAAATGATCCATGGATAGAGAAAATGATAGGTGATGTAGAAAAGAAGCCATTGTCGTTTCCAGCTTGGTGAGTAGAACAAGTTGTGCATAACACTAATAGTGAGTGGAAAATAGTAGTACCCAAGAACGAAAGGAAAAAGATTTTAGAAGAAAATCATGACCATCTGTTAGCAGGGCATATGGGGGTAAAGAAAACTTTTGCTAGGATAGGAGAAAGAAATTACTGGCCAAAAATGAGGTCAGATATCACTAGGTATGTTAAAAATTGTAAGGTCTGTCAAAGCGTGAAAACTATTAATGAAAAACCGGCTATGTTGATGACGGAGAGGAAAGGGGTTACCAATCCGTGGGAGATGATTTGTGTGGACTTGGTTGGTCCACTTCCAAAATCGAGTAGGGGTTTTATCTATATTTTAACTGTCGTGGATTATTTCACGAAGTTCCCTCTATTGTTTCTTTTGAGGTCTACAACGGAAAAATCGGTTTGTAAGGAGTAAGAAGACAATGTCTTTCTGTTATTCGTGCTCCCTAAATTCGTTATTTGTGATAACGGTCCGCAGTTCAAAAGTAGGGAATTAAAATCTTTATGTGATAGTTACGGTTCGACGATCAAGTTTACAGCGCATTACCACCCGCAGGCCAACCCGGCGGAGCGGATAGATCAGATTATTAAGACGACACTTAGGGCTTATGTTTCAAAAAGTCATAGGGCATGGGATTCGCAGTTAGCGAAAGTTGACGCACGGCCCAGCATGAGGTGTTAGGTATGTCGCCGTATTACGCAAATTTTGGTCGAGGTATGGTGACTTTTGGAGATGATTCCCTGACCACCATTCCGAATAGTAGGGGCGATAACACTTAAGCTTAGGGAAGAGATAGGGAGAAAGTTAGAGTCGGCAACCAAGAAGGCAGCGAAAACATATAACCTTCGTTGGAGAGATGTTCAATTCCTCCCGAACGAATTGATTTGGCGACGCAACTTTACCCTATCTGAAGCAGCGAATAGTAATACGGGGAAATTAGCGCCTAAGTTTGTAGGCCCGTTTTTAATTAAGAAACGAGTATCGCCATGGACTTACGTTCTCGTAGACGAGAAAGGTATAAATCGAGGTACCTGGCATATTAAGGACTTAAAGCCTTACTGCGACGACCCCGAAAATTATTCGCGTAGCGGATGAGCTACGCTAAGAGGTACTGAGAGTTTTCAAGCTCTGTGATGTGCTTAACTCTCACCTGGAGTGATCGAGTTTTTTTTAGTTGTGTTGTATTGTAGTGTATGTATTCCATTTTCGTGTTGTTAACCCTTAATTCTATTCCTTCTTACTTCGCTTTCATTTCTGAAAGCCAGTTTTCACTCCTCGGTATTTAAGGGTGGAATTTGTTACGGTAAGATTTACCGCAACAAAAACCATTCCTTATTTGGTTCTTAAAACCTTCTTCTGACCATGTTGTTTGGTCATGGTCTAACCCTTGATATATGTTTTCCCCTTATCCCAACCATTCCTACTTTTCGACCCCACTTTTGAATCCGTTGTCCTCTGGGAGTTTAAGGGTGACTCGGAGAGGATGACAAAGTAGGTAACACTTCATCCGATCGTGTTGAGCCAGCGGATGGGCTGGAGACTCGCACGCCATCTACATATATATATAGAGCGAGGAAGCTCATAATACAATAAACAACATTCAGCAACGGCAACAGAACGAAACATACACGTACACTCAAAGTGGATTTTAAAAACACAACAGCAATTTAATTAAACCAACATAAAGTTAACTTTCTTTTTTATATGGCCTTAAGCCCATCCTAAAATCTAAATTTAATCTAAATCTAACATCGGCCGTAGAAAAGAATGGAACGCTAAACGCTATTCCCCACTTCCCCAAATCTGCACAAGGGTCCACTGAATAGTAGATTGCGCGATAGATAGTTCGATTTAAGTATTTGTCTTCCTCCTTCGTTTCCTCAAAAATGTTTAGAAAATCGATATTAAATGGTAGTATCCTTCTTCGAAGCATTTTCAGAAAATTAAATTGAGTAGAGTAGCTGAGAGAATGCTCAGAATAATATTTTCACCCTTTTGTAGTTCTTTTACTTTTCTCGAAAATAGGTATTGTGAATATGTCTGAATACGGGGGGAATCCATTGTATGTGTGAGTGATAGAGAGTTTCGATGGAACTCGACGTCGGAGTGGTACCGCAACCGAGTTCCACGAAAGCTTTTATTTGAGAGTGTGAGTGTGTGAGTGAGAGAGGGGCCAAGGAAGACGAATAGGCTACGCATGACCAACCACTTCTTGGTTGACCAATTAAGCCGATAGAGGTTTTAAAAATTTGAGAAATTAAAAGAAAGACAGAAAAGTTGAAAATGAATTATAAATTTGAATTTGTTAAATTTTGGAAAGAGTTTAGGTTTTATAATTTATTTTTAAAGTGTTTCGGTGGAGAAAATAATTTGGAGAAAGAGGAATTATAATTTGAAGTCGCCAGAACGGGGCGAATAGAAGTGAGGAAAGAAGGAGAAAGGAAAAAGAAAAGATAAGTAGAGTATTTATTTAGTGGATAATTCGTTGCATAAGTTGTGAAAATATAATATTCGGTTGGCCCTTGATTTCTTTTCGTTTTATCCCAGTAATTTTGTGGGACTCGTGACCCATTATTAGCGTAGGTTTCTTTATCCGTTTTATTTCGGGACCGAGTGATAGCGGTCCATTCTTACGGTCTTTGCTTTGTAATTTTTCTTTGTTTCATTTTCTTTCTTTTGATTGTTCTTCGATCAATAATTTATTTTTATATTTATCTTTTTCTCGAACAAATTCTAGGTTTTAATCCAGGCGCAAGCCAAGGTTTCCCAGATATTTTAAAATAAATTCCTTGAACTTCCCATTGGGAATAAAAATATTTGCGTTTCCTTCATATTTTTGAAGACGAATTTCAGATTCCCGGTTAAGGCAAACGACCCTCAACAGTTTCCTGGCGCGCACCCTGTAGCGTAAGTACGCCCCTGTATTTACCTACTTAAATCTAATTCGATTCCTTTTTTTTTATCATTAACAATTATTATCAAGATAATTCGATTTGAATTGCTCGCCTTTCCTCTATACATATTCTTTAATTCGACGAACCCACCCCCAGCTGACTAGCCGGTTGGCTGCATCGTTGTTGCAGTGTTGTTGCAATATTTGGTCTCTCTTTTCTCTCATCTTTAGTTGATCGTTTGACAGTTCGTCAATTCGTCGTTTGTGTTTTATTTATTAATAATTGGATTCGTATAATCCTTAGTCGCGGTATATTCGCTCCGTCATCATAATCGTCTTTTAAATTCGCGAAATAATATTGCAACAAATTGGCGCCCATACGTGTTTTTGGTTTCTTCTTGTTCTGCAATTGAGTGCAAAATCCCTGGCTACCTACATTACCTGTTTGGAAGTGTTTGTTTTGTGTTTTTATTTGTCGGTGAAATTAATTGTTCCTTTTTCATAAATTATACTGTTCTTTTACTAAAGTCTTTTATCCCTAGTTATTTATCGAAATTTATTTGGTCAACAAGTGCCAGCAGCGTTCCTGAAAATTATTATTGGGAAGTGAAGGTGTGCGGGGAGTACAAAAAGTACAAAAAGTACAAAGGAGTAAGGTGTTTTTATTGATTTTATATTGATTTTTTTTTTTAAATATTATTATACATAGTGTCTTTTTATTCTCCAATTTAGTTAAATTCGTATAAAGTTGCATAGTTTTTTAACTTGAAATTGATAGTGCTGTCTCTTTCTTTTTCGTGGGTATTTTTTTTTCGTGGAATTTAATTTGGATTCAAGTTGTAAACAACAGGAAATCAGTGTTCGCACTTTGACAAAGGGCAGTTTTTCTGAGAATCCATTTTATAGTTTTTTAATAGTTTTTTTAATTAATTTGATACATTTTTTTTCTTCCCTCGAGTTAAGTGAATAATTAATATCGAACAAGTAGATTTTGGACATCGAGTCGAAAGTTTTTTTACAAGATTTAGAAGGTGTTTTGAGTGTTTTTTTTTCAAATTGAAATTTTGTATAGACAGAAGTGAAGTCTGTTAGTTGAATTTGAGGAGATTAATTTTTTTTCTTAAAGTGAAAATTTTGGAATTTGGATAGGGTTGCCAACGTGCAATATTTTTTTGTTTTAATTGAAGTTAGTTCTAATTTCTCTGCATTTTTTTTTTTCGTTTTCATTTTTTTCTTCGTTCTTAAATAGTTTTAAGAACTTGCTCTTACAATTTATAAAGTTTTTCAGTGCGATTGAAAGCACTTTTCCTAGTTAGTTTAAAATATTATCTTCTTTTTTTAAATTATTAGTCTATTTTTTTAAGTTTACAATGGAGGTAAACAGATTGTCACAAGACGAAATCGCATATGAGATGGAGTGGCGAGGTTTACCGGTAGGGACAGTGGAAGAAATGCGAAAATCGCTAAGGGTTGCCACCAAGTTAGAACGTAGGAATTCTTTTGCAGCTCCCGCTTACCCGTTCAATTTTGAACAGGATCAAATGGCGGTTGAGAAAAAGTTGGGAGAGTTAGGGAAGCTTTTAGAAAATCCTCCAAAGTCGGAAACTTCAAAGGAGTATTTGAAGATTCTGACGAAGGTAGAGTGGGGATTACGTAGGCTAGATAGATCTATACCAGAGAATGAGGTTCATGAAAAGAGCAAGCAGGCTCTGAAGAACAAATTAGTTATGGCAATGGCCGCATTAGAGGGTGATGATGATGAAGATGATGACGAGGACAATGAAAATGATGGAAAACAGAAAAATGAACATAAAAATAATTCGGAGGTTGAAAATCAGCGTTCAGCTGAACCTCAAAACAGGTCGATGAGTACTTCTGACGGTACATCGACGGGCTTAATAGTGGCAGATAGTAGAACTGGTGGCATTAGGGATAGTGGTAGGTTAGAAAACCCAATTGTAGAGCAGGTAGTGGTAAGTTCGCAAAAATTCGAACAAGTTTATAAATGGGATGTGAAGTTCATTGGTTAGCGCTGTGGTGCCTGCGTGAACGCATTCGTAGAAAGGGTTGAGGAAATGCGCCAATCCCGTGGTGTGACGGAAGCGCAACTTTTTAGGTCTGCGGTAGAACTGTTTGTAGGAAAAGCGTTGATATGGTTTAGGGCAGTTAGGCTTTCTATTAATTCGTGGCCAGAACTCGTCAGGGAATTGAAACTGGAGTTCTTGCCACCGAATTATGATGATTCTTTATTAGAAGAGATTAGGCATCGAACACAAGGACGAGACGAGTCTATCGGCGTCTATGTGGCTACGATGCAGAATTTGTTCGGCAGGCTTTCCGAACAAATATCAGAACGGAGGAAGCTGTCAATGATCCAACGGAATTTGAAACCTCTCTACCAGACTCAACTTGGTTTGGCTAGACGAAATTGCATTTCTGATTTAGTAGAGTTAGGTCGAGATTTGGAGGTTATGAGAGCAAACGTCGAGTCATACGTTCCCCCTCCAAATAGTAGAAGTAGAACTTTGCTAGAACCGGATCTAGCGTATGTAGGTGTAGATTTTTCAACAGTTTCGGTTGTTACGGAGAACAACCAAATTGTTCGACAGGGACAGACTCCAACAGTTTCGGTTGTTACTGACAACAACCAAGTTGTTAGACAGGGACAAACTTCGAACCCATTTTCAACTAATAGTGCAGGGCCAGTTGTAAGGTGTTATAATTGCAATGGAGAAGGCCATTTTGCAAATAGGTGTTCCGCTGTTAGGCGTTGTTATGGTTGTGGAAGGGTTGGGGTTAATAGAAATAACTGCCAACAATGCTAGGGAAACGGGACACGAACTTTCGGGTCAGTAGGACGAGAGTTCCGTGAAAACCTGATAGGTTGCCTACTGGTAACCAGTCGGCATACATTAATTTGGATTTCACGCTTGAGCAAAATGGCAGGGATCAACGACCGTATCTTGGCGTTGAAATTTATGGTGTTAATATGTTTGGACTTTTAGATTCAGGTACTTCACGCACAATAATAGGTAGGGACGGATGGAAAATTTTAAAGGATTTAGGAATAAATTTAGGGAAAACAAACTAAGGTAGAGTTATTTTAGCGGATGGTGCAGGTATTGGAGTGGAAGGAGTAGCTTCACTTCCAATTAGGGTTAAGGAAAAAATTGTTTTAATAGAATGTCTCGTTATTCCACTCCTTCCCCACAAACTGATTTTAGGAGCAGACTTTTGGGCTCTATCGGGTGTGATCACGGATTTGAAATCAGGGGAATGGACATTTTCGAACAAAAGTTCGCTGGCTTCGATGTCCGTGGCGGATCATTTAACGGAATTGACCGAGACACAGAAGAAGGAATTAGATATGTGTTTGGAAAAAGTTTTTAGAGAGATGCCAGAAGGCTTAGGGTCACACAGATGGTGGAGCACAAAATTAGGACGGAAGCTGAACCAGTAAAGCAACGGTATTATCCGGTGTCTCCTGTGGTTCAGTCTTTCATAGATAAAGAGTTAGAAGAGATGCTTAAAGAGGGGGTAATAGAAAAATCTGACAGTCCATGGGCTTCTCCCATTGTCATGATTAAGAAGAAAGATGGCACGTATAGGTTTTGTGTAAATTATAGGAAATCGAATGAGGTTACGGATAGGGTTGCATACCCCCTTCCGTATATTACTGCCATATTAGATAAGCTAAATAATGCTAGGTTTTTGAGCTCACTGGATATTAAGTCTGCATATTGGCAGATTACAGTTGGAAAAGATTCGAGAAAGTATACTGCTTTCACAGTTGCAGGTAGGGGATTGTTTAAGTTTTTGAAGATGCCGTTTGGGTTGCATAATGCACCTGCAAATTGGCCAAGATTTATAGACACTGTTTTAGGTCCTGAGTTAGAACCATATGTCTTCGTCTATTTCGATGATATCATCATCGCGACAGACACTTTTGAGAAGCATATGGAAATTTTGAATGAAGTTTTTATGAGATTAATTAAAGCAGGATTAAAAGTAGGTAGGGAAAAATGTAATTTTGTTAGGGCTATGTTGTAGACAGAAACGGTTTGCACATGGACCCTGAAAAGATAGGAGTATGTTAGGAACTCCATCGCCAAAGAATGTTAAGCAGGTTAGGAGTTTTATCGGAACGGTATCCTGGTATAGGAGATTTATCCCAAACTTTGCGAGTTTGGTGAAGCCGTTATCCGACCTTTTGAAAAAGAATAAGAAATTCGATTGGAGTAGGGAATGTGAGGAAAGCTTTAGAAAAGCTAAAAAGTGTCTTGCTGCTGTACACATCCTGACGTGTCCGGATTTTTCGAAGCCATTTGTCGTTCAGACAGATGCTTCTGATTTCGGGATCGGGGCTGTCTTGACACAGGACTTTGAGGAGGGAGAGAAGGTGGTTTGTTATTTGAGCAGATGACTTAATAGGAATGAGAGCAACTATTCGACCACAGAAAAAGAGTGCTTAGCTGTTCTGTGGGCAATAGAAAAGTTGCGGCCATATCTGGAGGGGGTGAGATTTAAGGTTATTACCGATCACCACTCTTTGATACGGTTGAGCAAGTTGAAGGACCCAGCGAGTAGGCTGGCTCGATGGGCTGTACGCATGCAGCAGTTCGAGTTCGACATTGTTCACCGCAAAGGTAAGGATCATGTGGTGCCAGATATGCTCTCTAGAAGCGTACCGGTTTTATCCGGGATTTCAGAACCCACAAATGATCCATGGATAGAGAAAATGATAGGTGATGTAGAAAAGAAGCCATTGTCGTTTCCAGCTTGGCGAGTAGAACAAGTTGTGCATAACACTAATAGTGAGTGGAAAATAGTAGTACCCAAGAACGATAGGAAAAAGATTTTAGAAGAAAATCATGACCATCTGTTAGCAGGGCATATGGGGGTAAAGAAAACTTTTGCTAGGATAGGAGAAAGAAATTACTGGCCAAAAATGAGGTCAGATATCACTAGGTATGTTAAAAATTGTAAGGTCTGTCAAAGCGTGAAAACTATTAATGAAAAACCGGCTATGTTGATGACGGAGAGGAAAGGGGTTACCAATCCGTGGGAGATGATTTGTGTGGACTTGGTTGGTCCACTTCCAAAATCGAGTAGGGGTTTTATCTATATTTTAACTGTCGTGGATTATTTCACGAAGTTCCCTCTATTGTTTCTTTTGAGGTCTGCAACGGCAAAATCGGTTTGTAAGGAGTTAGAAGACAATGTACTTTTGTTATTCGTGGTCCCTAAATTCGTTATTTGTGATAACGGTCGCAGTTCAAAAGTAGGGAATTAAAATCTTTATGTGATAGTTACGGTTCGACGACCAAGTTTACAGCGCATTACCACCCGCAGGCCAACTCAGCGGAGCGGATAAATCAGATTATTAAGACGACACTTAGGGCTTATGTTTCAGAAAATCATAGGGCATGGAATTTGCAGTTGGCGAAAGTTGACGCACGGCCCAGCATGAGGTGTTAGGTATGTCGCCGTATTACGCAAATTTTTGTCGAGGTATGGTGACTTTTGGTCATGATTCCTTAACCACCATTCCGAATAGTAGGGGCGATAACACGGACGATACTAGGGAACAGTTTAGGAAGCTTAGGGAAGAGATAGGGAGAAAGTTAGAGTCGGCAACCAAGAAGGCAGCGAAAACATATAAGCTTCGTTGGAGAGATGTTCAATTCCTCCCGAACGAATTGATTTGGCGACGCAACTTAACCCTATCTAGGGCGAAATTAGCGCCTAAGTTTGTAGGCCCGTTTTTAATTAAGAAACGAGTATCGCCATGGACTTACGTTCTCGTAGACGAGAAAGGTATAAATCGAGGTACCTGGCATATTAAGGACTTAAAGCCTTACTGCGACGACCCCGAAAATTATTCGCGTAGCGGATGAGCTGCGCTAAGAGGTACTGAGAGTTTTCAAGCTCTGTGATGTGCTTAACTCTCACCTGGAGTGATCGAGTTTTTTTTTAGTTGTGTTGTATTGTAGTGTATGTATTCCATTTTCGTGTTGTTAAACCTTAATTCTATTCCTTCTTACTTCGCTTTCATTTCTGAAAGCCAGTTTTCACTCCTCGGTATTTAAGGGTGGAATTTGTTACTGTAAGATTTACCGCAACAAAAACCATTCTTTATTTGGTTCTTAAAACCTTCTTCTGACCATGTTGTTTGGCCATGGTCTAACCCTTGATATATGTTTTCCCCCTTATCCCAACCATTCCTACTTTTCGACCCCACTTTTGAATCCGTTGTCCTCTGGGAGTTTAAGGGTGACTCGGAGAGGATGACAAAGTAGGTAACACTTCATCCGATCGTGTTGAGCCAGCGGATGGGCTGGAGACTCGCACGCCATCTACATATATATATAGAGCGAGGAAGCTCATAATACAATAAACAACATTCAGCAACGACAACAGAACGAAACATACACGTACACTCAAAGTGGATTTTAAAAACACAACAGCAATTTAATTAAACCAACATAAAGTTAACTTTCTTTTTTATATGGCCTTAAGCCCATCCTAAAATCTAAATTTAATCTAAATCTAACATCGGCCGTAGAAAAGAATGGAACGCTAAACGCTATTCCCCACTTCCCCAAATCTGCACAAGGGTCCACTGAATAGTAGATTGCGCGATAGATAGTTCGATTTAAGTATTTGTCTTCCTCCTTCGTTTCCTCAAAAATGTTTAGAAAATCGATATTAAATGGTAGTATCCTTCTTCGAAGCATTTTCAGAAAATTAAATTGAGTAGAGTAGCTGAGAGAATGCTCAGAATAATATTTTCACCCTTTTGTAGTTCTTTTACTTTTCTCGAAAATAGGTATTGTGAATATGTCTGAATACGGGGGGAACCCATTGTATGTGTGAGTGATAGAGAGTTTCGATGGAACTCGACGTCGGAGTGGTACCGCAACCGAGTTCCACGAAAGCTTTTATTTGAGAGTGTGAGTGTGTGAGTGAGAGAGGGGCCAAGGAAGACGAATAGGCTACGCATGACCAACCACTTCTTGGTTGACCAATTAAGCCGATAGAGGTTTTAAAAATTTGAGAAATTAAAAGAAAGACAGAAAAGTTGAAAATGAATTATAAATTTGAATTTGTTAAATTTTGGAAAGAGTTTAGGTTTTATAATTTATTTTTAAAGTGTTTCGGTGGAGAAAATAATTTGGAGAAAGAGGAATTATAATTTGAAGTCGCCAGAACGGGGCGAATAGAAGTGAGGAAAGAAGGAGAAAGGAAAAAGAAAAGATAAGTAGAGTATTTATTTAGTGGATAATTCGTTGCATAAGTTGTGAAAATATAATATTCGGTTGGCCCTTGATTTCTTTTCGTTTTATCCCAGTAATTTTGTGGGACTCGTGACCCATTATTAGCGTAGGTTTCTTTATCCGTTTTATTTCGGGACCGAGTGATAGCGGTCCATTCTTACGGTCTTTGCTTTGTAATTTTTCTTTGTTTCATTTTCTTTCTTTTGATTGTTCTTCGATCAATAATTTATTTTTATATTTATCTTTTTCTCGAACAAATTCTAGGTTTTAATCCAGGCGCAAGCCAAGGTTTCCCAGATATTTTAAAATAAATTCTTTGAACTTCCCATTGGGAATAAAAATATTTGCGTTTCCTTCATATTTTTGAAGACGAATTTCAGATTCCCGGTTAAGGCAAACGACCCTCAACAGTTTCCTGGCGCGCACCCTGTAGCGTAAGTACGCCCCTGTATTTACCTACTTAAATCTAATTCGATTCCTTTTTTTTTATCATTAACAATTATTATCAAGATAATTCGATTTGAATTGCTCGCCTTTCCTCTATACATATTCTTTAATTCGACGAACCCACCCCCAGCTGACTAGCCGGTTGGCTGCATCGTTGTTGCAGTGTTGTTGCAATATTTGGTCTCTCTTTTCTCTCATCTTTAGTTGATCGTTTGACAGTTCGTCAATTCGTCGTTTGTGTTTTATTTATTAATAATTGGATTCGTATAATCCTTAGTCGCGGTATATTCGCTCCGTCATCATAATCGTCTTTTAAATTCGCGAAATAATATTGCAACAAATTGGCGCCCATACGTGTTTTTGGTTTCTTCTTGTTCTGCAATTGAGTGCAAAATCCCTGGCTACCTACATAACCTGTTTGGAAGTGTTTGTTTTGTGTTTTTATTTGTCGGTGAAATTAATTGTTCCTTTTTCATAAATTATATTGTTCTTTTACTAAAGTCTTTTATCCCTAGTTATTTATCGAAATTTATTTGGTCAACAAGTGCCAGCAGCGTTCCTGAAAATTATTATTGGGAAGTGAAGGTGTGCGGGGAGTACAAAAAGTACAAAAAGTACAAAGGAGTAAGGTGTTTTTATTGATTTTATATTGATTTTTTTTTTAATTATTATTTAAATTTATTTCGGTTAGTGTTTTCATATACTTACATAGTGTCTTTTTATTCTCCAATTTAGTTAAATTCGTATAAAGTTGCATAGTTTTTTAACTTGAAATTGATAGTGCTGTCTCTTTCTTTTTCGTGGGTATTTTTTTTTCGTGGAATTTAATTTGGATTCAAGTTGTAAACAACAGGAAATCAGTGTTCGCACTTTGACAAAGGGCAGTTTTTCTGAGAATCCATTTTATAGTTTTTTAATAGTTTTTTTAATTAATTTGATACATTTTTTTTCTTCCCTCGAGTTAAGTGAATAATTAATATCGAACAAGTAGATTTTGGACATCGAGTCGAAAGTTTTTTTACAAGATTTAGAAGGTGTTTTGAGTGTTTTTTTTTCAAATTGAAATTTTGTATAGACAGAAGTGAAGTCTGTTAGTTGAATTTGAGGAGATTAATTTTTTTTCTTAAAGTGAAAATTTTGGAATTTGGATAGGGTTGCCAACGTGCAATATTTTTATGTTTTAATTGAAGTTAGTTCTAATTTCTCTGCATTTTTTTTTTTCGTTTTCATTTTTTTCTTCGTTCTTAAATAGTTTTAAGAACTTGCTCTTACAATTTATAAAGTTTTTCAGTGCGATTGAAAGCACTTTTCCTAGTTAGTTTAAAATATTATCTTCTTTTTTTAAATTATTAGTCTATTTTTTTAAGTTTACAATGGAGGTAAACAGATTGTCACAAGACTAAATCGCATATGAGATGGAGTGGCGAGGTTTACCGGTAGGGACAGTGGAAGAAATGCGAAAATCGCTAAGGGTTGCCACCAAGTTAGAACGTAGGAATTCTTTTGCAGCTCCCGCTTACCCGTTCAATTTTGAACAGGATCAAATGGCGGTTGAGAAAAAGTTGGGAGAGTTAGGGAAGCTTTTAGAAAATCCTCCAAAGTCGGAAACTTCAAAGGAGTATTTGAAGATTCTGACGAAGGTAGAGTGGGGATTACGTAGGCTAGATAGATCTATACCAGAGAATGAGGTTCATGAAAAGAGCAAGCAGGCTCTGAAGAACAAATTAGTTATGGCAATGGCCGCATTAGAGGATGATGATGATGAAGATGATGACGAGGACAATGAAAATGATGGAAAACAGAAAAATGAACATAAAAATAATTCGGAGGTTGAAAATCAGCGTTCAGCTGAACCTCAAAACAGGTCGATGAGCACTTCTGCCGGTACATCGATGGGCTTAGTAGTGGCAGATAGTAGAACTGGTGGCATTAGGGAAAGTGGTAGGTTAGAAAACCCAATTGTAGAGCAGGTAGTGGTAAGTTCGCAAAAATTCGAACAAGTTTATAAATGTGATGTGAAGTTCATTGGTTAGCGCTGTGGTGCCTGCGTGAACGCATTCGTAGAAAGGGTTGAGGAAATGCGCCAATCCCGTGGTGTGACGGAAGCGCAACTTTTTAGGTCTGCGGTAGAACTGTTTGTAGGAAAAGCGTTGATATGGTTTAGGGCAGTTAGGCTTTCTATTAATTCGTGGCCAGAACTCGTCAGGGAATTGAAACTGGAGTTCTTGCCACCGAATTATGATGATTCTTTATTAGAAGAGATTAGGCATCGAACACAAGGACGAGACGAGTCTATCGGCGTCTATGTGGCTACGATGCAGAATTTGTTCGGCAGGCTTTCCGAACAAATATCAGAACGGAGGAAGCTGTCAATGATCCAACGGAATTTGACACTTTTCTACCAGACGCAACTTGGTTTGGCTAGACCAAATTGCATTTCTGATTTAGTAGAGTTAGGTCGAGATTTGGAGGCGGTGAGAGCAAACGTCGAGTCATACGTTCCCCCTCCAAATAGTAGAAGTAGAACTTTGCTAGAACCGGATCTAGCATATGTAGGCGTAGATTTTTTAACAGTTTCGGTTGTTACGGAGAACAATCAAATTGTTCGACAGGGACAGACTCCAACAGTTTCGGTTGTTACTGACAACAACCAAATTGTTAGACAGGGACAAACTTCGAACCCATTTTCAACTAATAGTGCAGGCCCAGTTGTTAGGTGTTATAATTGCAATGGAGAAGGCCATTTTGCAAATAGGTGTTCCGCTGTTAGGCGTTGTTATGGTTGTGGTAGGGTTGGAGTTAATAGAAATAACTGCCAACAATGCTAGGGAAACGGGAGACGAACTTTCGGGTCAGTAGGACGAGAGTTCCGTTAAAACCTGATAGGTTGCCTACTGGTAACCAGTCGGCATACATTAATTTGGATTTCACGCTTGAGCAAAATGGTAGGGATCAACGACCGTATCTTGGCGTTGAAATTTATGGTGTTAATATGTTTGGACTTTTAGATTCAGGTACTTCACGCACAATAATAGGTAGGGACGGATGGGAAATTTTAAAGGATTTAGGAATAAATTTAGGGAAAACAAACTAAGGTAGAGTTATTTTAGCGGATGGTGCAGGTATTGGAGTGGAAGGAGTAGCTTCACTTCCAATTAGGGTTAAGGAAAAAATTGTTTTAATAGAATGTCTCGTTATTCCACTCCTTCCCCACAAACTGATTTTAGGAGCAGACTTTTGGGCTCTATCGGGTGTGATCACGGATTTGAAATCAGGGGAATGGACATTTTCGAACAGAAGTTCGCTGGCTTCGATGTCCGTGGCGGATCATTTAACGGAATGGACCGAGACACAGAAGAAGGAATTAGATATGTGTTTGGAAAAAGTTTTTAGAGAGATGCTAGAAGGCTTAGGGTCACACAGATGGTGGAGCACAAAATTAGGACGGAAGCTGAACCAGTAAAGCAACGGTATTATCCGGTGTCTCCTGTGGTTCAGTCTTTCATAGATAAAGAGTTAGAAGAGATGCTTAAAGAGGGGGTAATAGAAAAATCTGACAGTCCATGGGCTTCTCCCATTGTCATGATTAAGAAGAAAGATGGCACGTATAGGTTTTGTGTAGATTATAGGAAATCGAATGAGGTTACGGATAGGGTTGCATACCCCCTTCCGTATATTACTGCCATATTAGATAAGCTAAATAATGCTAGGTTTTTGAGCTCACTGGATATTAAGTCTGCATATTGGCAGATTACAGTTGGAAAAGATTCGAGAAAGTATACTGCTTTCACAGTTGCAGGTAGGGGATTGTTTAAGTTTTTGAAGATGCCGTTTGGGTTGCATAATGCACCTGCAAATTGGCCAAGATTTATAGACACTGTTTTAGGTCCTGAGTTAGAACCATATGTCTTCGTCTATTTCGATGATATCATCATCGCGACAGACACTTTTGAGAAGCATATGGAAATTTTGAATGAAGTTTTTATGAGATTAATTAAAGCAGGATTAAAAGTAGGTAGGGAAAAATGTAATTTTGTTAGGGCTATGTTGTAGACAGAAACGGTTTGCACATGGACCCTGAAAAGATAGGAGTATGTTAGGAACTCCATCGCCAAAGAATGTTAAGCAGGTTAGGAGTTTTATCGGAACGGTATCCTGGTATAGGAGATTTATCCCAAACTTTGCGAGTTTGGTGAAGCCGTTATCCGACCTTTTGAAAAAGAATAAGAAATTCGATTGGAGTAGGGAATGTGAGGAAAGCTTAAGAAAAGCTAAAGAAATTCTCGTTGCTGCACCCATCCTGACGTGTCCGGATTTTTCGAAGCCATTTGTCGTTCAGACAGATGCTTCTGATTTCGGGATCGGGGCTGTCTTGACACAGGACTTTGAGGAGGGAGAAAGGTGGTTTGTTATTTGAGCAGATGACTTAATAGGAATGAGAGCAACTATTCGACCACAGAAAAAGAGTGCTTAGCTGTTCTGTGGGCAATAGAAAAGTTGCGGCCATATCTGGAGGGGGTGAGATTTAAGGTTATTACCGATCACCACTCTTTGATACGGTTGAGCAAGTTGAAGGACCCAGCGAGAAGGCTGGCTCGATGGGCTGTACGCATGCAGCAGTTCGAGTTCGACATTGTTCACCGCAAAGGTAAGGATCATGTGGTGCCAGATATGCTCACTAGAAGCGTACCGGTTTTATCCGGGATTTCAGAACCCACAAATGATCCATGGATAGAGAAAATGATAGGTGATGTAGAAAAGAAGCCATTGTCGTTTCCAGCTTGGCGAGTAGAACAAGTTGTGCATAACACTAATAGTGAGTGGAAAATAGTAGTACCCAAGAACGATAGGAAAAAGATTTTAGAAGAAAATCATGACCATCTGTTAGCAGGGCATATGGGGGTAAAGAAAACTTTTGCTAGGATAGGAGAAAGAAATTACTGGCCAAAAATGAGGTCAGATATCACTAGGTATGTTAAAAATTGTAAGGTCTGTCAAAGCGTCAAAACTATTAATGAAAAACCGGCTATGTTGATGACGGAGAGGAAAGGGGTTACCAATCCGTGGGAGATGATTTGTGTGGACTTGGTTGGTCCACTTCCAAAATCGAGTAGGGGTTTTATCTATATCTTAACTGTCGTGGATTATTTCACGAAGTTCCCTCTATTGTTTCTTTTGAGGTCTGCAACGGAAAAATCGGTTTGTAAGGAGTTAGAAGACAATGTCTTTCTGTTATTCGTGCTCCCTAAATTCGTTATTTGTGATAACGGTCCGCAGTTCAAAAGTAGGGAATTAAAATCTTTATGTGATAGTTACGGTTCGACGATCAAGTTTACAGCGCATTACCACCCGCAGGCCAACCCGGCGGAGCGGATAGATCAGATTATTAAGACGACACTTAGGGCTTATGTTTCAGAAAATCATAGGGCATGGGATTCGCAGTTAGCGAAAGTTGACGCACGGCCCAGCATGAGGTGTTAGGTATGTCGCCGTTTTACGCAAATTTTGGTCGAGGTATGGTGACTTTTGGAGATGATTCCCTGACCACCATTCCGAATAGGAGGGGCGATAACACTTAAGCTTAGGGAAGAGATAGGGAGAAAGTTAGAGTCGGCAACCAAGAAGGCAGCGAAAACATATAACCTTCGTTGGAGAGATGTTCAATTCCTCCCGAACGAATTGATTTGGCGACGCAACTTTACCCTATCTGAAGCAGCGAACTACTATACGGCGAAATTAGCGCCTAAGTTTGTAGGCCTGTTTTTAATTATGAAACGAGTATCGCCATGGACCTACGTTCTCGTAGACGAGAAAGGTATAAATCGAGGAACCTGGCATATTAAGGACTTAAAGCCTTACTGCGACGACCCCGAAAATTATTCGCGTAGCGGATGAGCTGCGCTAAGAGGTACTGAGAGTTTTCAAGCTCTGTGATGTGCTTAACTCTCACCTGGAGTGATCGAGTTTTTTTTTAGTTGTGTTGTATTGTAGTGTATGTATTCCATTTTCGTGTTGTTAAACCTTAATTCTATTCCTTCTTACTTCGCTTTCATTTCTGAAAGCCAGTTTTCACTCCTCGGTATTTAAGGGTGGAATTTGTTACGGTAAGATTTACCGCAACAAAAACCATTCTTTATTTGGTTCTTAAAATCTTCTTCTGACCATGTTGTTTGGCCATGGTCTAACGCTTGATATATGTTTTCCCCTTATCCCAACCATTCCTACTTTTCGACCCCACTTTTAAATCCGTTGTCCTCTGGGAGTTTAAGGGTGACTCGGAGAGGATGACAAAGTAGGTAACACTTCATCCGATCGTGTTGAGCCAGCGGATGGGCTGGAGACTCGCACGCCATCTACATATATATAGAGCGAGGAAGCTCATAATACAATAAACGACATTCAGCAAAGACAACAGAACGAAACATACACGTACACTCAAAGTGGATTTTAAAACAACATAAAGTTAACTTTCTTTTTTATATGGCCTTAAGCCCATCCTAAAATCTAAATTTAATCTAAATCTAACATCGGCCGTAGAAAAGAATGGAACGCTAAACGCTATTCCCCACTTCCCCAAATCTGCACAAGGGTCCACTGAAAAGTAGATTGCGCGATAGATAGTTCGATTTAAGTATTTGTCTTCCTCCTTCGTTTCCTCAAAAATGTTTAGAAAATCGATATTAAATGGTAGTATCCTTCTTCGAAGCATTTTCAGAAAATTAAATTGAGTAGAGTAGCTGAGAGAATGCTCAGAATAATATTTTCACCCTTTTGTAGTTCTTTTACTTTTCTCGAAAATAGGTATTGTGAATATGTCTGAATACGGGGGGAATCCATTGTATGTGTGAGTGATAGAGAGTTTCGATGGAACTCAACGTCGGAGTGGTACCGCAACCGAGTTCCACGAAAGCTTTTATTTGAGAGTGTGAGTGTGTGAGTGAGAGAGGGGCCAAGGAAGACGAATAGGCTACGCATGACCAACCACTTCTTGGTTGACCAATTAAGCCGATAGAGGTTTTAAAAATTTGAGAAATTAAAAGAAAGACAGAAAAGTTGAAAATAAATTATAAATTTGAATTTGTTAAATTTTGGAAAGAGTTTAGGTTTTATAATTTATTTTTAAAGTGTTTCGGTGGAGAAAATAATTTGGAGAAAGAGGAATTATAATTTGAAGTCGCCAGAACTGGGCGAATAGAAGTGAGGAAAGAAGGAGAAAGGAAAAAGAAAAGAAAAGATAAGTAGAGTATTTATTTAGTGGATAATTAATTACAATTATTGATATTGATTATAAAATTTCCACTTAAAATTAAATTTCTATCGTCACAACCGTTATTTACAATTTCTTCTTTAAGATTTTTACAAATTACCAAATTTTCTTCGATATTTAAAATTTCAGTTTTGTTGTTTGTTTTAAAATTACATAAGTCATGAATCAAACAATTATCCATTTTATTCAAGTCTTTTATATAAATATTGTTGGGATTATAATTAAATTTTATTTTATTTAGATCAATAAAGTCTGTAGGTAATAAATCAATTTCTTTAAAATCTTTGTTAGGCATCGGTATTATCATTTTTAATTGGGTTTGGATGTAACTTTTCGGAAGCTTAATAGCTAAAATTAATTTTGTGCCGTTAAGTTTAAATGCTCCTATTTTGGAATATTTTAGTTTGAAAAAATCTAAATCAGAACCCACTATTTCTGCTCCTGTTAATATGCTAGGATGTAAAATACCCTGTTTGGCAGATGCTATGTTGTCAAGAATATTATCAATTTTATCTTCTAATATCTTTAATTTCAAAAGTTGGTCTGTTTTCAAAAGTTTCAATGTTAAATTTTGTTGGCTATCTACTACATTATTGTAAATTTCCAAAATATGTTTTCGATCTTCTACAATGACGTCATTAAAATTTTTAATATTCATAATATTTCTGTTGATATCTATTTGCTTATTTAAATTTTCAATGGCATTTCTGTTATTAATATCAACAACTTTAAAATGATCTAAAATATCTTCCCTATCATTATCGTCCATGGTTCCGAATAACCATTTCTGACCTGTTCCGATAAAATTTGCTAAACCTCTCTTTTGTCGGAAGGTGGAAACTATAGCCCTAACTTTTGACTTGATGTTGATAATTTCTGTTAATATTTGAATGTTATTTTCCAAGTGCAATTTTTTCAAATATATTTCGAGTCCTTCAACAATGCTCATTATTTCAAACGAATCTATTATGTGAACAATCGTCTGGGTTTCGTTAATCAGCTCAACTGTTCCTCGATTGATGACTGTAAATCCCTGGTCAGTTTGTATTTGGGTGATTAGAAGAGCTGGGTCCGCTACCGTTGCTGTCATCATAATTATCCACAGCATGAGCCAGATTAGAACCTGCAAATTTATTAGGCCTTCTAAATGTTGTCGGATGAACATTACGTAATTTATTTTTTCTGAAGTAGGGTTCATTTTTGTGACGTAAATGCTTATAATTTCTAATAAATCCTTCACTTCTAGCTTCATGGAAATCTTCCCTATCTAAATTTCTTTTATTTAAAATATGTTTCTTACGTTTATCAGCTTTTTCTTTTAAAATTTTTGATTCCGTTTCCACTGCCATATTTGGACTCATTTCAAGAGTGGAGTGGTACCTATTGTTATATATTTTGACTGCCTTGTGAAGTTTTTGGTTAGTAGTTAAATCTTTATTTTTAATAGTTAATAATATTTCAAGTAGCGTAGAATGAAACCGTTCAATATCAGAGTTTCCTGTATGAGAGTTCGGCTTAGTGAAGTGAATTTGAATATCTTCTTCTCGGAAGAATTCTTTTATATTTTCTGAGTTGAATTCATTATCGCAAACAATTTTCTTTGGGTTTCTGAACTTAGAAAATTGTTCTTCAATACATTCAAGTTTGCTTACCCAATTTTTACTAATTAAGCTATAGATATAAGCTTTTTTGGTAAGTTTATCCAAGAAAGTAAGATAAAAAAGTTTATTAAAATGGTATATATCCATATGTAGTATTTCATTAGCTTCTGTAGGTGTTTCAGAAGTTTTGAATTTAGGTTTGATAGGTTTTCTGTCATATTTGCCTTCTTGGCATGTCTGACAATTTCCTATTACCTTGGATATTTGCTTCACTAGACCTGGAAAATAAACTTTATTTTTCAAAGTTTTGTAGGTTTCAATAATTCCGGAATGACTACTCTCTTTCACATGGTATAAGGAAATTTGTTTAAAAATGTCTGCTTCAGTTCTTACTTCAAGAGCTCTAAGTGTGCATTTAACAAATGTCAAGTTTTTATCATCCTTAAAAAGTTTTATTAAACATTGTTGAATTTTGTTGTACTCATGGTACGATAACTCTGTATAAATTCCTACTTTTCCTTTTATAAGAGTTCGTTTAAAGAGATCTTCCCAATATAACAGATTTTTAGTCATATCTACATGGATGATTCTCCTACCATGACACATTTCGACTTCTGTTGAAACAAAATTAGATAAAATTATTTGTGTTTTATATTTATTGACTATTTCTTCCTTTATTGGAAAATGATCCAACTGTTGTTCTGGTGCTGAGTGGACAGTTGCCACATTCGAGTCAGATTCACCGTCTATTTGATCAACATCTTTGATGCGGCTCAAGAAATCTGCAACTTTATTGTCTTTACCCCTTAAGTATTCTATATCATAATTAAATTCGGATAATTTGAGTAACCATCGCTGATTTCTAGCTGAAAACTCTTTGCCGTTGTATTTTTTGTTTAGATACTTAATGGGTTGATGGTCTGTGACTATTTTAAATTTACTTCCCCAGAGGTAGGGTCGAAAGTATGTCACTGACCAGACAATAGCAAGAAATTCTTTGTCAGTGGGTGAATATTTTTTTTCATGATCATTCAAAGATCTCGAAGCATAGCAAACAGGTTGCCCTTCTTTAGTGAGCACTGCACCAATAGCGAAGTTGGAAGCGTCAGTAAATAAAGTAAAAGATTTTTGAAAATTAGGAAATCTAAGTATAGGGTAGTTAGTGATGTTTCGTTTCAAAGTTTCGAAAGCTTGTATGTATTCTGGGTCTCTTGTATTAATTTTTGAATTTTTCTTTAAATATTTAATCATCGGATAAGCAATTTTCGAGTAATTTTTTACAAATTTTCGATAAAATCCTGTTATACCCAGAAAAGATTTCAGTTCTTTCTCTGATGATGGCAATTTGTAATCCAAAATACATTTGACTTTTTCTGGATTAGGTTTCATACCTTCTTCAGTCAAGATATGCCCTAAAAATTCCGTATCTTTTTGAAGGAAGGTGCATTTGTCAAACTGGACCTTAAGGTTATGTTTGGCAAGTGTACTAAAGATTGTGGTGATGGCAATGAGATGTTCTTCTAGACTAGTGGAAAATATAAGAATATCGTCAAGATAGACTACACAGATCTTATTTATGTGTTCCCTTAGTATTTCATTCATGAGCCTTTGAAACGTCGCTGGGGCGTTTTTGAGGCCAAAAGGCATTCGAGTAAACTCATATAAACCATTTGGAGTAACAAATGCAGTTTTATGAATATCCTCGGGGCGCATTTTTATTTCGTAGGAGCCTTTAGCTAAATCCAATGTCGTAAAATACTGGGCTCTCCCTAACTTGTCTAATATACTATCTATATTAGGCAGAGGGTACTTATCATCAAAAGTGATTTCATTTATTTTCCTATAGTCCACACAAAGTCTAAACTTTTGTTCACCTGATCTTCCAATCTTTTTCGGGACTACAACAATGGGAGAAGAGTATCTACTGTTAGATTTTCGAACAATACCCTGTTTTTCCATATCTGAAACTTGTCTCCGAACTTCCTCTTCATGTTTTGGAGGCAATCTATAAAGTCTGGAATTAACTTGCTGATCCGTTTTTATTCTTATTTCATGCATAATAGTTTCCGTATTTGTTAGTTGATCACCCTCTTTATAAATCAAATTTTGAAACTGATTTAAAATTTTAATAACTCCTTCTTTTTCCTGTGAGTTTAAATGCAAAAGATCTATATTGTCTGCCGTTTCACTGGAAAGTTCATAGTTATTAATTTCGGATGTTTCCTCGGAATATAATTTTATTTTTGCCGTATTGACTAATTCTATAATTTTTCTTTTCATATCCATTTTAGTAAAATTTTGTCTTATTATGTCCATACCAACGAGAAGGTCATAGTCTTTATTGGTTAAATTCATTTTATGCCATTTTAACTTGCTATGACTTCCCATTCTGAATTCTTTTGGTACGTCTGTAACAATAATTTGTATGAATTCTTTTGTTTTGTTATTGATTGTACTAAAAAAAACTGATTTTTCTTCAAATACAGGAAACAGACTACAATCAACCCTGGATGAATTAATTAGGCTGACTGTAGATCCTGTGTCTATCAAAGCCTTATATTTCTTATCAACTATCGAAAAGTTGCAAAATATTTTATGTCCGAGGCTTAGTTCCGAAAATCCGCAATTGGCTCTATATTATTATTCTCTTCCAAACTAACTATATATGAACAAATATATGAAAAAAATTTAAACTGATTTTTAGTTTTATTTTTTTTCCACTTTTTATATTTTTGTTTATACCTATATCAGTTCGTTCCGCGACTGCGCCAGTTATATATATTGTAATTAAACGATCTTTTATGTTTCCCGGGTCGATTGCGACTGCCGGTAGTTTTATTATCATCAATTATAGCTTATAATACACAAAAGGTCAATGCATCCACTTTCCGATGGCCTTCAGATATAGACATTTTCCCATCGTCACCGGAAAGTGGTGTTGCCTTACTTTATGGGTTGCGAAGCAACACAAATGTTCCGTCTTCAAGTTTGCTGACTTGCATTTGTGTAACTCGCGCACCCTGTAGCGTAAGTACGCCCCTGTAGTTACCTACTTATATTTAATTCGATTCCTTTTTTTTTATTAATTAATTAATTAACAATTATTATCAAGATAAATCGATTTGAATTGCTCACCTTTCCTCTGTACATATATTATTTAAGTCGAACTATTCGACGAACCCATCCCCAGCTGACTAGCCGGTTGGCTGCATCGTTGTTGCAGTGTTGTTGCAATATTTGGTCTCTCTCTTATCTCTCATCTTTAGTTGATCGTTTGACAGTTCGTCAATTCGATCTTTTCATTCGCGCGTGCCGGTTGCACAATTTTAATAATCTAATTAATTCGTTGGTGTTTTATTTATTAATAATTGGATTCGTATAATCCTTAGTCGCGGTATATTAGTTCCGTCATCATAATCGTCTTTTAAACTCGCGAAATAATATTGCAACAAATTGGCGCCCATACGTGTTTTTGGTTTCTTCTTGTTCTGCAATTGAGTGCAAAATCCCTGGCTACCTACATAACCTGTTTGGAAGTGTTTGTTTTGTGTTTTTATTTGTCGGTGAAATTAATTGTTCCTTTTTCATAAATTATACTGTTCTTTTACTATAGTCGTTTATCCCTAGTTATTTATCGAAATTTATTTGGTCAACAAGTGCCAGCAGCGTTCCTGAAAATTATTATTGGGAAGTGAAGGTGTGCGGGCAGTACAAAAAGTACAAAGGAGTAAGGTGTTTTTATTGATTTTATATTGATTTTTTTTTTAAATTATTATTTAAATTTATTTCGGTTAGTGTTTTCATATACTTACATAGTGTCTTTTTATTCTCCAATTTAGTTAAATTCGTATAAAGTTGCATAGTTTTTTAACTTGAAATTGATAGTGCTGTCTCTTTCTTTTTCGTGGGTATTTTTTTTTTCGTGGAATTTAATTTGGATTCAAGTTGTAAACAACAGGAAATCAGTGTTCGCACTTTGACAAAGGGCAGTTTTTCTGAGTTTTTTTAATTAATTTGATACATTTTTTTTCTTCCCTCGAGTTAAGTGAATAATTAATATCGAACAACTAGATTTTGGACATCGAGTCGAAAGTTTTTTTACAAGATTAAGAAGGTGTTTTGAGTGTTTTTTTTTTTTCAAATTGAAATTTTGTACAGACAGAAGTGAAGTCTGTTAGTTGAATTTGAGGAGATTAATTTGGATAGGGTTGCCAACGTGCAATATTTTTTTGTTTTAATTGAAGTTAGTTCTAATTTCTCTGCATTTTTTTTTTCGTTTTCATTTTTTTCTTCGTTCTTAAATAGTTTTAAGAACTTGCTCTTACAATTTATAAAGTTTTTCAGTACGATTGAAAGCACTTTTCCTAGTTAGTTTAAAATATTATCTTCTTTTTTTAAATTATTAGTCTATTTTTTTTAAGTTTACAATGGAGGTAAACAGATTGTCACAAGACGAAATCGCATATGAGATGGAGTGGGGAGGTTTACCGGTAGGGACAGTGGAGGAAATGCGAAAATCGCTTAGGGTTGCCACCAAGTTAGAACGTAGGAATTCTTTTGTAGCTCCCGCTTACCCGTTCAATTTTGAACAGGATCAAATGTCGGTTGAGAAAAAGTTGGGAGAGTTAGGGAAGCTTTTAGAAAATCCTCCAAAGTCGGAAACTTCAAAGGAGTATTTGAAGATTCTGACGAAGGTAGAGTGGGGATTACGTAGGCTAGATAGATCTATACCAGAGAATGAGGTTCATGAAAAGAGCAAGCAGGCTCTGAAGAACAAATTAGTTATGGCAATGGCCGCATTAGAGGATGATGATGATGATGAAGAAGATGATGACGAGGACAATGAAAATGATGGAAAACAGAAAAATGAACACAAAAATAATTCGGCGGTTGAAAATCAGCGTTCAGCTGAACCTCAAAACAGGTTGATGAGTACTTCTGCCGGTACATCGATGGGCTTAGTAGTGGCAGATAGTAGAACTGGTGGCATTAGGGATAGTGGTAGGTTAGAAAACCCAATTGTAGAGCAGGTAGTGGTAAGTTCGCAAAAATTCGAACAAGTTTATAAATGGGTTGTGAAGTTCATTGGTTAGCGCTGTGGTGCCTGCGTGAACGCATTCGTAGAAAGGGTTGAGGAAATGCGCCAATCCCGTGGTGTGACGGAAGCGCAACTTTTTAGGTCTGCGGTAGAACTGTTTGTAGGAAAAGCGTTGATATGGTTTAGGGCAGTTAGGCTTTCTATTAATTCGTGGCCAGAACTCGTCAGGGAATTGAAACTGGAGTTCTTGCCACCGAATTATGATGATTCTTTATTAGAAGAGATTAGGCATCGAACACAAGGACGAGACGAGTCTATCGGCGTCTATGTGGCTACGATGCAGAATTTGTTCGGCAGGCTTTCCGAACAAATATCAGAACGGAGGAAGCTGTCAATGATCCAACGGAATTTGACACCTTTCTACCAGACGCAACTTGGTTTGGCTAGACCAAATTGCATTTCTGATTTAGTAGAGTTAGGTCGAGATTTGGAGGTGGTGAGAGCAAACGTCGAGTCATACGTTCCCCCTCCAAATAGTAGAAGTAGAACTTTGCTAGAACCGGATCTAGCGTATGTAGGTGTAGATTTTTCAACAGTTTCGGTTGTTACGGAGAACAATCAAATTGTTCGACAGGGACAGACTCCAACAGTTTCGGTTGTTACTGACAACAACCAAATTGTTAGACAGGGACAAACTTCGAACCCATTTTCAACTAATAGTGCAGGGCCAGTTGTAAGGTGTTATAATTGCAATGGAGAAGGCCATTTTGCAAATAGGCGTTCCGCTGCTAGACGTTGTTATGGTTGTGGAAGGGTTGGAGTTAATAGAAATAACTGCCAACAATGCTAGGGAAACGGGACACGAACTTTCGGGTCAGTATGACGAGAGTTCCGTTAAAACCTGATAGGTTGCCTACTGGTAACCAGTCGGCATACATTAATTTGGATTTCACGCTTGAGCAAAATGGTAGGGATCCACGACCGTATCTTGGCGTTGAAATTTATGGTGTTTATATGTTAGGACTTTTAGATTCAGGTACTTCACGCACAATAATAGGTAGGGACGAATGGAAAATTTTAAAGGATTTAGGAATAAATTTAGGGAAAACAAACTTAGGTAGTGTTATTTTAGCGGATGGTGCAGGTATTGGAGTGGAAGGAGTAGCTTCACTTCCAATTAGGGTTAAGGAAAAAATTGTTTTAATAGAATGTCTCGTTATTCCACTCCTTCCCCACAAACTGATTTTAGGAGCAGACTTTTGGGCTCTATCGGGTGTGATCCCGGATTTGAAATCAGGGGAATGAACATTTTCGAACAGAAGTTCGTTGGCTTCGATGTCCGTGGCGGATCATTTAACGGAATTGACCGAGACACAGAAGAAGGAATTATATATGTGTTTGGAAAAAGTTTTTAGAGAGATGCCAGAAGGCTTAGGGTGCACACAGATGGTGTAGCACAAAATTAGGACAGAAGCTGAACCAATAAAGCAACAGTATTATCCGGTGTCTCCTGTGGTTCAGTCTTTCATAGATAAAGAGTTAGAAGAGATGCTTAAAGAGGGGGTAATAGAAAAATCTGACAGTCCCTGGGCTTCTCCCATGGCACGTATAGGACCCAGGAAAGATAGAGAGTATGTTAGGAATTCCATCGCCAAAGAATGCAGGTGAGGAGTTTTATCGGAACGGTATCCTGGAATAGTAGATTTATCCCAAACTTTGCGAGTTTGGTGAAGCCGTTATCCGACCTTTTGAAAACGAATTCGATTGGAGTAGAGAATGTGAGGAAAGCTTAAGAAAAGCTAAAGAAATTCTCGTTGCTGCACCCATCCTGACGTGTCCGGATTTTTCGAAGCCATTTGTCGTTCAGATAGATGCTTCTGATTTCGGGATCGGGGCTGTCTTGGCACAGGACTTTGAGGAGGGAGAGAAGGTGGTTTGTTATTTGAGCAGATGACTTAATAGGAATGAGAGCAACTATTCGACCACAGAAAAAGAGTGCTTAGCTGTTCTGTGGGCAATAGAAAAGTTGCGGCCATATCTGGAGGGGGTGAGATTTAAGGTTATTACCGATCACCACTCTTTGATACGGTTGAGCAAGTTGAAGGACCCAGCGAGTAGGCTGGCTCGATGGGCTGTACGCATGCAGCAGTTCGAGTTCGACATTGTTCACCGCAAAGGTAAGGATCATGTGGTGCCAGATATGCTCTCTAGAAGCGTACCGGTTTTATCCGGGATTTCAGAACCCACAAATGATCCATGGATAGAGAAAATGATAGGTGATGTAGAAAAGAAGCCATTGTCGTTTCCAGCTTGGCGAGTAGAACAAGAAAAATTGTTTAAACTTGTGAAAGCCAACCATATAGTTGTGCATAATACTAATCGTGAGTGAAAAATAGTAGCACCCAAGAACGATAAGGAGAATTGTTGGCCCCATATGTGAGGAAGGACGATTCCGGAGACGGTACAATCATGAATTGTACGCAATCTACCTTGAAGCAGATATCGTGACAAAAATTAAGCTCGGTAGACTCCGGTGGGCAGGGCACCTAGCTCGCATGAGCGAAGAGGAACCTGCTCGAAAAGTTCTTTGTGGTACATTCTATGGTAGACGACAGCGTGGTAGACCATGCTTGCGCTGGAGAGATGGCGTAGACCAGGACGCCCGGAGCCTTGGGGTGCGCAACTGGATGGCGGCGGCTCGAGACCGGGATGGGTGGAGAGACTTGTTGAAGGAGGCCAGGACCGGACCCCGGTTGTCGAGCCGACGATGATGATGATGAAGAACGATAGGAAAAAGATTTTAGAAGAAAATCATGACCATCCGTAAGAAGGGCATATAGAGGTAAAGAAAACTTTTGCTAGGATAGGAGAAAGATATTACTGGCCAAAAATGAGGTCAGATATCACTAGGTATGTTAAAAATTGTAAGGTCTGTCAAAGCGTGAAACCTATTAATGAAAAACCGGCTGGGTTGATGACGGAGAAGAAAGGCGTTACCAATCCGTGGGAGATGATTTGCGTGGACTTGGTTGGTCCACTTCCAAAATCGAGTAGGGGTTTTATCTATATTTTAACTATCGTGGATTATTTCACGAAGTTCCCTCTATTGTTTCCTTTGAGGTCTGCAACGGCAAAATCGGTTTGTAAGGAGTTAGAAGACAATGTACTTTAGTTATTCGTGGTCCCTAAATTCGTTATTTGTGATAACGGTCCGCAGCTCAAAAGTAGGGAATTAAAATCTTTATGTGATAGTTACGGTTCGACGATCAAGTTTACAGCGCATCACCACCCGCAGACCAAACCTGCAGAGCGGATAGATCAGATTATTAAGACGACACCTAGGGCTTATGTTTCAGAAAATCATAGGGCATGGGATTCGCAGTTGGCGAAAGTTGACGCACGGCCCAGCATGAGGTGTTAGGTATGTTGCCGTATTACGCAAATTTTGGTCGAGGTATGGTGACTTTTGGAGATGATTCCCTAACCACCATTCCGAATAGTAGGGGCGATAACACGGACGATACTAGGGAACAGTTTAGGAAGCTTAGGGAAGAGATAGGGAGAAAGTTAGAGTCGGCAACCAAGAAGGCAGCGAAAACATATAACCTTCGTTGGAGAGATGTTCAATTCCTCCCGAACGAATTGATTTGGCGACGCAACTTTACCCTATCTGAAGCAGCGAACTACTATACGGCGAAATTAGCGCCTAAGTTTGTAGGCCCGTTTTTAATTAAGAAACGAGTATCGCCATGGACTTACGTTCTCGTAGACGAGAAAGGTATAAATGGAGGTACCTGGAATGTTAAGGATTTAAAGCCTTACTGCGACGACCCCGAAAATTATTCGCGTAGCGGATGAGCTGCGCTAAGAGGTACTGAGAGTTTTCAAGCTCTGTGATGTGCTTAACTCTCACCTGGAGTGATCGAGTTTTTTTTTAGTTGTGTTGTGATCGAGTTTTTTTTTAGTTGTGTTGTATTGTGGTGTATGTATTCCATTTTCGTGTTTTTAAACCTTAATTCTATTCCTTCTTACTTCGCTTTCATTTCTGAAAGCCAGTTTTCACTCCTCGGTATTTAAGGGTGGAATTTGGTACGGTAAGATTTACCGCAACAAAAACCATTCTTTATTTGGTTCTTAAAACCTTCTTCTGACCATGTTGTTTGGTCATGGTCTAACCCTTGATATATGTTTTCCCCCTTATCCCAACCATTCCTACTTTTCGACCTCACTTTTGAATCCGTTGTCCTCTGGGAGTTTAAGGGTGACTCGGAGAGGATGACAAAGTAGGTAACACTTCATCCGATCGTGTTGAGCCAGCGGATGGGCTGAAGACTCGCACGCCATCTACATATATATAGAGCGAGGAAGCTCATAATACAATAAACAACATTCAGCAACGACAACAGAACGAAACATACACGTACACTCAAAGTGGATTTTAAAAACACAACAGCAATTTAATTAAACCAACATAAAGTTAACTTTCTTTTTTATATGGCCTTAAGCCCATCCTAAAATCTAAATTTAATCTAAATCTAACATCGGCCGTAGAAAAGAATGGAACGCTAAACGCTATTCCCCACTTCCCCAAATCTGCACAAGGGTCCACTGAATAGTAGATGGCGCGATAGATAGTTCGATTTAAGTATTTGTCTTCCTCCTTCGTTTCCTCAAAAATGTTTAGAAAATCGATATTAAATGGTAGTATCCTTCTTCGAAGCATTTCGAGAAAATTAAATTGAGTAGAGTAGCTGAGAGAATGCTCAGAATAACATTTTCACCCTTTTGTAGTTCTTTTACTTTTCTCGAAAATAGGTATTGTGAATATGTCTGAATCCATTGTATGTGTGAGTGATAGAGAGTTTCGATGGAACTCAACGTCGGAGTGGTACCGCAACGGAGTTCCACGAAAGCTTTTATTTGAGAGTGTGAGTGTGTGAGTGAGAGAGGGGCCAAGGAAGACGAATAGGCTACGCATGACCAACCACTTCTTGGTTGACCAATTAAGCCGATAGAGGTTTTAAAAATTTGAGAAATTAAAAGAAAGACAGAAAAGTTGAAAATAAATTATAAATTTGAATTTGTTAAATTTTGGAAAGAGTTTAGGTTTTATAATTTATTTTTAAAGTGTTTCGGTGGAGAAAATAATTTGGAGAAAGAGGAATTATAATTTGAAGTCGCCAGAACGGGGCGAATAGAAGTGAGGAAAGAAGGAGAAAGGAAAAAGAATAAGTTGGATAAGAAAAGATAAGTAGAGTGTTTATTTAGTGGATAATTCGTTGCATAAGTTGTGAAAATATAATATTCGGTTGGCCCTTGATTTCTTTTCGTTTTATCCCAGTAATTTTGTGGGACTCGTGACCCATTATTAGCGTAGGTTTCTTTATCCGGTTTATTTCGGGACCGAGTGATAGCGGTCCATTCTTACGGTCTTTGCTTTGTAATTTTTCTTTGTTTCATTTTCTTTCTTTTGATTGTTCTTCGATCAATAATTCATTTTTATATTTATCTTTTTGTCGAAAAAATTCTAGGTTTTAATCCAGGCGCAAGCCAAGGTTTCCTAGATATTTTAAAATAAATTCTTTGAACTTCCCATTGGGAATAAAAATATTTGCGTTTCCTTCATATTTTTGAAGACGAATTTCAGATTCCCGGTTAAGGCAAACGACCCTCAACAGTTTGCTGGCGCGCACCCTGTAGCGTAAGTACGCCCCTGTAGTTACCTACTTATATTTAATTCGATTCCTTTTTTTTTATCATTAACAATTATTATCAAGATAAATCGATTTGAATTGCTCGCCGCTCCTCTGTACATATATTCTTATATACATATATTCACAGGTATAACTGTGAATGCTATTTTTCATTCACTGTGAATATAAACTGTGAATGTAAACTGTGAATTTCATTTCGTAGTGCTGACTTTCTGTGGGTGCCTACTGAAAAGTAAAAAAAACATTCTAAATCCCATAAAAATACAAACGCTGGCGCCGGTTACTTGTAATAGAGGGTTTTCAAAGACAATGATTTCACGACTTTTTCGTGTTTCAATTCATTTAATTTCGGAAAATAATAAAATGCTTGAAAAACACACATTGCAACCATGAAAAATATAAACCCACCATGAATGTATCATACAAAGTATTGATACAACAAAATAAGCGCCTCATGCACTGCAACTACCGAACGCATTTTTCTATTTTCCAATCAAACACGTCTATATACATTCTTTTTGCGTGCTTACAACCCTTTTTCTACCTTACCTACTTATCGTCTCAGCAACCGAAACCGAATTGCATTCCACTTCAAATTCAAACAATTGCGTTATGCGATTATGTCTGTATCTCGTGCTTTCACAAACATACAAACACAAGCAATTCATCAACTCACAAGGTTGCAAATGTAACTCTTTATTTTAATTCGAAAATTTGGTTGGATAGCATTAGCAATAGCAATGGCAATAGCAACTCAGGTTAGGTATAGTATCTTGAATAGTAGTGAATAGTGAATATTCATTTCACATTCACAGTTTAACAATTCGCAGTTGTGTGGTGTATGATGTTGCGTTGTTTCTAGTGATAAGAGATTTTTTCATTCATAGTTTAGCCATTCACAGTTTATTCGCAAGTTGTTAACAGGTTGTGAATGTGAATTTTCATTAGCTGTGAATAAGTAGCAGTTCGTGATTTTTGGCTCATCTCTAAATTCGACGAACCCATCCCCAGCTGACTAGCCGGTTGGCTGCATCGTTGTTGCAGTGTTGTTGCAATATTTGGTCTCTCTCTTATCTCTCATCTTTGGTTGATCGTTTGACAGTTCGAGTTCGTCAATTCGATCTTTTCTTTTGCGCGTGCCGGTTGCACAATTTTAATAATCTAATTAATTCGTTTGTGTTTTATTTATTAATAATTGGGTTCGTATAATCCTTAGTAGCGGTATATTAGCTCCGTCATCATAATCGTCTTTTAAATTCGCGAAATAATATTGCAACAAATTGGCGCTCATACGTGTTTTTGGTTTCTTCTTGTTCTGCAATTGAGTGCAAAATCCCTGGCTACCTACATAACCTGGTTGGAAGTGTTTGTTTTGTGTTTTTATTTGTCGGTGAAAATAATTGTTCCTTTTTCATAAATTATACTGTTCTTTTACTAAAGTCTTTTATCCCTAGTTATTTATCGAAGTTTATTTGGTCAACAAGTGCCAGCAGCGTTCCTGAAAATTATTATTGGGAAGTGAAGGTGTGCGGGGAGTACAAAAAGTACAAAAAGTACAAAGGAGTAAGGTGTTTTTATTGATTTTATATTGATTTTTTTTTTTAATTATTATTTAAATTTATTTCGGTTAGTGTTTTCATATACTTACATAGTGTCTTTTTATTCTCCAATTTAGTAAAATTCGTATAAAGTTGCATAGTTTTTTAACTTGAAATTGATAGTGCCGTCTCTTTCTTTTTCGTGGGTATTTTTTTTTTCGTGGAATTTAATTTAGATTCAAGTTGTAAACAACAGGAAATCAGTGTTCGCACTTTGACAAAGGGCAGTTTTTCTGAGAATCCATTTCATAGTTTTTTAATAGTTTTTTAATTAATTTGATACATTTTTTTTTCTTCCCTCGAGTTAAGTGAATAATTAATATCGAACAACTAGATTTTGGACATCGAGTCAAAAGTTTTCTTACAAGATTTAGAAGGTGTTTTGAGTGTTTTTTTTCTCAAATTGAAATTTTGTACAGACAGAAGTGAAGTCTGTTTAGTTGAATTTGAGGAGATTAATTTTTTTTCTTAAAGTGAAAATTTTGGAATTTGGATAGGGTTGCCAACGTGCAATATTTTTTTTTTTAATTGAAGTTAGTTCTAATTTCTCTGCATTTTTTTTTTCGTTTTCATTTTTTTTTTTTCGTTCTTAAATATTTTTAAGACCTTGCTCTTACAATTTATAAAGTTTTTCAGTGCGATTGAAAGCACTTTTCCTAGTTAGTTTAAAATATTATCTTCTTTTTTTAAATTATTAGTCTATTTTTTTAAGTTTACAGTGGAGGCAAACAGATTGTCACAAGACGAAATCGCATATGAGATGGAGTGGGGAGGTTTACCGGTAGGGACAGTGGAGGAAATGCGAAAATCGCTTAGGGTTGCCACCAAGTTAGAACGTAGGAATTCCTTTGTAGCTCCCGCTTACCCGTTCAATTTTGAACAGGATCAAATGTCGGTTGAGAAAAAGTTGGGAGAGTTAGGGAAGCTTTTAGAAAATCCTCCAAAGTCGGAAACTTCAAAGGAGTATTTGAAGATTCTGACGAAGGTAGAGTGGGGATTACGTAGGCTAGATAGATCTATACCAGAGAATGAGGTTCATGAAAAGAGCAAGCAGGCTCTGAAGAACAAATTAGTTATGGCAATGGCCGCATTAGAGGATGATGATGATGATGACGAGGACAATGAAAATGATGGAAAACAGAAAAATGAACACAAAAATAATTCGGCGGTTGAAAATCAGCGTACATCGATGGGCTTAGTAGTGGCAGATAGTAGAACTGGTGGCATTAGGGATAGTGGTAGGTTAGAAAACCCAATTGTAGAGCAGGTAGTGGTAAGTTCGCAAAAATTCGAACAAGTTTATAAATGGGATGTGAAGTTCATTGGTTAGCGCTGTGGTGCCTGCGTGAACGCATTCGTAGAAAGGGTTGAGGAAATGCGCCAATCCCGTGGTGTGACGGAAGCGCAACTTTTTAGGTCTGCGGTAGAACTGTTTGTAGGAAAAGCGTTGATATGGTTTAGGGCAGTTAGGCTTTCTATTAATTCGTGGCCAGAACTCGTCAGGGAATTGAAACTGGAGTTCTTGCCACCGAATTATGATGATTCTTTATTAGAAGAGATTAGGCATCGAACACAAGGACGAGACGAGTCTATCGGCGTCTATGTGGCTACGATGCAGAATTTGTTCGGCAGGCTTTCCGAACAAATATCAGAACGGAGGAAGCTGTCAATGATCCAACGGAATTTGACACCTTTCTACCAGACGCAACTTGGTTTGGCTAGACCAAATTGCATTTCTGATTTAGTAGAGCTAGGTCGAGATTTGGAGGTGGTGAGAGCAAACGTCGAGTCATACGTTCCCCCTCCAAATAGTAGAAGTAGAACTTTGCTAGAACCGGATCTAGCGTATGTAGGTGTAGATTTTTCAACAGTTTCGGTTGTTACGGAGAACAATCAAATTGTTCGACAGGGACAGACTCCAACAGTTTCGGTTGTTACTGACTACAACCAAATTGTTAGACAGGGACAAACTTCGAACCCATTTTCAACTAATAGTGCAGGGCCAGTTGTAAGGTGTTATAATTGCAATGGAGAAGGCCATTTTGCAAATAGGCGTTCCGCTGCTAGGCGTTGTTATGGTTGTGGAAGGGTTGGAATTAATAGAAATAACTGCCAACAATGCTAGGGAAACGGGACACGAACTTTCGGGTCAGTATGACGAGAGTTCCGTTAAAACCTGATAGGTTGCCTACTGGTAACCAGTCGGCATACATTAATTTGGATTTCACGCTTGAGCAAAATGGTAGGGATCCACGACCGTATCTTGGCGTTGAAATTTATGGTGTTAATATGTTAGGACTTTTAGATTCAGGTACTTCACGCACAATAATAGGTAGGGACGAATGGAAAATTTTAAAGGATTTAGGAATAAATTTAGGGAAAACAAACTTAGGTAGAGTTATTTTAGCGGATGGTGCAGGTATTGGAGTGGAAGGAGTAGCTTCACTTCCAATTAGGGTTAAGGAAAAAATTGTTTTAATAGAATGTCTCGTTATTCCACTCCTTCCCCACAAACTGATTTTAGGAGCAGACTTTTGGGCTCTATCGGGTGTGATCCCGGATTTGAAATCAGGGGAATGAACATTTTCGAACAGAAGTTCGTTGGCTTCGATGTCCGTGGCGGATCATTTAACGGAATTGACCGAGACACAGAAGAAGGAATTATATATGTGTTTGGAAAAAGTTTTTAGAGAGATGCCAGAAGGCTTAGGGTGCACACAGATGGTGTAGCACAAAATTAGGACAGAAGCTGAACCAATAAAGCAACAGTATTATCCGGTGTCTCCTGTGGTTCAGTCTTTCATAGATAAAGAGTTAGAAGAGATGCTTAAAGAGGGGGTAATAGAAAAATCTGACAGTCCCTGGGCTTCTCCCATGGCACGTATAGGACCCAGGAAAGATAGAGAGTATGTTAGGAATTCCATCGCCAAAGAATGCAGGTGAGGAGTTTTATCGGAACGGTATCCTGGAATAGTAGATTTATCCCAAACTTTGCGAGTTTGGTGAAGCCGTTATCCGACCTTTTAAAAACGAATTCGATTGGAGTAGGGAATGTGAGGAAAGCTTAAGAAAAGCTAAAGAAATTCTCGTTGCTGCACCCATCCTGACGTGTCCGGATTTTTCGAAGCCATTTGTCGTTCAGATAGATGCTTCTGATTTCGGGATCGGGGCTGTCTTGGCACAGGACTTTGAGGAGGGAGAGAAGGTGGTTTGTTATTTGAGCAGATGACTTAATAGGAATGAGAGCAACTATTCGACCACAGAAAAAGAGTGCTTAGCTGTTCTGTGGGCAATAGAAAAGTTGCGGCCATATCTGGAGGGGGTGAGATTTAAGCTTATTACCGATCACCACTCTTTGATACGGTTGAGCAAGTTGAAGGACCCAGCGAGTAGGCTGGCTCGATGGGCTGTACGCATGCAGCAGTTCGAGTTCGACATTGTTCACCGCAAAGGTAAGGATCATGTGGTGCCAGATATGCTCTCTAGAAGCGTACCGGTTTTATCCGGGATTTCAGAACCCACAAATGATCCATGGATAGAGAAAATGATAGGTGATGTAGAAAAGAAGCCATTGTCGTTTCCAGCTTGGCGAGTAGAACAAGAAAAATTGTTTAAATTTGTGAAAGCCAACCATATAGTTGTGCATAATACTAATCGTGAGTGAAAAATAGTAGCACCCAAGAACGATAAGGAGAATTGTTGGCCCCATATGTGAGGAAGGACGATTCCGGAGACGGTACAATCATGAATTGTACGCAATCTACCTTGAAGCAGATATCGTGACAAAAATTAAGCTCGGTAGACTCCGGTGGGCAGGGCACCTAGCTCGCATGAGCGAAGAGGAACCTGCTCGGAAAGTTCTTTGTGGTACATTCTATGGTAGACGACAGCGTGGTAGACCATGCTTGCGCTGGAGAGATGGCGTAGACCAGGACGCCCGGAGCCTTGGGGTGCGCAACTGGATGGCGGCGGCTCGAGACCGGGATGGGTGGAGAGACTTGTTGAAGGAGGCCAGGACCGGACCCCGGTTGTCGAGCCGACGATGATGATGATGAAGAACGATAGGAAAAAGATTTTAGAAGAAAATCATGACCATCCGTAAGAAGGGCATATAGAGGTAAAGAAAACTTTTGCTAGGATAGGAGAAAGATATTACTGGCCAAAAATGAGGTCAGATATCACTAGGTATGTTAAAAATTGTAAGGTCTGTCAAAGCGTGAAACCTATTAATGAAAAACCGGCTGGGTTGATGACGGAGAAGAAAGGCGTTACCAATCCGTGGGAGATGATTTGCGTGGACTTGGTTGGTCCACTTCCAAAATCGAGTAGGGGTTTTATCTATATTTTAACTATCGTGGATTATTTCACGAAGTTCCCTCTATTGTTTCCTTTGAGGTCTGCAACGGCAAAATCGGTTTGTAAGGAGTTAGAAGACAATGTACTTTAGTTATTCGTGGTCCCTAAATTCGTTATTTGTGATAACGGTCCGCAGCTCAAAAGTAGGGAATTAAAATCTTTATGTGATAGTTACGGTTCGACGATCAAGTTTACAGCGCATCACCACCCGCAGACCAAACCAGCAGAGCGGATAAATCAGATTATTAAGACGACACTTAGGGCTTATGTTTCAGAAAATCATAGGGCATGGGATTCGCAGTTGGCGAAAGTTGACGCACGGCCCAGCATGAGGTGTTAGGTATGTTGCCGTATTACGCAAATTTTGGTCGAGGTATGGTGACTTTTGGAGATGATTCCCTAACCACCATTCCGAATAGTAGGGGCGATAACACGGACGATACTAGGGAACAGTTTAGGAAGCTTAGGGAAGAGATAGGGAGAAAGTTAGAGTCGGCAACCAAGAAGGCAGCGAAAACATATAACCTTCGTTGGAGAGATGTTCAATTCCTCCCGAACGAATTGATTTGGCGACGCAACTTTACCCTATCTGAAGCAGCGAACTACTATACGGCGAAATTAGCGCCTAAGTTTGTAGGCCCGTTTTTAATTAAGAAACGAGTATCGCCATGGACTTACGTTCTCGTAGACGAGAAAGGTATAAATCGAGGTACCTGGCATATTAAGGACTTAAAGCCTTACTGCGACGACCCCGAAAATTATTCGCGTAGCGGATGAGCTGCGCTAAGAGGTACTGAGAGTTTTCAAGCTCTGTGATGTGCTTAACTCTCACCTGGAGTGATCGAGTTTTTTTTTAGTTGTGTTGTATTGTAGTGTATGTATTCCATTTTCGTGTTGTTAAACCTTAATTCTATTCCTTCTTACTTCGCTTTCATTTCTGAAAGCCAGTTTTCACTCCTCGGTATTTAAGGGTGGAATTTGTTACGGTAAGATTTACCGCAACAAAAACCATTCTTTATTTGGTTCTTAAAACCTTCTTCTGACCATGTTGTTTGGCCATGGTCTAACCCTTGATATATGTTTTCCCCCTTATCCCAACCATTCCTACTTTTCGACCCCACTTTTGAATCCGTTGTCCTCTGGGAGTTTAAGGGTGACTCGGAGAGGATGAAAAAGTAGGTAACACTTCATCCGATCGTGTTGAGCCAGCGGATGGGCTGGAGACTCGCACGCCATCTACATATATATATAGAGCGAGGAAGCTCATAATACAATAAACAACATTCAGCAACGACAACAGAACGAAACATACACGTACACTCAAAGTGGATTTTAAAAACACAACAGCAATTTAATTAAACCAACATAAAGTTAACTTTCTTTTTTATATGGCCTTAAGCCCATCCTAAAATCTAAATTTAATCTAAATCTAACATCGGCCGTAGAAAAGAATGGAACGCTAAACGCTATTCCCCACTTCCCCAAATCTGCACAAGGGTCCACTGAATAGTAGATTGCGCGATAGATAGTTCGATTTAAGTATTTGTCTTCCTCCTTCGTTTCCTCAAAAATGTTTAGAAAATCGATATTAAATGGTAGTATCCTTCTTCGAAGCATTTCGAGAAAATTAAATTGAGTAGAGTAGCTGAGAGAATGCTCAGAATAATATTTTCACCCTTTTGTAGTTCTTTTACTTTTCTCGAAAATAGGTATTGTGAATATGTCTGAATCCATTGTATGTGTGAGTGATAGAGAGTTTCGATGGAACTCAACGTCGGAGTGGTACCGCAACCGAGTTCCACGAAAGCTTTTATTTGAGAGTGTGAGTGTGTGAGTGAGAGAGGGGCCAAGGAAGACGAATAGGCTACGCATGACCAACCACTTCTTGGTTGACCAATTAAGCCGATAGAGGTTTTAAAAATTTGAGAAATTAAAAGAAAGACAGAAAAGTTGAAAATAAATTATAAATTTGAATTTGTTAAATTTTGGAAAGAGTTTAGGTTTTATAATTTATTTTTAAAGTGTTTCGGTGGAGAAAATAATTTGGAGAAAGAGGAATTATAATTTGAAGTCGCCAGAACGGGGCGAATAGAAGTGAGGAAAGAAGGAGAAAGGAAAAAGAATAAGTTGGATAAGAAAAGATAAGTAGAGTGTTTATTTAGTGGATAATTCGTTGCATAAGTTGTGAAAATATAATATTCGGTTGGCCCTTGATTTCTTTTCGTTTTATCCCAGTAATTTTGTGGGACTCGTGACCCATTATTAGCGTAGGTTTCTTTATCCGGTTTATTTCGGGACCGAGTGAAAGCGGTCCATTCTTACGGTCTTTGCTTTGTAATTTTTCTTTGTTTCATTTTCTTTCTTTTGATTGTTCTTCGATCAATAATTCATTTTTATATTTATCTTTTTGTCGAAAAAATTCTAGGTTTTAATCCAGGCGCAAGCCAAGGTTTCCCAGATATTTTAAAATAAATTCTTTGAACTTCCCATTGGGAATAAAAATATTTGCGTTTCCTTCATATTTTTGAAGACGAATTTCAGATTCCCGGTTAAGACAAACGACCCTCAACAGTTTGCTGGCGCGCACCCTGTAGCGTAAGTACGCCCCTGTAGTTACCTACTTATATTTAATTCGATTCCTTTTTTTTTATCATTAACAATTATTATCAAGATAAATCGATTTGAATTGCTCGCCGCTCCTCTGTACATATATTCTTATATACATATATTCACAGGTATAACTGTGAATGCTATTTTTCATTCACTGTGAATATAAACTGTGAATGTAAACTGTGAATTTCATTTCGTAGTGCTGACTTTCTGTGGGTGCCTACTGAAAAGTAAAAAAAACATTCTAAATCCCATAAAAATACAAACGCTGGCGCCGGTTACTTGTAATAGAGGGTTTTCAAAGACAATGATTTCACGACTTTTTCGTGTTTCAATTCATTTAATTTCGGAAAATAATAAAATGCTTGAAAAACACACATTGCAACCATGAAAAATATAAACCCACCATGAATGTATCATACAAAGTATTGATACAACAAAATAAGCGCCTCATGCACTGCAACTACCGAACGCATTTTTCTATTTTCCAATCAAACACGTCTATATACATTCTTTTTGCGTGCTTACAACCCTTTTTCTACCTTACCTACTTATCGTCTCAGCAACCGAAACCGAATTGCATTCCACTTCAAATTCAAACAATTGCGTTATGCGATTATGTCTGTATCTCGTGCTTTCACAAACATACAAACACAAGCAATTCATCAACTCACAAGGTTGCAAATGTAACTCTTTATTTTAATTCGAAAATTTGGTTGGATAGCATTAGCAATAGCAATGGCAATAGCAACTCAGGTTAGGTATAGTATCTTGAATAGTAGTGAATAGTGAATATTCATTTCACATTCACAGTTTAACAATTCGCAGTTGTGTGGTGTATGATGTTGCGTTGTTTCTAGTGATAAGAGATTTTTTCATTCATAGTTTAGCCATTCACAGTTTATTCGCAAGTTGTTAACAGGTTGTGAATGTGAATTTTCATTAGCTGTGAATAAGTAGCAGTTCGTGATTTTTGGCTCATCTCTAAATTCGACGAACCCATCCCCAGCTGACTAGCCGGTTGGCTGCATCGTTGTTGCAGTGTTGTTGCAATATTTGGTCTCTCTCTTATCTCTCATCTTTGGTTGATCGTTTGACAGTTCGAGTTCGTCAATTCGATCTTTTCTTTTGCGCGTGCCGGTTGCACAATTTTAATAATCTAATTAATTCGTTTGTGTTTTATTTATTAATAATTGGGTTCGTATAATCCTTAGTAGCGGTATATTAGCTCCGTCATCATAATCGTCTTTTAAATTCGCGAAATAATATTGCAACAAATTGGCGCTCATACGTGTTTTTGGTTTCTTCTTGTTCTGCAGTTGAGTGCAAAATCCCTGGCTACCTACATAACCTGGTTGGAAGTGTTTGTTTTGTGTTTTTATTTGTCGGTGAAAATAATTGTTCCTTTTTCATAAATTATACTGTTCTTTTACTAAAGTCTTTTATCCCTAGTTATTTATCGAAGTTTATTTGGTCAACAAGTGCCAGCAGCGTTCCTGAAAATTATTATTGGGAAGTGAAGGTGTGCGGGGAGTACAAAAAGTACAAAAAGTACAAAGGAGTAAGGTGTTTTTATTGATTTTATATTGATTTTTTTTTTAATTATTATTTAAATTTATTTCGGTTAGTGTTTTCATATACTTACATAGTGTCTTTTTATTCTCCAATTTAGTAAAATTCGTATAAAGTTGCATAGTTTTTTAACTTGAAATTGATAGTGCCGTCTCTTTCTTTTTCGTGGGTATTTTTTTTTTTTCGTGGAATTTAATTTAGATTCAAGTTGTAAACAACAGGAAATCAGTGTTCGCACTTTGACAAAGGGCAGTTTTTCTGAGAATCCATTTCATAGTTTTTTAATAGTTTTTTTAATTAATTTGATACATTTTTTTTTCTTCCCTCGAGTTAAGTGAATAATTAATATCGAACAACTAGATTTTGGACATCGAGTCAAAAGTTTTCTTACAAGATTTAGAAGGTGTTTTGAGTGTTTTTTTTCTCAAATTGAAATTTTGTACAGACAGAAGTGAAGTCTGTTTAGTTGAATTTGAGGAGATTAATTTTTTTTCTTAAAGTGAAAATTTTGGAATTTGGATAGGGTTGCCAACGTGCAATATTTTTTTTTTAATTGAAGTTAGTTCTAATTTCTCTGCATTTTTTTTTTTCGTTTTCATTTTTTTTTTTTCGTTCTTAAATATTTTTAAGACCTTGCTCTTACAATTTATAAAGTTTTTCAGTGCGATTGAAAGCACTTTTCCTAGTTAGTTTAAAATATTATCTTCTTTTTTTAAATTATTAGTCTATTTTTTTAAGTTTACAGTGGAGGTAAACAGATTGTCACAAGACGAAATCGCATATGAGATGGAGTGGGGAGGTTTACCGGTAGGGACAGTGGAGGAAATGCGAAAATCGCTTAGGGTTGCCACCAAGTTAGAACGTAGGAATTCTTTTGTAGCTCCCGCTTACCCGTTCAATTTTGAACAGGATCAAATGTCGGTTGAGAAAAAGTTGGGAGAGTTAGGGAAGCTTTTAGAAAATCCTCCAAAGTCGGAAACTTCAAAGGAGTATTTGAAGATTCTGACGAAGGTAGAGTGGGGATTACGTAGGCTAGATAGATCTATACCAGAGAATGAGGTTCATGAAAAGAGCAAGCAGGCTCTGAAGAACAAATTAGTTATGGCAATGGCCGCATTAGAGGATGATGATGATGATGACGAGGACAATGAAAATGATGGAAAACAGAAAAATGAACACAAAAATAATTCGGCGGTTGAAAATCAGCGTACATCGATGGGCTTAGTAGTGGCAGATAGTAGAACTGGTGGCATTAGGGATAGTGGTAGGTTAGAAAACCCAATTGTAGAGCAGGTAGTGGTAAGTTCGCAAAAATTCGAACAAGTTTATAAATGGGATGTGAAGTTCATTGGTTAGCGCTGTGGTGCCTGCGTGAACGCATTCGTAGAAAGGGTTGAGGAAATGCGCCAATCCCGTGGTGTGACGGAAGCGCAACTTTTTAGGTCTGCGGTAGAACTGTTTGTAGGAAAAGCGTTGATATGGTTTAGGGCAGTTAGGCTTTCTATTAATTCGTGGCCAGAACTCGTCAGGGAATTGAAACTGGAGTTCTTGCCACCGAATTATGATGATTCTTTATTAGAAGAGATTAGGCATCGAACACAAGGACGAGACGAGTCTATCGGCGTCTATGTGGCTACGATGCAGAATTTGTTCGGCAGGCTTTCCGAACAAATATCAGAACGGAGGAAGCTGTCAATGATCCAACGGAATTTGACACCTTTCTACCAGACGCAACTTGGTTTGGCTAGACCAAATTGCATTTCTGATTTAGTAGAGCTAGGTCGAGATTTGGAGGTGGTGAGAGCAAACGTCGAGTCATACGTTCCCCCTCCAAATAGTAGAAGTAGAACTTTGCTAGAACCGGATCTAGCGTATGTAGGTGTAGATTTTTCAACAGTTTCGGTTGTTACGGAGAACAATCAAATTGTTCGACAGGGACAGACTCCAACAGTTTCGGTTGTTACTGACTACAACCAAATTGTTAGACAGGGACAAACTTCGAACCCATTTTCAACTAATAGTGCAGGGCCAGTTGTAAGGTGTTATAATTGCAATGGAGAAGGCCATTTTGCAAATAGGCGTTCCGCTGCTAGGCGTTGTTATGGTTGTGGAAGGGTTGGAATTAATAGAAATAACTGCCAACAATGCTAGGGAAACGGGACACGAACTTTCGGGTCAGTATGACGAGAGTTCCGTTAAAACCTGATAGGTTGCCTACTGGTAACCAGTCGGCATACATTAATTTGGATTTCACGCTTGAGCAAAATGGTAGGGATCCACGACCGTATCTTGGCGTTGAAATTTATGGTGTTAATATGTTAGGACTTTTAGATTCAGGTACTTCACGCACAATAATAGGTAGGGACGAATGGAAAATTTTAAAGGATTTAGGAATAAATTTAGGGAAAACAAACTTAGGTAGAGTTATTTTAGCGGATGGTGCAGGTATTGGAGTGGAAGGAGTAGCTTCACTTCCAATTAGGGTTAAGGAAAAAATTGTTTTAATAGAATGTCTCGTTATTCCACTCCTTCCCCACAAACTGATTTTAGGAGCAGACTTTTGGGCTCTATCGGGTGTGATCCCGGATTTGAAATCAGGGGAATGAACATTTTCGAACAGAAGTTCGTTGGCTTCGATGTCCGTGGCGGATCATTTAACGGAATTGACCGAGACACAGAAGAAGGAATTATATATGTGTTTGGAAAAAGTTTTTAGAGAGATGCCAGAAGGCTTAGGGTGCACACAGATGGTGTAGCACAAAATTAGGACAGAAGCTGAACCAATAAAGCAACAGTATTATCCGGTGTCTCCTGTGGTTCAGTCTTTCATAGATAAAGAGTTAGAAGAGATGCTTAAAGAGGGGGTAATAGAAAAATCTGACAGTCCCTGGGCTTCTCCCATGGCACGTATAGGACCCAGGAAAGATAGAGAGTATGTTAGGAATTCCATCGCCAAAGAATGCAGGTGAGGAGTTTTATCGGAACGGTATCCTGGAATAGTAGATTTATCCCAAACTTTGCGAGTTTGGTGAAGCCGTTATCCGACCTTTTAAAAACGAATTCGATTGGAGTAGGGAATGTGAGGAAAGCTTAAGAAAAGCTAAAGAAATTCTCGTTGCTGCACCCATCCTGACGTGTCCGGATTTTTCGAAGCCATTTGTCGTTCAGATAGATGCTTCTGATTTCGGGATCGGGGCTGTCTTGGCACAGGACTTTGAGGAGGGAGAGAAGGTGGTTTGTTATTTGAGCAGATGACTTAATAGGAATGAGAGCAACTATTCGACCACAGAAAAAGAGTGCTTAGCTGTTCTGTGGGCAATAGAAAAGTTGCGGCCATATCTGGAGGGGGTGAGATTTAAGCTTATTACCGATCACCACTCTTTGATACGGTTGAGCAAGTTGAAGGACCCAGCGAGTAGGCTGGCTCGATGGGCTGTACGCATGCAGCAGTTCGAGTTCGACATTGTTCACCGCAAAGGTAAGGATCATGTGGTGCCAGATATGCTCTCTAGAAGCGTACCGGTTTTATCCGGGATTTCAGAACCCACAAATGATCCATGGATAGAGAAAATGATAGGTGATGTAGAAAAGAAGCCATTGTCGTTTCCAGCTTGGCGAGTAGAACAAGAAAAATTGTTTAAATTTGTGAAAGCCAACCATATAGTTGTGCATAATACTAATCGTGAGTGAAAAATAGTAGCACCCAAGAACGATAAGGAGAATTGTTGGCCCCATATGTGAGGAAGGACGATTCCGGAGACGGTACAATCATGAATTGTACGCAATCTACCTTGAAGCAGATATCGTGACAAAAATTAAGCTCGGTAGACTCCGGTGGGCAGGGCACCTAGCTCGCATGAGCGAAGAGGAACCTGCTCGGAAAGTTCTTTGTGGTACATTCTATGGTAGACGACAGCGTGGTAGACCATGCTTGCGCTGGAGAGATGGCGTAGACCAGGACGCCCGGAGCCTTGGGGTGCGCAACTGGATGGCGGCGGCTCGAGACCGGGATGGGTGGAGAGACTTGTTGAAGGAGGCCAGGACCGGACCCCGGTTGTCGAGCCGACGATGATGATGATGAAGAACGATAGGAAAAAGATTTTAGAAGAAAATCATGACCATCCGTAAGAAGGGCATATAGAGGTAAAGAAAACTTTTGCTAGGATAGGAGAAAGATATTACTGGCCAAAAATGAGGTCAGATATCACTAGGTATGTTAAAAATTGTAAGGTCTGTCAAAGCGTGAAACCTATTAATGAAAAACCGGCTGGGTTGATGACGGAGAAGAAAGGCGTTACCAATCCGTGGGAGATGATTTGCGTGGACTTGGTTGGTCCACTTCCAAAATCGAGTAGGGGTTTTATCTATATTTTAACTATCGTGGATTATTTCACGAAGTTCCCTCTATTGTTTCCTTTGAGGTCTGCAACGGCAAAATCGGTTTGTAAGGAGTTAGAAGACAATGTACTTTAGTTATTCGTGGTCCCTAAATTCGTTATTTGTGATAACGGTCCGCAGCTCAAAAGTAGGGAATTAAAATCTTTATGTGATAGTTACGGTTCGACGATCAAGTTTACAGCGCATCACCACCCGCAGACCAAACCAGCAGAGCGGATAAATCAGATTATTAAGACGACACTTAGGGCTTATGTTTCAGAAAATCATAGGGCATGGGATTCGCAGTTGGCGAAAGTTGACGCACGGCCCAGCATGAGGTGTTAGGTATGTTGCCGTATTACGCAAATTTTGGTCGAGGTATGGTTACTTTTGGAGATGATTCCCTAACCACCATTCCGAATAGTAGGGGCGATAACACGGACGATACTAGGGAACAGTTTAGGAAGCTTAGGGAAGAGATAGGGAGAAAGTTAGAGTCGGCAACCAAGAAGGCAGCGAAAACATATAACCTTCGTTGGAGAGATGTTCAATTCCTCCCGAACGAATTGATTTGGCGACGCAACTTTACCCTATCTGAAGCAGCGAACTACTATACGGCGAAATTAGCGCCTAAGTTTGTAGGCCCGTTTTTAATTAAGAAACGAGTATCGCCATGGACTTACGTTCTCGTAGACGAGAAAGGTATAAATGGAGGTACCTGGAATGTTAAGGATTTAAAGCCTTACTGCGACGACCCCGAAAATTATTCGCGTAGCGGATGAGCTGCGCTAAGAGGTACTGAGAGTTTTCAAGCTCTGTGATGTGCTTAACTCTCACCTGGAGTGATCGAGTTTTTTTTTAGTTGTGTTGTATTGTGGTGTATGTATTCCATTTTCGTGTTGTTAAACCTTAATTCTATTCCTTCTTACTTCGCTTTCATTTCTGAAAGCCAGTTTTCACTCCTCGGTATTTAAGGGTGGAATTTGGTACGGTAAGATTTACCGCAACAAAAACCATTCTTTATTTGGTTCTTAAAACCTTCTTCTGACCATGTTGTTTGGTCATGGTCTAACCCTTGATATATGTTTTCCCCCTTATCCCAACCATTCCTACTTTTCGACCTCACTTTTGAATCCGTTGTCCTCTGGGAGTTTAAGGGTGACTCGGAGAGGATGACAAAGTAGGTAACACTTCATCCGATCGTGTTGAGCCAGCGGATGGGCTGGAGACTCGCACGCCATCTACATATATATAGAGCGAGGAAGCTCATAATACAATAAACAACATTCAGCAACGACAACAGAACGAAACATACACGTACACTCAAAGTGGATTTTAAAAACACAACAGCAATTTAATTAAACCAACATAAAGTTAACTTTCTTTTTTATATGGCCTTAAGCCCATCCTAAAATCTAAATTTAATCTAAATCTAACATCGGCCGTAGAAAAGAATGGAACGCTAAACGCTATTCCCCACTTCCCCAAATCTGCACAAGGGTCCACTGAATAGTAGATTGCGCGATAGATAGTTCGATTTAAGTATTTGTCTTCCTCCTTCGTTTCCTCAAAAATGTTTAGAAAATCGATATTAAATGGTAGTATCCTTCTTCGAAGCATTTCGAGAAAATTAAATTGAGTAGAGTAGCTGAGAGAATGCTCAGAATAATATTTTCACCCTTTTGTAGTTCTTTTACTTTTCTCGAAAATAGGTATTGTGAATATGTCTGAATCCATTGTATGTGTGAGTGATAGAGAGTTTCGATGGAACTCAACGTCGGAGTGGTACCGCAACCGAGTTCCACGAAAGCTTTTATTTGAGAGTGTGAGTGTGTGAGTGAGAGAGGGGCCAAGGAAGACGAATAGGCTACGCATGACCAACCACTTCTTGGTTGACCAATTAAGCCGATAGAGGTTTTAAAAATTTGAGAAATTAAAAGAAAGACAGAAAAGTTGAAAATAAATTATAAATTTGAATTTGTTAAATTTTGGAAAGAGTTTAGGTTTTATAATTTATTTTTAAAGTGTTTCGGTGGAGAAAATAATTTGGAGAAAGAGGAATTATAATTTGAAGTCGCCAGAACGGGGCGAATAGAAGTGAGGAAAGAAGGAGAAAGGAAAAAGAATAAGTTGGATAAGAAAAGATAAGTAGAGTGTTTATTTAGTGGATAATTCGTTGCATAAGTTGTGAAAATATAATATTCGGTTGGCCCTTGATTTCTTTTCGTTTTATCCCAGTAATTTTGTGGGACTCGTGACCCATTATTAGCGTAGGTTTCTTTATCCGGTTTATTTCGGGACCGAGTGATAGCGGTCCATTCTTACGGTCTTTGCTTTGTAATTTTTCTTTGTTTCATTTTCTTTCTTTTGATTGTTCTTCGATCAATAATTCATTTTTATATTTATCTTTTTGTCGAAAAAATTCTAGGTTTTAATCCAGGCGCAAGCCAAGGTTTCCCAGATATTTTAAAATAAATTCTTTGAACTTCCCATTGGGAATAAAAATATTTGCGTTTCCTTCATATTTTTGAAGACGAATTTCAGATTCCCGGTTAAGACAAACGACCCTCAACAGTTTGCTGGCGCGCACCCTGTAGCGTAAGTACGCCCCTGTAGTTACCTACTTATATTTAATTCGATTCCTTTTTTTTTATCATTAACAATTATTATCAAGATAAATCGATTTGAATTGCTCGCCGCTCCTCTGTACATATATTCTTATATACATATATTCACAGGTATAACTGTGAATGCTATTTTTCATTCACTGTGAATATAAACTGTGAATGTAAACTGTGAATTTCATTTCGTAGTGCTGACTTTCTGTGGGTGCCTACTGAAAAGTAAAAAAAACATTCTAAATCCCATAAAAATACAAACGCTGGCGCCGGTTACTTGTAATAGAGGGTTTTCAAAGACAATGATTTCACGACTTTTTCGTGTTTCAATTCATTTAATTTCGGAAAATAATAAAATGCTTGAAAAACACACATTGCAACCATGAAAAATATAAACCCACCATGAATGTATCATACAAAGTATTGATACAACAAAATAAGCGCCTCATGCACTGCAACTACCGAACGCATTTTTCTATTTTCCAATCAAACACGTCTATATACATTCTTTTTGCGTGCTTACAACCCTTTTTCTACCTTACCTACTTATCGTCTCAGCAACCGAAACCGAATTGCATTCCACTTCAAATTCAAACAATTGCGTTATGCGATTATGTCTGTATCTCGTGCTTTCACAAACATACAAACACAAGCAATTCATCAACTCACAAGGTTGCAAATGTAACTCTTTATTTTAATTCGAAAATTTGGTTGGATAGCATTAGCAATAGCAATGGCAATAGCAACTCAGGTTAGGTATAGTATCTTGAATAGTAGTGAATAGTGAATATTCATTTCACATTCACAGTTTAACAATTCGCAGTTGTGTGGTGTATGATGTTGCGTTGTTTCTAGTGATAAGAGATTTTTTCATTCATAGTTTAGCCATTCACAGTTTATTCGCAAGTTGTTAACAGGTTGTGAATGTGAATTTTCATTAGCTGTGAATGAGTAGCAGTTCGTGATTTTTGGCTCATCTCTAAATTCGACGAACCCATCCCCAGCTGACTAGCCGGTTGGCTGCATCGTTGTTGCAGTGTTGTTGCAATATTTGGTCTCTCTCTTATCTCTCATCTTTGGTTGATCGTTTGACAGTTCGAGTTCGTCAATTCGATCTTTTCTTTTGCGCGTGCCGGTTGCACAATTTTAATAATCTAATTAATTCGTTTGTGTTTTATTTATTAATAATTGGATTCGTATAATCCTTAGTAGCGGTATATTAGCTCCGTCATCATAATCGTCTTTTAAATTCGCGAAATAATATTGCAACAAATTGGCGCTCATACGTGTTTTTGGTTTCTTCTTGTTCTGCAGTTGAGTGCAAAATCCCTGGCTACCTACATAACCTGGTTGGAAGTGTTTGTTTTGTGTTTTTATTTGTCGGTGAAAATAATTGTTCCTTTTTCATAAATTATACTGTTCTTTTACTAAAGTCTTTTATCCCTAGTTATTTATCGAAGTTTATTTGGTCAACAAGTGCCAGCAGCGTTCCTGAAAATTATTATTGGGAAGTGAAGGTGTGCGGGGAGTACAAAAAGTACAAAAAGTACAAAGGAGTAAGGTGTTTTTATTGATTTTATATTGATTTTTTTTTTTAATTATTATTTAAATTTATTTCGGTTAGTGTTTTCATATACTTACATAGTGTCTTTTTATTCTCCAATTTAGTAAAATTCGTATAAAGTTGCATAGTTTTTTAACTTGAAATTGATAGTGCCGTCTCTTTCTTTTTCGTGGGTATTTTTTTTTTCGTGGAATTTAATTTAGATTCAAGTTGTAAACAACAGGAAATCAGTGTTCGCACTTTGACAAAGGGCAGTTTTTCTGAGAATCCATTTCATAGTTTTTTAATAGTTTTTTAATTAATTTGATACATTTTTTTTTCTTCCCTCGAGTTAAGTGAATAATTAATATCGAACAACTAGATTTTGGACATCGAGTCAAAAGTTTTCTTACAAGATTTAGAAGGTGTTTTGAGTGTTTTTTTTCTCAAATTGAAATTTTGTACAGACAGAAGTGAAGTCTGTTTAGTTGAATTTGAGGAGATTAATTTTTTTTCTTAAAGTGAAAATTTTGGAATTTGGATAGGGTTGCCAACGTGCAATATTTTTTTTTTTAATTGAAGTTAGTTCTAATTTCTCTGCATTTTTTTTTTTCGTTTTCATTTTTTTTTTTCGTTCTTAAATATTTTTAAGACCTTGCTCTTACAATTTATAAAGTTTTTCAGTGCGATTGAAAGCACTTTTCCTAGTTAGTTTAAAATATTATCTTCTTTTTTTAAATTATTAGTCTATTTTTTTAAGTTTACAGTGGAGGTAAACAGATTGTCACAAGACGAAATCGCATATGAGATGGAGTGGGGAGGTTTACCGGTAGGGACAGTGGAGGAAATGCGAAAATCGCTTAGGGTTGCCACCAAGTTAGAACGTAGGAATTCTTTTGTAGCTCCCGCTTACCCGTTCAATTTTGAACAGGATCAAATGTCGGTTGAGAAAAAGTTGGGAGAGTTAGGGAAGCTTTTAGAAAATCCTCCAAAGTCGGAAACTTCAAAGGAGTATTTGAAGATTCTGACGAAGATAGAGTGGGGATTACGTAGGCTAGATAGATCTATACCAGAGAATGAGGTTCATGAAAAGAGCAAGCAGGCTCTGAAGAACAAATTAGTTATGGCAATGGCCGCATTAGAGGATGATGATGATGATGACGAGGACAATGAAAATAATGGAAAACAGAAAAATGAACACAAAAATAATTCGGCGGTTGAAAATCAGCGTACATCGATGGGCTTAGTAGTGGCAGATAGTAGAACTGGTGGCATTAGGGATAGTGGTAGGTTAGAAAACCCAATTGTAGAGCAGGTAGTGGTAAGTTCGCAAAAATTCGAACAAGTTTATAAATGGGATGTGAAGTTCATTGGTTAGCGCTGTGGTGCCTGCGTGAACGCATTCGTAGAAAGGGTTGAGGAAATGCGCCAATCCCGTGGTGTGACGGAAGCGCAACTTTTTAGGTCTGCGGTAGAACTGTTTGTAGGAAAAGCGTTGATATGGTTTAGGGCAGTTAGGCTTTCTATTAATTCGTGGCCAGAACTCGTCAGGGAATTGAAACTGGAGTTCTTGCCACCGAATTATGATGATTCTTTATTAGAAGAGATTAGGCATCGAACACAAGGACGAGACGAGTCTATCGGCGTCTATGTGGCTACGATGCAGAATTTGTTCGGCAGGCTTTCCGAACAAATATCAGAACGGAGGAAGCTGTCAATGATCCAACGGAATTTGACACCTTTCTACCAGACGCAACTTGGTTTGGCTAGACCAAATTGCATTTCTGATTTAGTAGAGCTAGGTCGAGATTTGGAGGTGGTGAGAGCAAACGTCGAGTCATACGTTCCCCCTCCAAATAGTAGAAGTAGAACTTTGCTAGAACCGGATCTAGCGTATGTAGGTGTAGATTTTTCAACAGTTTCGGTTGTTACGGAGAACAATCAAATTGTTCGACAGGGACAGACTCCAACAGTTTCGGTTGTTACTGACTACAACCAAATTGTTAGACAGGGACAAACTTCGAACCCATTTTCAACTAATAGTGCAGGGCCAGTTGTAAGGTGTTATAATTGCAATGGAGAAGGCCATTTTGCAAATAGGCGTTCCGCTGCTAGGCGTTGTTATGGTTGTGGAAGGGTTGGAATTAATAGAAATAACTGCCAACAATGCTAGGGAAACGGGACACGAACTTTCGGGTCAGTATGACGAGAGTTCCGTTAAAACCTGATAGGTTGCCTACTGGTAACCAGTCGGCATACATTAATTTGGATTTCACGCTTGAGCAAAATGGTAGGGATCCACGACCGTATCTTGGCGTTGAAATTTATGGTGTTAATATGTTAGGACTTTTAGATTCAGGTACTTCACGCACAATAATAGGTAGGGACGAATGGAAAATTTTAAAGGATTTAGGAATAAATTTAGGGAAAACAAACTTAGGTAGAGTTATTTTAGCGGATGGTGCAGGTATTGGAGTGGAAGGAGTAGCTTCACTTCCAATTAGGGTTAAGGAAAAAATTGTTTTAATAGAATGTCTCGTTATTCCACTCCTTCCCCACAAACTGATTTTAGGAGCAGACTTTTGGGCTCTATCGGGTGTGATCCCGGATTTGAAATCAGGGGAATGAATATTTTCGAACAGAAGTTCGTTGGCTTCGATGTCCGTGGCGGATCATTTAACGGAATTGACCGAGACACAGAAGAAGGAATTATATATGTGTTTGGAAAAAGTTTTTAGAGAGATGCCAGAAGGCTTAGGGTGCACACAGATGGTGTAGCACAAAATTAGGACAGAAGCTGAACCAATAAAGCAACAGTATTATCCGGTGTCTCCTGTGGTTCAGTCTTTCATAGATAAAGAGTTAGAAGAGATGCTTAAAGAGGGGGTAATAGAAAAATCTGACAGTCCCTGGGCTTCTCCCATGGCACGTATAGGACCCAGGAAAGATAGAGAGTATGTTAGGAATTCCATCGCCAAAGAATGCAGGTGAGGAGTTTTATCGGAACGGTATCCTGGAATAGTAGATTTATCCCAAACTTTGCGAGTTTGGTGAAGCCGTTATCCGACCTTTTGAAAACGAATAGGAAATTCGATTGGAGTAGGGAATGTGAGGAAAGCTTAAGAAAAGCTAAAGAAATTCTCGTTGCTGCACCCATCCTGACGTGTCCGGATTTTTCGAAGCCATATCGGTTTGTAAGGAGTTAGAAGACAATGTCTTTCTGTTATTCGTGCTCCCTAAATTCGTTATTTGTGATAACGGTCCGCAGTTCAAAAGTAGGGAATTAAAATCTTTATGTGATAGTTACGGTTTGACGATCAAGTTTACAGCGCATTACCACCCGCAGGCCAACCCGGCGGAGCGGATAGATCAGATTATTAAGACGACACTTAGGGCTTATGTTTCAAAAAATCATAGTGCATGGGATTCGCAGTTAGCGAAAGTTGACGCACGGCCCAGCATGAGGTGTTAGGTGTGTCGCCGTATTACGCAAATTTTGGTCGAGGTATGGTGACTTTTGGAGATGATTCCTTAACCACCATTCCGAATAGTAGGGGCAATAACACGGACGATACTAGGGAACAGTTTAGGTAGCTTAGGGAAGAGATAGGGAGAAAGTTAGAGTCGGCAACCAAGAAGGCAGCAAAAACATATAACCTTCGTTGGAGAGATGATCAATTTATCCCGAACGAATTGATTTGGCGACGCAACTTTACCCTATCTGAAGCAGCGAACTACTATACGCCGAAATAAGCGCCTAAGAAACGAGTATCGCCATGGACTTACGTTCTCGTAGACGAGAAAAGTACTAATCGAGGTACCTGGAATGTTAAGGATTTAAAGCCTCACTGCGACGACCCCGAAAATTAGTCGCGTAGCGGATGAGCTGCGCTAAGAGGTACTGAGAGTTTTCAAGCTCTGTGATGTGCTTAACTCTCACCTGGAGTGATCGAGTTTTTTTTTAGTTGTGTTGTATTGTTGTGTATGTATTCCATTTTCGTGTTGTTAAACCTTAATTCTATTCCTTCTTACTTCGCTTTCATTTCTGAAAGCCAGTTTTCACTCCTCGGTATTTAAGGGTGGAATTTGTTACGATCATGTTGAGCCAGCGGATGGGCTGGAGACTCGCACGCCATCTACATATATATAGAGCGAGGAAGCTCATAATACAATAAACAACATTCAGCAACGACAACAGAACGAAACATACACGTACACTCAAAGTGGATTTTAAAAACACAACAGCAATTTAATTAAACCAACATAAAGTTAACTTTCTTTTTTATATGGCCTTAAGCTTACGGCTAACATCGGCCGTAGAAAAGAATGGAACGCTAAACGCTATTCCCCACTTCCCCAAATCTGCACAAGGGTCCACTGAATAGTAGATTGCGCGATAGATAGTTCGATTTAAGTATTTGTCTTCCTCCTTCGTTTCCTCAAAAATGTTTAGAAAATCGATATTAAATGGTAGTATCCTTCTTCGAAGCATTTTCAGAAAATTAAATTGAGTAGAGTAGCTGAGAGAATGCTCAGAATAATATTTTCACCCTTTTGTAGTTCTTTTACTTTTCTCGAAAATAGGTATTGTGAATATGTCTGAATACGGGGGGAATCCATTGTATGTGTGATTGGTAGAGAGTTTCGATGGAACTCAACGTCGGAGTGGTACCGCAACCGAGTTCCACGAAAGCTTTTATTTGAGAGTGTGAGTGTGTGAGTGAGAGAGGGGCCACGGAAGACGAATAGGCTACGCATGACCAACCTCTTCTTGGTTGACCAATTAAGCCGATAGAGGTTTTAAAAATTTGAGAAATTAAAAGAAAGACAGAAAAGTTGAAAATAAATTATAAATTTGAATTTGTTAAATTTTGGAAAGAGTTTAGGTTTTAACTATAATTTATTTTTAAAGTGTTTCGGTGGAGAAAATAATTTGGAGAAAGAGGAATTATAATTTGAAGTCGCCAGAACGGGGCGAATAGAAGTGAGGAAAGAAGGAGAAAGGAAAAAGAATAAGTTGGATAAGAAAAGATAAGTAGAGTGTTTATTTAGTGGATAATTCGTTGCATAAGTTGTGAAAATATAATATTCGGTTGGCCCTTGATTTCTTTTCGTTTTATCCCAGTAATTTTGTGGGACTCGTGACCCATTATTAGCGTAGGTTTCTTTATCCGTTTTATTTCGGGACCGAGTGATAGCGGTCCATTCTTACGGTCTTTGCTTTGTAATTTTTCTTTGCTTCATTTTCTTTCTTTTGATTGTTCTTCGATCAATAATTCATTTTTATATTTATCTTTTTGTCGAAAAAATTCTAGGTTTTAATCCAGGCGCAAGCCAGGGTTTCCCAGATATTTTAAAAGAAATTCTTTGAACTTCCCATTGGGAATAAAAATATTTGCGTTTCCTTCATATTTTTGAAGACGAATTTCAGATTCCCGGTTAAGGCAAACGACCCTCAACAGTTTGCTGGCGCGCACCCTGTAGCGTAAGTACGCCCCTGTAGTTACCTACTTATATTTAATTCGATTCCTTTTTTTTTATTAATTAATTAATTAACAATTATTATCAAGATAAATCGATTTGAATTGCTCACCTTTCCTCTGTACATATATTATTTAAGTCGAATTATTCGACGAACCCATCCCCAGCTGACTAGCCGGTTGGCTGCATCGTTGTTGCAGTGTTGTTGCAATATTTGGTCTCTCTCATCTCTCATCTTTAGTTGATCGTTTGACAGTTCGTCAATTCGATCTTTTCATTCGCGCGTGCCGGTTGCAAAATTTTAATAATCTAATTAATTCGTTTGTGTTTTATTTATTAATAATTGGATTCGTATAATCCTTAGTCGCGGTATATTAGTTCCGTCATCATAATCGTCTTTTAAACTCGCGAAATAATATTGCAACAAATTGGCGCCCATACGTGTTTTTGGTTTCTTCTTGTTCTGCAATTGAGTGCAAAATCCCTGGCTACCTACATAACCTGTTTGGAAGTGTTTGTTTTGTGTTTTTATTTGTCGGTGAAATTAATTGTTCCTTTTTCATAAATTATACTGTTCTTTTACTAAAGTCTTTTATCCCTAGTTATTTATCGAAATTTATTTGGTCAACAAGTGCCAGCAGCGTTCCTGAAAATTATTATTCGGAAGTGAAGGTGTGCGGGCAGTACAAAAAGTACAAAGGAGTAAGGTGTTTTTATTGATTTTATATTGATTTTTTTTTTTAATTATTATTTAAATTTATTTCGGTTAGTGTTTTCATATACTTACATAGTGTCTTTTTATTCTCCAATTTAGTTAAATTCGTATAAAGATGCATAGTTTTTTAACTTGAAATTGATAGTGCTGTCTCTTCCTTTTTCGTGGGTATTTTTTTTTTCGTGGAATTTAATTTGGATTCAAGTTGTAAACAACAGGAAATCAGTGTTCGCACTTTGACAAAGGGCAGTTTTTCTGAGTTTTTTTAATTACTTTGATACATTTTTTTTCTTCCCTCGAGTTAAGTGAATAATTAATATCGAACAACTAGATTTTGGACATCCAGTCGAATGTTTTTTTACAAGATTAAGAAGGTGTTTTGAGTGTTTTTTTTTCAAATTGAAATTTTGTACAGACAGAAGTTAAGTCTGTTAGTTGAATTTGAGGAGATTAATTTTTTTTCTTAAAGTGAAAATTTTGGAATTTGGATAGGGTTGCCAACGTACAATATTTTTTTGTTTTAATTGAAGTTAGTTCTAATTTCTCTGCATTTTTTTTTTTCGTTTTCATTTTTTTCTTCGTTCTTAAATAGTTTTAAGAACTTGCTCTTACAATTTATAAAGTTTTTCAGTACGATTGAAAGCACTTTTCCTAGTTAGTTTAAAATATTATCTTCTTTTTTTAAATTATTAGTCTATTTTTTTAAGTTTACAATGGAGGTAAACAGATTGTCACAAGACGAAATCGCATATGAGATGGAGTGGCGAGGTTAACCGGTAGGGACAGTGGAAGAAATGCGAAAATCGCTTAGGGTTGCCACCAAGTTAGAACGTAGGAATTCTTTTGCAGCTCCCGCTTACCCGTTCAATTTAGAACAGGATCAAATGGCGGTTGAGAAAAAGTTGGGAGAGTTAGGGAAGCTTTTAGAAAATCCTCCAAAGTCGGAAACTTCAAAGGAGTATTTGAAGATTCTGACGAAGGTAGAGTGGGGATTACGTTGGCTAGATAGATCTATACCAGAGAATGAGGTTCATGAAAAGAGCAAGCAGGCTCTGAAGAACAAATTAGTTATGGCAATGGCCGCATTAGAGGATGATGATGATGATGAAGAAGATGATGACGAGGACAATGAAAATGATGGAAAACAGAAAAATGAACACAAAAATAATTCGGAGGTTGAAAATCAGCGTTCAGCTGAACCTCAAAACAGGTCGATGAGTACTTCTGACGGTACATCGACGGGCTTAATAGTGGCAGATAGTAGAACTGGTGGCATTAGGGATAGTGGTAGGTTAGAAAACCCAATTGTAGAGCAGGTAGTGGTAAGTTCGCAAAAATTCGAACAAGTTTATAAATGGGATGTGAAGTTCGCTGGTGAGCGCTGTGGTGCCTCCATGAACGGATTCGTAGAAAGGGTTGAGGAAATGCGCCAATCCCGTGATGTGACGGAAGCGCAACTTTTTAGGTCTGCGGTAGAACTGTTTGTAGGGAAAGCGTTGATATGGTTTAGGGCAGTTAGGCTTTCTATTAATTCGTGGCCAGAACTTGTCAGGGAATTGAAACTGGAGGTCTTGCCACCGAATTATGATGATTCTTTATTAGAAGAGATTAGGCATCGAACACAAGGACGAGACGAGTCTATCGGCGTCTATGTGGCTACGATGCAGAATTTGTTCGGCAGGCTTTCCGAACAAATATCAGAACGGAGGAAGCTGTCAATGATCCAACGGAATTAGACACCTTTCTACCAGACGCAACTTGGTTTGGCTAGACCAAATTGCATTTCTGATTTAGTAGAGTTAGGTCGAGATTTGGAGGCGGTGAGAACAAACGTCGAGTCATACGTTCCCCCTCCAAATAGTAGAAGTAGAACTTTGCTAGAACCGGATCTAGCATATGTAGGCGTAGATTTTTCAACAGTTTCGGTTGTTACGGAGAACAATCAAATTGTTCGACAGGGACAGACTCCAACAGTTTCGGTTGTTACTGACAACAACCAAATTGTTAGACAGGGACAAACTTCGAACCCATTTTCAACTAATAGTGCAGGGCCAGCTGTTAGGTGTTATAATTGCAATGGAGAAGGCCATTTTGCAAATAGGTGTTCCGCTGTTAGGCGTTGTTATGGTTGTGGTAGGGTTGGAGTTGATAGAAATAACTGCCAACAATGCTAGGGAAACGGGAGACGAACTTTCGCGTCAGTAGGACGAGAGTTCCGTTAAAACCTGATAGGTTGTCTACTGGTAACCAGTCGGCATACATTAATTTGGATTTCACGCTTGAGCAAAATGGTAGGGATCAACCACCGTATCTTGGCGTTGAAATTTATGGTGTTAATATGTTAGGACTTTTAGATTCAGGTACCTCACGCACAATAATAGGTAGGGACGGATGGGAAATTTTAAAGGATTTATTAATAAATTTAGGGAAAACAAACTTAGGTAGAGTTATTTTAGCGGATGGTGCAGGTATTGGAGTGGAAGGAGTAGCTTCACTTCCAATTAGGGTTAACGAAAAAATTGTTTTAATAGAATGTCTCGTTATTCCACTCCTTCCCCACAAAGTGATTTTAGGAGCAGACTTTTGGGCTCTATCGGGTGTGATCACGGATTTAAATCAGGGGAATGGACATTTTCGTACAGAAGTTCGTTGGCTTCGATGTCCGTGGCGGATCATTTAACGGAATTGACCGAGACACAGAAGAAGGAATAAGATATGTGTTTGGAAAAAGTTTTTAGAGAGATGCCAAAAGGCTTAGGGTCACACAGATGGTGGAGCACAAAATTAGGACGGAAGCTGAACCAATAAAGCAACGGCATTATCCGGTGTCTCCTGTGGTTCAGTCTTTCATAGATAAAGAGTAAGAAGAGATGCTTAAAGAGGGCGTAATAGAAAAATCTGACAGTCCATGGGCTTCTCCCATTGTCATGATTAAGAAGAAAGATGGCACGTATAGGTTTTGTGTAGATTATAGGAAATCGAATGAGGTTACGGATAGGGTTGCATACCCCCTTCCGTATATTACTGCCATATTAGATAAGCTAAATAATGCTAGGTTTTTGAGCTCACTGGATATTAAGTCTGCATATTGGCAGATTCCAGTTGGAAAAGATTCGAGAAAGTATACTGCTTTCACAGTTGCAGGTAGGGGATTGTTTCAGTTTTTGAAGATGCCGTTTGGGTTGCATAATGCACCTGCAAATTGGCCAAGATTTATAGACACTGTTTTAGGTCCTGAGTTAGAACCATATGTCTTCGTCTATTTCGATGATATCATCATCGCGACAGACACTTTTGAGAAGCATATGGAAATTTTGAATAAAGTTTTTATGAGATTAATTAAAGCAGGATTAAAAGTAGGTAGGGAAAAATGTAATTTTGTTAGGCCATCATTAAAATTTTTGGGCTATGTTGTAGACAGAAACGGTTTGCACATGGACCCTGAAAAGATAGGAGTGTGTTAGGAACTCCATCGCCAAAGAATGTTAAGCAGGTTAGGAGTTTTATCGGAACGGTATCCTGGTATAGGAGATTTATCCCAAACTTTGCTAGTTTGGTGAAGCCGTTATCCGACCTTTTGAAATAGAATAAGAAATTCGATTGGAGTAGGGAATGTGAGGAAAGCTTTAGAAAAGCTAAAAAGTGTCTTGCTGCTGCACACATCCTGACGTGTCCGGATTTTTCGAAGCCATTTGTCGTTCAGACAGATGCTTCTGATTTCGGGATCGGGGCTGTCTTGACACAGGACTTTGAGGAGGGAGAGAAGGTGGTTTGTTATTTGAGCAGATGACTTAATAGGAATGAGAGGAACTATTCGACCACAGAAAAAGAGTGCTTAGCTGTTCTGTTGGCAATAGAAAAGTTGCGGCCATATCTGGAGGGGGTGAGATTTAAGGTTATTACCGATCACCACTCTTTGATACGGTTGAGCAAGTTGAAGGACCCAGCGAGTAGGCTGGCTCGATGGGCTGTACGCATGCAGCAGTTCGAGTTCGACATTGTTCACCGCAAATGTAAGGATCATGTGGTGCCAGATATGCTCTCTAGAAGCGTACCGGTTTTATCCGGGATTTCAGAACCCACAAATGATCCATGGATAGAGAAAATGATAGGTGATGTAGAAAAGAAGCCATTGTCGTTTCCAGCTTGGCGAGTAGAACAAGGAAAATTGTTTAAATTTTTGAAAGCCAACCATATAGTTGTGCATAATACTAATAGTGAGTGAAAAATAGTAGTACCCAAGAACGATAGGAAAAAGATTTTAGAAGAAAATTATGACCATCCGTAAGAAGGGCATATAGAGGTAAAGAAAACTTTTGCTAGGATACGAGAAAGATATTACTAGCCAAAAATGAGGTCAGATATCACTAGGTATGTTAAAAATTGTAAGGTCTGTCAAAGCGTGAAACCTATTAATGAAAAACCGGCTGGGTTGATGACGGAGAAGAAAGGGGTTACCAATCAGTGGGAGATGATTTGCGTGGACTTGGTTGGTCCACTTCCAAAATCGAGTAGGGGTTTTATCTATATTTTAACTGTCGTGGATTATTTCACGAAGTTCCCTCTATTGTTTCCTTTGAGGTCTGCGACAGCAAAATCGGTTTGTAAGGAGTTAGAAGACAATGTACTTTTGTTATTCGTGGTCCCTAAATTCGTTATTTGTGATAACGGTCCGCAGTTCAAAAGTAGGGAATTAAAATCTTTATGTGATAGTTACGGTTCGACGATCAAGTTTACAGCGCATTACCACCCGCAGGCCAACCCAGCGGAGCGGATAAATCAGATTATTAAGACGACACTTAGGGCTTATGTTTCAGAAAATCATAGGGCATGGAATTTGCAGTTGGCGAAAGTTGACGCACGGCCCAGCATGAGGTGTTAGGTATGTCGCCGTATTACGCAAATTTTTGTCGAGGTATGGTGACTTTTGGAGATGATTCCTTAACCACCATTCCGAATAGTAGGGGCGATAACACGGACGATACTAGGGAACAGTTTAGGAAGCTTAGGGAAGAGATAGGGAGAAAGTTAGAGTCGGCAACCAAGAAGGCAGCGAAAACATATAACCTTCGTTGGAGAGATGTTCAATTCCTCCCGAACGAATTGATTTGGCGACGCAACTTAACCCTATCTGAAGCAGCGAACTACTATAGGGCGAAATTAGCGCCTAAGTTTGTAGGCCCGTTTTTAATTAAGAAACGAGTATCGCCATGGACTTACGTTCTCGTAGACGAGAAAGGTATAAATCGAGGTACCTGGCATATTAAGGACTTAAAGCCTTACTGCGACGACCCCGAAAATTATTCGCGTAGCGGATGAGCTGCGCTAAGAGGTACTGAGAGTTTTCAAGCTCTGTGATGTGCTTAACTCTCACCTGGAGTGATCGAGTTTTTTTTTAGTTGTGTTGTATTGTAGTGTATGTATTCCATTTTCGTGTTGTTAAACCTTAATTCTATTCCTTCTTACTTCGCTTTCATTTCTGAAAGCCAGTTTTCACTACTCGGTATTTAAGGGTGGAATTTGTTACGGTAAGATTTACCGCAACAAAAACCATTCTTTATTTGGTTCTTAAAACCTTCTTCTGACCATGTTGTTTGGCCATGGTCTAACCCTTGATATATGTTTTCCCCCTTATCCCAACCATTCCTACTTTTCGACCCCACTTTTGAATCCGTTGTCCTCTGGGAGTTTAAGGGTGACTCGGAGAGGATGACAAAGTAGGTAACACTTCATCCGATCGTGTTGAGCCAGCGGATGGGCTGGAGACTCGCACGCCATCTACATATATATATAGAGCGAGGAAGCTCATAATACAATAAACAACATTCAGCAACGACAACAGAACGAAACATACACGTACACTCAAAGTGGATTTTAAAAACACAACAGCAATTTAATTAAACCAACATAAAGTTAACTTTCTTTTTTATATGGCCTTAAGCCCATCCTAAAATCTAAATTTAATCTAAATCTAACATCGGCCGTAGAAAAGAATGGAACGCTAAACGCTATTCCCCACTTCCCCAAATCTGCACAAGGGTCCACTGAATAGTAGATTGCGCGATAGATAGTTCGATTTAAGTATTTGTCTTCCTCCTTCGTTTCCTCAAAAATGTTTAGAAAATCCATATTAAATGGTAGTATCCTTCTTCGAAGCATTTTCAGAAAATTAAATTGAGTAGAGTAGCTGAGAGAATGCTCAGAATAATATTTTCACCCTTTTGTAGTTCTTTTACTTTTCTCGAAAATAGGTATTGTGAATATGTCTGAATATGGGGGGAATCCATTGTATGTGTGAGTGATAGAGAGTTTCGATGGAACTCGACGTCGGAGTGGTACCGCAACCGAGTTCCACGAAAGCTTTTATTTGAGAGTGTGAGTGTGTGTGTGAGAGAGGGGCCAAGGAAGACGAATAGGCTACGCATGACCAACCACTTCTTGGTTGACCAATTAAGCCGATAGAGGTTTTAAAAATTTGAGAAATTAAAAGAAAGACAGAAAAGTTGAAAATAAATTATAAATTTGAATTTGTTAAATTTTGGAAAGAGTTTAGGTTTTATAATTTATTTTTAAAGTGTTTCGGTGGAGAAAATAATTTGGAGAAAGAGGAATTATAATTTGAAGTCGCCAGAACGGGGCGAATATAAGTGAGGAAAGAAGGAGAAAGGAAAAAGAAAAGATAAGTAGAGTATTTATTTAGTGGATAATTCGTTGCATAAGTTGTGAAAATATAATATTCGGTTGGCCCTTGATTTCTTTTCGTTTTATCCCAGTAATTTTGTGGGACTCGTGACCCATTATTAGCGTAGGTTTCTTTATCCGTTTTATTTCGGGACCGAGTGATAGCGGTCCATTCTTACGGTCTTTGCTTTGTAATTTTTCTTTGTTTCATTTTCTTTCTTTTGATTGTTCTTCGATCAATAATTTATTTTTATATTTATCTTTTTCTCGAACAAATTCTAGGTTTTAATCCAGGCGCAAGCCAAGGTTTCCCAGATATTTTAAAATAAATTCTTTGAACTTCCCATTGGGAATAAAAATATTTGCGTTTCCTTCATATTTTTGAAGACGAATTTCAGATTCCCGGTTAAGGCAAACGACCCTCAACAGTTTCCTGGCGCGCACCCTGTAGCGTAAGTACGCCCCTGTAGTTACCTACTTATATTTAATTCGATTCCTTTTTTTTATCATTAACAATTATTATCAAGATAAATCGATTTGAATTGCTCGCCGCTCCTCTGTACATATATTCTTATATACATACATATATTCACAAGTATAACTGTGAATGCTATTTTTCATTCACTGTGAATATAAACTGTGAATGTAAACTGTGAATTTCATTTCGTAGTGCTGACTTTCTGTGGGTACCTACTGAAAAGTAAAAAAAAACATTCTAAATCCCATAAAAATACAAACGCTGGCGCCGGTTACTTGTAATAGAGGGTTTTCAAAGACAATGATTTCACGACTTTTTCGTGTTTCAATTCATTTAATTTCAGAAAATAATAAAAAGCTTGAAAAACACACATTGCAACCATGAAAAATATAAACCCACCATGAATGTATCATACAAAGTATTGATACAACAAAATAAGCGCCTCATACACTGCAACTACCGAACGCATTTTTCTATTTTCCAATCAAACACGTCTATATACATTCTTTTTGCGTGCTTACAACCCTTTTTCTACCTTACCTACTTATCGTCTCAGCAACCCAAACCGAATTGCATTCCACTTCAAATTCAAACAATTGCGTTATGCGATTATGTCTGTATCTCGTGCTTTCACAAACATACAAACACAAGCAATTCATCAACTCACAAGGTTGCGAATGTAACTCTTTATTTTAATTCGAAAATTTGGTTGGATAGCATTAGCAATAGCAATTGCAATAGCAACTCAGGTTAGGTATAGTATCTTGAATAGTAGTGAATAGTGAATATTCATTTCACATTCACAGTTTAACAATTCGCAGTTGTGTGGTGTATGATGTTGCGTTGTTTCTAGTGATGAGAGATTTTTTCATTCATAGTTTAGCCATTCACAGTTTATTCGCAAGTTGTTAACAGGTTGTGAATGTGAATTTTCATTAGCTGTGAATAAGTAGCAGTTCGTGATTTTTGGCTCATCTCTAAATTCGACGAACCCATCCCCAGCTGACTAGCCGGTTGGCTGCATCGTTGTTGCAGTGTTGTTGCAAAATTTGGTCTCTCTCTTATCTCTCATCTTTGGTTGATCGTTTGACAGTTCGTCAATTCGATCTTTTCTTTCGCGCGTGCCGGTTGCACAATTTTAATAATCTAATTAATTCGTTTGTGTTTTATTTATTAATAATTGGATTCGTATAATCCTTAGTAGCGGTATATTAGCCCCGTCATCATAATCGTCTTTTAAATTCGCGAAATAATATTGCAACAAATTGGCGCTCATACGTGTTTTTGGTTTCTTCTTGTTCTGCAATTGAGTGCAAAATCCCTGGCTACCTACATAACCTGTTTGGAAGTGTTTGTTTTGTGTTTTTATTTGTCGGTGAAATTAATTGTTCCTTTTTCATAAATTATACTGTTCTTTTACTAAAGTCTTTTATCCCTAGTTATTTATCGAAATTTATTTGGTCAACAAGTGCCAGCAGCGTTCCTGAAAATTATTATTCGGAAGTGAAGGTGTGCGGGCAGTACAAAAAGTACAAAGGAGTAAGGTGTTTTTATTGATTTTATATTGATTTTTTTTTAATTATTATTTAAATTTATTTCGGTTAGTGTTTTCATATACTTACATAGTGTCTTTTTATTCTCCAATTTAGTAAAATTCGTATAAAGTTGCATAGTTTTTTAACTTGAAATTGATAGTGCCGTCTCTTTCTTTTTCGTGGGTATTTTTTTTTTCGTGGAATTTAATTTAGATTCAAGTTGTAAACAACGGGAAATCAGTGTTCGCACTTTGACAAAGGGCAGTTTTTCTGAGAATCCATTTCATAGTTTTTTAATAGTTTTTTAATTAATTTGATACATTTTTTTTTCTTCCCTCGAGTTAAGTGAATAATTAATATCGAACAACTAGATTTTGGACATCGAGTCAAAAGTTTTCTTACAAGATTTAGAAGGTGTTTTGAGTGTTTTTTTTTTTTCAAATTGAAATTTTGTACAGACAGAAGTGAAGTCTGTTACTTGAATTTGAGGAGATTAATTTTTTTTCTTAAAGTGAAAATTTTGGAATTTGGATAGGGTTGCCAACGTGCAATATTTTTTTTTTTTAATTGAAGTTAGTTCTAATTTCTCTGCATTTTTTTTTTCGTTTTCATTTTTTTTTTCTTCGTTCTTAAATATTTTTAAGACTTGCTCTTACAATTTATAAAGTTTTTCAGTGCGATTGAAACCACTTTTCCTAGTTAGTTTAAAATATTATCTTCTTTTTTTAAATTATTAGTCTATTTTTTTAAGTTTACAATGGAGGTAAACAGATTGTCACAAGACGAAATCGCATATGAGATGGAGTGGGGAGGTTTACCGGTAGGGACAGTGGAGGAAATGCGAAAATCGCTTAGGGTTGCCACCAAGTTAGAACGTAGGAATTCTTTTGTAGCTCCCGCTTACCCGTTCAATTTTGAACAGGATCAGATGGCGGTTGAGAAAAAGTTGAGAGAGTTAGGGAAGCTTTTAGAAAATCCTCCAAAGTCGGAAACTTCGAAGGAGTATTTGAAGATTCTGACGAAGGTAGAGTGGGGATTACGTGACTAGATATAGATAGATATATACCAGGGAATGAGGTTCATGAAAAGAGCAAGCGGGCTCTGAAGAACAAATTAGTTATGGCAATGGCCGCATTAGAGGATGATGATGATGATGAAGAAGATGATGACGAGGACAATGAAAATGATGGAAAACAGAAAAATGAACACAAAAATAATTCGGAGGTTGAAAATCAGCGTTCAGCTGAACCTCAAAACAGGTCGATGAGTACTTCTGACGGTACATCGACGGGCTTAATAGTGGCAGATAGTAGAACTGGTGGCATTAGGGATAGTGGTAGGTTAGAAAACCCAATTGTAGAGCAGGTAGTGGTAAGTTCGCAAAAATTCGAACAAGTTTATAAATGGGATGTGAAGTTCACTGGTGAGCGCTGTGGTGCCTCCGTGAACGCATTCGTAGAAAGGGTTGAGGAAATGCGCCAATCCCGTGGTGTGACGGAAGCGCAACTTTTTAGGTCTGCGGTAGAACTGTTTGGAGGAAAAGCGTTGATATGGTTTAGGGCAGTTAGGCTTTCTATTAATTCGTGGCCAGAACTCGTCAGAGAATTGAAACTGGAGTTCTTGCCACCGAATTATGATGATTCTTTATTAGAAGAGATTAGGCATCGAACACAAGGACGAGACGAGTCTATCGGCGTCTATGTGACTACGATGCAGAATTTGTTCGGCAGGCTTTCCGAACAAATATCAGAACGGAGGAAGCTGTCAATGATCCAACGGAATTTGACACCTTTCTACCAGACGCAACTTGGTTTGGCTAGACCAAATTGCATTTCTGATTTAGTGGAGTTAGGTCGAGATTTGGAGGCGGTGAGAGCAAACGTCGAGTCATACGTTCCCCCTCCAAATAGTAGAAGTAGAACTTTGCTAGAACCGGATCTAGCCATTTTGCAAATAGGTGTTCCGCTGTTAGGCGTTGTTATGGTTGTGGTAGGGTTGGAGTTAATAGAAATAACTGCCAACAATGCTAGGGAAACGGGAGACGAACTTTCGGGTCAGTAGGACGAGAGTTCCGTTAAAACCTGATAGGTTGCCTGCTGGTAACCAGTCGACATACATTAATTTGGATTTCACGCTTGAGCAAAATGGTAGGGATCAACCACCGTATCTTGGCGTTGAAATTTATGGTGTTAATATGTTAGGACTTTTAGATTCAGGTGCTTCACGCACAATAATAGGTAGGGACGGATGGGAAATTTTAAAGGATTTAGGAATAAATTTAGGGAAAACCAACTTAGGTAGAGTTATTTTAGCGGATGGTGCAGGTATTGGAGTGGAAGGAGTAGCTTCACTTCCAATTAGGGTTAAGGAAAAAATTGTTTTAATAGAATGTCTCGTTATTCCACTCCTTCCCCACAAAGTGATTTTAGGAGCAGACTTTTGGGCTCTATCGGGTGTGGTCCCCTATTTGAAATCAGGGGAATGGACATTTTCGAACCAAAGTTCGTTGGCTTCGATGTCCGTGGCGGATCATTTAACGGAATTGACCGAGACAGAAGAAGAATTTAGATATGTGTTTGGAAAAAGTTTTTAGAGAGATGCCAGAAGACTTAGGGTGCATACAGGTGGTGGAGCACAAAATTAGGACGGAAGCTGAACCAATAAAGCAACGGTATTATCCGGTGTACCCTGTGGTTCAGTCTTTCATAGATAAGGAGTTAGAAGAGATGCTTAAAGAGGGGGTAATAGAAAAATCTGACAGTCCATGGGCTTCTCCCATTGTCATGATTAAGAAGAAAGATGGCACGTATAGGTTTTGTGTAGACTATAGGAAATTGAATGAGGTTACGTATAGGGTTGCATACCCCTTCCGTATATTACTGCCATCTTAGATAAGCTAGATAATGGTATGTTTTTGAGATCACTGGATATTAAGTCTGCATACTGGCAGATTCCAGTTGAAAGAGATTCGAGAAAGTATACTGCTTTCACAGTTCCAGGTAGGGGATTATTTCAGTTTTTGAAGATGCCGTTTGGGTTGCATGATGCACCTGCAACTTGGCAAACATTTATAGACACTGTTTTAGGTCCTGAGTTAGAACCATATGTCTTCGTCTATTTCGATGATATTATCATCGCGACAGACACTTTTGAGAAGCATATGGAAATTTTGAATGAAGTTTTTATGAGATTAATTAAAGCAGGATTAAAAGTAGGTAGGGAAAAATGTAATTTTGTTAGGCCATCTTTAAAATTGTTGGGCTATGTTGTAGACAGAAACGCTTTACACATGGAGCCAGAAAAGATAGAGAATATGTTAGGAATTCCATCGCCAAAGAATGTTAAGCAGGTTAGGAGTTTTATCGGAACGGTATCCTGGTATAGGAGATTTATCCCAAACTTTGCGAGTTTGTTGAAGCCGTTATCCGACCTTTTGAAAAAGAATAAGAAATTCAATTGGAATAGGGAATGTGAGGAAAGCTTAAGAAAATCTAAAGAGTGTCTTGTTGCTGCGCCAATCCTGACGTGTCCGGATTTTTCGAAGCCATTTGTCGTTCAGATAGATGCTTCTGATTTCAGGATCGGGGCTGTCTTGACACAGGACTTTGAGGAGGGAGAGAAGGTGGTTTGTTATTTGAGCAGATCACTTAATAGGAATGAGAGGAACTATTCGACCACAGAAAAAGAGTGCTTAGCTGTTCTGTGGGCATTAGAAAAGTTGCGGCCATATCTGGAGGGGGTGAGATTTAAGGTTATTACCGATCACCACTCTTTGATATGGTTGAGCAAGTTGAAGGACCCAGCGGGTAGGCTGGCTCGATGGGCTGTACGCATGCAGCAGTTCGAGTTCGACATTGTTCACCGCAAAGGTAAGGATCATGTGGTGGCAGATATGCTCTCTAGAAGCGTACCGGTTTTATCCGGGATTTCAGAACACACAAATGATCCATGGATAGAGAAAATGATAGGTGATGTAGAAAAGAAGCCATTATCGTTTCCAGCTTGGCGAGTAGAACAAGGAAAATTGTATAAATTTTTGAAAGCCAACCATATAGTTGTGCATAACACTAATAGTGAGTGGAAAATAGTAGTACCCAAGAACGATAGGAAAAAGATTTTAGAAGAAAATCATGACCATCTGTTAGCAGGGCATATGGGGGTAAAGAAAACTTTTGCTAGGATAGGAGAAAGATATTACTGGCCAAAAATGAGGTCAGATATCACTAGGTATGTTAAAAATTGTAAGGTCTGTCAAAGCGTGAAAACTAATAATGAAAAACCGGCTATGTTGATGACGGAGAGGAAAGGGGTTACCAATCCGTGGGAGATGATTTGTGTGGACTTGGTTGGTCCACTTCCAAAATCGAGTAGGGGTTTTATCTATATTTTAACTGTCGTGGATTATTTCACGAAGTTCCCTCTATTGTTTCCTTTGAGGTCTGCAACGGCAAAATCGGTTTGTAAGGAGTTAGAAAACAATGTCTTTTTGTTATTCGTGGTCCTTAAATTCGCTATTTGTGATAACGGTCCGCAGTTCAAAAGTAGGGAATTAAAACCTTTATGTGATAGTTACGGTTCGACGATCAAGTTTACAGCGCATTACCACCCGCAGGCCAACCCGGCGGAACGGATAAATCAGATTATTAAGACGACACTTAGGGCTTATGTTTCAGAAAATCATAGGGCATTCGCAGTTGGCGAAAGTTGACGCACGGCCCAGCATGAGGTGTTAGGTGTGTCGCCGTATTACGCAAATTTTGGTCGAGGTATGGTGACTTTTGGTCATGATTCCTTAACCACCATTCCGAATAGTAGGGGCGATAACACGGACGATACTAGGGAACAGTTTAGGTAGCTTAGGGAAGAGATAGGGAGAAAGTTAGAGTCGGCAACCAAGAAGGCAGCGAAAACATATAACCTTCATAGGAGAGATGATCAATTCCTCCCGAACGAATTGATTTAGCGACGCAACTTTACCCTATCTGAAGCAGCGAACTACTATACGCCGAAATTAGCGCCTAGGTTTGTAGGCCCGTGTCTAATTAAGAAACGAGTATCGCCATGGACTTACGTTCTCGTAGACGAGAAAGGTACAAATCGAGGTACCTGGAATGTTAAGGATTTAAAGCCTCACTGCGACGACCCCGAAAATTAGTCGCGTAGCGGATGAGCTGCGCTAAGAGCTACTGAGAGTTTTCAAGCTCTGTGATGTGCTTAACTCTCACCTGGAGTGATCGATTTTTTTTTTAGTTGTGTTGTATGGTAGTGTATTTATTTCATTTTCGTGTTGTTAAACCTTAATTCTATTCCTTCTTACTTCGCTTTCATTTCTGAAAGCCAGTTTTCACTCCTCGGTATTTAAGGGTGGAATTTGTTACGGTAAAATTTACCGCAACAAAAACCATTCTTTATTTGGTTCTTAAAACCTTCTTCTGACCATGTTGTTTGGTCATGGTCTACGCATGACCAACCACTTCTTGGTTGACCAGTTAAGCCGATAGAGGTTTTAAAAATTTGAGAAATTAAAAGAAAGACAGAAAAGTTGAAAATAAATTATAAATTTGACTTTGTTAAATTTTGGAAAAAGTTTAGGTTTTATAATTTATTTTGAAAGTGTTTCGGTGGAGAAAATAATTTGGAGAAAGAGGAATTATAATTTGAAGTCGCCAGAACGGGGCGAATAGAAGTGAGGAAAGAAGGAGAAAGGAAAAAGAATAAGTTGGATAAGAAAAGATAATTAGAGTGTTTATTTAGTGGATAATTCGTTGCATATGTTGTGAAAATATAATATTCGGTTGGCCCTTTATTTGTTTTCGTTTTATCCCAGTAAGGTTTCTTTATCCGTTTTATTTCGGGACCGAGTGATAGCGGTCCATTCTTACGGTCTCTGCTTTGTAATTTTTCTTTGTTTCATTTTCTTTCTTTTGATTGTTGATCAATAATTCATTTTTATATTTATCTTTTTGTAGAAAAAATTCTAGGTTTTAATCCAGGCGCAAGCCAAGGTTTCCCAGATATTTCAAAATAAATTCTTTGAACTTCCCATTGGGAATAAAAATATTTGCGTTTCCTTCATATTTTTGAAGACGAATTTCAGATTCCCGGTTAAGGCAAACGACCCTCAACAGTTTCCTGGCGCCCGCCCGGTAGCGTAAGTACGCCCCTGTAGTTACCTACTTATATTTAATTCGATTCCTTTTTTTTTATCATTAACAATTATTATCAAGATAATCCGACTTGAATTGCTCTCCTTTCCTCTATACATATTATATTCTTTAATTCGACGAACCCACCCCCAGCTGACTAGCCGGATGGCTGCATGGTTGTTGCAGTGCTGTTGCAATATTTGGTCTCTCTCTTATCTCTCATCTTTGGTTGATCGTTTGACAGTTCGTCAATTCGATCTTTTCTTTCGCGCGTGCCGGTTGCACAATTTTAATAATCTAATTAATTCGTTTGTGTTTTATTTATTAATAATTGGATTCGTATGATCCTTACTCGCGTTATATTAGTTCCGTCATCATAATCGTCTTTTAAATTCGCGAAATAATATTGCAACATTATGTTTGATTTCAAATTTCTTGGTCAGTAGAAAACGAACAACCTTAAAACCTAAAAAAAAGGAATCCTACACCCTCGCCAAAAGTTTTGAACCACGTTAAAAAAATATATTTCTCGACATTTTCAGTTGTCAGAACATTTTATTCAGCTTATTTGTGCTATTTAACAATAAATAAATAAAATAAGGGCTATTTGTATTTGTTCTGATTTCATTTTGAGTAGTTTTTCGTCCAAAACTAATAAGATGTGCCATATTGCCAAAAAAAAATTAAATTCAAACTTTACATCTTTGAAAAACTATGGAATGAGATGGACCGCTGGAAAAGCTCCGTCCAACTAGCAAATCCAATATGAGAGAAAATTTCAAGATAGGTAACGGGAATATATTTTACAGCCAGAAACATTGCAAAACCTGATAAAAATTGCCTAATTTATGAAAAGCTTAACTTAGCACGAAATTTTGAATCAAACTTGAATTTTTTTTATTTTCATCAGCAAACAAACAAACAAGAAATAATAATACAAAAAAAACAATAGATAAAATCCCCTCAAGCGCAAAAGTGGCAAACTAATAAAATGAACCTGTTATGTGTGTGTGCACAAAAAAGCATTACTGTGCTTATGCAAAAAATATACTCACAAAAAAAATATAAAACACCACCTGCACATCACTCTGTGACACCGTCTCGTCTACCGATTTTTTCAAGAAATTCAAAACTCTGTAAATGATTAGCTTTATCATATCAAAAACAACAAAAAATAAAAAATAATAAAATTAAAAAAAAATTCATACCTATCCATACACCAAGGACGTTTCTATTAATTAAAAACAAAACCACTCGGTTTTATTTTTTACCTACCCACCAACTTACAGATCCTATTAAAGAAGAATTCCTTTAAAAAAATCATACAATCTTCATCGCGAAGATAATAAAAAATCAAAAAAAGGAAAAAACTACAAAATAAAGGAAATCCTTAAAACGTCGGCAGAGGAAAGCTATGCAAACGTCACAGACAAAATAAAAAAAACCACAACACAACATCACAAGACAAAAGGAAAAGAAATAAACAAAGAAGGAGAAACGACAAAGTAATATTTTTTTAAGAGATTACAGTTTTTTAAGGAATTCCCTCGCTCTCGCAACATTTCGCAACTACCAACATATTGTGGTCCTTGATATCAAGGACTCGGCCTTAAATTTTGTGTGCCAAAAGTTTATATGGGATGCGACATCTTTGTATTCTAAATATTATCTTTGGTTTGACCCATTAGGATTTCTTTCACCAATAGTAGTTTCGATCAAAATATTTTTCCAGGATTTATGGCGAGAAAAATGGGTTGGGCTGAAGAAGTTCCTGACGAGCTCACTCATCGCTGGAACAACATTCGTGATGAACTACAAATGGTCGAGAAAATATCAATCCCGAGAGCCCTATGGCCTGTAAAGAAAAACTGGGAACTTCATGCATTCTGCTATGCATCTCTGGACGCGTATGCAGCCATTGTCTACTGTCGGAGTGTAAACGAAAACGGAAATGTCGCGATAACTATTGTAGCAGCAAAAAGCAGAGTTGCTCCAATTAAATTTTTGTCGCTCCCAAAACTGGAGCTTTGCGGAGCACTTCTACTAACTCGATTGATTAATAAAATTAAAATCTCGCTTGGACAGATTCCTCGATTGTTTTACATTGGATATCTGCCCCTCCTAAAAAATAGTCAGTTTTCGTTGCTAATCGAACATCCGAAATACAATCATCAATTCCATTCAAATCTTGGAATCATGTCCGCTGACTGCAAAACCCAGCTGAGGAATCAAACCATCACTCTTAGCATCTACAGACATCTAGTGGAATGGAGAATAGACCATCTTGGCTGAAAAATTAATCTAATGAGTGGCCAGTATCGCGGTATAGTATGGAGGACATTCCTACAGAAGAATTGGAAGAACGAAAAAGTGCAAAAGCTCAGGTATTCGTTTCAAATTTGAACTCATACAACATTTTTGAAAATCTCATTTTAAAATCTTCAAATTGGGTTAAATTAGTTCGGGTAGTAGCATACATGTTCCTGTTTTATAAAAACACTCGTTTTAGAAAAAATAAAGAATCATCCTTTTTTTTATTCGCTCAAGAAATCGAGGAAGGTAAAACTCTTCTAATAAAAAGTGCTCAATTGTCTATTTGAAATGAACTTTTTAAAGAAAGGCAAAGAACTTCCGTCGAAAAATAAACTAGTGTCTTTCGGTCCTTTTCTTGACAAATCTAATATACTTCGGGTCGGTGGACGCATAGAACATTCTGATTTGTCATACAATGAAAAGCACCCAATAATTTTGTGTGAATCTCATCCGATTGCAGAACTTATAGCGCATAATATACATACAAAATATTAACATTACCCTAAATGATGGCTCTGCTAAAACAAAATTTTTATATCCTCGGCGGCAAAAATCTATTACCACAAATAATCATATACAGATGTCTTACGCCTATGGAGCAAAATGACCTATGAAATTGAAAAAGCAATAGTTTACAAAGCTTTTTAAAAAGCTATTTTTACTACAAAAATGAAGGCACCTTCACCAGAATTGTGTATCTTTGACTTTGTTGGAAAATATCTATCTCTATCCCTTATTCTCTGTCGATTTCGTTCTTGTCCTTTTTTTATTCTTATTAAATTTTTTTTTGTTTCTGCAATGCTAGTTTTGTCCCTTAAGCAACGATCAAGGCAGTGCCATTTTTTTTACTTTGCTTTGCTGGTTGTTGAGTAGGTATCTAGGTTTTTTTGTCGTCTGAGGTTTGCGACAATAATGAAAAAATATAAACTCATGGAATTGTATCCATGTATAGAATATAAGTTGTGGATAGGTAGAGCAAGATTTTTTTTCGTGTGGCGGAGATATTTCTTATGGTGGAAAAAATGTGTAATTGTTTTTTCGGTTGTCTGAGAACTAATGAATGAGCATGGAATTTTTGTTGTAATCGTATTTTTTTTTCGAGCTGAGAAATTTTTGATAAGGTAGGTGTCTCATCATCATCATCGTCGGCTCGACAACCGGGGTCCGGTCCTGGCCTCCTTCAACAAGTCTCTCCACCCATCCCGGTCTCGAGCCGCCGCCATCCAGTTGCGCACCCCAAGGCTCCGGGCGTCCTGGTCTACGCCATCTCTCCAGCGCAAGTATGGTCTACCACGCTGTCGTCTACCATAGAATGTACCACAAAAAACTTTCCGAGCAGGTTCCTCTTCGCTCATGCGAGCTAGGTGCCCTGCCCACCGGAGTCTAGCGAGCTTAATTTTTGTCACGATATCTGCTTCAAGGTAAATTGCGTACAATTCATGATTGTACCGTCTCCGGAATCGTCCTTCCTCACATATGGGGCCAACAATTCTCCTTAAGACTTTTCTCTCGAACGCGGCTAAAAGGTCGGAGTGCCTTTTGCTAAGCACCCAAGTCTCGGATCCATATGTGAGTACTGGCAGGACCATGGTCCTGTACAGCAGCAGTTTTGAAGTTATGGTGAGATTTCTGGATTTGAAGAGCTTTGACAGACTATAGTAGGCTCTGTTGGATTTGAGAAGCCGCCCGCGTATTTCTTCTTCTATATTGTTATCGGCTGCTACAATTGACCCAAGGTATTTAAAGGATTGCACCACTTCAAATTCGTGCTCCGCTACCTTGATTGTTTGACCAACTGTTCCTCTCGCATTCGACGCCAGCATGTACTTTGTTTTACCTTCACTTATGTGCAGCCCCAGATTTTGTGCCGCCTGCTCGATCTGGATGAAGGAATCATGTACAGCTTGCTCAGTTCTTCCCATGATGTCGATGTCGTCTGCGTAAGCCAGTATCTGGCTGGACCTGTTGACGATGGTCCCTCTTGTTGCCGTGCCAGAGTCACGGATTGCTTTCTCCAACGTCAGGTTGAAGAGGAGGCAGGCCAAACCATCCCCTTGTCGGAGTCCATTAAAGATGTTGATTGGTTTGGATAGCAATCCGGCTATTTTTACTTGGCTTGTTACGTTGGTCATGGTCAACCTACATAGTCGTGTCAATTTATTTGGGATGCCGAATTCTCTCATGGCTTTGTAAAGTTCTACCCTGGCTATGCTATCATAGGCGGCCTTAAAGTCTATAAACAAGTGGTATGTTGGGATGTTAAATTCTAGACATTTTTCCATCGCCTGCCTAAGGGTAAAGATCTGATCAGTTGTTGATTTGCCTGGAATGAAACCACACTGATATTGTCCGATGATGGTTTTAGCGTATGGGGTTATCCGGTCATGTAGGATAGAGGAGAGTATCTTATAGGCGGTACTCAACAACGTGATACCTCTATAATTGCTGCACGTTGTGACATCTCCCTTCTAGGTAGGTGTCTATCTAGGTATATATGTACATACCTATCTTTTCTTATTTTTTTAGGATAAGAACTATTTCGTAGCATCTTTATTCGAAAAGTTAATTTCTTGAGATTATTATAACTTTAAGCATTTTGAAGCTGATTTTGTTTATTAGAAGAAGGAAACAAATACCTAAATAGGATAGCTATATGTATGTAAATATGTACATATTAATGTACTTACATATGTACCTACCTTCAATCAAAACATAAAAAGAACTACGTTAAGTGGATAGCTTTTGCAGAAATTTTTAAGAAGTTGTTTTTATATAATTAATTTTATACAGCTGCTGTAAGCGGTAAATTTAACACCTACTTTTTTTTTGTACTGTTAATTAAGGGTTATTCGCTTAAGATATTTTGGTACGACAAAAAAAAAAGACTTTTTTGTAGGTAGGCAGTATGAAGAAAATCTATTAGGAAGGAGTTTCTTTTCAACGGTTAACTGCCTGAACAGAATAGGGTGCTGCAACTGGAGCTGCAGCTGCAGCTGGAATAGCTGTCAAGAAATGTCGTGCCTACGTGGTTTTTTTTTATGCGCCCACAATGCAGCTGTACAGCTTTCTGACAATTCAGTATCGAAAATAAAAAAAAAAAACAAAAAAAAATGATAAAATGAAGGCTAGGATTACTTTACGTATTTATGAGAGATTGAAAAGAGTTTTAAACTCACTTCAATCCCCATGTCAATACTCGATGTCTCTCGAAATTTTGAAAAGTCAAAAAAGCTGCAAGCAAAAGTTAAAAGGTGGCCAACTTGTCCAGCTGCGACTGCAGCTCCGTTTTCATTCTTTTGAGCCAGTAAGGCAGAAAAACAATTCAATAGAAAAAATTATAGAGAATGGAAACAAAACTAATAATCATTTAGAACGATAGTCCAGACAACGAAGACCCAAAATCATAAAATAAATGCAAGAAATCATGTAGTCTGGGTTATTTTTTTAAAGGGTATGGGTGACCCCCAGGTACAACATACCAAAAGTCCCTAGCCCAGGGCTTCAAGCCTTAGACAGGAGGGGGGGGGTTAAGGTTCCCTTTTGCAGTATTTCGCGAATATTTTGAACCAAGGGTATTAGCGGAAAAGTATACACTATAAAATGAAAGTATATTAAATAAGCTACAAAAAAAGTTTTATTCATATTTTTGCTAAGAGAAATACTAAGGGAGATGCGGGGGGTAGAAATGTCAATAAATCTGAAAAATCATGTTATTGCGTTACAAATTTAATCTTTTTTGATCAATCGACCCAGAAATATTAGAAAAAGTAAATGCATGTTCATTCATGATAACTCCATTAACGTGATGAGAGAGATGGTATGTAGTAAAAAAAGGTGGTGGGGGTTTAAATATCCTTATTTAATTTATTTGATACAGTGTTTGTTGTCAAATGAAAAACACTGTATTTTCAAAGGTAAGAACCCTACAGCTTATTTCCAAGTTATTGACCAGTACTATAAGAAATGATTTTGGGGGTTGTTCTGAGAAAAAAATCACTTAGAGGAGAGGGGCCTATTTGTCCCCGTTTATAAGGGAGAGATCATTTTCTAAAACATTAGTTTAAAGTGCAAATGCAATCATTTAAAAACAACGGAAACAGCTACAGTACTATACTATAGCTTTTTGAAAATTCTTTTATTTTATTAATAAACTAAGTTATCTTATGGTCAACAGTTAAAAAAAAATGATTTTGAATTAAAACTTTTGAAAAAAAAATTTAAAAAATTTTAATTATATTGATTTTTTTTCAAATTTTTTGTTATACGGTACTAAATTTTTATTTAGTATTTGATGCTGCCATTAATTTTAAGGCGAACGCTTAAAACCAGAGGGTTGTAGGTCTTTTAATTTTTGAGAAAAATTAAGATTATGAAAACTACTACTTTAAAAAAAAATTTTCTAACGAAAGAAAAATAAAAGCAAAAAATCATGTAGTCTGGGTTGTTGTTTAAAACGGTAGGGGTAGTCTCTAGGTACAACATACTAAAAGTCCCCAGCCCAGGCCCGCGAGCTTTAGTCAAGAGGGGGGTTAAAGGTCCCCTTTTTGTAGTATTTCGCGAATATTTTGAAAACCAAGCGTATTAGCGGACAAATCTGCATTACAAAATGAAAGTAAAATAAATTTTCTACCGAAAAAGTATTATATATATTTTCGCTAAAAGCGATATTAAGGGAGATGCGGAGTGAAGAAGCGTCAAAAAATATAAAAAAATGGCAATTACCTTACAAATTTAGTGTTTATTGATCAATTTACTTAGAAAAATGGAAAAAGTAAAAATACATTTACTCACGGTTATTCTGACACAAGGCAAAGGTAGGTAGGTATACCTGTAGGTTTATATTTTTCAAAAAAATTAAAAACTCAAAAAATAGATTTTTTTATAAATTTAGATTTCAATCTGCGAGTAGAATGAGTTTTTTTCGTAGCGAATGGAATAGCCCAGATCTCAGCTTGTTGTGTCATGACCCTATAACCCCTCTTCTGTAAAAGCCGTTGTAAGATAATAATATACATATGAATGTATATATCTAAAATGTTGATTAAAATTAAAATAAAGGTTTTTTCTATTGATTTGACACTTAATATAACCATAGATAAATCTGTTTTTTTTACGTTTTTTTCCGAATGCATATCTAAACATCTTTTTCTTAACTTTTAAAGATTTTCGTATTTTTTCAGAATTAGATAGATAATTGCCTGGTTAAGTTTGAGCTTAAAAAAATGAAGAATGAATTTCACCCGTTTCAAATGTTTTCCAACAGCATGATTAAAACTTTAAGTTCTATCCACTTAAGTTAAAAGAACAAGTTCTTGTATTTTATTAAATAAGAATTATTAAAATATCTTAATTTTAATAAAAGGAATTCCACCTAATGTCATGTTCCATTTATTTGCTTTTCGATACCACCCATTATTTTAGCATCTATCTAAATACCTATCTTATCAAAATATTGAATTTTTTCACAAACTTTTGTATTTAAAATAAGTAGATAAGTACCTATCTAGGTACATCTACCTATTCCTTCATACCTACTCACAAAAAATAAAATTTCTTGTGTCCACCTCACCCTGTTTATATGTTTGTAAAGGGTTTTCCAATAAGAGGTGTTATTTTGAATAGCCCGCTATTTCGGTGGCTGTCACTTTTAAAGCTGTCATTTTTTAACATTTGACAGGTGGAAACTACGCCATTAATAAAAATGGAACGATACACGCTTCAACAACGCATTGACATTATTAAAATTCACTATAAAAATGGTGAAAATTTGGCAGAGACGGTTCGTAAAACTAAAACATTTTGGGTCGTCGTGAAGCACCTTGTCGGACCGCAATACAGAAATTAGTGGACAAATTCGAGCTGTTGGGACAAGTTAGTGATGTGAAGAATAAAACCCGTGCACGTCGCTCAAGAACAACTGAGAATATTGCTGTTGTAGCCCAAAGTGTTGAAGAAAACCCAGGTTTGTCCATTACTCGTCGTTCTTTGGAATTAGGCATTCCACAAACGTCATTACACCGTATTTTGCATAAAGACTTGGGTCTTAAGGCTTATAAAGTTCAGTTAACACAAGAACTCAAGCCGGCTGATCATCAACAACGTCGTGTCTTTGCTGATTGGGTCCTTGAAATGCATGCAAATGATCCGGAATTTCATCGAAAAATCATCTTGACTGATGAGGCCCATTTCCACCTCGGAGGCTACGTCAACAAGCAAAACTGTCGCATCTGGGGCTCGGAAAACCCAAGAGTTATTGTTGAAAAGCCTCTCCATCCTCAACGCGTGACTGTTTGGTTCGGTTTATGGTCCGGCGGGGTCATTGGACCTTACTTCTTCGAAAATGAGGCTGGAGCAACAGTTACGGTCAATGGATTGCGCTATCGAGAGATGATTAATGATTTTTTATGGCCGGAATTGGATGGTATTGATCTGGACAACGTTTATTTTCAACAAGACGGCGCTACGTGCCACACAAGCAATGAAACCATCGATCTTTTACGGGAAAAGTTTCCGGACCGTGTTATCTCTCGAAGAGGTGATCACAATTGGCCACCGAGATCTTGTGATTTAACACCTTGCGACTTCTTCCTTTGGGGCCACGTGAAAGATAAGGTCTACGCCAACAGCCCAGCGTCGATTCAAGACCTCAAAGATGGAATTCGTGAGGCTATCGAGGACATAGGGCAGCCACTTTGCGATTTGGTTATGGAAAATTTCATGAAAAGGATATGGTCCTGTAAGCGTGGTCGTGGCGGCCATTTGGCTGATGTTGTGTTTCATTATTAACGGCATACCTTCCTCTTTATAATGAAATAAACATCCGATCATTTATCTCAAAAAATGGCATTTTTCTTTGAATATCAAAATAACACCTCTTATTGGAAAACCCTTTATAAAAATCCATTTTAATATAAAATATACCTTCTTGTTTGCTTGTTATTTTTCCTTGTTATATTTATTTATCCTTTACTAAAGTTATAAGCGATTCAAAATTTCCTTACGAGAAAATCATTCATCAAATCACTTTTTCTCTACCAAAGAAAGTTCCAATTCAAAACGAATAGATCTTTACGAAATCCAAACCCGCAAACTCCTGCCAAGAAATGAAATACAAAAACAAAACAAACACCAGCCAAATAGACGCCTGCCAAACCAATGTACACTGTACAGGTACACGGCAACAACAGACAGCAATACAACAACAACACACATAGAACATTAGAATTGAGGAAGGCCACGAAACGCAACAAAAAAAAAATAAAATAAATCAAGGGGAAATAGACTGCAGGAACAAAAATGGAAACAGAGAGAAAGAGATGCGTGTACGTGTTCATTACCTACTGCTTTTTTTATCTTTGTTAGCTACGGCCGGCGGTTGGGTTTTGTAGCTTAAAGCGTTGTCACGTTCCTTTAGTAAAGTCAGTAGGAATCAGGGCGGCCCAGACTGGGAATTTTTTGAAAAGTTAGAGGTCATGTGAATGACAAATTTTTATTGTGAGTGCGGGGGCGGTGGCCTTTGAAGTGGTGGCGCGTGGTGTTGTTTGTTGACGTCATAGGAACTGCTGAATGAGTAATAATTATGATATGGGAATACATTTTTAAATTAAAAAGATTTGTATTGTGTTGGATTTGAAATGGGAACATATGGATTGGCGGCAGTATGCTCTAGCCACTGGGCTATTTGCAAGTTGAAAAATGTGTAGTAATAATGTATTAAGTAGTGAATTGTTTTGATGACATTGGATGAGTGATGAATGAGTAATGTTATGTGGAAATAAATTATGAATTAAAAAAAAAAAAAAAAATTGTTGATAGGAGGCATATGGGTTAGGGGGTTGAATGCTCTAGCCACAAGGCTTTTTATGATTTCGAGAATGTGTACAGAAAGCAATAAAGTTGGATTCAGATAAATTATGAATAAAAAGATTGATATTGTATAATATAATGAGTGTGGAAATAAATTATGAATTAAAAAAAAAAAATTTGATAGGAGGCATATGGGTTAGGGGGTTGTATGCTCTAGCCAAAAGGCTTTTTATGATTTGGAGAATATATGTAGAAAGTAATAACATTAATAACAATAATGACATTTATAGTAATAACATTGAATTCGAAGATGGTGTGATGGTGATCGTCATATAATATGTATATATGGTATAGTTACCTTCAATCGAGGCTTGAAATCGATGTTGCTTTTGCAGTGTGGGAACTTTTAGCTTCTTACGGGCTAAACTTTGACGCGTGTGTCCACTCAGCATAATGACAGTTTATGTGATATATGGTTTGACTAGGTCGTTAAACTTGCCCCTTGTATCTTATACCTGAATTGAATTCAAGTTCCCATGGAATGTTCTGCTGCCGTGTGTAGAAACTCAATATGGTGTAGGTTTCAAGACAGAAATGCAGCAGTTTTAAACAGCAAAAACATCCAATAAAAAAAATATTCTCACTATACATTCAATCAGAAATATTTTTTTTTATCATATGAGAACCCCAAAATATGCCAATCAATTTTTTTTTTTTTGCAAATTTCAAATAGTTAGTGATATTATCCAGAGTATAAAAGCAGAATGTTGTCAATTTAAAACATTCAGTTTGTTTTCAATAAGCGCAAGAAAATTTTTAAGTTATGTCGTTCTTAAACAAAATTAAGGCAGCCATCAATGTCCGGAAGGAGAGAAAACCTATTTGCAGCTTGTCCAAGCTAATTCAGGAGAAGAAATACGAAATTAGTATTGCAAAAAGATGCAATTCTAAGTATGGACAGCATATTATGGTTGAGCTGAGCGACTCTATTGGGTTTCTCCCAAAAAGATGCAACGCCCAACTGAATGACGACGATAAGGGGCTAGAGCCCTGTTGTCTGGAAGTCGTGGAGCCCTATGGCGATTTCTCATTTCATCTTGATTTCCATCTTAAGGAAGAAGAAAAAGAACAGCAACAACAACAACAAAAACAACAAGTTCCTAAACAAAACCAACATTTATCTGAAATGGTAAATGATGATGAGCCAATATTTTTTTTTGATGAAGATCAAAATTTAATATAGTCACAAAAACGTGCATTTAAATGAAACTTATAATAAAAACTTAATTAAATTTAAAAATTTGTTTTTCTTTTTCCTAAATTGATTGTTTTTTCTTTTCTGTGTTGATTTCAGCGAATCAAAATTTTGAGTGATTCTTCGAGTCTTATTAAAAGGTTTAATCTGAAAGGGCCCAAAATAGAATTTCAAATTCTTCCAGTTCCGGTCGATGCAGAACCAACGTCGTGGATTAAAGGAGCCGTTAATGAAATGATAAGATTCGCCGTAAAAGATCTTAATCCAACTGATAAGGCCAGAATAACATTTAGCGGAAAGAGTTTTGTAAATGAACGAGGAAATGGCTGGGTTAATTTCAAAAACTGTTCAGAATTAACTTTCGATGATGTGTGAATAAGCACGGATAATTTCTGCTTGTCAGTAACTTCCGTAAAGATGCCAATAGGGGAAGGCAACCCAACAAGAAAATCTTCCAACATGTATAACACATTCGAGGAAGAACGCCTTAAGCGCAATGAAATAATAACCATCAAAAATAAATATAATGTATGCCTACCTCGTGCTTTGGTTGTGGCGAAGGCATACGCCGACAAAGAACGTGATTTTGCTAAATTAAGGAGTGACATCGCCAAAATTCAAACGCAGAGAACTTTGAAGCTTTTGAACGATACACAAATCATTATACAGTCAGAAGGTTGCGGGATTATTGAGTTGAAGGCATTTCAAAATCATTTGAAAAACTACAAGATCACGGTTTATGAATACGACACCAAAGGTCGAGAAATCATTTATGAAGGAAATTCTGATCAAATTAGTTGTGATGAGAAAAAAATACATTTATTGTATTTTAAGAACCATTACAATGTAATAACATCTTTCACCGCTGCATTTATCTGTTGTACTACTGTGAAATTTGCCATTCTCCATATAACACGAAAGTGACCATCGTGTATTTCTTAGCCTCTGTACACAGTATCAGAGTTCTCCAATTTGTGACGAAACTTCAATACAAACTCTATGTCAAGACTTTTAAAGGAAACATATGTTATGACAACCACAAAATGAGCGGCTCATCGGGTAAAAAATCTATCTGTGACCAAATAAAAAGATGTATTGTTTGTTTAAAATCTTACGGAGGAGCTCGACATCATATTTGTGATGAGTTCTTTTGTAAGCATTGTTAAAAACATGTATCCAAAGACCATATGTGTTACATTCTTCCAGATACGAGAACACCTAATCTGGAAAATGTTTTATATATATTTGATGATCTTGAGAGTCGACAAGAAAAAGTGATTAGACAGGCGAAATTTACTGAGGGAGAGGAAACAACAAACGCTTTAATTAAAAAACGAGCCAAATTTGTGCATATTTCAATACAAATGTGATCGATGCTTAGATAATCCAGATTTGTACTTTTGCCAATATTGCAAATTGTCACTAAATGTCCTAAAAGAAGAAGATGTTGTACAAAAATTTGTTCAACATATGCTTGAAGTCCGAAAAAAATTTAAACAAATTATTGTGATTGCTCATAATGGTCAGGCATACGACCATCTATTTATTTTGAACTACATATTGGAAAAAACAAAACTAAGCCCTGATTTAATTATGCGAGGCACAAAAATAATATTGATGCAAATAGGGAATGTTAAATTTATTGACTCAATAAACTATGTTGCTTTTGTCTCCAAGTTATGTGGTATAAATATAATGATTAAATCAAAAGAAAAACACGAATATTTTTATTTTGTTAAAATATTTTAATAAAGAATAAATTTCATAACTTTTATAGATATTAGTATTAAGGTTTAGCGACGCGTTTCGGAGTGTACCTCCATCTTCGGGCGAATAACTCAATTTTGATTTTGAAATTGAGTTATTCGCCCGAAATATGAAATGAAATTTATTCGTTATTAAAATATTTTAACAAAATAAAAATATTCGTGTTTTTCTTTTGATTTTATCATTATATCAATAAACTACTTCCCCATGGCTTTATCTAATCTACCAAAAGCATTCGACCTCCCATCCGCTTTAAAGAAAGGTTACTTTCCGTATCTGTTCAATACCAAAGAAAATGAAGAATACAATGGAAAATTGCCAGCAATAGAATATTAAAGTCCAAATACTATGAGAGCGGAAGAACGCGATATCTTCTTAGAATGGTATTCAGAACACCAAAACGATAATTTTGATATTCAGTATGATATGAATACAGTAAGAGTGATGTCAAAATTTTGACTGGAGCTTGTTTGGAATTTAGAAAATTATTTCTTAATCAAAGTAATGTTGAACCATTTATAGAAGCAGTAACTATTGCTTCAGCTTGTAATCTACTTTTCAGACGTAACTTTCTCACGCCAGACACTATCGGATTAATTCCTTAGAAAGGTTACAGATGCATTGATAACCAATCTAAGAAGCAATCAAGTTAATGATTTTGGAAGAAAAGAAAAGGAATATAAGTATAAAGCATGCCTATAAAGGAAGAGAAGTAGTTGTCAACGGAGTAAAGGTTGATGATTTTTGTGAAGAAACCAAACAGATTTTTGAGTTCCACGGATGCTATTACCATGGTCACCTTATATGTTTGAAGTTTAAACGTGATGTTCCCTTACATGGAAACCAAGATGACACATTAAATCAGAGATATGAGAGAACAAGAGCTAAGACTGACCGATTGAGAAATTTCAATTACGAGGTCATTGAAATGTGGTCATGTAAATTTCAGAATTGTCTCAAGTCATTTAATAAAGAGGATTCCATTAACACACATGAACTAATACAAAACTCACCGTTGAAACCCCGCGATGCTTTTTATGGTGGACGAACTGGGAATTCATTCAATTTTTATAACTGTAAAAAAGGAGAAAAAATTCAGTATATTGATATATGTTCTCTATACCCATGGGTCTGTAAAAATGGAAAATTCCCCATTGGCCATCCTAAAGTACACATTAATGGCGATGCTACTTTTTCAACAAAGAAATTAGAGGGAATAAATGGGCTTGTGAAGTGTAAAATTCTTCCTCCAGAGCACCTTCTCCATCCAGTGATACCAATCAAACAAAATAACAAACTTATGTTTTCCTTGTGCAGAAGCTATATTGATGAAAAAAATCAGGAACAAAAAATGCTACAATATACTTTACATTTTTGAAATATGGGAATATAATGTAGTTCAATATAATCCAGATACAAATTCTGAAGGTCTTATTACCGAAATGATGAATACATTTCTGAAAACAAAGCAGGAAGCATCAGGATGGCCAAGTGAATGTTCATCTCACGAAGAAAAGATGAAATATATTACTGAGTTTCTTGAAAAAGAAAATATCCAATTGGAGTTTTCAGAAACTTGCAAAAATCCAGGAAAGAGATCATTAGCAAAACTGATATTGAATTCATTTTGGGGGAAATTTGGACAGCGCGAAAATCAACTTCAAACATTCGTTCTGAACAACCCGTCTACTTTATATCATACGCTCACACATCCATCGATAGAAGTGTTCCAGTAAATGAAGAAAACATCGTCGTTAACTTTGAAATGAAAGAAGAAGCAGTTGCTGCTTATACAACTACTTTAGCTCGTCTAAAACTATACAGTTACCTGGAGAGATTAGAGGAAAGAGTTCTCTACTACGATACTGATTCGGTTATAAGGGGTGATTTTTAAGCTGGTTTGGTTTTGGCAACACTGGTTTTGACAGCTGACGTGTGTTTAGTACCTTGTGTCACTGTCAAACAGCTTCAGTTTGGTTTGCAATTTAACCATGGATCGTCTTACAAATGAACAACGCTTGCAAATTATTGAATTTTACTATCAAAATTCGTGCTCGGTTCGAAATGTTCATCGCGCGCTGCTTGTGTTCAGCGATGAGGCTCATTTTTGGTTGAATGGGTACGTAAATAAGCAAAATTGCCGCATTTGGAGTGAAGATCAGCCAGAAGCATTGCAACAGCTACCAATGCATCCCGAAAAAGCCACTGTTTGGTGCGGTTTATGGGCCGGCGGCATTATTGGGCCATATTTCTTCAAAGATGATGCGAATCGCTACCGAGCGATGATAACAAACTTTTTTTTGCCCGAAATGGAAGTTCTTGACTTGCATGATATGTGGTTTCAACAAGACGGTGCCACATGCCACACAGCACGGGAAACAATGGCGCAATTGCGAGGCGAGTTTGGTGAACAGTTAATTTCACGTTTCGGGCCAGTCAATTGGCCGCCTAGATCGTGCGATTTGACATCATTAGATTATTTTTTGTGGGGGTATGTCAAGGCTTATGTCTATAGGGACAAGCCCGCTTCGATTGACGCACTGGAAGCCAACATCTATGCATTCATTCGTGAGATACCGGCCGATATGTGTGAAAGAGTATGCCAAAATTGGACTCAGCGGATGGGCTACCTGAGACGCAGCCGCGGTCAACATTTGCATGAAATTATTTTTAAACATTAAATTGCAAGGTTCAAACTATCGATTCATTTTTTCGAATTTTTTGTGTTTTTTTTGTTTTAAAGTTCTAAACCTCTTAAAAAATCACCCATTAGAAAATATTTTCCGTTGATCCATGGTTAAATTGCAAACCAAACTGAAGCTGTTTGATAGTGACACAAGGTACTAAACACACCTCAGCTGTCAAAACCAGTGTTGCCAAAACCAAACCAGCTAAAAAATCACCCGTTACGTTTTTGACTTCTACATTTTCATTATCAAGTAGTTCTCTTAGCCTTTGCATTTTCTCAGTTCCTTTTACGTAAACCACTCCTTTTTTAATTAATTCTCGAAAAAATATTTTTTTTTTATTTTTATTTTTTTATTTCAAAAATATAAACATGAGGAGTACATTAAGATTTAAATTCTTTTAATTTGTACCTACACATTATAAAATATTAAAAAATTTACTAATCTTGAAACAAAATGGTTAGATTTTCACAAAAATTTTAATAATGCGGATTTCAATTAAAGAAGTTATTCATTTGATTACTTTTAACATATGTGAACAATAATTTTTTGAAATTCTTACTTGAAATAACTAAACGAATTGACAAAGGTAGTGAATTCCATAATCTTATAGCATGAACAAAAAAAAAGTCCTTGGCTATTTAAATAGTTAAAACGGGGAAGAATTATATTTCGCGTTCGAATAGAGTTTGCAAAAGTTATTTTCTCAAACAGATAAATTGGTTGATTTACTTGGTTGATTTACTTGAGAAAAGTTTGTAAACCCACCATTCCAGGTCAATCCTTGATAATTTTGATATAACCAGTGAACTTGCCTTCTAATGTCGTTTTCGATTGGATTTTCAGTCTATTCAACTCCTTTTCAATTCCAATCGAATATGAAAACACTGACTTTCCTAAATTTACACACACACTACCTAAAGCCGCCATTTAACAAAATGGCTTCTTCAAGTATTTATCACTTTTGACAAGAAATCCAACGAAAAACTTTATATGTATGTGTGTGTTCCTCGTCTACTCCAATATGAAATTGGGAACAGAAAAACACTCCAAAAACATTACTCGGAACAGCCAATCGAAGGCTTTTGGAGTAGTAGGAGTGAAAAAGGAGTGGAAAAGGAGTACTCCGAACTTCCAAACGAAAACGACATAAGTGAAACGGATGCGTTAAATTAAACGGTGGGCTAACTATAAAGTGATGATGATGTCCATTATGCAATACGGCAACTTCCTTTGCAATGAAATTGTTGTTGAATTCGCCAAATCCTTGAAGGTCTACAAAATAGGTATTCGGGCTTAAGAAACGTTCTCAACAAATTCACTTTTTCTACTGAGAAGATTATATTAAGATATTCAATTTAAGTAATTTTGGTAACTTCTCCAGTCAGTGGACTATACTCAATTAGACGATCTTGAAGAATCAGACAATACATAGTTGTTGAAGATGGAATCGGAGTTGATGTTTTAAGTTGAATTTTTACATCCACAGGTCCAGTTTTAATTGAATCATTTTGGCGGGAACAATCAATTACCATAATCGGAGCGATATCCTTAAATTCTTGTCGCGATAAAAGTGGACTGTTTCTGATAGTATGAGTGTTGAAATTTACTGTACATTTCATAGAGAATAGCATACCGGTCTAGTTTATATTTAAGATTTAAATCTTCACGTGGGTAAGATTCAGAGATTAATGTACCTTTACATTGCTCACATCACAGTGATCGAATTTGCTAGCATCCTTGTTTCGTCGTTGATTTTTTCTATCAGTTTGTAGAGCAATAATAACATATCTCGGCTTCTCAAGCTGACTCGAGGTTTTAACTGTCCATACATGATCAGTGGTGGTTGGTAGCGTTGGATATTCATACATTTCCAATTTCCAAATAATGTAAGCTTATTTGAATTGGACAAAGTAATGTGTGGTACTCTCCACTGCAATTTAAAAATTGAAAGTTTTAATTCTTCGTTATCTTTAGAATAATAAACATTCTCATTAGATCGTGCGCGGATTAAAATCAATTCATGCCTTGCATTTGTTATGATCTTTTTATAATCTTCAGCAAATCCCAATATTTTTTAATTGTATGCAAAAATTAAAAATACCCGATGACTGTGAAATACTTTTGTTTTCAGTCCATGATCCATTTTCTAAGCTTTTACATTCATTCTCGTCCAAAGATATATAATTTTTCAGGGTTGTTGTGATGCCCACGTTTTTATTGTTCTCAATGTCCACTCCATTCAGTTCATAATGTATTTCTTCAAAAAGAAAAGCCATAGCATTGTTAGTTCATTTTCCTGTTGACGGAGTCCCATCTGGTTTTGTTAGAATCCCTTCTATATAAATATAGCTTTCACAAGGTAAAATACATAAGTCCTGTTGATGTATGGGAATACGTATTTCATCACTTATGTTGAAAAACTGAAGAAATGGTGAGTAACTATGGTAATTAAACTTTGATATGCTATTATCATAGCTAGGTCCATTCGCAATATTTAATATATCTTTCATATTGTTTTTTTTTTTTATTTTAGTTGAAATCCTAATGTAAGAAGATAAGCTTTGTTTTCAGGTGTAAGCGTTGGTGTTGACAGTTTTAATGTTCTAGTAGAACTAGTAAAATGGTTACCTTTGATATCTTTTATATAATTATTATAGGTTAACATTTTTCTGATTTTGGGCTTAAATGCAACCGTATGGCTATTCTTTCTCCTCTAAAATGTATCAAATCTCCGTCTTGGTCGACAAGTTTTAATGTTACAGTACTTATTCCTTCAATGTTTACTGGTAAATAGATGACATTTTTTGGAACTTCTATGATTTTATAACATGCCCCTGTTTCTGGTGAAAATTCATGTTTTGTACGTACAGGAGTATTGTTAAGTAATGATATTAAATTTAACTCGTATTACATTTAGGGTAAGTTCGGGCATTATGGCGCAGCGTGCATTATGGCGCACCTCACAAATATCATACTTCCAAAATTCTAATTGAAATAAAAACAATGCAAAAACTTCAGTCTCTGCCTAACACGTGCCCAGTAAAGATCGTTAGTCGATACGACTAGTTTCCCTGATAAAAAAAGGGGTACAAAAAAAATTTACGGGTAGTTTGTGTTTTTTATAATTTTGCTTTGTGTTTGGATTCGTTTTTCTCGGTAAGTATACAACGCAGGTGTTCGGTGTGAAGAGTGGAATGGCGAATACAGTTTCAGTTTTGTTGTGTAACGGGAAATATTTGAAACGTGAAAAGAACTTAGTTTTTTGTTTACTGTGTTGTGAATAAGTGTTTTTTGTGTAATATGGCGCAGATGCTGAGAGGGCATTATGGCGCGGGTTCGCCTTAATGCCCTTATGAAGTTTTCATGTAAATTATAGTTTTATACCTCTCTTCCGTTTTTTGCGTTCTGTGTTGCATAGTTATGTTATCTTATGTTATGTTACGCAGATTATAGGTATAAATATCCATTGTTAAAATAGTATTTTAACTGTAAGTTTTTTAATTATTTCAGAAATGCCAAATATCCGCAAAACAAATAAAGGTCTCCGAGGCAAATGGGTAGAACCGGATTTAATTGCTGCAATTAATGAAATTAAGAAGAAACAACTCTCAATAAATGCTGTTTCCAAGCATTATAAAGTTCCAGCATCTACTATTAGAAGAAGACTTAAGACTGAGGACTACAAAAAGCATGTCTTAGGTGCTCCTACCACCCTTAATGCAGAAAACGAAGGAAAAATTCTTCAACAAATTCTGAAATTGCAAGCGCATGGATTTTCTCCGAATAGAAGAGAGCTGTGCCGTATGGATTTTGAATTAGCAGTGAAGTACAATCCAAACCACAATTTCAATAAGAGTTCCGGAAAAGCTGGACACGGATGGCTTCTGCTGTTCTTAAAACGCCATCCTGAGCTTTCTATACGTAAATCTGAAGGGGTCTCTAAGGCACGCGCAAATGGTATGTCCAAAGACGATGTTTCGAGGTATTTTTGTTTGTTGGAAGAAGTTTTGCAGCAGAATGATTTATTTGACAAACGTTGCAACATATTCAACATGGACGAAACTGGTTGCCAATTGAATAACAAGCCCCAGTATGTCATTGCTGAGAAAGGTTCAAAAAATGTCGCTGCGGTGACGTCAGCCGAAAGGGGAGAAACGGTAACAGTAGTCGCCTGTTGCAATGCAGAAGGCAGTTTTCTTCCTCCAGCTTGTATTTTCAAAGGCAAAAGAAAGAAGGTTGAATGGGCACAGGGTATGCCACCTGGCTCAGTAGTTTATATGGGTGAAAGATCAGCTTATATAAACAAAGAAATATTCTTTTCATGGTTAAAAGAACATTTCATTCCAAGAAAGCCTAGTGGCAAGGTCCTTCTCATACTTGACGGCCACTCATCTCACACCAACTTGGAAATGCTTGAATATGCCACACAAAACGATATCATCCTATTTTGCCTTCCACCTCATACAACTCAATTTCTCCAACCTTTGGACCGGTCGTTTTTCAAACCATTGAAGACCTACTTTTTTGAAGCTTGCAATTTGTTCATAAGACCCAATCCTGATAAAAAAATTAACAGACTTCAGTTCGGAAAGTTGCTATCTAGTGCTTGGGTCAAAGCCGCCAATCCCAAAAACGGAATTTCGGGATTTAGTTCAACGGGTATTTTTCCTTTCAATCCAGAAATAATACCGGATTACGCATTCATTGGCCATCAGAATGAGGAAGCTGTTCGAATGCCTCTAGCAACTCCGCCTCTTATTGAAGTTCCCACGGCTGCAAGTACAACACAGGAAGCTCCTAGCGATATAACTCCTGGAAAAATGCTCAACATAATTTCCCCCGTCCCACATGGCCCGATAACGATCGACATTGACTGTAACGGCCACTCCTTGCTCATTTTCGAAAAATGGCCCAATTATGCCTCTGGACCAAAATCCGCACCAAACAGTGACTCGTTTTGGGTGTATCGGCTTTTCAATGTATGCGTGCGGATTTTCTGTGCCCCAAATGCGACAATTTTGCTTGTTTACTACCCGCCAAGATCAAAATGAGCTTCATCTGAAAAGATGATTTTTTGGCAAAATCGGCATCTTCTCTAAGTCGATCGCAGGCCCACTTAGCGAAGCGTATACACAACCATATTCGTTCAGCGGAAGGATAAAACTAATTATCTGTCAAATCAGACATGAGCTAAGTGTTACCATTCACGAAATAAGCACTAGTTGACAAAAAAACGTTAGATGGCTGACAATTTATATTTTGTCACTGCTGTTGCTGTGGATTTCACATTTCATTGTGTTATTATTTGCTTCTATTGTAACAATAATGTTAGAATTTCGCAATAATAATTCTTCATGTTCCCCCACATGGAACAAATTATTACGCTCATCAACATTCGGTATAGAATTGTACGTTTGAAAATCAATCAATCCACAAACAAAGTCCTGATCCAAGTTTAGAGTTGGAAAATATGCGGCTGAGGTAAGGGAAGTCCCACTTAGTGTAAGTGTCATCGCCATGGTGATAAAAAATACAATGGGATCATTTTTACATATGGCTCTTTATTTATTGAAAACAAGAATCATATAAAAATCGTAATCATAAATGACCACAATTAAAAGCGTCATAATCTTGATATTTAGTATAATTATAATTAATTTTTTCTCCCAAATAGTTAATTATTTCATTTGGAGGCTTTAGATTTCTAAAGCTATCAAAATATTCAATTTTACGGCCTTTTTTATTATACGCTACCTAGTGTGTTCCAGGACCAATTGAGGAATCAAGATTCACAATTCCGCACTCGTTTTTCAAAGGTTTAGATTTTGGTAAATTATCTCGAATGAAAACTCCTCGAAAATTCGGAATTAGATTCTTTGCAAAATCTCTCAAATCTACCTCATTTAATGCACGATTGGGTAGAGAACTAAGGAGTTTTTTGTCTGTGGATTTAAATTAAGTCCGAGACCTTTTGTATAAGGTTTAAGGTGTAAGCCTTGTCCGACTGCAACGGATTCCATTTTTTCGTTATGACGTTGTTTCTCCTCTAGATCTTTTTTATCAAAACTGATATCGTTGACAGCTTTGGCTACTCCTGCAGCGCCTCCCGTTAAAGCTCCAAGAGCTGAAAGTCCAGCAAACAGAGGAACAAAGAATGGAATTGCTCCGCCAATTTTCGGTACCGAAATAATTCTGGGTACCTCAATGCTGTTACCGTTTTTTCTAACTCTTTTCTTAGCAGATGATATTGCTATTTTTATTGCCTTTTCTTAATTGACAGGATTTTTACGTTTGATGTTATTTCCAATTGTTTGAATCACTTTTCTAAAGGAGGGTTGTTTAACTTTATTATCTATTTTGGACTTCTTATCTTCTGTTTTATTTTTCGCTCTATTCTTAGGAATATAAAGATATATTCTTGGAGCAACCCATGCCCAATTTTGTCTTTGTCTTCATAAGATTGGTAACCAATAATGCGTTTGCCCGCTCAGCTATAGTGGCGTCCTTGGATTTAAATCGTTGCCAAGCTTTTTCAGTTGAAATTTTATCGGCAATGTGTCGAGCAGAGGAATTTTTAAATTTAGAATAAAATATATCGTGTTGTTTGCACCTTTGATCAAGCAAATTAATACCCGGATCCCCTCGAGCTAAGCGTTCTGGAGTTTTGTTCCAGGTCCGCAGTATTGATTACCAGGAATATGTAGTTCAAGAGGTAGTTTGTTTATTAAGGTATTTAATAAACCTTTTCCTTTCACAATGTTTCGTTGACTGATAAAGTTTTTTGAATAATCAATCATTTTATATGATTATCTTTGCGGTAGAATGATTAGATGCAATATGATGCTTATTATATATTAACTTAGAATTTATAGAAATTATTTAGTTTTTATCTCTTTGCGATGCGTTAAACAACAATACCAGTCACCGGTAAAAAAATGGAGGTGACTAGCAAAATTGAAAGAAAAAAGCATGGTCAACTATTTCCACATAGTATAAGAGGGTTAATTAATGGTCCCTCAAACTGCGGAAAAACGAATGCCATGATGAGTTTGTTACAACATCCCAATGGATTAAAATTTGAAAATATCTATATAAATATATTCTAAATCTTTACATCAGCCAAAGTATGAGTTTTTACGAAAAGCCATAGAACCAATAAGAAATATGGGTTATTTACCAGTAACAGTGATGTTATTCCACCCGAAGAGGCTAAACAAAATCCTATATTTATCTTTGACGATATTGCCTGTGAGAAGCAACCACAATCCGAGTATGGGACGACATCATCATATCGATAGCTTTTACTTGTGCCAAACTTATAAAGGGTGATTTTTTAGCTGGTTTGGTCTTGGCAACACTTTTTTTGACAGCTGACGTGTGTTTAGTACCTTGTGTCACTGTCAAACAGCTTCAGTTTGGTTTGCAATTTAACCATGGATCGTCTTACAAATGAACAACGCTTGCAAATTATTGAATTTTACTATCAAAATTCGTGCTCGGTTCGAAATGTTCATCGCGCGCTGCTTCCATTTTATGATCGGCATTCTCGACCTTCTGAGCAGTCTATTCGGAAGATTGTGACCAAATTTCGCACCAAATTTACTTTGTTGGACATTAAACCACCAACACGTTTACGTGCTGTGCGTAGTGAAGAAAATATTGCGGCCGTATCAGCTAGTGTGACAGAAGACCGCGAAATGTCGATTCGGCGCCGTTCCCAGCAGTTAGGCCTTTGTTACAGCACTACGTGGAAAATTTTGCGGAAGGATTTGGGCGTAAAGCCTTTTAAGATACAGCTGGTGCAAGAACTAAAGCCAGCCGACCTACCACAACGCCGAATTTTTGGTGAATGGGCTCTTGGAAAGCTGGCCGAGGATCCGCTTTTTTATCGAAAAATTGTGTTCAGCGATGAGGCTCATTTTTGGTTGAATGGGTACGTAAATAAGCAAAATTGCCGCATTTGGAGTGAAGATCAACCAGAAGCATTGCAACAGCTACCAATGCATCCCGAAAAAGCCACTGTTTGGTGCGGTTTATGGGCCGGCGGCATTATTGGGCCATATTTCTTCAAAGATGATGCGAATCGCAGCGTTACTGTCAATGGTGAACGCTACCGAGCGATGATAACAAACTTTTTTTTGCCCGAAATGGAAGTTCTTGACTTGCATGATATGTGGTTTCAACAAGACGGTGCCACATGCCACACAGCACGCGAAACAATGGCGCAATTGCGAGGCGAGTTTGGTGAACAGTTAATTTCACGTTTCGGGCCGGTCAATTGGCCGCCTAGATCGTGCGATTTTACACCATTAGATTATTTTTTGTGGGGGTATGTTAAGGCTAATGTCTATAGGGACAAGCCCGCTTCGATTGACGCAGTGGAAGCCAACATCCATGCATTCATTCGTGAGATACCGGCCGATATGTGTGAAAGAGTATGCCAAAATTGGACTCAGCGGATGGGCTACCTGAGACGCAGCCGCGGTCAACATTTGCATGAAATTATCTTTAAACATTAAATTGCAAGGTTCAAACTATCGATTAAAATAAATATTTCATTCATTTTTTCGAATTTTTTGTGTTTTTTTTTTTTTAAAGTTCTAAACCTCTTAAAAAATCACCCGTTACAAGAATACCCAAAAACTTAATTAGAGACAATTCGAATTTTCTCATCGTCGATCATTCAATACATTTCAAAAAGTATGTGCAGAATGTTGAAATACAAACTACGGTTTCATGGTAATTGATAAGGACAGTCCTTTGCATGATGGTCGTTATAGAAAAGGCTTTGACTACTTTCTTAAATTGTAAAAAAGATAACACCTTTAATTTCATATCATATGTATTGAAATGTTCTATGAGAGCAGTACAGATCAGTTCAGCGAGCAGATAACATCAGTAAAAGGCGGTTCAACTCAGTTTGAGGACCAGTATTCTTTAGTTAAGACCAGTAAGCTCAATATCAAAATCAGTTTAAAACCCATTGAACGATTTTTTCTACGACTTCGAAACTTATTCACCACCTGAATCTGTAAGAAAAAATAAATCTTACATCATGATGCAATTAGATGTAAAATTAACAAAAGAACTTATTAAAACCACCGATGCTTTTCGAAAGAATTATAAAGCTCTTAAGTCGGATAGAGAAACTTACGAAACTCAAATTGAAGACACTCTTAAGCTTCTTACCAAACCACTGAACGAATTAGTGAAAAAAACCAACAACAAACTAGATAAAAATAACCTTATTGAGAATCCTTTAAAGAAACTTAAACTCAATTTTGAACACCATCAACCACAAGAAAATGATTTTGAAAAAGAATATTTTCGTGATGAACTCATTACTCCCAAAACTTCTGTAGACGATTCACTCGTTTTAACTGATGATAGTAATACTCCAAAAAGAACAAAGAAAAGCCCAAACTATCACGCTTAACATCGTTTCTTTTCAGATCAATTGTCACAAGAACACTTTCATGAGATGTCTAAAAAATGTGTAGATTTATTTATAAATAATTCCAACACTCACAACAATCACTCTAACGAAATTATTTCAATCACTGAAGAACTTAAAGAAGCTAATATTATCGAATAAGAAATTAAAAAAAAAAAAAAAAAAAAAGGATGAGTGTTGATAGGTAGGTAGGTAGAGATGGCGGCCCAGAGCAAACTCGCTCCGTGACCCAATTAGCGCTAGAGTGCGCCGTTTTGACACCATAACTCGTATTGACCTGTTGGGTGAAAAGCGGTTTAATTTTTATTTTTGGAGGTTGAGGTGAAGGAATTAAGGTCTAAGCTTGACCTAGATCCATTTTGTCGCGTTGAGAAAAGCAATTAAATCTTTGATCGTGTAGATCTTTAAGAGAAGCATTTCCAAAAGATTTCGCTCTCGATTTGGCTATAGCAGGGCATTTACAGAGGAAGTGAGCCACTGTTTCCTTCTCCTGATGGTCCCCACAACTGCGACAAAAAGTATTGTACGGAATGCCCAGCTTCGCCGCATGTTCTCCTATAGGCCAGTGGCCAGAACATGTCGCAACAACCCTGGCTATGTCTCGCCTGGGCCTAAAAATTAGATCAGTAGTTCGAGATTTATTATAGATGGGCCATATTTTTCTGGATATGACGCAGTTTGTTAAACTTTCCCACCTGCGATTGGATTCAATAAGAAAAATTGAGAATAAATTGCCCTTCATAACTCCAAGCGGAATATTAACTCTTTCCGCAAGTGAGCTATGAAGGGCTGATCCTTGCCTGATCAGTTCGTCAGCCCGCTCATTTCCCTCAATGCCACAATGACCTGGAACCCAGATAAGAGTGACACTGAGGTTGACATTAAGGCTAAGTAGTTCATCTCGACATTGCTGGACCAGTTTAGATGATGTAATAGCCGAATCAATTGCTTTCACAGCTGCTTGACTGTCTGTCAGGATAGCAGTATTTCGGTTTTGGTTGGGATCTTGTTTGAGTATCTTGCATGCTTCCCTGATTGCTAGTAATTCAGCTTGAAATACGCTTGCGAAGTCAGGTAGCCGAAAGGACCTAGAGATGTTCAAGGATTCGGAAAAAATTCCTGAACCAACACCGCACTACAGCTTGGAACCATCAGTAGAAATAGTAGTGTTGAAGTCTCTCGTTACGACATTATCCTTCCAATCTTTTCTGGATGGAAATTTGACCTTAATGAGTGTTGATAAATTTGGTCGCTTTTCGAATAGAACCCCACCGAAAGGACCAAGAGGAAAACAAGGAGAGGAGGGACCACCAGGTGCACAGGGGGAGCGAGGTTTACCTGGACCAGCTGGAGATTGATTCCACAAAACAGAAAGCGGAGATTATGACATAATCTTTAAACGGCTAAAAAATGTTGGAGAACCCCAAGAACAGGAAGACGCTGCTTCCAAAAATATACTGGAAGAACATCATGAGGAGCTTTTGAATTGTGTAATCTTCTTGAAAAGATTTATTAATGTATCTACCACAACACCAAATACGGGTGCCATTTCGATAACTGTGTACGGTCTTCAAACTAATGTAAACTTGGCCCAGATACATGCGCATGCTACATGTTGAAAATAGAATGTTAAGAATACAAAAATTAATGTCTCTATAAAAGGTTGAAATAATGTGACTAAAACTTATAATAATTACTGAAATTGTTTTAAAAAAATTAATAAACATACATAAAAAAGAATTAATACTTTTGTTTTTATCATTCAATAAAAATATGAGTCAAAGAAAGGTTGTCGAAAACTACATAAGCCTGCTCGAAGGAATTTTCCAAAAAGGCGAGTAATTATTAAAGGTCTAGATGATTTATGGCAGGCTGACCTAGTCGAGATGGTTGTATATTCATCCGCAAACAAAAATTATCGATATTATTGATACATTTTCCAAATTTGATTGGACGGCTCCTATTAAAAATAAAACAGGAACGAGTGTCACTGAGGCTTTGGATGATATATTTAGTAAAGGTCGTCACCCAAAAAATTTACAAACAGAGGATGGGAAAGAATTTTTCAATGCATCTTTTCAAGGACTTATGAAGAAATTTCAAATCAATCATTACTCTACATTTAGTGTTCTCAAAGCTTCGATTGTTGAAAGATTTAATTGTACCTTGAAAACTTGTATGTGGAAAGAATTCAGTTTAGTGGTTCGTATCGTTGGATTGATGTTATAGAACAGCTAACAAAAACGTATAATAATACTAAACATCGTACGATAAAGATGAAGCCATATGAAGTCAATGCTACAAACGAAAAAATATTACACTCCAAAATTTATAATCGCATCAAAATACATATTACTCCAAAGTTTAAAGTTGGGGATTTTGTCAGAATTAGTAAATACAAACATGTTTTCGAAAAAGCATACACACCGAATTGGACCACAGAAATCTTTAAAATAATCAAAGTGCAACACACATATTTACTGGAAGACTACCAAGGACACCCAATAAAAGGCGGATTCTATGAGCTAGAACTTCAGAAAACTAAGTTCCCCGATACATTTCTAATCGAGGATGTACTTCAAAGGAAAAAAGATCGATGATTTGTAAAATGGCTCGGGTTTTCATCCGATCACAACTCTTGGATACCTATTCCAAAAATATAATAAATAACGCATCTTTTGTAATTTTTCCTTTAAATAAAAATGCTTTATTGACATATGTTGAAATTTGAGAAAATTCGTGAGTGACTCGTTCAAGTTTTACCAAACTTTTTTCAATAGTGCCAACAGCACAGTGGTAGTAGCGACGGACCGAAGTGTTGAAGGTCGCAGGTTCGATCCCCAGCCAGGCATCAAATATATCGAAGCTTTTTTTCACAACCGTGAAGTAGAAAATTTTATTGACTGGGAGAATCGTCTCATGGAAGACGAAATCAATGCGGGGGCATCGAAAGATGTCCCAGCAACAACATCCAACACGGCAACGGTGACAGCAACGGCACCATCATCGTCAGCGGGTATGTCGCATGTTGTCATAGCAATACAATCTCAGCCGGCAACGGCACCGCCAGCGGGAACATCAATTGTTACCTTAGCGACAACGGCAGAAACTGCAACGGCACCAGAAAATGTCGTTAACAAGAAGAGGAGGAAGAGGATCCTATGTGTTCCGAACCTCGTCAAGCGACGATCCACCAACACTTCAGCTTCAGCCAAGCTGCCAGCTGAAGTAAAGGAGACAGGGCAGACAGCCAAACAAGCAGCGGCAGCACAAAGCCAACAACAACTAAACACCTCACCATCCGAAGAAGAAATAGATTCTATGTCCGAAGGGGGAGAGGGACTATATACTACGAACGACAGTAACCTATTTGTCGACGTAACATCTCCAGAGGCGTCGTCAGAAGACGAAGAGGGACCATAAAATGCTAATGATGAGAAAAGCATCAGGGCCAAAATTGATGAAATTGAGGGGGAGATGGAACGCCTCAAAAACCAACTGGCGCCACTGGCACTGGCTCTTACAAGAAAGCAAAAAGCTCGTCGAGAAAAAGGAAAGCAGGAGTGAGCGCAAAAAATGCAACACAGGCGCCACAAATAATGCAACAGCCAAAAATAAATGATGAGCTGCAAAAGTCAGCCAAGCAGCCAAGGCAAAAGCCACCAACTAAGCAGCAACAACAACAACCAAAGCAGCAACGACAAAAGTTGCAATCACATCAGCCACAGCAGCAGACAGCTCAAAAACAACAACAGCATGGAAGTCAACAACAAAAAAACCAGCAGCAGCAGAAAAACCAGCAACAACAACAGCAGCAACAGCAGCAGCAGAGACAACAGGAGCGGATTGAATATCAGCAGCAGCCACAGCCGCCAAAAAGTAAAAAAAGAAAAGGTGCCACCCATCAATACATACAATATGGAGTTACAGGATACCATTGACTTATGTAAGTCGGCCATAGGCCAAAATTTTACAGTTAAGAGATTAAATAAAGATAGACATGCTATCCAGTGCTTCACATTGGAACAGCATACAAAAATTAAAGACTTGCTAAAGGAAACCACATCTGAGTTCTTTAGATTTACGCCTAAAATAGAAAAGTTTCAAACGGTCCTTCTGAAGGGCATAGATTCCTGCACGGAACCACAGGTGCTCTTAAATGAGCTCTGTCAAAAAGCGAGCGACGATCTCGAGTTTATCGGGGTCAAGCCGTTCGCTACAGTCAGAGCCAGACGGGAGAAGCGGAATCTGCCGTTCTTCCTAGTACAGCTCTCGCAAACTGGATAGTTTGCATGCGCTGCCAAAGGTTTGGCCTTGCTGCAGCAAACTGCGAAATGCAGTCACGCTGCGTCAAGTGTGGTGAGAACCACAAAGTAGAAGAGTGTAAGCTCGGACAGGAACGGGTCGAAGATAGGACCCAGCTTAGGTGTGCACTTTGCCGAGGCGAAGGGCACCCCGCAAATTATCGGGGATGTCCGGCGTTTCAGCAGATTAAACAAAACAAAGCGGCTAGACAGACAAAGGTAGAGAAACGCCCTTTAGTGCGTCCTCCTACAGTAACGCCCGTCAACCCCCAAATTTCCTACGTCCAAATGGCCTCAAGAAGGGGGAGTACGGTACAGCACCTTACGCACAGGCCGAAATTAGAGGCATGTTGCTGGCAATTCAAGGCCAGTTATCAGGTCTTCATAACCAGATCAGGGAGCAGGCGACAAGAGTGGACAATCTCTACTCTGTTTAGCCTAGCTTAACGCAACTTAGAGGTTAAGGGCGCGCTGCCGGAGAGGCCCCTTAAGATCCTTGCTGTGAATGTCAATTCACTGATTAGGACCGAACGTAGAGCTAATCTTTTCCAATTGTTGAAAGACCAAAGTCCAGATGTGTTTATGGCTAGCGAAACTAAGCTAAACCAGAAACATAAATTGACTAACAACAACTACAATATCGTTAGAAGAGATCGGCCCAACTCCACTCAAGGGGGTGGTGTCGCAATCTTCATACGAAAAGGCATTGATACTAGGGTAATATATAATAGTGATGTTCGAAGATTTCGGTTGCTTGAGGCGTGCATCATATGCATTTCTCTCCAACAGGGGAAGCGAATGTATGTGATCTCGGCTTACGCACCGGAATCACCTCTGCTAACTAATTTTATAACAGAGCTCGAAAAACTTTTCGATTGTCTTCGACTGAACTCGGAAGATAACTACTATCTGATGGCCGGTGATTTGAATGCCAAACACACAGATTGGGGAAATCAAATACAAAATCCTAGAGTTAGTCATCTGTATAATTGGATGAGTCAATTCAGCGTTGAGTATGGGGTTGACCTGCTGGCTACAGATAGGCCATCGTTTCCAAGAAGCGGTGCCTTTCTGGATCTATTGCTGATAGACTAAAGACTGACAATTACTGACACTGTGGGTCAACAACGAAGGAACTGTTTACGCACCATCGAGTTCGACAGTGATCACTGTGGACTCGCTGCCGTAATACAGCTGCCGAACGAGCTTGTGGAGTTGGAGGAGTATGTACCGGTGCATACTTACAATTACAGTAAGATGCGCTGGCCACGCTTCACCAGCGCCATAGCAAGCGAAATTCGGTCGCAGAATATATCCCCACCAATCGACAGGAACCTTAAAAATACTGAAATCGACCAATACTTGCAACAAATGGACGAGACAATCCAACGAACAATGGAAAGAACAATACCGAAATACAAAGAACGTGACACAACTGACATGTACCGTAACGCGACCATTGACGCACTACACAGACAAAAAAGCGGACTTCTGACAAGACTAAAACGCTTGTACCGACGGTTTACTGACCCACATGATCTGGAGATTAGGACACTGAAGTCGTCTATCAAAAACATCAACCAATTGATCAAGGAGAACTATCGATTGTCCATTAATTTGTATTGGGACAACAAAATTCGGGCCGTTAATTCCAGCGACCCGAGTATGTTTCCGCAAATTAATAAGATATTTAGGAAAAACGATCAAAACGACATCATCGCCGAGCGAAACGGGCCAAGTTCCCTGTTAATTTCGAAGGTCGAGCTCCAACTTATCTTCGACTCACTGAAGAAAAAGAAGTCGATGGTATATCCAACGTTGTACTACGACATCTACCTCGGGAAGCAGTAGACATTTACACCACACTGTTTAACAACGCTCTGAATGGAAGACAGCCGTGGTACATCCTCTCCCGAAAAAGGGAAAGGACAACTCCAATCCGGCGAATCTCCGGTCGATAATTCTTCTTCCGAGTATCAGCAAGGTATTCGAAAAAGTTATCAATAGAGCTCTGTTTAAGTGGGCAGAGGACAACAATATCATACCGGAAAATCAGTTCGGATTTAAGGCGAGACATGACACCATTCATGCCGCGTCTAAACTCGTTTCTGATATTCAATGGAACAAATCCAAAAAGCAGTTTACGGGTGCCTGTCTGGTTGATTTGGAGAAGGCTTTCGACACCGTATGGCTAGAAGGTGTTTATCTAAAGCTGACCAGGCTTGGCATAAGTAAACCGCTATTATATATGCTTTATGACATGCTCAATGGTAGAAAGTTTGTTGTCAAAAGTGGCAATGTAACTTCTACTGCAACATTCCATATTAAAAATGGTCTTCAACAGGGAGCGGTAAACTCGCCGATTCTATTCAGCATTTACACCAGCGATCTGATAGGTAGTTTAACTCAGGCAATTGCGTATGCCGATGATCTAATTGCGTACAGAACAGCCCCAAAAGTTGAGGTCTTCAGAATTCTTTTGCAGCGTGACTTCGACAAGATTCAGCGATATTGCGATGACTGGAAGTTGAAAATCAACTTTCAGAAATCAGAAACTATTCTGTTTAGGATTCCGTTGTGTGGAGCCTCAAGGGATACAAGAAAGAACTGGCGCAAGCTGGTGATCGTGGGGCCAAATGGACATCCACTGGCGAGTAAAAGTGTAGTAAAGTACCTTGGCATCTGGTTGGATCAGTATTTGTATTTCGATAGACATATAAGTGCTGCTCTGGCCAGGGCTAGGGGAGCTTTTGCCCTGACGAAACGGTTGTTTTATAGCAGCCGGCTTGACACCAGGGTGAAGGTGATTTGCTACATGGCCCTCATCCGGCCGATGATTGCCTATGGATGCCCGGTTTGGTTCAACGTTGCCCCATCTCAAATGGAAAAGATTCGGGTGTTTGAGAGGCAGTGCCTTAGGCGCTGCCTTGGATTACACAGAATACCAGAGTCGGAGTACACACGATACTATTCCAACCAGGTTCTATACAACGGGGCCAACATAAACAGAATAGATAATTTTTTGTTTAAGCTGATTCGGGGGCACATTGCAAGAGCGATGTCTTCAACCAACAGCTTAATTTTTGGGGCTTACTACCCTAACGACGATTATTATGAGAGTGTACGTCTAAGCGGCTTTATTCCGCCCGATCCTTTCCTCTATTTAGACAGTCGAGGCCTGGTCCAGGATAGAGCGGCGACACCGCTAATCTACCACGTCGGCCGTAGAACTGTAGATAGGCGACTCCTTTACAACCGAGACGTCCTCGCACAAGGCGGAGCTGAGCGCCTTCGGTTCAGTAGGACTGTGTCCCATCGGGACCGAAAAGATAGGGTAAAGCAGGAGAACCAGTTCTGGTGGTTGAAAAATGATATTTAAAGTTGACTAAGCTTTCTTGTCTTGGCCGACTTACACAGGTTTAGGTGTATTAGTTTTAAGTAGGCACAGTCAGGGTGGCACAAAAAAAAAAAAAAAAAAAAAACCCACCCACAAAAAAAAAAAACACAAAAAACACAACAAAAAATGCATACAAATTGAAAAACTTTACAAACAAATAATAAAACAAAAAATGCTTGCTGTGGCTGTTCTAGTTTTTAAGTAGTTCTAAGTAGCTTTAAGTAGTTTTAATTAGCTTTAGTATAGTTTTATGTAGTTTGTAAGTTTTATATAAAATATTAAAAAAAAAAACGATCAGAAACCCGAGTTTTTTTTACCAATTCTTCTCGGCAAAAAATAAAAACCGACATGAATTTTAGTATAAATATAGTTTTTAGGCCGAAAGGCATTAGTATTAAGTAATCATAGTTTAACTTAGAGCGCCCGCATGGGGCCAGTAAGTTAGTTGTTAGTTATTGATAAGTAGGCTAGTTTTTATGAATTTTTGTCAAGCTTTAAGTTAGTTATAAGATTAATGGAAAATAAAAATGAATTACAAAAAAAAAAAAAAAAAAAGAAGCATACTGCCGCCAATCCATAAGTACCCAGTGCAAATCCAACACACTACAAATCTTTTGAATTTAAAAGTTTATTCCCATATCATAATTATTACTCATTCACCAGTTCCTATGACGTCAACACACAACACCACGCAAAGGCCACCGCCCCCGCACTCACAATATTTATTTGTCATTCACATGACCTCTAACTTTTCAAAAAATTCCCAGTCTGGGCCGCCCTGATTCCTGCTAAGGTCAGTTGCGACTACGCGGGCCCTATAACGCTTCGCCTAGCTCACGAACGAAATCCAAAATTTGTCAAACCATGTATCGCTCTTTTCGTATGCTTCGTTACCAAAGGGGTTCATTTCGAGCTAGTAAGTGACTTAACGACAGATGCTTTCCTTTTAGCACTAGACCGTTTCGTAGCTCGTCGTCGTAAACCTTCGGAGATATGGAGCGATAACGCAACAAACTTCCATGGTGCTAAAAGGAAACTTGGAGAGTTATACGATCTTCTTCTGAGTCAACAGCGGAACAGAATAATCGGCGATTATCTCTCAAAAACCAAAATAACTTATAAATTTATACCACCCTCCTCACCTCACTTCGGAGGATTATGAGGCATACCTACGGATGTATATTCTTCTAGCCAAAATTGAAAATCTTTTTAACTCACGCCCTATGTGGCAAACATCTGACTTCGAACTTATTGCTCTTACTTCATTACACTTTGTGATTAGAGAATCATATACTGCTGTCCCTTTACCTGATGTCTCTTCCACAAATTTTACAATCAAATATAACTGGTCTCTTTTACTGGCACTTATGCAAGGTTTCTGGAAACAAAGTCGGCCAAAGTGGCAAAAGATACAACGAAATTTACGACATTGTTGGAGTCTAATTTGCCCCCATCTATGTGGGCCCTTGGACAGGTTGCTGATATCCATCTTGGACCTGATAAAAGATGTCGAGTGGTCACGGTCAGAACCAAAACTGGACTCTACGTTCGGCCAGTAGTAAAGGTTGTGGCCTTGCCTTTTTCTGAAAGTCCGAAGTCTTCCCAAAAATTCCGAATACTTGAATTATATAACCAAACATTGATAACTTACACTACATTTGAGCAAATTGTCATTAATATTTTATAACTAATTGCCCAAGCAACAAATAAACTCCTGAAGTGTTCTCCAAACAAATTGATCAGCTCTTAACAAACTGTTAGTTCAATCTTCTTAATACCATTACACTTTATGATCTGTTACTTTGCTCTAGAAAAGTGTTTTTTGTTTTAACTATTACAAAAACGTCTTTTAAACATCTTGAATATCTTCATGGCAAATGTGTTTATATTGACTCTCTGTAGATCCTCTTTACAAGAGTATATTTCTTATTACTCTTTCAAATACATTTCGAAGATATTTTGCGGATGTTATTCCTAAAATGTCTTTATGAAGGCTTAAAATTGTGTCTTTAAGTAGTTTTTGTGTCATCTGACATTTGTAAATTGCGCTTTTCTTATTTTCGTATTTATTGTACATATGTAGGTACTATTAATTTGAAAATTGAAAAAGAGTTTAGGGAGCTGCAAGAGACTTAAGACTAAAAATTGCTCATCAATTATTTTAGTACGCGAATGAACATAATAATAGATCATTGCTTATAGTTTTTTTTTCTTTAACTCTTTGTTGACACTCAGTTGACACTTTCATTGTCTCTCTCTTCTTTCAATTTGATTCGTTTGATATCTTATCATGAAGTCGTTAAGAGGTTTTTGACTCTAGAAAGATGTGATTATAACACAAATGTTTTGACGACATCTTAAGAAACTCTTTAAACGGTAGTTAGTTTATACAAAGGTACACATATTTTTTGTAAAGGGTGACATAGTTAAACGTATATTTTTAATACAGTTTTTGTATGTTTTATTATTTTAATCAAATTTATTATTTATTTCAATAAAAATTTTCAATGTGCAATTGTACATAGGTAGATATATTATGTAGGTAGTGAAATTTTCTTAAAAACTGCGGTGTTTGGACAGATTTGGATCAAAAAAATATTGTTTATACCATTGGATAACCCCCGTCTGTCTGTCCAAACCAGGGTAATAGGGAACTAAGCTAATTTTTCAACCATCTGTTACTATCACAAAACTGACGATGAAAATATGGCAAAGCGAAAATATAAGGCAATATTTTTTCTTAAAAAAAATAACTGCTACATTTTCATTTTTAATGTGAAATTTTAATCATGCAACGTCAAAACTTTTTAAGGCTTCAATGTTAACCAAACGCTCATTTTATTAATATGAGAATAATTTATCCAAAACCCATTAGAAGAAAAACAAGACATTTAGTACCTACATTTCATGAGGCACTCTGTAGAAAGGAATATTTTGATACATGCCTAACAAAATACGTTCGCCATATTTATTTCGTTCAATTGCGAAAAAAATATTTATTAAATACATAATATTCAATAAAGTACAGTTACATGCATTATGCCTACACTTTTATTTGTTTAGTAACACTGTGGAAGACAATAATTCATAAAAATATGTTTTTTCTTTTGTTGTCAGTGAATTTTGTATTATTTTTCTTCATTTAAACTTGTAAATACTTTTTTATTTCAAGGCGCGTGTGGATAGTTCAGCTAGTAGAGACAAAATATGGACAGTAAAAGCATCTTTACCCATTTACCTTTTGTGTTCTTAAGGAGTTAATCGAAATCCAGTGACAAAAAAAAGGAAACTTATCAGTTTCATTTAAAGAATAATAATAACAATTGATTGACATATTAATATTAAAAAACATGAAAACTACTCAGTGTTTTAAGTAGAACTAGATTTTGAAGTTATAAATCATATCCACACTCATAATCATTTACTGCATCGCTCCACTTTACGACACAGCGCGTTTATTCTATGTGGGGTAGAGTATGCGATTTTTAAGCAAATATTTTCTTGCATTACAAAATACACATCGTTAAAGACTTTATAAAATTAATTGTAAATCTAACCCTACATGAACATAAAGAATTTGTCATGGCTTTACTTTTTACTTTAAAATCATTCTATTACATTTAAATTGTTATAAAATTGTATTTGTGTAAAAGAGAAAGAAATTATTTTTTATATTATTTTCTCCCTCCAAGTTTACACTTTTGACTAAAAAAAAAAAAAATTTTCAAAACCTCTTGAGAGCATCTTTAAAGATGCGTCAAAAAAATGATCTCTATAAACTCTTACAAATACTTTATTTATAACTCTTCGCTCCATACAATAGGCTCCTCCCCTTTAGGCCTTTTTGGGTCTTAACGACCTCTTCAAGATTGTGTAAAGAGTTGAAAGATCTTCGAAAATAGCTTTTAGAGATATCTTGAAGACTCAATTGTGTTGCTTGAGTGAAGTGTAATTTTCGAATTCCTTTTGTATTAACTTTCTTATTATGCTGCTGCTTGATATTGCACCTAACAACTTTCTCTTTTGAAGCCAACCAACACCGCAAGCAGTCGCAGCAGCAGCAACAAGACTTAGAATCAAATAATATTCATTATTGTATTAAATCATTATTAAACAACCATATTAAAACGAAAATAATTTTGATGCTCTTTTTGAAAAGGAATATACAATAAATACAATCCACAAATTCAAGAATTACCTACATATCGAATAAAACAGTTATTCGATATGTAGGTAATTCTTGAATTTGTGGATTGTATTTATTGTATATTCCTTTTCAAAATGAGCATCAAAATTATTTTCGTTTCGTTATTCTCAAATGCGCGGCGGATCGGATCGCTTTTGATGGCGGATTTGCATTTTCGTATTCCCAAAACGAATGGCTTTCCATTCGACCAATTTGAAATGCGAAAGCACCTTCCAATGTCATTTGCATTTTCGTATTCCCAAAAACGAATGGCTTTCCATTCGACCAATATGAAATGCGAAAGCACCTTCCAATGTCAGTTTTGTTATTGAAAGCGAAAGGTTGATAGGTGACGGATTGCTGGCGGATCTAATCTAAATGTAAATATTTATTTGAAAAAAAGATAATCTATAGAATATATTGTTTTTTGTGTGTCTTAAAAGGAGCCAAAAACAGAGTGTGTGAAGTTAGCCCCCCTTTTTTGAATTTGTTATTTTTGAAAGTTGTTCCAAGTTGTTCCGCATTGTTCCAGTTTTTTTTGAAAAACATTCAATAATGGTTTTGTTTTTGATGACCTAACCCCCCCCCCCCTTTTTTCGAAAATAAAATTTTTTAAAATTGTTCTAGATTGTTCAGTTGTTAAGCGCAATCGATGAAGATGTTTGCATCGTGGTCGAGGAGACCTGCTCAAGCAGATTTCGCTTTGTTGACCATGTGAACATACTCGGAGGTAGTGATGTAAAATGTCGTTACTTTTAAGTAATCGTTACATTCGTTACTTTTTCCGAAGTAATCGTTACTTTTGAGTGATTACTTTGATTACTTTTTTCATATAAAAATTACAAATACTTTTGTCGCACTTTTAGCTTTGCACAAACAAAATAAATATGAAAAGAACTTTGCAAACCAGATTTCCGTTTCCTATTTCAGAAGGAGAGACAGAGTTTTCACAAAACAGTCTGCCAGGTTCAACTTCAATCCAAATTTCGTACAATATGGCCACAAACCGTTGCTTGTTGCGTTCAATAAAAGAAGCGTAACTGAACGCATCAGTGGAACGTGAAGCCAATCCACATATCGAGTAGATGTGTGCTATTCGATCGATTCATATTTGCGCATAACTTAAAATTGATTTTAACACCCCCCCCCCCCCACCCTTCCTTTTAAAAAATCCATTTAAGAAAAAAAAACTCCATAAGAAGCCTATTATTTCTCGTTTATTTAAATACCTCAACCTTGAAGATCGGACAACTAAAACCAAAGTTATAGGCTTCCAACGACAACAACTATATCTTTAATAAATTATCCATACCGAGCATTTTATACTCGAATCTCGAACCCGGTACCCGGACTCGGTCTGCCAAACGATTACTTTGATTACTTTGATTACTTTTGATTACTTTGATTACTTTGATTACTTTGATTACTTTGATTACTTTGAGTACTTTGATTACTTTGATTACTTCGATTACTTTTCGTTTCTATTGGATTCGATTACTTTTGATTACTTTGGGATTTGACAACCCTTAGGTTTTGGATCAGGATTGGATTGCAGGAGGGAACAAAATATTCTCAGCACAGGGTGGTCCCAAAAAATGTCACTTTCTTATTCTTTGACCGATTTCGATGAAATTGACACAGGTTATAGCTGAGGCAGAATAATGAACGAAAAAAATATTTTCAGCACAGGGTGGTCCCAAAAAATGTCACTTTCTTATTCTTTGAGCGATTTCGATGAAATTGACACAGTTTATAGCTGAGGCAGAATTATGAACGAAAAAAATATTTTCAGCACAGGGTGGTCCCAAAAAATGTCACATTCTTATTCTTTGAGCGATTTCGATGCAATTGACACAGGTAATGGCTGAATCAGAATTCCGAAGGAACAAAATATTTTGAACACAGGGTGATTCCAAAAAATGTCACGTTCGTTGTTCTTTGAGCTATTTCAATGAAATTGACACAGGTTATAGTTCGCGAAAATTTTGTTTAAAAAACTGATATTATAAAGGTGAAGCGGGATAAAATCAATCAATTAAAAGGTCATTTCTCGGGGATGGCTTAAAAGATATTTTTTCTTCAAGTTGCTATTTATAGGGTGAATTGGGATAAAATCAAAAAAATGATATTCGATTTAAATTTTTTTTTTTGTGATTGAAAAGGTATTTATCGGGGATTGCCTTACAACAATTTTATTTAAAAAATTTATATTTATAGGGTGCAGTGGAGAAAGACGTTAAGTGGTAGGCGATGTTAAAAATTTGAGGTCTGTTTGAAAGGGCATTTTTTAGAAGTGAACTGATGGATATTTTTTCAAAAATATTTCCATTTATACGGTGAAATTACATTTCAATTACAAAAATAATTTTTTAAATCGAATATCATTTTTTTGCTTTTACCCCAATTCACCCTATAAATAGCAAAAGAATTGTTTGATTTTATCCCGATTCACTTTTATAATATAAGTTTTTTTAAACAGAATTTTCGGGAACTATAACCTGTGTCAATTTCATTGAAATAGCTCAAAGAACAACGAAAGTGACATTTTTTGCAATCACCCTGTGTTGAAAATATTTTTTTCGATTCAATTCTGCCTCAGCTTTAACCTGTGTCAATTTCATCGAAATCGCTCAAAGAATAAGGAAGTGAATTTTTTTGGGACCACCCTGTGTTGAAAAATATTTTTTTCATTAATGATTCTGCCTCAGATATTACCTGTGTCAATTTCATTGAAATCGCTCAAAAAACAAGAAAGTGACTTTTTTTGAGACCACCCTGTGTTGAAAAATATTTTTTTCATTCATAATTCTGCCTCAGATATTACCTGTGTCAATTTCATCGAAATCGCTCAAAGAATAAGAAAGTGACATTTTTTTTGACCACTCTGTGCTGAAAACATTTTTTTCGTTCATAATTCTGCCTCAACTAAATATAAACTGTGTCCATTTCATCAAAATCGCTCAAAGAATAAGAAAGTGACATGTTTTGAGACCACCCTGTGCTGAAAATGTTTTGTTAGTTCATAATTCTGCCTCAGCTATAACCTGTGTCAATTTCATCGAAATAGCTCAAAGAATAAGAAAGTGACATTTTTAAGGACCGCCCTGTGCTGAAAATATTTTTTCATTCATAATTCTGCCTCAGCTATAACCTTTGTCAATTTCATCGAAATCGGTCAATGAATAAGAAAGTGACATTTTTTGGGACCACCCTGTGCTGAAAATATTTTGTTAGTTCATAATTCTGCCTCAGCTATTACCTGTGTCAATTTCATCGAAATCGTTCAAAGAATAAGAAGGAGACATTTTTTGGGACCACCCTATGCTGAAAATATTTTGTTCGTTCATAATTCTGTATCAGCTATAACCTGTGTCAATTTCATCGAAATCGGTCAAAGAATAAGAAAGTGACATTTTTTGGGACCACCCTGTGCTGAAAATATATTTGTCGTTTATAATTCTGCCTAAGCTATAACCTGTGTCAATTTCATCGAAATCGGTCAAAGAATAAGAAAGTGACATTTTTTGGGACCACCCTGTGTTGAAAATATTTTGTTCGTTCATAATTCTGCCTCAGCTATTACCTGTGTCAATTTCATCGAAATCGCTCAAAGAAAAAGAAAGTGACATTTTTTAGGACCACCCTGTGCTGAAAATATTTTTTCATTCATAATTCTGCCTCAGCTATAACCTGTGTCAATTTCATCGAAATCGGTCAAAGAATAAGAAAGTGACATTTTTTGGGACCACCCTGTGCTGAAAATATTTTGTTAGTTCATAATTCTGCTTCAGCTATAACCTGTGTCAATTTCAATGAAATCGGTCAAAGAATAAGAAAGTGACATTTTTTGGGACCACCCTATGCTGAAAATATTTTTTTCGTTCATAATTCTGCATCAGCTATAACCTGTGTCAATTTCATCGAAATCGCTCAAAGAATAAGAAAGTGACATTTTTTGGGACCACCCTGTGTTGAAAATATTTTGTTCGTTCATAATTCTGCCTCAGCTATTACCTGTGTCAATTTCATCGAAATCGCTCAAAGAAAAAGAAAGTAACATTTTTTAGGACCACCCTGTGCTGAAAATATTTTTTCATTCATAATTCTGCCTCAGCTATAACCTGTGTCAATTTCATCGAAATCGGTCAAAGAATAAGAAAGTGACATTTTTTGGGACCACCCTGTGCTGAAAATATTTTGTTAGTTCATAATTCTGCTTCAGCTATAACCTGTGTCAATTTCATCGAAATCGGTCAAAGAATAAGAAAGTGACATTTTTTGGGACCACCCTATGCTGAAAATATTTTTTTCGTTCATAATTCTGCATCAGCTATAACCTGTGTCAATTTCATCGAAATCGCTCAAAGAATAAGAAAGTGACATTTTTTGGGACCACCCTGTGCTGAAAATATTTTGTAAGTTCATAATTCTGCCTCAGCTATAACCTGTGTCAATTTCATCGAAATCGATCAAAGAATAAGAAAGTGACATTTTTTGGGACCACCCTGTGCAGAAAATATATTTTTCGTTCATATTTCTGCCTCAGCTATAACCTGTGTCAATTTCATCGAAATCGGTCAAAGAATAAGAAAGTGACATTTTTTGGGACCACCCTGTGCTGAAAATATTTTGTTCGTTCATAATTCTGCCTCAGCTATTACCTGTGTCAATTTCATCGAAATCGCTCAAAGAATAAGAAAGTGACATTTTTTGGGACCACCCTGTGCTGAAAATATTTTTTCATTCATAATTCTGCCTCAGCTATAACCTGTGTCAATTTCATCGAAATCGGTCAAAGAATAAGAAAGTGACATTTTTTGGGACCACCCTGTGCTGAAAATATTTTGTTAGTTCATAATTCTGCTTCAGCTATAACCTGTGTCAATTTCATCGAAATCGGTCAAAGAATAAGAAAGTGACATTTTTTGGGACCACCCTGTGCTGAAAATATTTTGTTCGTTCATAATTCTGCCTCAGCTATTACCTGTGTCAATTTCATCGAAATCGCTCAAAGAAAAAGAAAGTGACATTTTTTAGGACCACCCTGTGCTGAAAATATTTTTTCATTCATAATTCTGCCTCAGCTATAACCTGTGTCAATTTCATCGAAATCGGTCAAAGAATAAGAAAGTGACATTTTTTGGGACCACCCTGTGCTGAAAATATTTTGTTAGTTCATAATTCTGCTTCAGCTATAACCTGTGTTAATTTCATCGAAATCGGTCAAAGAATAAGAAAGTGACATTTTTTGGGACCACCCTGTGCTGAAAATATTTTGTTCGTTCATAATTCTGCCTCAGCTATTACCTGTGTCAATTTCATCGAAATCGCTCAAAGAATAAGAAAGTGACATTTTTTGGGACCACCCTGTGCTGAAAATATTTTTTTCGTTCATAATTCTGCCTCAGCTATTACTTGTGTCAATTTCATCGAAATCGCTCAGAGAATAAGAAAGTGACATTTTTTGGGACCACCCTGTGCTGAGAATATTTTGTTCCCTCCTGCAATCCAATCCTGATCCAAAACCCAAGGGTGATCAAATCCCAAAGTAATCAAAAGTAATCGAATCCAATAGAAACGAAAAGTAATCGAATTAATCAAAGTAATCAAGTAATCAAAGTACTCAAAGTAATCAAAGTAATCAAAGTAATCAAAGTAATCAAAGTAATCAAAGTAATCAAAGTAATCAAAGTAATCAAAGTACTCAAAGTAATCGTTCCTGGTAATCGTTAGTAATCGTTACTGGTAATCGGTACAAAAACTGGTAATCGTTACTCAGAAATGTACCCGATTACTTTGATTACTTCAAGTAATCGTTACAAAGTAACGATTACTAACGATTCCTTCCACCACTACTCGGAGGATATCCTTCAATAATTCAGGGGTAAAACTCATCTTCTCGTTCGGTTTGCCAATGAAGTAGTTAGAACTTCTTTTTTCGGTGTTGTACTTTTCGGGAAATATGTCTGTGAAGCCTCTTTTGTTCATTTATAGGTTAACTTTATGCAGTTGCTTAATTTAGTGAATTTTATGTTTATTCTATACAACTTACTCAGAATTTTTTAACTATCACAGAGCAGAGGTTATAATTATCACTTCAAACACTAACTTTTTATTTGTTTTTCTTTTAATTTAATTAAGTTGCTATTTTTGTGTGAGCTCTTATTTTCACAACTTTATTGACGATTCAACAAATGTCAACTTCGCAGTTTCGGACAGTAAACAAACAGTCACAATATCTCATCCGAAAGGGCCCTCCATTTAACGTAACAACCATATAGACCATTATCTTTAAAGTTTTCGCTGCAGCTGGCTGTTCAACTCCTGAAACAATATCCTGCCGCGAATGAACAGCAATAATCGGAGTTAAAATACGCCACAAAACCGAAAGCTACAACACCAACATCTCGACCCACGATAAACAGAAACAAGGTATGCTCATTAGCTGTATGCATGCTGTATGACGTCACAATCATCTGGGTTTGTTAGGAGAGTAAAAAGCTAATTCCTTTTCATTAGATTGTTTTAAGTTGTTGTTTTATGTTCGCAGTTTTTATCACTTTAAAATATTGGGGCATATTCATAGTCACTTTTAAATTTCAGTTTATCTTAGACTGGGGTTTATTCAATGTTATTTAGATAGGAAAAACCCAAGCCTAAGATAAACTGGAGTTTAAAACTGATGAATATGCCCCAATATGTTTAAATACTGAATTCTAAATTATAGTCTTTATTTAAAAAAGAAAATAACACCCAAAGATGATTGTGACGTCATAAAAATACCTAGATGGCGACTTGGGTGAATCTAATGAGCATACTTTGTATCTGTTTATCGTGATCTCGACCTATTTATCCTCGATTTTAAGAACTTTACCTAGAAGATACAACCATTATATTTCAACTTATAAACTTTAAACCAACATGTATTCACATCCCTTGAGATAAATTAGCACCTCTTAACTTATCAACCTTTGCGTTTAATTCTGATACTCTAAAAAGACATTTATAATTTAATTGATCAAAATTAAAAAGACAAACACCTTTACCAAAGATAATGGGGCATATTCATAGTCATTTTTAAACTACAGTTTATCTTACACTGGGGTTTATTCAATGTTATGTAGGGGCTCCTCCCCTTTAGGCCTTTTTGGGTCTTAACGACCTCTTCAAGATTGTGTAAAGAGTTGAAAGATCTTCGAAAATAGCTTTTAGAGATATCTTGAAGACTCAATTGTGTTGCTTGAGTGAAGTGTAATTTTCGAATTCCTTTTGTATTAACTTTCTTATTATGCTGCTGCTTGATATTGCACCTAACAACTTTCTCTTTTGAAGCCAACCAACACCGCAAGCAGTCGCAGCAGCAGCAACAAGACTTAGAATCAAATAATATTCATTATTGTATTAAATCATTATTAAACAACCATATTAAAACGAAAATAATTTTGATGCTCTTTTTGAAAAGGAATATACAATAAATACAATCCACAAATTCAAGAATTACCTACATATCGAATAACTGTTTTATTCGATATGTAGGTAATTCTTGAATTTGTGGATTGTATTTATTGTATATTCCTTTTCAAAATGAGCATCAAAATTATTTTCGTTTCGTTATTCTCAAATGCGCGGCGGATCGGATCGCTTTTGATGGCGGATTTGCATTTTCGTATTCCCAAAACGAATGGCTTTCCATTCGACCAATTTGAAATGCGAAAGCACCTTCCAATGTCATTTGCATTTTCGTATTCCCAAAAACGAATGGCTTTCCATTCGACCAATATGAAATGCGAAAGCACCTTCCAATGTCAGTTTTGTTATTGAAAGCGAAAGGTTGATAGGTGACGGATTGCTGGCGGATCTAATCTAAATGTAAATATTTATTTGAAAAAAAGATAATCTATAGAATATATTGTTTTTTTGTGTGTCTTAAAAGGAGCCAAAAACAGAGTGTGTGAAGTTAGCCCCCCTTTTTTTGAATTTGTTATTTTTGAAAGTTGTTCCAAGTTGTTCCGCATTGTTCCAGTTTTTTTTGAAAAACATTCAATAATGGTTTTGTTTTTGATGACCTAACCCCCCCCCCTTTTTTCGAAAATAAAATTTTTGAAAATTGTTCTAGATTGTTCAGTTGTTAAGCGCAATCGATGAAGATGTTTGCATCGTGGTCGAGGAGACCTGCACAAGCAGATTTCGCTTTGTTGACCATGTGAACATACTCGGAGGATATCCTTCAATAATTCAGGGGTAAAACTCATCTTCTCGTTCGGTTTGCCAATGAAGTAGTTAGAACTTCTTTTTTCGGTGTTGTACTTTTCGGGAAATATGTCTGTGAAGCCTCTTTTGTTCATTTATAGGTTAACTTCATGCAGTTGCTTAATTTAGTGAATTTTATGTTTATTCTATACAACTTACTCAGAATTTTTTAACTATCACAGAGCAGAGGTTATAATTATCACTTCAAACACTAACTTTTTATTTGTTTTTCTTTTAATTTAATTAAGTTGCTATTTTTGTGTGAGCTCTTATTTTCACAACTTTATTGACGATTCAACAAATGTCAACTTCGCAGTTTCGGACAGTAAACAAACAGTCACAATATCTCATCCGAAAGGGCCCTCCATTTAACGTAACAACCTTTAAAGTTTTCGCTGCAGCTGGCTGTTCAACTCCTGAAACAATATCCTGCCGCGAATGAACAGCAATAATCGGAGTTAAAATACGCCACAAAACCGAAAGCTACAACACCAACATCTCGACCCACGATAAACAGAAACAAGGTATGCTCATTAGCTGTATGCATGCTGTATGACGTCACAATCATCTGGGTTTGTTAGGAGAGTAAAAAGCTAATTCCTTTTCATTAGATTGTTTTAAGTTGTTGTTTTATGTTCGCAGTTTTTATCACTTTAAAATATTGGGGCATATTCATAGTCACTTTTAAATTTCAGTTTATCTTAGACTGGGGTTTATTCAATGTTATTTAGATAGGAAAAACCCAAGCCTAAGATAAACTGGAGTTTAAAACTGATGAATATGCCCCAATATGTTTAAATACTGAATTCTAAATTATAGTCTTTATTTAAAAAAGAAAATAACACCCAAAGATGATTGTGACGTCATAAAAATACCTAGATGGCGACTTGGGTGAATCTAATGAGCATACTTTGTATCTGTTTATCGTGATCTCGACCTATTTATCCTCGATTTTAAGAACTTTACCTAGAAGATACAACCATTATATTTCAACTTATAAACTTTAAACCAACATGTATTCACATCCCTTGAGATAAATTAGCACCTCTTAACTTATCAACCTTTGCGTTTAATTCTGATACTCTAAAAAGACATTTATAATTTAATTGAACAAAATTAAAAAGACAAACACCTTTACCAAAGATAATGGGGCATATTCATAGTCATTTTTAAACTACAGTTTATCTTACACTGGGGTTTATTCAATGTTATGTAGATAGGATAAACCCAGGTCTATGATAAACTGGAGTTTAAAAGTGACTATGAATATGCCCCAATATAATAATATATTATATTATCTTTGGTATAATGGTTTGCGACGCTCGTACGCCAAAACTTTTGATTTTAGAAAAAAAAGGTTATAATATAAATTGTAGGAAATTTTCTTTAGTTTTATTTTGTAGATATGGTGTTTTTGCTGTAAAATGTGTCGGAAAGGAGTTATTATCAAAAATCTGCTTTAGGCGCCATTTTTCCAATATGGCGGCGTGAGCGGCAAAGATACGAAGTGGCAAAGCTGAAATTCTGAAAAAGCACGTCGAAATCTATAAAATTGCCAATTTTCAAAACTCCCGGAAAACTTTCCAAGTAACCTCAATTGTTTCGACCAAATGACCACTGTATATACTGTAATGTTCTACCTAGGTTCGATAATAAAACTTATTTCCTTTAAATAATAACTAACTTCCACGTATTTACTATTCAGAATAAACACACTTTATTTCAGTTCAAATCGTTTTTATTATTCTTCAATCTCAACAGTATGCAATCTAAAATTCACTTCCGGATACACTTTTACTTCTTACTTTACGTTATCACATTCAAAATAAAACTGGGTCTACTCGCTCGAAAACCTCTCCTTATATAGGGAAGTAAATAGTTCTAGTCTTCACTAGTATCCACTGGAATATTCGAGAATGTCTCCTTCTGGAAGTTTCCTTTCCAGTCGCTGACAGATGTAACATTGGAATTGATACTCAGCTGAATCACAAGATGGCACTGTGAACGGTTGAAGGTTTGATGTTTAGTTTTCCCGAGAGATGAAATGAGAGAGAAATTCAAAGTAGTTGGGTAATTATTAAATCGTTACATTGCCCCCCTCTTAGGATTGATCGTCCCGAACAATTCCATCACTACTTTCACCATTATAACGATATAAACGATCACAATGACCTACTTTTAATTTGCCTCTCACCCCTCTCCGTATACGGTAAACGACATCATTAATTCTTTTCACAACAGTGTAAGGGTCTTCCCAGTTTTGTTGAAGTTTTGGTGACAGCCCCTTTTGTCGATGGGGATTATAAAACCACACAAGGTCTCCTTCTTGAAATCCTGTCGATGTTGCTCGTGCGTCATATCGTGTTTTCATCCGGTCACTGAATGTTTTTATGCTTGTCCTTGTTCTTTGGTGAATGTCATTAAGTCTTTCTTTAAGGTTATCCACATATTCCTCTGTTCTTTGCGGCTCAATTGTGCGGCATCCAAATTTCACTTCACTTGGAAGCCGTATTGTTGTTCCGAACAGGATCTCCGATGGTGTATGTCCTGTTGAGCTATGTGCCGCACTTCGATAAGCCATCAGGAATAATGGAATATTTCGGTCCCAGTCTCGTTGATAGTCGTCGACGACCTTAGACAGATGTTCTTTAAGCGTCCTGTTGAATCGTTCAACCATCCCATCAGATTGCGGATGAAGCGGTGTTGTCCTTGTCTTTTTAATGCCAAGGAGTGTGCAAACTTCCTGAAAGATGTTAGATTCGAAGTTCCTCCCTTGGTCAGAATGCAGTTCCATAGGTACACCGAACCTGCTCACCCAATTGAAGACAATCTGGTCCACGACTGTTTTGGTTTCCTGGTTTGGGATGGCGTATGCCTCAGGCCACTTACTGAAGTAATCCATTACGACTAGGATATATCGGTTTCCGCTATTTGTTTCAGGAAAAGGGCCTGCGACGTCTACGGCAATCCTTTCGAAAGGTGTGCCTACATTGTATTGATGCATTTTACTTTGAATCTTTCTACCTGGCCCCTTACTAGCTGCACAAGTATCACATTTTCTGCACCACTTTTCGACGTCATCTCTTGCATGTAGCCAGTAGAACCGTTGTCGTACCTTTTCCAGCGTCTTATTGCCTCCTAAATGACCTCCAGAAGCTCCATCATGCATCTCTCGCAGAACCTCATTTACCTTTGACCGAGGAACGATAAGCTGCATCACATAAGACTTACCATCTGCGGATTCCCATTTACGCTTTAGTACCCCTTCTTGCACATGAAGCGAGTCCCATTGGGCCCAATAAGCTTTGAGAGCAGGGCTTCTGTCTGAAATGTCACTCCATTCAGGTTTTTCTTGGTGTTCCTTCCATGCAAGAATGGGTTCGATATCCGAGTCTTCTTGTTGGGCAACCCTGAGTTCTTCATTGCTCCAACCGTAAATGGGATCGGCTCTTATACGTTGTACGGCAATCACCTCCTTTTCTTCTTGCCGCGTGCAATGTTTGCAGTCTTGTTTGCACGGTCGCCGAGATAATGCGTCTGCGTTTGAATGCAGCTTTCCTCTTCGATGTTGAATCTGATAGTCGTAGGTCTGTAGTCTCTCTATCCACCTTGCTACTTGACCTTCAGGATTTTTGAAGTTCAAAAGCCAGTTGAGCGCACCATGGTCCGTTCGAAGAAGGAACTTCTGTCCATAGATGTATTTATGGAAGTGCTTTGTTGCCAAAACCAGAGCAAGAAGTTCTCTTCTGGTAACACAATAATCACGCTCTGGCTTTGAGAGTACCTTGCTGTAGTAGGCGACAACTTTTTCTTCTCCATCATGGACTTGTGAGAGTACAGCGCCAATTCCAACGTTACTTGCATAGGCGTCGATGATAAAAGGTTTTCCTGGAGTCGGATAGGTCAGCACAGGAGCGTTACATAAGCGCAGCTTCAGTTCCTGAAAGCTTTTCTCGCACTCACCTGACCATTTGAGCGACTTCCCTTTTTCAGTGAGCTGATGCAAGCTTTTGGCGATTCCAGCAAAATCCTTTACGAAACGCCGATAATATGTGGCTAAACCAAGAAAGCTTCGGAGTTGATGTTTGTCCTGTGGTGTTGGCCAATTCTTGACGGTATCAACTTTCTCAGGATCAGTCTTTACTCCTTGAGACGAGATGATATGTCCCAAGTATTTAACTTCGGTCTTAAAAAACGCACATTTGTCTGGATTCAACTTTAGGTGTGCTTCTTGAAGTCTCTTGAATACAGCTTTAAGGTTGCCACAATGTTCCTCAAATGTTTTGCCATATACGATGACATCGTCCAAATAAACTAAGCAAGATTTCCAAGTAAGTCCATGTAGAACACATTCCATCAAACGCTCGAATGTTGCCGGAGCGTTACATAGTCCAAACGGCATCACTTTAAATTCCCACAGACCATTTCCTGTGGAGAAAGCCGTTTTTTCTCGATCTTCTGGATGTATTTCTACCTGCCAATAGCCACTCTTCAAGTCCAAAGTTGAAAACCATTGGGCTCCTTCCATTGCATCTAAAGTGTCGCTGATTCTGGGTAGAGGGTAGCTGTCTTTCTTTGTCACATCGTTAAGCCTTCTGTAGTCCACACAAAATCGAGTGCTTCCATCCTTCTTTTTGACAAGAACCACCGGGGATGCCCAAGGGCTTTTGGAATTTTCGATTAGCCCATCTTTCTTCATGGTGGATATCATCTCTTCAACTTCGGCTTGTTTGGCCAAAGGAAGACGTCTTGCTGGTTGACGAATCGGTCTTGCATCTCCTGTGTTGATTCGATGCTGCACCAGTTGTGTTCGACCATATTGCCCACTGGGTGAAGAGAAAATATCAGCATACTCGTGAAGAAGGCTTCTAGCGACATTTAGCTGATGTTGACTGAAATTGGATGACTTTAGAATCTCGGATTTTAATTTTTCGGAGTTCACAGACTTCTGTGTATCCACTTCGTTGATCTTGGTTATTGCAGATACAGCTTCACATTGCCCAACTATTTCTCCTTTTCTGAGCTTAACTTCGTACGGTTTGATGTTCAGTATCCGTACAGGCACCATGTTGTTCTTTGGCGCCACTAGAGTTTTCCCTACGATAATGTTTTGGGAACATTGCTCAGTGGCTGGTTCCACCATGAGGTACCGATGACTACCCAAATCACCCTTTATTTTTGTCCAAACGAACATTTCTGAAGAAGGAGGCAAGCTTATGTCTTCTTTGATGACAGTTCTTAGAGATGGCGATTTTTCGTCACCATAAACCATTGGAATCTCTACATTTTTGTACTTAAGAACTTGCTTACCGATATCCAGGATTACTCCATGTTTTTTCATGAAGTCCATTCCGATGATGCATTCATCACATATGTCTGCTACCAGAAACACATGTGTAAACTCCAGCTCTGCCAAACGGATCGGAAAACGAACTTCTCCGTACACTTTTGCTGCTTCTCCTCTTGCCGTTTTCAGACGATAGCTATTGGTGTTATGTAGCCATGTCATCTTGACCAAGTCCCTTCGTAGAATAGAGGCTGTCGCACCGGTGTCAATTGTAGCCACGTGTTTCTTGTTGTTTAAAGTTCAATCCACTGTCAGACTTTTGTTGTCTCGTTTAGTCTGTGAGACTTGGATGGTGGTTCTGGGGCCATCGATACCAGAAACCAGCTTCTGCCCCTCGAAGTCGGTTCTTACTCGTTTCCCGACTGGGAAACAAGTCGATCAGGAGTGTTGGTGTTATTGTTTCTTTGTTCTGGAGTATTATTTCTGCTTCCACAATGTTGGCATGCAGCTCTTCTCGGTGGCAGTTTGCACTGGCGCTGGAGGTGTCCGGTCTTGTTACAGTGCCAGCAACGAGCAGGTCCATCTCTCTGGTTTCTTTGGAATGCAACTCTTTGACATGAGCATTCTTCAACTTCCACTTCTCTTACTCGATGAACTCCTTGAGAAGCCTGTTCTGCTGCTTCCATAGTCAAAGCGAATCCCTCCGGAAGCGTCCGTTTTCCAGCAGTTCGAATTGTAGGTTGATGTCGGATACAGCACGGACAAAGGCTTCTGTTGCTAATTGACTTGTAATTTCGTCTTCTGCAGTTGGATATGCCAAATGGGCAAGCCTTTCGAAATCTGCTTGCAATTGCTGCAGACTCTCTCCTCTTTTCTGAACTCTAGTATTGAGTTGGACGCGGAAGACTTCTTGCATATGGCCATCTCCAAAACGTTTGTCGATAGCCTGAACAAGAGCACTGAAGTTGCCATTCTTGTCTGCTGGTATGGTTTGCAATAGTTCAGCAGCAGATCCTCTTAGGGCAAGCGTCAGAGCTATATATTTGTCTTCGTCATCCCAGCCATTTGTAGCTGCGGCTGCCTCAAACTGCTTCTTGTAAATCGACCAAGAAGTTTGTCCATCAAAGGTTGGTGGATGCATTTCCTTTCGCTTTGGAAAGTCGCCGGAACTTTCTCGAACCTTCATTTTTCTTACATCATTTAGTTCATTAGCAATGCTCTGAATTTTATTTTCAAACTTTTCTTGAACTTCTTCAACTTTCTCGAGCATTGCGTCTACTTTAGACAATTGTTTTTCGACACCCTCAACACGTTCGTTAAGAGTACCAAATTTATTTTCAAATGCATCTAGCTTACTTTCGATAAGGTTTTTCTGTTCTTCTAGAAGGTTCTTTTGTTAATTGCGTTGTTCATTAAGTCGTTCGAGAAGGTTCTTTTGTTCATTCTTTTGCTCGTTGCGTTGTTCTTCGAGAAGATTCTTTTGCCCATTGCGTTGTTCATCAAATCTTTCCAGAAGATTCTTTTGTTCATTGCGTTGTTCATCAAATCGAGCAAACAACAAAGTCATCATATTGCTCATGTCTGAGCTAGGACTAACTTGTTCTTCGGGCATTTCAATCTCAAAGAGAAATGTGTCTGGGTTTTCTCCGTGTTGTCTTAACTCCTCTTGTAGACGAATAATGAGGTCATTTTTTGTTCCAGCAGTAGGAAGGCCTCTTTTGTTCAGTTCTGCTTTTAGTTCAACACAATTCAATTCATTCACTATCTTACCCATTTTCTCTTTTTGCACAAAACACTTCGTAATAATAGCAAAAACACTATCACTGTTTTTATTATTATTTTTCAAACACTTTTCACCATAAATATCTGAATGCTTTTCTGACACCAATGTAATGTTCTACCTAGGTTCGATAATAAAACTTATTTCCTTTAAATAATAACTTCCACGTATTTACTATGCAGAATAAACACACTTTATTTCAGTTCAAATCGTTTTTATTATTCTTCAATCTCAATAGTATGCAATCTAAAATTCACTTCCGGATACACTTTTACTTCTTACTTTACGTTATCACATTCAAAATTAAACTGTGTCTACTCGCTCGAAAACCTCTCCTTATATAGGGAAGTAAATAGTTCTAGTCTTCACTAGTATCCACTGGAATATTCGAGAATATCTCCTTCTGGAAGTTTCCTTTCCAGTCGCTGACAGATGTAACATTGGAATTGATACTCAGCTGAATCACAAGATGGCACTGTGAACGGTTGAAGGTTTGATGTTTAGTTTTCCCGAGAGATGGCGCTGCAAACAGTTAGAGGATTTTCTCTTGTTTCAAATTCAAAGTAGTTGGGTAATTATTAAATCGTTACATGGAACAGTCTAGACTTATTCAACGATTTTGACGTTTCTCTTTGAAGAATACATAGATTTCTTTGTTTTCTATAGGCTATGGGTATTTGCTTATAATGGGTGATTTTTTAAGAGGTTTAGAACTTTAAAAAAAAAAAAACACAAAAAATTCGAAAAAATGAATGAAATATTTATTTGAATCGATAGTTTGAACCTTGCAATTTAATGTTTAAAGATAATTTCATGCAAATGTTGACCGCGGCTGCGTCTCAGGTAGCCCATCCGCTGAGTCCAATTTTGGCATACTCTTTCACACATATCGGCCGGTATCTCACGAATGAATGCATGGATGTTGGCTTCCAGTGCGTCAATCGAAGCGGGCTTGTTCCTATAAACATTAGCCTTGACATACCCCCACAAAAAATAATCTAATGGTGTCAAATCGCACGATCTAGGCGGCCAATTGACCGGCCCGAAACGTGAAATTAACTGTTCACCAAACTCGCCTCGCAATTGCGCCATTGTTTCGCGTGATGTGTGGCATGTGGCACCGTCTTGTTGAAACCACATATCATGCAAGTCAAGAACTTCCATTTCGGGCAAAAAAAAGTTTGTTATCATCGCTCGGTAGCGTTCACCATTGACAGTAACGCTGCGATTCGCATCATCTTTGAAGAAATATGGCCCAATAATGCCGCCGGCCCATAAACCGCACCAAACAGTGGCTTTTTCGGGATGCATTGGTAGCTGTTGCAATGTTTCTGGCTGATCTTCACTCCAAATACGGCAATTTTGATTATTTACGTACCCATTCAACCAAAAATGAGCCTCATCGCTGAACACAATTTTTCGATAAAAAAGCGGATCCTCGGCCAGCTTTCCAAGAGCCCATTCACCAAAAATTCGGCGTTGTGGTAGGTCGGCTGGCTTTAGTTCTTGCACCAGCTGTATCTTAAAAGGCTTTACGCCCAAATCCTTCCGCAAAATTTTCCACGTAGTGCTGTAACAAAGGCCTAATTGCTGGGAACGGCGCCGAATCGACATTTCGCAGTCTTCTGTCACACTAGCTGATACGGCCGCAATATTTTCTTCACTACGCACAGTACGTAAACGTGTTGGTGGTTTAATGTCCAACAAAGTAAATTTGGTGCGAAATTTGGTCACAATCTTCCGAATAGACTGCTCAGAAGGTCGAGAATGCCGATCATAAAATGGAAGCAGTGCGCGATGAACATTTTGAACCGAGCACGAATTTTGATACTAAAATTCAATAATTTGCAAGCGTTGTTCATTTGTAAGACGATCCATGGTTAAATTGCAAACCAAACTGAAGCTGTTTGACAGTGACACAAGGTACTAAACACACGTCAGCTGTCAAAACCAGTGTTGCCAAAACCAAACCAGCTAAAAAATCACCCTTTATATAATTACTTTACGATTTTATTTTTCAGCACAATTTGAATTTGTTTTTAAATTTTCAGTTTTGTTGATTTTCGTTGGTTTTCAAAGCAACGTTGTTAAATTTCACTATAGCTTAGTGGAAGATAACGTTGCTACATTTTGAATTATGGTGCATAGGTAGTCATACCCAATTTTCAATTATAGTAGGTGTAGCTATATTTAATAGATTTTTGGTAGGCTTTTTTCACCGTAGGTATTTTGTTATGTTTGTAATTCAAAAAGAAAATAGGTAATTGGAATTTTGAATAACAAAAATAATAATAATTATATGGGTATTCGGTAGGTAGGTATAATTTGTTTTTTAACGGTTAGGTAGGTATGAAGGTATATACCTAGGTACATATGCAAATATAAATGTAGGGATGTAGGTAGGTGGGCGGGTGTGTGTGTATGCACAGGGTGGTACCTATTAAGACATTTAATTTTTAAACATTTAAAAAAAAATATAGATAGGTACCTAATACATATGAATGTATTCGGTAGGTAAGTATGTACGTAAATTTTAAATATTAACAAACCACCCACCTATTAAAAATTATTTTTCAAAGCAAATCAAACACCTTATAAGTACCTACAATCTACCTAGCTTTCTTTTTCGAAAAAAAAAAAAATACAACCTATGTATCTACCTTTCTGTCCAAGAAAAAAATATTTTGTAGGTAGGTACCTACCTACCTGTACCTGACTAATTATACAATTTAGAATGAAAATAAATTTTGTTTTAAGTAGGTATTTATGTATTTAAATTGAAAAAAAAATTGAAATAGGAACACATATAGGCAATTTAGCAAAATTGAAAAAAATCAAATGTTTTTTTTTTTGGAAAAAAAATGCTTTCATCAGCAGACAATTTTTCAAAAACTAAAAAAAAAATAAATGTGGCTAATCAATTTTGAAAATCCATTGAAATACACCTATTATACAATACAACTATTTTCAAAAAAAAATTAGTTTAGGTATATGAGTAGACAATTTTTAAGAATTAAAAAAAAATCAAAAATTTGGTTTTAATTAAAAAAAAAAACAATTGAAATGCTCCTAAAAATTATTTTTTCACAGAAATTAAGGAAAACATTTCGAAAAAATTAGTTTTTTTGAATACAAATAATTTTGAAAAATTATAAAAAGACAAAACTTTGGTGTTTATTAAAAAAAAAACCATTGCAATACTCCTAAAAACTATTTTTTTAAATAAAATTAAAAAAAATTTATTATTTCAAAATGACCTCTTAAACTTATTTGCAAGCAAATAATCCCACTCTCACTCAAACACCCACTTAGTCGTTACTATAACAAACATACCAACCTATATCCCCAATTTTACAAAAAAAACGGTCAAACTTATATGAAAAAGTAAGACATGCTTACCACATTTGTTAAATGTTTAGGATTTCAAACCGATTTCTTACAAAATTCAACTTAATTAAGTATTTCTTACTTGGTTTATCAGCATGTTTTTAATAAATTAAAGCCCAATGCAGAAAAATAAGTGTCTTGTTTTAACTTTCCAGAACATTGATAATTAATTTTCAAGAAAAAACACACAAATTTTAATTTTCTTTTCTCTCCTTAAAGTCTAAACTATAGATTTGCCTGAATAAAAACCTAAGGCCACATGAATTTATGAATTAAATGAAGAACTGCACGTAATAAATCCATCAGATGATAGGCAGGTATGATGGTAAATTTAAAACTTTTCAAGTTTCAGCTCAAACGGGTTTTATTTCAGTTTTTAACTAATTTTTTTTTCTTGATGTTCAGCTCAAATTATGGAAAAGTTTAAAAAAAATATTTACGTGCAATTCTGATTCAACAAATACATTGTCTAAGTTTCAGCTCAATCTGATGGTTAGTTTTTGAACTTTACAAAATAAACGAACAATCATTTGTGTATATCTACCAACATACATACGTACATATATAGATACAAATAAATACCTACCTAATGTAAGGCATCTAACTTGAGTTCATAAAAAATCTTAAATAGAGCCATTCTAATACCTTCATATAGTATTTACCTAACTTAAATCTCAACGGAAAACCTCTACCTACAAAAGTGTATAACATCCTTCGCAATAGAATTCAGTCAAAAAGTATTTATTCAAAATAAAATTATTTTTCTGAGTGGTAACCGAGTTAAAATAATTTGCATGCATATTATACATTTGTGGGCATGCATATACCTACCTATATGCATATTATACATTTGCTCTATTCCCAAGCACACGGCACAGCAAGGAAAACAAAAAAAACATTTTCCCCTTTCTATAAAAAATGATAAAAGCAAAAAGAACAAATTAGCTTTTTTCCTGTCCCCCTTGAACTCCCATGCATTTTGTATAGGTTCTTCTCTACCGTCAATTTTTTCTAAGCCTTCATAATTTATTCTCTTATAATTATCTCCTACTTTCAATTAAATCATTTCCTACTCTACCTACTCTTAAAACTGGACACCTCACTAACTCAGTCTGCACAAGTCATCTGATTTTAAATAGTTAGGCCGCGGTTGCCCAGGTGGTATCGCGTTCGTTCCTCTTCATGATAGTAAAGGGTTTTTCAACAGGGACGCTACAAAAGTAGAGCTACAGGGACAGCAAACGACGCCATATTTCTTGGCGTTCTATTGACATTTCTCTTCAATAAGGTTTGCCATTTCATAATGGAAAGATATACGAGCAAACAACGAGTCGAAATTATTAAAATTTACTACCGAAATTCGGAGTCAGTGGCCTCAACGTTAAGAGCGAAAAATCATCTTCAGCGATGAGGCTCATTTCTGGCTGAATGGCTTCGTCAATAAACAAAATATGCGGTATTGGTCAGGCAGCAATCCACACGTACTCCATGAGTCATCATTGCATCCCGAAAAAATTACGGTTTGGTGTGGTTTATGGGCCGGCGGCGTCATTGGGCCGTACTTGTTCAGTGATGATCAAGACCGGCACGTTACTGTGAATGGGGATCGCTACCGTTCAATGATAACCGAATATTTTTGGCCCCAATTTGATGATATGGACTTGGAGGACATGTGGTTCCAACAGGACGGCGCCACAAGCCACACAGCGAATGTCACAATCAATTTATTAGAAACCAAGTTTGGAGAACGTGTTATCTCACGAAATGGTCCAGTCGCTTGGCCGCCCCGGTGGTGCGATTTGACGCCGTTAGACTATTTCCTGTGGGGCTACGTCAAGCCTATGGTCTATGCCAACAAGCCAGCGACGATTGATGAACTTCGTACGAATATTGAACGTGAAGTTGCAGCAGTATCGGCCGATTTATGCTTAAAAACCGTCGAAAATTGGGTTCAGCGTCTGGACTTCTGCAAGCGTGCCCGTGGTGGCCATGCAAAAGAAATCGAGTTTCTTACATAATGGCATCAAACGTACTTTCACAGGAATAAAGAATTTCATTGATATCCCAAACCGTTTTTGTTTTATTTAAAAAAAAAAACTTTTGTAGCGCTCTTATTGAAAAACCCGATACTATTTACAATGGTAAAAAGCTTTGAAAAATAATACTTTATTACGTAAAATTTTGAAAAAATTAATTTAAATTTTGAGTTTGAAAACTAATTTTTCTAAAACAAGTTTAATTAAAAATAAAATAAAAGAAGGGATTTCTGGCTTAACAAAAGGTATAGCCTTTGTTAATGTGAGTCTCACAAGTTTTGACTGTGGGGGAGAATACAAAAAAACACAAAATTAATTTCACCTCTTCTTATGATTTGTAAGGTATCACTGGTATTAGTGATGTGAGGAGAATAGGGCTATAAATTAGGCTATAAACGAACCCATTGCTCGCTATGTCAAAAAAATTAATCTCATATCACATAGTATTGATTAAGATTTTCATTAAATACATTCAAAAACATGTATTCTTTTTAGTAAATTAACTAGTTAAAATAAATTCTTATTTATTTATGTATATGTATTTCGCTAATCTATAATAGTTGTATTGTAAAATTGATAAAATAAAACTAAAATTAAAAAAATTGAATAGCTTATTACCTGGCTTAACGATGGTATGTGCTTTAGGGAGTAGACACTTGGCGAAAGCGAGCTGATATTTATTCCTACAGTTCCACTTTGTGCCTTGTCAGCACCAGATGTCCCAGGATATGTAGAGGTATTGGAAGATTGATAAACATTGCTATTTATTTTCGATGGAATATCCATTGAATTTGTAGATAGCAATCCAGTTGCAGCGCACAATCCATTTTTTGCATTTGAATTTGTATTTGTGGGAATGGTAATTCCCGTCAGTACAGATGATGTTGCAATAACTGAAAAGAAATATTTGTGTAAGAACCTGTTCTTCTAAAAATAAGAACAAATCTTAGAACAAGTAATAGTCAAGGAGTCGCCTTCAAACAAATGAAGCAAACCTTCAAACAATTGTTGTTTTTCAACTCTCTAGTCAGCCAGAGTTATGTTACCTAACAATATTTAACAAAGTAAAATAAATTACAGAAAATAAAATAAATAACAGAGAAAACGAGTAACAATAAATAAATAAAGTACAAAATTTTAATATAGATACAGATCCAAATCAAATCCAAAAAAAAATTTGTAAATAACCTTTTCTTCGCTGAGCGATTTACACGTAAGGAAAAAACAACAAAATCCTAAGTTCACATGGGCTAAGCCATTGTATATAAACTCTTTAGTGCCACAGATAATTGAGTTACATAGATATAGCATTAAGTCAACAAAAAATTTAACTTTTTCAGTCAAATATTATCGCAATTTTTTTCAAACAGAGCAGGATCAAACCCATATATCACGATCATTCGCACAAGACGTCGACCAGTGAGTTGTGCTTGAAAAGATAGTCCATTGAAATGTTACATTAACACTGCAATTTGTTCAGGCCAAAATTTTATTTTAAAGTGTAGGGTGGGTCGGTATGAGTATACCACTTGGTCTTAGGGGCTGAAAGCCACCCATTTAGCCGCCATCTTAGAAAGGGTTAAAGGGTGTTTAATGTTTTTTCGCAATGTCTTGACAACCACAGCTCGCGCAGAAAAAATATTGCCTCCTTTTTTTTACAGAGAATTAAACTCTCTACAACTTTAATTATGATTTTTTTTACCAACAAATCGAAAATAAAAAAGTTATAATTAAAAATTGATGAACATTTTGAAGAAAAATAATATCCTGGGTGATTTGCATAAGGTGTGACAAAAGCTACAGCGTGTAGGTTGGGTCAAAACAAGAAAAAAACGTATGGGAGGGAGGTCTATTTCACCCCGTTTAGCCGGGAGTGGCAATTTTCTAAAAAAAATTACAGATTTCACTCATATGTTAACGTAGGTACTCGACATTATTTGCTTGCAGAAGGGTAACTGAACCCTTTTGAGTTCCAAAAGAAGTATTTTTAAAGATCAATTAAAAAAGGAAGAATATTTCTTCCAATAATTGTGTACCGACTGACATATGATATTGTAATGTTCTACCAGGGTTCGATAATAAGAATTATTTCCATTATTTATTGTACTATAAATAATAGAATGTCAGTTTATTAGACTTGACCATTCTTTATTTTGTCAATTTCATTGAATTTTTGAACAACAACAAAAACTTAAAGGTGCTACCACCAATTTGTTTACGAATTAATTTATAATTCGTTTATTTGGCTAGAGATACAGCTGTTTCAAGGGGTGCCAAGCCGCCTATCATCAGTCTCCTCTTTATTAGTGGTGCTGAGCTTTTATCCAATTTTATTATGAAAAACTATCTACATGCCCACCCACGATATCAGATACGCTCAGTCTTAGAAGTTAAGAGCATCAGCATTTTTCTTTGAGTATGGAGAAAAATGGAGGCGTTTTTCATTAGTTTGATTAATTAGTAAAAGCAGCCGTTAAGGATGTTCTTTTGCTTCAAAAGTAGTTAGGGCGTTATTGAATCGTTACATTGCCACCTCTTAAGATTGTTCGTCCCGAACAATTCCATAACTACTTTCACCATTATAACGATGTAAATGGTCACAATTAACTACTTTTAATTTGCTTCTTACCCCTCTCCGTATACTGTAAACCACATCATTAATTCTTCTCCCAACAGTGTAAGGGCCTTCCTAGTTCTGTTGAAGTTTTGGTGATAGTCCCTTTTGTCGATGGGGATTATAAAACCACACAGGGTCACCATCTTGAAATCTTGTCGTTGTTGCTCGTGTGTCATACCGTGTTTCATACGATCACTGGATGTTCTTATGTTTGTCCTTGTTCGTTGGTGAATGTCATTAAGTCTTCCTTTCAGGTTATCCACATATTCTTCTGTTCTTTGCGGCTCAATTGTGCGGCATCCAAATTTCACATCACTTGGAGGCCGTATTGTTGTTCCGAACGGGATCTTCGATGGTGTATGTCCTGTCGAGCTATGTGCCGCATTTCGATAAGCCATCAGGAATATTGGAATATGTCGGTTACAGTCTCGTTGGTAGTCGTCGACAACCTTAGACAGATGTTCTTAAAGCGTCCTTTTGAATCGTTCATCCATCCCATCAGATAGCGGGTGAAGCGGTGTTGTCCTCGTCTTTTTAATGCCAAGGAGCATGCAAACTTCCTGAAAGATGTTAGATTCGAAGTTCCTTCCTTCGTCAGAATGAAGTCCCATAGGTACGCCGAACCTGCTCACCCAATTGAAGACAATCTGGTCCACGACTGTTTTGGTTTCCTGATCTGTAATGGCGTATGCCTCAGGCCACTTGCTGAAGTAATCCATCACTACAAGGATGTATCGGTTTCCGCTATTTGTTTCAGGAAAAGGGCCTGCGACGTCCACTGCAATCCTTTCGAAAAGTGTGCCCACATTGTACTGATGCATTTTACTTTGAATCTTTCTACCTGGCCCCTTGCTAGCTGCACAAGTATCACATTTTCTGCACCACTTTTCGACGTCATCTCTTGCATGTAGCCAGTAGAACCGTTGTCGTATCTTTTCCAGCGTCTTATTGACTCCTAAATTGCCTCTAGAAGCTCCATCATGCATCTCTCGAAGAACATCATTTACCTTTCACCGAGGAACGATAAGCTGCATGATATAAGACCTACCATCTGCGGATTCCCATTTACGCTTTAGTACCCTTTCTTATACATTAAGCGAGTTCCATTGGGCCCAATGGTTTTCCTTCCATGCTAGAATGGGTTCGATATCCGAGTCTTCTTGTTGGGCAGTCCTAAGTTCTTCGTTTCTACAACCGTAAATGAGATCGGCTCTTAAACGTTGTACGGCAATCACCTCAGTCTTGTTTGCACCGTCGCCGAGATAATGCGTCTGCGTTTGAATTCAGCTTCCCTCTTCGATGTTAATTCTGATAGTCGTAGGTCTGAATACTCTCGATCCAGCTTGCTTTTTGACCTTCAGGACTTTTGAAGTTCAAAAGCCAGTTGAGCGCACCATGATCCGTTCGAAGAAGGAACTTCTGTCCATAGATGTATTAATGGAAATGCTTTATGCTTCTGGTAACGCAATATTTACGCTCTGGCTTTGAGAGTTCCTTGCTGTACAAGGCGACAACTTTTTCGTCTCCATCATGGACTTGTGAGAGTACAGCTCCAATTCCAACTTTACTTGCAATAGTTCAGTAGCTGCTCCTCTAAAAGCAACCGTCAGAGCTATAAATTTGTCTTAGACATCCCAGGCGTTTGTTGCTGCGGATGCCTCCCAAGAAGATTGTCCAGCAAAGGTTGGTGGATGCATTTCCTTTCGCTTTGGAAAGTCGCCAGAACTTTCTCGAACCTTCATTTTTCTTACGTTATTAAATTCATAAGTAAAGCTCTGAATTTCATCTTCGAACGTTTGTTGAACTTTATCGAGCTTTGCGTTTAGTTTAGAAAATTGTTTTTCGACGCCCTCAACACGTTCGTTAATAGTAATGAATTTGTTTTCAAATGCATCGAGCTTACCTTAGATAAGGTTTTTCTAATCTTCTAGAAGGTTCTTTTGCTCGTTGACTTGTTCATTACATCTTCCCAGAAGATTCTTTTCTTCATTGCGTTGCTCATCAAATCGAGACTTGTTCTTCGGACATTTCAATTTCAAATAAAAACGTGTCCGGGATTTCTCCATGTTGTCGCAACTCTTCTTGTAGACGAATAATTAGTCATTTTTCGTTCCAGCATCAGGAAGGCCTCGTTTGTTCAGTCCTGCCTTAAGTTCAACACAATTCATTGCATTCATTATTTTACGCATTTTTTTTTGTATTTTGTCTCTTTATTCACAATCACTTGTTTTTTTTTTTATTAGTTTTATCTTCCACTTTTCACCATAGACTATCATAATGCACAGATGAAATAAGTTTTATTCCTTTTTTCTGACACTAATGTAATGTTCTACCAGGGTTCGATAATAAACTTATTTCCCTTAAATAATAACTTCTACTTATTTACTTTACAAAATAAACAGACTTTATTTCGCTTCAAATCGTTTTTATTATTCTCCGATCTCAATAGAATACAATTTTAAATTCACTTCCGGATACACTTTTACTTCTTACTTTACGCTATCACATTCAAAATTAAACTGTGTCCACACACTCGAAAACATCCGTTTATACAGGGAATTAAATAGCTATAGCAAAGATAATAACGGGTGATTTTTAAGCTGGTTTGGTTTTGGCAACACTGGTTTTGACAGCTGACGTGTGTTTAGTACCTTGTGTCACTGTCAAACAGCTTCAGTTTGGTTTGCAATTTAACCATGGATCGTCTTACAAATGAACAACGCTTGCAAATTATTGAATTTTACTATCAAAATTCGTGCTCGGTTCGAAATGTTCATCGCGCGCTGCTTGTGTTCAGCGATGAGGCTCATTTTTGGTTGATTGGGTACGTAAATAAGCAAAATTGCCGCATTTGGAGTGAAGATCAGCCAGAAGCATTGCAACAGCTACCAATGCATCCCGAAAAAGCCACTGTTTGGTGCGGTTTATGGGCCGGCGGCATTATTGGGCCTATTTCTTCAAAGATGATGCGAATCGCAGCGTTACTGTCAATGGTGAACGCTACCGAGCGATGATAACAAACTTTTTTTTGCCCGAAATGGAAGTTCTTGAATTGCATGATATGTGGTTTCAACAAGACGGTGCCACATGCCACACAGCACGCGGAACAATGGCACAATTGCGAGGCGAGTTTGGTGAACAGTTAATTTCACGTTTCGGGCCGGTCAATTGGCCGCCTAGATCGTGCGATTTGACACCATTAGATTATTTTTTGTGGGGGTATGTCAAGGCTAATGTCTATAGGGACAAGCCCGCTTCGATTGATGCACTGGAAGCCAACATCCATGCATTCATTCGTGAGATACCGGCCGATATGTGTGAAAGAGTATGCCAAAATTGGACTCAGCGGATGGGCTACCTGAGACGCAGCCGCGGTCAACATTTGCATGAAATTATCTTTAAACATTAAATTGCAAGGTTCAAACTATCGATTCAAATAAATATTTCATTCATTTTTTCGATTTTTTTGTGTTTTTTTTTTTTTTAAAAAGTTCTAAACCTCTTAAAAAATCACCCATTATAATACAAAGATGTCGCATCCAGTACAAGCAAAGGGAACCCAAAATAAAACCGTCCGTATCTGATATTGGATACGACAACATGTCGCGAAATGTTGCATTGGTCAATTTAAAGAGCGAGAGCGAAAAATCTCTCTGGAAACAATTTAAAATTTGAAATCTCTTCAAAATGCATATCTCAAGGAAAACAATAATGGCGCAAATTTTTAAACAGTCCTCGTTTAAGGAATAAAACCGACTCTAGTAAACGCAATCGTTTAGTTGCGAGCCCTTGTCTAACTTTTTCTTAATTTTAAACACTTTAAACAACTCTTCTAACTAATGAAGGGTTTTAGTGCATTTTTAAGGTTTTTAGCGCATTTGTAAGGTTTTATATGATTTGTCGTAGAGCATTCGACTGTGGATCGAGAGGTCCCCGATTCAAATCCGGGTGTCTCCTTTGATAATTAAATTTGTTTGTAATTTTTTTAATTTTTTTTAACTCCCCTATAGCTATTTCACCTTTCCAGCTAAGATTACGGGCGATTTTGTGAGCAGAAAATGATTTGCCACGATATGGTAGTCCAACACTATGTACCACATTCTTTTTGTTTTTGTTGGGGCAGTCGACCGAATACAAGTTTGTATTGTATATTGTTTGGTGTCGTAGTCTATTGAATCGGGGGGTGGACATGGTGTTTTTTTTTCTCGTGGTAATGGTTACTGGGTGCATGCACCACAAATTAAATCTAAGGCAGTTTTCGTGATTGTTGATTTACATGCTTAAAATCTTCATCAAACATTTTTCTTTAAATTTTTGTTATGCAATTAAAAACGTTGAATGGATAAAGTATACTTTAAAAAAGATAGAGAAGCATTTAATGCTTAAAATCTTCATCAAACATTTTTCTTTAAATTTTTGTTATGAAATTAAAAATGTTGAATGGATAAAGTATACTTTAAAAAAGATAGAGAAGCTGCTTTTAAAGTAAGACGAGTGCTTTAGCGTTAAAGTATATCGTTTAAAACTATCAAAGCGTCGACTCTCATTCTAAATATCATTTTCAGAGTCGGCGTCGAATTTAAAAATGATTTGGAGTAGGTTTTAGATGCTGAAAATTTTGCGCCAATGCTTTCGTTGTTTTTGTTTTTGTTTTTCGCTTTTTTTTAGTTTTTTGCTTGTTATTTTTTGTGATCATGATGATGGTGGGCACAGATAAGCCACATGAAGATGAGAATCCCCGGCATTTTAATTTGACTACAAGCTTGAACTGGCAGTTATCAGATAAAAAATGAGAATGTGTGTATAAAAATCTCACACATAGACAGTAGGGATCTTCACACACCGGGTTAAATTGTTGTTGCAATTCACATCTATTCATCGACGCCTATCACATCTATTACAAATACAACAATGTAAACAAATGTGTTTTGGAGGGTGAAACGTACGAAACATTCTCATCTTCATATGGCTAATCTGTGATAGTGGGTATCTGTATAGATAGACATGCAGTAACATTTTTGTTCTCAGTCGATCTTGAACTATGGAGGTGAGCGTACGTTAAGCGACTTTCCCAGTGTTTACAAATAGAATCGTGTGTGATCAAGTCTATATTTAGCCAAACATATTTTTAATAGTGCAATAGCACAGTGGTAGAGGTAGCGAACCGCCGAGGGTCCCAGGTCGAGTCCCGGTCGGGCATACAAAAATTGGAAGCTTTTTTTTCATAATAGAGAAGTCGAAAATTTTATAGAGTGGGAGAACCAATATATGGAAGAATTAAAAAGTGCAGGGGCATCGAAAGGTGTCCCAGCAACAACAACAAAGCCGCCAACGGCATCATCAATGGGGCCATCTAAAGAGCAGCAGCACCAACAACAGCAGCAACAAAAAGATAACCAACGAAAGCATCCACAACATCATTTGTTGCTTACACAACAGCCACAGCAGCAGAGACAACAGCAGAAAAAAAGCAGCAACAAAATCAGCAGCAGCCGAAACAGCAGCAAAAACAACAACAACAGCAGCAGAATCAACAGCAGCAGAATCAACAGCAGCAGAGTCAACAGCAGCAGCTACAGCCACCCAAAAACAAAAAACAAAAAGTGCCACCCATCAACACCTATAAGATGGATCTTCAAGACACCATAAACATATGTAAGTCGGCCATAGGCCAAAACTTTACCATTAAGAGACTTAATAAAAATAGACATGCTATCCACTGCTTTACAGTGGCACAGCATAAAATTATAAAAGAATTATTAAAAAAGTCCACGACAGAGTTCTTCAGCCTTACCCCCAAAGCTTATAAATTGAAAACGGTCCTTCTGAAGGGCATAGATTCCTGCACGGAACCACAGGTGCTCTTGAATGAGCTCCGTCAAAAAACGAGCGACGATCTCGAGTTTATCGGGTTCAAGCCGTTCGCTGCAGTTAGAGCCAGACGGGAGAAGCGGAATCTACCGTTCTTCCTAGTACAGCTCTCGCCCAGCAACAAACTGGATGATTTGAGGAGTATCTCCATCCTCAACTACCAGGTTGTAACTTGGGACAGATTAAAGAGGCGCGGCGACATGCTTCAATGCATGCGCTGCCAAAGGTTTGGCCATGCTGCAGCAAACTGCGAAATGCAGTCACGCTGCGTCAAGTGTGGTGAGAACCACAAAGTAGAAGAGTGTAAGCTCGGACAGGAACGGTTCGAATATAGGACCCAGCTTAGGTGTGCACTTTGCCGAGGCGAAGGGCACCCCGCAAATTACCGGGGATGTCCGGCGTTTCAGCAGATCAAACCAAACAAAGCGCCTAGGCAGACAGAGGTAGAGAGACGCCCTTCAGTGCGTCCTCCTACAGTAATGCCCGTCAACCCCCAAATTTCCTATGCCCAAATGGCTTCAGGAAGGAGGAGTACGGTACAGCCTGCGCCAAAGGTAGCCCAACCGGCCCTCATGCCTTAGGCACCGGTCGCACAGGCCGAAATTAGAGGCATGTTGCTGGCCATTCAGGGCCAGTTATCAGGTCTTCATAACCAGATCAGGGAGCAGGCAAAAAGGGTGGACTATCTCTACTCTGTTTTGCCTAGCTTAACGCAACTTAGATGTTAAGGGCGTGCTGATGGAGCGGCCCTTTAAGATCCTTGCTGTAAATTCACTGATTAGGACCAAACGTAGAGCTAATCTTTTCCAATTGTTGAAAGACCAAAGTCCAGATGTGTTTATGGCTAGCGAAACTAAGCTAAACCAGAAACATAAATTGACTAATAGCAACTTCAATATCGTTAGAAGAGACCGGCCCAACTCCACTCAAGGGGGTGGTGTCGCAATCTTCACACGAAAAGGAATTGATCATAAGGTAATATATAGTAGCGTTGTGCAAAGATTTCATTTACTTGAGGCGTGCATCATATGCATTTCTCTCCAACAGGGGAAGCGAATGTATGTGATCTCGGCTTACGCACCGGAATCACCTCAGCCAACTAATTTTATAACAGAGCTCGAAAAACTTTTCGATTGTCTTCGATTGGACTCGGAAGATAACTACTATCTGATGGCCGGTGATTTGAATGCCAAACACACGGATTGGGGAAATCAAATACAAAATCCTAGAGGTAGTCATCTGTACAATTGGATGAGTCAATTCAGCGTTGAGTATGGGATTGACTTACTGGCTACAGATAGGCCATCGTTTCCAAGAAGCGGTGCCTTTCTGGATCTATTGCTGATAGACTCAAGACTGACAATTACTGACAATGTGGGTCAGCAACGGAGAAACTGTTTACGTACCATCGACTACGACAGTGATCACTGATCACTGTGGACTCGCTGCCGTAATACAGCTGCCGAACGAGCTTGTGGAGTTGGGAGAGTATGTACCGGTGCATACATACAATTACAGTAAGATGCGCTGGCCACGCTTCACCAACGCCATAGCAAACAAAATTCGGTCGTGTAATATATCCCCACCAAACGACAGGAACCTAACAAATACTGAAATCGACCAATACCTGGAAAAAATGGACGAGACAATCCAACGAACAATGGAGAGAACAATACCGAAATACAAAGAACGTGACGCAACCCACATGTACGGTAACGTGACCATTGACGCACTACACAGACAAAAAAGTGGACTTCTGACAAGACTAAAACGCTTGTACCGACGGTTTACTGACCCACACGATCTGCAGATTAGGACACTGAAATTTTCTAACAAAAACATCAACCAATTGATCAAGGAGAACTATCGGTTGTCCATTTATTTGTATTGGGACAACAAAATTCGGGCCGTTAATTCTAGCGAACCGAGTATGTTTCCGCAAATTAATAAGATATTTAGAAAAAACGATCAAAACGACCTTCTATGTCTTAAGCTCCAGAGAACGACAGAGAACAGAGACGTACTTCTGAAAGCAGGCATAGATCCAGAGGAAGCCGTCTTGGACGATGACCTCTTTATCATCGAAGATCCTCGTCAGAAAGTGGAGGCTGTGGAGGCTTTGAGGGCTGCTTTCCAGCAAGTGTACAAGGTTAATGCAAGCATTCGCCCCAACCATGACCTCGAAAACAGGGCCCTGCTTCACCACTTCTACCTAAGAAACGATATTACGCAATGGCGATCGGAGAACCTCGGTTTTACTGGGTTCAATGAAGAACACTTGGCAAACGCCATCATCGCCGATCGAAACGGGCCAAGTTCCCTGTTAATTTCGAAGGTCGGGCTCCAACTCATCTTCGACTCACTAAAGAAAAAGAAGTCAGCAGGAGTCGATGGTATATCCAACTTTGTACTACGACATCTACCTCGGGAAGCAGTAGACATTCATACCACACTGTTTAACAACGCTCTGAATAATGGATATAATCCAGTGCGGTGGAAGACAGCCGTGGTACATCCTCTCCCGAAAAAGGGAAAGGACAACTCCAATCCGGCGAATCTCCGATCGCTAAGTCTTCTTCCGAGTATCAGTAAGGTATTGGAAAAAGTTATCAATAGAGCTCTGTTTAAGTGGGCAGAGGACAACAATATCATACCGGAAAATCAGTTCGGATTTAAGGCGAGACATAACACTATTCATGCCGCGTCTAAGCTCGTTTCTGATATCCAATGGAACAAATCCAAAAAGCAGTGTACGGGTGCCTGTCTGGTTGATTTAGGAAGGTCTTTATCTAAAGCTGACCAGGCTTGGCATAAGTAAAATGGTATTGTATATGCTTTATGACATGCTCAATGGAAGAAAGTTTGCTGTCGAAAGTGGCAATGTAACTTCTACCGCAACATTCCATATTAAAAATGGTCTTCAACAGGGAGCGGTAAACTCGCCGATTCTATTCAGCATTTACACCAGCGATCTGATAGGTAGTTTAACTCAGGCAATTGTGTATGCCGATGATCTTATTGCGTACAGAATAGCCCCAAAAGTTGAGGTCATCAGAATTCTTTTGCAGCGTGACTTCGACAAGATTCAGCGATATTGCGATGACTGGAAGTTGAAAATCAACTTTCAGAAATCAGAAACTATTCTGTTTAGGACTCCGTTGCATGGAGCCACAAGGGATACGAGAAAGAACTGGCGCAAGCTGGTGATCGTGGGGCCAAATGGACATCCACTGGCGAGTGAAAGTGTAGTAAAGTACCTTGGCATCTGGTTGGATCAGTATTTGTATTTCGATAGACATATAAGTGCTGCTCTGACCAGGGCTAGGGGAGCTTCTTCCCTGACGAAATGGTTGTTTTATAGCAGCCGGCTTGATACCAGGGTGAAGGTGATTTGCTATATGGCCCTCATCCGGCCGATGATTGCCTATGGATGCCCGGTTTGGTTCAACGTTGCCCCATCTCAAATGGAAAAGATTCGGGTGTTTGAGAGGCAGTGCCTTAGACGCTGCCTTGGATTGCACAGAACACCAGAGTCGGAGTACACACGATATTATTCCAACCAGGTTCTTTACAACGGGGCCAACATAAACAGAATAGATAATTTTTTGTTTAAGCTGATTCGGGGTCACATTGCAATGATACGGCCTTATTCAGACACTTGGTAGGAAATTAAATTAAAAATAAAGTATGTACTTCAAAGGAAATAAAAAAAAACAAAAACTGAAGAGTTATTTGAAAATAGTTGCAAAATTTATATTTCTTGCTTGTCATTTTTCAAATTAAATTTATATAAAATTTAACTTTAATTTCAACTTAATTAATTAAATACTTTCTTTAACTATTACTACTTATTGTATTTGCTTCAAAGCCCATTGTAAAAGATTCCATTGAAATAAATAAATAAAATGAAAAAAATAAATAAATGCAAGAGCGATGTCCTCAACAAACAGCTTAATTTTTGGGGCTTACTACCCTAACGACGAATATTAAGAGAGTGTACGTCTAAGCGGCTTTATTCCGCCCGATGCTTTCCTCTATTTAGACAGTCGAGGCCTGGTCCAGGATAAAGCGGTGATCCCGCTAATCTACCACGTCGGCCGTAGAACTGTAGATAGGCGACTCCTTTACAACCGAGACGTCCTCGCACAAGGCGGAGCTGAGCACCTTCGGTTCAGTAGGACTGTGTCCGATCCTGACCGTAGAGTTAGGGTAAAGCAGGAGAACCAGTTTTGGTGGCTAAACAGTGAACCTTCTACTGATATTTAAAAAGTCGACTCATGATTTATTGTCTTGGCCGACTTACATAGGTTTAGGTGCATTTGTTTTAAGTAGGGACAGTCATGGTGGCACAAAAAGAAAAAAATAATAAAACCAAAAATGCTTGCTGTGGCTGTTCTAGTTTTTAAGTAGATTTAAGTAGTTTAAGTAGCTTTAAGTATTTTAATTAATTTTACAATAGTTTTATGTAGTTTGTAAGTTTTATATAAAAAAATAAAATGATAAATACACCAAGTTTTTTTTTTAATTCTTCTTGGTGAAAAATAAAACCATAATGAATTTTAGTATTAATATAGTTTTAACGCCGAAAGGCATTAGTATTAAGTAATCATAGTTTAACTTAGAGCGCCCGCATGGGGCAGGTAAGTTAGTTGTAAGTTACTGATAAGTAGGCTTATTTTTGATGAATTTTTGTCAAGCTTTAAGTTAGTTATAAGTTAAATGAAAAATAAAAATGAATTAAAAAAAAAAAATGTTTGTTCTTTCGTCGCAAATCGCGATCTTCGTAAAAGGTAGCAAGGATTTTCTTATTGTGTTATTTATTTTTGTGAGGTTATTTTGTATTCCTTGAGAAATTAAAAAAATCATTTTCATTAATTCATTTAGGTACAGGTGAATTCATAACTTGTGAGGAAAGCTGATTTATTAGTTAGGTAGGTATAGATAGGTTGGTGTGAAATGTGTATGCACCGATTTAATGAATACGTCCGTCGTAACAAGATACATTTTTGCAATGGTTTTATATGTGGGTAGGTACCTAGGTACTTCTGGGTTTTTTTTTAATTTTTCATTCGTCTCGATCGTTGGCAAGAATTTTTGTTTTTATTCCTTCTGAGAATTTTTGTAGGGCAGAGAGATACATGTTTGAAGGAAAGTTTCAAGGAAAAGTTTTTTTTAAGGATTTCTCTGTTTTCATGTTTGAGGGTGGAGAATATATTTTGTTTATGGACGACTGTTTGAAACAGGTAGACTTAATTGTATTCTTGCGTCCGTCTCGATCTTTTAATAATGGCAAGAATTTTCGTTTTTGCTAGTTTCGAGGAATAAGATCCATACCGATCATCCCATAAAAATAAAACGATACGGATCTTGATGACAGCTGTGTTGTATACCTATCTCTATTTTGCTTACGTTGGTTCATTTTCATGTATTCTTTGTCTTTTTTCTTTAGGTGCCAGTTATGGCTTTCATTGATAATCATCATTGAAAACTTTAATGACTATTTTTTGTACCTTTAGAAAGTGAAATCAGTAATTATTTTGATGCAAAAATAAAGCGGATGGCTTAAATTATAATTTTTGTGAAAAAAAATTTAATGGGGTCCACACTTCGCCATAAAATGACGTTTAATTTTTCAATGATCATTGATAAGGTAGTTCATTCATTGAAATAATAAAAGTCATTTTATGTGGACGGCTGGTCCAAAATGAAAATTTTTTTCGGCAAATATAAATAATTAAGTCACTACCTACATATTTGCATCAAAATAATTACTAATTTTGCTTTTAAGTGCCTCAAAACCAATCATTAAAATTTTCAATGATAGCTATAACTGGTGCCTTACACTACATTTCATACTGCCTACCTTACCACGAAAAGACATCTACCCGCATTAGTAACAACTAATTTTCGGATCTTCAAAATAGATGCAGATAGAGAGCTGGATCCCAAGTTGTTGTTGTATTACGTGTGAGGTACATAGGTTAGGAGGGGTAAAAATGCGGCGAGCTGCATCATCGCACTAGGATCTCAATGGATCTATTGTGGTCCCCAGGAAAAGTTGAGGTGAAGGAAGAGGATGGGTGGGAAAAGGAGTTAGAGGAGTTTAGGTGTGGGTATTACGTGTTAAAAAATTAACCTGATCCAGGTCCGTAGATAATAAAACGTGGCTATTACCTTCCTATTTTGTTTGTGTTCTTTATTTATTTATTCGGTAAATAAAAAAAAGCTTAGAAATAGGTAAGTAGTTAGGTATCACGGAAATTGGCTTTCACGACAATGTACCCCCTAAACCGATTACTAAGCAGTTACATATCAAAAATCCATACCTACCTGGTAACCTTCCTAAACTTTATCTTTATATAAATGTAATTATGTATATTTATTTCGTTAAGAAGGATAATTTTCCTCTTGCAAATTATTATCTTCAAAATTAGGTACCTACCTACACCTATATTTTTTAATTCTTTTAGTTTCCAAAAATAATGTTTTTATTGAAGAATATGTACCTATAGCTATTCCCCCCGGTAAAAAGAAACAGCTCGTTAAAATTTGAAAAGTATGCAATCGCTTTTTGAACTTGTGTAATTTTTACTGATTTTTTTTAAACTTCCGTTAATTAAAAATCATTCTTTTTTTAATATTCCATTTCATAAAATAAAACAGTAAAACTTCTCATTTCTTTAAATCGAAGTGAGCCATTTTGACAGATGATAGAAAATATTGATTTAAATATGAATACCTATACCTACAGCAAATTAGAATCCTGGAATTCTGTTGAACGGAGATAACGGCAATATTTGAGTGCTTTAACATATGAACTAATATCTCTTGAGTGCATGAATGGATTCATTTAGTTTTTATTAATTTCGCATATACCTGCATAAAACAACGGTTATTTTTACACCTTTATTATCCTACGACCTATGAGGTATAAAAGCGTCACAATATTGATTTTATCAAAAAATAAATAAAATTGATACAAAGAAAAAATATCGCTTCTTTCGAGCAAATTTGCCTAGAAAGGTATCATTATTATGGTATAATGAATCTTAGTTTGTGCTTTAAATATCCAATAAATAGCATTTTAGCTATACAATAACTTTACTCGATACAAAGATATGTTACACATCATTTGCGAATATTCATTTATTTATTTATTTCATCAATTGACTCGAAGATCTGCTGATTACAAAAAAATAATAATAAAGATAATAAGATATATACATACATATTTACAACCAATTATATTGATAATTAATTAAACAAATTATCTATTACACATTTGAAGAATTTTTTTCTTGAAACAATCTCTATTCATACAAAGGTCAATTTCACTATAAACCATATTAAATAGATTTAGAGAACGGGTTATTTGTTCATTTAGACCATAATTAGTTCTTAGTTTTCATCATCATCATCGTCGGCTCGACAACCGGGGTCCGGTCCTGGCCTCCTTCAACAAGTCTCTCCACCCATCCCGGTCTCGAGCCGCCGCCATCCAGTTGCGCACCCCAAGGCTCCGGGCGTCCTGGTCTACGCCATCTCTCCAGCGCAAGTATGGTCTACCACGCTGTCGTCTACCATAGAATGTACCACAAAGAACTTTCCGAGCAGGTTCCTCTTCGCTCATGCGAGCTAGGTGCCCTGCCCACCGGAGTCTACCAGGCTTAATTTGTGTCACGATATCTGCTTCAAGGTAGATTGCGTACAATTCATGATTGTACCGTCTCCGGAATCGTCCTTCCTCACATATGGGGCCAACAATTCTCCTTAAGACTTTTCTCTGGAACGCGGCTAAAAGGTCGGAGTGCCTTTTGCTAAGCACCCAAGTCTCGGATCCATATGTGAGTACTGGCAGGACCATGGTCCTGTACAGCAGCAGTTTTGAAGTTATGGTGAGATTTCTGGATTTGAAGAGCTTTGACAGACTATAATAGGCTCTGTTGGATTTGAGAAGCCGCCCGCGTATTTCATCTCCTATATTGTTATCGGCTGCTACTATTGACCCAAGGTATTTAAAGGATTGCACCACTTTAAATTCGTGCTCCGCTGCCTTGATTGTTTGACCAACTGTTCCTCTCGCATTCGACGCCACCATGTACTTTGTTTTACCTTTACTAATGTGCAGCAGCGCTGAAGAAACAGGCACTTTTGTGCCAAACTGGCACTTTTAAATGAGTTTGGCATTATGGCACCCATTGGCACTGAAAAATTTAAAATTTGGCACTCTTCTTCTTTTTTTTTTTGAATAAACATGAGTTGAAAAAAAACCTCTTATGGCGAATTCCTAACAACAAAGAAATCGAATTTTTTCTAAACAGAATCGAATTTTTTCTAAGCAAAATCGATTCTTTTCTGTCAAAACAAATCTTGCATTTTTATATTCAGTCCATACAGCTATAAAAATAATTTACTGTGCGTTGTTCATTATCAACACAAATTTGATAAAAAAAATAGCTTTCGCGAGTGAAAGACGTGTTAAAAACTTTCAGTGAACAATTCGGTTTTAGACGTTATCACAGCACATCTCACCAGATAAAAAGAATTTGTAACCAGGTGGTACAAAATAGGGCACTTGGTCAGTCAACAGGAATGATCTTAATGGATAAAGAGAAAGCTTTTGATTCTGTGTGGCACAATGGATTAGTATATAAAATGATACAATTTAATTTCCCGCTATATTTGTGTAAAATAATTCAAAGTTTCTTGTCTGGATGATGCTTTCAAGTTTATGTTAATTGTGGTGTTTCTGACAAATTATGTTTTGATTTTGGTGTCCCTCAAGGCACAGTTCTTGGCCCAACCTTGTACAACGTGTATACATCAGATTTTCCAGCACTTCCGTATTGTGAATCAGCAATTTTTGCTGATGACACTGCAATTTTTTCATCGCATGAGTTTGCTCTCAATATTGAGAACAATTTAAAAAATGCAATTGAAATATTGGACAAGTATTATCACATGGGGAAGATCAAGTTAAATACTGGTAAGTTGCAAGCTATTTTTTTCTCGCGAAAAAGAAAAGCTTGCTATCTTCCCAGTAGTCAACTTCAATTCAATGGAAACGTTATACCATGGTAACAGTCTGTTAAATATCTAGGAGTTCATTTAGACACCAAACTAACCTTAAGCCAACATATAAGCAATACTCTAAAGAAAATGAGTATTGCAATTAATATGCTTTATCCTTTTATAAACAGAAGATCTTCACTTACAAATTAATGATAATAAGATTTTAATACATAAAGTAATTTTTCAATCAATTTTGCTGTATGGGTGTCCGGTATGGGGTAAGGCTGCAAAAAGTCACATACAAAAATTACAAATTTCGCAAAATAAAATTTTAAAAATGATGCTCAACCTTCCTTGGCATTATTCCACCGTTGATCTGCACAGAAGAGCGGATGTTGAATTGATATCGGAAAGGATTCAAAAACTAACGAACAATTTTAAAAATAAAGGGTTTTCCAATAAGAGGTGTTATTTTGAATAGCCCGCTATTTCGGTAGCTGTCACTTTTGAAGCTGTCATTTTTTGACATTTGACAAGTAGAAACTACGTTATTAATAAAAATGGAACGATACACGCTTCAACAACGCATTGAAGTTATTAAAATTCACTATAAAAATGGTGAAAATTTGGCAGAGACCGTTCGTAAAACTAAAACATTTTTGGGTCGTCGTGAAGCACCTTGTCGGACCGCAATACAGAAATTGGTGGACAAATTCGAGCTGTTGGGACAAGTTTGTGATGTGAAGAATAAAACCCGTGCACGTCGCTCAAGAACAATTGAGAACATTGCTGTTGTAGCCCAAAGTGTTGAAGAAAACCCAGGTTTGTCCATTCCTCGTCGTTCTTTGGAATTAGGCATTCCACAAACGTCATTACACCGTATTTTGCATAAAGACTTAGGTCTTAAGGCTTATAAAGTTCAGTTAACACAAGAACTCAAGCCGGCTGATCATCAATAACGTCGTGTCTTTGCTGATTGGGTCCTTGAAATGCATGAAAATGATCCGGAATTTCATCGAAAAATCATCTTGACTGATGAGGCCCATTTCCACCTCGGAGGCTACGTAAACAAGCAAAACTGTCGCATCTGGGGCTCGGAAAACCCAAGAGTTATTGTTGAAAAGCCTCTCCATCCTCAACGCGTGACTGTATGGTGCGGTTTATGGTCCGGCGGGGTCATTGGACCTTACTTTTTCGAAAATGAGGCTGGAGCAACAGTTACGGTGAATGGATTGCGCTATCGAGAGATGATTAATGATTTTTTATGGCCGGAATTGGATGGTATTGATCTGGACAACGTTTACTTTCAACAAGACGGCGCTACGTGCCACACAAGCAATGAAACCATCAATCTTTTACGGGAAAAATTTCCGGACCGTGTTATCTCTCGAAGAGGTGATCACAATTGGCCACCGAGATCTTGTGATTTAACACCTTGCGACTTCTTCCTTTGGGGCCACGTGAAAGATAAGTTCTACGCCAACAGCCCAGCGTCAATTCAAGACCTCAAAGATGGAATTCGTGAGGCTATCGAGGACATAGGGCAGCCACTTTTCGATTTGGTTATGGAAAATTTCATGAAAAGGATATGGTCCTGTAAGCGTGGACGTGGCGGCCATTTGGCTTATGTTGTGATCCATTATTAACGGCATACCTTCCTCTTTACAATGAAATAAACATCCGATCATTTATCTCAAAAAATGCCATTTTTCTTTGAATATCAAAATAACACCTCTTATTGGAAAACCCTTTACCTGTGATATTGCTGAAAATCCCCTTATAAACCAACTTTATATATCTGTGTTAACATTAATTCAAATATCTTAAATCCATTATTTCGTTTGCTTTTTTCTGTTTTTTTTCTTTCTCTAAATGTAATTATTTATTTACTATAACATTGTTACTTATTCATATATTAAGGTCTGCAATAAATTATTTGTATTATATTAAATTATATTGTTATTTATTAATAAAATATTTATCCATTACTAATAAATGTTTTTCATCTACTAACACTTATTGTTTTATAAATTTGTTATTTATTTATTCATTTGTTTATTTATTTATTAAATTATTTATTTATATATTACATTCATTCATTTATTTATTTTTTTATTTATTTATTTTTTAAGTTATTTATTTATTGATTTATTTATTTATTTATTTATTTATTATTTATTACTAACACATGTATCAGTCCACTAACACTTATTTATTTATTTAATTTATTATTTAATAATTTATTTATTCTATTATTTTTATCTTTTATGTGTCCTTATTATAAATGTTTATATACCAAAAGCATTCCATGTTTTTCCTATTATTTGTAAATTTTGTAGGCGAACTAAACCTACTATTATACTTAAACTGTTATAATATCTATATTATTATTATTTTTTTTGTTGTTATTTTTTTTTTGTCATTCAAATAAAGGTTTTTATCGTATTTTCCTTTAAATTATTTTACATTTTTCCAACTATATTGCTTTATTAAAATATAAGAAAATGTCTCAGAAGTAAGATAATAAATGTCAAGTCTCTGAAATGTAAAACGTGCGGTCATAGGCTTTGTACATATAATTATCACGAAATAAAAATCTATCTATCTACTGTGCGTTGTTCATTATCAACACAAATTTGATAAAAAAATAGCTTTCGCGAGTGAAAGACGTGTTAAAAACTTTTCAATAACAATTTTCTTTAAAAATATATGTGCAAATAGAAGTTCAAACAAATAAAATGCACCAACAAATTGGCACCGTATAAGCTGGCTAATATCTTTTATTTATTAATTTAATTCTATTGGTAAAGCATTTTTCTCACAACAAAAACAAACAACCTTAATAGTTTTGTGAATAATTTCTTGATGTTTTGCGTCAATTGCCGCTATAAAGAAACACAAACACAATCACACCAAAAAAAAAAATCGATTCTTTTACGAAATACGAATTCCTTTCAATTGACATAAAAAATTCGATTCTGTTTAGAAAAAATTCGATTTCTTTTTTTAAAGAAATTAGCCATAACTCTTTTTGTAAGCCCACAGAAAAATCTACTACAATGAATGTGTCAAATTGTGTTTAATGCTTAAAATAGAGAAAGAAATCGGCCACGTTCAGGATTGTATCCAAAGCGATATGGAAAGCTTTGTGTTAATGTATTCCCTTGTGAAAAATCAGCTGACGCAACAAGAACTCTAGGTATCTGAAAATTTTTGGTTAGGTTGACACCGTCCCGGATAGATTCTTGAACGAAGAAATGGCTACGTTTAAATAAAAAGAGACAGCTGACTATCACAGTATTACTTATTCCGTTATACGTTGCATAGACATTCAATAATCAACATTTCATTTTTAGCTTCAATTTCATTGCAAATGAGTAAGAAAACAATGTTGGATTAAATATACAAATAGAAATACATATATACAAGCGAATATTATTATTTTACTTGTTGGAAAATGGTTTGGGGGAAATAATGTATCCAAACTTACAAATTTTTATCGGTGCCCTCCTAAGCCTTCCGCACAGCAGTGCAGCGGCAGAAAGAATATTTTCAGATGTGGCCAATATAAAACAACAAATCGTAATTCTTTAAAAATAACTACAGTAAACGCTTTATTAAAAACAAAGAAAATGGTTAAAAACGATAGTTTGTCCGGTTGGACTCCATTAAAATCACTTTTGAAGAGTTATAAATTGGCCTACTGAAGTCATAAAAAATATTATTATATAGGTATACGAGTATATGCACACACAAATCTTCTGTCTTAAATTAAAAAAAAAATGTATATATGTAAATGAGTTTGTTTTCTTCTATTTTATTTTGTTATACTTTTTTGTTAATGAGCAATAAAAATATTCATAGTTTTTGTTCGAACATCCGATTTTTTTCTTTTACTAACTTGGCACTCTGTGGCACGCAACAAAATTATAGTTGGCACTGAGATTTTTTCTTCAGCTGCAGCGCTGATGTGCAGCCCCATATTTTGTGCCGCCTGCTCGATCTGGATGAAGGAATCATGTACAGCTTGCTCGGTTCTTTCGATGATGTCGATGTCGTCTGCGTAAGCCAGTATCTGGCTGGGCCTGTTGACGATGGTCCCTCTTGTTGCCGTGCCAGTCACGGATTGCATCCCCTTGTCGGAGTCCATTAAAGATGTTGATTGGTTTGGATAGCAATCCGGCTATTTTTACTTGGCTTGTTACGTTGGTCATGGTCAACCTACATAGTCGTGTCAATTTATTTGGGATGCCGAATTCTCTCATGGCCTTGTAAAGTTCTACCCTGGCTATGCTATCGTAGGCGGCCTTAAAGTCTATAAACAGGTGGTATGTTGGGATGTTAAATTCTAGACATTTTTCCATCGCCTGCCTAAGGGTAAAGATCTGATCAGTTGTTGATTTGCCTGGAATGAAACCACACTGATATTGTCCGATGATGGTTTTAGCGTATAAGGTTATCCGGTCTTGTAGGATAGAGGAGAGTATCTTATAGGCGGTACTCAACAACGTGATACCTCTATAATTGCTGCACGTTGTGACATCTCCCTTCTTATATATGGGGCAAATTATACCTTTTCGCCAGTCTTCTGGAATTTCTTCATGCTCCCACACGTGCACTATAATCTCATGAATTGCTTGACGTAAGGCTGGCCCACCGTGTTGAAATAGTTCGGCTGGTATACCATCGGCTCCCGGGGGGTTTTTCTTTAGCCGGCCTATAGCCTTCTCAACCTCTTCTATGCTTGGTGGCGGCAACATAGGGTACTCTTCTTGAAGTAGTGGAGCCACCACTTCTGCAGTGAGCTGACCATTTAGCAATTCATTGAAGTACACTTCCCATTGCTCCAGTATACTTTGAGGATCGGTGATCAGATTTCCCTCTCCGTCCTTACAGTATGTGCAGCGTTCTTAGTTTTAGGAGGATAAAATAACTCATTTATGTTGCGAAGAACTCGTGATGGAACATAGAAAGGAATTAATAAAAGCAGTTCAAGAGAGGTTATTCTAATATCAATATTATCTTTAATGAACAAAATACATTGAACTTTCCTGCGACATTTGAGCGTTTTTAAAACAATTAGAGAACACTTTGATTTGTAGTCTGGTAAAGACTCAGCCCAGTTAAGTTTGGGTAGTGCGTAAAGAGTGAATCTTTTTTGAACTCTTTCAATTCTCAAAATATTATTGGAGTTCCGTTTCAAAAAACCTAAAAGTGAATTACCTTTCGATAAAATGTAATCAACATGAGATCTAAAGTCAAGCTTTGAGTCAAAAATCACCCCAAGATCATTAACTTCAATTACCTTCAGAAGACTAACATCATAGAATTTATATTCAAAATCAATGAGAGATGAAGATTTAGATACACTAAAAATTTTACATTTAGAGTAATTTAGCTGAAGATGATTGTAGTCGCACCATTTAAGAAAATTGGTTACAATATTTAAAAATGGAAGGTAAATCATTTGTGAAGATTATAAAAAGAAGTGGGCCCAAATGACTCCCTTGTGGAAGACCTGACACCTCATCTATAAGATTTGAGACTCATTCATCTATCTTAACTGCTTGTTTTCTGTCAGACAGGTATGAATCTAACCAATTTAAAAATGATACATCCAATCCCATCTTAAGCTTTTGCAGGAGAAGACTATGATGTACGCGGTCAAAAGCTTTAACAAAATCAGTATACAGGACATCAACTTGCCTACCCATGATTATTACAATAATTTGCAAATAGACTTAAATTTGTACAAGTTGATCTTGACACAAACCCAATTTTGAGATATCAAATTTTCGAAGAAAAAAAAATGTGTTTAAAAAATTGCTGTTTTTTGAAAATTTTGAATTGCGATATAATTATATAATTTGAGCTTTTTTAAAGTTTCTATAAAAAATTTAATTTAATTGCATTCAGCCAATAATTAAAAAAAATTAAAAATTACGTTCTATGGGAGGTACTGTTAATAGTTGTCCAGCGTAAATATATTTTATATTTAATAGAAGACCGCACTTACTTATTTAAGCACACCGAAATTTTTTTGGCAGTTTTTGTACAAAAAGCAAGGTTCATAGAACTATAAAATATCATTCATTCTCTCATAAAAAATTTAAAAGGGAATTTTATTTTTTGGTTCCTTTAATAAAGGATCCGCCAAATAACTTTTGTTTTTGAAAATGGCGCAAAACATCGAGTGTAGCTTCGGCTGTGTGGCACGCAGCGCCGTCCTGTTGAAACCAAATGTTGCCAATATCCTCTTCTTCAATTTTTTGTAAGCAAAAATTCGTTCAACATGGCCCGATAACGATTGCCATTGACTGTAACGGCCACTCCTTGCTCATTTTCGAAAAATGGCCCAATTATGCCTCTGGACCAAAATCCGCACCAAACAGTGACTCGTTTTGGGTGTATCGGCTTTTCAATGTATGCGTGCGGGTTTTCTGTGCCCCAAATGCGACAATTTTGCTTGTTTACTACCCGCCAAGATCAAAATGAGCTTCATCTGAAAAGATGACTTTTTTGGCAAAATCGGCATCTTCTCTAAGTCGATCGCAGGCCCACTTACCGAAGCGTATACACAACCATATTCGTTCAGCGGAAGGATAAAACTAATTATCTGTCAAATCAGACATGAGCTAAGTGTTACCATTCACGAAATAAGAACTAGTTGAAAAAAAAAAAACGTTAGATGGCGAACCCTTTATAGAATTAATTTTCACGATCGAACCACTAGGATGTGGATCTATAAAATATCGTTCGTTCCAAATTTATCATGCTAGAACTATTGAAGATCCATTCACGAACCGTTCACATAAGAAATAAAAATGTAATTTTACAAAAGGAATAAAGGTTCCAAAAGCCGAAATTACGCAAGTACCGAAGTACAGTTTCAAAAAAAAAAAGCTTCGAAATCCTTTGACCTACATTGTTCCTTGATAGATTTCAGAATTAAAAAAAGAAAAAATATTTTCAATACGTTGCCATTAAGTCTATTCTGTGTCAGTACTATACAGTCGCATTTTTGTTTCACTCCGCAATAACATTTTTCCATTATTTCTGTTCAATTTTCCTTGACCCCAATTAATAAATAATTGTTAATAAATATTTCAACGTGTGTGATAACTGAATCATCACTTACCGCTTAAATTCCTCGTAAGTGCTTACTCGCCCCATTTGCATTGTTTTTTGTTTGCGATAAGCGGTGTTTTTCTAAATTCTCTTCCATCGAAAAACAACTCAGTGCTCTTTCGGTGTCTGTTTCAAACTTTTCTCGCGATGATCAAATCGACAAACGTTGTGATTCTCTAAAAAACGATATTAAATCAATGTTTAACTCTTATTTTTCTACCAATTCTGTTGCATCCATTAATGAAAATCTGAACTTTCTCCGCTCTGATCTTGAATGTCACTTTCAAAGCACTTCTTATATTTTTAAACCTGGTCTCCGTCAACCCCTTACCTTACTCGAAAATGCCGTGGGTGCAATCAACTTAATAAGTAATGATCTCGTGGAAACTCGACTGAGCATCGCCCAAATATCAGATGACATCAAGACGACATCCTGCAAAATCGATGAGATACTGGCTCAACTCCAAACCAACACCACTGTCTACAACACATCACTAATGGCTGAAATTTTGGATACCACCCCATACACACCTCTACCTGTCTGTTCACCACCTTTACAAGCTATTGAAGCTTCATCACCACCTGCACCTGCTAGCCAACAACCTCCACTTCAGACCATCTCAACCGCATCGCCATCACCACCTCATCTTGCCGGCCAATATCCTCTGCTATCTGTACCTATTTCAACGACTCAAGCATCTCCTTCTTCGAATCCATCCTCAGTTATGCCAAATCTTATGAGGTTTGGGACTTCCTGGTCTGTCAAGGAGTGGAACTATAGACTGTCCAAGCTCAATAGCGCGAACAACAGCTCGTTTTTCCTACAGCCTCCCCTTCTCCTTCTCCTGAATTACCTCATTCTATTCCCCGTAACCCCTATATGCTGTCTCAAAATCATCCTATCACTCCAAAGGATCAACGCAAACGTGTGTCTTTCGACATTCCTATTGCAACAGACGCCACATCTTCAAAGCCTCATAACTCTTATTACCCAAATTTTATCCGTTCACACGTATTCAATCCCGATTCATCCACTCCTCCTGTATCCAACTCTTCCTCCCTTCCCACCACATCTAATGCCTCCCTTTCTGAAAGTCTTTCTGGATCCTCACCAACTATGCCTCCTCCAATTTTCGACCCAATGGTCCCTCCCAATGTTAAATTAACTTCCAAATTGGCTGGCCCTACGCCAACGATAACTGACCTAGATGGACGATATATTATGGCTAGACTTCGAGATCAGAAACTCTTTGAAAACGTTCGTTTATACCTCGCATATCTCCATTATAAATCAGATTCCGTGTGTATTGATGGCAAGACCAAGACTAACCTCATTGTTTCTACCCAAAAAGAAGGCCTTCCAACTGACCCTGTAGCCCTAAAAAGCATCTACACTCGGTATCATGAAAGCTTTAACATCTCACCCACCACAGTAACAAACGACCTTCGTACATATGCCTCCCACATAAGCTACAAACGAACATCTTACCTTCAAAATACTCGTAAAAATTTCAAAAACTACTTTCGCTCCTAACAGAAATCTAGAAATTGAATCTACTCCAAGTTTCTTATCGCTCTAATACCAGAAAGTCAAAGGTCTTCGAACTAAAACTATGAACGTTTATCTTAACTCCCAGAAACTACCATACGAAATCTTTGCCCTAACCGAAACTAATCTTTGTCCAAGCTTCCTAGATGGCGAATTATTCACTTCCGATTTTTTCGTCTTTCGTGCTGATGGTCAGGACTTTGACGATGCCCTTTCCGGCCGCGGGGTTCTTCTTGCCGTACACCATCGTCTGGAACCAACTCTTATTAAAATATCTAACGCTCCTTCCTGCGAATTTGTATGTGTTAAAATATCTATACCTAATCGGAGTGTTTATAATTATATTATGCTGTTATATTCGTCCTTCTCAACCCGTCCAAGTATATCAGTTGGCTGTTGATGCTTTGGACTCGCTGTTAGACGTTGCTGAACCAGATGATGATTTCATAATTGTTGGAGATTTCAACCTCCCCAACCTGTGTTGGGTTCCATCCGAGGACGAATCATCATTTGTACCTTCCAATCCCTACCAGGAAAAAGAATCTCTTATAACTGACCGTTTTTTGACTGTGGTCTTTTTCAAATTAGTGACGTCACCAACAATTTAGGTAGGCAACTCGATCTCATTTTCTCATCTGACCCCTTTAACTCAGTCGTTACCAAAAGTACCCATCTTTTCTCTACCCTTGATCTCTACCATCCCCCTCTCGCTCTGACCTTTACATATGCTCATGAATTTATAACTAATGATTCAGAGAACTCTCTTTCTTTCAACTTTCGAAAAGCTGACTTCGTCCAATTAAACCTTATCAATAATATTGATTTTAGCCTTTTCTTAAACACTAAAATTCCCATCGACATCGCTGTCTCTTTCTTTTACTCAGCCATTTTTAACTGCCTCATTCAATGTGTTCCATATGCGGCTCGCAAAAACTGCTCATACTCTCCACCTTGGTATAATAAGGAATTGAGAACACTTCGTAACGCCAGAAACAAGCTATGGAAAACTTATCTAAAATCTAGGTCTGCTTCAGACTTTTCCTTCTACCAGCAAGCTTCCTTTAACTTCTCCATTCTCTGTGAGTCACTCTTTCATAATTATCTAGATAGAATGCAGGTTAGTCTGATCTCGGATCCTAAAAGTTTTTACCAATTCATTAATATTAAGAAAAAATCTGATGGCTTCCCTTCTACACTCAAATATTTAAATACTTCTTCTGCAGACCCTAAAATAATCAGTAACCTTTTTGCCTCTTTCTTCAGCCAATCATACATTGACAATACATACGAACCCGACCGCGAGTTCTTTAGTTACTTGAAGAACTGCCCTCAAACCTCTCTAGGTTCTATTGACTTTGAGAATGATATTGTTACCAACAAAATATGTATGCTTAAAGATGACTTCTCTCCCGGTCCCGATGGTTTACCCGCCATTTTACTTAAGAAATGTGTTAGTTCGCTTTGTAAGCCCCTAACAGCTTTATTTCGTCTTTCTCTCTCGCAAGCTATCTTCCCAAAACTATGGAAGGATTCCTTTATTTTCCCTATCCACAAAAAAGGCTCTAAGAACGACATATCCAACTACCGGCCTATAGCCAAACTTTCTTCTATCCCGAAGCTCTTTGAAAGCATTGTTTATGACTCTCTTTACTTTCACTGCACGTCTATCTTCTCTCCCCAGCAGCATGGTTTCCTAAAGGGTAGATCGACTAAAACTAACCTAACTGAATTTGTCTCTAGGACACTTAATGCATTAGAGAATGGTAAAGAAGTCGATGTTATAACAACAGATTTTAGTAAAGCCTTTGATAAAATCTGTCACCAAACTATATACCTTAAACTCAAAGCCCTTGGGTTCCCTCCCTTTTTTATTTCATGGCTGAGATCGTACCTAGAGCAACGTCAATACAGGGTTCTCTTCAGGTTCTCAATCTCTGATCCCATTAACGCCACTTCTGGCGTTCCTCAATGCAGTCACCTGGGCCCTCTTATCTTTGTCCTTACAATAAACGATGTTGTAAGTATAATTAATGACTCCTTTCTGTCTATTTACGCAGATGATATGAAAATCATTAAGGTCATTTCTTCCCCCACTGACCTTTACTTGCTCCAAAACGACCTACACTTATTCCAAACTTGGTGCGAAAAAAAATTTCTTAGAACTCAACGTTGCTAAATGTCAATCAATTACCTTCTCCCGTAAAAGGTTACCCTCAACCCTACCCTTGACTTTCACATTAGTATATCCTCGCTTAGAAACTCACTCTACAACTCCTAATAGGATCGCCCCATGCGCTCCACCTAACACACCTCATATAATACCAATCTCCCATATCCGTGCTTCCTCCCTAAGTCCTTCAAGTTTTGTTTTTAAGTTTTTTCTTTAATAAAACTGGTGGGTGGGCCTTTGGGCCCAAACCAATAAATAAATAAAAAAAATAAAAAAAAAAAAAAAAAAACAACAAAAACAACGAAAAACCCACCATATAATAAGTTTAGTTTTAAGTAATAGCTATAAGTTTCGTTTGTATTAAGCTCAATAAAATACAAGTCAGTTAAAAAGGTAGATATACAAAAGTGTTTACGTATTAATACATGTATAGAAAATTGGTTTTTATTTTGATACACAATAATTACTAAAATTTTACTGAAGTTCCTTTTTTTAAGACAATGAAAATAAATAACCAGACTTGAATTAGATTTCGAGAAAATTATTAAGCGATTTGAAAATTCAAAACAAAAATTTCGATTTCCGATTCAAATTTTTTGTTTTAAATAAAAAACTTAATTTTTTCGAAAATCTACACTTTTTATTTGTATACAAAATGTAAATATTTACTTCAATATTCAGCCTTATCACGTACTTCATCGTAATCGGACACTTTGTTACGAATCCCGAAAAAAAAACTCACAGAATCCATCGTAGTGCAAAACTTCACATAAATTGCCATCAAGAACACATTCGGTGATTGTTTTTTCGGGATTCTTAAACAACCCCGATTACGATGGAATTCGTGATAGGGCTGATTATCAAATAAAAATCGTAATATCACTTTAAAAAACTGACCTAATAGCCCACAAAACAGATCAGCTTTAAATTAAAATTGTATGCTTAAGCCTAGTACGCAGATTGCGCTAAATTTTCGTTTTCATTCAAAACTTCAAAATTTTGCCAAGCATTTTAGCCGAGTGGTACGCAGCTCCAGCTGAAAAATCAAAATTTTGTTTCTTACTGTACATCACTATATGTAAAAATTTAGCGCACGAAAAATTTGTTCGGTTAATTCTCGGGCTTAACTTTGAAGGTCTCTATAATTCTTGAATTGTTAGTGAAGTTAGCTCTGTGAAAATAAAAAGGGACGTGGATAATATTTGAAACAAACTATGTATCTCAGTCAAAGAGAAGAATCCATTTTACCGACCGAAAAAACGAATCGTTTAATCAGGCTCTATCTCTGTGCTCTGTCTTGTTTATTTCTAAGCGCCAAAATCATGGAGAGGAGACTAGTATTTGTTAAAATGCATAGTAAAAAATTAAAAATTTGTAAGTTGTATAGTATTGTCCAGAGCCAGGGCGGGCAAGTGCCCCACAAGAGACAAGAGTTTTTCTTTATTATAGATATTTATTGTTAGGATACTGAATAGTTTTGTACATTTGAACTCAAAAAATTTAACTGTGTCTTTGCATTTACATTACAATTTAGGTATCATGATTCCTTTAAACATTGAAGATTTGCACCTCTTATAATAATTGAATTTTCATTCCAATCGATATATTTTCTATAAAAATATAATCTTTGTTATATTATCTTTTATTTAATAATTCATCCTTGAAGATAAAAAAAGAATTACCACTGTTATAAGCCATTTCCGGAGAGATAGAATTATATAAGGATATGACAACACATGACGCATCTATATCATATATTTTGACAAAAAGGCTAAACCAAGACGTTGCAGAAAATTTGTTTAGTGTGGCAAGAGCAATGGGAGGAAATAATAAAAATCCATCAGGTTATGAGCTGAAAATGTTACTTATTACCCCAAGCTCTAATTGTTTTGATGATAATGATGTTCCTCTTAATATAAATTTTAAAAATGATATAGAAAATGAATCAAGTGATGAAAACGATAAGTTGATAGATAGAGCACTTTTTCAAAAAGAATATGAGGAATTTTTCTCGGTAGATACCTTTGACGATGAAATTAAAATTGAACTCACTTTATTTTGAAGCATGATTAAGTTATAACCTGCCCGTCTGAGTTTCTTATATTTGCCAGAAATTATGCCCAAAATTCTGATTTTGGTAACCTCCGTGCACCCTCAGATCTATTTTTTCAAATTTGCAAGATTCATTCTGCAACGTTGGGAAAAATATTTAAAGAAAGCAACCAATTTAAAAATATAAGAGAAGTCATGGTTTCTGAAAGCATAAGATTGACAAGGGAGGACACCCCTGATTGGTTTGCAGAGAATGATATCTGCTTAGAACACAGAAAGTCCATGCTCAATTTTTTTCTGACGGTCCTACTCAGGAAACATTGTTCATGGTACGTTCAGAAATCAATAAAAGCAGTAACCGAAAGATTCAAATTCTTTCAAAATAACATCATAATAAACATGAGATCCTCCTTGTTTATCTGATGCTAGACTAATTGTTTTACTTGTTTGTTTTACTTAATTTATTTTTTGTTTGAAACTGCAGAGTGAATCTAAGAATTTGAAAGAAATTCAGACGACAAGTTATAACTACATAGATCTCGATTCGGAATCTCTTCACATCAAATAAAATTTATTGTTAGAAGCATCTTAAACGCAACAAAAAAAACGTGAAATATCTCCGAGAAGTTCTATCATTTTAATATAATTGCAAACCGTATCTATCGGAAAAAATCTAATAAATCCATTTGAAAAAGTGTTCTGTCTATCAATTGATCCATTTCTAATTAAAATGAATCACTTGATTGATTTTCCATTTAATTTTCAATATGTACTTACATGTTAAAGAATTATTTTCATCATCAAAACAATTATAACTCGAGGTACACCGCAATAATCGGCATTATTTTTATTAACAAAATGTTGAGCTCGTAAACTGATGGGTTTTATTATGACCCCCATAGCACTTGCAACACTAAAAAGATTCTCAGCAAAATTTAAGTTATAGGTAGACTTTTTGCTGTGATTTCTTTATAAAGATTTAATGAAGCTGTTAAAGTTTGTCGAATTCCGTCAATTTTTGGGAAAGATCTTCAGTCATTTAACAATTTTATTCCCTTACCCTTACATACCTATTAAACACAATCCTTAATATGTTCATAACCATCATTGCCTACTTGAATGGCAGAGTCAAATGGATTTTTGTCAAAATAGAATCATAGCCTATTAATTTGCCTATTCGTTCAAAGAACGAAGATGTAGCTAGGGCAGTGGCTGGAGAGTGGGACGTGCAATCTGATCTACATTGGGACAACTAAGAGATCACTGGAGACGAGATTAATCGAACACAAAGCTGATATTCGGAACAAAAGAGAATCCACTGGGTTATCACAGCACATACTAGAAACTGGACACTCCGCAGACTTTGATAACACAGTAATATAATGGACAAGGAAAAGAGAACAAATAATAGGTACACACTTGAAAGTCTACGTATACAACAAAATATAGACAAAACAATGAATACACAGGAAGATAGAGACAACACAATAGCTAGTTATTCTCTTGCATTAAGAGCGGTGTAATTTTTAATTCGATTTAAATTGCTTTACTTTCATTTAGTTTTTCTAAAGTGCTGTGCTGTAGGTTTTTTTATTTAATTTTGTTTATTTATTTTCAAATAATTTTAAATAATTCATTTTTATTTTAGAAAATTCAAAAATTAAGAATTGTCATCGTTCAATAATTATTATTAAATGTAACAAAAGTTTTTTTTCATGTAAGTTTAATTTATAAAAAAATTTAAAAGTGTAAATTGTTAATCGTAAGTGATGAAGTCGAGAAATTACGACGAAACGTAGGGAAAAGTATGAAATAAAGTTTTATTTGCATATAAAAGGAAGTGACCAAAAAAGCCCGATTTAACTTAACAATCATAGTTCAAATAATTGGTCAAATTATTATTAATTCAAATAATTACGGTTATAGGGCCCATACACCACACATGCCTGCATGCGCAATACAGTGATTGCGCATGCAAACTGCGAGTGTATGGTGTTGAATGTATGGTTGTGCATGCGGCATGAGTGATTTCAAAAAGTTTTGATATTTTCTTGTTTGTGCATGCAAGCATGTGCGGTGTGTGCTCTACATTTGCTCATTCAAGCTTAACCTATTAAGAATTTGTCTACTCAGCTATGAAAACACGACTTAATATTGTAGAGTTTGCATGAGTAGTGTATGGTCGAAGCGTGACTGTCCATTCTTGTATTTGCGCATGCAGGCATGTGTGGTGTATGTGCCCTATTAGGGAAAAGAAATTGTATTTTTTGTCGCGAATTTGATTTTCTTTAAAAATTAATTGTGATAAGGAATAGCGCACAGGTATAGTTAGGTATATGTGTAGTTATTGTTATATTTTTGTAGGTATTTTTGATTTTCACATTGTGAAAATTAAGTAATTTTTTACACGTATGTACCTACATTGGTACCTTCATTATGTGGAAGTTTTGGGGTGGAATGCATTTTTTCAAAAAAAATAATAATTCAAGTCATCAGCTTTATTTTTGCTGCAAAATAAAAAACATTTTGAATTTTAATGAAAGATTTAACCGGCGCGGCGCACGAAAATGGTTCTCGTTAACACTGCAAATTGCATTTTGTGCATGGAAAATCATATTTTTCTCAGCAGGATTTACTTGAGATATCGGTACATACAAAATGGGTCTCGCAAAACTTCCGGCTGCCCGTTCGAAAGGTTCGATACAACTTTTTTAAAGGACTATAAAAGACAATATTTTGGGCCAAAAAGGAAAATCTTAATTTTCTCAATATTGGCCTACAGATTAATAAAAAATCTGTAAAATTTAGGTCATAGGTATGCACTGCCTTCATTTTTGACTTTTTGTGCATTGTGAAACTTGTTTTCACCGAAATTTTCAATTTTCAAGTCGAAATTTCTACTCACTAAACAATTGTTTTTATTAAAATTGTTTTTTTTTTATTTTTGTTACTACATACATTCATACACATGGCAAGCCATGTATTCGTAAAAAATCGATATCGATTTTTGTTCAAACGTGTAATTTTCTTGAAAACTCAATATTTTAAAAACAACTCGGTCGATTTTTATTTTAGGTAGCTGCTTAGAAACAACGGTTTTGGTTTTTTAACATTAACTAAAAGATTTTAAACAAAAAATATTCACATACCTAACCAGAAATAAAAGTACTTTCAATACAAATATAAAAAAACAAATGTTTTTATGCAGAAGTCTGTAATAAATTTAAAGAATATTCCATACATAAAAATTGTTTTTGGATTTAAAAAAAACTTCAAAATTATTTTTTGAAAATTCGATATCAAACGGGTAAATAATTTATTTTAAACTCAATTCTTAAATCCACATTTATAAATACAAAAATGTTTACGAAATTCATTATTTTTAAAACCACTTCTATTATTTTTAAGATTTTGTCCTCATAAATTAAGATTTATTAAAAATCATTATTATTTATTGAGTTGAAAACACTGAGAAGTATTTTATTCAATTTATTCCTAAATTTGTTGATATTAAAACAATTTTCCAGCTTAAATAATATAATTTCCATCCATGCATGTGTGTAACATTTTCCAGTCCATTTTTGTATAGGTACCTACTTACATAACAATAACTTTGACTAAACTGTGTTTTCGGTAGGTCGGTAAAATAAAATAATTTATTTCGGACTTTAGAACCAGTGTGATCGCACTTAAGAGTAAGTTTCTCCAACCTAGATGTGCACCTTATTTTAAAACCTTATCGAAATTTGTTATTGTTTTTGTCAAAGTTGATTAGGTTTTTGATTTTTATTTTAATGGTACCTACCTAGGTATAAACAATTAAAAAACATTTTCCGCTTTTTTTCATATTTTGAATAGGTACCTACCTACCTACGATACTAAAAATGATTTTTCAATATTGTACAATACATCCTATGGAATAGGTCTAATATTGTTTAGATCTAGATTTTTTGTGTATGCTAACTAGCTATATGGGTATATAAACTACCTACACTTTACCTGAAACAATTGTTTTCGACTGTAATGAACTCTGCATACCTACCTAAGTCAACTTTAATATAATTTCAATACATATTTCAATATAAGTTCACTATAATATTCACTTAACTTCAATTAATAATTGTTATTCAATACTACCTACCTACCTACATAGTCGACAAAAAAATATATTAGGTACCTAGCAGGGGCGATTTCTGGTCTTGAGTTCTGGGTTGGCTACAAAATATATGAGATATTAGCTGATGCACAGCACTTAAAGCCGCTCCATTTTATTAGTATACTCTATAACGATTCACGAAAAAAGCGTCCGAGTCCAGTAGTAACTTTATATTCCCAAATGATAAATAACATCTCTTTGTATCGAGTAAAGTTATTTTTCAGTAAATATGCTATTTATAGGATATTTGAAGCATAAATTAGGATTCATAACTCTGTATAATAGATACCTTTTATTTCTTAATATTCAAGTTTTTATTGATTTTCTAGGCTCGAAAGTAGCGATTTTCTCTCACTCTAAACCAATTTGCATACCCGCAACTTTAACTGCAATTGTTTTTAGATTTTTTTTCAAAGTTTCAATGTAAAAACTGATAATTTTTTTCACAAATCGAACAAATGCCTTAATGATAGTATTTTAAGACCTTAATCATAAAGATTAATGCAGAACTTTTTGAATAATCAATTTATTAATGAAGCTATGTCGATCTGTTTTTTTAATTAAAATGCATTTTATTTGCTAAAAAAAACATTTAAAATAATTCTAGCACCTCTCTTGTGGGCTTGATGGTAAAACATTGTAAGAAATAATCTTAGAAAAGAGGTTAAGCAATAAATAAGCATTTTTTGTTTTTTCAAATTGTGAATTTTGTCATCAACTTTTGAATTTAGAATACTGTAAATCCAATTGAGGGGTGACTTTTTCACCCTTTTAGTATAAAAATGCCTGCCCCTCCTCAATGATTTTTTTTACATAATGTAGCGTGTTATGTTGGTTTTACTCAGGTGCCTTAACATTGAAGATCCAATTAGTAGAACGAGAGTTATGATTTATTAAAGCCAACCATATCAAATTCGAATTGAAACATTCAATTCAGATAACGGAGTTCTCCACTGGTGGGTTCTAGTCGGCAATAGTCCAACCAGGTAATTTCAATGCAATTTTTTTTGATTTTTCGATCAATTTAAAATCAAGATTGTGATAATTATATTCCACTTAGGATAATAAGTGAGGTATCGAAATAACCGTAATTTTATTTATATGCAAAGTTAATAAAAATTAAAGATATCCATTTATGTACTCAAGAGATATGAGTTCATAGGTGAAAGCGCTCCAAAATTGCCGTTATCACCGTTCAAGGCTGTTCTAAAATTTATTTTTTTGTATTCATATAAATCAGTAATTTCTACCATCTGCCAAAATGTCAGCCATATACCATCACCCCTTAAAAAGATAAAAATGAAATACTACATTTTGTCTCGCATTTCTCTACCCAGTTTGGCTCTTTTATTAGAGCCCAACCTTTGTGAATATTTTTTCGGTCTGTTCTTAAAGAAAGAATGAGACAGCACATCGGGAATAATAGTGTAGTTTGTATGAGATTTGATGGCGCAGATTTTGTAGCCAACTCAACACGAGCGAGATACTTTGTATGACGTGACGGTGTCCATATTGGACTATGGGATTAATATAGCACGTAGGGGTTGTAGTTATTTGAATAGGTTTTGCTGGTTTATAATGATTTAAACGCATAGGGATGTTATGTTTTTTGTATTTAAAATAATGTTCAGTATCTAAGTTTTAATACAAATAATTTGTTTGTTGTATGTAAATTTAAGTTGAAATTTTAGGTTTGGCGCCGCCAAACTAGCCAACTGAGAGGAATCGCCACTGGTACCTAGGTAGGTATAATGTTTTCATTTCTCTTCTTGTACTACCTACCTACCTAATTAACTATTTAGTCGAAGTTCGATTGACTGAGCTTAACTGAAACAAATTTTCTGCAACTTGTTTTAACTGAAACAAATTTTCTGCAACTTGTTTCAATTAAGCAAAGCCGACGGCACATTCTTTTTCATGAATTTGAAAATTTCAATTCATATCTATACCTACCTACCCTACCTACCATCAAGAAAATATCAGCAAAAAAAGACAAATTCCTCCTTACATGATCGCTACCCCCATAAACCATAAGGACAAAAAAATATTTTTCAATTTCTGTGCCAGGTCAAAGCAGCCACGAAAAATATTGGTTCGTTTTCTTTCCCATCTCCTGCTAATGATCCCATGCTTATCTCCAATTCTCTCTCTCTTAATGTTCTTCTTCATTCCTTACCCTACCCTTCACCTTAACATCACCATAACTTGGAATTGCTGGCGACTGTAGCGCCGCCAAAGGCTCTATGCAATACTACAAAATTCGTCCCCTTTAAGAGCGCTAAAAATCGAAAAATCATCTTCAGCGATGAGGCTCATTTCTGGCTGAATGGCTTCGACAATAAACAAAATATGCGGTATTGGTCAGGCAGCAATCCACACGTACTCCATGAGTCATCATTGCATCCCGAAAAAATTACGGTTTGGTGTGGTTTATGGGCCGGCGGCGTCATTGGGCCGTACTTCTTCCGTGATGATCAAGACCGGCACGTTACTGTGAATGGGGATCGCTACCGTTCAATGATAACCGAATATTTTTGGCCCCAATCGGATGATATGGATTTGGAGGACATGTGGTTCCAACAGGACGGCGGCGCCACAAGCCACACAGCGAATGTCACAATCAATTTATTGGAAACCAAGTTTGGAGAACGTGTTATCTCACGAAATGGTCCAGTCGCTTGGCCGCCTCGCTCGTGCGATTTGACGCCGTTAGACTATTTCCTGTGGGGCTACGTCAAGTCTATGGTCTATGCCAACAAGCCACCGACAATTGATGAACTTCGTAAGAATATCGAACGTGAAATTGCAGCAGTATCGGCCGATTTATACTTGAAAACCGTCGAAAATTGGGTTCAGCATCTGGACTTCTGCAAGCGTGCCCGTGGTGGCCATGCAAAAGAAATCGAGTTCCATACATAATGGCATCAAACGCACTTTCACAAGAGTAAACAATTTTGTTGATATCCAAAACCGTTTTTGTTTTATTCAAAAAAAAGCTTTTGTAGCGCTCTTATTGAAACACCCGATATAGTTAATACCAAGATGTCGCATCCAGTACAAGCAAAGTGAACCCAAAATAAAACCGTCCGTATCTGATATTGGATACGACATTATGTTGCGAAATGTTGCATTGGTCAATTTAAGAGCGAGAGCGAAAAATCTCTCTGGAAACAATTTAAAATCTCTTCAAAATGCATATATCTCAAGGACAAAAAAATGTTTTCGTTGTTTTTTCCTTTCGCTTTTTTTTTTAGTTTTTTGCTTATTATTTTTTGTGATGATGATGATGGTGGGTATGTGTATACCTAGATAGACATGCAGTAACATTTTTGTTCTTTCATCGCAAATCGCGATCCTCGTAAAAGGTAGCAGGGATTTTCTATTGGTTTTATTTATTTTTCTCAGGTTGTTTTGTAGGTATTCCTTGAGAAGTTACAAAAAAAACATTTTCATTAATTTATTAAGGTACAGGTGAATTCATAACTTATGAGGAAAGCTGATTTATAGTTAGGTAGGTATAGATAGGTTGGTGTGAAATTTGTATGCACCGATTTAATGAATACGTCCGTCGTAACAAGATACATTTTTGTAGGTAGGTACCTAGGTACTTCTGGTTTTTTTTTTAATTTTGCATTCGTCTCGATCGTTGGCAAGAACTTTTGTTTTTATTTCTTCTGAGAATTTGTGTAGGGCAGAGAGATACATGTATGAAGGAAAGTTTCAAGGAAAAGTTTTTAACATTGAAAATGTTTATAGGGTCGTTTTGAGTAAATTATGGTGTTACCAAAATGAAGAAGAAATGAATGAAGAGATGAAGAATGAACTCCAGCGTATAGGGGGAACTTTTAAAATTTTTGGTTGGTATTACCAAAAAATGAACAAAATGATTAAAATGAACAAAAGAACACAAGGGATGAATTTCAGCCAACGTAGCTATATTGAAAGAACTATACAAAAAAAGTACCTACATACCTACTGATCGATGCCAACCAACGAGCTTCAGTGACGAAAGTTGATTTTATGTAAAATCCGAAAATCAGTCGATATGGTTGCATTTAGAAGCGTATAACGTTGGTTTTAATTGTCGGATTATCAATATTAAGGTAATAAATTAAACAAGAAATGTCAGGCTCCAATTGTGCATCAAAATTATTGTGAAAGCGCGCAAAGTTTCATACTAAAAACTTAATTGCATATATTGTGAACCCATTTCTTCACGGCAAATGAATTTCTCATAAAATAAAGAAAGAAATCAACCCCAAAGTACAAGAACAACAAAAAAAAAATACCTACCCAGCCAATAGTAAAACATTGGTGTGAGGGAGATAGTATTCTGAGACTGTGAACACAGATTAGCCACATGATGATGAGAATCCCCGGCAGCCATTTTAATTTGCCTACAAGCTTGAACTGGCAGTTATCAGATACAAAATGAGAATGTGTGTATAAAGGTCTCACACATATACAGTAGGGATCTTCACATACCTGGTTAAATTGTTGTTGCAATTCATATCTATTCATCGACGCGGGAAGAAATTACAAATACAACAATGTAAGCAAATGGGTTTTGGAGGGTGAAACGTACGAAATATTCTCATCTTCATATGGCTAATCTGTGACTGTGAAGTTGTGTTCTGTGCTGTGCGTGTGCAATGAGATTGAGAACCGTGCGTCGGTCAATCGGGCGACGACGGCCGTCGGCAAATTGGCTTTGCTGGAATCGGCATATGTATGTAGGTAGTAGGTACACAAACTAAAGCCTACATTTAAAATTGTAGTTCTAATTCTAATAATGATCAGATCTTGGAGGTTTAGGGTTTTTAAATATGATGAAATTGTAAGCAACTTAAATAGGCGAATCGGATAATTCATTATATACATTCAAAATTTAATTACCCACCTACAAGATTTGAAATTTTGAAAAAAAAAAAAATACCTATGTAGGTAGGTACATACCGAGGTACCTACCTATTTAAACCTTTTAAAAATAATGTCACTGGGGCATATTCACAGTCACTTTTAAACTCCAGTTTATCTTAGACCTGGGTTTATCCTATCTAAATAACATTGAATAAGCCCGAGTCTAAGATAAACTGGAGTTTAAAAGTGACTATGAATATGCCCTACATGTTTAAGAGTTAGATCAATAGTAGACACGCTAGAGTTTGTTTTAAGTAGGTAGGTATAGGTACCTACCTATTTCTTTGCCAGAAAATCAATGACTGACATCACTGGAGAATGGGCTAGAACAATAATTTCAGATCTTATGGTCAGACCTTTAAGGCTCAAAATAAAGGTAAAAGGTTAGGTTACACCGTGAATTCGGGATGGGCAAATAGGCCTGTATAACCTAATGTAATGTATCTATATCTATCTATTTAACTAAAAAAAACTTGCACTATTGAATGTTCGCTTGTGGGTATGTTCATACATACATAATGTAATTACGTGGGAACAATTTATTGGCTGAGCACATAGATCATTAGTTGAAGTTCGCGTCGCTGTCAAATTTACGAGAATTGTTTACCTACCTATGTAGTTATATACAATAAAAAAAGCTTATGATTTTGTCTAATTGGTTAAAAAGGAGTTAATCAAGTCTTATCACTATTGTTCATTTATCTATATTATATTATAAAGTCGTAAAGTTTTGTTGTTCAAATATGTAGGGGGTAATCTCTGGAACTAATGGACCGATTCCAAAAATTCTTTCCCTAGTAACAAACCTGCAATGTCCCAGAGTATTAAAGGCTATTTCTTATTTTGATAAAATAAAGTTTTTAGTCTCAAATTGCCAATTTTTTGTTTTTTAGGGTTTTTGATTTTTATCTTTTTAAAAGGATTTTTAAGGATTTATTGAGATTATAAATTTGGATGTTTCGTGAAATTTTATTTAACTGTGTATCTACGTAATGTAGAGATATTTGATTATCTGTTACAAAATGTTAAGGTGATATTTTTGGGTTTTCTTATGATTATTTTATAAAAATATTAATAAAAGAGGGTAGATAAAAAAACAATTTGATTTTCGCTTTTCAAAATAAAAAAAATTGATGAGAAATTTCAGATTTTGGAAAAACAAAATATATTTGAATTCAAAATATCTTTTAACGGCCTATACATACTAAGTCAACAATAATTGACGTTTCATCCCGGCGGTCTTACTTGGAGTCATCAGTTGACTAGTGGGTGTCTTGTTAATACGCGATGTTTGTTTAGTTCAGTTCATCTTATAGATTTCATGACAAAAATCTTATGTGAACTATACCCATCCACAAAGATTAGAATTCCTAATCATTAAAGCTGGAAGTTTTAATGATGCAGATTCTATATAATTTACTACTGAAATAATCGATTTTAATTTTTAACAGTTAAAACCTTAAAAAATGTCCATTTGGTAAGCTAAAGAGGCTTACATATATGTATCTCAAGTCATAATCATTAGATATTAAGATATCATTAAATGAAAGTGGAATGCAGCCTACACGAAATAAAACACGAACTGAACTAGAGTGGTGTTTTAGTGAAAAATCAATTCGATTCATGGCATTCTATTTAAATTCAAAAGCTTATGAGAAATTATACCAGCTAGTAATTTATGTATACATATGTATATATGCTGATATGTATATGTATAGTACATTAAATGTTCATATATATGTGCATACATAATTTCATATTCCCATCTGAATATTAATTCATTAAGAAAAATAAATGTTATTTATTATATTATTTAAGTCTTGTTTTATATTTCTTATGTCTTAAATCGTTCTTTAAGAATACATCATTTAGGATTCTTAAGAGTTCAGTTACCTTTCTGCAAAGCTAAAATATCAGATATTCAGATTTGTTTGTCGAAAAACATATACGATAACATAGATGGCACATTGATTTGGTGTAGGTGATGTGCCGGTGTAGATGCAAATGTACATTGTGCACAACTGAGTAAAACTTGCTTAAAATCGATATTTAAAAAAAAAGGCTTAGTAAAAAATTAATTGCAAAGCGGAAAGTGAAATTTAATATTTTGGTACTTCAGAATCTAAAATTTTGTCCTAACAAAAAGCTTATGAATTTCTAATGCAACAATGACAAAATTTAAATCATAACTATTATTCTTTTTTTTGTTTTATCTAGCAAATAAACGTCATTTTCAATGTCCCCATAGTTACTCTATGAGTGAAATCTGTACATTTTTTTTAAGGATTTCTCTGTTTTCATGTTTGAGGGTGGAGAATATATTTTTTTATGGACGACTGTTTTGAAACAGGTAGACTTAATTGCATTCTTGCGTCCGTCTCGATCTTTTAACAATGGCAAGAATTTTCGTTGTTGCTAGTTTCGAGGAATTTTGGTTGGGATAAAAAATCTAGGTAGATATGAAGGAAATAGGTATCTCTTGTTACTTTTCGGGTTGGAGAATATTAGCCACGTTTTGTTATAGCTTAAGATCCGTACCGATCATCCCATAAAAATAAAACGATACGGATCTTGATGACAGCTGTGTTGTATACCTATCTATATTTTGCTTGTTGGTTCATTTTCATTTTCTTTTTACTTTACACTGCATTTTATACTACCTTATCACGAGAAGACATCTACCCGCATTAGTAACAACTAATTTTCGGATCTTCAAAATAGATCCAGATAGAGAGCAGGGTCCCAAGTTGTTGTTGTATTACGTGTTAGGTACATAGGTTAGGAGGGGTGAAAATGCGGCGAGCCGCATCATCGCACTCGGATCTCAATGGATCCATTGTAGTCCCCAGGAAATAGTTGAGGTGAAGGAAGAGGGTGGGTGGGAAAAGGAGTAAGAGGAGGTTAGGTGTGGGTATTACGTGTTAAAAAATTATCCTGATCCAGGTCCGTAGATAATAAAACGTGGCTATCACCTACCTATGTTGTTTGAATTTTTTTTAATTTATTCGGTAAATAAAAACAATAAACAATGCTTGGAAAAGCCAATTATATGACCTCATAAAGGCGGTCGATACAAAAACAAGAGCTGATTTTGAAATAAAATCCAGGAACTCTAGGCAGGGAGTAATTTTTTCAAAGCTTAACCACAACTTGTGCAACAATAGTTATTTCAGTCCAACTTGTCAAACAGCTTTGATTACACTTATCTTCAAAGCCAGAGCAGAGATACTAACTCTCAATTTCATCCCCAACAGGAGCGATCTTCCAGTAATTTGTGGACTTTGTAACCTGAGAGAAAAAGAGGATGTGCTTCACTTCCTAGGTAGGTGCCCTGTCTTGATGGAAATTAGAAGGAATGTGTACGGAAAAAAATCATCTTACAAACAACGAAATGTTGAATTAGTATATAGTATATATTAGTATATTTGGCCAAAATTGCGTGAACCTTTATAAATATATAAACTTTGTTCTGCGATATAGAAAATCCATTGTTGATGAAATGTTTTAGATTAAATACATATACCGTAAAGCTATTTATTTATTTCTGAACTAGATATGTATATAATTTTAAATTTTGTTTCAACAAAAAGTTGTCACTCTGGCAGACGGCGTAAGCCATGCTATAAAATTAATTATTGTGCAAACTTTTATAAAGAAACAAAAAATTGAATAAAAGCCATTTATAATAGAAAATAAAAACAAATGCTTAGAAATATGTATAAATGATAAATAGGTAAGTAGGTATCACGGAAATTGGCTTTCACGACAATGTAGCCCCTACACCGATTACTAAGCAGTTACATATTAAAAATCCATACCTACCTGGTTACCTTCCTAATCTTTATTTTTATATAAATGTAATTATGTATATTTATTTCGTTAAGAAGGATAATTTTCCTCTTGAAAATTATTATCTTCAAAATTAGGTATACCTACCTACACCTATATTTTTTAATTTGTTTTAGTTTCCAAATATAATGTTTTTATTGAAGAATATGTACCTATAGGTATTCCTCTCGGTTAAAAGAAACAGCTCGTTAAAATTTGAAGAGTATGCAATCGCTATTTGAATTTGTGTAATATGTACTGATTTTTTTTAAACTTCCGTTGATCAAAAATCATTCTTTTTTTAATATTCCATTTCATAAAATAAAACTTCTCATTTCTTTAAATCGAAGTTTCTATAACTCGAATTTTTTTTCTCACATTTTGAGAGTTTGACTTATATGGAAGTTACACTGTATTTGATTTTTATCTTTTTGAGCTATTTTGACTGATGATAGAACATATTGATTCAAATATTAAATATTATGGAACTAAAATACAACCACAGATAGTCGAGTTACATATCGCATCCAGTACAAATAAAAATGACAATAAAATGTGCTTGCAAGCTCTTTTTCTTTCTGCTTTAAAAATAGAGTCGGTTGTTCAAACTACCTACTGATGACTGTTACGTTTCGTTTTGTATTTATGTCTATGTGTGTAAATGTATCTTTTTTAACATCATACAATAGTATACTGCTCACAAAATTGATCAAAGTGGGACCTATATAGCTCTACGTCCCACGTTAAAAAAGTTATAATTTTTCTTTGCTCTGCATGCTTATTCTGCTGCCTTATTCTGACTTAGCATTTTTTTTAAGAAATCTGAAATAAATAACCAACCTCAATTGAAATTGAAAATATAAAAATGTGTTTTTGAAAAATTCTTATATTAAAAACCTGCTAAATTGACATTTCGACCACGATTAGCAAATGGTTTCAATTTTTCAACAAGTCCTGGAAAACGTCTTGATATAGAAATCATTGCTGTACATTGTTCACAAGCTTCTCAATTTAATTTCAATTTATTAATCGATTGCAAGTCAATTCACATTTTTATCATATCAAGGTGCCAACAAAATAAATAGCTTGCTGCATCAAATTGGCTATAAGTCGAGAAATACTGCTTTTTTCAAAAATAAAGTATTTATGGAAATTTTTTTAAATTTTTAAAGCTAACTTCAATATTGTGGTGTTTGGGAGGAACATGATAACTCCATTTAAAGATTAGCGTCCTTACGTCCATTTGACATCGAGCTAGAGCCTATAAACGGATGCACCGATTTCTTTCAAATTTGAAACGTAATTTGTAAAACGTTCTTAACTATTCGAAATTTGAAGAAAATCGATAATTTCGTTTCGCTTCTAGCTCGATGCAAAGTGGACGTGAAGACGCAAATTTTAAAATGGAGTTATCATGATTTCTCCCAAACACCACATAATTATATTTGCATTAATTTTGAGCAGCTGAGAGCCTTCAAAACGCTTAACAGAAAGTTTTGCACTATATTTATAATTATGTTCTCATTTTTCAAGCTACTATTTTCAAAGTTTGTATTTATAATAATTTTGACTAATGAACATTACTTTACGCAACATTTTTCGAAATTACAAACTGCCTATTTGGTCGATAAAATTCAGGATTTGGTTGATCATGTTTAGCTCTCCAGAAATGGCTTATAACTTTGGTAATTCTTTTTTTTTATCTTCAAAGATAAATTATTAAATAAAAGATATTATAACAAAGATTATATTTTTGTAGAAAATATATCGATTGGAATGAACAATCAATTATTATAAGAGGTGCAAATCTTCAATGTTTAAAGGAATCATGATACCTAAATTGTAATGTAAATGCAAAGACACAGTTAAATTTTTTGAGTTTAAATGTACCTATTCAGTATCTTAAAAATAAATATCTATACTAAAGAAAAACTCTTGTCTAACAACAAACCTAGTAAATCTGTCTGCAAATAAATTAATCTTTCTACCAATATCAAGATCAGCTAGGTAGGCATATATTTTGTTTTAAACAAGTAGGTATGTACATTGGTAGGCATAAACTTTTGTTTTTTTTAATTGCCGAAGAATAAAATAGTAGTTAGATAGTAAGTGTAAGTATATTCGCAAATGATGTGTAACATATCTTTGTATCGAGTAAAGTTATTTTATAGCTAAAATGCTATTTATTGGATATTTAAAGCATAAACTAAGATTCATTATACCATAATAATGATACCTTTTATTTCTTAATATTTACGTTTTTTATTGATTTTCTAGGCAAATTTGCTCGAAAATAGCATTTGTTTTTATTTACCGAATAATCAAATAAAAAACACAAACAAAATAGGTAGGTAATAGCCACCTACATTTCTTATCCCAACCAAAATTCGTCGAAACTAGCGAAAACGAAAATTCTTGCCATTATTAAAAGATCGAGACGGACGCAAGAATGCAATTAAGTTTACCTGGTTCAAAACAGTCGTCCATAAAAAAAATATATTCTCCACCCTCAAACATGAAAACAGAGAAATCCTTAAAAAAAACTTTTCATTGAAACTTTCCTTCATACACGTATCTCTGCCCTACAAAAATTCTCAGGAGGAATAAAAACAAAAATTCTTGCCAACGATCGAGACGAATGAAAAATAAAAAAAAACCAGAAGTACCTAGGTACCTACCTACATATAAAACCATTGCAAAAATGTATCTTGTTACGACGCGACGGACGTATTCATTAAATCGGTGCATACACATTTCACACCAACCTACCTATACCAACCTAACTAATAAATCAGCTTTCTTCACAAGTTATGAAATCACCTGTACCTAAATAAATTAATGAAAAAGGAATTCCTACGAAACAACCTCACAAAAATAAATAAGACCAAAAGAAAATCCTTGCTACCTTTTACGAAGAACGCGATTTGCGATGAAAGAACAAAAATGTTACTGCATGTCTATCTATTCAGATACCCACCATCATCATGATCACAAATAATAATAAGCAAAAGCACAGATTAGCCATATGAAGATGAGAATGTTTCGTACGTTTCACCCTCCAAAACCCATTTGTTTACATTGTTGTATTTGTAATTTTTTCCCGCGTCGATGAATAGATGTGAATTGCAACAACAATTTAACCAGGTGTGTGAAGATCCCTACTTTCTATGCGTGAGATTTTTATACACACATTCTCATTTTTTATCTGATAACTGCCAGTTCAAGCTTGTAGGCAAATTAAAATGGCTGCAGGGGATTCTCATCTTCATGTGGCTAATCTGTGAGCAAAAGACTAAAAAAAAGCGAAAGACAAAAACAATGAAAACATTTTTTCGTCCTTGAGATATGCATTTTGAAGAGATTTCAAATTTTAAATTGTTTCCACAGAGATTTTTCGCGCTCGCTCTTTAAATTGACCAATGCAACATTTCGCAACATGTTGTCGTATCCAATATCAGATACGGACGGTTTTATTTTGGGTTCACTTTGCTTCTACTGGATGCGACATCTTTGTATTATAAATATTATCTTTGGTCTAATTGTAGGAAAATCTATGTTATATGTTTCCAGTTCTTCCAAAGTAAACATACTCGGATGAATAAATTTATTTTTAGCAGCCATTGTGTTATTAAGAATTTGGTTTACTATATTTTCCAAAAAGCTAAGCTTAATTGACTGTTCCAAAACTAAAATTTTATAGTTTAAATTACGAATAAATTAATTTGTTGTGTTGTATGATTTTAATATTTTAGTTCTATTGCTTTCTATTATAAGTTTAAAATCAGATAAAGATTTACTATAGTGTTCATTTGTTTGTTAAGATTATTGATAGATACATGGTTATTTTCATCAGTTATTTTTAGATGTTCAAGAATTTCTTCGCGATCTGAATCGTCCATTGTACCAAATAGCCTAAAATTTCAACTTGAATGTACATACTACAAACAAATTATTTGTATTAAAACTAAGATATAGAATATTCTTTTAAATACAAAAAACATAACATACCTATGCGTTTAAATCATTATAAACCAGCAAAACCTATTCAAATCACTACAACTCCTACGTGCTATATTAATCCCATAGTCCAATATGGACACCATCATAAAAAGTATCTCGCTTCATATTTTGCTTTCAACTTCGGTGTTGAGTTGGCTAATAAATGTGCGCCATCAAATCTCATACAAAATACACTATTATTCCCGATGTTCTGTCTCATGCTTCCTTTAAGAACAGACCGAAAAAATATTCACAAAGGTTGGCTCTAATAAAAGAGCCAAACTGGGTAGAAAAATGCGAGATAAAATGTAGTATTTGATTTTTATCTTTTTAAAGGGTGGTGCTATAAGGCTGAAATTTTGGCAGATGATAGAAATTACTAATCTAAATATGAATACAAAAAATTAAAATCCTAGAATACCCTTGAACGGTGATAACGGCAATTTTGGACAGTTTTCACATATGAACTCATACCTCTTGAATGCATAAATTTATATCTTTGATTTTTATTAACTTTGCATATAAATGAAATTACGGTTATTTTGATTTCTGAGTTATTATCCTACGTGGAAAATAATCATCACAATCTTGATTTTAAATTGATCGAAAAATGAAAAAATTGCATAGAAATTACCTGGTTGGACCATTGCCGACTAGTACCCACTAGTGGAGAATCCCGTTATCTGAATCGAATGTTTTAATTGGAACTATCTGTATTTATATATTAATATATTATATTTTTTTGCAGCTTTTGGTGTTCCATGTGTGCGTAGAGTATTCCTACCAGCGTTAGAACCTTACCCCAATCGGAGTAAATTTACTCCAATTTTGACATAATAAATCTACTCCACCACTTGGTTTTTTTTTTAATCTACTCCTTTTTTCCAAATTCCAAAATCACAAATTCTTTAGCCAAACTATATGAAAGGGCTGTCTTGTTCAGTTTTCTAACCAACTCTGGCTCTGAACGTATAAATTTAAAATTCTATTCAGTGTATTTGTGTATTTGATTTATATTTTGCTTTTGTTAAAAATACAATTTTTGAAGGTTTTTTCATTGTATATAAACTCTATAGTACTATCATGAAGAGGAACGAACGCGACGCCACCTGGGCAACCGCGGCCTAACTAAAATCAGATGACTTCTGCAAACTCAGGTACAGTGTTGTCGTTTCGCAAATTCTGAGAGTAGCACTTGTCAGAAAAAGCATTTTTGGAAGTTGGAGAGCCCTTCAAAAATTCAAAATATTTCGTTCAATAATATAACTGCAAATGTGCAAATGAAAAAAAGACAAAAACACAAAAACAATTTTTATTCATCTTTAACAAAAAAATATTTTTAAAATTATAGTTATTCAAATTGTTGAAAACTTTACTTGTAAAGTATTTATCTTAGGTCGGTTATGCTTTTTTTCTCACAGAAACTTTGCAAATTATTATTTAAATGTTAAAACAATAATAAAAAGACTTAAAAGAAGTATGAAGAAGTAGAAGTATGAATAGGATTCTATAACTATAAAAGCAAGAAGAGCAAAAGGCAAAGATAGTTTCCCGAAAAAGCCCAATTTTCAGAATTCTGAATTTTTGAAGCTTGTCATTGGATAGCTGTCATAAAATCTAGTAGTTTCCAATATTATAACATTGGAATTGACACTCAGCTGAATCACAAGATGGCGCTGTAGGCGGTTGAAGGTTTGGTGTTTAGATTTTCCGAGAGATGGCGCTGCAAACGGTTAGAGGATTTTCTTTTGTTTCAAATTCAAAGTAGTTGGGTAATTTTTAAATCGTTACAACATATTTTCCTATTTTTATTTATTTTTGATATATTTATTTTAATTTTTTTATTGTTTACACGATCTGCTAGTTTTTTTCATAAACAAAGTGTCATTAATTCTGTAAGCCTGTCTTGGAGTCATTTGTATGCTGGAATGAATTCTGTCATTATAGTTTCGAATTGCTTTTTGGATATTTTGTTCAACTAGCATTTCTTTCTCAATCGCTTGAATCTTTTCTATTAATGTCGAATGCAGTCTTTCAACGTCAGCATTTCCAGTGTGACTGTTTGGTTTAGTCCAATGTACTTTAATAACCTTGTCCTTTAAGAACTTAATGAGTTGTTCCAATTTAAATTCATTATCCATGATAATTATATTTGGTTTGTCAAAAGTTGCTTCTAATTTATCTGTCTTTTTAACCCAATTTCTATCATTTATTAAACATGCAACAGCAAATTTAGTAAGCTTATCAATAATAGTAATGAATGCCGTCTTAACAACTTTACCTCACTTACGCGCAACAATAAAATAAATAATTAACTTCTTTATATATAAACTAATTTATATTTTAATTTGCTTTTTTTATCATTCGTACAATTGTTTCAGCACCGTCGCTGTGTCATCATCAGCGAATTAAAGACTAATGTAAACATGAAAAAATAGTAACGTTAATGTAATTTTTGAAGAATAGAGTATAAAACAATGAGAGAAATTACAAGTAGGTATACATGAAATAATTTAACTTGGTATGTAAGTATTTTAAAAGAGACTAAGCTTTGATTAGAATATTACAAAAACAAATTTTAAAGTGGAAAAGTGGCGAGAAAGCTGGACCTCCATCTCTGTTGACATTGTTGTTATTTTGGTGAATGTGTATTGATTCCAATACATTGAGACGTCGTCTTTTTGATTCCGGTTCCAATAATTTAAAATTTGATGCATCAATTGTATGTTTTGAGAGAGTACATATGTGGTCAGCTATCCCGCTTGCGTATGCTTCTTTGTTTTTACTTGCGAATATTTTATATGACGTAGGTGTTCATTCGTTCTTGTTTTTAGGCGGCGAATAGTTTGACCCACATATACTTTGCCGCAATCAGCTGTGCCGCACTCTGCAATATATACACCACTTTTTTCATCGTCTGGTATGGAATCTTTTGTTGAGCGAAGCATATTCTTAATTTTTGTTGAACTCCTCGGAATTAAATCGATACTAAAACATTTATAAATCGAGATTATCTTGCCAAAAATATTTGGATGAAATTCAATTGCTAAACGTTGGTTTTTTTATTTCAGTGGTAGTAATGATGTTACTTTTGATTTTTCTTTAGCTTGTCTGTGTTTGTTTATTATTTTCATAATGTCATTTTTAGCATAGCCGTTAATGTCTCCGATGCGCAAAATGCGGCGAAGTTCCACATTAAAAACAGAGGGTTTTAATGGAACACTGCACTATCTGTATGCCATGGAATTGAATGCGGCGCGTTTGTGTGAGTCATGGTGGTTTGAATCACTAGTTATATAGCGGTCGGTGCTTGTTGTTTTTCTATAAATTTCAAATTCAAACCTTTTGTTGTTCTTTTTAACTACTAGGTCTAGGAATGGCAGCTTATTTTCATTTTCAACTTCAAGGGTGAATTGAATTTTATCACTAGCACTGTTTATCGTTTCAACTGATATAACTGGTTGGTTGGTTGGTTCGAAACTAGCGAAAACGAAAATTCTTGCCATTATTAAAAGATCGAGACGGACGCAAGAATGCAATTAAGTTTACCTGACTCAAAACAGTCGTCCATAAAAAAAATATATCCTCCACCCTCAAACATGAAAACAGAGAAATCCTTAAAAAAAACTTTTCATTGAAACTTTCCTTCATACACGTATCTCTGCCCTACAAAAATTCTCAGGAGGAATAAAAACAAAAATTCTTGCCAACGATCGAGACGAATGAAAAATAAAAAAAAACCAGAAGTACCTAGGTACCTACCTACATATAAAACCATTGCAAAAATGTATCTTGTTACGACGCGACGGACGTATTCATTAAATCGATGCATACACATTTCACACCAACCTACCTATACCAACCTAACTAATAAATCAGCTTTCTTCACAAGTTATGAAATCACCTGTACCTAAATAAATTAATGAAAAAGGAATTCCTACGAAACAACCTCACAAAAATAAATAAGACCAAAAGAAAATCCTTGCTACCTTTTACGAAGAACGCGATTTGCGATGAAAGAACAAAAATGTTACTGCATGTCTATCTATTCAGATACCCACCATCATCATGATCACAAATAATAATAAGCAAAAGCACAGATTAGCCATATGAAGATGAGAATGTTTCGTACGTTTCACCCTCCAAAACCCATTTGTTTACATTGTTGTATTTGTAATTTTTTCCCGCGTCGATGAATAGATGTGAATTGCAACAACAATTTAACCAGGTGTGTGAAGATCCCTACTTTCTATGCGTGAGATTTTTATACACACATTCTCATTTTTTATCTGATAACTGCCAGTTCAAGCTTGTAGGCAAATTAAAATGGCTGCAGGGGATTCTCATCTTCATGTGGCTAATCTGTGAGCAAAAGACTAAAAAAAAGCGAAAGACAAAAACAATGAAAACATTTTTTCGTCCTTGAGATATGCATTTTGAAGAGATTTCAAATTTTAAATTGTTTCCACAGAGATTTTTCGCGCTCGCTCTTTAAATTGACCAATGCAACATTTCGCAACATGTTGTCGTATCCAATATCAGATACGGACGGTTTTATTTTGGGTTCACTTTGCTTCTACTGGATGCGACATCTTTGTATTATAAATATTATCTTTGGTCTAATTGTAGGAAAATCTATGTTATATGTTTCCAGTTCTTCCAAAGTAAACATACTCGGATGAATAAATTTATTTTTAGCAGCCATTGTGTTATTAAGAATTTGGTTTACTATATTTTCCAAAAAGCTAAGCTTAATTGACTGTTCCAAAACTAAAATTTTATAGTTTAAATTACGAATAAATTAATTTGTTGTGTTGTATGATTTTAATATTTTAGTTCTATTGCTTTCTATTATAAGTTTAAAATCAGATAAAGATTTACTATAGTGTTCATTTGTTTGTTAAGATTATTGATAGATACATGGTTATTTTCATCAGTTATTTTTAGATGTTCAAGAATTTCTTCGCGATCTGAATCGTCCATTGTACCAAATAGCCTAAAATTTCAACTTGAATGTACATACTACAAACAAATTATTTGTATTAAAACTAAGATATAGAATATTCTTTTAAATACAAAAAACATAACATACCTATGCGTTTAAATCATTATAAACCAGCAAAACCTATTCAAATCACTACAACTCCTACGTGCTATATTAATCCCATAGTCCAATATGGACACCATCATAAAAAGTATCTCGCTTCATATTTTGCTTTCAACTTCGGTGTTGAGTTGGCTAATAAATGTGCGCCATCAAATCTCATACAAAATACACTATTATTCCCGATGTTCTGTCTCATGCTTCCTTTAAGAACAGACCGAAAAAATATTCACAAAGGTTGGCTCTAATAAAATAGCCAAACTGGGTAGAAAAATGCGAGATAAAATGTAGTATTTGATTTTTATCTTTTTAAAGGGTGGTGCTATAAGGCTGAAATTTTGGCAGATGATAGAAATTACTAATCTAAATATGAATACAAAAAATTAAAATCCTAGAATACCCTTGAACGGTAATAACGGCAATTTTGGACAGTTTTCACATATGAACTCATACCTCTTGAATGCATAAATTTATATCTTTGATTTTTATTAACTTTGCATATAAATGAAATTACGGTTATTTTGATTTCTGAGTTATTATCCTACGTGGAAAATAATCATCACAATCTTGATTTTAAATTGATCGAAAAATGAAAAAATTGCATAGAAATTACCTGGTTGGACCATTCCCGACTAGTACCCACTAGTGGAGAATCCCGTTATCTGAATCGAATGTTTTAATTGGAACTATCTGTATTTATATATTAATATATTATATTTTTTTGCAGCTTTTGGTGTTCCATGTGTGCGTAGAGTATCCCTACCAGCGTTAGAACCTTACCCCAATCGGAGTAAATTTACTCCAATTTTGACATAATAAATCTACTCCACCACTTGGTTTTTTTTTAATCTACTCCTTTTTTCCAAATTCCAAAATCACAAATTCTTTAGCCAAACTATATGAAAGGGCTGTGTTGTTCTAACCAACTCTGGCTCTGAACGTATAAATTTAAAATTCTATTCAGTGTATTTGTGTATTTGATTTATATTTTGCTTTTGTTAAAAATACAATTTTTGAAGGTTTTTTCATTGTATATAAACTCTATAGTACTATCATGAAGAGGAACGAACGCGACGCCACCTGGGCAACCGCGGCCTAACTAAAATCAGATGACTTCTGCAAACTCAGGTACAGTGTTGTCGTTTCGCAAATTCTGAGAGTAGCACTTGTCAGAAAAAGCATTTTTGGAAGTTGGAGAGCCCTTCAAAAATTCAAAATATTTCGTTCAATAATATAACTGCAAATGTGCAAATGAAAAAAAGACAAAAACACAAAAACAATTTTTATTCATCTTTAACAAAAAAATATTTTTAAAATTATAGTTATTCAAATTGTTGAAAACTTTACTTGTAAAGTATTTATCTTAGGTCGGTTATGCTTTTTTTCTCACAGAAACTTTGCAAATTATTATTTAAATGTTAAAACAATAATAAAAAGACTTAAAAGAAGTATGAAGAAGTAGAAGTATGAATAGGATTCTATAACTATAAAAGCAAGAAGAGCAAAAAGCAAAGATAGTTTCCCGAAAAAGACCAATTTTCAGAATTCTGAATTTTTGAAGCTTGTCATTGGATAGCTGTCATAAAATCTAGTAGTTTCCAATATTGTTACATTGGAATTGACACTCAGCTGAATCACAAGATGGCGCTGTAGGCGGTTGAAGGTTTGGTGTTTAGATTTTCCGAGAGATGGCGCTGCAAACGGTTAGAGGATTTTCTTTTGTTTCAAATTCAAAGTAGTTGGGTAATTTTTAAATCGTTACAATATATTTTCCTATTTTTATTTATTTTTGATATATTTATTTTAATTTTTTTATTGTTTACACGATCTGCTAGTTTTTTGCATAAACAAAGTGTCATTAATTCTGTAAGCCTGTCTTGGAGTCATTTGTATGCTGGAATGAATTCTGTCATTATAGTTTCGAATTGCTTTTTGGATATTTTGTTCAACTAGCATTTCTTTCTCAATCGCTTGAATCTTTTCTATTAATGTCGAATGCAGTCTTTCAACGTCAGCATTTCCAGTGTGACTGTTTGGTGTAGTCCAATGTACTTTAATAACCTTGTCCTTTAAGAACTTAATGAGTTGTTCCAATTTAAATTCATTATCCATGATAATTATATTTGGTTTGTCAAAAGTTGCTTCTAATTTATCTGTCTTTTTAACCCAATTTCTATCATTTATTAAACATGCAACAGCAAATTTAGTAAGCTTATCAATAATAGTAATGAATGCCGTCTTAACAACTTTACCTCACTTACGCGCAACAATAAAATAAATAATTAACTTCTTTATATATAAACTAATTTATATTTTAATTTGCTTTTTTTATCATTCGTACAATTGTTTCAGCACCGTCGCTGTGTCATCATCAGCGAATTTAAGACTAATGTAAACATGAAAAAATAGTAACGTTAATGTAATTTTTGAAGAATAGAGTATAAAACAATGAGAGAAATTACAAGTAGGTATACATGAAATAATTTAACTTGGTATGTAAGTATTTTAAAAGAGACTAAGCTTTGATTAGAATATTACATAAACAAATTTTAAAGTGGAAAAGTGGCGAGAAAGCTGGACCTCCATCTCTGTTGACATTGTTGTTATTTTGGTGAATGTGTATTGATTCCAATACATTGAGACGTCGTCTTTTTGATTCCGGTTCCAATAATTTAAAATTTGATGCATCAATTGTATGTTTTGAGAGAGTACATATGTGGTCAGCTATCCCGCTTGCGTATGCTTCTTTGTTTTTACTTGCGAATATTTTATATGACGTAGGTGTTCATTCGTTAGTGATTCAAACCACCATGACTCACACAAACGCACCGCATTCAATTCCATGGCATACAGATTGTGCAATGTTCCATTAAAACACTCTGTTTTTGACGTGGAACTTCGCCGCATTTTGCGCATCGGAGACATTAACGGCTATGCTAAAAATGACATTATGAAAATAATAAACAAACACAGAAAAGCTAAAGAAAAATCAAAAGTAACATCATTACTACCACTGAAATAAAAAAACCAACGTTTAGCAATCGAATTTCATCCAAATATTTTTGGCAAGATAAGCTCGATTTATAAATGTTTTAGTATCGATTTAATTCCGAGGAGTTCAACAAAAATTAAGAATATGCTTCGCTCAACAAAAGATTCCATACCAGACGACGAAAAAAGTGGTGTATATATTGCAGAGTGCGGCACAGCTGATTGCGGCAAAGTATATGTGGGTCAAACTATTCGCCGCCTAAAAACAAGAACGAATGAACACCTACGTCGTATAAAATATTCGCAAGTAAAGATAAAGAAGCATACGCAAAAACATACAATTGATGCATCAAATTTAAAATTATTGGAACCGGAATCAAATAGACGACGTCTCAATGTATTGGAATCAATACACATTCACCAAAATAACAACAATGTCAACAGAGATGGAGGTCCAGCTTTCTCGCCACTTTTCCACACACTTTAAAATTTGTTTATGTAATGTTCTAATCAAAGTTTAGTCTCTTTTTAAATACTAACATACCAAGTTAAATTATTTCATGTATACCTACCTACTTGTAATTTCTCTCATTGTTTTATACTCTATAGTCTTCAAAAGTTACATAATCATTAGGTACTCTTTTTTCATGTTTACATTAGTCTTAAATTCGCTGATGATGACACCGCGACGGTGCTGAAACAATTGTACGAACAATAAAAAAGCAAAATAAAACATAAATTAGTTTATACATATATAAAAAAGTTAAGTAAAGGTGTTAAGACGGGAAAGGAAATATATTATTATAAAAGTCACATAGTCATTCGCCCATTTTAAAAAAAATTTAAATGATTTTTTAAACTAGAATATATGTCCTTGTAACCTTGGGAAATAAATTTTATCTTTAAGTGCTTGATAAGTTTCATTTATTCCACTATATAAAGATTCAATAGTATGATACAAAGAGATTTGCTTATGACATTCTTCTTCTGTTTCCATTTCTTGTGCCCGTTTTGTAGTCTTCGTAAATTTAATTTTCTTATCATTTGAAAAAAAATTGTATAATTAGCTGTTTAATTTTATTATAATCTTTACCTTCAACATAATAACAAATTCCATTTTTCCCTGGTTTAACATACTAAACTAGTAATTCTTTAATTGTATGTTCCTCATTTTGTGGGTTTATTTCTATTTTTCTTCTGCCATGAAGTACCTCTTTTTCCTTACTTTTACTATAAGTTAAAATTAATTGAGTTCTGTACTTATTTATAATTTCTTCTTTTATGAAAATATGATCTTGAAGCTGTTCCACTTCTGAATGGATGGTATAAGATAGGTCCATATTAGATTCACTCTTGTTTTCATCACTTATTTTGGGACTATTTTCTTGCCTACTTAGGAAATCAGCTACAGTATTCTCTTCACTGATGCCAGATGAGATTTTTAAAATCCCACTGTATTTCTAAAAAAATCCCACACCATACTTCTCTGCCACAATCCTTTCCTAGATATTAAACAAAAACAAAAAATTTAAATGTGAGATGTGAACTTCTCCTTTAAGAAAAAAAACTCCCGAATAAACAAAACACACTCTAAAAATATTTTTTTTTTTTTTCTAAATAAATAAAAATTAATTTCACTTCATATTTATTAAAAAAAAACTTCTTAGATTTCATTGTAAGAATTCTGTATTTTAAGTCAAATCTTATAGGTATAATTTGTACTTTCGTAAATTTTCACAGTTTTTATATACAAAAATCTTATTTCAATAAAAAGCTAGAAACACATATTTTTAGTTTTGTTATAAAAAAAAATAAAGATATTTTTTGTAAAAAAAATAAATAAAAAAGACTTCAAAATATTTGATTTAAAAAATTAACTTAAAAGTATAAATAAGTAAAATGATTTTGTATTTATGTACATACATTATTCACATATTTACAAATTGTTATTGACGTTCAATTCATAGGCAAATTCCTCAAGAGTTTCTTCGTTTTCATCATCATGGTTACTGTCATGCGAAACAAAGAGGTTCTCTGAATTGAATTTAGCGAGCATTGCCTTTGAAGGTTCGAAACCGATTTAGCCTTTAGTTCCTAGGCTATAGCGAACTCGTAAAACTGAATCTGCTGTATCGATACTAAGTCGATTCCTGAGTTTATTTCTTACTATTTTAACAACTGAGAACGCTCTCTCGACTGAAGCATTGGAGAAGGGAAGACTTAAAAAAGCTAAAACGAGGGTGCAAATGCAAATGCTAGCCGAGATCGCTATTGCAACAGAAAACTGTAAACATATTGGCGCATATTCATAGTCACTTTTAAACTTCAGTTTATCTAAGACCTGGGTTTATCCTATCTAAATAACATTGAATGGACCCCAGTCTAAGAGAAACTGGAGTTTAAAAGTGACTTTGAATATGCACCATTATTTTTTGTGTGGCGAAAGAAGAACGAAAAATTGTTCCTCTCTTATTGAAACATTTTCTGTGTCATTGGTGGTTCGGCCAAATAATTTTTTTTTTTGAGTTATGAATTTTTAGTAAGAAAAAAAAAAGTTTCGGTTATGTTAGAAATAATATTTATTTTCCCCCCATAAAAAAGCATTTCAAATATTTTCCCACCATTATTCCCACCAAAGAGATTTTTTCCCCCCATTTTGGTGGGAAAAACCACCAATCTGGGAACACTGATTCTCTTTAACTTTAAGATATTCAATATCAATGTTGCACTCTTATAATTTCAGAATCCATCTTTGATTTCTTTAGGAAAACTCTTTTCCTTTATATTTAGAATTTAAGTACTTTATCGGGGCATGATCAGTCACAATTTTAAACTTTCTACCATACAAATATGGCCTAAAATAGGTAACCGAATAAATTATTGCTAAAAATTCTTTATTTATTTATTTAATTAACATCCATCAAGTAAATTAACTTTCTTAGATAGAAAACAGTTGTTAATATAATTTTAAAATAATAAAAGTACATATATATACAATAAAAAATAATAAGTTAATTAAATTACTGAAATAAAATGATGACATGTTAAATAATATTCAAAATCCTATTTATAAAAATATTTCTACATAAATTAAAATCGATTACGTGCTCATATTTATTGTAATTTAAAACAGCCATAGTTATTGGATCATTAAAACCGTAGTTGATTCTATGTGTAGGGATGTGTAAGAAATCGCCAGGTCTAGGTCTTAATTGTCGCATAGGGACATACAAATTAAACAGATGAACAGTTGATGTGGCCAATCAAGACATCATGTTCAAAAAGAGCAGAGAAATATTCACGCTTTATGCTGAGAGGTTTTAAGTCAATCAAGGCACATCTGGATTCATATGATGGCTTAAAAGACTAATTAAATTTCCTAATAGCAAATTTTGTGAAACGTTTTTGAACTCTTTCAATACTCCAAACAACGCAACAACATTCAAGAGAAGACCGAATTAGAGATATATAAAGTGACTTAAGAGCATATGGATCCCTAAAATCATTAGCATTTCGAAATATGAAACCTAACATCGAGTTAGACTTAGACTATATATTAGACTTAGACTATATATTCCTCCCCGAGGTTTCACCTTGACGTGGTGGGGGGGCTTACGTTTTGATGTTTCAGCAATCCAGCTGCAATGTCAAACAACTAAGAAACCAAAACAAAACAGAGATGTTATCGAAAAAAAAAATATGGAATGAAAATCGAGTGGGGATATACGCTCAAGAGTCGGCAGTAGTCACGGCTGCCGGCGATGGCTTGGCCTCGAAAGAGGATAAGTCGCCAGTGACAAACCATATTTTTAAAAAAGCTAAAGACAGCATTCCTGTCTGTAGTGGTGGTGGTGCCGAGGAGGTTGATGAGGTTCTCTCCGAGAATCTCATGGACTTCCTCGACTCTGAGGACGCGACTGGCGGGGGAGTGATTACATCGGATGAGGAGAATCTTCTCCTCGAAGATGATTTTCGGTCCTTCGCTAGCTCCGACGGCTCGGACGCAGATATTACTGTGGCTGCCAATCCCGCTATAGGACAGAGGACGGATAGAGGCGAATCCTTGGCCAAAACCATGACAACGTCACATGCCAAAGCAACCTCGACTCCCAAAGGACCTGGATCAAGTGAACCAACTGAAGTCTGCGCAGATCGCGCAGGGTGTTCTAACACTCTGCTGCATACCGTCTCCGAAGATCGATGCCCGTATGGGCCAAACCCGATCGAGGAAAAACTGGTGGATCCAAATAAGCAGAACAAGGAAGGGAATCAAGGTCCAGTGTTCAAAAAGATTGAAAATGCGAGGAGAGCCGTGCGAAGGTATGGCCAAACCGACCCCAAAAAGTTGTGTCTGAGAGACTGGAAACGGCTGAGTTGGGCCCAAAAGCTTCTTGCCAAGCTCGAGCCAGCCAATCCCAGAATTGACGATGCAAAGAAAAAATTAGTGACAGAAAAGAACCAGGGTGTCTCCTCTTCCAAACCGGTGAAGGACAGCAACCCACAAGTGAGGCCGATCTCTGAAAGGTTAACTTTCAGCGGCCCAAAGCACTTAAGGGTCAATGATGCTGGCCCAAGTAGCCAAAGGAAGAGAAATAGACACAACGACTCGACTCCCCCTCCACCCACAGCCAACAAAAAGCCTAAGACAACAATTTCATCTCTAAATTTTTCAAATAAATCATCGACCTCTCATTATGGAACAAATAAACTCTCATTTTACTATCAAAATGTAGGTGGGTTAAGAACTAGACTAGATTCTGTGTTTGTTTCTTTATCTTCATGTTCTTTCGATATTATTATTCTTACGGAGACTTGGCTATCTCTAAATCATTTAACATCTGAAATTTTTCAAATTTATATACTGTGTTCAGAAAGGATAGGTGTAATTTAAAGACTGGAATGGAAAGAGGTGGTGGAGTTTTGATTGCGGTTAGGGCTTCGTTGCCGTGCAAGGAAATAGCCTTAGAATCAAACTCTTCCTTCTCTGACTATGATGTTGATCAACTAATTGTATATATAAAAACAGGTGACTCTGAATTGTATGTTTTAGCCAGTTATATACCTCCTAAGAGTACATTAGAGCTTTATAATTTACACTTGCTAAATTCTAAAAATATTTTGGATAATTTGAATTTACAACATGTTATCTTTGCCGGGGACTTTAACCTTGGCAATATAAGATGGAGTTTAGACGTAGATGATAAATATTTGTTTCCGTTTAATGTTACAAATGAAATTGAAACTTTAGTCATTGATTTTTTAAGTCAGTATAATCTTGTGCAAATAAACAATCATTTAAATAATCTTAACCGTATTCTTGACCTAATATTTGTAGACAAAGAATATCATATTAATGTTGAAAAGTCTATTTATCCCCTAATAGAAAATTCTATTCATCATCTCGCCATTGAAGGTGATCTTATTTTTTATAGTTATTTAAGAAACGAAAATGTAAAAAACACAATAATTTATGATTATAAAAAAGCAAACTTTGATGCAATGGTTGAGCATTTGTTAACGTTCTCGTGGAAAAATATACTTAGCGATTCTGATTTAGAGAACAATTATGCTGTTTTTACCAATATCTTAAATGATGCTATAGAAAAATTTGTACCAATAAAATATTTAAAATCGAATTCTAACCCTGCCTGGTATAATAGGAGACTTACTAATCTCAAAAATCGAAAAAATAAAGCATTCAAATTACACAAAAATGACAAACAAAATCAAAGTCTACGCAACAAATATATTGATTGTCAGCGTAAATTCGACTTTCTAAATAAATTTCTCTACCGTAATTACATTCTTTCCATAGAAAATGATCTCAAAGCTAATAGCAAACGCTTTTGGAATTTTTTAAATTCCAAGCGAAAATCTTTCGGGCTTCCTAGCTGCATGAAGTATCTAGACACGACAACTAGTGAAGTTCCTGTAATTTGCAACTTATTTGCACAATATTTTCAATCAGTTTATTCTTCTGAAGCAATTTTAAGTTCAGAACTTCCATCAGAATCAAGTAAATGCGTTGACATTGGTTCACTTGTTTTGTGCCAAACAGAACTAGAACAGGCTTTATTAAGTCTTGATATAAATAAAAGTGAAGGCCCAGATAACATTCCGCCTATTCTTCTTAAAAAATGCGCAGCTGCGCTAGTCCAGCCACTAACACAAATTTTTAATTTATCATTAGCTAAAGGCCTTTTTTTGAAAACGTGGAAAATTTCATTTCTATCTCCGATTTTTAAATCTGGATCAAAACAAGAAGTCACAAACTACAGACCAATCTGTAAGTTATCTGCCATTCCGAAGTTATTTGAAAAAGTAGTTTACGACAGAATTTCATTCCTCATCCAACAAAAAATATCAGTTTTTCAACATGGGTTCGTAGTGGGTAAATCTACTGCAACTAACCTAACCATTATGGTGAATGCAATAGTAAAAAAATTGGAAAAAGGATCCCAAACGGATATTATCTTTACTGACTTTGCAAAAGCTTTTGACAGAGTCAATCACAAAATTCTGCTGCACAAACTTCTTTCTTTTGGCATTAATTCTTCTCTTTTAAAATGGTTGGATTCTTACTTGACTGAAAGAGTACAAATTGTCAAAATTAAAAATTTTCATTCTGATGACATTTATGTCCCATCGGGTGTTCCACAGGGAAGCCATTTAGGACCGTTACTTTTCCTAATATTCGTTAATGATATTCCTGCTATTTTCAAAGACTCTCACTGTCTCCTATTTGCAGATGATCTTAAAATTTACCGTAGGATTACCTGCGTATCAGATTGTCATCTTCTATTTGAAGACATAGGTAGATTGGCTAATTGGTGCATGGTAAACCATCTTCAATTAAATGTTGAAAAGTGCCAAATACTATCGTGTTTCAGAATTCTTACTCCAATCATTTTTGACTACAATATCAACAACAGAAATCTTGCAAGAGTAAACCAGAAAAAGGATTTAGGAGTAATCCTTGACATTAATCTTTCATTTCTTCCCCATTATGACTTCATGATCAACAGGGCCTATCAAATGCTAGGTTTTATTAAGAGGAATACCAGAGAATTTACTGATTCCTTCACTTTACTATCTCTTTTTAATTCACTGGTAAGATCATCACTTGAGTATTGCTGCATAGTGTGGAATCCTTACTATGCTAACTCATCTGTAAGAATTGAGAAAATTCAAAGAAATTTTACGCGGTATGCTTTTTTTAAGTTGAATTGGAGAATAGTAACACCTTCCTATGAAACCAGGTGTCTTTTATTCGGAATAAAATCGCTGGAAGCTCGCCGTAAATACTTTTCAATTATGTTGATTCGAGATATCATTACAGATCATATAAATTGTCCTCCGCTATCAGCTTTAGTCAATGAGGGTAGTGCACCCCTAAGGGTAACGCGGGATCGGTTTGTAATTTACGAGCAATTTCATCGCACTAACTACGGCCGCAATGAGCCCATATCCCGTTGCATCAGAGAATGCAATTTAGTTTGCTCTGGGGTAGACTTTTTTATGGTTTGCACCAGAGAATCTTTTAAATCAATAATTCTTAACAAAATTAAATAATTATAAATTAAATTTCTTGTTCTTATCACATTTATGGACCTATATTTATTTTATATTAAACTAATTATAACAAGTTAGAAATACTGTTATTTTTTTTTATATATACCCACCTGCAAAATTGTAAATATGTATCTATACTTTATGTATCCTAGTCTATAAGAGTATTATTATGTTCTGATTGATGATGATAAATAAAATAAATAAACAAGTAGCGCAGGTACGTTGGCTGATCTGGTAAAAGAGAGCCTTCAAGTGGCCGTTATCAATGAAGGGAGCCCGGATAGACGGCTAAATGAAGAGCAGTGGGCTCAAGTGGAGGAAAAGCTACTCGACTGTGTAAACGACGAGGTGCTCTCCTCCACCAACATTTTGCCAAGATTCGGGCCTTTGTCGTCGTTTAAAGGTTTTAAAGTGCTCACGTGCCGGGACGAATATACTCTTACCTGGCTAAGAGCAAAAATCATCGGAATGAAAGAACTTTTTTCAGGGGCAATGTTAAAAGTTGCTTTTAAAAAAGACCTCCCCACTAGACCCAAAGTCCGCATTAATATTCCGGGCCCACGCATGACGAAAGAACGGCTTGAGAATTTTCTTCGAAGACTCAATCCTGACTTTCCGAATGCAGATTGGCAGGTCATGGAGATGGAAGAGCCCACAAAATCGGGCCAGGAAGCTATTGTCATGCTTAATCATGAGACAATGGCTTTACTTCCATCCAGAGGGTACAAAATTTGTATCGGCATCAATGAGGTTAAGGTGCGACCGCTGACGGTAGCCAACTTACCTAACAAAAATAAAAATAAAAATGATGAAAGTGCTACAGCAAAACCTCCAGCACAGTAAGTTGGCCTCAGCCACCTTAATCTCTTTCTTGTCGAAAGAAAAATATGACATCGCCCTGATACAGGAGCCATGGGTGAACAGTGGCAACATCTGTGGACTCAGGTCCAAAGATTATATCCTGTACTTCTATAAAGGGCCTACTGAAAGTAACTACCGTACTTGTATAGTGGCGAAAAAACATATAAATCTTTTCCTCCTATCTCCCCATTGTAACAGAGACATGACAGCAGTGAAGTGCGAAAGAAAGGGGCCCCGCCCCTGATCTTAGCCTCCATATACATGCCAGGTGACGAACCGGGCCCTCCGCCATCAGCGGCATTTGAAGATCTGGTGGCAGCAGCAGGTAAGAACGGATGGGACCTCCTGACAGGCTGCGATGCAAATGCCCATCATCAACAGTGGGGGAGCACTGACACAAACGTAAGAGGTGAGTCACTATTTGAATTTATTATTAAAAATAATATGTTGATACTAAATAGAGGTAATGAACCAACCTTTATTACCAAAACTAGAAGAGAAGTGCTCGATGTTACCCTTTCCACGAACTCTGATTCTATAGTAATCAGCAACTGGAAGGTCTCAAGCAATGTGACATTCTCAGACCATAGAATGTTAACATTCCAAATAGAGCATGACGTTGAAAATCAGAAACCCTATCGTAACCCCAGGAAAACAAACTGGGAAGCCTTCAATATAAGATTGGCCTCATCGTTAGGTAACTGTTATAATGAACCTTTGTTAGACCGCTCGGATATTGAAAAACAGGTTAATAAACTAACAGCATCTATAAATGATGCCTATGAAAGGGCATGCCCCATTATCAAAGGAAAGGGTAAGCTCAACCCCGTATGGTGGTCTAAAGAGCTATCCATTCTTAGGAAAAACTCAAGGAGGCTTTTCAATAGAGCAAAATACAGTAATGAACCTGCTGACTGGGATCTCTTCAAGATCAGCAAAAACCTATATAAGAACCGAACTACCTATGCTAAAAGAGCAGCCTGGCGAAAATTTTGTACAGACATTGAGTCTACAAATGATGCCGCTAGGCTCAGGAAAGTCATGTCAAAGGTCAGTACTCCTCCGGGCTTTTTGAAAAAACCCGATAAAACCTGGACTGACACCTGCTCAGAAACTTTAGAGTCACTTATGAACACTCACTTCCCAGGATGTATCATTGATTCATCTCCTGTGGACAGTGAACCGACTATAAGTGCGATCTCTTATATTGGAAACCAAATCGTAGATAGTAGGAAGGTGGCTTGGGCCATTGACTCCTTCTCGGCATACAAGTCCGCAGGACCTGATGGCATAATTCCGATTATGCTCCAAAGTTCTAAGGATGTTATTGTTCCAATTCTAGTGGATATTTTTAGACAATGTCTGAACATTACCTACATTCCATCTAGTTGGAGAGAAGTCAATGTTATCTTCATTCCGAAAGCAGGCAAGCCCACTCATACTGAAGCGAAAGACTTCAGGCCAATAAGCCTATCCTCCTTTCTTCTTAAGACTTTAGAAAGACTAATAGAAACGCACATTCGCCTAAAACTTAATGTTAGTTTCCTCTCGCAGGCCCAACATGCGTATATGAAGGGCAAGTCCGTTGAGACGGCACTTCATGAAGTGGTCGGCACAATTGAAAAATCAATCCAATTCAAGGAGTTTACCTTGGGAGCATTCCTGGACATAGAAGGGGCCTTTAATAATGTCGAGAACAGTGCAATTCGGCGAGCCCTTAACTACTTTAATATTGATCCGATGCTTTCAAACTGGATTGACTCGATGCTTCAAACGAGACTTGTAAGTGCAGAAATGGGTCATAGCAAGCTAAAAGTCAGGACATGCAGAGGCACTCCGCAAGGAGGGGTTTTATCCCCCTTGCTCTGGCTTTTAGTCGTTAATGAGATACTAATTAAACTCAGTCTAAGCGGTGTCAAGGTCGTCGCTTATGCCGATGACATCGTGATCATGGCATCAGGAAAATTTATACCTACACTGTGTGAGCTTTTACAAACATCTCTTGACAAGCTCAGTAATTGGGCCAGCAATTGCGGACTAAATGTCAACCCACAAAAGACAGAGCTAGTTTTGTTTACAAGGAAACATAATATTCCAAACATTAATCCTCCCACCATAAATGGGACTCCGGTGCAGATTACTGGTACGGCAAAATATCTTGGTTTGATATTAGACCGTAAGCTAAACTGGAAAGAAAATATTAAAGAACGAGAAAGGAAGGCTTTAATAGCATTCTATACATGTAGTCGAATTTTTGGAAAAAGATGGGGTCCCAGCCCAAGAACCATTCATTGGATGTTCACAGCCATAATAAGGCCAATACTGACATACGCATGTCTGGTTTGGTGGCCAGCCCTAGAAAAGGCAACCAATCTTAAGACTATAACAAAAGTTCAGAGACTTGCATGTATTGGCACTACTAGTGCCATGAAAACTACTCCTACCGCAGCCCTGGAAACGTTTCTTTCACTAGCCCCACTCGATTTATTTACGAAGGAAGTGGCGGCCAATAGTGCTCTAAGGCTCAACCAATGCAAAAACTGGGTAGGAGGCCATTTTGGACATAAAACCATATTGACTTTCATGGACAAAGACACTCAAACGGACTATACTGTACCGCACATTGATTTCCACCCAGTGGCCCTAACAGATGTCCCCTCAAGGGACCTCTGGGCGGCCAACCGGGTCATTAAAATTGATAACGTTTCGGTTTTCACAGATGGCTCCAAGACGGGTGATGGGGTAGGGTCAGGCATCTTCTCAGATAACCCACCCCTGAATAGATCAATAAAACTTCCAGATTTCTGCAGTGTTTTCCAAGCCGAAGTGCTTGCAATTTACGAGGCAGCAAAAAGTCTTGCCACTTTTAAATTCGTAAATAGAAACATTGACATCTTCACTGATAGTCAGGCGGCAATTAAATCCATTGCTTCGGTTGTCACAAAGTCTAAACTGGTAAACTGTTGCCGTAACGAGTTGAAGCTACTCAATGCATCAAATACAGTTACCCTTCGATGGGTCCCAGGACATCGTGACATATATGGAAATGAAATGGCGGATAAACTGGCCAAAATTGGATCTTCCCTTGATCCAAGCCAAACTGTATCCTCCATTTCTATGCCACTTGCACAGGAAAAGAACAGAATTCGCAAATGCTTCCTCGATGCCGCAAACGATAGATGGTCAGCACTTGATACTTGTCGGGTCTCGAGGAATCTATGGCCGAACATCTCAAGGAAAAAAACAGACTTCCTTCTTGAACTAAGCAGACCTCAACTATCCCTTTTGGTTGGAATCTTAACGGGTCACAACTCAATGGGAACCCACATGCGCAGAATGGGCATCAGCTCATCCGACTTGTGCAGAGGGTGTCAAGATGAAGAGGCGGAGGAGGGCTCTTATCACTTCCTTTGTGAATGCCCCAGCTTAGTAAGAACCAGAAAATTGGCCCTCGGAGATTACTTCTTTGATGAACTGAGCGACATCTCGTTTTTGCCACTAAGGAACATCCTGAAATTTACTCAAAAGTCGGGATGGTTCAGGGAGGCTTCTCATACCCACACCTAAACTCCTCTAACTCCTTTCCTCACCAATCCTTATTTTCACCTTCACCATACCCTGGGGAACACAATGGATCCAATGAGATCCGAGTGCGATGTTACGGCTTGCCGTATAATCACCCCTTCAAACCTAACCTAACCTAACCAAGGTCCTTATGTCTTGACACTCTTTTAAGACACATATTACCAATAGAATAATCAAATTATAAGGGACAGTGAATTCTAGACGTATAGTTAACACGGAGCATTTCATGACATTAAAACACAAACCATTACGATCACACCAAACAGATACTTTATTTAAATCATTTTCATCAGCATATAATAGACAGTTGGAATGAATAACATGCTTTGGAAGGTCGTTAATAAACAAGAGAAACAAGAGTGGAGCAAGGTGGCTTCCTTGCGGAACACCAGAAAAGTTTAAGATTTCCTTATAAATTTCAGATTCATTTTTGACGAATTGCCTTCTTCCAGTGAGGTAACTACTAAGCCACATAAGCAAATTTGAATGGAAACCTAAAAACTCTAGCTTTTTTATGAGGATGCCAAACTTTGGAAAAACCAGTAAATATGGAATCAACTTTGACATCTATTTTCTAATGAATGTAAGCAAAAATTTGTATAAATTGTCAAGTTTGTTAAAGTGGACCTTCCACTCACAAATCCATGTTGAAAGTCTGAAAAGTAATTGCAAACAGAGACATTCCACTTTTTTTTGATGAAAGCTTCAAAAATGTTTGGAATAATTTGAAGTTTAGCTATAGGTCTGTAATTATTTATATCTCTTTTGGAACCGGATTTATGTATAGGAGAAATAAAAGACCACTTCCATCTTTCAAGAAACTCACCATATCTCAAAGACTTATTAAACAAAATATAAAGTCGGCGTTTCGTCCCGGCGATCTCACTTTGACTCATCTGTTGACTAGTGAGGGCCTTGTCAATACGCAATTTTTTTTAAGGTTTTTATAATACAAATTCTATATACTACTGAAATACATCAGCCAAGTAGAAGACTTAGCACGATTTAATTGCGTATTGACAAGGCCCTCACTAGTCAACTGATGAGTCCAAGTGAGATCGCCGGGACGAAACGCCAATTTTTATGGACTAAAGGCCGTTAAAAGCTTTTTTGAATCAATAATTCAACAAGTCCAATTAAATAGTGCTAAGTCTTCTACTTGGCTGATGTATTTCAGTAGTATATAGAATTTGTATTATAAAAACCTTCATATAAAAACAAAGCCTGGCTCTGGGCAAAAATTTAAAGCTTAATGATTAAGAATTTTAATCTTGTTGGATATAGTTCACATTGGATTTTTGTCAAAAAGCTCATGTAAGTTGAACTGAACTTAATAAAAAAAATTGCGTATTGACAAGGCCCTCACTAGTCAACTGATGAGTCCAAGTGAGATCGCCGGGACGAAACGCCAATTTGTATGGACTAAAGGCCGTTAAAAGCTATTTTGAATCAATAATTCAACAAGTCCAATTAAATAGTGCTAAGTCTTCTACTTGGCTGATGTATTTCAGTAGTATATAGAATTTGTATTATAAAAACCTTCATATAAAAACAAAGCCTGGCTCTGGGCAAAAATGTCCAGCTAATGATTAAGAATTTTAATCTTGTTGGATAAAGTTCACATTGGATTTTTGTCAAAAAGTTATTGTAAGTTGAACTGAACTTAATAAAAATTGAGTTTTGACAAGGCCCTCACTAGTCAACTGATGAGTCCAAGTGAGATCGCCGGGACGAAACGCCAATTTTTATGGACTAAAGGCCGTTAAAAGCTATTTGAATCAATAATTCAACAAGTCCAATTAAATAGTGCTAAGTCTTTTACTTGGCTGATGTATTTCAGTAGTATATAGAATTTGTATTATAAAAACCTTCATATAAAATATTAAGTGGCCTAAGACGGCCGAATTTACACAAATTTAAAAAATAGGAGGAATATTATCTAGTGCAACATTAGTACTCAATTCAAGAGAAGATAATTCAGATAAAATATCATTTTCCGTTGTAAAAAGATGTCCCAAATCAGTTATTGTATCACAAAAAGGTAAATACGAACAATTTATGTTACGGTAAACAAAATTTGATTGAAAAACAGTTGCAAACATATCACTTATAACAGTTAAATTATCACCAGCTAAACCATCGAACACCATCTCAGAAGGTATAGCAACAGAATTTTTCTTAGTATTTATAAAAGACCAGAATGCTTTAGAACTTTGCTTGATTTTATATTCAAGAGATAAAAGGTATTGTTTGTGAAGAAACCTTTTCAACTACTCGTACTCTTTACTTAATTGGCAAAATCTGTTGTGATATAAGAAATTTATTCTGCTCTTTTTATACATATTTGTCATGGAACCTTTTGAATTTATTAGTTGTTTATTGAACCATATTGGCCGATTTTGTTTTCTGAATACTTTAGTTGGTACAAACCCAGAAAAAAATGATTCTATCACCTCACAAAAAACATTGTACGTGCAATCAAGACTAGGTATTGAAAGAATATTTTCCCAGTCAACAGAGGAGACAAAATTATTTAGAGACACGTTATCGGCTTTAGCGAAATCATATACGGTATTATTATAAGTAATAGCAGACAATTGATTTCAAATACCAAAATTTAAACATACATTTAGTGACTTATGACGCACACTATTATTTAATAGAACAAATGCTGCTTCTGAAATAGAACATTCGATTTCTTGATGAATAAAACTAAATCTAACATTCTACCAATGGAATTCTAAACATAATTTATTTGTTGAAAATTCATAGCATACATAGAATCAGTTACATTAAATTCGGTGTCCTTAGTAACATTAAAAGGATAAATACATTTTTCTTCTCAGAATATATCCAATTTATATCTGCCAAATATAAATTGGATATATTCTGAGAAGAAAAATGTATTTATCCTAACACAACAATGAATGAATTAGAATCTAAATTAATTAAATATTATTTATATGACAATCGTAAAGGGAATTGCCCATTTCTGGCCCAGAGTGTACACGAACGAGTTTGGTATCAAATGAAAGGTGACGTGAAGCCCGATACATGAGTAAAATATTTTCAAAATAAACAAATTTTTCTAAAGGCATCTTATTATGCCTATGGACCAGGAAAGATAGATTATAGGGTACAAAATATGCACGACTTGATCGCACGAACTTTTTTTTTATGGTAAACAACTGTGTGTAACCACACATTGAAGATGCATAGTGTATATATTTAACGAGAAAATATTAAGAGAGTCAAAAGTAACCACTCCAAAATTGATTTTTTTGTTCCATATTTTGTTGTTTATAAATCAATATTTTTCAAAATGTTTAAATGCAATATTATAACAAAATCGGTCGAACCATCAAAAAGTTATACTTGAATAACCTAAAAATAAGACCATTTTCTAAAAACCATGGAATACCAAATTCCGTTAAGCGATTTTCTTAGAAAAACTTGACACGCAGTTTTCTTAGAATTGACTTAGTTATTTCAGATACGAAGTTTAATCAAAATCGTAAGAGCCGTTTTCGAGGAAATTTAAAAAAAAAAAAAATAAAATATTTGTATGGCAGCTAACCGTTCTAGATGAGCTGAATCCAAAATTCGAATTTATCCTCTAGGGAATCACATAAAAATGCTCTGTACCAAGTTTGAAGCAAATCGGTTCACCCGTTTGGGCTCTAGCTCAAATTACAGTGGACGCACAGACCGCGGACGGGTTTTAAAATAAATAAAAGTGGATATAAAAAGGAAATACTAATTTTAACGGTTTTAATCCGAATCATATATCAATAAAATATTGTCCAAGAAGCGAGCAGGTGGCGGAATATTGTGTTCGAGCCTCGAAAAACTTAAATACCAAATTATATATAGTCATGACATAATAATTTAGTGCCTTTTGAGGAATATTTTGTTTATTTTTAGGTATTTATATAATTAAGTACACTTCATTTTATATCAAGTTATAGGTAATAAAATATTGTTTTCACTAGAGCTAAAAAAATTTTATGTCATCACTGAATTTTTGGAAATATCGATGTGACAAAGACCGCCAAAAAAAGTGGATTTTTTAGAAGTTAAAACTCAATGGGGCATATTCATAGTCACTTTTAAACTCCAGTTTTTCTTAGACCTAGGTTTATCCTATCTAAATAACATTGAATAAACCCCAGTTTAAGATAAACTGGAGTTTAAAAGTGACTATGAATATGCCCCAATATCTCAAAATGTGTTAAACATATCAAAATAACTTTCGTATTATTTTAAAGACAAGAAAAATACCTTTCATTTTATACTAATATCATTTTTCTACGTCAACTATTCCGCCCGTTATAGACAATTATTTGAAACAAAATCTGAAATCCTTATTTTGAAATTGTCAACTTCAAGCCCAAATATCTCGACTTTCCCATGACAGATTTTGAAAATATTTTACTCATGCATCGGGCTTCACGTCACCTTTCATTTGATACCAAACTCGTTCCTGTACACTCTGGACAAAAGCTCCATAGTAAAATGGGCATTCCCTTTGAGATTCTGAATTTGGTGGAATATAAGACACAAAAAAATAAACATTTATATTACTTTGAGAAGTATTGGACGTTAAAAATTCAACACAATAACATAATTGTGTTAGAGATCCAGAAGAATGAGTAAGAGGAATTTGTGTGCTTTTCAAATCAGAACGAACGGCAAATAGAACTCCTCCTCCTCTGTTCAATCCAGTTGCAAAAGCACATCGATCTTTTCTGAAGACATCAAAAGCTGATGCAAATAGTTCGGATGAGTTTATGTTATCACTCAGCCAAGTTTCAGTCAAGACAATAATGTTGTAAGGAAAGTCATTGGCAGCAACGCAGAAATCAGACACTTTTGTTCTCAAACCTCCTGCGTTGTGATAGTATATAAATAGAACAAGAGGTTTTGGACAAGGGTAAACATTTATTGCCCAGCAGGGAATTTCCAAAAATTCACAGAGGAATCCTCACCTTTTTCATCAAGGAATGGAAGCTAAACCCGAGGAATTGGAGGTGAATCAATCGATGAAATTAACATGGGGATGTGATTGGCGTTCAACAAGTGACTTTCTTGGTGAATACTCAACTATGAAATCACTAAGTAGGTGTAACTTGGTTATTCATAAATGACTTATGTCTGATGAAAAATACAATGAATATGAATCAGTGATATCACTAGGTAAGCAGGAGTCTCTTATTCACTAGACCGTTATGCTTAGCTGAAAAATGTCATGAATGTTCACCAACGAAATCACTTCGTAAATAGAACTTTTGTATTCATAAAATAATTAATACAATTTTTTTTTCATTTTATAATGAATCTAACGTTTTTTTTTTCAACTAGTGCTTATTTCGTGAATGGTAACACTTAGCTCATGTCTGATTTGACAGATAATAAGTTTTATTCTTCCACTGAACGAATATGGTTGTGTATACGCTTCGCTAAGTGGGCCTGCGATCGACTTAGAGAAGATGCCGATTTTGCCAAAAAAAATCATCTTTTCAGATGAAGCTCATTTTGATCTTGGCGGGTAGTAAACAAGCAAAATTGTCGCATTTGGGGCACAGAAAACCCGCACGCATACACTGAAAAACCGATACACCCAAAACGAGTCACTGTTTGGTGCGGATTTTGATCTAGAGGCATAATTGGGCCATTTTTCGAAAATGAGCAAGGAGTGGCCGATACAGTCAATGGCGATCGTTATCGGGCCATGTTGAACGAATTTTTTTTCACAAAAATTGAAGAGGAGGATATTGGCAACCTTTGGTTTCAACAGGACGGCGCTACGTGCCACAGAGCCGAAGCTACACTCTATGTTTTGCGCCATCTTCAAAAAAAAAAAGAAGTTATTTGGCGGACCTTTTATTATGTTCAAATCATACATTTTTAAAAAGTAATTGAAATGTTCTATTTCAAAAATAATATTCCTTTTACTGATTATAGAAATCAGTAAAAAGAATATGCATAAATGATTTTCATACTATTACTTGTAACCAATTGTGTTGAGACTGAATGAGAGTAATAAGAATTAAAAAAAACAAAGAAAACTTATGAATCTGTGCATTTCCCCTCATCATTAAAATCCTCGCATTTGTCGGGGCAGGTAAAGACAAGGCAATTTGATATTCTTTATTTATTCTCTTTCGCGGGAAGAAGTGTGAACAGCACAGAGGATACAACTTAGTTCCCGAACTCGTGAAACTGTGCATTATTTTTCATCAGTTAAATCATTGCATGATTTTGTTTACTGAATTTTTATGCTGAACTGCAAGCATTGAATTCAGTTGAATTTTTGTACGAAGTAAAAGAAAGGGTAGTTGGTATGAAAATACCAAATTTAGGAAAAAGGCAATACCTTTTTTGAAATCATAACATGCTGTTCCCCTTTAAAAGTAGTTCATGAATTTATTGTTCTTTTCACCTAAATTTTTCATTGAGGCCGATATTTCTTATGATGTATCCCAGTAGGAAATTTCGTCCTCAACTACCCTTTCTTTTATGCAATAACAGGAGCAGATAGATCATTCGCTAGTTGTTGATGTATAAAGTTTCCAACTTCTCGTTTTTTGAAATAAATTTGAACAATCTTACACGAATGCCTGATTGCCAAACATTAGAATCGAGGAAAATATGTAACAATTCAGCAGGCAGGCATGTTTATGTATCTAAGTTAATAAGTTTGCTACAGCATAATTTAGATGCATAAATTGCAAATGCAGATGATAAATAATTTAACATTTCATCACACGTCGTTTCAGGCCTAAATGAAGACAGATGAAGCCATTAACGTTTACAAAATACACTTAAATTTGATGAAGAATTTTTATTTATTCCAACAATACATTTCTTTAATGTGGTTGAAGAAAAGCTTTTAGAATTTTGATTGTAATTGGAAACTTGTATATTTGTTTTAGCTGAAACATTATTAACATCAGCAACATTATGTATCTAAGTTAATAAGTTTGCTACAGCATAATTTAGATGCATAAATTGCAAATGCAGATGATAAATAATTTAACATTTCATCACACGTCGTTTCAGGCCTAAATGAAGACAGATGAAGCCATTAACGTTTACAAAATACACTTAAATTTGATGAAGAATTTTTATTTATTCCAACAATACATTTCTTTAATGTGGTTGAAGAAAAGCTTTTAGAATTTTGATTGTAATTGGAAACTTGTATATTTGTTTTAGCTGAAACATTACTAACATCAGCAACAACAGCAACATCAGCTTCAGTAGCATCATCATAGAGTACCTATATTACCTAGAGAACCGACCGGTACCCCTCTTGCCTTAAACACCCGCAAATTTTATTTGAGGTGAGTAAGTGAAAACTCTCTTAGTTTACTCTTTTTTCCTTATCCGTGAATCCGTGTGAATGGTGGATATAAAAACAAATTGGCGCATTAGTTCAAAAAGGTACGTGTCTACGGTTTAATTGTGAACAAAGTGGTGGCATTAGCTCAAAAAGGTACGTGTCTACGATGCACACCTAAATCGTAGACACGTACCTTTTTGAGCTAAGAAACTAGAGTGCGCTTCCAATTTTCGGTAGGTGTTTTTGTTTTTTTTTTAAACATAAATATTCAAAAATATTATTTAATTTATTACCCGGGAGCAACAATGACCGATATTCTTCATAGTTTAGGTTGACAAAAGGTTAAAAAAAGAAATTTGACCACGAAATTAATAAATTTCTCAATTTTTGAATTTAACGGATTTGTTTTTTGAATCCCTGGGCGGTCTTATCCACCTTATTGAGCACTTTGAGCAATTTGAGCGAAGTCCTTTCAATTGAAGCCATGTTGGTTCGGTCCCATTTAAAATGCATTGGACAACAACCCCATACAAAACTTAATGGGCATTTTCCTCTCAGTACAGCTTGTAGGGTGGAAGAGAACGACCGCCTAAGTCGGTTCTCTAGGTAATATAGGTACTCTATGATCCCCAGCAGCAACCCCAACGTATACATAGAGACAAACAGCATCAGAATTAAGAGAGTTTGCGTTAATATGTTGATTGTTTTACAGTGTTCCCAGATTGGTGGTTTTTCCCACCAAAATGGGGGAAAAAAATCTCTTTGGTGGGAATAATGGTGGGAAAAAATTGATTGTGGGATTTATGGTGGGAAAATATTTGAAATGCTTTTTTATGGGGGGAAAATATTATTTTTAACATAACCGAAACTTTTTTTTTCTTACTAAAAATTCATAACTCAAAAAAAAAAAACTATTTGGCCGAACCACCAATGACACAGAAAATGTCTGAATAAGAGAGGAACAATTTTTCGTTCCTTGAGGCATTTGCCTATGAATTAAACGTCAATAACAATTTGTAAATATGTGAATAATGTACATAAATACAAAATCATTTTACTTATTTATACTTTTGAGTTAATTTTTTAAATCAAATATTTTGAAGTCTTTTTTATTTATTTTTTTTACAAAAAATATCTTTTATTTTTTTTATAACAAAACTAAAAATATGTGTTTCTAGCTTTTTATTGAAATAAGATTTTTTTTATATAAAAACTGTGAAAATGTATGAAAGTACAAATTATACCTATTTATTAGAAAAAAAAAAAAATATTTTAAGAGTGTGTTTTGTTTATTCGGGAGCTTTTTTCTTAAAGGAGAAGTTCACATCTCACATTTAATTTTTTTTGTTTAATATCTAGGAAAGGATTGTGGCAGAGAAGTATGGTGGTTTTTTTTTTCCAGTACAAAAACAGTGGGATTTTTTTTCAAATACGGTGGGATTTTAAAAATCTCATCTGGCATCAGTGATTGTTTATATTATTAACTACGGTTTCGGATGGCGAACTCTGCGCACTCGCATTGGCTTTATCTGCATAAGCAAACAGAGAATGAGAACCAGAATCCAACTGAAGCCTCATTCACAATACGGCGAGGAAACGAGACGTGAGCGTGACAAGAACTCTTTGTAGTTGTAAAATTAAAAAAAAGACGCGACGTGACGACGATTTTCATTGTTCCTAAGTAATGTACAGATTTTTCACAAAAGATATTATCAAATTGTGTCTAACAAATAAAGTTATTGATAAATCTATTGTTTTGTAAGGTATTTTGTTTATATTTCATTGATTTTTTTTTACAAAAATGGATTTTTGTCGTAAAAACGCTCGCTGCATTGTGAATTGGGCGACGATTTTGTAACTAGAAAAAAATGACAGCGGTTGTCGTCACGCTCACGTCTCGTTTCCTCGTCGCATTGTGAATCAGGCTTGAATGTCATCGACATCGACATGATTTCTACTAGCACACTCGGAGACACCAATTCTCCCACTCTTAATCAAAGAGTCGGTATTAATGTTTTTTTATGAAGGGTTTATAATACAAATTCTATATACTACTGAAATACATCAGCCAAGTAAAAGACTTCACTATTTAATTGGACTTGTTGAATTATTGATTCAAAATAGCTTTTAACGGCCTTCAGTTCATAAAAATTGGCGTTTCGTCCCGGTGATCTCACTTCGACTCATCAGTTGACTAGTGAGGGCCTTGTCAATACGCAATTTTTAGTATGTTCAGTTCAACTTACATGAACTTTTTGACAAAAATCCAATGTGAAATATATCCAGCAAGATAAAAATTCTTAATCACTAAGCTGGAAATTTTTGCCCAGGGCCAGGCTTGGTTTTTATATGAAGGGTTTATAATACAAGTTCTATATACTACTGAAATACATCAGCCAAGTAGAAGACTTAGCACTTTTTAATTGGACTTGTTGAATTATTGATTCAAAACAGCTTTTAACGGCCTTTGGTCCATAAAAATTGGCGTTTCGTCCCGGCGATCTCACTTGGACTCATCAGTTCACTAGTGAGGGCCTTGTCAATACGCAATTTTTATTATGTTCAGTTCAACTTACATGAACTTTTTGACAAAAATTCAATGTGAACTATATCCAACAAGATTGAAATTCTTAATCATTATTATTATTAATGTTTTTTTGTTTTTGCGTGGAAATTGGAAGAAACCGGTTTTTCAGCAATTGCACTAGCTTTTTTAGCTTTACTTTTAGAGGAATGAGATGGTAGGGAGGTTCTTAGAGGCATGGATAATAACTGAGATTCAATGATACACTTTGTCTTCTAGCGGTTACGGGTAGTGACGCAATGGCTTTTTTATGTAAATTATCGGTGAAACTATGTTTTTGTATGTTTATTCAGGGTTCTAGAGACGAAGCAAATTGAATGACCGCCTTGTGAAAGAACCGCTCCAATAGCATAGTCACTAGCATCTGTTGTGACCGTAAACTATTTTTCATAATTTGGAAATTTTAAGATTGGATGTGAAGATATAAGAAATTTAAGTTTTTCAAAAGCTTCTATAAACTGCAGATCTTTAGTATTAATTTTGAGGTCTTTTTTCAAATATTTTATACGAGGATATGATATTTTAGAAAAGTCTTTTATAAATTTTCTGTAGAATCCAGTCATTCCAAGAAAACTCTTTAATTGCTTTTCAGTTTTTGGTAACTCTATTTTTAGTATTTCTTCAATTTTGCTGTAATTAGGCTTAATGCCGTCTTTGGTTAGAATATGACCTAAAAATTTAGTTTCTTTCTGCATAAAGCTGCATTTATCGGCTTGTATTTTTAAGTTATGGACAGCTAGAATTTTGAAGATTTTTTCTAAAGATTTAAGGTGTTCACTTAGAGTTCTTAAATAAACCAGAATATCGTCAAGATATACGCGCAAATTACATTAATGCAATCCCTTAATATTTCATTAATCAAACGCCAGTGGCGTAGCGTGGGTTAGGGCCGCCTGGGGCAGATCCAATTTTTGCCGCCCCTAGTAATTTATTTTCACACGCCCAAAAACACGAGATTACTTTGTTATAATGCGGTTCAGGTTTAAAAACAAAACCTTTGTCTACGGTATCAACCAGTTATACACATAATGAATGTTAATAAACTTGGCAAAATGTCTCTTAAAAATTTTGTCAACTTTTGCTCCTAGTACTTTCTAGCAAGCGAAGCTAAAAGCAAGCCGCAAATTTAAAATTTTCCCATTATTTTTCTTTAGTTTTTAATAACCTGCATAAATTACGTATGCAAAATGTCTGTAACTGGTTCTATACTTGAATTATCTTGATTTTTTTTAAAACATGGAAGCATTGGAATTTTTGTTCTGATGATTTCTTTATCAGAATATTATGTGCATACATGATTTTTTTAAATTACTTAATTATATTAAATTAATAACGTGAAACTAGTTTTCATTATTAATTAAATTAAATTCATTAATGAATAAATAAATCGTTACATAAATACATTTTTTTTAAGAAAATGATTTTAAAATGAAAGGATGAAAGTACTTAATTTAGTTTTAAATCAAATGCAATTTTAATAAAAAGGGGAAGCATTATTGTTATATTAGGCAGACTAACTTCTATTCGTAACATAAATTATAATAGTTTGAGTGGGCTTTTATTGGGTAGGAAGTTCATTTGTTTATCCTGTAGAAGATATTTCAGCACTGACCTTGTCTAAAAATAATTTTCGTCGCAGTTCATTTTCATAAGATAAAGTAGCATCTTTATTTCCGTCACCAAAAATATGTTTCTTTTTTTATTTTCTCGACTGCATCAGCTTTTGCGCTCTATTTTATGTCTTGCAGCCTCTTCAATGTTTTGCCTGAAGTACGAAGCAGAACTTCCCAACGCTGTAAGAACATTGAAAAAAAAGAATATATGCGTTCTAAAGGCACCGAAAAAGTGACGGAATTTGCCTCAATAGCAGCAGCATGTAAGCAAACCAAGTTCAAAGAGGGATTGGAGCAGGGTATAAATTCTGCTTTGTGGCTTATGTTTTTTAGCCTTTGTTGAACTCCTGTATATTTTATAGCCATGACAGCACCATGATCATTTGCTTGACTTCTGCAATCCATTATATCACGAACATCAACTTTGAGCTTACTTAAAATCATGTCAGAAATGAAATAAATTTTATTTTATTTTTTTTACTAATGAAAACTACCTTTCCAAATTTCCGCCCCCAGCAGAATGCCACCCGGGGCCTGTGCCCCCTTGCCTTTTTTCTTATTATACCTTGAGCTTCCATATCCCTAATCATGTCTCATGCTGAGGTGGATACCTATACAGTTTAGAATTAATCTGTTCATTTGTAATTGATTTAATTTCGTGGACTATACTTGTTGTATTTGGTAACTTATCACCATCTTATAAAACAAATTTTTATATTTATACAGTAACTGAGTTACGCCTTGTTTTTCTTCTTCGTTTAAATGATCTAATTTAATATTTTCAAAATGACTTTCCTCTAACATATTTACCTCATCAACAATTTTCTTTTTTAAAAATGGAATTCGTTCATTATTATTCAAAACTACTTCTTCATTATGTATATCTATAAGTCTCACATTTTTATCTATCCAATGCATTCCTAATAAGAATCCATAATATGGCCTTTCTGAATTCATTTGAACCCATCTTATCCTAGAATTTATTTCCTGTTTAAATTCATCAGGACATTTTATTTTTACATATTGATTTATTTTTGTTACTTTTCTATCTATTGTATTTATATGGGCTTCACCTCCCATTTTTTCATAAACTTGGTTTGAAACAATTTTTGAATTTAGAAGAATAACTGTAGAGCTAGTATCTAATAGAGTCGCATAACGTTTAAATTTATTTTTCTCCGAGGCTAATTGATAAAAAATGTTTCATCAGTTTCATCAGTGCTTAAAAGCTAAAGCATCTACTGACATATGACCAGAACTTTGTATAGTTTGCTGTGAATTATTTTGTCTACCATCTGTGTTATAATCATTTCTACACTGCCGACTTTGATCATTGTACCAAAGATAATATAATACAAAGATGTCGCATCCAGTACAAGCAAAGTGAACCCAAAATAAAACCAAAGATAATATTATACTAAGATGTCAGCTGACGATATTTTTGGAATCAATACTCAAGTTCTACATTAGTCGCTTGTTGTTAACATCATCCAAGCTGAGCGCAATTGATCAGCAAAAGTTCCGGGATTTCTGTCTCCTCCTCTCCTGGTGAGTGCAACATAGTATATATGTTCTGCCTTTGAAGCAAAATTGAGACTACATTTTTTCTGTTTTGCCTTCCCCTTCACGCTGTAACCTGCAATTTCATCAACAACCGTGTGCCCGAGATTCATAACTGCCCCCCATCCCGGTACAACCATCGTTGGACTTGGACATAACTTACTGAACAGCACAAAGTGAACTCTTCTGGGTGAGCTCTTTTTTAGTAGTGTTCTGCCAAGCAGTAGCAGACCATATTTTGGTATTACCTACCCATTCTTTTTGGATGTTTTTTTTTTTCTCTCTCTCTATCATTCACATAATACCAACTTCAACTGTCGCCACCTCCAACGCCAACTGTACTCTACTCTGCTAAAGGATACAGCGGTTTGTGGATTGCATCTCGCTATAGCAAGAAATTAAACCACCCACATTTGGGTTTGTGTCTTGACTTTTAGTTTGTGGAAACAATTAATTGTGTACACTTAGAATAATCAATTTTAAAAACTTGAAAATAATTTAACAAAAAAAAAGTAATATATGCAACTAAATTGAATAATTTGTACAAACGATTAATTCAAACATTTAAATTACGTGTGATAATTCCAAAAATGGAAATTAATCCATGTGATTCGCCGAACTGTCTAATCGATAGCAATTATACCGAACGAAAGTGTCGTGCCGCGGTATATGCGGTAAATTTTACCATCCTCTATGTCTCGGTGTTAGCAAAAGATCTTGTGGATACTTAAAAGAATATCAGAACTACTTCGTTTTTTTTTTGTGATGAATGCAAAAATATATCCCTTTCTCATGTTCTGCTTGCAGTTAAATGCCTGAGTGACTCTACTAATTCAATTATAGTTGACAATAACCGCTTTCATAGAAATGTTTTAGCTCAATTTCAACATTTCGATGATTTTTCTAAAAGTATAGAAACTCTGAATAGTTCTATGGAAACCTTTAGCAATCGGTGTTTCTCTTATCAATCTTCAATCGATAAAGAACTCGCTTCCATCGCGGTGTCTCTTAATTCGCGTGTTGATCCGGATACTCACTGCCGCGTTGACAAAATTCTCCCCGAAATACGTTCCTCGATTGAGTCCATTCTCAGTTTATCCCCTCTCGATAAGACTAATAAGCAAATTCAAATTATTCGGTCCGATATCGATCTCTTCCTACAAAACACCTCTAGCTCAATGTCTTCGGCTTCCTGTCACCGCACTTCCAACCTTCACGATTTATCTTTGAAAATATCTGACATCAGCAATGAACTAACTGCATCGCGCACGTACTTCAATGATATTATAGATGAAATTAAAATAACGTCTTGCAAAATTGATGAAATTCCCGTATGCGTTCAGCAAACTGCCCAACTATAATAACTCATCCATTCTTGCTGAAATACTAGAGTCCACTCAGAGCCCACCTCTTGCTCTTTCATTTCCTGAACCATCGCTAACAACGTCAACAAATACAAACCAAGCTGTATACTCTGCTCCGGCTGAACCTATTATTCATCAATTTGGCACTACCTGGACTACTAGCGAATGGAACTACAGAATGACTAAGCTAAAAAGCGCTGCTGAATTCACCCCTTTCTTTCTGAAAGGAAAACCAAATAATGCTAATGACTCCTGGATTTGTAAACTTTTTTTGAGAAAATTCAAAATCAACATTGGTGAATGTCACAAAATTACTGCATCCAGTTTCAAAGTTCATATTCCAACTCGCTATTAATGGTTATTTCTCTCCAATGTGCATCCCGTCTGCTGAATTGGTAATATGAAAATCACTAAATGGCTTACGAAAACCTCTAAAAAATCTCTTTCTACCTCAAATAAAAATATTAATTATATAAAAACTAGATCTAAGCATAACCTAGCCAGTCTCAGCCCCTCCCACAACCCAAACCCTACAACGCCTCATCACTCAAAAGACTCCTTAATGCCTCAACGCAAACGCGTATCTTTTAATTCTAATCCTACATCCTACCCCTCTCCTAATATTGTTACAAACAAAAGCACTTCCAATTGCGGGGTGAATTACAGCAATTTTATCCATTCGCATACCTTAAACCCTTCCTCTCAGTCTTCTACAAAAAATCCTCTTTCTTCAACTGGCCCTTCTAACTCTTACTTTGCTAGTCTAACCCTAGATACCCACACATCCCTTTCACATCCCCCCCTTCTGGACCCTATGTTTCCACCTTCCGTCAGACTCAAGGCAAAATTTGCTAACCCTAAGCCTTTTATTAATGAGATCAATGGCCGTTACATGATGGCTAGGCTACGTGACAATAAACTATATGATAGTGTCCGTCTGTACCTTGCGTTTTTACATGACAAGCCTGACTCGGTTTGCATTGATGGTAAAACAAAAACCAACATCATTGTTTCTATTCTAAAAGAAGGTCTCCCAACGGACCCCTGGGCTCTTTATAAAATTTTTACCCGCTTTCACGAAAGTTTTAATATAACACCCTCTACAGTCTCGAAAGACCTTGCTACGTACGCTTCACACATAAGATCAAAACGTTTTCCATCCTCAAAATCTGCAAATAAGCCTTCTCTTTAATGTAGACCCCAAAGCCTGCGAATATTGACTTAACCCCAACAACCTTGTCTCTTTATTACCAGAACGTCAGAGGTCTACGTACCAAAACCTCTTCCGTGTTTCTTCACTCCCAAAAACTACCCCTCGACATTTTCGCCCTAACAGAAACAAAACTTTGTTCTAAATTTCTTGATTCTGAATTATTCTCTTTCGATTTTGTTGTTTTTCGTGCAGATGGTCAAAGTAATGATAATGCGCCCTCCGGACGTGGTGTTCATTTGGCTGTACACAATCTTCTTAGTGCCACCTTAGTTGAAATTTCTAATTCACCTCTCTACGAATATGTATGTATAAGGTTGTCCGTTTCCAACCGGTGTTTCTACATTCTCTGTTGTTACATTCGTCCTTCGCAACCCGTTCTTGCATATCAATAAATTACAGATTTATTCCTTTCCCTGATTGAGGCTGCAGGTTCAAGTGACGATTTTATTATCGTCGGTGATTTCAATTTACCTGAGCTAGTTTGGATACCATCAGAGGATGAATCGTGCTTTGTTGCTTGCAACCCCACTTCTGAAAAAGAATCACTTTTCATCGATCGGATCTGTGAATCTGACCTTCATCAAATAAGCGGAATCTCGAACAACCTCGGGCGATTGCTTGACCTCATCTTTTCATCGGACCCTTATAATTCTGTTGCAACTTGATGATTCTGATGAACTTAATATTCTTTTAAACAATATTGATTACAATCTTTTTATAAATTCTTCTACACCCATTAACATTGCACTCTCTTTTTTCTATACTGCTATCTTTGATTGCCTTATTCAATGTGTCCCTTACTTGCCTCAAAAAAATTGTGTTTCGTCTCCTCCCTGGTACACTAAAGAGCTACGAACACTCCGTAATCGCAGGAATAAACTATGGAATTCTTACCTGAAATCTAGATCTCCCCTTGATTTTTCAATCTACCAGCAAGCTTCCGCTAATTTTTCTTCCCTCTGCGAATCACTCTATCATAATTATCTTGTTAAAATGCAGACTAGCCTTATTTATGAACCGAAGCGGTTCTACCACTTTATTAATGTGAAGAGAAAATCTGATGGCCTACCTTCTACTTTCAATTTTCTCAACACATCATCTGCAGACCCCCAAGTAATAGCTAACCTCTTTGCCAATTTGTTCAGTCAATCTTATACTGATAGTATAAATGAGCCTGATCTTGGATATTTTAACTATCTTTCGAACACTCCTCACACGTCACTCGTTTCTATTGTTATAAGTCTTTGTTCAGTCAGCGAAAAGATTAATTTACTGAAAGATGACTTTTCACCCGGTCTTGATGGTATTCCAGCCATACTTCTCAAAAAATGTGCTAATGCTCTTTGTGAACCACTTACTTTTCTCTTCCGTCTTTCGATTTCACAAGCAGTCTTCCCTAAATTATGGAAAAATTCGTTTATATTCCCAATTCATAAGAAAGGCAGTAAGTTCTCTGTGCGGGGTTAAAATTGCTTCAATTTTCTATCTTTTCACCTTACTATTTTTTATATTTTATATTTTTTACTTCTTTCATTACTCTTTCTCTCTTTCTCTTTCTCTTTTTCTATCTCTTTTCTTTTCCTTCTTTATTCTCGTTTTTTCTAATTTAATAAATTGAATTATTTTTTTCAAACTAAATGCTTTAATTTAAAGTTTAAACATATTGTTTTCTTTTTACCAAAAATTAAATTTAAATCAATAAATTAAATTAATTTCAAGGCTTAATTATCTAAAAGATGTATATCTTAATATTAAGTTCTAATTCTAAATAAATAAATACAAATACAAAAAATAGAACGACATCTCTTATTATCGTCCGATAGCTAAACTCTCATCTATACCCAAGCTCTTCGAAAGCATTGTCTATGACTCTCTTTGCTTTCACTGCAAATCAATTGTTTCTCCCCTTCAGCATGGTTTTTTGAAGGGTAGATCCACTACAACGAATCTTACTCAATTTGTTTCCATGACCCTTTGTGCTTTGGAAAAAGGCTTCGATGTCGATGTTGTAACTACCGACTTTAGTAAAGCATTCGATAAAATATCTCACCAAATTATTTACATTAAGCTAAATGCCTTCGGTTTTCCACCATAATTCATTCAATAGGTTAAATCCTACTTAGAGAACCGCATATACAGGGTAATGTTTAGATGCTTAGAGTCTGAACCTATCTATGCCACCTCAGGTGTGCCTCAGGGAAGTCATCTTGGCCCACTCCTCTTTGTCCTTGCCATCAATGATGTTGATTGCATTACTTCTTACCCTAACCTTTCTATTTATGCCGATGATATAAAAATTATTAAAGTAATATATAACTCTATTGATTCTCTCCTCCTCCAACAAGATTTAAACGTCTTTCTTACTTGGTGTGATAAAAATTTCCTTGAACTCAATATCAGTAAATGTCAAACCATGAGCTTTTCTAGGAAACGCCTGCCCTTACCCCCTCGAACTTATTACTTCCGCATTGAACCTGTTCCCGTAGTTTCATCCATTCGCGATCTTGGCATAATATGTGATAAAGAGCTCAATTTCCGTACGCAAATCGACCATATCATAGCAAAAGCAAACTCTAGCCTAGGTTTTATAAAGCGTTGGTCTAAGAGTTTTCCAACCCTCACGTTACCAAGTCTCTGTAAACCACATATGTTAGACCCATTCTTGAATATGCCAGCCAGGTTTGGTCTCCTTATCAATCCACCCACTCGAATAGAATTGAAGCTGTACAGCGAAGGTTTCTCCGTTTTGCTTTGCGTAATCTCCCTTGGTCTGATCCTCATTTCCTACCCCCTACGAAGATCGACTGCAATTAATCGACCTACACACCCTTGTAACACGCTGTGCTGTTGCCGATATATTCTTTATCCACCAACTAATCACTGGTGCTATTGACTCGCCAGCACTTCTGGAATTGATCTACATTAATACCAATCCACTTAACCTTCGATCTATCCCATTCTTTCGCCTTCCCACTCACCGCACCAATTATGGCCACTACAACCCAATTTCCAGAATGCTACGCTTAGCCAACAGCGCACAGCATGTCCTCGACTTCAGCCCTAGTTCCTCCTCACTCAGAAGAGACCTATACTCCTATTCCCAATAAACCCTATATATTTATTATTAAAAAATAATGTTAAGTCTATCATATTTAGATTTAGGTTAAATTGTTATTATTTAAATATTTTCATTATATTTTATTATTATATTATGATTTCATAATTATTTTGGTTATGTTTATTAATTAAGCTTGAATTTAAGCATGTAAATAAAAGTAAAAGTAACCAATGTCGCATCCAGTAAAAGCATAGTGAACCCAAAATAAAACCGTCCGTATCTGATATTGGATACTACAACATGTTGCGAAATGTTGCATTGGTCAATTTAAAGAGCGAGAGCGAAAAATCTCTCTGGAAACATTTTAAAATTTGAAATCTCTTCAAAATGCATATCTCAAGGACAAAAATATGTTTTCATTGTTTTTGTCTTTCGCTTTTTTTTTTGTTTTTTGCTTATTATTTTTTTGTGATCATTATGTTGGTGGGTATCTGTATAGATAGACATGCAGTAACATTTTATTCTTTCTTCGCAAATCGCGATCTTCGTAAAAGGTAGCAAGGATTTTCTTTTGGTCTTATTTATTTTTGTGAGGTTGTTTTGTAGGTATTCCTTGAGAAATTAAAAAAAATCATTTTCATTAATTCATTTAGGTACAGGTGAATTTCTTTTTATTCCTTCTGGGAATTTTTGTAGGGCAGAGAAATTCATGTACATAATTATGTAGATATGAAGAACGGTTTCAAGGAATTGTTTTTTAAGGATTTCTTTTTGTTTTCTCATTTGGGGCTGGAGAATATATACCTATATGTATATCCGAACGGCAATCTAAAAGCGGCTTTTACTACTAAACAAAGGTACCTACCTACATAGGCGCCTTTTCTCAGGGTGGAGGTGGAAGTGTTTGTGGGCAAACAAAATATTTTGATAAAATTTTTAAGGCCACATAATTATATTTGCATTAATTTTGAGCAGCTGAGAGCCTTCAAAACGCTTAACAGAAAGTTTTGCACTATATATATTTATAATTATGCTCTCATTTTTCAAACTACTATTTTCAAAATTTGTATATTATAATAATTTTGACTAATGAACATGTGTAAATTCATAAACGCATCACTGCAATAATGATGCTCGATCCTTAAAGTCAAACGTTGACAAACGCAAACATTTAGCATGACTTTAGACGCCAACTGTTCATTTTTGCAAAGTTTCATAAACTGATGCGCAAACTTTAAGCAAAGAAGCATAGAGAAATGTCTTGATAAGTTGTTGATGAGATCGTTACGAAATCCCTCAGAGGGTACGCTGAAAATACGATTGGAAGAATTTTGATGGTGATTTTGAATAAAATAACACAATTGGACTGGACTCCTGGACCTGGACAAAGGTGGTTCTGGACCTGGACAGTGATGGAATTTTTTTTTTTTTTTGAAAAAAAATATTTAAAAAAATGAACTTTTTTGGAAAAATTAAAAAAAAATAACTATTTTCCTAAACTTTTTTTTAAAAAAAATGAGATTTAAAAAAAATAAGAAAGTTGGAAACATTTAAAAAAATCCTTTTTCCGAAACTTTTTTTTTGACAAAAAAAATGAGATTTTTGAAAAAAAATTTAAAAAAAGTAAACAAAATTGAAAAAAGAGTTTAATTTTAGTTGAAAACTGTCGACATTGATAAGAGCCTGCCAGGCGACTGAACAAACCCTAAGTGGAGCAACGGGATGACCACCCGAAAAAGGTAGTTAAAATCTATTGCGCTAGAAAACTGTTGACATAGACGCCTGCCTGGCGACTGAACGGAGTTATACGTGAGTGGTTTAGAGAACCGATAGAAGGGAGTTAAAAAAGCATTTTTTTAAATTTGTAAAACAAAGTTTATGAAAAATGTTTTATTTCCAAAAAAAAATTTTTCCTTTGTCCAAGTTCCAGACCCACTTCCAGAACTTTTTTTTGAGTTTGTAAAAAGTTATTTCCAAAAACAAAAAAAATTGTCCTTTGTCGAAGTTCCAGACCCGCCTCCACAACTTTTGTCCCGGTTCCAGATCCACCTCCAGAAGCTTTGTCCCATATCCAGAACCTTGTTTCAAAAAAAAAAAAAATTGTTCTTTGTCCAAGTTCCAGAACCACCTCCAGAACCTCCATGTTTAAAAAAGTTGTTTCCAAAAACAAAAACATTTGTGCTTTGTCCAAGTTCCAGAGCCACCTCCAGAACTTTTGTCCCGGTTCCAGATCCACCTCCAGAAGCTTTGTCCCATATCCAGAACTTCCGTCCCAGTTCCAGACCCAAGGCCAGAACTTATTTCCCAGGTCTAGGGCCAGAGCCTATGTCCCAGTTTTTAAGTTTTTAATAATATTACTACCATATGATAATTGAACGCCGTTAAATGTTTTTTAACGTAAAACAGATAAGCGATCAGCATCGCATCGGCAACAGCTGTGAAAGCATCAGCATCGCAAAAAAGCAGTGATGCCGGATCGCTACACAAACATTTGACGTTTGTGAATTTACTCCATTACTTTACGCAACATTTTTCAACTGCCTATTTGGTCGATAAAATTCAAGATTTGGTTGATCATGTTGAGCTCTCCAGAAATGGCTTATAACTTTGGTAATTCTTTTTTTTATCTTCAAGGATGAATTATTAAATAAAAGATAATATTTATAACAAAGATTATATGGCACGAGTACGATAACTCAGGCGCCGCAAAATAATAACAGTTTTTTTTAGAGGGGTTTAAAACAATCATTTTTTACCATGGGAGGGGGGGTCTAAAAAATGAATTAAAGTTAAAAAAAAAATGCAAGAGAAACTTTGCATTCACCCAACCACGCACCTACCCCAAATCCTAGTGTGCCCAAGCAGGGGAGTTGTGGGGGGACATCATGCCCCCCATACATACCTCACTGTTTATAGGCCGTTATTCTGAGTGCTAGCACTGTATTTATATAAGAGAGCTTACATAAATACCAACAAAATTAAAATTAAATAAAAAAGTACTTTTGGTAGTTTTCAATTTTCTCATAAACTAGAAGACATAAAACCATCTAGTTTTCAGTTTTTGATTAAGAATTTATAGGGACATCAAATAATTAAAGCCAATTCAGTACTTCATTTCACAACTTTGAATAAAAAAACTGTAAACTTTTTTTTTGTGTTTTTTTGGACAAATTTTGAGTTTAAAAGCATTTTTTGCCAAAAATATTAAAACAAATAACTAGGTTGAAACAAATAATAACAGAAAACGTTTCTGGCTTTCAGAAAACATATAATTTTGCATTGTAAGGTTTGCCGTTGTTTTTAAATCTTTTTTTTAACTTTAAGTCATTTTTTAGAAAAATGCCCCTCCCGCCTAAACGGAGGGAGATAGACACCCCCCTCTCATAGTAAAAATGATTGTTTTGAACTATATGCGAACTTAATAAAAACTAAATGAATCCATTCATGCACTCAAGAGATAGTGTTAAAGCACTCAAATATTCCCGTTATCTCCGTTCAACAGAATTCCAGGATTCTAATTTGCTGTAGGTAGGTATTCATATTTAAATCAATATTTTCTATCATCTGTCAAAATGGCTCAGTCTTAAAAAGATAAAAATCAAATATAGTGTAACTTCCATATAAGTCAAACTCTCAAAATGTGAGAAAAAAATTCGAGTTATAGAAACTTCGATTTAAAGAAATGAGAAGTTTTACTGTTTATTATATGAAATGTAATATTTAAAAAAGAATGATTTTTAATTAACGGAAGTTCAAAAAAATCAGTACCTACATATTACACAAATTCAAATAACGATTGCATACTTTTCAAATTTTAACGAGCTGTTTCTTTTAACCGGGAGGAATACCTATAGGTACATATTCTTCAATAAAAACATTATTTTTGGAAACTAAAAGAATTAAAAAATGTAGGTGTAGGTAGGTATACCTTATTTTGAGGATAATAATTTGCAAGAGGAAAATTATCCCTCTTAACGAAATAAATATACATAATTACATTTGTATAAAGATAAAGATTAGAAAGGTAACCAGGTAGGTATGGATTTTTGATATGTACCTGCTTAGTAATCGGTTTAGGGGGTACATTGTCGTGAAAGCCAATTTTCGTGATACCTACCTACTTACCTATTTATCATTTATACATATTTCTAAGCTTTTTTTTTTTATTTACCGAATAAATAAATAAAAAACACAAACAAAATACGTAGGTAACAGCCACGTTTTTTTATCTACGGACCTGGATCCTAAACTCCTCTAACTCCTTTTCCCACCCATCCTCTTCCTTCACCTCAACTTTTCCTGGGGACCACAATGGATCCACTGAGATCCTAGTGCGATGATGCAGCTCGCCGCATTTTCACCCCTCCTAACCTATGTACCTAACACGTAATACAACAACAACTTGGGATCTAGCTCTCTATCTGGATCTATTTTGAAGATCCGAAAATTAGTTGTTACTAATGCGGGTAGATGTCTTTTCGTGGTAAGGTAGGTAGTACGAAATGCAGTCTAAAGAAAAAAGACAACGAATACATGAAAATGAACCAACGTAAGCAAAACAGAGATAGGTATACAACACAGCTGTCATCAAGATCCGTATCGTTTTATTTTTATGGGATGATCGGTATGGATCTTAAGCTATAACAAAACGCGGCTTATATTCTCCACCCCAAAAGGTAACAAGTCATACCTATTTCCTTCCTATCCACCTACATTTTTATCCCAACCAGAATTCTTCGAAACTAGCAAAAACGAAAATTCTTGCCATTATTAAAAGATCAAGACGGACGCCAGAATGCAATTAAGTCTACCTGTTTCAAAACAGTCGTCTATAAAAAAAATATCTTCTCCACCCTCAAACATGAAAACAGAGAAATCATTAAAAAAAAACTTTTCCTTGAAACTTTCCTTCATACATGTAGGTATCTCTCTGCCCTACAAAAATTCTCAGGAGGAATAAAAACAAAAATTCTGGCCAACCATCGAGACGAATGAAAAATAAAAAAAAAAACCAGAAGGACCTAGGTACCTACCTACATATAAAACCATTGCAAAAATGTATCTTGTTACGACCACGACGGACGTATTCATTAAATCGGTACATACAAATTTCACACCAACCTACCTATGCCTACCTAACTAATAAAGGGTTTTCCAATGAGAGGAGTTATTTTGAATAGCCCGCTATTTCGGTAGCTGTCACTTTTGAAGCTGTCATTTTTTGACATTTGACAAGTAGAAACTACGCCATTAATAAAAATGGAACGATACACGCTTCAACAACGCATTGAAATTATTAAAATTCACTATAAAAATGGTGAAAATTTGGCAGAGACGGTTCGTAAAACTAAAACATTTTTGGGTCGTCGTGAAGCACCTTGTCGGACCGCAATACAGAAATTGGTGGACAAATTCGAGCTGTTGGGACAAGTTAGTGATGTGAAGAATAAAACCCGTGCACGTCGCTCAAGAACAACTGAGAATATTGCTGTTGTAGCCCAAAGTGTTGAAGAAAACCCAGGTTTGTCCATTCCTCGTCGTTCTTTGGAATTAGGCATTCCACAAACGTCATTACACCGTATTTTGCATAAAGACTTGGGTCTTAAGGCTTATAAAGTTCAGTTAACACAAGAACTCAAGCCGGCTGATCATCAACAACGTCGTGTCTTTGCTGATTGGGTCCTTGAAATGCATGAAAATGATCCGGAATTTCATCGAAAAATCATCTTGACTGATGAGGCCCATTTCCACCTCGGAGGCTACGTCAACAAGCAAAACTGTCGCATCTGGGGCTCGGAAAACCCAAGAGTTATTGTTGAAAAGCCTCTCCATCCTCAACGCGTGACTGTTTGGTGCGGTTTATAGTCCGGCGGGGTCATTGGACCTTACTTTTTCGAAAATGAGGCTGGAGCAACAGTTACGGTCAATGGATTGCGCTATCGAGAGATGATTAATGATTTTTTATGGCCGGAATTGGATGGTATTGATCTGGACAACGTTTACTTTCAACAAGACGGCGCTACGTGCCACACAAGCAATGAAACCATCGATCTTTTACGGGAAAAGTTTCCGGACCGTGTTATCTCTCGAAGAGGTGATCACAATTGGCCACCGAGATCTTGTGATTTAACACCTTGCGACTTCTTCCTTTGTGGCCACGTGAAAGATAAGTTCTACGCCAACAGCCGACCGTCGATTCAAGACCTCAAAGATGGAATTCGTGAGGCTATCGAGGACATAGGGCAGCCACTTTGCGTGTTGGTTATGGAAAATTTCATGAAAAGGATATGGTCCAGTAAGCGTGGTCGTGGCAGCCATTTGGCTGATATTGTGTTCCATTATTAACGGCATACCTTCCTCTTTATAATGAAATAAACATCCGATCATTTATCTCAAAAAATGCCATTTTTCTTTGAATATCAAAATAACACCTCTTATTGGAAAACCCTTTAATTATACTATTTTTTAATAAATATAGAAATCGATACTTATTACATGGTCAAACAATTGAAATAATTTGAACTATTCTACCAACATTTATTTTATTATTTATTGCCTTTCCCTCATTACGATTATTATACTTGCTAGATGAAATTAATGAACCTTCAATTACATTCAAATCAATTGGTCATCAATGATACTGAAGTTATGAATATTCTGACTTTTTAAATATTGAATTTGATTCTTATATAATTCCTACAAATGAATTAAATACAAATAGATTTCGTTTATTAGATGTTGATAATCGAATTGTTCAGAAATTTGTGGAGCAAATCATAGCTTTATACCTATTGTAATTGAAAGAGTTCCTATTAATTTTTTTATTAAATGAATCTCTGATATAAATTAAACATTAAATGACTGAAAGCAAGTACTGGTCTCTTAAACCATGTTATAGTAATCTAGCAATTACTTTTAATGAGAATAAAAAATTAGTTAAACATTATAACATTAGTATGTCAAACTAAAATTATTATAAAATATAATATTTTTTAATTCCTCAAATAGCTCCTATTAGATGATTATCTTTATTTATTTTATTTAGAATTATTTTTATTTTATTTAATATAATAAATAATTTTATATATTTTCCTTTAACTTCTAAATCTAAAAATTTTAATAAAATTAATGCAATTTCCATAAATCAAAAATGATAACTAATTTATTTTCTGTATTTGACCCTTCTTCTAGAATCTTGAATTTATCTTTAAATTTATTAAGAACTATTATTGGTTTATTAATGATTCTTTCTATACATTGATTTATACCTTCTCGTTATCATATTATTTGAAATACAATTTTAATTACTTTATATAAAGAATTTAAAGTTTTATTAGGTAATCCTTCTCAAAAAGGAATAACACTTATTTTTATTTCTTTATTTAGAATAATTTTATTTAATAATTTTATAGGATTATTCCTTATATTTTTACTAGTACTAGTCATCTAACTTTAACTTTAATATTAGCCTTACTTTTATGATTAGCATTTATAATTTATGGTTGATTAAATCACACTCAACATATATTTGCTCATTTAGTCCCTCAAGGTACTCCTGGTGTTTTAATACCTTTTATAGTTTGTATTGAAAGAATTAGTAATATTATTCGTCCAGGAACTTTGGCCGTTCGATTAACTGCAAATATAATTGCTGGTCATTTATTAATAACATTATTAGGAAATACAGGACCTTCTTTATCTTCTATAATTATTGCAATTTTACTAATTGTTCAAATATTTTTACTAATCTTAGAATCAGCAGTTGCTATTATTCAATCTTATGTATTTGCTGTACTAAGAACTTTATATTCTAGTGAAGTAATTTAATTTTAATAACTTATTTTTAATGTCAACACACTCAAATCACCCTTTTCATTTAGTGGATTATAGCCCATGATCTTTAACTGGTGCTATTGGAACAATAACAATAGTTTCAGGTTTAGTAAAATGATTTCATCAATATAATATATCATTAATAATATTAGGATCGATAATTACTATTTTAACTGTATACCAATGATGACGTGATGTATTTCGAGAAGGAACTTTTCAAGGATTACATACTTTTTCAGTAACAACTGGTATACGATGAGGTATAATTTTATTTATTTTATCTGAAGTTTTATTCTTTTCTTCTTTTTTTTGAGCATTTTTTCAAAGAAGATTATCTCCTTCAATTGAATAAGGCTCAATTTGACCTCCTTTAGGAATTATCCCTTTTAACCCTTTCCAAATTCCATTATTAAATTCTACTATCTTATTAACTTCAGGTATTACAGTTACATGAGCACATCATAGTCTAATAAGAGGAAAATTTTCACAGACTACTCAAGGTTTATTTTTTACAGTATTATTAGGAATTTATTTTTCTATTTTACAAGCATATGAATATATCGAAGCTTCTTTTAATATTGCTGGCGCTGTTTATGGATCAACATTTTTTATAAAGGGTCCGACAAATAACTTTCTTTTTTTTTTTAAATGGCGCAAAACATCGAGTGTTGCTTCGGCTGTGTGGCACGTACCGCCCGTCCTGTTGAAACCAAATGTTGCCAATATCCTCCTCTTCAATTTTTGTGAACAAAAATTCGTTCAACATGGCCCGATAACGATCGCCATTGAATGTAACGGCCACTCCTTGCTCATTTTCGAAAAATGGCCCAATTACGCCTCTGGACCAAAATCCGCACCAAACAGTGACTCGTTTTGGGTATCGGCTTTTCAATGTATGCGTGCGGGTTTTCTGTGCCCCAAATGCGACAATTTTGCTTGTTTACTACCCGCCAAGATCAAAATGAGCTTCATCTAAAAAGATGATTTTTTTTGGCAAAATCGGCATCTTCTCTAAGTCGATCGCAGGCCCACTAAGCGGAGCGTACACACAACCATATTCGTTTAGCGAAAGATAAAACTAAATATCTGTCAAATCAGACATGAGCTAAGTGTTACCATTCACGAAATAAGCACTAGTTGAAAAAAAAAACGTTAGATGGCGGACCCTTTAGCAACAGGATTTCATGGTCTTCATGTTTTAATTGGGACAACTTTTTTATTAATTTGTTTAATTCGACATTTAAATAACCATTTTTCAAAGAGTCATCATTTTGGATTTGAAGCAGCAGCATGATATTGACATTTTGTACATATTGTTTGATTATTCTTATATGTATCAATTTATTGATGGGGAGGATAATTTATTTATATAGTATAAAAGTATATATGACTTCCAATCATAAGGTTTATTTTTGTAATAATATAAATAATTTTGTCTATAGTTTTAATTTCTATAATCATTATAACATTGCCTATAATTGTTATAACACTAGCTACTATTTTATCTAAAAAAACCTATAGAGATCGAGAAAAAAGTTCTCCATTGAAATGTAGGTTTGATCCTATATCTTCTTCTCGTCTACCTTTTTCTCTTAAATTTTTTTTAATTACAATCTTTTTTTTAATTTTTGACGTAGAAATTGCATCAATTCTTCCTATAATTATAATTTTAAAATTTTCAAATTTAATATTATGAAGAATTACATCAATTATTTTTATTTTAATTCTATTACTAGGGTTATATCATGAATGAAACCAAGGAATACTTAATTGATCAAGTTAAATTAGGGTTATAGTTAAATATTATAACATTTGATTTGCATTCAGAAATTATTTTAAAAAAATTTTACCTTGAATGTGAAACGATTAATTGTTATTAGTTTCGACCTAACTCTAGGTATTTAATTGAAACCAAAATAGAGGTATATCACTGTTAATGATAAAAATGAATATTAAATTCCAATTAAAGAAATATGTTGATCAAATAAAAGCTGCTAACTTTTTATTTTAATGGTTTAATTCCATTTATATTTCTTATTTATATAGTTTAATAAAACATTACAATTTTCATTGTAAAAATAATTTTTTTTTTATAAATCACTAAAATTAGTTATTTAAATATTTAAAGATTCATAAATCTCCCTAACATCTTCAATATCATACTCTAATTATAATCTATTTAAATTTATAATTAAATTAAAAATATGACTTAAATTATAAATCATAAAATAAAAATTATTAAATAAATTTTTAAATTATTATTTTGTAAATAATTTATAAACTGAGAGTAATTAACTAATTGCTTATATAAATGTTGTCTTCCTATAAATTCTGACCAACCTTGATCAAAATTTATAACAACATTTATTCCAATTTTTAATGAATAATAATAATAATCCCATAAGTTGAAATAATGGGTGATTTTTTAAGAGGTTTAGAACTTTTTTTAAAAAAAAAACACAAAAAATTCGAAAAAATTAATGAAATATTTATTTGAATCGATAGTTTGAACCTTGCAATTTAATGTTTAAAGATAATTTCATGCAAATGTTGACCGCGGCTGCGTCTCAGGTAGCCCATCCGCTGAGTCCAATTTTGGCATACTCTTTTACACATATCGGCCGGTATCTCACGAATGAATGCATGGATGTTGGCTTCCAGTGCGTCAATCGAAGCGGGCTTGTCCCTATAGACATTAGCCTTGACATACCCCCACAAAAAATAATCTAATGGTGTCAAATCGCACGATCTAGGCGGCCAATTGACCGGCCCGAAACGTGAAATTAACTGTTCACCAAACTCGCCTCGCAATTGCGCCATTGTTTCGCGTGCTGTGTGGCATGTGGCACCGTCTTGTTGAAACCACATATCATGCAAGTCAAGAACTTCCATTTCGGGCAAAAAAAAGTTTGTTATCATCGCTCGGTAGCGATTCGCATCATCTTTGAAGAAATATGGCCCAATAATGCCGCCGGCCCATAAACCGCACCAAACAGTGGCTTTTTCGGGATGCATTGGTAGCTGTTGCAATGCTTCTGGCTGATCTTCACTCCAAATGCGGCAATTTTGCTTATTTACGTACCCATTCAACCAAAAATGAGCCTCATCGCTGAACACAAGCAGCGCGCGATGAACATTTCGAACCGAGCACGAATTTTGATAGTAAAATTCAATAATTTGCAAGCGTTGTTCATTTGTAAGACGATCCATGGTTAAATTGCAAACCAAACTGAAGCTGTTTGACAGTGACACAAGGTACTAAACACACGTCAGCTGTCAAAACCAGTGTTGCCAAAACCAAACCAGCCAAAAAATCACCCGTTATATGGTATAAATCATATTGAACCAGCAAATATTCTAATATAATATTTATTAAAAGATTTATTTATTATAAAAAAAGAAACATTAGAAATGAAATATCCTGTTAAACCTCCTACAATACAAACAAATAATGTTATAAATTTTAAATAAAAAGGCCAACAAATTGTATAAGGAGTTAAAAATATTAATCAACTTAATATACTACCTCCAATAATTCTCATAAATATTAGTCCTAATATACTTTTTAATATAACTCAACTTTCATCATTTAAGATATTCAATGAATTACAATTTATGTCCCCAGTTATTGAATAATAAATTAATCGTAATGAATAACAAACAGTTTATCCAGTTGAAAAAAAAAAATAATAAATAAATAAATTTACTATACTTAATGAAACAACTTCTAAAATTAAATCCTTAGAATAAAATCCAGCTAAAAAAGGCAAACCACATAAAGCTAAATTAGCCACATTAAAACAAGAAGAAGTTAAAGGTATAAATACTCTTAACCCTCCTATTAATCGTAAATCTTGAGAATTATTTATATTATGAATAATAGCTCCTGCACATATAAATAATAAAGCCTTAAATAAGGCATGAGTTAGTAAATGAAAAAATGCTAATTTATAATAACCCATAAATAAAATTATTATTATTAAACCTAATTGACTTAAAGTTGACAAAGCAATAATTTTTTTTTAAATCAAATTCAAAATTAGCCCCCAACCCTGATATAAATATTGTTAAATAAGAGTAATCATTGGCATATAAAAGTATTACATAATAATACATTAAACCGAATTAATAAATAAATTCCTGCTGTTACTAATGTAGAAGAATGGACTGAAGCTGAAACTGGAGTAGGAGCTGCTATTGCAGCAGGTAATCATGAAGAAAAAGGAATTTGAGCACTTTTAGTTATAGCAGCATATGTAACTAAAACTCTAATCCTTAATATTTCTTTATCATTTCTAATAAATTCTAAATAAAAAATATAATTTCATCTTCCATAATTTAATATTCAAGCAATAGCTAATAATAAAAATAAATCTCCAACTCGATTTAATAAAGCAGTTAACATACCAGCATTATAAGATTTTACATTATTAAAATAAATTACTAAACAATAAGAAACTAACCCCAATCCATCTCATCCTAATAAAATACTAATTAAATTTGGACTAATAATTAAAAATATTACTGATAAGAAAAATATTAAAACTAATATAATAAATCGATTAATATTTATATCTTCTGTTATATATTCTTTTCTATAATAAATTACTAATGAAGAAATTAATAAAACAAAGGATATAAATATTAAACTTATTCAATCAAACAAAAATGTTATACTAATTCTTATTGAATTTAATGAAACTAATTCTCATTCAAAAAAAAACTAAATTCATTTATAATAAAATAAATTGAAGTTAAAAATAGTATAATTCTTACCATAAATAAAAAATAAAACTTATTAAGCAAATTGATAAATATTTCATAATTTAAAATGAATAAATTCATTTCACACAAATCAATATTTTAACTAAGCTATTTAAATTTATAATCACAATAAACTTATTTCAGATTTTAATACTAATAAATTTAATGGAAATCAATGTAGAAATAATAATAAATACTCTCGAATATACCCTATTCTAAAAGAATACACACCTGAATATAACTAACCATGTTGTCTATAAGCATATAAATATAATGTATAGGCCGCACTAAAAAAACAAGTAAAAATTAATAAAAATATACTTAATAATGATCATCTCACAATTCTATTTAATAAAGAAATTTCACCTAATAAATTTAAAGTAGGAGGAGCTGCTATATTAGCTGAACATAATAAAAATCATCCTAAAGTTATTGAAGGTATAAAATTTAATAGCCCCTTATTAATTAACAAACTCCGTCTACCTAATCGTTCATAATTAATATTAGCTAAACAAAATAATCCAGATGAACATAAACCATGAGCAATTATTAAAGTGTAAGAACCAGAAATACCTCAAAAACTTATAGTTATTAATCCTCTTAATACAATACCTATATGAGCAACAGATGAATAAGCAGTTAATGCTTTTAAATCAGTTTGTCGTAAACAAATTAAACTTACTAATACCCCACCAACTAAACTAATTCTTATAAATCAATAATTGTACTTAAATCCTAAAATTTGTAAAAAATAAAAAAATCGCAATAATCCATATCCTCCTAATTTTAATATAATACCTGCTAAAATTATAGACCCAGCAACAGGAGCTTCAACATGAGCTTTTGGTAATCATAAATGAACTAAAAATATTGGTATTTTTACTAAAAAAGATAAAATTAAAGAAAAATATAAAACTTTATAATTTATATTATAATTATTGACTAAATAAAAACTTATAGTATTATAATTATTATAAATACAAAAAATTGCAACTAATATTGGTAATGAAACCAATAGTTTATAAAATAATAAATATATTCCAGCCTGTAATCGTTCAGGTTGATACCCCCAACCTAAAATCATTAATAGAGTAGGATTTAATCTACATTCAAAAAATAAATAAAATATAAATATATTTATTCTTCTAAAAGTTAAATATAATAATATTAAAAAATTAGTTAAAAATAACTTTTCATAATTTTTATATTTATTAATTGAATAACTTGCCATTAATATTAAAGCACAAATTCAAAAACTTAATAAAATCATTCCATAAGAAAGTAAATCTATCCTTAAAAAATAAGAAATTATTATTCAATAATTACTAAAATAATTATAAATAATTAAAATAAATATAATTATAAATAATACATTTTGTACCATTCAAAATATATTTGTTATAAAACAAAAAGGAAATATTATAATTAATATAAATAAAATGTTTAACATTGTAAAATATTAAAAGATTGAAAATAATCATTTCCATATATGCGAATTATTGATACCAAAATTGGTAATCATAATACTCCTTCACAAACTCTAAAAGTTGTAAAAACTATTCTGAAATAATTTTCATAATTTAATATATTTAAATAAATAAATAATAAATAAAATAACTATAAAACAATATATTCTAAACTTAACAATACTGATAATAAATGCTTACGATAAGAAATAAAAATAAAAATACCTATTATTATTAAAAAAAAGGCAATCCTCAATTAATTAATATTATCATTAGTTTTAATAGTTTAAAAAAAACATTGGTCTTGTAAATAAAAAATAAGAATATATTCTTTTTAAACTTCAAGAAAAAAGATACTTCTTTAGCATTAATCTCCAAAATTAATATTTTAAGTAAACTATTTCTTGATATCATACAACTTATTTTATATATTATAATTTTAATATTAGCTTTTATATTTACACAAATAAATACCCCTTTAAGAATAGGGATAATATTATTAATTCAAACTGTTATAATTTGCTGTATTTCTGGATTAATAACAAAAATATTTTGATTTTCTTATATTTTTTTCTTAATTTTTATTGGGGGAATACTTGTATTATTTATTTATGTAACATCATTAGCATCAAATGAAATATTTACTTTTTCTATAAAAATATTAATCTTATTATTAATTAATATAATAATTTTGTCAACTTTAATTATTTTTATAGATAAAATAATTCTTATATTTAATTCATTAAATATTGAAATAATTTTTATTTCATCTTTAAATAATTATGTTATAGAAAATACTTTAAACTTAAATAAATTATATAATTATCCCACAAATATAATTACCATCTTATTAATTAATTATATATTAATTACATTAATTGCAACTGTACAAATTACTAAATTATTTTATGGCCCAATTCGATCAATAAATTAACTAATGAATATACCTTTACGAACTAATCATCCTATCTTAAAAATTGCAAATAATGCTTTAGTAGATTTACCTTCTTCCACTATTATTTCTATATGATGAAATTTTGGTTCTTTATTAGGATTATGTTTAATTATTCAAATTTTAACAGGCTTATTTTTAGCAATATATTACACAGCAGACATTAATTTTATTATTATTATTATTATTTTATTTGCATTTATTTACATTTAGGTCGTGGTATATATTTATTATGGATCATTTTTATTTACTCCTACATGACTATCAGGTACAATCATTTTATTTTTAGTAATAGCAACTGCTTTTATAGGTTATTTACTTCCTTGAGGACAAAAATATCATTCTGAGGAGCTACAGTAATTACTAATTTAATATCTGCTATTCCTTATCTAGGTCCAGATTTAGTTCAATGAATCTGAGGAGGATTTGCAGTAGATAATGCTACTTTAACACGATTTTTCACCTTCCATTTTATCTTACCTTTTATTGTCTTAGCTACTGTTGTAATTCATTTATTATTTTTACATCAAACAGGACCTAATAATCCTATAGGATTAAATTCAAATTTAGATAAAATTCCTTTTCATCCTTATCTCTTACAAAGATATTACAGGATTTATTTTAATAGTTATATTATTAACTATATTAACATTAATAATCCTTATATATTAGGTGATCCTGATAATTTTATCCCAGCAAATCCATTAGTAACTCCTATTCATATTCAACCTGAATGATATTTTTTATTTGCTTATGCAATTTTACGATCAATTCCAAATAAATTAGGAGGAGTAATTGCTTTAGTAATATCTATTGCTATTTTAATAATTATACCATTTTATAATTTAAGAAAATTTCGAGGAATTGAATTTTACCCTATTAACCAAATTTTATTTTGAATAATAGTAGCCATTGTTATTTTATTAACATGAATTGGAGCTCGTAAAAAATATTTCGCTCAACATAGTTCTAATCGATAACTGTTCATTACAAGATTCGGAAAATTGTGAACACTATACAGTTGAGCGCAAAACCCGACCTTTTTTCCAAGGGACACGAGGCATTAACACAGCAATTTGCCTAAACATGGGCCAGGGTACACCAAAATAAGCCTTTTCTTAAATTATTGGTCTACATAGGAAAAGTTTTTTTGCTTATATTATACCCAAGAATAATTTCCCAAAGCATTGTTCATTAATTAAGAGATACCCTGTATAATCTTATTTTTAGAAATATAAAAAGAATTACCATTTTTTGACATAGGTTTATAGTCAGTGGTCCCCATGGATATGATATAAGAGTTAGGAGCTAACGTTGTTCCAGATGTTCTTGGTTCCTCAAGCTCAGCTAAAACTCTGTTGTCCTGTCAAGGAAAATATATTTAGTTACATGTGAATAAACAAACATTTGGATGATAACAATACTGAAAAGGAAGAAAGTAAAATAAGCAGTATCAGTATATGAAAGTGGTAGGGGTCATCTATCTGACGATTTGGTTTGGCTGTTTTTCATTTCGCAATGATCATTTCATAATTTCTTGTTTTGCAAACTAGCTACTTCGCGATTAATTTTTTGCAAGTTTTTATTTCGCTACACTCAAAAAAAATAGTTATTTTTATAACTATTGCAATAGTCAATTGATAATTTTCCAGGAAATAGTTAAAAAATAGTTAGAATCAACCTGTGAAATAGTTAAAAATAAGAATGACTATACTAAAGAGTTAGTTGCAACTTTCTTGAATAGTTATGCTTTATGAATGACTATACAAGAAAGTTAGTTGTGACTTTCTTGCTTTGATTGTCACAAACGACTACTAAGAACAGTTGAATGGCAAATTCTGACTGCTCAATAATAGCAAATAGTCAATTCTGACTGTTTAATAATAGCTTTTTACTTTCCAATAGTCAAAATAAGAATACTTGAACTTTTAACTTAAAAAGTTATCACAAACTACTACTGTAAATAGTTAAATACGACTATGGCGTAGTAGATAATTATTTGTTAATTCCAACGTAACTAAATATTAAACAGTAAATTCTGCCTGTTCAATAATAGCTTTTAACTTTCCAACAGTTAAAATAAGAATATTTTATTTTTAAATATTTAGAATACAAAAAATTATCATAAACCAATACTAAAATTTGGTGTTTGTGTGATAACACACTTGCATTAAAGTTGCGAAGCTTACGCACCATCATATTAATATTGAAGGTTTGAATCACCATATATGAAGATGAGAATGTTTCGTACGTTTCACCCTTCAAAACCCATTTGTTTACATTGTTGTATTTGTAATTTCTTCCCGCGTCGATGAATAGAAGTGAATTGCAACAACAATTTAACCGGTGTCTGAAGATCCCTACTGTCTATGTGTAAGGTTTTTATACACACATTCTCATTTTTTATCTGATATCTGACAGTTCAAGCTTATAGGCAAATTAAAATGGCTGCCGGGGATTCTCATCTTCATGTGGCTAATCTGTGGTTTGAATGAAACAACAACCACCTGAGTGAGCTACCACAAAGTTATTATAGGCTGGAGTTATAGCTATTTCACTATAATGACTTGGTGGTAGCTCACTCAGGTGGTTGTTGTTTCATTCAAACCTTTAATATCAATATGATGGTGCGTAAGCTTTGCAGCCTTAATGCAAGTGTGTTATCACACAAAAACCGACTTTCAATATTAAATCAATTCTTGACCAGCGTCAAATTTTTCACACAATCTCCCTCCTTATATGTCCAACGAATTGTTGGCCTATGAATTGAGTACGGAGAACAAAGAAAGAAACCGAATGTACAACAACCAGCCTGTGTGTAGCTAATAAAAATGCTACTTGATTCAAATGCAATGGTCAAACAATAAAACCTACTTTGGGTTGGACATGATCACGTGACTTCGGGAGCGTAATAGATTAAGCACCACTAAAAGGAGTCTGATGATCGGTCTGGCAGCCGTGAAATAGCTATAACTCCAGCCTATAATGACTTGGTGGTAGCTTACTCAGGTAGTTGTTGTTTCATTCAAACCTTCAATACTAAAAACGTAGTAGATATATTACTAGTCAATTCCGAGTATTTAATAATACATTATTTACTTTCTAATACTCAAGAAAATAATACATTCAATTTAAATAGGTAGATTAAATTGTTCTTACAAACGACTACTAAAAATAGATAAATACAACTATGTCGAAGTCACTGACGAAGCGTCAATTAGGCATTTTAGAAAATGTCTACCCAAATCATTCAACGACAAAACAATGTCCAGAAAGTATTTTTCATGCAAAACATACACACAAATGCATTACATAACATAACAAGACAATCTTCAAAAATCTATTCACTAGATTTTATTTTGATTTCGTTTATATTTAATGTCCTTCTTACTACCCCAATATCATATTTAAGAAGCTGGACTAACAATTTTCTATGCTTGGTTCACGCAATTTATGTTTTAAATAGGTAGCTGCAATGAAATAAAAAAAAATATTTTCTTACTACAATTGGGCCACAGGCCTCTCACGCTTTATTGATAAAATAATTAAAAAACAAAATATTAATCAGAAAACCAATATAGTCCACCGTCCAAGCGTCGCTGTTACGTATTATTGGGCTTTGTTGGTTTATAATGCCTTTGCTTTTATAATGGGTGATTTTTTAAGAGGTTTAGAACTTTTAAAAAAAAAAAAACACACAAAATTCGAAAAAATGAATGAAATATTTATTTGAATCGATAGTTTGAACCTTGCAATTTAATGTTTAAAGATAATTTCATGCAAATGTTGACCGCGGCTGCGTCTCAGGTAGCCCATCCGCTGAGTCCAATTTTGGCATACTCTTTCACACATATCGGCCGGTATCTCACGAATGAATGCATGGATGTTGGCTTCCAGTGCGTCAATCGAGAGGGCTTGTCCCTATAGACATTAGCCTTGACATACCCCCACACAAAATAATCTAATGGTGTCAAATCGCACGATCTAGGCGGCCAATTGACCGGCCCGAAACGTGAAATTAACTGTTCACCAAACTCGCCTCGCAATTGCGCCATTGTTTCGCGTGCTGTGTGGCATGTGGCACCATCTTGTTGAAACCACATATCATGCAAGTCAAGAACTTCCATTTCGGGTAAAAAAAGTTTGTTATCATCGCTCGGTAGCGTTCACCATTGACAGTAACGCTGCGATTCGCATCATCTTTGAAGAAATAGGCCCAATAATGCCGCCGGCCCATAAACCGCACCAAACAGTGGCTTTTTCGGGATGCATTGGTAGCTGTTGCAATGCTTCTGGCTGATCTTCACTCCAAATGCGGCAATTTTGCTTATTTACGTACCCATTCAACCAAAAATGAGCCTCATCGCTGAACACAAGCAGCGCGCGATGAACATTTGGAACCGAGCACGAATTTTGATAGTAAAATTCAATAATTTGCAAGCGTTGTTCATTTGTAAGACGATCCATGGTTAAATTGCAAACCAAACTGAAGCTGTTTGACAGTGACAAAAGGTACTAAACACACGTCAGCTGTTAAAACCAGTGTTGCCAAAACCAAACCAGCTAAAAAATCACCCGTTAGTTATTGATTGTTGACACTGCATTTATTGGTTGAATAAGTTGTTGACCCTTTATTGCTGATGTTGCATTTGGTTCATTTGGTTGTTTGGGTTGACCCAAATGTGCTGATGTTGCATTTGGTACATTTGGTTGTTTGGTGGGTATGTTTGTAGTGGCTATATCATATGTTACTCCTCCTCGGTTTCTCCTGAATTCTATAATTTACTTGGTTTACATTGTATGCTTATTATTATTATACATTTTACTGCAAAAATTGGTAATGCTTACTGTTGTACAAATAATAATCATTATAAACATGCTAACGTTTATTATATAAGATATATTTTCATGAAATTTCAACCCTTTAAATTCTTTAATATTTTCAAAACAATATCATCAAAAGTGATTGTTTTTTGAAAGAAGTATCTATATATTAATACGTTAACAATTTTTTTTTGTACTGCCTTTTTAATATACTTAAACCGAACGCCCGACAATAAAAAATATACCATTTGAAAGCTTATATTAATTAGAAGTGCCATCAGAAGAGATTATGTGAATCTGTCAACTAATTACATTAGTACGGGGTATTTATTTTATGGATATTCAAAGGGGTATCAGTACACGAGCCAAGCACACAAGTGCACCTAGTGTCATTTGGCCGCCATTTTGTTTTTAAAGGTGATTTTGACTTTCGCACGTAACTTGCGTATTTTTGATTCTAGAAAAGACAATTGTACTACAAACTTGTAGCAAATTTAATTTTCTACAAAATATTTTAAGTAACTTTTTTCAAAATTCGCTCACATTAAAAAGTTACAGTGCATTTTGTTTAAAAAAGCTAGGGTGGATTTCATTATATCCATCATATCTTTTTTTTGTCACTAGGAAAAAAAACTATTGCTGCACAAGTTGTAGAACCTTCAATTATCTATATTTTTTGCCTTGACAGTTTTCTAATACGAACTACGGTTCTCGCTCTGCAGCGCATATAGGTTGGAGAAATGAAATAACACGAAGACGAATTTGGCCTTCGTTTTTCGAAATATCGAAATGGTATCATCACACGAGCTGAGGGATTCATTTTACACAGTTCTTTAATGTCATTTAAACCCGTCATTTTGTTTTCAAGGTTTTTATTTAAGTATTTCGCACTCTAGTTAGGTGTTTTAGATTTTATACAACAAAACTCATATTACAGATTTGTAGCGAATTTGATTCCCTGTCGCGATTGTTCAAGAAATTGTTTTAATAATAATGGATGATTTTTGTTTAACCGTATTATATTTTTCAACATTACTCGAAAAAAAATGTACCGCTTTTTTCTTTAATAATATATATACACTCACCCGTTTTAAAAAAATGATTTTTCAAAAAAACAAATTTTTTTTTTCAAATTCAAAAATTATTTTCTTGTAAATTTTTATAACTTGAAACGAGTCACTTTATAAATATTTTCATCGAAATCGGTTAAGCCGTTAACGAGAAAGTTGAAAATCAAAATCGCTGTTCTTTATGACAGGTAGCTACCGTTAATAACAATTTTTGGCATCCATTTTGTCTGCTTAAAATACATACCAAATATACAATAGTGCATACAAAAATGTTCATCAAAAACGTAACAACCGTTTTTGAGATAAATTATTTATGGCAGGTATCCTTGTTTTTAGCGATTCAAGAAAACCTTAAATTCAAAATTTCAAGAAAATCGCTTCAGTCTTTAGGTGGTAGGTCGAGGTACAGACAGATTACAGGCAGGCAAACGGACTCACTTTTTCGTGTTCTTTATCATCGCAATGTCAGTTTTGTTTAAAATGCCGAGATCGGTTTTCTTTCCGAATCCTAAGCATGCCCTGCATTCTCTATCTCATGTAAAAATAATTGACCGGTTTGATTCCTAACAGATCTTATGAAAAAACAAAGAGAAACAAAAAATCAAATGTGTCTTGTTTATTCAATGAAAACTTCTTTCTTAGTTTTTTAAAAATAACTACGTACCTACGTATTATGTTTGTTAATGCCTACGAATTCATTCCTCCGGTTTGGGGAACCACTTATTTGAACCAAGGTGTATTAAATCTAAAACATCTACCCGAGTGCATATTATTTACAAAAAAACTTTGAAAACAGAATGACTACATTGTATATATGTATATTATTATAGTACTATTATGAAGAGGAACGAACGCAGCGCCCCCTGGGCAACCGTTTTTCGTTATTTTGAGGAGGGATGTGCAGACTTGAGTGTGCAGATTTAAGAGTAGGAAATAAGAGGAAGAGCAAATAATAATGTAGATTAAAAGAACAACGAAGATTGAGAAGAACTTATACAAAATGTATGGCAGTTCAAGGGAGACAGGAAAAAACCTTGTTTGTTTTTATTATTTCTTTTAAAAAGGGGAAAACGTGTTTTTTTTGTTTTTGTAGGTAGAGAAAGAACGAAAATAAATATTGTTCGAAACAAAAACACTCTATATGAAGATGCCAATCTTTCGTACGTATCACCCTCCAAAACCCATTTGTTTACATTGTTGTTTTTGTCCACGAATAGATGTGAATTGCAACAACAATTTAACGGGGTGGGATTGTTCTGTTTTGCCAGAACAACCATTTTGTATATGCAAATAACGCAGCCATCTTTAAAAAAATTTCAACTCACCAGCTTTTCACCACGAAAATGGCGGATGTTAGGTGGGATATCGGGATGTGTTGAAAAAAACACCAATTTAATGGTGCTAAGTCTGCTATTACACTACGAATTTCGCGTGATGAAACTTCTTAATTTTTCTTTGAAAATTCATCCTGTCAGTAGTTTGCTGTTACACAATGATTTTTAAATCTTTGGCATTTCACAGAAAAGTCTGTATTTAAATAAATAACGTGATAAGTTAGAATTTATACAGTGAAATTTCGGTCATCGATAATTTTCTATTGGTTTCGCATATACATAGCATAAAGGCTGTCCCAAACCAACGCGAAACATTCGCGCGAATATGCGACGACTGAATAAAGTTCGAAGATTCGCATCGCGCCAGTGTGGGTGCTCCCATTAATCTCCATGTAAATAAATTAAGACAGGCGAAAGTTTCTACGTCGTTCTGAAGTATTCGCTTTGGTTTTTTAGAGCCTTAATGCTCTTAAAAGCCGTGTTTTTTTTTGCAAGCCCGGAGGGATTTGGTTAAAAAGAAATGATATTTGGGATTATCTATCGACGCCATCACAGAAAAAAACTGGAGTTTCCATAAAAACTATTGATTAGAAGTACATATGCAATTCACGCCGTTAAAACAGTTTAGCCCCGAAAATTATGTGCTCTTAGCTATTCTTGGAGGGGATTAGTTGTTGTTGCATTTAACATGTAAATTCTTTAGCCCCGACGCGACACAGTTTTTTTCGATCAATTTCCTCCAGGCTTGCAAAGAGGAAGAGACTAGAGACATGCCAAATTATAACAGTTATAACAATTTTCGGCCACTAAAAGCGGGCGTACGCTTACGCTTCCCACTACTTAAAAAAAAAACTTTAGGTGCTTGAATTATGCCCACTGGCGGAGGACCCTGGCCCTGCGGGGCCGCATAAATAGTAATTTTATTAACAAAAACTGTTGTAATTGGCATGTCTAGTCACTTCCTGCAAAAAAACACGCCTAAAGTTGTCTTACAAAAGCTGCGTTGATTTTCTGATTTCTCATTCGTTTTTTTTTGTCATGTTCACAGTCTGTTTCAATAATTCGAGAGCGAAATACAATACCAAACAATCGTAGAAACAAAACAAATAATGACAAAAGACAATCGAATATACTTAAATTGATTATAAATTTTCACGTTCAATTTGTTTCCACAAACTTATCCTTATAAGGTTGGTTTAGCACTTGATAACTCGTTGCTCCTTTTATTATACTTTTTGAACATACCCATTGAAACTCGTAAATAACCGACATTTTGGTGGTGAATATGTAACGGGTGATTTTTAAGCTGGTTTGGTTTTGGCAACACTGGTTTTGACAGCTGACGTGTGTTTAGTACCTTGTGTCACTGTCAAACAGCTTCAGTTTGGTTTGCAATTTAACCATGGATCGTCTTACAAATGAACAACGCTTGCAAATTATTGAATTTTACTATCAAAATTCGTGCTCGGTTCCAAATGTTCATCGCGCGCTGCTTGTGTTCAGCGATGAGGCTCATTTTTGGTTGAATGGGTACGTAAATAAGCAAAATTGCCGCATTTGGAGTGAAGATCAGCCAGAAGCATTGCAACAGCTACCAATGCATCCCGAAAAAGCCACTGTTTGGTGCGGTTTATGGGCCGGCGGCATTATTGGGCCTATTTCTTCAAAGATGATGCGAATCGCAGCGTTACTGTCAATGGTGAACGCTACCGAGCGATGATAACAAACTTTTTTTACCCGAAATGGAAGTTCTTGACTTGCATGATATGTGGTTTCAACAAGATGGTGCCACATGCCACACAGCACGCGAAACAATGGCGCAATTGCGAGGCGAGTTTGGTGAACAGTTAATTTCACGTTTCGGGCCGGTCAATTGGCCGCCTAGATCGTGCGATTTGACACCATTAGATTATTTTGTGTGGGGGTATGTCAAGGCTAATGTCTATAGGGACAAGCCCTCTCGATTGACGCACTGGAAGCCAACATCCATGCATTCATTCGTGAGATACCGGCCGATATGTGTGAAAGAGTATGCCAAAATTGGACTCAGCGGATGGGCTACCTGAGACGCAGCCGCGGTCAACATTTGCATGAAATTATCTTTAAACATTAAATTGCAAGGTTCAAACTATCGATTCAAATAAATATTTCATTCATTTTTTCGAATTTTTTGTGTTTTTTTTTTTTTTAAAGTTCTAAACCTCTTAAAAAACCACCCTTTATAATATGCATGCAAATGTTTTCCCTTTCTGTGACGTTGTTTGAGATCAGCGCACTTTTTCAATTTGCATGCAAATTAAACGAACGGGGTTACCAGTAAGAAAAATAATTTTGTTTTAAATAAGTATATTTTAACTGAATTATATCGAAGGATGTTTTTAGTTTTTGTAGGTAGTTTTTTCGTTGCAATTTAAATATAGGTATTTAAATAGAAACATAAATTTATAAGAATGGCTCTCATTGTAGATTTTTTGTGAATTCAAGTAAGATGCCCTACATTAGTTTTAAATGGGTAGAGGTATTTATTTTTGTCTATATATGTATGTAGGTATGTACAATGTAGGGAGGTATATACAGATGATCGTTTGTTTATGTCGTTGTATTCAAAAACTACCCATCCGATTGAGCTGAAGCTTGCACAATGTAGGTATTGTTGAGTCAGAAGTACACGTTAATAACTTTCTTTGAGTTTTCGATAAAATATAAAACCAAAATAGGTATACAAAAAGAAATAATCATCCAATTGAGCTGAAACTTGAAATGCTTTTGACCTGCCTATCATCTGATGAATTTATTCCATGCAGTTTTTAATTTAATTTTTGAATTCATGTGGCTCTACGTATTTTTTTTAGCCAAATTTTTAGCTTAGACTTTAAGGAACAAAAATATCGTCATTAAAAAAAATTCGTGTGGTTGTTTTTAAGAAAAATGAATTATCAATTTTTTGAAAAGTTAAGACAGGATAATTAGATTTTCTGCATTTGACTTTAATTTAATAAAAAAATGCTATACACCAAGTTATGAATACAAAATTAAGATCATTTTTTTAAGAAATCAGTAAGAAATGCTTTATTAACTTTTTTTCAAAATTCAAAGAATAAAAAAAAATTGAAAATGGCTATTGGATACTTTGATTTGCATTATTTGTATCTTGCAAGAACTAGTTTTAATTTTTGTTTTTAAGTGTACTTTTCAATATTGTAATTCGACAGATTGCAATTTTTTATCCAGAGAGTACACTATTCTTTAGACTTTTTTTTATTTCAAGTCATGGTAAATGCGAGTCACTCCCTAATCCCTATACATGCATAACTTTGTTTTTTGGTTAAATTACAAAATTCTTATTTAACTTTGACTGTTTTTATTTTGAAACAAAAATCTGACAAACTTATTAACAAATTTTGTTAAACAATTAACAAATGTGGTTATCATGTCATACTTTTTCGTATAAGTTTAACCGTTTTTTGTAGTACAATTCGGGATATAGGTTGGTTTGTTTCTTTTTGCTACGACTAAGTAGGTGTTTGAGTGGGATGACCGATATAGCATTATTTCCTTGCGAATAAGTTTTAGAGGTTTTTTAAAATCAAATTCGCGAGTGCGATTGATTTTTAATTATTCTGTTTTCGATAAAATTTGTGATATTAAAAAGATACTGATTTTTGACCACATTTTGTGCTATTCTTTGCGAGAGTGAGTTTTTGGATTATAGTTTTTTTCAAAACTTAAATCCAAACAAATTTACAAATACATACCTACCAATTTTTTCGTTTTTCAAATTCATAGGTGCTCAATAAGTGGTAGTTTAGATTTTTGTTAGAAAGTACCGTAGCTATTATAGTGCAGGGTTTTTCAATTTTTTTTTTCAAAAGATTTAGTTTTTTGTTCAATAAGTTTTTAGTGTGTGAATTAAGAGGGTGTTTACTTATTTGCGACATTATAGTGCAGTGGTTTTTCAAATTTTGCAAAAGCTTTAGTTTTTGTGTTCAGAAAGTTTTTTAGTGTGATTTTATAGGGTGTTTACTAGTTTACGAAATTAGTGCAGTATTTTTCAAATTTTGCCAAAGATTTAAATTTTGTTCTCAGAAAGTTTTTTAGTGTTTGAATTTATAGGGTATTTTTGTAGTTTTCGAGATTAGTACAGCGCTTTTAAAATTTTATCAGAAGATCTAGTTTCTGTGAATAGTAAGTTTTTTTAGTGTGATTTCATAGGGTGTTTTTGAAGATTAAATAAATTAATTTATTTTTGTAATAATTTTTATAGGGTGTTTTTTTGAAGTAATTTTGTTAACTTAATTAATTGAAATTTGTAATAAATTTTTTTAACAAGTGAAATTGTTTAAAAAGATTTAATTTTTTGATTTTTTTCCATTGAGTTTGTAATAAATTTTTTCAACAAGTGAAATTCCTTGGAAAAAATTTAATCTTTTGATTTTATTTCCAGTGAGTTTAGTTTTTGTGTTTGGGAGTTTCGTGGTTAAGCTTTTTTTTACAAAGAGACTTTGTTTCGCTTTTTTGTGTTCAGTAACTTAATAAAATTAAATTTGTAATAAATTTTTTAACAAGTAAAATTGTTTAAAAAAACTTAATTTTTGTCCAGTGAAATTGTAATAAATTTTTTCAACAAGTGAAATTGTTTAGAAAAAATTTAATTTTTTGATTTTGTTTGTATTTGGAAGTTTCGTGGTTTAGCTTTTTTACAAAGAGAGTTTGTTTCGCTTTTTTGTGTTCAGTAACTTTATAAAATTAAATTTGTACTAAATTTTTGTAACAAGTAAAATTGTTTAAAAAAATTTAATTTTTGTCCAGTGAAATTGTAATAAATTTTTTCAACAAGTGGAATTCTTTAGAAAAAATTTAATTTTTTGATTTTGTTTGTATTTGGGAGTTTCGTGGTTGAGCTTTTTTTACAAAGAGAGTTTGTTTCGCTTTTTTGTGTTCAGTAACTTAGTAAAATTAAATTTGTAATAAATTTTTTTAACAAGTAAAATTGTTTTGTCCAGTGAAATTGTAATAAATTGTAATAAAGTGAAATTGTTTAGAAAAAATTTAATTTTTTGATTTTGTTTGTATTTGGGAGTTTCGTGGTTTAGCTTTTTTTACAAAGAGAGTTTGTTTCGCATTTTGGGTTCAGCTAAATTTTTTAAATTATTTAATTTAGAGGGTATTACGACACATGTTTTTTGTTTTGATTCTTTTCTGTGCTTGGAAGTTTCATAGTTTAGCGTTTTTTTTTTAAAGTGTGTTTAGTTTCGCTTTTGTACGCAGTCCAGTTTTTTGAGCTCAGCAAGGTTTTTTTAACTCTTAAAACCATAGGGTATTACGATACAAATTTTTCATTTTGATTTTACACTTATTTTATATTGATTCTTTCATAGGGTGTTAGTTAGTTTGATTTTTTTTAGTGAGTTTCTGTGTTTGGAACTTTAATAGTTTAGCCTTTCTTAACAAAGTGAGCTTTGTTTCGCTTTTATATATTAAATATCATTTTATATTACATAATATATTAAATTTTATATAAGTATTAAATTATTTAGTTATTTATTCAATTATTTAACAATATTTTCTATGTACTTTAAATTCATATTTTTAAAAATTCATTATGGTTTACTGCTTGTATGCAAACTGCAAGGAGGAGAAAAGGCCAGTAAGCAATATTTCATTCTTTAAGTTCCCAACAGACCATAGAAGGGCAATTTGGATAAAGCATGGAAATGTTTCACTCATCAAGGCAGTTGCGAAGCAGCCCTTTATGTGTGAAAATCATTTCTATGCCAAAGACATACAAGTGAAATTCACTTTTAAAATTCTGACCAAATACGCGCTGCCAATTTCTTCTTTGTCAATTTGTAGTTGTACTGATACAAGTAATGATGCGGCGTGTATTCGCGAAATGGAGGAATATAGGATTCGAAAGCAGCCAACTTCAACAGTTACCTGTTGCTACATCGCAACCTACAGCACCATACCACCATCACCAGCCTTTTCACTGATAAATATGGCTGCAAGCACTTGGAAGAATTACATCAGAGATCTAACTATCCCCGCAGTGCATCCTTCTACAAACATTTCTCCGTCACAGTTTCCCTCCCCAGGATACCCATCATACAAGGCGGAACCGGTGCGCAAAATAGACAAAGCACAGATCTATCCCCGTAGCATCTTCGACACACCCTTAAAAAATAGCAATAGACCCGGAATATAGGCTGAAAAAAGGACTGGACTCACACATGGAAGACTTTTCCGAAGAACTGCGTACTTTCATATTAGCTCAACTTTTTCATAAGCAGAATACACCCTGGGAACATAAAGAAAAAGACTTGTTTTTGAAATTTTTCCTTAAGTCCCCAGCGTGCTACTCGTTTATGCTGAGCGCAGGATCCAAGCTGCCATCGGTAAGCACCATTTACCGATGGCATTCTGAAATACGCTTACCAACGGGACTCAGCCCAGGGATGAAGGATTTACTGAGCGAAAAAGCAAAAGACATGACGTCAATGGATGAAAAATGTGTTCTGCTGTTCGATGAAATGTGCATCAAGAAAGAACTCGAATACAATCTAAAGGATGACATGATTTATGGGTACACCGATTTCGGTGAATTTGGAAGGGAAAAAACTGTCGCCTCTAAGGTAATGGTGTTTACTCTTAGAGGCTTGAACAGGAATTGGAAGCAGACCATTGTATATTACGTTGGATCACCAGACTCCGTAATAGTAGCCCAAATGTTGACCACAGTTCTTACAGGAGTAATAAAATGTGGTCTAACAGTTGTCGCAACAAGCTGCGACTAGGGACCTTCCAACGTCTCAGCATACTTGAAACTAGGACCACCCAATTTCTCAGAGAACAGTCCATATGTAGAGATAGAAAATCAGAGAGTATTCTTACTTTATGACTATCCACATATGTTCAAGAGCGTGAGGAATATCTTGCTTAAGCACCAGATTTCAATTGGGGATGATGTTGTGGACTGGCGCATCCTAGAAAAGATTTTTTAAGAAGACTCGAAAGGTATCCTTCAAGTTTTTTTTGTCAAATTGACTAGGGCCCATATACGACCAGCTCCATTTGAAAAACTATCGGTCAAATTAGCCACGCAGGTTTTTAGCGCCAATGTGTACTCGGGAATCATGTACGCATTGAGCATAAATTTCTTCAACACGGATGACGAAAATAAAGTTGCTGATTTATCAAACAAATGAACGATTTGTTTGATAATTTAAATACGGGGCAACTCTACTCCAGGAATCCCAATAAACAAGTTTTATCCGAATCTACAGATACCTTAAACGCCTTAAAAACCGCTCGAAACTGGATTTCTACGCGGAACGACCATCCCACCTTGCTTTAAATGATTAAAGCAAACGCTTCTGGGAATCGAGCTGATGTGGGAACATCATAAAAGCGATGAGCAAACATATTTTCTGCTTGCACATCTGAACACCGATGTCGCAGAATATTTGTTCTCGATGGTGCGTTCCAATAGAGGATGTTATTGAAGGAACCCATCGACTGGCAGATTCATTCGGAATCTAAAACAAATTATTTTTCAGCACCTGTCTTCAGCGGAACAATCGGGATACGAGGATGCAGGAGCAGAACCGCTGCTGCAGGTAGGTGATTGTGAGGAAAAGGAGAAAGGAATGGAACCAACATACAAGGACTTTGTGTTTGATGAATTCATAGAGGAAAGTGAAGGACACTTAGAAGGCATTGACGTCGACGGGGATGAAGGAATGTATAAAGACGAAGAAAACACTTCGTCTTTAAAACTGCAGAAAGCAGCTGCTGCATATTACGCGGGTTCTGCAGCCGAAAAATTGCGAAGGAAGCTGAATTGCGAGGTTTGCTCTCAATTGTTGATCGGCGACGAATACGCAGACAAAGAAGGGCAACAAAATTTGTTGATCAAACTGAGAGCCTACCAGACAATAAGCACGCCTTCGGAATTTGGAAAACTGACAGTTCCTTTGATCCGTTTCGAAAAAACTGTCAGTATACGGGAAAGCATTTTCGTAGAACATTTCCCGAAAATGCAAACAGCAGAAAGGATTGCGGAAACATGGTTACGAGATATCATGAAGGAAAAGAACACGATTTTGATGACCGGCTGCTCAATGGGACACCAGGAAGCTATTATCAAATTTGTGCTGATCGGACTGATTATACTGGATCTGAGGAAAATCAACAAGGAGATGAAAGAGAAGCCATCCCAAAAATATCTTTAAGCTTTAATTTTAATGTTCTATTTTATATTATTTAAGTTTACTGTCTTAATTCTAAGTTATTATATTTGTAAATATTACCTTTTAATATCTCTAGTCATTATATTACTATATTATGTATTTATAAAGTATAGTAATACAACGAGGACAGATCCTTCGGGAGAAACCTCACAAAAAATGCATGCGCAAAAAAAAGCTTAAAGTAGTAGTAGTAAGAGGATTGGGCCTTCGGGAGAAATCTCTCTAAAAAAAATGCATGTGCAATAGTAACGCTTAAAGAAGTAATTGAACGAGGAATAGGCCTACTGGGGAAATCTCGAGAAAAAAAACGCATTTAGTATTCTACCCCACAGGGTAATGTGGAAAAGAATACAGCCAAGTTTAGAGCCATTGAAGAAAAGAAAAAACATTTTTTGTGTTTATCGTCTTATTTTGCGAAATTATAACTTTTTTTTTAATATTGCGGCTTTTTCATATACCTACCTATATTTTAGAGAAAAAATTTCAGTTTGCATATGTACTAATAATAAACTGGCAATTTGCTCAAAATAAGTACATAAACATTAAAAATAATTCGTTTTCTTCACAAGGTAAGTCATATACATGTATTCATCAATAATTTTAATTAATTAAGGAAGTACTGTTATTTTTGGTCTTAAGAAAAATTAAATCAAAATAAACTATAATGGTAAAAAATCGGATGCCAAGTCATTTTGAGATTATAATTTTTTATTTTATGATCATAAAAACTATTTTTTTTCGAAATAATTTGCATAATTTTCCTGAAAAAATAGTTTTTAGGAGTATTGCAATTATTTTTTCAAACAAAAACACCAAATTTTTGATTTTTTACATTTTTCAAAATTGTCTATGTTTATGAAAACTATTTTTTCAAAATAATTTGCTTTATTTTTTCGATAAAATAGTTTTAAGGAGTATTGCAATTATTTTTTCAAACAAAAACACCAAATTTTTGATTTTTACATTTTTCAAATTGTCTATATTCATGAAAACTAATTTATTGAAAATAATTTGCTTTATTTTTTCGAGAAAATAGTTTTTAAGCGTATTGCAATTATTTTTTCAAACAAAAACATCAAATTTTTCATTTATTTCAAATTTTTCAAAATTGTCTATATATATGAAAACTATTTTTTTCGAAATAATTAGCTTAATTTTTTTGAAAATAGTTTTTAAGCGTATTTCAATCGATTTTCAAAATTGGTGAACTATTTTTTTAATTCTTGAAAAATTGTCTGCTGATGAAAGCAAACTTTTTCCGAAATAAAAAGCATTTCATTTTTTTCAAGTTTTGCTAAATTGCTATTTTTTTTTCGAAAAAAATCATTCAATTTAGTTTTTAAATTATTTTCAAAATTGTATAGGTACCTAGGTGCATTAGTACCTATGAACCAAATTTTTTTAATTTTTTGTATAACTTACGTAGGTACCTACCTACCAATAGATAGATAGGTACTATTTTTTTCAAAAACGAAAGATAGGTAGGTAGGTATGTACATATGTATAAGGTACCTATTTGATTTTCTTTGAAAATAATCTTTAATAGGTCCATGGGTGGGTAGGTAGTTAATATTTAAAACTGACAAACCTACCTAACAAAAACATACATATGTAGGTACATAGCTTTATTTTTTTTAAATGTTTAAAAATTCAATATTTCAATAGGTAGGTAGGTATACCACCCTGTTCATACCCACGAACCTACATACGTAACTACATTAATATTTATGATCCCACCTTCATACAGTGGCGGATCCAGAGGGGTGGGGGGACATGGGGGTCATGACCCCCCCCCCCCCCCCCCCCAGAACTCAAGAGAAAAAGATAAACACAAACAATCTTCACTTATATTCTAAGACATGGACACAGAAAGAATCCTTTTGTTAACATTTGACATGCTTCCATAGATTTGGAATTAAAAAAAGTGCTCTATAACTGAATCCACTCACCCGACGTGACGAACGTTTAGACGAGAATCACTTGTTTGGATTTCCCTAAAATCACTTTTCTAGATTTTATTAAAATTTATTTAAAACGCGACGAATGTATTTATTTTGTCTTATACAGCAGGGTAAACTTTAAAATTTACAACTATGTTTGTTTATTTCGGTACATACACATGCATTTATATTCCACAATTTAAGTTATTTATGCCTACCTACACATCTTTCGAAAAAGAATTTATTAATTATGTAGTTAATTCAGAATATTTATTCTGTTGTTGTGCAGGCTTAAAGTTATTTTCGTTAGCTGTTTTTAAATTTGTATCGTGTTAAAGTATTTTTAGTACGATACTAAGTTAAAAAGACGATTTTCCAAACTTTAATTGAGTTAGCAACGTACTAACTTTTTAACATTTCGCTAAAGTTAAAATCCTCAAATGGCAATCTTATCTTTTTAGTATCATACTAACTCCATTATACCATTTTGACAAAAAAAAATGTGAGAGAAGTCTGTTTGCTTACTTTTGTGCTCGATCTGGGACTGTTTAAGGTAAGTTTTAAGAAAACAGGGTTAGTATAGGTAGTACTAGTTAAAAATCGTTCAAAATAGGGAAAATTTTCACTCTGGCGGCGGTGTTTTTTATTTTGAGCTCAAAACTTTTTTAGGAGTTGTTATAATAATTTAAGGAACGAGTTTCATGCTTCTTTACCATTTTCTCTAATTTATTATTACCCATTCTTAAGGCAGTATTACATTATCATATAAATATGGCAAGTTTGCCAAAAAAATATGTCACACAAGTGTCATATATAGCCTAATACTACTTTGACATACAACAAATATGTTGATATATATTTTATGGCATAGTAATATCGCCTTTAATAATATGAAATCTTAAAAATTCTAATAAACTTGAACCACAAGAGATAAGGCCACTTCTACGTCATAGACAAAACAATACCAATAAATGTGACAGCCAAGAAAATTTCAGTGAAAATATTTTTCGTGTGCGAATAATTCAATGATAAGAAAAGCTTTTCGTTTTAAAAGTAAAAAAATATTACCGACAATTATTTTTAAATTGATATTAAATTGTTTTAAATTATATATAAGCCTAAAAAGAAACAACATTAAAACAGAATTAGTTGGAAAAGTGAAAAACTCTGCCTTGCTTTAATCGTTGAACTTTACCCAGGTTTTCTTAACAACCCCAAGAATTGTCAAAAAAACCTGGGTGTTTCGGTTCTCAAAAAACGTTTAAAGCAAGAAAAAAAGTTGTGTGCTTAGATAATTAAATTTCAAAATTTGTTTCAAATATGTCTTAAAAATGCATAAAAGCAACTTCTCCCGTTTCCATTTTTTTGTTATTTATTAGCATTAAATTAAATTTGTACCTATATATTCTTTCAATTTGTTTTCCAAAAATATACAATAACCTGCAGCACGTGAATCCACAACAAAACATATGCATAACAACTCATGTCACTTGTCAGTTTTTGCTTTACCTTAACTCGCCACAGCAAAATACCTATAGTTCTACTTCAGGGCGAGTTCAGGGCGACCCCAGGGCTCAACAAACACAGAATTTTTTCACCAGGGTGACTTCAGGTTTTTAAAAAAACGGTTTGGGACGAGCCCAGGGTGATTTCAGGGCTCAACGAGCAAACCTGAAGATATCGATATGTTGATGAAATAATATCAAGATTTTCTTAGAAAAACCAAAAAAGAGAAATATTTTTTTATTAAATAAAAAAAATTATCTACATACCCACATATGCACATTATGTATAGAATCAATCGTCGTTTGTTGCTTAACTATTTATAAATATTTGCATTTTGTATTGAGTTTATTCTAAAGCATGTTTATTTTTAGATACCGATATGTATGTATTTTCATTATTAATATTTCGTGACCTTTTATAATTTATATAATATTTAATTTTATATAATTTTTATAAAAGCGGGCTTTATTTCTTGATTATTATCAAATATACGACGTTTCGTACGTGCTTACGTACTTCGTAAGGACGTACGAAACGTCGTCTATTTGATAATAATCAAGAAATAAATCAAGAAAGACCTTAAGCCCGCTTAGGATTATTATATATGTATGTATTTTTTATAAATTTTTCTCGGTTGAGTGCCTGTAAGGACCATGACCCCCCCCCCCCCAAACTAAATTCCTGGATCCACGCCTGCCTTCATACCTACCTACCTGTCTAAAAGTTAAAAAACAAATTATGAAAACGATTATACCAACCTACCTAATAGGTAGGTACCTACTTGCATAATTATAATTTTTGTTCCTTTTGAATAACAGAAATAATAAAATACCTACCTGCGATAAAAACCTACCTAGGTACCTACCTCCCTACATTAGTATTTATTCTACCTACCTAAAAGTTAAACAAAAAAAAAATTTTGAAAAAAATATTCAAAAAACTCAATATCTTTATCGGTACCACCCTGTGGATACCCACCCACGTATCTCCATCCTCACATTGATATTTATGTAACCACCTACATACCTACCTAAAAGTTAAAAGGATTATACCTACCTACCTTACCTACATACCTTATTATTATTTTTGTTATCTAAAATTCCAATTATCTTCCTTTTGAATAACATAAATTATAATATACCTACCTACAATAAGAAAAGCCTAACAGAAATATAATAGGTACATGTATACCTACCTACTATACTTTAAAAGTGGGTATACCTATACTCTATACAGCATAATTCAAAATATAGCAACGTTGTATTTAATCCACAAGTTATTGAAAAATTTAACAACGTTGCTTTGAAAATCAACAAAACTGAAAATCTAAAAGCAAATTCAAATTGTGCTGAAAAATAAAAGCATAGGTAATGTATAAACATATGTCTATAGCACATAGAAAACAAAAATTCTATTTCTACAAAATGAAACGTCAAAACCGTTGAACAAGTCTTGACAACAAAATTTAATTTTCTCCTCCTTATTGTCGTTGCCATGACGCAAACAGCTGATGGTAAGTTTTTGAATTTTACAAAATTAACGAATAATCATCAGTGTTTATCTACCTACATAAATACCTACAAATGTATATAGATACAAATAAATACCTACCTAATTTAAGGCATCTAACTTAAGTTCATAAAAAATCTTAAATAGAGCCATTCTAATACCTTCATATAGTATTTACATAACTTAAATCTCAACGGAAAACCTCTACCTACAAAAGTGTATAACATCCTTCGCTATAAAATTCAGTCAAAAAGTATTTATTCAAAACAAAATTATTTTTCTGAGTGGTAACCGAGTTTAAATATTTTGCATGCATATTATACATTTGCTCTATTCCCAAGCACACGTCAAAGCAAGGAAAACAAAAAAAAACATTTTCCCCTTTCTTTACAAAATGATAAAAGCAAAAAGAACAAATTAGCTTTTTTCCTGTCCCCCTTGAACTCCCATACATTTTGTATAGGTTCTTCTCTACCGTCCATTTTTTCCTAGCCTTCATAATTTATTCTCTTATTATTATCTCCTACTTTCAATTAACTGGCTGAACACAATAGACGCGCGTTCGATCGCGCGTTCGCACGGGCGTGATTATTTAAACTTATTTAACTCCCAGAGCCGCGTTCGCGGCTGCGTCTCCATTGTATTCACTTTAACGAAATTTCACGTATTTTAACTTTGACAGGTGCGAACGCGCTTCTATTCTGTTCAGCCAGTAAATCATTTCCTACTCTACCTATTCTTAAAAGTGGACACCTCACTACCTCAGTCTGCACAAGTCATCTGATTTTAGTTAGGCCGCGGTTGCCCAGGTGGCGTCGCGTTCGTTCCATTTCATGATAGTACTATAGAGTCTATATACAATGGTGTGTCCTATGAGTTGTGTAGAAACATTTAACATTGGCATGCTTTTGTTATGATGTTTCATGATCATTATTTTATTTTGTATTTTTTCTAAACTTAATAAATGTTGAAACTTTGCTTTAGGAAATTATTTTGTGTTGTTGTAAATGAATACGAAAGTTGTTTCAATCAGTTTGCAAGAACTGAAAAATGTTCCAGTAATGTGAATCCCTCTAAAATCCGAAAAAAACTTGTTTTAATTAGTTCGAATTATCGAGGGACTACTGTATTTTCATATTTGACTGCTTTTTTGACTTCCTTATGTTTGACTGTTTTGTTTGACTGGAAGAAAGAAATTCAGTCAACAAGTCAGATTTGACTGGATTTTGAATTTTGAACTGGGAACACTGATCATGGGTATAATTTATCACAGGAAATGTCATCATGAATGTATGAAGAAGTTCATTCTATGTTGTTTTCAAACATGTTGAATTGAATGAAACCTCCCCCTTTTATAGATAAGTTTTATCCAATGAACCTCTACATAAAGTAAGTCTCATCTGAAAACTGAAATATCAATATAACAAAACCTATAAAAACAGAAATAGAAATCAATCAATCAATCAATCAATCAAAGATAAGAAACAATCATGGTTCAATTTTAAATAAACATAAACAATAATCGTGAACATGCAACAACGACATGCTCAAGATTATTCTTATCTAGTACAAACAGACTTCCATGAAGAAAGTCACGTACGCATACCCACAATACCAGATACGAATTGTAATAAATAAACCAAAGTAGAAAACAGACTCAGATCTTAAATTGACGTGGAACTTATAACAACTAGATTAAGAACTCATATTTGAAAATAAAGAATGAGCCTTGCTCTTAGAAACTCATAAAGTTTCTTATATTAAAAATCAAGTATTAAATTTGGCGCAGTCGGTAGGATTCTACTAAATTGGCTAGAATCCTGTAAGAACTTACACTCATAACGTTTTAGTGAAATTAACTATCCGAAAAATATCCTACGTATAAGGAAATATTAAAATTCGAAGTAACAAATAAAACAGTGTACAAATTTATTTGACATGGTAAAATAAAAAGTGAAGAACTCCTTTCAAGTTAAATAAAGTCTAGAGTCAAGCAAAATAACATTTACAGTCAAAACAAAATAAAAGTGAAATAAAATCATTTAAGAAAAATAAAAATACTTTTAAAAATTAAAAATTCCAACGCATTGGAGATAAACCGAAATCAATTTAGCAATTCAATTCAACGAAAATGATAATATTGCGAAGTTCATAGAGAAAAAATTAATTCCACAAACAAAAAACCAAAAAAAAACAGATAAAACACCAAAAATTGATGTCAAAAAGGATCACAAACAGAAGGAAGGAAGAGCAACAAAGTCGTACTAGCAGTTCAGAAGAAGATTTATCAACATTTAACATTTGACATGCTTCCATACATTTTGGAATTTGGAATTGGATTGGAATTAAAAAAAGTGCTCTGTAACTGAATCCACTCACCCGACGTGACGAACGTTTAGACGAGAATCACTTGTTTGGATTTCCCCAAAATCGTTTTTCTAGATTTAATAAAAATTTATTTAAAACGCGACGAATGTATTTATTTTGTCTTATACAGCAGGTTAAACTTTATAATCTACAACTATATTTGTTTGTTTCGGTACATACACATGCATTTATATTCCACAATTTAAGTTGGCTGTTTTTAAATTTGTATCGTGTTAAAGTATTTTTAGTACGATACTAAGTTAAAAAGACGATTTTCCAAACTTTAATTGAGTTAGCAACGTACTAACTTTTTAACATTTCGCTAAAGTTAAAATCCTCAAATGGCAATCTTATCATTTTAGTATCATACTAACTCCATTATGCCATTTTGACAAAAAAAAATGTGAGAAAAGTCTGTTTGCTTACTTTTTTGCTCGATCTGGGACTGTTTAAGGTAAGTTTTAAGAAAACAGGGTTAGTATAGGTAGTACTAGCTAAAAATCGTTCAAAATAAGGACAAAATTTCACTCTGGCAGCGGTGTTTTTTATTTTGAGCTCAAAACTTTTTTAGGAGTTATAATAATTTAAGGAACGAGTTTCATGCTTCTTTACCATTTTCTCTAATTTATTATTACCCATTCTTAAGGCAGTATTAGATTATTATATAAATATGGCAAGTTTGCCAAAAAAATATGTCACACAAGTGTCATATAAGTGTGATAGTCAAATTTATATGACACAAAATACATATAGCCTAATACTACTTTGACATACAACAAATATGTTGATATATAATTTATGACATAGTAATATCGCCTTTAATAATATGAAATCTTAAAAATTCTAATTAACTTGAACCACAAGAGATTAGGCCACTTCTACGTCATAGACAAAACAATATCTACCAATAAATGTGACGGCACGGGAAATATTGCCATTTTAGCATACAACGGCAGATCCTTTAACGAGGTCAACCTGAGAGAAGTCTTATATGTTCCAGACCTAAAAGAAAACTTGTTCTCGCAAGGTAAAGCATTGGACAAAGGACTTTCACTAATATCCGACTCAAACTGTGCTAAATTTATAAATGTGGCAAATGAAGTTGTTGCAGTTGCTTCGCGCTACTGAGATAAACTATTTAAAATGCTTTTTAAATGCAGTTCAACAAACCATCATGAAAGTGAACAGTTCCAAAAATGTTTATTTGCAAAAAGTATTGTTGACTTAATGTGGTGGCATAAAACTTTGGCACATCAGAACTTTCGCCATATTAAAGACATTCTTCATCGCAGCAGTATTCCAATCAAAGATTGTGACACATTTTGTACATCCTGTGTGCAGGGAAAACATCACCGAGATCCCTTTCCATTGAGTAATTCAAGGTCGGACAGAGTTGGCGGCTTAATACACTTGGATTTATGTGGTCCAATGGAGGAGCAATCCATCAAAAATTCGAGATATATGTTTCTTCTAAAAGATGACAACAGTGCGTCCAAGACGGTATACTTCTTGAAGAACAAATCCGATGTTTATGCAAAGCTGGAGGAATATATCTTGCTAGTGAAGAATCAGACTGAAAAGAAGATCAAAACCATCAGAAGCGACAACGGAAAGGAATTCATCAACCAACAAGTCCAACAGCTGCTTGTAAAACATGGAATAACACATCAAACCACAGTGCCTTATACCCCACATCAAAATGGGCGTGCGGAAAGGGAGTTCCGAACAATTGTCGAAGCGGTGCGGTCGATGTTAGCTGAAAATAAATTACCAAAAAAACTTTGGGCTGAGGCTGCAAATACAGCTGTATATATTCTCAACCGAACAGGAGTCAGTCCAGTTGCAAACCGGACACCGTTTGAAGTATGGCACAAACAAAGTTTTGACATCAGATCATTTATAGGACCTTTCGGTGCTGAGGTGTGGGCGTACGTACACAAACAAAAAAGACTGAAGCTTGACATGAAAAGCAAAAAGGGAATATTCGTTGGCTACTGCGACAATGTGAAGGGTTACAAAGTGTACTATCCTGAAGAAAACAAAGTTTGCATCGAAAGGGAAATAATATTTTCCCCAATTGAATCTCATATCAACGAGGAGAGTTTGTCGGAGAAATTTATCAGCTTAGACTTGGATGGAATGGCAGACGATGACGAAAACGCAGAGGAACAGCCACAGCAAGAATGCTATAAGCATTCACCCATAGTGTCGTCACAAAATCAAAGCAGCAGTGAATCAGAACGGGCAACAGACAACACACAGACTACTTGCGAAGATTCAGCGAACAAGGAACGAAGTTCACGACTACGTCCCAAAAATTCTCTAAGGCAGCCAAAGAATTTTGATGATTATGACCTGAGCTATTTTAGTGTTGATGATGAAGATGAACCAAAAACATACGAAGATGCGATGGCGAGTGTGAACGCGGGTAGCTGGCAGCAGGCTTTAGAAGAAGAGATGAAAGCATTAGAAGAAAATGATACATGGCAGTTAGTAGAAAAACCAGGTAAATGTGAGATTGTAGACAGTAAATGGATATTTAAAATAAAAAGAGACCACGATGGTAAAATAAGTAGATATAAATGTAGATTGGTAGCTAGAGGTTTCCAACAAAATATTTTTGATGAAGTTTATGCACCAGTAGTAAAGTTAAGCGCAATAAAATGTCTTTTAGCGGTATGTGCACATAAGAATTGGCTTATTTATCAAATGGATGTTTGTAATGCCTTTCTTCATGGTGAAATTGATGAGGATTTGTGCATGTACTTGCCAAAAAGCCATCAACCACAGGACTGTTTAGTTTGTAAATTGAAAAAGGCAATTTATGGTCTTAAAAAGGCACCATTGTACTGGTATAAGAAGTTTGATAGTTTCATGTACGCTGAAGGCTATACAAAAAGTAAATGCGATAACTGTTTGTATTACAGAATAAGAGGTAACATTTGTGTTTATATTATTATTTTCGTTGATGATATACTTTTGTGCGGTTCGTGTAGCGTTGAAATTAAAAAGATGAAAAATAGTTCTACTTACTCTTTATTTAGGTATCCATGTGCAACAGGATTTAAACAGTAGAAGTATCATTTTAAGTCAACAAAATTATTTGGCAAATGTTTTGAGAAAGCTTAGCATGGATGATTGTAAGCCAGTAGCCACTCCAATGGATAATGTTTTAGACTTCAATCTTTTGAAAAGAGAAGCATCTGAGAGCAACGAAATTGAAACTAAATGCAGACAGATAATAGGTTCTATAATGTATGCTATGATAGGAACTAGGCCAGATTTGTGCACAAGCATTAGTTTATTATCAAGATTCCAAAACTGTGCTAGTGAGCAGCTGTTTATATCCTTAAAAAGAGTACTTCGCTACATTAAAGGAACTATTGACATAAAACTTGTTTTCAAGAAATGTAATTCCAATCCAGTTGTAGGCTTCGCTGATGCTGATTGGGGGGGGGGTGACACAATTGACCGAAGGTCAACGAGTGGTTATTGTTTTTGGATATTTGGATGTATAGTTTCATGGACTTCAAAGAAACAAAGCACTGTCGCCCTCTCAACTACAGAAGCTGAATGTATAGCATTATGTTTGAGTGTTAGTGAAGCATGCTGGATAAGGAATTTATTGCTAGATTTAAAACTTTTAAATGAAGATTGCAAAGTTATTATATATGAAGATAATCAATCCACTATTCGTTCGTGCAATTCTCATGAGCAACTTAAGCGAATGAAACATTTAGATATTAATTCTTTTGCTCTCTCGACCGTGACAACAAGTACCTCCTGCGTTTTTCTATTTCAAGTTCTTTTTTTACATTTTCCACCCAACTAAAAAAAATAAAATTCAAATTTATTCATCATTTTGAACTACCTAATTTCCGGCAGTAATTCATTTATTGTAATATACAGTGAACTTTCTTTGAAAACTTCAATTTAAAGTTATAATTATATATAATTACAATCAATTTCTTTGAGTGTTAAAGTGATTTTTTTTTTTTCTCACAATTCTCAACCATTATTTCTCCCGTTAGTCTTTTTGTTTCTTTCTCCCTGGTGAGTGAAACTTTTTTGGTATATGTTCTGCCTCTGAAGCAAATCTGTGTCTACTCAAATCTGCATTGTTTTCATTGCATGCCAACATATATTCAAATTTGAGTGCCTGAGCTGATATACATATATGATCAACATAACCCTCTTCTCAACTGAAAGTGATCTTTCGGCTTACAACTAAGGCTTGCTGTTTCCTTCTTGCCCGGTGAGTGAAACATTTACCTTGTATATGTTCTGCCTATCAAGCAAAATCGATGCTACATACCACTTTTTTTGGCTCGATTTTCATGTCTAAATTAGAACTGTGTCAATCGTGATTGATTCGGTCTTTGTGACCCGTTCAGCAAAATGAACGATTGATTGCAATCAACAATCAATCCTCCTGTCAATCTCATTCTTTATCTCTATCTCTATCTCTATCTCTTGAAACTTGAACGGAACGAACTAGTATAAATGGCAGAAGCAGAAGGAAGACATGGAACTATGTTTCGTTCATTCAACTCATTCTCAATCAAAATGAGAACAGAATGAAAAATTGGAATAGAAATTAAACGAAACGGGCACGTTCAGAGCTATCTCCAAACTAATTATACAGTATACACAGAAATAAAATATTGTAAGCTGGGTGAAATTTTTTCAGTTGAGGAGTTTCTTGATTTTTTGAAAACTAAGTTCGTAGTGTGGCCTTTGAACTCTGTTCTGAATTTTGTATTTTTAACTAAATTTAACTGCAATCGTATTGAAATTCACAATTCCTCTTTTGTCTTTCGATATTCTGAGAAATTACTAAAAGTGTTTTAGAAGTCACTTCTTAAATGCTTATGAAAAACTTGATTTTTTGATTGTAGTGAACTTTTAACTGGATCTAGTTTATTTAGTAGGAACAGAAACGACTAGACAACTTTCGAACAACTTTTTGAGAATTTAATGTTTTTTATTACTTAAATTTAGTTCTCTACAAAAAAGTGCTTCACCTACACCTCTACACGTACACATAAATGCAAACAAAAAACAATATTGTCCTGTCCAAAATTCGAAATCATTGAAACATTTCAACGGAATAATAATACAAGCGTCAATTTTTTAAAAGTTTCTCGCAAGTTGCCTAGTGGGTGAAGGCCCGCAACTTAAAGTTGCTTCGATTTGCCTGTGGTCCGTTCTTTTTCTCTAAAAAGTTTACTATTGTTAACTATTAGGTCTGTTTGGTAACGTGAAATTTCTTGCGAATTTGCACAAATTGAGAACACATCGTGAGAGCAAATAATTTCCCCTCCATTGGATAACTTGCAAATTTGTGCTACATAAATTTCTGTGTGCAAGGAGAGTAAAGCCTGTCAAAACACTCATCTTTTGCTTTTATATTGAAATTGTGAAAATTAACTATCTAAATAATAGATAACTTAGGAAATGCATAGTTTAAGTATATTTTTTTTTAAATTAATTGCAAATTGTTAACAAAAGCGTACTTTTTGCATATAATTGTTGATGTGAGGATTTCGACGTTTTGTACACAAAAGTGGTCCAGTGTGTTTGTTAACTTTCTTGCAAGTTTCTCCACTTTTAATAAATAATTTCCCCCTTTGGTGTTTTGACAGGTTTTACACATTTTACTAAAAAAAATTCCTAAATTCTCAAAGCGTAACATTTTGTAACATTCTGACGTCTTAAAATCGTTCCTAAATTCAATGTTGAGGTGTTTAATTAATAATGTTTATATTATGTAAATATATAATTTACAAACTGTTAACATTTTTTAAGGATTTTTGTCAATAAATTCGATACAATCAAATAATTTCTCTGATTTATTCATTCTAAATATATTTTCATTTTGTTTAACCCATTTCAACAGATCAACAATATTTTTAACATTAATCGTTCCTAAATGAACGCTCTCTTATAAAAACTTATGTGCTTTGATCGCCACCAAGCCTTAAAAAACTGTTTATTAGCTCTAATCCTTTAAATCCAATCGAACCTTGCATTTGCAAACATGAATCTTTTCAAATTTATCTTTTTTCTTTTGCTGTAGCAGGAAACGCACTTCTCGTTTCAATTCCATAGTTTTCATATTTGTCAACCAGCTGACAGCTGACACTGACATTATTTGTTTACTTTTATTTTTTAATGAAATAATGAAACTTAAATTTGAATTTTCAAAACATCATTTTAAAAAGAAGATATAACGTACATAGATCGAAAGTAAACAGATGAGTTAAAACTTAAATTGTCCAAAAATATTAAATAATTAAAGCAGTTTTCAGATATCAATATAAGAAGAGAGAAAGTTAACCCTGATTTCGTTGATTCGCGTTCTTTTCTTGCAAAAGAAATTTGGATGGGCCTAACATCAATGTTTAGTTTTAACCTAAATATAAAAACATCAAATCAACATAAAACAAATTCTCCAACTAGAGAACAATAAAGTGAATTTATGAATATAAAATCATTCTGTATTGATTTTAATTTCAATCCCTGCAAAATAAGTTTTACTCTTGCTTCTTTTATCGCAGAAAATAAGTGAATTTTGAATTCAAAAAAATTACAAGCGCTGCAATTTAATGCATATGGATATGATGTGTAGTGCTGTGTACTTCTGTTCATCTGTTGTGATTTTGTATGAGGGATTTAAAATACAAGGCATGGCATGTAGTGACGCGAAGGATAATGTCTGCTTTTTGATTATTTTTTAAAAATGCTTTCGATATATTTTAATTATCAGACCATGGCTTTACGTCAAGGCTGTTTACGAAGCCTGAAGGGAATGCATGTGGATCGAATAATAATAATCATGTCGAATATGGAATTCGCAATTCTGTATCCGCGGTGATTCGCATTGCTGTGTTCTCTTTTCTTTTCATGGCAAATAAGTAAAGAAGAACGAGTGCTTGCACTGCGAATCCAGAATTGCGAATTCCATAATCGGCATGAATATCAATAAAATAGGTCAAAAACAATGTGACGCATGTGAAGAGTGAATAAGCTTTGCAGTTTTTTACACTGTGCTTAACTAAAACTGCAGCATGCATTCTCCTTCTTGGCTGTCTTTGGTATGAGATATTCTCCGACTTAATGACCATATTATCGTCAAGCTTTCCGCCACGTTCAAGCACAGCTTCAATAGTGTTATTCAGAATGATTTAGTTTCGTCGAGGTCATTTTGCATTTTAGTTATTGCGGCGTCGGCTTCTTTTTGATCTTTGTACTTGGCTAGATACTGATGTGGCAACGTGGGGAAATCAAAGTAAGTATCTATATACTTTGGGATTGGTATTATTCAGTCGGAATGCGTGCAGCGAATTCATCAAGAACCTTTGTAATGAGAGTATGTGCCACTCGTTGAGGATATTCGGCAATAAGAACCCCGCCCAGGTTATCTGCTCGAACGTAGACATGACACATATAAGGATCCTGCTTCCTGTTTAACAACAATCAATGTAAAATTTTCTCAGCTCAAATCGCTCAGAAATTAAAATTGATTGTTGTTGTTCGACTGTCCGAGGCGGACTTACTTCAAAGTAAAGAAAGTATTGTGATAGGAAGTTATAAGAGAAATCTCTATTTTATTGCTCAATGAAGCTCGAGAGATCTCTCTGTCTGAGAAATGTTTTAATAAAATATAAAAACGCATTTTAAATAGTATTAAAGTATAATGTTTAATACCTAATATTAAATATTAATCACACATAAACAAAAATTAAGTCAGTGTTTTCTTTCGATTTGCTTTAAAATTATTTACATTAAAAATTAAGGATACAAAACAGATAAATACAAAGGTAAGAATTAAAAAAAATTAGATATATGATAAATTAAATAACTTTGGTACTAATAAAGTAAATAATAAAAAATTAAATATATGATAAATTAAATAACTTTGGTACTAATAAAGTAACGAAATACAAAATTAAAGGTTGTAATTTAAAAACAAACACTGTGCTGCTTTCGCAGGCTTTAAGCTGCTGCGTCTACTATCAATTGTGAGACCAGCTTTCGAAAATACACGCTCGCAGGGAACACTGGTTGCAACAATACATAGTCTGCGAAGAGCAAGTTTATATAGGCGTGGATAAATATGTTTTCTCTCACTCCAGTATTTAAGGGGATCTTGATGGCGCTTTATATTTGGTTCACTTATATATTTATCTATTTCCATGATTGTTGCTGCGTGTTGATTTGGATTGGCGATTATAGTAGCTACACGGGAATCAAAATCTTCCCATATTAACGAACTTGCTGATGAAGATTCCTGATGGCTTATATCGTTGGAGGGTTCTACTGTGACTATTGCAGTGCTTGAATTTAATGTTTTCGATTTCAAATCTCTCACCCATCTGTCAAAGCTGTTTGTGTTTATGAACCCGTATTTCTTGAATCTAGGGTAAAGCAATGTTGCTTGAGCCACCCGTTCGTCCACGATAGTGTCTAAATTTTTGAATCTTGAACTTAGAGCATTAGACACCGTTGAAATAATCTGCTCAATAACGGGATCATATTCTGAAGTTTGGTTCTGTATCGATAATTTCGATAGATGATTTTTTATGGACTGAATCATGAGCATTGTTTTTGTTATAGTCACATTTTTTTCAGCTGATATTTCTTCTGTTATTGCGTGAAATATTTTGAAGACTTCCATTGCCTTCTCCAGGGTTTTCCACTCTCCTGTCGTTATACAGCTTATCACCGGGTTTTCAATAGCTAGGACTGCTAGCACGGCGGATTTAACTTTAATTATTCTTTCAACCATTTCATAAGTTGAATTCCACCGTGTTATGCAAGACTGCTTTAATTTGAGCTCCGGGAGGTTGAGTTCCTTTTGCATGCTGAACAGTTTGGCAGTTGCCTTAGAGCTTTTTTTGAAGAAAGCAACTATGGCTTTTATTTTTACCAGCTGTAAATCAATTAGTGAGATTCCTTCACCTATAACCAAGTTTAAACAATGCGCGAAACATGGGAAATGCCACCACTTGTTATATTTGACAGCACCCACAATGTTGGAAGCATTGTCGGTCACAACACACACAACTTTATCTTGTAGACCCCAACCCTGCAGTTCGAGTTAAGACTTCAGCAAGTTTGCCAAATTGATTATAGTGTGGCTTTCATTATAGGGTATGCATCCCAAGAGGCAAGACTTTAAAGCCAAGTTGTCTTTATCTTTATCCTCTTGTATAAAATGAACTGTCATCCCTATATAACTCTGCTGAGTTATCGAAGTCCAGCCATCTGTAGTAACACAGACAGCTTCCACCGATGCTAGCATTTCTTCAACTTTTGTTTTGGTTTCATTAAATAACCGAGGTATCAAGGAGTTAGATATAATTAGTTTTTCTACATGGCATTTGATAAGTGGGGCAAAGCATTCTAACAAATTCTTTAAACTCTTTATCTTCAACCATGGAAAATGGATAGTATTGCTTAACAATAGTTTTTGTAAGCTGTTCGTCTAATTGTTTTGTGTGAGAAATTGAAATCGGTCGTCTGAAAAATGTTGATATGTTTTGTTGTCTATGTACTGTGGATATTGTTCTTTGGGTTATGGATGTCGATGTAAATGCAGAGGCTGTGGTAGAAGTACTAGTAGAAGTAGAAGGGGCTGTCAGTGGAATTGAATTTGAGTCATTATTTTGACCGGAAAGATTTTCGGCCATGGTTGAAGTTGAACTAACGTTAGTTTGCTGGGTCGAGCTAGCTGGCTCAGGCAGATACCTTGCTCTATCAATGCTGACGCCAACATGTTGCGTCTTAAGGCGTCTCCCCAAATTTCTTGTTGCCCCACCGTTGAAGCTTATAATTTTCTGGCAGTAGCAGCATTTAGCTTTATTATCATTTAATAATGAAAAATGCATCCAAACTGCCCTGCGTTTTTTATTTAGTTCATGTGACATTGTCCTAATTTAAAAAAATAAAACCTTGAAATTACAACAATGAGCTAAGAACTTAAACCTACCAATCAAATACATAAATTTTCTTTTTCTTGAAAAATAATCGCCAATTTTTGTTAATATACACACTTAAAACTCCTGGATCTTACAAATTTGTATCTTCAATTCGAGTGTGAATTAAACCGCAATTCGCTCAGCCAAAAAAAAATTGAGATTGAATGAACGAAAACGAAACAGATATACATAAAATTGTATAATAAGATTTATACATAAGTAGATCAAATTCCGTATTCGTTTCATTTCAAATTATCCCTGTATCGGTCAGACCGAAATGACTGGAAAAGAAATGATTTTGATTGAAAGATTGATTGATTGAAATGAGCGAATCTTTAAGGTCATCAACCTTTGAACGATTCGATCCTAAGAAATGAACGATTGACACAGCACTAGTCTAAATAATAACATCACGTACTGAGTACCTGTGCTTCATCTTTGCTTTCCTGCACCACATCGTACCAGCCTGAGCGTGGAGTTTTATTTACCAGCAGTGAGCTACTGACATCAACAAACAACAACTAATTTTTTGCCTCCTGTCTTACCTTCTGGGTGAGTTCTTTTTTAGTTGTGTTCTGCCAAGCAGTTCTATTCTTTTGGCACTACCCAATAATTTTTCTTGGGTGTTTGTTTTTGTTGTTATTTACATACTGACATCTGCCATACCGACATCTGTCTTCTTCAACGTCAACACTACACTCAACATTACCTAGGATAATTTTACTAGCCAATAACCAAACCAATCCTTCGTTCGGTTCGTGTAAATAATAGCGTGTACACTAGGATCAAAAAATATTGATCTTTTATTTTCAAAAACTCGTTAAACTAAAATTTTTTAACAAAAAATCAATTATAAAATTTGAAATTTAAAATAACCCATGTGATTCCCTAAATTGTATTCTTGACAGTAAATACACTGAAAGAGTGTCGTGTCGTGGTCTCTGCGGTAAATCTTATCATCCTTTATGTATTGGCCTAAGTAAAAGATCATGCGTGTATTTAAAAGATTACTTGAACTATTTTGTATACCTTTGCGATGAGTGCAAAAACATCTCTCTCTCTCATGTTCTACTTGCGGTTAAATGTCTTAGTGACTCTACTAATTCCATTATATCTTATAATAATCGTTTTCATAAAAGTGTACTCGCCCAATTCCAACATTTCGATGACTTCTCAAAGAGTATAGAAACAGTTAACAATACTATGGAGACCCTAAGCAATCGGTGTTTTTCCAATCAATCATCAATTGACAAAAAAATATCCTCTTTTGTTCATTTGTTTAGCTCGCGGAATGACCACACTCATTGTCGTTTTCAGAACATTAACTGTGAAATTCGCTCTACACTCGAATCGGTTTTAAGTTCATATCCTATCGATAATATTAACGAGCAAATTCAAGTTATTCGGTCCGACCTCGATCTTTATCTACAAAATACATCAAATTCAGTGTCTTCAGCTTCCTGTCAACTCAGTTCAATTCTTCATGATTTAGTATCCAAGATTTCTAATATTAGCAACGAAATAACTGTAACGCGTACTTCGTTTAACGATATAATTGACGAAATAAAAATTACTTCGTGTAAGATTGATGAAATTCAACTCCAACCTAGCTCTCCTAGCTACAACACGTCGTGACGTGACCCCAACTACTTTATCCCTTTACTACCAGAACGTAAGAGGGCTCCGTACTAAAACATCTCATGTGTTCCTCAACTCCCAAAACCTTCCATTTGACATTTATGCCCTCTCTGAAACAAACCTTTCCCCCAGTTTCCTTGATAATGAATTATTTGTTTCTGACTTTGTTGTCTTTCGTGCAGACGGTCAACTTAATTGCAATGCTCCCTCTGGGCGTGGTGTTCTCTTGGCAGTTCACAACCGACGTAGTGCGACCCTTATCGAAACTTCCAAATCACCACTTTTCGAATTTGTGTGCATAAAAGTGACTGTCAACAAACGGTGTTTTTACATCTTCTGCTGTTATATCCGCCCCTCATATTATGAAAATAATATCCTCATCGTTAGATTCTTCCCTGCTTCAACAAGACCTCAATTCTTTTCTTACTTAGTGTAATCAAAATTTTCTAGAACTCAATGTAAGTAAATGTCAATCTATGACCTTTTCTCGTAAACGCCTGCCTTTATTTCCTCGAACCTATCACTTTTGCAATGTCCCTGTTCCCGTCGTTTCATTTATTCGCGATCTTGGCATAATTTGTGATAAGGAACTGAATTTCTGTTCCCACATCGATCACATTGTTGCTAAAGCAAATTCTTCCCTTGGCTTTATAAAGCGCTGGTCTAAAGAATTCTCAAATCCCTACGTTACCAAATCTCTCTTCACCACATATGTAAGACCTATTCTTGAGTATGCCAGTCAGGTTTGGTCACCCCATCAATCCACGCAATCACTTAGAATAGAAGCAGTACAGCACCACGGCGACGCCAGCGGGCGAAGTGTCGATTTTGAATATAAAAAAAATGCTATCCGATGCATTTCTAATTGCACATTTCATTTATGCAATTAAAAAAAATTGCACACCCCCTCTTTTTTTTAAAAAATATAAAGAATTTTCACTTTGTATGCAATTTTAAAATGGCCATATCTCGGTAGCCATGTCGAATTTCGAAATGCACAGGGGCTTAAAAAATTGCACATTTGGAGTTTTAATTTGCACACCAAAAATTTTTATTTGCACACCTCTCATTAATTAATAAATCAATATTTAAAATTTTGGTAGAGAATTATTAATAATTAAAATCACTAGAATACCAAATAAAACACATCAAGTTAATGCCACGGATAGCATGTTGGTAGAGTCGCTGCCTGGTGCACGAGTGGTCGCGAGTTCGACTCTCAACGCGTTCATAATTTTAATTTTTTTTTATTATAACTAGTTTATTTTATATTGTTTTTAAATAAAAATAAAAGTACTTTAAACAAAACATTTCGCTAACCTAAATTAACTGAACTACTTAAAACAACAAACAAAAAACGTATTTCCGATGCCTCACTAAAATGGTAATATTTCACTAACCAAATTGAATTTTGGACTGTTCTAAATTTCTAAAAATGTATAATACTAAAATTGAATTTGCACCGGTTAATTTATAAATCAAAGATTAAAAATTTGCTAAAAAACTACAAAAATGCACTTTCCGCACCTGACTAAAATAGAAATATTTCACTAACCGAATTGAATTTTGGACTGTTCTAAATTTCTAAAAATGTATAGTACTAAAATTGAATTTGCACACCAAAAATTTTAATTTGCACACCTCCGGTTAATTTATAAATCAAAGATTAAAAATTTGCTAAAAAACTACAAAAATGCACTTTCCGCACCTGACTAAAATAGAAATATTTCACTTACCGAATTGAATTTTGGACTGTTCTAAATTTCTAAAAATGTATAATACTTAAATTGAATTTGCGCACCAAAAATTTTAATTTGCACAATTGTGGTTAAACAAATAAGCGCTGCGAGCTAATTCATGTTGTAGATTTTTAAAATAGCCATATTTTATTTTTTTAAAGATCTGATACGAATGAGATTTGCATCCGAAATACATTTATTACAAAAACAACACAATTTCCAACTTTGCTTTTGAATTTCGATTTGAAAATCCATTTTGAACACACACCCTTAGAACTTTCTTACAAAGATTAGTTTTACTCTGATTGATAGATGGCACTTTTGTTTTCCAAATGGTGTCCGTGGTATTGGCCGAGTTCAAAGCACATCTGAATATTCAGAATTCTGAATTGTTGAAGCTCCTGATTGGCCAGCTGTCATAAGAAGTTCTGAAAATTCAGATGACTTCATATGTGCGTTGAACTCGCACAATATCAAATTTGACAAATACCCAAATTGTATCGTACGCCGTACGGCAAACGAAAGCAAAACAAAAAAAAATGATGTAAACAATTTACATCTTTTTATAAAAGATAAGTACGGTTTTTTTCATTTTTTAATATTGTTTTTATAGCAGTGAACCTTGTGGTAATTTTATGCATTTTTTAGCTGGAGCTGCTTACCACTCGGCTAAAACGCTTGGCTTAATTTTAGCTTGGCTAAATTTTGGAGAGAATTTTGTATTTAAACGAAAATTTAGCGCGATCTGCGTACTAGGCTTTACTTCACAGTATTCACACCTCGATCATCTGGATCTATAATAGATCTATATAGATTTGTTACAGTTGAACGGATCCACGCATAACGCTATCAACTTTATAGTAAAGATAGGAGTCCTCAGAACTCAGACCAATTTCAAGCCTCGTCCCGTTTTCTCATCGCATTGTGAAACGGGCTTCATAGATTAGGATAAACGATGCTCTCTATTCTGGGACAATCGTTCCCTGGAAGTTATCGTGTACCCTTCACATCTCGCTGCAAAACATTGCACTGTGCATCAGTTTGGACGAAAGTATGCCAATTGCTCGAATGCATAAAATTACCACAAGGTTCACTGCTATAAAAACAATATTAAAAAATGAAAAAACCGTACTTATCTTTTATAAAAAGATTTAAATTGTTTACATCATTTTTTTTTGTTTTGCTTTCGTTTGCCGTACGGCGTACGATACAATTTGGGTATTTGTCAAATTTGACATTGTGCGAGTTCAACGCACATCTGAAGTCATCTGAATTTTCAGAACTTCTTATGACAGCTGGCCAATCAGGAGCTTCAACAATTCAGAATTCTGAATATTCAGATGTGCTTTGAACTCGGCCAATACCACGGACACCATTTGGAAAACAAAAGTGCCATCTATCAATCAGAGTAAAACTAATCTTTGTAAGAAAGTTCTAAGGGTGTGTGTTCAAAATGGATTTTCAAATCGAAATTCAAAAGCAAAGTTGGAAATTGTATTGTTTTTGTAATAAATGTATTTCGGATGCAAATCTCATTCGTATCAGATCTTTAAAAAAATAAAATATGGCTATTTTAAAAATCTACAACATGAATTAGCTCGCAGCGCTTATTTGTTTAACCACAATTGTGCAAATTAAAATTTTTGGTGTGCAAATTCAATTTTAGTATTATACATTTTTAGAAATTTAGAACAGTCCAAAATTCAATTCGGTTAGTGAAATATTTCTATTTTAGTCAGGTGCGGAAAGTGCATTTTTGTAGTTTTTTAGCAAATTTTTAATCTTTGATTTATAAATTAACCGGAGGTGTGCAAATTAAAATTTTTGGTGTGCAAATTCAATTTTAGTATTATACATTTTTAGAAATTTAGAACAGTCCAAAATTCAATTCGGTAAGTGAAATATTTCTATTTTAGTCAGGTGCGGAAAGTGCATTTTTGAAGTTTTTTAGCAAGTTTTTAATCTTTGATTTATAAATTAACCGGAGGTGTGCAAATTAAAATTTTTGGTGTGCAAATTCAATTTTAGTATTATACATTTTTAAAAATTTAGAACAGTCCAAAATTCAATTTGGTTAGTGAAATATTACCATTTTAGTGAGGCATCGGAAATACGTTTTTTGTTTGTTGTTTTAAGTAGTTCAGTTAATTTAGGTTAGCGAAATGTTTAGTTTAAAGTACTTCAACTTGATATTTTTATTTAAAAACAACATAAAATAAACTAATTTAATTATAATAAAAAAAAAAAATTATGATCGCGTTGAGAGTCGAACTCGCGACCACTCGTGTACCAGTCATCGACTCTTTTTTTTTTTTTTTTTTTTAATTCATTTTTATTTTTCTTTTAACTTATAACTATCTTAAAGCTAGACAAAAATTCATAAAAACTAGCCTACTTATCAATAACTTACAACTAACTTACTGGCCCCATGCGGGCGCTCTAAGTTAACCTATGATTTCTTAATACTAATGCCTTTCGGCCTATTAACTATCTTAAGACTAAAATTCTATCGGTTTTTATTTTTTACCGAGAAGAATTTACAAAAAACTCGGTTCTCTGATCCTTTTTTTTTTTTTATATTTTATATAAAACTTACAAACTACTTAAAACTATTATAAAGCTAATTAAAACTACTTAAAGCTACTTAAACTACTTAGAACTACTTAAGACTACTTAAAAACTAGAACAGCCACAGCAAGCATTTTTTGATTTTATTATTTTTTTGTAAAGTTTTTGTTTTTTATATTTTTTTTTTTGTTAGTTTTTTTTTGTTTTTTGTGTTTTTTTTTGTGCCACCCTGACTGCCCTACTTAAAACTAATACACCTAAACCTATGTAAGTCGGCCAAGACAAAAAAGCGTAGTCAACTTTAAATAGCCATGTTGCCATTTTCAATTTTCAGCCACCAGAACTGGTTCTCCTGCTTTGCCCTATCTTTTCGGTCCCGATCGGACACAGTCCTACTGAACCGAAGGAGCTCTGCTCCACCTTGTGCGAGGACGTCTCGGTTGTAAAGGAGTCGCCTATCTACAGTTCTACGGCCGACGTGGTAGATTAGCGGGATCGCCGCTCTATCCTGGACCAGGCCTCGACTGTCTAAATAGAGGAAAGCATCGGGCGGAATAAAGCCGCTTAGACGTACACTCTCATAATAATCGTCGTTTGGGTAGTAAGCCCCAAAAATTAAGCTGTTGGTTGAAGACATCGCTCTTGCAATGTGACCCCGAATCAGCTTAAACAAAAAATTATCTATTCTGTTTATGTTGGCCCCGTTGTATAGAACCTGGTTGGAATAGTATCGTGTGTACTCCGACTCTGGTGTTCTGTGTAATCCAAGGCAGCGTCTAAGGCACTGCCTCTCAAACACCCGAATCTTTTCCATTTGAGATGGGGCAACGTTGAACCAAACCGGGCATCCATAGGCAATCATCGGCCGGATGAGGGCCATGTAGCAAATCACCTTCACCCTGGTGTCAAGCCGGCTGCTATAAAACAACCGTTTCGTCAGGGCAAAAGCTCCCCTAGCCCTGGCCAGAGCAGCACTTATATGTCTGTCGAAATACAAATACTGATCCAACCAGATGCCAAGGTACTTTACTACACTTTTACTCGCCAGTGGATGTCCATTTGGCCCCACGATCACCAGCTTGCGCCAGTTCTTTCTCGTATCCCTTGTGGCTCCATGCAACGGAGTCCTAAACAGAATAGTTTCTGATTTCTGAAAGTTGATTTTCAACTTCCAGTCATCACAATATCGCTGAATCTTGTCGAAGTCACGCTGCAAAAGAATTCTGATGACCTCAACTTTTGGGGCTGTTCTGTACGCAATTAGATCATCGGCATACGCAATTGCCTGAGTTAAACTACCTATCAGATCGCTGGTGTAAATGCTGAATAGAATCGGCGAGTTTACCGCTCCCTGTTGAAGACCATTTTTAATATGGAATGTTGCGGTAGAAGTTACATTGCCACTTTTGACAACAAACTCTCTACCACTGAGCATGTCATAAAGCATATACAATAGCGGTTTACTTATGCCCAGCCTGGTCAGCTTCAGATAAAGACCTTCTAGCCATACGGTGTCGAAAGCCTTCTCCAAATCAACCAGACAGGCACCCGTACACTGCTTTTTGGATTTGTTCCATTGAATATCAGAAACGAGTTTAGACGCGGCATGAATGGTGTCATGTCTCGCCTTAAATCCGAACTGATTTTCCGGTATGATATTGTTGTCCTCTGCCCACTTAAACAGAGCTCTATTGATAACCTTTTCGAATACCTTGCTGATACTCGGAAGAAGACTTATCGACCGGAGATTCGCCGGATTGGAGTTGTCCTTTCCCTTTTTCGGGAGAGGATGTACCACGGCTGTCTTCCACCGCACTGGATAATATGCATTATTCAGGGCGTTGTTAAACAGTGTGGTATAAATGTCTACTGCTTCCCGAGGTAGATGTCGTAGTACAACGTTGGATATACCATCGACTCCTGCTGACTTCTTTTTCTTTAGTGAGTCGAAGATGAGTTGGAGCTCGACCTTCGAAATTAACAGGGAACTTGGCCCGTTTCGCTCGGCGATGATGGCGTTTGCCAAGTGTTCTTCATTGAACCCAGTAAAACCGAGGTTCTCCGATCGCCATTGCGTAATATCGTTTCTAAGGTAGAAGTGGTGAAGCAGGGCCCTGTTTTCCAGGTCATGGTTCGGGCGAATGCATGCATTAACCTTGTACACTTCCTGGAAAGCAGCCCCCACAGCCTCCACTTTCTCACGAGGATCTTCGATGATAAAGAGGTCATCGTCCAAGACGGCTTCCTCTGGATCTATGCCTGCTGTCAGAAGTACGTCTCTGTTCTCTGTCGTCCTCTGGAGCTTAAGACACGGAAGGTCGTTTTGATCGTTTTTCCTAAATATCTTATTAATTTGCGGAAACATGCTCGGGTCGCTAGAATTAACGGCCCGAATTTTGTTGTCCCAATACAAATTAATGGACAACCGATAGTTCTCCTTGATCAATTGGTTGATGTTTTTGATAGACGACTTCAGTGTCCTAATCTCCAGATCATGTGGGTCAGTAAACCGTCGGTACAAGCGTTTTAGTCTTGTCCGAAGTCCACTTTTTTGTCTGTGTAGTGCGTCAATTGTCGCGTTATGGTACATGTTGGTTACGTCACGTTCTTTGTATTTCGGTATTGTTTTCTCCATTGTTCGTTGGATTGTCTCGTCCATTTGTTCTAAGTAGTGGTCGATTTCAGTATTTGTAAGATTCCTGTCGTTTGGTGGGGATATATTATGCGAATGAATTTCGCTTGCTATGGCGTTGGTGAAGCGTGGCCAGCGCATCTTACTGTAATTGTAAGTATGCACCGGTACATACTCCTCCAGCTCCACCAGCTCGTTCGGCAGCTGTATTACGGCAGCGAGTCCGCAGTGATCACTATCAAACTCGATGGTGCGTAAACAGTTCCTTCGTTGTTGACCCACAGTGTCAGTAATTGTCAGTCTTGAGTCTATCAGCAATAGATCCAGAAAGGCACCGCTTCTTGGAAACGATGGCCTATCTGTAGCCAGCAGGTCAACCCCATACTCAACGCTGAATTGACTCATCCAATTATACAGATGACTACCTCTAGGATTTTGTATTTGATTTCCCCAATCTGTGTGTTTGGCATTCAAATCACCGGCCATCAGATAGTAGTTATCTTCCGAGTTCAATCGAAGACAATCGAAAAGTTTTTCGAGCTCTGTTATAAAATTAGTTGGCTGAGGTGATTCCGGTGCGTAAGCCGAGATCACATACATTCGCTTCCCCTGTTGGAGAGAAATGCATATGACGCAAGCTTCTAGCAACCGAAATCTGCGCACATCACTATTATATATTACTTTATGATCAATGCCTTTTCGTATGAAGATTGCGACACCACCCCCTTGAGTGGAGTTGGGCCGATCTCTTCTAACGATATTGTATTTGCTATTAGTCAATTTATGTTTCTGGTTTAGCTTAGTTTCGCTAGCCATAAACACATCTGGACTTTGGTCTTTCAACAATTGGAAAAGATTAGCTCTACGTTCGGTCCTAATCAGTGAATTTACATTCACAGCAAGGATCTTAAAGGGCCTCTCCGGCAGCGCGCCCTTAACCTCTAAGTTGCGTTAAGCTAGGCAAAACAGAGTAGAGATAGTCCACCCTTGTCGCCTGCTCCCTGATCTGTTTTTGAAGACCTGTTAACTGGCCTTGAATGGCCAGCAACATGCCTCTGATTTCGGCCTGTGCGTCCGGTGCCTTAGGCACGAGGGCCGGTTGGGCTACCCTTGGCGCAGGCTGTACCGTACTCCCCCTTCCTGAAGCCATTTGGGCGTAGGAAATTTGGGGGTTGACGGGCGTTATTGTAGGAGGACGCACTGAAGGGCGTTTCTCTACCTCTGTCTGCCTAGCCGCTTTGTTTTGTTTGATTTGCTGGAACGCCGGACATCCCCGATAATTTGCGGGGTGCCCTTCGCCACGGCAAAGTGCACATCTAAGCTGGGTCCTATCTTCGACCCGTTCCTGTCCGAGCTTACACTCTTCTACTTTGTGGTTCTCACCACACTTGACGCAGCGTGACTGCATTTCGCAGTTTGCTGCAGCATGGCCGAACCTTTGGCAGCGCATGCATTGAAGCATGTCGCCGCGCCTCTTTAATCTATCCCAAGTTACAACCTGGTAGTTGAGGATGGAGATACTCCTCAAACTATCCAGTTTGCTTTTGGGTGAGAGCTGTACTAGGAAGAACGGTAGATTCCGCTTCTCCCGTCTGGCTCTGACTGTAGCGAACGGCTTGACCCCGATAAACTCGAGATCGTCGCTCGCTTTTTGGCGGAGCTCATTTAAGAGCACCTGTGGTTCCGTGCAGGAATCTATGCCCTTCAGAAGGACCGTTTGGAATTTGTCAGCTTTCGGCGTAAAGCTGAAGAACTCAGTAGTGGACTGTTTTAACAGATCTTTAACAATTTTATGCTGTTCTACTGTGAAGCAGTTGATAGCATGTCTATCTTTATTTAATCTTTTTATTGTAAAATTATTGCCTATGGCCGACTTACATAGATTTATGGTGTCCTCTAGCTCCATCTTATAGGTGTTAATTGGTGGCACCTTTTCTTTTTTGGTTTTGGGCGGCTGTGGCTGCTGCTGATGACTCTGTTGTTGCTGGTTCTGCTGCTGTTGGGTCTGCTGCTGTTGATTCTGCTGCTGTTTTTGTTGTTGTTTCTGCTGCTGCTGATTTTGTTTCTGTTTCCCTTCTTGCTGCTGTGGCTGTTGAGATTGCAACTGCTGTCGTGGTTGCTTTGGTTGCTGTTGTTGCTGTTTTAGCTGTGCCTGCTTTGATGTGCTTGGCAGTTCATCATTTATTTGTTGGAGTTGCACTACTTTTTGTGACGCCTGTAGTCTGTTTTTCTGCTCGCGCTCCTGTTTTTCCTTTGCGCGACGAGCTTCTTGTTTATTTTTAAGCGCAATGACCAGTGGCGCCAATTGTTTTTTGAGGCTCTCCATCGCCCCCTCAATAGCAACAATTTTTTCTCTTATACCTTGCTCATCAGTGAAAGGTTCGGGTTCGTCTTCTGACGACGCCTCTGGTGAAGTAAGGTCGACAAATTGGTTGCTGTCAACCATCGTATACAGTCCCTCTCCCCCTTCGGACATATATTCTGTTTCCTCGTCATCTGATGGCGAGGTGTTCAACTGTTGTTGATTTTTTGCTACCGCTGTTGTTTTATCTTTATGCACCGTCTCCTTTACTTCAGCTGGCAGCTTGGCTGAAGTGTTGGTGGAGCGGCGCTTTATGAGGTTAGGGACAGAGATAATCCTCTTCCTCCTCTTCTTGTTCATCTCGGCTGATGGTGCCGTTGAAGCTTCTGCTACTGCAACATTCGAAGCTGCCGTTGATTGTGCCGTTGTCGGCTTTGATGCTGTTGCTAGGGCAGCCTTAGCTGCTCCCGCTGATGGTGCCGTTGCCAGCTTCAATGTTGTTGCTGGGACACCTTTCGATGCCCCTGCAGTGGTATTTTCTGCCATCTGCTGATTCTCCCACTCAATAAAATTTTCCACCTCACGGTTGTGAAAAAAAGCCTCAATAAATTTTTGGCCCGACCGGGGATCGAACCTGAGACCTTCCACGCTGCGGTCCGACGCCACTACCTTTGTGCTATTGGCACTTATAAAAGTAGCTTGGCTTAACTTGTACTAATGCACAACCGAATTCTAATTATAAACACTGTGAAAGTCGCTAAACGTGTCTTCACTCTTCCACAGTTCAAGATCGACTGAGTCATCGACTCTACCAACATGCTATCCGTGGCATTAACTCGAAGTGTTTTATTTGGTATACTAGTGATTTTAATTATTAATAATTCTCTACCAAAATTTTAAATATTGATTTATTAATTAATGAGAGGTGTGCAAATAAAAATTTTTGGTGTGCAAATTAAAACTCCAAATGTGCAATTTTTTAAGCCCCTGTGCATTTCGAAATTCGACATGGCTACCGAGATATGGCCATTTTAAAATTGCATACAAAGTGAAAATTCTTTATATTTTTTTAAAAAAAGAGGGGGTGTGCAATTTTTTTTAATTGCATAAATGAAATGTGCAATTAGAAATGCATCGGATAGCATTTTTTTATATTCAAAATCGACACTTCGCCCGCTGGCGTCGCCGTGGTCAGTACAGCGCAGATTTCTTCGTTTCGCTCTACGCAATCTTCCTTGGTCCGATCCATTTTGTTTACCCCCTTACGAAGACCGTTTACAATTAATAAACCTAAACACCCTTGCAGTCGCGGATATAGTATTCATCCATCAAATAATCATTGGTACCATCGATTCTCCGGCAATTTTAGAACTGGTTTTCCTTAATACTAATCCACGTAACCTTAGATCCATTCCTTTCTTCCGCCTTCCTATTCACCGCACCAACTATGCCCATTTTAATCCTATCACAAGAATGTTACGCTTAGCCAACTGCGCACAGCATATCCTTGATTTTAATCATAGTACCTCATCCCTTAGATTGATCTTATACTCCAATTTCCCTTAATTCCCCAATTTCATTAGATTAAGTTATAGTAAGTTTATTATTTATTTATTTATTGTTATTATAACTAGCTTGAATTAAGCGAACAGAATAAATTAAATTAAAATTAAAATTAAATTAAATTAAATTAAATTAAATTAAATTAAATTAAATTAAGTATCATTTTGTAAAAGAAAGAATCAGTGATGGTATTATTGAATTAAAATATGTTTCAACTACTAATCAATTGGCTTAACAAAGCCTCTTGGCAAAAATTGTTTTGAAAAATTAAGAAATGTAATGCTAAGTCATTAAATATTTAAACCTTTAGATATTGTTAAGGATTCAAATAATAATTTTGTTTATGTTAATTTAGTAACTAATGTCTAAGAGTTGATGAATTATTTTAAATGAATTTAAATATATCGAGCATGTTTATATAAATTGAATATGGTTAATTATTCTGAAAAAAATTAAAATAAAAAAAAAAAAAAAAATTAAATAAAAATATGATAATACTGTATAAATAGGTTAAATACGTAAGTAAGAAAATTTTGATTGAGGGGGGGTAAAGCAGAATGTGAACGTGACCAATCACAATCAAAATGTCTGTGGTATTTGGCAACACTCTCATCTATGAATTCTTTTCTTCCTTTTTTTCTATTGCCGAGAACATTCCACAGAAAGCATTGATTGAGGTTCCTCGTGGTTTTTTTCTCTTCCTTCCTGTAAATTTGTATGACAAATATAATTGAATTAAAACATATAAGAAAGAATAAAAGAGTTTTATTCATTAAAGTATAGTAGAAGTAATTGGTAAATAATAAAAGGTTATGGGCCCAGTGCCAGGAAATTAAAATGGAGTCTACAGTCACAGTAAGTAAATTAAATAAATCAAACTGGAATATTTGGCGATTCCAAATGAAGGTGGTGTTGCTGGCGAAGGGGCTGTTCGAGGTTGTGTCTGGTGAGGAGTTGATGCCGGCTGAAAATACTGCAGAAGCACAAACAAAATGGAAGCTGAAAGATGCAAGGGCACAGGAGGCGTTGGTAGTACGGATGGAGGAGGAACCATTATCACACGTTATGCAGTGCACAAATTCAAGTGAAATGTGGACAAAGTTGGAGGAGATATATGAGCGAAAATCTGAGATAAGTACACATCTCCTAAACGAACAATTTTATAACCTCAAAATGGAGGACGAGAGTGTCAATGGCTTTATAACAAAAATCTCCAACTTGCGAGCAAAGATGAAGCAACAGGGCGAAGAGGTGCCAGAAAAAATGGTAATAACAAAAATTCTTATGTCCCTACCTGACAAGTACAAACACTTTTGGTCAGCCTGGGAAAGCGTAAGTGCTGAGAAACAAGATATGGGAAATTTGACCGCAAGACTGCTCATAGAAGAAGAGAGAATTTCGAAAAAAAATGACGAAACGAGTGTTGCCCTGCTTGCCGCCCAGAAGAAATGTTTTAGCTGCGGAAAACCAGGGCACTTCAAAAGACAGTGCCGAGCAATTACTTGCAACTATTGCAAGAAGCCAGGTCACCTTTTGAAAGACTGCTACAGCAGAAAACGTAAGAATACAACATTCAGAGGGAGCGCAGTCCCAGAGCAACATAAAGACAAGCACTATGCTCTAATCGCCATATCAAATGATATACACACACAGATAAACACCTGTTGGTACTTGGACAGCGGCGCCTCACAGCACATGTGCAAAGAAAAGCACATTTTTAGTAGTTATGAAGAACTCTCAACACCCAAATTAATTAAAATAGGTGACGGTTCCACCATAAAAGCTCACGGCAGAGGAAATATTGCCATTTAAGCATACAACGGCAGATCCTTTAACGAGGTCAACCTGAGAGAAGTCTTATATGTTCCAGACCTAAAAGAAAACTTGTTCTCGCAAGGTAAAGCATTGGACTAAATTTATAAATGTGGCAAATGAAGTTGTTGCAGTTGCTTCGCGCTACGCAGATAAACTATTTAAAATGCTTTTTAAATGCAGTTCAACAAACCATCATGAAAGTGAACAGTTCCAAAAATGTTTATTTGCAAAAAGTATTGTTGACTTAATGTGGTGGCATAAAACTTTGGCACATCAGAACTTTCGCCATATTAAAGACATTCTTCATCGCAGCAGTATTCCAATCAAAGATTGTGACACATTTTGTACATCCTGTGTGCAGGGAAAACATCACCGAGATCCCTTTCCATTGAGTAATTCAAGGTCGGACAGAGTTGGCGGCTTAATACACTTGGATTTATGTGGTCCAATGGAGGAGCAATTCATCAAAAATTCGAGATATATGTTTCTTCTAAAAGATGACAACAGTGCGTCCAAGACGGTATACTTCTTGAAGAACAAATCCGATGTTTATGCAAAGCTGGAGGAATATATCTTGCTAGTGAAGAATCAGACTGAAAAGAAGATCAAAACCATCAGAAGCGACAACGGAAAGGAATTCATCAACCAACAAGTCGAACAGCTGCTTGTAAAACATGGAATAACACATCAAACCACAGTGCCTTATACACCACAGCAAAATGGGCGTGCGGAAAGGGAGTTCCGAACAATTGTCGAAGCGGTGCGGTCGATGTTAGCTGAAAATAAATTACCAAAAAAACTTTGGGCTGAGGCTGCAAATACAGCTGTATATATTCTCAACCGAACAGGAGTCAGTCCAGTTGCAAACCGGACACCGTTTGAAGTATGGCACAAACAAAGTTTTGACATCAGATCATTTATAGGACCTTTCGGTGCTGAGGTGTGGGCGTACGTACACAAACAAAAAAGACTGAAGCTTGACATGAAAAGCAAAAAGGGAATATTCGTTGGCTACTGCGACAATGTGAAGGGTTACAAAGTGTACTATCCTGAAGAAAACAAAGTTTGCATCGAAAGGGAAATAATATTTTCCCCAATTGAATCTCATATCAACGAGGAGAGTTTGTCGGAGAAATTTATCAGATTAGACTTGGGTGGAATGGCAGACGATGACGAAAACGCAGAGGAACAGCCACAGCAAGAATGCTATAAGGATTCACCCATAGTGTCGTCACAAAATCAAAGCAGCAGTGAATCAGAACGGGCAACAGACAACACACAGACTACTTGCGAAGATCCAGCGAACAAGGAACGAAGTTCGCGACTACGTCCCAAAAATTCTCTAAGGCAGCCAAAGAATTTTGATGATTATGACCTGAGCTATTTTAGTGTTGATGATGAAGATGAACCAAAAACATACGAAGATGCGATGGCGAGTGTGAACGCGGTTAGCTGGCAGCAGGCTTTAGAAGAAGAGATGAAAGCATTAGAAGAAAATGATACATAGCAGTTAGTAGAAAAACCAGGTAAATGTGAGATTGTAGACAGTAAATGGATATTTGAAATAAAAAGAGACCACGATGGTAAAATAAGTAGATATAAATGTAGATTGGTAGCTAGAGGTTTCCAACAAAATATTTTTGATGAAGTTTATGCACCAGTAGTAAAGTTAAGCACAATAAAATGTCTTTTAGCTGTATGTGCACATAAGAATTGGCTTATTTATCAAATGGATATTTGTAATGCCTTTCTTCATGGTGAAATTGATGAGGATTTGTGCATGTACTTGCCAAAAAGCCATCAACCACAGGACGGTTTAGTTTGTAAATTGAAAAAGGCAATTTATGGTCTTAAAAAGGCACCATTGTACTGGTATAAGAAGTTTGATAGTTTCATGTACGCTGAAGGCTATACAAAAAGTAAATGCGATAACTGTTTGTATTACAGAATAAGAGGTAACATTTGTGTTTATATTATTATTTTCGTTGATGATATACTTTTGTGCGGTTCGTGTAGCGTTGAAATTAAAAAGATGAAAAATAGTTTAGAAAGGAAATTTAAAATGAAAAATTTAGTTCTACTTACTCTTTATTTAGGTATCCATGTGCAACAGGATTCAAACAGTAGAAGTATCATTTTAAGTCAACAAAATTATTTGGCAAATGTTTTGAGAAAGTTTAGCATGGATGATTGTAAGCCAGTAGCCACTCCAATGGATAATGTTTTAGACTTCAATCTTTTGAAAAGAGAAGTATCTGAGAGCAACGAAATTGAAACTAAATGCTAGATTTAAAACTTTTAAATGAAGATTGCAAAGTTATTATATATGAAGATAATCAATCCACTATTTCGTTCGTGCAATTCTCATGAGCAACTTAAGCGAATGAAACATTTAGATATTAATTATCATTTTGTAAAAGAAAGAATCAGAGATGGTATAATTGAATTAAAATATGTTTCAACTACTAATCAATTGGCTGATATTTTAACAAAGCCTCTTGGCAAAAATTGTTTTGAAAAATTAAGAAATGTAATGCTAAGTCATTAAATATTTAAACCTTTAGATATTGTTAAGGATTCAAATAATAATTTTGTTTATGTTAATTTAGTAACTAATGTCTAAGAGTTGATGAATTATTTTAAATGAATTTAAATATATCGAGCATGTTTATATAAATTGAATATGGTTAATTATTCTTTTTTTGATAAAGTAAATATACATAGATGTAAAATGAAAAAAATTAAAATAAAAAAAAAAAAAAAAATTAAATAAAAATATGATAATACTGTATAAATAGGTTAAATACGTAAGTAAGAAAATTTTGATTGAGGGGGGGTAAAACAGAATGTGAACGTGACCAATCACAATCAAAATGTCTGTGGTATTTGGCAACACTCTCATCTATGAATTCTTTTCTTCCTTTTTTTCTATTGCCGAGAACATTCCACAGAAAGCATTGATTGAGGTTCCTCGTGGTTTTTTTCTCTTCCTTCCTGTAAATTTGTATGACAAATATAATTGAATTAAAACATATAAGAAAGAATAAAAGTGTTTTATTCATTAAAGTATAGCAGAAGTAATTGGTAAATAATAAAAAAAATAAACGAACAATCATCTGTGTTTACCTACCTACATAAATACCTACATATATAGATACAAATAAATACCTACCTAATGTAAGGCATCTTACTTGAGTTCATAAAAAATCTTAAATAGAGCCATTCTAATACCTTCATATAGTATTTACATAACTTAAATCTCAACCGAAAACCTCTACCTACAAAAGTGTATAACATCCTTCGCTATAAAATTCAGTCAAAAAGTATTTATTCAAAACAAAATTATTTTTCTGAGTGGTAACCGAGTTTAAATATTTTGCATGCATATTATACATTTGCTCTATTCCCAAGCACACGTCACAGCAAGGAAAACAAAAAAAAACATTTTCCCCTTTCTATACAAAATGATAAAAGCAAAAAGAACAAATTAGCTTTTTTCCTGTCCCCTTTGAACTCCCATACATTTTGTATAGGTTCTTCTCTACCGTCCATTTTTTCTTAGCCTTCATAATTTATTCTCTTATTATTATCTCCTACTTTCAATTAAATCATTTCCTACTCTACCTACTCTTAAAAGTGGACACCTCACTACCTCAGTCTGCACAAGTCATCTGATTTTAGTTAGGCCGCGGTTGCCCAGGTGGCGTCGCGTTCGTTCCATTTCATGATAGTACTATAGAGTCTATATACAATGGTGTGTCCTATGAGTTGTGTAGAAACATTTAACATTGGCATGCTTTTGTTATGATGTTTTATGATCATTATTTTATTTTGTATTTTTTCTAAACTTAATAAATGTTGAAACTTTGCTTTAGGAAATTATTTTATGTTGTTGTAAATGAATACGAAATTTTTTTCAATCAGTTTGCAAGAACTGAAAAATGTTCCAGTAATGTGAATCCCTCTAAAATCCGAAAAAAACTTGTTTTGATTAGTTCGAATTATCGAGGGACTACTGTATTTTCATATTTGACTGCTTTTTTGACTTCCTTATGTTTGACTGTTTTGTTTGACTGGAAGAAAGAAATCCAGTCAACAAGTCAGATTTGCCTGGATTTTGAATTTTGAACTGGGAACACTGATCATGGGTATAATTTATCACAGGAAATCTCATCATGAATGTATGAAGAATTTCATTCTATGTTGTTTTTAAACATGTTGAATTGAATGAAACCTCCCCCTTTTATAGATAAGTTTTATCCAATGAACTTCTACATAAAGTAAGTCTGTTCTGAAAACTGAAATATCAATATAACAAAACCTATAAAAACAGAAATAGAAATCAATCAATCAATCAAAGATAAGAAACAATCATGGTTCAATTTTAAATAAACATAAACATTAATCGTGAACATGCAACGACGACATGCTCAAGATTATTCTTATCTAGTACAAACAGACTTCCATGAAGAAAGTCACGTACGCATACCCACAATACCAGATTCGAATTGTAATAAATAAACCAAAGTAGAAAACAGACTCAGATCTTAAATTGACGTGGAACTTATAACAACTAGATTAAGAACTCATATTTGAAAATAAAGAATGAGCCTTGCTCTTAGAAACTCATAAAGTTTCTTATTTTAAAAATCAAGTATTAAATTTGGCGCAGTCGGTAGGATTCTACTAAATTGGCTAGAATCCTGTAAGAACTTACACACATAACGTTTTAGTGAAATTAACTATCGGAAAAATATCCTACGTATAAGGAAATATTAAAATTCGAAGTAACAACTAAAACAGTGTAAAAATTTATTTGACATAGTAAAATAAAAAGTGAAGAACTCCTTTCAAGTTTAATAAAGTCTAGAGTCAAGCAAAATAACCTTTACAGTCAAAACAAAATAAAAGTGAAAAAAATCATTTAAGAAAAATAAAAATACTTTTAAAAAATTATTCCAACGCATTCGAGATAAACCGAAATCAATTTAGCAATTCAATTCAACGAAAATGATAATATTGCGAAGTTCATAGAGAAAAAATTAATTTCACAAACAAAAAACCAAAAAAACAGATAAAAAACCAAAAATTGATGACAAAAAGGATCACAAACAGAAGGAAGGAAGAGCAACAAAGTCATACTAGCAGTTCAGAAGAAGATTTATCAACATTTAACATTTGACATGCTTCCATACATTTTGGAATTTGGAATTGGATTGGAATTAAAAAAAGTGCTCTGTGACTGAATCCACTCACCCGACGTGACGAACGTTTAGACGAGAATCACTTGTTTGGATTTCCCTAAAATCGTTTTTCTAGATTTTATAAAAATTTATTTAAAACGCGACGAATGTATTAATTTTGTCTTATACAGCAGGTTAAACTTTATAATTTACAACTATGTTTGTTTGTTTCGGTACATACACATGCATTTATATTCCACAATTTAGGTTATTTATTTCATTTATACCTACCTACACATCTTTCGAAAAAGAATTTATTAATTATGTAGTTAATTCAGAATAATTATTCTCTTGTTGTGCAGGCTTAAAGTTATTTTCGTTGGCTGTTTTTAAATTTGTATCGTGTTAAAGTATTTTTAGTACGATACTAAGTTAAAAAGACGATTTTCACAAACTTTAATTGAGTTAGCAACGTACTAACTTTTTAACATTTCGCTAAAGTTAAAATCCTCAAATGGCAATCTTATCTTTTTAGTATCATACTAACTCCATTATGCCATTTTGACAAAAAAAAATGTGAGAAAAGTCTGTTTGCTTACTTTTTTGCTCGATCTGGGACTGTTTAAGGTAAGTTTTAAGAAAACAGGGTTAGTATAGGTAGTACTAGCTAAAAATCGTTCAAAATAAGGACAAAATTTCACTCTGGCGGCGGTGTTTTTTATTTTGAGCTCAAAACTTTTTTAGGAGTTGTTATAATAATTTAAGGAACGAGTTTCATGCTTCTTTACCATTTTCTCTAATTTATTATTACCCATTCTTAAGGCAGTATTAGATTATTATATAAATATGGCAAGTTTGCCAAAAAAATATGTCACACAAGTGTCATATAAGTGTGATAGTCAAATTTATATGACACAAAATACATATAGCCTAATACTACTTTGACATACAACAAATATGTTGATATATAATTTATGACATAGTAATATCGCCTTTAATAATATGAAATCTTAAAAATTCTAATTAACTTGAACCACAAGAGATTAGGCCACTTCTACGTCATAGACAAAACAATATCTACCAATAAATGTGACGGCACGGGAAATATTGCCATTTTAGCATACAACGGCAGATCCTTTAAGGAGGTCAACCTGAGAGAAGTCTTATATGTTCCAGACCTAAAAGAAAACTTGTTCTCGCAAGGTAAAGCATTGGACAAAGGACTTTCACTAATATCCGACTCAAACTGTGCTAAATTTATAAATGTGGCAAATGAAGTTGTTGCAGTTGCTTCGCGCTACTGAGATAAACTATTTAAAATGCTTTTTAAATGCAGTTCAACAAACCATCATGAAAGTGAACAGTTCCAAAAATGTTTATTTGCAAAAAGTATTGTTGACTTAATGTGGTGGCATAAAACTTTGGCACATCAGAACTTTCGCCATATTAAAGACATTCTTCATCGCAGCAGTATTCCAATCAAAGATTGTGACACATTTTGTACATCCTGTGTGCAGGGAAAACATCACCGAGATCCCTTTCCATTGAGTAATTCAAGGTCGGACAGAGTTGGCGGCTTAATACACTTGGATTTATGTGGTCCAATGGAGGAGCAATTCATCAAAAATTCGAGATATATGTTTCTTCTAAAAGATGACCACAGTGCGTCCAAGACGGTATACTTCTTGAAGAACAAATCCGATGTTTATGCAAAGCTGGAGGAATATATCTTGCTAGTGAAGAATCAGACTGAAAAGAAGATCAAAACCATCAGAAGCGACAACGGAAAGGAATTCATCAACCAACAAGTCCAACAGCTGCTTGTAAAACATGGAATAACACATCAAACCACAGTGCCTTATACCCCACAGCAAAATGGGCGTGCGGAAAGGGAGTTCCGAACAATTGTCGAAGCGGTGCGGTCGATGTTAGCTGAAAATAAATTACCAAAAAAACTTTGGGCTGAGGGTGCAAATACAGCTGTATATATTCTCAACCGAACAGGAGTCAGTCCAGTTGCAAACCGGACACCGTTTGAAGTATGGCACAAACAAAGTTTTGACATCAGATCATTTATAGGACCTTTCGGTGCTGAGGTGTGGGCGTACGTATACACACAAAAAAGACTGAAGCTTGACATGAAAAGCAAAAAGGGAATATTCGTTGGCTACTGCGACAATGTGAAGGGTTACAAAGTGTACTATCCTGAAGAAAACAAAGTTTGCATCGAAAGGGAAATAATATTTTCCCCAATTGAATCTCATATCAACGAGGAGAGTTTGTCGGAGAAATTTATCAGCTTAGACTTGGATGGAATGGCAGACGATGACGAAAACGCAGAGGAACAGCCACAGCAAGAATGCTATAAGGCAAAAACACTCTATATGAAGATACCAATCTTTCGTACGTATCACCCTCCAAAACCCATTTGTTTACATTGTTGTTTTTGTAATTTCGTTTTGTGTCCATGAATAGATGTGAATTGCAACAACAATTTAACGGGGTGGGATTGTTCTGTTTTCCCAGAACAACCATTTTGTATGTGCAAATAACGCAGCCATCTTTAAAAAAATTTCAACTCACCAGCTTTTCAACATGAAAATGGCGGATGTTAGGTGGGATATCGGGATGTGTTGAAAAAAACACCAATTTAATGGTGCTAAGTCTGCTATTACACTACGAATTTCACGTGATGAAACTTCTTTTAATTTTTCTTTGAAAATTCATCCTGTAAGTAGTTCGCTGTTACACAATGATTTTTAAATCTTTGGCATTTAACAGAAAAGTCTGTAATAAAATAAATAACGTGATAAGTTAGAATTTATACATTGAAATTTCAGTCATCGATAGTTTTCTGTTGGTTTCGCATATACATAGCATAAAGGCTGTCCCAAACCGAAGCGAAACTTTCGCGCGAATATGCGACGACTGAATATAGTTCGAAGATTCACATCGCGCCAATGTGGGTGCTCCCATTAAGGCTGCCCCAAACCAACGCGAAACATTCGCGCGAATATGCGACGACTGAAAAATGTTCGAAGATTCGCATCGCGCCAGTGTGGGTGCTCCCATTAATCTCCATGTAAATAAATTAAGACAGGCGGAAGTTTCGTTGTCGCGCCGAATGTTTCGCGTTGGTTTGGGAGAGCCTTAATCTCCATGTAATTAAATTAAGACAGGCGAAAGTTTCGTCGTCGTTCTGAAGTATTCGCTTTGGTTTTGGAGAGCCTTAATGCTCTTAAAAGCCGTGTTTTTTTTTGCAAGCCCGGAGGGATTTGGTTAAAAAGAAATGATATTGGGGATTATCTATCGACGCCATCACAGAAAAAAATGGAGTTCCATAAAAACTATTGATTAGAAGTACATATGCAATTAACGCCGTTAAAACAGTTTAGCCCCGCAAATTATGTGCTCTTAGCTATGCCTGGAGGGGATTAGTTGTTGTTGCATTTAACATGTAAATTCCTTAGCCCCGACGCGACATAGTTTTTTTCGATCAATTTCCTCCAGGCTTGCAACGAGACATGCCAATTTTTAACAGTTATAACAATTTTTGGCCATTAAAAGCGGGCGTACGTTTACGCGCTTCGCACTACTTAAAAAAAAAACTTTAGGTGATTGAACTATGCCCACCGGCGGAGGACCCTGGCCCTGCGGGGCCGCATAAACAGTAATTTTATAAACAAAAACTGTTATAATTGGCATGTCTAGTCACTTCCTGCAAAAAAACACGTCTAAAGTTGTCTTACAACAGTTGCGTTGATTCTCTGGTTTCTCATTCGTTTTTTTTTTTGTCATGTTCAGAGTCTGTTTCAATAATTCGAGAGCGAAATACAATACCAAACAATCGTAGAAACAAAACAAATAATGACAAAAGACAATCGAATATACTTAAATTGATTATAAATTTTCACTTTCAATTTGTTTCCACAAACTTATGCTTATAAGGTTGGGTTAGCACTTGATAACTCGTTGCTCCTTTTATTATACTTTTTGAACATACCCATTGAAACTCGTAAATAACCGACATTTTGGTGGTGAATGTACTTTTACTGCATGTGTGAGCAAATAAAGCGTGGTGGATGTACGCTTACTGCATATGTGTGCGTGTTTCTCCTGAATTTCCCCTATATGAGCTTGTAGGCAAACTCGGATGACAGCCGAGATTGGTATCTTCATATAGAGTGTTTTTGCTATAAGGATTCACCCATAGTGTCGTCACAAAATCAAAGCAGCAGTGAATCAGAACGGGAAACAGACAACACACAGACTACTTGCGAAGATCCAGCGAACAAGGAACGAAGTTCAAGACTACGTCCCAAAAATTCTCTAAGGCAGCCAAAGAATTTTGATGATTATGACCTGAGCTATTTTAGTGTTGATGATGAAGATGAACCAAAAACATACGAAGATGTGATGGCGAGTGTGAACGCGGGTAGCTGGCAGCAGGCTTTAGAAGAAGAGATGAAAGCATTAGAAGAAAATGATACATGGCAGTTAGTAGAAAAACCAGGTAAATGTGAGATTGTAGACAGTAAATGGATATTTAAAATAAAAAGAGACCACGATGGTAAAATAAGTAGATATAAATGTAGATTGGTAGCTAGAGGTTTCCAACAAAATATTTTTGATGAAGTTTATGCACCAGTAGTAAAGTTAAGCGCAATAAAATGTCTTTTAGCGGTATGTGCACATAAGAATTGGCTTATTTATCAAATGGATGTTTGTAATGCCTTTCTTCATGGTGAAATTGATGAGGATTTGTGCATGTACTTGCCAAAAAGCCATCAACCACAGGACTGTTTAGTTTGTAAATTGAAAAAGGCAATTTATGGTCTTAAAAAGGCACCATTGTACTGGTATAAGAAGTTTGATAGTTTCATGTACGCTGAAGGCTATACAAAAAGTAAATGCGATAACTGTTTGTATTACAGAATAAGAGGTAACATTTGTGTTTATATTATTATTTTCGTTGATGATATACTTTTGTGCGGTTCGTGTAGCGTTGAAATTAAAAAGATGAAAAATAGTTTAGAAAGGAAATTTAAAATGAAAGATTTAGTTCTACTTACTCTTTATTTAGGTATCCATGTGCAACAGGATTTAAACAGTAGAAGTATCATTTTAAGTCAACAAAATTATTTGGCAAATGTTTTGAGAAAGTTTAGCATGGATGATTGTAAGCCAGTAGCCACTCCAATGGATAATGTTTTAGACTTCAATCTTTTGAAAAGAGAAGCATCTGAGAGCAACGAAATTGAAACTAAATGCAGACAGATAATAGGTTCTATAATGTATGCTATGATAGGAACTAGGCCAGATTTGTGCACAAGCATTAGTTTATTATCAAGATTCCAAAACTGTGCTAGTGAGCAGCTGTTTATATCCTTAAAAAGAGTACTTCGCTACATTAAAGGAACTATTGACTTAAAACATGTTTTCAAGAAATGTAATTCCAATCCAGTTGTAGGCTTCGCTGATGCTGATTGGGGGGGGGGGTGACACAATTGACCGAAGGTCAACGAGTGGTTATTGTTTTTGGATATTTGGATGTATAGTTTCATGGACTTCAAAGAAACAAAGCACTGTCGCCCTCTCAACTACAGAAGCTGAATGTATAGCATTATGTTTGAGTGTTAGTGAAGCATGCTGGATAAGGAATTTATTGCTAGATTTAAAACTTTTAAATGAAGATTGCAAAGTTATTATATATGAAGATAATCAATCCACTATTCGTTCGTGCAATTCTCATGAGCAACTTAAGCGAATGAAACATTTAGATATTAATTCTTTTGCTCTCTCGACCGTGACAACAAGTACCTCCTGCGTTTTTGTATTTCAAGTTCTTTTTTTACATTTTCCACCCAACTAAAAAAAATAAAATTCAAATTTATTCATCATTTTGAACTACCTAATTTTCGGCAGTAATTCATTTATTGTAATATACAGTGAACTTTCTTTGAAAACTTCAATTTAAAGTTATAATTATATATAATTACAATCAATTTCTTTGAGTGTTAAAGTGATTTTTTTTTTTTTCTCACAATTCTCAACCATTATTTCTCCCGTAAAAGTCTTTTTGTTTCTTTCTCCCTGGTGAGGGAAACTTTTTTGGTATATGTTCTGCCTCTGAAGCAAATCTGTGTCTACTCAAATCTGCATTGTTTTCATTGCATGCCAACATATATTCAAATTTGAGTGCCTGAGCTGATATACATATATGATCAACATAACCCTCTTCTCAACTTAAAGTGATCTTTCGGCTTACAACTAAGGCTTGCTGTTTCCTTCTTGCCCGGTGAGTGAAACATTTACCTTGTATATGTTCTGCCTATCAAGCAAAATCGATGCTACATACCACTTTTTTTGGCTCGATTTTCATGTCTAAATTAGAACTGTGTCAATCGTGATTGATTCGGTCTTTGTGACCCGTTCAGCAAAATGAACGATTGATTGCAATCAACAATCAATCCTCCTGTCAATCTCATTCTTTATCTCTATCTCTATCTCTATCTCTTGAAACTTGAACGGAACGAACTAGTATAAATGGCAGAAGCAGAAGGAAGACATGGAACTATGTTTCGTTCATTCAACTCATTCTCAATCAAAATGAGAACAGAATGAAAAATTGGAATAGAAATTAAACGAAACGGGCACGTTCAGAGCTATCTCCAAACTAATTATACAGTATACACAGAAATAAAATATTGTAAGCTGGGTGAAATTTTTTCAGTTGAGGAGTTTCTTGATTTTTTGAAAACTAAGTTCGTAGTGTGGCCTTTGAACTCTGTTCTGAATTTTGTATTTTTAACTAAATTTAACTGCAATCGTATTGAAATTCACAATTCCTCTTTTGTCTTTCGATATTCTGAGAAATTACTAAAAGTGTTTTAGAAGTCACTTCTTAAATGCTTATGAAAAACTTGATTTTTTGATTGTAGTGAACTTTTAACTGGATCTAGTTTATTTAGTAGGAACAGAAACGACTAGACAACTTTCGAACAACTTTTTGAGAATTTAATGTTTTTTATTACTTAAATTTAGTTCTCTACAAAAAAGTGCTTCACCTACACCTCTACACGTACACATAAATGCAAACAAAAAACAATATTGTCCTGTCCAAAATGCGAAATCATTGAAACATTTCAACGGAATAATAATACAAGCGTCAATTTTTTAAAAGTTTCTCGCAAGTTGCCTAGTGGGTGAAGGCCCGCAACTTAAAGTTGCTGCGATTTGCCTGTGGTCCGTTCTTTTTCTCTAAAAAGTTTACTATTGTTAACTATTAGGTCTGTTTGGTAACGTGAAATTTCTTGCGAATTTGCACAAATTGAGAACACATCGTGAGAGCAAATAATTTCCCCTCCATTGGATAACTTGCAAATTTGTGCTACATAAATTTCTGTGTGCAAGGAGAGTAAAGCTTGTCAAAACACTCATCTTTTGCTTTTATATTGAAATTGTGAAAATTAACTATCTAAATAATAGATAACTTAGGAAATGCATAGTTTAAGTATATTTTTTTTTAAATTAATTGCAAATTGTTAACAAAAGCGTACTTTTTGCATATAATTGTTGATGTGAGGATTTCGACGTTTTGTACACAAAAGTGGTCCAGTGTGTTTGTTAACTTTCTTGCAAGTTTCTCCACTTTTAATAAATAATTTCCCCCTTTGGTGTTTTGACAGGTTTTACACATTTTACTAAAAAAAATTCCTAAATTCTCAAAGCGTAACATTTTGTAACATTCTGACGTCTTAAAATCGTTCCTAAATTCAATGTTGAGGTGTTTAATTAATAATGTTTATATTATGTAAATATATAATTTACAAACTGTTAACATTTTTTAAGGATTTTTGTCAATAAATTCGATACAATCAAATAATTTCTCTGATTTATTCATTCTAAATATATTTTCATTTTGTTTAACCCATTTCAACAGATCAACAATATTTTTAACATTAATCGTTCCTAAATGAACGCTCTCTTATAAAAACTTATGTGCTTTGATCGCCACCAAGCCTTAAAAAACTGTTTATTAGCTCTAATCCTTTAAATCCAATCGAACCTTGCATTTGCAAACATGAATCTTTTCAAATTTATCTTTTTTCTTTTGCTGTAGCAGGAAACGCACTTCTCGTTTCAATTCCATAGTTTTCATATTTGTCAACCAGCTGACAGCTGACACTGACATTATTTGTTTACTTTTATTTTTTAATGAAATAATGAAACTTAAATTTGAATTTTCAAAACATCATTTTAAAAAGAAGATATAACGTACATAGATCGAAAGTAAACAGATGAGTTAAAACTTAAATTGTCCAAAAATATTAAATAATTAAAGCAGTTTTCAGATATCAATATAAGAAGAGAGAAAGTTAACCCTGATTTCGTTGATTCGCGTTCTTTTCTTGCAAAAGAAATTTGGATAGGCCTAACATCAATGTTTAGTTTTAACCTAAATATAAAAACATCAAATCAACATAAAACAAATTCTCCAACTAGAGAACAATAAAGTAAATTTATGAATATAAAATCATTCTGTATTGATTTTAATTTCAATCCCTGCAAAATAAGTTTTACTCTTGCTTCTTTTATCGCAGAAAATAAGTGAATTTTGAATTCAAAAAAATTACAAGCGCTGCAATTTAATGCATATGGATATGATGTGTAGTGCTGTGTACTTCTGTTCATCTGTTGTGATTTTGTATGAGGGATTTAAAATACAAGGCATGGCATGTAGTGACGCGAAGGATAATGTCTGCTTTTTGATTATTTTTTAAAAATGCTTTCGATATATTTTAATTATCAGACCATGGCTTTACGTCAAGGCTGTTTACGAAGCCTGAAGGGAATGCATGTGGATCGAATAATAAGGCCTGCCGCCCACTAGGCAACTTTTAGTTGCTCACCCCAGCAACTTTTAGTTGCTCCCGGTTCAATTACATTGGCTTATATGGGAGAGCGCCCACTGGGCAACTTAGTTGCTGGCAACTTTAAGTTGCTCGCGGAACTTAGTTGCCGGCAACTCCGGGCAACTTTTAGTTGCTGACCCCCGCCCACTAAGCAATTTCCGAGCAACTTTCAGGAATTTTCGAAAATTTAACGTTTTTAGTTGTTGTTCATTGAAATATTACATTGATTTTGCATTTTAGACAGGTAAAATTGAGATAGGTTTAGGTGGAGCACGTTTTTATAGAAAATTAAATACAAAAAAACACAAATATTAATTCTCAAAAGTTGCTCGGAAGTTGCCTAGTGGGCGAGGGCAAGCAACTTTAGTTGCTCGGAGTTGCCGGCAACACCCAGCAACTAAAAGTTGCTGGCAACTAAGTTGCCTAGTGGGCGGCAGGCCTAATAATCATGCCGAATATGGAATTCGCAATTCTGTATCCGCGGTGATTCGCATTGCTGTGTTCTATTTTCTTTTCATGGCAAATAAGTAAAGAAGAACGAGTGCTTGCACTGCGAATCCAGAATTGCGAATTCCATAATCGGCATGAATATCAATAAAATAGGTCAAAAACAATGTGACGCATGTGAAGAGTGAATAAGCTTTGCAGTTTTTTACACTGTGCTTAACTAAAACTGCAGCATGCATTCTCCTTCTTGGCTGTCTTTGGTATGAGATATTCTCGGACTTAATGACCATATTATCGTCAAGCTTTCCGCCACGTTCAAGCACAGCTTCAATAGTGTTATTCAGAATGATTTAGTTTCGTCGAGGTCATTTTGCATTTTAGTTATTGCGGCGTCGGCTTCTTTTTGATCTTTGTACTTGGCTAGATACTGATGTGGCAACGTGGGGAAATCAAAGTAAGTATCTATATACTTTGGGATTGGTATTATTCAGTCGGAATGCGTGCAGCGAATTCATCAAGAACCTTTGTAATGAGAGTATGTGCCACTCGTTGAGGATATTCGGCAATAAGAACCCCGCCCAGGTTATCTGCTCGAACGTAGACATGACACATATAAGGATCCTGCTTCCTGTTTAACAACAATCAATGTAAAATTTTCTCAGCTCAAATCGCTCAGAAATTAAAATTGATTGTTGTTGTTCGACTGTCCGAGGCGGACTTACTTCAAAGTAAAGAAAGTATTGTGATAGGAAGTTATAAGAGAAATCTCTATTTTATTGCTCAATGAAGCTCGAGAGATCTCTCTGTCTGAGAAATGTTTTAATAAAATATAAAAACGCATTTTAAATAGTATTAAAGTATAATGTTTAATACCTAATATTAAATATTAATCACACATAAACAAAAATTAAGTCAGTGTTTTCTTTCGATTTGCTTTAAAATTATTTACATTAAAAATTAAGGATACAAAACAGATAAATACAAAGGTAAGAATTAAAAAAAATTAGATATATGATAAATTAAATAACTTTGGTACTAATAAAGTAACGAAATACAAAAATTAATTCAGTCTTTTCTATCAATTTACTTGAAAATTATTTACATTATAAATTAAGGATAAAAAACGGATAAATACAAAGGTAAGAAGGTAATAAATAAAAAATTAAATATATGATAAATTAAATAACTTTGGTACTAATAAAGTAACGAAATACAAAATTAAAGGTTGTAATTTAAAAACAAACACTGTGCTGCTTTCGCAGGCTTTAAGCTGCTGCTTTAAGCTGCTGCGTCTACTATCAATTGTTAGACCAGCTTTCGAAAATACACGCTCGCAGGGAACACTGGTTGCAACAATACATAGTCTGCGAAGAGCAAGTTTATATAGGCGTGGATAAATATGTTTTCTCTCACTCCAGTATTTAAGGGGATCTTGATGGCGCTTTATATTTGGTTCACTTATATATTTATCTATTTCCATGATTGTTGCTGCGTGTTGATTTGGATTGGCGATTATAGTAGCTACACGGGAATCAAAATCTTCCCATATTAACGAACTTGCTGATGAAGATTCCTGATGGCTTATATCGTTGGAGGGTTCTACTGTGACTATTGCAGTGCTTGAATTTAATGTTTTCGATTTCAAATCTCTCACGCATCTGTCAAAGCTGTTTGTGTTTATGAACCCGTATTTCTTGAATCTAGGGTAAAGCAATGTTGCTTGTGCCACCCGTTCGTCCACGATAGTGTCTAAATTTTTGAATCTTGAACTTAGAGCATTAGACACCGTTGAAATAATCTGCTCAATAACGGGATCATATTCTGAAGTATGGTTCTGTATCGATAATTTCGATAGATGATTTTTTATGGACTGAATCATGAGCATTGTTTTTGTTATAGTCACATTTTTTTCAGCTGATATTTCTTCTGTTATTGCGTGAAATATTTTGAAGACTTCCATTGCCTTCTCCAGGGTTTTCCACTCTCCTGTCGTTATACAGCTTATCACCGGGTTTTCAATAGCTAGGACTGCTAGCACGGCGGATTTAACTTTAATTATTCTTTCAACCATTTCATAAGTTGAATTCCACCGTGTTATGCAAGACTGCTTTAATTTGAGCTCCGGAAGGTTGAGTTCCTTTTGCATGCTGAACAGTTTGGCAGTTGCCTTAGAGCTTTTTTTGAAGAAAGCAACTATGGCTTTTATTTTTACCAGCTGTAAATCAATTAGTGAGATTCCTTCACCTATAACCAAGTTTAAACAATGCGCGAAACATGGTAAATGCCACCACTTGTTATATTTGACAGCACCCACAATGTTGGAAGCATTGTCGGTCACAAAACACACAACTTTATCTTGTAGACCCCAACCCTGCAGTTCGAGTTCAGACTTCAGCAAGTTTGCCAAATTGATTATAGTGTGGCTTTCATTATAGGGTATGCATCCCAAGAGGCAAGACCTTAAAGCCAAGTTGTCTTTATCTTTATCCTCTTGTATAAAATGAACTGTCATCCCTATATAACTCTGCTGAGTTATCGAAGTCCAGCCATCTGTAGTAACACAGACAGCTTCCACCGATGCTAGCATTTCTTCAACTTTTGTTTTGGTTTCATTAAATAACCGAGGTATCAAGGAGTTAGATATAATTAGTTTTTCTACATGGCATTTGATAAGTGGGGCAAAGCATTCTAACAAATTCTTTAAACTCTTTATCTTCAACCATGGAAAATGGATAGTATTGCTTAACAATAGTTTTTGTAAGCTGTTCGTCTAATTGTTTTGTGTGAGAAATTGAAATCGGTCGTCTGAAAAATGTTGATATGTTTTGTTGTCTATGTACTGTGGATATTGTTCTTTGGGTTATGGATGTCGATGTAAATGCAGAGGCTGTGGTAGAAGTACTAGTAGAAGTAGAAGGGGCTGTCAGTGGAATTGAATTTGAGTCATTATTTTGACCGGAAAGATTTTCGGCCATGGTTGAAGTTGAACTAACGTTAGTTTGCTGGGTCGAGCTAGCTGGCTCAGGCAGATACCTTGCTCTATCAATGCTGACGCCAACATGTTGCGTCTTAAGGTGTCTCCCCAAATTTCCTGTTGCCCCACCGTTGAAGCTTATAATTTTCTGGCAGTAGCAGCATTTAGCTTTATTATCATTTAATAATGAAAAATGCATCCAAACTGCCCTGCGTTTTTTATTTAGTTCATGTGACATTGTCCTAATTTAAAAAAATAAAACCTTGAAATTACAACAATGAGCTAAGAACTTAAACCTACCAATTAAATACATAAATTTTCTTTTTCTTGAAAAATAATCCCCAATTTTTGTAAATATACACACTTAAAACTCCTGGATCTTACAAATTTGTATCTTCAATTCGAGTGTGAATTAAACCGCAATTCGCTCAGCCAAAAAAAAAAATTGAGATTGAATGAACGAAAACGAAACAGATATACATAAAATTGTATAATAAGATTTATACATAAGTAGATCAAATTCCGTATTCGTTTCATTTCAAATTATCCCTGTATCGGTCAGACCGAAATGACTGGAAAAGAAATGATTTTGATTGAAAGATTGATTGATTGAAATGAGCGAATCTTTAAGGTCATCAATCTTTGAACGATTCGATCCTAAGAAATGAACGATTGACACAGCACTAGTCTAAATAATAACATCACGTACTGAGTACCTGTGCTTCATCTTTGCTTTCCTGCACCACATCGTACCAGCCTGAGCGTGGAGTTTTATTTACCAGCAGTGAGCTACTGACATCAACAAACAACAACTAATTTTTTGCCTCCTGTCTTACCTTCTGGGTGAGTTCTTTTTTAGTTGTGTTCTGCCAAGCAGTTCTATTCTTTTGGCACTACCCAATAATTTTTCTTGGGTGTTTGTTTTTGTTGTTATTTACATACTGACATCTGCCATACCGACATCTGTCTTCTTCAACGTCAACACTACACTCAACATTACCTAGGATAATTTTACTAGCCAATAACCAAACCAATCCTACGTTCGGTTCGTGTAAATAATAGCGTGTACACTAGGATCAAAAAATATTGATCTTTTATTTTCAAAAACTCGTTAAACTAAAATTTTTTAACAAAAAATCAATTATAAAATTTGAAATGGAAAATAACCCATGTGATTCCCTAAATTGTATTCTTGACAGTAAATACACTGAAAGAGTGTCGTGTCGTGGTCTCTGCGGTAAATCTTATCATCCTTTATGTATTGGCCTAAGTAAAAGATCATGCGTGTATTTAAAAGATTACTTGAACTATTTTGTATACCTTTGCGATGAGTGCAAAAACATCTCTCTCTCTCATGTTCTACTTGCGGTTAAATGTCTTAGTGACTCTACTAATTCCATTATATCTGATAATAATCGTTTTCATAAAAGTGTACTCGCCCAATTCCAACATTTCGATGACTTCTCAAAGAGTATAGAAGCAGTTAACAATACTATGGAGACCCTAAGCAATCGGTGTTTTTCCAATCAATCATCAATTGACAAAAAAATATCCTCTTTTGTTAATTTGTTTAGCTCGCGGAATGACCACACTCATTGTCGTTTTGAGAACATTAACTGTGAAATTCGCTCTACACTCGAATCGGTTTTAAGTTCATATCCTATCGATAATATTAACGAGCAAATTCAAGTTATTCGGTCCGACCTCGATCTTTATGTACAAAATACATCAAATTCAGTGTCTTCAGCTTCCTGTCAACTTAGTTCAATTCTTCATGATTTAGTATCCAAGATTTCTAATATTAGCAACGAAATAACTGTAACGCGTACTTCGTTTAACGATATAATTGACGAAATAAAAATAACTTCGTGTAAAATTGATGAAATTCAACTCCAACCTAGCTCTCCTAGCTACAACACGTCTATTCTTGCAGAAATGATCGAGTCCTCGCAGAGTCCTGCTCTCACTCTTTCACTTCCCGCCCCCTCACCGACAGTATCAACAATATCAAGCCACCCTGAATGCCTTGCACCTACTCCTTCGCCTGCAGTTTGAACTTTCTCAAAACGCGCTGCATGCCCTGCTCCTTCTGATATTATTATTCATCGTTTAGGCACAACCTGGACTTTAACTGAATGGAACAACAGACTTCGTAAAATAAAAAGCAGTAATGAGTTCACCTCTTTCTTCATCAAAGGTACTCCCACTAATGCAGATGATTCCTGGATTCGTAAACTTTTTTTGCGCAAATTTAAAATTAACATAGGAGCTTGTCAAAAATTAAACTCATCAAGTTTCAAAATCTGCATTCCGTCTTTATATCAATGGATGTTTTTATCAACCAATTATCCTATATGCTGGCTTGGAAATATCAATATGTCCAAATGGGTTTCAAGAACTACTACAAAACCTCCAAAAACTATTGTAAAAAATGTTTCAAATAAAGAAATTAACACTAGTTCTAAGTTCAACCTTTCCTCTAACGACTCCTTCCACCATCCAAGCAAGCGTGTATCATTTAATTTAAATCCTAAGCCCTACCCCTCTCCCTATATAGCTTCAAAAAATTGCACTTCTCCTAACGTGGCTTATAGTAATTTCATTCATTCCCACACCTTAAACCCTACCTCAATACCGGATTCCCACATCTTCTAGCCCCTCTAAATTTTACAGAGATTCTAATATCTCGCCTCGCTTACCTTCCCCAATGTTGTTTGACCCAATGGTTCCACCTATTGTGAAACTTACTTCCAAATTTATCAACCCTAAACCAACAATAGACGAGATCGATGGCCGATACTTGATGGCAAGGCTACGTGACAACAAACTTTACGATAACGTCCGCCTGTATCTAGCATTTTTACACGATAAACCTGATTCTGTATGTTTTAACGGAAACACCAAAATCAATGTCATCGTGTCAATTCAAAAAGAAGGTCTCCCTACCGACCTCTCTGCTCTTTATAAATTATACATCCGTTTTCAGGAAGGTTTTAATATATCTCCCTCCACAGTCTCGAAGGATCTTGCTGCGTATTCCTCACATATTGCATCAAAACGTTCGTCTCTTACAAAATTCACTCAAAAACCTCGTCTTTAACGGTAACTCTGGCTTACAACCTAAGTCTTGTGACGTGACCCCAACTACTTTATCCCTTTACTACCAGAACGTAAGAGGGCTCCGTACTAAAACATCTCATGTGTTCCTCAACTCCCAAAACCTTCCATTTGACATTTATGCCCTCTCTGAAACAAACCTTTCCCCCAGTTTCCTTGATAATGAATTATTTGTTTCTGACTTTGTTGTCTTTCGTGCAGACGGTCAACTTAATTGCAATGCTCCCTCTGGGCGTGGTGTTCTCTTGGCAGTTCACAACCGACGTAGTGCGACCCTTATCGAAACTTCCAAATCACCACTTTTCGAATTTGTGTGCATAAAAGTGACTGTCAACAAACGGTGTTTTTACATCTTCTGCTGTTATATCCGCCCCTCATATTATGAAAATAATATCCTCATCGTTAGATTCTTCCCTGCTTCAACAAGACCTCAATTCTTTTCTTACTTGGTGTAATCAAAATTTTCTAGAACTCAATGTAAGTAAATGTCAATCTATGACCTTTTCTCGTAAACGCCTGCCTTTATTTCCTCGAACCTATCACTTTTGCAATGTCCCTGTTCCCGTCGTTTCATTTATTCGCGATCTTGGCATAATTTGTGATAAGGAACTGAATTTCTGTTCCCACATCGATCACATTGTTGCTAAAGCAAATTCTTCCCTTGGCTTTATAAAGCGCTGGTCTAAAGAATTCTCAAATCCCTACGTTACCAAATCTCTCTTCACCACATATGTAAGACCTATTCTTGAGTATGCCAGTCAGGTTTGGTCACCCCATCAATCCACGCAATCACTTAGAATAGAAGCAGTACAGCACCACGGCGACGCCAGCGGGCGAAGTGTCGATTTTGAATATAAAAAAAATGCTATCCGATGCATTTCTAATTGCACATTTCATTTATGCAATTAAAAAAAATTGCACACCCCCTCTTTTTTTTTAAAAATATAAAGAATTTTCACTTTGTATGCAATTTTAAAATGGCCATATCTCGGTAGCCATGTCGAATTTCGAAATGCACAGGGGCTTAAAAAATTGCACATTTGGAGTTTTAATTTGCACACCAAAAATTTTTATTTGCACACCTCTCATTAATTAATAAATCAATATTTAAAATTTTGGTAGAGAATTATTAATAATTAAAATCACTAGAATACCAAATAAAACACATCAAGTTAATGCCACGGATAGCATGTTGGTAGAGTCGCTGCCTGGTCAGTCGATCTCGATCTGTGGAAGTGTGCACACGTTTTCGGCTTTCACAGTGTTTACAAATAAAATCGTGAGTGACTAGTTCAACCTTAGACAAGCTTTTTTCAATAGTGCCAATAGCACAGTGGTAGTGGCGACGGACCGCAGTGTGGAAGGTCGCAGGTTCGATCCCCGGCCGGGCTTAAAATTTATAGAAGCTTTTTTTCACAACCGTGAAGTAGAAAATTTTATTAATTGGGAGAATCGTCTCATGGAAGACGAAAATAATGCGGGGGCATCGAAAGGTGTCCCAGCAACAACAACTAAGCCAACAACGGCAGCATCAATGGGACCGCCCAAAAACGTCCCAACAACAACAAAGCCGACAACGGCATCAACTATGGGACCACCTAAAGGTGCCCAAAAAACAACAGCAAAGCCGGCAACGGCACCCACAGCGGGGACATCGAAAGATGCCCTAGCAACAACGGCAACGGCACCATCAGCCGATATGCCAACCAAGAGGAGGAAGAGGATTCGGTATCTACCGAACCTTGTGAAGCGCCAGTCCACTACCACTTCAGTTAAGCTGCTAGCTGGAGCGAGGGAGATGGGACCTACGGCGAAGGTATCGGCAGCAGCAAATCAGCTAAGTTCCGATGAGGAAATTGAGTACATGTCCGAAGGGGGAGAGGGACATTATACAGGGGACAGCAATCTGTTCGTTGATTTAACTTCACCAGAGCCGTCCTCCGATGAAGAAAAAGAGGAGCAAGATATACAGGCCAAAATTGGTGCTGTCCAAGGGGAAATTGATCTCCTCAGAGCCCAGCTAACGCCCCTGATACTGGCTCTGAAAGCAAAGCAAGAAGCTCGCCGGGAGAAAGAACGGCTGGAGCTAATCAAGAAAAAGGCGCTACAGCAGCAACAAAAAGTAGCGCACCAAAATGCAACGAATGGTGAGCTGCCAACACCTATGCAGCCTCAGCCTAACCAGCAGCAGCAACAACAACAGCGGCAACAAAAAGCCCCAAAACAAAAGCATCCGCAGCAAATGATGCTCACACAACAGCCACAGCAGCAGAGACAGCAACAACAAAATCAGCAGCAGCAGAAACAGCAGCAGCAGAAACAACAGCAGCAGAATCAACAGCAGCAGAATCAACAGAAGCAGAATCAACAGGAGCAGAGTCAACAGCAGCAGCCACAGCCGCCCAAAACCAAGAAAGAAAAAGTGCCACCCATCAATACTTATAAGATGGATTTGCAAGACACCATAAGCATATGTAAGTCGGCCATAGGCCAAAACTTTACAATAAAACGTTTAAGCGAAAATAGACATGCCATCCACTGCTTTACAGTGGAACAGCATAAAATTGTTAAAGAAATATTAAAAAAATCCACCACAGAGTTCTTCAGCTTTACGCCAAAAGCTGATAAATTTCAAACGGTCCTTCTGAAGGGCATAGATTCCTGCACGGAACCACAGGTGCTCTTAAATGAGCTCCGCCAAAAAGCGAGCGACGATCTCGAGTTTATAGGGGTCAAGCCGTTTGCTACAGTCAGAGCCAGACGGGAGAAGCGGAATCTTCCATTCTTCCTCGTACAGCTTTCGCCCAGCAGCAAACTGGATAGTTTGAGGAGTATCTCCATCCTCAACTACCAGGTTGTAACATGGGATAAATTAAAGAGACGCGGCGACATGCTTCAATGCATGCGCTGCCAAAGGTTCGGCCATGCTGCAGCAAACTGCGAAATGCAGTCACGCTGCGTCAAGTGTGGTGAGAACCACAAAGTAGAAGAGTGTAAGCTCGGACAAGAACGGGTCGAAGATAGGACCCAGCTTAGATGTGCACTTTGCCGAGGCGAAGGGCACCCCGCAAATTATCGGGGATGTCCGGCGTTCCAGCAAATCAAACAAAACAAAGCGGCTAGGCAGACAGATGTAGAGAAACGCCCTTCAGTGCGTCCTCCTACAGTAACGCCCGTCAACCCCCAAATTTCCTACGCCCAAATGGCTTCAGGAAGGGGGAATACGGTACAGCCTGCGCCAAAGGTAGCCCATCCGGCCCTCGTGCCTAAGGCACCGGACGCACAGGCCGAAATCAGAGGCATGTTGCTGGCCATTCAAGGCCAGTTAACAGGTCTTCAAAACCAGATCAGGGAGCAGGCGACAAGGGTGGACTATCTCTACTCTGTTTTGCCTAGCTTAACGCAACTTAGAGGTTAAGGGCGCGCTGCCGGAGAGGCCCTTTAAGATCCTTGCTGTGAATGTAAATTCACTGATTAGGACCGAACGTAGAGCTAATCTTTTCCAATTGTTGAAAGACCAAAGTCCAGATGTGTTTATGGCTAGCGAAACTAAGCTAAATCAGAAACATAAATTGACTAATAGCAAATACAATATCGTTAGAAGAGATCGGCCCAACTCCACTCAAGGGGGTGGTGTCGCAATCTTCATACGAAAAGGCATTGATCATAAAGTAATATATAATAGTGATGTGCGCAGATTTCGGTTGCTAGAAGCTTGCGTCATATGCATTTCTCTCCAACAGGGGAAGCGAATGTATGTGATCTCGGCTTACGCACCGGAATCACCTCAGCCAACTAATTTTATAACAGAGCTCGAAAAACTTTTCGATTGTCTTCGATTGAACTCGGAAGATAACTACTATCTGATGGCCGGTGATTTGAATGCCAAACACACAGATTGGGGAAATCAAATACAAAATCCTAGAGGTAGTCATCTGTATAATTGGATGAGTCAATTCAGCGTTGAGTATGGGGTTGACCTGCTGGCTACAGATAGGCCATCGTTTCCAAGAAGCGGTGCCTTTCTGGATCTATTGCTGATAGACTCAAGACTGACAATTACTGACACTGTGGGTCAACAACGAAGGAACTGTTTACGGACCATCGAGTACGACAGTGATCACTGCGGACTCGCTGCCGTAATACAGCTGCCGAACGAGCTGGTGGAGCTGGAGGAGTATGTACCGGTGCATACTTACAATTACAGTAAGATGTGCTGGCCACGCTTCACCAACGCCATAGCAAGCGAAATTCATTCGCATAATATATCCCCACCAAACGACAGGAATCTTACAAATACTGAAATCGACCACTACTTAGAACAAATGGACGAGACAATCCAACGAACAATGGAGAAAACAATACCGAAATACAAAGAACGTGACGCAACCAACATGTACCATAACGCGACCATAGACGCACTACACAGACAAAAAAGTGGACTGCTGACGAGACTAAAACGCTTGTACCGACGGTTTACTGACCCACATGATCTGGAGATTAGGACACTGAAGTCGTCTATCAAAAACATCAACCAATTGATCAAGGAGAACTATCGGTTGTCCATTAATTTGTATTGGGACAACAAAATTCGGGCCGTTAATTCTAGCGACCCGAGCATGTTTCCGCAAATTAACAAGATATTTAGGAAAAACGATCAAAACGACCTTCCGTGTCTTAAGCTCCAGAGGACGACAGAGAACAGAGACGTACTTCTGACAGCAGGCATAGATCCAGAGGAAGCCGTCTTGGACGATGACCTCTTTATCATCGAAGATCCTCGTGAGAAAGTGGAGGCTGTGGGGGCTGCTTTCCAGCAAGTGTACAAGGTTAATGCAAGCATTCGCCCGAACCATGACCTGGAAAACAGGGCCCTGCTTCACCACTTCTACCTTCGTAATGATATTACGCAATGGCGATCGGAGAATCCCGGTTTTACTGGGTTCAATGAAGAACACTTGGCAAACGCCATCATCGCCGAGCGAAACGGGCCAAGTTCCCTGTTAATTTCGAAGGTCGAGCTCCAACTCATCTTCGACTCACTAAAGAAAAAGAAGTCAGCAGGAGTCGATGGTATATCCAACGTTGTACTACGACATCTACCTCGGGAAGCAGTAGACATTTATACCACACTGTTTAACAACGCCCTGAATAATGCATATTATCCAGTGCGGTGGAAGACAGCCGTGGTACATCCTCTCCCGAAAAAGGGAAAGGACAACTCCAATCCGGCGAATCTCCGGTCGATAAGTCTTCTTCCGAGTATCAGCAAGGTATTCGAAAAAGTAATCAATAGAGCTCTGTTTCAGTGGGCAGAGGACAACAATATCATACCGGATAATCAGTTCGGATTTAAGGCGAGACATGACACCATTCATGCCGCGTCTAAACTCGTTTCTGATATCCAATGGAACAAATCTAAAAAGCAGTGTACGGGTGCCTGTCTGGTTGATTTGGAGAAGGCTTTCGACACCGTATGGCTAGAAGGTCTTTATCTAAAGCTGACCAGGCTTGGCATAAGTAAACCGCTATTGTATATGCTTTATGACATGCTCAATGGTAGAAAGTTTGTTGTCAAAAGTGGCAATGTAACTTCTACCGGAACATTCCATATTAAAAATGGTCTTCAACAGGGAGCGGTAAACTCGCCGATTCTATTCAGCATTTACACCAGCGATCTGATAGGTAGTTTAACTCAGGCAATTGCGTATGCCGATGATCTAATTGCGTACAGAACAGCCCCAAAAGTTGAGGTCATCAAAATTCTTTTGCAGCGTGACTTCGACAAGATTCAGCGATATTGCGATGACTGGAAGTTGAAAATCAACTTTCAGAAATCAGAAACTATTCTGTTTAGGACTCCGTTGTGTGGAGCCTCAAGGGATACAAGAAAGAACTGGCGCAAGCTAGTGATCGTGGGGCCAAATGGACATCCACTGGCGAGTAAAAGTGTAGTAAAGTACCTTGGCATCTGGTTGGATCAGTATTTGTATTTCGATAGACATATAAGTGCTGCTCTGGCCAGGGCTAGGGGAGCTTTTGCCCTGACGAAACGGTTGTTTTATAGCAGCCGGCTTGACACCAGGGTGAAGGTGATTTGCTACATGGCCCTCATCCGGCCGATGATTGCCTATGGATGCCCGGTTTGGTTCAACGTTGCCCCATCTCAAATGGAAAAGATTCGGGTGTTTGAGAGGCAGTGCCTTAGACGCTGCCTTGGATTACACAGAACACCAGAGTCGGAGTACACACGATACTATTCCAACCAGGTTCTCTACAACGGGGCCAACATAAACAGAATAGATAATTTTTTGTTTAAGCTGATTCGGGGTCACATTGCAAGAGCGATGTCCTCGACAAACAGCTTAATTTTTGGGGCTTACTACCCTAACGACGAATATTATGAGAGTGTGCGCCTAAGCGGCTTTATCCCGCCCGATGCTTTCCTCTTTTTAGACAGACGAGGGCTGATACAGGATAGAGAGGCGGTTCCGCTAATCTACCACGTCGGCCGTAGAACTGTAGATAGGCGACTCCTTTACAACCGAGACGTCCTCGCACAAGGCGGAGCAGAGCGCCTTCGGTTCAGTAGGACTGTGTCCGATCGGGACCGAAAAGATAGGGCAAAGCAGGAGAACCAGTTCTGGTGGTTGAAAATTGATAATGGCAACAGTGATATTTAAAGTTGACTAAGCTTTCTTGTCTTGGCCGACTTACATAGGTTTAGGTGTATTAGTTTTAAGTAGGGACAGTCAGGGTGGCACAAAAAAGAAAAAAAAAAAAAAAAATACAAAAAACAAAAAAAAAAAAAACATATAAAAAAAAAAAAAAAAAAAAAAAACAAAAAAAAAAAAAAAAAAAAAAAAAAAAAAAAAAAAAAAAAAAAAAAATCAAAAAATGCTTGCTGTGGCTGTTCTAGTTTTTAAGTAGTCCTAAGTAGTTCTAAGTAGTTCTAAGTAGTTTAAGTAGTTTTAATTAGCTTTAATAGTTTTAAGTAGTTTGTAAGTTTTATATAAAATATAAAAAAAAAAGCGATCAGTTAACCGAGTTTTTGTAAATTCTTCTCGGCAAAAAATAAAAACCGACAAGAATTTTAGTCTTAAGATAGTTAATAGGCCGAAAGGCATTAGTATTAAGTAATCATAGTTTAACTTAGAGCGCCCGCATGGGGCCAGTAAGTTAGTTGTAAGTTATTGATAAGTAGGCTAGTTTTTATGAATTTTTGTCTAGCTTTAAGATAGTTATAAGATTAATGGAAAATAAAAATGAATTAAAAAAAAAAAAAAAAAAGTCGCTGCCTGGTGCACGAGTGGTCGCGAGTTCGACTCTCAACGCGTTCATAATTTTAATTTTTTTTTATTATAACTAGTTTATTTTATATTGTTTTTAAATAAAAATAAAAGTACTTTAAACAAAACATTTCGCTAACCTAAATTAACTGAACTACTTAAAACAACAAACAAAAAACGTATTTCCGATGCCTCACTAAAATGGTAATATTTCACTAACCAAATTGAATTTTGGACTGTTCTAAATTTCTAAAAATGTATAATACTAAAATTGAATTTGCACCGGTTAATTTATAAATCAAAGATTAAAAATTTGCTAAAAAACTACAAAAATGCACTTTCCGCACCTGACTAAAATAGAAATATTTCACTAACCGAATTGAATTTTGGACTGTTCTAAATTTCTAAAAATGTATAGTACTAAAATTGAATTTGCACACCAAAAATTTTAATTTGCACACCTCCGGTTAATTTATAAATCAAAGATTAAAAATTTGCTAAAAAACTACAAAAATGCACTTTCCGCACCTGACTAAAATAGAAATATTTCACTAACCGAATTGAATTTTGGACTGTTCTAAATTTCTAAAAATGTATAATACTAAAATTGAATTTGCACACCAAAAATTTTAATTTGCACAATTGTGGTTAAACAAATAAGCGCTGCGAGCTAATTCATGTTGTAGATTTTTAAAATAGCCATATTTTATTTTTTTAAAGATCTGATACGAATGAGATTTGCATCCGAAATACATTTATTACAAAAACAATACAATTTCCAACTTTGCTTTTGAATTTCGATTTGAAAATCCATTTTGAACACACACCCTTAGAACTTTCTTACAAAGATTAGTTTTACTCTGATTGATAGATGGCACTTTTGTTTTCCAAATGGTGTCCGTGGTATTGGCCGAGTTCAAAGCACATCTGAATATTCAGAATTCTGAATTGTTGAAGCTCCTGATTGGCCAGCTGTCATAAGAAGTTCTGAAAATTCAGATGACTTCAGATGTGCGTTGAACTCGCACAATGTCAAATTTGACAAATACCCAAATTGTATCGTACGCCGTACGGCAAACGAAAGCAAAACAAAAAAAAATGATGTAAACAATTTAAATCTTTTTATAAAAGATAAGTACGGTTTTTTCATTTTTTAATATTGTTTTTATAGCAGTGAACCTTGTGGTAATTTTATGCATTCGAGCAATTGGCATACTTTCGTCCAAACTGATGCACAGTGCAATGTTTTGCAGCGAGATGTGAAGGGTACACGATAACTTCCAGGGAACGATTGTCCCAGAATAGAGAGCATCGTTTATCCTAATCTATGAAGCCCGTTTCACAATGCGATGAGAAAACGGGACGAGGCTTGAAATTGGTCTGAGTTCTGAGGACTCCTATCTTTACTATAAAGTTGATAGCGTTATGCGTGGATCCGTTCAACTGTAACAAATCTATATAGATCTATTATAGATCCAGATGATCGAGGTGTGAATACTGTGAAGTAAAGCCTAGTACGCAGATCGCGCTAAATTTTCGTTTAAATACAAAATTCTCTCCAAAATTTAGCCAAGCTAAAATTAAGCCAAGCGTTTTAGCCGAGTGGTAAGCAGCTCCAGCTAAAAAATGCATAAAATTACCACAAGGTTCACTGCTATAAAAACAATATTAAAAAATGAAAAAAACCGTACTTATCTTTTATAAAAAGATGTAAATTGTTTACATCATTTTTTTTTGTTTTGCTTTCGTTTGCCGTACGGCGTACGATACAATTTGGGTATTTGTCAAATTTGATATTGTGCGAGTTCAACGCACATATGAAGTCATCTGAATTTTCAGAACTTCTTATGACAGCTGGCCAATCAGGAGCTTCAACAATTCAGAATTCTGAATATTCAGATGTGCTTTGAACTCGGCCAATACCACGGACACCATTTGGAAAACAAAAGTGCCATCTATCAATCAGAGTAAAACTAATCTTTGTAAGAAAGTTCTAAGGGTGTGTGTTCAAAATGGATTTTCAAATCGAAATTCAAAAGCAAAGTTGGAAATTGTGTTGTTTTTGTAATAAATGTATTTCGGATGCAAATCTCATTCGTATCAGATCTTTAAAAAAATAAAATATGGCTATTTTAAAAATCTACAACATGAATTAGCTCGCAGCGCTTATTTGTTTAACCACAATTGTGCAAATTAAAATTTTTGGTGCGCAAATTCAATTTAAGTATTATACATTTTTAGAAATTTAGAACAGTCCAAAATTCAATTCGGTAAGTGAAATATTTCTATTTTAGTCAGGTGCGGAAAGTGCATTTTTGTAGTTTTTTAGCAAATTTTTAATCTTTGATTTATAAATTAACCGGAGGTGTGCAAATTAAAATTTTTGGTGTGCAAATTCAATTTTAGTATTATACATTTTTAGAAATTTAGAACAGTCCAAAATTCAATTCGGTAAGTGAAATATTTCTATTTTAGTCAGGTGCGGAAAGTGCATTTTTGAAGTTTTTTAGCAAGTTTTTAATCTTTGATTTATAAATTAACCGGAGGTGTGCAAATTAAAATTTTTGGTGTGCAAATTCAATTTTAGTATTATACATTTTTAAAAATTTAGAACAGTCCAAAATTCAATTTGGTTAGTGAAATATTACCATTTTAGTGAGGCATCGGAAATACGTTTTTTGTTTGTTGTTTTAAGTAGTTCAGTTAATTTAGGTTAGCGAAATGTTTAGTTTAAAGTACTTCAACTTGATATTTTTATTTAAAAACAACATAAAATAAACTAATTTAATTATAATAAAAAAAAAAAATTATGATCGCGTTGAGAGTCGAACTCGCGACCACTCGTGTACCAGTCATCGACTCTACCAACATGCTATCCGTGGCATTAACTCGAAGTGTTTTATTTGGTATACTACTGATTTTAATTATTAATAATTCTCTACCAAAATTTTAAATATTGATTTATTAATTAATGAGAGGTGTGCAAATAAAAATTTTTGGTGTGCAAATTAAAACTCCAAATGTGCAATTTTTTAAGCCCCTGTGCATTTCGAAATTCGACATGGCTACCGAGATATGGCCATTTTAAAATTGCATACAAAGTGAAAATTCTTTATATTTTTTTAAAAAAAGAGGGGGTGTGCAATTTTTTTTAATTGCATAAATGAAATGTGCAATTAGAAATGCATCGGATAGCATTTTTTTATATTCAAAATCGACACTTCGCCCGCTGGCGTCGCCGTGGTCAGTACAGCGCAGATTTCTTCGTTTCGCTCTACGCAATCTTCCTTGGTCCGATCCATTTTGTTTACCCCCTTACGAAGACCGTTTACAATTAATAAACCTAAACACCCTTGCAGTCGCGGATATAGTATTCATCCATCAAATAATCATTGGTACCATCGATTCTCCGGCAATTTTAGAACTGGTTTTCCTTAATACTAATCCACGTAACCTTAGATCCATTCCTTTCTTCCGCCTTCCTATTCACCGCACCAACTATGCCCATTTTAATCCTATCACAAGAATGTTACGCTTAGCCAACTGCGCACAGCATATCCTTGATTTTAATCATAGTACCTCATCCCTTAGATTGATCTTATACTCCAATTTCCCTTAATTCCCCAATTTCATTAGATTAAGTTATAATAAGTTTATTATTTATTTATTTATTGTTATTATAACTAGCTTGAATTAAGCGAACAGAATAAATTAAATTAAAATTAAAATTAAATTCAATTAAATTAAATTAAATTAAATTAAATTAAATTAAATTAAATTAAATTAAATTAAATTAAATTAAATTAAATTAAATTAAATTAAATTAAATTAAATTAAATTAAATTAAATTAAATTAAATTAAATTAAATTAAATTAAATTAAATTAAATTAAATTAAATTAAATTAAATTAAATTAAATTAAATTAAATTAAATTAAATTAAATTAAATTAAATTAAATTAAATTAAATTAAATTAAATTAAATTAAATTAAATTAAATTAAATTAAATTAAATTAAATTAAATTAAATTAAATTAAATTAAATTAAATTAAATTAAATTAAATTAAATTAAATTAAATTAAATTAAATTAAATTAAATTAAATTAAATTAAATTAAATTAAATTAAATTAAATTAAATTAAATTAAATTAAATTAAATTAAATTAAATTAAATTAAATTAAATTAAATTAAATTAAATTAAATTAAATTAAATTAAATTAAATTAAATTAAATTAAATTAAATTAAATTAAATTAAATTAAATTAAATTAAATTAAATTAAATTAAATTAAATTAAATTAAATTAAATTAAATTAAATTAAATTAAATTAAATTAAATTAAATTAAATTAAATTAAATTAAATTAAATTAAATTAAATTAAATTAAATTAAATTAAATTAAATTAAATTAAATTAAATTAAATTAAATTAAATTAAATTAAGTATCATTTTGTAAAAGAAAGAATCAGTGATGGTATAATTGAATTAAAATATGTTTCAACTACTAATCAATTGGCTTAACAAAGCCTCTTGGCAAAAATTGTTTTGAAAAATTAAGAAATGTAATGCTAAGTCATTAAATATTTAAACCTTTAGATATTGTTAAGGATTCAAATAATAATTTTGTTTATGTTAATTTAGTAACTAATGTCTAAGAGTTGATGAATTATTTTAAATGAATTTAAATATATCGAGCATGTTTATATAAATTGAATATGGTTAATTATTCTGAAAAAAATTAAAATAAAAAAAAAAAAAAATTAAATGAAAATATGATAATACTGTATAAATAGGTTAAATACGTAAGTAAGAAAATTTTGATTGAGGGGGGGTAAAACAGAATGTGAACGTGACCAATCACAATCAAAATGTCTGTGGTATTTGGCAACACTCTCATCTATGAATTCTTTTCTTCCTTTTTTTCTATTGCCGAGAACATTCCACAGAAAGCATTGATTGAGGTTCCTCGTGGTTTTTTTCTCTTCCTTCCTGTAAATTTGTATGACAAATATAATTGAATTAAAACATATAAGAAAGAATAAAAGAGTTTTATTCATTAAAGTATAGTAGAAGTAATTGGTAAATAATAAAAGGTTATGGGCCCAGTGCCAGGAAATTAAAATGGAGTCTACAGTCACAGTAAGTAAATTAAATAAATCAAACTGGAATATTTGGCGATTCCAAATGAAGGTGGTGTTGCTGGCGAAGGGGCTGTTCGAGGTTGTGTCTGGTGAGGAGTTGATGCCGGCTGAAAATACTGCAGAAGCACAAACAAAATGGAAGCTGAAAGATGCAAGGGCACAGGAGGCGTTGGTAGTACGGATGGAGGAGGAACCATTATCACACGTTATGCAGTGCACAAATTCAAGTGAAATGTGGACAAAGTTGGAGGAGATATATGAGCGAAAATCTGAGATAAGTACACATCTCCTAAACGAACAATTTTATAACCTCAAAATGGAGGACGAGAGTGTCAATGGCTTTATAACAAAAATCTCCAAGCAAAGATGAAGCAACAGGGCGAAGAGGTGCCAGAAAAAATGGTAATAACAAAAATTCTTATGTCCCTACCTGACAAGTACAAACACTTTTGGTCAGCCTGGGAAAGCGTAAGTGCTGAGAAACAAGATATGGGAAATTTGACCGCAAGACTGCTCATAGAAGAAGAGAGAATTTCGAAAGAAAATGACGAAACGAGTGTTGCCCTGCTTGCCGCCCAGAAGAAATGTTTTAGCTGCGGAAAACCAGGGCACTTCAAAAGACAGTGCCGAGCAATTACTTGCAACTATTGCAAGAAGCCAGGTCACCTTTTGAAAGACTGCTACAGCAGAAAACGTAAGAATACAACATTCAGAGGGAGCGCAGTCCCAGAGCATCATAAAGACAAGGACTATGCTCTAATCGCCATATCAAATGATATACACACACAGATAAACACCTGTTGGTACTTGCACAGCGGCGCCTCACAGCACATGTGCAAAGAAAAGCACATTTTTAGTAGTTATGAAGAACTCTCAACACCCAAATTAATTAAAATAGGTGACGGTTCCACCATAAAAGCTCACGGCAGAGGAAATATTGCCATTTAAGCATACAACGGCAGATCCTTTAACGAGGTCAACCTGAGAGAAGTCTTATATGTTCCAGACCTAAAAGAAAACTTGTTCTCGCAAGGTAAAGCATTGGACAAAGGACTTTCACTAATATCCGACTCAAACTGTGCTAAATTTATAAATGTGGCAAATGAAGTTGTTGCAGTTGCTTCGCGCTACGCAGATAAACTATTTAAAATGCTTTTTAAATGCAGTTCAACAAACCATCATGAAAGTGAACAGTTCCAAAAATGTTTATTTGCAAAAAGTATTGTTGACTTAATGTGGTGGCATAAAACTTTGGCATGGCACATCAGAACTTTCGCCATATTAAAGACATTCTTCATCGCAGCAGTATTCCAATCAAAGATTGTGGCACATTTTGTACATCCTGTGTGCAGGGAAAACATCACCGAGATCCCTTTCCATTGAGTAATTCAAGGTCGGACAGAGTTGGCGGCTTAATACACTTGGATTTATTTGGTCCAATGGAGGAGCAATCCATCAAAAATTCGAGATATATGTTTCTTCTAAAAGATGACAACAGTGCGTTCAAGACGGTATACTTCTTGAAGAACAAATCCGATGTTTATGCAAAGCTGGAGGAATATATCTTGCTAGTGAAGAATCAGACTGAAAAGAAGATCAAAACCATCAGAAGCGACAACGGAAAGGAATTCATCAACCAACAAGTCCAACAGCTGCTTGTAAAACATGGAATAACACATCAAACCACAGTGCCTTATACCCCACAGCAAAATGGGCGTGCGGAAAGGGAGTTCCGAACAATTGTCGAAGCGGTGCGGTCGATGTTAGCTGAAAATAAATTACCAAAAAAACTTTGGGCTGAGGCTGCAAATACAGCTGTATATATTCTCAACCGAACAGGAGTCAGTCCAGTTGCAAACCGGACACCGTTTGAAGTATGGCACAAACAAAGTTTTGACATCAGATCATTTATAGGACCTTTCGGTGCTGAGGTGTGGGCGTACGTACACAAACAAAAAAGACTGAAGCTTGACATGAAAAGCAAAAAGGGAATATTCGTTGGCTACTGCGACAATGTGAAGGGTTACAAAGTGTACTATCCTGAAGAAAACAAAGTTTGCATCGAAAGGGAAATAATATTTTCCCCAATTGAATCTCATATCAACGAGGAGAGTTTGTCGGAGAAATTTATCAGATTAGACTTGGGTGGAATGGCAGACGATGACGAAAACGCAGAGGAACAGCCACAGCAAGAATGCTATAAGGATTCACCCATAGTGTCGTCACAAAATCAAAGCAGCAGTGAATCAGAACGGGCAACAGACAACACACAGACTACTTGCGAAGATCCAGCGAACAAGGAACGAAGTTCGCGACTACGTCCCAAAAATTCTCTAAGGCAGCCAAAGAATTTTGATGATTATGACCTGAGCTATTTTAGTGTTGATGATGAAGATGAACCAAAAACATACGAAGATGCGATGGCGAGTGTGAACGCGGTTAGCTGGCAGCAGGCTTTAGAAGAAGAGATGAAAGCATTAGAAGAAAATGATACATAGCAGTTAGTAGAAAAACCAGGTAAATGTGAGATTGTAGACAGTAAATGGATATTTAAAATAAAAAGAGACCACGATGGTAAAATAAGTAGATATAAATGTAGATTGGTAGCTAGAGGTTTCCAACAAAATATTTTTGATGAAGTTTATGCACCAGTAGTAAAGTTAAGCACAATAAAATGTCTTTTAGCTGTATGTGCACATAAGCATTGGCTTATTTATAAAATGGATATTTGTAATGCCTTTCTTCATGGTGAAATTGATGAGGATTTGTGCATGTACTTGCCAAAAAGCCATCAACCACAGGACGGTTTAGTTTGTAAATTGAAAAAGGCAATTTATGGTCTTAAAAAGGCACCATTGTACTGGTATAAGAAGTTTGATAGTTTCATGTACGCTGAAGGCTATACAAAAAGTAAATGCGATAACTGTTTGTATTACAGAATAAGAGGTTACATTTGTGTTTATATTATTATTTTCGTTGATGATATACTTTTGTGCGGTTCGTGTATCGTTGAAATTAAAAAGATGAAAAATAGTTTAGAAAGGAAATTTAAAATGAAAGATTTAGTTCTACTTACTCTTTATTTAGGTATCCATGTGCAACAGGATTTAAACAGTAGAAGTATCATTTTAAGTCAACAAAATTATTTGGAAAATGTTTTGAGAAAGTTTAGCATGGATGATTGTAAGCCAGTAGCCACTCCAATGGATAATGTTTTAGACTTCAATCTTTTGAAAAGAGAAGCATCTGAGAGCAACGAAATTGAAACTAAATGCTAGATTAAAAACTTTTAAATGAAGATTGCAAAGTTATTATATATGAAGATAATCAATCCACTATTTCGTTCGTGCAATTCTCATGAGCAACTTAAGCGAATGAAACATTTAGATATTAATTATCATTTTGTAAAAGAAAGAATCAGAGATGGTATAATTGAATTAAAATATGTTTCAACTACTAATCAATTGGCTGATATTTTAACAAAGCCTCTTGGCAAAAATTGTTTTGAAAAATTAAGAAATGTAATGCTAAGTCATTAAATATTTAAACCTTTAGATATTGTTAAGGATTCAAATAATAATTTTGTTTATGTTAATTTAGTAACTAATGTCTAAGAGTTGATGAATTATTTTAAATGAATTTAAATATATCGAGCATGTTTATATAAATTGAATATGGTTAATTATTCTTTTTTTGATAAAGTAAATATACATAAATGTAAAATGAAAAAAATTAAAATAAAAAAAAAAAAAAAATTAAATAAAAATATGATAATACTGTATAAATAGGTTAAATACGTAAGTAAGAAAATTTTGATTGAGGGGGGGTAAAACAGAATGTGAACGTGACCAATCACAATCAAAATGTCTGTGGTATTTGGCAACACTCTCATCTATGAATTCTTTTCTTCCTTTTTTTCTATTGCCGAGAACATTCCACAGAAAGCATTGATTGAGGTTCCTCGTGGTTTTTTTCTCTTCCTTCCTGTAAATTTGTATGACAAATATAATTGAATTAAAACATATAAGAAAGAATAAAAGTGTTTTATTCATTAAAGTATAGCAGAAGTAATTGGTAAATAATAAAAAAATAAACGAACAATCATCTGTGTTTATCTACCTACATAAATACCTACATATATAGATACAAATAAATACCTACCTAATGTAAGGCATCTTACTTGAGTTCATAAAAAATCTTAAATAGAGCCATTCTAATACCTTCATATAGTATTACCATAACTTAAATCTCAACGGAAAACCTCTACCTACAAAAGTGTATAACATCCTTCGCTATAAAATTCAGTCAAAAAGTATTTATTCAAAACAAAATTATTTTTCTGAGTGGTAACCGAGTTTAAATATTTTGCATGCATATTATACATTTGCTCTATTCCCAAGCACACGTCACAGCAAGGAAAACAAAAAAAAAACATTTTCCCCTTTCTATACAAAATGATAAAAGCCAAAAGAACAAATTAGCTTTTTTCCTGTCCCCTTTGAACTCCCATACATTTTGTATAGGTTCTTCTCTACCGTCCATTTTTTCTTAGCCTTCATAATTTATTCTCTTATTATTATCTCCTACTTTCAATTAAATCATTTCCTACTCTACCTACTCTTAAAAGTGGACACCTCACTACCTCAGTCTGCACAAGTCATCTGATTTTAGTTAGGCCGCGGTTGCCCAGGTGGCGTCGCGTTCGTTCCATTTCATGATAGTACTATAGAGTCTATATACAATGGTGTGTCCTATGAGTTGTGTAGAAACATTTAACATTGGCATGCTTTTGTTATGATGTTTTATGATCATTATTTTATTTTGTATTTTTTCTGAACTTAATAAATGTTGAAACTTTGCTTTAGGAAATTATTTTATGTTGTTGTAAATGAATACGAAATTTGTTTCAATCAGTTTGCAAGAACTGAAAAATGTTCCAGTAATGTGAATCCCTCTAAAATCCGAAAAAAACTTGTTTTGATTAGTTCGAATTATCGAGGGACTACTGTATTTTCATATTTGACTGCTTTTTTGACTTCCTTATGTTTGACTGTTTTGTTTGACTGGAAGAAAGAAATCCAGTCAACAAGTCAGATTTGCCTGGATTTTGAATTTTGAACTGGGAACACTGATCATGGGTATAATTTATCACAGGAAATCTCATCATGAATGTATGAAGAAGTTCATTCTATGTTGTTTTTAAACATGTTGAATTGAATGAAACCTCCCCCTTTTATAGATAAGTTTTATCCAATGAACCTCTACATAAAGTAAGTCTGTTCTGAAAACTGAAATATCAATATAACAAAACCTATAAAAACAGAAATAGAAATCAATCAATCAATCAAAGATAAGAAACAATCATGGTTCAATTTTAAATAAACATAAACATTAATCGTGAACATGCAACGACGACATGCTCAAGATTATTCTTATCTAGTACAAACAGACTTCCATGAAGAAAGTCACGTACGCATACCCACAATACCAGATTCGAATTGTAATAAATAAACCAAAGTAGAAAACAGACTCAGATCTTAAATTGACGTGGAACTTATAACAACTAGATTAAGAATTCATATTTGAAAATAAAGAATGAGCCTTGCTCTTAGAAACTCATAAAGTTTCTTATTTTAAAAATCAAGTATTAAATTTGGCGCAGTCGGTAGGATTCTACTAAATTGGCTAGAATCCTGTAAGAACTTACACACATAACGTTTTAGTGAAATTAACTATCGGAAAAATATCCTACGTATAAGGAAATATTAAAATTCGAAGTAACAACTAAAACAGTGTAAAAATTTATTTGACATAGTAAAATAAAAAGTGAAGAACTCCTTTCAAGTTTAATAAAGTCTAGAGTCAAGCAAAATAACCTTTACGGTCAAAACAAAATAAAAGTGAAAAAAATCATTTAAGAAAAATAAAAATACTTTTAAAAAATTATTCCAACGCATTCGAGATAAACCGAAATCAATTTAGCAATTCAATTCAACGAAAATGATAATATTGCGAAGTTCATAGAGAAAAAATTAATTTCACAAACAAAAAACCAAAAAAACAGATAAAAAACCAAAAATTGATGACAAAAAGGATCACAAACAGAAGGAAGGAAGAGCAACAAAGTCATACTAGCAGTTCAGAAGAAGATTTATCAACATTTAACATTTGACATGCTTCCATACATTTTGGAATTTGGAATTGGATGGGAATTAAAAAAAGTGCTCTGTGACTGAATCCACTCACCCGACGTGACGAACGTTTAGACGAGAATCACTTGTTTGGATTTCCCTAAAATCGTTTTTCTAGATTTTATAAAAATTTATTTAAAACGCGACGAATGTATTAATTTTGTCTTATACAGCAGGTTAAACTTTATAATTTACAACTATGTTTGTTTGTTTCGGTACATACACATGCATTTATATTCCACAATTTAAGTTATTTATTTCATTTATACCTACCTACACATCTTTCGAAAAAGAATTTATTAATTATGTAGTTAATTCAGAATAATTATTCTCTTGTTGTGCAGGCTTAAAGTTATTTTCGTTGGCTGTTTTTAAATTTGTATCGTGTTAAAGTATTTTTAGTACTATACTAAGTTAAAAAGACGATTTTCCAAACTTTAATTGAGTTAGCAACGTACTATCTTTTTAACATTTCGCTAAAATTAAAATCCTCAAATGGCAATCTTAGATATCTTTTTAGTATCATACTAACTCCATTATGCCATTTTGACAAAAAAAATGTGAGAAAAGTCTGTTTGCTTACTTTTTTGCTCGATCTGGGACTGTTTAAGGTAAGTTTTAAGAAAACAGGGTTAGTATAGGTAGTACTAGCTAAAAATCGTTCAAAATAAGGAAAAAATTTCACTCTGGCGGCGGTGTTTTTTATTTTGAGCTCAAAACTTTTTTAGGAGTTGTTATAATAACTTAAGGAACGAGATTCATGCTTCTTTACCATTTTCTCTAATTTATTATTACCCATTCTTAAGGCAGTATTACATTATCATATAAATATGGCAAGTTTGCCAAAAAAATATGTCACACAAGTGTCATATAAGTGTGATAGTCAAATTTATATGACACAAAATACATATAGCCTAATACTACTTTGACATACAACAAATATGTTGATATATAATTTATGACATAGTAATATCGCCTTTAATAATATGAAATCTTAAAAATTCTAATTAACTTGAACCACAAGAGATTAGGCCACTTCTACGTCATAGACAAAACAATATCTACCAATAAATGTGACAGCCAAGAAAATTTCAGTGAATATATTTTTCGTGTGCGAATAATTCATAGATAAGAAAAGCTTTTCGTTTTAAAAGTAAAAAAAATATTACAGACAATTATTTTTAAATTGATATTAAATTGTTTTAAATTATATATAAGCCTAAAAAGAAACAACATTAAAACAGAATTAGTTGGAAAAGTGAAAAACTCTGCCTTGCTTTAATGAATGTTCATCGAGATATAAGCTTCGTTCGTTGAACTTTACCCAGTGTTGTGCCCTTAGTCACAGAGACCACACACAGTTCCCACAATTACCCAATTCCTATGAATCGCATGCAAGACACATGACATAGTTCGATTACGACCAAGTGTTCCGCATGTGTCATCTATATTGTTATACAGTCATAGGAACGGCAATCGAACTGTGTCAACTAAACACAATACAATAAGGGATCATATTGCAATACTGACCCATCGTAGTGCAACTATGTCAAGTGTGACATATGTTGATGTTGCACTATTGTATTGTTATTCGTTTAACAAACAAACTGTGTCAAGCGAATGGAATTAGAATGTGTGGTTGACCTGGAGGAAGTGACGATCTAGGCAATTGAAGAGGTAGCTTAGGAAATGATGAGTAGAAGTTCGGTCACTCTGATTCGAAGACTCAAACGAAGAAGTTGTTTTATTTAACATTTCTTGCAAAATACAACATTTGGTGGCAGCGGTGGGATTGTACAGTCAAAGCATCTGATTTTACTCCCGAATATTTCAAAAAAAAAAACCTATAAAAAAAAGCTATCAATAAAAAAAACCAGTGAGTGAGAGTGAAAAAAAAAACCCTATCAAACAAAAAGCTATCAATAAAAAAACGACCGAGTGAGAGTGAAAAAAAACTCTATCAAAGAAATAGAAAAATCGCGCGCCCCCCCAGATCTTCAGACAGTGAGGTGACTATTAAAACAAAAAAGCAGGTGACCTCACCTAAACGTGGTGACATAGAAAAAATAACTTCAAGGCTTCACCCTATAAAAAAAGATATACTCATAATGACATTCAATGCTTCTCAAGCTATTAAACTCATGCCAGAGTTTGATGGAAATATTAAGAATTTGGATAGATTTATTCAATTAATTGATCTTCAATCAAAAAAAGCCACCACCGAACCGGAAAAAGCTGAACTAATTGATATAGTCAAATCAAAACTCACCGGCCGGGCATATAATGTTATAATAAAATATAACGATTATAATGCCTGGGAAGCGTTAAAAGAGGCTCTGATAAAGAACTTTCGAAAAACTAGGTCCGTTCAAGTAATACATACCGAAGTTTTCCAATTTAAACAGGGTTATAAAGAGCCCATAAGTACTTACGCGGAAAGAGCTAATGCCCTTTTCGATGAACTTAATAACGCCAATGCTAGTACTAAAGATGACGCTGATAATACAGCCATTAGAAATCTTAATAGCGTTACAATTCTAAATAGTTTCTGTAGCGGTCTAATCCCTCAGCTTAAAACTCTTGTTAAAAGTGCTAGATGCAAAGATCTAGATGAAGCTATAAACATAGCAATGGAAGAAGAAAAACTTCTTACCAATGTTGAAAACAAGTACTGCCACAACTGCCGAACAAAGACACACAACACAATAGAGTGTCGCTTTCAGAAAAGCACGGACAGATATTTTAACAATTAAAGAACTAAAAGACTGAATCCTAATATGAACCAGTATGTGAGGGTTAATAATGTACAAAATACCATCACATGTCGCTATTGCAAACATCTGGGTCATACAATAGACCAGTGTAGAAAAAGGCAGTTCAACAATAGTAGGCAAGATAATACACCTCAACGTGGAATCTCACCAAGTTCGGGAAACTACCAAAGACCTGGCCCGTCCAACACCCGGAGTCAGGTAAAGCACATGCACCACTGTATCCTCTGATTCATCAAAACTCAAATAAAGCAATAAATCCACTGTATCCACTGATTCATCAAAATCAAAGCAACAAATCAAATTCACTGAATTCACCGACTCAAAACAAAAAATCAAACCCATTTTGGTCATTGTCTCAAAATAAGAAACTAAATAATCAATCTAAATCGCAATAACTGTATCTAAATAACAAATCTAATAATTCGGAACGCAAGAAAATTCCTCAACAAAAACCACTGAATCTGTCTCAAATTCCTATATCTCCTAATTCAAATATAAATTCAACTCAAAACCCTATTTTAAAACAATATACAAATTCAAACCCATTTAGAAACGAAGACGTTGAGTTGCCAAATTTCAATAGAAAACGAGTCAACGTATCGAAAAATTTTAGACATGACCATGACTCTACAGGAAATAGAAATATTATACTAAATCAAAGCCACCGGCAAAATAGAAGTGCCACACAAATAAATAATTTACAAGATTTTCTGAAGGAAGCGTTTAGTTATGATATAAATTCCACTTCTTCTCAAAACCCTAAAAGTATGCTAAATCAAAACGAAAAATCGAAATGCGTTGCTCATATAGGCTGTTTAAATAATGCTTCTAATTTCAAGATTAAAATTAATATAAATTCAAAAGATACTATATCCAACAAAAACATTATGCTTTTAGACACGGGTGCAAGCCTGAGTTTAATAAAAATAAATAAATTGAACAAAGAACTTTGGGTTCATACCAATAATATAACTGAATTGAAAGGCATAGGTAGTACTCCTATTTCGACATTAGGCACAATTCTTCTAAATATAGAAATAACACTAGGAGCAAAGCTAAGATATTTATTTCATGTAGTGCCCGAAAATTTCCCCATAACCATAACCCAAGATGGAATTTTAGGTGAAGACCTATTTCGAAATTTCAACGCTATACTAAATTATAAAGACAATACCTTAACATATTATTACAAGAATAAGAGATACACCATAGACTTCGTTAATAAACGAAAATCTATTACTATACCTGCTAAATCTGAGAGAATAATTAAATATGGCCCTATTCACGATCCCTCGAACCGCATATACTTCGCACAAGAAATTCGTCCTCAAGTCTATACCTCTTCTGCTATGACAGAACCAAGACATTGATATATATATATATCCTTGTTAAACGCCAACAATGAAGATGTCGTCCTACAAGATCTTAATTTAGAGTTTGCAAATAGTAATGACTATTACATTTATAACTTAAATTCATTTGATACTCAATATGTTATAAACGACAGATTGAGTAAGATAAAAAACCAACTCCGTTTAGACCACCTAAATAGTGAAGAAAAGAAATCTATTGTCGATATTTGTCGAAATAACAACCATTTATTCTTTCTCGATGGCGATACCTTGTCAACTGCGTCTGGAATTACACATCAAATAAAAACAAACCCAAATATACCTCTAGTCAACATTCGACCATACCGTTTAGCACAAATTCACACTCAAGAAATAAAGAATCAAGTAGACAAAATGTTACATGATGAAATAATTAGACCAAGTTCAAGTCCATGAAATGCTCCTCTATTGGTCGTGCCCAAGAAAGGAAAACAGAAGTGGAGAGTAGTAGTGGACTACAGAAAACTTAACGAAGTGACCATAGCGGATGCTTATCCAATACCAAATATCGAAGACATCCTCGGACAACTAGGTGATTCGAAGTACTTCACAACATTGGATCTAGCTAGTGGATTTCATCAAATTGAAGTTAATGAGGAAGACAAAGAGAAAACAGCATTCAGTACACCTAACGGACATTTCGAGTTTAATAGAATGCCATTTGGCTTACGTAATGCCCCCCCCCCCACTTTTCAGCGGTTGATGAATAAAGTCCTCACGGGACTACAAGGCATAAAATGTTTAGTATATCTAGATGATATAATGATATATGGAAAAAACTTGGATGATCAAAACAAAAAACTAATTGAAGTATTTCAAGCTTTAGATAAATACAACCTTAAAATTCAATTAGAGAAGTGCAAGTTTCTAGAGAAAGAAGTGATGTATTTAGGACACGTTATATCGGAATCAGGAGTAAAACCTGATCCAGAAAAGATCTCGGCTATTCAAAACATAGAGATTCCCAAAAACCAAAAAGATATTAAATCTTTTCTTGGTTTAGCAGGATACTACAGAAAGTTTATAGAAAACTTTTCTAAAATAGCAAATCCCCTAAACAAACTCTTGCGCAAAGATGTAATCTTCAAATGGGATGCATTTTGCGATGGATCATTCACACTACTAAAACAAGCGATTATCGAACCCCCTATCCTACAATATCCAAACTTTAAAAAAACTTTTTATATCACAACTGATGCCAGCAATGAAGCTATAGGTGCAGTATTGTCACAGAAAGATACCGATGAAAACGATTTACCTATAGCATTTGCCAGTAGAATATTAAATAAATCAGAAAAAAACTATTCTACCATAGAGAAAGAAGCTTTAGCAGTTGTTTGGGCAGTAACTCATTTCCGGCCATACGTGTACGGTCGACACTTTGAAGTAAATACTGATCACAAACCACTTGTGTGGATGTTTAACCTTAAGGACGCTTCCTCGAGAATAATGCGCTGGCGCATTAAACTTGAAGAATATGATTTTACAGTTTCTCATAAAGTAGGTTGTTTGAACACAAACGCAGACGCTCTCTCCCGTATGAAAACAGCTGCAGTTAATGTGATAACTCGCAGTCATAGCAAAGACTCTTCAAATCAACAACAAGATGTAAATCAGAACATTGTCGAAGTCTCTAGTCCAGAGGAGATTAAGAAAATCTTACATGAATTTCATGACACACCTTTAGGCGGTCATCAAGGAGTCAAACGCACACTCAAACGCATAAAACAGACATACAGATGGAAAAATATGTATGAAGATATAAAGAATTACATTGCGTCTTGTGAACTTTGCCAAAAGAATAAGTTGTATGCACGTAGCAAACTACCAATGGTCATCACAACAACAGCAAAAACTCCATTCGAAAGAATAGCTCTCGATATAGTGGGTCCACTTCCTATAACAGAAAATGAAAACAAATACATACTGACATTCCAAGATGATCTAACAAAATTTGCACAAGCCATAGCCATACCCAATCAAGAAGCCAGAACGGTAGCCGAAGCACTAGTAAAGAAAATAATTTGTACCTACGGGATTCCTCAAACAATTCTTACAGATCAAGGGACAAATTTTACAAGTGAATTGTTTAAAAATGTTTGCAAAATCTTAAAAGTCAATAAAATACAACCTAGTCCGTACCATCCACAATCAAATGGTGCCCTTAAAAGGTCACATAGAACATTAGGTGATTACCTTAGAAATTAAATCAAAATTAAATCAAAGCAAAGATCAATCAGATTGGGATAGTTATCTAGAGTATGCAATATTTTGCTACAACACAACCCCACATTCCAGCACAAACTACAGTCCATTCGAAGTTCTCTTCGGTTTCGAAGCACCGATTCCTTCCGTGCTGAACAGAAGCGTACAACCAACGTACAACTATGACGATTATGTCTCAGAAATGAAGGCAAAAATGCAAACTGGTTATGAGTTAATTCGTAACAATCAAATAAAGGCTAAAGAGAAATCTAAAGCATATTACGATAAAAATTCTAAACAGACGAGCTATTAAGTTGGTGACAAAGTATTAGTGGAAATCAAGAATCGATCGAATAAAAAACTCTCCAATTTTCGAAGGACCATACGAAATAACCGAAGTTTTGTCTCCAGAAAACTCTAAAATAAAAGTAGGAAGAAAAGAGAAAGTTGTTCACAATAACCTAATCAAACATTACAACCAAAGAGATACAACACACACAACAGTTTAAACACACCCAAACTCAATAAAAAAAAAAAAAAAACACATACATAAGTACAATACCCAAATACTCATATAATATCGGTGTTGTTTTCATTTCCAGTAAAGTCATCATAACTGTCGTATTAGCAACATTTATAAACACGGGCGAAGCAGAAATAATGATACAACCTCTGAATAGAACCGGAGTGTACCTGGAACCCATAGGAGTGCTAGAGAAGTCTCTCACAAGATGGACATTTCTTTTTAACATCAATAATACTAAGATTAAAGATAACACAAAATCTTTAGAAAAAACCCTCGACACCCTTTCCGAACTGTGTATCCTAAGTATAAAGGAGTATCCTTTAGATCATTGCAAAATCACCCTAAAAATTTTACAAAGTTCCCTCAAAGAAATAAATTATAACAACGAAGTCCTTGACAGTATAATGTTTAAAAACAAAGTTTCTAAACGAAGCATAGTAAACGGTGGACTATTCAATGGAATAGGGATGGCAGAGAAATTCCTATTTGGAACAATGGATGCAGAAGATGCGGCGAGAATAGATGATGCACTACAGTTAATTCAGGAAAGCCAGAACGACTTACACCACATAACAGAAAACCAAATGACAATAATTACCAATGTGTTAGACGCTTTGAACAAAACAGCTGAAAACATAAACAATCATTTTAAAGCAGTTACCGAAGAAATTAGGCAGAACACACTGAAACTCAATAATCTGACTAATTTCGAAAAGACATTACATAATTTTGATGAAATATCCAATTTAGCATCTATGTATGCTACACAAATCCTTTCAAAACAATCACAAATACAAGACAAGGTGCAAAGGTAAATAAGCTAGATAGTAGATTTCTCAATTCAGAAACTTTCATTACTAAATTAAAACAAATCCAATTAGAACTTCCACACAATACAAGATTTCCAGTAAAAATATCCAGAATGAAACATCCTATTATAAATAAAATCACAACAACGACTCCAATTTTCGTAAATCAGAACCTTATGATAGAAGTAACTATTCCACTGGTAGATGAAGAATTTAATTTTGTAAAACTTACACCACTACCAGCTAAATACAAAAAGAGCACATACAACTATGTCTCAGTATATAGTGAATTTGTCGCAATAAACGAAAACCATAGGCGATACATATTCTTGAATAGAGAAGATCTAAATAAATGCACCAAAACAGACCCCAATCATTTTATATGCGAGAAAAAATTTGTGGTACACAACCATAACACCGACAACTGTATAATACAGATAATATCAGGAATTCGAAATTATGTTACTTGTGAAACAAAAATATTTGCGCTTCAGCAAGAAGTTTGGTTCAATCTTATGAGTAGGAATTCATGGCTGTTCGTCATGCCCATTCCAACAAGCGTTGGATTTTGTGCGAAGACGTACCAAAAACCATTATAATATCGGATAGTGGAATTTTGAGTATAGACCCATTCTGTAAAGCAATAACAAAAGAAGTTTACCTCCAGGCATCAAACACCATATACAATAAAACGCCTATTTCATACTTTTTAGAAGACTCAACCATACCCGAAGACATAATAATCCCAACCAATCTATCCCAAATTTCACCCCACTACCCATATAGAAAAACTGGATTTAGATAATTATAGTATTAATATAAAAGATTTGATAAAGAAAAACGATTTGTTATTCCATGTCACACACGATCATGTTAACATTTCAGTTTTCATTATAATTTTTATTTGTGTAATTGTAGCTTTATATGTAATATTTAAAAAATATATTAAAATAAAATGTACCATATATAATAAGTCAACAAAAAATGTGAACGATCTTGAAGAAAATGTAACACCTGGCGTTGATGAAACAACGCGAGTATAACAAAAAAAAATTTACAAATCCAAAATGTCCTAAAGCCGAAAGATCTCACTCGTTGCCTCGTACGCCTTTCGTATTTTAAGGGGGGAGGAGTGTTATGCCCTTAGTCACAGAGACCACACACAGTTCCCACAATTACCCAATTCCTATGAATCGCATGCAAGACACATGACATAGTTCGATTACGACCAAGTGTTCCGCATGTGTCATCTATATTGTTTTACAATCATAGGAACGGCAATCGAACTATGTCAACTAAACACAATACAATAAGGGATCATATTGCAATACTGACCCATCGTAGTGCAACTATGTCAAGTGTGACATATGTTGATGTTGCACTATTGTATTGTTATTCGTTTAACAAACAAACTGGGTCAAGCGAATGGATGGAATTAGAGTGAGTGGTTGACCTGGAGGAAGTGACGATCTAGACAAGAAGAGTAGAAGTTCGGTCACTCTGATTCGAAGACTCAAACGAAGAAGTTGTTTCATTTAACATTTCTTGCAAAATACAACACCAGGTTTTTTTGACAACCCCAAGAATTGTCCAAAAAACCTGGGTGTTTTGGTTCTCAAAAAACGTTTAAAGCAAGACAAAAAAGTTCTGTGCTTAAATAATTAAATCTCAAAATTTGTTTCAAATATGTCTTAAAAATGCATAAAATCAACTTCTACGGTTTCCATTTTTTTGCTATTTATTAGCATTAAAATAAATTGGTACCTATATATTCTTTCAAATTGTTTTCCAAAAATATACAATAACCTGCAGCACGTGAATCCACAACAAAACATATGCATAACAACTCATGTCACTTGTCAGTTTTTGCTTTACCTTAAGTCACCACAGCAAAATACCTAGTTCTACTTCAGGGCGAGTTCAGGGCGACCCCAGGTCTCAACAAACACAGAATTTTTTCACCAGGGTGACTTCATCATCATCGTCGGCTCGACAACCGGGGTCCGGTCCTGGCCTCCTTCAACAAGTCTCTCCACCCATCCCGGTCTCGAGCTGCCGCCATCCAGTTGCGCACCCCAAGGCTCCGGGCGTCCTGGTCTACGCCATCTCTCCAGCGCAAGCATGGTCTACCACGCTGTCGTCTACCATAGAATGTACCACAAAGAACTTTCCGAGCAGGTTCCTCTTCGCTCATGCGAGCTAGGTGCCCTGCCCACCGGAGTCTACCGAGCTTAATTTTTGTCACGATATCTGCTTCAAGGTAGATTGCGTACAATTCATGATTGTACCGTCTCCGGAATCGTCCTTCCACACATATGGGGCCAAAAATTCTCCTTAAGACTTTTCTCTCGAACGCGGCTAAGAGGTCGGAGTGCCTTTTGCTAAGCACCCAAGTCTCGGATCCATATGTGAGTACTGGCAGGACCATGGTCCTGTACAGCAGCAGTTTTGAAGTTATGGTGAGATTTCTGGATTTGAAGAGCTTTGACAGACTCTAGTAGGCTCTGTTGGATTTGAGAAGCCGCCCGCGTATTTCTTCTTCTATATTGTTATCGGCTGCTACTATTGACCCAAGGTATTTAAAGGATTGCACCACTTCAAATTCGTGCTCCGCTACCTTGATTGTTTGACCAACTGTTCCTCTCGCATTCGACGCCACCATGTACTTTGTTTTACCTTCACTAATGTGCAGCCCCAGATTTTGTGCCGCCTGCTCGATCTGGATGAAGGAATCATGTACAGCTTGCTCAGTTCTTCCGATGATGTCGATGTCGTCTGCGTAAGCCAGTATCTGGCTGGACCTGTTGACGATGGTCCCTCTTGTTGCCGTGCCAGAGTCACGGATTGCTTTCTCCAACGCCAGGTTGAAGAGGAGGCAGGCCAAACCATCCCTTGTCGGAGTCCATTAAAGATGTTGATTGGTTTGGATAGCAATCCGGCTATTTTTACTTGGCTTGTTACGTTGGTCATGGTCAACCTACATAGTCGTGTCAATTTATTTGGGATGCCGAATTCTCTCATGGCTTTGTAAAGTTCTACCCTGGCTATGCTATCGTAGGCGGCCTTAAAGTCTATAAACAGGTGGTATGCTGGGATGCTAAATTCTAGACATTTTTCCATCGCCTGCCTAAGGGTAAAGATCTGATCAGTTGTTGATTTGCCTGGAATGAAACCACACTGATATTGTCCGATGATGGTTTTAGCGTATGGGGTTATCCGGTCTTGTAGGATAGAGGAGAGTATCTTATAGGCGGTACTCAACAACGTGATACCTCTATAATTGCTGCACGTTGTGACATCTCCCTTCTTATGTATGGGGCAAATTATACCTTTTCGCCAGTCTTCTGGAATTTCTTCATGCTCCCACACGTGCACTATAATCTCATGAATTGCTTGACGTAAAGCTGGCCCACCGTGTTGAAATAGTTCGGCTGGTATACCATCGGCTCCCGGGGCTTTGTTTTTCTTTAGCCGGCCTATAGCCTTCACAACCTCTTCTATGCTTGGTGGCGGCAACATAGGGTACTCTTCTTGAAGTAGTGGAGCCTCCACTTCTACAGTGAGCTGACCATTTAGCAATTCATTGAAGTACACTTCCCATCGCTCCAGTATGCTTTGAGGATCGGTGATCAGATTTCCCTCTCCGTCCTTGCAGTATGTGCAGCGTGGTGTGTACTGCGTCATGTTTCGGACGGATTGGTAGAACTTCCGCGCCTGGTGCGGACCTCGCTCTCGGCTTTTCTCTATTTCACAGATTATGTTCTTCTCCCAGGCTGATGAAGCCGTTTTTCAATTCTTCTGAGCTCTTTATATTCGTCTTCGCGTGCCCGCGTTCTATGAGATTGTTGCATTGCTCGGTACGCAACATTCTTACGTTCAGTCGCTAGCTTGCATTCATCATCAAACCAGTCGTTCCGATTTCTACGACTGCTGTCTAAGATGGAGTTGGCAGTACTAATGACAGTATTCTTAAGGCGTGTCCACTTCTCATCTACGCCCAGCATACCTACTGTCTCCAGGACTTACTCTACCCAGTTCTAGGGCGAGTCCTAACGCATTACCAAAGGTGTTACTGGTGTTTTCATTGCGCAGAGCAGCCGTGTTGATTCGAACCTGATCGGCGGATGCAATACGTCTTCGCAAGGCAATCCGCCCTCGGAAATCCATACCAACAAGATAGTGATCCGAGTCGATATTGGCACCTCGGTACGTTCGTACCGTCATCAAGTTCGAGTAGTGGCGATGGTCTATCAACACGTGGTCAATTTGGTTACGAGTGACTCCATCAGGTGATACCCAGGTGGCTTTGTAGATATCTTTACGCGGGAACCTGGTACTCGCAACGACCATGTTTTTCGATGCTGCCAATTCTAAGACTCGAAGTCCATTGTCATTAGTGTTCTCATGCAAACTATGGGTGCCTGCGTAATGCCTGAATACCGGCTCCCGACCTATTTTTGCATTCAAATCCCCAAGGATGATTTTTACGTCATACCTTGGACAGGCATTGAGGGCCCTCTCGACTTGTTCGTAGTAAGTCTCTTTTTCTTCGTCTGAGGACTCCTCCGTAGGTCCGTGAACGTTAATGAGGCTGATGTTCTTAAATTTGCCTCGCACGCGAAGGGTGCATAGCCTTTCGCTTATAGCGTTAAAGCCGATGATGGCAGACTTCATTTTTTCGCCGACTAGGAAGCCTACCCCGAGCACATGGTGTTTTGTATGACAGCTGTAGTATAAGTCATAATCTTTCTTCTGTAGAACACCATTCCCTGTCCATCTTATTTCTTGAAGTGCTGTTATGTCAGCTTTATATTTTGACAGGGCATCGGCTAGCTGCTGAGCAGCTCGAGCTCTATAGAGCGATCGTACGTTCCATAAGAAAATTCGTAAATCGTTATTCCGTTTTCTTTGCGTGGGTTGTCGTCGTGAGATCAGTCCGTTTCCGAGGCTTGTTGTTGGTCTCGTAATTCTTCTAGTTTTACGGAACAGGGAATTAACCTGTTGCCAACCTGTGGAACCAGCCTGATCATATTAGCCAAACCTTTTTAAAGGCTTGTTTCTAGCGGCCGCCGCGAAGAGGCTATGATCACACTTCCACCAGTCCGAATAGTTACGGCACGTGCATGTTTTCGTATGCTACATGTTATTCCCCCTATTCGGCTGATGGCTGACCGCCAGGGTGACTTCAGGTTTTTCAAAAACGGTTTTGGGCGAGCCCAGGGTGATTTCAGGGCTCAACGAACAAACCTGTAGATATCGATATGTTGATGAAATAATATATCAAGATTTTCTTAGAAAAACCAAAAAGAAAAATGTTTTTTAGTTAAATAAAAAAAAATGATCTACATACCCACATATGCACATTATGTATAGAATAAATCGTCGTTTGTTGCTGAACTATTTATAAATATTTGCATTTTGTATTGAGTTTATTCTAAGTAGGTACAGCATGTTTATTTTTAGGTACCTAAATGTATGTATTTTCTATAAATTTTTCTCGGTTGAGTGCCTGTAAGGACCATGAACCACCCCCCCCCCCCCCCCCCCAAACTAAATTCCTGGATCCGGAATAATTATTTTTAGGTACCTAAATGTATGTATTTTCTATAAATTTTTCTCGGTTGAGTGCCTGTAAGGCCCATGAACCCATCCCCCCCCGCCCAAACTAAATTCCTGGATCCGCGCCTGCCTTCATACCTACCTACCTGTCTAAAAGTTAAAAAACAAATTATGAAAACGATTATACCAACCTACCTAATAGGTAGGTACCTACCTGCATAATTATTATTTTTGTTATTCAAAATTACAATTTTTTCAAAATACCTACCTGCGATAAAAACCTACCTAGGTACCTACATCCCTACATTAGTATTTATTCTACCTACCTAAAAGTCAAACAAAAAAATTGTTTTGAAAAAAATATTCAAAAAACTCAATATCTTTATCTGTACCACCCTGTGGATACCCACCCACGTATCTCCATCCCCACATTAATATTTATGTAACCACCTACATACCTACCTAAAAGTTCAAAGGATTATACCTACCTACTTACCTACATACCTAATTATTATTTTTGTTATCTAAAATTCCATTATCTTCCTTTTGAATAACATAAATAATAATATACCTACCTACGATAAGAAAAGCCTAACAGAAATATAATAGGTACATGTATACCTACCTACTATACTTTAAAAGTGGGTATACCTATACAGCATAATTCAAAATATAGCAACGTTGTATTTAATCCACAAGTTATTGAGAAATTTAACAACGTTGCTTTGAAAATCAACAAAACTGAAAATCTAAAAGCAAATTCAAATTGTGCTGAAAAATAAAAGCATAGGTAATGTATAAACATATGTCTATAGCACATAGAAAACAAAAATTCAAAACCGTTGAACAAGTCTTGACAACAAAATTTAATTTTCTCCTCCTTATTGTCGTTGCAATGACGCAAACAGCTGATGGTAAGTTTTTGAATTTTACAAAATAAACGAACAATCATCTGTGTTTATCTACCTACATAAATACCTACATATGTATATAGATAGAAATAAATACCTACCTAATGTAAGGCATCTAACTTGGGTTCAGAAAAAATCTTAAATAGAGCCATTCTAATACCTTCATATAGTATTACCATAACTTAAATCTCAACGGAAAACCTCTACCTACAAAAGTGTATAACATCCTTCGCTATAAAATTCAGTCAAAAAGTATTCAAAACAAAATTATTTTTCTGAGTGGTAACCGAGTTCAAATATTTTGCATGCATATTATACATTTGCTCTATTCCCAAGCACACGTCACAGCAAGGAAAACAAAAAAAAACATTTTCCCCTTTCTATAAAAAATGATAAAAGCAAAAAGAACAAATTAGCTTTTTTCCTGTCCCCCTTGAACTCCCATACATTTTGTATAGGTTCTTCTCTACCGTCAATTTTTTCATAGCCTTCATAATTTATTCTCTTATTATTATCTCCTACTTTCAATTAAATCATTTCCTACTCTACCCACTCTTAAAAGTGGACACCTCACTACCTCAGTCTGCACAAGTCATCTGATTTTAGTTAGGCCGCGGTTGCCCAGGTGGCGTCGCGTTCGTTCCATTTCATGATAGTACTATAGAGTTTATATACAATGGTGTGTCCTATGAGTTGTGTAGAAACATTTAACATTGGCATGCTTTTGTTATGATGTTTTATGATCATTATTTTATTTTGTATTTTTTCTAAACTTAATAAATGTTGAAACTTTGCTTTAGGAAATTATTTTGTGTTGTTGTAAATGAATACGAAAGTTGTTTCAATCAGTTTGCAAGAACTGAAAAATGTTCCAGGAATGTGAATCCCTCTAAAATCCGAAAAAAAACTTGTTTTAATTAGTTCGAATTATCGAGGGACTACTGTATTTTCATATTTGACTGCTTTTTTGACTTCCTTATGTTTGACTGGAAGAAAGAAATCCAGTCAACAAGTCAGATTTGACTGGATTTTGAATTTTGAACTGGGAACACTGATCATGGGTATAATTTATCACAGGAAATCTCATCATGAATGTATGAAGAAGTTCATTCTATGTTGTTTTCAAACATGTTGAATTGAATGAAACCTCCCCCTTTTATAGATAAGTTTTATCCAATGAACCTCTGCATAAAGTAAGCAGGGACGTCCCGTACTCATGCAAAATGGGTAGACACTTACTCATTTTCACTGATTGTTTTGCATTATCCATTAAGGTATGTATATCATTTTGTTTAAGACACTTTTACCACGTCATGATAGATAATAGATACATTGTTTTTTCTTCAACATGTAGCACCGAAAATATTTGCTCTTTATCATTACTGAAATATGTACATAGCTACCTATTCAAAAATGTTAAGATCTCCTAAGAAATCCATTTGGCAATAGATAATGATAATTTATTTACCCGAAATATATTTTTGACTTTAATATTCAAAGAACTTCCAACAATGCACGGCTTTCTTTAAAATAACCAACATTTGAAAGTAATGTTTAATTCCTTACAACCATTTCAGATAGATTATTTATTTTGGTTGTAAGGAATTTGTGAACAAATCGATTTTTTTATGTGATTTTTATTTGTTTAATTTATTGCGTCACATTGATTAGATTAAAAACAAATTTATTTTAGTGAATAGTTGCAAAACAACAAACAATTATTTTTTTTATCCTAGTAACAAAAAATTAAAATTTAATAATGAAAAGAAGAAGGAATTCGGAATTCTTTAAGCCCGGCAAGGAACACACCGGCGACGCACCGTGTTCGCCTGATAGAATTAATCGTCTTTAAAGATATGGAATCGAAGCTCGGCTATTTCTAATTAATTATAAGCCAACCTACAAATATTTTTGTTTATTTATTTGCATTATTATTCACTGAAATTTTGGAACTAAACACTCTTGAATTGGTAGATATTTGTTTTCTTTTGACGGTACCAAAAAAAAACTTTCAACTTGATGAGAAATGTCAAATCATCTTAGTGTGTGTAAATTTTCCTGAAGATTAAAGATTTCATTTGTCTAGAAAAATCGATTTTTTTTCAAAACCAATCGATTTTTTTCAAAACAGAACCGAATTTTCGGTTGTAAGCAATTCGCATAAGCAACAGACCCATCGCAACATCAGATCAGAAAATAAAAAAATCCAAAGGAAAACAATATCGACTTCGACCAACTCTGCTGGCATCGGACAGTACAAAAATTGTAATATTTCTTCTTTTATTTATTGTTTTCATCCTCACAACAGTCCCAGTCAAAGCCTCAACCATCCGAAAAGAGTTCAACTTAAAGTAAACGAACGGTAAGACATTTTCAATTTTGTCTATTTGCTCAATATAAAATACGACAAAATACAGTACAATATAAGTTTTTTCTTCCCATAGTTTGGTTGAAAACGAAGACACTGTCTTCGGCTTTACTCGTCGTAAGTATTCCTATCGTTGTTTCTCATACTTCGTGTTGAATGTAAATGAAAAAGGTTTGAGTATTGAGTGTGTGCATAGCGTTTACGTGTTGGTTCATAGCGTGCGTGAACCAAAGCAAAGCAAATATTTAGTACAGCTTCTTAAATATGATATTGGGGTAGTAAGAAGGACATCAAATATAAACGAAATCAAAAGAAAATATAGTTCCTAAATTTTTGAAGATTGTCTTGTTATGTTATGTATCTAATGTATTTGTATGTATGTTTGCATGAAAAATACTTTCTGGATATTGTTTTGTCGTTGAATGATTTGGGTAGACAATGTCTAAAATGTCTAATTGACGCTTCGTCAGTGAAAGTAAGTCTGTTCTGAAAACTGAAATATCAATATAACAAAACCTATAAAAACAGAAATAGAAATCAATCAATCAATCAAAGATAAGAAACAATCATGGTTCAATTTTAAATAAACATAAACAATAATCGTGAACATGCAACAACGACATGCTCAAGATTATTCTTATCTAGTACAAACAGACTTCCATGAAGAAAGTCACGTACGCATACCCACAATACCAGATACGAATTGTAATAAATAAAATAAAGTTGAAAACAGACTCAGATCTTAAATTGACGTGGAACTTATAACAACTAGATTAAGAACTCATATTTGAAAATAAAGAATGAGCATTGCTCTTAGAAACTCATAAAGTTTCTTATTTTAAAAATCAAGTATTAAATTTGGCGCAGACGGTAGGATTCTACTAAATTGGCTAGAATCCTGTAAGAACTTACACACATAACGTTTTAGTGAAATTAACTATCGGAAAAATATCCTACGTATAAGGAAATATTAAAATTCGAAGTAACAACTAAAACAGTGTAAAAATTTATTTGACATAGTAAAATAAAAAGTGAAGAATTCCTTTCAAGTTTAATAAAGTCTAGAGTCAAGCAAAATAACCTTTACAGTCAAAACAAAATAAAAGTGAAAAAAATCATTTAAGAAAAATAAAAATACTTTTAAAAAATTATTCCAACGCATTCGAGATAAACCGAAATCAATTTAGCAATTCAATTCAACGAAAATGATAATATTGCGAAGTTCATAGAGAAAAAATTAATTTCACAAACAAAAAACCAAAAAAAAAAACAGATAAAAAACCAAAAATTGATGTCAAAAAGAATCACAAGCAGAAGGAAGGAAGAGCAACAAAGTCATACTAGCAGTTCAGAAGAAGATTTATCAACATTTAACATTTGACATGCTTCCATACATTTTGGAATTTGGAATTGGATTGGAATTAAAAAAAGTGATCTGTAACTGAATCCACTCACCCGACGTGACGAACGTTTAGACGAGTATCACTTGTTTGGATTTCCCTAAAATCGTTTTTCTAGATTTTATAAAAATTTATTTAAAACGCGACGAATGTATTTATTTTGTCTTATACAGCAGGTAAAACTTTATAATTTACAACTATATTTGTTTGTTTCGGTACATACACATGCATTTATATTCCACAATTTAAATTATTTATTTCATTTATACCTACCTACACGTCTTTCGAAAAAGAATTTATTAATTATGTAGTTAATTCAGAATAATTATTCTCTTGTTGTGCAGGCTTAAAGTTATTTTTGTTAGCTGTTTTTAAATTTGTATCGTGTTAAAGTATTTTTAGTACTATACTAAGTTAAAAAGACGATTTTCCAAACTTTAATTGAGTTAGCAACGTACTATCTTTTTAACATTTCGCTAAAGTTAAAATCCCCAAATGGCAATCTTATCTTTTTAGTATCATACTAACTCCATTATGCCATTTTGACAAAAAAAAATGTGAGAAAAGTCTGTTTGCTTACTTTTTTGCTCGATCTGGGACTGTTTAAGGTAAGTTTTAAGAAAACAGGGTTAGTATAGGTAGTACTAGTTAAAAATCGTTCAAAATAAGGAAACATTTTCACTCTGGCGGCGGTGTTTTTTATTTTGAGCTCAAAACTTTTTTAGGAGTTGTTATAATAATTTAAGGAACGAGTTTCATGCTTCTTTACCATTTTCTCTAATTTATTACTACCCATTCTTAAGGCAGTATTACATTATCATATAAATATGGCAAGTTTGCCAAAAAAATATGTCACACCAGTGTCATATAAGTGTGATAGTCAAATTTATATGACACAAAATACATATAGCCTAATACTACTTTGACATACAACAAATATGTTGATATATATTTTATGGCATAGTAATATCGCCTTTAATAATATGAAATCTTAAAAATTCTAATTAACTTGAACCACAAGAGATTAGGCCACTTCTACGTCATAGACAAAACAATATCTACCAATAAATGTGACAGCCAAGAAAATTTCAGTGAAAATATTTTTCGTGTGCGAATAATTCAATGATAAGAAAAGCTTTTCGTTTTAAAAGTAAAAAAATATTACCGACAATTATTTTTAAATTGATATTAAATTGTTTTAAATTATATATAAGCCTAAAAAGAAACAACATTAAAACAGAATTAGTTGGAAAAGTGAAAAACTCTGCCTTGCTTTAATGAATGTTCATCGAGATATAAGCTTCGTTCGTTGAACTTTACCCAGGTTTTCTTGACAACCCCAAGAATTGTCAAAAAAACCTGGGTGTTTTGGTTCTCAAAAAACGTTTAAAGCAAGAAAAAAAAGTTCTGTGCTTCGATAATTAAATCTCAAAATTTGTTTCAAATATGTCTTGAAAATTCATAAAAGCAACTTCCACCGTTTCCATTTTTTTAGCATTAAATTAAATTTGTACCTATATATTCTTTCAATTTGTTTTCCAAAAATATACAATAACCTGCAGCACGTGAATCCACAACAAAACATATGCATAACAACTCATGTCACTTGTCAGTTTTTGCTTTACCTTAATTCGCCACAGCAAAATACCTAGTTCTACTTCAGGGCGAGTTCAGGGCGACCCCAGGTCTCAACAAACACAGAATTTTTTCACCAGGGTGACTTCAGGTTTTCAAAAAACGGTTTGGGGCGAGCCCAGGGTGATTTTAGGGCTCAACGAACAAACGTGTAGATATCGATATGTTAAGGAAATAATATCAAGATTTTCTTAGAAAAACCAAAAAAGAGAAATGTTTTTTAATTAAATAAAAAAAATGTATCTACATACCCACATATGCACATTATGTATAGAATAAATCGTCGTTTGTTGCTTAACTATTTATAAATATTTGCATTTTGTATTGAGTTTATTCTAAGTAGGTACAGCATGTTTATTTTTAGGTACCTATATGTATGTATTTTCTATAAATTTTTATCGGTTGAGTGCCTGTAAGGACCATGACCCCCCCCCCCCCCCCAAACTAAATTCCTGGATCTGCGCCTGCCTCCATACCTACCTTCCTGTCTAAAAGTTAAAAAACAAATTATGAAAACGATTATACCAACCTACCTAATAGGTAGGTACCTACTTACATAATTATTATTTTTGTTATTCAAAATTCCAATTTTCTTCCTTTTGAATATCAAAAATAATAAAATACCTACCTGCGATAAAAACCTACCTAGGTACCTACCTCCCTACATTAGTATTTATTCTACCTACCTAAAAGTTAAACAAAAAAATTTTTTTTAAAAAAATATTCAAAAAACTCAATATCTTTATCGGTACCACCCTGTGGATACCCACCCACGTTTCTCCATCCCCACATTAATATTGATGTAACCACCTGCATACCTACCTTAAAGTTAAAAGGATTATACCTACCTACCTTACCTACATACCTAATTATTATTTTTGTTATCTAAAATTCCAATTATCTTTATTTTGAATAACATAAATAATAATATACCTACCTACGATGAGAAAAGCCTAACAGAAATAATGGGTGATTTTTTAAGAGGTTTAGAACTTTTTTTTAAAAAAAAACACAAAAAATTCGAAAAAATGAATGAAATATTTATTTGAATCGATAGTTTGAACCTTGCAATTTAATGTTTAAAGATAATTTCATGCAAATGTTGACCGCGGCTGCGTCTCAGGTAGCCCATCCGCTGAGTCCAATTTTGGCATTCTCTTTCACACATATCGGCCGGTATCTCACGAATGAATGCATGGATGTTGGCTTCCAGTGCGTCAATCGAAGCGGGCTTGTCCCTATAGACATTAGCCTTGACATACCCCCACAAAAAATAATCTAATGGTGTCAAATCGCACGATCTAGGCGGCCAATTGACCGGCCCGAAACGTGAAATTAACTGTTCACCAAACTCGCCTCGCAATTGCGCCATTGTTTCGCGTGCTGTGTGGCATGTGGCACCGTCTTGTTGAAACCACATATCATGCAAGTCAAGAACTTCCATTTCGGGCAAAAAAAAGTTTGTTATCATCGCTCGGTAGCGTTCACCATTGACAGTAACGCTGCGATTCGCATCATCTTTGAAGAAATATGGCCCAATAATGCCGCCGGCCCATAAACCGCACCAAACAGTGGCTTTTTCGGGATGCATTGGTAGCTGTTGCAATGCTTCTGGCTGATCTTCACTCCAAATGCGGCAATTTTGCTTATTTACGTACCCATTCAACCAAAAATGAGCCTCATCGCTGAACACAAGCAGCGCGCGATGAACATTTCGAACCGAGCACGAATTTTGATAGTAAAATTCAATAATTTGCAAGCGTTGTTCATTTGTAAGACGATCCATGGTTAAATTGCAAACCAAACTGAAGCTGTTTGACAGTGACACAAGGTACTAAACACACGTTAGCTGTCAAAACCAGTGTTGCCAAAACCAAACCAGCCAAAAAATCACCCGATATAATAGGTACATGTATACCTACCTACTATACTTTAAAAGTGGGTATACCTATACAGCATAATTCAAAATATAGCAACGTTGTATTTAATCCACAAGTTATTGAGAAATTTAACAACGTTGCTTTGAAAATCAACAAAACTGAAAATCTAAAAGCAAATTCAAATTGTGCTGAAAAATAAGAGCATAGGTAATGTATAAACATATGTCTATAGCACATAGAAAACAAAAATTCTATTTCTACAAAAAGAAACGTCAAAACCGTTGAACAAGTCTTGACAACAAAATTTAATTTTCTCCTCCTTATTGTCGTTGCCATGACGCAAACAGCTGATGGCAAGTTTTTGAATTTTACAAAATAAACGAACAATCATCTGTGTTTATCTACCTACATAAATACCTACATATATAGATACAAATAAATACCTGCCTAATGTAAGGCATCTAACTTTAGTTCATAAAAAATCTTAAATAGAGCCATTCGGGGAGAGTACGATAACTTTGGTGCCAAAAATTGATAATGGTTTCTTGTAGAAGGGTCAAAAATAAGCATTTTTTACTATGGGTGGGGGGGTCTACTTCACCCCGTTTAGGAGGTAGGGGCAATTTTAGAAAAAATTACTTAAAATTAAAAAATAATTATTAAAAAACAACAGCAACACTTACAGTTATTAAATATACCGTTTTTGAAAGCTAGGAATCTGAACTTTGATCCTGCATTTAAATTAAATTATTTTAGCCCATAGTTTTTTAAAAAATTCGCAGGCAAACACAAAATTTTGATAAAAAAAATGGAAAAAAAAGTTTAGACCAATTTTTCTCAAAATTTTGAAATGTTGCGCTAAATTAGCTAATAAAAGTTAATGAAAATATTAATTCTGAATCGAACACAAAAAACCGAAAAGATTTATGTCTCCCAGTTGTTGAGAAAATTGAAAATTACTAAAACTACTTTCTTATGAGATTTTTGTTTTTTGGTATTTACGTTGATTAGGTTCATCTTTGTAAGTTAAGTACAGCAATTCATTTAGCGTTACCGAGAATGCACCACGAGGAGGTAGAATTGCATTGCATTCCGCGTCCCAGTCGGTCAGTTATTGAGTAAGTCAGGAGTTAGTTAAATATAGTAAAGTCAATGTTCATTTGTTAAAGAGGTATGTAAGTCTCGTCAATAAAGTCATCGTCCGTACTGGTGTTACTGTCGAGGTCATTGAGTTCGTCGTTGATTGTGAAAAGCCGAGGTTGTTTTGGCGGTAAAACACCCTCTTAGTGCTCACAGTGAACAGTGGGAGGGTCGAAGTCCTTTAGTTGCAAACCCATACTTTCTTCACCATCGATAAAACCTGGGTACACTTTTTTAACGTCTAGTAAAAATTCCATGATTTGGGAGCCCAAGTCGTCTTTATATTTTTGTTCAAGGCAGTATTTTCTATAAAATAAAAGTGCCATATATTGGTGAAGGTGGTGCGTTGTTTTCCGGCATAAAATAGTTTTTTTTTAGAAGCTTGATTTCTTCGCCGCCAATGTTAATATCAACGTGAGACGCTATTATTTCGGCTATTTCACGACAATAGTTAAAGTTATCTACTATAGTAGATTTACTAAGCTCACTTTAGGTGCATCAAGCTAGCAGGACACCTTTCCCAAAAATACATGTAAACGGTCCGGAAGTGGATATTTGTTGAAAATGAATTAATCGCTAATTAGTTACGCAAAAAAAAAATGTATCGCACTTTCGGATTCCGAAAAATTGGGTGTCCTGCTAAGTTGTCGTCAAGTTAGCAGGACACCCAATTTCTCGAAATCCAACAGAGCGATTAATTTTTTTTTTGCGTAACTAATCAGCAACTAATGTCGTTTTCGAGTGGACGTTCGGAGCTACTCCTTTTTCACTCCTTTTACTCCAAATTTCCCATTTTATATAGGAACGAAACAGTTCCGAAATCCAAACGAAAATGACATAAATAACAGCTAATTACTACATACTCTTTATTCTGAAAATTGAAAAGTGTCCTGCTAACTTGATGCACCTGCTCACTTTTACTGTCGTGATGGTGCTTTTTTGAACATTACAATTGCATTATATAGGTATGTAAGACACAAACATACATTATTAAGAAATTTATATATTTGCTGCAGTCGTACAGTATTACCTAATGTGAATTTTTTATAATGCAATACATTTTCATGTCTGAAAATTTTAAATGTGCAACTTTGGGCCACGTATATGTATATTTAGAAATGGAAACCTCCCCCTCCCATAGTAAACCAAAAACACTCTATATGAAGATACCAATCTCGGCTGTCATCCGAGTTTGCCTACAAGCTCATATAGGGGAAATTCAGGAGAAACACGCACACATATGCAGTAAGCGTACATCCACCACGCTTTATTTGCACACACATGCAGTAAGCGTACATTCACCACCAAAATGTCGGTTATTTACGAGTTTCAATGGGTATGTTCAAAAAGCATAATAAAAGGAGCAACGAGTTATCAAGTGCTAACCCAACCTTATAAGGATAAGTTTGTGGAAACAAATTGAACGTGAAAATTTATAATCAATTTAAGTATATTCGATTGTCTTTTGTCATTATTTGTTTTCTTTCTACGATTGTTTGGTATTGTATTTCGCTCTCGAATTATTGAAACAGAATGTGAACATGACAAAAAAAAAAAACGAATGAGAAATCAGCGAATCAACGCAACTGTTGTAAGACTTTAGGCGTGTTTTTTTTTTTGCAGGAAGTGACTAGACATGCCAATTATAACAGATTTTGTTTATAAAATTACTGTTTATGCGGCCCCGCAGAGCCAGGGTCCTCCGCCGGTGGGCATAATTCAAGCACCTAAAGTTTTTTTTTAAGTAGTGCGAAGCGCGTAAACGTACGCCCGCTTTTAATGGCCAAAAATTGTTATAACTGTTATAAATTGGCATGTCTCTAGTCTCGTCCTTTTTGCAAACCTAGAGGAAATTGATCGAAAAAAAACTATGTCGCGTCGGGGCTAAGGAATTTACATGTTAAACGCAACAACAACTTATCCCCTCCAGGCATAGCTAAGAGCACATAATTTTCGGGGGTAAACTGTTCTAACGGCGTGAATTGCATATGTACTTCTAATCAATAGTTTGTATGGAAACTCCATTGTTTTCTGTGATGGCGTCGATAGATAGTCCCCAATATCATTTCTTTTTAACCAAATCCCTCCGGGCTTGCAAAAAAAACACGGCTTTTAAGAGCATTAAGGCTCTCCCAAACCAACGCGAATATTTCAAAGCCACGACGAAACTTTCGCCTGTCTTAATTTATTTACATGGAGATTGATAGGAGTACCCACACTGGCGCGATGCGAATCTTCGAACATTATTCAGTCGTCGCATATTCGCGCGAATGTTTCGCGTTGGTTTGGGGCAGGCTTTAAGGCTCTCCAAAACCAAAGCGAATACTTCAGAACGACGACGAAACTTTCGCCTGTCTTAATTTATTTACATGGAGATTGATGGGAGTACCCACACTGGCGCGATGCGAATCTTCGAACATTATTCAGTCGTCGCATATTCGCGCGAATGTTTCGCGTTGGTTTGGGACAGCCTTTATGCTATGTATATGCGAAACCAATAGAAAACTATCGATGACCGAAATTTCAATGTATAAATTCTAACTTATCACGTTATTTATTTTATTACAGACTTTTCTGTTAAATGCCAAAGATTTAAAAATCATTGTGTAACAGCGAACTACTTACAGGATGAATTTTCAAAGAAAAATTAAAAGAAGTTTCATCACGTGAAATTCGTAGTGTAATAGCAGACTTAGCACCATTAAATTGGTGTTTTTTTCAACACATCCCGATATCCCACCTAACATCCGCCATTTTCATGTTGAAAAGCTGGTGAGTTGAAATTTTTTTAAAGATGGCTGCGTTATTTGCACATACAAAATGGTTGTTCTGGGAAAACAGAACAATCCCACCCCGTTAAATTGTTGTTGCAATTCACATCTATTCATGGACACAAAACGAAATTACAAAAACAACAATGTAAACAAATGGGTTTTGGAGGGTGATACGTACGAAAGATTGGTATCTTCATATAGAGTGTTTTTGTAGTAAACAGTACTTGTTTTCGACCCCTCTAAAAAAAACCGTTATCAATTTTTGGCGCCAAAGTTATCGTACTCGTGCCAGCCATTCTAATACCTTCATATATAGTATTGACATAACTTAGATCTCAACGGAAAACCTCTACCTACAAAAGTGTATAACATCCTTCGCTATAAAATTCAGTCAAAAAGTATTTATTCAAAACAAAATTATTTTTCTGAGTGGTAACCGAGTTTAAATATTTTGCATGCATATTATACATTTGCTCTATTCCCAAGCACACGTCACAGCAAGGAAAACAAAAAAAAACATTTTCCCCTTTCTATACAAAATGATAAAAGCAAAAAGAACAAATTAGCTTTTTTCCTGTCCCCTTTGAACTCCCATACATTTTGTATAGGTTCTTCTCTACCGTCCATTTTTTCTTAGCCTTCATAATTTATTCTCTTATTATTATCTCCTACTTTCAATTAAATCATTTCCTACTCTACCTACTCTTAAAAGTGGACACCTCACTACCTCAGTCTGCACAAGTCATCTGATTTTAGTTAGGCCGCGGTTGCCCAGGTGGCGTCGCGTTCGTTCCATTTCATGATAGTACTATCTTTGTATATATAAACTATAGTACTCTCATGGAACAGAAAAATACGTGGCGCTGCGGGTACTACAAAACTGACATTAGCTGTGTTTTATTTTCTTCTATCGGGATCCGGATCTGGATCTGGATTAACTTTTAACACTTGTTACAAAAACAATTTTGAAAATTTCCCAGTATTTTGTTTGTGTATTAAGTGTTAAAAGTAAATCCAGATCCAGATCCGGATCCCGATACAAGATAATAAAACACGGCTATTAGCTGTGTTTTATTATCTTCTATCGGGATCCGGATCTGTATCTGGATTAACTTTTAACACGTGTTACAAAAACAATTTTGAAAATTTCCCAGTATTTTGTTTGTGTATTACGTGTTAAAAGTAAATCCAGATCCAGATCCGGATCCCGATAGAAGATAATAAAACACGGCTATTATTGATTGTGGAAGCTAAGTAGGAAGAGAAAAAAGGCAAGAATAAGAATGAGAGAAGTATATTATTATGCGTCTGACAACAATAAGGAGACTAAGGGAGATAGTTGGAATAGATTATTTCGTCATGGCAAACAGCAGAATAAGAGAAAATGAAAATTTTTTTGCTCTATGGACGAATACGATTTTTTGTTGCTTTGCTTCATAAGCTTTAGAATTCGTATAGATAGGGGTATGTATATGTATTGTATAGGTATACTTTCGTATTATTTTTAGGTAAATGGAAGTTAGATTTTCAATTTGTTGTGAAAATTTACATTATAGAAACAACGTTGTTAAATTATATCTGAGTGGAATACAACATTGCTATATTTCGCGTTAGCTGCATAGAAATTTAAATAGCTAACAAGTAGGTAGGTATCCATAGTAAGATATAGATTTTTGCTTCGTATAATTATTATTATTTTGGTTCTTCAAAATGTCATAAAAATAGAACTTTGTAAGAACAAAAATAATAATAATTATAATGAATTTAGAACCTACCACAATGGCCTTTTTTATAATTTGTAGGAACGTTATGTAGGCAAGTAGGTATAGGTATATGTATAGGTATATATGTAGGTATTCAGCTAGGTATTAAATGTTCTAAACATGTAAAAAAAACGATTTCTTTTTTCAAATTATTGTTATCTAGAAAGTTTTGGACAAATTTAGTTTAGGTATACCTATTTAGTTTTTTTTTTCAAATCAAATAGGGAATTTTTTTCGAACAAAAAGGGTTTTATTTGGAAAGTGTTGTAAAAATTTTAAAAACATTGGTCGAAGGTATGCCAATTGAAAAAAATGTTATTTCAAAAAAAAAAATGTTTTTTCCTTAAAAGTGACAAAAAAATTAGTAGTAAGGTATCCCAATTTTGAAGTCGAATTCGAAAAAAAATGTTTTTATGTAGAAAATTTTGTAAACATTATAAAAAAATTAATACGTACCCCAACTTTTGAAAAAAATATTGAATGACTTGGAAAAAATTAGTTTTTTTTAATTTCCTAAGTATTGAGATTTAGTAAAAAATTAAAAAAACAGATTTATGACTTAAAGGTCCAGTTTTTCAGTGCGAGATAAAGGTTAAACCCGAATTAGCTCATCACATTTGGTGATTTAACTCAAGACAGTGCGTTGCCATATTCTTGTGGATGCATTATCATACATTTTGCTATTTTATGGTCATACGAGAGGGCAAATTATAATACGGCAAAACTAAAATTCACAAGGAACCGTGCACAAATAATACGATTTCCTTGAGCTCCTTGAGATTTTGGAACTCGAGATTTTGGTCAAACTTGACATAACGATGATAGCGAAGACGAAAAAAGTGGGTCTCGCAAAAACGTACGTCTGTCTGTTCAACTACAGCCTAAACGGATGGGTCGATTTTCTTTAAACTTGGTACCTAGCGTTTTTTGGACATTCCCCCACCCGTTTTTTTCTCTTTTTTTTAGGACCATAACTAACAGTAGCTGTCATAAAAAATTTCTTGGCCAAAAAGGAAAAACTTATTTTTCTCAAAATCGGCGCTACAGATTTTTTTTTTAAGAACTCAATAAATTTGAAAAGTTATAAGTTGCCGTTTAATAAAAAAATGGTTCCGAAAAATGGTTATTAATGGTACCTCTCAAGGACCCATTTTTTCGATTTTCGCTTTTCTCAAAAACGGTTCAACTGATTCTGATCAATTTTTGTATGAAGAATAATTGACATATTCTAAATAATATTGTGTACCTACCAAAATTAACAAAAAAATATTTTTTGGATTTTTAAAAAAAGTTTGAAATTTTTTATTGAAAACTCAATATTTCAAAAACGACTATGTAGATTTTTATAAAACTTGGTAAAAACCAGTTTTTTAACTTTATCCAGAAGATTTTTGACAAAAATTATCCTAATACCTAAAAATAACGGTACCTCCCATACAAATGTTTAAAAACAGCTAAGAAAAATATTTTTTCTCAAAAACGACTCCTACGATTTTCATAAAAATTTTGTGTGTGTTGAAATTAGTATGATCTACCATTTAAAATTTTTAAATTATTGTTTGTGAGCTACCTTTGATGTTAATATATATATGATAGATACAGGCTCCATATCCAAATTTAAATTAAAGAAAAAAACACTTTAACCTATAAAAGTCGACTACCTATACAAGCCGACTACCTATACAAGTTACAGTGTTTTTTCTTTAATTTAAATTTGGATATGGACCCTGTATCTATCATATACAATTTTGGAATTTTATATTTTACGTTTATTAACAGTAGCTCTTATGGAACGGTTTCTTTGATTTTCGGGTATCTCAATATCTGATCAACCGAATAAAACTAGACTTTTTATACAGAAGCTTGTAACAAATATAAATAAAAGTGCGTATCAAAATTATTTTTTGAAAATTCAATATTTCAAAAAATGGTAGCAGTTTTTTCTGTGGAGTTCAATTTTAACTCAACATTAATAAATACTTAAAATTGGCATACCAATTATTTTTCTCAAAAATGTTAATGAAATTTTATTTATAACAAATTAATTATTTTTAAAACCGCTCCTACGATTTTAAAATTTTTTTTTTCTCATAAATTAAGATTTATATAAGAAATTAGATGGTGTACATCGCGTTGGGTTAAAACAGATTCAAAGTATTTTAATCCATTTCTTTCTAATTTTGTTGATTTAAAACAATTTACCAGTTTAAATAATATAATTTCCATATGAAGGGTTTATTATACAAATTCTATATACTTCTGAAATACATCAGCCAAGTAGAAGACTTAGCACTATTTAATTGGACTTATTGAATTATTTTTATGGACTAAAGGCCGTTAAAAGCTATTTTTAATCAATAATATAGTTTCCTTTCATGCCTATTGCATATGTGCAACACTGGGCTATACTGTTAATTTTAGTATACTCACATAATACGGCAACTTAACCAAGTTTTGGCAAATGGATAAAATATAGACTACCATAGTTAATTTATTTCAGACTAAAGAACCAAAATGTGATCGCACATAAGAGCAAGTTCGTGCGACCCAGTCGTGCATATTTTTTTCTTGTCTCGTCCCAACCTACACGCTCCTCAGTATTTCGAAAAAAGGAATTATAATTATATGATTTTAATAAATAGGTACCTACTTGAAATTAGCGTACATACCTACCTACTTTCCAAATTATATTTCTTTAAAAAATTATATGAAAATATTTTTTACAAAATACAGGTACCTCCAAAAAAAATACCACATTCATTCATACCTCCATTCATATTTGTTTTATATCCCTCAAATTTCAACGTTAGCAAAAAAAACAATACACACTTCATATACATATTCATACATAAATAATAAAGCACCAAATATCAGTACCTACTAAAGGATTTAATGTACAATGATAATTCGATATTTCAAAAACCTGCAAAAAAATACCACATTCATTCTAACATCCATTCATATTTTTTCTATCCCTCAAATTTCAACGTAAGCAAAAAAAAACAATACACAGTTCATATAAATATACCTACAATCTACATAATAAAGCACAAAATATCAGTACCTACAATAGGAATATATATACATATATGCAATGATAATTTGATATTTCACAAACCTCCAAAAAAAACCACATTCATTCATACCTCCATTCATATTTTTAATATCCCACAAATTTCAACGTTAGCAAAAAACAATACACATCAGTTCATATATACATACATATAAGAAAGCACAAAATATCTAGTATCCCTTGAATTCTCCTTTTACTATTATTCCTATTTCCTTCATGTTATTATTATTCTATACAAAATTCAGTTTTTTTTCTCCCTCGAACTCTCATAAATTAAGTATACAGTATTCCCGTTCATCTATTATTTCTTTAATCTTATGTCGTTTTCGTTTGGATTTCGGAACTGTTCCATTCCTATCTAAAATGGGAAATTTGGAGTAAAAGGAGTGAAAAAGGAGTAGCTCCGAAAGTCCACTCGAAAACGACATTATTTTTTATTTCTATTTCTTTCATTATCTGACAGTTCTCAACCCCCTGTCCCCTTTACCAAACAAGTTCCACAGGGTTCAACATGTGATCAGCGGGCGGCGCTACGTTCGTTCCTCTTCATGGGATTACTATAGTTTATAAATATATACAAAGGTACTATAGAGTTTATATACAATGGTGTGTCCTATGAGTTGTGTAGAAACATTTAACATTGGCATGCTTTTGTTATGATGTTTTATGATCATTATTTTATTTTGTATTTTTTCTAAACTTAATAAATGTTGAAACTTTGCTTTAGCAAATTATTTTGTGTTGTTTTAAATGAATACGAAAGTTGTTTCAATCAGTTTGCAAGAACTGAAAAATGTTCCAGTAATGTGAATCCCTCTAAAATCCGAAAAAAAACTTGTTTTAATTAGTTCGAATTATTGACTTCCTTATGTTTGACTGTTTTGTTTGACTGGATTCGGAAGAAAGAAATCCAGTCAACAAGTCAGATTTGACTGGATTTTGAATTTTGAACTGGGAACACTGAAACTGATCATGGGTATAATATATCACAGGAAATCTCATCATGAATGTATGAAGAAGTTCATTCTATGTTGTTTTCAAACATGTTGAATTGAATGAAACCTCCCCCTTTTATAGATAAGTTTTATCCAATGAACCTCTACATAAAGTAAGTCTGTTCTAAAAACTGAAATATCAATATAACAAAACCTATAAAAACAGAAATAGAAATCAATCAATCAATCAAAGATAAGAAACAATCATGGTTCAATTTTAAATAAACATAAACAATAATCGTGAACATGCAACAACGACATGCTCAAGATTATTCTTATCTAGTACAAACAGACTTCCATGAAGAAAGTCACGTACGCATACCCACAATACCAGATACGAATTGTAATAAATAAACCAAAGTTGAAAACAGACTCAGATCTTAAATTGACGTGGAACTTATAACAACTAGATTAAGAACTCATATTTGAAAATAAAGAATGAGCCTTGCTCTTAGAAACTCATAAAGTTTCTTATTTTAAAAATCAAGTATTAAATTTGGCGCAGTCGGTAGGATTCTACTAAATTGGCTAGATTCCTGTAAGAACTTACACTCATAACGTTTTAGTGAAATTAACTATCGGAAAAATATACTACGTATAAGGAAATATATAATAATATATATAAGGACATATTAAAATGAAATACATAGTAAAATAAAAAGTGAAGAACTCCTTTCAAGTTAAATAAAGTCTAGAGTCAAGCTAAATAACATTTACAGTCAAAACAAAATAAAAGTGAAATAAAATCATTTAAGAAAAATAAAAATACTTTTAAAAAATTATTCCAACGCATTGGAGATAAACCGAAATCAATTTTGCAATTCAATTCAACGAAAATGATAATATTGCGAAGTTCATAGAGAAAAAATTAATTTCACAAACAAAAAACCAAAAAACAGATAAAAAACCAAAAATTGATGTCAAAAAGGATCACAAACAGAAGGAAGGAAGAGCAACAAAGTCATACTAGCAGTTCAGAAGAAGATTTATCAACAAACAAACAACTCACACAAATCAGGAATCAACAGATACCCAACAAATGTAAGAATATTTTTAAGTATCAAAATATTTTAAGTAAAATCCATACAAAAAATTGTAATAGTGATTCAAGTAATAAATTAGAATTTAAAATGACTCAACCACTCACAGATTAGAACATTTAAATCAGGAGGAAAGATCAAAATTAACAAAAGTGATCAAAGAAAATAGAAGAATATTCTATAAAAAAAGGTGACGATTTAACGTTACAGATGGCGGTCAGCCATCAGCCGAATAGGGGGAATAACATGTAGCATATGAAAACATGCACGTGCTGTAACTATTCGGGACTGGTGGAAGTGTGATCATAGCCTTTTCGCGGCGGCCGCTAGAAACAAGCCTCTTAAAAAGGTTTGGCTAATATGATCGAGCTGGTTCCACAGGTTAATTGCCTGTTCCGCAAAACTAAAAGAATTCTGAGACCTACAACAAGCCTCGGAAACGGACTGATCTCACGACGACAACCCACGCAAAGAAAACGGAAAAACGAATTTTCTTATGGAACGTACGATCGCTCTATAGAGCTCGAGCTGCTCAGCAGCTAGCCGATGCCCTGTCAAAATATAAAGCTGACATAACAGCACTACAAGAAATTAGATGGACAGGGAATGGTGTTCTACAGAAGAAGGATTATGACCTATATTACAGCTGTCATACAAAACACCATGTGCTCGTGGCAGGCTTCCTAGTCAGCAAAAAAATGAAATCTGCCATCATGGGCTTTAACGCTATAAGCGAAAGGCTATGCACCCTTCGCGTGTGAGGCAAATTTAAGAACATCAGCCTCATTAACGTTCACGGACCTACGGAGGAGTCCTCAGACGAAGAAAAAGAGACTTACTACGAACAAGTCGAGAGAGCCCTCAAGGCCTGTCCAAGGTATGACGTCAAAATCATCCTTGGGGATTTGAATGCAAAAATAGGTCGGGAGCCGGTATTCAGGCATTACGCAGGCACCCATAGCTTGCATGAGAACACTAATGACGATGGACTACGAGTCTTAAAATTGGTAGCATCGAAAAACATGGTCGTTGCGAGTACCAGGTTCCCGGGTAAAGATATCTACAAAGCCACCTGGGTATCACCTGATGGAGTCACTCGTCGCCACCACTTGAACCTGATGACGGTACGAACGTACCGAGGTGCTAATATCGACTCGGATCACTATTTTGTTGGTTCGAATCAACATGGCTGCTCTGCGCAATGAAAACACTAGTAACACCTTTGGTAATGCGTTAGGACTCGCCCTAGAACTGGGCAGCAGTCGTAGAAATAGGAACGACTGGTTTGATGATGAATGCAAGCTAGTGACTGAACGTAAGAATGTTGCGTACCGAGCAATGCAACAATCTCATAGAATGCGGGCACGCGAAGACGAATATAAAGAGCTCAGAAGAATTGAAAACGGCTTCACAGACAGAAAAAATCAGCCTGGGAGAAGAACATAATCTGTGAAATAGAGAAAAGCCGAGAGCGAGGTCCGCACCAGGCGCGGAAGTTCTACCAATCCGTCCGAAACATGACGCAGTACACACCACGCTGCACATACTGCAAGGACGGAGAGGGAAATCTGATCACCGATCCTCAAAGTATACTGGAGCGTTGGGAAGTGTACTTCAGTGAATTGCGTAATGGTCAGCTCACTGCAGAAGTGGAGGCTCCACTACTTCAAGAAGAGTACCCTATGTTGCCGCCACCAAGCATAGAAGAGGTTGAGAAGGCTATAGGCCGGCTAAAGAAAAACAAAGCCCCGGGAGCCGATGGTATACCAGCCGAACTATTTCAACACGGTGGGCCAGCCTTACGTCAAGCAATTCATGAGATTATAGTGCACGTGTGGGAGCATGAAGAAATTCCAGAAGACTGGCGAAAAGCTATAATTTGCCCCATACATAAGAAGGGAGATGTCACAACGTGCAGCAATTATAGAGGTATCACGTTGTTGAGTACCGCCTATAAGATACTCTCCTCTATCCTACAAGACCGGATAACCCCATACGCTAAAACCATCATCGGACAATATCAGTGTGGTTTCATTCCAGGCAAATCAACAACTGATCAGATCTTTACCCTTAGGCAGGCGATGGAAAAATGTCTAGAATTTAACATCCCAACATACCATCTGTTTATAGACTTTAAGGCCGCCTACGATAGCATAGCCATGGTAGAACTTTACAAAGCCATGAGAGAATTCGGCATCCCAAATAAATTGACACGACTATGTAGGTTGACCATGACCAACGTAACAAGCCAAGTAAAAATAGCCGGATTGCTATCCAAACCAATCAACATCTTTAATGGACTCCGACAAGGGGATGGTTTGGCCTGCCTCCTCTTCAACCTGGTGTTGGAGAAAGCAATCCGTGACTCTGGCACGGCAGCAAGAGGGACCATCGTCAACAGGTCCAGCCAGATACTGGCTTACGCAGACGACATCGACATCATCGGAAGAACCGAGCAAGCTGTACATGATTCCTTCATCCAGATCGAGCAGGCGGCACAAAATCTGGGGCTGCACATTAGTGAAGGTAAAACAAAGTACATGGTGGCATCGAATGCGAGAGGAACAGTTGGTCAAACAATCAAGGTGCGGAGCACGAATTTGAAATGGTGCAATCCTTTTAATACCTTGGGTCCATAGAGGGTTGGGTACGAAATCCCGCCAAACAAAATCCCGCATAGCAAAAATCCCGTACTAAATCGACAGGACTGTATTGATTTTTATTTTCATATAAAAGGTGACTCAAATTCATGAGAAGCAAGGAGAACGAAGTTTCCTTCATTCGTTCTTTTTTCACAATATGTAAAAGACCGCACTGGTTTAGGCCACTCCCCCTTTGAAAAAAGTATATAAGGAAATGTCAGTTCGAAATTATTTTCAGTTCTTATTACACATCGGAGGAGGCAGGTTCTCTTCCTAATTAATATTTAAAAAAAAAATATTTTTGTTGGATGGTTGGTGGGTGGGTCTGTGGGTTGGTATGTGGATGTGTAGTTTGGCTGGTGGGTGGGTGGCTGCTTTGGTAGGTGGGTGGGTGGATGGGTTGGTTGGTAGGTGGATGGTTAGATTTGATGGATGGTCGGTGTTTCGGTATAGTTGATTGGAGTGTGAGTGGGATAGGGGGTTGGCTGGCTGGGTTGGTAGGTGGGTGGGTCGCTGGGTTGGTTGGTTGGTGGGTGGTAGGTTTAGGCCATTCCCCGTTGAGTATTTAAGATTTCACTCTAAATTGTGAGAATAAAAGAATAAAAACAAAAACGACGAAAACAAATTCGAGATGTGAGTTCGAAATTATTTTCATTTCTTATTAGACATCAGTGGAGGTAGGTTCTCCTCCTAATTAATATTTGAAAAAAAAAAATATTTTTATTGGTATCTAAGTTGGTAGGATGATTGGTGGGTGGGTGGTTATGTGGGTTGGTAGAGTTGGATGGGTAGATTGGATGGTGGGTGGTTGGCTGCGTTGGCAGGTGGGTGGGTGTCTGGGTTGGTAGGTAAGTGGGTGGCTGGGTTGGTAGGTGGTATTGTTTAAATTTTTTTCAAATTTGTTTCTACGATTGATTTAAATAAAAAAAAAACGCTGCCTTATTATTGATTGACGACTGTCTGGTTAATGTTCCGCAACTTTCTTCAAATGTTCTTGTCGCCATTTTGTATTGTTTTATTTTTCAAAGTGCGATCAAATTTCCAAAAAATAGTAGAAAATTAATAGTTTTTGTAACTGAGAACGTTATTATGAACTACGAAGCAGTCAAAAACCAATTATTTCCATTGGTGACAAGTCCGTCCTTTTTAAGACGACCGAAAATTGAAAAAGAGATAAAAACTTACCATATTAAAAGGTTCTTGAGAAAAAGATTGTATTCCGTTATGAAATGATGCCATTGTGGCGGTTCATCCCGCTTAGGGTACATTCAGTCGCCAGGCAGGCGCCTATACCAACAGTTTTCTTGTTTAACAGTACCTTGGGTGGCCCCCTCGCGGGTAAAAGGAATTAAACTCCCTTTTTCGGGGGCACACCCGCTCACGCAACTCCGTTGCTCCGCTTAGGGTATGTTCAGTCGCCAGGCAGGCGCCTTTACCAACAGTTTTTTTCATTAAAATATTGATAAATACTTGTAATTTAATTTCAAAAGGGACATTTTTGAAAAACACAAGAAAATGGTTTTTCGTTTCATGCGATACGTCGATTGAAAGGTGGCACTCCCTAGATCACAAATATGTAAATTTTAGTTCTCTAAGATGCCTACTTTAACCAGAAATCACGTTTGAAGATGTCAACTTTGGGGGGCCTACGAAGCTCCGTTTAGCCGCAAATCGCGTTTAAAGATAGAAATTGGTTTTTCTTATAATGTATGTTGTAATTGGGGTGCTTGCAGTATATCCAATCAATAAACGTTAATATGGGGGGCATGGTGCCCCCTTACCTCCCTGCTTGGGTCAATTGAAAGGTGGCACTCCCTAGATCACGAATATGTAAATTTTAAGTCTCTAAGATGCCTAGTTCAACCAGAAATCACGTTTGAAGACGTCAACTTTGGGGGGTCTACGAAGCTCCGTTTAGCCGCAAATCGCGTTTAAAGATAGAAATTGTTTTTTCTTATAATTTTTGTTGTCAATTAGTGTGGTTGCAGTTTATGTTTAATAAACAGTACTTTATGTGGCCCGCTCCGCGGGTCTAAAGGATTTTAACTCCCTTTTTCGGGGACACACCCGCTCACGCGACTCCGTCGCTCCGGTTAGGGTATGTTCAGTCGCCAGGCAGGCGCCAATACCAACAGTTTTCTTGTTTAACAGTGCCTTGGGTGGCCCGCTCCGCGGGTCTTAAGGATTTTAACTCCCTTCGCTCCGCTTAGGGTATGTTCAGTCGCCAGGCAGGCGCCTATGCCAACAGTTTTCTTGTTTAACAGTACCTTGGGTGGCCCGCTCCGCGGGTCTTAAGGATTTTAACTCCCTTTTTCGGGGACACACCCGCTCACGCGACTCGGTCGCTCCGGTTAGGGTATGTTCAGTCGCCAGGCAGGCGCCAATACCAACAGTTTTCTTGTTTAACAGTGCCTTGGGTGGCCCGCTCCGCGGGTCTTAAGGATTTTAACTCCCTTTTAGGGGACACACCCGCTCACGCGACTCCGTCGCTCCGCTTAGGGTATGTTCAGTCGCCAGGCAGGCGCCTATACCAACTGTTTTCTTGTTTAACAGTACCTTGGGTGGCCCGCTCAGCGGGTCTTAAGGATTTTAACTCCCTTTTTCGGGGACACACCCGCTCACGCGACTCCGTCGCTCCGCTTAGGGGATGTTCAGTCGCCACGCAGGCGCCTATACCAACAGTTTTCTTGTTTAACAGTACCTTGGGTGGCCCGCTCCGTGGGTCTTAAGGATTTTAACTCCCTTTTTCGGGGACACACCCGTCACGCGACTCCGTCGCTCCGCTTAGGGTATGTTCAGTCGCCAGGCAGGTGCCTATACCAACAGTTTTCTTGTTTAACAGTACCTTGGGTGGCCCGCTCCGCGGGTCTTAAGGATTTTAACTCCCTTTTTCGGGGACACACCCGCTCACGCGACTCCGTCGCTCCGCTTAGGGTATGTTCAGTCGCCAGGCAGGCGCCTATATCAACAGTTTTCTGCATCAAATTACCTATTATAGATAAATTGATATCTCCATACAATCATTTTTTTTAACCCTTAAAAGAACTTTTTTTAGTTGTATTTCGCTTCATCAGCGTTCAAAGATGATGGACAGGGAAACATTTGACCTATTTTCCACGTTTTCATCGTCATTGGCACCCAACTTGGCTTCGGCATCATCGCCACACGTGCACCGCACTGTTTTCAGAATAAAAACATATTTTGTTTATTATTATTATTATTATTAAAAGCTTTATTAATCCATTTAAATTACAATTAAAATTAAAAAGTCTTTAAAAATAGTAAATATATATATTATTTTTTTTTTTTTTTTAATTATTATTATTACGTTTGGATGTAAGCCTCCCCCAAGGTTTTCCACGTGCTTTTATCTTTCGCTGTTCTTTCCCATCTTTTGTCTGTGCGAATGATATCATCTCTCCAGCGTTTTTGTTGTCTCCCAATTCGTCTTGTACCGTCTCTTGGAATCCATTGCGTAGATCTTATAGTCCATCGGTTGTCGTTCATTCGGGATATGTGACCAGCCCAATTCCATTTTTGTTGTTTCGCCTTTTTAATTACATCCTCAAAACCTGTCATATTTCTTATGAATTCATGTCTCAGTCGTTGCCTTTTAGAGATTTTTAGGATGGATCTCTCCATCGCTCTTTGTGTTGTCGTGAGTTTATTTGCTGATTTTGCGGATATATTCCACGTTTGTGAGCCATATGTCATGACGGGAAGAATAGTTGCCTCGAAAAAAAGTTTCCTTGATTGTTTTGTAAGATTTGAATCAAATGCCTGTTTATTTTTCCAAAATTGTTTCCAACTGTTTGTTATTCTCCTATTTATTTCTTTTTCTTCTTTATTCGAAAGTGAAATCAGCTGCCCTAAGTATATTATGTAATCTTCCACATATTCGATTTGTTTCCCATCTACGAAAATGTCCTTCTGGTTTCCTTTGCTCATTAATTTTGTTTTCTCAGCATTCATTTTAAGTCCTGCTCTCGCGCAATATTCCTCCACATCCTTTATCATTTGCTCTATGTCATCGCTTGAAGATGCAAATAAAATGATGTCATATGCAAAACGCAAGTTATTAAGATATTCTCCATCTATTTTTAATCCTAACGTTTGCCAAGACATTAAACGAAAAATATCTTCCAAAACTGCAGAAAAGAAAGCTGGTGAAAGGGGATCTCCTTGCCTTACACCTCTGCTAAGATTGAATGTTCTGCCTTTGCTCCCTAGGGATATACTAGCTTTTGCGTTAGTGTACACATTTTTAATTATTCTAACAATTTTGTCGTTTATTCCTTGTTTTTGTAATGACTCCCAAATTACTCTATGTTCTACCGTGTCAAACGCTTTAGTGAAGTCTATGAACGCCATGTGTAAATCAAGCTGGTATTCGTTACATTTTTCTATTATTTGGTTTACTGTTTGTAGATGATCGGTAGTGCTAAAACCTTTACGAAAGCCAGCTTGTTTTCTGGGTTGTTGTTCATCCAAAACCCCACGAATCCTTCTAAATAAGCATTTTGCAAAGAGTTTATACATAACCGATATAAGACTTATAGGTCTATAATTGTTAACATTTGTTGTGTCTCCTTTCTTGTGTATCAAAGTTATTACTGACTTTTTCCTTTGTTTTGGGATTTCTTCAGTTTTAACTATCCAGTTAAAGATATTTGTGATGGTAGTTACCAATTTATTGCTTCCAATTTTCAACATTTCTCCTCTTGCCCACAAGATTTTCCGCTAGGAAGTTCTTTTATTGAGGTTTCAATTTCTGAAGAAAGAAAAGCAGGAACAACCGATTCATGTTCGTATTGAAAATCAACTAATCCGTTTTCCGAGTTTGATCCAGTTAGTTTACTCGTATAAAGATCCTCGTAGAACTCAGTTGCTATTTTTTGCAAATCGGATATTTTGGTTATATTTTTTTTATTTTGTGTAAACTTCAATATCCAATCTTTTCCAAGAGAAAGTTCCTTCTGTGCATTTTTCATAGAATTATTTTCTTCTACGATTTGTTTTATAAGTTTGTTGTTATATTCTTGAACATCTTTTTTGATAGCCTTTTTACATCTATTTTTAAGGTTTTTAAGTTCATTCTTTTCCGCGTATGTTAGGTGTATTCTTTGTCGCATTGTTTCTCTTTGTGCTATAAGGTTTTTGGTTTCTATGGAAAGTTTATCAGTTTTTCTTTTCGATTGTTTCAAAATACTATTTTCCGCTGCTTTTAATATTCCTTCTTCTAGTTGATCATATGCCCGTTGCACGCAGGTTTTGTCAAGAATATCCCAGGTACATCTTTCTTCTAGGTTCTCTATGTATTTTTGGGTGCTTTCTTCATCAAGTATTTTTGGAATCTCTTTTTTTGTTGAATTTTTGTGGTATTGTTTGGATTTATGATCTATTTTGAATGTGCCTCTAACCAGCCTATGATCACTTTCAACATTGAAATTGTTTAGTACTGAAACATCATGTAAAATCGATTTTTTGTTTGTTATTATGAAGTCTATTTCATTCTTCACAAGTCCATTAGGTGATCTCCAAGTCCATTTTCGATTTTTAGGTTTCTTAAATAAACTGTTTCCGACACAGAGCCTGTGTTGCCATAGCCACGTAACAAGCCTTTCACCTCTTTCATTTCTTTCACCATAACCATGGTTTCCCATTATAAGGTCTTCATTATCTTTTTGAAAGCCTATTTTTGCATTAAAATCTCCCATTACAATCATAAATTCCGACTTAAAGTCGTGGTACACTAAGTCGATATCCTTATAGAATTTCTCTATGGTGTCGACTGATGCTGATTCTGTAGGGGCGTAGACTTGGATGATGGAAAGTTTCGAACTCGATACTTTTATTTGAACAGCTGCTATCCTTTCGTTGTAAAAACTTATTTTTTCGATGCATTTTTTCCAGTGTTCTTTTATTAAAAATCCGACTCCATAAAGTCCTTTTGTTTCTCCTTTATATCCAAAGAGATTTCCATTTGGTTTTTCAATAAGTTTTTCTCCGAATATCCTAGTTTCTGATAGACCTAAAATGTCCCATTTGATATTTTCAAGTGCGTTCTGTAATTCTTTTTGTCGTTCTTCATCTCCTAGTGTACGTACATTGAATGTGCAAATGTGAATATTTTTTATATCACTGACATTGTTACAAGTGTTTGAGTTTGGGGGGTTTTGATCTACTCTCCTCATGGTGATCAACCGGGGTGAGGAGGAATGTTTTATGAGTGTTTTGTTTTTTGTTAGTTTTTTAGTGTTTTTAGTTTTTCTGTTTGTATTTTGTTGCGAAATTTGGTTATTTGGTTGCTATTTTGTAGTGTTTAAGCGACTGCTGTTAGCTTTTTCGGAAGTGTTTGGAGAGCTAATAGATTTGTTTAATAAATCTGTGTTTGCATGTTGTTGCATTAAAAACTTTTTTATTGGATTAAAACCGCTTGTTTTTGGATTAATGTTGGTAGTTGTGCCAATTAAAGTTGTTTTTGTTTTCTGTTTGTTTTCATCTTTTTGTGTTGGTGTGTGAGTAAGCTTTTCAATTGATCGTGTTCTTTTCCTTTGGTTTTCGGGTTGATGGTCCGGTTGTTCTTTCCAAACTTTTCCTTCAACGATAAGCTCATCAAGTCTGAAGAACGCTTTTATTCCTTGTTTTTTAAGTTCTAAAAATTTTGGTATCAGAGGTTTCCTAGCCTCAATTAGGATTTTAGGAAGATCCTCTGCGATGCTAAAATCATGCAACAATTTTTTGGATAAAAGTACTTCTTGTTTTTTCTCGTATTTTACGAAAGTTACTCTTATTGGCCTTATTCTACCTTCTGACATTTTCCCTAAACGGTAACAACTTTCAAAGTCTTCTGATATTAATTTAAACTTTTCATTGCTTTTATTTAAAATATTAATAATCGTTGATTTTAGCTCGTTTGGACTGCTTTCATTTTCAATGACCTTGAATATTATTAGATTGTTTTTCCGTACTCCTACTTCTAGTTGAACAATACGTTTTTCTTGTTCAGCGCATATAGCTCCTTGCTTTTCTATCATAATACCTTGGATTTCTACTACTTTTTCCAGCTTATCACCCTTTTCAGATAGAATTCCTACTTTTTCATCTGTATTTTTTATTACTCTTTCCGTAGCTTCTGTTATGTCCTTCGCGATCTCATCTTTTTGTTCTTTTAGAAGTTGTCTTAAAATATCGATTGTAAGGGCCATTTTAGTACTAATTCAATAAAAAAGTACTTTCTTAGTTTTACTTGCCGAACCCTGGTACTTTGTGAGATTTTTGTGTTTGTCGGAAGGTGGCGCTTTCGAATCGAGAACAGATTTGATAAATGTCAGTCGATTGACAATTCTTCGTGACAGCTTAAAAAATGTTTGTTTATATATTTTTATTCGGTTTATTTTAGATTGTAGTCAAAAATAAATACAATTACGGGTTTTCTCTCTTGAGTGATTTCTTTATAACGTTTGTTATTTACTTAGAAAAGTTTTCCTTCACCAAAAAATAATTATTTTTATAATGGGAAAAATCGGTGAAATACCTTATTTCTCTCCACAATTCAAGGTGATAAATTTTCATGGAGTCTTAGTCCAATGCTTGCACACCCTCTCCGGTATTTATATGTTTTCTGTACAATCAAAAATCGCTTTCAAACTAGCACTACTAACTCTTTGTATACACTTGCTAATCGCTCAACAATCTACCTAAATCATGAGAATCAACAAGAACGAAGGAAACAAATTCGACGACCAAACAGAGAGTTAAAGGAAAAATAATTTCGAAATAAATTTCAGTTCTTAATAGAACTCTGCACAAGTAACACCTTAAAATAATAAACATAAAAGCATCCGCCTTTACCACCAAAAACAACATACCACCCATCCAAATACCACCACTCTCAGTAACCTAACCCTTAAAAAACGATCAAACTAATCAACCTACACCCACCCACTACCCCCACCCGCTGACAAACCCACCTAACCACTCAACCCACTTTACCACTCTTCCTACCTTACCACTCTATTTACCTTACGAACCATCCCACCAAACCACTCTTCCTACCATACCACCTAACTGCCCAACCCAACTTACCACCAATCCAACCTAATCACCCATCCCACCTTACCACTCTCCCTACCATACCACCCATCCCACCAAACTACTCAACCCACCAAACCAACCTAACCACCCATCCAAATCCAACCCAACCCACAACTACCCAAAATTAATCAATGTTGATATCTGTCTACGACGAGGTCTTACCTCTACAGAATTCTAATAACAACTGAAAATTATTTTCCATCCACTTCTGCTTAAATACTTTTTCTCGGCAAATAGTACCATTATTTCAAAAAAATACTTTTTAAAATGTACTCAAAATCCCGCCAAATAGTACCCTACGGAGCAAATTTCCGGCGGGATTTCGTTACACGGGATTCTGTGTGGCGGGATTTCGTTACTCTCCCGTCCATAGTAGCAGCCGATAACAATATAGAAGAAGAAATACGCGGCCGGTTTCTCAAATCCAACAGAGCCTACTATAGTCTGTCAAAGCTCTTCAAATCCAGAAATCTCACCATAACTTCAAAACTGCTGCTGTACAGGACCATGGTCTTGCCAGTACTCACATATGGATCCGAGACTTGGGTGCCTAGCAAAAGGCACTCCGACCTCTTAGCCGCGTTCGAGAGAAAAGTCTTAAGGAGAATTGCTGGCCCCATATGTGAGGAAGGACGATTCCGGAGACGGTACAATCATGAATTGTACGCAATCTACCTTGAAGCAGATATCGTGACAAAAATTAAGCTCGGTAGACTCCGGTGGGCAGGGCACCTAGCTCGCATGAGCAAAGAGGAACCTGCTCGGAAAGTTCTTTGTGGTACATTCTATGGTAGACGACAGCGTGGTAGACCATGCTTGCGCTGGAGAGATGGCGTAGATAGACCAGGACGCCAGGAGCCTTGGGGTGTGCAACTGGATGGCGGCGGCTCGAGACCGGGATGGGTGGAGAGACTTGTTGAAGGAGACCAGAACCGGACCCCGGTTGTCGAGCCGATGATGATGATGAGTCACATTAAACACAACCAACTGACAATGAAGACCCTATATTTAGTAGAATTTATAGATACCTAGAAGCCCATAGGAAAGAAGTAGACAAACAAATACAAGAAATGCTAGATTCAGGCATAATACAAAATTCAACTTCTCCATACAACGCTGCACTATGGATCGTGCCCAAAAAAGAAGATGAAGAAGGAAATAAGGAATGGCGCATAGTTATTGATTATAGGAAACTAAATCAAAAAACTAAAGAAGACAAATATCCAATTCCCATAATTGACGATATTTTAGATAAATTGGGACGTGCAAACTATTTCACGACCCTAGATTTAACTAAAGGCTTTCATCGAAAACTGCATTTAGCACCCTTTCCGGACATTATGAGTTTGAAAGAATGCCATTCGGTTTGAAAAATGCCCCGGCAACCTTTTCAAGAATGATGAATCAAGTATTAAAAGAACACATTGGCAAAATATGCTACGTCTATTTTGACGATATAATTATCTTTAGCACAACATTAGAAGAAGAAAATACTAAAAACACTTCAAAACGTAAATTTGCAAGTAAGTTTAAACAAATGTGAATTCATGAAAAAAGAATCCCAATTTTTAGGTCATGTTATAACTAAAGAAGGCGTAAAACCTAATCCAGATAAATCAAAACAATTAAAAACTTGCCAATTCCCAAAACAATTAAAGAAATACAGAGTCTTCTAGGACTCACAGGCTATTACCGTAAATTTATTCACAATTACGCAAAAATAATAAAACCTATGGCAATATGTCTAAAGAAAGACACACAAATAAACTTTAAAGATGAACAATATGTAGAAGCATTCGAAACTTTGAAAAAACTAGTGCAAGACAATCTATTAAACAGACATCCCGACTTTACGAAAGAATTTGTTTTAACAACAGATACCTCCAACTTTGCTACTGGAGCAGTACTCAGTCAAAATCATGAACCTTTATGCTTTAGGAGCAGGACACTCAACGTACATGAATGCAGCTATTCGACAATTGAAAAAGATATATATATATATACGGCAGGAAATTTAAAATCCTAATAGACCATAGACCACTCGTTTGGCTCCAAAATCTAAAAGAACCAAAGAGTAAGTTACAAAGGTGGAAGATCAAACTCGAAGAATTCGACTTTGAAATACAATACATCCAAGGAAAAAAAAACAAAGTGGCTGACGCACTTTCAAGAATAAAAATTGAAAACGAAATAAGCGCATTAAAAGAAGAAGAACTTATAAGTACTAAACATAGCGCTGAAAGCGACAGCAATAATCTAGTAAAAAATACAGAAAAACCTATAAACTTATTTAAGAGACAAATAATAGTTAAAATCGACGACGAAAATTCCAAAGAAATAACGTTCCCTTTTCAAAAAAGAAGAATCGACATAATACGAAAAGGCTTTATTACAAAGGAATTCGAGGAAATCACAAATGAATGTGACCCAAATATGCAAAATTGTATTTTTATACCAGACAAAATATTCTGCAAATTTCAAGAATACTGGAAAAATAACAACTATAGCAAAAAATTACTTAGAACAAAAATTATACTAGAAGACATACAAGGCACCGAACGAATGAAAAACATAATATGCAAAGAACACGAAAACTATAATCACATAGGCATCGAGAAAACATATCTAGAAATCAGAACTAATAACAAAGATAATCAACAATTGTGAAAAATGCAACTTAAAAATAGAAATAGATCCAATTAAATTACCTATAGAAAAAACAGAAACCCCTCTAGAAAGTCACAAACACTATCATATCGACATTTGGATACTTCCAAACAAGACGAAATACTTAACGTGTATCGACAAATTCTCAAAATTTATGAGTGTTGAAAAAGTAAAAACAAAAAATCAAATGGACATTTTAGAAGTCATTATAAAAATATTCTCATATATGAAAAAACTCGAAACACGTACATTAGATAACGATCCAACATTTCAAACCTATTCTATCAAAGAATATTTCAAAGAAAATATTATTCAAACATATACAACTACTCTTTACAGACATACTGGAAACGCAGACATTGAGAAACTACACACCACCTTAAACGAAAATCTAAGATTATTCGATGACGACGATCAACGCATATCTTTAAAGATAACAGTAGTGGAAATCTACAACAGAACTATACACCTTACAACAAAGGAACGTCCAATCGACATACACCTAGGAAAAATAAACTACAAAAATATTTACGATAAAATAGAAAAAACAAAAGAAAATGTACTAAAAAGAATAAACAAAAATCGTAAAGATAAAAAGATAAATCCAAAATATACCAAAATAAATAACCCAACTAAATTTGACAGATTAAAGACGAAACACAAAAAGGTTAAAATAATAAATAAAAAAGGAAAGAAAATAACAATTAAACCCCATAGAGAAATACAGATACTTCGCAAAGATCAATTTAGAAATCTAAAGAAATATCAACATGACGAAATTGACGATAATCCTATTAATCGCGACAATGACTTATGCACAATACATACAAATAAATAAAATCGAACAAGAATTTCTAATTATTGAAAAAGAAAAAGTAGAATTAATACAAAGTTACAACTCAATCATACACTTGATAAACACCACAAATTACAGACAATTAATTAACCAATTGAACGAACAACATGAAGCCTTACCATACAAACACGTCAGATGAAGGTGATATTAGAAGTTGTATCCTAGTGAAAAAATCAATTAACGCTTTCTTCCTATCTAGGTACAGCAACAAGGACAACACGGCAATCAGCGTCGAATCGAATGAAGGAAACTTCATTTTAGCGTCGACGTACATGCCGTACGAGGAGGAGAGCCCACCATCAAAAACTGTCCGCGATCTTGTGGTCCATGCCACAGCAAGCGATACACCTTTGGTGGTAGGATGTGATGCCAACGCTCACCACACTCAATGGGGCTCAAAGGATATCAATAAAAGGGGTGAGTCAATTTTTGAATATATTCTCTGTTCTAATTTATCGTTATGTAATAGGGCAATCCCTTTCGAAACAAAAACAGGGAGGAAATCATAGATTTGACTCTTATTAACAATATTAGTACAATTTCAGTTGAAGACTGGAGAGTCTCAGCTATAGAATCTTTTTCGGATCACTTTAGGATACTCTTCTCTATAGACAGGAACTTTACTGAAAAGAAACCTTACAGGTACCCAACTAGAACGAATTGGACAGAGTACGAAAAATGGCTGAAAGACTGTATTGATCCACTTCAACCATTGACACTGTTGTCCAAAACTTGTCCAGCAAAATGAGAATGTCTTTTGAAAAACACTGCCCTTTATCTCGTTCCAATAACTCCACTAAACCACCCTGGTGGAATGGTGTACTAAAGAAACGTAGAACAGAGGTTAGAAAACTTTTCAATAAAGCTAAACTGAGTAAATTAGAAGAGGACTTAAAGTCTTATAGAGCCGCACTTAACACTTACACCAAAGAGTTAAGGAAGGCCAAAAAGGATTCGTGGGCTAAACATTGTGAATCCATTGAAAAAACAAGCGAGGCGGCAAGGCTCCGTAGAACCCTGGCCCTTAATCCCACGATCCCGGGGTACATAAAACACCCTGATGGATCATGGTCGAACTCGAGCCTAGAAACGCTTGAACTCTTCATGGAAACTCATTTCCCCGGTTGTAAAAACCCAGAAAGTTCTGATTGCTTGCAATCGAGCACGCTGGATTTTACTCACACGGAATCAAATTTAGAACTAAATCAGGTTATTACTGAGCAGAAGATTATCTGGGCAATAAACTCGTTCAAACCCTATAAATCAGCGGGACCAGACGAGATTTTTCCAGCTCTTCTTCAAAATGCTCTCAAAGTAATAACTCCGTGGCTTAGGGTAATCTTCATAAGTTGTATCAAACTTAGATAAGTCTCTAATAGCTGGAAAAAGGTCAAGGTAGTCTTTATCCCAAAAGCAGGGAAACCGACTCACTCGACCGCTCAGGATTATAGACCAATAAGTCTCTCTTCGTTTCTCCTTAAGACACTAGAGAGGATAATTGATCTACATGTTAGTGAACTTCTCAACGAAAACAATTTGTGCAACTACCAACACGCTTACCTTAAAGGTAAATCAGTGGAGACTGCTTTGCATGAAGTAGTTTCACATATGGAGAAAAGTCTTGAACATAAAGAATATACCCTGGCAGCATTTCTTGATATCGAGGGTGCGTTTAATAACGTTAAAACGGAATCGATCAAGACTGCCTTAGTTGAAGTTGGGGTTGCATCTGTCATTGTCGATTGGATCTTCACCATGTTAAATGGCAGAATTATCAACTCTCAAATAGGAGTTAGCACTATTGAGAAAACAGTTACTAGAGGCACACCACAGGGAGGAGTCATCTCACCCCTGCTCTGGATCCTCGTAGTCAACAAAATTCTCACAAAGTTCAAAGATCAGGGCATTAAAATAGTAGCATATGCAGATGACATAGTGGTTTTGGTATCAGGCAAGTTTCTTACCATCATCGAAAACATTATGGAAAATGCATTAAAGGATTTATCTTCTTGGGCAACTAAGAACGGTCTCGGGGTCAACCCCACCAAGACAGAGCTAGTTTTGTTCACGAAGAAAAGGAAACTGGAGGGCTTCAACCCTCCCAAACTAAATGGCATTCCTCTAAAACCTTCTAAGGAAGCTAAATTTCTAGGAGTAATCCTTGACTCCAAGCTTACATGGAAGCGTAATAGTGAGGAAAGAATGAAAAAAGCACTATGTGCATTCTACACATGCAAAAAGACCTTCGGTGTACGTTGGGGTATGCGACCGCAAGTCATCCAATGCATGTACACAGCGATTGTCAGACCCATTCTTACCTATGGCTCTATTGTATGGTGGAAGGCGGTGGAAAAATCAAGCTATCTCAAGAATCTGAATAAGGTACAGAGACTAGCCTGTGTAGGAATAACAGGGGTTCAAAGAACCACACCACAAGCTGGATTGGAAATGATCTTGGACCTCCCGGCTCTGCGTGAGTTCATAAAGTGCACGGCAGCCAAAACTGCAATTCGTTTAAGAGAACTGAGTTTTTGGAGGCACAGCACTTATGGCCACGGGTCAATCTTACAAAGATATGACACGATTCCAGGACTGAAGGAGACCACCGATTACATCCCCCCTTTACTAGATTTCGATAGGAAATTTTCTATTTTCATACCAGAAAGACAGGGTTGGGATCCCAATTCACTTATAAGTAAACAGGATATCCCTTTCTACACTGACGGTTCAAAAATGGAATCAGGAACAGGTGCTGGAGTGTTTTGCCAATCTCTCAACATCAGAGCGTCATATACACTCCCGGCTGACTGTAGTGTCTTTCAGGCCGAGATCTTTGCCATTGGAAAAGCAGCTGAATTGGCACATCACGAAAAGCTAAGCTCTTCGGAGATTACTTTTTTCGTGGACAGCCAGGCTGCTATCAAAGCCTTAGCCAGTGAGACCATAAGATCAAAAGCAGTTTTAAACTGTAGGAAGGAATTTAACAAAATCTGCCACACTAACCAGGTAAAGCTCTGCTGGGTTCCCGGACATAGCAATATAGAAGGGAATGATATAGTAGATGAACTAGCCAGGAAAGGGTCAGAAGCAGACACAAGTAGTAGCGACCATTCAGTTAGGGGACCACTCGTCCCGATTGGGGTACTCAAAAGGAAGATAGACCTTAAACTAAAAGAGAAAATCAATATCTCCTGGAAATCCAGGAACGATTGTGTAATCTCTAGAAGTTTATGGCCTAACACAAATGAAAAGGAAACTCGGTATATTCTATCGCTGAGTAAAAAGAACATTAAAATCTTGATAGGTGTACTAACAGGTCATTGCACCATTGGCACAATGGCTAACAGAATAGGGGCATTTGCACCCGATTTTTGTAGGAGCTGTCAGGATGGGGAGGAAATGGAGACCATTAAACACCTGCTCTGCGACTGTCCGAACCTCCAAACCAGCCGACTCCGTCATTTCGGAAACAGGTTTGTTGGAGAACTGGATGATCTAGCACAGGTCTCAATGGCAAGCATGAGGAAATTTATAGATAGCACAGGCTGGTTCGTTAACGAGCCAGTCTACGCTAATCGACAGAATTGAGGAGCATCGATGCTAAATTTTTACTTTTACAGGGGATCACAATGGACCAGTAGGCCCCCGTGTACGCAACAGCTTCATGCTGTGCACACCCCTTACAACCCAACCTAACCTAACCAACCATACAAATTTCTTAGTAAAATATACAAAAAATAAACATCAAATTAAACACTCTTATTCCCCATCAGAAATCGAAAAGAGGATCAATAAATATAGGCGGAAACGTTCTAAAAATCATATTCGGAACTATGAATGACGATGATCGTAATAACATAGAAAACAAGCTAAGAAAAATATAGAAGAAAATAACCATAATACTATCACAAATGTTAACTCGCAAATAAAAATAAACAAACATTTTAATGACCAATTTATAAAATTAAATGACATTCTAACAAATAGTAAATAGAATTAAACAATTTAATGATTGAAATTGAATTTAAGGACAATCTAAAAGAAGTCACAGACTCCATTGACGAAATATCAGACATAACGGGTGATTTTTTAGCTGGTTTGGTTTTGGCAACACTGGTTTTGACAGCTGACGTGTGTTTAGTACCTTGTGTCACTGTCAAACAGCTTCAGTTTGGTTTGCAATTTAACCATGGATCGTCTTACAAATGAACAACGCTTGCAAATTATTGAATTTTACTATCAAAATTCGTGCTCGGTTCGAAATGTTCATCGCGCGCTGCTTGTGTTCAGCGATGAGGCTCATTTTTGGTTGAATGGGTACGTAAATAAGCAAAATTGCCGCATTTGGAGTGAAGATCAGCCAGAAGCATTGCAACAGCTACCAATGCATCCCGAAAAAGCCACTGTTTGGTGCGGTTTATGGGCCGGCGGCATTATTGGGCCTATTTCTTCAAAGATGATGCGAATCGCAGCGTTACTGTCAATGGTGAACGCTTCCGAGCGATGATAACAAACTTTTTTTTGCCCGCAATGGAAGTTCTTGACTTGCATGATATGTGGTTTCAACAAGACGGTGCCACATGCCACACAGCACGCGAAACAATGGCGCAATTGCGAGGCGAGTTTGGTGAACAGTTAATTTCACGTTTCGGGCCGGTCAATTGGCCGCCTAGATCGTGCGATTTGACACCATTAGATTATTTTTTGTGGGGGTATGTCAAGGCTAATGTCTATAGGGACAAGCCCGCTTCGATTGACGCACTGGAAGCCAACATCCATGCATTCATTCGTGAGATACCGGCCGATATGTGTGAAAGAGTATGCCAAAATTGGACTCAGCGGATGGGCTACCTGAGACGCAGCCGCGGTCAACATTTGCATGAAATTATCTTTAAACATTAAATTGCAAGGTTCAAACTATCGATTCAAATAAATATTTCATTCATTTTTTCGAATTTTTTGTGTTTTTTTTTTTTTAAAAGTTCTAAACCTCTTAAAAAATCACCCATTAGTAATGACAAGCAGATCAGGAATATTAACACAAAACATTTTAACGAGTTAAGAAATTATAGAAAATAAAATCACACTTGAAAAACTAGAAAGATTAAACATAAATTTAGCTAAATATAAAGAAAATATTTTAATTATATTATCAATCCCAGAATATACAAAAGCAAAGTATAATAAATATTACATTCAAAGCTTTCCAATAAAAAATAAAATATTAAGTTAAGAAACAAATGACGTAATAAAAGTAAATAATACTATGTTTCACTTATCGAGAGAAATCAAAAACTTAGAAACATTTGAAAATAAATGTATTCAAAGTATTTTTGAAAATAAGATTATAAATTGTAAACCTATTAACTATTATAAGAAAAATGATATAATTGAAAAAGATCAGTTCTTAATAATAACAAATCTAGAGAAAACTATTATCAATCAAAATTGTAACAATTTAAACTATGTAATAGAAATGGAAAACTGTAAAGCTAAAAAATTGTATCAACCAAATAAAATATTACCATTACCTAAACATAAGTACTCGGAAGAATAACTAAAAGAAATAAATTATGAATTAATAGAAAACTTGAAAGAAATAACTGAAGTAAAAGAAGAAAAGAAAACGCTATATTTAAGCTTTTCAACAATCATATTTGTTATTATCATTATTTCGATTATAATTTGTATTAAAATCAAGAAAAATAATAATAATACTATTGTAAACTTGCCATCGGTCGCTTTTCAACCGATAGAAGTCTCTAAAGAGGGAGGAGTTTTATCCAATGAACCTCTACATAAAGTAAGTCTGTTCTGAAAACTGAAATATGAATATAACAAAAACCTATAAAAATAGAAATCAATGTAAAGATAAGAAACAATCATGGTTCAATTTTAAATAAACATAAACAATAATCGTGAACATGCAACAACGACATGCTCAAGATTATTCTTATCTAGTACAAACAGACTTCCATGAAGAAAGTCACGTACGCATACCCACAATACCAGATACGAATTGTAATAAATAAACCAAAGTAGAAAACAGACTCAGACTTTAAATTGACGTGGAACTTATAACAACTAGATTAAGAACTCATATTTGAAAATAAAGAATGAGCCTTGCTCTTAGAAACTCATAAAGTTTCTTATTTTAAAAATCAAGTATTAAATTTGATATATTATGTTTCATATGAAACAATTTTGTTTTCATACTCATCGCAGGAGCGATGAGTATAACATGGGGGGTTGTTGTTGCGTTTTTTTTTAACAAATTTTTTTCTGGTATTAATATTTAACTAGTAAAATACCTACTTCTGAAGGACAGTACCTATACGTGAGATAATTGATTTGCAGTAAATCAGGAATATGTTTTAAAGAAAAGAATTTTGGAAAGATAACATGCAAATATTGTACCCAATATCTTGTATCTTGTATGTAAGGTAGGATAACAGATAATATAATACAAAGAAGTGGCATCCAGTACAAGCAAAGTGAACCCAAAATAAAATCGTCCGTATCTGATATTGGATACGACCACAGTAGACAAATCTAAGGTAATATTTTGCGCAGGTTGTCAGTCAGAAATTAAACATGGCGGCTGGAGTGTCTACGAAAACTGCACATGGCATTGCTAGAAACAACAACAAATATAAGCATTTTGACAAATAAAGAGACACTGGATCCGCCATTTTCACAGATGCGCAGAACTGAACAAAAATTGAAACGCTAAAGATATTACCTTTAATATATTATGTACCTTGATCATTTGTATAATTTATCACAGGAAATCTCATCATGAATGTATGAAGAAGTTCATTCTATGTTGTTTTCAAACATGTTGAATTGAATGAAACCTCCCCCTTTTATAGATATATGTTTTATATGAAACAATTTTGTTTTCATTCTCATCGCAGGAGCGATGAGTATCACAGTACACAAGTCTAAGGTAATATATTGGGCAGGTTGTCAGTCAAAAATTAAACATGGCGGCTCGAGTGTCCACGAAAATTGCACATGGCATTACTAGAAACTACTCGAACTTGATGACGGTACGAACGTACCGAGGTGCCAATATCGACTCGGATCACTATCTTGTTGGTATGGTTTTCCGAGGGCGGATTGCCTTGCGAAGACGTATTGCATCCGCCGATCAGGTTCGAATCAACACGGCTGCTCTGCGCAATTAAAACACCAGTAACACCTTTGGTAATGCGTTAGGACTCGCCCTAGAACTGGGTAGAGTAAGTCCTGGAGCCAGTATGCTGGGCGTAGATGAGAAGTGGACACGCCTTAAGAATACTGTCATTAGTACTGCCAACTCCATCTTAGGCAGCAGTCGTAGAAATAGGAACGACTGGTGCAAGCTTGCGACTGAACGTAAGAATGTTGCGTACCGAGCAATGCAACAATCTCATAGAACGCGGGCACGCGAAGACGAATATAAAGAGCTCAGAAGAATTGAAAAACGGCTTCACAGACAGAAAAAATCAGTCTGGGAGAAGAACATAATCTGTGAAATAGAGAAAAGCGGAGAGCGAGGTCCGCACCAGGCGCGGAAGTTCTACCAATCCGTCCGAAACATGACGCAGTACACACCACGCTGCACATACTGCAAGGACGGAGAGGGAAATCTGATCACCGATCCTCAAAGCATACTGGAGCGATGGGAAGTGTACTTCAATGAATTGCTAAATGGTCAGCTCACTGTAGAAGTGGAGGCTCCACTACTTCAAGAAGAGTACCCTATGTTGCCGCCACCAAGCATGGAAGAGGTTGAGAAGGCTATAGGCCGGCTAAAGAAAAACAAAGCCCCGGGAGCCGATGGTATACCAGCCGAACTATTTCAACACGGTGGGCCAGCCTTACGTCAAGCAATTCATGAGATTATAGTGCACGTGTGGGAGCATGAAGAAATTCCAGAAGACTGGCGAAAAGGTATAATTTGCCCCATACATAAGAAGGGAGATGTCACAACGTGCAGCAATTATAGAGGTATCACGTTGTTGAGTACCGCCTATAAGATACTCTCCTGTATCCTACAAGACCGGATAACCCCATACGCTAAAACCATCATCGGACAATATCAGTGTGGTTTCATTCCAGGCAAATCAACAACTGATCAGATCTTTACCCTTAGGCAGGCGATGGAAAAATGTCTAGAATTTAACATCCCAACATACCATCTGTTTATAGACTTTAAGGCCGCCTACGATAGCATAGCCATGGTAGAACTTTACAAAGCCATGAGAGAATTCGTCATCCCAAATAAATTGACACGACTGATAGATACTGGCTTACGCAGACGACATCGACATCATCGGAAGAGCCGAGCAAGCTGTACATGATTCCTTCATCCAGATCGAGCAGGCGGCACAAAATCTGGGGCTGCACATTAGTGAAGGTAAAACAAAGTACATGGTGCCGTCGAATGCGTGAGGAACAGGTGGTCAAACAATCAAGGTAGCGGAGCACGAATTTGAAGTGGTGCAATCCTTTAAATACCTTGGGTCAATAGTAGCAGATGATAACAATAAAGAAGAAGAAATACGCGGGCGGCTTCTCAAATCCAACAGAGCCTACTATAGTCTGTCAAAGCTCTTCAAATCCAGAAATCTCACCATAACTTCAAAACCGCTGCTGTACAGGACCATGGTCCTGCCAGTACTCTCATATGGATCCGAGACTTGGGTGCTCAGCAAAAGGCACTCCGAACTCTTAGCCGCGTTCGAAAGAAAAGTCTTAAGGAGAATTGTTGGCCCCAAATGTGAGGAAGGACGATTCTGGAGACGGTACAATCATGAATTGTACGCAATCTACCTTGAAGCGAATATCGTGACAAAAATAAAGCTCGGTAGACTCAGGTGAGCAGGGCACCTAACCCGCATGAGCGAAGATGAACCTGCTCGGAAAGTGCTTTGTGGTACATTCTATGGTAGACGACAACGTAGTAGACCATGCTTGCGCTGGAGAGATGGCGTAGACCAGGACGTCCGGAGCCTTGGGGTGCGCAACTGGGTGGCAGCGGCTCGAGACCGGGATAGGTGGAGAGACTTGTTGAAGGAGGCCAGGACCGGACCCCGGTTGTCGAGCCAATGATTATGATGATTACTAGAAACAACAACACATATTAGCATTTTGACAAGTAAAGAGACACTGGATCCGCCATTTTCTTTGATGCGCAGAACTGAACAAAAATGAAAACGCTAATGATATTACCTTTAATATCTGTACCTTGGATGAGTATAACTTGGGGGGTTGTTGTTGCGCTTTTTTTCAAAACTGCTGCTGTACAGGACCATGGTCCTGCCAGTACTCACATATGGATCCGAGACTTGGGTGCTTAGCAAAAGGCACTCCGAACTCTTAGCCGCGTTCGAGAGAAAAGTCTTAAGGAGAATTGTTGGCCCCAAATGTGAGGAAGGACGATTCCGGAGACGGTACAATCATGAATTGAACGCAATCTTCCTTGGAGCGGATATCGTGACAAAAATAAAGCTCGGTAGACTCCGGTGAGCAGGGCACCTAGCCCGCATGAGCGAAGATGAACCTGCTCGGAAAGTTCTTTGTGGTACATTCTATGGTAGACGACAACGTGGTAGACCATGCTTGCGCTGGAGAGATGGCGTAGACCAGGACGCCCGGAGCCTTGGGGTGCGCAACTGGATGGCAGCGGCTCGAGACCGGGATAGGTGGAGAGACTTGTTGAAGGAGGCCAGGACCGGACCCCGGTTGTCGAGCCAATGATGATGATGATTACTAGAAACAACAACACATATTAGCATTTTGACAAGTAAAGAGACACTGGATCCGCCATTTTCTCAGATGCGCAGAACTGAACAAAAATGAAAACGCTAATGATATTACCTTTAATATATGTACCTTGGATGAGTATAACTTGGGGGGTTGTTGTTGCGCTTTTTTTAACAATTTTTTTCTGGTATTAATATTTATTCAAACACACTGGTGCCTGCTGCTGCTTGCACGGCACCTTAACTTAAGAAATTGCCACTGAAACAAGAAACAAAATCACTGACTTACATTTAAATTGTTTGGGTAATCTTCTTTGATCTCACGTACATCCCACCATGACCTATCTGCACCCCGGGTGAAAGGAGACTGATCACCAATTTGCAACCAACCTTTATCGACAGTGTGTTGAATCAGAGTTACCATTGCCTAGTTGGTGGAAATTCATATGGCATTTTCTTTGCTTTTTGCTATGTAACTTTCAGGATTTAAGCTATTTTAGAGCTTTTGATAGCAATATTTTTGTGAGATTTGCGTCAATTTTAAATGCTCACTACGGCCACAGTACACAAAAGTGGTTCAATGCGTTTGTTAACTTCTTTGGAAATTTCTCCATTTTTGAGAAATTCGTTCTCACTTTGGTGTTTTGACAGGTTTTACACATTTAGCTGAAAAAAGATAGCCTGTTAAACAGTTAAAAGGGCTTTATGAAATCGGCCACTAATATCTGCATTTACATTGACCGATTTTTCCACGATGTTTTTCCAGAAATCGTGTGAAATGTTTACATTGAACGATTTTTCCATTAAGATTATTTTCGTTGTCTTCTTCACTTTTCATTGCTATCCCCTTCATTTTACATTAAGATTTACTCACACCATCAAATAAACGGCACATTGACACTAAATACAAACAAGAAACTGGAAAGAAAGTAAAAGAGAACGAGAACAGACTAGAAAAATTGTGTGAGTTTTGAGGAACAAACGATTTTTTCTTCCCCCTCACTTTTTACTCTTTTAATCGGGGTTGGCTATAATTTATCATGGAATAAGTGATCATGAACCAGCTTATCATCAAAGTTCACAAATCTAAGGTAATATTTTGCGCAGGTTGTCAGTCAGAAATTAAACATGGCGGCTGGAGTGTCTACGAAAACTGCACATGGCATTGCTAGAAACAACAACAAATATAAGCATTTTGACAAATAAAGAGACACTGGATCCGCCATTTTCACAGATGCGCAGAACTGAACAAAAATTGAAACGCTAAAGATATTACCTTTAATATATTATGTACCTTGATCATTTGTATAATTTATCACAGGAAATCTCATCATGAATGTATGAAGAAGTTCATTCTATGTTGTTTTCAAACATGTTGAATTGAATGAAACCTCCCCCTTTTATAGATATATGTTTTATATGAAACAATTTTGTTTTCATTCTCATCGCAGGAGCGATGAGTATCACAGTACACAAGTCTAAGGTAATATATTGGGCAGGTTGTCAGTCAAAAATTAAACATGGCGGCTCGAGTGTCCACGAAAATTGCACATGGCATTACTAGAAACTACTCGAACTTGATGACGGTACGAACGTACCGAGGTGCCAATATCGACTCGGATCACTATCTTGTTGGTATGGTTTTCCGAGGGCGGATTGCCTTGCGAAGACGTATTGCATCCGCCGATCAGGTTCGAATCAACACGGCTGCTCTGCGCAATGAAAACACCAGTAACACCTTTGGTAATGCGTTAGGACTCGCCCTAGAACTGGGTAGAGTAAGTCCTGGAGCCAGTATGCTGGGCGTAGATGAGAAGTGGACACGCCTTAAGAATACTGTCATTAGTACTGACAACTCCATCTTAGGCAGTAGTCGTAGAAATAGGAACGACTGGTTTGATGATGAATGCAAGCTAGCGACTGAACGTAAGAATGTTGCGTACCGAGCAATGCAACAATCTCATAGAATGCGGGCACGCGAAGACGAATATAAAGAGCTCAGAAGAATTGAAAACCGGCTTCACAGACAGAAAAAATCAGCCTGGGAGAAGAACATAATCTGTGAAATAGAGAAAAGCCGAGAGCGAGGTCCGCACCAGGCGCGGAAGTTCTACCAATCCGTCCGAAACATGACGCAGTACACACTACGCTGCACATACTGCAAGGACGGAGAGGGAAATCTGATCACCGATCCTCAAAGCATACTGGAGCGATGGGAAGTGTACTTCAATGAATTGCTAAATGGTCAGCTCACTGTAGAAGTGGAGGCTCCACTACTTCAAGAAGAGTACCCTATGTTGCCGCCACCAAGCATGGAAGAGGTTGAGAAGGCTATAGGCCGGCTAAAGAAAAACAAAGCCCCGAGAGCCGATGGTATACCAGCCGAACTATTTCAACACGGTGGGCCAGCTTTACGTCAAGCAAGCAATTCGTGAGCTTATAGTGCACGTGTGGGAGCATGAAGAAATTCCAGAAGACTGGCGAAAAGGAATAATTTGCCCCATACATAAGAAGGGAGATGTCACAACGTGCAGCAATTATAGAGGTATCACGTTGTTGAGTACCGCCTATAAGATACTCTCCTCTATTCTGCGAGACCGGATAACCCCATACGCTAAAACCATCATCGGACAATATCAGTGTGGTTTCATTCCAGGCAAATCAACAACTGATCAGATCTTTACCCTTAGGCAGGCGATGGAAAAATGTCTAGAATTTAACATCCCAACATACCATCTGTTTATAGACTTTAAGGCCGCCTACGATAGCATAGCCATGGTAGAACTTTACAAAGCCATGAGAGAATTTGGCATCCCAAATAAATTGACACGACTATGTAGGTTGACCATGACCAACGTAACAAGCCAAGTAAAAATAGCCGGATTGCTACCCAAACCAATCAACATCTTTAATGGACTCCGACAAGGGGATGGTTTGGCCTGCCTCCTCTTCAACCTGGCGTTGGAGAAAGCAATCCGTGACTCTGGTACGGCAACAAGAGGGACCATCGTCAACAGGTCCAGCCAGATACTGGCTTACGCAGACGACATCGACATCATCGGAAGAACCGAGCAAGCTGTACATGATTCCTTCATCCAGATCGAGCAGGCGGCACAAAATCTGGGGCTGCACATTAGTGAAGGTAAAACAAAGTACATGGTGGCGTCGAATGCGAGAGGAACAGTTGGTCAAACAATCAAGGTAGCGGAGCACGAATTTGAAGTGGTGCAATCCTTTAAATACCTTGGGTCAATAGCAGCAGCTGATAACAATATAGAAGAAGAAATACGCGGGCGGCTTCTCAAATCCAACAGAACCTACTATAGTCTGTCAAAGCTCTTCAAATCCAGAAATCTCACCATAACTTCAAAACTGCTGCTGTACAGGACCATGGTCCTGCCAGTACTCACATATGGATCCGAGACTTGGGTGCTTAGCAAAAGGCACTCCGAACTCTTAGCCGCGTTCGAGAGAAAAGTCTTAAGGAGAATTGTTGGCCCCAAATGTGAGGAAGGACGATTCCGGAGACGGTACAATCATGAATTGTACGCAATCTACCTTGAAGCGGATATCGTGACAAAAATAAAGCTCGGTAGACCGGTGAGCAGGGCACCTAGCCCGCATGAGCGAAGATGAACCTGCTCGGAAAGTTCTTTGTGGTACATTCTATGGTAGACGACAGCGTGGTAGACCATGCTTGCGCTGGAGAGATGGCGTAGACCAGGACGCCCGGAGCCTTGGGGTGCGCAACTGGATGGCAGCGGCTCGAGACCGGGATAGGTGGAGAGACTTGTTGAAGGAGGCCAGGACCGGACCCCGGTTGTCGAGCCAATGATGATGATGATTACTAGAAACAACAACACATATTAGCATTTTGAAAAGTAAAGAGACACTGGATCCGGCATTTTCTCAGATGCGCAGAACTGAACAAAAATGAAAACGCTAATGATATTACCTTTAATATATGTACCTTGGATGAGTATAACTTGGGGGGTTGTTGTTGCGCTTTTTTTAATAATTTTTTTCTGGTATTAATATTTAACTATACTCTGTTCAATTTGAATGTGCATTACAGGCCTTATGGGAGAGCTTTTTCAAACACACTGGTGCCTGCTGCTGCTTGCACGGCACCTTAATTTAAGAAATTGCCACTGAAACAAGAAACAAAATCACTGACTTACATTTAAATTGTTTGGGTAATCTTCTTTGATCTCACGTACATCCCACCATGACCTATCTGCACCCCGGGTGAAAGGAGACTGATCGCCAATTTGCAACCAACCTTTATCGACAGTGTGTTGAATCAGAGTTACCATTGCCTAGTTGATGGAAATTCATATGGCATTTTCTTTGCTTTTTGCTATGTAACTTTCAGGATTTAAGCTATTTTAGAGCTTTTGATAGCAATATTTTTGTGAGATTTGCGTCAATTTTAAATGCTCACTACGGCCACAGTACACAAAAGTGGTTCAATGCGTTTGTTAACTTCTTTGGAAATTTCTCCATTTTTGAGAAATTCGTTCTCACTTTGGTGTTTTGACAGGTTTTACACATTTAGCTGAAAAAAGATATCCAACCAGACCTATGTTCGGTTTCACAAATATTTAACAGGTTATTAAATTTTTAAATGACGTATTTTGTATGGAACAAACGTCATTTAAATATTTAAAAGCCTGTTAAACAGTTAAAAGGGCTTTATGAAATCGGCCACTAATGTCTGCATTTACATTGACCGATTTTTCCACGATGTTTTTCCAGAAATCGTGTGAAATGTTTACATTGAACGATTTTTCCATTAAGATTATTTTCGTTGTCTTCTTCACTTTTCATTGCTATCCCCTTCATTTTACATTAAGATTTACTCACACCATCAAATAAACGGCACATTGACACTAAATACAAACAAGAAACTGGAAAGAAAGTAAAAGAGAACGAGAACAGACTAGAAAAATTGTGTGAGTTTTGAGGAACAAACGATTTTTTCTTCCCCCTCACTTTTTACTCTTTTAATCGGGGTTGGCTATAATTTATCATGGAATAAGTGATCATGAACCAGCTTATCATCACAGTACACAAATCTAAGGTAATATTTTGCGCAGGTTGTCAGTCAGAAATTAAACATGGCGGCTGGAGTATCTACTAAAACTGCACATGGCATTGCTAGAAACAACAACAAATATAAGCATTTTGACAAATAAAGAGACACTGGATCCGCCATTTTCACAGATGCGCAGAACTGAACAAGAATTTAAACGCTAAAGATATTACCTTTAATATATTATGTACCTTGATCATTTGTATAATTTATCATAGGAAATCTCATCATGAATGTATGAAGAAGTTCATTCTATGTTGTTTTCAAACATGTTGAATTGAATGAAACCTCCCCCTTTTATAGATATATTTTTTATATGAAACAATTTTGTTTTCATTCTCATCGCAGGAGCGATGAGTATCACAGTACACAAGTCTAAGGTAATATATTGGGCAGGTTGTCAGTCAAAAATTAAACATGGCGGCTCGAGTGTCCACGAAAATTGCACATGGCATTACTAGAAACTACTCGAACTTGATGACGGTACGAACATACCGAGGTGCCAATATCGACTCGGATCACTATCTTGTTGGTATGGTTTTCCGAGGGCGGATTGCCTTGCGAAGACGTATTGCATCCGCCGATCAGGTTCGAATCAACACGGCTGCTCTGCGCAATGAAAACACCAGTAACACCTTTGGTAATGCGTTAGGACTCGCCCTAGAACTGGGTAGAGTAAGTCCTGGAGCCAGTATGCTGGGCGTAGATGAGAAGTGGACACGCCTTAAGAATACTGTCATTAGTACTGCCAACTCCAACTTAGGCAGCAGTCGTAGAAAAAGGAACGACTGGTTTGATGATGAATGCAAGCTTGCGACTGAACGTAAGAATGTTGCGTACCGAGCAATGCAACAATCTCATAGAACGCGGGAACGCGAAGACGAATATAAAGAGCTCAGAAGAATTGAAAAACGGCTTCACAGACAGACAAAATCAGTCTGGGAGAAGAACATAATCTGTGAAATAGAGAAAAGCCGAGAGCGAGGTCCGCACCAAGCGCGGAAGTTCTACCAATCCGTCCGAAACATGACGCAGTACACACCACGCTGCACATACTGCAAGGACGGAGAGAGAAATCTGATCACCGATCCTCAAAGCGTACTGGAGCGATGGGAAGTGTACTTCAATGAATTGCTAAATGGTCAGCTCACTGTAGAAGTGGAGGCTCCACTACTTCAAGAAGAGTACCCTATGTTGCCGCCACCAAGCATGGAAGAGGTTGAGAAGGCTATAGGCCGGCTAAAGAAAAACAAAGCCCCGGGAGCCGATGGTATACCAGCCGAACTATTTCAACACGGTGGGCCAGCTTTACGTCAAGCAATTCATGAGATTATAGTGCACGTGTGGGAGCATGAAGAAATTCCAGAAGACTGGCGAAAAGGTATAATTTTCCCCATACATAAGAAGGGAGATGTCACAACGTGCAGCAATTATAGAGGTATCACGTTGTTGATTACCGCCTATAAGATACTCTCCTCTATCCTACGAGACCGGATAACCCCATACGCTAAAACCATCATCGGACAATATCAGTGTGGTTTCATTCCAGGCAAATCAACAACTGATCAGATCTTTACCCTTACGCAGGCGATGGAAAAATGTCTAGAATTTAACATCCCAACATACCATCTGTTTATAGACTTTAAGGCCGCCTACGATGGCATAGCCATGGTAGAACTTTACAAAGCCATGAGAGATTTCGGCATCCCAAATAAATTGACACGACTATGTAGGTTGACCATGACCAACGTAACAAGCCAAGTAAAAATAGCCGGATTGCTATCAAAACCAATCAACATCTTTAATGGACTCCGACAAGGGGATGGTTTGGCCTGCCTCCTCTTCAACCTGGCGTTGGAGAAAGCAATACGTGACTCTGGCACGGCAACAAGAGGGACCATCGTCAATAGGTCCAGCCAGATACTGGCTTACGCAGACGACATCGACATCATCGGAAGAACCGAGCAAGCTGTACATGATTCCTTCATCCAGATCGAGCAGGCGGCACAAAATCTGGGGCTGCACATTAGTGAAGGTAAAACAAAGTACATGGTGGCGTCAAATGCGAGACGAACAGTTGGTCAAACAATCAAGGTGCGGAGCACGAATTTGAAATGGTGCAATCCTTTAAATACCTTGGGTCCATAGTAGCTGCCGATAACAATATAGAAGAAGAAATACGCGGGCGGTTTCTCAAATCCAACAGAGCCTACTATAGCTCTTCAAATCCAGAAATCTCACCATAACTTCAAAACTGCTGCTGTACAGGACCATGGTCTTGCCAGTACTCACATATGGATCCGAGACTTGGGTGCTTAGCAAAAGGCACTCCGACCTCTTAGCCGCGTTCGAGAGAAAAGTCTTAAGGAGAATTGTTGGCCCCATATGTGAGGAAGGACGATTCCGGAGACGGTACAATCATGAATTGTATGCAATCTACCTTGAAGCAGATATCGTGACAAAAATTAAGCTCGGTAGACTCCGGTGGGCAGGGCACCTAGCTCGCATGAGCAAAGAGGAACCTGCTCGGAAAGTTCTTTGTGGTACATTCTATGGTCGACGACAGCGTTGTAGACCATGCCTGCGCTGGAGAGATGGCGTAGATAGACCAGGACGCCAGGAGCCTTGGGGTGCGCAACTGGATGGCGGCGGCTTGAGACCGGGATGGGTGGAGAGACTTGTTGAAGGAGGCCAGGACCGGACCCCGGTTGTCGAGCCGATGATGATGATGAGTCACATTAAACACAACTAACTGACAATGAAGACTCTATATTCAGTAGAATTTATAGATACCCAGAAGCCCATAGGAAAGAAGTAGACAAACAGATACAAGAAATGATAGATTCAGGCATAATACAAAATTCAACTTCTCCATACAACGCTGCACTATGGATCGTGCCCAAAAAAGAAGATAAAGAAGGAAATAAGGAATGGCGCATAGTTATTGATTATTGGAAACTAAATCAAAAAACTAAAGAAGACAAATATAAGACGATATTTTAGATAAGTTGGGACGTGCAAACTATTTCGCGACCCTAGATTTAACTAAAGGCTTTCATCGAATTGAAGTTAACATAGAAGACAGAGAGAAAACTGCATTTAGCACCCTTTCCAGACATTATGAGTTTAAAAGAATGCCATTCGGTTTGAAAAGTGCCCCGGCAACCTTTTAAAGAATGATGAATCAAGTATTAAAAGAACACATTGGCAAAATATGCTACGTCTATTTAGACGATATAATTATCTTTAGCACAACATTAGAAGAAGAAAATACTAAAAACACTTCAAAACGTAAATTTGCAAGTAAGTTTAAACAAATGTGAATTCATGAAAAAAGAATCCCAATTTTTAGGTCATGTTATAACTAAAGAAGGCGTAAAACCTTATCCAGATAAAATCAAAACAATTAAAAAACTTCCCAATTCCCAAAAAAATTAAAGAAATACAGAGTTTTCTAGGACTCACAGGCTATTATCGTAAATTTATTCACAATTACGCAAAAATAATAAAACCTATGACAATATGTCTAAAGAAAGACACAAAAATAAACATTAAAGATGAACAATATGTAGAAGCATTCGAAACTTTGAAAAAACTAGTGCAAGACAATCTATTAAACAGACATCCCGACTTTACGAAAGAATTTGTTTTAACAACAGATGCCTCCAACTTTGCTACTGGAGCAGTACTCAGTCAAAATCATGGACCCTTATACTTTAGGAGCAGGACACTCAACGTAGATGAATGCAGCTATTCGACAATTGAAAAAGAATTACTAGCAATAGTATGGTCAACTAAACAATTCCGACATAGACCATAGACCACTCGTTTGGCTCCAAAATCTAAAAGAACCAAACAGTAAGTTACAAAGGTGGAAGATCAAACTCGAAGAATTCGACTTTGAAATACAATACATCCAAGGAAAAAAAAACAAAGTGGCTGACGCACTTTCAAGAATAAAAATTGAAAACCAAATAAGCGCATTAGAAGAAGAAGAACTTATAAGTACTAAACATAGCGCTGAAAGCGACAGCAATAATCTAGTAAAAAATACAGAAAAACCTATAAACTTATTTAAGAGACAAATAATAGTTAAAATCGACGACGAAAATTCCAAAGAAATAACGTTCCCTTTTCAAAAAAGAAGAATCGACATAATACGAAAAGGCTTTATTACAAAGGAATTCGAGGAAATCACAAATGAATGTGACCCAAATATGCAAAATTGTATTTTTATACCAGACAAAATATTCTTCAAATTTCAAGAATACTGGAAAAATAACAACTATAGCAAAAAATTACTTAGAACAAAAATTATACTAGAAGACATACAAGGCACCGAACGAATGAAAAACATAATATGCAAAGAACACGAAAACTATAATCACATAGGCATCAAGAAAACATATCTAGAAATCAAAAGGAAAAATTATTATCCTAATTTAAAAGAACTAATAACAAAGATAATCAACAATTGTGAAAAATGCAACTTAAAAATAGAAATAAATCCAATTAAATTACCTATAGAAAAAACAGAAACCCCTCTAGAAACTCACAAACACTATCATATCGACATTTGGATACTTCCAAACAAGACGAAATACTTAACGTGTATCGACAAATTCTCAAAATTTATGAGTGTTGAAAAAGTAAAAACAAAAAATCAAATGGACATTTTAGAAGCCATTATAAAAATATTCTCATATATGAAAAAACTCGAAACACGTACATTAGATAACGATCCAACATTTCAAACCTATTCTATCAAAGAATATTTCAAAGAAAATATTATTCAAACATATACAACTACTCTTTACAGACATACTGGAAACGCAGACATTGAGAAACTACACACCACCTTAAACGAAAATCTAAGATTATTCGATGACGACGATCAACGCATATCTTTAAAGATAACAGTAGTGGAAATCTACAACAGAACTATACACCTTACAACAAAGGAACGTCCAATCGACATACACCTAGGAAAAATAAACTACAAAAATATTTACGATAAAATAGAAAAAACAAAAGAAAATGTACTAAAAAGAATAAACAAAAATCGTAAAGATAAAAAGATAAATCCAAAATATACCAAAATAAATAACCCAACTAAATTTGACAGATTAAAGACGAAACACAAAAAGGTTAAAATAATAAATAAAAAAGGAAAGAAAATAACAATTAAACCCCATAGAGAAATACAGATACTTCGCAAAGATCAATTTAGAAATCTAAAGAAATATCAACATGACGAAACTGACGATAATCCTATTAATCGCGACAATGACTTATGCACAATACATACAAATAAATAAAATCGAACAAGAATTTCTAATTATTGAAAAAGAAAAAGTAGAATTAATACAAAGTTACAACTCAATCATACACTTGATAAACACCACAAATTACAGACAGTTAATTAACCAATTGAACGAACAATATGAAGCCTTACCATACAAAGAATACAAATTTCTTAGTAAAATATACAAAAAAAAAACATCAAATTAAACACTCTTATTCCCCATCAGAAATCGAAAAGAGGATTAATAAATATAGGCGGAAACGTTCTAAAAATCATATTCGGAACTATGAATGACGATGATCGTAATAACATAGAAAACAAGCTAAGAAAAATATAGAAGAAAATAACCATAATACTATCACAAATGTTAACTCGCAAATAAAAATAAACAAACATTTTAATGACCAATTTATAAAATTAAATGACATTCTAACAAATAGTAAATAGAATTAAACAATTTAATGATTGAAATTGAATTTAAGGACAATCTAAAAGAAGTCACAGACTCCACTGACGAAATATCAGACATAGTAATGACAAGCAGATCAGGAACATTAACACAAAACATTTTAACGAGTCAAGAAATTATAGAAAATAAAATCACAATTGAAAAACTAGAAAGATTAAACATAAATTTAGCTAAATATAAAGAAAATATTTTAATTATATTATCAATCCCAGAATATACAAAAGAAAAGTATAATAAATATTACATTCACAGCTTTCCAATAAAAAATAAAATATTAAGTTAAGAAACAAATGACGTAATAAAACTAAATAATACTATATTTCACTTATCGAGAGAAATCAAAAACTTAGAAACATTTGAAAATAAATGTATTCAAAGTATTTTTGAAAATAAGATTATAAATTGTAAACCTATTAACTATTATAAGAAAAATGATATAATTGAAAAAGATCAATTCTTAATAATAAAAAATCTAGAGAAAACTATTATAAATCAAAATTGTAACAGTTTAAACTATACCTTAGAAGGAAATTATGTAATAGAAGTGGAAAACTGTAAAGCTAAAAAATTGTATCAACCAAATAAAATATTACCATTACCTAAACATACTCGGAAGAATAACTAAAAGAAATAAATTATGAATTAATAGAAAACTTGAAAGAAATAACTGAAGTAAAAGAAGAAAAGAAAACGCTATATTTAAGCTTTTCAACAATCATATTTGTTATTATCATTATTTCGATTATAATTTGTATTAAAATCAAGAAAAATAATAATAATACTATTGTAAACTTGCCATCGGTCGCTTTTCAACCGATAGAAGTCTCTAAAGAGGGAGGAGTTTTATCCAATGAACCTCTACATAAAGTAAGTCTGTTCTGAAAACTGAAATATGAATATAACAAAAACCTATAAAAATAGAAATCAATGTAAAGATAAGAAACAATCATGGTTCAATTTTAAATAAACATAAACAATAATCGTGAACATGCAACAACGACATGCTCAAGATTATTCTTATCTAGTACAAACAGACTTCCATGAAGAAAGTCACGTACGCATACCCACAATACCAGATACGAATTGTAATAAATAAACCAAAGTAGAAAACAGACTCAGATCTTAAATTGACGTGGAACTTATAACAACTAGATTAAGAACTTATATTTGAAAATAAAGAATGAGCCTTGCTCTTAGAAACTCATAAAGTTTCTTATTTTAAAAATCAAGTATTAAATTTGATATATGTTTCATATGAAACAATTTTGTTTTCATTCTCATCGCAGGAGCGATGAGTATAACATGGGGGGTTGTTGTTGCGTTTTTTTTTAACAAATTTTTTTCTGGTATTAATATTTAACTAGTAAAATACCTACTTCTGAAGGACAGTACCTATACGTGAGATAATTGATTTGCAGTAAATCAGGAATATGTTTTAAAGAAAAGAATTTTGGAAAGATAACATGCAAATATTGTACCCAATATCTTGTATCTTGTATGTAAGGTAGGATAACAGATAATATAATAGAAAGAAGTGGCATCCAGTACAAGCAAAGTGAACCCAAAATAAAATCGTCCGTATCTGATATTGGATACGACCACAGTACACAAATCTAAGGTAATATTTTGCGCAGGTTGTCAGTCAGAAATTAAACATGGCGGCTGGAGTGTCTACGAAAACTGCACATGGAATTGCTAGAAACAACAACAAATATAAGCATTTTGACAAATAAAGAGACACTGGATCCGCCATTTTCACAAAAATTGAAACGCTAAAGATATTACCTTTAATATATTATGTACCTTGATCATTTGTATAATTTATCACAGGAAATCTCATCATGAATGTATGAAGAAGTTCATTCTATGTTGTTTTCAAACATGTTGAATTGAATGAAACCTCCCCCTTTTATAGATAGTGGGGAGGTTGTCAGTAAAAAATTAAACATGGCGGCTCGAGTGTCCACGAAAATTGCACATGGCATTACTAGAAACTACTCGAACTTGATGACGGTACGAACGTACCGAGGTGCCAATATCGACTCGGATCACTATCTTGTTGGTATGGTTTTTCGAGGGCGGATTGCCTTGCGAAGACGTATTGCATCCGCCGATCAGGTTCGAATCAACACGGCTGCTCTGCGCAATGAAAACACCAGTAACACCTTTGGTAATGCGTTAGGACTCGCCCTAGAACTGGGTAGAGTAAGTCCTGGAGCCAGTATGCTGGGCGTAGATGAGAAGTGGACACGCCTTAAGAATACTGTCATTAGTACTGCCAACTCCATCTTAGGCAGCAGTCGTAGAAATAGGAACGACTGGTTTGATGATGAATGCAAGCTAGCGACTGAACGTAAGAATGTTGCGTACCGAGCAATGCAACAATCTCATAGAACGCGGGTACGCGAAGACGAATATAAAGAGCTCAGAAGAATTGAAAAACGGCTTCACAGACAGAAAAAATCAGCCTGGGAGAAGAACATAATCTGTGAAATAGAGAAAAGCCGAGAGCGAGGTCCGCACCAGGCGCGGAAGTTCTACCAATCCGTCCGAAACATGACGCAGTACACACCACGCTGCACATACTGCAAGGACGGAGAGGGAAATCTGATCACCGATCCTCAAAGCATACTGGAGCGATGGGAAGTGTACTTCAATGAATTGCAAAATGGTCAGCTCACTGTAGAAGTGGAGGCTCCACTACTTCAAGAAGAGTACCCTATGTTGCCGCCACCAAGCATAGAAGAGGTTGAGAAGGCTATAGGCCGGCTAAAGAAAAACAAAGCCCCGGGAGCCGATGGTATACCAGCCGAACTATTTCAACACGGTGGGCCACCTTTACGTCAAGCAATTCATGAGATTATAGCGCACGTGTGGGAGCATGAAGAAATTGACACGACTATGTAGGTTGACCATGACCAACGTAACAAGCCAAGTAAAAATAGCCGGATTGCTATCCAAACCAATCAACATCTTTAATGGACTCCGACAAGGGGATGGTTTGGCCTGCCTCCTCTTCAACCTGGAGTTGGAGAAAGCAATACGTGACTCTGGCACGGCAACAAGAGGGACCATCGTCAATAGGTCAAGCCAGATACTGGCTTACGCAGACGACATCGACATCATCGGAAGAATCGAGCAAGCTGTACATGATTCCTTCATCCAGATCGAGCAGGCGGCACAAAATCTGGGGCTGCACATTAGTGAAGGTAAAACAAAGTACATGGTGGCGTCGAATGCGAGAGGAACAGTTGGTCAAACAATCAAGGTAGCGGAGCACGAATTTGAAGTGGTGCAATCCTTTAAATACCTTGGGTCAATAGTAGCAGCCGATAACAATATAGAAGAAGAAATACGCGGGCGGCTTCGCAAATCCAACAGAGCCTACTATAGTCTGTCAAAGCTCTTCAAATCCAGAAATCTCACCATAACTTCAAAACTGCTGCTGTACAGGACCATGGTCCTGCCAGTACTCACATATGGATCCGAGACTTGGGTGCTTAGCAAAAGGCACTCCGACCTCTTAGCCGCGTTCGAGAGAAAAGTCTTAAGGAGAATTGTTGGCCTCATATGTGAGGAAGGACGATTCCGGAGACGGTACAATAATGAATTGTACGCAATCTACCTTGAAGCAGATATCGTGACAAAAATTAAGCTCGCTAGACTCCGGTGAGCAGGGCACCTAGCCCGCATGAGCGAAAATGAACCTGCTCGGAAAGTTCTTTATGGTACATTCTATGGTAGACGACAGCGTGGAAGACCATGCTTGCGCTGGAGAGATGGCGTAGACCAGGACGCAAGGAGCCTTGGGGTGCGCAACTGGATGGTGGCGGCTCGAGACTGGGATAGGTGGAGAGACTTGTTGAAGGAGGCCAGGACCGGACCCCGGTTGTCGAGCCAATGATGATGATGATTACTAGAAACAACAACAAATATTAGCATTTTGACAAGTAAAGAGACACTGGATCCGCCATTTTCTCAGATGCGCAGAACTGAACAAAAATGGTAACGCTAATGATTTTACCTTTAATATATGTACCTTGGATGAGTATAACTTGAGGGGTTGTTGTTGCGCTTTTTTTAAAATTTTTTTTCTGGTATTAATATTTAACTATACTCTGTTCAATTTGAACACGCCTTATGGGAGAGCTTTTTCAAACACACTGGTGCCTGCTGCTGCTTGCACGGCACCTTAACTTAAGAAATTGCCACTGAAACAAGAAACAAAATCACTGACTTACATTCAAATTGTTTGGGTAATCTTCTTTGATCTCACGTACATCCCACCATGACCTATCTGCACCCCGGGTGAAAGGAGACTGATCGCCAATTTGCAACCAACCCTTATCGACAGTGTGTTGAATCAGAGTTACCATTGCCTAGTTGATGGAAATTCATACGGCATTTTCTTTGCTTTTTTCTATGTAACTTTCAGGATTTAAGCTATTTTAGAGCTTTTGATAGCAATATTTTTGTGAGATTTGCGTCAATTTTAAATGCTCACTACGGCCAAGGTACACAAAAGTAGTTCAATGCGTTTGTTAACTTCTTTGGAAATTTCTCCATTTTTGAGAAATTCGTTCTCACTTTGGTGTTTTGACAGGTTTTACACGTTAAGCTGAAAAAAGATATCCAACCAGACCTTTGTTCGGTTTCACAAATATTTAACAGGCTGTTAAATTTTTAAATGACGTAGTTTGTATGGAACAAACGTCATTTAAATATTTAAAAGCCTGTTAAACAGTTAAAAGGGCTTTATGAAATCGGCCACTAATGTCTGCATTTACATTGACCGATTTTTCCACGATGTTTTTTCAGAAATCGTGTGAAATGTTTACATTGAACGATTTTTCCATTAAGATTATTTTCGTTGTCTTCTTCACTTTTCATTGCTATCCCCTTCATTTTACATTAAGATTTACTCACACCATCAAATAAACGGCACATTGACACTAAAAACAAACAAGAAACTGGAAAGAAAGTAAAAGAGAACGAGAACAGACTAGAAAAATTGTGTGAGTTTTGAGGAACAAACGATTTTTTCTTCCCCCTCACTTTTTACTCTTTTAATCGGGGTTGGCTATAATTTATCATGGAATAAGTGATCATGAACCAGCTTGTCATCACAGTACACAAACCTTAGGTAATATATTGCGTAGGTTGTCAGTCAGAAATTAAACATGGCGGCTCGAGTGTCTACGAAAACTGCACATGGCATTACTAGAAGCAACAACAAATATAAGCATTTTGACAAGTAAAGAGACACTGGATCCGCCATTTTCACAGATGAGCAGAACTGAACAAAAAATTTAAACGCTAATGATATTGGCGCAAATTTTTAAACAGTCCTCGTTTAAGGAATAAAACCGACTCTAGTAAACGCAGTCGTTTAATTGCGAGCCCTTGTCTAACCTTTTCTTAATTTTAAACACTTTAAACAACTCTTCTAACTAATGAACTGTTTTAAGCGCATTTGTAGGGTTTTAAGCGAATTTGTAGGGTTTTTAGCGCATTTGTAAGGTTTTTTTATGATTTGTCGTAGCTAAGATGATGGGCGATTTAGTGAGCAGAAAATGATTTGCCGCTATATGGTAGTCTAACACTATGTACCACATTTTGTTTTGTTTTTCTTGGGGCGGTCGACCGAATACAAGTTTGTATTGTATCTTGTTTGGTGTCGTAGTTTATTCAATGGGGGGGGGGGGGGGTGGAGATGGTGTTGTTTTGTCGTGGTAATGGTTACTGGGTGCATGCACCACAAATTAAAGCTAAGACAGTTTTCGTAATTGTTGATTTACATGCTTAAGATCTTCATCAAACATTTTTCTTTAGATTTTTCTTATGAAATTACAAACGTTGAATGGATAAAGTATACTTTAAAAAAGATAGAGAAGCATTTTGCTGCTATTAAAGTTAGACGAGTGCTTTAGCGTTAAAGTATACTTTATATCGTTTAAAATTATCAAAGAGTCGACTCTCATTCTAAGACTCATTTTTAGAGTCGGCGTCGAATTTAAAAATGATTTAGAGTAGGTTTTAAATGTTTAAAATTTTGCGCCATTACCTTTTATATATGTACCTTGGAATGGGAATATTGGACATAGTAAATCTCATCATAGCCACAAGATTCATTCCCTGAATGAATTTTGTGTAATAGCACGGTTTGGTTAACTTTTTCTATAGATGTATAGATATAATGTATGAAATAAGGGAGGGTGAAGCAAGCCTTTTCGAAGCTTTTAACTTGAGTGCTTTTCGTCGGATCTTCAAATTAAATATCTTAAAATGGAAAAGATTCAATGAACTAATAATTAAATTGGTGAGAAGCTTAGCTGTTTTAAATTCAAAAGTAAAGTTTGGATTTTATAAATAAAAAAAATCTTAGGGTTGTGTACCTAAAAGCTAAGTATACCTACTACTTAGAATTTAGTTTCTTCAAATTCAAAAGGAAGTAGGTAGGTAGGTTTACCTAGGAATGTATATAAACAAAGTTGGAACTTTGGAAAACAAAACTTTGGAAAACAAAACCACCCACATATAGGGTGGGGTGGTATCTATAATATATCGAAATATAGGTAGGTAGGTATACTTATATCAATTAAGTAGGTACAGTTACAAATTTAAATACAAAATGTTTAATGTCCATAAAACATAAAGATGTTTTATTAAGCATTATTAATTTATTATCCTCGAAACGTTAAGTTTAATTTTTGTTAAACAGAAAGATATAGGTACCTTTATACTTATACCGATTACCTATCTACCTCAATCCAGTTGGTGTTAAGGTACCTACCTATTTTACCTAATGCATTTTATTTTTATTTTCCAAGAAAGCCGAATATAGATATAGATATACCTACTTATTTACATAATTATATAACTAAGTACGTATACCTACTTATACCTAAGTTTTGAAGAAGTCGAGGAGTTAAATGGAGAAAAGATAGAGGATGGTGACGAATTGACAAATTATTAGGCATAGAATATAATAGATCGGACATAGTTAGATACCTACCATCACAATTATTATAAAGACCAAAGAAGCAAATTTATAAGTAGGTATCACCGCATTCGGAAGACTTAAGTTAACTTTTCCGAGATTCCTTTCCTGGTTCGTTTTAGAAGTGCATGTAAAACAGGTAAGTAGGTACGTCAGAGATTAAAATGAGCAAGTTCGAATCAGTTCGAACAAAATCCAATTTTTGTTTATGATTGTTCATACTCGATCGTTCCGCCTCTATACTCGTAAGTCATTTTATCCACGAGTAAAAATACTCATAAGTTAAGTCAAACAAATTGGTCGAACTCATGAGTATCGGTTGCCTTCTTTATCCATAACCAAAATTACTCATGAACAATTGCAACAATTTTCGGGTACTCAAACAAAGTTTTCTTCACAATTTCTGAGTAAAGTTTTGATTATTTGCATTCAAATTATCCGCAAATTAAATCCTTCCAGTAAAAAAACTTAACGTTACGAATTTTTTCGAAATAATAAATGTATTGTAATGTTCTATTTAGCTTCGATAATAAAACCTATTTCCCTTAAATAATAACTTCCATTTATTTACTTTTCAAAATAAATACACTTTATTTCACTTCAAATCTATTTTATTATTCTCCAATTACAATAGTATGCAATTTAAAATTCACTTCTGGATACACTTTTACTTCTTACTTTACGTTTGTAACGAACCGCGGGTAATGTCGGCAAGGAATCCCAACCTAGACTCCAAGAATAGGTGAAAATTAACTCTTCCCAATAACCTGTCTAAGTTTGAGAACCCTTCCTCTCCCTCCTATACAACCGTTACAACCCCATGCCTACAGGAGCATGTGGCTGATCCGGGCAGCAGGGAGGAGAGGGCGTCCAGGCTACGGCAGCTTGGCATGCTTGCTTTATGCACAACCTAGCTCGTCGGCGGGGGGGGTTCTCGCCACCGTAGCACTGAACAGTTGTTACGCAACTTCATGCCGGAAAAAAAATTTAAAAAAAATGTTTTGGGTTCAACAAAAAAAAAATGTTGAGCCCGAAGTCGTCTCATTATTTGGGGTGTGATTCCTACAGGGGGAGAGAGAAAGGAAGTTGTTTTACCCTCTGGAGGTTTTGCCCACCCTTGTATCCTAGGATACCACCTTGGCTACTACGTCCTCCATTGTTGAGTAGTATAGCCCCTAATCTACCTTACCCGGTCTTCATCTTAGCCCATCTTCTCCTCTCAAGGCAGCACCTTCACCTTCGACTGAGCTTAGTCTGTCATGTTGGTTATAGAATCCATGCTAAAATAAATGAAAAGAAAAAGATAACTTCCCATCAAAAAAAAACTTCAATCAAATCCAGGAGAAACCATAGCAGGGTCTTCACTTGGGATGATTAATAATCATTCCCAAAATCATAACAAAATTCGGGTTACGTTATAATAATAAAGTACCAGTGTTTATTTAATAGGCCGTTTAAAAATAATTAAATATTACACAAATAAAATTTTGAATATTAATTAAAAAAAATTAAAAATAAAATTTTAATCTAAGCTGGCAACCATGCCATAAATATAAAAAAATGACGATAAAAAAAAAGTGTTAAATTAAATGATCGTTGCGAGTAAAATAAATCTATTCAATCAAGGTAAGCATATACTTCGTTTCGTTTGCTGTTATGTAGGTATTTAGATTTTGTTCTATGTTTTTTTTTTTATTCTCTAGTGATTTGTAAACCATAGTATAATTCAATGTTTAGATTTTATTTTTTGTTTGTTTGTTATATTTTGTTGTGTTTCTTATTTCTTTTATTTCTATTTTTTTTGCAGGTATTGTATATTTACTTTTTTTGTATTTAGGTAGGTAATTTATCAATTTTCTTGTAGCATAAAAAGTAATCAAAAAAACAAAATAAAATTATAGAAAGAAAAAATGTTCTCAAAGATAAAAAGAAAACTTACTGCGATATTTTATTTCCCATCTGCCAAGGTATTGCACCACATAGGTAGGTAGGTATTATTTGCCTCTAGACGACGAAAACACTTGAAAAGAAATTAGGAATTTTGTTTTGTTTTTTGGTTTATAAATTAATTAATTATTTTTCCTATTAGGACTTTCTTCAATTTTTTTATTTTTGTGTTTTTTTTTTTGTATAGTATTTTTTTTTTTATTTATTAATCTTAATTTGCTTTTCTTAAACTTTTCTCTATTTATCTCTTTTTTTTCAGAACTATACCTTGCTCTTAAAACACTCGTTTATTTAATTTTTGTTCTTTTTTTGTTTGATTAGCTGTATGGCCACACTGATTAAAAAAATTTGTTTAATTACAATTTAGCATTTATAATTTAAAAAACACCAAACACCACAATTGACACAGTAGGAGAGAAAAGGGAAACCACAAGTAGGGATATGATGTGCTGGAGGAAATGTAAGAATACGGTACACTGGGGATAAATGATTATTTTCACAGGGAAAAATAGGTAGGGTATCCAATCCAGTAAGGCGATGTTTCCAGGCGATGTCTTCAGGTGAATATAAGGTAGGTTGATTCGTTCCAGATTCTTCTCAGGTAAGTTGAACAATTGGTAGGAATTCAGTCGTATTTCGGTTTTTTTTTTCTTATTCCGGTTAAGGTAGGTAAGTCTTTTTTTTCTATTTTTCAGGTCTCTTTTTTTTTCCCAGGTTTAATGTAGGTGGTACGTATAACTTTTTTTTTATTTATATATATGTAACGGGTGATTTTTTAGCTGGTTTGGTTTTGGCAACACTGGTTTTGACAGCTGACGTGTGTTTAGTACCTTGTGTCACTGTCAAACAGCTTCAGTTTGGTTTGCAATTTAACCATGGATCGTCTTACAAATGAACAACGCTTGCAAATTATTGAATTTTACTATCAAAATTCGTGCTCGGTTCGAAATGTTCATCGCGCGCTGCTTGTGTTCAGCGATGAGGCTCATTTTTGGTTGAATGGGTACGTAAATAAGCAAAATTGCCGCATTTGGAGTGAAGATCAGCCAGAAGCATTGCCACAGCTACCAATGCATCCCGAAAAAGCCACTGTTTGGTGCGGTTTATGGGCCGGCGGCATTATTGGGCCTATTTCTTCAAAGATGATGCGAATCGCAGCGTTACTGTCAATGGTGAACGCTACCGAGCGATGATAACAAACTTTTTTTTGCCCGAAATGGAAGTTCTTGACTTGCATGATATGTGGTTTCAACAAGACGGTGCTACATGCCACACAGCACGCGAAACAATGGCGCAATTGCGAGGCGAGTTTGGTGAACAGTTAATTTCACGTTTCGGGCCGGTCAATTGGCCGCCTAGATCGTGCGATTTGACACCATTAGATTATTTTTTGTGGGGGTATGTCAAGGCTAATGTCTATAGGGACAAGCCCGCTTCGATTGACGCACTGGAAGCCAACATCCATGCATTCATTCGTGAGATACCGGCCGATATGTGTGAAAGAGTATGCCAAAATTGGACTCAGCGGATGGGCTACCTGAGACGCAGCCGCGGTCAACATTTGCATGAAATTATCTTTAAACATTAAATTGCAAGGTTCAAACTATCGATTCAAATAAATATTTCATTCATTTTTTCGAATTTTTTGTGTTTTTTTTTAAAAAAAAGTTCTAAACCTTTTAAAAAATCACCCATTATATATGTGTATATTTAGGTAATAAGGTAGTTTTAGTGCAGTAGTTTTTTGGGGTGTCGTTAGGTTTTCCCACTTTTTGTATGCAGGGAGTGGGGTGGGGATGGTAAGTACTTTTTTTTTTAATTTTTTTTTTTTTTTTTATTATTATTTAAATGAGTAGGTAGTTATCTACGCCACTATATATATTTTAATAGGTAGGTACACTATTTATTATAGGTTTAATTGCTTTAACTTTTGATTATAGTTTTCTTAAACTTTTTCTTTCGTTATTGTTTTAATTTCTTTTATTTGAACTTTATTTATTTCTTAATCGGCGCGATGACTATCCGTATCGTCGATATTTTTCTGGTGTCACGCAAAATTAGGTAGGTAGTTTTTTTTTTTTTTTTTTTTTAAATACTTCGGAATTTAAGTATGATGACGAAATCCAATATCCCGATGACCCGCACCGCTTTGAGAAAATCTATTGACTGCCTTGCCTAGCAACGGGAGCTATCCTATGCAAGTCAAATTATTTCAAGCTCCGCCTCTTTTCTAGCAGATTTTTGCAATAGCGGGCCTTGCTAGTGATGAGGTCGAAGACAGAAGGTTAAACTGTCACCCTATATACATACTGTTGGCAAAAAAAAGTAGAGGTACTCCATGTGGAGTATGGGTACAAGACAAAAATACTTTAATACCGTTGACCTACATACATATGTCGACCAAATCTTTCGATTTATAAATTTTTTTTTATATATTGTTTAAATTACGCATTAAATAATAGTCTGGGCTATTAAGTTGTCATTCTGATTATTAATAGGTGTTATAAGTTTATTTGATTTAGTATTTTTATTATTATTATTATTCTTATTATTATTATTATTATTCTTATTATTATTATTATTCTTCTTATTATTATTATTATTATTATTATTATTATTATTATTATTATTATTATTATTATTATTATTATTATTATTATTATTATTATTATTATTATTATTATTATTATTATTCTTATTATTATTATTATTATTATTATTATTATTATTATTATTATTATTATTATTATTATTATTATTATTATTATTATTATTATTATTATTATTATTATTATTATTATTATTATTATTATTATTATTATTATTATTATTATTATTATTATTATTATTATTATAGTTATTATTATTTTTATTATTATTGTTATTATTATCAATATTATTATTATTGTTATTATTATTATTATTGTTATTATTATCAATAAATATTGGTATTATTTTTTTCTTAGATATTATTATTATTTATTTTATATATGATTATCATTTTTATTTTATATTATTATTATTTTCATTAGATATTTTTATTATTTTATTTATCGTTTCCCACGTTCTTTCAATGAGAACTTTCGAGTTGAAAGAAGAAGGAAAGAAGCGACTAAAATTTTTTGTTCTCTTAATGGAGATCTCATGCACAGACTGCTGCCGGGCATCACATATCTATTTCTTTAGATCTTTACAGTGGAAAACTCCCACTTTCTTTCCATTTAGGTCTTCTAGCTCGTAGAGATTGTTGCCGATAATTTTGCAGACTTTCATTTTTATGAACTTAGGGCTGAGTTTCGCACAAAAAATCTTTGATTTGTCGCTCAGAGCGAAATTCCTACGAAAAACCAAGTCTCCAACGTTGAATTTGACATCTTTACTCCTCAGGTTGTAGTTGTACTCATATTGGGTATGTGCATTAGCCAGTGAGTTTTTTATATAGGCATGCAGGATGTTCATTTGCGCCGCTTTTGATACAATTTCTAGATTCGTGTTATTGAGACCATTGAGTTTTCGAAGCAACTTGTAATCTGAGCCATGCTCCATACAGCTGTGTCCAAATAAGGCTTCATAAGGCGACATATTTATCGCCGAATGAACCGTAGTATGAAGTTCGCTGGCTATGGATTGCAAATTGCTGTCCCAATTCCTTTGGTCCGGATCAATGTAGGATCTGATGGCCGCAAGGATTGACCTGTTTACTCTCTCGCTAGCGTTTGCCTGCGGAGAGTAAACAGCCGTCCTGACGTGATTTATCCCCAACAACGACATACGCTTCTCAAACTCACGGCTTGTGAATTGTTTGCCGTTGTCGGAGAGAATCGTTTCCGGGACTCCAAAAATGCAGAACACCTGTTCGTGTAAAAACTTCAGCACGGTATCAGTTGTTGCCTTGCGAAGTGCCTTTACGACCACAAACTTGGTCAACTGGTCCAACGCAATAACAATGTGTGTATTCCCGTCTCTCGAGCGTGGATACGGGCCAAGGAAATCGATGTACAACATCTGGAAAGGTCTCTCAGCCACAAATGCTTTGCCCATCGGAGGCCTCAGGGTTGCATTTGGGGCTTTCGAGGCCTTGCAGATGTCGCATCTCCCGATAAACGCTTTTACCTGGGCTGCCATGTTAGGCCAAAAGAATTGTCGCTGTAGCCGGAACAGGGTTTTTGCGATTCCACCATGCGAAGCTCGAGGTGGTTGATGAGCCAGAGCGATCAAACGTTCGCTCAGCGGTTGCGGAACCCAAAGCTTCCATACTTGGTCATCCTCTACAGGACTCCCTGTACAATGTTTGACCTTCTTGTAGACGAAATTTTCCGACACTTGAAGATCAGGAAGCTTATCATTTTGTTCTTTGATGCTGTCAATAAGCTTGAGATATTCCGTAGATTTAAAACTAGGGTCCTCAAGATCAATGTGCAACACATCGCAGGGATCGGTCAACATCGAAACTTCGCAAACCAGAACGTCCACCCCATGCACTCGCGAAAGAGCATCGGGTACAACGTTCTGGGATCCTTTACGATGCTCGATGGTGAAATCGAATCCCTGGAGCTTCAGGCTCCACCTCGCTAACCGACCACTGAGATCTCTCTGGTTCATCAACCACTTCAAACTCGCATGATCTGTCACAATTTTAAATGCATGTCCTTCCACGTAGGCTCGAAACTTCTGGACTCCCATGACCGCAGCCAGGCATTCACGCTCGGTCACACTGTAATTGCGCTGGGCCGAGTTGAGTTTCTGTGAGTGGTAGTAAATAGGACGTTCGTTACCACTCTCGTCCAGTTGGCTCAGCACACAACCACAACCTGTGTTGGAAGCATCACAGAGGATGATGAACTCCTTTGAGAAGTCCGGATTCACCAGGAGCGGAGCGGATGTCAGGGCGGCCTTGATCTGGTTGAATGCTGCCATTGCCTCATCAGTGAAGATAAATTTCTTGCCCTTCTTCAGCGTATCGGTGATGGGAGCCGATAGAGAAGAGAAGTCCCTCACAAATCGCCGATACCATCCCGCCATACCCAAGAATCGCCGCACTTGTTTCACCGAAGTCGGAGTGGGAAAATCTGATATTGCGGTTACCTTATCCGGATCCGTCTTAAGGCAACCATCTCCAACAATGTATCCCAGGTATTTTAATTCCTTGAAACAGAATTTCGATTTCTGGACGTTCATCGTCAATCACGCTTCCTTCAGTCGACCGGCCAAAATCTCCAACAATTCGATGTGCTCCTCGAAAGTGCTCGATACAACCAACAGGTCATCCAAGTACGGAAAGATTTTTTCTCTCAGTTTATGTGGTACCACTTTGTCCATTAATCTGACCATGCGTTGTGGCGCATTGCAGAGGCCAAATGGTATTACCGTAAACTGCAACAGGGGCATACCGGGCACAGTAAACGCCGTCTTTTCCCGTGACGATTTCTCAAGCGGGATCTGCCAAAAAGCATCTTTCAGATCCACACTTGAAATGAAATGAGTATCTGGAAGACGCGATAGCAATCCTTCTATATGAGAAAGTGGATACGCATCTTTCTTTGTCTTGGCATTAACTTTCCTGTAGTCTAGGCATAAGCGATTTTTGCCCTAGGACTACAGGAGAGCTCCATGCACTGGTACTTTCCTCGATAACCCCGAGTTTAAGCATACGTTCCAATTCCTCATATAGCAGTTTCTGCACCGCTGGAGAAATCGGGTAATGACGCTGCTTAATGGGCTCGGCATCACCTGTGTCGATGGTATGTACCTCTAGCGTGGTTTTTCCTAAGCCTTCAACAGCAGAGGAAGGAAACAAGCTAATGGCATCTTTTAACCGTTTGGACTGTTGTTCGGTAAGTATATGAGCATCCGAATCTGTTTCTGTCGGGCTAAGAACTGAAAAGATTTCGGAGATTCCAGAGATCAACTGAGGAGCGATATCAAACTCCCTCCAGAAGTCAATACCCAGGTACAATTTCTGTTGCAATGACGGAACAAGATAAAGGGGAATAGTCTTCGTCATCCCTTTGTAGGTAACCTCCACATGGATCCTTCCCACTATGGCCTGCTGCTTCCCGTCCGCGGTTTTCACTCCAGAAGAAAGTTTCGAGAAGTTTTGGCCGTGTTTTTGAAGGAAGTCAGAGCCACCCGCACCTAAGCAGCTTATGCTGGCCCCACTATCGAGTAAACCTTGAAGGGGTTCACCAAAAACGTTGCATAGGGGCACGGATCTTCCGAGCTGCACAACGTTGTGGCTTCAATGGCTCTGAACGCTTCCTTCTTCTCTCGAAACTTCTTCCGGAGCTTAGCCACTTTGTCCGAAACGATGGTGTTTTGTCCGCCGAATATTCGTTTCCGAACCTCGATGTAATTTTGAAGCCTCTCATGCAAGGTTTTAAGCGGTCTTCTCGGGGCAACGGGTGGTGGTTGGACATCAACTGCTGGGGGTATACACGGTCGCTGCAAAATTCTGACGGCGGGAATAGGGGTTGGCGGTGGAGTGGATTTAGAAACTGGAACGGATTCAGAATTGCTGATGGAACGGGGAGAAGTAGCAGGTATTTTTACTTGGACTCCGGGTTCTTCTCTAGAGAGCAATTCCCCCGGGGCTTCAAACTGCTCTTCGGCTCGTTTCCCGAGCATCGAGGACATTGCGGAGAGGTGGTATTGTCCCAGCCACACTTAAAACAGAAAAGGGATCTCTGGGGGTCAGGACATTCGAAGAACGAATGTCCCTTACCCTTGCAATTCCAACAGGTGAAATTACGAGTATCTCTTTCCTTTCTAAATTGGAATGCCTCTATCTCGGGAGCGAAGTCCTCTTCTTCCCTTCCCTCAGCAACGAGCTCGGAGACAGCACTTCTACGAGGAGGTGGTGTTGGTCCAATTCGTGGCTTAAGTGCTCCAGCTTCGCGGTCGAGGATATACTTCTCAACTTTCCGACAGACATGGACCATCTGAGCCAACGTGCTGGTGTTGAAAGTGATGAGAAGCATTCCCATCTGCCGTCGGACATTATTCTTCAAAATGTCGATGATTTCCGCATCTGTTTTGGGAACCCTCAACCTACTATTAAGTTTTTGAATCGCGGTGTAAAATTCGTCGAATGTTTCAGTTTGGCCCATATGTCTGTCGTAGAGCGTCCTCGACAGCTCCGAATCCGTTTCCAGACTCCTAAACTGCTCTATTAGCGCATCTTTCAAAGTTAGCCAGGGAACGTCCGGATTCGCCTTCAGGTACACCCAAAACCAGGTTTCAACCGAGTCGGAAATGAAGTGATGAAAGTTGATGACAACTTCATCCCAGGTCGCGTTGTAGCTAACCTCCAACCTCTCCAGCCGGAACAAAAAGTCGTCAACGGTCATCGCCTTGTTATCAAACTTCAACCCCCACTTGTGGAAGTTTTGAAGTCTGTAACCCGAGTGACGAGGGACTGACCGAGTGGTGTTGACGGGGTCACTCAAAGTCAGGTTGTGTAGATGCCGTAGGAAATCATCCATATTAGAGTGATCGGTTACTGCATTTCCACGTGGAGGTGAGCGAAGTCAAGAAGGAGTTTCGTTCCGCGTTGGGGAATGGTTGTGAGGTGAAGATCTTAGAGGCACGTTAGCAGCCGTAGACATGGGCTGAAGCCCATAACTGGATCTCCTTTGGGGTGTAGGGTGGGGATTAACTTCAGGTGTTGGTGCCATCAGCTTCTCTCGCACTATCCCTGCCAGCTCATCTCGCAACGCATTCCTGGTTCGCTCCATCTCCCCAGTGAAGAAACGAAAATCTTCTGTTCTACTCGCACCAACTGCAGCCATGACCACATCCTGAATGTATCCCGTTAGCTGTTCCTCGGTTGCACCCCCTGTCGACTCACGTGGTCTAGGAGTAGGTAGTGGTAGCTGGCTTTGAGCAATACCACCCATAGCTTGGGCTAGTAAAGACGACGCTGCTTCACTGCCCCTAGCCCCATCTAAAGAAGGTCGAGGAGGTGGTGAAGGTGGACCCTCAGCAGAAGCCGCTAGGTCCGCAAAAGAGTCTGTGAGCAAGCCAGATCGTAGGGCACGGCCTACGCCAGTATTTTTACCCTAACTCTTTGGCATTCGACTTGGCAATTATATACCGATAAAAAAAAGACAAGGAAAGGAAGAAGAAAAAAAAAATTAAAGAGCTATGGACAGTTGAACTGTCGAAGAGGGAACAGAACAGAAAAGAAAAAAGGAAAATCAAAATGAGAGCGAAGAAACGTAAAAGGGTTGAGAGAGAGAGAGAAAGAAAAAAGTTAACCGTTAAGCTAAAAAAAAATATTACAAAATAAAGTTTGAGACGAATAGAAAGAAAATTTTAAAAATTAAAAATTGGATGCAAATAAAGAACAATAGAATTGTTAAAGAAAATATAAAATTCAAAAAAATTGTAAATAAAAGTAAATTAGACTTTTGTTAAATCGAAACTAAAAATTCATAAAAATTTTAAACTAATAAAAAAAAATCAAATTATATAAAAAAAAACAAAATAATTCATAAAGTCAAGGTGAAAGCGACACCCTATAAGAAAAATTGAAGACTGAAGAAGATGAAGCCGGGTACCTCCCGAGGAACCACTTAAGTTTGACCAGGTTGCAAACAACTACCCTACATTTGCCATAATGCATTTCGGACCTTGGACGTTATTGCAAAGCAGTGTTTTTGCCTGCTATGTTCGATTGGCAAACTCTGCCAAACTGACAGCCAAGTCTCAGAACACTGCGCCAAAAAAAAAAAACAAAAATAAATAAAAAGTTCCGAATTGATTTTCAACAACTGAAGCATGACTTATGAAATAGCAAAACTTAGGATTAAAAATACTTGAAACTTTATTTAATCGAATTTTATCCGCTTGGTCTTCGTAATTGCAACAGACTAAATGTGGGTGGAAAAACCCATTTACTGGTCGACCGAGCCAAAGGAGATGTAAAACAAAATAATAGTTTAACTTTTATATGAATATGACTTAATACAAGAACCAAAATCCAAGGGCCAATCCACAATACGCGTCTGCAGAATATTCACTATCGCATCCCTGATCAAACTTCCCCAAAAAGATGTTAAAAATTTAGACGATTCGGGCCCCACGTTGGGCGCCACCTGTAACGAACCGCGGGTATTGTCGGCAAGGAATCCCAACCTAGACTCCAAGAATAGGTGAAAATTAACTCTTCCCAATCACCTGTCTAAGTTTGAGAACCCTTCCTCTCCCTCCTATACAACCGTTACAACCCCATGCCTACAGGAGCATGTGGCTGATCCGGGCAGCAGGGAGGAGAGGGCGTCCAGGCTACGGCAGCTTGGCATGCTTGCTTTATGCACAGCCTAGCTCGTCGGCGGGGGGGGTTCTTGCCACCGTAGCACTGAACAGTTGTTACGCAACTTCATGCCGGAAAAAAAATTAAAAAAAAATGTTTTGGGTTCAACAAAAAAAAAATGTTGAGCCCGAAGTCGTCTCATTATTTGGGGTGTGATTCCTACAGGGGGAGAGAGAAAGGAAGTTGTTTTACCCTCTGGAGGTTTTGCCCACCCTTGTATCCTAGGATACCACCTTGGCTACTACGTCCTCCATTGTTGAGTAGTATAGCCCCTAATCTACCTTACCCGGTCTTCATCTTAGCCCATCTTCTCCTCTCAAGGCAGCACCTTCACCTTCGACTGAGCTTAGTCTGTCATGTTGGTTATAGAATCCATGCTAAAATAAATGAAAAGAAAAAGATAACTTCCCATCAAAAAAAAACTTCAATCAAATCCAGGAGAAACCATAGCAGGGTCTTCACTTGGGATGATTAATAATCATTCCCAAAATCATAACAAAATTCGGGTTACGTTATAATAATAAAGTACCAGTGTTTATTTAATAGGCCGTTTAAAAATAATTAAATATTACACAAATAAAATTTTGAATATTAATTAAAAAAAATTAAAAATAAAATTTTAATCTAAGCTGGCAACCATGCCATAAATATAAAAAAATGACGATAAAAAAAAAGTGTTAAATTAAATGATCGTTGCGAGTAAAATAAATCTATTCAATCAAGGTAAGCATATACTTCGTTTCGTTTGCTGTTATGTAGGTATTTAGATTTTGTTCTATGTTTTTTTTTTTTATTCTTTAGTGATTTGTAAACCATAGTATAATTCAATGTTTAGATTTTATTTTTTGTTTGTTTGTTATATTTTGTTGTGTTTCTTATTTCTTTTATTTCTATTTTTTTCAGGTATTGTATATTTACTTTTTTTGTATTTAGGTAGGTAATTTATCAATTTTCTTGTAGCATAAAAAGTAATCCAAAAAACAAAATAAAACTATAGAAAGAAATAATGTTCTTAAAGATAAAAAGAAAACTTACTGCGATATTTTATTTCCCATCTGCCAAGGTAGTGCACCACATAGGTAGGTAGGTATTATTTGCCTCTAGACGACGAAAACACTTGAAAAGAAATTAGGAATTTTGTTTTGTTTTTTGGTTTATAAATTAATTAATTATTTTTCCTATTAGGACTTTCTTCAATTTTTTTTATTTTTTTGTTTTTTTTTTGTATAGTATTTTTTTTTTTATTTATTAATCTTAATTTGCTTTTCTTAAACTTTTCTCTATTTATCTTTTTTTTCAGAACTATACCTTGCTCTTAAAACACTCGTTTATTTAATTTTTGTTCTTTTTTTTTTTGATTAGCTGTATGGCCACACTGATTAAAAAAATTTGTTTAATTACAATTTAGCATTTATAATTTAAAAAACACCAAACACCACAATTGACACAGTAGGAGAGAAAAGGGAAACCACAAGTAGGGATATGATGTGCTGGAGGAAATGTAAGAATACGGTACACTGGGGATAAATGATTATTTTCATAGGGAAAAATAGGTAGGGTATCCAATCCAGTAAGGCGATGTTTCCAGGCGATGTCTTCAGGTGAATATAAGGTAGGTTGATTCGTTCCAGATTCTTCTCAAGTAAGTTGACCAATTGGTAGGAATTCAGTCGTATTTCGGTTTTTTTTTTCTTATTCCGGTTAAGGTAGGTAAGTCTTTTTTTTCTATTTTTCAGGTCTCTTTTTTTTCAGGTTTAATGTAGGTGGTACGTATAACTTTTTTTTTTATTTATATATATGTATATATGTGTATATTTAGGTAATAAGGTAGTTTTAGTGCAGTAGTTTTTTGGGGTGTCGTTAGGTTTTCCCACTTTTTGTGTGCAGGGAGTGGGGTGGGGATGGTAAGTACTTTTTTTTTTAATTTTTTTTTTTTTTTTATTATTATTTAAATGAGTAGGTAGTTATCTACGCCACTATATATATTTTAATAGGTAGGTACACTATTTATTATAGGTTTAATTGCTTTAACTTTTGATTATAGTTTTCTTAAACTTTTTCTTTCGTTATTGTTTTAATTTCTTTTATTTGAACTTTATTTATTTCTTAATCGGCGCGATGACTATCCGTATCGTCGATATTTTTCTGGTGTCACGCAAAATTAGGTAGGTAGTTTTTTTTTTTTTTTTTTTTAAATACTTCGGAATTTAAGTATGATGACGAAATCCAATATCCCGATGACCCGCACCGCTTTGAGAAAATCTATTGACTGCCTTGCCTAGCAACGGGAGCTATCCTATGCAAGTCAAATTATTTCAAGCTCCGCCTCTTTTCTAGCAGATTTTTGCAATAGCGGGCCTTGCTAGAGATGAGGTCGAAGACAGAAGGTTAAACTGTCACCCTATATACATACTGTTGGCAAAAAAAAGTAGAGGTACTCCATGTGGAGTATGGGTACAACACAAAAATACTTTAATACCGTTGACCTACATACATATGTCGACCAAATCTTTCGATTTATAAATTTTTTTTATATATTGTTTAAATTACGCATTAAATAATAGTCTGGGCTATTAAGTTGTCATTCTGATTATTAATAGGTGTTATAAGTTTATTTGATTTAGTATTTTTATTATTATTATTATTCTTATTATTATTATTCTTATTATTATTATTATTATTATTCTTATTATTATTATTATTATTATTATTATTATTATTATTATTATTATTATTATTATTATTATTATTATTATTATTATTATTATTATTATTCTTATTATTATTATTATTATTATTATTATTATTATTATTATTATTATTATTATTATTATTATTATTATTATTATTATTATTATTATTATTATTATTATTATTATTATTATTATTATTATTATTATTATTATTATTATTATTATTATTATTATTATTATTATTATTATTAGTCTTATTATTATTATTATTATTATTATTATTATTATTATTATTATTATTGTTATTATTATTATTATTATTATTGTTATTATTATCAATATTATTATTATTGTTACTATTATTATTATTATTATTATTATTATTATTATTATTATTATTATTAGTCTTATTATTATTATTATTATTATTATTATTATTATTATTATTGTTATTATTATTATTATTATTATTGTTATTATTATCAATATTATTATTATTATTATTATTATTATTATTATTATTCTTACTATTATTATTATTATCATTATTATTATTGTTATTATTATTATTATTATTATTGTTATTATTATCAATATTATTATTATTATTATTATTATTATTATTATTATTATTATTATTATTATTATTATTATTATTATTATTATTATTATTATTATTATTATTATTATTATTATTATTATTATTATTATTATTAGTCTTATTATTATTATTATTATTATTATTATTATTATTATTATTACGGGTTCGGCAAAAAGACCACCATCAAGCCCACTTCCCGCGGGCTACGAAAAAAGAACGAGGAAGTCCCCACAAAAACGAGAGGCGCAGAACGGGCAGCAAAAAACACCATTCACGAAAAAACAGGAGAACGAGAGCTACGCTCAAGCTCTGAAGGAAAATCTTCCCGAGGCTATCGAACCGGCTCAAACCGGACAGAAGGACAAAGCCCGAGAAAAGCGAAAAAAAGCAGCTAGGGAGAACGGAAAGAAGTCGAAGAAAAAGAACCATCGAAGGACAAGACCAGAAGCTATCCTGATAAAGCCGAAGGGAAACGAAAATTTTTCCGGGATCCTGCGGGAAATCCGAAGCAAGGCGAACCCAGATGACACTGAAACCATTGTCCAAAACGTTCGGCAAACCAAATCTGGAGATGTTCTTTTAGAGCTCGGGCCCAAAACAAAGGACAAAAAGGCGTTCGGTGAGTCTCTGAAAGTTATTCTAGGGGAAAAGGCAACGGTCCGAAACCTTGAACCGAAAATGGCGATCGAAGTAAGAGATTTGGACGAGCTGACCACAGTTGCAGAAGTCGAAGAAGCCGTAAAAAAGAAAGTCGCCGACCTCATCACTGATATCCAGGTATCAATCACGGGAAAAAACAGAAGATCCCTCAAAATGGCCATAGTCCACATTAATACCCGAGCAGCCCAGGAGATGTTGAGGATTCCCTCAATAAAAGTAGGATGGGTTCAGTGCCGAATTCGACGAAGAACAGAAGTCCCGCGTTGCTTCAAATGCTTTGGATATGGTCATATACAATCGTCCTGCACTAGCGTGGATAGAAAGGGCCAAGGTCTATGCATAAATTGCGGAGAGAAAGGCCATAAAAAGAAGGAGTGCACAAACACCCCGAAATGTTGCCTATGCGTGGAACTGGAAACAACACCGCTAAACCACGTGCCAGGCACAAGAAACTGCCAAGTGTTTAGAAAAGCACTCGAACAGGCGAAAAAGGTCTCCTCAAAATGACCAAAATTCTCCAGGCGAATGTCCACAGGAGCCTTACAGCGGATAGCCTCCTGACAAAACTTATCACGGAACTGCGGGCAGAAATCGTCATCGTAAGCGAGCAATACTGCGATAAGGATGGACCAAACTGGATACCGGATCTGCTTAAAACTGCTGCTATTTGGATCCCCGATACAAGAAAATTCCTCATGGAAAGAAAAGGGTCAGAAAGAGGCTTCGTATGGGTGAAAAGTGGAAATCTGACAATAGTAAGCATCTACTTCAGCCCAAATGACAGAGTAGAAGAGTTCCGCAAAAAACTGGAAGATCTAGAGGACTTTCTGAATGAAACAGATGGGGAAATCATAGTCGCCGGAGACTTCAACGCCAGAGGACAGGAGTGGGGAATGCCAACTACGGACTCTCGAGGAAGGCAAATACTCGAGATGGCAGCGCGTCGTGGCTTGAACGTATTGAACGTTGGAAATACACCCACTTTTAGAAGACCTGGCTGTTTAGGTACAATCCCGGACGTGACCTTCGCGACGGAGCCCACATCCGCAAAGATAAAAAACTGGAGAGTCATCGATGACTACACGGGCAGCGACCATCAGTATATCGTCTTCGATCTAGAACGGTGCCAGCGAACTACCAACCGAAACCAAGCCCAAGCTACAAGTTGGAACATAAACAAGCTGAACGAAGATATCTTCACTTCTGTCATAGAAGAGGGAAAAGCGGCGGTTCTGGAAGTAAGGGGATCTGCGGAATCCAAAGCGGAAGCCACGATGCAACTAATTCGGCTAGCATGCGACGCTTCCATGCCCAGGAAAAGAGGCCCAAACAGAAACAGAGATCCCGTATACTGGTGGACAGATGAGATAGCCGAGCTGCGAAGAAGATGTCTGCAACTTAGACGCAAAGTCACCAGGGGACGAAGAAGACACGCTGCTGGTGTTATAAGTTTATTTGATTTAGTATTTTTATTATTATTATTATTCTTATTATTATTATTCTTATTATTATTATTATTATTATTATTCTTATTATTATTATTATTATTATTATTATTATTATTATTATTATTATTATTATTATTATTATTATTATTATTATTATTATTATTATTATTATTATTATTATTATTATTATTATTATTATTATTATTATTATTATTATTATTATTATTATTATTATTATTATTATTATTATTATTATTATTATTATTATTATTATTATTATTATTATTATTATTATTATTATTATTATTATTATTATTATTATTATTATTATTATTATTATTATTATTATTATTATTAGTCTTATTATTATTATTATTATTATTATTATTATTATTATTATTATTATTATTATTGTTATTATTATTATTATTATTATTGTTATTATTATCAATATTATTATTATTGTTACTATTATTATTATTATTATTATTATTATTATTATTATTATTAGTCTTATTATTATTATTATTATTATTATTATTATTATTATTGTTATTATTATTATTATTATTATTGTTATTATTATCAATATTATTATTATTATTATTATTATTATTATTATTCTTACTATTATTATTATTATCATTATTATTATTGTTATTATTATTATTATTATTATTGTTATTATTATCAATATTATTATTATTATTATTATTATTATTATTATTATTATTATTATTATTATTATTATTATTATTATTATTATTATTATTATTATTATTATTATTATTATTATTATTATTATTATTATTAGTCTTATTATTATTATTATTATTATTATTATTATTATTATTATTACGGGTTCGGCAAAAAGACCACCATCAAGCCCACTTCCCGCGGGCTACGAAAAAAGAATGAGGAAGTCCCCACAAAAACGAGAGGCGCAGAACGGGCAGCAAAAAACACCATTCGCGAAAAAACAGGAGAACGAGAGCTACGCTCAAGCTCTGAAGGAAAATCTTCCCGAGGCTATCGAACCGGCTCAAACCGGACAGAAGGACAAAGCCCGAGAAAAGCGAAAAAAAGCAGCTAGGGAGAACGGAAAGAAGTCGAAGAAAAAGAACCATCGAAGGACAAGACCAGAAGCTATCCTGATAAAGCCGAAGGGAAACGAAAATTTTTCCGGGATCCTGCGGGAAATCCGAAGCAAGGCGAACCCAGATGACACTGAAACCATTGTCCAAAACGTTCGGCAAACCAAATCTGGAGATGTTCTTTTAGAGCTCGGGCCCAAAACAAAGGACAAAAAGGCGTTCGGTGAGTCTCTGAAAGTTATTCTAGGGGAAAAGGCAACGGTCCGAAACCTTGAACCGAAAATGGCGATCGAAGTAAGAGATTTGGACGAGCTGACCACAGTTGCAGAAGTCGAAGAAGCCGTAAAAAAGAAAGTCGCCGACCTCATCACTGATATCCAGGTATCAATCACGGGAAAAAACAGAAGATCCCTCAAAATGGCCATAGTCCACATTAATACCCGAGCAGCCCAGGAGATGTTGAGGATTCCCTCAATAAAAGTAGGATGGGTTCAGTGCCGAATTCGACGAAGAACAGAAGTCCCGCGTTGCTTCAAATGCTTTGGATATGGTCATATACAATCGTCCTGCACTAGCGTGGATAGAAAGGGCCAAGGTCTATGCATAAATTGCGGAGAGAAAGGCCATAAAAAGAAGGAGTGCACAAACACCCCGAAATGTTGCCTATGCGTGGAACTGGAAACAACACCGCTAAACCACGTGCCAGGCACAAGAAACTGCCAAGTGTTTAGAAAAGCACTCGAACAGGCGAAAAAGGTCTCCTCAAAATGACCAAAATTCTCCAGGCGAATGTCCACAGGAGCCTTACAGCGGATAGCCTCCTGACAAAACTTATCACGGAACTGCGGGCAGAAATCGTCATCGTAAGCGAGCAATACTGCGATAAGGATGGACCAAACTGGATACCGGATCTGCTTAAAACTGCTGCTATTTGGATCCCCGATACAAGAAAATTCCTCATGGAAAGAAAAGGGTCAGAAAGAGGCTTCGTATGGGTGAAAAGTGGAAATCTGACAATAGTAAGCATCTACTTCAGCCCAAATGACAGAGTAGAAGAGTTCCGCAAAAAACTGGAAGATCTAGAGGACTTTCTGAATGAAACAGATGGGGAAATCATAGTCGCCGGAGACTTCAACGCCAGAGGACAGGAGTGGGGAATGCCAACTACGGACTCTCGAGGAAGGCAAATACTCGAGATGGCAGCGCGTCGTGGCCGTGACCTTCGCGACGGAGCCCACATCCGCAAAGATAAAAAACTGGAGAGTCATCGAAGACTACACGGGCAGCG